>OY728159.1:631706057-636706057 GCA_963277665.1 Viscum album
TTATTTATTTATGTATTTATTTATGTATGTATTTATTTATTTATTTATTTATGTATGTATGTATTTATTTATTTATTTATTTATGTATGTATTTATTTATTTATTTATTTATTTATGTATGTATTTATTTATTTATTTATTTATTTATTTATTTATGTATTTATTTATTTATTTATTTATTTATGTATGTATGTATTTATTTATTTATTTATTTATGTATGTATTTATTTATTTATTTATTTATTTATTTATTTATTTATTTATTTATTTATTTATTTATTTATTTATTTATTTATTTATTTATTTATTTCTTTCTTTATTTCTTTATTTATTTATTTATTTACTTATTTACTTATTTACTTATTTACTTATTTACTTATTTACTTATTTACTTATTTACTTATTTACTTATTTACTTATTTACTTACTTAGTTACTTAGTTACTTACTTAGTTACTTAGTTACTTAGTTACTTAGTTACTTAGTTACTTACATAGTTACTTAGTTACTTAGTTACTTAGTTACTTAGTTACTTAGTTACTTAGTTACTTATTTACTTATTTACTTAGTTACTTATTTACTTATTTACTTATTTACTTATTTACTTATTTACTTATTTACTTATTTACTTATTTACTTATTTACTTATTTACTTATTTACTTATTTACTTATTTACTTATTTACTTATTTACTTATTTACTTATTTACTTATTTACTTATTTACTTATTTACTTATTTACTTATTTACTTATTTACTTATTTACTTATTTACTTACTTAGTTACTTAGTTACTTACTTAGTTACTTAGTTACTTAGTTACTTAGTTACTTAGTTACTTACTTAGTTACTTAGTTACTTAGTTACTTAGTTACTTACTTAGTTACTTAGTTACTTAGTTACTTATTTACTTAGTTACTTATTTACTTATTTACTTATTTACTTATTTACTTATTTACTTATTTACTTATTTACTTATTTACTTATTTACTTATTTACTTATTTACTTATTTACTTATTTACTTATTTACTTATTTACTTATTTACTTATTTACTTATTTACTTATTTACTTATTTACTTATTTACTTATTTACTTATTTACTTATTTACTTAGTTACTTAGTTACTTACTTAGTTACTTAGTTACTTAGTTACTTAGTTACTTATTTACTTATTTACTTAGTTACTTACTTAGTTACTTAGTTACTTAGTTACTTAGTTACTTATTTACTTATTTACTTAGTTACTTATTTACTTATTTACTTATTTACTTATTTACTTAGTTACTTACTTTGTTACTTAATTACTTATTTACTTATTTACTTACTTACTTAGTTACTTAGTTACTTACTTAGTTACTTAGTTACTTAGTTACTTAGTTACTTAGTTACTTACTTAGTTACTTAGTTACTTAGTTACTTAGTTACTTACTTAGTTACTTAGTTACTTAGTTACTTAGTTACTTAGTTACTTAGTTACTTAGTTACTTATTTACTTATTTACTTAGTTACTTATTTACTTATTTACTTATTTACTTATTTACTTATTTACTTATTTACTTATTTACTTATTTACTTATTTACTTATTTACTTATTTACTTATTTACTTATTTACTTATTTACTTATTTACTTATTTACTTATTTACTTACTTAGTTACTTAGTTACTTACTTAGTTACTTAGTTACTTAGTTACTTAGTTACTTAGTTACTTACTTAGTTACTTAGTTACTTAGTTACTTAGTTACTTAGTTACTTAGTTACTTATTTACTTACTTAGTTACTTAGTTACTTAGTTACTTAGTTACTTACTTAGTTACTTAGTTACTTAGTTACTTAGTTACTTAAATAATAAATAAATATAAATAAATATAAATATAAATAATAAATAATAAATAATAAATAAATATAAATAATAAATAATAAATAATAAATAATAAATAATAAATAATAAATAAAGATAAATAATAAATAATAAATAATAAATAATAAATAATAAATAAATATAAATATAAATAATAAATAATAAATAAATATAAATAATAAATAATAAATAATAAATAATAAATAATAAATAATAAATAAAGATAAATAATAAATAATAAATAATAAATAATAAATAATAAATAATAAATAATAAATAATAAATAATAAATAATAAATAATAAATACTAAATAATAATTAATAAATAATAATTAATAAATAATAAATAATAAATAATAAATAATAAATAAAAAATAAAAAATAATAAATAAAGATAAATAATAAATAATAAATAATAAATAATAAATAATAAATAATAAACAATAAAATATATATAATAAATAATAAATAAATATAAATATAAATAATAAATAATAAATAATAAATAATAAATAATAAATAATAAATAATAAATAAATATAAATAACACATAATAAATAAATATAAATAATAAATAATAAATAAATATAAATAATAAATAATAAATAAATATAAATAATAAATAATGAATAATAAATAAATATAAATGATAAATAAATATAAATAATAAATAATAAATAATAAATAATAAATAAATATAAATATAAATAATAAAAAATAAAAAAAAACCAAAAAAACTAAAAACTAATAAATAATAAATAATAAATAATAAATAAACATAAATAATTAATAAAAATAAAGAATAAATAATAAATAATAAATAATAAATAATAAATAACCAGTTACAAATAATATATAATAAATAATAAAGGAAACACATGAAAAAGTATGAAAAGACGTGATAAGGGATGAAAAATCATGAAAAATCATGAAAAAGGATGGAGAAGCATATGAAGAATGAGGTATTATAAAGAATGAAAACGCATGAAAACTCGTGACAACTCTGGAAAACTCCTTTATAATTCAACACAATCATCATAATCACCCACAAAAAACCATTGATAAAGATAACAAGTCATGGAAACCCAAATAAATAGTAATAAATGGAGCTACCGTTAAAACCCGTCAAAACGGTCATAAAGAGACAAAAACATTGGACTCACATTAACAGAGATAACTTAAGATCCGAGAGTCCGTTTTAGATCTGTGACCTGTCAAATCAAAGATCCTGCAACGATCTTCAACCTGAAAGGTGAAAGTGTCCGAATGGACAGGTGGATCGGAAGTTACGACCATTTAAAAAAGATGACGGGGAACGGGTGCTAGAAACGAGGCATTGAAAAACATAACAAACCTGATACCCACTAAAAAGGCCATAACATATGATCTATGAGTTCATGTGGGCGCCGCGACTAGTCAAACTGAAGCTCGTGGAACGAGCTATGATCTGGCGGGTGGAGGAGGCTGAACTGACACGCGGATCGAATGTTAGGTCCGTTTGAAGACAAGTTCGACAAGACACCGGTGACGGAAACGGGGTTTTGGAGGCCTTCAGAGGGGTTTTGGGGTCGAAAAACACAAAAGAAGCATGCTTCTATCAAACTGATGCGTATCTCTCTTCGCTGGCTTCGATTTGATATGTGGTAGAGCCCAAACGGACAGACAGACCAAAAGTTATGGCCGTTTGAAGTTGGAGAACTTTTTTCAACTTTTTTATAACTCTAATATCTTCCACACCTTAGACCTTCTCACGGTTTTGAATATATGTGCTTCTAGATATCTTCATGAGCTTAGATTTGACTGGCCGTGGCGCTTTAATGGACGCTCAGATCAAAAGTTATGGTCATTTTAGTGATTTTGGGGTTTCTCACATTTTTTTTTATTTTTTTCATTTCATTTTGCGGCGGTTTTATCGAAACCGCCGCTATTTCGGGGCGGTTTTTTAAAAAACCGCCGCTAATCCTCGAATAAAATTAAAAAAAAATAAAAAATAAATTTAAAAAAAATAAATTTTTTTTGCCGTTTAGCGGCGGTTTTTTTGCGGCGGTTTAAAAAACCGCCGCGAAATGCCGGCCCGAAACGCATTTCGCGGCGGTTTTAAAAACCGCCGCGAAAAAACCGCTGCTAAACGGCGGTTTTCTCATAGTGTAAAATATATATTAAAATATGGATAATTACATTGATTCTTAAAAATATCCTACCTTTGGGAGGAAATCGTTGAAGCTTTACCTATTTCCATAGTCCACATTTTCTAAACGATGATCCAACATGACTCGAGGTTTGTGGAAGTACCTCTCTCTATCACTCCCTCGATATATTTCTACTAATCTCTCTTTTATATCATTCACACGAAGGATTCACCCATAGGGTGTTTCCTCATGAATCTAAGGGAGAAAAGAAGAAACGAAAATGAAAATAAAGAAATTGAAGAAAAAGGTTAAGTAAAATAAAAATAAAAGGGGTCCCTTGCTGACCTAGGCTTCTAACTCATGTTTATTCCCCAAATATGAAAAAATACCCATAATATAATCAATAAAAGAAAATGAATCTCAATTCAAAAAACTATTTAAATGATATGACCAAATGAACCTATAGGAATACATCAATATTTAATTTATCAATAATTAATTATTAATTATTCCACTAAAATAAAAATGGATCTAAATTCTCCAATCTACAATCCTAGAGTGAACACACTATTTCAAGACCCTTATAGTGGTCAGAAAAACTATTTGAGATCATATTCAAGAATAAAAATACCATTTTACCCCTTATAAGCATCCAATAGATAAAATTCAAATTTCTGCAATAAATTTTAGTCTAGAAAATCATGGTTCATTACAATATCCCCACAACATTCTTTATTTTCCTTGAGGAAGGATAGTGTTAAGACTCTCAATAAGGATCTCAACATGAGAATCCTTGCATCCCAACTATCTAGATTGTCAAATACCAGTATCATAGTGCTGAAAATTTCTATTACATTAAAGACATATAACTACAACCTATATAGTACACCCAACATTACGAATATCCTTATTATCACCTCGAAACTAACTTTGATCCCAAAATGCGATGAAAATCAGTAAATATTAACTAAAAATGAGTGTCATCACCCTTAAAAATTTAATGGTTCACTCCCCACAATATGTATTACATTATACTACTCCTTGAACATAACCTCAAAAGGATTCTGCTTCCAAAATATGAATGAAATTTAGAAGAAATAATGATCGGTGTAAGGTTGATGCTCTCTTAGTGTTAAGATTATAGTATCAATATAGTGCATGATCATATATAACCAAAATACATTAATATTCTATCAAAAGGTGTTTAAATATCCCTCTAAGACACTCCCGCATCTTATTAGTACCTAACAACTATTCAAACATGGGTCAACCGTCTCATGCTAACTGATTTAACCTATACGACGAGGTGGAATTCTTCATTTAACCACAACTAATGAGAAACCAATCCCCTATGAAGTTATGAAATATTTGGTTCTTAGCTCACATCTAGACACTAAAAAATTATGATTATTATGATATCATGTAAAAAAATTGTACACCTAATCTCCTGACTCACAATACAAAGATTCATACAACACAAGACAAAGATGACTATGCTACATGGAATGTTGGTCTCATTATGCCAGAAATTCCCTTGGAACTCCTGATAAAAATAAGGAACCTCATATACACCACTATTTACCCCCCATGAATTCATGTTATATAGTATCCACCCAATACTAAATTTTAAATCCAACTATGAATGTATTAAAAAAAAGAGAAAACACTGGTCGATCGGGCCAGGAATCCAAACAATCATGCTTTTCAAAGCTATTTTTGACACCAGAGAACCCTATGTTCTTATCAAAAGTTTAAGGAATCAACATTACTATAATGAAAAAGACCATTCAATAAATATTAATTTATCTCAAAACAATCATAAAACCAAGTTCACCACTAAAAAATGCATTTAAAACATTGGATAACATTTCTCACTCAGGTTTCCCTTGAATAAAATAGATGTCAAGACACAAAGGTCTGATTCAAAAAGAAGTTTTTTTTTGTCTCCTAAATTTCCCTATAGAAAATGTCCCAAAATTGAGTCCCAATGTCAAACCACCTAGTCCAACATATCACAAATATATAAAAAGGCTAAAGAAGCTAAAGATCACAATAACCAACGAGGGTCAAAATTGATTGAACAACCTATAAGGTCTTGATAATAATTGATCATATTAAAAAGGAACTGCTCTCTATAGTTTATAATGAAACACAATAAAAGAGATTGAACTGATAATAATAAGGAATATATATCAATTAATTCCCTTTAGATTCCATGTTCAGAAGAAAAATTTCTGACATGAATCAACATCATACTCAGCGATCTGAATAGATAATCATGAAATGTGAAACAACATCCTAAAAGGCATATAATTGAAGGGAATAATTTTACCCATCAACCTTAAAGAGTCACAAAACCTCCCATTCACAATGATTGCATCATCATCCTCAACACCAATGCTTTATTTTATAGCCACATAACCCTACATTAGAATGATATATGTTTATATGTGTGTGTGTTTGTATGAGTGTGTGTGTGTTTGTTTGTAATTATACCCAAAGTAATATGCCTCATTTATTAGTAAAAATCACAAATTGATAGGTCTATATAATGTTAATCTAACATTTAAGAAATGATGCATGAGACACATATTTCCATTGATATACAAGAGTAAAAATACATCCCTAGCCTCTGGCCAGTGGCCAATAGAAAAGGATCCATAGTAAATCCAAAAATCCACACAACATGTGTGTCCCTAGAGGTGAATTTCATATAAAAAAATAACATCATAGATCAAAAGAGTAATCTCATACCCCTAGAAATCTGGAACTCTTACATAAATAAGTGTTCAAGATGCACAAGTCTAATATCAATTACATGTTTTGAAACTTTCCTATTTCTCATGTCTATCATATCCCAAATAGTAAAGATCTAGAATAGAATAGTTCTTATACCACATTTTAACATCTTAACCCATATTCGATTAAAAATGGTTCTCTAAGATGATTTATTAAGAGGTCTCAAGTGCACCTCTCCAGATTCTAGATGGTGCTGACTAACAGTGGGGGCCTAGTTTGTCATAGTGGAGAGACTATTATTTCATATCAAAGTAAGATAACATAATAAACATCTAATTACCATACACCAAATAATGTACATAGAGCGTGTAAGAAATAAATAGTCTGAAAAAACAGTCTTCAATAATAAATAAAATGATGTAAAATCAAGAATAGTGATGTCATAAATAAAATTGTATTCACCCACTAGGCCAACCATAAAATAGAGAAATAGAAAAAAATACATGTTGCACATAATAACTCTGATCCATACCATGTACCTAGTCTCCAGACACTATCAAACTTCACTAGAAAAAATATGAACCACATGACGAAATCTTCTAGATCATGAAACACTAGTCCTCATCCCTATCCACCATGAAACTATGCTCAACCTTAAAAGTAGAAAAGAGTTCTATACGTGCTCCAATTTGCATGTGCAATGGTAGGAAATAATCTCAGTTGGCCCCCCGATGAGGAACCTATAGATTTGAAGATATAGGTGTATGAAAATGAATCATTTTCAACCTATATGAGACTCATATAAAATGATACGTGATGTTAACAAACATTAAAACATAATCAAATGTCAGGTTTGTAATCCCAGTCAACTAGAAATGTTCTACCATGGATGTCCATATCAATATTTTTATACATGTATTGTCCCAATATTATAATAATATACATAAACGTGAATATTCACGAGTAATTGAATACATAACATAAAACTAATCAACAATGGATCCTTTGTTCTGCAATCCTGATCACATTGAAATCCAATGTAACGTTATTGAGTTGGGAATCAGTTAAGTCAATCTCTTTATCATTTAGTTGAGTTATGGGTCCTTCATCCCAATATACATATACCTTCTTCATCCAATTCGATACAATGTCTCTAAAGAAGTTACATAACCTTATGGGGATACTCATCCAACACTGGGGTTCAACCATACTCGCCTTGAATCACTGTAAAGAAGGATTTCATGGAAGTACATTTGGACATCATGTAAATGGAAAAGATCTACAAGACGAGCTTCTCATGATATGTAAATCGAGCCCAATTTCATATACATATATATCAATCCATAGGCATTCACAACATTTAAAATTAGTTAAAACCTATGGGTCTGACCCTTAAGGTGATCTATAGGAGATCTATCTGGTGATATGACATGACCACTCCTTGATACCCAAATGTGAATTTCAAACAATGGTGTGAGACATGGTTCTAACCACCCTAACAAAGAAAAGTCTCATAAGATTGATTCCATAGAGAAATTATAGTGATCATCATCATATGAAAAACTGGGGAGAGCATCATCATACTCCATAAGCCACTAGTATAGGAGATCGTAATCATCCACTATAGACCACAAGTTGAGGAGAGCATAACAATCCCATGGTATTTATGGGTTCAGGAGAGTGTAATCATCCTTATTTTATACATGATAAACGAAGAGTGTAATTATCCTTACCATTCAGAAGATAGTAATCTTCAATAAGTATCATTACAAGGGAACACTATGACTATACATAGTAGATGGATCAATAGTAAGATTCCTGGAAATGCATATGTACATCCCAAAAATCTAATAATAAAATATATAGTCTCAAAAACCAAATCTTAGATTGTACCTTTGGGTATAGAAGTAAATATCAGAAATAACATGGATTAAAAGAAGGATCCTAAGTAAAATGTATGGGCATCCCAAAGATAATGAAAGACACCTCACGTTAGGCTCAATAGACACTAACCACGAATCACTTCTAGATAACAACACTACCTCATATATAGGAATGTGAAACATAAACAATGTATGAGGGTATCTGAACGCCTAAACCCAACACCACTATTATAGCCCCATAGGCTTACCATTTTGGCATGTGTTCTATTGTGATAGCTGATACTATCTCTACCCAAACCCGATATACTAGCACAAGGTCAGACAGAGAACGGGGAACCCACTGGGTCCCATAAGGCACCACTGAGAGGCATCCTTCTAGGGATCCTTTTGTTATACTCATAAGTGAAGGAATCTGGTATGGTATCCTTAGTGGTGGAGGTAAATGAGGAATCCTTCACTGTATCCATAATGATAAGGTAAGAAGGAATCCTACATGGCTTCATTGAACAACAAGTTAATAGAGGCATCCTACATGGGAACCTTAGAATAGAACACACGTAATGGGATACTAGTAGAGATTTTATCGGTCAAAATACATGTAATGGAATCCCATAGGGGACCCTAAGATTAGAAAGAGTATAGAGTCTTCCTAAGTGGTATCCTCTAGGTCAAAACATAATAATAATAACCCCACATGGGATCCTCAGTAATAACTTGAATCACGCCTTATAAGGCCAGAATAGAACAAGTCACAATGGTGAATTCATCAAAGGAAAATCTACAAAATAATTCAGTCAAAGGAGATAGATCATGGGTCATCTCTTAATAGGTCTCACACTCTGGAGACATATGATACAATTATTAGAGTTGGAAATAATCCATTAAGAAGAAACCTAAAACACCACCTAGGAGTCATCAAGATACCTTTCATGTCTAATAATCATAATATATGAGAAAATGTTATTATAATGGACTACTCATGAGTATAGTTATAACTCATGGGGTAAAATATTCAAAATCCCCAAAACAATGAATAAGGGGTATTACACAACTTATCTCCTTCAATACTCGAGATGTACTCCGAAGGACCCACCTAGGCATGTACTTCCACAGGACTGGGCATGTAAACATCCAATTACCATGTGTGAAAGATGGGTACATGGCATGTACCCTACATGGGGTACCAGTCCATGTCCCTCAACCATCATATCCATGTACTTATACATAACATGAGACATGCATGGGGTCTGGCTGTGTACTCTACTAGGTTGGGTTCCCCAACATGAGCAACCTGGTTGAGTACACTACTACTTGACTGAGCACTATTACATAAAGTGTACAACCTAATACACAATGTGTAATTAAAATAAATACTTCCTTAAATAGGAAGAAGACGTAAAATTTCACCTTGAACCAGACAACATGTAGATGGGTTTTCGCAAATGAAATACCCCTAAATTTCCCCAAAACCACTATTTTCAAAACAAAATTAGTATTTTATCCCTCAAGGGGACCTAAGAAAACATAATTAGGATTTAAATATTGAAAAAGGTTAAACTAAAGTGATTAATGTGAAAACATAAAAATAACCCACCACTGAGCAGAAACCACTCAAGCTTCACCCATTTCTGTGGTCCATGTTATTTTCACGGTAATTTGGCACATCCCGTGCTCTGCAGTTGTACCTCTTTCTTTGTACCTATCTCATTTTATTTCTAACTCTACCTATTTATTATATATATTGTGAATGAAAACCCTAAAGGATTTATTCTTCAAGAAACTAAAGGAGAATGTAAAAAAAATAAAAAATAAAATAAGGAAAATTAAGAAAAAGATAAAGAAAATAAAAAATAAAGGGGCACCATCCGACCACGAATCCAAACTTGAGTTTATGTACAACCTAGAAAAAACTCCACATTTTGGAATCAATGATGAATATGTAATCTTAATATGACACACTATTCAAATGATATTACTAAATGAATCTAGGAAAATATATTAATATTTTATTTATTAAATATCAAATACTAAATTTTCCGCTAAAATTCAAACAACTCAAGATTCCACCAAACTCTTGTCCTAGAGTAAACACCATGATTCTAGACCAACTATGTTTTCATAAAAATTAACAAAGATACTATTCTAGGGTAAAAGACTATTTAACACCTTAGAATCATTCGTCAGAAAATATTAAAATTTCCTCACAAAAATTCTAGTCTAGAAAAACATAGGTCCTTAAAAAAATGAACAACATCAAATAAAAATATTAGATCATTTACACACCCAATTACTTTTTAAGTTTAGAGTTTTATAGTATTATTAAAAAAACCTTACATAATAATACCCATGGCTTTATGTGATAATTTATCCCACTATATCGAGATTTTCTTATTTCACAATAAATCTTCAACATCTTTCACATGAAACCATTCTAGACATCTATTAATTAAACAATATCTTTATATGTATGAAAAATGAAACATATGAAGGGTTATATCAAACAATCAGTAATGGTGTACATAAGCATTAATAATTAAATACTATCAATTAGAATAATATGTGTATAAGAATATGATAACATAATCAAAGTGCCTGAAAAGAATATAATAGAATTCATACCTATCAAAACTTTAATCTAAAATCATGGTACTTCAAATAAAAATTTAAAATATGCATAGATTAATATAATTAATAATCATGATCCATGGGAATATAATCCTTGAGAAAAGTTTCCCTTAAAACTCATAATAATCATTGAATAACTTTTAGGTATGTTCGGACAACAAACATTCATCATGGAATCTCCTAAATAGATAATTCCCTTATCTCTTAGATGTTTCCTATAAACAGAGAAATCTATTATATCTGTGGATAAATTATAGTCAGTTAACTTTATCATCTATTAGGAGTAACATAACTCTATTTTCTCTTTGGAGTGACTTGCATTCAGTTAACTCTATCACATTACCCAATGCATTGGAGGGCTACAATAGACCCAACAATTAGATATCAGAAAACAACTCTTATAAATTTGAGTTCAATACCCAATATTTTTTTATAAATAATTTCCAAGTACCATATCATGAAACAAAAAACATGGATGCTTTAATTTCATAAAAACTATCATATCATGATTTACCCAAGAAAAACAATTGTGTTTCAAAAAAAATCTCTTTTAAAAATCATCATAAACCATATGGGAAAGGAACTGAATTATATCCAAAAATCATATCCCCAATGAATCATAGAAATCAATAATATATTTTAACTTGGATTGAAAAATCAACTAAATTATTATTTGAACACTTATTTTGAAACATTAAAAATCATTTTTCTTTGATAATATTTTAAATAGAAATTCTGAATATATTGAGAAAATACGTTTATTTGAAAATAATAATTTAAAAATATATTGAAATATTAATATTATAAAATATTCATGATAGTGGGAAAAAACATTCAATTTGGGTGCATTAAATGAAAACTTTTTTTTATAATTTTTATAAAATTCAAAATGCCTTCTTCAAAAATAATTGAAATATTTTTTTAATGATTTTTTAAAAAATTATATGGTATTAAAAATGAAATTTTTAAATAATTTCAATTATATTCAATAACATTCATAATATTATTTTTAAAATTGTCACTATTGAAGAAAAGTTTCATCGACCAAAGGGGAAATAAGGTTAAATTTTCTTTAATAAAACATCCATGGAAATTTTATATATAAAAATGGGGAAAATGCTTCTAATACATTAAAATTAAATGAGTAAAAAAAGTAAAAAAAAATTCTTTAAAGGAAAATATCTATAAAATTTCACCTAATTAAAATTTACCATAGATATTCTTGAAAATAAATGGCATTGAATCATAAATTCTTACATCTTTGGTATATTTTGATTCTTAAACCCCATGAAGGAAAAAATTTAAATGAGAATTTTAATAAAATTAACATAAGGATATTCATCATAAAATTGTTACTATAATAGTACTGTATTAATTACTATAGTAAGTACTATTTGGTATTGTAGTAGGTAGCACTATTTATCTGATTTGGGCCTTCAGGCCACCTGTTTGGGCCTATGTGTCTCAGGGCCTTCGGGACACCAAAGGCCTTCGGGCCACTAGGCCTTTGGGCCTTCGGTAAACCAATGGAATTTGGTCTATAGGGATATTTGGCCGCATAAAATACCAAATAAGCACATACCACACATGAGTAGGCCTAGATGAGGATTTGGAGAAAAAATAGCAACAAACAAAGAAGAGCTAACAAAATTTGAAGAATGAGAGGGTATGCAAATTTCCATCAGGACTAGGCATCACATATATCTGAACTGGGAAATTATATCCAATCATCTATGTGAGGTGGGGATCTAGGAATCTTAAAGATATAGGTGATGGGGTGGTAATTTTTCAAGTGTTTCAGGTCTTGGGCCTTTGAGGTCATGTATTTATACTTGTATAGGCCTTGTATCATGGGCTTATGAGTAATGTAAGGGTTCCACTTCCACCAATAAAATGGGGTATTTCTAAAAATAAAATAAAAATATGGAAATCGAGCCATTCGGGTAAAATAATATAGGAGTATAACAAAATATATTTCCTAAAAAAGATAATTTGAGAGGATAAACACTTACCACATGGTAACTTTGAAGTCAAATACCAATGAAATAAATAGTTTGAAATGTTAGTTTTAATACCAAAAATTATAAATCATACATTATATAACATTTAAAATTGTAGTATATACATCTCATAAACATAAATTGGTGCATGAAATAAAACATTTCTTAATGAAACAATATTGAGAAAAAGATTCCTTACATAGATCGTATCACTGATATGAGAATTAATCATTGAGGTGATTATGTGTAACAAATTTAAAACCACATAAAATAAATGGAATAAAAAAATAATTAAATAATAAGACATTTTGGACATAATAATTACATAATATATTTAATGAATTAGAACTAAAACCAAATAAAAGAAAATTGATTTAAAAAATCCCTAATCTTCAGTACAAACATATTATGTCTATCATCTAACAACTATATAATAAAATCATATTAAGTATTTACTTAACTAAAAAACATTATCAAGTTTATTAATTTATCATTAAACAATTTATTTTATTTTTTTCAAAGATATATTTAATTACATAATCAATTAAGTCTATGTAAGGTGTTTTGAGGAAATTTAGTTCATAATTGGAAAACAACTACGTTGTGTTTACCATGGTAATTAAATTTATTGTTAAATAATATATAGAATAATAATAATATAATTTTTATAATTTTTATATATGAAATAAAATTTTATAACCATCCATGAGTGGTGTACATGAAAAATCAATCACATCACGTCATGGAGGTGGTAATCCATTTTACGCATGAATGAGGATACCCTTATCTAGTGGTTTGTATGGTTAGAAAATAGATGATATTGTTGGGACCAATTTTAATGGTGAAGGAAGTTTGAAGAGTTTTCCTTTGCAGAGTGTTGTATTTTGTTGTCAAAGATAAATCAATTCACTTTGTAAAATGAACAGAAACCAGACGATGGTTTTCTGATTTGTATTTCACAAATATCATAAGTTAGGAAAACTTGTAATGAAAGCCTTATAAAGTAAATGGGGAGAAATTATGATGCCATTCATAAACAGTTTTAATTGGAAGGAATGATGTTGCTGGAATATGGGATGTTTCAGTAATTTCCATTGTAACTCTGACGATACTAAAGATGATCTATCAAAGGACATATATATCACGATAGTGGAGTTCATGATGAAATCTGACGAATGGTTATAGAACTTAGTGAAGAGAGAAATGACAAAGAAATGGACAATCTGGGGACACCACAAAAGCACAGTTTAAGGTGGTGTCCTTTCTAGTGTTTGCAAAATTTTAGGGCCTAAAAATCGAGAGATGAAGATGTGTTTCTGGCAATGGATGTTGTGTGAAAGATTGAAGATGGTTGATAATTTTTCATGCAAGTCATGATTTTAGGTCATAATATTGAATAATAGAAAAGGCATGGAGTTCTTGGGAATTTCGGTAGGTTGTGCGAAATATTAAAGTAGTGCAGGAAATAGTATCGGGGTGTGCGAAATATCAACGGGATGCACGGACAAAATAACGGTTGCACAAAATATTGGTTTGGTGCGTGAAATAGAATAAATAAGTTTTTCATGCAAAAGGTGTTTCAATATCAGAAGCATGAAAATTGGTTAAGGCATGAGGTGCGCGATATATTGGAACATTACACGAAATATGAAGTTGCGTGAAAGAGTTTTTACGCGCATGAAAGAGGTTTTATGCGCGGATTAGTGGTTTTCTCATGGGGTCAAAAATGCCTATAAATATGAGGTGAACCCCTCTCATTTGTTAATGCTCGACACTTAGAAGAAATCCTGAGCTCTGGTGCACATAAAATTATACGCTAAGTGAGTTGCGTGAAAAGGAAGTTGTTTGCGCGAAAAGAGGATAGCTGCGTGAAAAGAGAAAAAGTTGCGTGAAAAAGGGAAGCTGCACGAAAGATTTTTTCACGCCAAAATGGAATTTTTACACGCAAGGCATTTGAATTGTAGGCAAGACATCCTAAAGGTTGCACGAAAAATTTGGGGCCTTCGCACATAATCAGTTGTGCGTATGGGAGTTCTTACCAGCTTCTGGGTATGAAAGTGAAGATCTTTACTTCAGAGAATACATCAGTTCAATTGTAAAGAAGCACTGAAATACTTTAATTATTTATTTGTGAAAAAAGTGTGAACATTATCTTGCGGATTGTTTTCCATGTGCTACACGAGTGTAAGGGTATATCCTACTCATTGTATTCCACATCAAAGGATTGTTTTCTAGGGGATTGTGTGGTACTAGATTATTTTCGTACCATACCAAGGACGTAGCTACTCTTGTTGAGTAGTGAACCTTTTAAATCTTATATTCATTTGGTTGTGTGTGTTCAGTAGAGAATAAAATCTTTAATAGGAGGTGATGGTTGTTTCAATTCTATGGAAACATAAAAAGAAAATTATATCACTAATTCACCCCTCCCCCTCTCAGTGATACTTGGATCCTGATTGGAAACTTCATATATATTATATTTAAATAGTTATAATTATATAATTAATATCATATATGTACATTAAATATATCATTATAAACATAGATGAGAGCTTTTGATGGAAAAAAAGAAACACATCGCTTCATGGAGGTGGTAGTCAGCGTGTACAAGTGAATGACGCATTCATTAACCATTGGATAAAATAAAGATGAATAAGGTTATTAAATTAAATTAATATCATATATGTATATAATATATACTTAAGTTATTATATTTTAATGGTTAGGAAAAAATTGAATGATTTATAATAATAATTAAAATAAAAATGCTTGGTTAAGAGGATTACAACCTCTTTGCAGAACCCCTTTTGGATCCCTCATATAAGATCCAAGGGATGAAAATTTAGGAATTAAATCACATATTAAATTTATATGAGGAGGTTAATAACATGTTTTTAAGGGGTTTTTCTAGTCTAGTGTCTCTTGAAATGTGAGGAAGAGAGAGATGTTGTGTCCTTATATAACAGATAATATGGGAACCCTTGGAATTACACAAATCATTAAATTAATTTTCATGTGTATGTGGATCAAAAATAATATATTTTTCATATATGATGTAGAAAATTATAAATAATATCATAAAATAAAATTTATACATGTTTAGGGATTTTTTTAACACCTATATCTTAGTTTTAACCGCCATAAACCCATATTTAAATTTCTAAAATATCAATGTTTTTTACTCATTAAGGGTCATGAAAGTTACTATAAAATGAAAATTTACCAAAAAGTGGAAAATGGATGATATTATGAACTATAAAAAATATTCATGGTCAAATATATGTTTTATGCATTTTAAAACAATTAATAAAATATTATTTAACTTAAGTTACCATTAAATTCATTTTTGAGCTTATTATTATAGTTTGAAATTAATGAAGTCAATATAGTAAGGTAATTCAAATATATAATTTCAAAATAATCAATAATATTTTATGTTTATCTAAAATATTAATTGATCATTGTTTCCTTTGGAATTGGGGATGATCTCATTGTTTTAATATTCAAACATTCCAAGTGGTTTCTAAGGGGTTTGTTCACATAACCAGAAACCTCCAATGATTCCTTATCCATTTGGACCTACATTCAAAAGGTAGGTGCTCAGTAGTTGTGAACTGATGAGACATAAGAATTTGAATTGGTCTAGAGGATGGGAGGTCAGACTCATCACACCTTTTTGTATGGGAATTATTGTCTACTCCGGGACTCACATTATAGATTTAAGTTATGTTCAGGAATCCTTATTACATTACCAAGTATGAAAATTAGCTTTTCTTTAGATATGACAATCAATGATTAATATGTATGAGATTTAGAGAATCTTTTATATGTATGTGATGTTCTTCATCGATATAGAATCATATGTATTTGTTTAGAGATTCTTAGTCAATGGTATCCATTAATACATTATATAAAAGTCTCTTGGTCATTATGATGGCCATACTGGTTTTAATGCCACTCAGCGGGGCACTTGATGTTTATTGTCATTCAGAAGTACATGAATTATTTCATAGTTGGGATCATACCCGCAGATGGGCTACCTAAGTATCCTTTGTTTTTAGAAAAGGAATCAGAACCCACATAGTTCGAGTAAAGAAGTATGGGGTTTATTCATGGTGGATGGCTCAAAGAAAGATGTCATAATTACTTTTACACTCTAAGCTCACGTGAGTCATGCTCGGTGTGAGAAACAAGAGGTATTTGTAAAACCAGACAATTGTGCCATCGTAAGAAATGATGTAGGGATTATGTATGTATGACTGCCTGAAATAGATGAATATTGGGGTTTACTTCAGGGAAGAAATCCAGGAACAAGGTCCATGAAGGTATATGTGCTCTGGACTTGGGGATGATCTCATTGATTTAAGATTCAAACATTCCAAGCGGTTTAGAATAGGTTTGTTCATAGAACCAGAAACATCCAATGATTCCATATCCATTTGGAACTACTTTACAAAGCTAGGTGCTCATTAGTTGTGAACTGATGAGACTTAAGAATTTGAATTGTTCGAGAGAATGGGTGGTCAGACACATCACACCTTTTTGAATGGAATTATTGTCTACTTCGGGGACTCTGTTTATAGATTTATGTTATGTTCATGAATCCTTATCACATTACCAAGTATGAAAATGAGCTTTTCTTTAGATATGAAAATCAATGATTAATATGTATAAGATTTAGAGAATATTTTATATGTATTCGAGGTTCTTAATCGATAGAGAATCATCTATATTTGTTTAGAGATTCTTAGTCAATGGTATCCTTTAATACATTATATAAAAGTCTCTTGGTCATATGAGGACCATACTAGTTTTAAAGCCACTCAGCGGGGAACTTTATGTTTATTTTCATTAAGAAGGGTGTGAATTATTTCATAGTTGGGATTGTACCCACGGATGGGCTACCTACGTATTCATTGTTTTTAGAAAAGAAATCCGAACCCACATAGTTCGAGTAAAGATGTATGGGGTTTATTCATGTTTTATGGCTCAAAGAAAGATGTCATAATTACTTTTACACTCTAAGCTCACGTGAGTCATGCTCGGTGTGAGATATAAGTGGTATTGGTAAAACCAGACAATTGTACCATCATATAAAATGATGTGGGGCTTATGTATGTATGACTACCCGAAATAGATGAAGATTAGGTTTTACATTAGGGAAGAAACCCAGGAATAAGGTCCATGAAGGTATATGTGCTTTATGGATATTTGGATACTCTAACTTGGGGATTACTCTTGAGGAAGGTGCCCAAATTAAGAAGGAACTTATGATTGGGATTTACTCCTGAAAAGGAATCCCAAGTCAAAAGTAAATTAAGACTGGTAAAGTGAAATTTTTACTGGGGATTATTCTAAAAGAAGAGGCCAAGGTTAATGGGAATTATGACAGGGGTTATTCTTAAAGAAGAGGCATAGGTTAAAGGGGATTATGACTGGGGATTATTCTTAAAGAAGAGGCCCATGTTAAGGGACTTGGACTGGGGCTTACTACTGAAAATGAGGCCCAGGTTAAGGATTCTCTCATCTTAATGGATGAGTTTTAATGAATGAAATCTCTGACCTTAGTGACATAAAGATATTTAATTCACCAGGTTTTAAGAGATGTTCCACAGAATTCCTTTTTAGATAAGGAAGAAAACAAGGAAATCATGCCATGAATGGCTCTGGAAAGAGTTCTGAAGGCTCAATCTTGAAGAGGATAGGTGGATAGACATAAGAGAGGTGAAATAGGTAGGAAGGGTCACCTAAAAATAAGGTGTCGCGCAAGTCCTGCGTGGGCGTTCAAGTCATGGTCGTTCAAGTATACTTGGGCGACACAGGGGTACTTGCGCAACAGTCAAAACTTAAGGTAATACTTGGGAGAGACTTGGCTCAAGCCTTTAGTATTATCCCTAGGGGCTTCCAGAATAGGGGCGTGTATGTTCTGTTGAAGTGGTAAGGCGGCACACAAGTGTGGCCATTTCCCTTAAGGGATGGCTACTTAGGCATGCAAGTGTTGATGAGTTTCAACACTTAGGCCTTCGTCCCCCTCTTTAGATCATCTGTTCTAGTTATGAAACTACCATAGAAGTGTTCGGAAGCATTGAGAAGAGACTAGGGCACCAGGAGCTCAAATCTGAGTTTCTGGAATTTTTCACCCTTGAAATGGGGGGCCCACAAGGGGTATTTATAGGCTGGAGAAGACCTTGGGATAAATTCTAAGAGGGCGCGCAAGTCACCTGCACGACCAATGGACGGCGCGCAAGTATACTATGGTGACCTCGGTGTAACTTGCGCGAATCATGTGTATTTGAACCTCTATTCATGCATTTGTCAATTTTTGATGTTTCTTCAAATGATGAATCACTTTGGGTTCAAGATATTTCCCCTTTTCAATTCGTTAGACTCTATGACGGAAAAGAGCATCAACAAAAGTTTCCCCTCAGAGTTGGATCTGAATGAAATGAAAATGTAACTCAGAGGAAATAAGAAAACGAAGGAAACTGCGGCGTCCAAGTGTTGAGCGTGCAGATGGTGTCGCGCAAGTGCGAGGCGCATAAGCCTCAGCGCAGTTGGTTGCACGCGCTGGCTTTAGGCGTGTAGGGTTGAGGCCTGGCCTATATATATATAGAAATTTCTTGCGCAAATCACCGAATTTAAGAATTTTGAGCTCTCGCTGCGCAAGTTCCTTTCTCCATCCAAGATTCTCTGTTTTATTCTATTTCTTCGGTGTCGCGCTGCTGTCAAGGTATTTGGACTTGCACGGTGATACTTGCGTGCCAAAAACTAGCACGGCACATCCATACTTGCGCGACACATCCATACTTGCGTGCCAAAATTAGACTTGCGCGCATTAATTCCTTTACCATTTTCTTGAATTTATTCACAAATTTTATAAAAAAATAAACCCATTTACGAGTTAATTTATTCTACTTTTGTGCAGATTCAATGGCTCCCAAGAGAATCAGAACGGATGATGATCTGGCTATCAAGCGAATTGACGATATGATGAGCATCATTGGACACGATTACTACACTATCTACGATATCACTCTCCCATATTTTTCCAAGTACCGGAAGAAGTATCTTCTTGATTTCCCACAAAGCATTTATCTGCCTTTGTATGGATATTGTCATCCGCGAGAAGTTACCATTCCAGAGGAAATGAACTATCTCCTGATTTATTGGTTTCAGAATTACACCAATTTTTCTTCAGCAAATATCTCATGTGGAGGATCATTTATAAATGATGGATTAGTGGAGAAGGCTCATATGATGCATCATAGCCATTGTACGCCAGATCTGAAACCTCACAAGCCTGAGCTGCAACCACATTTTTATCCTTCAATCTTCCGAAATTCTCAGATGGATCAATCCAAAGGCTGGAAGAAGAGCTGGGACTTCTGTCCTGGAGGAGGTGTGAATCCATCAAGGATGTGGGAATACTGGGTATGAGAAACCTATGCAGATTTTGTCGAGTATTTGAAAGGTTTTGCGATATATGAAGTCATTTGGGCCGAGTAAACATATGTTTACAGGCATGATAACTTTGTTCCGGAGATACTCATCCATTGGAGCCCAGAAACTAATTCTTTCCATCTGACTCATGGAGAAGTAGGCATCAGTCTATGGGATATCCAAAAGATCTCAGGGGCTCCAATTTTGGGTGATATATATGATGAATTCATCCCCCCCAAGGTGACTTGGAATGATTTGGAGAAGACCCCGACTTTGGCTTGGGAATTATTGAAAATATTCCATAATCTCAAGAGTTCAGTGACCTCCTTGACTCATTCTAGAAAGGATATTCATCCAGAGGAGTGGATGAATATGTTTAATATCGATAAGCAGGAGAAGGAGCCAAAGGAAATGGGATCGAATGAGAAGGGATCCAAGAAGAAGGGGCCCAAAGAGAAAAGGCCCATCTGTCCTACCACCTGCCCCAAAACAGAGAAGAGGGGTGCTCCTGGCACATTATGGCTGACCCTATAAGCAAAAGAATTTGAGAAGTGGGAATACGAAGTGAATCAGAGAATCCCAAAAAATACTCATCTAGCGGGCTTCTTGGCCTTTTGGCTTAGTGTTTATCTTTTTCCAGTTAGGGACTCAAAGGGAGGCGTCAGGCCAGGGACCTTCGTCATTGCGGCCAAGTTGGCTGAGGGGAAAATGGTTGGGTTGGATACCCCCATTTTAGCAAATATTCACATGAGTTTACTCCATGTCTTCATGGGTAAGTCTCCTTTAATAATTGTGGGATCATTCTAAGTCTTATGGGGATGGATCGCTACTCACTTCAGGACGTATAATGTACAGAATAGAGTACAGATTCCCAGAAGTTCTTTCAGGCCATCAGTGCAGGCATTCTCTATAATTGCTCCACTAGCTCGCAATTATTATGACATGAAGGTGAGGATGAGCATGTATAAGGAATTTTATTTCTTTCCTTATAGAAATCCACCGATCGGGCAGTTTTTTTATGATGGAACAACCATTCTGAAATTAAGGGCATACATGCTGGCCTACAAAGATGGTGTGCTGGTCACTAGGATTGACGAAGAGATTATATGTGAGGCCTATTCTCCATATGGATTTGCACAACAATTCAAGTGTTTGCAGCAAGCTTCCGTATCTCCCCCTATGCATGTCAGGTTAGAGCAACATCTGTTGTTTTCCTGGAAACTATGGTTGCTGACATCTAGGGAGAAGACTGGGGAAATGTCTGATCTACCAGTCGATAAATCGGAAAATTACTTGACCACATGGTGTGCAGAGAACTGGATAGCATCATACCCTAGAGGGGTGCTGAATCACCCGGTTTATCAGGTGGGGAAAAGGAAGAGAACTATAGAGAAAGAAACCCTTCCTCAGGAAGGTGACGCTTCCCCACCTGAAGCTGATTTGCCAGATTCCTCAACCAGGACTGACTCACCGGATTCCCAAGATGGGGATGATGAGGCACAACAAGCAGAAAAGCAGCCTCATGCCCAATATAATCCTCCAGTTAGAATCAAAATACCCACTCCATCAACTCCTAGTGAGTTACTTTATTGTGGAAATTTAACCACCATTACATTTTAGAGAAATAAGTCTTATTTTCTTATTCTCTATCTGTAGTTGTAAATGCAGGGAAGAAGCTAAAGTCCAAGATTGTAGGACATTCCTCGCAGCCTTCTGGTACACATACTGAATATCTACGACCAGAGGCTGTCCAGACAATGCATAGTTTATACTGTGGTGCCGAAACGGCCTGGCTGGATTTGTAAGAGGGGCTACACCTCCCTGGAATAGGGAATATTCTGTCTTATACAGATATCCATTACAAGGATAACCCCGATGAAGTGCGGGCTTATATAAGAGAGATGTAAATTATCATATATGTCATTGACGATTACATTCCTATCACCAAGCGGGTGAAGGAAATGATTGATCGTGGTTCCATTGAGGGGACTGGTGGTTCTGGAGATGAGGAGTGGCATGATTACGTGGCTCCTAAAGATGTAAGTTTCTTTCCTTATTTTCTTTGCAACATGATTTCAGTCAAACCATTTTTATTCAAGAATATTATTTTCTCCATCCTACAGCTTGAAAAGAAAGGAACTACTGAGGTTCCTTCACCACAGTATAGCCCTGGTGGTACTGCCATCGGGGCTACTGCTGAATCTTCTCGCGAGTCGGGTGAGATTTCTCCAGGCCAGCAATCCATGGATGAGGATTTGGATATGGCTTTCCATTCTCCAATTCAAGTTCTTGTAAGGGAGATTGCTGATAATCCCAAAAATCCAAAGAAGCAAAAGCATCGAAGGAGGATGTCCACAGCTAAATGTTTCATCATTAGTGGTAAGTCCTTCGGATAATCATGAGTCTTAACCCATGAAAAGGTTTCTCATTTTCATTGGGATTGCAGGGTCTTGTTAAATTTCCCCTATAAGGGAAAGGATTGACCCTCCTTTGAAGACCACGGAGGGAACTGGTGAACAATCACAAGTTCAGGCTGACTTGGCTAACCCTGGAGATGAGCCAGCGTATGTTCCCAGTATCCCTCCTACTGCTGTTGCAAGAAGAGAAGAACCTGCTTTTGGTAAGTTAACAATGCTTCATAAAATGTTGAATGAAACATCGACTGACTTCCATTCTGTAATACTTTTGGTTCAACCCCTACACTCAAGCTTTTGGCGGCCATCGCAACTAACACCGCTATTTTATATGAAGATTCTATTTAGGGTCAGAGACCGGAGGATGAAGGTTTCCAAGAAGACATACCAAATGCTCCCACTAGTGAGATTAACCTGGATTCTGAGATTACATTGGATGAAATGATGGGACTTGGTGCACCTTTTGAAGATATTTTAGATCATGTCAACTTACCATGTAATTTAGAAGATTATGGATGTGAGTGTTATCATTTTTCCTATTAAAATAACATTTTATTACATGTCTAATCATGATCGGTTCAAATATGCAACTCTATATGAGCAAGCTATTAAACTAAAAATGCCTGAAGGGGGTACGGAAAACCCTAATATTGCAGAGACATTAGCGCAAGTGAAGCTGAACCCTATAGAACATCCTCAAAGTAACCCTGAAAATCCTGTTGAAGCTAGGAAATATGGGGAGGAGCCTTCTCAAGTTATTGATCTACCGTTGGGTAAGGGATAACAATATTTTTGACTGTACTTAATTTTCATGATAGCCAATTAACGTTTTTATCCTTTGAAACTAACCAAAGATTTCAATTGATTATGCATGGCCATCAATTTCAGTGGCTAGATCTGGAGGTGAATCCTCAGCCTCCGCCCCAACGGGAATTGAAAGTGAAGAAGCACATGTCAGGGGGGAAGGAGCAGAACAGGGCACTTCCCTAAGTGCATTAATCCCAGATTATATTCCCCCCTGTGACAGTGATGCTGAGTCGGATCCATAATGTAACACCCCGAGCTTCTATGATACGCTTCTCATTCAATAATGTAATAGCTTGCATTGTACGCAACATCGAGTTCTAACACACTGCAACTAATCAAAGTAGCTGTTATGAATAGTAATAACCACTTTTTAAAATTATAGAAATTTTATATTTCAAAATGGACTTCATTTTTGTATTCCTAATATTGAAATTAGCCTATGTTGAATTTTTTGTAATTTTATGAGAACTTCAAATTTTTTATGAATAGTGAAACATACTTAAAACAACTTTTTTAATCAAAATAATTTATAGTGATAAGTTATACTATTGAGTGGTTTTAAAGTATAATTAGAATATATTTTTACCATTTTATCCAATGGTGGTCATTAGAATTAATTTCACTTTGAAATTGGACATAAACAATTGTCAATCTTTTGATATAAATTGTTTCTTAAAAACACGCTATTTGTTGTGACAACGGGAATTAATTATAAAATTAATTAATTCAAATTATATGTTTGGAATTTCATAAAATAGACATCATTTTTGAATTCGGAATATCAATTATAGCTTAGGGTGAAATTTTGGCATTGTTCTGAAAAAATTCAATTTTTGATGAATAGTGAAACCACTAAGTGGTAGTTAAATAACTGATTTTTCATTTAAATGAAATATTACCACTTCTGTGATTTGATTTTCAAAAATCCGACATACATGGTTGTCATTAAGAAGTAAAATGTGGTTCAATGAGATTAGAATAATTTTCTGGTGAATAGTAACTTTTAAGTTCTTAATCGCGATTAGAGGTAATTAGTGTAGTTTAAGGTAAAAATAATGTTTTAATAATATGAGATGAGCTTGACACATGTCCTACCCTCATTGGATGTTCCATGGCCGACCAAGACAATCCATGGGTCAACTTGGGGACCCCATGGAGACACTTTAGTTGGAAAATGACATAAATACCTTTTATTTAATGTTAAAGTAAAAAATGACACAAACATGAAATGTTTTACTAAAACAATTTTTAAATGGGGTTATACAAGTCATATTTTTTATTATAAATAGTCATTGGAAAGCTAAAACTATTTACTACATCATAGTATTTTTTTTATAATTTTTAGACATTAAATAAATTAAATTATTTATGACATCATGATGATGCAGCGATGACCTCATTATTTAACGATTTAAATAAAATGAGAAGATAATGTAAAATCCAAGGCATAAACTTGTCCAAAGCCTATTGTATGTGGATATTTCGAACCCTTATCACCTTATCCTCTAATTATACAAGTTTTGGACCTTTATAATCCGAAAAGCATTGTATAATAGAATAACATTTCATTACTTTCCAAAAGTGCCCCTCCTCTCCACTTATAAAAGGCCCCCACCACTCCCACCTTATTCACACCTTCAAGCCATTTGGCTTGGCCAAAATCTGCCCAAATACTCTCCCAACATCCCTCACTTACTCCTAGAAGCCTCACTTTGGGCAGAATTCTTCCCAAGGAATCCTTTGTCTCAAATCAAAAAGAGTTACCCGATTTTTTAGGTAATGTCTTCTCTAATGTTGTTTTGTTTTATTTTGCTTCTCCAACCCCTTAAACTCTTTTCATTCCTTTCTTTTGTAACAACACCAGTATCTACAATATACTAGTATGTTTTTATGATAATTATTTGGTTTACACTTACACACACCTTCGTCTAATGGTTAAAGAACATACTATTTCTGTGGGTGGCGAAATACTGCCTCACGAAACGATGATTGTTCAAATTCTTTTAACACCTATAATGGTGACCATTTTGATGAAACTATTTTCATATATGATATATATATATATTATGTTTATGTTTTCCTTATGCTTCTGTATTTCTCATTTATGGCATACTTTATGATTTCCATTATGGGTAAACGCGATAATTTCATTTTAGGAAGTGCAGACTACCGCCCCCTCAAAGTGATGTGAATCGTTAATGCCATATGTGGGATGTATAAAGGATGGAGTAAATGATATTATATATGATATTATACTGGAACTATATTACACCTTTATATAATTATGATTTCATTCCATTAAATACGAAATAGAAATGAAAGTAGCGTTCATGCGTACGTACGGCTTACCGTCTCCATGAACGTTGCATTTCATTTCTTACCTCTAAATGTTACGTAATATTATGAATGAATGTATATACTGGATATATATGATATATATGACATCTAAATAATGAATATAATTCTGTATATAATGGATATTCTACCACATAAACAACTTGTAATTATAAGAAGTTTATTGTTGACTCAAGTACCAAAGATCGACAAAACGACCGTTATTAACTTAAATAATTACATAATGTTCATAACATGGGAAAAAGTGATATAAAAGAAATAATTAACATAAAAAAGGATCATAAGTAAATAGAAATTAACTCTAGTTTATTCTTCAGGAGGTTAAAGAACGGTCGAGTCAGGACAAGACGCAAGGTAAGGGAATTTCTTAACCCAACTTCCATTCTTTGGGTTAATCTCCTACTTTCAATTTATGTCATGATATTATTATGTCCTATTTTGTATTTTTACTTTATTTATGTGTCCCTATAGTGAATACACATAATATATCTATTTTATTTTAAAAATGACGTTTTTAAGGACTTCGTCTCAATTCCCTTTCATTGAGGCATATTTGGTTTTATACACAACCTTCTTTTATAAGGTGTATAAACCCCTTTGGCTTTTACGTTTGTTCAAAAGGAATATTTTTTTATACGAAGCGTTTTACTAACCGAACAAAAGGGAATGTTTTTCTTTCTGTACTTATGCGGCGACAATGACTTCTCCGCCGCCGTGACCATTATTTGAGTTTCGACTTCCTCTACAAGCCATCATTTTTTTAAAGAAAAATAAATACAAAGTTTTAACTTTCTTTTATTTTGGTATTGAAAATGGTTTTGAAAGCGTTTTTATTATATCAATGTGCTGTATTGATATCTTGTGATTGAAATGTGGAAATGTTATGTTTCTTTTATTCATGTTTTATGTGATACGATTATGTTATGGTTTATGATATGTTTAAACCTATTCATATGAGGAATTCATTGGACTTAATAAGTGACAGGTGGAGCCCGCTATAGCTCCTCGATGCATCGGTAGGTCTCATGAGACAACTAGATGTGGAATTGGCCGAGGCCCTTTCCCCATTTGATTTGTGATTTTGGCCGAGGCCTTAATCATTTTAGACGTCTTGGCTGAGGCCTTGACAAAATGTTTCAGAATGTCTGTCATTATGCATTCCATCATTATGAAAGTGGTTATTGATATTGCATGTGATTATTCGACCAGTAGAATATCCATGTGAAGAAGTAAATGGAATTATCTCATTTTACTTTTTCCATATTATGTTGATGTTCATGTTTAAAAGGCTTTTGTTTTAGTTATACATTGCCTTAAATGTTTATGTTTATTTATGAAAGCTTCCACAATATTGTTATCCTTACTGAGCATCTGAGCTCACCCCTTTCAATGTTTTAATATTTTCCAGGATGTGAAGAAGTATTTTATGAATGACCTGCAGGGATAGTCAGTAGAGGATATGAGTGTGGACTATGAAGACTTTGTTATTAGTTTTTCACTTTATGATGTAATGTAACATTTATGAATGTATCTAGTGTTTCCAAGGATACTAAACTAATCGTTCTTTCAAGACTTGATCTTTTGTGATCATGCCAATGTTACGAAGTAATGCACCGACTCTGGGTAGCTGGGGTCGGGGCGTTATAGTTGGTATCAGAGGCAGTTTAGTACTAACCTTGGAAGCTAGATTTAGATAAACTCTTATTAGAGCACATAGCCCGAAGATAGACTTTAAGGATTAGTATAGAAGAACTTCCTATAATTTTGGTATTATAGAGATTTTGTGAGTTTTCCGAGCAATACGTCCCTGTCTGGATACGAGAAAGTAGAGGCGGCTCTAGAACAGATGTATCTAGGGGTAAAACCCGAAAACACCGATTTGAGCTAGACTCGAACAGGAACTGGTGCACGACAATGGGCCTTGCTGCACTCTTGGTTACGACACTCCCGGGGGATATGCTTTGGATAATTATCATTTTCTTTATAAACCACTATGAAGGGTTATGAGTATATACTTCTCAAAGAAAACATTTTTATGGATTATATCCATAAATAGTTCAATTTATGTTAAGTATCTTACAAGTATGGAATTATGTATTTTGATTTATAAACTAATATAGTTTATGCCATTGTTTAGAAATGGCGCCTAGTGGAAGGAATGGAAACCGTATCAATGCACGCACTCCGTGTAGGGATTGCCCTCCTGCTCAAGATAATTATTGTGGAGCTGGAGATACAACTGGTGGTGATCAACTTATTACCATACTGGGACAACTCACTCTGGTTATGAATAATAACCTTACTCGTATGGAGCACCCTGATCCGCAACGTGGAGGATCAATGTTAGACCACTTCATGAGGCAACAACCACAAACATTTAATAGGGGTACACATCCATTAGTAGCTGAGCAATGGATAAACTCCTTAGAGAAAATATTCCACGCCTTTGGGAGTACTGAAAGGGAAAAGGTTATCATGGCAGTTTACCGCCTCACTGGAGAAGCTGATAAATGGTGGTCATTGATTCAAAACACAAAGGAGGATGATGACATATCGAATATGGAATGTATGGAGTTCAAAGATCTTTTCTTAGAAAAATACTTTCCTCATGACCATAGAGCAGATATGGAAAGGCAATTTCTGAGTCTGAAACAAAAGGAGGATGAGAATGTCGCAAAGTATGAGGCCAACTTTACAAGGTTAGCGAGGTATGCTGCAGATTATATACGTAACCCAAGAGGTAAGATTGATCATTTATTTGATGGGTTAAAACCATTTCTCCGTCGATCTTTAGTATCACAATCGTTCTCAACATATGAAGATATTGTCTCATGTGCTATCAAGACAGAAAAGGAATTCTCTAAGTCTTATGACAACAAAGTAAAGCAGGAGAAGAAGAGAGCGGTGGAACAAGAGACAGATAAAGGGAAAAAGGGAAAGAAGGATTTTCCATTATGTGATAATTGTGGGAAGAATCACCCTGGTACTTGTCTAAAAGGAATGGGATTTTGTTATAAATGGGGGGAAAAGGTCACCAGGCGCGTGATTGCAAGGGAAAGAAAGAGGCTATCAATGTTGGATCCTACAATTGTAGGGAAATGGGGAATTATGCAAATGAATTCCCTAAGATTTAGGGAAACTTACCTCAGAAAAGGCCAAGGGATCAAGGAAAATCTTATGCTGTTACTACAGTTGAAGCAAAATAATTAATGTATTGGTGCCTTTGGACTCATGGATTATATTCTGGTTATTAGAATAATGTGATATATATATATATATAAGGATTGTACTGCAGTACTTGTTGATTTCAGTAAGGTTTTAAAATGATGAAGGTAATTATATTTTTAGTATGTGACAATAAGAGAAACTTTACTTTGTTTGGGGAATCTGATAAATTGATTTTGGAATTAAGAGACCTTTTAGAGAAAGTCTGGACAGAGGTATTTTGGATAACTATAAAGGTTGGAATAGATTAAGTTGATCTTTGGATAGTATTGTTTAAGGTTAAAAATTTATGAAGATTATTTTTGAATATTATAATACTATAGTTTTAGGAAAAGGACAACCTGCAGGGTGGGGAATAACCCATCGCGTTGGACAAAGCTGCAGGAATCGAACCCACAATCATAGTGCGACATGCCTTTATTTTCTACCACTAGCCTACAGGAAGTCCCTGGTTATTACAAAATAATTTTACTAATCTAAATGGTATGTGTTAACATTTGGAACCTTATTCAATTAGGATAAGTATAATATTTTTGAGTTCTATTATCTTTTTGAGTGAAAGATGAGTTGAAGGTTGAAACTCTAATTGTCAAGCATAAATATATATATACCAATCTCTTATTCAATGAATAAATTAATTCTTAAACTTTAGTAAAGGGATATTAAAACAAAAAAATGTGTTATCCTAATACCTTATGTCTTGTTGAACTGATGATATTTTAAATCAACAAAGATTGAAGTCTTTGAGGCCCTCAATTTGACAGTTGATTGTGATTGATGACCTCAATCACTCCCTACAAATATTTACGTTTTCCCTCCAATTATATGTCTTTAATTGCCACCAATGTTCTCCTAATCGAGATCATAATTGGGTGGTGACTTTTTCATTTCCCTTTCCCTCTTATTAAGGCTAAATTTTATTAATCTTATTTCCGATGTGGGTTTTCCACAAAGGTATTTTCTCTTTTCAACCTTTTATTTACAAAGAAAAATTTCAAATTGTGAGGACACAATTTATTGAAGGAGGGGAGAATGTAACACCCCGAGCTTCCATGATACGCTTCTCATTCAATAATGTAATAGCTTGCATTGTACGCAACATGGAGTTCTAACACACTGCAACTAATCAAAGTAGCCATTATGAATAGTAATAACCACTTTTGAAATTTATAGAAATTTTATATTTCAAAATGGACTTCATTTTTGTATTACTAATATTGAAATTAGCCTATATTGAATTTTTTGTAATTTTCTGAGATCTTCAAAATTTTTATGAATAGTGAAAAATACTTAAAACAACTTTTTTAATCAAAATAATTTATAGTGATAAGTTATACTATTGAGTGGTTTTAAAGTATAATTAGAATATATTTTTACCATTTTATCCAATGGTGGTCATTAGAATTGATTTCACTTTGAAATTGGACATAAACAATTGTCAATCTTTTGATATAAATTGTTTCTTAAAAACACGCTATTTGTTGTGACAGCGGGAATTAATTATAAAATTAATTAATGCAAATTATATGTTTGGAATTTCATAAAATAGACATCATTTTTGAATTCGGAATATCAATTATAGCTTAGGGTGAAATTTTGGCATTGTTCTGAAAAACTTCAATTTTTGATGAATAGTGAAACCACTAAGTTGTAGTTAAATAACTGATTTTTCATTTAAATGAAATATTACCAGTTCTGTGATTTGATTTTCAAAAATCCGACATACATGGATGTCATTAAGAAGTAAAATGTGGTTCAATGAGATTAGAATAATTTTCTGGTGAATAGTAACTTTTAAGTTCTTAATCGCGATTAGAGGTAATTAGTGTAGTTTAAGGTAAAAATAATGTTTTAATAATATGAGATGAGCTTGACACATGTCCTACCCTCATTGGATGTTCCATGGCCGACCAATACAATCCATGGGTCAACTTGGGGTCCCCATGAAGCCACTTTAGTTGGAAAATGACATAAATACCTTTTATTTAATGTTAAAGTAAAAAATGACACAAACATGAAATGTTTTACCAAAAAAAATTTTACATGGGGTTATACAAGTCATATTTTTGATTATAAATAGTCATTGGAAAGCTAAATAGATTTCCTACATCATAGTATTTTTTATATAATTTTTAGACATTAAATAAATTAAATTATTTATGACATCATGATGATGCAGCGATGACCTCATTATTTAACGATTTAAATAAAATGAGAAGATAATGTAAAATACAAGGATTAAACTTGTCCAAAGCCTATTGTATGTGGAGATTTAGAACCCTTATCACCTTAGCCTCTAATTATACAAGTGTGGGACCTTTAGAATCCGAAAAGCATTGTATAATAGAATAACATTTCATTACTTTCCAAAAGTGCCCCTCCTCTCCACTTATAAAAGGCCCCCACCACTCCCACCTTATTCACACCTTCAAGCCATTTGTCTTGGCCAAGCTCTGCCCCAATACTCTCCCAACATCCCTCACTTACTCCTAGAAGCCTCACTTTGGGCATAATTCTTCCCAAGGAATCCTTTGTCTCAAATCAAAAAGAGTTACCCGATTTTTTAGGTAATGTCTTCTCTAATGTTGTTTTGTTTTATTTTGCTTCTCCAACCCCTTAAACACTTTTCATTCCTTTATTTTGTAACAACAACAGTATCTAAAATATACTAGTATGTTGTTATGATAATTATTTGGTTTACACTTACACACACCTTCGTCTAATGGTTAAAGAACATACTGTTTCTGTGGGTGGCGAAATACTGCCTCACGAAACGATGATTGTTCAAATTCTTTTAACACCTATAATGGTGACCATTTTGATGACACTATTTTCATATATGATATATATATATTATGTTTATGTTTTCCTTATGCTTCTGTATTTCTCATTTATGGCATACTTTATGATTTCCATTTTGGGTAAACGCGATAATTTCATTTTAGGAAGTGCGGACTACCGCCCCCTCAAAGTGATGTGAATCGTTAATGCCATATGTGGGATGTATAAAGGATGGAGTAAATGATATTATATATGATATTATACTGGAACTATATTTTACCTTTATATAATTATAATTTTATTCCATTAAATACGAAATAGAAATGAAAGTAGCGTTCATGCGTACGTACGGCTTACCGTCTCCATGAACGGTGCATTTCATTTCTTACCTCTAAATGTTACGTAATATTATGAATGAATGTATATACTGGATATATATGATATATATGACATCTAAATCATGAATATAATTCTGGAGATAATGGATATTCTACCAGATAAACAACTTGTAATTATAAGAAGTTTATTGTTGACTCAAGTACCAAAGATCGACAAAACGACCGTTATTAACTTAAATAATTACATAATGTTCATAACATGGAAATAAGTGATATAAAAGGAATAATGAACATAAAAAATGTTCTTAAGTAAATAGAAATTAAATCTAGTTTATTATTCAGGAGGTTAAAGAACAGTCGAGTCAGGACAAGACGCAAGGTAAGGGAATTTCTTAACCCAACTTCCATTCTTTGGGTTAATCTCCTACTTTCAAATTATGTCATGATATTATTATGTCCTATTTTGTATTTTTACATTATTTATTTGTGCCTATAGTGAATACACATAATATATCTATTTTATTTTAAAAATGATGTTTTTAAGGACTTCATCTCAATCCCCTTTCATTAAGGCATATTTGGTTTTATACACAACTTTCTTTTATAAGGTGTATAAACCCCTTTGGCTTTTACGTTTGTTCAAAAGGAATATTTTTTTATACGAAGCGTTTTACTAACCGACCAAAAGGGAATGTTTTTCTTTCTGTACTCATGCGGCGACAATGACTTCTCTGCCGCCATGACCATTATTTGAGTTTCGGCTTCCTCTACATGCCATCATTTTTTAAAGAAAAATAAATACAAAGTTTTAACTTTCTTTTATTTTGGTATTGAAAATGGTTTTGAAAGCGTTTTTATTATATCAATGTGCTGTATTGATATCTTGTGATTGAAATGTGGAAATGTTATGTTTCCTTTATGAATGTTTTATGTGATACGATTATGTTATGGTTTATGATATGTTTAAACCTATTCATATGAGGAATGCATTGGACTTAATAAGTGACGGGTGGAGCCCGCTATAGATCCTCGATGCATCGGTAGGTCTCATGAGACAACTAGACGTGGAATTGGCCGAGGCTCTTTCCCCATTTGATTTTTGATTTTGTCCGAGGCCTTAATCATTTTAGACGTCTTGGCCGAGGCCTTGAAAAAATGTTTCAGAATGTCTGGCATTATGCATTCCATCATTATGAAAGTGGTTATTGATATTGCATGTGATTATTCGACCAGTAGAATATACATGTAAAGAAGTAAATGGAATTATCTCATTTTACTTTTGCCATATTATGTTGATGTTCATGTTTAAAAGGATTTTGTTTTAGTTATACATTTCCTTAAATGTTTATGTTTATTTATGAAAGCTTCTGCAATATTGTTATCCTTACTGAGAATCTGAGCTCACCCCTTTCAATGTTTTAATATTTTCCAGGATGTGAAGAAGTATTTTATGAATGACCTGCAGGGATAGTCAGAAGAGGATATGAGTGTGGACTATGAAGACTTTGTTTTTAGTTTTTCACTTTATGATGTAATGTAACATTTATGAATGTATCTAGTGTTTCCAGGGCTACTCAACTAATTGGTCTTTCGAGACTTGATCTTTTGTGATCATGCCAATGTTACGAAGTAATGCACCGACTCTGGGTAGCTGGGGTCGGGGCGTTACAAATAAGTACAAAAGGTGCTCCAATTTTCAAGACACAAGGCATGGAAAAATATATGGAAACTCATATTTGAAGTGCCTCTTGAAGAGCTGTCATCAAAGATCCCATGACTCTCATCCCTGTTTGTCATGCTTGGACTTGGTGGTTTTGTATATCAAAAGATCCATGCTGCGGTAAAACAAGTCATCTTAAAGAGAGAGCAGGAGAAAAAGTGTCGTGAAGATCTTACCAGGGTGAAGCTATCAGCCAATATCAGTGAATTTGAGGTTGCGGTATCCCGAGCTAAGGCTGACTATGCTGCCAAGATGAAGGAGCTAAAGAATAAGATCAAAGATAAATTCATCTAGCAGATGTACCTTCAGTAATAGTTAGATTATGTAACTGGGGAACATGACCCACTAAATAATTCATTGGAGGGATCTCAGGAAAATGGGATGAAATCCATCTCGGATGCCAAGAAAGCACTCCATCAGGCTGAAAAGAGTGAAATTGGTCAAGTGAATGAGCTTCAAGTGTCTTCTTATGAAGCTCATGATGTTTTACATCAAGTGAAGACTTATGTTGACAGCCTTAGGTAATTCCTATAAAATAGAAGATAATCCATTCTGTGGATGTCCTTCTAATTCTTGTGCATCAAATGAAAAAATGATTTCATTTTCAATCATCTGTGCATGCATTTTCCCGCTACCTGCTTTAAATTTTTACCTAATCCAATGGGCCTAGTAAGCATAGTTTCATTTTTTCTAGGATTATTATATATAACCCTACAAACATTGAATCTTTTAATTTCTCAATATTACGTAAATCATGAAAAATGTATGTTTAGTGAGCTGGAACATGACTTTTGTTCAGAGTTCCCTTGTCTTTTGTGGGCAGTTTAAATTCATGCACGTCAGACATAAAATAAGGCTAATTTTGAAGGTCAAAAAAACATTGACCGAATGGATTAAAATTGACTCAATTAATTTAAAATTTATCTAAAAACATATTACCACACTCAAGTATGAGGGAAAATATGTAAAATATGACTTAAGAAATTTTGAATGTGAGGGATGACATGAAAAAGGGATAAAAGTCATTAGAAGAAGTAGTTCCCAAGAATGAAGTTACTAATATTTAACAAACCCGTTAAGGGGTTGAATTAGGCAGGTCCACCTAAGGGCATTGGCTGCACAGTTAAATAATAGTATCTTTTAGCTGACAAGTCTGTTATGTAGACTGTTTATGGAAGGCTACCTAAGGGAACGTGCTTTATAGTTAGGAAAAAGAACCCTCAGAAATTTACTTTTCTACTAATAAAAAGATATTGAATGTTTATGGGGATTCAAATTTTCCAAAGCATAGAGCTTGCAATATGGAGAGAGGTACCTGAATATGGAAAAGATATTTCCAAAAAAAGATTGTCTAAGAACTGGATGAATGTCACTCCTACAAAGGTCTGACCCAAATGTAGGGAAGGGAAATATAAACCATATACTTGAATACTTTCATATCATGAAAAATATTATGAGACAAATATATTAAGGATGACTATTTATTGTGGATCCCTACATATTTTCATTAAGACAACTATGGGCAAAAGAGGTTTTCTTCCCAAGAATGAAGTTACCATTTTTTAACAAACCTGTTAGGGGGTTAATTATGCAGTGCCTCCTAAGGGTATTGGATGCATAGTCAAATAATAGTATCTTTTGGCTAATAGGTTCGTTATGTAGACTACTTATGCAAGGTCGCCTAAGGGCACGTGCTGCATAGTCAGGCAAAAGAACTCTCAGAAATTGGACATTTTGTGACCAGAAGTCCAGAAAAGGGTTATAAAGATTTGAAAATATTTAAGGATATGATTATGACACATAAAAATGGATATTGTCCAATGTATGTAGAGATACACAGATCAATGCTAACCATAATCATGTTGTGGATGGGTCCGGAATTGAAATGTAGGACTTCACTACGTATCTCATAAGGATGGGAATCACGCTGTATGTAGTTATTGAAATACAGTTTAACGTCATGTGTGATGAAATTATGAGAGATCTTAGTTTAGGGTCATACATTTCAGACCATTATAAGAAATACACAGTGTGTGTTTTCACAGGGACTTTTCAGCCAGGGGACTGAAAGTGGAATTTGGGGTTAGGCCCACAAGACTTGGGGCTGGATTCGACGGACGCTCTAATGTTCCTACATATCCCATAAGAATGGGAATCAAGTCCACATATTTCTAGAAATACCCTTTGTACAGATTTGGTTCGTACATGTGAAGGGAGATAGGGGACTTCAGTGCAATGATGGTTTAACCCAATATAAAAGGTTTGGGCATTTCCATTTATGCACATAGTCTTTCGAATATAACATGATTGGAGAACAATGTAAAGAATAATTCCCTCTTGGGTAAGGGTGTCAAAGAATGTTGTAGTTTATTGTTGTACAGGACAAAAGTGTTGTACAGTTTAATGTCATGTAGCAAGGACAAAGGTGAACCAATGTGAAGAGATTGGTTTTGGGCTTGAACATTAAGAGTTTGCCTATGTACCCAGCCTAGAAGGAAAGGATCAAAGTCTGTGTAGTTCAATTAAAGAATGAATTAGTGATCAAGTTGTTCTTGGGGACAATGACGTAAAAAATGGTGTTGGGACTTACACATGGTTAACAGCCCAGAGAGGGTGTTATAGTTGAAGTTTTCTCTAAGCTCACGTGAGTTATACTCGGTGTGAGAAAAAGAGGTAGCAACAACCCTAACGATGCACATTTTAATGTCATGTAAGACATATGAAGGGACTATGCAGTTTAAAGTCTTACAGTGAGGACTATTGGTGCTGCACAGTTTATTGTCATGAAACAGGAACAAAATACAGTTTAATGTCATGTAGGACAAATATAGGGACACAGTCTAACGTCATGTTGGACTATAAGGGTTCTGTACAGTTTACCGTCTTATAGCTAAGACGATGGGGACAATACAGTTTAACATCATGTTGGACAAAAGGGGGATTGTGCTGTTTAATGTCATGCAGTAAGGATAAATATAAAGACACAGTTTAACTCCATGTTGGACATATTAAGGATTTTTTCCACAGTTTAATGTCAATTCAGATGAAAGGGATTCCAATAGTTTATGGTCGTATGCATGGACCGTTGGTTATGCAGTTTAACGTCTTGATGGATGTAAGGGACTTCTGTACAGTTTAGCGTCATCTAGTTAGGACGTCACAGTTTAACGTCATGTTGGACGTAAGTGCCAATAGTTTAGGTCATATGCATGGACCGTAACTGATTATGAAATTTAACGTCTTATTGGAAAATATGAAATTCCAATAGTTTAAGGTCGTATGCGTAGACCATTGGTGTATTTTTTTTGTACAAAATACTTCTTTAGAAATCTGGCATTGTTTGGGGTAGTGATGAGCTCTCCATCCATTGAGATTAATGAATAATCTCCATTGAAGTAAACCTTCTGTATTGAATAAGGTCCTTCCCATTTTGGCTCTATCTTGGGAGGTTTTTTTCCTGGTATCATTGGAGTTCGGATAACTAATACCAGTTCTCCCTGAACGAATGAATGAAGATGAACTTTTTTTATGAAATCTCATGCTATTCTATTCTGATAGACTTCCAAGTGGTGTAGGGTGCATAATATTTTCTCATCTAACCATTCCAATTCATCTAATCACTTTTGATATTGTTTATATGTAGATGATTGATCAAAAATGGATACACTGAGCGAGGGTAATTGATCTTCAATGGGAAATACTGCTTCTGTTCCATATACTAATGAATATGGAGGTGACCACGTTGCAGTGCGGGTGGTAGTTTGATAAGCCCATAAATCATAAAAAAGTTTATCAGGACATGTTTTCTTATAATTATCCACCATCTTTTGTAGTATGTTTGAAAGAGTCTTGTTGAAAGCTTCTATCTGACCATTGGCCGCTGTATGATACTGAGAGGAATGATTGGATTTAATGTTTTATTCTTGATACAACTTCCTCACCTCTGATGAACAGAAGTTGGGGCCATTGTCCGTCAATATGGTATGAGGGACACCAAATCTGGTAATGATGTTAGACTTGATGAAGGTAACAATGCATTTAGAACTAACTTCTTTCATGGGTATTTCATCTTCTCATTTGGAAAAGAAGTCAGTAGCAGTAAAAATATACTTCAACTGCTTGGATGTAGCTAAAGGATAATGTCCTACTACATCCATTCCCCATGTGGAAAATTGCCACAAGTATTTAGTTGTATGAAGAAACTCTAGGGGTTAATGAATGAAGTTGGAATGTACTTGGAAATAATGACACTTATTTGTGAAATCAACACAATCTTGTATCATTGATGGCCAAAAAAATGCAAGCCTTCAAATTTGATCAGATAGTCTATGTCCAAACAGATGGTCACCACAGACTCCTACATACACTTCTTTCATGACAACAATTTTCTCTTCATCGTCAATGCATCTCAAGAGAACTCCATTAAAACCCCTTTTGTAGCGAACATTATCTAAGTGATATGGGCTATCATAAAGAGTGAAATTGACCACACGTCTACAGACTTGTTCTTTCTCGGATCTATCAGGTGGAAGTGTTCTATTTTGAATGTATTCCCTAATAGTTTTCATCCATCCTGTAGTATGACCATATAGTTCAGAGATGGGACTAATTTCATTGATTTCCTCTATTCTGGATTGAACATGAGGTGAAATTGTAAGATGGTGGGCAATATTGATGGTTGTCTCGTCCCGATTTGGATCTGCCAAAGCTGTGGCTATATTAGCCAGTGCATCAGCTTGGGCATTTTGTGATCTTGGGACACAAGAAAATGTCAGTTCCGAAGGAAATCCGCCATTAACTCTATAACATAATCATAAAAAGGGATTAGTTCTGCTTTTCTGATTGCATAATCCTCATTGACTTGGTTGATTACCAGGTCTGAATCACCTTTCACCTTTAAGTGATTCACTTGTGCTTGAAGTGCCAACTCCAAGCCTGCGATGAGAGCTTAGTATTCTGCTTTATTATTTGTACCCCCTCCCAAAAATGAGAAGGAATAATTTAGCACTTCCTTTTCTGGGGAAATGAGTACAATTCCTAACCCAACTTTGTTGAATTTTGGATTTTCCATTTTTCTCCCTGTTGGACTTCTGGAAGCACCATCAAAGTACATTTCCCATGTTTGAAGACTATCTTGAATAAATAATACTTCCTCATCAGGAAGTTCAATATCTGAAGGTGTATCTTCTACTGAAGGATGTCCAGCAAGGAAATCAGCCAGATCATGGCCCTTTATTGCCTTTTGAGACACATACTGAATATCAAATTGCTACAAAATAACTGCCCACCTTGCCAGACATGATATAAGCATTGGACGACTAAGGATGAATTTGAGAGGGTTATTGTGAGATATCAGTTGGACCTCATGATGTTTCAGGTAGTGTCTCAACTTCTGAACTACAAAGATTAATTCTACGCAGCACTTCTCAATATTTGAGTATCAGGTTTCTGCTTCAGGCATAGTCTGACTGAGATAGTAGAGGCTGTTTTCATTCCCAGCATCATTCTTCTGAGCAATAAAGGCACCCAATGATCACTCTATAGCTGTCACATAGAGGATAAGTGGTCTTCCTTCAACAGGTGACATTAACTCTGGTAAACATAATAGATACTTCTTGAGAATATCGAATGCTTCTTGACATTCTTTAGTCCACTGGTAAGTGACTCCCTTCTTCATCAATTTGGTGAAGGGTAAACGTTTTCCTGCCAAATTGGTGATGAACGCCGAATATAGGCCAAGTTTCCTTGAATTCCTCTTAATTTCCTCAAATTTAAAGGAGCTGACATACCAAGTATTGACTTTTCTTTCTCAGGATCGACATCGATTCCACGATGGCATATGATGAAGCCAAGAAATATTCCTTAGGTTACCCCAAAAGCACATTTTAAGGGATTCAGCTTCAAATTCTGTTGCCGAAGATTGTGTAATATGATTTCTAAATCATCCAAGTGATTAGAACATTTCTTGGATTTAACCACCAAATCTTCCACATAACATTCAACAAATTTCCCTAAAAAGGTTTGAAGATACGATTCATGGCACACTGATATGTTACGCCTACATTCTTTAGGCCAAAGGGCATTACCCGATAGAAAAACTCACCCTGAGGGGCCCTGAAGGCTGTATATTCTTCATCTTTTGGAGCCATTCGGATTTTATTATATCCATAATATCCATCCATGAAGAAAAGTGCTTCATAGCTAGTTGTTGCATCAATTAATATTTCTGTAATTGGTACTGGAAAATCATCCTTAAGACAATGCCGATTAAGATATCTGAAATCAATGCAAACTATAATTTTCCCATTCTTCTTTTTCACTGGGACAATATTAGCCAACCATTTGGGATATTTAACTTCTCTGAAGAAGTTATCTTTGATGAGATTATCTACTTTAGCTTCAATTTTGGAAGCATAGGTTGGGTGTGTTCTTCTAATAGCTTGTTTGAATCCTCGATGTTCTTCTAGAAAACCCAAGAAATGAGTGGAAACATCAGGATCAAGCCCTGGCATCTATGTATAGTTCCAAGAAAATATATCTTGGTTTTTCATTAAAAAAGAAATATACATATCTTTCTCTTCAAGAGTCATGACCACACTAATTAAAGTGGGGCGTGGATCTTCTTTTGTACCCAGATTTATTTCTCTGAGTTCAACCATGGTGGTAGAGATACACTCTTCAAATGCTGGAGGAGCATCCCTGAGATCTTCCTCTTCTTCTTCAACATGTGTTATTTCTTCTGTTTCTACTTGCAAAGTAGATGATGAAGCAGAATTTCCATGATCAGAAGAGATGTTAAAATTTGAACATCTTGAAGAAGAATCTTCCATTTATGACCTGGTTGATGATGAAGGGTCTTCATTGGGTAATATAGGGGAGATAATGGATTGAGAATCGACATCATCATTCACCTCTTACATTGATATAACTTCTTCTAGCCTGATTGGCGAAGTATAGACTTGCTGAATTTCAGCGGATGAAATGAAGACATCTCTATTTGAGCTTTCATCATTGCTTGGTGAATCACCACTTTCTCTTATGTTGTATAGCTTGATTTCCATAATTGACATTATCGAAGTTTCCATAAGAGTATTTTGATTTGGTTCTATCCTGTCAATTTGACTGATATGCAACACATAATCTGTACTCACATGTGTAAATGTGTTTACTGGAATTTTTTCCAAACCATATGGAGCATTAACTTTGGTAATATCCATTGTTGTGGATTTCTCCTTTCCATTCATGTGATAGAATTCTTCCTCAATGTATTTAGATTCACATGTATTGAATGGGGATTTATCACCATAAAATTTTCCAATTTGACCATCAAAACAACATTTGAGACATTGATGGTATGATGAAGGGATAACAGCATGTTGATGTAGCCGTCTTCCATGCAAGATGTTGAAGGGAGAGTCTTGATCAACAACCATGAAATCTGAATTGGATACAAGATATCCAAACTGAGTTCTAAGTGTAATCTCTCCCAGTGTTTCTTGTTCATTTTTATCATATCCTTGTAACATCAATGTAGAAGGAGATAAATCAGATTATGTGAATCCCAATCGATGAAGTGTACGGATGGGGATGAGGTTGACTCCTGAACCATTATCAATGAAAACTCTTCATACATCTACACCATTGACCTTTACAGATAAGTACAAAGGTCTTCTATGTCCATGCACGACATAATCTTCATCTTCATCTGTGAAAGATATCACTGCATGGCATTCTGCAGTATTATTCTCAACATGGTAGACTTCAACTACAGCAATTTCAGTTTCAAACTCCTGAGGAATCGACAAAGCCTCGATGAGTGCCTCCTAAAGATCCTTTGATAAATTCAAAGCATTTAGAATTGATAACTTGGCTGGTATTTTGGCCAAGTGATTCAATACATCATACTTTTGATCCAAAGGTCTGTGTTTCCCAACAGGAACATGTATTTTCGTACGTGCCTTAGAATTTGATGCTTTGGAAATAGATGCATCTTGTATCGGAGTAGGAGTTGGTAATACTCCTGGTTTTGGAAGATTAGATTGATTAGGTCTGTTAACTTGCTGAGAAGAAGAAGATGTAACCTTCAACCGATCTTCCAGAATAATTGTGCCAGTACTGAGTCTGCCTTGTGTGCAAGAACTTTCTTGTTCTTGTTGAGCTCGTTGAAGGGCTCTACCATGAGTTTCTTCCACATACATAGTTCTAGCAGGGGTAGAATTGGAATAGTGGCCTCTAAAAGATCCATGTCTTCCCATGTATCCTGAGCCTCTAGAACTTCCTCTAATTCCCCTGTTTTCTACAGGGAACTCAGCTCATCAAAATTGAAACTATGACTGGCATATGGATCTGTTAATTGAATCATATTAACATAACCGAAAATCAACTCTTCATCTGATGAAGACTCTGCCTGATTAACCTGTTTAGGTTGTTCTGTTTGGTGGGGCGGTGCCCGTGACTTCAAAGTAGATGGCATAAAATATTCCAGAGTCAAAGATAACTTAGGCTTTGACACAATTTCATATTCTTCTGATTTTTTCCTCTTTCTTTGAATTATTCCGCACTTTTGAGGATTTTCCCTCTGATGAAGAGGGTTTTGCGGTGGAATTTATGGCAGAAGACCCAATTGGTTTCATTAATTGTGTTCGGAAAATGGCATGAGTTCGGTTGATCATTTTTCTGACCATCCAATCATCATATTTTTGCGCTTTTTTGTTCTTGACTTTTTGCCACACGCCTTATTCCTCTGGATCTGTAGTAGTAACACATGCTACCTGAGCTAAAGAACCTTTCAGTTTGATTTGTCTCAAGTTGACCATTTTTTACAGGAGGTCCTTGAAGACAAGACACTCCTGAATGGGATGCCCCAACATCTGATGAAACGGGCAATAATTGGGACGGTATTCATCTCCTTCCTTATTTGGCCTCTTGGGCCTTGGAAATTGAACCAAATTATTTTCCATAGCCGAAATGAAATAACTAGGATCTTTTTCATTTCGGAAAAGAGTAAACTTTGCTCTTAAAATCCTCAAATTGTTTTCTTCTTTGATCTCTTTGATCATCTTGACGAAATGGAATTTGTTGTTGGCACTCAGGAGGTGGATCCCTTCGAGAAGATGAAGGTTCTGAAGTAGAAGCAGGTATAGGCGCTTGTTTAAGCATAACTGTGGCAGTCTCTTATTTACCCATTCTCCTTCCTAGAGATGATGGAATTACACGAGCTTTATCCTTAGTCTTCATAAGATAATCTTCAATTTGTTGAGAGATTTAAGTAAGGTCTCAAAACCCTCCTCTGTATTTCAAAGGGATCAACGGCGTGCACAGCTCATCACATAAAGTTTCCACATAGATTGGAAACAATTCCTCTTGAGGGAGTGCTAAGCTCAGGGAATATGTTAATCCATTCCAGTGTGCAATGAAATCTGAAACAATTTCATTCTCCCTTTGATTATAGTTTGTAAGATCAAAAACTATTGTCTTTGGAAATGTTGAGCTAAATTGAAGAAGAAATATTTGGTGGAGACCCTCCCATCTAGTAATTTATCGGGATTACACGCTTGTGTTCTAGACAAAAGCAGAACCTTGTAATGACTGTACAAAACACCTAAGCTTAACTGCTTCCTGTTTCTGAGGGGTTCCCATCAAAGGATTGCAACGAGAAACAAGATGTGTTAAGTGTTGCTCTTGGTCTCCTGAACCATTACATATTGGGAATGTGGTGCTTGAAAAATTTGATAGGGGAGGAATTGCATCAACCCACTCAGGGTAAGCTCTCTTTTCTGGTTGAATTCGGGCACGATTTCCCTTCATAGCATCCAAATTAGTTATTAGTGACTCAATAGTAGTTATTAACTTTTGAGAAACATGTGGTCGGGATTGGACCTGAACAGGTGCAATGACTGGAGATGCTACAGATGTGGTGGCTGGTACTGCAACTAATGGTAGCAATGCCGATTGTTATTTCACTTGACCCGTAGGATTAGACCTGTGAGGGTGTACTGATAGAGGAGGATATTCATGATCCATCTCAGTAGCCGCAACAAATTCCCTTGGCTGACTGACTCCAGCATGCTTAGGAGGAAGACTATCTTGAAGTAGTTCTATGTTCAACCACCTCAATTCCTTCATTTCTTCCTCTTGTTATGAAAATCTTTACTCTAGTGAGAATGATTGGCATTCTCCATAGGAAGGTAATTTAATCTGATTCGTTTAGTTCCCCTTATTGGACACCTTTCTAAGAGGGGGTAGTGGGTTACTTGACGGATTACCTAGATTCTAGGTAATACTTTGATTTCGTGTACACACACCTTCTTCATTTGTGTCTATGCATACAACTTCTTGTGCAGGAACCTCTTCATCTGATCCCTCCGAGTGAACCTCATCTGGTGGATCAGTAACTATGACATTGATGACATTGATTGATGCATAATGCATTTCATCCCTTCTATCGAAATTTCTGCGATATTGTCTTCTTCCATGTCCTTGATGAGATATTGCCTTTTGTCGATTTTATCCCTCAGGAATTTCTTGATGAACTGTAATGTGGAGGGAATATCCTGGGGTTGTTCCTGCTCAACTCCTTGAATCCTATTTTTTGATTATGAGGGTTGGGTTAAAAGAGTCCCCAGTCTGGAAAGATGGGGTGGCTCTCGAGTTGCTATATCTGAGACCTTCTTGAAATCTCCCCTGATCTTACGGACTTTATTTTGAAAATTGGCTGGATGCATTAACCTACATTCACTCTTATCACCTATCTCAAAAGTCCGTTGGATTATTTCTGACACTTCTGTCACTTGGTGATGTGATTGCTCCAAACGATAGGCATGTTCAGTATTCTCATTTGCATGATGCATGAGTAATTCAACAACTTGTTCTCTGTATGCTTGATTTTGAGAGGAATTAGTTGAGGCATGTTCTTCCGAAAGCTTTTGATTACAAACAAAACCCATTGACTGTGGCCGGCCATTGGAAATAACATTGCATGAGACCATTTTTGGTGGGCTTTGTTGACTGTAGAGTACAGTGAAATATAGCGCTCCATGAAAACCCCATAACCTAATAAGAATACTAGATGGAGAATTGGAAATTAACTATCGCAATCTTCTTAGTGTGCCAATGCATGAACGCTAAAGGTCTCTCTGTTGCTTTTCAGCCTTCGGATATCGAGAAACTGAGAGAGATGCCAAGTCAATTTGGCATTGTAACCCTTCTATTATCATGACATGATTTTCATATTCATCATAAGATATTTTTTTTCAACTGACAAAGAGTTTTCCATATGTTGAGATGAATATTATGAATTCTATCTTCTGTCAACATCTCTGGAATGTCAATCTGAGAATCAGCCAAAGGCCAAAACATAACTGGCACTTCACCTTTCACCAGTTGTTTTCTTATATTCATTACTTCCTATTTATCATTCGATGAAGATTCTTCTACGTGATTAGACCATATTTGGTGCTTCCTTTTTTCTTCATTGGATTCAAGAAGATTGGTAGAGAATTCACTGATCAATCTAGAAGATGAACGATCCAGGAGTGGTTCGGAGATTGACCTACACCCTAGGCTATCTTCTAATTAAGAAAGTGTTTCACCTGATAGTGGTAAAGCATCAAACATGACTGGATTCATATTTTCAAGTGCCTCAAGATAAGAGAGATTTCTCGTCACTACATTTTCCATTGGAGCATTTTCAGGAAATGTGCATTATTAGTGCGGAGAGGACTTTCACAGCTAAATTCATCATCATGGGGAGGACCACTATAATGGGTTACATCAAAAGATGAAACATTTTTCTCCTTGGTCTTCTGACCACACAGTGGGTTCCTATTTATCTCATCTGAAGATGAAATTTTTAGATTGACTGAATTGTCATGGAACAAGGCTTCATGAGCAAGTATCTGATGTAGACCATTAGAATTAATGTTCCCACTATTGGGAACTGAGAGAGTATAATCTTGAGTTGCATAGATAATTTTCTGAGTGCATCAAGAACTCTAGCATTGAGCAAGGCCTTGTTACAAGTTGGCCCTTGATTTCTTCACTGTGTTGGGCGGGTCTTCTTCATAGATGTCTTCTTACTCACTTTAGGAACCACTTGTTGATGAAATTTACCATTATGGGAATGTGTATGTGCCTACTCCAGAGAAATGGTCAGTTTAGGCTGATTAAATCCACTCAAATCAGGTATATGTGCCTGACTTGGATGTATGTATGATATGGGGGAGTACGCCCCACAACCCTCTTGGACTGGAACAGATGTGTGTGTCTATTCCGAATTAAATTGTTGATGTGTCACTCCACTGATAGGGGTAGATTTATCTGTCTTTCCCTGAGATGCTACTGAAGCTGTTATAATATCCTGGCAGACATCCAGAATATGACCATGGATTTTCTTCTGCTCTTTCACCATTGATAGAATATGCTTGGTGACTTCAGCTGCCAGAATGGGGATATACGTCCATTCCATTCCTGGAGTAGGTGTATGTTCCTGCTCCCATCCTCCTTTTCCTGTCAGTGAATTCTGACAGTACTCATGTGTGGGGGTAGAGAGTTGAGTCTGCCTCTTGTTTGTCATCAGAGCTTTCTGACTGACTTCTCCGAATGCTACCAAACGAGACTGTTGGTAGGCTTGGTCAATAATAGCAGGTGTATGTGCCTACTGATTGCACTCCGCCGAACGTGTTTGACGAGCTTTCTTCAATACTTATAGACGAGGCTGCTGGAAGGATTGATGAGTGTAAGTAGGTGTATGTGCCTATTTACCAGTTGTCAACACATTGGGTTGGTGGGCTCCATCACATGTAGTTAGACGAGCCTGCTGACCAGCCAATGATTTATAAACAGGTGTATGTTCATGTCTATAGTACTCCGCTGAAATTGCCTGGCGGTATTGGTGTGCTATTTCCAGACGAGTCTACTGGACAACGGAATTAGACCGGATGGGTGTTTTTTCCCGTTCGTTTCTTGCCACCAAGTTGGGTTGGTGGACTTCTCTGGAAATGGAAGAGATAAGAACATGTTTACTATTAACTGTTTTTCACCTCTGTTGGTTCGTCTTTCCTACGCGGGTTAGAGGATCCTGATCTGAATTCCTGGAGACAGTACCCTCATCATGTTGAGGGTGCACTGCCGCATGAGTCTGGCGGCGATTGTTGATGGGATCCCTCAGGAAGAACTCATGTCTACTTGAATTAAGGTGCTGAGGGACCTTCTCATTCACCTCCCCGAAATATGGGAGTGAATGGTGATTTCATTCCGGGGATAATGACCCGAAACGGTTGGAGACGGTGGTTGGCACCACCTGCTTCTTGATCACTGGTTGTCGCTATCCGGACAATCAGGGTGAGTTGTTCACTTGGAGGTCTTGTCGAACAGCCTCCAAAGATGGAATAGTAATGAGTTGTCGGTACTCCTTAACTAGTGAATTCGATACCCAGCGTTGAAGACGTTGAGTAGGTGATGTCGCCCTTAGAGCGGACGACGATCCAGCAGGAGTAGCAGTATATGCATTCACAGTAGAGGTTTTTATAGCAGAGGCATTCACAGACGTGATCTTAAGAAAATCCATTCTTTTAATGCAGAAGATCTTGGAAAAGATAACCTGTTTGATATAACAAACATAATCAAGATATGTTTGGCCACTACATCTTTTGGATGAGAATATATGTTATTGATTTCTTTTTTGTCCCCCTCTTTGAGTTTAAATAGGGGCCTAACAAATAAATAAAACATCATTTTAACTTGGTTAAGGGTTCACGTCGGGTTCACCATTTTTTGTTTCCTTAGGAATTGGGGATGATCTCATTGATTTAAGATTCAAACATTCCAAGCGGTTTCTAATGGGGATGTTCGTAGAACCGGAAACATCCAATGATTCCATGTCCATTTGGACCTACATTCCAAAGGTAGGTTCTCATTAGTTGTGAAATGATGAGACTTAATAAGTTGCATTGGTCGAGAAGATGGGAGGTTGGAATCATCACACCTTTTTGAGGGGAATTATTGTCTACTCTGTGACTCTCTTTATAGATTTAAGTTATGTTCGTGAATCCTTTTTACATTACCAAGTATGAAAACGAGCTTTTCTTTAGATCTAACAATCAATTATTAATATGTATGAGATTTAGAGAATATTTCATATGTATTTGAGGTTCTTCATCGATAGAGAATCATCTGTATTTTTTTAGATATTCTTAGTCAATGGTATCCTTTAATACATTATATAAAAGTCTCTTGGTCATTATGATGACTATACTGGTTTTAAAGCAACTCAGTGGGGGCACTTGGAGTTTATTATCATTTAGAAGGACATGAATTATTTCATAGTTGGGATCATACCCGCAGATGGGATACCTATGTATCCTTTGTTTTTATAAAAGGAATTAGAACTGACATAGTTCGAGTAAAGAATTATGGGGTTTATTGATTTTTGATGGCTCAAAGAAAGATTTCATAATTACTTTTACACTATAAGCTCACATGAATCATTCTCGGTGTGAGATAGAAGAGGTATTGGATAAACTAAACAATTGTTCCATCATAAGAAATGATGTGGGGCTTATGTATGTATGACTGCCCGAAATAGATGAAGATTGGGTTTTACTTCAGGGAAGAAACCCAAAAATAAGGTCTATAAAGGTATATGTGATTTATAGAGATTTGGATACTCTAACTTAGGGCTCACTCTTGAGGAATGTTCCCAAATTAGGAAGGGACTTATGATTGGGTTTTACTCCTAAAAAGGAATCCCATGTCATAAGTAAATTAAGACTGGTTAAGAGAAATTGTGACTCGGGATTATTCTTAAAGAAGAGGCCCAGGTTAAAGGGAATTATGACTGGGGCTTATTCTTAAAGAAGAGGCCCAGGTTAAGGGACTTGGACTGGGGCTTACTCCTGAAAAGGAGGCCCAGGTTAAGGATTTTCTCATCATAAAGGATGAGGTTGAATGGATGAAATCTCTAACCGTAGTGACATACGATATGTAAATAACTAGGTTTTAAGAGATGTTCCACAAAATTCTTTTTCAGATAAGGAAGCCAACAAGGAAATCATGCCATGAATGGCTTTGAAAAGTGTTTTGAAGGATTAATCTTGAAGTGGATAGGTGGATAGACATAAGAGAGGTGAAATAGGTAGGAAGGGGCACCCAAAAAGAATGTGGTGCGCAAGTCCTGCGTGAGCGCGCCAGTCATGGTCGCACAAGTATACTTGCACGACACAGGGTTACATGCGCGACAGTCAACCCTTAAGGTAATACATGGGAGATACTTGGCTCGAGACATTAGTATTATCCCTAGGGGATTCCAGAAGAGGGGTGCACAAGTTCTGTTTAAGGGGTAAGGTGGCGTGCAAGTGTGACCATTTCCCTTAATGGCTGGCCACATAGGTGTGCAAGTGTTGATGAGTTTCAACACTTAGGCCTTCCTCCCCCCATCTTTAGATATTCCGTTCTAGGTAGAAAAATACCTTAGAAGTGTTCAGATGCTTTTAGAAGAGACTAGGGTCTCGAGAGCTCAAATATAAGTTTCTGGAAATTTTCATCCTCGAAATGGGGGGCCTAGTGGGGGTATTTATAGGCTGAAGAAGACCCCGGGCGAAATACAAAGAGGTCGCACAAGTCACCTACGTGAGCAATGGGCGGCGTGCAAATATACTTGCACGACCTTGGTGGAACTTGCATGACTCAGGTGCATATGAACCTTTGTTCATGCCTTTATCAATTTTTGATGTTTCTTCAAAGGATGAATCACTTTGGGTTCAAGGTATTGACCCTTTTCAATTCGTTAGACTTTGTGACAAAATGGAGCATCAACAATCACCATAACCCACATAAATATTATTAAATTTATTTATTTTTACATCATTTACATGATTTTATTCCTCTTAAAAAATAATGGTTTCAGCATTGCTTAAGCATTTAAGAAAATTATTTCATCAGTAAAAATATAAAACAAATTACCATATATTTCGAACCAAGGAGATGCTGGCTCATGTTTCAGTGAAAAGAAAAATGGTCAGATGGGTGACAAATTTTTTTTCATTATTATAGAAACAATCCGGTCGAATTATTTGTTTCGGTCGAATCTATGTCATTATCCATTAACGGGAGATTGGATTAACCCTGCGGGGACTGGGTAGTTTGTTCCATCTGTATTGTGAAGGTGGTTCCATAGTCAAATGGTCCTAACAGGTGATTGTGTGGGGTCATGAATCTTTGCAATCAGTCCCCTTATGATATAACTTTCTTGGATGGTCTCCAATGGGTTTATTTGTGGATCCATAAACAACCAAAATCCTGGTTATCCATGATTCATGGACCTTCATTACAAAGTCAGGTGCTCATTGGACGATGAATTAACCAACAACACTTAAGGACTATATTGGTCAAGAGGATGGTAGGTAAGGTACATCACACCCATGTTTGTAACGTCCTAACCCCATTTACCCAGAGTCGGTGAATTATTACGTAACATTGGCATGATCACAAAAGATCAAGTCTTGAAAGACCGATTAGTTTAGTAGCCTTGGAAAAACTAGATACATTCATAAATGTTACATTACATCATAAAGTGAAAAACTACAATAACAAAGTCTCCATAGTCCACACTCATATACTCTTCTAACTATCCCTACAGGTCATTCATAAAATACCTCTTCACATCCTGGAAAATATTAAAACATTGAAAGGGGTGAGCTCAGATGATCAGTAAGGATAAAAATATTGCAGATGTTTTCATAAATAAAAATAAACATTTAAGGCAATGTATAACTAAAACAAAAGCCTTTTAAACCTGAACTTCAACATAATATGGAAAAAGTAAAATGAGATAATACCATTTAATTATTCACATGGATATTTTACTGGTCGAATAATCACATGAAATATCAATAACCACTTTCATAATGATGGAATGCATAATGCCATACTATCATAACCACGTAGCCAAGGCCTTGTGCCAAGAACACAAATAAGATTTTGTCAAGACCTCATGCCAAGACACTATTTTGTCTCATGAGACCTGTCGATGCATCAAGGATCTATAGAGGGCTCCACCCATCACTTATTAAGTATAATGCATTCCTCATATGAACAGGTTTAAACATATCGTAAACCATAACATAATCGTATCACATAAAACATGCATAAAGGAAACATAACATTTCCACATTTCAATCACAAGATATCAATACAACACATTGATATAATAAAAACATTATCAAAACCATTTTCAATACCGAAATAAATGAAAATTAAAACATTGTATTTATTTTTCATTTAAAAAAAGCTATGGATTGTAGAGGAAGCCAAAACTCAAATAATGGTCACGGCAGCGGAGAAGTCGTTGTCACCGCATACGTACGAAAAAAAAATTATGTTTTGTCATTTAGTAAAACGCTTTGTATAAAAAGATTCCTTTTGAAAAAAACATAAAAGTCAAAGGGGATTATGAACCGTATAAAAGAATGTTGTGTATAAAACAAAATATGCCTTAATGAAAGGACATTGAGACAAAGTCTTTTACAAAGATCATTTTTTTAAATAAAATAGATCTATTATGTGTATTTACTATAAGTACACATAACTACAGTACAAATACAAGATAGGACATAATAATATCATGACATAATTTGAAACTAGGAGATTAACCCAAAGAACAAAAATTGGGTTAAGAAGTTCCCTTACCTCATGTCTGACTTGACTGGATCGTTCTTTAATCTCCTGAATAATAAACTAGGGTTAATTTCTATTTGATTAAGAACCTTTTTCATGTTCATTTTTCTTTTTATATCACTTATTACCATGTTATGAACATTATGTAATTATTTAAGTTAATAACGGTCATTTTTGTCGATCTTTGGTACTCGAGTCAAAAATAAACTTCTTATAATTACAAGTTGTTCATGTGGTGAAATATCCATTATATCCAGAATTATAATCATGATGTTGATATCATATATATCATATATATCCAGTATATACATTCATTTATAATATTACATAACATTTAGAGGTAAGAAATGAAATGCACCGTTCATGGAGACGGTAAGCCGTACGTACACATGAACGCTACTTTCATTTCTCTTTCGTATTTAGTGGAATGAAGTTATAAATATATAAAGGTATAATATAATTCCAGTATAATGTATAATACCATTTACTCCATCCTTTATACATCCCATATATGGCATTAACGATTCAAATCACTTTGAGGGGCGGTAGTCCGCACTTCCTAAAATGAAAATATCGCGTTTACCCATAATGGAAACCATAAATGTATGCCATAAATGAAAAATACAGAAGCTTAATAAAAACATAAAAATATTATATATCATATATATATATATATATAGTTACATCTTAATGGCCACCTTTTAAGGTGTTATATGAGTGTTGAACAATCATCGTTTCATGAGGCAGAAATTCTCCATCCACAGAAACAGTATGTTCTTTAACCATTAGACGAAGGTGTGTGTAAGTGTAAATCAAATACATATCATAACAACATCCTAGTATATTTATGATACTGGTTTTATTACAAAAGAAAAGAATAAAAATAGTTTAGGGGGTTGGAGAAGCAAAATAAAACAAAACAACATTAGAGAAGACATTACATTAAAATCGGGTAACTCTTTTTGATTTGATCCAAAGGATTCCTTGGGAAGACTTCTGCCCAAATTGAGGCGTCTAGGAGTAAGAGAGGGATGTTGGGAGAGTATTTGGGTAGATTTTGGATGAGCCAAAAGGCATTGAAGGTGTGAGTAAGGTGGTAGTGGTGGGGGCCTTTTATAAGAGGAGAGGAGGGGAACTCTTGGAATGTCATGAAATGTTACTTTATTATATAATGAGTTTCGGATTTTAAAGGTCACAAACTTATATATTTAGAGGATAAGGTGATAAGGGTTCGCAATATACTCATATAATAGGTTTTTGACAAGTGTAAGTCTTATATTTTACATTACCTTTTTATTTTATTTAAATCGTTAATTAATGAGGTAATCACTGCATCATCTTGGTGTCATAAATAATTTAATTTATATAATGTATAAAAATTATAATGATGTAGGAAATAGTTTTATCTTTCTAATGAATATTTATAGTCAATAATATGAGTTGTATAACCCCATTTAAATTTTTTTTAGTAAAACAACTCATGTTTGTGACATTTTTATTTTAACATTAAATAAAACGTTTTTAATGTCATTTTCCTACCAAAGTGGCTCCATGGGGTCCCCAAGTTGACCCATGGATTGTATTGGTCGTACATGACTCATACAAAAGGGGTAGGACAAGTGTAATGGTATTTTCATATTTTTATAATATCATTTTTACCTTAAATTTCATTAATTACCTTTAATCGCGATTAATTAAACTTAAAAGTTACTATTCACCAAAAAATTATTTTAATCCCATTGAACCACATTTTACTTTCTAATGAAGACCATGTATATATGATTTTTTAAAATCAAATCACAGAAGTGGTAATATTTCATTTAAACAAAAAATCAATTTTTAACTACCACTTAGTGGTTTCACTATTCATCAAAAATCGAAGTTTTTTAGAACAATGCCAAAATTTCACCCTAAGCTATAATTGATATTCCGAATTCAAAAATTATGTCTATTTTAAAAAATTCCAAACAGATAATTTGCATTAATTAATTTTATAATTAATTCACGCTGTCACAACAAATAGCGTGTTTTTAAGAAACAATATATATCAAAAAATTGACAATTGTTTATATCCAATTTCAAAGTGAAATTAGTTCTAATGAACACCATTGGATGAAATGGTAAAAATATATTATAATTATTCTCTAAAAAAACTTGACAGTATAATTTATCACTATAAATTATTTTGATTAAAAAAGTTGTTTTTAAGTATTTTTCACTATTCATAAAAAATTGGAAGTTCTCAGAAAAATACCAAAAATTCAACATAGGCTAATTTCGATATTGCGAATACAAAAATGAAGTCCATTTTGAAAGATAAAATTTATAAAATTTCAAAAAGTAGGTATTACTATTCATAATGGCTATTTTGATTGGTCGTGGTGCGTTAGAATCTCGAACTTGAATACAATGCAAGCTATTGCATTATTGAAAGAGAAGTGTATCATGGAAGCTCGAGGTGTTACATTCTCCCCTCCATCAAAAAATTGCATCCTCGTAATTTGAAAAAAAATGAAAATAAAAGGTTGAAAATATATAATACCTTTGTGGAAAACCCACATCGAAAATAAGGTTAATAAAATTTAGCCTTAATAAGAGGGAAAGGGAAATGAAAAAGTCACCACCAAATTATGATCTCGATAAGGAGAACATTGGTGGAAATTAGAGACATATAATAAGAGGAAAAATGTAAATATTTGTAGGGAGTGATTGAGGTCATCAATCCCAAACAAGTGTAAAATTGAAGGCCTCAAAGCATTTAATCTATGTTGATTTAAAATATTATCTGTTCCACAAGACATAAGGTATTAGGATAACACATTTTTTGTTTTAATATCCCTTTACTAAAGTTTAAGAATTAATTTATTCATAGAATAAGAGATATGTATATATATATTTATTCTTGACAAGTAGAGTTTCAACCTTGAACTAATTTGTACCACAAACTCATCTTTCACTCAAAAAGATAATAGAACTCAAAAATATTATATTTAACCTAATCGTACAAGGTTAAAAATATTAACACATACCGTTTAGATTAGGAAAACTATTTTATAATAACCAGGGACTTCTTGTAGGCTAGTGGTAGGTAATAAAGGTCTGTCGCACTATGGTTGTTGGTTCGATTCCTACAGCTTTGTCCGACGTGATGGGTTATCCCCCAACCTGCAGGTTTTCCTTTTCCTAAAACTATAGTATTATAATATTCCAAAAATAATCTTCAGAAATTTTTTAACCTTAAACAATACTATCCAAAGTTCAACTTAATTCATTCCAGCCTTTATAGTTATCCAAAATACCTCTATCCAGACATTCTATAAAAGGTTTCTAAATTCCAAAATCAATTGTAACATCAGATTCCTCAAACAAAGTAAAGTTTCTCTTATTGTCACATACTAAAAATATGATTACCTTAATTATATTAAATCCTTAATGAAAAAAAAATTACGGTAGTAAAATCCTTATATATATATATATCACATTATCCTTATAACCAGAATATAATCCTTGAGTCCAAAAGCACCAATACATTAATTATTCCTCTTCAACTGTAGTAACAACATAAGATTGTCCTTGATCCCTTGGCCTTTCCTGAGGTATGTTTCCTTGAATCTTAGGAAATTCATTTTCATAATGCCCCATTTCCCTACAATTATAGCATTCAACATTGATAGCCCCTTTCTTTCCCTTGCAATCATGAGCCTGGTGACCTTTCTCTCCACATTTATAACAAACTCTCATTCCTTTTAGGCAAGTATCTGGGTGATTCATCCCACAATTATCACATAATGGAAAATCCTTCTTTCCCTTTTTCCCTTTATCTATCTCTCGTTCCATCATTATCTTCTTCTCTTGCTTTACTTTGTTGTCATAAGACTTAGAAAATTCCTTTTCTGTCTTGATAGCACACGAGAAAATATCTTCGTACGACGAGAAGGTTTGTGAGACTACTGCTCGACTGAGAAATTATTTTAACCCATCAAAGAAACGATCAATCTTACTTCTTGGGTTACTTATATAATCTGCAGCATGCCTTGCTAACCATGTAAAGTTAGCCTCATACTTTGTGACATTCTCATCCTCCTTCCGCCTCACACTCAGAAATTGTCTTTCCATATCTGCTCCATGGTCATGTGGAATGTTTTTTATAAGAAAATTTCCTTAAACTCCATCTATTCCATACTTGATACTTCTTCATCTTCCTTTGTATTTTGAATTAATTACCACCATTGATCATCATCTCTAGTAAGGCGGTAAACTGTCATGATAACCTTTTCCCTTTCACTACTCCCCAAGGCATGGAATATTTTCTCTAAGGAATTTATCCATTGCTTAGCTAATAAGGGATTTTTACTCCCATTTAATATTGGTGGTTGTTGCCTTATGAAGTTGTCTAACATTGATCCTCCTCGTTGCAGATTAGGGTGCTCCATACGAGTAAGGTTATTATTCATTGCTTGAGTGAGTTGTCCCAGTATGGTGATAAGTTGATCAGCACCAGTTGTATCTCCAGCTCCACAATAATTATCTTGAGCAGGAGGGAAATACCAACACAGAGTGCGTGAATTGATACGGTTTCCATTCCTCCCACTAGGATTTATTTCTAAACAATGGCATAAACTAGATCAAAATACATAATTACATACTTGTAAAACACTTAACATAAACTGAACTATTTATGGATATAATCCATAATCATAAAAATAAATGTTTTCTTTGAGAAAGTATATACTAATAATCCCTTCATAATGGTTTGTAAAGAAAATGAGAATTTATCCTAAGCATATCCCCCAGGAGTGTCGTAACCAACAGTGCATCAAGGCCAGTTATCGTGCACCAATTCTCGTTCGAGTTTAGCTCAAAGTGGTGTTTTCGGGTTTCACCCCTTGGTACATCTATGCCAGAGCCACCTCTACCTGCTCGTATCCAGACAGAGATGTATTTCTTGTAAAAATAATAAAATATCTATAATACCAAAATTCTAGGAAGTTCCTCTATACTAATCCTCAAAGTCCATCACAGGGGTATGTGCTCTAATCAGAGTTTATCTAAATCTAGCTTCCAAGGTTAGTAATAAACTGCCTCTGATACCAACTGTAATGCCCCAACCCTAGTTACCTAGAGTCGGTGCATTATTGCGTAACATTGGCATGATCACAAAAGATCAAGTCTCGAAAGAACGATTAGTTTAGTTGCCTTGGAAACACTATATACATTCATAAATGTTACATTACATAATAAAGTGAAAAACTATAATAACAAAGTCTCCATAGTCCACACTCATATCCTCTCCGGACTATCCCTGCACGTCATTCATAAAATAGTTCTTCACATCCTGGAAAATATTAAAACATTGAAAGGGGTGAGCTCAGATGCTCAGTAAGGATAACAATATTGCGGAAGATTTCATAAATAAACATAAACATTTAAGGCAATGTATAACTAAAACAAAAGCCTTTTAAACTTGAACTTCAACATAATATGGAAAAAGTAAAATGAGATAATGTCATTTAGTTATTCACATAGATATTCTACTGGTCGAATAATCACATGAAATATCAATAACCACTTTCATAATGATGGAATGCATAATGCCAGACTATCATAACCATGTAGCCAAGGCCTCGTGCCAAGACCACAAATAAGATTTTGTCAAGGCCTCGTTCCATGACAAAGTTTGTCTCATGAGACCTGCTGATGCATCGAGGATCTGTAGCGGGATCCAACCGTCACTTATTAAGTCCAATGAATTCCTCATATGAACAGGTTTAAACATATCATAAACCATAACATAATCGTACAACATAAAACATGCATAAAAGAAACTTAACATTTCCACATTTCAATCACAAGATATCAATACAACACATTGATATAATAAAAACATTATCAAAACCATTTTCAATACCAAAATAAATGAAAATTAAAACTTTGTATTTATTTTTCATTTAAAAAAAGTTATGGCTTGTATAGGAGGTCGAAACTCAAATAATGGTCAAGGCGGCGGAGAAGTCGTTGTCGCCACATACGTATGAAAAAAAACGTTCAGTTTTTTCATTTAGTAAAACACTTTGTATAAAAAGATACCTTTTGAAAAAAAAATGTCAAAGGGGTTTATACACCGTATAAAAGAATGTTGTGTATGAAACAAAATATTCCTCAATGAATGGAAATTGAGACAAAGTCCTTTACAAAAATCATTTTTTTAAATAAAATAGATCTATTATGTGTATTCACTATAAGTACACATAAATATAGTACAGATACAAGATAGGAAATAATAGTATCATGACATAATTTGAAAGTAGGATATTAACCCAAAGAACGGAAATTGGGTTAAGAAGTTCTCTTACCTCGTGTCCGACATGACTCGATCGTTCTGTAATCTCCTGAATAATAAACTAGAGTAAATTTCTATTTTCTTAAGAACCTTTTTCATGTTTATTATTCCTTTTATATCACTTATTACCATGTTATGAACATTATCTAATTATTTATGTTAATAACGGTCATTTTTGTTGATCTTTGGTACTTGAGTCAAAAATTAACTTCTTATAATTACAAGTTGGTCATGTGGTGAAATATCCATTATATACAGAATTATATTCATGAGGTAGATATCATATATATCATATATATCCAGTATATACATTAATTTATAATATTACATAACATTTAGAGGTAAAAATGAAATGCCCCGTTCATGGAGACGGTAAGTCGTACGTACGCATGAAAGCTACTTTCATTTCTATTTAATATTTAATGGAATGAAGTTCTAATTATATAAAGGTATAATATAATTCCATTATAATGTATAATACCATTTACTCCATCCTTTATACATCCCACATATGGCATTAACGATTCAAATCACATTGAGGGGGTGGTAGTCCGCACTTCCTAAAATGAAAATATCGTGTTTACCCATAATAAAAACCATAAAGTTATGACATAAATGAAAAATACAGAAGCTTAAGGAAAACATAAACATATTATATATCATATATAAAAATATTGACTTCTTAATGGCCACCTTTGAAGGTGTTATACGAGTGTTGAACAATCATCGTTTCTGGAGGCAAAAATTCGCCATCCACAAAAACAATATGTTCTTTAACCATTAGATGAAGGTGTGTGTAAGTGTAAATAAAATAATTATAATAACATCCTAATATATTTAGGATACTATTGTTGTTACAAAATAAAATAATAAAAACAGTTTAGGGGGTTGGAGAATCAAAATAAAACAAAACAACATTAGAGAAGACATTACCTTAAATTCGGGTAACTCTTTTTGATTTGAGCCAAAGGCTTCCTTGGGAAGACTTCTGCCCAAATTGAGGCTTCTAGAAGTAACAGAGGGAAGTTGGGAGAGTATTTGGGAAGAGGTTGGCTGAGCCAAAAGGCTTTGAAGGTGTGAGTAAGGTGGTAGTGGTGGGGGCCATTTATAAGAGGAGAGGAGGGGCACTCTTGGAAAGTCATGAAATGTTACTTTATTTTATAATGAGTTTCGGATTTTAAAGATCTCACGCTTATATATTTCGAGGATAAGGTGATAAGGGTTCGAAATATACTCATCCAATAGGTTTTTTACAAGTGTAAGTCTTAGATTTTAGATTATCTTTTTATTTTATTTAAATCGTTAATTAATGAGGTAATCACTGCATCATCAGGGTGTCTTAAATAATTTAATTTATATAATGTCTAAAAATTATAAAAAAATTATCATGATGTAGGAAATAATTTTAATTTAAAAATTGTTTTAGTAAAACAACTCATGTTTGTGACATTTTTATTTTAACATTAAATAAAACGTTTTTAATGTCATTTTCCTACCAAAGTGGCTCCATGGGGTCCCCAAGTTGACCCATGGATTGTCTTGGTCGGACATGACTCATACAATAGAGGTAGGACAACTGTAAAGGTATTTTCATATTTTTATAATAGCATTTTACCTTAATTTTCGTTAATTACCTTTAATCGTGATTAATTAAACTTAAAAGTTACTATTCACCAAAAAATTATTTTAATACCATTGAACCACATTTTACTTCCTAATGACAACCATGTATGTCAGATTATTAAAATCAAATCACAGAAGTGGTAATGTTTCATTTAAACGAAAAATCAGTTTTTTAACTACCACTTAGTGGTTTCACTATTCATCAAAAATCGAAGTTTTTCAGAACAATGCCAAAATTTCACCCTAAGCTATAATTGATATTACAAATTAAAAAATGATGTATATTTTAAAAAATTCCAAACATATAAGTTACATTAATTAATTTTATAATTAATTCACGCTGTCACAACGAATAGTGTGTTATTAAGAAAAAATATATATTAAAAGATTGACAATTGTTTATATCCAATTTCAAAGTGAAATTAGTTCTAATGAACACCATTGGATGAAATGGTAAAATTATATTCTAATTATACTCTAAAAACACTCGATAGTATAATTTATCAGTATAAATTATTTTGATTAAAAAAGTTGTTTTTAAGTATTTTTCACTATTCATAAAAAATTGGAAGTTCTCAGAAAAATACCAAAAATTCAACATAGGCTAATTTCGACATTCCGAATCCAAAAATGAAGTCCATTTTGAAAGATAAAATTTATAAAATTTCAAAAAGTAGGTATTACTATTCACAATATCTATTTTGATTGGTCGCGGTGCGTTAGAATCTCAAACTTGCGTACAATGCAAGCTATTGCATTATTGAAAGAGAAGCGTATCGTGGAAGCTCGGGGTGTTACAATGTTGGGGGGAATTATTTCATATTCTGGGAGTCCCTTATAGATTAAGGTAATGTTTATATGTTTGTGAATCTATTTTTCATTCTCAAAGAGTGTATCCATAGGCTAGCCATGGTTTTTAGGATCATTAGAGGCATACAATGAATTTGATACTATGGAGGCAATGCAGACTTCGGCCATGAAATAAGGTGCTCTGGAGTTTATCTTCATCTAGGGGGACTGATGATGGATTGATTTTGGGATCAGACCAACAATATGTGATTCCTATATATCCTCAAGAGAGTAATTAGAGACAACATAGTTTGGGAAACCTGGGGGTTATGCATGAGATCTTCTCATTGGATGAGACAGGATTGGGAGAACCCTTGTGGAAGGGCACCCCTTTTAATCTCAGGCCTTCAAGTATACCTCATTCATATCCTAGTTTGAATAGAAATTGAGTTCTCGTAGTTCATATGTGTTGGGTTGCGTGGATGTCATGACCATCATAAGTATCTAATACCCCATGAGTTATACTCAGTGTGAGAAACTTGAGGATCTAAATGATTAAAAAATCACACACCTCCTCTCCCGCTGATGGGAGAGGGTGGGCCTATGACAGAAGAGGTGGGGCCGACGGTGGGCGAGGGAAGAGATCAATGAAACTTTTAACGTGGGATGACACTAGAGGTCATGTGGCATGTCCCTCAAAATAATAGGGACCTACCTTAGTGGGAGTACCACAGAACACGTTTTGGCAAAGGGTGGGTGTGTCACCTCTCATCAAAAGGAGAAGGGAACATTATTCCTTTGAATAATCATCATTCCTCATTGAATGGAAAATAATGTGATCACCCTTAATCAATTGGATGAGGAGGTTCAAGCTAGTTTCCCAAGGATGGACTCTGGGTTACCATGGGAATGTAGACTTACAGGCATCCCTGGAGTCTGAACCATTGTGGTAAGGGCATTTAGGACTCCTCTTATCATGGGCATGTATACTCAAATGGGAACACTGATGTGCTTAAGGGTCTGATCATATGGGTCTGGTGGCTTTTGATGTGGCCTTGGTTTGATGCTACGGGATCTGTTCACATTTCGGCTATGGAGGACTGGATGGTAATGAAGGGGTGATATTAGAGCCAAAGAGATGAACACCCATAGTCAACTCATTCTGCGTATGGTTTTCCTATGCTGGGTGGGGGGAGCACCGCATACCATAGTGGTATGCAGGTAGAGTGTTTGTCCACTTACTAAAGAAGTAAGTGGACTTGGGAAGGGACCACCACACACCATAGTGGTATGTGGTCCAAGATGAATTCCTCCACACCACTTCAAGTTACATCTTCATTCTGATGCAATACATGGCACCAGGTTCAATCCTAAAGGTGATACTTAATGCGGAACACCGTTTTGAAGGGGGGGGGGCCTAGAACATGTCGTCCGTGAGGAGTTTACCCGTGAAGAATGTGGGGTTTTCGATTAAACTAATTATGTCTACAGTTTTTCCATTATTATTAACTTCGTTATTTTCTGGTTCGTGGCGGGTTTTACCAATGAAAACGTGGTTTTTGATTCGAAATTCATTGATGATTCGAGACTAAATTTGGAATACACTATGAATTCTTTCTTCCAACTTATATGGTATCCTCCATGGTTTCTTCATCAGTCCTTTCTAAATTCCTCATGTGATCCATTTATAGAGCTTTGAGGCAATAATATATATGGGCATGTGGCACCATTTGTGGAATCTGATGAAGATATATCTCGGTCTATGGAAGACACGATCAATTAGGGTTTGAGAAGGTAACAGTTCTTAAGTCATGGTTCACAAAACCCTACCAATTTTCTTCATCCAATAACAATTGAGTTCATGAGATGGCATGCCGATGGAATTCATGTGCTTGATTCCACCAGTGATGTAGTTCACTGGTTCATGGGTTCGTTGGCCATTGCTCTGTGGGCCAACACCTCTCGGGCATTTCTACAAACTTGTGGTTCATGGTTCATGTGGTCCACAAACCCTTCTCAAGGATGGTATGTGGTTCACTTAAAAGTAATTGATAAATTCTAGTCCATCATGTTTATTTATATGTTTTCAAGTAAATTTGAGTGCATTATCTTTACTATACTTGTAGGAATGCATTATTTCTTCTACAAAGTGATTGTGGGAGTATTTTCTTCCATTTTAAATTTTTTCAAGACCCTAGAAATTCCCCCATCAGAATGTGGTCCATTCAAAAGGAAGAGGATACTATTTCTCTGTAGAAATGTCATGAACTAATTTGGTTTGTTGTAGAAAAAATTGTTCTGGTAGGATGGGACCATACCTATATATAAGGGCCCATGTTAGATGTATTTTACAGTTTCTCACAGATAAAAGTTCTATCGACTCTCTCTTGGATTTCTCGACATTCATGTACTATCTATTTTGCGAAATTTTTATTTTTGAGCTGCTTCATACGTGATGCAAACTAAACTTTTTTTAGTTGCTTTTTTCTACGAACCATATTTTAGTTTTTGGGAACCACGTTGTGAAATTTATATCTAGAACCCAGACCTCCGCATAGGAGAACACTATATGGTTTTCATGTCATGCACACCAAAAGTAAACTGGAAAATTGACATTTAAAATTTAATGATCCAATCAATGATTGTTAAATAACAACATTGATTATATGCTTGGTGAGGCCTTAGTTCACAATTCCTTTTTTTCACGAACTGATTTGTTCACTGTCCAACACTCCACGGGCTAGCGCATTGCGAGACTCCCGCATTCTATAGAGTTAAGTGGTATATAGCTTTGTCGTACAATTTTAATATGTGGGAAATGGATTCTGCATTCTAATCATTGGAGAAGTATGTGGAACCCCATACATACCCTCTTTTAGGTCCCTTGTCCATTTTTTGTGGCCTTTAACCATCAATTTCCATTGGAATAACGTTTTGTAGGATTTTGGATCATTCTGTTTAGGATGCATTGTCTCTTTTACAGACTTCTGCTGACATCGCTACTCCTTCTGTGGCTACCACTACAACCCGTATTTCTACAACTGTGGAAAGATCAAATAACATGGAAGATGTGGTTAATGAAAAAATTTTAGTCATTCCATTACACCAATCGCTGGAAAATCTTCTTATGGTGATAGGATTCCATATCATGGGTTTGGCATATTGTCTAATACAACCATCCCAGTGCCAAATCCAACTGATCAGCCCATTTCCCGGATAACTAAAACCTCTTTCCCAAAGGCCATGATATATTTCAAGGGGTGATAACTTCATGTAGATATTTCCTCTATGTCATTTCTATGAAACGCACCTCAAACATTAGTGCAGATGCAATGGAAGCCTGAAAAGATGGCCCACTGATACCAGAGCATTGTTTGGAAAGCTACAACGAATGAGCATCATTGCTGGTCATCTAGGATGGAGCTTCACTCTGGAGGCTTGTTGGGCTTAGATTGGGGGTATCTATTTGGGTTGGCTAGAGTTTCAAGGAATTTTGGGCTGAGCTATAGGCCGTTGGAGTATATGAGGATTCTTTGGTATCTTAGACAAACACTCACACTACCACTACCCTTATTTCATAGCTTCTGATTAGGTTGAGTCCAGACACCAATACCTTCCATTTAAACCCTAGGAAGTTCAGCATCAGTCATTGGTACATCTGGTTAATCTCAAGAGTCTCTATTGTTTTGTATATGTATGTTGAATTCCAAACTCCTTCCTTTGTTTGGAATGACAAAGAATGGATGCCTCCTTTGGCCAAGAAACTCATCATTCAAATGAAGGGAATTTTGAATGAATCAATCCTTGTCTGAACCAGGATCTTCCTTTTTACGAGTGGTTCACTGCATTTTTTAAGTATACTGGCCTAGGGCTCAATCTATGTAGGCCCAGTTCTTTTCCAGCATAAATAACTCAAAGGTTAGAAAGTACCTATTGGCCCACCCTTGAAAAGGGGATGTTTCATGAGTGGGGTTGAGAACTCATCCATATCTTCGACCGATTATTTTGACTAAACACCTTCATGGACATGTTTCTGAGCGGTAGTTTGTACGTGTACGGGAATTAGGTGGTGTGAGATCCTAAAATTTCATTATGGTATATCAGCTAGCCACTAGTAGATGATTCAATTTAGATATCCCAATGTTGGACATGATTTATCACCTATTAGGTCAGATCAGTAAGGGTGTCCACCATACAGGATGATTAGGCCCTTAAAAATCACTGGGGGTGGATATAATCCCACATAGAAGGTTATACCATTATGAATTCCTTACCAATTATAAATTCCACCATCGACCGTATCCTCCGAGTACTAGCGGGGTTATGCTGGTGGCTTGGTCTCACATGATAAACGAGATGAGAGAACTGAAAAATAATGAGTAAGACTTAATGACTAATCTCAACATATATGAATGTTTCTCTTATCATCCGTATGATTACCCTACTGATACTATTATGAATAATTAATATGAAAACATTGTCTGTTGAGGTTACTTCTATTCTTTAAGAGAATGTGTATAGGTTGCCCATATTGGAGGGGAGCTTATTAGCAAGGGATATGCACCCTGCTTATTTAGTCATCAATTTAACTGTTTCCTAAAGTTGTGTCCTCCATATCTCAATAGTGAATGTCCGGAGATTCATCTTATGATATCTTGTCAACTACGGCTGAAATTCACCCATGAGGATGCCCAGTTTCAGGCCAGACTTCAAGACTCTGTGAATTTCTTACCCTTCCTCAACAAAATCTATGCAGAGGCCTAGGTTAAATCTTTTCCAGATGGACAATTAGTTGATCTAGTTCCCATCTTGATAACTTCCATGGCATCTGGGGAAAAGGAGAAGGAGAAGCAAAAAAGAGTTCTTGGATACTCATGGCCAAGAAAAGTCCTTCAAAATCCTCTAGTCTCTCCCATGAGGAAAATTGCGAAAGATGGGGTCATGACCTCATGGGCGGTCGAACGAGTTGCTGAAACTACTGCCATAAGTCCACAATCATTTCCCCCCGAGGCTGATTTACCAATAGCCTAGGGGAAATGGGACCCTTTTAATGGCTACCCATCCCTTTGTGACCAGTCCCTTGATGCATTATGACAGCTCATCCGAACTAGAAAAGATTCTCTTATGGGAATTGGTTATGTGTCAGCATCCACTGACATTTATTTTCATGAGGATACTAAGAAGGTGGGTCATTTCCTTAGGGACCTTGATACCCTCATCTTTTCTCGATGTGGTTGATGCAAATACTTGCATTGGGTACTTGATATGCTACGAACAGAAAATGATGACAAGTATGACGACATCAGTGACTCACCTAATGTGGCAGCTGTAGAAAAAGCATCTCACATTCTCCCAATATTATATAAGCGTTAATCTTCTCGAGGTCCTGAGTTTTTGGGGACACCCATGAAACATTTACAGTTGTCAAATCCTACTCCACTCCTCTACATCAATCTTCCAACACCGGACATCCCAATCACAACTACATTTTTTAACAGCTTAAGGGTTTGGGATGAATTGAGGGAGAACACTTCAAATAGAGATATATGGAGGCTTCTTCAGGGAGGGTATTTCAACCTTCTAGGTTATGCGGGAGAAATTTCCCCCACCATATTTCTGCTGAAGAAGAGCCTAATGAGGTGGAAGATTAGTTGAATAAAAGGAAAAAGTGTCTATATGCCTCTGTGGATAGATATTACTAGTCTGACCATGTGTCATTGATGGAAATAATCTTATCAATGATGGGATAAGTCATTTTATCTACAACCTCTGGCCTAAAATTCCATTTTTTTGGAGATTCAAAAGTCCCCCCTTATTTTTTCGGAGCTTTCAAGGTCTCGATAAATGGTTCTTTCCCCAATTTATTCCCTTGGGGGAACCACAACTAGGAAGTGTGTCATAAAGTTTGTGAGGGTGTTATATAAGGATCCCTTGGATCCCAAGAACACATGGAAGCAGTCATCGTAGACCCCTTCATGGAATTTCCCCCTACAGCTCATCTGGGTTCTCTTATTCAGGATCCAACTCTGTGACTATAAAAGAAATATAAGAAAACCTCTCAACTGTAAAAACACATTAGCAGGGGAATCAAAATTAATCATCTACTCACCTGGTGGTTGAACTGAGTACCATTATCTTGTTTAATCACTAGTGCATGTGTGTATTTTGACGCAGGGCCTATCAGTAACCTGATGGTGGCTACTCAGGCATCTCAAGCTTATGTCCCCTTTATAGTATAGGATGGGTCTCCAGCCATTGTGATTGACAGATGAATGGGATCATGGCCAACCGAGGGGACTGGGGTCACTATTGTCCTTTCATGTGCTCATTCTCCTACTCGAATGAAATCTGACTCAGTAGTGGAAGAAGATCCAAAATATGAGGGCTCACTTGACCATTTTGATCTAGCTCTCATGAAGGGAGACATAATTACCATTATACCAGGGGATGAATCTAGTGGAAATACCCAATCCCTACATGATTTTGGAGGGGATTTAAATCTTGAGGAACCAATCAACATTGATCAAGTTTCCTTTACCCCAATAGAGGGAGTACCTTTATAGATTGATACTTTGTTTTCTCATGATGACTCTGTTGAAGTGACAATAATCTCAGATGCTGATTTCCCAACCCTAGAAAATTAGGAGTGGTCCATTATACCCTTTTTTATATTCAACTAGTTTATTTGTTTTCTGTCCTCGGGATCTTGAGACAAGTACCCCTCTATGGATTGATTATCCATATAGACCTTATATTAGTATGAAATGCTTTGAGGGCTGCCTCTAGGATTACTATTTTTATTGAGTACAACACTATGTCATCAGTGCTCCAAAGTGGCCACATGGTTCAATTGATGATGGTAGATGTGGTGCCACATAATCTAGGTAGAGATATTACTATGTAGGTGAGAAGTAAAAAATCCATCTTCTCCCTATTCACAAAATTTCAACCGCATGGATTAGAAACAACAGTTGGCACCTCCACTGTGTCTTTAATTGAAACTACCAGAGGCGAGGTTGTTGGGGTGTCGAGTCATGCTATATCCACAGAATCAAGACCCTCTTTGTGACATTTATCCCTAACTATATTTATTCATAAGGGAGTGAATATGAGACCAATCGAGAAGGTCGGGTTGATCTTCTTCAATTCTGTCAAAATCCATTGTGGAATTTTTAGAGATTAATTCTCAAACACCATTAGCTAATATTCGATTGAAGTTGCTGAAATTACACCACCAATTTTTTGGACTAGTTTTTGGTGGATTTTACGTTCATGGAATCTATGATATAGTGTTGTTGGTGGTCATTATCTGGGATGAAACTAGTATTATTGAGTATCAAATTTCTATAAAATAGTTGATGGCTCATCTCATTGATACACATAAAATTCTTATTAAAGAATCTTCCAATCAAGGTGGAGTGGTTTAAAGGTTGAAAAAACAAATCATGAAGCAAGATTACTTGGTGGAACAACTAGACCAAGAAGTGGAACAACCAATCTGGAAACTAGGGGAGCTTAAACAGGAGCGGTCCTGAGCTGCAGTCACCATTGAGGAAGGGTGATGGCAAATTGATGAAGGAAAAAGGACTGAACTCAAAGATATGAGGGAAGTGGAGGAACTATGAGAGTTCACGGAGGCCGAGATGACAATTTTTTTAATTATTTTTCAAGACATAGAGAGGTCACATAAATTATATGCAACATTGCAACTCTACTAAAAATCTATTGTAATGATCACATCCCACTTCATAGGAGAGGATCCAGGATATATATTCCCTCCATAATAGTATGAAATATGATGGAATTATTTTTCCCTCCATGTCATCTTATTTTCCTTATCATTTCATGTAAATTGATCATAATAATTATATAAACATCATTTCGGTATAGTATTAATTCTAAACAGTTACTCAAAACTAGTAAATTGAAATTATTGAATCGTGCTCTAACTTTTTCCAATGTCGTGGGACTTAGTGACTATAGTTTGACCATTTCTGAGCTTTTATAGGAATCCTCATGTGGTTAGGAATATACTTCATTGGAATATACCTTATGTACGAAATATGGTCCCTCCCACTTTGGTTCAAGATTTGGGGGATTATTACCGAGAATAATCAGGGTTCTGATTTCCAACACCATTTCTCCTTTTAGGAATGACCGAAGTAGAACCTTTTTGTTGAATTCTCATGCGATCCAATTTTTTGAAAACTTAAAAATGGTGCAAAGTGTTCGTCCTTTTCTCATCCTGTTTCTCCACACTGTCAAACCATCTCTAGGATTGATCATCTGTGGAAAATTGATCACAAATGGACAAATTGAGTGATGTCACTTGAATTTCAATAAGGAGAACCATCTCTTCCCCATATACTATTGAGTTTGGGGATTCCTAGGAGGTAGTGTGGGTTGTGGTCTCGTAAGACCATAAAACATGAAGGATATTATTGGGCCACAATTTCTTATACTTATCTACCCTATTTTGGAGAAGGATGGATAGATTCTTGTTGAAAGCCTATATCTTCATGTTGTCTGCCACATGGTAGTGGGATGAAGTGTTGAATTTGATTCCATACTCCTGGTATAACTTTTCCAACTCAGAAGAGTAGAATTTACTGCCAAATTTCGTCTATATTTTATAAGGGACACCAAATATGGAAATGATGTTGACCTTTAAAAATCTAACGACGATCTTCACCCAGAATTTTGTCAGGGGCATGGATTCTTCCCATATATAAAATATGTCGGTTTCTGTGAGAATACACATGAACTATCTAGCTATGGTAGGGGATATGGTCCCACAACATCCATCAACTAGGAGGAAAAATTCCATGAGTACATAGCTGTGTGAAGTAGCTCCAGGGGTTTGGTGAATGAAATTGGAATGAACATGGAATGAATGACACTTCTTGGTGATTATGGAAAAATCATATATCATAGTGGGCCAATAGTTTCCAAGCCTTCAATTTTGATGGGATATCTTGGATTATAACTTATGTGCTCCATAGGCTCCAATGTGAACTTCTTTCATGACAGAAGTAGTCTCTTCCTCATCGATGCACCTATGATGTACTCTATCAAGGCCTCATTTGTAGAGAACCTTTTCCTAGGTTATGCCATTGTAAAAAAATTGACTTCCCATCTCTAGATATGTTCTCTTCTGGCGTTATCTGGTGGGAGCTCCCCCCTCTTGAGTTAATTTTCAATGGAATTCATCCAGCAAGTGGTTTGACCATAAGGCATAAAATGGGGATAATATCATCAATTTTATCCACATTGTTCTGAATAAATTTCAATACCATCGAACGGTGGACAATGCTAATAAATGTTTCATCCCGGTCTAAATCACCTATGGTTATGGATTCATTTTCTAATGCATCAGCTTAGGAATTTTGTGAACATGGGAGATAGGTCAGTATTTGTTCTTATGGGAATTATGCCATCATTTCTCAAACATGGTTCATAAAGGGGGCTAATACTTCTTTCATAATGGAATAGTAACTATTTACCTACTTGATAACCAGCTCTGAATCACATTTTATCTTTAGGTTTTCAGATCATGCATGAAATACCAACTTCAGACCTACAATGAGGGTCTGATATTCTACTTCCTTATTTGTGAGTTTGTTTTGAAATAATGAAGGTGTAAGAAAAGAAGGACTTCTTAGGGTATAGGAATATAACTCCAAGACCCACAGTATTAAGCTTGGGATCCTCCATCCTTTTCCCTTTTTGGCTTCTGGAAGAGCTATCTAAGTACATTTCCTATGCCTGGGGGTCTTCTAAGACAGAGAACACTTTTTCATCCAGAATTTCGGAAATCAACGGGGTTGTTTCTTCTAAGGGGATCTCTACTAGGATGTTTGGTAATTCCTAGGATTTGATAGAATTCTAGGGAATGTAGCGTATGCCAAGCTATTGTAGGATAACTTCCTACCATGATAGGAATCCAGTTATCATGGCACAACTGAGGGTATATTTGAGTGGGTTGTAGTGGGAGACTTGATAGACATCATGGTGTTGTATATAATTCCTGAATTTTTGAACTACAAATATTAGGGAAAATAATATATTTTCTGTTTTTTATTAGCTAGTCTAATCATTAATCTTTATTTGGATAACGTAGTGGACATTGTTCATACTACCAGTGTCATTAATTTTCATGAAGAATTGGCCTAATGACTGTTCCATGGAGTTTATGTACAAAATGAGTGGTATCATCTTAACTGGCGGCATCAACACCAGGGGGATTAAAATATATCTTTTGATATTTTAGAATGCTTCTTGAAATTTTTTTTGCCACCCACATGTAACCCATTCCATCATTAACCAAGTGAATGATAAACATTTACCCCCAAGGTTGGCTATGAAGCATCGAATGTAGGCCAGATGCTCCAAGAGACCCCTCAAACCAGTGAGTTTGCGAGGTGGAGAGATGCCAAGGATGGATTTTGTCTTCTTAGGGTTGACCTCGATGTCTCAATGACATGAGACAAAGCAAAGAAATTTCCCAGAGGTAATTCCAACGACACGCTTTATGAAATTCATCTTTAAACTATGATATCGTAGTATGTTGAAGATAGTTTCAATTCTTGCCTGTTGGTTTGAGCGCAGTTGTGATTTAAAAACCTGATCATCGATGTAGCACTCGATAAATTTTCCCAAGAAGGGCATAAAGATGTGATCCATGACATGATGATATATAGAACTGATTTTATTAGACCAAAGGGCATCACCTTATAATATAACACTCCCTAAGGGGACATAAAATCAGTATCTTCTTTATCTCCTCGAGCAATTCGGATCCGGTTGTATCCAGAATAATCATCCATGAAAGAGAGGACCTCATATCTAGTGGTCAAATCAATCAACAATTCTGATATCGGGACCAAAAAATCATCATTCGGGAGTGCTGATTGAGGACCCTGATATTGATGCAAAAACAAATCTATCAATTATCATTTTTGATAGGGACTATTTTCACCATCTAGATAGAATATTGGACTTACAAAAGGAATTTAGATTTTATTATCTTGTCAACATCATCCTTTTATTTTGGTGGCATGCATTGGCTGGGTCATTCTCGCTACCTACTTATAGCTCTGGTGATCTTTTTCCAGACCAAGATGATGAGTGGAGACCTCAGGATCATGGCTTGGAATTTATGTGTATTTCTAAGAAAACACATCCCAATAATTTTTAAGAAGGATTTATATGAATCATGCTCCTCTAAAGGCAGAGCCACACTAATCAGAATGTATCACATGTCATCTTCTATTCCTAGGTTTGTCTCCCTAAGTTCATCGATTATGGTGGAGACACCTTCTTCAAATGCGGGATGGGACTCTTTGAGGTCTTGTTCTTCTTCTTTATCATCATCATTGTCTTCTTCTTATTCTTACTGAGGGATTATTCTTGAGATGAACTCTCTAGTCTTGGGAGAGAAATCATTTTCTTCTTTAGTTAGTAAGGTGGGAATGGTCTGGAGTCCCATGGATAGGCCAGGAGAATCATTATTATGGATTTCCATGACATCATATGAGTTATCCTTATCTTTAGAGTCTTTTTACTTGGCTGTCATGATGGAAATAATGCATATGACTGATTATGTATCCCAGTATGAACTTATGAATTCAAATTGGCTGATGGGTATTGCATATTATTCCCCATGCTGTTGGAGTTGATCAACAGGATCAATTTTCAATCAATTAGGGGTAGTGATTCAATCAACACCTTCATCCAATGACATCATCACTTTTAGTTTATAGAACCCTGCATCGATGTAATGAAACTCATTGGATTCTAATGGGGATTTTATCATCATGCATTGTCCTAGTTTCCCCATTCGCTCAAAATTTGACACACTAATGGTATGATAACAGAATTGTTGTGTGCAGATGCATCCAAGGCTTCCCTAATAGGACGTCAATGGCCGTACATTTCTTCACTACCAGAAAATTGGAATCTAACATGATTTATCCAAGCCATGATCTAAGCTTGATTCGTCCCAATGGATTTTTCTCAATTTTTTAATATCCATGAAAATTTGTAGTGTCGGGTGTCAAACTGTCTTCATCATAGCCCAACCAAAAAAGTGTTCTCAACAATAGGTAGTTGACTCCAAATCCATTGTCGGTGAAAATTATTCGAACATCAATGTTGTTTATCATGTCGTACACATATAAGGGTTTTTGTCTCCTTGCATGATGGAATCTTTGTCCATGTATGTGAAGGATAAGATGGTGTTTCATTCTTCAGGATTGGTCTCCATCTGATGTACATCATCCACTGTTACTTTGGCCATGAATTCCAGGGGGCTTTGTAAGACTTTTATTACCACCTCCCATAGTTCTATGAATAGACTCAAGAAATCCAGAATTTATAGCATCAATAGTAGTGTAGCAAGCTTATTTATAATATTATATTTATTCTCTAAAGGTTGGAACTTCCCATCTTGGGGATAGTCTTTCATAGACACTTTAAAGTCTTGAGATTTGGATACATATCATCCGGTCTCTGGGATAGGAGTTTTTGGTGTTGTGGTCCTTTTTGAGTTTGTCCAATCCTGTCTTCCGGTATGCCTTGAGTGATTTGATATATGTTCTTCCTATAAAGGATACTCCATGATGATTGGGAATATATTTCTTTCAGTGGGGTAAGATGAACATTCTAATTTTCTTTGTGCCTACCACAGGGTTCATTTGTGATTTTCCATAATGATAATGGTTTGAGTTATGGTGTGGCTAGGAATTTGACCCCTTCAATGATCATGCCTTCTAGGAAACTCTCGTACTCTACAGTCTCTTCCTCTGACCCTCCGGTTAGCTGTTGGGAATTCAGGTTTGTGGCCATAGTCTACATCATATAAGGGTTACTTCAAGTGAATGAAATTAATGGAGTCAAAAACCAATTCTTGATTCGACAAATTTTCTATCTGACCGACTTCCTTTGATGGTTCCATTTGGGAGGATGGTGCTCATTTCCCCATTTTTCAGGTTAGTTTCTGTTGTAACATTTTGTGGGGCGGTTCCCATTTTACCATTTAGCAGGGTGGTGCGTGTTGTGTCAAGTTATATGGAATCATTTCTGAAATCATCAATATTGGCTTCGTCATTATTATTGTCTCGTCTTCTTGCTCCTTCCCTCTACCCATTAGACATTCAGAGGACTATGAGGCTAAAGAGGTTGACTATGTTGCATCAGGTGCTATTAGGGGCACGGTTGGGTTCTTCATCTATGTCTAGAGGATTACATGATCTTTGTTTACTATTTTCTACTTCTTTCAATTGTCAATGTTTTTCTCTTTTTTTGGTGACTTGTTTACACACTTCTTCCTCTCTTGGGTCTATGGTGGAGATATACACCAATTATGTTGGTAGTGGACCCTACTTGAATTTCATGGAATCCACCATCATTTGCAAGAGATCCATGAATATTAAGCATTCATAGATGGTGTTCCCCCCGTATCTGGTGATTGGGAAAATAATTTGGATGGTCATCGAGACCCACTTCATTTTCCAGCTTTTGGCTCTTGTAGCCGGAGAAAGTTATAATTCATGGTGGCTATGAAGTTGTTGTGGACTTGGTCAACTAGGAATGAGTGGAATTTATTTATTATCTCCTCAAACTGATTTCTTTTAGCACCCCTTCACTAATCTTGCAAATTTGGGGTAGCTATTGGAATCTAGGGGGTCCCACATGGTTCATTGTAGGCCTCTCTACTAGAGATAGAGTTGGGGTGGGTTACGTGTTATTTAAGACTCTATATCTTTTCCCTCTTATTTTCATGGTTCTGATGGGGCCACTCGGGACATTTGATTAGTCTACTGTAAAGATTCTTCTATCCTTTGGGAAATGGAAGAGAAATCTCAGAACCCAGTAGTGTAATTCACTAGGATAAAAGGTGTTCTAAATTCATCCTAGATTTTTTCGATGCACATACAGAGCATGTCATCCTAGGGAGCTTCCAGTTTAGGGAATAAGTTACACCTTTCCATATGGTAATGAAGTCTGAGAGTCATTCATTCTCTTACTACTTGCATTTCAGAGATCATTGACTGTTTTCTTAGTTAATGTCTAACTAAATAGGAAGAGAAACTTTCACCATACGTCCTCCTAGCCTATAATTGAGTTTTATGGAATGATGGTATACCATACGAAAGGTGAACCCTATAGGTCTAAAATGAAACAACTAAGTTTTATGGAATCTTGTTGCTCTAGAGTGACCATCATGGGGTCACAGTTAGAGGAATAGTATAATATATGTTTTTCTAGGTCTCCTAAGACATTGAACATTGGGAATACAAGGTTTTTGAAGTTTGGTGGTGGTGGAACATTCCTCACCCAATCAGGGTAGGGTCTACACTTTTCTTGTATCGAATCGCACCTCCCCTCCGTGGCTTCTAGTCGAGCTATTAGTTTCTCGATGGTATTAAAGACCCCTTGATGAATATACTACTAGAATTAAGCATGGACAGGTACAGTGGGGGAAAAAGTTGGTCATTCTGGTGCTACTCGAATTTGGCGTGGATACATAGTTGAGGGTATACTTTGTGGGATCTCCTAAATATACTCCGGGTGCCTTCTCGGTGGGGGGAAGTCTTGATTTCCTTCTAGGTCCGGATTTATGTAGGATGATGGTCCCAATGCCAGGTTGGATGGGAATCTAATCATGACCTCATTTACTGGGAAGAGTTCATGTGGTAGGGGAACCTCTTCTAGGACTACCTATTTAGTTTCTATGGGGGAACACAACCGATAAGATAGCTCCCTTGATTCAGCTCAACGTTAATTCACCGGATCTCTTTCATTTCTTCCTCTTACATGGTAAATATTTCCACGAGATTGAGAAAAAAATTCTCAGGGGGAGGAGGTTTGGAACATATAATACCTATGATTTATTCTTCTCCTTATTTTGGTTCACAAGGGAGGTGATGATAGATTAAATAAGGGGTCACCAAATTTTGTACCCCTCTCTGGTTCTGGGTATGCACACCATCTGGATTGGAGTGGGATTCCTCTCGGAGGGAACTAAATTCTCTTTCACCCTGTCACATTGTATCATCTCCAGTGAGATCTGTGGGGTTTACATTTACAACATTCACTGATGAATACTGCAATACGGGTGGTGTACCCAATCCCAAATGGTAGAAAGGATTTCTACGTCATTGGTTGGACTTACTTCGTCCATTCTATGGTATTGTTTGAGTTTTTTAGTGAAAATTGACCCGAAGGGAGACCTGATCTGACCGTGTAATGTGCCTTTATCTTAGAGGGTATAAACCTTGAGATTGGGTTGGACTGCTGACTTCTCTGCTAAATGTTCTTCCTAGATGGAATAAGATACCAGTCTAGTTTGCGCGAACATGAGGTAAAAATACACCCATCCCTACAGTTTGGGGTTGCTCCCTTTCTCTCATTGATGCACTACAAACTAGATTTTTTGGTCTTAAGGGATCATTTTGAATTAGAAATTCCCCTAGTCCCTATAGTCTTGGGATATTCCCATATTGTGGTGGTAGCTTATGCTACTTCCACATTTTTAATTTCACACACTCCCACATAGGTGTGAGCCGAGTATAGAACTAGACTCACATGAGATTTATGGACTTTTGAAGGCATGAGCATTACTTTTTGGTTGACTTCACTTAGGCAGAAATCCTGTTGGATGATCTCAGTTTCCTGACATAGAATATTTTCAATGGCTTGATCTCTTTGGACCTGATGATTTTGAGACTTTATCCAGGCCCATTTATGTGGACTATTCCATCTTTCCTGAGTATAGATTTCATTTGATTTCTAGCTTTGGGTAATGACATTGGAAGATGTAATTTGCAATGACGTCAGCTGGACAGGTCATGGGGTGAAGTGTAGAGCTCCATGTTTTACACATCCTCGAATATGAACTCATGTTAGGGCATCACCAATGAGGCAACACAACTTGTGTAGTTCATGGAAGAAAGCTAGTTCAAGGTTTTTCTTGTGCATTACTAATCATGGTAGCCGTGCAGATGGGAGGGATTCTAGGTGGATTAGATGGAGAATCTCCCCTAACATGTTGACTGGATCTGAATACCCTTCATAGTGAAAGATATTTTCTTTTTGTTGGATAAGAATCATCCTCGTATTAAAGTGAATGTATTGCATACAATCCTCAGACACATCCCTTGGTCTATCTGAGTGAGATGTGGTCGTAGGCTAATACATCACTGGTATATTATACATAGATAGTTATCTTCTCACAAGAAACATATCCTACTGTTGTTCCATCAGGGACTCCTCTACTTGATATGCCCATATTGACTTCTTAATAATTTTGTTCCTAGATGCTGACCTAGTGGGAGACTCATTGATGTGTGAATGGTGCAGGGGTGGCTGAGAAGATGAGTGTGGCCCTAGAACTTTCTCTAGTTGTTAAAGGATATCACTCATCATATAAAGAGTACCTGATATATCCAAATCCATATTTCCAATTTCCTCAACATAGGAGGGATCTCTCACATTTGTTCCAGCAATGGGAGTGCCTTCTTACAAGTAGGAATTTTGATTGCGGGGAGGAACTTTTCAATTGGTGCCGCAATTATGAGGGCTACCATTGCAACTTGATTTCTGACCATAGGGAGTGTCCCTACAACATATAACCTGGGGAGGACCTTTAGGGAGGGATACAAAATGGGTAGGACCTTCTTGCTACTTGATGTACCCAAGGGAAGGACCTTATCGATGACTGATATGACGGTGAGGACTACCATCACAACTTGATACATGGCTGCAAAGAGAATTTTTGTAGTTTACATCCAGGGGAGGGATTTTAGTATGTACTGAAATGAGGGGAGGAACTTCACTTTTCTTTATTTTACTGAGGGGAAGGGGGGCTTCTTAATGTCTTCTATGATGGAAAGGGCTACAATTATGTCTTGATATATGGATTCAGGGAGAATTTCTATAGTGTACATCATGGGGAGGGCCTTCAGGGTATACTACAATGAGGGGAGGACCTTATCATAGATTTATGACACTGATAGGATGACCTTTACAACAACTTACATTGTGGGGAGGGCCTTCTCATTGACTATTATCATGGTGAGTACTACCATCATGACTCAACGTCCGACTACAGGGAGAAGCATATCTGTAGCATATACCCTGGGGAGGACCATCCGGGTGGATAACAACAAGGGGAGGACCTTCTTGCTGTCTAAAATTTAGGTTAAGGGGAGGGATACCCTGACATGCATCAAGATATAGGCTCTCATGATTGATCATTCTTGACACATAGGTTAATCCCCTAGGGGTTCTCATAGGGAGAACCTTCCATGATGGTGTTAGAAACATTTTGGGATCATGTATGTGCCTCGCATTTTCCAGTTTCCATTAGAGAATTTCATTTTTGTCCACTCTCTTGTTGGTAACTGGGTCTGCCTGATGTTGGTAACAAACTTCATATACGGGTCCCTATCTTTTTGGGTCCCGGGATGCCATTGGTATATGTCGATGGGCATCTTTAGTTTTGGTAGGGATATATGTCTCCCCTATAGAATCCACCACATTGTACTGGCATCCCTATAACATCCCGCCTTTTTATCACATAAACTTTCGTTACATTTTACAAAACCGAGGATCTTTAAGGATTAGTGTCTTGGAAACCAGGAACTTAAAACATGAAAACATAAAACATTATTCTTAAACACTTGAAAGGATTCTATGCATGTTCATCCTAGGTTCATTACTACATCACATAACTGGGGGACATACATCAAAAGAAAGGGTGAGCAGCAGGCCCAGTAAGGGAAACAAGAGAAACATTTTACATGTGAACTTGAGATACTTCAATAAGGTCATGAAAATAACATTAAGGCATGAGAAAGAAATAATGAGATTTATCATAATAAAAATAACATTCATCATAACATGAAGATGTGGCTGCAACATTTAATATTGACAATCATTTATTTTCACCAAGGTCCATCCACAAGGTGTCATTAAAAATTACCAAGGTTATTTACCAAGGTATCAGTCTAAAAAGTCATCTCTAGAGATTAAGTCTTTACCCAATGCATTGGAGCGCTATCTGGGAGAACCCTTGACATGTCTTTATTATCATGTGAGCCAAATTTATCATCATCAATCATTTCTTAAACAACACATAAAGAATAAAAGAAATCGGTTTCATTTCATAATCATAACGTTTTAAAAACTTCTTTAAAGACATGATCTTTATGTCACTTTAAACCCACAGAAAAGGGAAAGTGGGTTTCATGTATGTAAATACCAGAATTTAAAATAGAACATTTTGATATATATGTGAATACCCCTATAGAAATAAGAGCTTTGATTATTCACTTAATAACATAAAATAATTTTGAGAGAAATAGGGAGGCATTTTGTGACAAAAACTATACAGCATAACGTCTATGATACTTGGTTTTAGAAAACATTGAAAAGAGAGCGGACATGGGTCACCCACTAAAAAATGATACAAAAAAACATAAGGGAACATAATATAAATTATTTAAGAACATGGTAATGAAATTTTAATGATATACCATATGAAACGAAGAACTTGAAAGGAAGACAAAAAAATAAGATTTCTCTTATGAGAATTCGGCAGCCTAACGGCGTCACTTAAAACTTCCAAAAATGGATTGACAATATCAAATAGGGTCTCTCATCATATGAACGTAAATGATAATTATGATAGATATAGAGATAACACGCCAACATAATAAAAAGGAACTTGAAAGGCTTGACATGAAAATAGATCTTGAAAATGAGAAGGGTAAGAACCCCTTAGAAATTCAACAGCCTAACGACGTCACTTAAACTTCAACAAAAAATGAATTGATGAGATAAAATAGGGTCTCTCATCATATGAACATAAAAGATCAGTATGATATATTTAGAGATCATACCCCAACATAATAAAAAGGAACATGAAATACTTGACATGAAAATAGATCTGGAAAATGAGGAGGGTGACAGAATCCCTAAAAAATTCGGCAGCGTAACAGCGCCACTTAAAACTTCAAAATACTGAAATGAAGAGATCAAATAGGGTATATCATTATATGAACAAAAAAGATCAGTATGATAGATTTATAGATCATACCACAACATAATAAAAATGAAGATGCAAGACTTGACATGGAATTAGAACTTTGAAAAAGGAGAAAGGTGAAAGAACCACTTAAAAATTTGGCAGTCTAACGGCGCCACTAAAAACTTCAAAATAGTGAATTGAAGAGATAAAATGGGGTCTCTCATCATATGATCATAAAAGATCAGTATGATAAATTTAGAGATCATACCCCAACATAATAAAAAGGAATTTGAAATACTTTACATGAAAATAGATCTTAAAAAATGAGAAGGGAGAAAGAATCCGTTACAAAACATTTGGCAGCCTAACGGCGCCACTTAAAACTTCATAAAACGAAATAATGAGAGTAAGAGGGAATCTCTCATTATATGAACATGAAAAGGGCAGTAAGATAAGTATAAAATAACATCCTCCAACAAAAGAACATAGAGCATAAAATAAATGATATAAAAGAGATATCTTGAAAAGAAAGAGAGAGGTCGGATCCCTTACCTTAAACGTAACTCTTAAAAATCAAAGGTTGGGACCTTGAGAGGATTTAGGGCACCTTGGGAGGACTCCTTGGGAGTTAAGGAGACCAGAACTTCGTTGAGAATGATTTTTGAGTCCAAAGTATGAGAGAATGGCTTGGTATTTATAGGGAAAGTGAGGGGACAAGGCATTAATGGCCAAGGGACACCTCACAAGTGCGTTTCTCAAAACCATGTGCTCTCCGATGATATTTCTCATGAAGTTAGGCCCCATGGGGCCCCCGATACAATAATTAATCACCTTAGGTCATCCAACCATTAAAATATCTCATTAAATCACCATGACACAGCTATGATGTCATTAAACATACCGAAACCCTAAAACTGTATTTTTACTATTCACTAAAAATTCAACATTCTCAGAAAAATCACAAAATTTCACATTAACCAAATATCAATGCTCTGATTTCAAAAATGAACGCCATTTTATAAAAATATTTTTCTAAATATTTTTAATTTATTTTTTAAATAAATATACTATTCACCGAAAATTAATTTTTTCAGAAAAAACCCCAAAAATTACCATAACATAATATCGGCGATCTGAGTTCAAAAATGAAATCCATTTTATAAAAATAATTTTCTAAATATTTTTAATTTAATTTTTAATAAAAAAACACTATTCACCTAAAAAAAACTAATACTTGACTAATAATTTATGAAACCGTTATTTACCCATTTTATTGAATCACATTACTTAATCTAGGTGTCTAAATTATATTAAAACTTTCTTTGAGTGAAATTACTAATCCATTTGGTCACATTACTAATCCTAAGCGTAAAATCACTATTGATAATTTACTATTCATCAAAAATCAAGTTGTTCTTATTAGAATCTAAATATCGTACTGAACATAATTGTAGAAGACCATTTTTTGAATATCATTACATATTTTTAATTATTTAAGGTTTACATAAACATTTTTAAAATAAACTTTCTCTAAAATTCATCAAACAATATGCATACTATATTTATCCGGTCATTTGAAAATTCATAAACTTCATCATAAGAAGAAATCCCAATTTTTATTTAAAACAAGGGATTACACAAGGCAGTTACAGTCTCCTTAAACAGCCCCTTATCACGCCAGCATAGGACCTAAGTGTAAGGTGTGCTAAGGTGAGAGAATCTGAGGGAGGCTCGGCCAACATCGCACGAGTAGTAATTTCTATCAGGTTGAACTTCTCGCGAAGGCGATTCCGTTCTAGCTTCACACGATGATGTTCGGCTAGGGTTTCGTCCAGAGCAAAGCCCGGTGGTGCTACATCCTTCCCAAGTTCTGTTAGATGGGATTCGATCGGTCCAAGACTACTGGGTGAGGCCATCAGATCTTCTTTCTATAATAATTAACCAAGATTACTTGTATTTAGAGACAATAATTGAAACGTTTAGTTTATCGTGGTCATATTGACCAGTGGTCATATAACAGTCAAAACGCAACAGTATCATTTTAATTATACTCATGTTATCAAATGAAACATTTTTGTTGAGTATAAAAATAAAATAAAATAACACATAAAATTAGGAAACAAGATTTATTCAAAATTTTGGGTCGTTACAATCTTCCCCCCTAAAGAAATTGCGTCCTCGCAATTTTTTAAAATTGGGTTTTATAATTTCATTGCAGGTCCCACATCGGAAAAGGAGTCAGTAAAAATATTACTTTAAAAGAAAGAAAGGGAAGTACAAAGGTCACCCGAGCTAACCCACACTAGGATTCCATATAGGAAAACATGGACATGGAGGAGAAAACAATGGGTCAAGTTCTGAGGGAGAGTGATAGAAAACATGATTAGGAGAAAGTTAACCATAATAAAATCCCAAACATATGATGTGTGTAAATGGTATTTGATTACCCAATATGAAATGTAAACCAACAACGTTTATGTTTTACGTTCCTTTTCATAATTTTGAGGAATTCATTTACAACATAAAACAAAAACATAAGAAAATATACCTATCTTCATGTAGAGTTTCATCCTTTAATAAGTTTCTACCCAAAAATAAATCTTTTCTCCAAACTATGAGAATTCAAAACTACTTGGTCTCATCAAAACACAAGTATCATCTTCTTGAGAATCACATAATCCACAAAAGATGAAGTATCTATTTCTTCTATCTTTAAACATTATCCCAAAAACAGAAAGGGTAAGGTAAACCAACTCTTCAAGAAGAAATAATCCCATAGGAATGGAAACTACTTTTAAATCTTCAAAGTTCCATGGTACTACCCAAAGTTCATCATAGACCAGTCTATAAATAACAGTCATTAAAATTCCTCAAAATAAACCAAACTAAGATTGAAACCCAAATACAAGAAGGATTTGATAACATAGTCTTCCAAAATAAACTTCATTGTTCATCTCCAAACAACATCAACCACTCCTAACATCTTATAACAAAACTAGCTAACCTAAACATATTTTACCCAAGATAGGTTAATCATTCCCATAAGTAACCTAAATTACTATAAGTCCACCTTAAATTCATCAATTCTTCAAAATATAAGTCCACCTTACTCCTCAATGAAAATACTGTAGTAATCTATTTACCTCGATCATATAGGGTCCCCAAAATAGTGAACGTCTTCCAAAATAATAATCGTCTTTTAATCCCCTAATCATCTCTGTCGTATTAATATGGAAATCGTAGCATTTCCAATCACATTGTTTGTTGGAACATGTTCTTCCATTTGCCGCCATTAACTAAGAAAAGAAACTATAATTAGGGGCTTAAATACTTAGCCAATAATCATGAAAAAGAACTTAAAGCATATATTGATAACTTTTAGAAGAAAAGTATACCCTAACTTATGATCCCCTAGGTTCCCATCTAGGATATCCATGATCATATATTCTTATGGGAATCATTATTTTATTTTATTTTTGTTCCTTTAACAATGGTTCATACTGAGCTTATGAATTTACCAAAGCATATCCCCCGGGAGTGTCGTATCCAAGATTGCAGCAAGGACCGTTGTCATGTACCAGTTCCCGTTTGAGTCTAGCTCAAAGTGGTGTTTTCGGGTTTTACCCCTACATACATCTGTGCTAGAGCCACCTCTATCTGCTCGTATCCAGACAAGGATGTATTTTCTTGGCAACCCATTACTCTATACTCACCAAAATACCAGGAAGATTTCCTATATATAAACTTTTCTATAGGCTTGTTCCTAAAGTTTTCATATCATAATTTCCACAAATAACTAAACCATCCTTTGATACCAACTATAGCATCCCACCTTTTTATCACATAAACTTTCATTACATTTTACAAAACTGAGGATCTTTAAGGTTTAGTGCCTTGGAAACCAGGAACTTAAAACATGGAAACATAAAACATTATTTTTAAACACTTGAAAGGCTTCTCATCATGTTCATCCTAGGTTCATTACTGCATCACATAACCTGGGGACATACATCAAAAGAAAGGGTGATCAGAAGTCCTGGTAAGGGAAACAAGATAAACATTTTACATGTGAACTTGAGATACTTCAATAAGGTCATGAAAAGAACATTAAGGCATGAGAAAGAAATCATGAGATATATCATAATAAAAATAACATTTTTCATAACTTGAAGATGCAGATGCAACATTTAATATTGAAAATCATTTCGTTTCACCAAGTTTCATCCCCAATGTGTCATTAAAAATTACTAAGGTTATTCATCAAGGTATCAGTCTAAAAAGCCATCTCTAGAGATTATGTCTTTACCCAATGCATTGGAGCGCTATCTGGGCGCACCCTTGACATGTCTTTATTATCATGTGAGCCGCATATATCATCATCAATCATATCATGAACAACCCATAAAGAATAAAAGAAACGGGTTTCATTTCATAATCATAACGTTTTAAAAACTACTTTAAAGACATGATCTTTATGTCACTTTAAACCCACAGAAAAGGGAAAGTGGGATTCATGTATGTAAATCCAAGAATTTAAAATAGAGAATTTTGATATATATGTGAATACATCTATAGATATAAGAGATTTGAGTATTCACTTAATAACATAAAATAATTTTGAGAGAAATAGGGAGCCATTTTGAGACAAAAACTATGCAGCATAACGTCTATGATACATGGTTTTAGAAAACATTGAAAAGAGAGCGGACATGGGTCACCCACTAAAAAATGATACATAAAACAGTAGTGGAACATAATATAAAGTATTTAAGAACATTTTAATGAAATTTTAATGATATACCATATGAAACGAAGAACATTAAAGGAAGACAAAAAAATAAGATTTCTCTTATGAGAATTCGGCAGCCTAACGGCGTCACTTAAAACATCCAAAAATGGATTAACAAGATCAAATAGGGTCTCTCATCATATGAACATAAATAATCATAATGATAGATATAGAGATAATACCCCAACATAATAAAAAGGAACTTGAATGGCTTGACATGAAAATAGATCTTGAAAATGAGAAGGGTAAGAACCCCTTTGAAATTCAGCAGCCTAACAGTGTCACTTAAACTTCAACAAAAATGAATTGATGAGATCAAATACGGTCTCTCATAATATGAACATAAAAGATCAGTATGATATATTTAGAGATCATACCCCAACATAATAAAAAGAAACTTGAAATACTTGACATGAAAATAGATCTTGAAAATGAGAATGGTGACAGAATCCCTTAAAAATTCGGCACCCTAACCGCACCCCTTAAAACTTCAAAATACTGAATTGAAGAGATAAAATAGGGTATATCATCATATGACCATAAAATATCAGTATGATAGATTTAGAGATCATACCCCAACATAATAAAAAGGAAGTTGCAAGACTTGACATGGAATTAGAACTTTGAAAAAAGAGAAAGGTGAAAGAACCACTTAAAAATTTGGCAGTCTAACGGCGCCACTTAAAACATAAAAATAGTGAATTGAAGAGATAAAATGGGGTATCTCATAATATGATCATAAAATATCAGTATGATAAATTTAGAGATCATACCCCAACATAATAAAAAGGAATTTGAAATACTTTACATGAAAATAGATCTTGAAAAATGAGAACGGAGAAAGAATCTGTTACAAAAAATTTTGGCAGCCTAACGGCACCACATAAAACATCATAAAAAAGAAATAAGGAGAGTAATAGGGGATCTATCATTATATGAACATGAAAATTGAAGTAAGATAAGTATAAAAGAACATCCTCCAATTTAAGATCATGGAGCATAAAATAAATGACATAAAAAAGATTTCTTGAAAAGAAAGAGAGAGGTCGGATCCCTTACATTAAACGTAACTCTTAAAACTCAAAGGTTGGGACCTTGAGAGGCTTGAGGGCACCTTGGGAGGACTATCTGGGAGGTAAGGAGACCAAAAATTCTTTGAGAATGATTTTGGAGTCCAAATGATGAGAGAATGGCTTGGTATTTATAGGGAAAGTGAGGGGACAAGGCATTAATGGCCAAGGGACACCTCACAAGTGCTTTTCTCAAAACCATGTGCTCTCACATGATATTTCACATGAAGTTAGGCCCCATGGGGCCCCCAATACAATAATTCATAACCTTAGGTCGTCCAACCATTAAAATATCTCATGACATCACCATGACACAGCTATGATGTCATTAAATATACCGAAACTGTAAAACTATATTTTTACTATTCACTGAAAATTCAACTTTCTCAAAAAAATCCCAAAATTTCACATTAAACAAATATCAATGCTCTGATTTCAAAAATGAACTCCATTTTATAAAAATAATTTTGTAAATATTTTTAATTTATTTTTCTAAATAAATTCACTATTCACTGAAAATTAATTTTTTCAGAAAAAACCCCAAAAATTACCATAACATAATATCGGTGATCTGAGTTCAAAAATGAATTCAATTTTATAAAAATAATTTTCTAAATTTTTTTAATTTAATTTTTAATTAAAAAACACTATTCACCTGAAAAAAACTAATACATGACTAATAATTTATGAAACCGTTATTTACCCATTTTATTGAATCACATTACTTAATCTAGGTGTCTAAATTATATTAAAACATTCTTTGAGTGAAATTACTAATCTATCTGGTCACATTACTAATCCTAAGCCTAAAATCACTATTGATAATTTACTATTCATCAAAAATCATGTTGATCTTATTAGACTCTAAATTTCGTACTGAACATAATTGTAGAAGATCATTTTTTGAATATCATTACACCTTTCTAATTATTTAAGGATTACATAAACATTTTTAAAATAAACATTCTCTAAAATTCATCAAAAAATATGCATACTTTATTTATCTGGTCATTTTAAAATTCATAAACTTCATCATAAGAAGAAATCCCAATTTTTATTTAAAACAAGGTATTGCACAAGGCAGTTACGGTCTCCTTAAATAACCCCTTATCACGCCAGCACAGGACCTAAGTGTAAGGTGTGCTAAGGTGAGAGAATCTGAGGGAGGCTCGGCCAACATCGCACGAGTAGTAATTTCTATCAGGTTGAACTTCTCCCGAAGGCGATTCCGTTCTATCTTCACACGATGAAGTTCGGATTGGGTTTGGTCCAGAGCAAAGCCCAGTGGTGCTACCTCCTTCCCAAGTTCTGTTAGATGGGCTTTGATCGGTCCAAGACTACTGGGTGAGGCCATCGAATCTTCTTTCTATAATAATTAACCAAGATTACTTGTATTTAGAGACAATAATTGAAATGTTTAGTTTACAGTGGTCATATTGACCAATGGTCATATAGCAGTCAAAACCCAACAATCTCATTTTAATTATACTCATGTTATCAAATGAAACATTTTTGTTGAGTATAAAAATAAAATAAAATAACACATAAAATTAGGAAACAAGATCTATTCAAAATTTTGGGTCATTACAATCCCCTTGTAAGAATGTGTATTTGTTTCTGATCTGATTGTCTATGTATCAAGGAATATTTTCATCAAATCTCCATGACTGGAGTAGGGACACCTAACTACTCTAGAGTGACTAACCCATTTTGTGAGTATGCCATTTCATTTAAGAAAACCAGGTCATGGGACTAGTTTCTGGCCTTTTCACACGATGCAATGATATCTTGGCATGTTTGGAGGATATGTTCTTGAATCAAAATATGATTTTCCATCATTTCCAGGATGTGATGATATACATCTTTTGATGGAATGGGTATAAGGGCCCATTTTGAAGTCAGATTAAGAGTTTGTTCTTACACCGGTCCCCCATGTGTTTCCAACAGATACTGGAAGTTCTTCAGAGCTAGGATAGATGAATGACGCTTCTTCCGGTTGTATTCTCGGGTTTCCACCATACATGACTTGTGGGATTTATGTTAATGAGTGGTATTTTTTATATTATCACTTGCGGCTATATTTATCTCATGGGATTTGTACTCATCCATAGCAATTTCACTCTTCTCATATTTTCTTATTGCCCTATTTGAATGGAAGTCTTGATAAGCATCAGTAGGTATTTGTGCCTGCTTGTAGCTATTTTCCATCCTATTTGGCCTCCTTCCCCTTTTTTATCTGAGTTGAAGGGGCTTGAGTGGGGTGAAACTACCACCATCATTAAGGATTCACGTCGGGTTCACTATTTTTGTTTCGACCCTAGGTGAAATGGGCTCACATTTGGGGGAAAAGCAAAATGGTCCAAAAGGTGACTAATTTGTTTTTGTTAATATAGAAACATTCATGTCACTATATTTTTTTGGCTAGGTTCATGTCGTTATCTATTAAAGTGGGATTATATTGACCCCATGGGGACTAGGAAGTTTTTTCCTTCTGTATTGAGAAGGAGGTTCCATAGTCAAATGGTCTCAATGGGCAATTGTATAGGGTCAATTATTTGTGAAATCGGTCCTCTTGGGATATAACATCCCTAGATGATATCCAGTGGGTTTAATTGTGAATTTAGAATCAACAAATGACCCTAGTATTCAGGATTCACTGACCTTCTTTCAAAAGGTAGGCACTCATTGGATGATGATTTGACCAATGACACATCAGGACTCCATTGGTCGAGTGGATGGGGGTTCAGGCTCATCACACCCTTTTTGGGGGGAATTAATGCCTAGTCTTGGACTCTCTTATAGATTTATGTCATGTTGATATAGTCATTAATCCTTGGTTCATTCCCAAAGAGTGTGTTCAAGGGTTACCCCTGGTTTGCAGGATCATCAGAGGCATGGATGGATTTCTTATTTCAGAGGCAATGCTATCTTAAGTCGTGAAATAAGGCGCTATGGAGTTTATTTTCATCCACGGGGGATAGAAGATGGATTGATGTAGGTATCGGACCCATAATATGGGATTCCAATGTATCCTTGGGAGACGAATCAGAGCCCACATAGTTTGGGATACTTGGGAATTAGGCATGGGAGCTACCCATTTGAGGGGACATGATTGGGTGTACCCTTTTGGGAGGGAACCCCTGTTGAGCTCAAGCATTAAAGCATGTGTCCTATGTATCGTAGACTGAATAGGAATCAATGTTCATGAAGTTCAGATGGTTTTGGTTGTGTGGACATCATGGTCATGAAAAATCTCTAAGACCACATGAGTCATACTTAGTTTGAGAAACAAGAGGATGTGAATGATCCAACCAACCACACACCTCCTCTCTCGATGATGGGAGAGGGTGGTCCTATAGAAGAAGAGGTTGGGGTGATGGTTGGAAAGGGCGCAGAGTAATGAAAATTTTAATGTGGGATTACACTGGAGGTCATGCGGCCTAGCTCTCAGAATATTGGGGACTTAACTCAGTGGGAGCACCCTAGAATATGTTCTTGTAAAGAGGATAAATGTCACCTATGATATAAGGGTGAAGTGAACATGATCTCTTAAACTGATCACCATACCACATTGAATTGAAAATCAAGCGATCACCCATAAGCCCTAGAATTGGGAGGTTCACATCAGCCTCCCAGGTTTGGAGTTTTAGTGATTGTAATGTCCCATAATTTCCATGTATTTTTTTATAATTATATGGAATTTTTCCAATACCACATGCTTGGATGGTAAGTGATTCCAATGGCTGATGATCCCGGTAATTTTTTTTGAACATTCTTTAAGTTCAGTTAAGTAAACATGGGAGTGGGTTTTTCTATCTTTTGAACTGGTGGTAAAATCAAAAATAGGAGGGCACTGTTAAACTCAGAACGACAAGATTCACCAAGAAAGGACTTAGCTTCGTCTATGATTGGTCGGATGGAAAATTTAATTTTTTGAATTTTCAGAAAATAATAAAATAACATTGAAAAAATAATATTATTTCCCTTTGCATAATTTAGTGGCAGACAAAGGAGATTTTGTGTGGCGATGATTCAATGATGATTTGCATTAAATGAGGATCATTAATTTATCATTGTTCATGCGTAACAGCTATGCTATTTAATAATCAAAACATCATAACAACACAACATCACAACATAACAGAAATGTTGCAACATATTTCTTTTTATAAAACCGATGCATTGGAGTGTTGAGAATTAAACCCTGAGGATTCATTGATGAACTTACGATATAATTCCTCTCCAAAAAATAAAAAATAATGTTGGAGAAACCCTTCCCAGTGACAAATGCTGGAGAATCAGAGTGCAGTGACAAATCTCATGGAGAATGAGATCAGATCCGAGAATTGATGAATGAAGAAGAACATAAGTAGATCATGGGTTGATGATGGATTGGATCATCATCCAACACCTATAGAAAAACTAAATCCAGGTAGGGGTTATGATTCTTAGTGATTGTTCTTTTTTTTATATTCTTCATTATAAAACAATGAATGTGGATCAACCCATGAACAAGTTGATCCGCATACCATGTATTCTTGTGGGAGGGTTGTTAAATTCTAGGACATGAGTTGCAGGGTAGATTCATGTTTTGAAATCCCTAACCTCCCCTTTTATTATACACCTCTTACACGGAGGGCATGGGACGACGTGAACAAGACCTGAGTCCCACTGCCTAGTGTGTTATCGTGCATTCTTCATGGGTTAATTCCCAAAATATTGGAAATGTGATTTTGATGTCCTCATAGTAAAGGTGGAATCCCGATGATCTAGTAGGCTCAAACAATTTGATAAATGGACAACGAGAGAAACATTTGTGGGCTACAAAAGAAACTCTCAGTGGTGGCACGTAGCGACAACACTGGGTGGATGGCAGCAGTGTGCCCATCAGTAGAAAGATGTGGTCGGCTGGCTGTGGTAGTGTGGAGACATGACACAAAACATCACTGCATGGAAGGTGAATCCCACATCTGGGATGCTAAGACATTCCAGAGACACACATTTCGGTGAATGCATACAAGGGGTAACAGCTGGCCTATTGCTGGCCATGCTAGATTAAACAAAAAAGGCAGATACAGGTCTGGCTAGACAAAGTCGGTCTACTATGTCGGTCGGTCACAAGGAGGGGCAGCAATAGCTAGCACCGTTGTGTGAAGAATAGGGTGCGGTTGAAGGACCTTTGGGATGGAGAAGCTGGTCTGCCTTAGTGGGTAGGGAAGCTGTGATTAGGCTAAACCCAAGGCCCCATGGGACCATGACCCAACAGACTTAACATAGGCTTGGAAGAGTCTAGGTCGGGTCAGTCCAACAGGTTCATACCGGACCAGGAATCAACCGAAAATTTTTGGAAAAATGTTAATAACTAATATATTGGGTCTTTGATTGGTGCATCGTCTGCAGAATTAGGACCCTTGCGACAAGTAAGTGCTCCTAAGATACTATACATGAGTCTTGGAAGAGGTTGGCATATAGACAGGTTGGATCAGACTTAAATCCAACCAGGGCCTTTTTACAAGAAGGCCATATCTTACTGACAAGGCGTCCATCTGATGCATCATATGTTGTGTTGGTACCATTATGAAGAGATGATCCATTGAGTTACTCTACGTGGGAATTTTTAGAGGTTGAGTTATGACTGCTGGATTGAAGATAAAATCCTCTAGAAGTAAAGCATTCTAAGTGCAGGAATCTAGTGTCTGGATGTGACGTGGAGAATGAAGAAAAACCCTTTAAGGGTCAAAAACATAGTGACCCTGCATGGATCCGCATGAGAGTGACCCTTCATGGATTAACAATAGCACAAACTGGCATATATTAGCCATAGAGAAACCCATTATGGATTAACAACAGAGTGACCCTTCATGGATCAGCATGAGAGAGATCCTTCATGGTTCAGCATGAGTGCTACCATTCTGGATCATCATGAGAGAGACCCTTTGTCGATCAGTATTAGAGCGACCCTTAGTGGATCAACGGAAGGGACTCTCAGCAAAAGAAGATGATCTAGATTTACAACTAATCATATTTACTTCTATACTTAAGTTAAACCTAGTTTGAGTTTTGTTTCTTGCTTTGCACTTTATTTGGAGATCTTACATTGTGGTATTCTTCCTTTTTGGATTTTTTTGAGACCCTAGTTGCTCTTGAGGTCCCTATTGAGTATTTTTATACTCACCATAGCAAACGATTCGACTGCTCCTATTGTGTCTTACGAAAACGACATAAATTATTGACTAGGACATTGGGGAGCCATGGCGTCGATGATTTATCTTCGCATCTCGACACATGATGGAGTGCCTGAACGAGTTCTACTATTCTAGAGATTCCTAGTCAAGAAGGCACTAACGATGTGATCCACCACCAGAAAAAAGGTGGTGGAGTCATCTATAGTACGCAGTAGGCATAAAATTCATAGGCCCAAATGTGCCAAACCTTCCCGAGGTTGACCCAGGATGCGTGGTCATAGGTGCAGAGCTCACGAGGTAGACGAGGCAAGCTAAGGGATAAAGTTTGTTACTTCTACAGTGGGCAGGGACACATGGCTCGTGACTACTCAACCCGCCAAAAAGACAATAAGAAGATGGTAGAGGGACCACCAAGTAAGAGGAAGATGTTTGAGAGAGGAGATTCTTAGGGTGACCGATGTGGTAAGGGAGTAGGCCAATCCATAGGTAGTGGATGACGATTCGAGGTACATCCCCCTCCACCCCCAGATGGTCTACCACGGGCTCAGGGAGCCGACATACAGGGGAGATCTCAGCTCCAGGTTGATGAGGTCTAAGACCATGGATCTCTAAAGATTATTAGAGGTATGATCTCAGTCTTCTCCACCTTAGTTATAGTTCTAATAAACACAGGTTTCAGTCACTCTTTCCTTGCCACATACCTCATTCGAGGCACATAGATTCTGGTAGAATCGTTGGCTCGATCCTTATGATTAGAGACACTTGTGGGAGGGGATTCGACGATTACACACTTCTGTCAGTAGTGTGATATTACTCTATTAGACGAGAGCTTCAGCTGGGATATCCTAGTAGCAACGTCGAGGTCGTCCGACATAATCTTTCGTATGGAATGATTATCTATAGTCCATGCTCAGATTGACTATTTTCGAAACAATGTGTTGTGTGTCCATGAGGATCAAACCAGGTTTTCCTTCAACAGTGAGATGGGAACCATTGCATTAGAGGATGGAATTCCTTAGAGGAGGGTATCGTCGTTCACTCACTAGTTGTCCAGCCTCACACTCAGTGCGGTGGATGATAGGAGTTCGAGCATTCCTATAGTAGTGGATGACTATGATGATGTCTTTATTGAGGATGTTATGGGATTAATCATTCATAGTGAGGTAGAATTATTCATAGATCTATACCTAGGGATGACACTGATATCCATAGTGGTATATCAGATGGATCACATAGAGCATCATGAGATGAAAGTGCAATTGGATGACTTGTAGGGGAAGGGCTTCGTGAGACCCTGTATTTCACCATGGATAGCCCTGGGGTTGTTTTCTAAGAAAGAAGATGGGATCTTGATGCTATTTCTAGACTTTTGGTTCCAGAACTAGGTGACCGTGAATAATAAGTATCCACTATTGAGGATTGATTGCCTCTTCAATCAGCTAAAGGTAATGAGGAGATTCTCTAAGATTAACCTCATATCAGGATATCATTAGCTTCAGGTATGGGATGAGGATGTACTGAATATATACTATTGATTTTGGTACAACCACTACTAGTTTTTGGTGATGCCTTTTTGTGTGACTAATTCCACAACAATTTTCACGGGACTCATGAATAGGATATTCCTGTTTTACCTTGATCGTATTTTGGTAGTCTTCATTGATTACATCTTGGTGTACTTGGTATCAAAGGACAAGAATGATACACACCTACAGATAGTCCTGGATACACTCTGAGAGAACCATCATTTTGGTAAGGTCTCGAAGTGCCAGTTTTGGATTTAGGAGGTCTGATTTATGGGACACATCTTCTCAGAAGCTATTTTTGCAGTGGATCTATTAAAGATAGAGACAATTTTTACTTGGGATCCACGTAGGACTGTGACTGAGGTATAGATTTTTCATGGTGTTGTTTGGATACTATCTAAAGTTCATACTTGAATTTTCCAGAGTAAAATCACCCTTTTCACCTTTGGAAAAGTAGGGAAATCCCTTCTTATGGATTGAGAAATTCCATAAGTGTTTTCATGATCTGAGGTTGAGACTGATGAGAGTCATCATGATTATACTACTAGAAGAGGGTGTTAGGTATGTAGTCTTATGCGGTGCATTAGGGACCAGACATTATTGTGTACTAATGCAAGATTGAGTCGTGATCACCTATAACTCATGGAATTTGAGGCAGCATGAGCAGGACTATACATCCCATGACTTTGAGTTAGAAGTAGTGGTCTTTTCTTTAAAGATGTGGTGACACTAATTTAAGGGTTAACAGTTTACCATATACTCCCACCATAAGAGTCGTAGGTATATATTCTCATAGATGGATCTGGACATGAGATAACGAGGATGGTTGGAGTTCCTCTAGGACTATGACTCTGAGATAGTCTACACTCGTGGGAAGGGGAATGTGGTGGCAGATGCACTCAGCAGGAGGTCTGGTTTACAGGTGCAGATTGAGGCGATGGAGAAACTAGTGGTGATGTAGATATACTTCGTAGATAGTGATTGATCATCTTACCTTCAATCAATGACTATCACTCCCCCATTCATAGAGTGATTCAGGGAGGCATACCTTGTGGATGTTTACTATGAGGCCTAATGTGCTCAGATATCCTCAGGAAAACTTGTTGATAGATTTTTGATAGGTTGAGAGCACGTCATCCTTTTCATAGGATGAACTGTAGTACAAGTGATGTTAAGGTATGAGGTGTTGAGGGAGTTCCATATTTCCACTTTGGTGGTATATCCTGGTGTGGCGAAGATGTACCAAGACCTACACCATTATTACTGGTGGCCATGGATGAAGAAAGTGGAGGTAGAGTTCATTTCACGATGCCTCACGTTTCAGAAAGTGAAGGCTGAGTGTTAGGTCTCAGCAGGCTTGACAGAGCCACCAGAGGTAACGGAGTGGAAGTTGTATGGAATCTCAGTGGACTTCATGAAAAGGATACCATGCACATATAGGGGCCACAACTCTATTTGGGTGATCATTGACCGACTCTCCAAGTTGGCTCACTTACTATCCATCTGGGTAAAGCGATTTGTAGAGGGTCTGGGTGCCTCTATATCCAAGAGATAGCATAGCTTCACGAGTAACCTTCGACGATCTTAGAAGACGGTGGTGCACATATTACATCCCGGTTTTGGAAGGGGTTTCATTAGGCATTTTGGACTCAGCTTCTCTTGAGAACAACTTTTCACCCCCTAACCGATGGTAAGATGAAGTGGACCATACAGACCTTAGAGGACATGTTTTGTGCTTGTGTGATAGATTTCTATCATAGTTGAAATGACTGACTACCACAAGTGGGGTTTTTATACAACAATAGCTATCACCCCAACATTAGCATGTAACTGTTTGAGGTCTTGTATTGGTTTCCACACAGATCTCCTCTATGTTGGAAAGACCAAGGGGAGTCAGCACTCATGGGTCCAAAGTTGGTATGGGATACCAATGAGAAGGTGCAGATCATCCAATTGTGGATCAGGACTTCAGAAAGAAGGAAAAAGTCTCTTACCAATAGGATATGGAGACCCTTGGAGTTTGAGGAGGGAGACTATGTCTTCCTTCAATTATCACCCTGAAGAGGATTATAGAGATATGGATGGGGTGGAAATCTATCTCTGAGATTCATCAGACCTTTTCATATCTTGAACAGATTTAGAGAGCTGGCGTACCACCTATCTCTTCCCCCACAAATGCACAGGATGCATGATGTTTTCCACATGTCATACCTGACGAGGTATGTGCATATCCATCACACTTCATCGACTAGGGCGAACTAGACATTGAAGATGAGGTGATGTTTGAGGAGTTACTGGTAGAGATAGAGGATCAACAGAAGTGGGTCCTTTTTGAATGGTCGATTCCTCTAGTGCGTGTTTGGTGGAAGCACGAGAACCTACAGGAGATCACATTAGAGTGAGAGGATCAGATTCGTTCCCAGTACCCCCATTGGATTGATTAACTATTGTTTTGGATTTTGGAAATGTAAATCCCTAAGGTGGGAAGAATGTAATGTCACATAATTTCTGTGTATTTTTTTTAAATTATGTGGAATAATTATGAGACTATACGCTTTGACTGCATGTGATTATGTGGACTAGTGATCCCATAACTGATTTTTTACCATTTTTTAAGTTCACTTATGTAAACATGCGAGTCAGTTTTTCTAAATTTTGAACTGGTTCTCAAATCAAAAATCTAAGGGAACCATTAAAATTAAAACACTAGGAATCATGCAGAAATGACCTAACATCGGTCGAAAAGGATCAGATGTAAAAGTTAATTTTTGAATTTTCAGAAAATAATAAATTAACTTAGAAAAACTTATTTTATTTTATTCTACACCGTTGAGTGATAGATAGTGGCACTATAGTGCGGGGATGAGGAGACTATAAGGTTCAATAAATGAAGATCATTAATGTCTTGATGTTCAAGCGTAACCACTTCATTGTTTCATAAATGAAACATTGTAATGACCCTACGTCGCAGCATAACAGAAACATTACGACATTTTTCTTTTATTAAACTAATAAATTAGAGAGATTAGAATTAAATATTAGGGATTCTTTGATGAAACTAATGTGGAATTCCTCTCCAACATAGAATAACGAACACTATAGAAACCATAGAAAACTATGACTTTTGAAGGATCTGAGTGTGGTGAAAATCTCATGGAGAATGAGATCTGATCTGGGAATTGACGAACTTAGAAGAACAATAGCGGATCATGGGTTGACGATGACTTGGATCATCATCCATCACCTATGAAAAATATGAATCCATTTAGGGGTTATGTTTATTTGTTATTTTTTTATTTCCCCATTCTTCATCCTAAAACAATGAATACGGACCAATGCATGAACAGGTTGATCCGAGGATCATGTGTTCTTATGGGAGAGTTGTTAAATTCGGGTAATTCAATGGTGGGGTATATTCCTATTTTGAAATCTCAAACCTCTCTTGGATTATACAACTCAAACATGTAGAGCGCGAGCTGATACGAACAAGGCCCAACTCACCCCACATTGTGGGTTCTTGTGTGTTCTTCATGGGTGAATTCTTGAAATGGTGGCAATGTGATTTTTTTGGCTTCTTAGTAAATGTTGATTCCATATGATCTTGTAGGAATACACGGTTTGAGAAATGGACCACCGGAGAAAATTCGGTGGCCAGTAGAAGAAAGCATCAGCGTGCTAGTGAGGATACGCGGTGCCAACTAGGGCCGCATGGAATGGGTGGCCTGCATCCAGACCAATTGGATGCACTAGAGGCATGAGGTCCGTCGACCATGTATAGGGGGGTTATGGTCGGTCTTCTGCCTGTTGTGTTAGATGAAACTGACGTGGTAGATCCGCATCCATCTGGACCAAGCCGTCCGCTACACGGACTAGTCACAAAGATATTTGGCACTAGCTAGCAACGCTGAGAAACAAATCAGACATGGTTGATCCATGTATGGGTTGGGGAAGCTGGCCTTCCATTTCAGGTTGGGTTGCTGTGAGTGAGTGAGACCCACCCTATCATGCCCGACCCACCCCTTTGAGCTGGGCTGGACCCATAGCCCAACGGTCCCTCGACCCCACTGACCAGACCCAGGCTGGGTCCTGCTCATGTCAATGGACCCGGGTCTAGTTGGTGGACCTCGGGCTAGGTCAGTTTAGGTCTATCCCACTGAGTCAGACCAGACACATACCCAACATGCCCTTTTTTAGAAAACATCAATAACTAACAGACCTAGAATCTGATTGAGCATATAATCCTTAGCCCAGTTGGCGAGGTATCCTTAAGTTCGTCCACAATACCTTGTTTCAAAACTAAGTAGAGGCATATATCTATGGTTCTGTAGCAGTACTATAGCAGGCACCGTATCATGCACTATAGTAGCACTGTAGCAGTACTGTACACTGTGCGGGTACTATAGTAGAACTGTATGCTATCCAGGTATCGTAGAAAAACACTACACTGTGTGGGTACTGTAGCATGCACTGTAGTATATACTGTTTGGTACTGTAGCAGTTGGAAATATTCACCTTGGGCCACATGATTGGGCTTGGAGTCCTTAAAGCTTTCGAGCCACCCATTCCTTCGTGCTAGTAGGGCTTTCGTTCCACCTTTAAGTCCCTCATGCCACCTCAAGGCCTTCGGCACACATGCAGTTTCCCTAAACACACTACAAAAAAGGAGCAGCCCCAGAAGAGGATTCAGAGGAGGTAAACTCACCAGTGCAGAACCAAATGGATTGTTAGAATGAGAGGGTATGTCTATGCCATCAGTACCAGCCTGTTCTTGCATGGGAAGCCTAGCCAGACTTCCATGAAAAGGTGGAGAGCTACTATCATAACGCAGATGCTAGGGAGGGTCAGTTCCTTGTAGATAGTCTGGATGAATTCCCTAAGACCATCGGGTCATGTAATCTCTAAAGACTATTATCCTTGTAATCTCTGAGCCTACGGGCCTTGTAAGGGTTCCCCCTCATCCCTTTAAAGTGGAGTTATCAAAAAATAAATAGAAATGATGGCCTTTGAGCCATTCGGGCTTGAATTTGATTGATCTGTCATCTACAACACGAACACCCATGCGACAAGGTTATCCATTTGAGATACTCTACATGAGTTTTGGATGAGGTTGGAATATGACCGAGTTTGATCAGACACAAATTCAATGAGGCCATTTTTACAAAAATAACCATATCTTACTGATTGAGCATCCATTCGATGCGCCGTCCATTTTTTTGGACCCTTATGATGAGATGGAATATTAGGTTAATATATGTGGGAATTAGTGGTGTTTTAGGTAAGACCTATTTCTTTAGGAGAAGATCCTTAAAAAATAAAGTGTGCTAAGTACGGAAATCTAGTGGATGACTTTGACGTGATGAATTAAGATCAACCCTTTGTGGATCAGCAATGGAGCAAACCTTCATGGATCCTCATGAGAGAGAACCTTCATGGATCAGCCTCAGTGTGTCCCTTTGTGGATCAGTATGAGAGAGACCTTTCATAGATAAGCATGAGGGTAAAACTTTGTGGATCAGTAGAAGTGTGACCCTTTGTGGATTTGTTGTAGAGAATCTCAACAGAATAAGATGATCTAGCTTTACGATTAATCATCTTTACTTCTGTACTTATGTTTTACCTTGTTGGAGTTGTGTCTTTTGATTTGTGTTTAAATTAAGATATTTCTTTGTGTTATTCATCCTTTTTGGATTTTTGTGAGACTTGAGTTGGTATAAAAGTCCCTACTAAGTATTTTTATACTCAACCCTACATGGGTTTCACCTGCACCTACTGTGTCTGGTGTAGACGATGAAGAACTTTGACTAGGACTCTGGGGAGCCAGGGCTAGATGGTTCTCGGAGGTGGATTAATAGACATGGTGTGTTTTCGTGACATGTGACAGTGATCTATACCTACCCTTCAAGTAGGATTCTTGGTGGATGACCTCAGAAGCCTGTACTTCATTTTCGGTACATTCCTTTCAGTTGGGCTTGTATTCTTCCCCCCTTTAATTTCAGTTCACACATCTTAATCTCAGTGGTGGTACTTTGTCGTGGTTTTAATAATTTATTCCCTTTGTGGTTTTCCTTGTGAATTATGCCCTATCTATGTTTGTACATGTTTAAAGGCCATAACATCCCTTTTTTAGATATGCATTTTCAGTGCTAGTCACCAGACCACTGGCCTATGGAAGGCGGGCATGGGGTACTCATGACATGGGCCCCGGGGGATTGTTCATGATAGTTACCATGGGACGGTAAACTTACAAACATCCCTGGAGTCTGAACCGTTTAAGTGAGGGACTTCATGACTCCATATAACATTTTTTTGTAGACTCAAAGTGGTGTGATGATGCACTTGACAATCTGATCATATGGGTTCGATGGCTTTGGAGGAGTCTTTGGCCTAATGCTAGGGGTTGGTTCGTGGAGGGGCTTTGGAGGACTAGACAGTAAAAAGGGGTTATATTGGAGCTGGAGGGAAGAAAACCCAAAGATGAACCATTCCACATGCTTTTTTCTTTGAAGGTGAGGGGATATCTGCATACGATAGTGGTATGTGAGTAGAGGGGTCATCCACATACTGAAGCAGTATGTTGGCTTAGGAATGGACCACCATGCACCACAGTGCTACGTGGTCCCTGATGCGGTCTTCCAAGATATTTTGAGTTCCATAAAAATATTAATTCAGTACGCAACTCCAGGTTTATTCTGTATGGTGATACTCTATGTGGAACAACATCTTGAAGGAAGGATTTGGAACCTATCATTCATGGGGAGTTCATCTACGAGGAATGTGTGGATCACAATTACACCAATTAGGTTTCCAGTTTTATAACTATTATTATGTTCTTTCATTTTATGGTTTATGGTGGTTTATACCTAAGGAAACATGGTTTACAATTTGGATTTCGCCAATGATTCATGACCAAAGCCAAAATCCTCTCCGAATTATTTTTCCAACCTCTATGGTATCCTCCATGATTTCATCATCCATCCTTTCCCAATTCCTCTTGTGATCATTTTATAGGGCATTGGGGAAATAATATCTGTGGGCATGTGAAACCATTTATTGAATCCCATGCAGAGATATCTTGATCTGTAGAAGACTTGGTCAACCGAGGTTTGCGGAGGTTGCGATTCACGAGTCATGGTTCATGGAACCTTGGGGATTTTTTTTTCATCTGTGAACGGTGGAGTTCATGAGACGGTATGTGGATGGACATCGCATGATTTATTCCACCATAAATGTGGTTTGCAGGCTCCTAGGTTTGTCTTCCATCACACAACAAGCCAGCGCCCCGCTGGTCATTCCGCGTACTAGTGGTATGTGGCTCATGTGGTCCATGAACCCTTCCTAATGAGGGTACACTGATCACATAAAACTCATTGATAGATTCTATTCCTTCATGTTTAATCCTATTTTTTCAACTCAATTTGAGTCTAATCATTTTACTATACTTGTACGAATGTTTTCTTCCTTCTACAAAGTGATTGTGGGAGTATTTTCTTCCCTTTGCGATGTTTTTAGGACAATACACCATCCAAATTTTTTATTATAAGAAATAAAACTTTATAACATTCCAAATAATATTTTTATCCTTTTCACTAAGTGATATAGGTATTAATATACAGAGAGTTACATTTTATATTTATTATTTACTTAAAATATTATTATTGTCCTTATCAATGAAAAATGGAAACATGTTTCCACTTATTTGACTATTAGATTACTATGGCCGAAATAAAATCATAAAATATAAATAATTAAAGTGTTAGATATATTCTTAAGTCCTTATATCATTATTTTTTGGCTCAATTACCTAAATTACCTTTACTAACGTGACAAATATTCACCTTAATTAGAATTCATAATGACCGGAAATAAAAGCTAGTCATTTACTAAATTTTTAACACATAATTCAAAAAATTGAATAAATTTTATCAAATTTAATTCCAATAATTTTTAGATATAAATTCAAATATAATTTCATAAAACACAATGGAAGATAGTTTTTTTAAAAACGTGTTATTAATTATAAAATAAAAGTATTAAAAAATAAATTAAAATAATGATTATTATGGGACTAATTATATTATTTAAAATTAAAGGAGGCTTAGGTCAATTTAAGATAAAATTAAAAACATAATTATACATTTAAATTACTTTATTAAATGAAAATACATTAAAAATTTATAAAATCAAGTACTTTTCACCATCCACTGAAAAATAAATCATTCTAGAAAAATCTAAAAATGTCATCCTAAGATAATTTTGATATGATTATCTAGAAAATGATATCATTTTTTATCAAATAAAATCTATAAAATATTAATAAACTAACTATAATATTTTGTCAAAAAATCAATATAACCCATTTTTTTTAAACTTATTTTTGTAGCTTAAAATGACTTTACAACAAATTCAGTACTCATTTACTAATAATTAAAAAATATATCTTTATTTTTCAGAACCATTATATATATATATTTATTTATTTAATACTTTTGATACTCTCATTAATACACTCTTATTCAATAATAAGGTTATAAAAATCATATTTATAGAATATTATTTTATAGATGTTAATGCTCGGTGTTACGTGCCTTGTATTCTATTGAATGTAGGCATCTTTTAAAATATTATGGTATTACATTATACCACCAAAATGAATTTCTTTTTTTATTTTTGATCATGTCAATTAAATGGTTTAGTATTTTATAATCCCTTTATTGAAAACTCACATCATAAAAGGGATAATAAAACATCCCTCTAAAAAGCGGGAAAGGGAAATATGATGTCTATATTGAATAATGTATAATTAGGTTCTCAAATAGGAAAAATTAGGTGGAAGTGAAAATATGGACAAAGAGGTGAAAATTATATTCTAAATAGTGATGGATAATGATAGGAAACATTTAACGTAATAAATTTAATGATCCTAAAAAATTTAGTGGCCACCGAACAATAAATCAATGTGGACTGAAAACATCATCAGTTAATAATAAATGTTTATAAGAAAAATATAACTTTATACATAATTTCTTTAAAGTTGAGAGATTATTTTAACTTAATACAAAGAACATGAGAAAATAAACTTATTGAATTCTTCAAATCCAAAAACCCAACATAATATTTTGATTACATGTTTCAATCAAATTCCACCTCTATATTACCTCATATTAAAAATAATTAATATCAAATATGAATCTTTCTTATTCGTAAAGAAATATAATTAACCTATAATAGATCAGGATATTTAAAAAATAATGAAAAGTTATTCCTCTAGTCTTTTATAAAACCAAAAATGTTAACACAAGTTAAGATAACACCCCAAAATGAATAAACCCTCATATGAATTATAATATATATAACTCTAAAATTTCCAAAATAATGTCCATAGTTCATGATAGATTATTCCATAAATAATTAACCCTGTATATTAATTAAACCCAACATTAACGAATTTTTTAACCTCAATGGTTGTCTTATTACTGTCATATTAGATTCCAAATATTGAAATAACATTCTTTTGAAATAATCCTTCATGTTAATCCTAATGGTTACATATACCTCAACCCGTTAAAACATCTCCCAAAACATAATTAATAACCTAAAAATATCAACAATTAACACATCAAAAGGGGTGTCTATACATTTTAACTTAGGATCAATATTAAAATTATAAAACTATAAATATTATCAATAACTCTTTAGTTAACATCACATGAAAAAATCACAATCTCCAAAGTTTCCTAAACCATTCTCTAGTAAAAACTATAAGAACCATAAACACACAATCTTGGATCCACTGCTAAAAACACAATATTTAAATTTATTGTTTTGATACTGATACCCATGATCCAATTTTTTCCATCCAAAACATACAACAAAAATTAGAAATATTCGATCACGTACATATGAAAATACGTTTTGGGTATAATATTTTATAGAATTAAGAGAAACTCTTATATAACAATAACCAAGTCATTAAGTTACAACATACCAACTATACTTAACTTTTCTTATTTCACAATAAATCTCAAACATCTCCAATAAGAAACCCTTAAAGACATATTTGACATAACATATTTATTTATAAACTATGGAAAACAAACATGATAAGGGTGAGATCAAAAGATCAATAAGGGTATACATAAGAATTAACAATTAAATTTCATTAGTGGGCATAAGATGAACATAAGGGTATTATGAATTAATCTAAGTGTGTGATCAGAATAAAAGATAATCCATAACTATAAAACATGTATCATAAATCATGATACATTATATCAATATTTAACATAGGATGAGAGTTATATAAGTAAAAATAATGATTTATTTGGAATAAAATATTCTATAAAGTGATACATTATAAATTATATAAGTAATTTTCAAAACTATATAGGTATCTTGTAAAATCAAATATTCATCCTGGAATCCCCTTTATATATAATTCCTATATCTTGTTGGAGTAACCTATAACCAATATTTTTCATTATATCTTATGTGAAACATTCAATTAGTAAACTATATTGTCCCATTGGGGTAACATAAATTCATCATATATTATAAGTAACACTAATCTTGTTAACTCTATCTCATTACCAAATGCATTTAAGGGATATAATAGACCCATCCATCATATTTCATAACAAATACTTTAATGATTTTGGGTACCCTCCCCGATACCACATTCATAAATAATGTAAGATCCCAAACTTCATGGAGGTATGTAACAATTTATATTTTGGTTTCAATCATTTTTTTTGGTTAATGAAGTCGTTTTGGGGAGTATGTAGGGTCTAGGATAGTGTACCAAGGGTTTGGGACACCAGAAAAGGGGAAGACCAGGCCAACCTATTCGTAGTTGGTGCATGATTAAGAAACCTGTGAGGCCTTACTAGGTAACTGTGTGGCCCATATTCCATTAGGATGTGGTATGCACATAGTTTTCACATGGATTGGAAAACTGTGCTACTATACCATGTGTCATGTAAATATTGTAAAAATTACAAAAATTAGATTACAGGATTTTAAACCCTCACATGATTTTCCTCTCATTATCTCCTTCTCAACCATAGTGACAAATAAGATCTCCCAAGGGCTTTCATGGGTGATTATTCTTCATATATTGGGTTTTTAGTTCCTTTTGTTTTAGATCAATGCTCTGGTTTTTTATAATCCCTATCATTCTTCTATTTTTTGTTTAGGGTTTTTGTACTTCTCTTATCTACATCCAAATATCTAAAACCCAAATTTTTTGTGATATTTAGTCGCGTATTTTAAGGTGATTTGAATTTGTATCTAAGTATTTGTTTGAGAGTGTGTCTGTCAAAGGATTCAAGTTAGGTGGTCTATAAGTTATATCCCATAATTTCTTTATAGATTTCTACATGCCCAACCTTGTTCTTTGTCAATTATTATTGTTGTTTCGAACCCTTTGGTAAGGTTGGGTATAATGGGTGTCTAAATGATAAATGGAAACCCTCCTGGTTCCCATGGTATGTAATAGGGATTATTTAATCCATTTGAGGCATCTCATGGGGTGTGACAATATTTTTTGAGCTTAGAATTTAGCTACGTAAGATCTAGTCATTTTGTGACAATGTAAATCCCCTAGTGAGTATGTTGATTTGTTTAATGGTATGTGAAATGTGAAATGTGTTAAATGTGGTGATATAAGTAATTTATTGAATATGATTAGTGATATAGGATTAGGAATTGGAATTGGAAAAAATGGGCTATGTGATGTTATTGGAAATTATTTTACTAGGTTATGGAAAAATATTAATTACCATCTTGATTGTCATGGATAATGGAATTTATTTGTATTTCTAGTGTTTCCTTGTGTGTGGTTAATGGATGAATAAGAATGTGGACATGGCTTGTTGATTGGATAAATGACTAATGTTGCTCTCATGGGTAGGGTTTCATTGATTATCTAACCCTACCCATGAATTCCTGAGTCAAGGAGTCGGACTGAAGATCTATGCCTCCAATGGTTATATTTGATGAAATTAAATGGAACAATGCTCAAGGGAAAGTGAGATTTATTGATTTTGAAATTTTTTATCCCATGTGAGTTAGAGAACTTGAATTTTCTCCCTTAGGATTTGATCTGGTGGGTTATTCCTAGTCCATTGAAAATGTGATGAAAGTTAATTAAGCAATAATGATTGTATAAGTAAAGAAATTGGAAACAATTCTAGGAATGATTATAGAGATCCTTGTAAACGAATGGCTCCTGAATCCACTTTTATTTACATGTAACTTCTTCATATTTTCATGAACTATCTATTATAGTATATGTTTTGTATATACCATTTTTGGTGGCCTACTAAGTTATACTCACACCCTACTCAGGCCACCATTTGGTACCTGAGAAGATTTCATGGTAGCAGGTCAAGAAAAGGGAAAGGGACCTATGTATGGAAATCAAGTAAGATTCGAATGTGCATGGATGATGTCCCATAATTCGAGTCAACCCCATTTTCAGGATTCATCTATTTGAATTTAATTTGGGTTTAGTTAACTTGACACTGTTTCATAGAAAGATATATTTATTGTTGACAATGAGTGGTACCCAGTTTGGGAGATGGTTACCTATGCTTGTTAATTGATTAGTGTCTGTTGTTTTCATTATTTTATATGTTTCTACTATGGATTAATCTAAAAAAGAGGGTATAGTCTCCCCATGAGATGTTTATACGCATGATTCTAATTATAAAACTCTATCATATGGGTAGGTGTACTTGAGTTCATGTGATGACCCGACTCGTGGAATCATTTTATTGGAACCTAGGTCAGGGACGTTACAAATTAGTATCATAGTAAGTATACTTTATTACTTAATATTTTGGAATGATAGATAAGATGATAGGATGTTGTCAGTCCTTGGAAATGATCCCATGAATGGGAGTAGATATCACATGTATGAGTGAAAACCAAAGTCACCTAGGGTGGGAAAAATTGTTCTTGTGGTGTGTTGTCACATTTGATGATATCTCACCACTAGGTGATACACTATCTATGTGATGTGATAGTATTATGATATTTCTCTCATAATGAAAATGATATGAGGTTTTGAATTCATGCATCATCCTTATAACCTATATATATAAATGACTTGTATCATATTAGGAACACACACATGGGGTGAGTGTTTGTGACATAGAGCGTAGACTGAATTTTATTTTCTTGAAAATGATGATAATTGGTACTACAGAAATGATAAAAATGGGTAAAAAGGGGATAAAATTTTTAAATAATTATTCAGGAATTATCATTGAAAAAATGTGGTAATATAGTTGAAATTTCATTAAATTAAGTAGTTATATGGGAATAGTTTGGATATGGTGTAAAATGCGAGGCTTGTGACTTTGTGAGTTAGTTCTCCTGTGTCACCCATAGTCCATGGGGGAAATGGATGATGGTAGTTCACCGAGTGTGATAAGGCATGTTTGGGTGGTGTAATTGAAATGGTTTCTTTGTGGATAGTAATTATCCTTTCTTTATATTTTTGAAATATTTATGGTTTGTGTTCTAATGTTCATGTTTTGAATTATCGAGAAACTACACATGAATATGTGTGTTGGTTGGGTGATAGGAGGAAGTTTCTGAGAATTATCCCCCAGTAGTGGAGCAAGAGGATCCAGTGGTTCTAGATAATAGGGAAGAGCGGTTCAATGAAATCTTCACTCATTTTATGTAGATTATGTAATGGGATCTTGGTAAGGTTTCACTCAGTATGTTAGAGATGACTAGGGAGTAACAACTGAAGCACCATCCAACCATTATTGGAGAGGGTGGGATAGAGGTAGAAGAGTTATGGATATAGAATATCTATATATTTTTTTTACATAGAGACTCCTCTTGATAAGTAAGTCAATTTAGTGTCCTATATATTACGGGGCTAGGCAAAGAGTTGGTGGGATATCCATGTTCAGTATGAACATGTAGAGGGCATGATGTGTAAAAAAATTTAGGAAACGTTTCTAGAACATTACTATCCAGAAACCTTGAAGCATGAAAAATATATATATATATTATGAGACCGACTCAAGGAATGATGTTGGTGATGAAGTCTATAGGTCGGTTCATTGACTTCCAATGTTTTTTTGATCCATTAGTGGAAAACGAGAATACTATGGAAATGACTGTTCATGGTGGACTTTGACATGATATCAGATAATTAGTAAATATTTTTTTTGCAGTTGTTTGCTAAGGTGATGGATTAGGCCATCATATCAGAGGAAAACCCCAATGAGGACTCCATAAGTAGACATGTGATTCATGTGGGACAAACTATTGGTGTGATTTCTGATATTAGTAAGTTCCACTTCATGAATTTCCACAAGGTAAATTGTGGACAACATATCCAGAAAAAGGAAAAAGTACCTTTGTTTAGTAATTGAGTTTGTAGCTATCAGTGTGGAAGGCTAGGACACATGTAAAGTTAGTGTTCCCGACCACCATTTGAGTGTAGAGAATATATAAATATGATCTATTGTAGATGTTATACGAAAACTGTAACACCCCAACCCCAGTTACCCAGAGTTGGTGCATTATTACATAACATTGGCATGATCACAAGAAAGATCAAATCTTGAAAGACCGATTGGTTTAGTAGCCTTGGAAGCACTAGACATATTCATAATGTTTTACATTACATAATAAAGTGAAAAACTACTAAAAAAACATAGTCTCCATATTCCACACTCATATCCCCACATACTATCCCTGCAGGTCATTCATAAATTACTTTTTCACATCCTGGGAAAAATAAAACATTGAAAAGGGGTGAGCTCAAATGCCCAGTAAGGATAATAATATAGAGAAAACTTTCATAAATAAGAATAAACATTTAAGGCAGTGTATAACTAAAACAAAAGCCTTTTAAACTTGAACATCAACATAGTATGTCAAAAATAAAATGAAATAATGCCATTTACTTATTCACATGGATATTCTACTAATCGAATAATCACATGCAATATCAATAACCACTTTCATAATGATGGAATGCATAATTCCCTACTATCATAACCACATAGACAAGGCCTTGTGCCAAGACTACAAATAATATTGTTCCAAGGCCTTGTTCCAAGACACTAGTTTGTCTCATGAGACCTACCGATGCATCGAGGAGCTATAGCAGGCTCCGCCCGTCACATATTAAGTCCAAAGCATTCCCATATGAAAAGGTTTAAACATAACCTAAACATTCGTATTAAAACTAGCATACGAAATGTAAATAATTTATCCATAAACTATGAATGGTATAAAAATAACACATCCACAGTCAAACATATCACAAAACCTTCAATACAATATAGAAGTTTTGTATCATAATAAATCAACTTCAAATAAGCCTAAAATCCATCAAAGGATGTTGACATAGATGAAATCAAAACTCTTTTTAGAGAAATATCTCTTTCTATTTTGAAATCATTTAAGAGTAATATATTTATAAAATAAGACATTTTATTTTAAAATATTCTTATAATCTTGTAAGGTAATCATTGATGATTTTATAATGGCGGAAAATAGCCGCACCCGCCGTATAAGTTAAAAAAACATTCTTACCTTAATTCTGTCGAAAAGGTTAAAAAGCACCTTGTCTGAAAAATGACGGAAATATTCCTTTATAAACCTCTTATAAAAAGTCAAACAAGGGTATACATGACTTTTACCCATATCATAGTATATAGTAAAAATGTTTTGAAATAAATTTTTAAGAAACATGGATGTGGATGATAAAGAAATCCTAGTAGATTATTACGTATAAACAACCTCGGATAATGAAGAGATTGTGAAATAACCCTTACCTTGTACTTTTCCATGGTTGGGGTAGGTTAACCTCCTGTATAATGGTGAAATAATTGTTATTAAATTATACAAGAATCATATATATTAATATGATATCATATATGATCTTTTAACATTTCTTTGTTAATAATATCTTAGTAATATCGTCGTTTCGGGTGTTAACTTACTCGTTTTCTTTCATATGTTTTGTTACGTAAGCCATGTTTGTCATGGATAGGTTGTATCTTATTCAAATACAGAATGATATCAAGTCCTTAAATATTATTTTTAAATCATCAAATGATAATTATACTTGAATGGATACGATGGAGAATGAATCTCATCGCGTTCGTGGAGACGGTAGTCCGTACGTATGCACGAGTGACAATATCATTATTTTGATATTAAAATGATATATAATTGGATGGTATATCATATATACAGAATCATTATCATGTGATATTTATTATTTACATGAGTTACAGATCATTATTATACCCACCCAAATAATAATATATTGAATAACAATTACACCACGACGTGGAGACGGTAAGCCGTACGTATGCACGTATGGTGACATGTTATTCAAAGGGTGGATAGAAAACTGAATATGGTTGTACCATATTTATAATAAAATCAAATTATATATAAGATACTTTAGTTATTATTTTATAATGGTAATAACAAATAAAGAAGAAGTGGAAGAAGAAATGAATTTGAAAAAGGGTGGTGAAAACATTACCTCTTCTTCGGGTTCTTCCTTTTGATTTGATCAAAAGGGCTCCTTAGGTTGGCTTTCTGATAAAACTAAGGCCTCTAGGTTGTAGTGAGGTAAGTTGAGAGAGTATTTGGGCAGAGGATAGCCGAACCAAAAGGCTTTGAATGTGTGAAGAAATGAGAAGGAGGAGTGCCCTTTTATAAGAGGGGTGAGGGGCACCTTTGGAAAAGCTAGAAATATTAATTTATAATAAATTAATATTCGGTTTCTAATGGCTCCAAAGTTGATTATTCAAAAGTTAAGGTGGGGATAGGTCTAAAAACATTAAACCAATAGAATTTATAAAGGTTTGGGTCATTATATTAACCTTATCGTTTTGTTTTAACTCTTAGTTAATTAGTTTGACATTTACCATGTCACATTGTATTTTTATATTATATACTTAATAAACATACTATAAACATCCAAGAGACCACAATGTGGTCCATTAATGATAAAACTATCAAGATATAAGTCTCTTGGACAAACCTTATATTTTTATGAATTTAATATCAATTAATAATATAATATTTGTTTTAAAAACTCTTTTATGTCAATTTTGACACTATTCAATAGTTGATTTTTGTGAAACTCATAACAGAATGATTACTTTGACAAAAGTCAATTAAATCAATCCTAATATGTCATATTATCCCATAAAATTAGTTTAATTCATTAAAAGTCTCAAATTATATTTATTTGTATATTTATAATATCAATTATTTTAATTTTTCACTATTATGGTAATTATTGCATTATCATTGTGTCATAAATAAATTAAATTATTTAATGTCTAAAAATTATAAATAAAATATAATTTTGTAGGAAATATTTTTTTCTTTATAATTAATATTAACAATAGAATTTATCGTATGTATAACCATATATTAAAAATGTTTTAGTAAATAAACATTGATTTTTACTCGTTTAACTCTTCTTTGAATTAAATAATAATAAATGTCCTAATCTAATTCAAGTGGACCTAAATAATAATATTTTATTAATAAGGTTGTTTTTGGTCGAGATACAATTTTCCAATAGAATTAGGACATGTGTTAGGGTAATATTAATATCGTTTTTACCCGTAATTACCCTATTTACTTTTAACCGTGGTAAATAAAAGTAAAAAGTTACTATTCACCAAAAAATATTTTCATCTCATTGAACCACATTTATTTCTTGATAATAACCGTGTCTCTTGGATTTTAAAAATTCCAATCACAGAAGCGGTAAAATTATGTTTTATGAAAAATTCAGTTTTTTAACTACCACTTAGTAGTTTCACCATTAATCAAAAATTGAAGTTTTTCAGAACAATGCCTAAATTTCACCCTAAGCTATAATTGATATTCCGAATTCAAAAATGATGTATATTTTAAAAAATTCCAAACATATAAGTTGCATTAATTAATTTTATAATTAATTCCCGTTGTCACAACAAATAGCGTGTTTTTAAGAAACAATATATACCAAATGATTGACAATTGTTTAAGTCCAATTTCAAAGTGAAATTAATTCTAATGAACACCATTGGATAAAATGGTAAAAATTTATTCTAATTATACTTTAAAACCACTCAATAGTATAATTTATCACTATAAATTATTTTTATTAAAAAAGTTGTTTTTAAGTATTTTTCACTATTCATAAAAATTGGAAGTTCTCAGAAAAATACCAAAAATTCATCTTAGGATAATTTCGATATTCCGAAACCAAAACTGAAGTCCATTTTGAAATATAAAATATATATAATTTCAAAAATTAGGTATTACTATTCATAACGGCTAGTTTGATTGGTTTTGGTGTGTTAGAACTCGATGTTGCCTATAACACACACTATCACATTATTCCAAGAGAAGCGTACCGTAGAAGCTTGGGGTGTTACATTCTCCCATCCTTCAAATAATTTCATCCTCGAAATTTCTAGAATACTACCGCATGAAATGACCCAGGTGGTTCTTCATCATAAGTTTCTCGGGTTCTCACGTTGCCTCTTCCATCTTATGGTTTCTCCATAAAACTTTTACCAGATATGTCGTCCGGTTTCTCAGCACTTGTTCTCTCGTATCAAGAATTCTGATGGGCTCTTCGCAATAAGACAGATCGGGTTCCAGTTCTAATTCCTCATAGGTGAGTACATGTGTTGGGTCAGGCATGTATTTCCTCAATAGAGATACGTGGAACACATCGTGAACTTTGGAGAGACTTGGCGGCATTGCCAATCGGTAAGCTATATCCCCAATTCGTTCTAGAATTTCGAAAGGTCCGATGTACCTGGGACTCAATTTACCTTTCTTACCAAAACGTATGACTCCCTTCCATGGAGATACCTTCAAGAAAACATGATCACCGACTTGAAATTACAAATCCTTCCTTCGATTATCGGCATAGCTCTTTTGCATACTTTGAGCTGCTTTGATGTGATTTTGGATTACCTTCACCTTTTCCATCATTTCATCCACCAGTTCTGGACCTATAAGTTTTCTTTCACCAACGTCATCCCAACAGGTTGGTGTGCGACAACTCTTTCCGTATAACGCTTCATATGGTGCCATCTGAATACTTAAATGGAAGCTATTGTTATAGGAAAATTATTCCAAATGTAAATATTGATCACACATACCCTGAATGTCAAGTGAGCAGGATCTCAACATGTCTTATAAGGTTTGAATAGTTCATTCTGATTGTCCATCTGTCTGAGGGTGGTAGGCAGTGCTCAAATGAAGTTCAGTATCTAGGGATTTCTAAATACTTTTCCAGAATCTTGAAGTAAAACGAGGATTATGATCAGAAATAATCGATAGGGGTACTCCATGAAGTCTCACAACATCATTAATATATAGTCTTTCTAGACGTTCTAGTGGTAGATCTTCTCTTATAGCAAGAAAATGTCCTGACTTGGTAAGAAGATCAACAATAACCCATATTACATCGTTCCTTCTAGGAGTCTTTGGTAGTCCCATGACAAAGTCCATCGTAATATTGTCCCATTTCCACTCAGGTATGGGAAGAGTTTTCATGACTCCACCAGCCTGTTGCCTTCTAGCTTTCACTTATTGACAAACCATACATCTTGACACAAAATCAGCAATTTCCCTCTTCATGTTGTCCCACCAAAAATGTTCCTTCAAATCTCTATATATTTTGGTGCTCCCATGGTGTATAGAGAAATTGGAACTATGAGCATCATCCAGCAATTCCCTTTTTAGATTAGGTATATCGGGAACACAAAGTCTCCTCCCAAATTTCAAAATTCCTTCTTCATACACAATGTCTCTCAATCTCCCATCATTCGCAGCTTTAATCTTCTTTTGAAATTCTCCATCATCAGTCTGAGAACTCTTAATCCTTTCTAGTAAAGATGGTTTGGCAATCATTTGAAAAAGCATTGATGTTTCACCTTCCCTGGTTATTCCCATGTCCATCTTCACCAGATTTATGAAAATTGGATCCCTTTCAATTCTCATCACATTCAAAACTCCATGGTCTTTTCTACTCAAAGCATCTGCCACCTTGTTTGCTTTCCCCGGGTGGTAGTGTATCGTACAATCATAATCATTGAGTAATTCAAGCCATCTCCTTTGCCTCATGTTGAGTTCTTTTTGTGAGAAAATATACTTCAAACTCTTGTGATCATTATAAATCTCACATTTTTCACCATAGAGGTAGTGCCTACATATCTTCAATGCAATGATAACAGCTGATAACTCGAGATCATGAGTAGGATAGTTTTGTTTATGAATTTTCAACTATCGTGATGCATATGCAATAACCCTATCATTCTGCATAAGGACACAACCAAGCCCTTTCTTCGATACATCACTATAAATAACGAACCCATCATTCCTCGATGGTAGATTCAATATAGGAGCATTGAATAATCTTATCTTCAGTTCTTCAAAACATTCTTCACACTCTTTTGTCCAAATAAATTTAACCCCTTTACGTGTGAGCTTCGTTAATGGGTAAGCCAATCGGGAAAAATTCTGGACGAAACTTCGATAATAACCTGCCATACCAATAAAACTAGGTACCTCAGTTATACTCATCGGTGCTATCCATTAATGGATTGCCTTGGTCTTAGATGGATCAACAGAGATTTCATCATTAGAGATAATGTGGCCAAGAAAAGAAATCTCCTGAAGCCAGAATTCACACTTGCTAAACTTCCCATATAATTCATGTCTTCTTAGAGTCTTCAGGATAATGAGCAAGTGATTTTCATGATCTTAGTAGTTTTTAGATTATACCAACATATAATCAATAAATACCACCAAAAATTCATCGATATATTCCTTTAAAACTCTATTCATCAGATCCATGAATACAGAGGGTGCATCAGTCAATCCAAAAGGCATTACTGTAAACTCGTAATGCCCGTATCTGGTTCGGAATATTTTCTTCGGAATGTCTTCCTTCTTCACACACAACTGATGGTATCCAGATCGAAGGTCAATCTTTGAAAATTATTGTGCTCCATGCAGTTGGTCATATAAATCATCAATGTGAGGTAGGGGATACTTGTTCTTTATTGTTATATCATTGATCTCCCTATAGTCGATACATAACCTCATGGATCCATCTTTCTTTTTAACAAAATGAATAGGGGTTCCCCATGGAGAAACACTAGGGTGAATAAATACCTTATTACTCAATTCCTCTAGTTGTTTCTTTAATTCGACTAATTCCATAGTGGCCATACTATAAGGGGTCTTCGATACATGCCTTGATCTAGGAATTAAATCAATGGATAACTCAACTTCTCGTTCTAGAGGATGTCCAGGTAAATCTTCCGGAAATACATCTATATATTTTTTCACAACAGGTACAACCTCTATTTGAACATTTCTTTCCTCACCCACAATCATTTCATTCTCTTCCTCCCCAATAAAAGAATTTAGTTGAGCTACTGGGGGTGGATCTAGATAAGAATTAGGTGGTGACGATTCTGCTCTAAAGATAAGGTGTTCTTTATCATCATCATCAAGAATTGTAACCTCTTTCTTCTTACAATAAATATTAGCATCATAGTCCAAAAGCCATTCCATACCGAGGATTATATCAAACTCAATCATATGTATGACGATGATATCAGAAGACAAAGAACATTTATGTGCTCTAATCGGGACTGATTCACAAAACTTTGTTGCAATGATACTTCCCTTAGGAGCTTTAACTGACAACTCCCTTGTTAAATAAAATTCGAAATATGTAATTTTCTTAGCAAACTGGGAAGATATGAAACAATGCGATGATCCAGAATCAAATAATGCATTTGCTAAACATGAGGAAACCATTAAATTACCTGCCACCACGTCTTTCGGAGGTTCTACCTCAGCAGTAGTGATAGCATAATCTTGGCCTTGATCCCTTGGCATTTTTGGAGGTAAGTTCCCCTGATGCTTAGGACATTCATTTGCATAATGCTCCATCTCCCTGAAATTGTAGCACTGAACATTGTTAGCTTCCTTATTCCCTTTACAATCACGAACTTGGTGGCCTTTTTCACCACACTTGTAACAGACTCTCGTTCCCTTCAAGAAAGTACCGGGGTGTTTCTTCCCACATTTATCACAGGATGGATATTCAACATTTCCCTTATTCTGCTTACTTCCATTCCCAGGTTGATCTGCAGATCTCTTCTTATCTTTCTTTGCTTTAAAGTCATAAGACTTAGAGAATTCCTTTTCGGTCTTGATAGCACATGAGACAATGTATTCATACGACGAGAAGGATTGTGAGACTAATGCTCGACGGAGAAATGGTTTTTACCCATCCAAGAAACGATCAATCTTACTTCTTGGGTTATGTATATAATCTCCATCATACCTTGCTAACCTTGTAAATTTAGCCTCATACTTTGTGAAATTCTCATCCTCCTTTTGTCTCAGACTTAGAAATTGCCTTTCCATATCTGCTCGATGGTCACGAGGAAAGTATTTTTCTAAAAATAGATCTTTGAACTCCCTCCAATCCATATTTGATACTTCATCATCTTCCTTCGTATATTGAATCAATGAACACCATTGATCAGCATCTCCAGTGAGGCGGTAAACTGCCATGATAACTTTTTCCCTTTCACTACTCCCCAAAGCATGAAATATTTTCTCTAGGGAATTTATCCATTGCTCAGCTACTAATGGATTTTTACTCTCATTGAACATTGGTGGTTGTTGCGTCATGAAGCGATCTAACATTGATCCTCCATGTTGCAGATCAGGGTGCTCCATACAGGTAAGGTTATTATTCATAACCTGAGTGAGTTGTCCCAGTATGGTGATTAGCTGATCGGCACCAGTTGCATCACCAGCTCCACTATAATTATCTTGAGTAGGAGGGCAATCCCTACATGGAGTGCGTGCATTGATACAGTTTCTGTTTCTTCCACTAGGCTCCATTTCTAAACAATGGCATAAACTAGATTAGTTTATGAATCAAAATACATAATCCCATACTTATAAAACACTTAACATAAATTGACCTATTTATGGATATAATCCATAATCATAAAAATGTTTTCTTTGAGGAAGTATATACTCATAAACCCTTTCATAATGATTTGGAATGAAAATGAGAGTTATCCTAAGCATATCCCCCGGGAGTGTCGTAACCAAGAGTGCAGCAAGGCCCGTTGTCATGCACCAGTTCCAGTTCATGTCTATCTCAAAGCGGTTTTTTCGGGTTTTACCCCTAGGTACATCTGTGCCAGAGCCGCCTCTACTTGCTCGTATCCAGACAGGGATGTATTGCCCGGAAAACTCACAAAATCTCTATATTACTAAAATTATAGGAAGTTCTTCTATACTAATCCTCAAAGTTCATCTTAGGTATACGTGCTCTAATCAGAGTTTATCTAAATCTAGCTTCCATGGTTTGTACTAAAATTCCACTGATACCAACTGTAACACCCCGACCCCAGTTACCCAGAGTCGTTGCATTATTACATAACATTGGCATGATCACAGGAAAGATCAAATCTCGAAAGACCGATTGGTTTAGTAGCCTTCGAAACACTAGATAAATTCATAAAGATTTACATTACATCATTAAGAGAAAAACTACAACAACAACATAGTCTCCATATTCCACACTCATATCCCCATATACTACCCCTGCACGTCATTCATAAATTACTTCTTCACATCCTGGAAAAAATAAAACATAGAAAAGGGGTGAGCTCAAATGCCCAGTAAGGATAACAATATAGCGGAAACTTTCATAAATAAGAATAAACATTTAAGGCAGTGTATAACTAAAACAAAAGCCTTTTAAACATGAACTTCAACATAGTACAAAAAAAATAAAATGAAATAATATCATTTACTTATTCACATGGATATTCTACTAATCGAATAATCACATGCAATATCACTAACCACTTTTATAATGATGGAATGCATAATGCCAGACTATCATAACCACATAGCCAAGGCCTTGTGCCAAGAATACAAATAAGATTTTACCAAGGCCTTGTTCCTAGACACTAGTTTGTCTCATGAGACCTACCGATTCATCGAGGAGCTATATCGGGCTCCACCCGTCACATATTAAGTCCAATGCATTCCCATATGAAAAGGTTTAAACATAACATAAACAATCGTATTAAAACTAGCATATGAAATGTAAATACTTCATCCATAAACTATGAATGGTATAAAAATAACACATCCACATTCAAACATATCACAAAACCTTCAATACAATATAGAAGTTTTGTATCATAATAAATCAACTTCAAATAAGCGTAAAATCCATCAAAGGATGTTGACATAGATGAAATCAAAACTCTTTTTAGAGAAATATCTCTTTCTATTATGAAATCATTTAAGAGTCATATATTTATAAAATAAAACATTTTCTTTGAAAATATTATTATAATATTGTAAGGGAAGCTTCGACGATTTTATAACGGCGGGAAATAGCCGCACCCGCCGTATAAGTTAAAAAAAACATTCTTACCTTAATTCTGTCGAAAAGGTTAAAAAGCACCTTGTTTGAAAAACGACGGAAAGATTCCTTTATAAACCTCTTATAAAAAGTAAAAAAAGGGTATAAATGACTTTAACTCATATCATAGTAGATAGTAAAAATGTTTTGAAATACATTTTTAAGAAACATGGATTTGGATGATAAAGAAATCCCAGTAGATTATTACGTATAAACAACCTCGGATAATGAAGAGATTGTGAAATAACCCTTAACTTGTACTTTTCCTTGGTTGGGGTAGGTTAACCTTCTGTATAATGGTGAAATAATTGTTATTAAATTATACAAGAATCATATATATTAATATGATATCATATATGATCTTTTAACATTGCTTTGTTAATAATATCTTAGTATTATCTTCGTTTTGGGTGTTAACTTACTCATTTTCTTTCATATGTTTTGTTACGTAAGCCATGTTTTTCATAGATAGGTTGTATCTTATTCATATCCAGAATGATATCAAGTCCATAAACATTATTTTTAAATCATCAAATGATAATTATACTTGAATGGATATGATGGAGAATGAATCTCATCGCGTTCGTGGAGACGGTAGTCCGTACGTATGCACGAGTGACAATATCATTCTTTTGATATCAGAATGATATATAATTGGATGGTATATCATATATAAATAATCATTATCATGTGATATTTATTATTTAAATGTGTTACACATCATTATTATACCCATCCAAATAATAATATATTGAATAACAATTACACCACGACGTGGAGACGATAAGTCGTATGTACGCACGTATGGTGACATGTTATTCAAAGGGTGGATAGAATACTGAATATGGTTGTACCATATTTATAATAACATCAAAATATATATAATATACTGGAGTTATTATTTTATAATGGTAATAACAAAGAAAGAATAAGTGGAAGAAGAAATGAATTTGAAATAGGGCGGTGAAAACATTACCTCTTCTTCGGGTTCTTCCTTTTGATTTGATCAAAAGGGCTCCATAGGTTGGCTTTCTGATCAAAGTAAGGCCTCTAGGTTGTAGTGAGGGAATTTGAGAGAGTATTTTTGTAGACGATGGCCGAACCAAAAGGCTTTTATGGTATGAAGAAATGAGAAGTAGGAGTGCCCTTTTATAAGAGGGGTGAGGGGAACCTTTGGAAAAGCTAGAAATATTAATTTATAATAAATTCATATTCGGTTTCTAATAGCTCCAAAGTTGATTATTCAACTGTTAAGGTGTGTCTAGGTCGAAAACCATTCAACTAATTGAATTTAGACAGTTTTGGGTCATTATATTAACCTTAACTTTTTGTTTTAACTCTTAGTTAATTAGTTTGACATTTACCATGTCACTTTGTATTTTTATATTATATAGTTAATAAACTTACTATATACATCTAAGCGACCCCAAAGTGGTCCATTAATGATACACCTATCATGATATAAGTCTCTTTTCCAAACCTTATATTTTTAAGGATTTAATATCAATTAATAATATAATTTTTTTTAAAAACTCTTTTATGTCAATTTTGACACTATTCAATAGTTGATTTTTGGGAAACTCATAACAGAATGATTACTTCCAAAAAAGTCAATTAAATCAATCATAATATGTAATATTATCCTAGAAAAGTAGTTTAATTCATGAAAAGTCTCAAATAATATTTATTTGGTTATTTATAATATCAATTATTTTAATTTATCACTATTATGGTAATTACTGCATCATTATTGTGTCATATATAAATTAAATTATTTAATGTCTAAAATTTATAAATAAAATATCATTATGTAGGAAGTATTCGTATCTTTATAATTAATATTTACAATCTAATTTATCTTATTTATAACCCTATATTAAAAATGTTTTAGTAAATAAACTTTGATTTTAACTCTTTTAACTCTTCTTTGAATTAAATAATAATAAATGTCCTAATCTAATTCAGGTGGACCTAAATGATAATATTTTATTCCTAAGGTTGTTTTTGGTCGAGATACACTTGTCCAATATAATTAGGACATGTGTTAGGGTAATATTAATATTATTTTCACCCTTAATTACCCTATTTACTTTTAACCGTGGTAAATAAAAGTAAAAAGTTACTATTCACCAAAAAATATTTTCATCTCATTGAACCACATTTTACTTATTGATATTAACCATGTCTCTTGGATTTTCAAAATTCCAATCAAAGACGCGGTAAAATTAAGTTTTATAAAAAATTCAGTTTTTTAACTACCACTTAGTAGTTTCACTATTCATCAAAAATTGAAGTTTTTCAGAACAATGTCTGAATTTCACCCTAAGCTATAATTGATATTACGAATTAAAAAATGATGTCTATTTTAAAAAATTCCAAACATATAAGTTTCATTAATTAATTTTATAATTAATCCCCGCTGTCACAACAAATAGCATGTTTTTAAGAAACAATATATACCAAAAGATTGACAATTTTTTGGTCCAATTTCAAAGTGAAATTAATTCTAATGAACAAAATTTGATAAAATGGTAAAAATATATTCAAATTATACTTTAAAACCACTCAATAATATTATTTATCACTATAAATTATTTTGATTTAAAAAGTTGTTTTTAAGTATTTTTCACTATTGAAAAAAATAGAAGTTCTCAGAAAAATACCAAAAATTTATCTTAGGATAATTTCGTTATTCCGAAACCAAAAATGAAGTCCATTTTGAAATATAAAATATATATAATATCAAAAATTAGGTATTACTATTCATAACAGATAGTTTGATTGGTTGTGGTGTGTTAGAACTCGATGTTGCGTACAACACACGCTTTCGCATTATTTCAAGAGAAGTGTACCGTAGAAGCTTGGGGTGTTACAGAAACCCCTGACAATTAGAAAATGATGGAGGAAAAAGACTACTGTAGAGTAAAGTAAGGGGTTGTTTACCCCATATTGGGTAGGAAGTTGGAGCTCCATTGATCATATATGTAGTAGTGATCATTGTTGAACTTTGTGCTGAGACCATCCATACCGGTAGGGAAATATAGTGCAGTGTAGTTAGGATCGAAACCAGGGTACAAGAATATAACATATTAGTGTACTTTAGTCTACACCTGGAGGTGGCGAGACTATGCCATCTACTATTTGAGTTACGATTCTTATAGCTTCCACACTATCTAATTCATTATTTGAAACATGTTCCACACACTGTATAATATTTTTACATTTCATAGTTGTGTTGGGTCTAGATGAAGAACATGTGTGTTGGGTAATGTCGATTGATACTCCCATGGGGGTGCAAGTTGAGGATATTAGTCAGTGTAAGGGTTATGCTTTAGAGGTTTGTGGATATCGTCTTATGAGGAACTTTTTTTTCTTAGAAATGTCATTTTTTGACCTGATAATGTGTATAGATTGGCTGGTGTTGTATCAATATAAAATCTATTGTTACTATCATAGGATAAAATTCACATATCTCCATGGGGATACTAATGTCCTTTGTGGTGAGTGGGATGTATGGGCGAGCCGAATAGGGCCCATTTTCCAATAGTTGGTATAACTCCCGTCCCAAGTGGCATGAATTATTCTTGATGTTGTATAAGTGGAGAAACATTTTATTCTTCCAATGGTGATCAATTTCATGACATGTTTCTTGAGAATTTCTTAGATCCTCCACCCAATAGGGATTTCATGTTCCCGATCGAGTTACTGATCGGGGAAGAACCAGTTTCTATTCCACCATATTGAATGGTGCTGAAAAAACTCCAGGATCTTAAGGCTCTGATGGAAGAGTTTGAGTGAGAGGGTTTTATCCATGCTAGTACGTCACCATGGGGATCTCCTATAATATTTTCCAAGAAGGAATATGGATCATAGATGTTATGTGTTGACTCATGAAGGATGAATTAGATGACAGTTATGAATTCATATTTGTTTCCCATCAATGATGACCTATTTTACCAATTTACAGGTTACTCAGTGTTTTAAAATATTGATATGAGATTAGGATACATTCAGTTGAGGGTGAGACTTTTTTATGTACAATAGATATCTTTCTAGAGTAATTCGTATTTGTATGAATTTGTGGTGATGTCATTGGGATTGACCAATGCCCTGATTTTGTTCAGGGACATAGTGAAACAAATATTTCACCCATATTCAGATCATTTTATGTTTATCTATATTAGGGACATCTTGTCATACTCATGAAATCATGACGATCATTCCAATCAACTTGAAAATGTTTTTGGTATACTAAGAAAGTATGGGCTTTACACTAAGATATAAAATTGTCAGTTATAGAATGATAAAGTGATTTTTTGGGACACATCATTTCTGTGACAAGTGTGTTAGTGGATCCAGAGAAGTTTTCTATTGTGGTATATTGAGAGTATCCAAATAATTTTTATAATATTTGTAGTTTCATGGGTTAGGGAAATTATTACTGAAGGACTATTAAGGATTTGTCACTTTTGGCAGTGCCACTATCTAGATTAACCAATAAGGGGGTTAGGATTAAGCTGTTGGAGGGATGTGAGAATGATTTTCAAGAGTTAACAAATCAATTGACTACTTCACCAATTTTGATTGCACCAAAATCTAGTAATAGGTGCACCTTACCCTATGATGCATCATATCTTGGATTTCTGGTAGCATTGATGTAGGAAAATCCGGTTTTGGATTATCTGTCAAGTTATTTGAGGTCTCGTGAAATAAATTACACCACCCATGATCTTATGGAAACTTCTATAGTTTATCCCTTGAAGTAGCGGGGGAATTATTTATTGGGGGAATGATTCATAGTGTTTTGTAATCATAAAGGTCATAAGTATATATTCTCTCAGCGAGATTTTAACCTTCGGTAGGGTATGTGGGTCAAGTACCTTCAATCCTTTCATTTCGAGATAGTTTACACACCATTCAAGGGGAATAGTGTTTTAGATGCTTGGAGTTGTAGGAATCAAAATCAGGTGGTTTCGAAATACAACATTGAGTAGAGAATGATAGCCTTATTTACTGAGATGCACCTATAGGTGTAGGAAGGGAATATACAAATAAACGTTGCATTTATTGTAGTTGAGTCCACACATTTGAGCTGGGTCAAGAGGAGTTTGTTGGTGGACCTGAAGTGTTTTACTATGAAGGAAAATTTAAAAGGTGGTGAGTCACCTTCAATCTAGGATGTGGGTGATTATGGAATTTTTTATGTTTGGGGATGTATTGTGGTGTTTACTGGTGTGTGAGAAGAGTTGGTGCATGAGTTCCATGCCTCATTGTGGGTACAACATCCTAGTATAACTAAAATGTATAGTGATCTTCATAAACAATATTGGTGGCTCGAAATTAAGAAATAGGATATAGGTTTTGTGGAATGATGCCTTACATGTCAATAGGTGAAGGCCAAAAATCAACGCCCAAGAGGGTAGTTATAGTTATTTATCATTCTAGATATTAACCAGAATGATGCAATGATGGAATTCATAGCGATTCCTCTAAGGATTCCTCAAAAGAGTGACATAGCCTAGGTGGTTGTGGATCGACTAACTAAGGCGGCTCATTTCTCTCTGATTCAGGAAAAAAACAAAGGTGATCAGTCGGGTGAATTATATGTATGAAAAATAGTGTAGTTTTAGCGTGTGATTTGAACTATAGTTTTGGATCATGATCTTCATTTCACATCATGCTTCAGGAAGGGGTTATATACAGTTCTTGTTACTCTGGTGTTTTTGAGTACGCCTTATCACCCACATAATAAAAGACAGTTAGAGTATACAATTCAATTGTTGGAGGACAAATTGATAGATTGTGTTCTAGATTTTTGTGTTTTTTCTGAAAAGCATTTATTATTTTTCAAGTTTGTTTACACAAACATTATTTAGGATATGATTTAGATGGAATCTTTTGAGGAACTATATAAGAGGTTGTGTAGATCTTGATTGAGTTTGTTAGAATCTGGGGAGTCTGATTTGTTAGGACAATGTCTCATGTAGGAGACATTAGAAAAGGTTTAGTTGATTCAGAAACATATGTCAACTGCTCAGAGTAGGTTTAAATCATATTAATATCAGAATTTTATACCCCTTGAGTTTACTGTGGGATATATAGTGTTAATATGGTTGAATACATGGTTGGGTCACCCTCAAATTTGAAATCATGGAATGTTTAAACCTAGTTATGTGGGGTCAGTTGAAATTTTGGATAATATTGTACCAAAAAATTATAAATTATCTCCTCTAAAAAATTATAATGGGATGCACAATTTTTATCATGTTTCACAACTGTGGAAGTATCACCATGATCCATCTAATGTAACTGATGTTAATGATGTAGATATGGAGGCTAATGAATCCTTTGGGGAGCATCCAGTTTGTATTATGGACTGTAGTGAGAATTTATTATGAAAAAAGACTATTCCCTTGGTTAAAATTGTATTTCAACATGGAAACGTTCTGGAGGAAATATGGGAATAAGAATCAGATATTCTAGCCTAGTTGAATAGACTATTTTCTTCAAACACTCTATAATTCTTGGGAAGAGTGGATCGAGGATGAGTCATCATAAGGTGGGAAGGTTGTATGATCTTGGCCTTCATGGAGGTATGTACCTAATTTAATTTTGGTTTCAAAATCTTTTTTGGTCAATAAATTGTTTCTAGGCAGTATGTGTGGTATTGCAGTGTCTTAAGTGTTTGGGATATGAGAAAAGGGAAAGATCCAACTAAACTATGAGAATGCATGGCTTGCACACAGTTAAGAAAAACTTGTGGCCTTCCCAAGTAACCATGGGACCCAACATTCATTGGGAATTGGAATGCATACAGTTTAGGAATGGTTTAAAAAACTGTGCGGGTAAACCATCCTCCCCTGTATGGTTTGGAAAACATAAAAAAGGTCCATTGCATGATTTTAATCCCTCAATTGAGTTTTCCTCCCATTCTCTCCTTATCAACCCTAGTGATTCTTATTCCTCCTGGGTTTTTTTAGAGTTCCTTTGGTTGCATATCGATGACATGGGAAAGTCAAATCCCTCCCCTTCTCCTCTTTTTGATTTAGGATATGTATCATTCTCATAACTCCATCAGGAGCTCTAAAATCCAACTTTTCCAGTGATATCTAGGTAAATTTTTAAAAAGGGGTTTGAATTAGGGTCCAAGGATTTTTTTAGAGTGTGTTCATCAACAGATTCATGGTAGGTAGTCTACAAGTTATATCCCATAGTTTCGTTGTAGATTTTTTCATGTCCAACCTTGTTCTTTCTCACTTAATTTTGGTTCTTTTGAACCCTTTGGTAAGGTGGGGTATAATGGGTGTCTAAATTATTAATTAAAATTTATAGACCCCATTTTATTCAATGAGGATGACATTACCCCTTTGAGGACACCCATGAGGTGCGCCAATATTATCAAGGCCTAAAAATTAACTAAGTTTTAAGTCATTGTGTGATAATTTGCAGCCCTTATTGAGTATGTTGATATGTTAAATGGTACGTAAAATGGGAAATATGTTAAATGGGATGATATAAGGGAATTATTTAATTTTCATAGTATTCTAGGCTTGGGAATGGGAATTGGAAAAAATGGGCTAAGTGATATTAATGGAAATTTTTTAATGGGTTATGGAAGAATTTTAATTCCCATGTTTATTTTCATAGATTATGACCGTTATTTGTATTGGTAGTGTTTGGTTGTGATATGGTTATGTGTGGGGAGTGGATGAATAAGAATGTTCACATGTCATAGTGGTTTGATAAAGGATTAAGGATCCTCCCATGGGTGGGGTTGGACTAATGATCTGACCCCACACTAGAATTCATGGGTTAGAGAGTCGATCTGAAGCTATATGCTCCCAATGGTTGTATTCAATGAAATTTCTGAGATCCAGGATCCATGGAATGTGATATTTTGTGATTGTGAAATGTGTTATCCCTAGTGAGCATGGGAACTTGACCTTTCTTCATTATTCTTTGAGCTGGCCGGTTATTCCAAGTCCATTGAACATATGATGAATGTTAACTAAGAAATGAAGATGGTACAAGTAATGAAATAAGAAACAATGACATGGATGATTCTAGTGATCCTTGTAAACTAATGGATCTCGAATCCACTTTTATTTACTTTAATTTATTATTATTTTCATGCACTATCTGTTAGGTTTGATATTTTCTAGATACTATTGGTGGTGTCCTACTGATTTGTACTCACACCCTACTTAGGCCACCATTGGGTACCTAAGAAGATTTCATGGTTATAGGTTAGGAAAAAGAGACATTCCCCGTTCATGTGGAGTGACTTAGATTGGGATGTGAATGTATGAGGTTCCAGACTTGGAGTCTGGACTGTTTTGTTAATTCCCCTGTTTGACTTTATTTTTGGTTTGGTTCACTTGGAATTGTAGAATGGTATGCCATATTTACTGTTGGCTGTGAGTTGTACCCAGTTTAAGAGAGAGCTACCTATTCTTATTCACTAATTAGATTTTGTTGTTTTCAATATTTTATATGCTACTATTTTGTATTACTCTAGAAAAGTGGGTATAGTCTCCCTGTGTGACTTTTAGACCCTCACTTCTAATAAAAAACCTCTGGAATATGGGGAGGCATGCTTGAGGTCATACGACGACCAAGATCGGGGCACCATTTTTTTCACAAAGGTTAGTGACATTACAAATAATTTCCAATTACCATATCATGAATCAAAACAGATAGATTATTTCATTTCATCAAATCAATAATAGTTTGATTTAATCATAAAAAATAAATGTTTTCCCTTTCAATCACTTTACAAATTCAAAATAAACCATAAAGATAAATGAATTAAATGGTGAAATAATATCATATCCTTAGTGAATAATAAGAATAATAAAATTATTTTTACATGGATAAAAATAAATTTAAATATATCATTCAAATATTTCTTCGAAAATATGGAAAAATTTTATTTTCCTTTGATAAAATTTTAAATGAAAATCCAAAAATAATTATAAAATAGATTTATTTTATAAAAAAAAATAGAAAATTAGAAAATAATCATCAAATATTAGAATGTTCATGATGTATAAAAAATAATTTCATGTGGTATACATTAAAATAAATCACTCTTCTCATACTTTAATAAAAATTCCAAAATGACATCTTCAAAAAACATTTTGAATGATTACCTTTAAAAAAATGTAAATAAAGTCAAAGTAATTTCAAATTACATTTATAAAATATTTTAAGTATAGGTATCAACTTTCAAAGAACAATTTTTAAGAGTGGACTTGGAAAAAATGTTCATCGATGAAAGAGGAAAAAATTTTAAATTTTATTTAGAAAAAGTTTCTAAAAAAATTATGTATAAAAAATAAGAAAAATAATACCAATATTGGAAAAATATAGGAATAAAAATAGAAGAATAAAATATATGGGGTTTAAAGGATAATTTTAATAAAAAATCATAATGGAAATTTATCATAGATAATCCTTAAAAAATGAGATTATCACATAAATCATTTCTTCTTTAGTAAATTTTTAATCATAAATGTTATGAAATAAACTAATTGAAATGAAACATTAAATTATTCTAACATAAGGATATATTATATACAAGATATCAATTTTTTTGGATACACATCATAATAGAAGATACGTGAATAACATAATATTTTCCCCAAAGATAAGAATTTGATATGACAATCACTTACCACTTGGTATCTTTGAAATCAAATCCCATTGGATGAATTAATTTGAACTATAAATCTGAATAACCTTAATTTAAATGGATTCATGATATAAAATTTAAACTGTCTAGAATATATGCTTCATAAACATAAATAGGTGCATTACATCAAACATGTCTATGAGAAATAATTTTGAGAAGAAGTATCCTTACAATTATCATATCATTAAAGTGATAATAAATCATTGAGGTGATTATATATAAAAATTGTAAAAAAATAAAAAATATTTGGTAACCCAAAATAATATAAACAATTTCTGTTTCACACATAATCATTTCTAAATTTATTTGATGAAGTATATGTATTACCCAATGAATAGAAATTGTGTTAATTAAAATGTAACCTTGAGTCTAGAATATCTATGTAAGTCCTTTAAATCTGATAAAATAAAAATATATTATTTTTTTAACAATTAAATAAAATTTTAAATGTTTATTAATTTATTATTAAACCATTTATTTAATTTATTTCAATGAAATATTTAATAACCTAATCAATTAAGTCCACATCATGTGTTTTCAGGATGTTCAGTTCGTAATTTGAAAATGACTTCGTTATTCCCACTATAGTAAAATGTTTTTTGTTAAATAATATAAATAATAATAATAATAATGAAATAGTTATCATTTATCTAAATTAAAGGAAATTATTTAACCATCAATTAAATGAATACATGAAAAACCAATCACATTGCTTCATGGAAGTGGTAATCCAAATGTAGGAACAAACAACATCACCATTTTCCAATGGATGGAAGTATATGAAAATAAATTATATATTATCTTTATAGAATGATAATTATGTTATTAATTTCATATATATACATTAACCACGTCATTATAAACATCAATTTGAGCCAGTGATGGAAAATGAAATACCTCATTTTATAGAAGGGTGGCCCACAAGTTTGCATGAATGATATTTTCATTCCATATATTAGAGAAATGAAGATAAATATTGTTATGGAATTAAAATAATAACATCTAAATAAGTGGGTTATACTTAATATATTATTTTTGGAATAGTTATAATATAAATTAAGCAGGTATAAGAAGAATCAAAATGAAAACTCTTATTTAAGATTATTACCTCATCTTTCAAGAACTACCATTGGATCTCTCATCAAAGACATTAGGGATTGTATTTTAATAAAAAAACCTCTAGAATTTATATAATGAATTTAAGAAGCATTTTTAAAAATTTTTATTGATTGTAGTGGCTTCATAAGTTTGAGGAAGAGAGGAGGGGTGGTGTCCTGATATAAGAGAGGAGATGTGCATTGTTTGAATAATTTATTTTATTAAATTAATATAAATAAAATTTCTTTTTCAGATGGCTAAAATATAATATATTTCAAATATATTATTGAGAAAATTATAAATATTCTCTTCAGAAAAATTTATTCATTTTTAGGATATTATTTAAATCTTATCTGTTAGTTTCAACCGAGGTTAACCCTTTTGGGGATTACCACAATATCAATGTTTTTTTACTCATTAGGGATCGTGAAAGTTAATATAATAGGAAACCTAACATATAAGTGAAAAATATTTTTCATTATAGACCATATCACATCAACATGAAAAAATATATTTTTTTTATGAATTTTGAATCATTTAATACAATATTATTTAAAATAAGAAACCATTAATGTCATATTCGATACTATTCACATATGTTTATTTAAAATACTTCAGAGTAGTCATTTAATTAATATATAAATTTATAAAACATCACAAATATGTTATATATGTCTAAAAAATTCATTTAACGCCACAAATCTCCCAAAAAATATTACTTTTACATTTTTCTATATTATTTACATAATTTTCTACTGCTTGAACAAGAACTCTGTTGGTGTTGTTTATGTATTTAAAGTAATTAATTTTTCACTAAAAATTTAAAATAATTTAAAATCATAAAAAATTTTGACATTAAAAATATCCTTAAATAATCATTAATAACAAAATGTATCCCTTCCATGAAATGTTATAGATATTGAAACTAAGAGAGTCACATTTTCTAGTTATTCTTTAATTAAAATAATATTAAGGTCATTTTCAATGAAAATTAACACCAAATTACTATATAATTGAATATTGTATGAGAATGATTGAAATATACTCATAAAATATTACTAAGGTAGGTGTGTTATTTATTTTTAAATGCTTATCACATTATATTTATCCTTAATTCCCAAATTTACCCATCTTGAGATGACCAATATTAACCATAGTTACAATTAATTATGGTAAAAATAAAATGTTCCTAGATTTTAAATTTTATCCTGTTGATTAAAAATAATGAGGAAATTTTATGAAATTCAATTTGGATAAGTTGCTGATATCAATTTTTATATAAATGTGTAAAATGTGATGAAAAACAGTTGTTAGAAAAACATGTTTTTAATACTAATATAAACTTATAGAAAAAATAAAGTATAGTGATTATTAATCTGTATTTAATTATATTTTAAAAAATCATAGCATACATATGTTAATTTATAATGAATTTAAATACATAATGAAAAAATTAATTTATGTGATTTAATGAAAATAAATGCTAGTTTTATAGAAATAGATATTTTCACTATTTAATGAAATTTATGTCTTTTTTAAAAAATATATAAAATTCATCTAAAGATAAATTTGATGTAGTAATTTTAAAAATTATATATTTTAATAAAATAATATTTTTAAAATTGGAAGAAAATAATTATAATATTCACTCACAAAAAGAAAGATAAACCATTTTTGAAGAAAACATATTTTGGAATCATAAACTGTAAAAAATATTATTTTATTGGATTTCATAATTTGAATATTTCCATGAATATATATGGATTTATCCTCATAGTTGGAATGGTGTTTGTGTGTCTTCAGACCCTTATATTAATATATTGAAAATATTTATATATTCTAATGAATGTGCTCACATCGTTTCAGAGTTTCTTGGGTTTCTCATTGAATGAGACCTCAAATAGAAAAAATGAGACCATGGTTGATTTCATAATATGGGTTTTACCCTAGGCATGACCTATGTTTGTTTTATGTCATACATTCTGTGGAAATTAATCATGGGTGGGTGAGTTTAATTAAAATAAAAAAATTTTTAATTTTTTTAATATTAAATGGAATAACATATTTCCCTCAATAAATATGTTTTTATTATATTTAACGTGGTTTATCCACATTACCAATAGATAATTTGAGGATAATTAAGAGATATTCATTGACGAATTGTATCATAGGATGATGTGACATTAGAACTTTGTGGATCACAAGGTAGAGAGCAGAGCAGACATTCATCATTTTTTTCAAACACATTCTTCACCAATGATGGATACTAAATCGAGGTAGGAATCTCAAGTCATATTTTCCCCTTTTGATTAAAATATTGGGCATGTATTCTTGTTTTTTTATTTATCTATGGTTTCAAAACCATAATATGACCCCATTTGGATAAATTATAATTTTAAATCAATTTATAATTATTATACATTGATAACACCCATAATGTTTTCCAATTATGTGATCATTATCTAAGAACACATGAAAAAAAATATTTACACATATATACTTGTTATTTTCCCATACCCATTCATCATGTACATCATCATTGGACCATGAGTTCATGATTTGGCATTTCTAGGGATGGTTCAAGTGTGATTTATCGATTTAATTCATGTTATTTTTTATATATGAGTTATTTATTAATTTAACGATGTATTAGGTTTATTTTATGGTGATAGTTCATAAATATGAGATCCATTGAGGAAAATATTATGGAAGGATCTTTGGGACACGTTGTGGGCTTCCAGAATTTGACCAGAATCAGGTTTCTAGCCACTAGAGGTTGAGAGTTTATTACTTTAGGGGGGCCCTTTAATTTTTGGTGTTCAAATGAATGTATATTTTCTGTAATTGATGGATCATGAAACCATGTAATGAATCTATAGATTATAGTAAAAACATGACTATACGGCAAGTAGTGTGGTAGAACACAGAGTGTGTACTTCTTATCCCATATAGGCTAGGATTTTCAGCCGATTTAAGGATCACATTCCATGTTTCCATGCCTATATACCATGATGCCTTAACCAGGTAGATATCCATGGGACTATTGTACACACCCAGGACACTGGGTGTGAATATACAACATGAACCATGAGCACACACCATGTTGATATACTTGACCATCTAAATCATGTTCCAGGTGTACATGCCCAGAACCCTAGGTTGACATACACTCCGTGTACCCCATATACACTCAAGGGGGTATGAAATAGCTTACAAAGACAGATACAAGGAAGAACATGACCATGCGGTGAGGTTTGGTTATACACGTTGGGGACCCCCATCCATGACATGTATTTTATCCATAATATATTCCTCTAAAATATCCTTCTTTGGGACACAAAGTTTGGCCCTTTAGTAGCCTATATAGAGTGTTTTTTCATATAAAATGCAATGGTTTAATTATTTTTGGAATAAAATATTGGATGTAAGGTGTTATAAGAAAAATTATTCTTCAGAAAACACTTGAGGATGGATATGATCTGGGCTTGATCATTGAAGTGATATAGAGGTTGGTAGTCACCTATCAAACTATGGAATTGGTCCTTGTACTCTTTGTATAGTTTGATATGAAAATCCCCCACACTAGGTGTAGGTACACTATATATAGAGTGGTAATCCCTCTTCACTGAGCTCTGGTTGTGTGCAAGTCCTCTTTCAGGGTTATCACTCTTTATGGTGTGGAGTACCATAAAAAGGAGTGAGCCTCTCATTATAGATTCTGGTGAAGTAAAATTTAATAATGGGCATCAAAAAAGGTATTCTGGAGATGCAAGTATACTTGTAAACTTTTGGTGGTCTATTATATGGAGATCTCCTTTCACAACATACTAGGTTTACTTAGTATCATATGTATATCTTGGGTTTCCTTTACATATTTATAAGTTGAGATAACTGCTTGTTATATCTCTCCATTTCCCTCTTTATGGTTTTCAAGGTGTCCAAATTGGAATCTTTATAATTACAGATATATGAGATTTGTATTCACGTGTCATGTTATATAAATATTATATATAGTTTGGAGGTGAAATCAATGGATCACTGTGATACCTGAGTGCATTGATTGTGTATGGTGGTCGGACATGGAAAAAAAGAAGAGTTGTCCTAGGTTATCTTTATTCTTTTTTTTAGGTTTGTACTTCATTTCTAGTTGGTCATGTATTTTTCCCCATTATTATTTGGCTAACTTTTTTGTTCTCTAATGTATTCCCTAGAGTTTATTATATGCATTATTATACTCTATATATTGCATGATTTTCATTATTCCTCTACACTTTTTCATGAAAGTTGTTGTTTGCATGCATACAAGTACATATTTCAAGTCCTCCAATTTTATTTATTCCTTATCATTTCTTTTCCCCACCCCATATCCCAATGGAGGAGGGAATGGGGTTGTAAAAACTCATCTTGCCCCTAGCCAGGTGGGAAATGGTGGGTCAAGTCCTTACATGATGGTATTATATAATATTAATTCGTTGGGAGAGTGTTTAGAGTTATCCTCTTATGTATTTTTGGGACATAGGGAAACAATATCTTAGTGTCTCGAGTGTGCCTTTTAGGCCTATGGAACCCAATTTTTGTGTGATTGTAAATGAATCCATGCACTAGTACTTTGACTACCTACATGTTAAGTCGGCATACAAACACATTGGTTTTAAGAAAAAATGATACATACATCATATAAGATTGTCTCTTTTGACTATAATTCTTGATAAAACATCCAATATATATGTGTGTGTGTGTGTGTCTCTGTGTCGGTTTGTTCATATAACTATGGTTTGTATTTATAACATCCATTATTCCTTTATGAAGACACAAATATAGATTAATGAAACTAGATAATCGTGAAGGTCTAATGAGTGATGATGAATTATTTCAAGGGTCATCATCTGAGGTGATTCCTCATGGAGGGCACATAGTTTCACCACATCCTATTGGGAAGAAGATAGGACAATTAAGTAAGGCTAAGGATTCATGCATTATTATTGGGCAATGTGATTTTCATCATCATAGACCACTATAGTTACATGGAGATCTAGATCCATAAGAAGTTGAGGAATATATTGAGTCAGTGATTAGTGTAATTAAGATCATGTGGACCCTGATTGACCAAATGGTTACGCTGGTATCCAGCCTTTTCCATGGAGCAACAGGGTGATGGTGGAGTCTGGTGACACAGACCCATGATGAGATTACCTTCTCCTGGTTGAAACTCTACCAAATATTTTATTTTGAGTACTGTCCTTTTTTATTATTCCCAATTAGGATAGAATGTCCTCTTGATAAACAATAGGGTGTTTTGATAGTGGATGAGTATTCCATGAGGTTAACTAACCTCATTCAATACTCATTGGATAAAGTCTAGGATGGTTTCTTTGAGTCATGGAAGTTTGATCAGGGACTTCACATATAAATTCATTCCAGTATGTTCTCTTCATTACTACATGTATTGTCTTGAGTGCTACAGTGGTATCTAGTGACAGAAAGATTTAGAGTAGAGGTATATTGGGTAGTTAGATCTAGTAGTGGACATCGTATACCTGAGTCATCTATAATATCTAGCAGGATTCATGCTTTGATTTATCATCATCGGATCCATACTCATGCCCTAAATCATATTTTTGGATCCATGACTCAGGGATCATCTATTGGTTCTAGCCAACCAACTAAGAGGTGATTATATTTATTTGGAAGTAGGGGTCACATTGAATGAGATTTTCAAACCTATCACATAGAGCAGGATAAGAAGACAGTGGATGGACCACCATGAATAATACAACCACATGATGAGGTATCTCCTAGGCATGGCATGGGATCCCACTAAAGAGGTGGAGTAGACAAAGAAACATGTAGATCTATGGAAGGAGGAGCCACTGGTGGAGGTCGATGTAATGATCTTCTTCTACCACCACCCCCAATAAAACCACGTTTGTCTTAGGGAAATGGCGGGTGAAGACATGGGAAGCTGCAGGCTATAGAGGGATATATCTTTGTTATTCATGAGATGATTTAAGGTAAGTTTTTTTATTCTTTCCCTTGTACTACTAGACACATGCATGGGTCATTATGTTAACACCTTATCCATTGTGTGATATCCTGATATTTTAGTTGATAATTTATCCTGGAAGCTATAGGTTGTGGTTTATATAGGCATCTAATATTCAATATAGCATATCTATAGGCATTAAATGTTATAAATTAGTTTATGGTGTTTCTAATGAGACCTCATGGTCGTCATGATGAAACCTCATGACATCATCTTGTGTATAAACTAGTTATCCACACATCAGTCTTAGATTGAAAATCACTAAAGATGAGTTATATTCCTTTATAAATATGGGAAAAGATTCCCCTTTTTTGATAGATGTTCCATGGTTAAGAAACTAGAATTTGTGAGTAGGAAGTTGCAACCCATCACCCATCAGTTATGGAACTTATCCCTTAGAGTAGTAGGCTCTTCTAAAATTTTATTCCATATATAGTGGATGACTGTATGGGTGTCTTCCCAAAAGGAGTTACATCAATAAATCTATAAAAGAAGATGGAATTTTTAATTAAATTGAACCATAAGACCACACTTAAATCTTATGTGGCATACAGATGTCCTCTACATAGATTCGATGGATCATGGTGATGTTGGAGGTCCTTCAAGAGAAGGGACTCTTCAAAACTTGTTATTCACCCTGATTATCTCCAGTGTTTTTTTTGTGAAAAAGGGGGATGAGAGCTTGCAATTTTTTATAATCATTTCTCGATATAGGTAATGATATTGAACAAGTAACCATTTATATTTATTGATAACTTCTTTGACCAGTTACAAGGTGTGAGTTAATTCTCTAAGATCGATCTCATGTTCAGCTACCAGCAGTTGAGGGTTTGTGAGGTTGAAATTTGAAAATGGTATTACAATATCACAACAAACAATATGAGTTCATTGCAATACCTTTTAGTGGGATGAATTTTATTTCTGTGTTTATGGATATTATGAATTGGATCATCCATCCATAAATGGAATGATTTGCGGTTGTGCTCATAGATGATATATTCATTTACTCTACATCAAAGGAGGAGAATACAAAGAATATGATGATGAACCAAGACATACTCTGGGAAAACCAAATTTATGGTGATGTATCAAAGTTTTAGTATTGGATTCATGTGTTTCACATCCTAGAGAATGTAATTTTATAGTATAGTTTAGTTTTGGACCCAGAAAAGATTGATGTAGTTCTATCTTGGGATCCACCGAAGAGGTTGTTAGAGGTGAAAAGTTTCATGGTATTGGAAGGATACCAAATGAGGTTCATGGAGGACTTATCTAGAATTTCATCCAATTTTAATGCTCTGACATTGAAAGGGAATCAATATAACTAGACTGATATGTGTGAGAGAGACTTCGAGGAGTTAAGGATAAGGATGACTAGTGCTCCCATGTTGAGACTATAGGAGTTGGGCATGGAGTATGTAATTTTTTTATGACTCTAGATCTTGGTTTAGTTTCATGTTTATGCATATGTAGATAGTGATCATAGATGGGTTGAGTTATTTGGTACCTGATGAGTAGAACAATGATACTTACAACCATGATTTTCAAATGGAAGTATTCTCTATGAATATGTGTAGGAACTAACTTATACAAGAGCACTTTGTTGATTATTCATACCACTAGAGTCTTAGGTAAATCTTCACATAGAGTGATATAAACATGAGATAGAGGTTCTTAGTTAGAATTTCTATTGTACATTTAGTTTTATATATTTTATACTTATAAGATGGTCAATGTGGTGGAATATTCTCCTAGAAAGAATTCTCGTTCTTTCATGGTGGAGGAGATGTATGAGTAATTGGCTTCATTGTAGCAGACTATAGTGGAGGAAAAGGTCTACTTTCACTTCAGTTGATAGTGGTTAATCCTCTACCCCTTCAACATGTGATAGATTCCATGTTGTGAGAAAAAATATCTATGGTTTTACATGACTACATATCCCAATGATGTGTTCCAAATTGATTTTATGAAGGAGTGGAGCACATCCTCTTTTTCCAGGGATAGATAATGGTTTCATTTATGTTGCGTGAGGTGGTGATTATGTAGTTTCACACTTTTCCCTTAGTCATCCTTTCCAATGTGAACAAGATGTACAATTTCCAACAATGGTTGTTTGGTTGGTCTGATAGAGATCAACATGCCACCAAAAAGGCAGGGCCCGATGGGTTGGGTCGTTACATAAAATGAATTTATTAAAAATTGTGTTCTTATTTTCATCAAATTATCCAATAAATTTTAATTGAGTATGTCCTTTACTAATATATATATATATATATATTTAATAATTTAGTTACTCCAATTAATTCCCTCCAATTAAATGGCTATGTTATATGGGTCATATTTAAATAATAATATTTCATGGCTTTTAAAACTCAATGCAGTGTATCTTCTATTCTATTGAACATATAATTGTTTTAAAATATTGGGGAATTAAACACTAGAATCACCATAAAAATAAGTCTCATTACACATGTATCCAATTAACTCTTACTCAATAAGAATCATGGAACACTTCTTGTATTTATTCAATTTATATTATTGGATACTTTATGATCCATATTTCCCATTTACATAATTATTTAATCATATATGAGATCCCTTTGGGGTGTATGATTAAGGGATTTTCCTCTACGTCAACTGATATTTATTATGAAACACGATTTATCCAAAAATATATCATTCATAAATTCTCTATTTTAACTACTCCATTTCACCTCTAAATCATTATCGTAGTTTAACATCATCTCATTTTATCTATTTTTGGTAAGATACATTATATGTCAGTCTCCATATAATTCATGTTCAAATTTAAATTTTAAAAAGAATATTTGAACACAAATAAATAAATTAGTGCCTTATATATTTATCCAATAAAAAATTATCTTCTATTAGAACATTATAAAATATTATTCATTAATATATCTTTTAATTGTATATTAGGTCGATCCAACAATGAAATGAACTACCACCGAAAAATAACATTGTGTAATCTTCTATTGAATAACAAATAACTATCAATCCCAAGTATCCACCATCAAATGTATAACTCACTAGACAATTTTTTCTTGAATAAGAGTTGGATTTCATGTTTAAGTAACCCTAAACCAAATATTATACAACAATAATAGGAAATACACTCTTGAAAATATTTCCCTTCAAATATTCAAGTACACAACATAAGCAACATGAACATCTAGGAAACATAAACCCACTTTAATACTTTAACATTGATCTCCATTGATTTTAGAAAAAACAAAAAAAAACAGGTGAATTCAAGTATGTAAATTCATAAAACAATATTTTATCTCAATCTTACCTTGAATAAAGCCTTACACCACTCGTTTTTCCAGTACACCATCAACTCCACTCATCTCTATAGTTCAATAAAACCTTCCTCTCTTATTGTGACAACCAAAGTATTTTTTTCAAATGAATCATCATTATATTTAATTCATATTAATTTGATGCACTTATATAAATTATTATTATCATAAACCTATTAATGATTTTATTATGTTACAAAATAATAATGTGATTTTTCATTTGTTAAATAAAGTAGTTTTTATTTAAAATAAATTAGCTTCTATGAGTTATATGTTTTTGTTTAAAAATTAAATATATTTTTTTTAATTTGATAAAATGAAATTAATATTTTGATTCATTGTGTTAATATTATCTTAGGATGAATTATTGAGTTTTTAATAAAATTCTATATTTTTAAAAGAATAATGAAAATAATATTTTTAATAATACTATAAAATTTATGGAATAATTTAGTTATAATAATGAATTATAAATATATAAAATGTTTTTATCAACATAAAATAATGTAATGATTAATATAATTTATTTAAAATTAATATTTTTAATTTATATATTTATACTTTTCTTTTTGGAACCTAAGTTATATTTTATTCTAATAAAAAACTATTTTTTTATTTCTCACTTAATTCTGAATTCAGAATGATCCTTTCAATTAATGATTTATTTTAAAGTCACATATATATCCTTTATTTAAACTTAAATTAAAAAATATAATTATATTAAAATATTTATACTATATTTTGATTAGATTGATGTTTATTCATAAATAAGGCATTTTTATGAAAACTATTTTTATTGCATTATCTCACTTTTATTAAAACTAACATTTACCACTTCTATAAATTGAATATTTTAAAATGGTTTTAAAAAATTTAAATCCACATGTAAGATTTATTTAATTTGTTTTATTTCATTTCAGGTCATTCAAACAAGATACCATGGTAAAAATTTGTCTCCATGGTAATGTTTAAAGTCATAAAGTTGGGATTAAATTAAGGGGTGTGGTTTAAAATATAAGTAAAAACTTTTCATTAATTAATTAGATGAGTTTATTATATAAATAATGTATCCAATATTAAAAATTTGGATAATTTAGTGTCACATTCCTTGCCTATGTAATTACTTATATTTTAAGAAGATATGTATTTACAACAATGCAAGTCCTCTCACTTATAAAAAGATCCCTTCACCAGCTCATTCTCTTCACAACTAGGGAACCATATATCAGCAAAAAACAATAAAGAAACATCAAAAAATCTATATCTATGTACTATATGTTTTTTCCACAAAAAAAAAAATTTAATAAGGATTAAGATGAGACATAAGAGAGGATATCTAAGGAAGAAGAAATTATCACAACCAAGTTATTTCAGGTTTCATTCTTCTACCACTTCCATAAAATATTTTGAAATCATGTTAAAATAATTATTCATATATAATTAATATACCAAAATTTTATTAAATTTATGTAACAACCGTTATCTTCCTCCCACCCAACAAAAAAAATGAAAAACCGCTCGTATTACATCTAGATTACCACCTCTAAGAATGACTTATTTCATTTTTCATCACCACCTTACATGGTTGGTTCTAAAAATGAATTTAATGTATAAATATGATATTTATAACATTATTAAGTATAATAAATATATTTTTACAATTAAACTAATAATTAAAATAATAAATTCCCATAAAAAAATTTAACTGCATAAAATGATCATACCGATACGCTTTTTTTAATTTGAATTTATTTTTAATTACATATTGAACAAAAAAATCAAATAAAATGATAATATATATTTATATATAAACAATTATATATATATATTTATACTATTTCACCACACATTTGAGCATATTTAATGTACCTAATATGTTTAGGACAAATTTTCCGAACAACCCTAAATGACCATCACTGATTTAGTAAATAAAAGAAACATGATAATAATTGAAATAACAGGGATAATAGTAACAGATTGAAAATGAAAATGTTTCTTGAGAAAGTAAATAATTAATGTAATCTTATTACTCTAGAGGGTATAGTTCTTACGAAATGAGTAAAGACTTTAAGCGGTTTTCCATTAATCATTACATTAAATGTTTTGATGTTTTCCGTTCAAATATTTTTCCTCTATATCCATATTGTTTATAATGTTTTAAAACATTTATAATAAAATGTTTAATTATTTATTAAAATAATTTTATGTTTTATTTAATAAAAATTATAATTTTTTAAAAATAAATCAATTTAATTTTTTCTATACAAGTTATTTTAGTTTTCTTTATAATGGTGTTAAAATAATGTCTCTTCTATAATCTACAACATGGAATACTTTTCCCACCATACTTCAAATTAATCATTATGATGCTTCCCTTTCAATTTTTCACGTTTTTTAAAATTAAATTTATTCAATAGTTTTTTGTGAATTTTTATTGTTTAATATTTTTCAAGAAAAGTGATATAACCTCTTATTTTTATGTGATAACAATATGGGCTTAATATATTTTGTTTAAGATAATTTTTTTAATAGTTATATTATATAATTAAATTACCCTATGAGTTTTATTCATGTTATGGTAATTTGATATTATATACAATAATTATTGGGTATAAAATACCCCTACAATATATTGAGTAAATTTTGTTATCTGGAAAAATTATCTTCGAATTTACTGGTAAATTTATACCATTTCAAGGATGATTATAAGAATGATATGAATATGATTTCCCAATATGATTTTTTAATATTATAACTATAAATTTTCCAGAATTTTTTTTATTTAATGGGATAATTAAATGATTTCATGATTAAAGGAATTTTTACTATGTTTTAGGGGTTAAAATTTGGATTTAAAGAAAATTATTTTCCCTGATTTCTCAGGTTTTGTAATGTAACATTCGGGGTTATGTGTTTTCCTTTATGATTTTTCATAATATGTTTTATGAGAATATTCAGGTTCTGTTGTTTATATAATTTATTTATTTTGTGATTATTTGAGATAAAAATTTTATTTTGTATAAAGAAAAACATGCTCAAATGTTTGTATGCTTTACAATAGACTAAAATGTGTTATTTCTTTCAAATCCCTTACTAAGATTTATTTTCTCACCCCATGTTTTAAATTTAGTTTTTAGGATTTAAGTATGTGTAGAAACAATATCATGTTAAATCTTCCAATTACGGATATTCATATTTAATGAATAAATTGTGTCCTAAATAATATATAAATGTAATTTTAAGTACCTTATTTTTAGAAAAAATGTAAACTTTATGAAACTTTTATCAGTCGATATGTAATTGTTTCTTAATTTAATTATACTATAAAACAAAATGGTTATATGAATTTAGGAGAAATAAATATTTTTTATAAATATTTTAATTATACATTTATTATGTTCTTGCTGTTATGGATGGTTTTATAGTGTGTTTCATAGAAATTTATGGGTTAAGATGATGATAAGAAAATACAATACATGGATTATATTTTATGGATATATTGTTATGAGGGAGTTTTTGGTTACTCTAAGGGATATAATATTTATCCATCTAATCTGTTTCTATTTATGAATGGTTTTCCATAGAGGTAACTTGGTGACTGAAGTAGTAATGAAATAAGTGGAAAATGTCCTTCCAAATCTATAACATGAGAAGGTTGGTGTTAGATCTGAGAAGTTTTTAGCTGTGCTGACTGAATTTACATTGGATGTTAATAATGGTATTTATGTAAGATAGTGACCAAATTCTATATAGTGTTAGATTTCAGTAGTAGATAATTTCCTGAAACAATACCCTTTGAAATTCGGTGGAACCACTTACCCAATGGTAGCTAAATTATTTACCAATGATTTTAAGAACATGTTTGAAGTTTATGGTCTTTTAGATCATCATACAAAAACTATATCTACTTATTTCCATGATGGTGAAGCTGATCCATGTTGTTATTTAATTAATAATACCAATTAAAATAATGACATTAATACCATGTAATGGAAAATATTTAATGAAATTATTTCCAGAAAAACCATTTTCTAAATATGGTTAACTTAAGAAGGAATAATAATGTTCTATAGGTAAATCAGATGGAGGAGGACTGACTTTCTATATATGAAGAAAGTATTACCAATTTATGTTGGTATGTAGCAAATTTTTTATAGCCAATTAATGTAAAATTGATATATTTTATATAGTATTGAGAACATGTTTATGAAAGGATTTGCTTACATGTGAATTTAAAATTAATGAAGAAATTGTTCGATGTGATGAGAATGTTGTGATAACATTTTCTGACCTTCATGTATTTGATAAAATATATTAAAATGTTTTCAATTTGGTATTAATATAAGGCCCCACCCTTAAACATTACTTAATAATTAATTAAATGAATAATTCACAAAGAGGATCTTTTCAGGTTTAGAGTTTTAGAGAATTGGGTCATAACTATTACATCTCAAAAGATTACGTAGTAGACACTTCTACTAAGTTTCCATAAAATAAAAAAAACACTTTAAGAGAAACATGTCTAGTTCCATGTTTTAGATAGAATGTCTTTCCTTGATCCCATTCTTGACCCTATTCAACATTAAGTCCTGTGGAAAACATTTCAAAATCTTGGGATGAGCATAAAAAGCCTAGTAAAGGATAAAGAAATAAAGAAAAATGTTAGTTTTTCAAAACAACAAGTAAACCATGAGTTCTTTACCAAAGTAATACTTTTCCCCTTTATAAAGTAGTAAAAACTATTCACTAAATAAAAGACCATTACTTACCCTTTTGTAACCAAAAGATTACCATAAAACCCATATAAAGAACACATAAAATATAAAGTTATCTTGGGACACAAACATACTTAAATGGAATAATCATACGGTCAAATTCCACACATACTTAATGGAATAGCCATACGGCTGACTTCTATACCCAATGCATTGGAGGTTATAACGTAACCACCCATCCTGGTATTCATGGCACCACCCGTCATATGGTTTATCACGTAACCACCCGTCAAATGTCCAAGTACCATTATAAAATCATAACACATAAAACAATTATAAAGGAAAGAAAACATTTCCACATTTCAAGCACAATATATCACTTAAATATATTGACATAACAAATCCATTATCAAAACCATTTTCAATACCAAAAAATATTATATGGTATTTATTTACTTTTAAAAATATAACGGCTTGTTGAGGAAGCCAAAGATCAAATAATACTCGCTGCGGCGGAAAGGTCATTGTCACCGCGTATGATAAAAAGAAACACACTTTTTTTCATTTAGTAAAACCCTTCTTATAGAAAAGATACCTTTCGAATAAAAGTAGAATTCAAAGGGGTTTATACACCATATAAAATAAAGCCTTGTATTAGAAAAAAATATGCCTTAATGAAAGGAGATCGAGACGAAGTCCCTTACAAAGACGGTATCCTTGGATTAAGGATAAATCAATTACATAATTATGTGTGACAAACTAATACATAAAATATAAGTGGATATTAAGTGTAAAACAATCAGAGTTTATTCACACATATTCATATAACGACATATTCAAGGATTTTAAGTTTATCTCAAAGAATCAAAATTGGGTTAAGAAGTTCCCTTGCAAAAATTTGACAGCATAACGACGTCACTTCAAAATTCAGAAAATGAGTTGATGAGAGATAAAAAGGGGTATCTCATCACTTGTACATAACATTTATAGAAATAAGGATATATAATAACATATCCCATCATAATAATATTAAAAGACCTAAAAAAAGTCTTTTAAAATGAGGAGGGTGAACGGTTCCCCTACCGAATTGGGTAACTTCCAAAACGTACACCCCATGAAAGAAAGACTATAAAAAATTGATGTAAATACCCATAAATGAAATTATATTACACTATGATTTGAATAATGGGCAGTACATACACCACTCAACGGAAAATGGTGGAAAATGTAGCATAAATCTCACAGGAATAAAAGTGAGATGAAAAATCCCTTACGAAAACTCGGCAGCCTAACGACGCCACTTAAAACTTCCAAAAATGGATTTATGAGATTAAATAGGGTCTCTCATCATATTATCATAAATTTTACAGCAAGAGTAATATAAAATAACATCCCCCAACATAACAAATAGGAGCTTAAAATAAGTTACATAAAGGAGAGTACTTAAAAAGAGAGATATTGGATCTCTTACGGAAATTTGGCAGCCTAACAGTGCCACTCAAAACTTCAAAAATGAATTGATGAGAGAAAATAGGGTATCTAATCATATGAACATAAAAATTACAGTAATAGTAATATAAAATAACATCCCAATCATAATGACGATGATCCTAAAAGGAATGACATAAAAGAGTGTACTTAAAAAGAAAGGGGTAGGATCCCTTACCTCAAGTCTGACTTGTCTTGTTCGTTTCTTTATATTCTTGAATAATAAACTTTGGTCAATTTATAATTTCTTAAGGACCACTTTTAAAGATTATTATTTATTTCATATCACATATTATAATGTTATAATAATTGGTTAATAATGTGAGTTCATATCAGACGTTTTTTTGTCGATGTTTGGTACATGAGTCAAAAATGAACTTGTTTGAAAATGATTGTCCATGTAGTTATAAGTAAATAATCTCTAGAATAGTATTAATGATTTAAATATCATATATATCCAGTAAATATTCATTTTATACTGCCCCATAACATTTGGAGATAAAAAGAAATGAAATGCACCATTCATGGAGACGGTAGGTCGTACGTACGCATGAACGCTACTTTCATTTCTTTGTCATATTAATGGGATTAAAAATAATTGAGAGATATATATATTATAATTAAATTAAAATATATATGTTATATAGGTCACATATGTTCATTAATTTCATTCTTTATACATTCCATGTATTGCATGAACGAGTCGCATCACTTGGGGGGGGGGCGGTAGTCCACACTTCCTTGTATGAAATTATCGCATTTTCACAACATGAAAAGCATAAATGCATGTTTTAAATATAAAATTCAGAATCATATAGAAAATATAAATACCATATATATCATATATAAAATATAGTGACATCATAATGGCCACTATGAAAGGTGTTAAGTGAAGGTTGAACAATCATCGTTTCATGAGGCAGAAATTCGCCATCCACAGAAACAGTATGTTCTTTAACCATTAGACGAAGGTGTGTGTAAGTGTAGCTCGAATCCTTCACATAACAACATCATAGTATATTTAATATACTGTTTTTGTTACAAAATAAAGGAATAAAAAGAGTTTATAGGGTTGGAGAAGCAAAATAAAACAAAAGAACACAAGGGAAGACATTACCTTTAAATCGGGTAACTCTTTTTGATTTGAGCTCAAAGGAAACCTTGGAACGGATTCTGCCCAAAGGTGAGGCTTCAATGATGAATAGAGGGATGTGGAGAGATGAAATGGGCAGGGGTTTGCTGAGACAAAGACTTGAGAGGTGTAGTAAGGTGGTAGAGGTGGGGTCCTTTTATAAGAAAAGAGGAGGGGCACTCTTGGAAAGTTATAGAATATTACTTTATTATAAAATGATTTTCTGATTTTAAAGGTCCCAAAAGGAAATATTTTGAGGATATGGTGATAAGGTTACTAAATCCACCCATACAATATGTTTTTTACAAGTGTAGGTCATATATTTTACATTATCTTTTCACTTCATTTAAATCGTTAAATAATGAGGTAATCGTTGCATCATCATGGTGTCATAAATAATTTAGTTTATTTAATGTCTAAAAATTATAAAAAAAATATCATGATGTAGGAAATATTTTTATATTTCTAATTAATAATTATAGTCAAGTATAGACTGGTATAACCCCATGTAAAAATTGTTTTAGTAAAACAACACATGTTTGTGACATTTTAATTTTAACTTTAAATAAAAAGTTATTAATGTCATTTTCCAACCAAAGTAGCTCCATGGGGTCCCCAAGTTGACCAATGGATTGTCTTGGTCGGAAATGAATCATCCAATAATTGTAGGACATGTTTCAAGGTCATTTTATATTTTTAAAACATTATTTTTACCATAAATTACACTAATTACCTTTAATAGCGATTAATAAAACTTAAAAGTTACTATTCACAAAAAATTATTTTAATCTCATTGAACCACATTTTAATTCTTAATTGCAACCATGTATGTCAGATTTTTGAAAATCAAATCACAGAAGTGGTAAAGTTTCATTTAAATGACAAATCAGTTTCTTTAACTACCACTTAGTGGTTTCACTATTAATCAAAAATTGATGTTTTTGAGAAAAATACCAAAAATTCACCCTAAGCTATATTTGATATTCCGAATTCAAAAATAATGTCTATTTTATAAAATTAAAAACATATAAATTTCATTAATTAATTTAATAATTAATTTCTGCTGTCAAAACAAATAGCGTGTTTTTAAGAAACAATATCTATTAAAAGATTACCACTAGTTTAAGTCCAATTTCAAAGTGAAATTAATTCCAATGACCACCATTGGATTAAATAGTAAAAATATATTCTAAATAAACTTTAATATTAATTAAAAATATAATCTATCCATATAAATAAATCAGATTAAAAGGAGGTTTTGAATTAAAATGCCACATTTTCACTAAAAATGTTTTTTATCGGAAAAATAACAAAAATTTACACAAAGTAAATTTTGATGTACAGATTCTAAAGAAGGATCTTATTTTGTCAAATAAAACATATAAAATTTTCAAAAGTATATTTAAAAAGGTTTCTCCATCAAAAGGTGGTTAATCGACCTTTTAATGAATATTTGAAGATTTATGCTTAAAATTGGATTCATTTGCATTTTACGCCTCTAACATTTATTGGATAAAAGTAAAAATATTTGACAAACATATATAATCATTTTGTAGTTAGTTCCGTTCTTTCCCTCCATTAAAATGGCTAGGCGTTAACTACCATTTTAAATAATATTATTTTACTATTAGTGTGCAATGTAAGATTTCAAATGAAGTTGTTGCCGCGTATTTGGTAAGCCATCGAGCATAGCATTCCTTTTAAAGTAATATTAATATTTTATTCAAAAATATGGATAAATATAAAAATTTCATATTCTTTATTTACCTGGGGTGTTAAATCCTTCCCCCCTTTTGGGAATTGCATCCTCACAATTTTAAAATTGGGCTCGGAAACATCATTGAAAGCCCCACATCAGAAAAGGAGTAAATTAAACTATCACTTTAAAAGAAATAAAGGGAAGTACAAAGGTCACCCGAGTTAACCCATACTAGGATTCCATGTATGAAAACATGGATATGGAAGAAAAAACAAAGGGTCATGTTCTGAGGGAGTGTGATAGAAAACATGTATAGGAGAAAGTTAACCACCATAAAATCACAAACATGTGATGGGTTAAACGGTATTGGACTCCCCAGTAGGAAAAGTTAACGGACAACATTTTTTTAGTTACTTTTCATTGAGGAATTAATTTTTGAGCTTAACTAAAACATAAGGAAACATACTTACTTGTCATGTTGACTTTCAAATTTTACTAGATTTCTTACACGAACTCATATTTTCTCCAAAAGATGAGTATTTAGGATGACTTGTTTACATTAAGAGAGATATAATCAACTTCTAGAGAATCACCTAATCCACAAAAGGGAACTGTATACTTCCCATGTCTTTAGACCTTAACCAAAACTAAAACCAAAAAGGTTAGTATGAGATCAGATAATACCCAAAAAGGATAACCCTTTATAAAAAGGAAATCTATTCTTAATCTCCAAAATTTGTCCAACAAGACCCAAAGTTCAACGAAGGCGAAAAGTAAACCAAAATAAGATTGAAAACCAAATATTTTAAGTATTTAATCACATAGTCTTCCAAGTTAAATCGTAACATTTATCTCCAAATAACATCAGTTTCTCTTAAAGTTTCGTATTGAAAAGTAATTAACCTAATCACATATCCTCCATGATAGGCTAATCATTTCCATTGATAACCCAAAATCAACTTACTCTTAATTTATAAAATCATCTAACTAAAAAGAATCATTCAAACTAACTAGGGACTTCACGTAGTCCAGTGGTAGGCGATAAATACCAGTTGCACTTTGGTTATGGGTTTGATTCCCACAGCTTTGTCCGACACGACGGGTTGTCACATGGTCTGCGTGTTGTCCTTTATCCAAAACTATATAATTATTGAAACATTCCCCAACAATGAGATAAAATCTTCAAAAATAACCATAACATAATTTAACCTCAATTCTATCTCATTCCTTTCACTTTCCATTATAACATATAGTAACCCATAATTACCTCAAAAGTAAGGATCATATAAACCCAAATGGTTCTTTATAACTATGTCCACAAAAGAAAATATAACTATTCCTTGAATAAAATTTTCATATATCAAACATCAGGGTTAGACATACTATAAAATGTCTTCTAATGTAACCCCATCATCAAAAAAGACTTAATACTCTTAAGAATTTCACCATAACTCTTGAAGCCCTTATATGTTGACTTCTTACTCATTCAACATTCTTCTTGATCCATTAACCATTCCTTTTCAAATTATTCTGAAATAATTCTTTCCTACAAACAAAATCATGAATCATATCCTAAGATTCCAAAATAGGGAAAAAAATGTTAAGAAATAATCCATACCTTTGATTGGTCATTGTCAGTTTCTTCATCCTCAATCGGAATGGCATTTGGTATTGGTAAACGAATATTTGTACGATATTGGTGATCCCATTATTGAAACTTCTTCATAGGACATGTGTTTGCATAATGACCATGCACACCACATTTAAAACATTAAATTGGTCCCTCATAGTGAACTTTTTCCCCTTACCTTGAGTCAACTGGATGCTTACTTTTTCCATGGAAGGTTCTTGCTTTATGACCTTCATTTCCACATCTATAGCATATTTCTGTTTCTTTGAATCATTTTCCTAGGTGTTTATTTCCACATCTTTGACACATAGGTTTTTGAACATACTTACTTTTATGATTATTACCTGTAGTTCCATAGGGATTTGTTTCTCGCATAAATGATGCATTATAGAAATCACCAAGGTTTAGGTGGTCAATCATGACTCCAGATAGTTGGTTGAGGATAAACACAAGATTTCTCATTGTAGCTCCTATATCATTCAGTTTCTCGCTCAGAAAACTCTCACAATTTCCTTCACATCCACTATTACTTTGGTGCCTGCTAGATCCAGCCATTTACTAAAACCAAAAAGGTATGTGTGAGTATATAAACAAAACCATCATGTACTAATGAGGAAGATAAACACTAAGATATACTTACTCATTCACTTTATCTAAAACTTGTACTCTTTCTAAAATCATAACCATTATGGTAATGTCACTTATGCTTAGAGAATACCCTAACCTATAAAGTTATCTAATCCAACCTCTGATACCAACTATAAGGCCCTAGCCTTAAACATTACTTAATCATGAATTAAATGAATAATTCCCATAGAGGATCTTTTCAGGTTTAGCGTTTTAGAGAATTAGGTCATAACTATTACATCTAAAAAGATTACATAGTAGACATTTCTACTAAGTTTCCATAAGATAAAAAAACACTTTAAAAGAAACATTTCTAGTTCCATGTTTTAGATAGAATGTATTTCCATGATCCCATCCTTGACCCTATTCATCTTTATGTCCTGTGGAAAACATTTCAAAAACATGGGATGAGCATAAAAATCCCAGTAAAGGATACAGAAGGAATGAAAACTGTTAGTTTTTCAAAACAAAAAGTAAACCATGAGTACCTTACCAAAGTAATACTTTTCACCTTTATGAAGTAGTAAAAACTCTTCACTGAATAAAAGACCATTACTTACCCTTTTTTAACTAAAAGATTACTATAAAACCCATATAAAGAACACATAACATATAATGGTAACTTGGTACATAAACATACTTAAATGAAATAACCATACGGTCGACTTCCACACATACTTAATAGAATAGTCATACGGCCGACTTCCAAACCCAATGCATTGGAGGTTATAATGTAACCACCCATCCTGGTATTCACGACACCACCCGTCATATGGTTTATCACATAACCACCCATCAAATGTCCAAGTACCATTATAAAATCCTAACACATAAAACAATTTTAACGGAAAGAAAACATTTCCACATTTCAAGAACAATATATCACATAAATATATTGACAAAAAAATCCATTATCAAAACCATTTTCAATACCAAAAAACAGTATATGATATTTATTTACTTTTAAAAATACAACGGCTTGTTAAGTAATCCAAATATCAAATAATAATCGCGGCGGCGGAAAGGTCATTATCACCCTGTATGTTAAAAAGAAACATACTTTTTGTAATCTAGTAAAATGCTTCGTATATAAAAGATTACTTTAGAATAAAAGTATAAGTTAAAGGGGTTTATACATCGTATAAAAGAAATCCTTGTATAAGAACAAAAATATGCCTTAATGAAAGGAGATAGAGACGAAGTCCCATACAAAGACGGTATCCTTGGATCAAGGATAAAGCAATTACATGATTATGTGTGAAAAATGAATACACCAAATATAAGTGGATATTAAGTGTAAAAAAATCCGAGGTTATTCACACATATTCATAGAACGACATATTCTAGGAGTATAAGTTTATCCCGAAGAATCAAAATTGGGTTAAGAAGTTACCTTGCAAAAATTTGACAGCCTAACAGTGTCACTTCAAAATTCAGAAAATGAGTTGATGAGAGATAAAAATGGGTATCTCATCACTTGGACATAACATTTATAGCAATGAGAATTCATAAGAACATATCCCATCATAATAATATTAAAATACCTAAAAAAGTATTTTAAAATGAGGAGGTTGAAAGGTTCCCTTACCGAATTGGGTAACTTCCGAAACATACACCCCATGAAAGAAGGACTATAAAACATTGATGTAAATACCCATAAATGAAATTATATTCCACCAAGAGTAGAATAATGGGCATTACATACACCACTAAATGGAAAATGGTGGAAAATGTAGCATAAATATCACAGGAATAAAAGTGAGATGAAAAATCCCTTACGAAAACTCGGCAGCCTAACGACGCCACTTAAAACTTCCAGAAATGGATTGATGAGATAAAATAGGGTCTCTCATCATATTAACATAAATTTTAAATAAATAGTAATATAAAATAAGATCCCCCAACATAACAAATATGATCTTAAAAGAAGTGAAATAAAGAGTGTACTTAAAAAGAGAGAGATTGGATCTCTTACGAACATTCGATAGCCTAACGACGCCACTCAAAACTTCCAAAATGAATTAATGAGAGAAAATAGGTTCTCTCATCATATGAACATAAAAATTACAGTAATAGTAATATAAAATATCATCCGAATCATAATAAATATGAGCTTAAAAGGAATGACATAAAAGAGTGTACTTAAAAAGAAAGATAGGTGTAGGATCCCTTACCTCAAGTCTGACTTGTCTTGTTCGTTTATTTATATTCCTGAATAATAAAATTTGGTCAATTTATAATTAATTAAGAACCTATTTTAAAGATTATTATTCAGTTCATATCACATAATATAATGTTATAATAATTGGTTAATAATGTGAGTTCATATCAGACCTTTTTATCGATGTTTGGTACATGAGTCAAAAATGAACTTGTTTGAAAATGATTGTCCATGTAGTTATAAGTAAATCATCTACATAATATTATTAATGATTTAAATATCATATATATCCATTACATATTAATTTTATTCTACTCCATAACATTTGGAGATAAAAATAAATGAAATGAACCGTTCATGGAGACGGTAGGCCGTACGTACGCATGAACGCTACTTTCATTTCGTTGTCATATTAATGAAATTAAAAATATTTGAGAGATATATATATATATATTATAATTAAATTATAATATATATGTTATATATGTCACATATGTTCATTAATTTCATTCTTTATACATTACATGTGTTGCATGAACGAGTCACATCACTTGAGGGGGCGGTAGCCCACACTTCCTCGTATGAAATTATCGCATTTTCACAACATGAAAAGCATAAAGGCATGTTTTAAATATAAAATTCAGAAGCATATAGAAAACATAAATACCATATATATCATATATAAAATATAGTGACATCATAATGTCCACCATGAAAGGTTTTAATAGAATTTTGAACAATCATCGTTTCGTGAGGCAGAAATTCTCCATTCACAGAAACAGTATGTTCTTTAACCATTAGGCGAAGGTGTGTGTAAGTGTAGCTCTAATCCTTCACATAAAAACATAATAGTTTATTTAATATACTGGTGTTTCTACAAAATAATTTAATAAAAAGAGTTTAGAGGGTTGGAGAAGCAAAATAATATAAAAGAACACAAGGGAAGATATTACCTTTCAATCAGGTAACTCTTTTTGATTTGATCTCAAAGGATTCCTTGGAAAGGATTCTGCCCAAAGGTGAGGCTTCAATGATGAATAGAGGGATGTGGAGAGATGAAATGGGCAAGGTTTGGCCGAGCCAAAGAATTGAGAGGTGTGGGTAAGGTGGTATAGGTGGGGTCCTTTTATAAGAGAAGAGAAGGGGCACTCTTGGAAAGTTATAGAATATTACATTATTATAAAAGGATTTTCGGATTTCAAAGGTCCCAAAAGGAAATATTTTGAGGCTAAGGTGATAAGGTTACGAAATCCACCCATCCAATAGGTTTTTAACAAGTGTAGGTCATATATTTTACATTATCTTTTCATTTTATTTAAATCGTTAAATAATGAGGTAATCGTTGCATCATCATGGTGTCATAAATAATTTAGTTTATTTAATGTCTAAAAATTATAAAAAAAATATCACGATGTAGGAAATATCTTTATATTTATAATGAATATTTATAGTCAAATATATGACTGGTATAACCCCATGTAAAAATTGTTTTAGTAAAACAACACATGTTTGTGACATTTTAATTTTAACTTTAAATAAAAAGTTATTAATGTCATTTTCTAACCAAAGTGGCTCCATGGGGTCCCCAAGTTGACCCATGGATTGTCTTGGTCGGCCATGAATCATCCAATAAGGGTAGGACATGTTTCAAGGTCATTTTATATTATAAAAACATTATTTTTACCTTAAATTACACTAATTACCTTTAATCGCGATTAATAAAACATAAAAGTTACTATTCACAAAAAATTATTTTAATCTCATTGAACCACATTTTAATTCCTAATTACAACCATGTATGTCGGATTTTTGAAAATCAAATCACAGAAGTGGTAAAGTTTCATTTAAACGAAAAATCAGTTTCTTTAACTACCACTTAGTGATTTCACTATTAATCAAAAATTGATGTTTTTCAGAAAAATACCAAAAATTAACCCTAAGATATATTTGATATTCAGAATCCAAAAATAATGTCTATTTTAAAAAATTAAAAACATATAAGTTGCACTAATTAATTTAATAATTAATTCCTGTTGTCAAAACAAACAGCGTGTTTTTAAGAAACAATATCTATTCAAAGATTACCACTAGTTTAAGTCCAATTTCAAAGTGAAATTAATTCCAATGACCACCATTAGATTAAATCGTAAAAATATATTCTAAATAAACTTTAATATCAATTAAAAATATAATCTAACCATATAAATAAATCAGATTAAAAAGAGGTTATGAATTAAAATGCCACATTTTCACTAAAAATGTTCTTTTTCAGAAAAATAACAAAAATTTACACAAAGTAAATATTGATGTACAGATTCTAAAGTAGGATTTTATTTTGTCAAATAAAACATATAAAATTGTCAAAATTATATTTAAAAAGGGTTCTCCATCAAAATGCGGTTAATCGACCTTTTAAAGAATATTTTAAGATTTATGCTTAAAATTGGATTCATTTGCATTTTACGCCTCTAACATTTATTGGATAAAAGTAAAAATATTTGATAAACATATATAATCATTTTGTAGTTAATTCCGTTCATTCCCACCATTAAGATGGCTAGGCATTAAGTACCATTTAAAATAATATTTTTTTACTATTAGAGTGCAACGTTAGATTTCAAAGGAACTCGTTGCCGCGTATTGGGTAAGCCATCGAGCATAGCATTCCTTTTAAAGTAATATTAATATTTTATTAAAAAATATGGATAAATATAAAAATTTCATATTCTTTATTTACCTGGGGTGTTACATCCTTCCCCCCTTTTGGGAATTGCGTCCTCACAATTTTAAAATTGGGCTCAGAAACTTCGTTGAAAGCCCCACATCAGAAAAGGAGTAAATTAAACTATCACTATAAAAGAAAGAAAGGGAAGTACAAAGGTCTCCCGAGTTAACCCATACTAGGATTCCATGTATGAAAACATGGATATGGAAGAAAAAAAAGGGTCATGTTCTGAGGGAGTGTGATAGAAAACATGTTTAGGAGAAAGTTAACCACCAGAAAATCACAAACTTGTGATGGGTTAAACGGTATTGGATTCCCCAGTAGGAAAAGTTAACGGACAACATTTTGTTTAGTTACTTTTCATTGGGGAATTTATTTTTGAGCTTAACTAAAACATAAGGAAACATACTTACTTTTCATGTTGACTTTCAACTTTTCCTAGATTTTTTACACGAACTCATATTTTCTCCAAAAGATGAGTATTTTGGATGACTTGTTTACATTAAGAGAGATATAATCCACTTCTAGAGAATCACCTAATCCACAAAAGAGAACTGTATACTTCCCATGTCTTTATACCTTAACCAAAACTGAAACCAAAAAGGTTAGTATGAGATCAGATAATACCCAGAAAGGATAATCCTTTATAAAAAGGAAATCTATTCTTAATCTCCAAAATATGTCCAACAAGACCCAAAGTTCAAAGAAGGCCAAAAGTAAACCAAACTAAGATTGAAACCCAAATATTTGAAGGATTTAATCACATAGTCTTCCAAGTTAAATCATAACATTTATCTCCAAACAACATCAGTTTCTCTTAAAGTCTCGTATTGAAAAGTAATTAACCTAATCACATATCCTCCATGATAGGCTAATCATTTCCATTGATAACCCAAAATCAACTTACTCTTAATTTATAAAATCATATAACTAAAAAGAATCATTCAAACTAACCAGGGACTCCACGTAGTCCAGTGGTAGGCGATAAATACCAGTTTCACTTTGGTTATGTGTTCGATTCCCGCAGCTTTGTCCGACGCGACGGGTTGTCACATGGTCTGCGTGTTGTCCTTTTTCCAAAACTATATAATTATTAAAACATTCCCCAACAACGAGATAAAATCTTCAAAAATAACCATAACATAATTTAACCTCAATTTTATCTCATTCCTTTCACTTTCCATTATAACATATAGTAACCCATAATTACCTCAAAAGTAAGGATCATATAAACCCAAATGGTTCTTTATAACTATGTCCACAAAAGAAAAGATAACTATTCCTTGAAAAAAATATTCATATATCAAACATTAGGGTTATACATACTATAAAAAGTCTTCTAATGTAACCCCATCATCAAAAGAGACTTAATACTCTTATGAATTTCCCCATAACTCTTAAAGCCCTTATATGTTGACTTCTTACTCATTCAACATTCTTCATGATCCATTAACCATTCCTTTTCAACTTATTCTGAAATAATTCTTTCCTATAAACAAAATCATGAATCATATCCTAAGATTCCAAAATAGGAAAAAAAATGTTAAGAAATAATCCATACCTTTGATTGGTCATTGTCAGTTTCTTCATCCTCAATCGGAATGGCATTAGGTATTGGTAAATGAATATTTGTACGATATTGGTGATCCCATTCCCGAAACTTATTCATATGACATGTGTTTGCATAATGACCATGCACACCACATTTAAAACATTAAATTGGTCCCTCAGAAATAACTTTTTCCCCTTTCATCGAGTCAACTGGATGCTTCCTTTTTCTATTGCAGGTTATTTCTTTATGACCTTCATTTCCACATCTATAGCATATTTCTGTCCCTTTGAAACATTTTCCTAGGTGTTTCTTTCCACATCTTTGACACATAGGTTTTTGAACATACTTACCTTTATGATTATTACATATAGTTCCATAGGGATTTGTTTCTCGCATAAATGATGCCTTATAGAAATCACCATGGTTTAGGTGGTCAATCATGACTCCAGATAGTTGGTTAAGGAGAAACACAAGAGTTCTAATTGTAGCCCCCATATCATTCAGTTTCTCACTCAGAAAACTGTCAAAGTTTCCTTCACATCCATTGTTACTTTGGTGCCTGCTAGATCCAACCATTTACTAAAACCAAAAAGGTAAGTGTGATTATATCAACAAAACCATCATGTACTAATGAGGAAGATAAACACTAATATATACTTACTCATTCACTTTATCTAAAAATAGTACTCTTCTTAAAATCATAACCATTATGGTAATGTCACTTATGCTTAGAGAATACCCTAACCTCTAAAGTTATCTAAACCGACCTCTGATACCAACTATAATTCCCTAGCCTTAAACATTACTTAATCATGAATTAAATGAATAATTCACATAGAGGATCTTTTCAGGTTTAGAGTTTTAGATAATTAGGTCATAACTATTACATCTTAAAAGATTACATAGTAGCCAAATCTAATAAGTTTCCATAAGATAAAAAAACACTTTAAAAGAAACATGTCTAGTTCCATGTTTTAGATAGAATGTCTTTCCTTGATCCCATCCTTGACCCTATTCATCTTTAAGTCCTATGGAAAACATTTCAAAAACATGGGATGAGTATAAAAATCCTAGTAAAGGATACAGAAAGAATGAAAACTGTTAGTTTTTCAAAACAAAAAGTAAACCATGAGTACCTTACCAAAGTAATACATTTCACCTTTATGAAGTAGTAAAAACTATTCACTGAATAAAAGACCATCACTTACCCTTTTGTAACTAAAATATTACCATAAAACCCATATAAATAACACATAACATATAAAGGTAACTTGGGACATAAACATACTTAAATGGAATAACCATACGGTCGACTTCCACACATACTTAATGGAATAGCCATACGGCCGACTTCCATACCCAATGCATTGGAGGTTATAACGTAACCACCCATCCTGGTATTCACGGCACCACCCATCATATGGTTTATCACCTAACCACCCATCAAATGTCCATGTACCATTATAAAATCATAACACATAAAACAATTATAACGGAAAGAAAACATTTCCACATTTCAAGAAAAATATATCACATAAATATAATGACAAAAAAAATCCATTATCAAATCCATTTTCAATACCAAAAAAGAGTATATGGTATTTATTTACTTTTAAAAATACAACGGCTTGTTGAGGAAGCCAAAGATCAAATAATACTCGCGGCGGCGGAAAGATCATTGTCACCGCGTATGTTAAAAAGAAACATACTTTTTGTCATTTAGTAAAACGCTTCGTATAGAAAAGATTACTTTAGAATAAAAGTATAAGTTAAAGGGGTTTATATACCGTATAAAATAAATCCATGTATTAGAACAAAAATATGCCATAATGAAAGGAGATAGAGATGATGTCCCTTACAAAGACGGTATCCTTGGATTAAGGATAAATCAATTACATGATTATGTGTGAAAATCGAATACACCAAATATAAGTGGATATTAAGTGTAAAAAAATCAGAGTTTATTCACACATATTCATAGAACGACATATTCAAGGAGTACAAGTTTATCCCAAAGAATCAAAATTGGGTTAAGAAGTTCCCTTGCAAAAATTTGATAGGTAACGACGTCACATCAAAATTCAGAAAAAGAGTTGATGAGAGAAAAAAAGTGGTATCTCATCACATGGACATAACATGTATATAAATGAGAATATATTAGAACATATCCCATCATAATAATATTAAAAGACCTAAAAAGTCTTTTAAAATGAGGAGGGTGAAAGGTTCCCTTACCGAATTGGGTAACTTCCGAAACATACACCCCATGAAAGAAGGACTATACAACATTGATGTAAATACCCATAAATGAAAGTATATTCCACCAAGAGTAGAATAATGGGTAGTACATACACCACTAAAAGGAAAATGGTGGAAAATGTAGCATAAATCTCACAGGAATAAAAGTGAGATGAAAAATCCCTTACGAAAACTCGGCAGCCTAACGACGCCACTTAAAACTTCCAGAAATGGATTGATGAGATCAAATAGGGTCTCTCATCATATTAATGTAAATTTTACATCAAGAGTAAAATAAAAGAAAATCCCCCAACATAACAAAGATGAGCTTAAAATAAGTGACATAAATGAGAGTACTTAAAAAGAGAGAGATTGGATCTCTTACGAACATTCGGCAGCCTAACGACGCCACTCAAAACTTCCAAAATGAATTGATGAGAGAAAATAGGTTCTCTCATCATATGAACATTAAAATAACAGTAAGTGTAATATAAAATAGCATCCCAATCATAATAAATATGAGCTTAAAAGGAATGACATCAAAGTGTGTACTTAAAAAGAAAGATTGGTGTAGGATCCCTTACCTCAAGTCTAACTTGTCTTGTTCGTTTCTTTATATTCCTGAATAATAAAATTTGGTCAATTTATAATTAATTAATAACCCCTTTTAAATATTATTATTCAGTTCATATCACATATTATAATGTTATAATAATTGGTTAATAATGTGAGTTCATATCAGACGTTTTTTTATCGATGTTTGGTACATAAGTCAAAAATGAACTTGTTTGAAAATGATTGTCCATGCAGTTATAAGTAAATCATCTACAGAATAGTATTAATTATTTAAATATCATATATATCCATTAAATATTCATTTTATTATACTCCATAACATTTGGAGATAAAAATAAATGAAATGCATCGTTCATGGAGACGGTAGGCCGCACGTACACATGAACGCTACTTTCATTTCGTTGTCATATTAATGAAATTAAAAATATTTGAGATATATATATTATAATTCCAGTATAATATATATTTTATATAGGTCACATATGTTCATTAATTTCATTATTTATACATTACATGTATTGCATGAACGAGTCACATCACTTGAGGGGGCGGTAGCCCACACATCCTCGTATGAAATTATCGCATTTTCAAAACATGAAAAGCATAAAGTCATGTTTTAAATATAAAATTCAGAATCATATAGAAAACATAAATACCATATATATCATATATAAAATATAGCGACATCATAATGGCCACCATGAATGGTTTTAAGAGAAGTTTGAACAATCATCGTTTCGTGAGGCAGAAATTCTCCATCCACAGAAACAACATGTTCTTTAACCATTAGACGAAGGTGTGTGTAAGTGTAGCTCTAATCCATCACATAAAAACATAATATTATATTGAATATACTGGTGTTTCTAAAAAATAAAGGAATAAAAATAGTTTAGAGGGTTGGAGTAGCAAAATAATATAAAAGAACACAAGGGAAGACATTACCATTAAATCAGGTAACTCTTTTTGATTTGAGCTCAAAGGATTCTTTGGAAAGGATTCTGGTCAAAGGTGAGGCTTCAATGATTAATATATGGATGTTGAGAGCTGAAATGGGCTGGTATGTTTTGAGCCAAAGGCTTGAGAGGTGTGGGTAAGGTGTTAGAGGTGGGGTCCTTTTATAAGAGAAGAGGAGGGGCACTCTTGGAAAGTTATAAAATATTACTTTATTATAAAATGACTTTAGGATTTTAAAGGTCTCAAAAGGATATATTTAGAGGATAAGGTGATAAGGTTTCTAAATCTACCCATACAATAGGTTTTTGACAAGTGTAGGTCTTATATTTTACATTATATTTTCATTTTATTTAAATCATTAAATAATGAGGTAATCACTACATCATCATGGTGTCATAAATAATTTAATTTATTTACTGACTAAAAATTATAAAAAAAATATCATGATGTAGGAAATCTTTTTTATCTTTCTAATTAATATTTATAGTCAAAAATATGACTTGTATAACCCCATGTAAAATTTGTCTTAGTAAAACAATACATGTTTGTGACATTTTAATTTTCACTTTAAATAAAAAGTTATTAATGTCATTTTCCAACCAAAGTGGCTCCATGGGGTTCCCAAGTTGACCCATGTATTGTCTTGGTCGGAAATTAGTCATACAATAAGGGTAAGACATGTGTCATGTTCATTTTATATTATTAAAACATTATTTTTACCTTAAATTACACTAATTACCATTAATCACGATTAATAAAACTTAAAAGTTACTATTCATAAAAAACTATTGTAATCTCATTGTACCACATTTTACTTCCTAATGACAACCATGTATGTAGTATTATTGAAAATCAAATCACAGAAGTGGTAATGTTTCATTTAAACGAAAAATCAGTTTGTTTAACTACCACTTAGTGGTTTCACTATTTATCAAAAATTTAAGCTTTTCAGAAAAATACCAAATATTCGTCCTAAGATATATTTGATATTACGAATTCAAAAATGTTGTATATTTTAAAATTTTCAAAACATATAATTTGCATTAATTAATTTAATAATTAATTCTCCCTTTCAAAACAAATAGCGTGTTTTTAAGAAACAATGTATATTAAAATATTAACACTAGTTTAAGTCCAATTTCAAAGTGAAATTAATTCCAATGACCACCATTGGATTAAATGGTAAAAATATATTCTAAATAAAATTTAATATCAATTAAAAAAATAATCTATACATATAAATATATCATATTCAAAAGTTGTTTTGAATTAAAATGCAATATTTTCACTAAAAATGATCTTTATCGGAAAAATAAAATTTTTTTACAGAAAGTAAATTTTGACGTCCGGATTCTAAAGAAGGATTTTATTTTGTAAAATAAAACATATAAAATTGTCAAAATTATATTTAAAAAGGGTTCTCCATCAAAAGGCGGTTAATCGACCTTTTAAAGAATATTAAAAGATTTATGCTTAAAGTTGGATTCATTTGCATTTTACACCTCTAACATTTATTGGATAAAAGTAAAAATATTTGACAAACATATATAGTCATTTTGTAGTTATTTCCATTCTTTCCCGCCATTACAATTGCTATCCATTAACTACCATTTAAAATAATATTATTTTATTATTAGAGTGCAACGTAAGATTTCAAAGGAACTCGTTGTCGCGTATTCAGTATGCCATCAAGCATAGCGTTCCCTTTAAAGTAATATTAATATTTTATTCACAAATATGGATAAATATAAAAATGTAATATTTTTTATTTACCTGGGGTGTTATAATTAAATTGGGAAAAAATCAAACATAAAATACAAAGGTAACAAAAATCAATTTCTTTCTAATCCTAATTGTGGTAAGAATAATTCGAGTAAGTGTCTCATGTGATAAAAAATGGGTTATTGGTGTAGTAAGAATGCAAATTTTTCTTATGACTATAGAGAAGTGATAAAAGGTAATAATGGTCAAAAAAATTTATTTTTTTAATTATATTAAGATGGTCCATTATGAAAATATTTTCCAAATTAATTATAATTAGAGTAAATAATCATGATCATAATTTGAAAGGTAGACAAGTTTCATTTGTTACTACTAAAACTGATGTTTCTCTCCCTAATATAGCGGTGAAAGGTAAATTACATGATAACTATAATTATTCTAATGAATTGTTTGATTTTGTAACTATACATTATTTTATTTGGGAAATTTTCTAGTAAAATAGAAATAATAAATCATGATATTGATATGTAAATTTCTCTTAAAAACATGGAGGAGGTATTGAAGACACACTTATTTATAGTAATATTACTATAATTATCTACGAAATTATTTTTCCTATACATATTTCTCATACCTATGATAGATTTTATTATTATATTCAGTATATATTGGCTTTATAGATATTATTATAATTTAGAATATAGAGAAAAAAAGTTATATTTTTTTTCTAGAATTATATTCATTTTGTATTTATGGATGTGTCCATAAAAATGAAAACATATCAAGAATCAAGGTAAGTGAGTAATTATTAGGTTTAATATTATCTTGAAAGCATCATTAAAATAAAGGGGATTATTTAGTTCAATTCTGGTTCTATGTTAAATAAAAACATGGATTTATTTCCAGATGACTTTCATAGTGATATTCTTAATCGGATGGTCAAATTCACTATTGAATTAGTTCTAAAAGATAAGAACATTTCAAAACATATTTACTGAATGGATATAGCGAAGAAATTTGAATTCAAAAAGAAATTATAGAAAATAAATGATAAGTTTTTCATCTGACCTATCTCATTACTCTATTGTGATCCTATTTTATTATATGGAATTAAGACATTTATATGAGGATTTTCACTAATTATAGTGAACCTAATAAATTTTTTATTAAAAATATTATGTTTTTCCTCATTTTAATGACTAATTTGATTAGCTCCATCACGACTAATATTTTTTGATAATTGAACATAGGTATGGATATTATCCAGTTATGTTAAAGGAAGAAGTCATTAAAATGATAACATTTTAAAGTAGGTATCCCCAATATTGGTTTGTGTTTATACCATTTGGGTAATCAAATTCACCTGTTGTATTTATGTATCTAATGAATGGGGTATTCAATGAGTATTTGGGTAAAGATTTTGTGGTATTCATTAATGATATTCTATTATATTATAAAATTTATAAGGATCATGTGAAACATATATTGATTTCAATACATACCAATAAATAAAATAAGTTGAATGAAAAATTTAATAATTTCGAATTTTGGTTGTAGTAGATTTCATTCCATGGGAATATTTTATCTAAATATGGAATAATATTTGATCATTCCAAAACTAATGTTATAGAAGAATGGTCAATACCTACTAAAATAACTAATATTTAATGTTTTCATAGACTATGAGGTCATTAATGTTGGTTTTTTATAAACATTTATTGGAAGCTAACCTAATAACAATGTTAACTAGAAAGAGGGTTTTATTCATTTTGATAAAGAAATATGATTAATGTATTGAATAATTGAAATTAATTTTTTGTGAATGATCTCATATTGGCCATAACATCAATAAATGGGGATTTTTTTATTTATATTGATTCTCCATTGAACAGTATTGGTTGTGTTTTGATGAAAAATGATCATGTAATTATATATGTATCACACCAATTGAAACTACATAGAGAAATTTTTTCCAAAACATGATTTTGAACTTGTGCTAGTAATTCTTTTCTTTAAAAATATTGACAAATAATTTATATGGGTAGAACTATAATATATATATATATATATATATCCTAAATGTTTCAAATATATTTTCACTCCAAAGTAGTATAACATTATGAAGAGAAATTGATGAAACTGATAAATAATTATGATTTTATGATTCGGTATTATATTTCAAGAGTAAACAAGAAAGAAGATGTCTTAAGTTGAAAGGATAATAAATCATTAATCATGTTATTATAGAAAAATGATCTAATACTAAATTATTCAATGAAAAACGATCTAGTAGTTTCTTATATGATAACACCATCTATTTTGGATCTAGTATTAGTAAAACCATCCTTAAATATCTTATTCTGAAGATAAGGATAATATTGATTAAGTAAAGAATGTTTTAGGAGATTAATATTGAAAAAGAAGGTGTTAAATGGTTTATAAATTGGTACAATATTCATGGTTATTCTCAATTTAAAAATGAATTATTGAGTGAGAAATACATATCTAAATATTATATTCATCTTAGTAAAACTATGATGACTTGATAACTTATAGATTATTAGTGTGAAGTCATAATGGAATACATTGTTGATTATACCTTGAAATGTTTTATTTAAAAATAGTTTAATGCTTAATTAAAACTATCGAACGGAATTCTTCATCCATTTTCAAATGAAAAATGATAATGGGAGGATATACCTATTTATTTTAGGGTGGGATTAAAAAGAAAATCTCTAGGGAATAATGAAATATGGATTACTGTTGACCGTTTTACTAAATATTCTTCTTTTATTTCTATTTTAGATACTATTAATCTGAAACCACACATGTAACATTATCTTAAAGGGATATTTAATTTACATTTATTTCTCTATTATAAAAGATAATGATCCATGGTTTACATTCAATTATAGGAATGGATTACAAAAATCATTCAGTAATAATTTATATTTTAGAACAACATTTTACTCTCAATATGTTGGAAAATAAATGAAAAGTATTTAAACTTTGGAAGATATGATCTGAGATTTCCCATTGGATTAGTATTAAACTTGGTATTAAAACATTCATTAGGTAAATTCTTTCATAATAACTATTTTCATTCATGAATTTAGATAACACCATAGAAGGAAATATACAGAAAGTTGTGTTAGACACATGAAGTTTTGGATGATGTCGGGGGAAATTTGGTTGGACATGAATTAGGAGAAGAGATGGTGGAAAATGTAAAGATGATTCAGAACCAAATGAGGTAATTTAATAGATTAAATAAGATATTTACAGGTAACTATAGTAAATATAATCCATTTAAGGTAGTGAATCCTATTTTTTAAAGATATGTCAATGGAAAAAGTGTTATTTTTTTGGTATGAATGGTAAATTAAGCCCGGGTTTATTGGTCTATAAAAAATTATGGAAAAGAATTATCAAAATCATACTATGTAGCCTCTCATTTGAGTTTATTTTTGGTATATAATGTGTTTAATGTTTCATTATTAAGGCAGTATGTACTTCATGCATCTTATATATTAAGCCCTATGGTGGTAAATATAAAGTGGAATCTTTCTTATAAGGGAAACCAGTTCATATTTTTTATCATAGTGAGAAAATATTGTGAAATTAAGAGACTCTACATAATAAAATTTCTTGGATGAATCATATGATTGAAAAATCAATATGGGAACATCAAAGAGATAAAAGATAAAAATATCACCACATGTTTACCAGTAAATTAAATTATTAGGATGAAATTTTATTAAGGGGGGAGAATGTGACAAAACTAGTATATTTATAATGGATAATTTTTTTATTTTATTAATGTTAATTCAATGTATTAATATTAATAGTTGTTATTATAAACTTGTAAATAATTTTTTTATGTTATAGAATATTAAGATGATTTTTCATTTGGTAAAGTATTTTTTATTTTATATAAATTATTTTCCATAGTAATGATTTTTTTTGTTTAAATTTATAAAATTCAGTGTATTAATTTTATAAAAGTAACAACATTTTTGGATTAATCACATAAATATTATCTTAGGATGAATTTTTGGTATTTTCTAAAATGGTTTATTTTTATGTGAATAGAAAAAATATCGATTTTATAAATACTATAACCTTTATGATCTAATAATGATATAATCCTGAATTAAAAAAAATATTAAACCACTTCATCAAAAGAAATTAAGTTCTAATAAATTTCGGTGAAAATAAATATGTTGAATTTAAAAAATTTACATGAATATTTGGAAGTTAAGTTATATTTTATTCTAATGAAAAACTGTTATTGTAATTTTTATTAAATTAAGAATTCATAATGATAAATTTGGGTTTGGACTTATTTTGACGTCAAATAAATCTCATTTTTAATTTGTAAACCTATAAATATCTTTTGTATCAATAAAATTATTTATTTAAATGTAGATTCATTTCATTGATTCAAAAATCATTTTTTTAAAAACTATTTTTGTTTCATTAAGTTCAAATTTATGAAAAAATATTTTCTAGAGCCTCTTTAAAATTAGATTTGTAGTGTTGTTTTCAAATTTAAAATAAATTAGTTCAAATTATGTAGTAATTACCATTTCATTTTTAGTCATAAAAATAAGTTACCATGGTAATGGTTTGTCACCACGGTAAGGTTAAAAATGCTAGAAGAGGGAAATAAATTAATGGATAATGATTCGAATTTGACTAAAACATTTCCCTAATTGGTTTTTGGAGTGTATTATATACCTCTCTTATCATATAATATAAATATTTAAAAAACTTTAGCACATTTATTGAGTATTAAATTTATTTTATATTAAGTAATTAAGTATTTTAAATAGTGTCCCTAATCGCACTTATAAAAGGATCCCTTCAGCACCCCAATTATACACACACCTTGAGTTCCTTTGAGTAAAAATACCAAAAAATATTTTCCATAACCATATATGATATTTACTAGAGGTATTTTTCACATTAAAATATAATCTAATCAGGATTAATGTGTGACTTAACGGAGGATATCTAGAGAAGGGCTAATTGTTTTAACTAACTCCATTTAAGTTTATTTATTCTTAAATTTACTTAAAATATAATATATTCATTAATAAATAATTAAATTTTTATCATAATAATAATTATACGTTATCATAATGATAGAAAAACCATTATTTACCTCTATCCTGACCATTTGAATATGAAAACTCCACTAGTGGTATGTATGGACTACCGTCTAGATGAATGATGAATGTAATTTTATTATCACTAAATTACATGGATGGTTATAAAAATAAATTCAATGAATAAATATTATCTTTATAACATAGTGAAGGTTTTGAAAATAAATTTTTTCCCTTATAATAATTCTCTAAAAAATAATTGTTAATCATAATATGTATCAAGTTTAAACTAGCATACAGAGACACTTTTGTTGATTTAAATTTATTATTTATTTCCTATAAAAAAAATAAATGATCCTATAAAGAAAAATAATACTTATCTATACAATTATATAGATAGTAAAATGATTTTATAAACCATTTGTCTATGTTCAACATACCATGTTAGATTTTGAGGAATTGATTGAATGAACCCAAAATTAATAACACTGATTTAGTAAATAAGTGAAACATGATAAAATGTGAAATAAATTGGGTAGAAATATAGTAAATAAAAAAGTAATGTTTTTTAACTAAGTGAATAATTAATGTAATTTTATTAATCAGTATGGTAGGAGTCTTTTGAAATGATTAAATGCATTTAGAGTTATAAATAACATATCCTAACACAACTGGATAGATTTTCTATGATTTCAATGAGTTTTAATGGAAATATTTTGTTTTTATTAGAAATGTAAATGATTTCAGGATTTAGTGAATGTTGTTTTATATTTTAAGGGTAAATGAATTATTTTCAATGAAAATATTTTTCATGATTTATGATGTTTTCTCATGTAACATTCATGATTATGTTTTTTCATTATGAATTATTGCAAGATGTTTGATGATAATTTTTGGGAAGTAAATTTAATTTCATGTGTAAGTAAGTTATTATTTATGCTCAAATTTTGTTATGTAAAAATAAAAACCTTCTCTTGTATTTTTAATTTTTTCAATGGACTAATGGTTTTTTATTATATACCTTACCATTCTTTAATTAATCTTTTGATGTATTGGAATAATTTTTAATGATTTAGGGTTTTTTAAAAACCATTGAAAGTTAAATATTCTCGTTATAAATACTCATATTGGACAAAGAAAGGGTGTCATAAATAAAAATATTGTGTTAATTAAAGAACCCATTTTGTGGGAAAATATATATGGTGTGGAATTGTTCTATTTTATGTATTTGTTTTCTTATACACTAGAGTGCTAAACTGAAAGGTCATGGGAATTTATGAGAATGAAATTAATGTAGGAGAATTAAATTCTTGTAATAAATATTGTAATGATGTCTTAATTCTTTGGATAATTATACTAAAAGCTTGAATTTTCTATATATATAAAATATTCAATATTTCTCTTTTAATTTTTTAATTGGATATATCATTGTCCAATTATTTATAATGAGTGATTACAAGGTTGAAATTAAATAATACTTCGATAGTGATTCTTCATGTGGGATTGATATTTTATCCAAGTTAACATCATGGTAGTTTCAAGAATACTTTGTTCGCAATCCCATTTAACTTAATTAAAAAACATAATTTCATTATTAATATTTATATTTAAATTATGAAAATATTTTTTAAAAAATGAAAACCTAATATGGAAAGTATTATTTATAAGAAAAACATACCATTGAATATTTTTTACTACAAATAAAATAAAATAAAAATAAAACAAATTTATTTTCAAAAAGATATTTTTGGGGATTATAATTAATGTGTAACAAGTAAAAATAATTATTAAAATAAAGCTTATCAATTCTACAAAACATTAGTTTTTTCTATCCTCTAAAAAATTATAAATCAATAAAAAATAAATTCTTGCAATATAAATATAAATATCTTATATACTTTAACAAATATCTATTTTTTTTGACTGAAAAAACCATCCATAAGAATGGGTAATTAAATGAAAGTGTTTTTCCACTTTAAAATCAAACTAGGTAAAAATAAATTATCTCTCACAAAAAATAAATGAGCTTTGTAAGAAAAATACACGTTACATTTTGAAAATATGATCAAATATTATTTGTTAAAATAAATTGAAATAGACTTTTTATTTTTATGAATCATCTTAAAAACTCATTTCAACTCCAATATTGATTACATACACAAAACAAAACATAACCAATAAATAATTTTAAAAATATAAAATAATTAAATATTCACCTTATGTTATATCAATGTTAAAACCAAATATAATAGATAGTTTATAATAAATAAATAAACAAATTGAAAAACATTATAAAATATAAATCACTCACATAGTTTATCATGGGTTTAAACATTCATTTATAATGAAAATACAAAAAATGAATTTTAAAATTCAAATTATTTGAAAATTCTAATATTTACATAAAAAATTATAAAGAAAATAACTATACCTTAGAATGTTTATAATATAAAAAATTGATATTAAAAATTATATACAGAAGGTTATCATAGTGAAAATAAAATTAATAGCAAGTCAAAAATATATAAAAATTATTTATATATATAACTTATTGAATAAATACAATTTTACTCAAATAAAATATACTTCCACAAAAAAAATATCTCAATATTTTACATATTTTTTAATTATAAGTAAAGGAAAAAATTTAGAGTGAATAAACATTATTGATTTTAATATTCATAATAAGATTAAAAAACACACAGAAAACCACATTTATTCCACACATTTCTATATCTTTGATGATTAAAATTCTTAATAGTAACAATATTTTTATCAAATAAATAAGGGGAAGATAGTAAATTAAATAGTTTATATCCATCCATAGTTATCTTGGCTTATGTTACCATTAATAAAAATGGTATATATTTTAAAATAAATCAAAAAATATAACAAAATTCTAGTAACATGTATAAACAACATGAGTTTTTATTTTCTTGAATAGACAACAACTTGATCATTTGGTCTTTATGATGATGTATAAATGCTACCCAATAGTTATTATAGCTTCCAAAAATTCAAATTACATGTATATATGTTTTTATTATTATTAATATGTAAATAAAAAACTAGTAAAATTTTAGTAAAGTAAAAACTAAACATATGAAAATTAAAAACTAATAAAATATGTATTTTTTTGTTATAAAATCCTTAAAAGGGAATTATAGTTTTATTATCTATAGATAAACAATCCCTATGACATCCCTATTTAAGGGGGATATGGTTTCTTTGAAATAAATTAAGATCATTTATTTATTACATTATTTTCATTTAAAATGTTATTTGAGAAGAGCCCAAGATAAAATCTCAAATCATTTCATCTTTCACATGATAATACATGATGTTTAGTAGAGAAGGGAATACGTAATAGGGGTGTTCACATTCTTGATTAAATTTAAAGACATATCTAATGGTTTTATCTTATTCACCTGAATCCAATAAAATTGAAGCATAATATTTAAAATTAAAAAAGGGAGTTTGTTAAGAAATTTATATTTGGAAATATTTAACAATGAAAATTTTATATATTTCTCCACTCATAGATTTGTATTGTCTAGAACTTAAATATGATTCATTACCTTGAAAATAATACAAGTTAGTTGAGAAAATAGGAAAATATTTTTGTTATTTCCCAATATCAAATAACACTTCATCCTATTCAATATCGAGAAGTAACACATTATTCACTATGGTTGAAAAAACTGTAAAAATGGTAAATTTTATATTGAATTAATCTTAATAAAAATTGAGTAAAAGTGAAATAAAAACTGAAAAATACCAATATTTCAACTCAGGTTACATTAATTTATACCCATGAAGGATCTTATAAGGATTCTTTTTATAGGTGGTCATAACTAAATGTCCTGATTTCTTTGAAAACCACACCCATAATTGTTTATACTTATTGTTCTACACAAACTAGGGAAATAAATTTAGGGGATTAATTATCCTAAAAGAAAGGTAATTATCAAATTATTATTCATTACTAACTAAATATAACCATGGTGAATTTATAGTTCAGTTTTCTACCTATTTAAGATTAACTTTTATTTTACTTTTGTGTTAATACAACCTCTAAAAATTGTTCAATAGTGATATGTTTCATGTATACTACATATAGTTTCAATTAACAATATATAAACTAAAATAAGTTTCTATTTTTGATAGGTTAATGGTACATTCTATTGAAATATAGTTATATAAATTTGTGAAATCAGGAGGAATTTCATTTTCTATAAATTCATCTAAATATCAAGATCTTTTGAAACACAAAATGTGATTATACTAGGAAAATATTATCTAGTTACATAACCAAGAATTAGTATGGTAAAATTCATGGATAACTACTTCATTAACTCATCTTTCAAATGTTCATCAATGGATTAATTTGGTAGAACAATCTCTTCTTTTTTCATCTATTTGACCTTTAACATATTTAATAGTGGTGGAAATGTTTTCCACTTTTTTCATTTATTTAATTTCACTATGTTTTTTGTATATATTACTGTTATAGAACTCCAATACTCAACAATATATGGGTTAATTTAATTAAACTCATTATTATAATATTTAACTTGTGAACTATAAGTCAATCAAAATATTGATTTCCCATGTTTTTGTTTTGAGAATAATCTGGTCAAAGGGAACTATTATTTAATTTAATACCAAATTAAGTGTGTGGATGATAATTTTAATTCATTTCAATATATCCAAAAAAATATTCTATATTTTTAATAGGTATCAAATCAATTATAACATAATGATTTCACAATGATTCCACAAAAAAAATTGATGAAAAACATGTAAGATATGTATGAAATAGTAATAAAAATTGAAGAAATGATTTTATATAAGTAGAAAACTTAAAATGATGAAAAGATAATTCAAATAAGTTAATTAGGAAGTATAGTGTAGGGTTAATAGTGGATGTTTTTTCATTCATGGTCTATTTTTTGTTTCTTCATTAAAAACCAATGAATGATAGCTTGGAAGCCTCCCCGAAAATAGTGAAATATTAGAACTATTATTTTTATTTTCTTTAATTATACTCAATATTTAGCTTATTTTTTAATAAGAATATAAAATATTAGTACAAATTGAGGCTAATATCAATGTTACAACTAACTTTAACTTGTACTTTATGTCAATTTTATTTAAAATATTTTTCAAAATTGAAAAATTAAAACGAATAAAACATATTCACATGGGGGTTTTGTATGAAAATATATATTTAGTATATATGTTTATAAATTCAATATAAAATAAAATGAATTAGATGAAAATACTGAATAAATTTAGTGAAAAGTATGTTTTCCTTGGGTTTTCTCTAGTGGAAACTCATCATTGTTCTAATTAAATAATGTTATTGAAATTATTTTCATTTATTTAATAGATCGATATCGTGAAACCATCCATAATTTTATTATACATATGATAATCTTATAAAAAACATATCATATAGAAGATAACTCATCCTGGATTAAGTAAATAGATTATATAACCATACTACATTATTGTAATCCAAATCCATAATATGAAAGATGTTAGTGATAAAATGAGGAAGAATGAATGAAAAAAGGAATACAATTTTAAATAAAATTATAATGGAAGATAATAGTTCATAATAATGATTTTAATTAACATTTTATTCTCATAATGATATTAATATTCAATAATAATGAATATAATTGGAACTAATTGTTTTCTCACTGGTAACCTTATTTTAGTTGTTAAAATTAGTTATAAATTGAAATGAACAAATAATATCATAACACAAGAATATGAGAAATAGTCACTTCACAATACAAAACTTTAGAGAATAAAAAAATTAGTGATAGAGGAAGAAAATAAATATAAAAATGAATAGACAAATAGAATTGTAATATCCTCTATAATGAAATTTATCATTTGATTTAAATTAAAAATATTCATTTTGATTACCTTCAGCAACTATTATTTAAAGTAAATATAAATGATGCTTAAATTTTACTATCCTCTAATATATAGTATTTCAAACATCACCCATTAAATATAAAAGGTATCTTTCATAAGAATCCAGTCAACTCCACCTAAAAAATAATATGTAAGCACATATTTTCATTATTAAGTTCTATCAATAAACACCTTCCTTATAAATATTACGTATTTAAAAATTGGCATAACCATATAAGGAATCCTTTAATGTATGTGATTTGTGATATTTTATCTACTTTTTTTCTTATTTTTTTCACAACCTATTTTCATTTGATTTAATCAAACACAACTACTTGATTTTAACAACTCTAGTTCACTAATAAAACATCATCTTTTTTTTCAAATTATCTAATTATATATATGTTTGGGTAGTATTATAAGACTTTAGTCTCCATATAGAACATATTCAACCTTAAATACAAAATAATAAATAAGTAATAAAATCCCAAAATGTGTCATTAGTGCCCCATATTTTTAGACAATAGACTATTTCTGGAGAGACCATTGTAACAATAGGAAGTGGTTACAAAACACCGTAAATAATCTGGTTTAATTGATATATGCTCCATCAGAGAAATATAAAATTTATTCTCATGTCCAAATTTAGAAATATATCTTAGAGATGTAATATCATTGAACAATAATATTCTATCACACCCCACACTCAAAATATTTCTTTCACTCAATGGAATTTTCTCTCTCACATATAATCCCATGATCTTGTGTATCACCAATATTAATAACAAAGAAACACCACCTCCTTGTTTAAATTTGTAATAATTTAGTTGCATGGAAACATAAATCATGGATCTATTTCCACACCTTCATTGATGTATTGTTTATCATTTTTTTTCTTTATTCAACATTATCAACATTCCATCATTAACACTTAAGATTCAAAAAATAGAGAACCCCCTTCCTCAATCTCTCTTAATAGTTATATCTTGGAAAATTTTCATACAATATTCTTCATTGGTAGTAGTATAGTGTATCTTTTTTTATAAGATTCATACATGGATCTCCTAAAATGTAAGGAAAATATATATTTTTTGAAAAACATCATCCCATGTTTTTTCCTTCTCTCATTTCAAAATGATTTATTTTTTTATCTACAATTTATTACTTTTTAATATAACATTAAAAATTAAAATATAAAAAATCAACATAGAAAAATCTCCTTAATTTGAAAAATAAACCAATAATCCCAACTAACCACTGAAAAAATATTTAACTCACAAGGTAACCTTAACATGAACAAGATTCAACACTAGAATTTATGAAACAATAAGCAATATTTAGTTACAAAGAAATATGAACAATAATGAAGACCATACTCCATTTAAATTTTCTAAATCTAAACCTCATTCTCAATTGATTTCTTATAACACAAAAAATACAAGTTATCTTGATAATTTACAAATGATTCCATACTGTTGATATCATACCCTCTTTGAACTAAGCCATAAATTTCACCCATTTCGGGATCCCCAATGGATCTAATCTTCTCCTAGGTCTAAGGGAACCCCCCTATAATTTCTCAACATTTATAAGTCTAGAAAAACATCTAGGTTTCTCAGTTCATTTATTAATATGACATATATATGATCAAGTAATTCTAATGAGTGATCAAATGGCTATGGTTAAACATTCCATCCATAATAATTAATCAAGTTGGGTTCATATTTCATCATCACTAGCACATGTAAAATTTTAGTGCACATAATTCTATAACACATTTAACTTAATTCTATAGACAAAAGTAAATTATTAACATTGTTATTATAATGGAAATATATTTCAATAAAATTAATATGTAATATATAATAAATTTTTAATTTGAAATAATTATCATGAAAATTATTCGGTATTAAGAATATATACGAAGAACACAATTTTCTTACAAAATAATATTATTTAAATTATTTAAAATAAGTAAATAAAACATTATTCAATTTATTTTATAAAACATAAAATATATTGAACAATTGAAATACACATAAATTATAAATTATTAAGAATTAAAATCAGTTATAACTGATGAAAATAATTAATAAAACCATCATTATCAATTATTGTAAACATAATGATTCAATATAAATAGTCCATTTTTCGTTTCCTTTTCACAACCATATGTTATAATTCTTAGAAAGGAAAGATAATTGTTGGTTATTATATTGTTACTCAACTTATAATAAACTTCTCATCTCTATATAAGATCAATATGAAAATAAATTTTTTGTCCATATAGAATGTTTTTTCATTAATACATATCCTTGTGAATTTGTTATGCTACTTTCACATTTCAATATTTCATTCTTTTTATCATTCAATAATTTTATAATTAATAATTAAATATTTATAAATGGATTTTTAAATTATTATAAATCTTTTTATATATTACATGATAATTTAAATCAACTATTTTAGTTGTATTATCCAAAATATATGGTTTTAAATTTATAAAATTCCATTTTATGGTAAATAGTGGAATTGTTTTTGGATATTAAATACAAATATAGGGTATTATAGTAGATCCTATTAAAATAAACATCATTTATTAATTAACCATATACACTTGGGTTTATGGGATCAATAACATTCTTGTACATGTATGATTATATTGATTGTTTGTACACTAGTTCTCCAATATGGTAAGATCATTAACCCATTTCTTATAGAATATGACATATTTCATTTTTTTTGAATCTTGTGATTCCACATTTGAACCACCATATAATAAGATACTAGGAGAACCAGTGATGGTACCTCTAAATTGGAATAAATCATTCAAGATATATTACATTTAATGTGGATATATAGTTTCATCTGTTATTAGAAAAAATGTAGATAAGATTTTCTAACCCTTTTACTATGCTAGTAAACCGTGAATGAATCTAAAATAAAATAATCATCCGAGGAGAAGTAAATTCGATTAGTTTTATTTAAATATGATAAATTATGGTAACATTTTATCATATACAATGTTATTCTCTATATTATTTAGTCTAATTTGGTGTAATGTTTAAATGAGATATATGTAAATGCACAACTCATCTGATGCCAAATTTTTCTAACATAGGTTAACCTTGAGATAAAATATAACAAAAGAAGTGATAAAATCAATATTTTCCACCTATAAATATTATTTTACACATATATATAGGGATTTTTAAAAATATATTAAATATGAATTCATTAATAACGATCATTTTTTCATTTGTATATTAATAAAAGAATGGTATACTAAAATAGTAAATTTCTCGGAAATAGGAATGGTACATACAAATTATAAATTCCAATAATCTAAGTCATTACTATCAGATACCAAAGACTAATTTTTATAGGATATACTACTAATTTGGTTATAAATAGATTCAAACATCCAACTATTTATTCTAGAACCTGAATTACTTTATATACTATTTTTTCCATTAATCTATATCTTGAAGATATTATGGCCCTGAATATACAATTACTAAACATATTTAATTTAGATTTATTTATTTGGTAATGAAAAAGTATGTGTAATGATTTTATTTTTCTTTTTATTATTTATATAGAAAAATAAATATTGGAAGTTGTGCTAAAATCCTGCAGAACTATAATTTAAAAGTGAAAATTTTCAAAGTATGGGGAATATATTTTATGGGACTATTCCAATTATCATACAAAATTTTTACACCATATTTATATGTATGGAATTTATAAGGGGGTATAATATATTATAATTTTCTAAAACATAGATAAAGTGGTGGTTAATTTATGGAAAAAATATTTTTACTAAATATGGATTTCCAAGAGTATTCTATAGGGATCGTGCCATCACATTGAAAATTAATTAATTATAATAATCGATTAAATTTAGAGAGTGAGTTAGGAAAAATAACAAACTACCACCCAAAAATTAGTATAAAAGTCTAATAATATAATAGTGATAAAAAATGATCCTTGGGAAATCCATTAATGCTATGAGAAAATTATTAGAAAAGAATCTAAAAGATACTTTATAGGCTTATTAAATAATAATCTAGAACACTCTAATAATCTAATCTTTGCTTTTGGATTATTGGAAATCATGTCACTTACTTATTACCATGGAACATAGGGTATCTTTTGTGATGAAGGCCGAAAACATTGATATGAATATATCTACAGAGAAGAGGTTATTTCAATTGATAGAGTTATACTAGATACACAAAAAAGATTATGATAATTTTTCTATTTATAATGAGATGACCAATTTCATCTCCACATAAAAGATTACTCAGAATAAATTTAAACAATATGATAAGGTATCATATTTTATTCATGATTTCAATTATTTTAAAGGAAGCTAAAATACAGATGGTATAGACCCTTTACAATTGTATTTGTTTTCTACCATAGGACTTTTGAAACATAGGTTGGAAATAGAGTTCTATTAAAGGTAAAAATACAACATCCCATGAATTACTTTAAAATTACCATGTTATAGACTATCTTCTCCCTAGAAATTACCTAATGATGAAGAATTTTTTTCTATCGACTAAAAATGAATCACTACATCAACCTCTAATGGCCCTAAGTCCTTAATGTATTTATTGATTTTGATAATCCACCTTTCAAGGGGTGAGGTGTAACCCTTACGAGACCCGTAGGCCTTCACTAGCTATGAGGAAACCTAGGGAAAAACATTTCACCAAGTGTTAAGTAAAATTTCAAAAACCAATAAGTATATTTTTAAATATTATCCAAGATATTTGAGATAGGTTTTTTCATTTTTTTTATAATAATTTTATTTGAATATATAAAATTTTCAAACAAATTCAAAAGTTAAAACCTAGGTAGATTGGAACACCCTATCACAACCTCAGAGGGCACGAATCCACCTTTAGTGGATCCTTTATAGAATTAACCTTATAACTCCAATGTATACTTTAGAGACCAGAAGCTTGATGTACGTGTACATTACATTACTTTTGTGGAATACTTAGTACATTACAAAAACACACACACAAGGACCGTAATAGTTTAGTGTCTTTGGAAACTCGGAATATAATCGTCTAATCGTGGTGAAAGATCTTCAACATCTCCCATAAAGATCATCCTTTTTCTACCTAAAACCTTTCTTTATATCCTGGGGAAAATAAAACATAAAAGGGTGAGCTCAAATGCTCAGTAAGGGGTTGACAAAAGAAATATCAATCACATCATATTCATAAGAACATAACATTTTGGAAATCTTAACCTGCAAAAGAGAGCATAATTTCATAACATGAGATAAATCCTAGTAGTTAAATGAAAATACAATAATCACAATTTAAAACATGAAACTTTTTGGCATACACACATAATCATAGAGAATCATATCTTATTAGTCAAGACTCATTTCCAAGACTATCTTAGCGGACAAAGTCCCTTTCTGAACCGAGTCACCCTCGTTTCAGTCCTGTTTCACTGAACCGGTATAACCTACCGTTCCAGCCATTTCTATCTCATGAGATATAAAATCTTTACCCAATGCATTGGAGGGAGATATAGGTCCCAACCATCTCTTAATGATACCATTCTTATGTGTGCCACAAAATCATAAACCATACATCATTTCATAACCCATGTAATAAAAATGGGATTCTTAAACATCATGACATCATAAAACAATTCATATAAGATAAAGGAATTCATAAAAATAATTCCATCACAACATAATCAAATCAATGTAATAATAGTGATAAAAACAGAACCCTTTATTATCTTATATGGAAAATAATTTTGATAAAACACTTGAACTCCATTCTTGAGGAAAATATCCTTTCTTCTTCAAAAACATTTTTCCTTTCTTAACATGTCATAAAACATTAAACTAAAAGAATTTGATTAAAAATAAACTTGAAAACATGTAAAGGATTCTTCTTAGAAATAATGTTTTAAAAATCCATTCATGCTGTATAAGTTAAAAAAACATTCTTCGTACTTTTTTCGGAAAAGTCAAAAAGTACCTCGTACGAAAAATGACAAAAGATTCCTTCCATATCTTTTACTAAAAACCCACCGAAGGGTAAAATTGGATTTAAAAAATTGTAAATGGATGGAAATAATATTACATATTGAGGAAACATGGATGTGGATGATAAAATACACCCTAGTAAATACCAAAGTATAAACAATCTCGGATAAAATGAGATTGTGATATATTCCCTTACCTTAGGTCCGATTTGCTTCGTAAGTATCCGAAACTCCTGTATAATGATTTAAATAATGTCATTGACTTATTACAGAATCATATTCATTGTTATTATATCATATATGGTCCACTTATGACTTTATATTACCCGTTCTTTTGTAAATTCATGTAAAAGTAGTGTTTTGGGTAAAATCGTCTCATTTGTCGTTCGTGTTTTTAACTTGTAATTATTAATATGATTACTTGGATCATGATTACTTATATACATAATGTAATACATGATTTATATATAATATATATTCAGAATATATATATATATATAATATCGATAAATGGAATGAAATACACCATTCCTGGAGACAGTAGTTCGTACGTACACATGAACGCTGTTTTCGTTTCCTTATTGAAGTGAATGGAATTAAGTAGATGACATACATATAAATTCACATAAATCCAGTATCATTATTTTGTCATATATTTCATTAGTACTTATTATATATACTTTATAATCATTCATGAATGGTTAATCATTGAGAATGAATCTCATCGCGTCGTGGAGACGGTAGTCCGTACGTACGCACGAGCGATGATATCATTCCCATGGTCGTGGAATTGTGTTGAAGTGTATGTAGACTATTTCAGTATCAATATAACTTTATAATAATAATATATAGTTACTCATTAAACCATTATACCCATCCTATTAAGGTGGTGGTGGAAAATAGATTACACCGCGACGTGGAGATGGTATTCCGTACGTACGCACGCACGGTGATTTCATTTTTCCAAAGGATGGATAGAAGGTGAATTAGGGTTGTTTCATATTTATAATAACATATCAGTATGTAAGTAATACTGATGTTATTACTTTTTCATGAAACAACTAAAGAAGAAGAAGTTGAAGAAGAAATAAATTGAAAAGACCGGTAATGGATATTACCTCTTCTTTGAAACGCCTCTTTGAATCCTCCACTTAGGGAACTAGGAATGATCTTTTAAGAAGACCAGGACCTCTAGGATTATTATAGGGAAGTGTATAAGGGATTTTGGCAGGTTTTGGCCGAGCTTGAGTGCTCAAATTGGTGTGAGGAGGAGGGGGAGGAGGTGTCCTTTTATAAGGGAGGAGAGGGGCACCTTAGGAATATCTCAAAATATTATTTTATATTAAAGTAAAAATCGGTTTATAATGGTTCCAAAGGGTCTTATTTCGAATCTAAAGTGGGGATGGGTCTAAATCATATCAACCAATAGGATTTAGACAAGTTTAGGTTATTATTTTAACCTTATCAATTAGATTTAACTCTAAGTTAAATAATTTAACTTTTACCGTGTCTTTTTTGTTTTCTTACACTATATGGTTAATACACTTACTATAACATGCCAAACGAACCCCAAATTGTTTATTATTAATATATATATCCTTATCTAAGTCATTTGTCCGAACCTTATATTTTTGGGAATAAAATAACAATTAATAATATAATATTTGATTTAAAAACTATTTTGTGGCAATTTTGCCACTATTTGATATATGATTTTTGTGAAAGTCATAACAGATTTATATGTTGGAACCAAGTTTATTAAATTAACACTAATATATCATAGTAACCTATAAAATTAGTGGAATTCATAAAAAGTCTCAAATTACATTTATTTTGGTGTTTATAACATCAATTATGTCAATATTTCATTAATAAGATAATTACTGCATCATCATTGTATCATAAATAAATTAAGTTATTTAATGTCTAAAAATTACAAATAAAATACCATTATGTAGGAAATCTTATTATATTTCTAATGAATATTTATAGTCGAATTTATCTTATGTATAACCCCATATTAAAAAGGATTTACTTATTAAACATTGATTTTAACTATTTTAACTATTCATTAAATAAAATAATATTAAATGTCATAATCTAATCCAAGTGGAACTAAATGGTCATATTATATTAATAAGGTTGTTTTTGGTCGAATTACACTTATCCAATAGAATTAGGACATGTGTTAGGGTAATAGTAATATCATATTTACCCTTAGTTACCCTATTTACTATTAACTGCGGTAAAAAAAGTAAAAAGTTACTATTCACCAAAAAATTATTTTTATCTCATTGAACCACATTTTACTTACTGATATCAACCGTGTCTGTCGGATGTTCGAAATTCCATTCACAGAAGTGGTAAAATTAAGTTTTATGAAAAAATTAATTTTTTTAACTACCACTTAGTTCTTCTCAATCAAAAGGGAATTCCCTTGTGTGGCCTTTTCGAACCCTCCACACAAGGAAACGCCCCTCCCCACGAAGAGGTCACTCCGGAGAGAGCCCCAGCCGGGAAAGGAGCCGTTGCCATATTTGATATTATGAACTCAAAAATGATTTCTATTTTTCCAAATTCAAAACATATCAGTTGCATTAATTAGTTTAAAAATTAATTCTCGTCGTCAAAACAAATAGCGTGTTCTTAAGAGATAATAAATATCAAAAGATTGACACTTGTTTATGTCTGGTTTAAATGTGAAATTACATCCAATGACCAACATTGTATTAAATTGTAAAAATATATTCTAAATATACTTTAAAACCACTCAAATTAATAATTTATCACTATTAATTTTTTCGATTGAAAAAGTTGTTTTTAATTAAAATTTAGTAATTTTCACTATTCATCAAAATATGAAAGTTATCCGAAAATCACCAAAATTTCACCCTAAGATAATTTTGATATTGTGAATCCAAAAATGAAGTCCATTTTGAATAATAAAATTTACAAAGTTTCAAAAAGTGGTTATTACTATTCATAATGGCTAGTTTTATTAATATTTTAATAGCATATCGTTGTTTAGCGAAACTTGGTATTGCGTACAAAACACGCTATCAAGGAAGGTCGTGATTGCGTGTAATGAAAGGCAAGTCAAGGATGTGTGTTGAGCAAGCTCCTTTTGGTGTAGCGTACAACACAAGACATTAATGAAAAAAAAGAATATGTTTCATAAAATCTCGGGGTGTTACATATACTAACATACACATTACCACATCACCATTCTTTAAAAATAAAAAAATAATTGTTTTTTAATAAAAAAGAATATCCACCCCAGGTAATTATTTTAAAACATCATTTACCATATTTATCCATTTCATCACACACCTACAATTTTTATGTTCATATTTTTAGACTATTGCAAACTATGGTAACCCATGGGAGAGAAAGATATTATAATACTTAATCCTCATAATGCTATAATCAATAGTGACATTTTCATTCACCTATTGAATGATATTTTTTATTTTCAAAATCTGATTTCTTTTCATTTATTTTATTTTTTATTTTTTATTTAATTTTTGGTAACATTCTACAATTTACCCTCACTCCAAACTTGTGAGATTAGTTTTTGAAAAATATAACATAGGAAAAAATATTTAAGTGGATTTATTACTCAAGATCAATACTAATTGTTCATTTATATTCAATTATTAAATTACCACATAATAATGTAAAATTAAAATTATGTAGTTCATTTTTTTAATTTTTTTACCTACCATATGCATCATTTATCCCTAGTAATAAAAATAAATCCATGTTGAAGTTAGTTAATTTATTCCAAATTTTATTCTCAAATCCCCTCCAAACCATTTACTGAAGAAAATTACAACATGATTTTTTTGGAGGTGGTGAAATACAATATTAGTATCTCGTGCTTATAGAAAACCATAATAATTATGTGTGGGGGAGTAATTTATCTTATCTATATATTAATTTTTTATTCATATTATAAAAATATAACATTACATTATACCAAAATGTAAATGGAAGAAACTATTAGCCAAATTTATTTTTAATGATCATTACACACACATATAGACACACACATTCTACATATCTATCTCACATACACACAAATTTTGAACATACGAAATAAATAATGAACACAAAAGAAGTAATTATCAAAAAAATATAAATTTAATGGATATTACAAAAGAGTTATTTTTTAATAAATTATTGAAATATTTTTATGAAGGACCAAATAATATTAAATAATTTGTTTTTAAACATTTAACAAACATCCCTTAAACTAAAAAATAATAGAAAATTCATCATGATTTATTTATTCCCGATTAAACTTAAGGATAAAATAAATAAAATTTAATCTTATGTAAATATTACTAACTAATTAAGTATTTAAGAAAACTCTATAAAATTATCCAGAGTGATATTTTATCCATGAGAAATATTTTTGTCAATGAAATTTTCTAATATTAGAATAAATATGGAATCAATTCATTGAATTTTGTATAAAATAGAAAATAAAATTATTCATATATTTGAAATTATTTATGAATAACATAATACCACTATTGTCTAATCTATTAAATATGCAACTCAAATACACATTATGTTCCTAAGAGCAATGTAAATAGTGTTTCATATGAGTGAAAGGGACTCTCTCTTAGGAAATTTGATAATATTTCTCACAGGAAATTATTTAATCCTCACATTATAATTTATTTTTGAGTTATTTTAATTTAACATACGATTCATTTTATCATTAATATTTATATTATGGTCATATTTTATTGAAATTTATAAAAAGCGATAAAATTTGGTGGTTTTAGGAATGGTAATATAAATTGATAATAAATTTTATTTTTTTGAAAGAAAAATTAGGATAAAATTAAAAATGAAGAAATACATGTTGTGGACATTCATATTCTTACACATTGTAAATAAGGGAACACATGACTATGCATAAGAAGAATACACACCAATTACAGCAACCATATCCCTTAATGTTAGTATTCTTTTATTTTTGAGTCTCATGATTCATTTCTTAATGTAATTATGTGTTTTTTAAATAGTTTAGGAGGTTGTAGAATGAATGAATTCTATTTTGATGGAATGACATGAGAATTAGGTGTTATATATAATAATATAACCTACAGAACAAATTTAGTGGAACTCCATGAATGATCCATTTTGTTATATAAGAGGAAAATTTTCTTATTAATGGAACTCTATTACGTCTACACCAACACTCCATTGGAATTATGTTTCTATTTTCTTTCAAAGGATTTTTTTATATTTTTATATTAAAACATTATAATATCTACTAAATGTCATAGACTTAGGATATTCTCCCCCAAATGCCTCCATCATGGTCTCCACTACTTCCGCACATATCCATGTGGAATCCCTATACTCACTTGATTTCAAATTATTTGACCACTCTTGAGAGTTATTCATCGTCATTGTAAGGTTAAAACCTCATGTTTATCGCTTTTTTTAATATTTCTTCATATAAATGAGTAAAATAACTTTTCCTAATCTCTAGAGATTATTTTATTAATACATTGCTCTTAATCAAATCTAGTTTTACTTATGTGGAAGGTTTTTTAAGTGGTGTCAACGTAATTCATTGATTTAATTTCTTGATTTCCTCTTCAATATCAAAATAAATCCCAATCCCTAATTCATCCATTATTCTATGTTTGATTTAAGCTTCAAATGGTGGTATACTATTATTCTATAGACTTAAAGGAAGTTAATATATCTATATTAAGTAATAATACCCCTATTCTCTCTCACACTCCCTTAAGGGTAGGTTGGAATCAGTATAGTATTGTGTGGAAGTATTTAATATGAATTTTTTAATGATAAATTAAAATCATCAAATTTACCTTTCTAAATGTTTAATGACTATTTGTGATTTAATTTATTGTTATTTTTTTATCATTACATAGAAAATTATCATGTTTCTCTTGACATATTACTATTCAGAATTTCACAATAAACTAAATAGATTACTCACTACTATATTTTTGATAAGAAAGATCCCCAATAATGTTTTTACATACATTATTTATAGTGTTATGAGAATATACCAATATGCTATTTTTTTACTTCATTAATGGTTACCTACATGGTAATTCTTTTCAGTAATTCCACTATAATAGGTTATTGGTTTTTATATATTCATGTCAAGAAGGTACATCATGAAAATAGTAATGGTGGTTGGGATTTGATCACATTACCCTAAATTTTTATACTCGTTATCCTATCCCATTTGGTTCTCTTATGACAAAACTTGGTATTCCATCTACCCTATCCCATGTGATGGGATAACACAATGCCTTTATATTTGTTCTTACCTAGATGATATGGGACAGATATTTCCCTACCTCTATCCTGACATTAATTATAAAATTTTTCAAATTAGTTATGTGAAGGAAAGGACCTTCTTAAATATAATTTCTTTTATTGGGTAACATAATCCATGATTTTAAATAAATCATTAATTTTTACTGCTTTATTTTTAGTTATATCGAGCTATATATTGTTATCTTTGGGAATATGGATTTATTATTAGTAGGTAATGGTGGGGTGGATTCTACATATTTAGTTCCCATACTCATTTCATATACTTGACCTTAGGGGATGTTTTCATATCCTATTATTCTTAATCTAAGAGATGGAAATGTATAAGATCATGGGGTATAACAATAATGAATTCTAAATCTCAAGAATCATTAATTGTAAATTTCTAGAGAATATATGGATTGAGAACTTAGAAGATATCTTGAGAGTTTTACATGGGATATTTCACATTGGAGTCACTAATTTTTGAACATTATGACTCATTTGTCATTGTGGTTTATTTAGAACACATTTTTATTTAATTTTCCTACTGTGGTGTACTTTATGAAAACATCATTCCACGATTGAGTATGTTGTAATGTTTTTGTAGTTTATATTCCACTTAAAGAGTATGTTTTAGGATAAATAGGTATACATAATGAAACCTATTATGTTTTTGATGTGTATGACCATCAACCCCACTGGTATATCCAAATATATGGTGTGAACTACCATTTGTTTTACACAGTTTCCAAGGAGGAAAATTTCCTTCCACAGATGTGTTGTTAAACCCCCAGTGTTCATGCTAGCCTCTAGAGATTTGGAGGTGTTATTTAGGTATAGTGGGGGCATAACCTAGTGTCATTTGGGTGATCAGGTCATGATTATTAAAAAATAGTACCAGTTCCCACCTTAAGGGATCATCGATGACAAACATGATAATAGCTATGATATATGACTATCAAACATCAGGAAATAACCCATAAGTATTTCTAGAATACATAATTATGGAATAATCCTAACATAATATAGATTACAAATGATTATTTTTAACTCCCCAAACCTAGTTACCCAAAGTCGGTGCATTATTACGTATCATTGGCATGATATAAGGAATCATGTCCCAAAAGACCGATTAGTTTAGTAGCCTTGGAAATACTAGATACATTCATAATTTTTACATTACATCATCAAATAAAAACATCAACAATATTTTGTCCCCATTTAACATAGTTACATCCTTATCCTATCCCTGTAGTCGAATATGTCATCTATATGTGGAAGTGTATTTTGATTCCTCGCTGCAAGTTTGTTCAATTTCTTGTATTCCAAGTAATGCTTGAGGGTTACCCCTGAATTTTTGGAGTAATTCATCTATGAACGCCAAAGATATTTACTAGTCTATCAAAAACACATATCCTTTAAATCCTTTACCTCCATCTTCTTCTACCAAAACATTATATTCATCATCCTATTATGATAAATGGATACTGGTTCTACTCTTACAACAATATGAACAGATAAATAAACCTATATTTTAGGAGATAATATAGAAATGTTTCTAGAAAATATTTCCCTGAAATGATATAATTCTTTAGGGAAATCATCTTAATGTGATCCCTAATCATCTATAAACATAATAGAAATTTCGGCTATCACTCCACCTAGCCCATGATGCCCTAGTCTTTCTCTACTTTCTTGGACATCCCATTCACACTTTTGAATATTACTTCCACCCATTGGTGATGTAAATCATACCATATAGTGATATAAAGTCCATATAAGCATGATAATTGTAAAAAACTTCCACACCAATAATGATGTCAAAACCAGTCAACATGAAGATAAAAATGTTTTATTGAAAATTATAACCTTCTATCTCAAGGGGGGGCTATTTTTACTAGATCACACTCTATGATTTAATTCCTAATTGAATATCAACTCCAACACACCATATAAATACTAGATTTTAATCCCAAGTCATTCCATGATACTGATGTATGTAAATGAGTGGTAAGCTCTTGTATAAAATAAAATACATAACAAGGTAGATGATAACAAAATCATACCATGAAATGTAGAAGGCCTGAGAATTTTCTCCTCAAGTACAGGTCGTGATGTATAAATATGGTTGGATCTACATGCCTAACTTAAGTCGCGAAAAACTAGAGTACGCCAACTCTACTAATGATGTACCAATAGTGTATAAATTACATGACCATTAATATCCCCTCAACATTATTGGCCAAAAGAACTCTAGATCCCAATCTGATTTAGTTTCTCTGATCCAACTCCAGTACCCGATCACTATACATAACCTCTCTCAATAGCCACAGGAAGGAAGATTCTAAAAAAATATTATAAATGGGCCATCCTACTATAAAATTGGCACTCAATTAGGTATTTTACACATTGAGTTTTCACGTACCCCCACATTCCACACAGAACACAAATCAAAAAACTACAAGAACATGTAATATGACTGGTACTCTCCTTGTGGAAGTTCTCAAAGAAATTCTTCCAACCACTGGATACTACACCACTTTGATGAGATGTTTCACCAATATAATCTGTATTTACAACATCCCTTTACTTACAATCATTAACATGGTCTTAGATTAATATTTCATACATTTTAGTTAAATAAAAAACATTACCCCAATATAGAATAAGAAGTATAAGAACATCACAAAAACCACTTTTATAGGATGGTTCATCTGCACTATAGATAGAGAAAAATCACCAATTATCTATGAAGCTAGATGAATAATCCATAATATACATAGAACATTGCTCTAGGGGAATAAAATCTCTATAAAAAGTATCCCTAATGGTCATAAGGGAAAATTGGTCATATAAGCTATATTGTGAAACCCTCAATATCATTTCTTGGTGTACATATACCAAGTTTTAGATATTCCACAAACATTTGGTGGATCCTAGAATAGTATACATCATGATCTTGACCCTCCTTTCCAGAGGCATCTCCATATTATTGAATATAGACAACACTTTCTCAATCCATAACGTAGTAGCATGGGGGCCACCATCCCCATAGAATATTGGTGGGTTTTGTTGTTGAAACTCTTTCGCCATCACCGATAGGGTAGAGGTATGTCCTATAGCCTTCTTCATTATGTTCTAATAGTATTGGAATAACTCTTGAAACTAGGAATCATCACCCATATGAGGAATAGAAGGAGGTATCATAGGTGGCACTATTTGAGGTAATTGTAGTGGATGAGGGCCCACCACCTTCTTGTGTATGACTTGAGGACACTATGGGGGAATATCTCTACAAATGTCCAGAAAAATGTTCAGATGAAATATGATTACAATTGGATGTTGGTATATGTGAAATGAGAGGTACATGACATCATAAAAGTATGTCATGCCCATATGGATGCTCCTGAATCCAAGTTTGGGAGTCATTTTAGATAATAAATAACCACAAGAGATGATACATTCTGTCAACTACCAAGGTTAGTATTTATTCAAGATCTATACTGTAGTCATGTATCCTAGTATGTGGAGTGTCATTTTCATGTTATAGAGGAAAACATTCTTTATGTATCAATTTTCATCATAATTTATTATAGTCCAATTTTAATTTAGATCAACAAGTTAATTCATTTATATTATATACTTGTTAAATGAATTACCATGACCCAATTTATTAATATAAATTCTATATAAATACAATTGTAAATTTATATAACTGTATCCAAAGATTCACATTCAATAATAGAATGTATCAAGTAATATAAGTCAATTTGAATAGAAAAATCATCATTTGAAATTTATAGAGGCACTTTCACTCTATAAATTAAAAAATGAATTCAAGTATTAGAAATAAAATAATGTTTTAGTATATTTTACATTAGTTATATAAATCAAACAACGGATAATTGACTAGATACGGTTTAATCATCAATAAATATTAGAAATTGATATTTCATTTTATGAAAAAACATTATTAAGAAATTATTTAATCTCCTTATCATGTAGTAACATTACTTGAATGATATATATATCATTCATCAAAAACACAACAATTATCATGTGTTCAGAAAAGGAAACCTACATTCCATGACATAATTCCTTCCATATTAGTCCTCTAAAGTACCTATAAGAAATCATAATGAATTATTCCATTCTATACAAGTGTATGGATAAAATATAGTCCACAATAATAATAATAATAATAATAATAATAATAATAAACAACACAGAAAGTGCACCACCAAATGTTGATATCAGTATAATTGTAACAAGCATTATAGAAAAACATCAATTTCATTATATGTGATTTATCATTCCATCATGCATGGGTTAGCTACACTGATGCATAATATTTTTACCAAATTATAAAACATCATTGTCTTATGTCTTCCAAACTAAAACACTATGAAAAAAGGAAAAAAAATAGAGATCATAGAGACCAATTTATAATATAGGGAACCTAGTTCATTTCTAATTAACCAATCCCAATTTGTACCATGGCCTTAAGTGTGCCTCCCCACACGCAAGAGGCCGGTGACTAGTAGTGAGGGTATATGGTGGTATAGTTGGGAGACTATACCCTCATGATCATTTTAGGATAGTGGTGATAATAAATGAATAAAAGGACAAAACATAAAAATGACAAACAGATCTGTTGAAGTAAATCATCTAGATAGTAGTAACAATGAATCAAAAAGAGAAATTAAATATAAAATGGATAATATGTCATGGAGATTCACAAAAAACATTAATAATTTCTACCAATAAACCAATACAGAACATGTAATCAAAATAACCAATAATAACAAAAATTCTATCTCCAATAGAATCACGGGACAAGGGACGGTAATGTGCTCACAACCTTCTAATATATAATTCAAATTGGTATCCATGACCCAATTAATTTCCTATACCATACATACATCAAAAAATTATTTTTAAGTACCAAAAATTTACCAAAATTTGATGTGATAAATATTCAGTAGGCCACCACCAATGGTGTGCATAAAAATAATATCTTGTGTGTAAAAATTATAAGCATGTTTTGGTAAAAAAAAGTAATGCTACAATGTGAATGAAGGATTTAAAAAAGTCTATGAATATAGGTCGTAACTATGATCATTCTATAGATGATGATTTTTAATATATAAAGGTAAAGTGTGCATGTATCTATTCTCTTTTTTATACACTGTGTATGTAATAAGTATCTGACCAATATGGGCCAGGTCCGTAGGATCTAGAACAAGGATACCTCTTTGAGTCCAAGGAACATATCCAAGGGATGTAGGAATGGAATCCAACTTATACTGTTATGGAGCTCAGAGACCATGGTCGATGTGTCATATTATCTGAAGATATAATTCTATACGATGGTCATATGTTACATATCTCAATACCCCTCATCGGTTTAATGCCATAATAATGATCGATTCCATACCATAATAAGGATTGGTTCCATTCCATTGATCAAAATCAATAAAATACCCTTAATATCAAAAATCAATCATATAATATAAAATTATTGTATTTATTATCGTCCATTCATAGTAATAACCAACCATTTCATTAAAAAATCCTGAATTAGTCCATTTATTAACTCTTTTAATGTTTTAAAATAAACCAATACAATTATCCATTATCACACACCCAAAAGGGGTAAATATTATCCTAGTAGGATGGATGGTTTCATAATATAGGTTGTTCAAGTTGAGGTTGAAATCCTCTAACCATTTAAAAGTTATATGAGGGCATCCCATTTCGGCAGTAGACAATTTATTTTTGACATTTGTTTACATTATGAGAAATTCTTGAAAAGGATTATGTATGAAATAATACAAATAATTTAATACATGGAAAAAACATAAGGATGTGGTATATACCACCTACCATGTGGTTTTAGATGAACCTTTTTCTAGTATAGGTCCTTGGTTAAACTATATTAGAATAAAACGTAAGAATAAAAAAATACCCAGAAAATAGTGAATCCTACCTCACAACAAAATAGTTTCAAATATAATGAGAAAAATTGAGAAAATAATGTAATGGATTGTTGAACTTATTTATGGTTATCCAATATGATAGAATAAACTTGACCGGGATACTAGGTGGGGATTAATCCTTGATTACTATCTTGTAGACATGGAAAATCATCAACCATAGGGTGAGGCACTATTCCTAGAGGAAGAGTAGAAAGTATGATGAGAATAAAAAAGAAATTAGGGAAAATAATGCTTTCACAAAAAATTAATAGGGTACATGGTTTGGTCTCATAGTAGGCCAAACATGGAACCAACCATATACAAATACTGTCTTAAGGGGGCTGCCACTTGTATGGAAATGTCACATAGTTTGTAAAAATTGTTGTCCAACTATGAGGTGTCACTACCTAAGTAGAAATATGATTTTTTTCTAGGTACACAGATTTCATAATGAAGTGTAGAATGTTCAAATCCACCAAGTTATAGGTATTCAATTTTTCAATGACCTTGTGTCCTCCCTCACATGGTTTCTAAAACTGTACACCCTCATATATGGGATACACAGTTGATTTATATGGCTACAAAAAAATATTCTCCAAACCTTCTCCTCATACATCTTCTCTAAAATTTGGATCCCTGGGCTATGAACAGTCCTCGGTCACCCATATTTACTTACATGAAAAAAATAGAAATTTATATTGAAAAAAAATTAAACTAAAATTAATTAAAATGAATTTTACTAAAAATAAAAACTTTTTTGTTATAATAATTTAGGTGTTATATTCCTCCAATTTATCATAGTTTAGATCTATTTTCCTTATTCTATGATAATATTCTAGGCCTCTACTAACATTATCAACCTTGGATGATTTGAAAAATATGGTTCATCATTACTAGTTAAGATGGAATTTTTTCCTTTAACCTATGATTAGTCTAAATTTACATTACAATCATAAACCCCATCCTTCTTCTCAAAAAAATTAACATCATATCTATTATATATATATATATTATTTTATGATGTGAAAGATAATTATTTGGTTGGTATAATAAATTTACATCATACTTACCCCTAATATTTTATATTTATTTTGCAAAAGAATTACTTGGATTACCAAATAAAGCCACCCGGATTGTCCCACCACAAGGAAATAAGAACATTCATGGTTACCACGACATAGTGAAAAAAACGTTCGAATCATACATGAACCAGGGGAACAGTATCACCCATAATAAATATACAAAAAAATAAAATCAAAATTAAAATCATTGTAGATATCAAAGAAACATCATATATTAAAAACCACTAAAACTGAATGATGAAAATGAAAATATAGATAATAATGTATAAAGATGAATTCCAAAAAAGTTGAACATGAAAAATAACATGGGAATATCTCTATATGACCCAACCCGCATGAAGTAAGCATGATCTAGGATAGTGATACTCTACATGCCACTCTTCTCATTACATGTATCTTGCAAAACCATGTCGACAATCACCAAACAAAATGGTTGGTCCTAATCACTAAATCAAAGTAGGATATCACTAAATATTATATGAAATGACTATGAACATGACTATATTAGTTGACTAATGGTTATATTTAAGAAACATATTTGGAAGTAATTTTCCATATAAAAATCATTCTATGTTTTTTATTTTCAACAACATGTCAAAATCAAATATAAAAAAGAAATTTGATGCAATATTTATTCCTATGGAATAATATTACGGTACAAATATGTTTCTATCATCATAACAACATCATGTAAATAAATGGGAATAACAGGTAATCAGTCATGTAATATAACACGAAGGCATCCAAAAATATAAAATCAAAACATAATAGTGTGTAAAAAAATATAAAATAATATTTTATCCAATATTATTAACACTTAAATTCTATAAATTTCAGTCCATTATAATGACTACCCACTAGAAATCCATCTACTATTGAAAAATCACCTATTTATTGCTATCTCCTCTAGGGATTTCATGTGTCTTGATTCCCCTCATATGAAAAGGTGTTATTGATGTATAATTAAATTATCCTTCCGTTCATGAAACCAATTAAGATTTCATTAAACATTTTCCAAGGCAAATCCTTTTCTTTTTGTAAAGTCTTTATTATCAATAAAACATTTATATAGAGAAATCATACCACTATCAGGATTGATAAATTATTTCTATTTCAAAATCCTCTTTGATTTATTTTATAAAACACAATATAAGTGTGAAAAAGGGTTCCATAAAAACAACTTTTAGAAATGAATTTAAAAATATATTCATCTCTCATTACATTCATTTACTAAATTCACAATTAAAACCCAATAGAATTCAATTAAACATAAAGCATGCCAAGTGATAGGAAAATGGATGGATGTACCTACCTCAAGAATGAATAAAATGATGTTTAATTTTAAACTAATTATATTAAATGATAATATTGGACCCATAAAATTCAATATACAAGATAAAAACCTATAATTCATTATCAAAACCAATAGATCTTATAATTGAAACCCAATAGGCTTCCATTGAATGATGGGGATAAAGAGACAATATGATATCAAGATAAATGAGGATAGAATGAAAGAAAAACTAAACATAACTTAATGTGATCAATCAAGAATGACCAAGTATAAACAATTTGTAAATGGTATAATCCTATAGAGAATATTGGAGGGGTTGGGATAAGTTAATGGGGATTTAAAAAGATATTAGAGTTAGAAAAAACTAATGTAATCCAGGTAATTATCAATTTTGAGATATATTGATATAGGTACATAGATAGGTCTTATGGTTTTACAAACTATGAACCAACCATGAATTAGACACTACCCAAGGACAAATTAGTCAAATAGTTTAATACATGTGTCCGATAGGTTGGAGAAACCAAGCGTAAGCCCTGAGACATCTACTAATCCAATTTCGAAACATTTTCATAGCTACCCTGGATGCTCAAAGAGTTTTAACATCTATTACAAAAACAATAAAACTTAAACTATAAATAATATTTTCATATCACCCGATATATAAAATTTTAGTACTAACTATGAGTTTATACCATATGGCAGGACTATTTTCTCCAATTCTCTACATTTTCATTCCACTTTTCTTGTAATCATGTTGAACCTCACAAAAAAACCATGATAGGAATTTATTGTACTTATGGACTAGAGGTAATCATAATTCACCTCACTATAAAGTATTTATTCCCCATAATATATCAATATGTAAAAACTAGTAAAATATAATTACATTATTTCATAATCAAGGTCTCAAATTTCCATATCTGATTGTTATCCCAACAAAATATTCATATCACTCAAACCAATAGGGTCATATTTAATCATATCACCTTATAATGTCAGCCCACTATTTGAACATGTATCTCTATAATTAAGGTTACATGTTTAGTCTCATTATCCTTTCACTCATTCACATGGGATTAATACGCCTATTTTTTCAGTAGGGAAATGTTGAACACATCATGAATATAAGTAAAATAAGAAGGTGATTACAAATAATAAACTACCATCATGAGTCACTCAAAAATATAAAATGGTGTTACATTATGAGGTTCTAACCTAAAATAGATCTCTAAACACTGATATCCTATATTGGTGAAACTCTTAGGAAAAATTGGTCACTTACAGCAAACTCCAGTGGATAATGATGTTGATTAGAATAAGATATCTAGTGCCTATGAGATTTTTCTAACCACATTATAATCAATTTCATTATATTCATCATCAGCTAGATGATAATCATCCCAAAAAATGAATTTTCTAAAACATATTCCAACAAAAATTTTATCCATAATGCCTCTCATAAAATGAAAGAAATAGAAACATCCTAATCAGAGGATGATAACTATTATTTTATGAAAACTCTACCATGAGAATGTATTTATCCCATGAACCACTAAAGTCAATAAAACATTCCCTAATAATGTATTAAATAATTTGTTTGGCTCACTATGATTGGACATCCATCATGGGATGATAATTTGTACTTAACTTGAACTGAGAATGCATCGCTACCTAAAATCCCCTCCAAAATATTTATGTGAAGAGAGGGTACCTATATGAAATGTTAGACATTAGAAAACCATTAACTATGAAAATATCTCACACATACATCCGAACAAGATACTTTACCTTCTTTGAATCCTTTATATTTAAGATGTGTTCAGATTTTATGAGTCAATCAATAATAAACCATATCAAGTCCTTACCATTATGGTTTTGAGATAGAAAATTAACAATTTCCATGGATATCTCATTATATTTCCAAGAATGAATGTGAAATGTGTATTAGAAATAATAAATTTATTGATGTTCAAACATAATTATTTGAATCATAAGGCACATAGACACAAAACCAATAATTTATTTTCTCAATCTAGACACCAATAATGATGTCTGAACACATGGTACGTATTGGTAGATTCGTGGTCAAGGAAAAAATCTATCAAAATCCATTATCCATAAACTATATCCTCATGTATATTAAAATAACTATCCATCCAATAATGGTCTATACATTATTTAGATATTGATACCACTAACTCAATGTCTCCCCACAAAAAACATACTAAATCACTAACACAAAGTATCCCCCACTTGCACATGTTGAATTCAACCATTTATAAGTGATACAACCCATATAAAAGATAAGAACACATGTCCTCCATATCTACCTTAATACCTGGGAATCTCGGAAAATAATATCTTCAAAACCCAATATTCCATTGGTTCCTTCACTGTATGGGTCAAAAACACTCCACCTAAAGTTTTTATGACCATATTCACTTTTCTACCTATGTAACAAATATCAAAGTCAATGATCTGGATACACATTACCAAGCATCTATTTCTCATGTTTAGAGCCCTCTATGTAAAGATATACTTCAAAAACTTATAGTAATAAAAAAGCATTATCAACTCCTCAAATAAATAATTGTTCCATGTTTTATGTGTGTGATTTAATACATCCAACACAAGATCATGAATAGGATAGTTCTCTCCATGAGGTCATAACCGATGAGATACAAATAGTAATACATGTGTGCACTAAATCAAAAAAATATAACTCATACCAACTATGTGATAGTAAAAATAATTAATAACACCCAATTCATGAAGAATTTGGACTTGCGTAAAATTCAATATGGCATTCAACTATATATAATATCGATGGCACTAGTACCTCTAAAATAATATCACACACTTATAGGACAACTCTATCACTAGAGATTCAATATTGTAGATGAAAAAAATAACATATAATAACCAGCTAATTCTAAGGAAAATTATATCTCATACTCATTTTTTGGTTACTCCTGATACATCACATTCTGTATTGTATTGGGATCCACTGAGACATACTTCCCAAAAATCATAGGGCCAAGAAATTTTACCTCTTAAATCAATAATTTTCAATTTGAATGACCACCATAAATAAGACATTATCTCATTATTCCAAGGATGATATTTTGATTTTAAAAAACTTGGGACATATGATATAGTTTTCTATAAATAAATTTGATTTCATTGATATATTTACCTATATAAAATATCTAGTTTAAATGATATGTGATATACTATTAAAATTGTATTTATTATTTTGATAGTTATCACCAAGACATTGGATTGAGGTTTTTGAATAAGAATAACTAAGTTATTAAAACTTATGATCCAAAAATGTATAAAATGATTTCAACGGTTATAAACTAACACGAAATGAATAAGATATCACTCGAACATAAAAGTAATGTTTTTTATGAAAAACTATTTTTATACACACAATGTGTTTTTATCGTAATAAATTAAATTATTTACTAATTTTAAGTTGTTTTAATTAAATTTATATATTATACACTAAATCATTTGTTTTATAATTCAAAAAATTTCCTTTCAAGGAAAGGTGAAAAATAAATCCAACTTTATACTTGAATGTTTATATATATAAAAACAACTTTTTCACATTTTTTCCATTTATATTAAAATTAATTTCCTCTATGTAATGTCCCTAATCTGGGTGCAACCCAACGGTGCCCTGAACTCAGTTTTTCAAAAAACCTCATGTGTATTTTCCCAAATGTCAGACGCTTCCAACTAGAAGCGAGGTACAAGGTGTGAAAATTGGGAAACTATGACCTCATTAGCATAGTATACACTGTGGAAAAAATAGTAAACAATAATGGAAGCAATAATACAATACAAAAAAAGTAAACAGTGGAAGAATAATAGTAATAAAACAACTGAAGAATATATATATATATATATATATTTCATGTCACATATGTCTAGGAATGCAGCCAGAAAAGTCCTAATGCTCGAAATACAATACAGAATCCAATTTACGAAAATCAAGTAAACTCCAAAAAAATCTCAAGCCTCATCTTGGTCTCATTATTTCCATATATAGAAGCAATCAAGTACCTGATGATGAAGGGAGATTGTCCCTATCAATACCTGAATTCTTACAATCTTATTGGGTCCAATACATGACCAAAACATGGTTTGAGAATAATCTAAGTAAGCAACCACCAAAAGATCTATTCCCAACTGTCAGTGAATATATATAGCAGTTAATATGAAATTAGTATGAAATAAACAAGTATTTACTCCAAAGTAAACAATCCTATAAATTTCATATTCAATTTCATTTGTTATTAAATCCATTGAATCATGTAAACCTTGGGATCTAACCTATGATTTCCATACCCTATGTATGTAACAAAAGAGATGTATCAGAAAACCATATAAAAAATCAAGTAAGTCTGATTCCAAACATGTTACTAGGCTTGGAAAACTCATCACAATCATTCAGTTATTCATAAACGACCCTCAACGATGCTCTCATGGTCTTACCCCTTTGGTTCCACATATTATAGATCAATTACAAACGACCACCTGGGAAGCTCTCACGATCAATAACCAATGGTCAACATGGAATCAAAAAATTATAAATGACAACCTTGTTAGCCCTCACTGTCAATACCCATGGGTCATCAAATCAGAATCAATTATAAACTAACACCTAGGAAACTCTCGTGGTCTAAACCCCTTTGGGAAGCTCTCACATTCCAATCCCCCTTGTTCAAACATTTCCAATGCATATCACATTCATTTCATATAAATAATAACTCCATCCGAACAAAACAAGGCATGGAAAACAACACAAGCCTCAAATGCATCCTATACCAAACTTCCATAAACAATCACTCAAGGGAAATACACCCATGAGGTATCCCTTAGATATGGTGTATAACATCACACATAATAACCTACCCTTTATCAATTAAATAAACCAAAATAAGTGATTAATAAGGTTAAATTATAAATCAAGTAATACCCCAAACATGGGTATGGGGAACTTCAAGCATATATAATCCATGACAACACAAAGAAAGGCACAAAATACCTACCTCGATGTTGTTCGATCGATATACTTAAAAGTCATCCCCTAAATCAGTCTAAACCAGTGTTGATCTATAAAAAGGGGAAAATACCTAACCTTGAATAAAAAATAAGAGAATATAAATTAGGAAGAGAGGATCTAGGGGTATTGAGAACTCACTAATGGGATTATAATGCACCCAATAGTGTCTCTTTCAAAGTTCTGATGGATAATCGGGAGGGGTTTGGAGTTCATCGGCCATTTTTTAATGCTCCTGTACAAACCACGACCAAAATAAGATATTTCCTAATATGAGACGCAACCCCACTCTAATATATCAAATAAAAAGAAAACTACACAGTGTAATCATTAAAAATACACACCAAGTAGTACCATTAACTGACCCCAACTTAAGCGGTCTTCTAGGTCACCACATTGTCATGTACTCGGCCATTACACGGTCAATATGTGGATGTACGTAGTAACCACGTACATGGTGTGTACATAGATATACAAGTAATGTACTAAGAATAAACCCCATCTCTTTTTTTTACTCAAAGAATCCCAAAATCAAGATCCATATCTGAAAAAAGATATGTGTTCTTACAAACTTCCCCCTTTAAAGAAATTATTCCCTGGATTTCCTTTCCAATGGAGAAAAAGAAAAATCTTTGAACAACATCAGCCACTACGATCACACATAGGCATCCCTCAATGAAGTCTTATCCTGCACTTGCCTGTGCATCCATAGTACTCATACAAGAGGAACATATTGTCCATGGAGAACCTCTGTGTTGCGATCTACAATCTGAATAGGGTGATCCTCGAAGGGTGCGTCCACCTCCAACTCAACCTCTTCATGTTGAAATATATGAGACGAGTCTAAATAGTAACGTCATGGCCGAGAAACATGAAATATTTCATGCATAGCTTGGTAACTCTTAGGTAACTTCAACTGATAGGAAGCCAACCCAAATCTTTTCAAAACCTCAAACATCTCAACATATCTCACTTAAAGATTTCCATGTGTCCTAATCCTTTTATTTCATGACCTCGGTGTGGCATGTAGAAAAATCTAATATATGACCTCGAACTCCAGAGATCATCTCCATTGATCAGAAGAATATTTCTACAGAGAATGTGCATTATCTATCCTCTTTTGAATTAACTCCACCTTCTTAGTGGTCTCCTGAAAAAGATGATGTCCTAATATAGCTACCTCTCTTTCATCCATCCAACATAGGGGTTATCGGCATGGCCTAGAGGAAAAAGCATCGCAAGGTTCCATCTGAATTGTGGTCTGAAAACTATTGTCGTAGGAAAATCCAACCAAGGTAGGTGTCTCTCCCATGATCCCCCGAAATCTAGGATGCATTCTCTATGTATGTACTCCAAACCCTAAATCGTGCGCTTAGAATTTCTATCTTTCTGGGGATGATAGGTTGTACTCAGATGTACCTATATACCAAAATATCTTTGTAGTCCCTTTCAGACACAATATGTAAACCGGGAATCCTTATCTGAAATGGTAGAGTGAGGAATCCCATGCAAACATAAAACCTCTCGAATGTAGAGCATTCCAAGATCGTCAATACTAATGGTTTAGTTGATTGGTATGAAATGTGAATCTTTTATGAGTCTGTCAACAACAACCTATAAAACATAATTTCCTCAAGGATACCTTGGAAAATCATTCACAAAATCCATCACAATGTCTATCAACTTCCACTTTGGAATGGGTAACTGCTCTAATAGCTCTGTCCGTCGCTGATTATCCTCCTTCACCTAATGGTAGCTAGAAAATCTCATAAAAAAACTAGATACATCATTCTTCATACCTGGACACCAATACAAATGATGTAAATCTCAAAACATCTTGTGATAATAGGATAGATTGCCCATCCTAAGGCATGAAAATCCCACAATAGCTCCTCGCATATATCTTCTAACACCCATATGCACCAATGAAAATGAAAAACCTCATCCTCATCAATGGTCCACCCCAGAGTATGGACCTATCCTGACACACTCTCCTGTAGGACTAGATCTTCGTATTATGATAGCCACCTCATTCAATCTTGATCTAGTAGAGAAGAGGTAATAACTATAGAATAATAAAATGCCTTCCCCTATTTTTCATGCACCTCCAAATGCATTTTAGAAAATAGAGCCATAAGCTTCCACTCACTATTGTCCTCCTGAATACTAATATCTACGTTGTCATGCTCAACGCATCAGCCACTAGGTTTCCTTCCCTAGGTGTGTATGAAATCTCAATGTCAAAATACTGATGGTAATCAACCCATATTTACTATATCAAATTTTGATCATGCTAAGTAAAGATGTAATTGAGGCTTTTGTGGTCTGTGTACACCACAAAATGCTCTCCATTATGTAATGTCTCTAGTTGTATAAAGCATGAACCACTATAGCTAGTTAAAGATCGTGCATAGGGTAGTTCATATCATGTGGCCTCAACTGTCAAGACCCATATGCAATAAATCTTTCCCCATACATAAGAACTACTCCTAGCCTGATAAAATACGCATCATAGTACACAGTGTAACTATTACCCTGTTTCAAATAAAATAGTATCAATGCTGAAGTCAATCTCCATTTCATCTTCTAAAAGGATAAATCATAGGAATCTATCCACAAGTAAATCACACGCTTCATAGTATAGACTGTTAGTGGTACTAAAGATCATTAAAATTATTGAATAAAGCATATGTAGAAACTAGAAATCCCTAGAAAACATTGTACCTCAAATAAGTTTGTCAGCTTCTCCAAGGAAACTACCACTCTCACCATCTCTGGGTCTACTGATACTCATGTCTCTAAGATGACATGACCGATGAAATGATTTTTGTCCATCCAAAAGTGGAACTTTGAGAGAATATCATATAACAGATGCTCTCTTAGTGTACATAGTACGATCTCAAGATGGATGGCATAGTCGTGTCGAGTGTGAGGGTACACCAAGATATCACCCATGAAGAATACCTTAAAAGAATCCAAGTAAGGATTGTATATTGGGTTCATTAGTGCCTTGAAAACTGCTAGTGCATTCATGAGACCGAACAACATAACCAAATATGCATATAGACCATACCTGCTCGGAAATAATTTAAGAGGTGTATCTGATGGTCAAACGCTCAACCGGTGATAACTGAATCTCAATTCAATATTTGAGAACTCACGAGATCATTGAAGCTGACCAAAGTGATCATCAATACTCATCAAGGGATATCGGTTCTTTAATGTCAGCTGGTTCAGCTTCCGCTAATCTATACAATGTCTGAGGGTATCATCCACCTTTATCATAAAGAGAACAAGTGAACCCAAAAGATATTTATTGGTCCAGATGAAACCCATGGACTGCAATTACTCTAATTGGTTCTTGAGCTCTTATAAATCTGGTCTAGCCATCCTATATGGAGGAATTGACAACGGTGTAGTTCCTGGAACAAACTCAATAGAGAAATCCAACTCTTATTCCAAAGGTAAACCTAAAATTTAGGCTGGAAACACATCCCTGATGTGATCCATCACTGGAGGAATGTTAATCTGTGAAGTCCCATATTCATCCAGATATAGTCTATCAATATGGGCTATAAAAACACCTAACCCATGACGCTTGGGTCTAGTTATGCTCATCTAGACATCCTATTCTCCCTTGGTTAGAAACGATCTTCCCTCTAGTGATATGAAACTCACCTTGCGGTGATTTAACTCAACAATGGCCTGAAAGGAGATCAACGAGTCCATTCTGGGAATTAAATCGAAGCCCATCATATCTAGTACATTGAGGTCCCATAAGAAGTGAAACCCACAAACCTGAAGAGGGCACTCATTTCACTGATGTACACTAGCCTCCCCAATCGAAAATGGAGTTTCTTGCATCATAAAATCATCAATGGTAATGATATAGAGCCCATGGAATTCTAGAAAAGAAACAGATATAAAACTATAGGAAGGAGCTATATCAAAAAAGAGAAGAAGTTAAAACTAAGGCAACTAGAACCGTACCTATAACTTTAGAGGTTCTATGATCCTCCTCCTACTAGGTCTACTCCAATGCAATACTCTGACCTATACCACGGCCTTGTGACCCTGGCTGGATATCCTAGGCTGGTCCACCCAGCTGTCACTGAGAACCTATCATTTGGATACCAAGGCTGTGACCACATCCTCAGCTTGACGAACCCCAATTCTCAGACTGATGAGAAACTGGTGGTCCTGATCTAGAATGTGGAGTCATAATTGATCCCCTCTCACTAACTTCTGGTGTGAAATTCCAAAAAAAACATTGAATGTGTCATATCCTACCACATGATCGGCAGTCGACTCGGTCCTTTGGGTAATGTGGTCTCTTATTAACACTCTTCCCAAAGTAGTAACACACCACTTGGATACCTAAATAAACATCCCTACTACTAGAAGAATCACCACATGACATCTCCATGCAACGCTTCCTCCTTTCAGTCGAATGAGTACCAACCCTGGATACTGAACCGCCTAGGATCATAGCTCCATACACCCTCAGATTGCACTAGAAAATCAGCGCCTTATTTATTATACCAGCCACTGAATTCCTCATGAAAGCAATAATCTATGATCAGATGGCATACCTGAGACCATCCTCAGATTTCCCAGTGTGTGATAACATGTCACCCCATATAACAGGTGCGAAGTGATGAATCTCTGTAAAGATATAACAATAACCCATCACTAAAAGCGCACCATACTCTAAATGCAAGAACTACTAGGCTCAGTTGTCCCTCAATGTATCTGGAAAGTAATTATAGAAGGTCCTCTGTAACTCTTCCCAAGACATATCCTAATGGCATCCCACCTCTGAGATAACATCCCACCAAATCTATGTGGAATTAAATAGCATGTAAGTCATGAGTTTCACCCTCCTCACAAGATCTATCCCCATATGCTCGAAAATATAATGTGTGGCCTCTAACTAGGAATCAATAGCCTATGATCCTCCATCCCCATATAAAGTGGTAGGATGATGCTAATAGAACATCCACGTCAACTCTTCTATAGTCGGGGAAGGATGTGGTGCTCCCTGAAAAGTCTACATCATCCTCATAAAGACTTCGCGGAGCAGTGCATCAACACTTATGTCCAGTATAACTACTTGTACTAAGATGGTCAAAATGGGGGGATCTGTTGGTAGTCCTTGATCTACAATTTTTAGTGTCTGATCATCAACATATAACTAGCGTATAACCATAGGACATCTTGGTGGCAGGACTCTGCAAGGTCTAGAGTACACCTCAGTACAAAACTAATGAAAACTAAAACTCGAAAAGGAAGGAATAGAATGCGTAAAGGAAATAATTAATGTTTTATAATAGATGGCTACAAGGAATATAGAACCACTACATGGAGTATTCCCTTAAGACATAACATGGGAGTTTACCCCTGATAACTAGGTCGTGTGACACCCCATACACATGGCATGTTCCTCTTGAGACACGATATGTACTTGAATATTACGTACTACCTAGGTACTTCTGCATGGATAGAACTACATGGTTCTACTGGTTTAACACTACACGACATGCAAAATATAGACATGGAGTGTACAAATATTATTCCATCCACCCGTTTTGATAGTCAAATGGATGAATAAATGGTCGATTTTAGCACGTCGTGTACTCTCAATACACAACATGTTCTACCATGGGTTTACCAACCTCGTGTCTCCACTCACACATCTAGTCACACGGTCAAAAAATAAATGGAATGTGCATATAATACATGATGTGTACTTAATAAAAATCATTTCTTCCAGAACATAAGAACACATGGAATGTGATTAAAACAACACACATTGTGTTTTTAGGGTTTTCTAGATAGTAAGCCTCGAGAACTTCTTCGGAACCCCCAAATCTTAAAATTTGTCCCTGTAATTCCATGTTCCTATCTATGAGAGGCCATACTCCCGGAAAATCAAAATTTGTCATCCTTATTCATCTCATATCATAACATAATTTCCATTCATGTTCAAACATGATCCACAAAATTTAGATCCAAGAGGGACCATAACACCTTTGGTACAAAAGCTTGGAATCCATCCAAATGAAACATTACATATTCCAATACCCTATCAAAATATCATGTATTTAAATCACATCATCAATCACAATAGCATGAATATCTACCCAACATCTATCACAATAACATGCAATTAGTAATGCACCATAAATGGTATGATAGAAATGCATGACATGTGATCTATAGAATGTGCCTATATGATGCATGAGATGGAATACCCTCATCTCATTGGGTTTCAATAAAAATTGAACCACATTGATATCAATCACAATTTCATAAACATGTGAATCACCCAATGATGGATACAAATCAACTATAATAGTTTAAAATCAAAAAAATACAATTCAATTCGAGGTAATTTGGCTTTTCCCTGTACATGGGGTAGCTACTCCCTAGAACACATAATTACCAAAATACATTTTCTTCCTATCAATTTCTAATGTCGCCAAATAGTAATAGAAACTAGAAAAGAAAACCAAATATAATACCACGTTGTAACATCCTGGATCTAGGGGACACCTAATAGTGTGATGAACCTGATCGGTCACATAACCTCAAGAACATTTCCCCAAATGCCATAGACTTCAAACTAGCAGCGACAGAAAAAGGTTTGATAATGGGGAACCTATGACCTCATTAGAAGAGAATACATAGTGGGAAACAAATAATAAACAATAGATGAAGTAGTATTACCATAAAACAGAAGTAAATACTGGAATACTGATAGTAAAAAACAACTGGATCACATGAGTAAGATATTTATATCACATGTGTGTAGGAAAGAAGCCAAACAAGTCACAATTCTGGAAATACAATATAGAAACCAAATCATAGAAAATCAAGTAAGCTCCAACATCATCACAAGCCTCAACATGGTCCCATGCTCTCCAACACCAATAGAAATCAAGTACCTGATGAAGAAGGGTGATTTCCCCTATATATACCTACAATAATATAATCTACTTGGGTCCAACTCATGTCCCAAATAGGGTGTGAGACTAATCCCATTAGGAATCCACCAAAAGATTTGTTCCTAACTGTCTATGAATATATATAAAAATTAATATGCAAGAATGAAGCAATAAACTAGGAAGTAATAAAAAGTAAAAAATCCTACAGTTTTCAATTAAATTCATTTACATTTATTATCCAATTCATTGAATCATGTTAACCTTAGTATCTAGACTATGATTTTTATCCCATAAGTTAGTAACGAAACCGATGTCTAAGAATACCATTTAAATAGTCAAGTAAGATCGACTTAAATATTGTGCTTTGGCTTGGAAAACCCATCACAATCATTCAATTATTCCTAAATGACCCTCTGGGAAGCTCTCACGGTCTATCCACTTTGGTTGCACATAGTATAGATCATTTAATGATGATCACCTAGGTAAATCTCATAGTCAATAGCCCTTGGTCAACTTAGAATCGATAAATTTTAAATGACCAACTCGTCATCTCTCACTGTCAATACCCCTGGTTCAACATAACATAATAAATTATAAATGACTAATAGTGCAGCTATCGTGGTTTAAACCCCTTTGAGATTCTCTCATCATCCAATACCCATTGGTAAAACATTCACAATTAGTATCACAAGCATTTTATATATATAATAACTCTATCCTAACAAAAAAAAGGCATGGAAAACAAGGCAAGCCTCACATGAATTATAGAACAAACAACCAAAAACAATCAATCAAGGGAAAACCCATGGGGTGTCCCTTAGATAAGGTATCCAACCTCACACATAAGAAACAAAAGTTTATAAATTAAATAAACTATAGCAGGTGATAATAATGGTAAAATTACAAATCAAGAAACACCCCAAATGTGGGTATGAAGCACATTAACCGTATAAAATATAAGACAACACAATAAATGGAACAAAGCACCTACCATGATGTCATATGATTGATATACTTGAACGTTGGCCCATGAATCATCCCAAACTGGAGTAGATCTACAAAAAGGTGGAAAACACCTTACCTTGAATAACTCAAAAGAGACGATGAATTAGGAAGATATGATCTAGGGGTTTTGAGAACTCATTAGTGGGATTCCAACACACCTGACAGTGTCTTAACCAGATTTTTGATGGAGAATCGAGAGGGGTTTAGAGTTCATCGATTGTTCTATAATTCCAATGTAAGAACAACTACCAGAAGAACATATTTCTGAATAGGATATGTGACCCCACTCTAATATATCCAATAAAAATAAAACTACACAGTCTGTTTATTAAACCTATACATTGTGCAGTAGCCTTAACCAGCCCCCGACATAAGCAGTCTTCCAGGTCACCGCACAGCCATGCACTCAGCCATTACCAGGCTAGTATGTGGTTGTACGTAGTAACTAGGTACAATGTATGTACATGAAAGTACATGGTGGGTACTTAGAAAAAACCCCATTTCATCCTTTTCCCTCAAAAAGAACCCAAAATCAAGATCTATGCCTAAATTGAAGACCACAGTTCTTACACTCCATATATATAAATTTAATATAGAATAATAGAACATTTATTTTAAAATATGAGATTAATATTTAGTAATATAACCCTTTTATTATTGTTCATTATGAATAGTAACCTTGGTAATGTTTTGTTGCCTTGATAAGGGTAAAACATGTAAAAAATGGTTAAAACATTGTGTTATGGATTTAAATTTACACTGAAATATTCCATTATCCAATTACATATCTATAGTTCCAAAATTCTCATTCAATTCTAAAAATTTATGACACATTGTTTCATCCTTATTTGATTATGGATTTTGTATTATATTAAAAAAATGATAAACACAAAATTGAATTCTATTGGCATTAATAATTCTAAATTTTTATTATAATGATAAAAATAGTATATGTTTCCTTCTAAATTTTTATTTTACAGAATAATTAATATTTTTACATATAAATTTTTTATATTTATTAGTGAATGAATAATTATCTTACATTCTTATACAAAACTATCATTGTGTTTATTAATTATATAGAAATAATAAAATAAATGATTTTAAAATAATTGAATGTTGTAAAATTTTGGTGAATTATTATGCTCCAAAAAAAATTGATAGATAAATATAAAATTTTATGATGGTTTAAATATCTTAAATTCAAGTTCCTTTGTTTTCATATTTTCTTAATAGTCAAATTAAATGATAACTGTCAAAAAATACATCAACGATGTTTTATGTTAAATTTAATTTTATTAAATTAGTAGAAGATCATTTAAATATTGAAATAAGTTAAATATGAAAAGAAATGGTAGAGAATTTCTCTCATTGTAAATTTATTGTTAATCATTTCCATATAAGTAAAATTACAACACTTTATTATAAAAAAATTTATTACCATGGATTAGATTAAAATTGGTTAACCAAAGGATTTAACCAAATTATAAGGTTTAGATGACACTAAAACCTATATAAATTTCATTATTATATTATGTTTCAACCATATCCTATTTTAATTTTAATATAAGTCCAATTTGAAGAATTTTTCATTAGAATGAATTAATTATACTAAAATAATTTTGGTAATTAAAAGTGTGTTCTTTCTCTCCCTTATAAAAGGACACCAATTATTTATTTTCATTAAACTAAATTGAGACATTTATATTTAGAAAACCTGGTAAAATTATCTTATAAACCTCTATATAAACAAAGTACAAGTTTGGGTTTTCATTAAATAACATTGAAATGGTTCTTAAGGATCTAAATGAGGTTTCCTGAAGAGTAGGTAACCAACTTACCAGACCTATTTAAATTTATTCCTTACTCTACCTTATATAAGTAAGTTATATTTATTTAAAAAAAATAAATTCTGTATAATAAATATTATCAAATTTGTTTTTATCATTAGGTAACAATTACACAACCTCTACTCCAATAAATGGGAATTGAATGTATTGCCCGTGCATGACTATGGACCGTCGCCTCCATATAGGGATAAAATTCATTTTCCATCACTATATTTCATAGGTTATTTTTTGTTTAGTTTTATATTTATATATGATATTTATGAAATTAATATGATTTTGGAAGTATAATATCATATCTACATTCTTACCTTCCAACCCATTATATAATTATAATGTCACACATGCATGTGTGTGGATTACCACCTTCATGAGGCGATGTGATTAGTTTTCCATTTATGATTTACATGGATGGATATAAGGATAGAATTAATTAAATTATAAAAATTATATGATATAATAATTATTCCATAAGGTTAATTTTTATTTACCCATCATTAATTCCATCTTTTAAATAGTGAAAATAGTGTTCATTTATTAATACATCCTACTATCTCCATGAATGGTGTGATTTGTTTTTTATCTCATCCTTTTATGGGTGATTATAAATATGAATATAATGAATATATAAGATATATAAATTGTAAATAACATTCTCGATATTATTAAAACTAGATCAAATTATAAGTACCATAATTACCTAACATAAATGTTAATGAAAATTAAAACATATAGCCCCAGAAATAATTATTTTCATAATGAATGGCCATGAAATTTGTGTTAAAATTCTATAATTGGTTTTTATTGGATATAATAAGTTTTTACATGATTTTGGTATATAATTATAATAAATATCAATTTATTATATTGGAATTTAGAGCACTTTATAAGAAATTCAATCTTATTGTAAGGGGTTTATATTACAATGTCATTATTTTTGGGGATATTTCATTATCAAGGTTCAAATGATTAAATTTTATTATATAACTCTAATTAATATCATAAATTTTATTATCCATTATTTATTTACCAAGAATAAATTTTTTTCCTATTTTCTCGCACTTTAAGTACTCAGTAGACGGCAAGAATGTTTTAATTGAAATCGACTTTTTTTCTCTCTTCGGTTGGAAATACTTTTTATTTCATGTCCATGTTCTCTAAAAATGCATTCAATGAACTTATTAATTTTCTCCTCTGAATATAATAATTAATTTTAAACCATTTTTAAATTCTTATAATATATTTTAAATTTAATCTTGTAATTTTCCAAAAGAGGTACTTTGGACTTTTTACAAATAATGTTAATGGAATATTTTATTAATAATATACTGGATGAATGGAATTTACTGATTTCATTACATTTTAATGGTTCAAATAGTACTTTACATGTTTCCAACTCTATTCTCTATTAATTTTTTTCCGATTTTTTTTTGAAAAATTTAGAAATTGATATGTTTTTTAAAAATTGTTACTTTCATCAAGAAATGGTTTGGCTATCTTTAAAAATATTAATCTACAATATCATCATTTAATGTTACATAGGATATAATACTAATATGATCAAATGATACCATATATATTCTTTATATAGATGATGTATGGTAATTATGATAAAATATTTATGAAACTCACTTTCTTTTCTACACGTTATATTATGATGAATGATTTCATGATCCTGTGGCATACATATAAATGTATTTATTATTATGTAAAATATGGGACTAGAATTATATGGAATTTCAATCCACTAGTTAAATATTAATATTATGTGAGATCACATGATACATTAGAGGTTATACCAAGTCCCATTTAATTGGTAACATTGATGGTTATGCCAAGTCTGAAAAAGGGTACACAGGAGTTTATCGCAACACCGATGAAAGTACAAATGTGTTTATCCTATGATTTTTATGATAGTAATGTAGTGGTGGGTAGAAATGGAATAATATTTTAATGATTCCGATATTGAAACATTTTAATCCATGCTTTTATTGCATGATCCTATTCCAATGTAATGTTCTCACTACTCATGTTCATTGATCCCTTTATGATTCATATCTTATGAACTGGTAATATTTATTCCATTACATGAATTTGTGATCTATGAATTTATAGGTATGATTTTATGATGTTATCTTCAAGTTATCATACCAATTATATTCATTTTATTTTAAGATGATCGGTGATATATTTCTTTTTTTACCCTTAGTAAGCATCTAATCTCACCCTTTATTATTTTTTATTTTCACTATGAACTGAAGAAAAATATTAAGTATACTATTTTTGAAAAATGTGTTAGTTATGATGAACTAAGTGAGGGAAAATGTAGATATTTTATGAACCAATTTTTTACGTGTCCATGTTTCCAAGGAATCTAAAACATTTTCATTTTGGAAATGATTTTAATGTTATATACTGTGTAGTCATATAAAATGATGTATTATTTTTGTATCAAAAGTATGTATCACTATTTTTGTTATTAGAGATAAGTTTAGTTGCCTTTGGAAATAATGATGGGGATAAATTATTGGTAAAAATTTAGAATAATCCTATGTATTGGAAAAAATTAATAATTTATGGTAAAATAAAGAGTATGGTTTTCCTAAAAAAATATGTGTTCATCGAAACTATAAGTGGAAATGGATTTAGAACATATGAATCTAGTGGTAATAAAAAAGAGTTTGATTAGTAAATATCAAGCATCATTTTGGTGAAAGGCGACTGAAAAATTACTGTACATAGGGTTTGTCTCTCTTAGTGGATATTATTATGTTAATTAAAATATTAATTATGGACTATCATGAAGGATTTTAGTCCTAAACCGATAGATATATCCATCAGAACTGACACTCAATATGAAATACGACACGACTTGAAGGTTCATCCTAATCACTATGGGCTGTAAAATAGTTACTAGGTTTTGATGAACTCCTTGGGAATTATTTTCTCATAAAAACCCTGAAAAAATGCCACATAACATAACATACTCAATAAAAATTAATGACCCCATATTTACATAAACATCACAACCACCATTTACAAAAGGCTACACAAAGGAGACATGTACATGTCATAATGTTCCACATAAATTTTTAACCAAAGCCCAATGGTCCAAAAAGGGGAAGAATCTAACAAAAAGGAACACCAACATCGTTGTGGAATGAGGGTCAATACCCACCATATCACTACCACTGAAACCTACCATAAGAATGCACAATCAAGATCATCCACTTTCAATAACATTGTATCCCTTATATATACCTGAATCATACATCACAAAGTCTATAAATAACCATTGGGTATATGAAGCTTACGAGATCATTTTCCCAAGACACTAAAGACATCCTCACCAAAGTTCTAGTGGTACTCGCAACAACATTATCATGTTTAGTTACTATTCTACAATCATCTGGCTAGGAAGAATGGGTGACAATCATGACCCCCTCCCTCCAAATATATCGCAATGAGGGGAGGGATATAATGACCTTTGAGTCCCACCTCTATTAGGCCCTAGTTTGGAGACTAGAACCAATATTATAGAAAAAATATTATGGAATGTGTGGAATTTACCACTTTAAAAGAATCAATATTAGAAGATAAGATGAAACCGAAAAAATCAAATACATATATAAATAACCAAAATTATTCCCAGAATTAATGTATAAATAGAACTGATATAGTAAAATTTCTCCAAATTTAATAACCAATGGAAAAGGCAACGTAGTGACACCATAGATATCCAAGATCTGAGGTGGAAGTGTCCAGTACGGTCCACATAATCATTCTAGAAACCTGAAATCAGTTTTATATAAGATGTGTGAGCATACAATTATACTAAATAAGAAAACTGAAGTCTGTTGTGCATATGTGAAATAAGCATACTAATGCACCTATATGAAAACAACAGAACATAACAACAACTTTCAAGGTAAACTAACCAAACCCAACCTCACTAAGGAAAACTCACCAAATAATTAAAGTCGTGTAATATAATATAACACGATCCCATAGATAAGGGTACCTCACACTGCTTTCCCACTAGTATTCCACTCTCAGACTCAATGTTGTACTTCATGGGGATCCCGTATCTTCTACATATCATACCACCCACAATAATGGTCATAAAACACCTCACCCATAGATACATGGTCTTTCCACCCCACTAGCATAACCACAACACATCTCACCCAAAAAAACCTAGGCTACCAACCAATAATCTTTATCATGTCTCACTCAAAAACACCTGGGTTGTCACAACTTTCCTAAAAACACTAGGGTCACAACCACTATCCAATGCACTAGCAGACCTCTGGCCATTGAATCATGTACAATACCTACCTTTCCTAATAGATATAGTGGGAATAAGTGGGTACCCATCCATTTGTACTCCTCAATGGATGTTGGAAAAAACACCCCCCAATAGCTCGACTATGCTGGTGTCGACATATAGTCCTTGATATGGGTGGGGTGTGTATAAAAATCACAAGCATATAAAAGTAAATAAATATATATATATAATATCAAGCACTCAATACCCACATATGGGTTAACAAAAAACAATCCAACTCGCAAAATCATCACTTTTACTACCACATCTAAATGAATATCAATACACAACAAAGACAGAAAACCATTTCATATTTCTATAAAATCCCATTTATTCATCCCATTATTTTCAATATTTATAATCAACCACATTTAACCACACAACCCAAAATTTAATTATTCATCAATAATTTTATATTTATTCCATCACTACTTGTGAATCTAGAAAAAGAATCCACAACCGCACTACCTCAAAAGAATGTCCAAACAAGCCACCACCTCATAGCCCCAAAAGCACAGCCAAAACAAACCACCACCGCGCCGCCTCAAAAGAATGACCAAAATAACCACCACCTCACCACCCCAAAAGAACTTCCAAAACAAATATCACCCAAATACCAATTTAACACACTCATTGTCATCCCACTAGATTATCCACACATAAAAACACATAAAAATCTTTTTTAGTTATTTATAAAAGACCCTTTATCACATTCCACTTTATTTTAGTGGTGTTATCATGCCAACCAAAATTATGGGGAAACCATATCAATATCGATGTAAAATTGATTAACAAATTCTGATTTAGGGTGATATGAGAACAATTAAAACTACCATAATACATATATCTATCAAAAATACCCCCCCCCCCCCAACTACCACAATTTTTAGTGGGGAATCAAGGACATACAATCCATGGTATCACAAATAATATCAATGATGTAAGATCATGAGAAAAAAAATCCATTTTCCCTTTTAAATTCCAATTTAACCAATTCAATATCATCGATTATGTTAGAAAAACCATAAATAATAGTTAAATAAAATCAAACCCCTCCCACATGACATGCAATAAAGACAAATGAGGGATTTCCAACCTCAAAAAATCATTACATCTTGTTGTGCACCTCATGATGAATAAAAATTCCCGCAAAACAAAATTTAACCATAAGAATCCAGGGATAAACCTAAAGTGTAAATAAATACCATCAAAATGAAACCCAACACGCACCCCATACCAAAAACTATCACTGTAGAGAATCCCCATGATAAGACTAAAAGATAAATCCACCGAGAATGGTGAGGAACCTACCATAGATCACCCATATACTACCAACAAACATTCATTATGAACAAAAAATCAAAGAGAGGGAATAGGGCTTCATGAACACATTGGGGAACCCGATTTTCTCCCAAATCATGAAAAATAAGTAACCATGTCCGAATTAATGAAGGTTTAGGTGGAAAATAATATTTAAAAATGCACTATATTAGGGGTTTATATGACATGTAATCCCCTTTCATGTTAGGAAATCCATGGGGTTTATCTTCACCTAAAAACCCATCACCTTTTTACTATTTTACCTCGAAAATTTACACATTGTGATCCAACCCTTGATAAGACAAGAAACCTACTTTTATGTCACATAATTCAATTACTCGATGTGTATTTCTTGAAGTAGTTCAACTGCACATCCAACTTACACTGAAAACTTCCAGAACCATCATCGAAAACCTTTAATTACCAAAACTAGAAATGTAATAGAGTAGTTAGGAACAAACCATTACATCATATAATTCTCAATAAATTTTCACCCTCAAGAATCCAAAACCAAGCCCATAAGAAAATGGGGTACAAATAACCACCCCTCAAGATACCACTCTAGGATCTTGTCATACATCAAACACTGCCACCATCCAAACATGAAAAACCAAATGACCACCACCATCTCGCACAACCTCATTACCAAGAAACCTAATCAACAAACCATATCCTCTCACACAAAAGAACTCCCACAAAAACACTACAAAACCAACAAACTGCACCATCTCGAATATAATAATTTGGTAATTATATCCTCATTGTCAATATAATATCCTCTCTAGGAGGAACTGACTCACCCACATAGGTTTAATCGTGTCGTAGTTAATGAATCAAAATTAGGAATCAAGTAATAACCTTTTTATATGTCAATAATTTATAACACAACACCTCACACACATCACAAACCATGTAAAATAGATCATATCGTAAAAAAAGGAATCAAACGTCATATAACAAAGAAAAAAATAGAAAATAAAAATTCAAATCAACTATGGGTACTTGAATCACTTTTGCGTCTATCACACCCAAGTATTTTTCTCATGAATATCATGCCTCTACATCACTCAAACCAATGAAATGTTATGTAAATTCAATAACTCCTCTTTATATTTCTAGATCTCTACAAGTTGTTTAAAAAATATAAAGTATTCCTCGATATTCAAATATACCCAATGAACGAAATTGGAGTCATTGCGATGATACTAAAAAAGATGAGTGGCGTGGAAGCCACTATGGATTATTTCCATATGTGGTCTCAATACCACCTAATACACCACCTCTCCAACTATCATTAATATCTCAAATGGCCCAAAAATCATAGAAAAAATATTACTCCCTCTACCAAACCTCCACTTCCCGTGTCAAGGTGTAGCATTCAAAAAACCATGGTCCCCAACCTTGAACTCCAAGGGCCTCCTTCATTGATCGACATAAAATTTATGTCATTCTTGTGGAGATTTCATATAACGACCCATACTTTACATACATGGTTCTTACTTCAGAATTGAATCATACTTATTACAACATATAACTAAACCATGATAGGACCGTATAGGTATAGTGTCTTTAGAAACTGGGAAACATAAACAACTGGTTCATAAATCATCTACATTGTCTCTCGTTTATTTCATCATATCTAGAGTCCCTTTTGGCATATCCTACTTAATACCCTTCTTCCTGACCTGGGAAAAAACATACAAAAGGGTGAGCACAAATACTCAGTATGGGTAACAAAAGAAATATCAATCATATCATATTCATAATAACATAACATTTTGAAAATCTTAACCTTCAAAAGTGATCATAATATCATAACATGGGATAAATCATAGTAGTGAAATGTAACCCCAATAATCATAATATAAAACACTAAACTTTGTGGCATACACACATAATCATAGAAAATCATTTCATATTAGTCAATTCTCTTTTCCAAGACCATCATAGCGGGAAAAGTCCATTACTGAACCGAGTTCACTCCTCATTCCAGTCCTATATCACTGAACTAGATTAACTAGCCGTTATAGCCATGTCTATCTCATGACATATAAATCTTTACCCAATGCATTGGAGGGAGATATAGGTCCCACCCATCTCATAATTAAACCATTCTTATGTGTTCCATAAAATCATAAATCATACATCATAGCATAACCCATGTAATAAAAAATGGGATTCTTAAACATCGTGACATCATAAAACAATTCATATAAAATAAAGGACTTCATAAAAATAATTCCATCACAACATAATCAAATAAATGTAACAATTGGGATAGAAACATAAACCTATATTTTCTTAGATGGAAAATAATTTTGATAAAACACTTGAACTCCATTCCTGAAGAAAATATCCTTTCTACTTCAAAGAAAACATTTTTCCTTTCTTAACATGTCATAAAATTTTAAAAAAAGTTAATTAAAAATAAACTTGAAACCATGTAAAGGAATATTCTTGGAAATAATTTTCTATGAAATCATAAAAATCCATTCATTCCTTATAAGTGAAAAAAAATTCTTCTCGCACTTTGGCCGGAATGGTCAAAAAGTATCTCAAACTGAAAACGACAAAAGATTCCATTCATATATTTTTCTAAAAATTCACCAATATGTAAAATTGGATTTAAAATTTTTTAGGAGGATAGAAATAATATTACATATTGAGGAAACGTGGATGTGGATGATAAATATTCCCCAGAAAATTCTGAAGAATAAATAATCTCTGATAAAAATGGGATTGTGAGATTTTCCCTTACATTAGGTCTGATTTGCTTCGTACATATCCGAACCTCCTGTATAATGATTTAAATAATGTCATTGAATTATTAAAGAATCATATTTATTGTTATGATATCATATATGGTCATATTATTATCTTCTTATCAATAATATTTCATTGCTACTTGATATTCAGGTGTTCATTGCTTTATGTTCTTATGCGTTTTTTGTCGAATAAATTCTTATTATTGTTTTTAGGTTATATATACCTCATTCAATGAATGGTATTAGTATAATATATATAATATTTATTCATTAAATTCATTTAAATAATCATTATTCAATAAAGATCATGTAGAACGAGTCGCATAACATCGTGGAGACGGTAGGTCGTACGTACGCACAAGCGATGATATCGTTCCCATGATCGTGGAATTGTATTGAATTGTATGTATACTATTTCATAATCAATATTAATTTACAATAATTATATATAGTTATTATTTACACCATTATACCCATCCAAGTAAGGTGGCGGTGGAAAACAGATTACACAACGGCATGGAGACGGTATTCCGTACGTACGCACGTGCGGTGATTTCATTTTCTGTAGGATGGTTAGAAGGTGTAATATGGTTGTTTCATATTTATAATAACATATCAGTATATTAGTTATACTGATGTTTTTACTTCATAATGAAACAACTAAATAAGTGGAAGTAGAAGAAGAAATCAATTTTAAAGAATCGGTAACGGATATTACCTCTTCTTTGACACGCCTCTTTGAAACCTATTCTTAGGGAATTAAAATTGGTCTTTGAAGAAGACCAAGATCTCTAGTATGTTTCATGGGATTTTGAGAAGAGAAATGGTCGAGTTTTGGCCGAGCATGAAGGCTCAAAATGGTGTGAGGAGGAAAGGGATGAGGTGCCCTTTTATAAGGGAGGAGAGGGGCACCTTAGGAAAAACCTAAAATATTATTTTATAATAAAGTTATATTCAGATTATAATAGCTCCAAATTGATTTATTTCAAGGATAAAGTGGGGATGGGTCGAAATCCTCTCAACCAATAGGTTTTAGACAAGTTTAGGTTACTATTGTATCCTTATCATTTAGATTTAACTCTAAGTTAAATATTTTAACTTTTACCGTGACTTCTGTTTTTCTAACACTATATGGTTAATAAACGTACTATAACAAGTCAAATGAACCCCAAGTGGATAATTATTAATATATATAACCTTATCTATGTCATTTGGCTGAACCTAATATTTTTAGGAATAGAATAACAATTAATAATATAATATTTGTTTTAAAAACTATTTTATGTAAATTTTGACACTATTTGGTAATTGATTTTTTGTAAAAATTATAACCGCATGATTAGTTTGAAAAAAGTTAATTAAATCAACAATAACATGTCATATTAACCTATAAAATTAGGTTACTTCCTAAAAAGTCTCAAATTACATTTATTTGGTTATTTATAATATCAATTATGTTAATATTTCATAAATAAGGTAATTACTACATCATCATTGTTCCATAAATAAATTAAATTATTTAATGTCTAAAAATTATAAATAAAATACCATTATGTTGAAACTCTTTTTTGATTTCTAATTAATATTTATTGTCTAATTTATCTTATGTATAACCCTACATTAAAAATGTTATTACTTATTAAACTTTGATTTTAACTATTTTAACCCTTCTTTAAATAAAATAATAATAAATGTCCTAATCTAATACAAGTGGACCTAAAGGGTAATATTTTATTACTAAGGTTGTTTTTGGTCGACTTACACTTATCCAATAGAATTATGACATTTGTTAGGGTAATAATAATATCATTTTTACCCTTAATTACCCTATTTACTTTTAACCGTGGTAAATAAAAGTAAAAAGTTACTATTCACCAAAAATTATTTTTATCTTATTGAACCAAATTTTACTCCTTGATATTAACCATGTCTCTCGGATTTTCAAAATTCTACTCACAAAAGTGGTAAAATTACGTTTTATGTATATTTGCAAATGCTCCTAAGAGGTGGGTAAAAGACTGTGAAAAGATCAATAACATTTTTATATATCTAAAATAATTATAAAATGAATCTAATGAATTACATTGAACTTATATAGATATTATGTATAAATTTTGATCTAAAATAAATTTTAATAAAATAAATAATTATATAAATAAAAAGTTGGTTTTTAAATAGTAACCTAGTGTTTTCACTATTCTTTAAAAATTGAATGTTTTTATAAAAATAACAAAATTTTACCCAATGATAATTTCAATATTCAGAATCCAAAAATGAAGTCCATTTTGAAGATAAAATTTATTAAATTTCAAAAGGTGGGTATTACTATTCATAATGGCTAGTTTATATAATATTTTAATAACATATCGTTGTTTAGTGAAACTCGATATTGCGTACAACACACGCTATCGAGGAAGGTTGCTCTGGTGTAAAACGCAAGCCCGGGTACTACTGTGTGTAACAAAAAATTCCTTTGATGTTGCGTATAACATAAGACATAAACAATATACTTCTCATAAAATATCAGGTTGTTACATTCTACCCCCTTAAAATAAACTTTTCCCTTGAAATTCATCACATTATAACAAACAGATGAAGATACCTCTCTCTAATCTTATCCTCAAGCTCCCATGTAGCTTTTTCTAATTGGTGGGTACTCCATAAAACGTTAACCAAGTGAGTGGTATTGTTCCGTAGAACTTTTTCGCTACGATCCATAATCTCTATAGGTTGTTCTTCATAAGAAAGATCTTTCTCCAACTGTACAACTTCTGAGCTTAGTACATGTGAAGGATCAGGTATGTACATTCTCAGTAGAGATACATGGAACACATCGTGAACTTGAGAGAGATTCGGTGGAAGCGCCAATCGGTAAGCTACCTTCCCAACACGATCCAGTATTTCGAAAGGACCGATATACCTAGGGCTCCGCTTTCCTTTCTTTCCAAATCTCATTACTATCTTCCAAGGAGATATTCGTAAGAACACTTTATCACCCAATTCAAACTCTGGGTCTTTTCTTCCGTTTTCGGCATATCTTTTTTGTCGACTCTAAGTTGCTCTTATGTGTTCTTGAATAGATATTACCTTTTCTTCCAACTCATCAACAAGATCATGTCCTAATAGCTTTCTTTCCCCAACTTCATCCCAGCAAGTTAGTGTCCTGCATTTCTTTTCATAGAGAGCTTCATAAGGAGACATCTGAATACTGGAGTGAAAGCTATTATTATAAGAAAATTACACCAAAGGTAGGTGTTGATATCATACACCTTTGAAATCCATAGAGCAAGCTCTTAGAATATCTTCTATAGTTTGAATTGTTCTCTCAAACTGACCATCTGTTTGAGGATGATAAGCAGTGCTGAAACTCAACCCCATATCAAATGTATACTGAAGACCTCACCAAAACTTCAAGTTAAACCTCGGATCCCGATCAGATATAATGGAAAGTGGTACTCCATGAAATATTACCACTTCCTTTACATATATCCTGGCAAGCTGATCCAGAAAGAAATATTCTCTAATAGCAATGATGTGTTCCGACTTCGTAAGACGATCAACTATGACCCAGATAGCATTATTTCATTTGGATGTTTTAGGAAGTCTACTGACAAAGTCCATAATTATTTTTCCCCATTTCCATTCGGTTATGGGTAATGTTTGTAACATCCCCTTAGACTTCTGTCTCTCATCTTTAACATGCTGACAAACCAAGCATCGAGAGGCATATTCAGCAACATCTCTTATCATGCCATCCCACCAGAAGTACTCTTTCAGGTCCCTATACATCTTCGTGCATCTAGGATGAATAGAGAATGAAGAACTATGAGCCTCATCCAGTAGCTCCTTATTTAATTTTGGGATGGGAGGAATACACACCTGATTCATGAACCTTATTATCCCATCACAATCAAGGTTGAATTCAGGAACATTTCTCACCTTCTTTTGTAACTATACATCATATTTTTGTTTCTCTTTAATCATCACATGTATATATGGTTGAAAATTAATTTGAGAAAGATAAAATTTTTCCCCTTCCATTATAATCCCAAGATCCATCCTTTGTAAATCCATAATTATTGGATCATTTTTTATCCTCATCATGGATAATCTAGCATGGTCTTGTCTACATAATGCATCTGCCACCTTGTTTTCTTTCCCTGGGTGGTAATAAATTGAGCAGTCATAATCCTTAATCAGCTCCAACAATCTTCTTTGGTGGATATTCAACTCCTTTTGTGTGAAAATATACATTAAACTTTTATGATCAGTATAAATATCACAACTTTCACTATAAAGATAAATTCCTCCAAATCGTTAATGAAATGATTACAGTAGCTAACTCCAAATCATGAGTTGGGTAATTTTTCTCATGGATTTTTAACTATAGTGAGGCATAATCGATCACCATATCGTTTTTCATGAGAAAACACCCCAATCCCTTCTTGGATGCATCACTATAGTTCACAAAACTCTCTCTACTACAAGGCAGTGTGACCACAGGTGCACTAGATAACCTTCTTTTCAAATCCTTGAAATTCTCTTCGTACTCTTCTGTCCACATGAACATAACTCCTTTTTGAGTCAACCTGGTGAGTTGATTAGATAATCGTGAAAAATATTTCACAAAACATTGATAATATCCAGCCAAACCAAGAAAACTTCAGATCTCAGTTACTGTTGTTGGTCTCGACCATCTTTCGATAACCTCTGTTTTTTCTAGATCCACAGATATCCCCTATTTTGAGATTATGTGACCCAAAAATAAAATTTTTTGAATCCAAAATTCATAGTTGGTAAATTAGGCATAAAGCTTCCCTTTTATTAGGGTCTTTAATACAATTCTCAAGTGATCTTCATGTTCTTCTTTTCTCTTTGAATAGACAAGAATATCATCTATAAAGACTACCACAAACTGATCAAGATAGTCTCTAAAGACTCTATTCATTAGATCCATGAAGATAGCAGGGTAATTAGTAAGACAAAATGGCATCACTATAAATTCATAGTGTCCATACCCTGTATGGAAATCCGGCTTTGGTATATCCTCATTTTTGACAGTTAATTGATGATACCCTGAACGAAGATCAATCTTGGAAAAGTATTGAGCTCCGCATAGTTGGTCAAATAAGTCATCAATGCGTGGGAGAGGATATTTTTTCTTGATAGTGATCTTCTTAAGTTATTGATAATCAATGTTTAGTCTCATTGATCCATCATTCTTTTTAACAGACAAAACAGGTGCTCCCCAAGGTGATGCACTATGGAATATGAATCCCTTATCAAGTTTCTCTTGGAGTTGATTCATCAATTCCTACAACTCAATTGTAGCCATTCAATAAGGTGTCTTTGAAATAGGCATATCACCCGGTATGAGTTCTATTGAAATCTCAACTTCACGATTTGGTGGAAGACCTGGAAATTCCTCTGAAAATACATCATCAAACTCCCATACAATGTGTGTATTCTTAATCGTGAGTTTATCTCCAACCATTTGAGATAAATAACCTTAATTTATTGGAATCAAGACCCATCAGATGGAAGAAATTTCCACATGAAGGTTATATTCATCATTGCATCGATAGATGATAGTAGATTGATCAGGAATATTAAATGTGATTTCCCTTCTTTGGAAATTGATATGAGCTCTGTATAAAGAAAACCAATCCAGTCCAAGAATCACATCAAATTCCACTATAGAAATGATCACAAGATTTTCAAGAATCACTTTCCCACAAACATCAATCGGAGAAGAATTGTAAACTTTTGATGTGACTGTTGTGACATTATGGGTTGTCATAGCTAACTCAATATCTAACAGCTGAGGTAATATGGAGATACCCTTAGAAAATTCTTCAGAAATAAAAGAGTGGGTGGATCCAGAATCAAATAAAACATTTGCTACTTTAGAGTGGATGGTATGTGTACCTTTCACCACTTCGTTATCATACTCCACATCGCCAGTAGAAATTGCATGTGAATTTCCTTTATCTTTGTCCTTAAGAGTTTGTTGACGTCGATCATCATCAACAACCCTTGGATTAGGGCATTGATTGGCATAATTCCCCATTTCCTTGCACTTGAAACATTGAAGTGTAAGATGTGCATTCTATGTATCCCTTTCTTTTTTCGAATCATTAGACATCTTCTTCCCATTATTTCGACATTCAACTGCCCGATGACTTTCTTTTCCACACTTAAAAAATTTACTTGTCCCTTTAAGACAATTCCCTCCATGTTTCATTCCATTCTTTGATCATAAAGGAAAATCATATTCTTTTCAGCGTGGTCCTTATATTTTCCCTTGAATTCCATTTTCCTCTTCTTATCAAACCCATATGACTGATGGCTTACTCCAATCTCCATATCAACCATGAGAGCACATCGAACAATTTTCTCGTAGCTATTGAAGTCCCTTATGGCAAACTCTCTTTGAAGACTTGGTTTTAAGCCAATAAAGAATCGATTGATCTTACTCTCAGGTTGGATAATAATTCCAGAAGCGTACCTTGAATGTCTTGTAAAATTTTCTTCGTACGTACCAACTGATTCATCATTCTTTTGCTTCAGTTCAAGAAACTCCTTCTCCATATTTCTTTAAAGAATACGAGGGAAGTACTTATTGAAAAATAAGTTATTGAACTCGTCCCATTCCATGGACTCAATTTCATCCCTTTCCCTCGTATTCTTAATAATATTCCACCATTGATCAGCTTCACCTTTCAAATGATATACTACTAAGATGACTTTATCGTGTTCAGATCATTGCAAGGTTGAAAATATCATTTCAGTGGTACTAATCCATTGTTCAGCCACTAATGGATCAGAAGAACCGCTGAATGAAGGTGGACGCTGCCTCATGAAGGATTCAACAGAATGATGCGCCTTCCTTTGCTCGTTTGGAAGTCCTGAATGATTCATAGCTTGAGAATGTTGTGTGAGCATGGCTACAAGATTTTGCATTCCATCTCCCATAACATTTGGTTTCTCATGGGGACAATCATTGCATTGCACATCGCATTCAGCATTAACACGGTTCCTTTGGGTTCCATCCATTGACTAAAACCAAGAAGAATAGTGTGAGAAACACTAATCATAACAGGAAAACCACATAATCAAGAATAAAATTTTAGTTCTTATCAAAGGTTTTTCATGTCCATTTCTAAAACACTAATATTGTGTTCTATGTTTAAACATATACATAGAGTTCTTACTAAGGATTCCACATCCTAGTTTCCAAAGGTTGACTATACCTTTACTTTGATACCAATTATAATGACCCATACTTTACATACATGGATACTACTTTATAATTGAAGCATACTTATTACAATATATAAAAAACTATGATAGGACCGTATAGGTATACTGTCTTTAGAAACTGAGAAATATAAACAATTGGTTCATAAATCATCTACATTGTATCCCATTTATATCATCATATCTAGAGTCCCTTTGGGAATATCATACTTAATACCCTTCTTCCTAACCTGGGGAAAATAAAACATACAAAAGGGTGAGCTCAAATGCTCAGTAAGGGTAACAAAAGAAATATCAATCATATCATATTCATAAGAACAAAACGATTTGAAAATCTTATCCTGCAAAATTGATCATAATATCATAACATGGGATAAATAATAGTAGTGAAATGTAACCCCAATAATTATAACTTAAAACATGAAACGTTTTGGAATAGACACATAATCATAGAAAATAATTTCATATTAGTTAAGGCTCCATTCCAAGACCATCATATCAGACAAAGTCCATTACTGAACCTAATTCACTCCTTGTTCCGGTCATGTATCACTAAACCAGATTAACTAGATGTTCCATCCATGTCTATCGCATGAGATATAAATCTTTACCCAATGCATTGGAGGGAGATATAGGTCCCACCCATCTCATAATGAAACCATTCTTATGTGTTCCACAAAATCCTAAATCATACATCATAGCATAACCCATGCAATGAAAATGGGATTCTCAGACATCGTGACATAATAATACAATTCATATAAGATAAAGGACTTCATAAAAATAATTCCATCACAACATAATAAAATCAATGTAACAATAGGGATAGAAACAGAACCGTTTATTTTCTTAGATGGAAAATAATATTGATAAAACACTGGAACTCCATTCTTGAGGAAAATGTCCTTTCTACTTCAATAAAACATTTTTCCTTTCTTAACATGTCATACAATTTTAAAAGAAGTTAATTAAAAATAAACTTAAAAACCTATAAAGTAATGTTCATGGAAATAATGTTATATGAAATCATAAAAATCCATTCATGCTGTATAAGTTAAAAAACATTCTTCTCATACTTTGGCTGGAAAGGTCAAAAAGTACCTCGTACTGAAAACGAAAAATGATTCCTTTCATATATTTTACTAAAAATTCAAAAATAGGAAAAATTGGATTTAATTTTTTTTTGGAGGATATATATAATATTAAATATTGAGGAAACATGGATGTGGATGATAAATATGCCCCAGTAAATTCTGTAGTATAAACAACCTCTGATAAAAATGGGATTGTGAGATTTTCCCTTACCTTAGGTCCGATTTGCTTTGTACATATCTGAACCTCATGTATAAAGATTTAAATAATGTCATTGACTTATTATAGAATCATATTCATTGTTATGATATCATATATGGTCATATTCTTATCTTCTTATCAGTAATATTTCATTTCTACTTGTTATTCGGGTGTTCATTGCTTTATGTTCTTATGGATGTTTTGTCGAATAAATTCTTATTATTATTTTTAGGTTATAGATACCACATTTCCAGAATGGTATTAGTATAATATATATCATATTTATTCATTCAATTTATTTATATAATCATTATTCAATGAAGATCATGTAGAATGAGTCGTATCACATCATAGATACAGTAGGTTGTACGTACGCACAAGTGATGATATCGTTCCCATGATCGTGGAATTATATTCAAGGGTATGTATACTATTTCAGAATCAATATCACTTTAAAATAATAATATATAGTTATTATTTACACCATTATAACCATACAACTAAGGTGGTGGTGGAAAACAGATTACACCACGGTGTGGAGACGGTATTCCGTACGTACGCACGTGCAGTGATTTCGTTTTCCGTAGGATGGTTAGAAGGTGAAATATGGTTGTTTCATATTTGCAATAACATATTATTATATGATTGATACTGATTTTATTACTTCATAAGGAAACAACTAAATAATAGTAAGTAGAAGGAGAAATAAATTTGAAAGAATCGGTAACGGATATTACCTCTTCTTCAACACGCCTCTTTGAAACCTCTTCTTAGGGCACTAAAATTGGTTTTTGAAGAAGACCAGGACCTCTAGTATGTTTCTAGGGAAGTTGAGAAGGGAAATGGGAAGGGATGGAATATCTTTAAGGCTCAAAATGGCATGAGGAGGAGAAGGAGGAGGTGCCCTTTTATAAGGTAGGAGAGGGGAAACTTAGGAAGAACTTAAAATATTATTTTATAATAAAGTCATATTCATTTTATAATACCTACAAATTGATTTATTTAGAAGCTAAAGTGGTGATGGGTCTAAATCCTCTCAACCAATAGGTTTTGGACAAGTTTAGGTTACTATTTCAACCTTCTCATTTAGATTTAACTCTAAGTTAAATATTTTAACTTTTACCGTGTATTCTTGTTTTCTTACACTATAAGGTTAATAAACTTACTATAACAAGCTAAAAGAACCCCAAGTGGTTAATTATTTATATATATAACCTTATATAAGTATTTTTGCAGAACCATAGATTTTTAGGAATAGAATAACAATTAGTAATTTATAATTTGTTTTAAAAACTATTTTATGTCAATTTTGACACTATTTGGTAATTGATTTTTTGTAAAAATTATAACTGCATGATTAGTTCGAAAAAAGTTAATTAAATAAATACTAACGTGTCATATTAACCTATAAAATTATTTTTATTCATAAAATGTCTCAAAATAAATTTATTAGGGTATTTATAATATCAATTATGTTAATATTTCATAAATATGGTAATTACTACATCATCATTTTTCAATAAATAAATTATTTTATTTTATATATCAAAATAATTAATAAAATACCATTATGTAGAAAATCTTTTTAGCTTTATAATTAATATTTATAGTCTAATTTATATTATGTATAACCCTACATTAAAAATGTTTTTAGTTATTAAACTTTGATTTTAACTATTTCAACACTTCTTTAAATAAAATAATAATAAAGTCCTAATCTAATCCAAGTGGACCTAAAAGGTAATATTTTATTCCTAAGGTTATTTTTGGTCGAATTACACTTATCCAATTGAATTAGGACATGTGTTAGGGTAATAATAATATCATTTTTACCCTTAATTACCCTATTTAGTTTTAACCGTCGTAACTAAAAGTAAAAAGTTACTATTCACAAAAAATTATTTTTATCTTATTGAACAAAATTTTACTCCTTGATATTAACAGTATCTCTCAGATTTCTGAAATTCCACTTACAGAAGTGGTAAAATTATGTTTTATGTACATTTGCCAATGCTCCTAGGAGGTAGGTAAAAGTCGGTGAAAAGTTCAATAAAGTTTTTATATATCTAAAATTATTATAAAATGAATCCAATGAATTACATTGAAATTATATATGTATTATGTATAAATTTTGACCTAAAATAAATTTAAATAAAATAAATAATTATTTAAATAAAAATCCAATTTTTAAATAGTAACCCAGTGTTTTGACTGTTCATCAAAAATTGAATGTTATCATAAAAATACTAAAATTTCAACTTATGCTAATTTCGATATTCCAAGTCCAAAAATGAAGTCCATTTTGAATGATAAAATTTATAAAATTTCAAAAATTGGGTATTACTATTCATAACAGCTAGTTTATATAATATTTTAATAACATATCATTGTTTAGTGAAACTCGATATTGCCTATAACAAACGCTATCGAGGAAGGTTACTCTTGCGTATAACGCAATACAAGCTAGTGTTGTGTGTAAGAAAAGATTCCTTTGATTTTGCGTATAACATAAGACATAAAAAAATATACTTCTAATAAAATATTAGGGTGTTACATTTCATCCTCTCCCAAAAAACATAAACATTATCTATCATGCTCTACTCCACATCCGAACCAAAAATGTCCATCTCCCAAACCTCTATCCAAAAAATGGAGAACGACATAGTCTTCCATACAAAGACTCAAATGAGGCCATTAAAATAGAATAGTTGTAGATATTGTTATAAGATAACTCTACCAAAGGATTGCTTCATACCCAAGATCCACAAATGTTCAAGACACATGATCACTACATATCCTACAATGACTTGATTATTCATTCTACCTTCCCATCTGTATGAGGGAAGAAAGATGCGATGAGGTGTAAATTAGTTCCAAAAGAATTCTATAATTTTTTCTAGACACGTGAGGTAAATATTTGTCCCGATCTGAGAAAAATGGACTTCGAAACTCCATGAAACTGAACCACCTCATCCACAAACCTCTTAGCTAAACAATGCATTGCACCCAACGCTATTATCTCTATAAAGGGGGCCGATTTCATCAACCAACCCAGAAAATCCCAAATTTCATCACAACCTCCATAATATCTTGGTAACACTATGATAAAATCCATTGATATGTCAACCCATTTCTACATAGGAATGTCAAATGGTTGCAGCAAACCTCTAGGAACATGATACTCACCCTTTACTTGCTGGAAATCCATGAACATTTCCACGAACACTGCCACTGCCTGTTTCATTCTAGGCCAACAAACTGAGTCATTATTCCATCGTACATTTTGGAATCTCATGGTTGTATAGAAAAATGTTAGATATGAAACTTATTAAGGAATCCTTCCTACATCGCTAGCATAATAAAAAAACACCCATGAAACAACACATAGCTCCAACCATCATTCAACCGTCCCTCTAAAGCATAAAAATAAACAACATGATTTCATATCACCACTTCCTCCGAGTCTCTCCACTGAGACTCCTCCAACTACTGCATTAGTGAATACATAACCATCATATGAAACAAATATCCTCTACCACCATCTACCCATGCATCTTAGTTCAAGGATTCCAACTCCTCCATCACTATACTTGTATCTATAGACTCTCAAGCAACACCCTTCAATGATATCCAACTCAAAGTGTTGAAAACAACAGTTACCTTTACTATGGTGTAAGAGATCTCAAAAAAATAGTCATAATGAAACTCCATAGACCTTCGTTTCTGAAATGATAGATCATGTTGGGAAATGATATACCTAAAACTCTTGTGATTTTTAAAAACTACACAACACTCCCCTTTGAAATAATATCACCAATTCATTAGCATAAACACAAATTCCGCTAGTTCTCAGTCATGGGTGGAATAGTTACTGGTGTGGGGATGTAACTACCTAGACCATTAAAATATCACCAACCTCTACTAAATTAACATAAATCCCAATACCAAACTTGAAGCATCATAAAAAACCTAAAACATTACCCATTACTTAGGGAAAAAACTGGGGCACTATCCAACATCCCATTCAAGTATATAAACACGGCCTAGAAATAATAAATATATAGAAAATCTTGGTCTTTCCTGCTCAATGAAGTCAAAGGTGACTCTTCTCCAAAGAAAGCAGGTACAAACCGTTGATAATATCCAATGATACTGAGGAAACTATAAACCTTACCACATTCCTAGGTTCTATCAAGACAAAACCGCATTAACCTTCGTTGAGTCTACTGCCAAATGCTTCTAAGACACTATATTCCTAGAGAAATCCACCAATCATGTACAGAACATACACTAGTATAAATTTCCAAAGAGCTGGTTGAATTGAAGAACATGAAAGACAGTTCTGATATGCTTGAAAATGTCCTCTTATAAATTTTAGTTGATTAATATATCATCAATGAATACTATGATGAACTAATCTAGGAAGTAATTGATCACATATTTCATAAACCTCTTAAACATGGATGGTGCATTCATAACACTGGATTTCATGAATAAAAACTCAAAGTTCCTATACCTTCATTTTAAGGCACCCTTCTTGAAATCAACCTCCTTACCAATTAACTGGTGATATCCAGATCACTGGTCTATCTTAAAAAACCAACTTTCCACTCATATCTAGTCAATGAGATCCAAAATACATAGAAGTGGGTACAGTTTTATAATCTTTACATGATTCACACTAAGGTATTCTATTTAAAAACATGTAGTACATTTTCCTTATTAGAGAACAACTCTAGAATCACCCTATAAGGACACACTGGGATAGATAAAACCCTTATACATCAGATCATCTACCTAAATCCTCCACTCCTGAAACTCATGTGGTGAAATATGATAAGGATAAATGAAAATTAGAGAAGAAACAAGTTGTCTATCTATCCTGAACTCAAAATAATGTCAAGGGGGTAACAACACAACCTCCTCAGGTAAAACAACCACAAAATGCCCAATGACCCTAGGAACCTCTACAATCCCAATATCCATTGTTTTCACTGAAAACTCATTCAAAATGGAACGAAAGGGCTCCACACACTGACTTCCCACCAGATAACTCTACTCACCAATGAAAACCACACACTAGTCATCCACAAATGAAAACACGACTCCTCTTTGGAAATAGATGATATTAGAAAATATAGAATACAACCAGTCAATGATGATGATACCATCATATGGTTTCATCTCTAATAATAAAAGATCTCCAATATACTGATGTGGTCCCATCATTAATCTACCCCCTGACACACATCAAAAAGCTAGTCTGGCCTCCGATTGGTGGAGTCAACCCCATGGGAAAGAGAAAACACTCAAATTCTATTCACAGAGAATGGATTAGAGTGGGGGAAACAAAGGATTCATAATATCCTAAATCAAAAAAATAAAAAACATGGGTTCCAAACAAACTAATCCTAACTATGAAGATCTATGGCCCCTCTCAAATTGTTATCTATACTATATAAAACTTACCATTCCCAACTGCTCTTACTATTTAAAAAAAAAATCACCTTCCTGGACATGCTCAGGTTGTAGTCCCAATAAATGATAAACATCCTAAGGTTGGCCCCTACCTGCTCTCTCTCCCATCAACAGAGAAAAAACCTACTGCCCCTACTGCTAAAATGGTCTCACGAGGAACTGCTACTGAGGCTACTGTTGAATCTATCCACCACCACCAAACTGAGCTCATTAAAACAATTGGAGCTGGTTCTAGAAATGGCCACAAAACACAAAATGAACACAATTAAAAAACTATTCCATGAAAATCATGAAATAAAATAGGCCCAGAAGGCTCAAAAGGAAGATGAAGGGGCCATATCAATGCTTGCAAATACTCGATGGTCCAGGTGCATAATACATGTCACTACCAACTATACTCCATCAGAAACATTGTTGGTTCCCATACTGTGGAAAACCTCCATAATAGTTCATCAACTATATCAGCTCCTCCTTCTTCAGAACCTCTACAAACATTAGCAACAAAAATGAGTAACTACATACTAGATTGAAAGGTAGTGGGCCTCCTCAGGACCTCTCACATGAAACTAAAAAACTAAAAAATGATCTTGGGAAAAATAAGGAAGGTATTTCAACTTTCTTCCCATATACCACACTTACATGATCCTTTACTAAATAGAAAGAGGCTCCAGCCACTTTACTTCATTCTTGGTCGACCAATGTAACTCTAACCAAAGCTCCTTCTAGAAGTCAACGACAAAGAAATTGCCTCCTTCCACTCTCTCAAGAACAGTGTTCACCACTGGCGCACATATCTCCACATCTACCTGACTTCTAATGGGACCCAATACTCCATTGGGGCCCATATAAAACTGAATTCAATCTCAAGCTCCTCAAACTAGCTCTCTGTCTCCACATATAAAACATTGCCTCATAAATTCCCAAAGTCTTCCATTTCAAGGAATGAAATTCCCCATACCTTTGATCATCCTACTCAATCGGATAAACCCTATGGTTATCAAACTATTCATCCTGATTAACCTCAACTGCCTAATCCACAATAACATTAATAATAGGAGACATAACTAAATTGTAAAAAAATAACATCCTAAACCCAGTAGTGTGGAATTTTTGTAAGATTCATTTTATCTTAATCACTTCATTTAACCATCCCAATGAAACCCAATTCAAACAGGGTCACAAGTAATCATGATTCATGTACCCCTCTTAAGTCCCTACCTTGCAAATAGGTCAACCTCACTTGGCCATTCAATAATCTCAAACTTTGTGCACAAGATAATTGGGACCCCAAAATCGCATGTCCTCGCTAGTCTCCTTAGCCTATGTTGTTCACCAAGGTCAACTGGTGCAGCTTCCATACCAAACCATTCTTTCCTCAATATTACTAACTCTAAACTCTATCATATCTCTCATCAATTAAATTTATTCAACACTATCATAACACCTCCTTCTAAAGTGATGCATTTAAGGGGGAGAGAAAATGATCCCTGGTTCCCACCTCTAGTAGGCCTTGGCTTAGAGACTAACACCAAGGGTATATAAAAAATCTCATGGTATGGGAGACATTTACCTCTTTAAAAGAAACTAGATTAAAAGATAAGATGAATCATCCACAAACAAATCCAATACATATATAAAATACCAAAAACCATCCTAAAATCCCTATATAAATAGAACTGATATAGGTAAAAGTTAACAAAGTAAATACCCAGAAGAAAATATAAGGTAGTGACAAAGAATATATCCAGGATCTGGTCTAGAAGTGTTTAGCACGATCCAATTAATTCTCTTATAAACCTAAAAACAGTTTTATATACATAGGGTGAGCATACATGTATACACAATATCAAAACTCAAGTCTCTCATTCACATGAGAAAGAAGAATACTAATGCTCTAATGAGAAAAAACAAAACCAATCAGAACATATCAATGGATACTAACAAAACCTACCTCACTGAGGAATGATTACTAAACAACATATTTCATGAAATATATTATAACTAGATCACATCAATAAGGGTACCCCACACCACTTTCCCACTGGTATGCTGCTCTCACACCCAACATCCTACATCTAAGAGCTCTCATATCCTATGTATACCATGCTTAACCAAAAGAATGGAACAACACACCTTTCCCAAAAACCCCTTGTCTCGTCACCCCACAAGCATTACCATAACAAATTTCACCCAAAAAACATTGGCTACTTCCCCACAAACATGGTTAGGTATTGCTCAAAAACACTGGGTTTGTCACATATCTCCTGAAAAATCCTAGTCCACAACCACCATCAAATGCATTAAAGACCTCCATTCATTAGATCATGTGAAATAACTACCACTCCTGGAAGAGAGAGTAAGAAAATGGGGCACCCTGCCATCTGCACTCTTTATCGGATGCTGGAAAAAACACACCCCCTCCACGTGACTATATAGGTGTTCAAACAAAGTTATTGACTTGGGTGGGGTGCATATTGGAATCAGAATAATATATATATATATATATAATATCAAGCACTCAACCCCAACGTAGAGGTTCAGAAAAATGTACCTATCTCAAAACACTGTCACTTTTGATGCCACCTCTAAATGCATATCACCACACAACAAGCCACAACCCCATTTCATATTTCCAACCAATTCCATTTAATCATCTCATTCTTTTCATTATTAAGAAACAAACACATTTAACCACATAACCCACCATTTAGAGAATAATTAAAATTTATATACCAAATCCATTTCTACATAGCCATCTTGAAAAAATTAACCACCACCTTTATTCCTCAAAAGAAAAGACAAACAAACACCCAACCTCATCGCCTCAAAAGCATGTCTAATAAAACCTCCACCTCACTACCCTAAAAGAATGGAAAAAAACAACACATAAAAACATAGTCCATTGGGAACTTAAATTTCCATACCACAATAACTTCCACACATCGCAACACCTCAAGTTCATTTTTGTATATTTACAAAGGATATTTTATGAAATTCAACATTATTTTAGGTGTTTTATCACACAAACAAAAATCATAGGGAAACTATTTCATTATCCAAGTATAATAAATTATCCAATTCCCATTTAAGGAGATGTCACAATAATAAAAATAATCAAAATAGTCACAATACATATATTATTCACAATTAAATCCCCCAACGACCAAAATATTTAGTTGGGAATCAAGCCTGTATGATTAATAATATCAAAAATAATATCAATGAAGTAAAATCATATAGAAAAAAATTCATTTATACCATTCATGTAACGCCCTGACCCCAGAAGCCCAGAGTCAGGTCATTATTACATATCATTAGCATGATAACAAATGATCAAGTATTGAATGATCGATTATTTTAGTAGCCTTGGAACTACTAGATACATTCATAAGGTTTACATTATATCATAAATTGGAAAACTATAACAACATTGTTTCCATAGATAACACTGAGATCCCATAGACTATTCCTACAGTCCAGTCATAATATAATTCTTCGCATCCTTGGAAAATTAAAACATAGAAAACGGTGAGCTCAGATGCTTAGTAAGGATAACAATATTGTGGAAACATTCATAAATAAGCATAAATTTTAAGGCAATGTATAAGACTAAAAAAATCCTTTTAAACGTGAACTTCACAATAATATGGAAAAGATAAAAATCAAATAATTCTATTTACTTATTCACATGGATATTCTAATAGTTGAATAATCACATGCAATATCAATATCCACTTTCATAAGGATGGAATGTATAATGCCAGACTTTCATAACCACATAGTCAAGGCCTTGTGCCAAGGATAAAAATAAGATTTTGTCAATGCCCTATGCGAAGACACTAGTTTTTCTCATGAGACCTATAGATGCATCGAGAAGCAATAGCGGGCTTCACGCGTCACTTACTAAGTCCAATGCATTCCACATATGAAAAAGTTTAAACATAACATAAACATTCGTATTAAAACTAGCATACGAAATGTCAATACTTTATCCATAAACCATGAATGGTATAAAAATAACACAACCACAGTCAAACATATCACAAAACCTTAAATACAATATAAAAGTTTTGTATCATAATAAATCAAATTCAAATAACCTTAAAATCCATCAATGGATGTTGACATAGATGAAATAAAAACCTTTTTTTAGAGAAATATCTCTTACTATTTTGAAATCATTTAAAAGTCATATAATTATAAAGGAAACATTTATTTTGAAAATATTATTATAATATTGTAAGGGAATCTTTGACGTTGTTATAATGGTGGAAAATAGCCTCACCTGTCGTATAAGTTTAAAAAACATTCTTGCCTTAGTTTTTTCGAAAAGGTTATAAAGTACCTTGTTTGGAAAATGATGGAAAGATTACTTTCAAAAGAATATTATAAAAAGTCAAAAAAGGTTATAAATGAATTTATCCCATATCCTAGTAAATATTAAAAAAAATTAAAATACGTTTTTAAGAAAAGACAGATGTGGATGATAATGAGGTCCCACTAGATACTTACGTAAAAACCACCTTGGAAAATAAAGAGATTGTTAAAATAACCCTTACCTTGTAATTTTCATTGGTAGAAGGTAGTTTAAAATCCTTTATAATGGTGAAATAATAGTTATTAAATTACACAATAATCGTATATATTAATATGATATCATATATTATCTTTTAAAAATTATTTGTTAATAATATTTTACTATTATTGTCGTTTCGGGTGTTAATTGATTCGTTTTCCTTTATATGATTTGTTACATAAGTAATGTTTGTTATGGATAGGATGTATCTTATTCATATTACGAATTATGTTAAGTCTTTAAACATTATTTTTATTCATCTAATGAAAATTATTCTTGAATGTATATGATGGGGAATGAATCTCATCGCGTACGTGGAGACTGTAATCCGTACGTACGCTCGAGTGACAATATCATTGTTTTGATATTAAAATAATATACAATTGGATGGTATATAATATATAAAGAATCATTATAATGTTATATTTATTATATAAATCAATTAAACATCATTATTATACCCATCCAAATAATAATGTATTTAATAACAATTACACCACGACGTGGAGACGATAAGTCGTACGTACACAATTATGCTGACATATCATTCAAAAGATGGATATAATAATGAATTTGGTTGTAACATACTTATAATAACATAAAATTATAAATAATATACTGGAGTTATTATTTTATAATGGAAACAACAAATAAAGAGGAAGTGGAAGAAGAAAGTAACTTGAAAGAGGTGATGAAATATTTACCTTTTATTCAGGTTCTTCCTTTTGATTTGATCAAAAGGGATCCTTAGGTTGGATTTTTGACTAAAGTAAAGCCAATAGGAATATGTTAGGATAGTTTATAGGTTATTTGGGAAGAGGTTGGCCGATCAAAATGGCTTTGAAGTTGTGAATTAGAGAGAAGGGGGAGTGCCTTTTTATAAGAGGGGTGAGGGCCACCTTTGAAAAAGCTAGAAATATTATATTATAATAAAATAATTTTCTGTTTCTAATGGATAAAAAATGAATTATTTAAAGGATAAGGTGGGTATAGGTCAAAAACCACTCAACCAATAGGTTTTAGACAGGTTTGGTTCACTATATTAACCTTATCCTTTAGATTTAACTCTTGGTTAAATAGTTTGACATTTACCATGTTTCTTTGTATTTTTATAGTATATGGTTAATAAAATTACTATATACTTCCAAGATAACCCCAAGTGGTTCATTAATGATACACATATAATAATATAAGTCTTTTGGATGAAGGTTATATTTTTAGTAGTAGAATATCAATTAATAATGTAATATTTGTTTTAAAAACTCTTTTAGGTCAATTTTGACACTATTTGGTATTTTGTTTTTTATAAATTCATAACAAAATTATTACATCAAAAAAAATTCATCTAAACAACCATAATATGTCATATTAATCATTTAAATTAGTGTAATTCATAAAAAGTCTCAAATAACATTTATTTTGATATTTATAATATCAATTATTTTAATCTTTCATTAATATGGTAATTAGTGCATCATTATTGTGTCATAAATAAATTTAATTATTCAATGTGTAAAAAATATAAATAATATATAATTATGTAGGTAATATTTTTATATTTCGAATAAATATTTATAGTATAATTTATTTTATATCTAACCCTATATTAAAAATGGTTTAGTTATTAAACATTGATTTTAACACTTTTAACTCTACTTTGAATTAAATAATAATAAATGTCATAATCTAATCCAAGTGGACCTAAAGTATCATATTATATTCCTAAGAGTTTTTTTGGTCGAATTACACTTATCCAATAGAATTAGGACATGTGTTAGGGTTATAATAATATCATTTTTATCCTTAATTACCCTATTTACATTTAACCGTGCAGAATAAAAGTAAAATGTTACTATTCACAAAAATTATTTTCATCTTATTGAACCAAATTTTACTTACATATATCTACTGTTTCTCTTGGAATTTTTAAATTCAACTCATATAAGTGGTAAAATTATGTTTTGTGTAAATTTGCAAATGCTCCTAGGAGTTGGGTAAAGGAAGGTAAAAAGTTCAATAAAATTTTTATATATCTAAAATTATTATAACATGACTACAACGAATTCCATTGAACATATATAAGTATTATGTATCTATTTTGACTGAAAATAAATTTAAATAAAATAAATAATTATTTAAATAAAAATTCATAATTAACCAATAACTCAATGTTTTTCACTATTCATCAAAAATTAAAAGTTTTCAGAAAAATACCAAAAATTCACCATAAATTAATTTCGATATTCAGAATCCAAAAATGAAGTCTATTTTGTAAGATAAAATTTATAAAATTTTAAAAAGTGGGTATTACTATTCATAACGGCTAGTTTTATTGGTCGTACTATGTTAGAATCTCGAAGTTGCGTACAATGAATGCTATTGCATTATTCAAAGGGAAAGTACCATGGAAGCTTGGGGTGTTACATTCTCCGCTCCTTCAAATAATTTCTTCTGTGAAATTTCAATAATATTACTACATAAAATGATTTGGGTGGTTCTTCATCCAATGATCCTCGGGTTCCCAAATTGCATCCTCCATCTTATGGTTTCTCCATATAACTTTTACCAGACGAGTCGTCTAGTTTCTCAAGACTTGTTATCTTGTATCAAAAAACCTGATAGACTCTTCACAATAAGATAGATTTGGTTCCAGTTCTAATTCCTCATATGTGAGTACAAGCATTGGTTCAGGCATGTATTTTCTCAATAGTGATATGTGGAACACATCATGAACATTGGAGAGACGTGGCGGTATTTCCAAATGTTAAGCTAGAGCCCCAATTCGTTCTAGAATTTCGAAAGTTCTGATGTACCTGGGACTCAATTTACACTTCTTACTAAAACGTATAAAATCTTTGCATGGATATACCTTCAAGAAAACATTATCTCCTTTCTAAAATTCCAAATTCATCCTTTGGTTATCAGCATAACTCTTCTTCATACTTTGAGCTGGTTTGATGTGGTTTTAGATTACCTTCACCTTTTCCATCATTTCCTCCACTAGTTCTGGGCCTACGAGTTTTCTTTCACCAACATCATCCCAACAGGTTGGTGTGTGACATCTCTTTCCATATAATGCTTTATATGGTGCCATCTAAATACTTGAATTAAAGCTATTGTTATAGGAAAATTCTACCATAGGTAACTATTGATCCCACATACCATGAAAGTCCAGTGAGAATGATTTCAACATGTCTTCAAAGGATTTATTTGTCTGTTCTAATTGTCCATCAGTTTGAGGGTGGTAGGTAGTGGTCAAATAAACTACATTATCCCTTGATTTTTGAAGAATTTTCCAGAATATTGATGTAAAACATGGATCACTATCAGAAATAATCGATAGGGCTACTCCATGAAGTCTCACAACTTCATTAATATATAGTGTTGCTGGACATTCAAGTGGTAAATCTTCTCTTATATCAAGAAAATATGATGACTTGGTATGACAATCAACAATGACCCATATTGCATCATTCCTTCTAGGAGTCTTTGGTAGTCCCATGACAAAGTCAATCATAATATTATCCCATTTCCACTCAGGTATGGGAAGAGGTTGCATGACTCCCCAATGTTTTTTCCTTACAACTTTCACTTGTTTAAAAACCATACATCTTGACAAAAAATTAGAACTCTCCCTCTACATGTTGTCCCACCAAAATTTTTCCATCAAATCTCTATACATTTTGGTGCTCCCAGGGCATATAGAGAAATTGGAGCTATGAGAATCATCCAACAATTCTCTTTTTAGATCATGTATATCGGGAACCCAAAGTATCTTCCCAAATTTCAAAATTCCATCTTCATATATGAAGTCACTCAATCTCCAATCATTTACATCATAAATCATATTTTTCTACTCTTTATCACTGGTCTGAGAATTATTTATCCTTTCTAGTAAATATGGTTTGGAAAACATTTGAAAAATTATTGATGTTTCACCTTTAATGGTGATTCCCATATCCATATTTACTAGATCCATGTATATAGGATCCTTTTCAACTCCCATCATGATCAAAACTCCATGATCCTTTCTGTTCAAATCATCTTCCACCATATTTTCCTTCCCCGGGTGATAGTGTATCATGAAATCATAATCCTTGAGTAGTTCAAGCCATCTAATTTGCCTCGTGGTGAGTTCTTTTTGTGAGAAAATATACTTCAAACTCTCATGATCAGTATAAATCACACATTTTTCACCATAGATATGATGTCTTGATATATTCAAAGAAAATATTGCAGCTGCTAACTCAAGATCCTAAGTAGTATAGTTTTTCTCAAGAATGTTTAGCATTCGTGATGCATATGAAATAAATCTATCATTCTGCATAAGGACACAACCAAGTCCTTTATTTGAAGCATCACTATAAATAAAAAACCCATCATTCCCCAATAGAAGAGTCAATATAGGAGCATTGAATAATCTTATCTTAAATTATTCAAAACAATCTCCACATTCTTTTTTTTCAATCAAATTTCACCCCTTTACGTGTGAACTTGGTTAATGGGTTATAAAATCAGGAAATATTTTGGATGAAACACTGATAATAAACTATTAAACCAATAAAACTGCGTATCTCAGTTATACTTGTCGGTTCTGGACATTATTGGATTTCTCTTATTTTAGAAGGATCAATGGAGACTCCTTAATTAGAGACAATATGTCCATGAAAACAAATCTTATGAAGCCATAATTCACTCATGCAAAACATCCCATATAATTCATGTCTTCTAAGAGTCTTTAGTACAATGCGCAAGTGATTTTCATGATCTTCGTAACTTTTAGTGTGTTCCAATATATTATCAACAAAAACCACTAAAAATTCATCAAGATATTCCTTGAAAACTCTATTCATTAGATCCATGAAAATAGAGGGTGCATTAGTCAATCCAAAAGGAATTATTGTAAACTCACAATGCCTGTACCTAGTTCGAAATGATGTCTTCAAATTTTTTTCTTCTTTATGTACAATTGATGATATCCAGATCGAAGGTCAATATTTTAAAAGTATTTAGATTCATAAATTTGGTCAAATAAATCATCAATGCGAGTTGGGGATACTAGTTCATTACTGTTATAGCATTGATCTCCCTATATTCAATGCGCAACCTCATAGATCCATCTTTGTTCTTAACAAAAAGGACAGGGGCTCCCCATGAAAAAACAGTAGGGAGAATAAATACCTTATTACTCAATTACTCTACTAGTTACTTTAGTTCCACTAATTCCATAGTGGCCAGTCTATAAGGGGTCTTCGATATGGGCCTTGAACCAAGAAATAAATCAATGGAAAACTCAATTTCTCGTTCTGGAGGATGTCTAAGTAAATATTATAGAAACAAATCAACATATTCTTTCACAATAGGTAAATATTATATTTGAAAATTACTTTCCTCAAACACAGTTATTTCATTTTCTTCCTCCCCAATAATTGAATTTTGTTGAGCTATTGGGGGTGGATCTATATAAGAATCAGGTGGTGATGATTCTGCTCTAAAGATAAGGTGTTCATTATCACCGTCATCAAAAGTAGTTACCTCCTTCTTATTACAATAAATTTTTTATCATGGTCCAAAAGCAAATCCATACCGAGGATTATATAAAATTCAATAATGGGTATGACGATGAGATTAGCAGATAAAGAACATTTATATGCCCTAATGGGGACTTATTGACAAAACTTTGTTGCGATGATACTTATCTTAGGAGTTTTGACTAACAAATCCATTGTTAAGTCAAATTTAAAATATCTAATTTACTTATCAAACTGGGAAGATATGAAACAATGTGATGATCCTGAATCAAACGAAGCATTTTTTAAACTTGAGGAAACCATTAAATTACCTTCCACTATGTCTTTCGGAGCTTCAACCTCAGCAGTACTAATAGTATAATCTTGTCCTTGATCCATTGTCCTTTTCAAAGGTATGTTATCTTGGATATTAGGACATTCATTCGCATAACACCCATTTTATCTAAAATTGTAGTATTCAACATCGACAGCCTCTTTATTCCCCTTGTAATCACGAGCTTTGTGGCCTTTTCAGCACACTTGTAGCAGACTCCCATTCCATTTAGGCAAGTACCATCATGTTTCTTCCCAAATTTACTGAAGGATGGATATTCAACTTTTCCCTTCTTCCCCTTATTTCCATTTCCAGAGTGTTCAACATATCTCTTCTTCTCTTGATTTTCTTTAAAGTCATAGGACTTAGAGAATTATTTTTCGGTCTTGATAGCACATGAGACAATATCTTCGTACGACGAGAAGTATTTTGAGACTAATGTGAGATAGAGAAATGGTGTTAACCCATCAAAGAAATGATCAATCTTACTTATTTGGTTACATATATAATCTCAAGCATGCCTCACTAACCTTGTAAATTTAGCCTCATACTTTTCGACATTTTCATCCTCCTTTTTCCTCAGACTCAGAAACTACCTTTCTATATCTTGTCAATGGTCACGAGGAAATTATTTTTCTAAGAAAATCTATTTAAACTCCCTCCATTACATATTTGATACTTAATCATATTTATTTGTGTTTTAAATCAATGACCATCATTGATCAACATCTCTAGTGAGGCGGTAAACTGCCATGACAACTTTCTCCCTTTCACTACTCCCCATGGCATGGAATATTTTCTCTAAGGAATTTATCCATTAATCAGCCACTAATGGATTTTTACTCCCATTGAATGTTGGTGGTTGTTGCCTCATTAATCGATCTAACATTTATCCTCCACATTGTGGATTAGGGTGCTCCATACGGGTAATGTTATTATTCATAACCTGAGTGAGTTATCCCAGTATGGTGATAAGATGATCAGTAGAAATTGTATCACCATCTCCACTATAATTATCTTGAGCAAGAGGGAAATACCTACATCGAGTGTGTGCATTGATATGGTTTCCATTCCTTCCAGTATGTTCCATTTCTAAATAATGGCATAAACTAGATTAGTTTATGAATCGAAATACATAATTCCAAACTTGTAAAACACTTAACATAAACTGAGAAGTTTATTTATATAATCCATAATCATAAAAAAATGTTTTCCTTGAGAAAGTATATACTCATAAATCCTTCATAAAGGGTTTTAAAGAAAATAAGGATTATCCTAAGAATATCCCCTGGGTGTGTCGTGACCAAGAGTGCAGGAAGGCCTATTTTCATGCACCAGTTCCCGTTTGAGTCTAGCTCAAAGTGGTGTTTTTAGGTTTTACCCCTAGGTACTTCTGTGTCAGAGCTGCCTCTACCTACTCATATCCAGACGGGGATGTATTGCTTGTAAAACTCACAAAATATCTATAATACCAAAATTTTAGTAAGTTCTTCTATACTAATCCTCAAATTCTATCTTAGGGTAATGTGCTCTAATCAGAGTTTATCTAAATCTAGATTCCAAGATTTGTACTAAACTTCCTCGGATACCAATTATAATGCCTCGACCCCAGAATCCCAAAGTCAGTGCATTATTACGTATCATTGGCATGATAAAAAAAAAGATCAAGTATCGAATGATCGATGAGTTTAGTAGCCTTGGAAGTACTAGATACATTAATAAGGATTACATTACATCATTAATTGGAAAACTAAAACATAATTGTCTCCCTAGACAACACTGAGATCCCATAGAATATCACTGTAGTTCAGTCATAAAATACTTCTTCGCATCCTAGGAAAAATAAAACATAGAAAGCGATTAGCTCAGATGCTCAGTAAGGATAACAATATCATAGAAACTTTCATAAATAAGCATAAACATTTAAGGCAATGTATATGATAAAAAAAGACTTTTAAATATGAACATAAACATAATATGGTAAAGATAAAAATAAAATAATTAGATTTACTAATTCACATGGATATTCTACTAGCCGAATAATCACATGCAATATCAATAGACACTTTCATAATTATGGAATGCATAATGCTATACTTTCATAACAACATAGTCAAGGCCTTGTGCCAAGACTACAAATAAGATTTTGTGAATGCCTTATTCCATGATAGTAGTTTGTCTCATGAGACCTACTGATGCATCGAGGAGCAATAGCTGGCTCCACCCGTCACTTACTAAGTCCAATGAATTCCTCATATGAAAAGGTTTAAACATAACATAACCATTCATATTAAAACTAGTATACTAAATTTCAATACTTTATCAATAAATCATGAATGGTGTTAAAATAAAACATCCACGGTCAAACATTTCAAAAAAACATCAATACAATGTGGATGATTTGCATCACAATAAATCAACTTCAAACATGTTTAAAATATATCAAATGATGTGGATGTAGATGAAATGAAAACTACTTGAAATAAATACCACTTTCTATTTTGAAATAATTTAAAATTCACAAAATTATGAAAGAAAACATTTTTTGAAAATATTCTTATAAGCTTGTGTGGGAAGATTTTATGATTATATAGTATCAGAAAATAGCCACACCCACCATATATGTTAAATAAAATACATTCTTACCATATTTTTATCGAAATGGTCCTAAAGAACATTGTTTGAAAAATGATGGAAAGATTACTTTTAAACCATTTTATAAAAATTATAACAAGGGTATAAATTGAACTAACCCATAGTCTATAAAATAGTAATAAATTTTCGAAATAAATTTTTAAGAAATATGGATGTGGATGATAAAGAGGTCCCAGTAGATACTTAGTAAAAACAACCTCGGTTAATAAAGAGATTTTGATATTAACCCTTACCTTGTACTTTTCCTTTGTCGATGTTATGTTAAACTTATGTATAATACTTAAAAAATTGTTAATAATTATAAAATAATCATATACATAAATATTACATCATATATGATCTTATAATATTGCTTTGTTAACAATATTTTAGTAGTATCATCGTTTCGAGTGTTAACTGATTCGTTTTCCTTTATATGTTTGGTTACGTAGGTCATGTTTGTTATGAATAAGATGTAATTGATTCATATATAAAATGATATTATGTTCATAAAAATTATTTTTAATTATAAAAACAAAAAATTTTCTTGAATGATTGCAATGGGGAATGAATCTAATCGCGTTCGTGGAGACGGTAATCTGTACGTATGCCCGAGCGACAATATCATTATATTGATGACGAAATAGTTTTTAATTGGATGTTATATAATATCTAAAGTATAATAAACATGTTATATTTATTATTTACATCGGTTATACATATTATTATACCCATCCAAATAATGAAGTGTCTGAATAAAAAACTACACCACAACTGGAGACGGTAAGTCGTACGTACGCACATATGTTTACTTAGTCAATAATATGAAGTATAGTATAATTAATATGGTTGTACCATTTTTATAATAACATAAAAGTACATATGAGATACTGGAGTAAATATTTTATAAGGGAAACAACAAAGAAATAGGAAGTGGAAGAAGAAAATAACTTGAAAGAGGTGATTAAATATTTACCTCTTCTTTGGGTTCTTCATTTTGATTTGATCAAAAAGGCTCCATAGGTAGGGTTTATGACAAAAGGAATCCTTCTAGGATTAAGGGTTTAAGGTTGGTAGGATATTTGGGTAGGGGTTGTCCAAGACAAATGACTTTGGTGGTGTGAAATTTACAGGATGGTAAAGTTCCCTTTTATAAGAGAGGTGAGGGCCAGTTTAGGAAAAGCTTGAAATATTATTTTATAATAAAATAATTTTCGGTTTCTAATGGTTCTGAAATGATTAATTTATAGTATATGGTGGTTATGGGTCCAAAACTTCTCATGCAATTAGTTTTTGACTGGTTTAGGTCACCATATTAACCTAATCTTTTATATATAACTCTAAGTTAAATAGTTTGATATTTACCATGTCTCTTTGTATTTTTATATTATATGGTTAATAAAAACACAATAACAATCCTAGATAACCATTTTTGGTTAATTATTAATATAAAAAATATTATCTATTTCCTTTGGCCTAACCTTATATTTTTAGAAATATTAAAGAAATTAATAATATAGTATTTTATTTAAAAACTCAATTATGTCAATTTTGACACTATTTAGTATGGGATTTTTCTGAAAACCATAAATACATTAACACTTAGAAAAATATTTTTTAAATCAACCCTAACATGTCATAATATCATAGCAAATTAGTGGAATTTATCTGAAGTCTCAATTTAGATTTATTTGTATATTTCTAATATCAATTATTTTTATATTTTATTATTAAGGAAATTACTACATCATCATTGTGTCTTAATTAAATTAAATTATGTAATGTCTAAAAATTATAAATAAAACATCATTATGTAGTAAATATTTTAATATTTCTAATTAATATTTATAGTTGAATTTATATAGTGTGTATCCTTTTATTAAAAATGGTTTAGTTATTGAACTTTGAATTTATCTCTTTTAACAATTCTTTAAATTAAATAATAATAAATGTCCAAATCTAATCCAAGTGGACCAAAAGGATCATATTTTATTTATAAGTTTGTTCTTCGTCTAATTACATTTATTCTATCGAATTTGGACATGTGTTATTGTAATTATAATATCAATTTTACCCTTAATTACCCAATTTACTTTTAACCGTGGTAAATAAAGGTCAAAAGTTACTATTCACCAAAAAAATATTTTCATCTTATTGAACCACATTTTACTTATAGATGTTAACCGTGTCTCTTGAATTTTTGAAATTCGACTAACAGAAGTGTTAAAATTTTGTTTTATACAAATTTGTAAATGCTCAGAGAAGGTGGGTTAAAGACGGTAAAAAGTTCAATAAAATTTTATATATCTAAACTTATTATAAAATGAATGAAATGAATTACATTGAACATATATTGGTATTATGTATCTATTTTTACCCAAAATAAATTAAAATAAAATAACTTATTACTTAATTAAAAATTCTGTTTTAAACAATAACGCAGTTTTTTCACTATTCATAAAAAATTGAATGTTTTTAGAAAAAAACCAAAAATTCACCCTATGCTAATTTCAATATTCATAATTCAATAATAATTTCCATTTTGAAACCAAAATATAAAATTTCAAAAAGTATTTTTACTCTTCATAACAGCTAGTTTTGATTGGTCGTGGTGTGTTAAAACTCCAAGTAGCATACGATGCAAGCTACTGTTTTATTCAAAGGGAAATGTACCGTGGAAACATGGGGTGTTACATTCGACCCTATTTAAAATAATTTAGTCCTCAAAATTTCTAGAATAACACTACATATAAAGATGTGTGTGGTTCTTCATCATATGTTCCTTGGGTTCCCATGTTGCCTATTCCATCTTATGGTTTCTCCATAGAACTTTTACCAGAAAAGTCGTTCGGTTTCTTAGAACTTGTTCTATGGTATCAATAATCTTGAATGGCTATTCACAATAAGAAAGATCAGGTTCCAGTTCAATTTCATTATAGGGGAGTACTTGTGTTGGGTCATGCATGTATTTTCTCTACATTGATACGTGGAACACATCATTAAATTTGGAGAGACTTGGCAGAATTACCAAACGGTAAGATATATCCCCAATTCATTATAGAATTTCTAAAGGTCCAATGTACCTAGGACTCAATTTACCCTTCTTACCAAATCATATAACACCCTTCTTGGGAGATATCTTCATGAAACCATGATCTCCTACTTGAAATTCCAAATCCTTCCTCTGATTATTGGCATAGCTCTTTTGACTACATTGAGCTGTTTTAATGTGGGTATGGATAACCTTCAACATTTCCATTGTTTCCTCAACAAGTTCTGGGCCTACAAGTTTTCTTTCACCAACATCATCCCAACAAGTTGGTGTGAGACATCTATTTCCATATAATGCTTCATATAGAACCATCTGAATACTTGAATGGAAGATATTGTTATTGGAAAAGTCTACTAGAGGAAAATATAGATCCCATATACCTTGAAAGTCATGTGAGAAAGATCCCAACTTATCTTCTAAGGTATGAATAGTCTGTTCTGATTGTCCATCATTTTAGGGTGGTAGGTAGTGCTCAAATGAAGTTCAGTATCCAAGGCCTTTGGATGAATTTTCCAAAATCATGTTCTAAAATGGGGGCCATGATCAGAAACAATCGATATGGGTACACCATGAAATCTTACAACATCATTAATAAATAGACTTGTGAGATGTTCAAGTGGTAAGTCTTCTCTTATAGCAAGAAAATGTGCTGACTTGGTAAGACAATCAACAATTACTGATATTACATTATTTATTCTAGAAGTATTTGGTTTCCCCGTTACAAAGTCGTTCATAATATTATCCCATTTCCACTCAGGTATGGGAAGAGGTTGCAAGACTCCTCCAGGCTATTGCCTTCCAGAATTCACTTGGTGACAAACCATTCTAATTGACACAAAATCATAAATCTACTTATTTATGTTGTCCCAACAAAAATGTTCTTTAAAATATCTATACATCTTCATGCTCCCAAGGTGTATAGAAAAATTAGATCTATGGGCATCATCCAACAATTCCCTTTTTAGATCAGGTATGTTAGTAACACAAATCCTCTTCCCAAATTTCAAAATTTCACCTTCACATATGATGTCACTCAGTCTCCCATCATTATAAGATTTAATCTTCTTTTGAAACTCCTCATCATATGTCTGAGAAATCTTTATCCTTTCTAGTAAAATTGGTTTGGTATCCTTTTACAAAAGTATTTATGTTTCACCTTCCATGGTTATTCTCATATCCATATTTACTAGATCCATGAAATTATAATCCCTTTCAACTCTCATTTTGTTCAAAACTCCATGATTCTTTCAACTCAAGGAATCTTCCACCTTATTTTCCTTCCTCGAGTGGTAGTTTATAGTGAAATAATAATACTTTAGTAGTTCAAGGAATATCATTTGCCTCATGTTGAGTTCTTTCTATGAGAAAATATACTTCAAACTATTGGGATCAGTATAAATCTCACATTTTTCACCAAAGGGATAGTGTCTCCATATCATCATAGAAAATATTACAGCTGCTAACTCAAGATCTTGAGTGGGATAGTTTTTATCATTAATTTTTAGCTGTCGTGATGCATATGAAATAACTCAATAATTCTTCATAAGGACACAACCAACTCATTTCATTGAAGTATCACTATAAATAACAAACACATCATTCTCTAATGTTAGAGTCAAGATATGAGAGTTGACTAATATTATCCTCACTTATTCAAAACATTCATCACACACTTCTGACTAAACAAATTTAACCCCTTTACATGTGAGTGGGGTTAATGGGTTAGACAAATGGGAAAAATTCTAGACGAAACATCGATAATAACCTACTAACCAATAAAACTGCGTACCTCAGTTATACTCATAAGTGCTGGCCATTATCGGATTTCTTTCATCATTGAAAGTTAAACAAATATTCCATCCATAAAAAAATATAGCAATGGAAAGAAATATCTTGAATCCAGAATTCACATTTTCTAAACTTCGCATCTAATTCATTTCTTTTGTGGGTTTTCAGAATAGTGAGCATTTGATTTTCGTGATATTTGAATATTTTTGAGGATACCAAGATATCATCAATAAATAACACTATAATGTCATCATGAAATTCCTTGAAAACTCTATTAATTAAATCCATGAAGACAGAGGGTGCATTAGTCAATCCAAAAGGCATTACTGTACACTCGTAATGCCCGTACCTGGTTGGAAATGTTGTTTTCAGAATGCCTTCCTTCTTCACACACAACTGATGATATCTAGATCAAAGGTCAATCAGTGAAAAATATTGAGCTCTATGATGTTGCTCGAATAAATGATCAATTTGAGGTAGGGGATACTTGTTCTTTATTGTTATAGCATTGATCTCCCTATAGTCAATGCAAAACCTCATTGTTTCTTCTTTCTTCTTAACAAAAAAGATAGGGGCTCCCCATAGAGATATACTAGGGCGAATAAATCAATTATTACTCAATTCCTCTAATTTTTTATTTAGGTCCACTAATTCCACAATGTCCATTCTATATGGGGTCTTGAATAAGAACCTTGAACCAGTAATTAAATCAATAGAAAACACAATTTCTCATTCTAGAGGATGTTCAGGTAAATCCTTTGGAAACACATCAACATATTCTTGAAAAATATGCATATCCTCTATTCAAAAATTCTATTCCTCACCCATTATTTTTTTTTCTATTCCTCCCCAATAATAGAATTTAGTAGATCTACTAGGGGTGGATGTAGAAACGAATCAGGTGGTGACGTTTCACAACTAAAGAAAAGGTACTCCTTATCATCATCGAAAATTGTAACCTTCTTATTCTTATAATACATTTTTGAATCCCGAAATCCAATCCATTACAAGGATTATATCCAATTAAATCATGGGTATGAAGATGATATCTGTAGATAAAGAACATTTATATGCCCTAATGGGAACTGATTCAAAAAACATTGTTGCAATGATACTTCCCTTAGGAGTTTTGATTGACAACTCCCTTGTTAAGTCAAATTTAAAATATCTAATTTTCATAGGAAACTGGGAAGATAGAAAACAATACGATGATCCACAATCAAATAAAGCATTGTCTAAACATGAGGAAACCATTAAATTACAAGCCAACATGTCTTTCGGAGCTTCAACCTTGGAAATAGTGATTTCATAAGCATGGCCTTTCTCCCTTGGCCTTTACTGAGGTAAGTTCCCTTGGTTCTTAGGGAATTCATTTTCATTATGACCCTTTTCTCTACAATTGTAGAATTCAACATTGAAAGCCACTTTCATTCCATTGTAATCACGAGTTTGGTGGTCTTTTTCACAACACATGTAACAGACTCCCATTCTCTTCATGCAAGTACCGGGGTGCTTATTCTTACATTTACCACAAGATAGATATTCAACATTTCCTTTCATACCTTTGTTTCCATTTCCAGAGTGACCAGTAGATCTCTTCTTCTCTTTCTTTTCTTTGAAGTCATAAGACTAAGAGAATTCTGTTTCTGTCTTGATAGCGCATTAGACAATATCTTAAAACGATGAGAATGATTGTGAGACTAATGATAGATAGATAAATGGTTTTAACAGATAAAATAATTGATCAATATTACTACTTGGGTTATGTATATAATCTTCTGGATTTCTTACTAACCTTGTAAATTCAGCCTCATACATTGGGACATTCTCATCCTCCTTTTTCCTCAGACTTAAAATATTACTTTCAATATCTGATCGATGGTCACGGGGAAAGTATTTTTCTAAGAAAATATCTTTAAACTCCCCCATTACATGTTTGATACTTCTTCATCTTCATTTTTTTTGTATTAATTACCACCATTTATATGCATCTCCCATGAGGCGATAAACTGCCATGACCACTTTTACCCTATCGCTACTCCCCAATGCATGAAATATTTTTTCCAAAGAATTTATCCATTGCTCAAATACTAATGGATTTGTACTACCATTGAATGTTTGTGGTTTTTTCCTCATGAAGTGGTCAAAAATTGATCATCCGTGTCGTGGATCAGGGTGATCCATACGGTTAGGGGTATTATTCATAACCTAAGTGAGTTTTCCCAGAATGGTGATAAGCTGATCAACACCAGTTGCATCACCAGCACTACTATAATTATCTTGAGTAGGAGGGAAATCCCTAATTGGATTATGTACATTGATACAGTTTCAATTATTTTCACTAAGATCCATTTCTAAACAATAGAATACACAAGATTAGTTTATGAATCCCAATACATAACTCCAGACATGTAAAACACATAACATAAATTGAACAATTTTTGGATATAATACATAATTATAAAAAAATGTTTTTTTGAGGAGGTAAATACTCATAAATCCATCATAATGGTTTGTAAAAAAAAATTTAATTATCCTAAGAAGATCCCTAGGAGTGTCATAACCTAGAATGCAGCACGCCCCGTTGTCGTGTACCAGGATACCCCAGGTCAAGGCCAAAACTCCTTGTCGGCATTTTCTCTCTAAGGTACATCTATTCCAGAGCCACCTCTACCTACTCGTATCTAGAATGGGATTTATTTCTTGGAAAATACACAAAATCTCTACATTACAATGATTCTAGGAAGTTATTATATATCAATCCTCAAATTCTATATTACTGTAATGTGCTCTAATCAGAGTTTATCTAAATCAATTTTACAAGGTTTTTACTAAACTTCCTCAGTCACCAACTGTAATTCCCCAACCCTAGTTACCTAGATTTAGTGCATTATTACATAAAATTGGCATGATACAAGGAATCATGTCTGGAAATACAGATCAATTTAGTATCCTTGGATGTAATAGATATATTCATAAGTATTACATTACATCTTGAAATAAAAACATCAACCACATTTTTTCACATTTCCACAATTATATCCTTATCATATCCCTGTAGGTCAACCATAAAATATTTATCACTTCCTAGAAAAAATAAAACATAGAAAGGGGTGAGATCAAATTCTTAGTAAGGATAACAATATAGTGTAAGCTTTCATAAATAAGCATAAACATTTAAAACAATGTATAAGACTAAAAAAAGACTTTAAAACATAAACTTCAGCATAATATGAAAAATATAAAATCAAGTAATTCCATTTAATTATTCACATGGATATTATACTAGTCGAATAATCACATGAAATATCAATGGCCACTTTTATAATGATGGAATGCATAATTCCAGACTTCATAACTATATAGTAATGGCCTTGTGCCAAGACTACAAATAATAGTTTTTCAATTCCTTGTTCCAATACACTAGATTGTCTCATGAGACCTAATGATGCATCGAGGAGCTATTGTGGGATCCACCCATCACTTACTATGTTCAATACATTCTACATATGAAAAGGTTTAAAAATAACATAACCATTCGTAATAAAAATGGCATACGAAATGTCAATAATTTATCCATAAACCATGAATTGTGTTAAAATAACACAACCACAGTAAAAAATATCACAAAACCTTCAATACAATATGGATGATTTGTATCATAATAAATCAACTTCAGATAATTTTAAAATCCATCAAATGATGTTGAAAAATATAAAATGAAACTATTGAAATAAATACCTCTTTCTATTTTGAAATCATTAAAACGTCACATAATTACAAAAGAAAATAACTATTTTTAAATTATTCTTATAATCTTGTATGATATGCTTCTATGATGATATAATGGTGTAAAATATCCACATTTTCCCTATACGTTAAAAAAATACATTCTTAAATTAATTTTGTCGAAAAGGTCATAAAGTTCCTTATTTGGAAAATGATGGAAAGATTCCTTAATAACATTTTATAAAAAGTTAAACACAGGTATAAATGAATTTAAACTATCTTATAGTAAATAGTAAAAAAGTTTTGAAATACATTTTTACGAAACATGGATGTGGATGATAAAGAGGTCCATGTAGATACTTATGTAAAAACAACGTTAGATAATAAAGAGATTGTGAAATTATCCCTTAACATGTAATTTTCCTTAGTAGACGGTACTTTAACCACCTGTATAATAGATAAAAAATAGTTATTAAATAATAAAATTATCATATACATAAATATGATATCATATATGATATTATAATATTGCTTTGTTAATAATATTTTAGTTGTATCTTCATTTCAGGTGTCAACTGATTCATTTTTTTTATATGCTTGGTTAATTTAGTCATGTTTGTTATTGATAGTATGTATTTAATTCATATATAGAATTATATTATGTTTATATAAATTATTTTTAATCATAAAATAAAAAAAATTCTTGAATGATTACGATGGGGAATGGATCTCATTGCGTTCATGGAGACGGTAATCCGTACATACGCATGAGCGAAAATATTGTTATATTGATGGTGATATCATATGTAATTGGATGTTATATCATATATAAATATTATTTAATATGTTATATTTATTATTTACATCAATTATATGCATTATTATACCTATCCAAATAATTAAGTGTTTGAAAAACTAACTACACCACGATGTGGAGACGGTAAGCCCTACGTACGCACGTATGGTGACTTTGTCAATCATATAGTGGATAGAATAATGAATATGGTTTTAAATTTTTTATAATAACATAAAAATATATAAAATATAATTTATTTATTATTTTAGAATGTAAACAACAATTAAAGAGGAAGTGGAATAAGAAAAGAACTTGAATGAGGTGATGAAATGATTACCTCTTTTCCAGGTTTTTCCTTTTGATTTGATCAAAGGGGATCATTTGGATAGCTTTATGACCAAATTAATACCTCTAGGATGAGGGGTGGAAAGTTGGTAGGATATATCGGTAGGGTTTGGCTGAGCCAAATGGCTTTGGAGGTGTGAAAATAAAAGAAGGGGGATTACCCTTTTATAAGAGAGGTGGGGGTCACTTTAGGAAAAGCTTGAAATATTAAATTATAATAAAATCCTATTCGGTTTCTAATGGCTTAAAAATAATTTATTTAGAGTATATGGTGGGGATGGATCTATAACCTCTCAACCAATAGGTTTTCGAAAAATTTATTTCACCATATTAACCTTATCTTTTAGATTTAACTCTGAGTTAAATAATTTGATATTTATCATGTCTCTTTGTATTTTTATATTATATAGTTAAAAAACATACTATAAAAAGACATGTTAACCCCATGTGGTAAATTATTAATATATATAACTTTATCTAAGTCATTTTTCCAAAATGTAGATTTTTATGAATATTATATCAATTAATAATATAGTATTTGTTTTGAAAACTCAATTATGTCAATTTTTACACTATTGTTTATTTGATTTTTTTGAAATCCATAAAAACATTATCATTTCAAATAAAATTTATCTAATCAACAGTAAAATGTCATAATAACCACTAAAATTAGTGTAATTTATCATAATTCTCAATTTACATTTATTGGTATATTTATAATATCAATTATTTTAATATTTCCTTATTAAGGTTTTTATTGCATCATCATTGTGCCATAAATAAATTAAATTATATAATGTTTAAAAATTATAAATAAAATATCATTATGTAGGGAATATTTTTATTTTTATAATTAATATTTACTATCAAATTTATATTGTGTGTAACCCTATATAAAAACTTGTTTAGTTAATACACATTGAATTTAACTCTTTAAACTCTTCTATAAATAAAATAATAATAAATTTCTTAATATAATTAATGTGGAACAAAAGAATCAAATTTTATTAATAAGTTTGTTTTAGGTCTAACTACTCTTATAAAATACAATTAGAACATGTTTCAGGGTAATTAAAATATCATTTTTACCCTTAATTACCCAATTTACATTTAACGGTGGTAAATAAAAATCAAAGGTTACTATTCAAAAAAATTATTTTCATATTATTGAAAAAATTTTACTTAATGATGTCAATATTTTCACTTTTATTTTTTAAATTAAACTCAAAAAAGCGGTAAAATTATGTTTTATGCAAATTTGTAAATGATCCTAGAAGGTGGGTAAAAGATAGAAAAAAGTTCAATAAAATTTTATATATTAAAAATTATTATAAAATTACTCCAATGAATTTCATTGAACATATATATATAATGTATCTATTTTGACCTAAAATATATTAAAATAAAATAATTAATTAATTAAATAAAAGTTTGGTTTTAAATAATAACGCAATGTTTTTCACTATTCAACAAAAAATGAAAGTTTTCAGAAAAATACAAAAAATTTACCCTAAGATAATTTTGATATTACGATTTCAATAATGAATACCATTTTGAAAAATAAAATTTATAAAATTTCAAAAAGTGGTATTACTATTCATAATGGCTAGTTTGATTGGTCGTGGTGTGTTAAAACTCCATGTTGCGTACAATGCAAGCTACTGCATTATTCAAAGTGAAATATACCGTGGAAATTTAGGGTGTTAAATTATTTCCATCTATATACTATTTCCCTTGATCTAGTCTTTAGCACAAGCTCTCATCCATAATGTTAGATGTATTTAGGTAGACATTGATTGGATTTACTAGCATCTCAGATTCCTGCTTCTGTTTTACTATGACATATTTGGGTACAATTGGAGGTTCATATTACTATAAATATTAATAACCAATAAATTTTGATTTTAATAAATTTATTATTAAATAGTAGGTTAATATGAAGTGACAGTTGAATCCATGACTAAAAAAAACCTATATAAATTTGTAACTAGATTTTTTATTCCATCCTTATTATGATCAAAGAATGTATTATATAAATTTTAGTTATGTATAAAGTATCTTTATAATTTAAAAAAAATCAAAAATTTCTTATTTAACTAAATGATTAATTTAATGTTTTGAAAAAAAATAAGTTATTTGATAAATAAATAGTGTTTGGGATAGATATATGAGTGGTTACTCATAGTACTATTAATATAATCATAATCCTTGGGGTTGTTAAAAATGGAAGTTAGATTTAGTTTTTTATCTACTTCATTGTAGATTATACCACCTTAAAAACCACTACAAAAAATTTAGGAAGGTATGGATGAGAAAGGATCATCAAAAAAAACATATGTAAAATTTCTAGATTTGAGGATGTTTTAGAAATGGTATATTCTATAGGAATGGGTTTACCTCTATGAGAACTGGTGGAAACTAATGTTACAAAGTACTTTTGGTGGTGAAATTACTGAACAAGAAGTTGAGGAGTGGATTCAATGAATCAATTTTCACTAGGATCATAACAAACCGCCTTTACCATATTGTGAGGTTGTGGCCAAATTTATGATTGGAAGGGATAATCAATAATGATAGGGTCTTGTGATAGAGGAATTGAGGGATTATGATAGGGAAAAAGGGTCCTCTTCTAGGGAGAAATCATGATTGAATAATGTCAAGACAAGATAGGATTCAATAGGGTAGTCAGAGAGGAGTTTCAATTTTCTTTTATTCAAAAGGCCACACATATGGTGTCATCATTGTGGGAGTTAAACAAATATCAATCCAAGATGTACCTATTAAATAAAAGTAGTTCAATTGTATCATATAAAAATTTATATAATTTTTTACTAATAAATACATTGATAGGGATTTGTAAATGGTTCTATATAGTTCAGACCCCATTCACATTGTTGGTGACTCAGTTTATCATAGGTAATTTAAAACATTTTAAAGTCCCTATTCTTGTGATACAGAAAATTAGTTGTGGTTGTATGGTTTTAGTTAAATTACCTGGGTATGAGTTTGTACCTATAGATTAGTATAATGGTTGAGGTATGGTATATTTTAAAAGGAAACCTATAAATGATGGTGTAATAGGGTCGTTTATTGGTAAAGGTACTATTCTGGTTTACCCTTCCATAAACATGTTCTTACATATTATGTCTATTTGATAATATTTTATATATAATAATATTGTTTTTATTCTTGGTCTATATTTGGATGTATCACCTACCTATACTAGTATTGAAATATCTTTAAGGAAGATAATATATCTTGAAAGGAAGTGTTCATTCCTTTCCTTATTTTTGTCCTCATTTTGAAACCATTGGGATGTTATTTTTCTTAACATAAACCTATTTGGTATTATTTTGTGGATGGATTGGTTGAAACAATTATGATAATTTATTGATATATATTTTAAGAGGATGTTTTTATCATTTACAACAGGTGTTTATTATACACTTTTTAGAGAATTGGAGCTACTAGACGTTCAAGTTTAACCTGATAAGGGATGGATGAGAGTGATTAATAAAAAAATTTAATACCTTTTCCTTGGATTTTTTGAGGATACGTAGTAGAAAATAATGTTTCATATTGTGTAACTTTACCCCAAATTTTTCCTCAAAGACTTTTAAGTGAGCCCTCCGAGTCATAGGTAGAGTCCCCTATTGATCTAATATCTTATACTAAACCTATAATTATTACAATATATAATATGGCTCAAAATAAATTTATAGAGTTAATGTTATATATATAAGATCATAAATTGATAATATTTATTTGGATGTACACTTATCCTTAGGGTTCTCTGTTTTTTTACTAAGATGGTCAAAGGAAGACTTCGACTCTATATGGACTATTAGAAGAGGAACTAGAAAAAAATTAAAAAAAATTATCTTTTTCCTGGGATTGATCATATTGTTGATCAGCTAAAGAGGATAATATGGTTCTATAAAATTAATCCCCATTCATGCAACCATAATCTCTAGGTCAGGTTATCAAATCTTTTAAAGACATCATGTTGAAATCATCATGGGATTTTTGATTATCTAGTCGTGTTTTATAGCTTGAATAACTCTTTTACTATAGTTATGACCTTAATGAATTGGGTCTTTCACTTTTTAATCAACTCATTTTTTGTAATCGTTTAGGATGATATTCAGGTATATTATAATTTTAGGGAAAAGTTTTATCGTTATCAGTGAAATGTTCAAGAGAATCTACATGATCATTAGTTATATAAAAATTTTAAAAATACTTGTGAAAAGGGTAAGAATTAAAATTTATCAGGCATGTCATTTCAAGGGTCGTCACATCAGTTGATCCTAAAATTGTTGGCTCTATTATGTTTGAAATATTAATGTTCAACGAATTCAATAATAAGAGTTTTCTTAGGATCATGTGGTATTAACACTGCAATATATAGGATATATCAAGGGAACCTTCTCCCATGATATCTTTTCTGAATAAAGTGGTAAAATTATTCTGGTCAAAAAAATTTGAAGTAGCCATTCCGGAATTAAAGAAGAGGTAAAAAGCATCTCTAGTCCTCTTATTACCTCAACCAGGTGATGGGTTTGAGGTGTATTGCAATACCTCATCTATTAGTCTCAGGCATGTTTTTATACTATTCCACTAGTTAGTAGTATATGGTTCTAGTAAAATCTATCTTCATAAATAGATTTACCCTACCAATAAAGTTGAATTGTTCATTATAGTGAATGATATAAACTGTTAGAGACATTATCTATTAAGTGATCACATTGTGGTGTTTTTGGACTATAAGAGAATGTGATATAACTTCACATAGTGGTAATTAAATCTCAGGTAGCGTCACATAGTGGTAATTTGTTTCATCCATGTTTTTATTGAACACCTACTATTTTCTTCATCTTTTTATCTAAAAAAATAAATGTCATTAACCCAACCTGAACAATCTATAGTTGTCCCATCATGAAATCACCCTCATTTTAAATAATTAATGAAAAGGCTGTAATACTTTGAATGAAAAACAGTGATTGTTCATTATATGTATAGAGATCTCCTAGCATACATGATTTCCCCTTTTCACTTCTCCTGGTCATCAATGGTAACCCACATTAAAATCAAGTCCCCTTTGTATATTACTTATATGTTTCAAGGTCAAAAAAATCTAAAAATCTTCTATTTTCAAGTAATATTCTTAGAGAAAATCAATTATTTGATTAAAGTAAACTATGTATATATATATATATTATTTTATTAGTTAGTGACATGAATATGAAAGAGGAATCCAATTTAAAATCCATCATCTTCTCCTCATGTTTATACCATTAGTAGTGATAAAGTGTATATATATATATATTCCTTCAATATTAAAACTCATTCAATGATTTCACCACAGGCTTAGAAGAACTCAAATTCTTCGAATATTTATCTATAGATTATTACATAATATTAAATTTATGAAATGAGTATAGATCTTGGAAATAATATTTTGTTTAAATATCGATGTAAGTGGGATTTATTTTACAAAACTTTTTATTCAGATTATTTAAATGTAAATAAATAGTGAGGGATTTAATTTATATAAAGGTATTACTCTAGAGAGAAACTCCACAAACCAAGACCTCTATTCACCTATTATTTCTCATTCCATTATTATATTTTAATTTTTTGGAAGAGGAAAACATCACCACCAAAGTTCATTTTTATATCATTATATAGTAACAAATATAATGAAAGATAATTATACTTTAAATGTTATATTTTATTATTGTAGTGAATATATGGATTTATATTAAGAAACTTATTTTTTCATGTTTGACAAATCCTCCATATGAGATATTTTATTTTCCAATAATCATATAACATGTTTATTTTTAAAACCCTTTTAGTAAGGGAGATATATTTTTAAATTATTACTGCATTGGGATAATTTTTTTTTAAACTTTTACTCTAGGTTTTTAAAAACCATATTTTAAGGAGAATATGTTTTTAAACTTTTAATTTATGGTTTTACAAAAATTTAAATTTAAAGGAATCATTTTTTTTTGAAAAATTATTTTCCAAGCCTTAAGAAACCCTTAATTTATGGGAAATTTATTTTCATGAAGCACTTGATTGATACATTTAAAACCCCTATGTAAATAATTTTTTACTATTTTCCAAAACCCAAATTAAGTTTAAATGTTTTTTTCAATTTTCATGAAGGCTCTTTTAAGAGTTATTTCAATAATTTTAATTTTTATGTAGTTTTTTAAATGGTAGTGTAATCATTTTATTGATAAAATTTTATTTTAAATATTTATATGATAATCATGTTTATAGGTATTTCCATTCACTACATTTTATATTTTTATTCCATATATACCATGAAAAGAAATTGTAATTATTAAGTCTTGATATTATATATAGATGTTGCATACAAATTTTATGTTTAGTTATAAGATTCAATTTTATCGAATATTATTTTGATGATTAAATATAATTATTATCCTTTAAAAAAATTATTAGATATAAATGAAATTTTTGAATGGTTTTATTTTCATAATAATGAGAAATAAAGTTTTTAAAATTTTTTACATAAAAAATTTCTAGTTCGGTATCAAAGGTGATGATGATTAATGGGGTGTGAACCCATGATCTCAAGGGGGAATTGTCAAAAAATGTGATTATAAAAGTGGCATCAAATATTTCTTATTGGTTTCCATGTAATGTTATATTCCTTAAAAAGTAAATATTTTCCTAAAAAAAATATGGTTTTTACAAAAATATTGTGTTCATTTCAAAGGGTGTTATGTTTTAAATTAATATAAGTTTTCAAAAAAAATATATCTTATAATGTTTTGAAAATCACATTTTTAAAGACATAAATAAAAACCCTGAATTTTTATTATGGGAATAATAATTTATTTTATCAAATTTATTTCATATGGAAGTATCATTTTTTAATGGTATTCAACATTTGATTTAAAACCCATTAATCAGTAATTGAATTATCATCATATGTTTTAAAAGATTTTTAAAGGATCATTAGATATTCAAAAAGTGTTTGGGTAAATTTTAGAATCTCTCTTGAGTGATTCAGGATTTGTTTATAGAATTTTTTTGTAAAACTATGATATATTTTATGGTTTTTCTTAATCCTCTAACACCTGAAGAAAATATATCCATATGATTGTAAAGAATTGAATATTTTTCTATTAACTTTTATAATATAAAATAAAGAACATTTTTTATCACCAAATACAAGAGTATGGGTCTCGGGGACTTCTAAAATACCATCATTAATTTATCATTGACATCAGATATTTTTCATTTCATGGGAAATGTCATTGTTGATGCCCTTAACTAGAATGTTAAACTTAAATAAGACCAAAAGGTTAAAAAGGAATAGTGATTTATTTAGATTATGAACAAGATTCATTTTTTATGTATTAGAGGATTAGAGAGGTAAACTATTTCATAGTTTTATAGTGGATGATAAAGTATTTACCATATTAACGGAATTAATTGAAAACCTCATGGACATTATAACCATGATATTTATAAACCTAAATCATAAACTATAAATAAGAACATAATTTTGATTTTGTTTTTATTAATAGCCTACAACCGATCTGAAAATAATAAATGGTTGTCATGATGAACACAATAGTGTAGGAGAAGGTCTCCCACCTCCATAGATTTCAATTGGTTGACTGAATCAATTTGATGCTCCAAATGAGATATTTTACCCACATAATGTGCTAACATCAACTATCTAAAAGGAGGAGAAAATGAGATATATGATGAGAGATCATCAATCAATTATAAATAACACACCCATGCTTCCATATCATGATAGAAGTCTCTTTATAGGGCCCTCATGGATGATCCTATATTATTTTGTATATTAACTCATGTGATTTAATGTTGCATTTATTACATCAATTAGTAAATGAACCATATAAATTGCACCCCTTATGTGTTTTAGCATGTCTAACACTCATTTAATGATAAAATACGTTGAATAAACATTCACATAGATTGATATTAGCTCCAATTTAAACATATTTTATTCCCAAATATTTTTTTGTTAATAAAACCATATATGTTTTCTATAGGTAATATTGAGTTAAAATGTAATATCAAGGCCATGATCACCAAAATGAACCATAAGAAATATTAAACTCTAGTTAATATTAATTTAATTTTATCAGTATTTCTAATGTTAAAAAAACGTTGTTCCATTACACCTTATATTGTATCATATACAGTGACTTGTAAATTCATATTCAATACTCCATTTAGGTTTATTCCAAAAAAATTTGAAAATCTAACACGAATACTAATCTTTATATTATATCATATGTAATACCTTATGAATACCCACACAAACCTCTACTAAATTATCTCTAAAACAATTTTACTCTTGCTCTATGAGACAAAATGAATCCTTATTCTATCAACCAAAAACGAAAACCCATAGTCCTTTGTAGAATTAAAAACAAATATAAAAATCTGTATCTATAAATTTATGCAATGATTGGACTCTAAAAAATCCTAAATTTTATGTACTCTATAATGGGATCTGAAATGATCTACATCCAACACATGTATCTCTATCTGTGTCCACTATCCACAAATCATGGTATATTCCATCTGTCTAAGACATCAAGAGGCCAGGGGTTATGGTGTATGCCAATCCAATATATTTATATCATTCATTATAGACTCTCTGATTATAGACTTACTTGATTTATGATTACATCTAATTTCATTCATTTTTTATTGATAGAAAGATCACACCACATCTATATTGATAATAACATCATACTTACTATCCATTTGTGTCCATAAACATCCCAATATATCTTAATAAAGAGTAAATATTTCATATTCATCATAATAGAGGAAAAAATCCCATCTTGGGTGAGCTCCAACTGATGAAACAATCGAGAAAATACCCAAACACCCACCAATTTACTATATTTTAATGACTTTCATAAGAAAGGTATCAAATTATGAAGGTTTTCATATAAGGTATCATGAAAATTATATATATTAAGAAACCTAATATAAACCATGTACCCCTAGTTTATCATAAAAAAAGTGTATGATAATCCATATGGTATACTTAATGGGTCCTTTGGTATGCAAACAAAATGTGCCCCTTGGGAACATTTGTATCTAATACAAGAATATTACTCATGCTAACCATAAAATTTAGTGATGACCTATAATAATCTAAAAAAATCCATTATAGATGACCCAAAATTTTACCTTGAGTTATCAATGAAAATTACACTTCATGGATTTTATATCAATATATACGTATATAAAACCAATGTTAATGATTTTAATGTGGGGATTTACTTTAATATGACACTTTATATATTATTAAAAAACAGCTAAAATATTTTATAAAACACAACATAATAACATTTACATCATATAATATATAAAATACATCCATATAAACCTTATATCTAATATATTTTATAGGGTTGTGATATCTCATTACATAAAAATGTAATTACTAACATATATCTATGTGACCATCACAATAACCCCCCATTAAACTCTTTTAGTGAGTAAATTCTATGAAAATAAATAAATTTTGCATAATTGTGAGACTTTGGAATCATATTCATAATGTTCGACGCATTGAACAAATTCATCTTTTTATCATCATACTCATCAAATGTTATGATGTCTACTTATATTTCATAGTTAGATATAATTATATGTTCCATATCATCTTCTGAAGATCACCATTTTAAATATTTTTTTTCAAAATAAGGTAACTATTTACATTAATATTCATTGACACATCCTGAAATCATTTATGATAACATCACATTAACATTTATTTGTCCAACATGGTTCTTTAGAAAATAGTGACATTTCTTTTCCATAGTAACTAAATGTTACCTTTTACATTTTTCACCATGACATATCTAAAAAATGTTATCATATTGAGTAGAAAAATCATTATCCTTACAAATATTTAAACTTTTATCTATTAACATTGAATTTATTTAATCTAAAAAATAACCCTACTAACCAATTACATTCAACATTATCTTCATAATATAATTCTATGGTATACAAACTCCTTTGTGTAGAAAATATCTATTATTTCCCCCTAATAAGTATATTAAAAAATAAACTTCTAAATCAATATCAAAAATGATATTCTATATGTTTGGAATATTTTATATTCCCTTTATATCCTTTAAATCTTTTTTTATAAATGAATAAATTATAAACTGTGTGTTTCAAGAACATTCATTTAATTTTTATCAAAAAATAAATATTAATAATCTATTCAAAAGAGTAAAATAAGATTATAGATACACATAATTTTGAAAATTAATATGATCATGTATAATCCATGTCTTTTAAAGTCTCACCTACTTATATTCATTACCTGGAAAAAAACATAAAGATCTATCTCTCAATACTTTCTTTAAATTGATCCTCGTGTATATTTACATCTCTAGTAAAGTATGCAGTTCATATTATAAAATTCTTATAATTAAATAATTTAATTCCATAATATTTATACCAAGAGTGGACAATTTATATATATTATTACAATTCCATCAATTAATCTGTACAATTATTTCTTTAGTGGCATGTTTATTTACAAGGAAAGCATTATCCTTATTATTTGGTATATATTGTTGTGTGGAATCACCACAACCACTTTTTCCCTTTAATTGCAAAACATTTATAATTATATTTATATTCTATCTTCACGAAACATGATTCGACACCACCAAATTGATACTCATATATCCTCCATATATTTAGGAGATCATGTAGGGGCTACAAACATCATGAAATTAACAACAATGTATTAGGGCCTTTTTAGAAGTTATTGTAGAAGAAATATATGAACAATAAAAGTTTCATAGGTAAAACTGTATTCTATAAATCACTAACATACCCAATAATAATGAGTAAATGAGTTGAGACTGTAGTTACCTATATAATACTTTCCAAAAATGGCCTTTGACACCTCGTACTTTTTATGACTATATTGTTCTTAATAGATCCTTTTTAGTTTGTCTATTATATTATATGAATCCATATTATGATGTTTCTATTTCTATTGAGACATGATCGTTATAAGTTTGAATCTCAATACATTTGGGGAATCATTTGGATTCTTATCATATGCATCTGACTCCATATAATGAACAACGTCACTAGTTAGTTACTTTAGAAGTGTTTGATAAAATACATAGAACTTTCTTTCTTTATTGAGAACTATTATCATGTTTTAATAATAATAAAGAATGATACTTCCATTTTTTTATCCAAAATTTATTTCATTAAGTAAGTAGATGATGATTATTCTATTTATTAGGAACAAAAACTTTTATTAGATGAGATTCATGTTTTATTAAAATTTTAACAAGGAATTTTTTTAAAATAGTATCCGAGTAAAATAAATACCACAATTTAAATTCATCATATCAATTAGTATGCCAGTATCTGCATTTAACTATGAAAAGAGTTCACTTTTGCATTCCCCTCACCACATAGTTATATAGGCGGTGAATTTTCCTGACCATATCTTATATGACTCTTATATAGTAAAGCATAAATCTCTTTATATAATCCACAATGTGGATAAATGAAACTATTTTATTATGGTATCATATATTTTTAGGTTTCCCAATATAGTATAACCCAAATAAAACACCAATAATATTCTAATAGATGACACTCCTCAGGCACCCTACTTTGGAAGAACCTATCCAAAGAAGATATAGTGTCAAAAGTTTCTTTCTATCCTTTAAAAAATTCTTGTGCACCATATTTTAGGAAAAACTTAACAGTTGATTGATTGACGTATTGAATAATTCCACTTTGGAAGTAATTTAACACTTATTATTTTGAAGAAGTTTTTAGTCTCACCAAATTTTCTCATGTTATTCTCTATATGTAGATATGCTTATAATTATTTTGTTTTAGAGTCTTATTCTATCCCCCAAATTAAGCTATTCAGACCATATTAATGTGTAACTCTTTACAAAACCATGAGTTTGTGTTACTCATCCGAAAATAGATGTTAAACATATTCATACATATCTAAATGCATCTTATGAATATGGTACCTGAACATTTCAAGTATATTTTTATAATTATATTAAATTTTTTATCTACACTTGAGAAATACAGAAGTTATAGATAGTAAAACTCCAACAATCTAGAATTTTGAATAATCCTCCAGTCCAGTGGAAAGTTTCACCCAATGTCTCTATATCTAGGGATACATTAATCATGATAGAAAATAATTTAATTGTATCTTTAAAATGAAATATGTATAAACTATATTCATCAAAAAAATTAAACTCCTATAATTAAATTAGAATATGAGGTTATGGTGTATGAAAAAAAATATTATGTTGACATAAATAGAATTTCATATAAGGATTTTAAATTTACCAAAATATATTAATCATATAAACTAAATAATAAATATTATCAAAATATTAAAAAAAATTATAACTTTGAATAAAGTATTGAATTATATTTAAAAAAAGAACATTTCATTTATTTGAACATGAGATAACAATTTATGAATAACTAATAATAAGTGATAACTAAAAAAATATAGTTATGATGTAAAATATTTACATTCTAAAATTCATTAATATAAAAATATTATATTCAAAATAAGAAAATTTCATATTATTTAATGTATGATATATTCTATTAAGTATATAATTTTTTAAGAATTATGAAAATTTTATAATTTGATTATGTAAATAATTTACATAACCAAAATATCACATATCATAAAATTATTTAAATCTTTGATAATATATATGAAAAAAATCCTCTTTGATAAGATTCAAAAAATTTCAAACAAATAATCATTTATATTTTACATTTCAAATTGATCATTATGAACATTTCATAACTACTTGAATATAAAAACATTAATTTATTTCAAATTTTATGAATTATTTATAAATCAACCATTATGATATATAAAGAAATATTTTATATCCAAGTCATAAATCGTTCCTTATAAAATTACATAATATTAACTCTTAATTTTTGAGAGTATTTATTAATAAATGTTTCAATCAATTCAATTAATTAATTATAAACATGTTATAATTATTAATATTATATAATAATAAGCTACTAAAATTCTTTTTAATTATAATATATAAATATTGTTATATCATTTATCAAAAATCATTAATTATAAAAAAAATACATATTTTAATTAGATTTTTCCTGAATAGTTAAAAATGCATCAACCCTTATCATATTGTCATGTTCAATAACTACACTACATTTTGTCATAACATAGTGTTAGTACCACACTCTATATTACACTATCTCATATCATAATTTCTTGTATCAATTTTTGGATTCTCAATTTTAGTTGTAGAAGATGCAAGATATGTTATAATATATCATATTATATGGCTTGAACTCCACATTAAAATTTCAGTATAACATACATTCAATATCTGGTACATGTAATGTAGCGCATTGGACCAGGTTCACTCATAAGTAACCAACCCTGGTTGGTCACATGGCCTCAAGCGTGCCACCTCGTATTCCAGAGGCCACCGACTTGAAGAGAGGGTCTATGGTTTTATAATTGGGAGACTATACCCTTGTTATCATAGTGTAACATATTGGTATACACTATTTATAAGAAGTGTAAACAAAAAACAACCAATGGTGGAATAAGAAATAAATCATCTAGATGAAACCAACATGTGTAAGCTAAACTACAAACATATATTCAAAAGGATACTATGTATTGTGATATAGAAAAAGGGGATTATGTGAAAAAGAAATATATCCGGCTATATAAAAATACAAAAAACCCAAAAATTATCACTATTATCATCATAAGACTGAGCTCAGTCTTCTTCACCTACACACCATCCTAAGAAAATAATCTAGCATCCATAGTTGGATGTTTACCTTTGTCCCTACCTACATCAATGATTTCTGTTTTGGTACCAACTAACGGCTAGAACATGGTGTGAGATATACTAAGTTTTCCCCCTCGAACATTGTCTTGTAAATCCATCCAATACATATTAAATGTGCAGTGTTTCTTTATAATTATGTGATAAAAGATATAAATTGAAAATGGGTCATCTCTTGTTCGTAATTTACACCATGAAGACACTACCAACTTTATCCTAAATTGTATGACCTCTAAAGAAGTATCCATATGTATACATATATAGGTATACATACATAGTGACGTTTATAGATATATTTATGGATACTATAACTATCCAAGACCGATGGAATAAGTCAGGCATCCATGGGTAGTAGTAAGATTCCCATTATGTGCCCATGGATTCCATGACCACATTCCATATTTTGATATAGATTCCAAGCTTGAGTATCACATGTATAAGGGACTCCATTCCATAGTAATATAAAATGAGGAGACTCAATGCATTTGTATCATAATTATATGAGATCCATGCTCAAGTATCAATAATATACGGGATGAAATGCTTGAGTATCACAAACTGAAGGGACACCAATATCGAGTATCACAAAAAGAAGAGACACCATGCCCAAAAATCATATTTATATAATATCATTCACTCTTTATGAAAATATAAGGATTTAATTATAATTAATTTATCATTCAATTTTATTATGGGTGTAACCTTTAATCACATGGAAGTCAGAAAGGGTGGTTTTTCCTATCAATCCCATTTAAATTTGGAAGTTTATTCACGTAAGAATCAATCCAAGACTAATTAGAAAGTGGTTTGTTTTTATATTGATTTAACAACAATAGGTTCTTTGCAAAAAACACACAATAAGGGGCGGAACTTGTCAAGGTGTGGGAACTATGACCCTATACAATGCATCTTGGGAATTTCTAAGAGGGATGCCCATTTATAATTTGGTAAAGATAAATTTTAAAGCCGTAAATATAAAGTACAGTGTGTGGAATGATGACACATGTAATAAATTGACCCAAATTTATTTAAGAAGTATCGAACCTCCTACCATAGGTTTCTAGATGACCCCCTTATCCATTTTTATCATATGAATTTAGAAATAATGGAATAAATAATAAAAAAAATATCTAAAATTAGGTCATATTATCTTTAACCAAAATTAAACAGAAGATAGAGATAGAAAATGCAAAAATAATGAATCAATTTGATGCTCTTACCAAGAGGAATCTAATGAGACAAAAAAAAATTGTTCTGAGCTCGGATGAAATAGGAATACCAAACACTATATTAGGCATGGAGAGAAGAATTCATTAGAGGAGGGGCTATTGAGTGTGTAAGGTAAATGAAAAATGAGGGATCACTTATAGGGAAAAAGGAAAAAACATTTTATCTACTTTTAAAGATCTCATAGTTTAGATTTATTATGGGACAAACCTTTCTCCAATCATGCAACAACCACTATCCCAAGTCACCACTTGCATTGGCCTGGTAAAGATTTAGAAAAATTATGCATAGAAATTGAAAAATACCTCTCTCAGTCATCTTAAATATATTACATGGCCACATAGCCTAGTTCATATAGTTAAGAAAAATTGTGTATCCCCGAGTATTCAATGAACCATCCCACAGGGTTAAACAAACCATGTAGATTGGGCTTCATAGTTTATACTAACCATTCATCCCACCCATTTTTTCAAAAAATAGGGGCTACAGGATCCAAAAAATCCTTTCAAACGAACGTTACCTACATTAATTAATTAGTAACATTTATAAGTGTGAGAAATTGAGACTAAAATGAAAATTAATATTACTCTCCTCATATGAAATTCTAAGATGTTACAACCTACCATCCTTAAAACAACTCATCTCTAATTTTCCCTTTAAAGGGTGGTAAAAAATCATTTAATAAGAGTTATGAACACTGATAAGGATAATCGACCTGTCACTCTCATATCTCTGTCTTGTATACGTCCATGCAACCATAGAATCCATATTAGATAAACTGACCTTACTTGTAAATCATTCATGCTCCAATCAGTGATACTTATAGGCCAATACAAGAGGATGCATCTACATCCTAATTAATATAAACATGATCAAATTAATGGGATAGGATATAATGGTAATGGTGATGTTGTGATTCATAGAACACATCATTCATGACCCATTACCTATGAGGTAAAACCAAGTGATTTGCTACTATCCTGAATCTTCCTAATATCTAGAAAGCCCTATCATAATGATCAGATAATATTCCATTTATCTGAATCTATCTATGAACCAATCTAGGAAGAAACCTTATAAATATCCTATGTTCCACCATGACCTCTAGAGATTTGAAACAACCATCGATATAATACTTTTTTTGAGACTAATATGAATCTATCTACTTCTGAATCATTTATACCTATTCTATAGTCTCTTAAATGTGATGAGGTCCCAATATTTCTGCATCACTTATTTATAAATTTCATAATGTTTAATTTAATGGAATAAAAAAATTCAGGTACGGATCCATCAAAATAGAACTCTAGAATCTATTATAATAGAAAATCTCAAATAGACATAGGTGTTTCTCCCATGAACATTTGAAATCAAGGAAGCTACTCAAAGCATGTCCTATAATACCTATATCATAATCCCAGACTAACCATAGGTTTGAGGGTGGTATTTAGTACTTAGAAGCACCTTTGAACCAAGGGATTTCAATATACCCTTCCAGATATGTGATGCAAACCTAGAATCTCAATTTGATACAATAGAGTGGGTAAAACCATGAAGGTGAGCAATCTTTAAAATATAAATCCTCCCAGTATCATGAACTAAGAAGGTTTCTTGGATAGGTTGGAAGTGTGTGAACTTGGTCACCCTATAGGCAATAACCCATACAACATCTCTACATTAAGGGAATCAGGGAAAGACTACACTAAAAACCATGGTGTCATCATCTCATTTACACTCAAGAACATATAGTGGCTATAAAATTCAACCAATAAAATGGTTTTATGCCTTTACCTACTAAAAGGTTGAACATCTAGTGATAAAACATGGAATCTAACTCTTTATACCTATACAATGATACCGATATAATATGTATCGGTACATCTTTGTAATCCTATGGTGTACTACCCAAACTGAGGCATGGTATTCCTATATCAATTCTTCTTATATGTATAAATACACCCAAACAAATATATGAAAATATAGAATATAATCCTCATTGATATCCCACAAAGGTCAGGGGTCCTTTATGAAACACTCTCCATTAAGAATAATCCCTTATTATCTGAAATTTGTCTCATCCTTACCCATTCTATAAGTTTTGAAGCGACTATAAAAGCTACCAAAATAAGATAACAATGATATTTTTGAATGTCTAGGTCCATCTCAAAAAATAGGTCCATCAACTATGACTCACTATTAGTCTCCAAGATGGACTATGTCTAAGACTTCCATCTCTAGGTGTCTACAACTGCATTTCCCTTTCCGGGGGTATATACAAGCACAATGTCAAATGCTTGAAGGTAAACTATCAACTTTTGCAATCGGAGATTCAATTAATGATTAATGGAAATGTACTTGCGACTTTTATGATCCACCAAAATGTTGAACTATTATCCTAATAGATAGTTCCTCTAATAGAACAAGGCATGAACCACAATTGCTAGGTTAAGGTCATGTACAGAAAAATCCCAGTCATGAGGTCTTACTTGGTGTACCCCCTGAAGTAGAAGTCGATCTCCATATATTAGGACTTATCCTATCCTGATTCCTAAAGCATCATAATAAAATATATCACTTATACCCATGTTTAGAATAATTGGGATCGATGCTAAATTCAATATCCCTTTCAACTCCCAAAATAATGTCACACTTGTGTCTGACCATATAAACTAACACCCTTTTTAGTAAAGGTTGTGAGGGGAACCAATAGGAATGAGAGGTATGGAATAAATCACATGTTATATCCTTCCAACACCATGACATTCTCTATTTAAATACATTTTTGGGGTGTTCTGAGGAAACTAAAACACTCATCGTGTTTGGGTCAATAGAAACTCCTTCCAATGAAATAATGTTACCTAATAATTCAATATTATCGATCCAAAAGTGTCATTTGGTGAGCGTAGAATGTAGCTAGTTCTCTCTCAGTGTATTCCTCACAATATTAAGATGTTTATAATGGTAATGTTGGGTATGAGAATAAACTAAGATATTTTCCCTGAAGACTGCCCCAAATGCATCTAGATATAGTTGGAAAACCGAAATCATTTAATCTAGTGAAAATGATGGAATGAACGACATAAATATATAATCATATAAGATATATATACTTTTGATTGTTTTACATGGAATCCTAGATAGAATAACATGAGCCAGATGGTAACCCAACCTCAAATAAATCTTATAGTGTATAATCACTCCTTGGAATTGGTTGAATAAGTTTTATATAAGAGATAGTGGATACCAGTTCTTAAACATAGGCTAGATTAATCGATGTAATCGATGAAAAATATGTGGGTAAAGTCCACCTTCTTGGTGAAAAGGACAGGTGAACCTCATGGAAATGTACTATGTAATATAAAACCCATATATTACAAGTATTCTAATTGATTCATATATTCATGGTCCTCTATAGGTTCTATCCTACAAGGAAGAATAGACACTGGTGATGCTCCTATAAGTATCTTGATGAAAAAATATACATATCTCTTATAAGGTACACCAGAGAAGGAATCCCATAATACATCCCTAAAATGTTCCATAATAGGATGTAATTCAATACGCTATATTCCGTGATCACTCATTAAGAGACTATCCATCTGGGTTATCACTCTATGCACCCCATGATGCTCCAATCAAGCTCAACTCTCTTGGACATCCCATTATCCCATATGAATATATGTACTTCCCTTGGGTGATGTAAATGACATTATCCAAAGATAAAAATCAATTTGGGCATGTAATGGAACCAACTAATACATTACAAGAATGACCTTGTAACTAGAAATTTCAAGGAAAATGATGTTCCACAAGAATTGGTACCCACCTATCTCAAGGGTTACTCATTGCAATACAAAACATCTCTAATCAAACACCTACCTATGTCTTAAGATTTTTTATGCCATAAAATTATTCTATCTTTAGGCTAATACATTTCAGGATTTTCATAGAAACACAATATTGTGAAGTGCCATTATCAAATAAAAAAATCCTAATATGGAGTCAACTAGATTGGTACCTCTCACTTTAAAATGTATTGGAATCCTCTCCTAAGGTGTAGCATTCAATACATAGATACAGAAATACCCCTAGTCCTTAGATACACCCTAGCTTCCCTGAGTAGGTCAACTCTATTAGTGTTGATGTTCTGGAGACAGAATACCCCATCCTTGGTCACCACCTCAGCCTAATCGACCAGTAGTACTCCAGCTACCGGCCAGGTGAGTTTCTACTGATCCTGATTGTGGGTATGATATTGATCTTATCCAACTAGGTAGTTATGGAAGAGTCTTATTGAAATGAAGATGATAACCAAACCCTCTACTGCCTAAAAATTTCTATAGGATCTCTGAGATAGTGGTTCTTCTTATTCATTGGCATGCAACACTGGTGGAACACCACATAAATATCAACAGGTGTCATATGGCTGCTACCATTCCCACATGTAGACTCAAAGGGAAACGTTATACCACTCATAGATCCACTTCCCTATCTTTATTCTAAACATCCTTGACTGACACTGGTATCTTTTCTCATTTTCATCTTATTTATCAGGTCCTGGTTCACAATCTCTAAAAAATATTCAACAAAAATACATTCAACTACAATAAGAAGAATTATGCAAGGCCATTGTCAAATTATCTCCAAGTCATCATCTCATCATTGGTAATGATCATTGATAAGTACTAATGATCCCAAAAATGATAAAAATAGTCCATCACTAGAATAGAATCATATTTTTGGTACATTAACTCTCTAGCATAGTCCTCTCTAGCATCTTTGGAAAGGAGTAATCAAAATATCTCTCTATATGTTCACCGAAAAATACCATGACATAGATCATCCGAATATATAGAATCCTCCAACTCTTAGTAGATTCACAATTAATATAGGTGGCGAGATTAACCCTATATAGTATATGAATCTAAAAATGGTTGAATATGGATAATATTACCTTTATCCATGATTCAACAGCCTGAGGACCGCTATCCTGCGAAGAGGGAAGATGTTGCTATTAAAAATATCATGTAAACTCTTCCATAGTAGGGGTGGTTCATGGGGAAACCTATACAAACTTCATACACCATAGGAAACACTCTTAGAAAAAATAATCAGTACATATATTAGAAGTAATTGCAAGTGCCTCTAGTGTCACTACAATTGGTAATACTATTGGATCTGGCACCACCACCTATAGTAAATGATCATCACCACCTTCCTAGTGTATGACTCAAGGTTTTAATAGAGGAATACCTCTAAAATTTTCAAATGAAAACATCAGGTAAGGTTAAACAATGGATATGATCAGGATAACAAAAGTTGATAGGCGAAGATCCATTATATAATGAATCAAACCTCCCTTTATTCTTACAAATCCGGGTTATGATGATATTAAAAGTCACAAAAGTCACAATAAACACCGAGTACAACACACTACTAATGTATTATCGGGGTTAAGGTATCACATAACACCACATATGTTTGGGTATACAGATTTTGAATTGAAAGGTATATAGTAAAATATCTTTTACATTTCAATCGACATCCATATTTAATGGTAACCATTTCATTTAAAAAATTTAAATTTTTTTATGTTAATATTCAATTATATGTATATATATCATGGTCTAGTTGGATGCTTCACCACTCATAATTTATAATGGCCCAGAATCATTATAATTTTTTAATTGGTATGTCATGTAATAAAAACATGACCCTAAAAATAGTATTATGATGTAATGTTTCATATAAAAGGTTTTTATTAAATGAATTAACAATATCAATTTATAAAATCACACACATCATAAATTAAAATTTTAAATCATTTAATCAAATCAACTAACTTTTTAGCCCATAAAAATAGTTTTTCATGGTTGAAATATGGAATAATTTGTTAATTAAGTTTCAATCATCAATATATATGGGAAAACACTATTTATATTAATGTAGAAAATTTAATTAATATTATTATTTTATTTTTGAATGATGTGTTATCAAATTTCATTATATATATTAGTCATGTAACTCAAAATATATACCTATAATATAAGAAATCAATATAGTAATTTAAATATGGAATGGAATAATACATGACATGTGAATCCTCAAGTGCATATATTGATGAATGAGTTGATACCTCTTTTCCATAATAGGATAAGGAAAAAACACATAATATTAATATCAACAATAATAACATCAAATAACATTTGTGTCACCCAATGGTGAAATCTGTATAACTGTAACAGGAAAAACCCAAAATAGAACTATCTCATCCCAGGTAATTTTGGTTTCCCCTTTATGCGGGTTAGCTACTTTCGAGAATAGAATCATTACCAAATTATCAAACAATACTAGTTTCATGTATAATACAAAATTAGTATTAATAAAGAGAAAATACCTATTATACAACTTTGTGTTGTCTATGACATTGTTCACGAATTAGTAATTGAACTTTATTGGCCACATTGCCTTAATATAACCTTACCATATTCTAGTAGTTTCCGAATATAATTGAGGGATTATGGTAGAAATTTTGGGAGATTATACCCTCATGATTAGAGTGTAGAAAAATGGTAATACAATAATCATATGTATTTGAAACAACAATAGAAAAAAAGAGTATAATAAAAAGTAAATAATCCATACAAAACCAACAGGTGAAAGCTGAATCAGTAACATATAACAAAGTGATGTTATGTTACATGATATAAAAAAAGGGGTATAAGGGGAATATTCATATATATATATATATCATACTGTAAGAAAATAAAAAAAACATCTCCAGTAGAATCACAAGCCTAATCTTTGTCCTCCTCTCCTTCACTCCATCCTAATAAGACAATCAAGCTTCCATAGTCAGACGCTTCCATTTTTCCATGCCCGCATCCATGAGTTCTTTTAAATTACAAACTAGATACTCAAATATGGTTTTACTTATTATTAGTAGTCCAAAAAAAAGTTTTATACTAAATAAAACCATTGTATATGAAATAAGAAGTTTTTATGTATAATAATGTGAGAAAAGATGAAAAATGTAAATGGGTCAGATCCGATTCTTCAAGAACACCAGGCTGACACTACTTCTACATCCAAATTCAGATGATCTCTAAATAGGTAGCCATTTGTATAAATATATATGCACTATATATGTTGTGAAATTTATAGAAATATATAAGGATACTCTTATTATCTAGGACATGAGCCATAATCCAGGAATCCATGGGTAGTAGTATGAATCTCATGATATGCGAATGGATTCCATGCCCATGTTTCATATTTGGTTAGGGACATCATGCCCGAGTATCTATTGATGAATGGATTCCTTTCCTGAGTATCACAAATATAAGGGACACAATTCTCGTGTATTACATGTATATGGGACTCCATGCTCAATTATCACAAATAGAAAGAACACCATGGCCGTGTATTACAAATAGAATAGACTCCAAGATTGAGAATCACAAATTGAAGGGATTCTATACTTGCAAATCATATTTATATAATGTTACTCATTATTTATTATATACCAAGGATTTAATTAAAATTAATTTATCACGTCATTTAATTAATGTTGTAACATTTAATCATAAGAAAGTAGCATGGGGTTGGAAATCCTCTCAATAAAATTTAATTTAGGTAGTCACATTGTCTATGAATTAAGAAAATACCACTTAGTAGGTGGTTTGTTCATATGAAAATTTAAAAAAACATGGGAATTGAAAAAAAACAACCATAGGGGTGGAACTTGACTGGGTGGGGAACATATGACCATAAACAATGGTACATTGTAATTTTTGACATGGAAAACAATTTAGAAGTAGGAAATGATAAGTTTTAATGAAATTCATAGAAATTATGGCATGTATCTTAATGACCCATGTTATAAGATGAATCTCATATAGGGAAATAGTACTAGACTACCTACCTTAGGTTGGTAAACAAAACATTTTCCTTTTTCCATCCTTTGATTTAAGTTAGAATAGAATAAAAATTCAAAACATTCAAATAACTACAAATAGGGCATATGAGGTCACACAAAAATATCATAGAAGTTAGAATTTGAATCTAAGGAAAGAAGAAAGTAAATTGATGATCTTACGAAGAGGTAACCAACAAGATGAATAGTGGTTGTTTTGTGAGATCGGATAGAAGAGGAATCCAAAATATTAAGTTAGTCATGGAAATATTATTTCATGGGTAGAAGAGCTAATATATATGTAAGGGGAAAAAAGAGGTATCACTTATAGGGAATTGGATAAAACATTAATTTCCTACTTTTAAAGGACTCATGGTTTGGATTCATGGTTTACCAAACTACACGCCAACAAAACGAAAACTAATATCCAAACACACTTCTTTCATAAAATTAGTAAACATTTTTACTAACCATGTGAAGCCCATGAAAAACCCTACTATCAATCATATGATACAAGTCTCATGACCATGTGGCCTAGGTTACACTGATAGGAAAAAATGTTTGGTCCCCTAGTGTGCACTATAACACCCCGTATGATTTAAACAAACTGTGTGGTATGGAATGTATAATTTATACTAATAGTGAGGCCCACTTGATTCCTTGAATAATAGGAGATATTGGCTTTAAAAATTCTTGGAATACCTTATTACCATCATTACATTATTATGACCATTTATAATGGTAAAAAATTGGATTAAAAAAAGAATTAAGATATTCATACCTCATAAAAAGTATAGATGTTACATGTAACATTATCACATAAGCATAACTATTGAATTTTTTTGAGAGTACCTTAGAGAAATAATATAATTTTTTGGTTTTTGGTTGAGTTAAACTGATGCCTAATATATGATGTGGTGGTTTTTTCAATCTTTTTCCAATCACATGTTTTATTTTTTATTGACTTTTTAAATTTTAAAATGTATTTTTTAATTAAATAATTCATAATTGTTGTGTTTTTATACCATGTAGTGTAAAATAATATATTTTAGTTTAAATCATGGGTTTTAATGGGAATTATTTCCATTTTATATAATTATTAAATGAAATCATTTCTTAAGAATTTTAATCTTATTTTTTTCTTTTATTTTTTATAATTTTTCATTCTTGTTATTTTACTAATTAATTAATGTAATTAATCTATTATTTATTCATAATTTCCATATAAATAACTCATATTAGTTTTTAATTCATTTAATCATTAAATTAATTTTAACATATTAATTTTATTCAATTAGTTAATTTATTCTTTAATTTAATGAGTTCTTTACTTTATTAATTTGTTCATTAACTAGTCAATTAATTTATGTAAGCAACCATTATCATTTTATGGTGTTTTAAAATTAATTTGTTTATAATTATTAATACAAATAAATTCATTGTTTATATAATGTACAATTAATTTTATTATTTAAGTTAATATTTTTTATTTTTATTAATTAAATTCATGGATTTATTAATTTATTTTTAGTTCTAGTAAATTCATTTAATTTTAAGGTTTTTTATGTTTGTTTTTCAAGGTAACTATGGCACCTTTACCACCCTTAATGGTGCCACCATTTCTCATGTCGATGTGTTATTGTTTCCTACCAGTCATGGTGGCACTGTTCCACCACTAGAGACACTACCACACTGACTGGCCCACCGTGAGCATCACTTTCGGTGCCACCATTCCTCACGGTGGTTGAGAGAACCCCTACCATCGTTTATCCCTCAATCTCATGCACCATTATAATCAACCACTACCACCCTTCCTCATGGTGCCATACTCACGGTGCCTCCTTCACCCCTCCATCTCCATGCCTCCACCCCATCACCTCTTGGAACTACTCCCTCTCCACAACTCCATATTTCCACAGTCACCCTCCTCCACTCACTACCACATCAACTCCGAAATTAGAAAAAATATTGAGAAGCATATAAAAATTGGCACAATAGCTTAACATTAACTACAACAGCATATCAAAATCAAATCTAGAAAAGATGAATTCATCAAACATTTCAAATCTCAAACAAGAATAAATCAGATTTCTAAATCCAAGAACCCAAATCATTTTCCTTAATAGCCATGTCTCAAACCATACCAGTTCCCTTCATTGACCCAGATTTGAAAACCATGTTGCTACCCACCACACTCCCCAGCCTCCAGCCTTTCCACGAGACTGAACAACTATCTCAGCCCCGAGTTGCTGCCTTGCGAGCTGAACTTAGTGCCCTGAACCCTCACCTCCACCATTCACTGAATCCTCTCGACCCCCTTCCACAAAGATACCACCAAGTAGAACTTCTGCTACATCCCCTACTTCGAGGTTGTCGACACCATTCCCTCTCATGATCTGTCCTCCTCACCCTACAACACTTGATGCCACCGCATTCCCTCTCCCCTCCATGCACCAAACAGACACCCCTGCATCTTATTGATTCTTTTATTAGTTTTTATTTTATTTGATTATAACATTTAATATAATAAAAATATTATGTAATATATATCATATAATTTATGATATATTAACCCGTATATTAATAATAGTATATTAGCTTATATATAATATTAATATAACATAATAAAATATGCGATTAAATAAATATAATAGTTATTAAAACATATATGAGTAATAACAACATTAGGCAATATATATATATAAATAAGTATTTTCATTAATTTTATGTAGTGATATTAAAATACTGTATATGTATAATAGTTTCATTTTTTAGAGTCACGTGTGTTTTTGTTGTTCCATGTAAGGGGGGTTGTGGCTGGGTGCGCGTGACCCATTCATTCAGTTAGGAGTAACTTCTCCAGTGACAAACACAGAAGAAATAGAATTGTGAAATCTCGACATGGATACTAGGGAAAACTTCAAGTGTGATTCTAGAGAATTCCATTCAGGGAATAGAGGTTCAAGAACACACTATATAGGGAGTTCATTAATAGACATAGAGTATTGGGATCTAGAATTCCTAGGGGGGTTCATCGGGGACATCTCCACTTCAACATCATCCTTCTACTTCCGCCATTCGATCGAGAGAAAATTCCAGGAATTGGAGCCACAAATCCGAATTCCATATCCCGATTCCCTAGGAGGGACATCGAGTGCACTCCAGCATCACATCCACCATCGAGCAGTAGGAATCGAAGCATTTGAAAGATCCAGAATGGAGACAAACATCTTTATTCCCCATTAGCTCTATTTTTTTACAACACAATTCATCATGTTGTCCATTGATTTTCATTCTATTATGATAGTGTTTAATTCAACAATTATGTATGGATAATATCTTTGGGGGGTGGATAAGCCAGTTGGTTAGATCTATTTACCCTAATTCACGCACTACATCATCTATTGGATTTCATCTCTCCCACTATTTGCAGGACAATTTTATTTTCAAAAAAACAAGGATGAGTGAAAAATAATCTTTTTTTAATCTAAATGAAAATTGTTTTAATATGAGGAAATCATTGGAAAATGAATCATGCTAAAATGGGAGAGATACAATGAGGTCAATTGGTAATTTAGGCCCAGTGACATCTGACCTTTATAACCATTCAATGGAATGACTTTTACAGTCAAAGGATTCTAAGGGTTACTTCACCACAAGCTGACTAAAAGATAAATCTAGAAATTTACCTTATGTTAGATCCACATTCTCAAACCTCAGTGCATTAACAAGGGTAAGAATTATCGAAACCGATCTTTGGAACTTCCCCCTACTCATTTATTAGCTATTTTCAAGACAAGACTTCCTGATGTCTGGTCTTCTTCCATTCACTCACCAATTCCCTGTCACTTCTTCACACACTGAGTTTTACTCACATCACTCCATTACCACCATCTGGTTTTTTTGTTTGTGTGTGTGTGTTCATGTTTGTTTTATTTTTTTAGATCACTAACTACAACATTAGGCCTCTCTATGGTTCGAGCCAATCTTTCCACAGTTCTATATAGAATGTAGGTTATAAATTTTAGTTTGTCACTCATTCCTAATGACGTTCCAGCATGATAATTTTGGCACCATCACCAATGAGGCCACGTGCGATATAAAAAAACATCACAAAAATTCATAAAAAACACAAAAAAAATAAAAACACAAAAAATGTAAAAAAAAGATTAAAAATTTCTTTAAAAAAATTTAAAAAAATTCGAACCACTAACTGAATGTTCACTAGTTCTATTACTAAAAATTTAGAAACTGTGAACCATAAATTTGGGAAACACCTAAAAACATGAAAAGGAACAAAAAGTAAGTGAAAATAAAAGATGACATAAATGATGACTTGAACGATCCACACCCTCAAAATTTGAATCAACCTGGAATGATGAACCTACCTGAAAATGAGATAGTTGAGGGGAACAGTCTGAGAGAGTTCTAGCTCTCCTCATTGTCTATAACCAATTATACAATAGACTATATCCTAGGACTACAAATTATGAAATCAAGAAATCCATGATTAGTTAGATTCCAACCTTCAATGGACATACTAGTAAAGACTCTCTTTATTTCAGTAGAGCCTTCTATTTTAGTGTGAAACAACTTCCACTTAGGGGTCTCATTGAGGAAAAGCATAAACCAAGGGTGTTCCCATTTTTCTTCAAGGGAAATGCTAGGTTCATGTTTTAATAGCAGGAGGAAGAAATCTTCGTCACACGAGATCATGTTTATAATTATTTCACAATGAAATTCTATCCTAGGAGGTTGAATTTTGAAATTAGGCACAAAATCCCTGGATTCCTCAGGATGAATAAGAACTGTTTCATGAATCATGGGATAGGTTTAAAGGGTTTCTCAAGTAGTGTCCAAACCATCAATGCACACCCCAATTCCTCATGGAAACCTTCTACAATGGTCTCACCCCTTACCATAAAACCATGGCGGATCAGTCTTTTGGATGAGACATTAGTGATATGACTACTAAGGACCTTAGAAAAATGATCAATCCCTTGTCCCAAAACACCCTACATAAGTTTTCTTGTAGGAGAACCATTGTGAGGATGTAAACCGCCCATAACCCTCAATATAAAGCCCAATATGCTAGGTTTTTTAATGAAAATACCCATAAGACACTTAGGTATAATTGTAACCATTGTGGCCTGTATGGACACTCTCACAGCTGCTGTCCAAACATTGACATGCCCACCCAATCACATGAGAGTCCCCGATTTTTTGGATATGGACCTCAGATGCAGCCTAGAGAATATGCCTTTTAAAACTCATAAAATCAAGGGTATATGAACAATCAGAAACTGTCTTGGAGGGAGAATGGATTCCTTTGACCTGCTGCCCCTTTTGGATTTCAATAGCCGACTAGGCAGTAATTCTAACCCCAACCCAACACACGGTTGAATCATGAAACTCAAAAGATGAGGTGAGAGACAAGTTCCATTAGTTTATAGGGAGGATTTATGAACAAAATAATAAAATTTGTTGTGATAAAGTTCAAATAGATTCAATAATGAACAATTTGGATATTAAAATGGGGCAGTTGGCTTGGGATGTAGGTAGTAGAGTCAAAGGTAGGCTTCCCAGCACCACTGAAGCGAATCCTAAAGATAATTACTTGCATGTGACCACCAAAACTGGTCTCCAAACTTACCAAGAGCCAAGGAAATATCCCCAAACTTTTTGAAATAAAAAACTAGATGAAGCTGAAAACTCAAATCTAGGAAAACCTGAATCTGGAAAACTGGACATCACCATTAGAATCCCTCCAATTCCTGTTATTCCATCTCAGAAATCCAAATAAAATGCCTTAAAAAAATTACACTAAAGGGAATAAACTTATTGATGATGAAGTTGAATAGATGCCCCTATATGGGTGTAATTTTCTCCTATAATCACCTTCCCACAAAAAAAAATTAAGAAACAAACTCATTATTATAAACTTCAAATTTTTTTGAAAGTGGTTAAAAAGTTGATCATTGATATACCTTTCTTGGAATCCTTGATTCAAATCCCATCATATCTAAAATAACTGAAGAAAATATGTTAAAAAAAGACATTTGAAAAAATTTCCACATACTGCTTAATGGAGGAGTGTAGTGTTGTCTATCCAAATAGGATACCTCCAAAGATTCAGAAAATAGGATTATTTTTTCATCCCTTGTACCATTGGGGATATAGGTGGTAGGTTTAACTATTTTTTTATTTGGGTGAAGTATTAATATGATTCCCCTGTCACTTTTTCAGTACCAGATATTAAGATTTTCCAAACCCACAACAGTTGTCATACATCTTTCTGATATGTCCATTACTCATATAGTGGCTAGTGTTTATGATCTATTAGTGGGAGTAGTCAAAATCTTTTTTCCTACTAACATTCTCATCTATGATATGGATTGTGACTAGGAGGTTCCTATCATTCTTTGTAGGCCCTTCCTAGCCAAAGGGGGGCTGTGATAGATGTGTCTATGGGGAAAATGATTTTAAATTTAGGTGAATAGAAAGAAGAATTAAATTTTATTAATTAAATCCAAGAACCCAACTACCTAATATTTACCAAAGAAGATATGTTAGTTGATTATATTTGGTTTGATAATGAGGAAGAATATTTTCTAGGGATGATAGATGAAATCAATAGTGAACTTGAAATCCTAGATTCCAATTTCATGGGGATCATCTCAAGTAAGGATAGAGAATCTATTGATGATTACAAGGGATAGTTTTTTAGATCATAGATGTGTTTATTTTGGATAACTCTCTTGACCCCATAAAACAGTCTATGTTTGAGGAGAATTTTTCTAGAAGCTCTAGTGATGAGAAGGAAGCCTTCATTACTGCCTTCTTCAAGAGGCATCATAAAGACCTTGGGCCACCCAGTCCCATGTTCTTTCCCTCATGTGAGTCAACTACATCCTTGAACTCGATCCTATTCCTTCCCACATCAAATATTACTTTTTAAGAGAAAATTACTCCTTTATTGTGATCATTTCATCTAATATGGAGGTTAGTCAAGAGGAAAATATGCTTAGTGTTTTAGAGAAATACAATTCTTTCATAGGTTGGTCTATTGCTGATATCAAGGGAATATGTCCAGACTTATTCATGCATAAAATTCCCATGGAACCTGATTGTAAGCCTAGAGTAGAAGACCAAAGAAGACTTAATCCAAATTGGAATGAATTTGTGATAGAATAAGTGATTAAGATGCTTGATGCTGGAATTATTTTTCCCATTTTTGACCGCCACTAGGTATGTCCTATCCTGGTGGTACATAAAAATAATGGAGTGATAATAGTCACTAATTAAAAGAAAGGGAAAATATAGACAAGGGTTGTGAATAAATGGAGAGTCTATATAGACTATATAATGTTTAATGTGTACACAGGAATGGACCACCATCCCATGCCATTCTTGGACCAAATGATAGATAGGATGGTAGGCAATGAATTTTTCTATTTTCTTAATGCTTAATCTGGTTGAAACCATATTTTCATTTCTCCTGAGGATCAATATAAAACCACCTTCACTTTTCTATTAGGTATATTTGAATTCCAACGTATTCCCATTGCCTTGTGCGGTGATCCTTCCATTTTTTAGATGTGCATGATGGAACTTTTTTTAGACATGATTGATAGAATAATCTATGTTTTCATGGATGATTTTTCTATGGTGGGAAGTAAATTTGAGAGTTTTCTAGAAGGTTTAGTGGTTCAGCTGGCAAGGTTCCATGAGACCAAATTGGTCTTAAACTAGAAAAGTGCCAATTCATGGCTACTAAAAGAATATTTTTCAGACACAAGGTTTCTATGAAGGGGTTAAAGATTGATAATGCTAAAGTTGAGGTCATACAAAAGATTCCCTTCAAGAAAATGTTAAAGGAATATGAAGTTTTTCGGGTCATGCTAGGTTATATAAGAGGTTCATTATAGAATTTTCTAAGATTACTATACCATTATACTTCATTCTGGTTAAGGACACACCATTTCCCTTTGATGAAAAATGTATAGAGGCCTTTAGCTTTCTCATGAATAAATTTACAACTTCTCCTATGATCACTACTCTTGATTGTAAACTTCCCTTTGAGGTGATGTGTGATGTTATTGATTATGATATAGGAGATGTTTTAGGATATAGGATGGATATGAAGTTACATGTCATTTACAATGCCATAAAGCTACAAGACAATGCACAAAGAAATTGTTCTACCACTGAAAAGGATATGGTTGATGTCATGTTTTCTTTGGAAAAGTTTAGGCTTTACTTGATAGGATCAAAGATTGTTATTTTCATAGATCATGCATCCCTCAAGTACTTTCAAGCTAAGAAAGATTCCAAACCCAAACTCAGGATATGTACATTCTAGTTGTCGTAGTTTGACATAGTTATAAAGGATAAGAAAGGGGATGCGAATGTAGTTACAGATCACATGTCTAGGATCCCCACCAACCCAAGTGAGGAACCAAGAGAGATCAACATTTATTTCCCTGATGAAAAATTATTTACTATTTTTTTGGAGTAGTCTTCTTGGTTCATAGACTACACCAACATTATGGTAGTTGAAGTCAGGACAAAGGACCTATCACACAACCAGAGGAATAGGATTATGTCTGAGCTGAAATATTATACATGGGATGATCCTCTTCTTTTTAGGAGGTGTGATTATGGGATTTTAAAAAGATGTTTGGTTGATGATGAAATATTTCCCATACATTAGAGCTTCCATTCATCACCTTGGGGGGACACCTTGGAGGAGAGAGAAATAGTCAGAATGTTTTACAGGATGGATTATACTTGACAACACTATTCAAGGATATTTGGAGTTTAGTTATTGGCTGTAAGAAATGTCAAAGGATGGGAAATGTTGGAAGAAGGCAGAAGCTTCCTCAAAAAGGAATTCTGGAGATTGAAAATTTTGATGTATGGGGCTTGTAATTCATGGGACCATTTACCATACTCCTATGGGAATGAGTAAATTTTAGTTTTTTTGGAATACTTGTCCATGTGGGTTGAGGTAGTGGCCCTGACCTGCAATTCAACTGCATGTCTGTGAAATTCATTAAGAAAAACACATTTTCTATGTTTGGAGCACCTCAACCATTCATCAATTATAATGGGTATCACTCCAATAAATATAAGCTCAATGTATTAATGGAGAAGTATGGGTGCTCACATAAGACAGGAACCAATTACCACCCATAGTCTAGTGGGTAGGAAGAAGTGAAAAATAGAGAGATCTCATAGCTTTTAGAGAAAACAATGTCAAGATCTTATAAGGACAAGTCAAGGAAGCTAGATGAGGCTCTTTGGGCCTATAGAACTACTTATAAGACTCCTATAGGGATGTCACTATACAAGAATCTCTTTGGGAAAACATTTCATCTACCTATTGAGTTATAGAAGAAATATTATTGGACAGTGAAGGCTCTTAACTTTGACTCTAAATCTATTAGTGAGAGAATAATGTTGGAGCTGAGTGCACTGGATTATTTTAGAAGAGAGTCTTATGATAATGGAAAAATTTACAAATAAATAGAAAAGGAATTTCATGACTCAATAATTAAAAATAGGAATTTCAATGTTGGTGAGAGGGTCCTACTATTCAATTCTAGATTGAAGCTATTTCTGGGAAAGTTGAAGTCCAAGTGATCAGGAACCTTTACTATTGTTAGAGTTTTGGATAATGGAGATGTTGAACTAGTTAGATGAAATTGACCTTTCTTGGTCATTGGTCAAAAAATAAATCACTTATTTTAAGGTAAGATAAAGTAATTGGCTGCCATATATCTATTAGAGTGATGAGAAGTTTCAAGTATAACTAAGGAATATAAACTCAGTGTTTCAGGGGAACTAACCCATGGTTGTTTAATTGTTTTATTTTTAATCATGTTTTTAATAAAAAATAACAACTCTTCTTATTTGAATCCCTAGTTTTATGTCATGACTATCTGATGGTGCCTCATGATATGTTGCTACTTGAGAGAGAGAGAGATAGAGAGTTTTTTCTTCCAGAAACTTAGTAAATAAAAAACAAGGGAGCTTACCAATACGTCATGTGGATAAATTATTTTCCAAATCACTCCATTGGTTTACTTTTCTTATATATAAAATACTGAATTATTATTTTAAATCTTTGAACTTGTAAGTTAATGAAGAGGAGTAACCAATCAGTGTTGTTGAAGAGGATTTTTTATGTAATTCACTAATAATGCTCGAATAATTCATAGAAGTGTTGCTCTATTTTTCTTAGTTTTAATTTTATGCTTAATACTCACCAATATTCTTTATGATTTTATGTTTTGGGGAGACCCCTTGATTTAATTTCAAATGTTATGAATTGAAATACTATATAGGGTGTTAGCTGCTTTAATCCAGTGAGTTGACCATTTTATTTGAATTGAATTGTGGAACATGATTGAACCCTATAACTCATTGTGATTCAACTGTAGTTGTTCACTATATCCATACATCACATTATACTACTAATTACATCACTGCAGATGTTTCTTTTGTGGACAAAAAAAATTCTCCGGTTTCAGTCTTAATACATTTGTTTTTTCTTATTTTTTTTGATGTAGGAAGGTTATTTTTGAACCTTCTTTCTTCCCCTAAAAATTCTTTAAAATGATGAATTTTCAATCAATATTGTTCTATATTGTCTCCAACTATATAATTCACCACTTGGGAAAATGTTGGGTTTTATGTGTGGGAGATAGGGGTCATTCTAGTATAATTTAAAATTCCCCTTTCTTTAACAATTGTTTGTGTTTGTTTCAAAAAAATGGTCAATTTTTCCAATATTTTTTAAATATATTTTCAAAAAAATCAAATTATTTCATCACAAGAGAGTCATTGTAGGTTCAATGGTATTTAAATTTTTCCCTTTTAGTGGATAACTGCCTGAAGGATGCTAAGAGTGTCACTTAGACAGAAATTGTTAAATATGAGTGATTGCTTATTGGAATTGTTCAGTGTGTCTATGGATCAGCATGTTTAGGAACTGAGGATGAGAGTTTTATAGCATAGATTTTGTGTAATAACTACCATGACATTTGGTAACTAGAAGTTCTCACTATAACCTTGGGGACTCATATTTTGAAAATATAATATTCAGTCACATTAGGAAGTCAACTCATATTATTATTAATTAAGTCCTTTGCAACTTGACTGAAATGGGTTAATGGGATACCATGGTGAGTACCTAACACAAGGTGAACTGGGTGAATTTCTATGAATGAATAAATGCAATTTCAATATTAATATGTTCTATGCATAGTGCTCTACACATGGAATATGGCTGGGAAAATTTAACGTTCTCTTATAAAAATTGAACTCATTGATGTGAGGGGAATTTTGAACCCAGATAAAGAAGATAGAAATTAAATTGGTTAAAATTCATTTTATTTGAATCAATAATGTGATTAAATTGATGTACTTTATTTTTTGGGCCCTGGGATAAAGTGAGTATGGAAGTTTCCTTGGTTATGTTTTGAGTTACACTTTATTTATCCTGTCAACACTCCTTGAATCGGAACTTAAATTGGAAATTGAAGTAGGAAATTTAATGAGTGCATATAGGAGGCACGACATACATGAAAGTGTGTGAATTTTTTAGCCTTTTGACTTTTATTGAGTTTTTGAAACTAGGCAGGACATAATTTTTGAACACCACTGAAAAGCCTGACCCAAAGTTTGGTCCTGATCCTTTGGATATTAAGGTTTAATCATGCACATTTTGGACTGAAACTCACAAATAATATTTTTATTTTAATGTCAAAGGGATAAAATATTTTTATGAAAAACATCGTTTTAATTGTGGGGGGGCATTGATGTGGCAGTGTTTTCACTATTTTTCCACACCCTGTTTATATTTTAATTGACTTTTTAATTTAAAATGTTGTTTTTATTAAATAATTGATAATATATGTGTTTTTGTACCTTTTACTATAAAATAATATTTTTTTAGTTTAAATCAGGTGTTTTAATGTTCATTATTATCATTTTAAATAATTCTTCAATTAAATCATTTCTTATGAATTTGAATCTTATTTTTTACTCTTTTATTTTCTACAATTTTTCCTTCTTGTTATTTTATTAAGTCATTATTTTCATTAATGATTTATTTATTGGTAATTTTTAAGTAAATAACCTATTTTAGATTTTATTTATTTTAATAATTTAATTACTTTTAATATTTTAATTTTATTCAATTAATAATTTTATTCTTTAATTTAATGAGTTATATAATTTATTAATTGTTTATTTAACTTGATTATTAATTTAAGAAAGAGGAAATAATTATTTTAGTGTGTTTTAAAATTAATTTGTTTATAATGATAAATAAAAATAAATTCATTCTATTAAATAATGCATAATTAATTTTATTATATAACTTAACTTTTATTTATATATTTTTAAAATATCAATGGATTCATTTATTAGTATTTTTAGTTTTAGTAAATTCTTTTAATTTTTTGGTTTTTTCTATTTGTTTTGTAGGGGAATTGTGGCACTGTTAGCACCCTTCATAGTGCCATGGTTCCACATGTCATTGTGCCATTGTTTCTTACTAGTTATGGTAGCACTGTTTCACCATCGGTGCCACTGCCACACTAACTCTCTCACCGTGAACATCACTTACGGTGCCACCATTCCTCACGGTGGTATAGGAGACCCCTTCCACCTTTTCTCCCTGCATCTCACAAACATTATCAACCAACCACTACCACCTTTCCTCACAGTGCCAGACTCATAGTGCCTCCATCACCCCTCGATCTCATTTCCTATGCTCCATCACCTCCTGGCACCACTCCCTCTCCACCACTCCATCTTTCCATTGTCACCCACCTCCACTCACTACCACATCAACAAAAAAATCAGAACAAATCCTAAGAATCATATAAAAATTGACACAACAGCTCAACCCAAACCAAAATATAATATCAAAATCAAATATAGAGTTGATGAATTCGTCAAACATTTAAAATCTCAAACAAGTATAAATCATATTTACAGATCCAGAAACCCAAATCAATTTCCTTACCAGCTCTGCCTCAACCATAACCAGGACCCTTCTACGAACTAGATCTAAAAACCATGAATCTACCCATCTCCCTCCCATGATTAATTCCTTTTTTCTAGACCAAACCACCATCTGCGCCCTAAGTCGCTGCCTTGCGAGCTGAACCGAGTGCCCCAGACTGTCGCCTCAACTGTCCGCTGAATCCGCTTGACCCTCGCCACAAAGGTGCCAAAGAGTAGAGCTACCACTACATACCCTACTCTGTGGTTTTTATCACCGCTCCCTCTCCTAATCCGTCCTCCTCTCCCCACGTCACCCTAAGTCGCCGCCTACCCTCTCCTCTTCTTGTGTCGAACTGACACCCCTGCTCTTCATTTATTACTTTTTTAGTTTTTATTTTATGTGATTATAACATTTAATATCATATACATATTATGTAATATATATCATATACTATACAGTATATTAATATGTATATTAATAATAGTATATTATCTTATATAAAATATAAATATATCATAAAAATATAAGTTATTAATTAAATATAATAGTTATTAAAACATATATTTGTAATAATAACATTAGGTATTATATATATATATGTGTATTTTCATTAATTTTAATTACTGATATTAATATATAGTATCTATATATATAATAGTTTCATTTTTTCTAATTCACATGCGTTTTTGTTGTTCCATGCCGGAGGATGGCTATGGTTGGGTGCACGCGACCCATTCATTCAGATAGAATCAACTGCTCTAGTGACCATCGTGGAAGAAGTAGAACTGTGAAAGCCCCACATGTAGGTCGGGGAACACTTCGGGCATGATTCCAAATAATTACATTCAGGTATTAGAGGAGAAAGAACACACTGCATAAAGAGATCAGGAATACACATAGAGTATTGGGATCCAACATTCACAGGGGGATTCATCGGGGCTTCTCCACTTTGACTTCATCCTTCTACTTCTTTCATTCGACTGAGAAAAGATTCCATGAATCAGAGTAGCAGATCAGTATTCCATATCTCAATTCCAAGGGTAGGACATCTAGAACACTCTAGTGTTGCATCCACCATCCAGCAGCAGGAATTGGATCTTTTGGGCGATCAAGCTGGGAGATGAAAATCTTTATTCCCCTTTTTATCTTTTTTTTAACAACCCAACTCAGGATGTTCTTAATTGATTTCAGTTCTATTAGGATAGTGTTGAATTCAAACATTTTTTCTAGTTAATCACTTTGGGGATGGTATAAGCTATCTAGTTAGATCTCTTTACTCTGATTCACACATTGCATCTTCTACTAGATCATCTCTCTCTCTCCCTCTGTTTCTGAGACAATTTTATTTTCAAAACAACAATGTTGAGTGAAAACCAATCTCGTTTGAATTTAAATTAAATTTGTTTAAATCTGATGAAATAAATGGAAAATGGATTATGCTCAAATGAGATAGAGACACTAAACTGAATTGGTAATTTTATCCCAATGAGATCTTACTTTTATCATCATTCGATGGCATGACTTTTACAGTTAAAGGACATTAATGTTTACTTTATCACAAGATGACCAGACGATAAATATTTCCAGTTAACATAAGTCAGATCCACATTCTCAAACCTTAGTGAATGTACAAGGGTTAGAAATATCGAAATCGGCTAGTGAACTTTCCCCATACTCATATTTTTTTTTTGTTTTCACCACAAGATTTTCTACTGTATTGTCGGCTTTTGTATACTCACCAATTTCTTATCACATCCTCCAAAACTATGTTTTACTCACTTCACTCCATTACCACCATCTGATTTTTTTTGTGTGTGTTTTTCTTTTCTTTAGTAGATCACTATTCACAGCTTTAGGCCTCTCTGTGCTTCGACCTAATCTTTCCACTATTCCAAGTATCAAGTAGGTTTTAAATTTTTGTTTTTCACCCATTCCTAACGATGCGAGAGCATGCAGTACAACATAAAATTATATTATTAATTATTAAAACATTATTTCAATGAATAAAATCACATGTTGGATCTAGTACCAACAGTATTATCACATGGGATGTTAACTACTTCACCATATTAGTGTAGGTGATTAGATACCTTATACACATGAACATCATGAATTTGATAAACTAAAATCCAAAAATGGAAATTAGAATATAATGTGTACTTTGTCTTATATCCCCTTAATGAAACTTATCCAAAAACGTTTTTATAGGTTTTTTAATGATCACTGAAGTAAAAAATTAAGGTTATCTTCCTTTATAGATATCCATGGGATGTATTAATTGAGTTAATTCTCAAAAAATATATTCTTCAACCATTAAGTGTTATAAACTCTTTACATATTGGAATAAAATGAAATATATAGAATCATATAGAAATAAAAAATTATAATGATTACACCCAAGCTACTATCTCATGGGAAATGGGAAATTAAAGATCCCTTAAAGAGACTCATCAATTGTGTTTCCTATAAAATCATGAATTTTAATGCATGGGTTAATATATTTTTCTGTGAATGAATTGTATTCATTGAACCCCTTACGTGTTTCATATAATTAAGTTATCCTAAGAAAGTAGGAAATATAGAATAAATGGTTTCTTGTTATCGATATCATGTGTAGATTATGTATATCACATGCCCATCATATAATGGTTTTGTCACAAACCAACATGGATACCTTAGAACCCTGATAACTGATCCAATATTGTCATAGAAAAAAAGGTATTCCTGATCCCAATGGGTTGGGGACTATCACCAAGAATCATGCAATATAAAACTATGAATGAATTTTCCACAATAATATTAGAATATAACGATACATATTTTTACGATCAAAACTCCAAAAGGAGACAATACTAGAATCCAGAAAGGTATATCAAAAACCGAAAATATAACATCATCAATGTACTCAAATTATGATAGGAAAAACTCAATTTCCAAAAAGAAACATCACTCTATGACCTAAGGGATAAAGAAAATTCACCTCATCCAAGAGGCTCTTTCCCTTTACTCAGACCTGGAAGGAGAAAATATATAGATTTAAATGAAAAAGGTAGGGTGTGAACTAAAAACCCTAGTAGGGTCTCACCAAGCATTCTATAATAATGATCTATAATAATAAAAATTGCACTTCTAGTTTTTTTAATAAAAAAATGATTAGTAGTACATTTTCATATTTAAAACTAAACATGCATCATTTTAAAATAATGGAAATCAACTCAAAAATTTATTAAATAAAGACAATATATTAAATATTTTATATTAATCACTAGGAATGAGTAAACTAGATTCATAATTAATGGAGTTTATAATCAAAATAGTCAAAATAAGTATTATTTTCATCTGCAGTATGGTATGATAGCTTTGAGTTATATAATGCTCGCACACTCATAGGACCCCTTTATCAGCGCTTCCTTTATCAGCACTTTTGTTTTAGCACTGATAAAGGACCATTTTATCAGCGCTTTTAAAAAAGCGCAGATAAAAGATAAAAAAAATTATAAAAATTATAAAAATTTAAAAAAAATTAAAAAAATTCAAAATACTGCGAATCGGGGGGTCTTTTATAGTGCTTGAGCCCCCCCTTTTACAGTGCTTTTCTGTCCTTGTGCATCACCCCACGCACCCCCTCCACCCTTTAACAGCGCTTGCTGCTATATTCCCCCATGCGAGCGCACCCCTGCCTCCACCGGGAATTGAACTCGAGACCTCCCCCCTGCGCGCCTAAGCCTTTACCACTACTCTATTTTGATTTGTCTTCCAATTCATGATATATATATATATATATATATATATATATTTAGTTATATTTATTCGTATATTAATATATATTTATATTAATATATATATAGTTATATTATAATATATATATATAGTTATATTATAATATATATGTATATATAGTTATATTATAATATATATAGTTATATTAATATATATATATAGTAATATTAATATATATATAGTGATATTAATATATATCCATATCTATATATATATATATATTTAGATATATTTATTCGTATAGTAATATATATTTATATTAATATATATATAGTTATATTAACATATATATAGTTTTATGAATATATATATATATATAGTTATATTAATATATATATAGTGATATTAATATATGTATTTATAGTAATACTAATATATATATGTAGTTATATTAATATATATATAGTTATTAGATTAATATATATATATATATAGTTAGATTAATATATATATAGTTAGATTAATATGTATATATAGTTAGATTAATATATAGGTATATAAATATTCATATATTGGTATTTTAAATAAAATGGATCTTAGTTATTATTTAGATAGAGATAATATATTTTATATGTAAATATGTTTAATTATTTATTTAAAAAATTTGATGTTTAGGTGTGAATATATAAAAAATATGTACATATAGTTATATATTTGATTATAAATAGTAGTGCATTATAAAAAAGGATGAAATTTCAAAGACATAATATCAATATGAATGTAATACCTTGGAATAAATACAGTCCCCGCAAAAAAAAACCAATAATACCCCCTTAAACGAGTTTGAAAATCCACAAAATGTTAAAAAATCTGGGTACCCCGACAAAAAACTCAGTTTTGGAGGCCTTATAGGCCTCTATTGGCCTCGAAAAACGCTTGACCAGGGTCCCCCGAGTCACAACGACGTAGAGCTCGTCGCAGGCTTCGATTTGATATGTCGTAGAGCTCAAACGGACAACCGGATCAAAAGTTATGGCCGTTTGAAGTTTGAGTTGTGTTTTCAACATATTTTGGATCTTTTTTTAATTTTTTAATCCTCAAATTGTTATTAAATGACTATTACTACATAATTATTATCAAATTATTAATTGAAAATATTTTTTTATTTTTTTTAAGAAGCCATTTTCACTAAATATCTTATATATTAAGTATAATAAGTGTAAATGTACATTTATACTTATCTAAAATATATTTAAAATTATATATTATATTTATATAACAATATAACTATATTTATATATTAATATATTAATATATTAATATATTTTTAATTTTTTTTGAAGCCGACCCTTTATCAGCGCTAACAAAAGCGCTGATAAAGGGACCCCCCTTTATCAGCGCTTTTTCGTTAGCGCTGATAAAGGGGGGGCGCTGCGAAAAACTGTATTTGTGGTAGTATTGATCGTGGAAATGTGTAAACATGTCCCTTAGGATCAGAATGAATAATAATCTAAAATATCTCATCAATGATAAGATCCCCCAAACTAGTTTTTTTGTAAGAGTTTTCATCATCAATTCATTTCTAGGGAATTTACATCTTAATGTTTTTGATCCAAACAAGTCACTAACTACCCATGATCTCATATACCCAATCAATAAATAGATAAAGGTGAAATCATATTATTTCACATCCAAAATTATTTAATATTCATTTACCAACTTTTAATTTTCAAAATTCCAATTCACTTTCAAAAAAAAACTAGGATTTTCATAAATTCATGAATTTTCAAAACAAAACCAATCATGGGTTTTAATTAATACAATTTACACCATTTTTTAAAATTTAATTCAATAATCATTTTACAAATTCTATCTATTTCAAAATAATCCCAATATCCAATTCTTGTGGAATTCTGGGGTTTTCCCCAAAATCAATACCATTTAAATTTTCAATTCCAATTATCACCATATTAGGTTTGTATAATTCAAATGAAATAAATTTAAAGTAAAACAATAAAATAAATTTTTAATCTTATGGTTAAACTCAAAAAGAAACCACCTACCTTTAAACATGGAAAGAAACACCTGAAATGGGACTTAATAATGGAAAAAAGAAGAAAATAAATATAACTAAACACATCCTTGAATCAATATTACATAACATGGGATTTAGATCCACCAATCTCAAAATTATCTTTCAAATTATACAGTGTAAAGTGATAGATATGAAAGAGACCAGAGGACCACTTTCTCATAGAGATGAACCATAACTAACATGATGTTAAATCATCAAACAGATGATCCATAGGGTTTATATATCTCTAATATCATGTAGGAATATCCTTTATGTCCATTTGAAGGAATAATTTTTGAATGAGATAATGAATTCTTATAAACCACATACTAAAAAAATTCATGACATTTTACTCAGTGTGTAACCCATTTACACCTCGTGTATGTTTTGAGTCTTATACATTCTGATAATCCTTTCAAATTTTTTAAAAAATACAACTTTTACTATTTACATCGTCTGTAATATGAATACGACATGTATCCCTTCACTCTATGTAACCATTTTGCAGAAACTTCCAGATGATAATTATATTTCATGTAATCCCCTTACGTGACATGAAAATCATTAGTACAATGAAAAAAATATTGGATTTATGGTGAAAATTAAATCAAATCCCTAAATTCACTATTATAGGTACCATCCCAATTCCTTCTAGGTATTACTTATCCAAAAAAAGTAACACCAAAATAATGGATTAAATATACCTAATTAAAAGGTAATAGGGCTATACAACCTCACCACTATAAAAACATTTTGTCACCAGAAATCCATTCAAGAAGAATACATATCAAAAAAGGTAAAGATAATAATCTATCATCAGTGATTCATACCCCCACATTTCATATGATTCATAACCATGATACTATATCACTTGAAACAAGGATATCATCTTTATATGAAGTAATATTGACTCAGAATCAACAATGCTAACTAGATTCTGGGTACGGATAAATCGGGCTCAACATCAAAATCACTATAGATAAATGCACGATATGGATTGGAAATATACATCCAAATATGAGAAACATGAATGAAATAATGTATTGACTTCAACTGTGGAGGACGTTATCAATGGTAAGGAACTATATACATCATCCTAATAACCTAAAAAGGACATATAAAATAGGGATAAATCATTACTTTCCTACCAATTCATCAGTGACCTAAATGAGGTGAAACAATTAAGAACACACGGTAACACACTAAAAACTTCAACAGTATATGATGATGATCAATATAAGATTTATACCTGCTTTGTGCCACCAACATTCGCTATTGAATTAACTGAATATTTTTTGTCCACTCTTAAGAAAAAAACATTCCAACTAAGGTTGATTCACTAATCTCAAAATACTAAAAAATGGTTTACAATGAAATTCATAAAAGGCCACAAAAATAGCCATTTCAATCACAAACTATTAACTATTTTCATAATCAATCTCAATATGACATAAATGGTCATACAAAGATCAACTGAAATAAAGGACACAAGAACATATCATATCCTCATGAATCTCTATAATTCTCTATGTCTGGACAAATTTCTATAGATATTATTCCATACTAAAATGAACATATTATCCTAGAGTCTCCTAGAGATCACTCCAAAAGAGATATGTAAATTAGGGATCCTTATCTGAGACTATAATGAGCGAAACTGTATGAAAACGAATTTATCACATTCACATGGAGATTTCCCAGATTCTCAATTTTTTTGTACCACAAATGGGTATAAAGTAAGCTAGTTTTTTCATCCAATTTTTCATAAGACATATCAAATTCTTCTTTCTATGGGTACATAGTAACCCAACCACAAAGTCCATAAAAAATCAAATGCCACTACCAATTTCACACTATAAGTGGATAAAGAAAACATGAAGCTCATTGATGATCAACATTGCATGTTGAAAAGAATAGCATCATGAAACAAAGTAATAAATGTATTTTCTCATACCCATTCACATGAATTGGTACTGAAGGTTATAGAGAATTTTGTGTGGTTCATAGTTGCACAACCCATTGGGAATTATGGATACCCCCAACATAGTTTTTCTTATAAGTAATAACATGAAAACCCAACTCCAAAAATATATGTTCACTCTGTATAGTATATACACTCATAAATGGTATCCCCACCGCAAACAGGGTCTTTAATGCTATAGAATTCATCATCAATATGTTGTTCTAGAATAACTATATCAAGAATAGCATAGGTCAACTGAACACTAGCCAAGACAATCTCAACCCCTATTTCCCAAAATCCAATATGAAATTGTGAAAAAATATCTATCACGTTCTAATATTCTGGTGATTCTTTCACAAAGTGGATTTGAAATTTCTTAATCAATGCATTAGAGATTACATTTCATTCCCTTAGTGTATCAGAAATATTGGAATCAAAAGATTGCAGATACTCCAACCAATTCCTTTTACTGATATTCAAATTTTTTTTAGATAAGTTATAACACAAGCTATTGAGGTCAAAATCTATTATAAACCTTTCACTGAAAGGAATATTCCTCTAAATCATAAGTGAATACCTCACAAATTCAGGTTTATGGTCATGGGTTAGATAATACTTCTCATGTGGCCCAAGATACCATGATCTATAGGCAATGAAATGATAACCCTTCATTAGAACATTCCCAAACCCTAGCCAAATGTAATATAAAAGACCATATAGCCATGACCATCCTCTATATGGGTTAACACCAATATAGAATTCAAAAGATGTTTCATATAAACAATACAACTCAATAATTTCACTTGCAAAATGAAACATACCCCCTTTCAAGTTAAAATATTCATGAGATATTATAACATCATGAAATTTATCATGTATTGGTGGTAATATCTAGTTAAACCCTAGATGCTCAAAACCCCAAAAACATTATTAGGTTTCACCCATTTCATAAAATAATTTTCCTTATAAGGATCAACTAAAACACAATGTTCTTTGAACAAGTATACTGAGAACATCACTACCCATAAATAGTAATTATTGTTTGATTTCTTATCATAAGGTCAATTATTTCTCGAAAATTCTAGAATTTATCTCAAATGATTCAAAAGGTCCTCCTAAAACATAAATTAACCTTGAATTTCATCCACAATGACCACCATAAATTTATAAAAATAGTCATGGATGACTTTATTCATTAAATATATAATGACTACATGTGAATTGGATAGAACAAATGGAATAACAAGGTACCCATAATGCTTATACCTGGTGAAGAAGCATGTTTTTTGACTCTAATAATCAACTTTTGATAACTATATTGAAGATAAAAATTTAGGAACCATCTTTTCCATTCAAAATATTCATAAAATCATCAATTTTGGCAATGTATACTTTTTATTTACCATAACTCAGTTGAGTTTTTAGTAATCAATGCATAGAAGAATAATTTCATCATCTTTCATAGAAAATAGAAATTATTTCTCCCAAGGTGACACACTAAAGAATATAAAGCCTTTATCTAATATATTATACAACATAGATTTAATCTCATTAGATTCATATGGTTCCATATAGTAAAAATTAGTAGATACTAGTTGAGTTCCATGAACTAAATCAATAGAAAACTAAAACTCCCTTACTAGTGGAAAACCATAGAACTCGGATGGAAAAATATTGTGAAACTCAATAAAAACTGGAGTTATATCAATACTCAAATATCCCCACTCTATATAAAAATTGAACAGTAATATCACTTTCCTCAATTCTGTATAAAAAGGTATGAATCTATTCTAACAAAGGTCCTATTTTCCTTGAATGATATGACACACCCCATTTATAACATTAATGGAAACCCATAAAAAAATAATCAATTAGAGATTTATTATAAATGATCTAATCTATCCAAAATATAGCAGAAGAATATTCATGCTAATAACTAGAATATACAAATAGAGATCAATTTATAATAAATAGAAAACACAACTAGGACACAAATTACCATTCTCTCTTTTTATTCATACGGGTGTAGTGATATCCATCACATAAGATAAAAGCTCCATATGAAGATTTAGAATATTCAAAATACCAATTGATATAAATGGATGAGATGCATTGGTATAAAATAATTTAGTTACTAATGATGAATCTATAGTGATGGTTCCCCTCACTGTCATGGGATCCATATCTTATTGATATCGATACTCTTCCACTACATGAATATTCAGAATTCATGATGCATATGGCTGGAACCCATTAGATATTAATGTATCTAATTTAGATATAGTAATTTTAGGTTCTGATGATCTCCTTTAACTACATGGAGTAGAAAAGATATAATATAACTTCTGTAAGTGTCCTGAGAAACCACATATGTTGGGTGCCTTGGTGGAAACTTATTTTGAATTCCCAGGTTTTCCATACAGGTAGCAAGTCAAAGTGACTCTTCTAAACACTTTTGGGGTTCTATAAGAACCCTACTACTGGGATCAAACATCAAACACATTTCTCTTTCTCTTCCCTTTATGTTAAGTCATATAACTTCAACTAGGAGAAATATGCCCTCCCTTCAACCCTGAAAAAATAGCCAGATCAAGTGCCACCATCAATGCCATATTCAGAATGTCATCATAAGAATAGATATTAAATAATAAAACCAGATAATAAATTTCATATGAAAGAACCATATTGAAATTTAGATTATTTATCTTCTCATTCAATACAATCTTAGGTGAATACATTATTATCTTGATAAAAATATTTTCATATTCCATTTTGGTCTATTTAGCCCGATCATTTTTAAAAAACTTTATAGCCTTTTATAGGGCCATATACATTGGATAGAATTAATCAATAAAAGTAAATTTAAATTAATTCCATTCCAAAACCCTCATGCTTCTTCACCATCACCATCTATTCCCACCATCTCCTTCTAGGTCTTTCTAGCTTGATGTTGGCACATTTCCACATAATTGAATAATGTGTAACCATAAACTCAAAACAATATCTATCCTTTTCAACTTGTCCTTAGACACTTCAGGATCATTAGGTACTTATAAAGTATGTGGATTATGATGAATTAACTCATGATCATGATTCTGAGATTCATCAATTTGATGTTCCATAACTAGAGCCTGAATGGGAATTGGTGTCGGTGACTTTCCTAGAACGTTGACACTATGCATAATAACATCACCAAGATTTTGGTCCAAAAGAGGATTTTTCATGTTTTGGTTAATTATTAACTTCTCCTAGATCTTATCCACATGTAATCATGGAGTTGTTATGCTACAAAACATGAGCAAACAACATTGAAGACATATGATGATTTCTCAGATCAACAACTCAAACAAGAGAAACAAGGAAATTAATTCCATTAGATACATAGAAAATATTTTTATTTCAACATATCTAAATAAAAAAAGGAAATAATAGAAATAATCATCATTAAACCCTTCCCAAACTATCCATGGTGACTTATGTCCGATTACAATGAGTGCTAGTGAGGCGCTCCCTTGAAACTGCCTCTTTAGTCTCAAAAAGCTATTCCAAATTGCATACAGATGTCATTGATAAATGCACAACCTAAACCTTTGATAATACATTATCTTAAGCTCTCACAGATACCCTAGTACCCCGATAAACAAGCTGATCCTGAAATATCCCAAATAATATTCTTAATCCCCATGGGTTGGTGACTATCCCCTTGCATTATATAATATACAAGTGGGAATGATTTTTACAAAAAATAGAGGAAGATAATGATACATTTCAGTATTATTAAAACTCCAAAAAGTATATAGAACCCAAAAATGGATAGGTATATCAAAAAACCAAAACCCAAAATTATCAATGTACTCATTTTTTGAAAAGAAAAAATTGATGCCCTAAAGGACATGTCACTCCAAACTCCAAGGGATTATGAACATCCACCTCATAAAAGAGATATTTACCCTTTACATGGACATGAGAGGATAAAATCTAAAAAATCCCAAAGGAAAAGGAAGGATGTGAGATAAAAATCCCCTTATGGTCTAATTAATTTTTCTAAAATAAGGTTTCATAATAATAAATAAAATCACTATTTCAACTTTTAATCGAAACTATAATGGTAATACATTTTCATATTTGAAACAAAACATGATTCATTTCATAGTTAGGGGAAACAATTCAATGATTCATTAAACAAACATTATATTTATACATAATATAAACATCCAGGCATGAGTAAATAATTTACAAAATCAATGGGATTTATAATCAAAACAGTCACAATAAGAACCATTGACATCTACCCTATGATACACTTTCTTTTTATTATAGGATCCTCACACTCTAATATTAGTGATCATAGAAATGTGTACAAATGTACTTCAGGCTCATGAAAAATTAGGCACGTCAATATGTTATCTATGATAATATACACCTATCTAATATTTTGTTAGATTTTTCATACTTAATACATTTCTAGGGAATTAGCATCCTAGTGTTACTGTCCCAAATAACTCACTGAAAACCAATGATCAAATGTGTTCAATCAATCAATAGAAAAATGGAAAACCATATCATTTCAAATAAATAATCATTACTAGATCAATTGCACACTTTTCATTCTCAATGTAACAAATTACATTCCAAACAAAAACATGGATTTTTATTCAATTCATGCCTTTTAAAAATAAATCCAATCATAGGTTTTCATCAATTCTATTTAATCAATGATTCTTAAAATAAATTCACAAATAATTTCCCAATTTCCATCAATTTAAAAATAAACACCACTCTCTAAGTCCTTTATAATTGGGGGGTTTTCTATTATCCATACCCATTTAATTTCTTTTTCCAATTCAAATCACAATGGTTTTTCATATTTTAATTGAAAAAAAAATCAAAAAAATCATTTTTTAACCATAAGTAGAAACTCAAATAAAAACTCCCACCACTAATCAAAGGTAGAAACACCAGAAATTGGACTATCTGATTAAAAATGAAGGCACAAAAGATCAAGGAACACATAATTAAATAATGAATCAACAACACATAGTTTAGGTCTATCAAACCCCGAGATGATATATCAAACACCAACGAGAAAATAGTGATATATATAAGAGACACAAATAACAATTACTTGTAGAAATACACCACTACCAGTAAGATGATCAATAATCAATCAAATAAAACATAGGGATTAGAGATCTCAAAAATTTCCTAGGAAGAGACTCTAGGTTGTGGGAAAGGAATACTATAGGAATGAAATAGGAATTTCAACTGAAACACCAACTAAAAACCAAAACATGTAATGTTACATGGAATGTAACAAAATTACACATCGTATAATTTTTTATTCTGAAAAAATTAGAAAATCCATGACATTTTTTCAAAAATCTGACTTTTAATATTTAAATGGCATGAAATTTGTACACTATGTGTAACTTTGCAGGCTATATACCCATTTCACAACATATTCTAGGTGATAATTACATGTCCAATAACCCTATTAGTTTGAGTTTACATCCTCAATAGAATCCAAAATCAATAGTTTCAATGCTGAAAATTCCACAAAATCTTTAACATCGCCATTAGAGGTACCCTTCCAATTACTTCTAGACATTACTCAACCAATGAAAATGGAAAACCAAAATGAGGATAAAACATGGGCGATAGAAATGTAACATGGTGTTACATGTTTCAATGTAACATTAGGCCTTTGTTTAAGGCCTCATTGAGGAAAACAAATCTCAAGGGTATCGACAACAAAATGAATCATATGAAATATACTAGCTTTTTGGAATATTAAATTAATATTTCATGCCACATTAATGACATTTAAGTTACATTTATAAAACCATTCCATGTATATTAATTGTGGTTATATATTCCTAATCCCTAATGTATGATCTGATATAATGATGTCTAGATAAAGTCTAATTTATCATATCTAGAGTATCATGTTTCTACCGTTGATTAAATTCATAATGTTATTTTAAGTAATTTGATTACTAATGTTTTTGTTAAGTGGAATCATAGGAAACTCCAAGATGAAAAGTGGGAGTGAGAATTTTATTTTAATATCTAATATCACTAGTAATTTTCTTAAGAAGATGGTTGAAGCGTCTCAGGGGAAAGAAGCCTAATGGTTCAGAGTTTATAATGACCCAGACCCATAAATGTTATAATGCTAAATATTATTAGTCATTTGATTCATTTATTGGTGTATTGAATAAAGTTTTATATAGATGAAGTGTTTATAGATGGGTCATAAGACATTTCAATGGAACATTATGGGAAAGGAGAAGTCTATCTAGTAATTGAAAGTCAACAAAAATTCTAGGGGAAGACCAAAATAGTTTCCATGGGGGATAATAAAGTATACTTCCCCTTCCATTGAATCATTGGTGGGTCTCCATATAAGTTATTTTGGAAATCTATTTCATATTTAGGTATATAAATTTTACATTTTAAAAGTAAAACCTATAAATTTATCCTGAATAAGACCAAATATATCATGAACTGTCCCTCAAGGAATGTTCCAAGACTACCCCAATCCCGCTATCCACAGGCTAGGGGCTGGCGACTAGAACCGAAAAGGCGTACCCCTATAACGGGAATGCATTGCCTTTAAACCTATGAAAACACACAATACCATAACATAACAAGAAGCAAACACGAAGAAAACTATTGTAGTAAAAGTGTACCGAAATTAAATGGATAGGAATACAAGCCCAACTAAAAATTACAAGTACAACTAAAAAAGAGGAAAAAGCTTCGAGATCTTCCACTGAGGATCTTACTTGAAAGGTATATACAACTCAGGATCATTAGTCATTGTGTCACATCATGTTTAATGGTCCGCCTATGGGTACCATCCAGTCTTGGAACCCTCATCCTCGATCAATGCTATCTGTCGACTGCACAAGACATAACATGGTGCGAGTTTAGACCGTGAAGGTGTGAGTATAGCTATACTTAGATGGGACCCCAAGACCCCTATAGGTCTCCTAGAGTTCCACAAAGAAAAATACCGCAAAGCTAGACTTCAATCATAAAGAACGAAGAAGTCATCAACTATACTTAGGTATAGGCCCATACATATAACTAATTTATCAAGATACATGTCTCATTCATGAGGAAACATAAGTCTCCATCTTTTAATCCATTTTCACAATTGATCCATGAAGGTAGAATACCACAAAGATAACACCATGATGGTGAGAGTACCACAAAGGTAACAACATGAAGGTAACACCAAAAAGGTACGAGTACCACAAAGTTAACACCATGAAGGTAATACAACGAAGGTCAATGTACCACAAAGGTAACGGACTCATCTCACACCAGGTATATAATTCATGCATAGATGTACAGATGATTATACGTATCACTATATCATCATATTATGTCAAAAGGCTCTACTACTAATTCATATAGAATCAATTGATGCTGACCCAAAAAGGATCTCTAGGCACAGACACACACAGGATCGACAGATACTGACCCACACAAGATCGCTAAGTGCTAACCTGTAATGACCCAAAGTTTCATTAATGGAAATACCACTTTATCTAATTAAATGTATCTTTATGTAAAATGTTTATATAAAATGTCAAATTATTTGGGTTTATGTTAAAATTTTTTACCGTTTCTAATATATCCATTTAACAGTGATCACATGATTATTAAAAATATAGGGCATTAACAAATCTAATTTACTCAAAAAAAAGAAGAGATTGCCTCATCCAGTAGAATTGATCCATACGAAGCCCATTTGTCAGAGATCAGAAAAGATGTTGCATCCTTGGGTATCTCTCTTGACCAATCTCAATCTGATCTTTATCATGTCTAGCTCAAACGGGTCCGTCTATGGGAAAAGTAGAAGTTGATAGAGATTACCACACGAGCGATGTTATCAGAGCCACCCCAACAGTCTGTCACTATCGCACACCATACCCTTAGGTCTTATGCGGCTATTTTAAGGGTTTATGTAATAAATCTCTAGTACTTGTGGAGTGTGTTCTCCGAGAACAAGTACATTGAACCTCTTTCTTCAGACAGAGGAGTGTCCTCTCCTTTTTACATGCTTAGTAGAATATTCGAGTTGGATATTAGTGGTGTTTTCGCGATATTTGATTGTGTATGAGTATATCTGGATATTCTTGGTATATGATTTGTAAACATATACTGTGTAGAGCTGACTGTATCCTTCTTTTTTGGTATTTTTCGCTTGTTGTATTCCTTTGTGGTTCCGGGTTGTCCTACTGGGTATTGTTATACTCAACCCTGCACGGGCTTTGCCTGCACGTGTCGGGTCTTGTGCAAATGAGCGAGCCTTTGACCGGATTCCAGGCGGACCAGGACGAGACGATGCTCAGTGAGATCAGACAGGCCGAGGTGTGTTCCTACGGCTATGGATTGCAGTTCCAGTACCTTTCTTCGCAGGTTGGACGTTGTTGCAGACTATCTTTTGGTGGGATTGTACTTTTGGCCTAGGGTTTTTACCTTACTTTACTTTACTTAACTGTCATACTCTGTTGGTTGGGATTTTCGCATATGCATGCTTTTCCGTCTTCAGTAGTTTTTACTTTTCATCTCTGTGGGCTTGGAGATGTGTGTGTGTGTGTGTACAGGTTTATAGGCAATGCCTCCCATGTTCTTAACATGTCTACTCGGTGCTAGTCACCAACCCATGACCTTTTGGAGGCGGGCTTGGGGAGTTACGACTTGGGCCCCACTGGGACGGGTCGTGATAGAGTGGTATCTGAGGTGGTCAGTTCTACCTTAGGACCGAGAGTCTGTGAGTTGGTTTGGGGAAACATTGCTAAGCACTTCGAGTTTGGATTTTAGGATAGGGACCCCAGTGTTGTTGCGGGCGGCTGACGTATCCATACACCAGGACTCTCATAACTTTCGTTTCGACTCGGAACATGAGAATAGTAGTTATATGGGAAAATAATTTTATATTAATCATATTGGAATGGGTTGTGATTTCCATGTCCTTCTTGAGTAATCTCTCCAAATATACACACTGACTGTAATACATCTTTTTTCATTACAAGATGCCTCCACGACGCGCACCCACTAGGATCCAATAGCTCGATCACGTGCACGACCCCCTTAGTGATGAATCTTTGATACAAGGACCATATCCCCCAGCTTTACCATCAGGTGGTGTGCCAGTTGTTCCACCACCCATGGAGCAGTGTTTAGTGCGGGTTGTACTTGTAGAGGTGGAGCGCAGGCTGAGCGCACTCCATGAGTTTCCGAGATAGAGACCCCTCAGGTTTCAAGTTGAGCCTGGCCCTTAGGCAACAAAGGACTGGCTTGAGGTAGTGACCAGAGTCTTCCGTTTGGTCAGGACTCCAACAGACCAGATGGTGATCCTGGCAGCGAGCCTTCTGCGGGGCTCAACAGGGTGATGGTGTAGATTGGTTGTCCAGACCCACGACGAGGCGACTCTTGCATGGTTATAGTTTGACGGTCTCATTAGAGAGGATTTTTTCCTGGTTACCCTAAGAGAATTACAAATACAAGAGATTCTTCAACTCCAGCTGGGAACCATGACAGTGGATGACTATTCATCAAGGTTTACCGTCCTCTCATGGTATTCGATGGATATGGTCAAGTATCAGTACATCAGAGCTTGTAATTTTGAGCGGGGCTTGCATAGAGACATCCGAGCTAGCATCATCCCTATGAGAATTCCAACTTATGCTGGGGTGCTCGAGCGGGAATTGGTGATTGAGAGCTTCTTGGCAGAGCAGAGACAACCCGCAGTTGTCAGTGTTGAGCGAGATGGAGTAGAGACCACGGCAGCAGGAAGTCAACTTCAGGGACCCAGGCATGGGAGACATTTTCAGAGGAGATCCCAGGATATGAGATCTTCGGTACAGGGATCACAGGGCGCATCCAACTAGTCTCGAGAGAGGTGATGCTACTATTGTGGTGGCAGGGGACATCTCACTCGAGATTATCCGACCCACCGTACTACTGACATGGGAGTAGTGGATGGACCACCGAGGCAGATGCAACATGTAGAGAAGACAGATCTGAGGGGTGGTAGACGTGGTAGAAGAGTTGAGAGTGTAGCTGGAGGTGGTTTGCGTTTTGACATTTTACCCCCCAACCCCCAGGAGGTCCACCCCTGGCTAAGGGAGTTGGTGGACAGAGGCAGGGACAGCTGCTGGAAACGGAGGCTTGTGACCCTGGTAATCCTGGATTGATTAGAGGTATAGTATGTGTCTTTTCTAATTAGGCTATTTTACCGATAGACACAAGTACTTGTCATTATTCTCTGGAATTTTATCTTGTTCGAGACCTTAAGATTCCAGTTAATCCATTGACTCGACCCTTACTCTTAGAAACACTGACTGGGGAAGATTTAGAGATCACACACCTTTGCATATAGTTTGAACTAACCCTTGGAGGTGAGAGTTTCGGTTGGAACCTCTTGGTGTTATCATCGAGGCCTTACGATTTCATTCCTGTTATAGACTGGCTATCTAAAGTTCATGCCCATATATACTATTTTAGGCGAAGGGTGCGATGTTCTCCAGTGATGGAATGAATTTCTCCTTCTTCGGTGAAAAGGAGACCCAGGCTATGCAGGATGGACTCGTGCATAGGAAGGTATAGCCGATTTCACATCAGTTGGATAGCCTAGCCCTTGGCGTAGCAGATGCCACAAGTTTCTAGTTTCCGATAGTACTGGATGAGTACGAGGAAATCTTTCCAGAGGTTGTCCCTGAACTACCCCCCGTTGGGAGATAGATTTCTGCATTGAGTTGCAACCTGGGACGACACCGATATCAGCATCAGCATATCGGATGGCTCCTGCAGAGCTCCACGAGCTAAGAGTGCAGTTGGAAGACTTATAGAGGAAGGGCATCATGAGACCTTGTGTTTCACCCTGGCCGGCCCCAGTTTTGTTTTCCAAGAAGGCAGACGATAGCATGAGGCTGTGTGTGGATTACCGACGCTTGAATCAGGTGACCGTGAAGTAGATGTATCCACTACCGAGGATCGATGACCTCTTCGACTAGTTAAGAGGGGCACGATGGTTCTCGAAGGTTTCTCTATGATCAGGCTATCACCAGTTGCGAGTACAGGATGAGGATATACCGAAGATGGCTTTCAGATGTCTCTACGCTCACTATGAGTACTTGGTGATGCCCTTCGGCGTGACAAACACCCAAGAAGTGATTATGGGACTTATGAACTAGATCTTTCACCCCTATCTAGACCGGTTCATAGTGGTCTTCATCGATGATGTACTAGTGTACTCTGGGTCCGAGGAGGAGCATGCGAGGCACCTGAGGATGGTTATGGATACACTCCGAGAGCACTAGTTGTACGAGATACTCTCGACGTTTTAATTCTGGATAAAGTATGTCCACTTTCTAGGACACGTTATCTCAGCAGATGGTGTAGGAGTGGACCTAGCCAAGGTAGAGGTAGTGTTACCTTGGGAGCCCCCCCGGAGTGTGACAGAGGTGTGGAGTTTCCATGGGTTTGCAGGCTACTACTGGATATTAAATATTTATTTCTCCAGGATTTTGGCACCCATGACAGATTTGACCAAAAATGGGCAGCCTTTTGTGTGGACCAAGAGATGCCAGCAGGCTTTTTAGAAGTTGAGATAGAGTATGAAGAGCACCCTGATGTTGAGATTACCATAGGAGGGTGTCGAGTACGTAGTGTTCTGTGACACATCAAGAACTGGGCATGGTTTCATCCTGATGCAGAGGCAAGCAGTGATTGCCTATGGCTCACGTCAGATGAGGCCACACGAGCAGAACTACACGACCCATGATCTTGAGTTGGCTGCGGTAGTCTTCGCATTGAAGATGTGGCAGCACTATCTGATGGGCGAGCGGTTTATCATCTACTCTGATCACAATAGTCTCAGATATATCTTTTCTCGGAAGGCTATGAATTTGAGACAGAGGTGGTGGCTTGATTTCCTCTAGGATTACGACTTTGAGATCGTTTATACTCCTAGGAAGGGGAACATTGTTACAGATGCTCTTATCATGAGATCCAGTTCACATTTGCTGGATATGGTGACTAGGCATATGGCCTCTTTACTGTTATCCTTCGTGGATAGAGATGAGGGAGCATACCTTCAGTCGATGGTTGTTACCCCTCCACTCTTACAGCAAGTCAGGGAAGCACAACTCGAGGATTCTAGCTGCAAGAATTTATGTGCTCAGATATCCACAGGAGATGCTGCTGATGGATATTCAAAAGGTGGGGAGTACGTTGTTCATTTTAGAGGGAACACAGTAGTACCAGTGACGTCGAGGGAGGATGTTCTGAGGGAGTTCCATACATATCCTTTAGCGGTGCATCCAGGTGTGACAATGATATAAAAGGACATCGAACATCAGTTCTAGTGTCCCAGAATAAAGAAGAGTGTGACAGAGTTTGTTTCCTAGTGCCTTACTTCTCAGCAAGTAAAGGCTGAGCACTGGGTGCTAGTAGGTTTGACTCAGCCCCTTGAGGTGCCAGAGTGGAAGTGGGATAGGATATCCATGGACTTCGTGATAGGTTTACCATGTACATCCAGGGCACACAATTCCATCTGGGTGATCATTGACCGACTCACCATGTCGGCCCACTTCCTAGCAATACGGGAGAACAGTTCATTAGAGAGCTTGGGATGCCTCTACCTACAGAAGATAGTTCGGATTCATGGAGTATCATCGATGATCGTCTCAGATTGTGATGCTCGTTTTACATCCCGTTTGTGGAAGGGATTGCAGGAAGCTTTTGGGACTCTGTTACGCTTGAGCATAGGGTTTTATCCCGAGACTGATGGTTAGATAGAGCGGACCATCCAAGTTATGGAGGACATGCTATGAGTTTCCATACATGACATTAGTCATAGCTAGGAGGATCCCATACCACTGTGAAATTTTCATATAACAACATTTATTATTCCACTATTGTTATGGTACCATTCGAGGCTTTGTATGAGAAACCTTGCAGGTCACCACTTTGCAGGACTGAACCAGGAGTGTCAGTACTTATGGGCCCAGAAATAGTGTGTGATACTATAGAGAAGGTGCAAGTCATACAGGAGCGGATGAAGACTGCGCGGATTTATAAAAAGTCTTATTTCGACAAGAGAATGAATCCCTTGTATTTCGAGGAGGGAGACCATGTGTTCCTTCGGGTCTCACCTCAGCGGGGATTGCAGAGATTTGGCAGAGGTGGAAAGCTGTCTCCGAGGTTCATCGGCCCTTTTCAGATTCTGAGTAGAGTTAGAGAGGTGGTGTACCACTTGGCTCTACCTCCTCAGATGGACTGGGTACCTAATGTCTTGCATGTGTCGCAGCTGTGGATATACGTGCATGATCCGTCGAATGATATCGACAGGGGCGAGCTGGACATCGATGATGGAGCAAACTTTTCTATGTAACCATTGGAGATCAAGGATCGACAGGAGAAGATCCTTCATGGGTGATCTATTCCCTTAGTGCATGTCTGGTGGCAGCACGAGAATCTCCAGGAGAGCATGTGGGAGTGGGAGGCTCAAATTCGGGTGTAGTACTCACATCTTTTTGAGTAGCCTTTTTTTGGATTTTCGGGGACATAAATCCCTAAGGCAGGTGTGATGTAATGTCCAAAATTTTTCCATGTATTATTTTAATATTATATTGGAATTCTTTTGAGACCAGGCTTTGAGATGGCGTGCAGTTACGAGGCCCAGTGAGCTTGGAAGAAATGTTTGAATTTAATTAAATAATTAAATTACACGCGCGTATGGTTTTCCGAAAAAAGTGGAATAACTCCTGAATAGTTTCTCGGATCCGAAATCTGAGGGCACTGTTAAATCCAGAGCAGCGAGTTTACCCTAGGAGAGACCTAACATCGGCTGGCACAGGTCGGTGGTGAAATCCAGTTTTTGGATGTAACCGTAATAAAATATTTTATTAAAATATTTTATTAAATCTTGTTGCCTAAAATATATCTTATCTTTTTAAATAGAGATTTGTGCAGGGGTCCAAGTTTATAGACCTCATAACCATGAATCCTCTGGAGGATCTGGAGGAAACCCAAACGAGGAGATGGCGTTCTTGACGGGATTCACCGACGATGATGACGCGACGACCGAATCTTTCCCAACGAATGTCGTGGATCTAGGTAGGATGTTTGATTTTGGTTTATTTATTTCGTTCTTGATTCGTATGATGAACACGGACTAATCCATGAACATATTAGTCTGCGGATCGATCATGTTTGCGAGATGGTATTTTTGTAGGGATTTTTGGTATTTGATTTGTGATGTTATATTGGTTTCGTTTAATCTTCTAATTATGATGAACCAAGATCGACACGAACATCAATTGAGGTTCGTCCCTCTCGATTTGTTATTATTTTTCCCCAAATTCATGCTTTCTTTTTGTGCATTCTACGCGTTATTAGTGTGATAAGAACAAAGATCGATTGTGCCTTCGATATGTGGAGTAACGATATGAGATTATAGATTCGAGACTAGGATGAACCAACGAAGTTGCAATGACGATGACGACGGACAGATCTAAGCGATTCAAGAGAAATCGCTCTTCGAGCGTATTTTCGTCGGAAGATCATATGTTGTTCGTCGAGCCGGTTGAAGGTCCGAAACACCCAGATTCAGTGTTAGGATGATGAAACGAACCAGCACCTTGAGTTTTGCAGAAAAAGGATGACAAAATTGAGACCCAGATGATCTGTCGAGGCACGAGGAGGAAGACGCTGTTCTGGAAATTTCCTGACTACCCAGCGTGTAGTATGGGCTACACAGAGTGTGTTCTTCGGCGGGCCACATGGCATGTACTCCAAGATTACACAGACACGGGTTAGGTACATGGCCAACAACATAACGTGTATACCCTTCCCCAGCTAGACCCGGCAAGATACACAGGATAGCCCGTGTACTGGTACACAGGAAGGCGACACAGACAGAGACCGTGTACGGGGCACATTAGCCTCAACCCAGTTGGTGAGGTAACCTTAAGTGGATCCACAAGACCCAGGTTCAAAACCAGGTAGACGCATATTTCCCGGTACTGCAGCAGTACTGTAGCTGAACTGTACACTATCTGGTACTGTAGCAGAACTGTACACTGGACAGGTACTGTAGCAGAATTGTACACTGTGAGGGTACTGTTGTAGGCACTATAGCAGTTTCTATAGTAGGTACTATTTGACCCTGTAGCAGCTAGAACTATTCACCTTGAGCCACCGATTTGGGCTTAGAGTCCTTAAGGCTTTCGGGACACCCCAACCTTCAGGTCAGTAGGGATTTCAGGCCACCATTAAGGCCTTCGGCCTACCTCAAGGCCTTTGGGCCACATGAAGTTTCCCTAGACACACTACAAAAATGGAGCATCCCTATAAGAGGATTCAGAGCAGGTGCACTCACTAGAGAAGAACCGAATTGATTTGTCAGAATGAGAGGGTATGAATATGCCATCGAGACCAGCCTGTGCCTACACGAGAAGCCTAGCCAAACAGTCATTCGAAGGTGGAGAGCTACTATCATGATTCAGATTCTGGGGAGGGGCAGTTCCTTGTAGATAGTCTAGTTGAATTCCCTAAGACCTTCACGACATGTTATCTCCTAAGACTACGGGCCATGTAATCTCTGAGCCAATGGGCCTTGTTAGGGTTCCCCATCATCCCTTGAAAGGGGGGTTTAAAAAATCAATAAAAATGAAGGCCTTTAGGCCATTCAGGCGTGTACGGGAAAATGGCTAGAGTACACTGAGCGAACCCCAGATGCTCAAACATGGTGTGTAATCGTACTACACGCCATGTAGTGACTTTTTATATAACAAGCCTAGATGACATGAGTAGTTTACATAGGCTGTAATCGGAGTCAAGAAACATGGTGTGATATCCTTCTACACTCTGTGTAGTTGAGTTTTACACAGCTTGGATGAATGACATGGGACATTTTCATAGGTAGTACTCAAGGTCAAGGAGCACGACGTGTAACCACACTAGATGCTGTGTAACCACCATTACATGTCTTGAGCCAGTTTCCTTCTGTGAATTGGACTAGTTTTCTTAGGTTTCATCCCCCTGGTCTTCCTCCTAAAGGTTTCCGGTATCATTTCCTACATACAGAAGTATGATCCTTTCAGAAAGACGTCATGAATAGAGTTGTTAGAATCCCCTCTATGAGACATAGAGTCGGATACTCTATTCATTCATGGAACCCTAGGTAGAGTTATTGGTATCTACGTGACCAACATTACCCGAGCACTGATCCTATGCTTAGCTGATTAGTTCAGACTGAGTTGTTGGAATCACCCCATGTCTATTGGCTGTGATCCTCATCTGAACATCATATTATCATGTACTTTTGGAGTGTATTCTCCCAGAATGAGTACTTCGTACCGCACTCTTCAGACCAAGGAGTGTGTTCCCCTTGTTATGGCTTAATCGAATCTTCGAGCTGGATCTTAGTGGTGGTTTCACGATGGTCGATTATGTATGAGTATATATGGATATTCTTGTTATATGATCTGTAAACATATTCTATGTAGAGCTGACAGTATCACTCCTTTGTGGTAATTTTCCATTGTTTTATTCTTTTGTGGTCTCGGGGTGTTCTATTGGGTTTTTTTATACTCCCCCCTGCACGGGCTTTTCCCGCACGTGTCGTGTATTGTGCAGACGAGCGAGCCTTTGACAGGATTCTAGGCTGACCTGGACCGGACGGTGCTCAGTGAGATAAGACAGGTCGAGGTGTCTTCCTACGTCTAAGAATTGCAGTCCCAGTACCTTTATTCATAGTTTGGACTTTTTTGCAGACACTATTTTTGTGGGCTTGTAATTTTGGCCCACAGTTTTTACTTTACTGTACATTACTTTCCTGTCTTACTCTGTTGGTTTGGATTTTAGTGTATGCGTGCTTTTAAATCTTCAGTAGTTTTTACTTTTCTGCTTTGTGGGCTTGGAGATGAGTGTGTGTGTGTGTACAGATTTATAGGTAATGCCTCCAATGTTAGTAACATGCCTACTCGGTGCTAGTCACCATCCCCTGACCTTTTGGAGGCAGTCTTGGGGAGTTGCGACTCGGGACCCACTTGGACGGGTCGTGACACATGAATTGTTTAAGTCCCATCATGAACAACCATCAATCTACACAAACCACATTGAACCACATAGCATGTATGCAACATGAACCACCACTTCCATATACCTCCTCCTCGTACATCCTTCATGTACCCCTTCCACCTACTTCTTCAATATACCAAATTCATGTACTTCTTCCACGAACAACCTCCATGAACTTCCTCTACGTATTTCTTCTACTTGTGAATAATTATTTCTTCCATATACAACTACAGACAACTTATTCTACTTTCATGAAATAATCCTTGTGATCTACTAAACCCTTAATGGAATTCTCTCCTGTGAACCAATTTCAAACTTCACCAACTTCCATGATAAAATAAGTTTTCTTATGAAAATCACACTCCATAATGATGGGATCAGTGCTCCTTATATAGGAAAATATATCCAAAAATCACTCTAATCTAATCTGCCTTAATATTTGATATGTTATAGCCTTCACTATATACCAATTCTTCTGTGAACCTTCATTGCTACATGTTATGCATGCTTCTTTTCTTCCTTCACAATGGACCAAATCAGAATTTCATTTCTCAAAAGATAATTCTTCCCAGGTAACCCATCCTTCCGTGTACCGTTGGCCTCCTATGAACTAAGATCCTCCCTATGGATCGTTTTACATTCATGATCAGCATATAATACTTTTTAGTTCGCATAGAACTGATTTACAGAAATATTCCTTTTACGAATTCATTGTCAATTACGTGTATTGCCTTTACAGTATGTGAACTATATTTCAGAGTCTTTGTACTATTAAATCCAATGTGGGAAACATCCAATTTCAAAAACCAACTACCAGTTTTTAGGACTCAAATTTTGGAAAACACTAGGATATTATATGTCTTTAAACACATTCCTTATCAAACAACAACCAGACTCATTCACAGTCATTTGTATTTGTCAACAAAGACAATCACACCGAAATCGTAATGAGAGAACACCTTGATGGATTTTCTTCCAAACATCCACTTAGCTGGTCTATGATATTGAGGATGAAATTTTTCACTAAAATAAAATTTAGTACCCATGGTTTCAAAAGACTTTTTACAAAATTATATGTGATCATTGGGGTGTGGTCTGATAAAATTGAGTGAGGAACTCGATGTAAACATAAAATGTCTTTTAAATAATTTTGATAAATGTGATATAAATAAATTATATCTTAAATGGAAAGTAATTGTAAATATTTAGTTAATCGATAAAAAATAACCCAAATCATGTTATTACCTTGATAAGTGTAGTGAAATCCTACCATGGAATACATTGATATGTGATTCCTTATCCACTTTTGAACTAATAATTTTCAAAGCATCCACATTGCTAATGACCATTTATCTTCAACCTATTGAAAAGTCAAACACTTTACAATAAATTCATCACTATCAATTTTCATTCCATCCCACAATTAATACTTTGAAAATCTTTTTCACATCTTAGTGTTTCCTAATTGAACAAAAAATATAGAAACATGAGATTTAGTCAACAAATATTCCCTTAACAATAAATCACAAGGCACATATTATCATTTACCAATTCCTAAAACACCTTCCTCGTAAATATTTTTTTTTTGAAATTACCAATCTTAATGTATTCTACCTTTTCCTTTAAATATTTATCCACAATCTAAACCATCTTAATTATTTATGAAAATTTTAAATGCACTAAATCCTAAAACAAAACATATCACGTCTCTATATCCTTAACATCAAGGTTGGAATTCATTAAATAATTAACCAAAGAGTCAAATTCCCAATGTAACATGGTTAATGTGTCATTAAAATTCTAAATTCAAAGCATCGTCCACTTTATTTTATTTTATAGGATGATAATAATTCAGGAAATAATAATCCATTATCATATTCATATGTAATCTTTTTCACATGTTCAAATATATCTTAGTGAATATATACTATTAATATTTTGTGATTATAATATATTTTACACTTCACTTCATACAAATGATGCCTCTAGATTTTTAATGCCAAAAAAACAAAATCTATTTCTAAATTACGTAGAGGGTAATTTAAATAATGATTTTTAAACTGTTGTAAACCATAAGAAATTACCTTTACATTTTACAACAAGACACAAACAATTTTTCTAATGAATCATAATTGAGATAGAGAATCCCCATTTTTTAAAGGAATGTCCAAAACTATGGTAGAGACCAATTTTCATACTTGTCCCTAAAAAAACATCCCATTATCTTGTCCATATATACCAAACTCCCTTTAGTGTAGACATAGTTATTAGGTAAGATTTCTAATATAATATTTCAAAAAAACTTCAATAATAACCCGATAATCCATGAAAAATTTGAATCTTGTGACATTTTTAGGTCTCATACACTCTTTAAAAACACTTCTTTTAAAAGGTTTAATAAATATTCCATATTTAGAAAAATGTGTCCATGGAATGAAATTTTTTTAAACCAAAATTCACTCTTACTATACATTCCATAAATGTTATTTTCGTTATGGTTTCCAACAAATCTTTATGTTCCTTTCATTTTCCTCCTAAGTTTTAGAATATACTAAAATATCATATACAAACACTACCATAAACCTATCCATTATTTTGTTTCCAACTATGTTTAATAGACATAAGAAACTATATCTTAGGGAAAATAACCATAAATTCTTCTGATTTCAACGAATCGATATTTTCACATTCTCTGGTATTTATAACAATTGACCAACACAAATCAACTTCACCTATAAAATTATAATTATAAAGAGTTACCTTTTGGTGATCTGAAGAACACACAACATTGAATATATTTTTTCAGACTTTAATGCATATTTTAACTAGAACATAGTTAGATGATCCTATGAATGAGAGGGGATGTTGTCTCACAAAATTATCCATTATCATCATGTTCATTTTTTTGTTTCTTTGGTTTCTCTCATTCATAGACACCGTCAAAATTTATATTATATTTCAACAAATCCATCACTGTAACAAACTATTCTATTTTAGTACCAACGATCAGTAGATATTGATTCAGAGTGACATTTCCCTTTTGATACCTTCCCAATATAGCTTCCATATTTCCTTAAAGGAAAAAAATTAAAAATAAACAAATGTTAGATGAATAAAAATGGTAATATTTAAATTCTATTTCATTATATATTTACCATAAAGTAAAATCTTCTAAGATCATGCTTTTAACACAATCCAAACCTCTAAAGTTATCAAAACATTTCATATGGTACCAACTATAAGGCCATAACCAAAATCATTATATAAAATTTTATTTTAGTCAATAATTTACTTTCTTCCAAATTGAGGATCTTTTCAAGTTTAGAGTTTTAGATAATTAGTTTTTAATTCGTATATTTCAAAAACATAACATATAGAGTGTAAAATCCCTATAGTATCCATTTTTTCTATAATCTAAAACATTTAGAATAATAAATGTATACTATATGAAAACTATTCATGGATTTCAACATGACTTCTTAAAATCCCTTAATCATCATTAATTCTTGTGAAAAATATTAGAAAATGTGGGATGAACATAAAAGTCTTTGTAAGTGAATTAAAAATAAGAAATCATTAGTCCATTTATAAACATTAAAAAACAAGAAAAAATTATGATTAACTAATTATTTTTACCCTTATGATGTAATAAATAACTTCCATTGAAAACAATAATGTTATATATATTTTTGTAATGAAAAGATAAGAATAATTCCCAACAAAATCATAGATAAGACAAATTAGTATATTGGGACATTATTTAACATTTCAGTCTTATAAATAGAAAAACCAAGTTGACAACTTCAATACATGTCACTTTTACTAATGGAATACCCAAATATAAATCATCTATACCTCATAAATTATAGGGATATCATAGACCCACCTATCATTGGTTTATTATGAAACCACCCCTCATTAGTTTATCATGGAACCACCCATAAAATTCAAAAGTACCATTATATAATCACAACACATAATAAAATCAATTTTTAAATAACTCAATCATAATATTTCTTGTTCACTAATTAGATTACATATCAATTTATTTAAATAATCAATCCTTTTTCAAAATCCATTTTCAACAACAAATCTACCCAAAATGAAAAAAATATGGATTTATTCATCTTTTAAAAACAGGAATGATTGTATAGGAATACGCATACCAAAATATATATAATATTTACTTTTTAATCAATTTATATACATATGAATATATATGTAAAATAATATCGTGAATACTGAAATGGAGGAACATATTAAATAATTAATCATTTAAAGCTTCCCATACCACTAGAACATTTAAATCATAAGCCCAATGAAATAATGAAATTTAATAAAAAATTAAATAAAATAATAATAGAAAAAATTGGGATATATAATATCAATGCAGATTTATATACACCATATAAAATAATGAAGGTGCATATCATCAAAAAAATACCACAATGAAAGGATGTTCATATAAAATCTCTTACCTTGAGTCTAACTTCTCAAGTGTTTCTTTACCTTATTGAATAATAAAATTATGTTAATTATTTATTTTCATTATTAACTTTTTAAATTTTATCATTACATTAATTTAACCTCATGTAATTTTTTAAAAACTCACTTAATCAATTATATTTAAATTGGGTGGTTTGACCATATGCAATTTTTATATAAAAACGAATGAGGTTGGTTGGATATTGTCAAACAGTCCACAATATAAACATATGAAGAATAATAATCCAGAAATAATAATCATATCTATACATAAATTATTCATTTAAAACCAATCATGAAATATGTTTATGAAAAAATAATTGATGTTACAATCATGGAGGTAACAGGTCATACATATGCATTAGTAACGTTCTAATTTCTAAATAATATTTATGAAAAGAAGGTAAGTAAATTTTTTTATATCAATAATGATCCCTATAACAAAAATAAATTTTTATTTAATTGTATATTCTTATATATATATATATATCTCTCAATTTATGTAAAAGTAATCACATCGCTTCTAGAAGCTAGTAGTCCACATGTCCACAAATGACGTTAAAACTTATTCAGTGTGTGAATGGGTAATAAATAAATTGATATATTATATTTATATAAAGATAATTATTTCATGAATATGATATAGATTTAATATAATTCTCATATTCCTAATTACAATAAACCTTACTACTTTCTATTGAGGTGTGAACAGATTACATCGCTTTGAGGGGGCGGTAGTCCACACATCCATAAAAAATATTATCATATTCCAATAAACTGTAAAGAGTGAAGGTATATATATAGAGAAATTATATAAGTATGATAAAATTTTACATATCAGATATATCCAATAATAAATTATACCCATCATAATTTCAAGCTATTAGTGGTGGTATATAGAAAATGAACGACATCATTTCATGAGGTGGTAGTCCAACGTACACATGAACTGTAAGTTCATTACCCATTTGTAGGAAGTGTGTGTAGTTGTAGGTCAAAACCTTGTAAAAAACCCACTAAATATATTTAATGCATTGATGACATTATATAATAATGTAATAATAAAACATTAATGCATGTTGAAATAAATAAAACAAAAATTCCTGTTGAAGAATCTTACATCTTTTTTGAGTACCTCCTTCTGGTTTGCAAAAAGGGCCTCCTTGGTGGGGTTTGTTCCCTAAGTTAGGTTTATAAGAGTAGGGTACTGATGATAATAATCTCTCTGGTCCATATTTTTATTATCCAAATGGTCTTCATAGGTTTTAATAAATGTATTCGGATGAGTAACATTTTAAAGTGGAGTAGCACTGGCATTCTTCTAAATATGATAAGGTAAACACTATTGTAAATTATATATTACATGATTTGATTCCAATAGCCATTAAAATTTGTTAAAAGTGTCTATATGTTCAAATAATGTCCATAAAATTGGCTTTTAAATAATTTATTTCTTATTTGTACTATTAAGAATAAAGATTAACCACTCTGTAATCATGTTTTTACTTTAATAAAAATAATTAATTTTAATTGTATTCACTATTATTTTTTGTAAAAAAAACTCAGTTTACCTTTTTATGAACTATGAATTATTATTATTCCAAATATAGAATCCATTTTCCAAATTTCAATCACATATGTGGTGTAAATTAATTTAAAATTAATCCCAGATATAGGAGGACAAAGTTGGTTTTTTAATATTATATGTTTAAAAGATTATATATTTTTATATCCAAATTCAATGTGAAAATCATCCCAATGGCCTAAATTGGATTAATATAATTAAACATCAAATAAATATAATTTAATACTAAATTAAAAAATAATTTAACTATATAAAATATATAGACTAATATGAAAATATTAATCAAAATTCAATATTTTTTACTTTGAAATGAAAATGAATCTTCACCGAAAAAAATATCAAAAAATCACCCGAAGTAAATTTATATATTAATCATTCAAAAATAAAGTTTATTTTTGAATATAAAAATTAATACATTGTATAAAATTATATTTGAAACAAGTTCACCATTAAAAGGTGGTAAATTTTCAATACTAAATAAAACAAATAGTATAACATTGTTTGGTAAAACTCAGTGTTGTGTGCAATGAAATATTTCAATGAAACTCAATATTTTATAACATGTAAAATATTGTAAATAACATATCTCTTATTATGGAATGAATACATATTTCATAAATACAATTAAATATGATAAAGACGTATTTTATCATTGAAAGTGACCAGTTAGGATGATTGTATCATTAAGAGGGGGAGGTGGTGAATCAGTAAAATATTTTCTTTTATGTTTCCTTGAAACAAACTTCTCCTCCTATTAAAGAATGAATTCCCTAATAAAACAAATTCAACCACACATCCAAAGTAACACACCTATTTACAAGGTTCACCATTAAATAATAATAAATATGTCCTTGGTATTTTTTGGAAATGATATCATACCAAATAATCCTCTAAAAAATAATCCCTAGATTAGAACGAGTATGATATACTTTTACACTCATGTAGCACTATATAAAAATTTTCAATTGTGCATGTGCACCCTCTTAGAATATATAGGGTAATAAAATGATTGTGTAATAACTCATGTTACCGGTGCTTCATTTCAAGAACACAAATTTACCATTGGAAAAACTTCTTCATTTTCAATCCTAAAAGATGGTTTGAAATTAATAGATTTCGTTAAGAAAAGAACATTTTGATTTACCTATGTATTATTTTAGTAGTCTGATTCCTCTAAGTAGGATTCTCATAATTTGTTTTTTCTCGGTACAATTGTTTCCAGTACAAATAATAAATCTTGGATTGAATATAGTAGAGATGAATTGACACTGGTTTTATTCTCTTTCTTTCACAGTCTAGAAATCCCATTACTTAAATCCTGATCTAATAAATCCATCCTCATACAAGGATCAGCCGAATATGGTTGAATTTTCGAGTAGTTTAACCAACTGAGTAAGATAATAATAGAGTGGGATGATCAAATGAATAAATGTTTCTGATCTTGTCAATTCACTTTCTATTCAATCCATCAAAACATTTCCAACGAAATTGAATATAGACACTTATTCTTCTATCTACAACTCATTCATTCTCTCTCAGGAATAGTAAATTGGTTATCCCTAAAAGTACCATGTACTTTAGACCTTTTATTTGGGACCCCTGAGTGCCTTCAGTAGGAATCCCAAACAAATCCCACTTAATTAAATTCACCCTAATCTCAATTTCCTATAAAATATTTGGGGAATTTCAAAATTTTCAATTCCTCTCAAAGCTTCTCAATTATTCCAAAATAATCACTCCTTCATTGGAATAACAATTCAATAGGTGGTACAATTTCAATTCATGGTTCTGCTTTTCAAAATTGGATTTCTTAAAAAAAATATTTCCAATTTTAAGAGGCAGTATGAAGAAATGGATACTACTTATTAATGCTAAATACAATCATTATTTTGAATATCAAGATCTCCCTTTATAATTCCTTCAGTAATCCCCACTTTCAATCGTCTTTTACTTTTACAATTTTACACTTCTTCCCATTGAATATATAAAAATATTCAAATCTAACAGAAGGCTATCAAACTAATTGAATGACACATAATCTCATTCATTTCATTCTCTAGAATTACTTAAAATTCACTTGAAATGTAAATAAGCTGATTAAACACATGACCCAATTGATGAAGACATTTGATATCATATAAGAACTCATCATTAGGATCAACATTCATTGAAAAACAATTCTAGTATCATGACTTCCTTCAGGAGTTTATATTAATTTGATAATAGCTTAAGCATCATCATACTTCTATTAGAATGTATGCTAACATTACATTCACCCAAAATTATTTCTTTTCATATCAAGCCGATTACAATGTTTTTGGAATAGTATTTTACTAGATATGATCATTTCTATGTACTATCATTCTGAGTATGATAATATTGGGTACAATTTGTTCATTATAAAATTCAGATCGATCAACCTAGGTACGAAAAGTTTTTATGATTATGATGGATCATGAAATGTTATAGTGAATCAAAATATTTTTTCCCTTCCAATCGGATACGATTAATATGGGTATGATTTATTTTTAATAGACAACATCACATTCATATCTTCTTCAAAAAATCACGCATCATAATTTATCTAGTCATCATATGATTTATGTGAAATAAAAATATGTATAGCATTGTTACATTTCAATTTTATCATAGTCATAAAAACTATAACACTTAATCAAAAAAATAACTTCATTCGTATCAAATTCAAAGGGATTCTGATGAAAATCAATTCCTCATTATGATTTTCTCTTATTCTAGAACCCAGACATGTCTGTTAATAATCTTTTCTTTCAAACTGCTTCTCCTCATTACGATGGATAGAGTGAATATGATTATTTTGAAAACACATGTATGATTCCTTTGAAAACATGTATCAATACTATTTTCATAAAATACATAGTGAGGTTATTTCTCTTTCAACTTAAACATCCCTGTCAAAATAATTCCCTCTATGAATTCTTTTTTTGAAAACAACCACATCTATCTTAAACATGACATGAATAATCTCCCCCATTGGATTTTTTTTTCAACCTAGTTTCATAAATTAGTGAAATTTGTATCCTCTAGAAATGGATTTCTTATCAGTAATTTTAATCCTATGTGAGGTAACTAATTTTAGGAAACAATAATCATTTATAGAAAAACCATGTTTTCCAAAACTAGGGATTATGATACAATTTTCAATTTTCATTCATCATATCTTCTTCAACTTAAACTTTTCTTCAACCTTCATGGAATAGAAAAAACAATTTTTCCCTATAATGACTCCATAAAATAGTTAAAATGGTTTAATAAAAAAAATAATTCACTACTTACCTAAAACTCTTTCTTTTTCCCATAAATTCATTGATTTAATGGAAAAATTCTCCCCCATGATAAAAAAAATATAAATATAAGATGATAGAGGGGATATAAAAACAAACATCAACCTTGAAAATAATGATGTTGGAAACCCATGTAAGACCCCAATTTTTGGAAGTATTCATTCGGAAAAGGTGTTGTGAATATTTCAATAACTTTTTCCAAATTTAGAACACTATCTAGCTTCAATTTATTATTCTACGCATGCTCTTTCATAAAATTATTTTTGATATTAATATGTTTTGAACAAGATTTTTTAATAGGATTCCTGGTGAGATTCATTGTGCATTGATTTTCACAACCAAAGTAGAAGGGTAACTTCACATAAATAAGTATATCATCTAATTGAATTTTCGTCCAAAAAATTTGAGAAGTGGCTTAAGTGGTAGGAACATACTTATCATCATCAATGCTGATGGTTACTGAATTATGATTCCAAAAATTCTTACTAACATAATTCTTCCACATAATGAACACTCCAACAGATCTGGAGCTTATTTCATCAACATTTCCTGCCCAATCTGTATTTCAATACCCCAAACATTAAATAATATATGATCAGCCATACCTAATTCTGAATTCTATTGATGTATCTGACAATCCAAATTCTACAAAGTAAATGTGATTATTTAATATCATTCTGAAATCTTTAACATAAGCTATCAACATGAAAAATGTCGGGTCTTGAGTTAGCAAAATACTATAAGCTCCAAATTAGCTTTTTGAACATTTTTGATCAACTCATTATCCTTCTCTTTCATTGGAATAATGTGTTCCCACTGATATCAGAGTGAATGAAGGTTTTTATTCTTCCATGTCGAACCTCTTAAGAAGTTCCTTTGCCTACATTTCTTGAGAATGAAAAATGAATTCCTTCATTTATTTCATTTTTTACAATATAGGTTATTTCATTTCACCCAACCTAGAAATTTCATAAAACATTTTTATTCATTCGTTAAACCGTTGAAAACATATTTCATCATTCCTTATTATTATATTTTCAACAACAAAAACAATTACAATGAGGGAATACTTTTTTTAATTTCTATGATGTAGATATTCTTATCCACACTTCCTTTCATGAAATTTATCTTCCTTAATCATGTATCCAATTTTGAAAACGATGCCCTCAGAGCTTATTTGAGCCCATTCAAGGATTTCATCAATATTCACAAATAACATTCTTCTTACCAAATAGAAAACCAACAATTTAATTCAATGTAAACATCTTAATCATGATCTCTAATTAATAATTCTGATTTTACATTCATTTGAATGACTTTGTAGCATCATTTTTCACAAATATAAAGAAAGATACTTGTTTTTTTGAAGTAATACCATCATAGAAAAGGGATCATCAATGTGAATAAATTAATTTTTTAAACACCCTTTTCACACCATTATATCTTTGCTTCTTATCACTATATATTCTTTATTTATATTCTTCCAAAAAACCTAGTTTGTGCTAATAAAATTTTTATTTTCAGGATTTGGTATGAGTTCTCAAGTATCATTCTTTGTAATCTAATCCAAATATTCCTTCATGGACTAAAAGAATTTTGTATACTCAAAATATTCTTCCACATCATTCTACTCCACTCTTGAATAAAAAATACATTTGTTTAATAGAATTCGTTGTACTTCTTGTATGAAAATTATGATGTTGATCATGAATTATATTCTTAGCTTCCACTTGAATCCTCATCCTTGGATTTGATTTTTGAATATCGTCCTCCAAACTTGACATAGCTGAGTATGATTATACTTCTTGTTTAGGAATAAAAATGAATATATCTTTATTATAATTATAATCTTCAGCTTTCAAAACATCCTTTTCCACATGAATTTGTTTTTATTTATCACCACATTCAATTACAATCACATCAACTGAATTATAAAAAAATCTCATTTTTTTGAAACATATATATTCTTACTTTCCGAGAATAGCCTAGATAAAATCTATCTTCACCATTCACCTCAAAATTTCCAAAGATTCCACCTTTTTTATTTTTAATACATTGACTGCTGATAACACTTATATGTTTCAAACTGTGAGTTTTTCTACAATATGATTCAAAGTATTCACTTCTATCTTCAAAACCATTGTATGTTCTCGACTTATCCACTTAATACTCACATTATTTATCAAAATTACTTATAAAACTTTTTATCCTTTTTAAGGAATTTGATTTATATTTCATATACATAACATATGTAATGCGAGTAAAATCAGAAATAAAATTAATGAAGTAGTTATCTCTATTTGTTGATTTCATTCACATTGGCCCATAAATATCAGAATGAATCATCTCTAGGGGTTATCTTGAACAATTCCCAACTTTCTTATGCACAATATTCTCAATATTTCCTTTTTGAAAAATTTTATAACACCAATCTCTACTTCTGGGAAAATTTTGAATGTCTTGGACACTACCTCTCCTAAATAACTTGTTCTAGATTTTTTAACATGTTTTTACCATTCTTTTATGCCACAATTTATTCTCATACACTATAATCATGTAACAAGAGTTTTTTATTTCACCAACATCAAACAAGTTTCCTTTTTTACTTTGTCCAATGGTAACAATAATTCCATCTTCCCCAGTTTTCAAAAAAAAAATCCCATATTTTCTGAAGATAAATTTTTAGGCCTCATCACAAAATTTTTAAACTCTTCAAAAATAATGTTCCATTTCAACCTACAATGCTTTCTTTGATTTCATCTTTTTTATCCCAATAATGGGTAATCCTACACCATTAATTATCAAGGATTCATCATTTCCAAATTTCATTGTGCCTTCTTTAAAATATTTCCCATTTTCAAAAGATTTCATATCTCCACTCATATGAGTAGAACACCCACTATCAAGAATCCCTGTTCATTCTCATTTTCTAGATTTCAATCTGATTTTAACATGACCTTTTACATCATCATTTCCTTTCTTCATGATGGTATTTGGGAGATTGTAAAGAATATTTTTTTTATCCATTAAGAAAATAATATATCCTTCTGAAAAGAGTGCATGTTAATCACATCTCTCAAAAATAGTTTCTAAAATTTGGAACCTATTTAAAAATTTTACTCAACCATTTTTAGGTTTCTTAAAAAAAAACTTCTCACACCTCCATTTTTGAGTTAATTAAACCCCATAAATCATTTCATTTAATAACATGGGGATTACTTGTATTATTATTGGTTAAACCATCACATATTTTTCGTATGTCCAGATCCAGCAGAAGACCAGCAATATCTATAAAATGAGTATTTTACTCTAAAACACCCATACTAGCCAAAATTGTGAATACATTTTTAGTCACCTTCTTGTCCTTCCTTCTAGAGCCACCAAACATTCTAATATCAATCAGAGTCTTTCTTTTCTTTTTGTCTTTATCAGAACCATTAGTATATGAAACCTTCCTATACTCTTTTTATTTCAAAATTCATTATTTTTTTAAGACATTTAAATTCTCAACACTATTATTCATGGAAACATACAAAATTTTACCGGAATTATTCATTTTAAAAAGAATCCATATTTCTCCTCACCATTTAAAGGTATATTTTGTTTAACCTTCCCTAGGTTCTCATTCCAAGAATATTCAACACCGTAATTAATAGTGTTTTGGAAACTTTAATTTCTAAAATCAGCATTAGAGAGTTTTTTTTTTGGACAAGCTGAAACTCTTATTATTTTTTCTTTATCTTCACTTCTAGATTATCATTATCACTCATTTCATCATCAAGAGGTTTCTTCATGTCATCAACATCTTTTATCAGTCGCATTTTCTCATTTGAAAAACATTATTGATTTCTTTTTGAAGATATTTCATATTCCGCCTTTTCTTTTTCTTTTCATTCCTTCTAATATTTCTCATACATTTTTATCTCTTCCTTCAAATGATGTTCAATTTGAATTTCTTTGTCTTTCGAACAACTGCATCTGAATTCTACATCATTCACTATTTCAATACATTTATTTTCAATATCATAAATAATTGATTTTTCATATTCAACATTAGTAATTTATTCTTATTCATATTTAGATAAGATACATCTTCTTTTGGAGTTGAATAATTTCATATCATTCCCTATGGAATAAAATTTTCATTTTTCACCATTTTTCTCCCATGAACATATTGGATTTCTCTATTCCTCTTCGCTATCCTATAATTTCTTTCATCAAGGATAATAGGAAGAAATGTGTTCAATGGATCCACATTCTAAACATTTCAAGGGATGTTTACCTTGGTATTTCCATGTACCTCTCTTCAAACATTTAAAAAACCAAGGATAAAATATTTTCATTATTTTAAATACCACATCCTCATAATCAGATTCTCCAGATTCATCTTCAAAAATAATATTCTTTTTCTTTTCTTTCTTTATATCCTTGAATGATATTTCTCCATCAACTTTTTTGATAGTTGTCTCCCTTCTAATTTGATAAGTAATTAAAATGAAATGAAAATAATTTAGATATATTGTTTGAGGATCTCTATATTCAAATAAAGAAATGTTTTCCTCAAAATTGTCAGCAAACATTCTCATAATATTTTCAACCACTATAGAATCATATAAAATATCACCAAGGTAACTGATAGTTATCACAATGTCATTTACCCTGGTAAATAAGTCCTCAGTATATTAATGCCCATCCATCATCAAGTCTTCATATTTCAATCACCTGATTTGTAACTTTTCCTTCTTTACTTTTGTATTGCCATCATATATGATTTTCAATTTATACCATATACATTTGGTTGTGAAGAAACCATCCACTTTAAAGATTTTACATCCTGTAATGGATGATAATATAGAATTCTTGGCCCTTCCATAATTCCCAAGATTTATGTTATCAAAATTGGTAAGAGGAGTTTTAAAATCAATAGGTAGAATTTGATTTATTGTTTCTTCAAGAACATCATATACCCAGAAAAGTGTATCTATAGGCAAAACCTCTGGCCATTTGTTAACAAAAGAAATGTTCAGAATACAATCACCGTAGACCAAACACTACAACTACATAACATCAAGGCCAAACCCATCACCATCTCCATGATAAAACACTTCTTCCTCAGTCACAGATTCTCGCTATGAGCATCCATAATGCTTCAGAACATTGGCATACTTACTTCTACTCCATCATTTTAGGAATCAAAAAACCCCATAAGGACTTCAATAGCTGCTGCAAATACCACTGTAGTCGAAACGTTGGAGAATACCAACAGCAAACCATGTACCCAAATCCAAATTGTGAGTAGAGTCACATCCAAATCTCACATCCAAGATAAAAAATGCAGACCAAGGATCAAACAACAGAAACCATCACTGTAAAAGAATTACCTGAATTCCATAACAAACTAGAAGAAGCCAGAAAAAACTGGAAGAAGGTCAACAACAAACCAGAACTGCAGTCCCACCGTCACCTTTACACCCACACACAATGACCACATCCGCTCAACGCAACAAAAAAAACCACCTAAAAATAATCCCTGTATTATAATGAGTATGATATACCCTATCACTCATGTATCACTATGTAATCAATTCCAATAGTGGGTGAGCACCATCTTAGCAAACATAGGGTAATACAATGATTGCGTATCAACTCATGTTACATGATATCCAATTAAATTAAAAAATGTATTCAATTGAGAAAACTCTTCTTCAATTTCTTACCCAGAAGATGGAAAGAACTTCCTCAACATTGTTATGAAAAAAAACTCCGTCTGATTTTACTTGGTATGATTTTACCTCTCTTATTATTCTTAGTACAATTATACAAATATGATTATTCTTGGTATGATTCTTCCCAGCATAAAAAATGTGTCTTTGATAGAAAATAGTAGAGATGAATCAGCCCTCTTACAATTATCCTTCATCCTCAGTCTGGAAATCCATATATAGAAATCATGATCTGATTAATCCAGCACAATATGATGATATTACAAATATGTTTTAAATTTTAAATATTGTAATCAACTATGAATAATAATTCCCGAGTTTGATGATCAGCTAAATACAAATTTGCGATGTTTTCTCTTCTCATTAACTTAAATCCATCAAAACAATTTAAACAAAACTAAATATTGATATTTCTTCATCTCTCTACAACTAGAATGTACTCTCTCATGAACATTACATTGGTAATATAGAAGAGTTCAATGTACTTTTAACCTTTTATAGGTGGCCCTTATTCGATTTTGGCAGGAATCCAAAATATTTTCCCTACTAAAATATTTCAAACTAATATCAATTTCCCCTAAAATCAATTGTAAATTTTAACTTTGTCAACTCTTCTTGAAGCTTCTCAATTTTTCTACAATCTTCACTTCTTCTTCATACTTACATTTCAATAGCATGTTTGATTACAATTCATGGATTGTATTTTTAGATTCTGATTTCATAAAAAAAATCTCTATACTAATTATAATAAAGTGTATCAAGAAATAGATACCACTTTTGAATGATGAATACAATAATTATTTTGAATTTAGATCTCTCCCATGATAATTCATTCCATAATCTTCACTTTAAAACACATTTACTTCTTCACATCCTCACATGACCATGTTGGATGTATAAAATAATTACATTCTGATATAAAGGATCTTGACCCATTTAAATACACATCATCTCCTTCATTTCATTCCCTTGACTCACAAGAAAATTCACTTGAATGGAATACAATGTGATTCAACTCATGACCCACTTGATGCAGACAATTGGAAATAAATCATAGATCATCTTTATAAACAACCATAATTCACAAACCAGTTCTTTTATCATGACTTCCATCATGTCTTTAAATTTCATGGATAATAGATTCAGAATCATAAGAAATCAATAGGAATATATCATAACTTTTTATTAACCAAAAATTCATTCTACTCTTCTTAGACCGAGTATTATATTTTTTGAATACGGTTGGTCAGGATATGATTGTTTCTACATACGTTCATTATGAGTATGATCATACTGGGTAAGATTTATTCTTTTTGAACCTAAGTACGATCAACCTGGTTACAAAATGTTTTTTATTATTATGAGGGAAAATATGATTCTATAGTGAAATAGAAGCTTGCATTCCTTCTCTTCCACACGGATACAATTAATTTCGTTATGATTTCATTCTAATGAACGTCATCTCTGTCTTCTCTTCTTCCAAAAATCTATTATCATATGTTCTCTATTAAACTTATGATATATGTGAAATACAAATCCTAAAGGCATTGTCATAGAAAGGAATTATTTAGAAGGAATTATTCATTTAATTTCCATTCATGATTTTTTGGGGATTTCTTATGAATTATGGTTAAAATGGTGGGTTTTGAAAATTTAGTCCAAACCATGAGCCCATTTACAGATTTAAAATCCAATTTTTATTGTATAACTCTTTCATTTTTCAACAATTTTCATCCAATCCAATTCATAAATGGCCTCCCCTGACTTATTAACACCCCCTTGTCAATTTGGAGCCTTTATAAATCCATTATCATGGTTTATTAAGGTTCTTATTTAAGGTATTGGGCCTGCCCGTAAGTCCATTTTCTACTTTAAATGTTGTTTTTAATTCTTCAATATCTCCATCATTTTTTATGGTTTTTAGTGATTCCACCTCCCTCTAAAAACCAATATCCCTAGGATCACCTCTATTATCCGTTTTTCATTTTTGGAGCTCATGGAACTGTGAATTCGGGCAATCCATCTTAATCATTCTCAAATCGACCAGATTTGAAGAGGTATAATTTTTATTTCATAAATACTTCAATTTTGATTCACTTTCCCCCATTTTAGTCCTCACAAGACCTATTATGACTCCTTCGAGCCACCATACTTGTTTTGGTTACTTGGAGATTCATATTTCGGTGGATTTAGGGTGATCTTTTCAAGATTTCTACAAGTATGTCTTTCTATCTTTTATTTCATCTCTTTCCTTAGGGTTTCTTCACCCTTTATTGAGTTCTAAAATTTCTAGAAGTTAGGGTTCATTCCTAGTGTCTAACTTCTTGTATATTGGGTGAAATATTGAGGTTTTAGGTATCTTTTCACTTTCTTGAGGTGCAGTGGTGGTGCGGTTGATGTTTCGCAACAATATTTGAGGGTTTCGACACTTTGGGTAGGTGATTCCTTGTGTGATCATTTATAGATTTGTTAGTTTGCATGAATTGTTTATTTTTCATGTTCCTCATATGATGTGTGTTGTACAAAACAGTTTATGGTGGATTTGGTTAAGAATTTAATTATTTAATTGCATTTTAGATTGAAATTGGGTGTTTATCATGTGTATCCCTAAGGTTATTTTTTGGGATTGTTTTATAACATATGAAATTTGTGTAATAAATCGTTTTGGGAAACCAATTATGGTTTCGTAGGGTTTGGGAGTGCCTTTGGGTTTAAAATAGTGTCTTTTAATGAGTTTTATGTGTGAAACCATGTAATGCCTCTTGAAAGCGTTTTATTAAAATGTGTGTTATTCATTTGCATTTTTTGTTGTGTTATTTGAGGTGATTTTATAATACTCGAGAGTGGTTAAATAAATATTTCTATGGATGCCAATTATGATTTGGATTGGTACTAGTGTGATTTTGACTTTTAAATAAGGTTATGGTTTGGGTTTTGTGGGAAAAACATAGTTATACCCCTTGGGTTGGTTTTATGAAAATTTTGAACAATTTAATGAGTTAAACAACGCGTGAAATGGTTTCTTATGTACTCTTTTGGTCGTAGTATGTTATTAAAATGAGTTTTTGAAAGATAAAGTGGTAATGTTATATTTCAAACATTTTGGTATTGTTTGGTAAATTGTAGAGGTGATTTATGATATTGTGATGTGGGTGTGAAACATGTTTTCGATCTAGTTTGTGTGAGTTGGATGTGAAAAATAGACTTTGTTTAAGAAAAGAATATTAAATAACATGAGGGTGGGATGTTATGTGTTGTTTATAATTTTGTTATGGATTTTATAAAAATTTTAAAGGATTTTTTGAATTGTGAATGATGTGCCAAATGTGTTGTGGGCTATATTTTGTTTGAGTTTGATTTCAAAATCAATTTGAATGAAAAAGTGGATTTTGTGACTAGTGTGATGTACATATGGGATGTTTGGAGAATTTTTGATGGGGATGTGATATTTTCTTGTGAAAATTGTACTTCTTGCCTTGTTGTACTTGTTTTAGAACAAGATGGAATCATGGGTATCTAGGTGGGTGGACGTTTAATAGAATGCTAGTGAATACATGGGGTTTGGCCTCAATTTCACGTAGAAAGATTGACGCTTAAAACACTAACTAAACTATAATTATGATCATTTGGGACCACTAGGTTATGGATATGTTCCCTACTAGGGGCTTGTGCACGAGAACAGATATTGTCACATTTACTCTCACCAAGATACGGGGTGCCTAGGACCCACAACAATCTGGTTCCTAGGGGTTACTTCCTATTGCTTGTCCTCATTAGTTACAATTTTCTTACCATTATAATATGGTATGGTTGGATGGAAAATTTAGTAGTGTTGAAATTATTTTTAAAAGTGTTGATTATTAATGATATCCTACTTGAAAACTGTTTTAATTTTACATTATATCATAAAGAAATTGTAACATGCATTTTATGTTTTTGAAAACATGAAAGATTTTAGTGTTTGAATGTTTATAAAATGGAATCCATTTGTAGTGGTATCCTACCAGTAATTGGATCACACCATACATATTCCCTTGTATGTATGTATACTTGGTTTTTTTCACAGGTTCGGGACAGTTTTTAGTGCCAGTGGTTCAGGTTTCTAGCAGGTCCTTCATGGTCATGATTTGTAGCGATGGCTTGAGAGAGGTGCCCCTTAACACGAGGGTTCTTGGGATATTTATTTTTGGTTATGTACCATTTTTATAGTCTTTTTGTGTTTTTTAAAACTATGTGATTCAGTTCTGATTTTTTGTAAAATATTTTTTGGTTTGAAAATCCAGATTATTTTTATTAGATTAATTTGTTGTTTAATGTTTATAAACGTAGGTAAATCATTACCAATTATCATTTTATGTTACCCGAGAACTTGTTCCAACCAATGGGGATTGAGAACACCCATTGGGACTTGTTAGGGTCTGGGTTTTCTTCCGGTTTCGATGGAGACCAGATTTGGTTCATGAAAATGTGGTATTAGAGGAGGTTAAGGTTAACTCTTTGGGTCATGTTATTTGGTGAAGAATCAGGATAGTCTGGAGTCAGGATTATAGAGACTTGGTATTTCAGTTTTGGGTAGTGTGACTGATCACAAAATCTCATGATGGGATTCAAGTTTCCAAGGGATGTCAAGATTTATCTACGTCTGTTGGTTTTCTTGTTTTGATGATGATTATGGGAAATGAAAAGAGAGTTGGTTTAATGGTCCTAGTGAGCTCGTAGGGACTATAAATCCATGTGGAGCTAGGGATATTCCCTATAACACTATCTATGATGGTTAAGTGATTGGAATATGGCCACCAACTATATGTCCAAGTCACCCACTAAAACACGTTTCCTCTCGCATTGTCTTGTATGATTTAGTTTGGAAATCTTAGAACGTTGGTTTAAATGTGACTTGGTTTTAAGAATAATATCGTTTTTTTGACATAATTTTCAAATAAATAGGGAATGGTTTGATTTATGAAATGGTGCAACTGAATTTTATGAATTCTTTTGGAATGGAAAATGGTTTGCTTACACCTCTTGTTAAAGTCGGGACTATATTAATGATGGTTTTAAAAAAATGTTTCCAATAATGTTTTCTAAACAATCTAAGGTTTTTTTAATGGGATGAGATGTTTTGAAATTTATGTGGATAACTTGAATGTGAGTTCTTATCAAAATGGTTGTGTCCTTCTGAAATGTTTTGTAAGATGTGAATTGGGATTTTGATCTCATGGTTAGTGGTTTTGATAAAAAGGATGTGTTGGTTAACCGTTTTGGTTTTGAAAAGTGGAAAGAATTTTTGTTTTAACTTTTTGTTTTTCCATGATAGACCACATTCATGGGGTTATATGGGATGATGTATTGTTTAAGGCATGACTGGATGAGTTTTTGGATGGATATGAGGAGGGTACTCGATGTGTCACAGAAATATGCATGGGTGAGGGTCACGGGGTACCATTGGTGGATACACTAACCGCTGAACCATTTGTTTTCAAAGAAATGTTTTTAAATAAAAACATGATATCTTGATGAATTTTTGGGATGGTGTATATTAATTTTTTTAAATATTGATGTTGTGAGATGTTTTGAGTCCATGAACCCCTCCTGTTGGAACCATGTTTTGGGTTTTTGTTTGGTCAGTAAGCTGTGTAGAAGGACTGGTTAGTAGTATCCTCTAAGATATGCTTCGGGACACGTTTACAGTGGTTACCTTCATGTGTTTGGATATTATTTTTGGCATGTTTTTACCAATGAACCAGCATGTTTGGGTCCTTGGGTTCTCTCATTGGATAATGTATTCCACCATTAAGTGTTAATGCACAACATAAGTACTACCTGGATTGTATTTCCACCAGAAAATCCACCAGTTCATCAATATAAGGAATATTTTATCAATCATCGTTGATTGACTGTAAAACCATTACTTTCTATGATTTTTGGATCCTCTAATATCAAGATATTTCTCATGGAAGGTTGAAATAGATATTAGTTTCTTAAGATGCATGGTTCGTTGAAGTTGGAAGTGGTCTGGAAAAGTTAGTGTGGATGAGTGTCTTGATGGAATCTAAGAGGGCCTCTAGGTATTTAATAGTTTCTTTGAAACATGAGTTCTTGTTAAACAACAATTTTTGAGAATCCGGTCATGAGATTTTATTGTGGCCACTTTCTGGACATGTGTTTGTTTAGGGACTTAACATAAGTTCTCATTCCATGTATTGTTTCTATCAGTCACAATGGTCATGTTCGGTGATTCCTTGTGATGACATGTTCTTGTTTGACTGTAAAGGTGAAGGTTGTGCAATCCCATAAGAGTCTCTTTTATGTTCGGAGTATGTCTCCCTCGAAAAATTTCAAAATCATCTGATTTAGATTAATGTGTTTATATGCGTCCTTTCCTTCAGTTGTTACTCACCTGAAGAAACAAGGGGTCATGTGTGTGCATCTTATAAGACCTTGTTTCAATTAAATGTTGTGTTATGGTAAAGTGAGTTTTGAATGTGTTAGTTGTTGTTAAACTTATCAGGGATTGCAGTGTAGTTTTTTGTATCACCAAAATAAGATGCTCTGTTCATTTGGTTTCCAAATCCTAATTATGAGGGCAAAGATGCTTCAATCATTTAAGCTCTAGCCATATGTCCCAAAGAGAAGTTGGCACGTAGTTAGGGGAAATCCCAAGGTCGTTAAAACCATTCTACAATGTTCTATCCTCAGTATGGATGATAAGATGATTCTAAACCTATGGTGTCATCAACTTGTTCCAGATGTTCCTCTTTGGTGGTAGAGGTGGGGGGACCTCATTTTCATGTTGTATCCTAAGTTCATATTTCCCCCTTTTGTTTCGACTCGGTATTTGGAGAAAGGTTTCATGTTTGGTTAGACAGGTTGATCGCATGGTGTTTTCATGCTTAGTAGTTACCATGTCATAAAAAACCATGTAGATAGAAGTATCCCCATGGTTAGCGCATGGTTTCCCAAACCATGCGGACTAACCTTGCGGCCATCACAACTGTTTAATGTTTGGGGTCTTTTTGTACTGGCTCATGCTTGTAAGTTAAGATGGCAGGTTCTTGTGGTTGGGAGACCCAAAATTAGTCTCATATATGTTCTTTTGTAAAGGTTTGAAGGAATTCTACCCCTTTAACTGTGGAGTCCTTTCAGGCCTCCCCCTGTTATTGTCCTAAATTTGTCTCGGAAAAATTTATGTTGTCTCTTATGGTGGGGATCCCATTTGTGTCTCCCCATACTAGTAACTCAGATTGGTCCTTGGTCTTATCCTTTTGAGAGGTAGTCTCATTCAGATCTATCTAACTAAAAACATCTTCATGGGTTAAACATTGGGATTAGAGAGTTTCCAATAGCTTATTTAAAGCAAATTAAGTGTAACCTTGTTCGTTGTTGTTGTTCATCTAGGTAGATTACTTGAGTCTTTTTCATATAGTTTTTTAGGAGATTCCTTTTGGGGATAAAGTCTGAATATTCTTGATAATTTCAGGAAATTAATATATTTTTTGTTTTGGGACAGTATTATTTCCTTAATTGGTCACTGGAGGTGTTTTGGCATTTTCGGGGCGGACTGGATTTTGCGAAGGAGTACATTTCTGGACTATTAGTTGGGTTTGATTTTTTACTTTTGACATTGTTGTGGCTACCTGGGGGAAAAATGTTTTATGGTGGGAAGAAATGTCATGTCCATGAATTCATTAAAAATAATTTTTCATTTAATTTCTATTATAGATTTTTTTGGGAGTTTCATAAGAATTTTGGTTGAAATGCTGGGTTTTAAAAATTGGGGTCAAACCATGAGCTCATTTCCAGATTTAAAAACCAATTTTGTTTCTTTTATAAATCCTTCATTTTCAACATTTTTCATCCATTAAAATTGATAAATTTTCTTATCTGACCTATTAACACCCCCATTTCAATTTAGATCCTTTAGAAATCCATAATCATGGTGTATTGGGGTTTTTGTTTAAGGTATTGGGCTTACCCGTAAGCCCATTTTCTACTTTAAATGTTTTTTAATTCATTAATATCTCCTTTATTTTTTATTTTTTCCAGTGATTCCACCTCCCCCTCGAATACAAAATCCATAGGATCACCCCCATTATTTGTTTCGCATTTTTTGAGAACATTGGAAATGAAAATTAGGGAGATATTTCTTAATATTTCTCAAATCGACCAGATTTAAAGAGGTAAAATGATTATTTCATAACTCCTTCAATTTTAATTATTTTCCCCCATTTAATTCCCCAAATGACCTATATTGACTCCTTCCATTCACCATACCATTTTTTATACTTTGGGTTTCATATTTTGGTGTATTTAGGGTGATCTCTTAGGGATTTCTACAAGTAAGTCTATCTCTCATTGATTTTTCTCCTTCCTTAGGGTTTCATTCACCCATTCTTGAGTTCTAAAATGTCCATAAGTTAGGGTTCATAGCTAGGGTATAACTTTCAGTCTCTGGGGTAAAATAATTATGTTTTAGGTTTATTTTCACATCCTTGAGGAGCGGCAGTGTTGCAGTTGATTTTTCGCACCAATATTTGAGGGTTTTGACACTTTCGATAGGTGATTCCATGTGTGATAATTTCTAGTTGAGTTAGTTTTGTTGAATTACTTATTTTTCTAGTTCCGAATATTTTTTTTGTTGTGAGAAAATTTTTTTTGATAGATTTGGTTAATCCTTTAATTTTATAGAAGCATTTTAGTTTGAAATTTGGTTGTTTTTCAAGGGTAACCATTGGGTTATTGTTTGGGTGTGTTTTATAACATAAGAAATTGGTGTAATAAATCTTTTTGGGAAGCCAAATATTATTTTTTAGTGTTTTTTGTGTGCCTTTGGGGTTAAAATGGGGTCCTTTGATGGGTCTTATTTGTGAAACCATGTAATTCCTCTTGAAAGAGATTTAGGAAAATGTGTGTTTTTCTTGTGCATCTTTTGTGGTATTATTTGAGTTGATATTATAATACTTCATAGTTGTTAAATAAATACTGATTGGGCTGAAAATTCTTAATTGTATTGGTATTGGTGTGATTTTTCTATTTAAAGATGATTTGGAACTGGGTTTTGTGGAAAAAACATAGTTATAACCCTTTGGTTGGTTTTATGAAATTTGTAAATGATTTAATGAGTTACCCAAATTGTGAAATGGTTCCTTATTTACTATTTGGGAAGTATTTTTTTATTAGAATGAGTTTTTGATAGATAAAGTGGTCATTTTTATTTCAATAGTTTTGGTAATGTTTTGTAACTTGTCGAGGTGATTTATGAAATTGTGATGTGGGTGAGAAAAAGGTTTTCTAGCCGTTATGTGTGAGTGTGATGTGAAAAATGGACTTTTTTTATGAAAATAATATTATGTAACATGTTAGTGGGCTGTTATGTGATTTTTATCATCTTGGGGAATATTTTATGAAATTTCAAAGAATTTGTTGAATTCTTAAAGATGTGAAAATTGTGTTGTGGGCTATGTTCGTGTGAGATTGATTTCAAAATCAATATGAATGAAAAAGTATATTTTTTTTACTTTTGTGATGTACATGTGGGATTTTAGGTGAATTTTTGATGTGGAAGTGATATTTTCATGTGAAAATTATATTTCTTGTCTTGTTGAACTTGATTGAGCACAAGACGGAAACCTGTGTATCTAGGTGGGTGGACGTGAACTGGTATTCTAGAGAATATGTGGATTTTGGACTTAGTTTCACATAGCAAGTTTGACACTTAATACACTAACTAAAATATGATAATGATTATTGGGGAATACTAAGTTACGGGTATGTTCCCAACTTGTGGCCCGTGCATGAGAACAGATACTATGACAGTTACTCTCACCGAGATACGAGTTTTCTGGGACCACAAAGAGCTTGTGCCTAGGGGTTATTTTCTATTACTAGTGCTCATTAGTTGCATTGTGCTTACCATCATCATACAGTATGTTTGGCTGGAAAATTCAGTACTGTTGAAATTGTATTTAAAAGTGTTTATTCTTAATTATATCCCACTTGAAAACAATTTTAATTTTTAAGTTGCATCTTTTAGAAATTGTAACTAGCATTTCTTGTTTATGAAAACATGAAAGCTATTCATCTTTGAATGTTTATCACTTTGAATCTCTTAGTGGTGGTATCCTAATGGGCATTGTCTCACACCCTACCTACACCCCTTCATGTATGTAGACTTGGTTATTTTTGTTTTTAGAGGTTGGGTATAGTTTTTAGTTCCTGTGGTTCGAGTTTCTACCAGGTCATTGACTGTGAAGTCTTGTGGACATAGCTTGAGGGTGGTTCCCCTTGAGATGAGGATTATTGTGCTATTTATTTTTGGTTTTGTACCATTTTTATAGTCTTGGTGAGTCTTTTTAAACTATGTAATTCATTTCTGAATTTTTGTAAAAGATTTTTTGGTTTGAAAAATCCATATTTGTTTTATTGGATTCATTTTTTGTATTAAGTTTACAAACTCAGGTAAATCATTCTTAATTATCATTTTATGACACTCAGGCTCTTATTACAGCCCATGGAGATCGGGAACGCCTTTGGGAATTATCATGGGATAGGTTTTGATCTGGTTTCGGTGGTGACCATATTTGGTTCTTGAGATGCATCATCACATTTTAATTTTGTCTTAGTCATACAGAATTTGATAATTCTTAAAAATAGTCACTTATTCCATATGTAATTTAGAGTGAATCTGATGAAAATAAATTTATCATTACAATATTATCCCATTCTAGACCAGTGGATTGTTTTATTAGTATCTTTACATTCAAATAGACCCTCCTCATTACGATGGTCAGAGTGAATCTCATAGTTTAGAAAACATGAGTCGGATTTTTTTAAAAATATGGATCAATAGGATTTTCACCCAATGAAAAGTGATATGATATCCCATTCAAAATAAACATTTTTGAAAAAAACAAATCCTTCATTTACAAAAATATACAACATTTTAAAACAACCACCTTTATCTTCATCTTGGTCCTAACAGTCATTACCTGAGATATTACACTAAATGCACCTTAATATAGTATACCATTATGAACTAGTATTTAAATTATAATTTATGATTAATAATAAATTAATTTGGGAAAATATTTTAATCTATTGATTAAAAATAAAACATCAATCACCAAAAATAAAAATAAATGTTTTCTGAAAAAAATAATTTTCATAAAAGGCAGTTTAGTATTGTTTTGCACACGTAGTTGGAAATTAATTTTTACCAATTTTATATAATTTATTTAAATAATTGTACATAATTTATTAAATATTAATATCAAAATTCTATTATGTTATTATTTTGGATTTCTTTTTAAAGGATTCATTTTTTATGAATAGTGAAAAATAATGTTATTTTTTAAAACAACATTTTCATTTAAATAATTTACATGATTAAATTACATTTAAAATTGTTTTAATTTAAAATTAGTTAAATTATGTTAATTTATAAATAATTGTGTAATTTTATTCAATTTTATATTTAATTATGATATTAAAACTTTTTATATTTAGAAATATTTCTTTGGAAATATTATTTTCTTTTTCAACATGTTTGTCGGTTCAATTTTAATTTGAATTCTGATACTTATGTAAATTGAATTTTTAAAAATGTAAATCATTATTTAATTATAAAATTTTGTGTTATATAATAATTGAAACTTAATTTTTGACCATTATGAATTTTAAAAGTAGTAAAAATCAATTATCATGCTCAATGTGAATACAGTTTTATTAGAGGTAAAAATAAAATGATAATCGATAAAAATGGCCTAAAATTTTTCAAAAAAAATATTATGTAAATATTTATACCTTACCAAATTTTATTATTGATAAATATCATTTTAGTGTATTTTAGAATGATCTCAATGTTGGTTTAATTTATTATTTTCAAAAAGTCCATGTGTGTCCCCTCCCACACTTATAATTGGAAACCCCATATCCTCCCCTTTTCACACATCCAAATCTATTTCTTCCCAAAAATACCTGATTAAATTACATAATGATTCCACTAAAAAATATTATTTCCATTTTTTATCCTAAATCCAACCTATGTATTCTTTTAGTCACAAATTAAAGAAGTCATTCGAAGAAGATGTAACGTTATTAGGAAATTATTTTTATTTTTTCTTCCCCAACAACCTTTGAATAATTTTAAATCATTCTAGTATAATAACAACATTATCTAAATTTTTTTTATATTTTATTATGATAATGTAATAATCTATATTCACTGCATCTTTTAATAAATGGGAAATTAAATCAATGATTGTGCATATGGCGGATTACTTCCTCGCAAACTGGTATAACTAGTTATCTATCAACACATCTCATGATTATATATAATGATTGATTTAATTTATATATAAATATTATTGGTGATATTATTAAAGTTATGAAAGTATAATATCACATATTAATTCTTAGATTCCTCTCCATTTAAAACATGAAAAGTCTAATTGTGTGTACAGAAGACTACTGCCTTACGAACAGATGTGAATCATTTTTCACTTACCATTATTATGGAATGTAAAAATGATAAATGTAATGAATATATCAGATATATATGATATCATAATTTTTTTAATATTAATATATAATATTCTTCACTAACCATTCACTCGTTAAAGGAATGTTACCATTGATCACGCATTCATACGACCTACCATCTCAACGAAGTGAGAAGATTGATTTCCTTTTCCAACCATCATGAATGATTATAAATACATAAATATAATGAGTAGATATTATATTTGTATCATTTATTTAAACTTATATTTTATGGATATATATCCCACCGAACTAACCATAACATCCATGAAAAAACAAGATTGAGAAAATAGGGAAATTAATACACAAAATAATGAATATTAATAATAAATAGATTTTGAAATGTTATATGAAAATAATATATGATATTATAAATATAATTATTCTTAAAAAATAAATTAATAACATTTTTTAAACCATTATTCAAGGGTTTTAATCGTATTCAACCAAAATGAAGCATGTGTTGAGGGACTTCATCTCAATTTCACTACATTAAGGTGTATTATAATGTAATGATCCTAATTTATTTTATATAGTGTATATATTAACTCATTTCTTATAATAATATAATTAATTCATAACTCTTTTTTATTTAATGGTTTAATTTTAATTATTTCATCTAAGGGGATTTGACTATAAAATTACCAAATGTATAATGTTTTCAAATCTCAATTTCTTTACATTGGGTTTTATTAGTTCTTCATTGTTATTGAAATTATAAGATTATGTGCATAAATAATATTGACTATCATATATTTTATTTACAATTGTTTATTTGGATTTATAGTTAACACGCTCAATTGATTCATTGATTAATTCTCACATCTACTTTAGGATCATTTTAATATATTTATGTTTTAATATCCTTTTAATCGTGATGTTTTATACTAAAATTACCATTAAATGATGCTATTTGGTCAATTTCTAATAAACCAATTTTTTATTATACTCTATTTATTAAATAATATTTCCTGAAAAGGTATGAAATTCCCCTTTTTTAAATTAAAATGATTGATTAAATGTTTAAAATAGTATGCAACATCATTTCACTCTTTAATCAAAAATCAATTTTCTTCCAAAAACAAATTTTCTAAAAATTATTTAAAAAAATTCAACCTTCAAAAAAGTATTGATTGAATTTCTTTTACCCATTATAGAATTTAAAAATATGAATGGAATATTCATTTAATTTTCCATACAAGTCCCATTTTACTTTTATTGAAAAAGTAAATTGAATATTTATTTAAATTTGTATAGAATATACATAAATTGTATTGTCATGCCCAATAAATTTGATTAATAATCTTATATAATATTAAAATATTATTTTAAATAAAAGTTTTAATCAAAATATTTTTTGAACATTCATTTTAAAATAAATATTTTAAAATTTTAAAATTTATTTTTCCCTATAGTTTTTTGAGTGAAATATTTATGTTATTTATATTCTAGAAAAACAACATACCTTCATTTTACATATTATCCTATTGAGATATGTTCTATGGATAAAATTGGTATTATTTATCTAGATGTTTTACCATCATTTTTAATAGGGAATGTATTCATATTCTCTTTCTTGATTATTTTTTGTAATCATTAATTTTCCAATTAAATATTCACTTTTTTATTATCATTGGACATTAAATTTCCCTTAAATATGCATATTTTTTAATCATGTATATTATTATTAATTAAACTACCTATCATTTTTATATATGCTATTTTACATTAATATTCATGTGATTGACTGGAAAAATTATTATTAACTAATATTACTTACTTAATGTGATGTTTTTTTGATAAGACATATTGTTCATGTGTTAAATTGATCATTATATATATAAGGAATTTTTTGGAGATGTAGATATAGGTGGGGCCCATTCATAGATATCCCATTGATGCAATGGTATTCTGATGAGTTGAATCTGTTGGCAAGACATTATCAAATTGGTTTTTGGTGTATACCTACCTTTAAAATGTCTTATGAAAAGTGTTTATAGTAGAGGTATCCTGATTCATAATATCATGATATCCAATAATTCAGAATATCCTTCATTATGAATTCATTTATTACTATCCAGTATATTTTCAAAATGAAATTATTAGTGGAAGAATTACATTTTTTTTATCGAATATATGGAATGTTTTTTAGTCATTTAAATTTTTGTATTTATTATTCATTATCTAATCAAGATATTCTTGTTATTGATTGGGAGTAATTTGTGTTCTGGTATTTAATATTTCATATTGATTATTACATGTTGATTATTATATATTTACTCATGATTGATTCTATTGTACATAACCCATGCAAATCATTTGATGTTATGCTTATTTTGTTTCATTTACCATGAATCCAAGAAGTATACTATTATTGATATGTGACTAAAAGTTAATGGGAATATTGATATTCTCCAGAAAAATTATTATTATTTGTATTCAAATATAATTTGGGAACTATGTATTTATCTAGTTTACCAGTTTTGTGCCAATTGTCTCCCCGTTCTCTAGGTCTCGTATTCTTCATCTTGTGCTGTGGATTATCCCAGCACTATCGGTCCCTCCCATAAGTTATTGCATATTGGCGATAGGATTTATTTGACATTATTCATCATATATCAATCTTGTCCCCTTGTTTTTTCCTAGTGGTGTTCACATTCTTCCTCGACTTCTTTATTCTCTTTTCCCATCTAGTTTTGGTAGTGTTCATATTTGTTGCTTCATCAAGGGCCTCACCTTCTAAAACAATCACTATTGTTGCTGAAATCATCAGGAATAAACCACTTCTTGTTTTAACTTGATGATACTCTAGTGACTTCAGATTTGGTTGATGGTGGCATCTAGTGTGGTTTTGTAGACTAGTTTGAAGGATGGATTTTGGGTTTTGTATTCATTATTAATTCTATTAGATTGGTTTTTTTGTGAATTTCAAATTCCTCTCAATTACTATATTCATACCTCTCACTTCTTTGATTCACATTTTTCAAGATTCATTATGTTGGATCTTGGAATTCTATTTTTTCCCCATTCTTTGGATATAGATTTTAAATATTTTTGTGTTGATTAATCAATTTGGTTAAATAATTTCTCTATCATTATTTCATAATTAATGACAATGGGTTCCATTGTTTTCATATTTGATCGTAGTGGGTTTAGGTAGTATTTTAATCATTTCTTCTATGATTAAAGTTTGTAGTTTGGGTTTTCTGAAAGGGTTTTAGGGGTATTGAATATGGAGTGGCCCAATACCAAGGCATTCTCTCGTAAAAACCTACCCTGGTTTCCATCTCCAATGGTCCTATGCATGTTATTATTTTGTAGCTGTTTTCATGGATTCTTTGGGATGTGTAGTTTGTAGAGTCACATGTGGTCTAAGAGGCCCAACATGTGGTTTATTCTCTCCTTCCTCAAGGTTTCGAATAATGTTGTGAATGTTGGTTGATAGTGTAGTGAGTTTATCTGATCAGCTTTAAAGGGTACATTGAAAACGATGGAGTGTTGGTTCCTAGATAAAGGCATGATAGGTAATTATAGTATATTTTTCTTAGTGATCCATCATTACATTAATTCGAACTTCAAATTTCTAAATATCGATTTGATGTAGCTTGAGCATGGTGGTTGAAATTTTGAATTTTGTATTCTGATTTCTTATAGTTTTTTTTATTTTTTATGTCTTCAAATTATGGTTCTATTCCATCATATTTTGTTTTTGGAAATTGTTCCTATTCTACCACAATGTTGATTTATTAAAAATACAAAAAAAAGACTAGGAGTATCTAGTTTATCAAGACTGTAAAAAAATTTATCCCTTTTAGGGAAATGATCACTTAAATCTAGGGCCAATGTAATAATTGATACAATGAATCCATGCTATTGGTGTCAAGGTCTCTAAAAATACAATCATAAATGAACAAATATTGGGAAAAAAATTAAATGAAATAAAAAATATTTTCTAATCATAATGTTTATTAAATATTATTGTTTTTAGCGTAAATATCTGTACTATACCTTTAGATTTATTATATCCTTTTCATTGACATCATTAAATAACTTTTCTCTCATGAGATGAGATTCATTCAATTTAATTATATAAAAGGACACATATACCACAATACGATACAATACACATATTAGTAATATCTATAACCATCAATTATAGAAAATATCAGGAAAATATATATAACACATGTGATTCAGCCCTTCACTATAATTAAATTTATTTCAATTCTTCATATTCATTATAATAATCCTTATGAAGAACCCAATGTGAAAAAAGTTTGATACTTCCATAATTTACACAAATAAAAAATGGACAATAAATGAATCTCAAACCACACGTGATGCATCAATAATCATTATGCATGATCAAGTGATGGAGATTTCCTCAAGTCCACGATTAGATTGGGAAACCTCAAAAAATGATCTCAAAAAACCCACTAAACCCATGAACCAAGGGAAAAAAACAAAATCCAAAACATTGTGATGACTTACCCATGATAAATGATATATTTAAAACCCAAGTGAAGGGATGGGAAACTCCCTTTGAGTAAAATATTATTGATCCCATTAATATAGGAATCAAAATAATTCACAGGGGGCATGAAAGATCCACAGTAATTATCCTATGATCACATAGGGTTTAAGAGAAGTTTGTAAAATAAGGAATTATTTGAGTAAGTGACTGAATTTATATAGAAACTGAGATTTCATGGAATTATGGTGTGGTAGGATATGGTCACACCATGATGTGTATAAATAAAATGAATCTAGAAATTCCACTTTGTGATTTACCTATCTATCCTAATTTAAAGATTGTTCAATTATACTAATATGTTATGAATGTGTAAGGGTCATTGGGTTATTAATATTTATATATTAAGAGATTTTAATCTCCAAACATCAAGTAGGGGACCTCAAACAAAGCAACGATGCCATAAAAACTATTCCATGATGACCCCCAAAAAGGTTAAACCATTGAACTATGCTTCTTGAGTATCATGTAATGAAAATTATAACAACTCTGTTTTTTCATTCATTAAAATTAATCAAACTCCCCATCCGACATCATGTTATGAATAAGGAAATTTAAAATGTGAATGACTCATAAATTTCAACACCTATCCTTAACATGTTAACCCTATATGATTCACACTACAACTAAACACACAACATTGTAGTCCAAAATTTGGAAATGAAAGAACATGAGGATTTTCTAGTGATTTTTTTTAATTTTCTACTATACTAAAATATATCAGAAACCATAAATATAATAAAAAATATTCCATTCCATAACAAAACCACATCATTTAAATAGCATAATTCCTAACTCTTATAGTATACACCTTACGCCATGATACCAGAAACATGTCACTCTCTAGATGAAATATTTTTTATGAATCTATATATCAGTCTCCAAACTTATCTCGATAGTTAAAATACCAAAAAAACACCATGTAATAGTACATATGGGTTTTTCAACTTCAAAAAATACATCCTAAATGATTCTCATACACCAGAATTAAAACCATATCAGCAAAGAGAACTACTGATAATAAACCCAAAAAAATCACTAGCAGATACTCCTAAATGAAAAAACCTTACCATTTCCAAAACATGGATGTGACTTCTGGAATGAAATCCTCAATAACAAAAACATTGAATTAGAAATATAAAAATAAACTTAATCCAATGTAAAGAAACTTCTAAAATAAGGCCTCTAGGAAAAATACCTCACAATAAAAGAGAGAATTCTCAAATAAAATAACTCCCTAAAACCATGGTTGATTTTTCCACTCAAGGATCCACCTCACAATACTTTTGTTTAAATATAACCAAGGGAAAAACCTAATATTAATTCACCACCCTTAGAATGAGAATTCAATTACATCCTTAGCCATTCATTAAGAGGGTACCCTAATAACCACACGATAAACCCCTAAAATAGAAAACTCATAACAAAAAGGGATGTAACATTAAATATTTTGAAATAGGAAACTATTTATTATCACCACCCCAAACATTGACTTTATACAAATTTATAATCTTTTTATAAATTCTAAAACAAAATTTGGACAATTATTTCACCAAAATAGTTTACATCAAAAAAATATTTTTTTATTAAAACTGTTTAATTTAATTCTCAAATCTTGAATACACATTCAAAACAATTAACTTTTTGATTTTTTGCTAGAAAATTGATGATGTATTTACTTTAACTCAACTAATATTGAATAAACTCTATTTTTTTAAAACCTAATCTTGTATTTATAATAACATTTTTTTAAAAATTGATTGATAACATGAGGGAAAAAAATATTTCAATAAATATTATTTAAAATAACTACTTATGAAAGGAATAACATTACTAACCCAAAACACAATCACATAAAATTCATCAAACCAAAACAATGTCACCCTAAATAACCAATCACTAACGATTGATAACCCTAATAAAGAAATTAATCAACATACGTGAATTAATGAACACCCATAATTAAAAGGGACTCATAATGATAGTATCCCACTACTTCATCAAATTACCTAACATATATAACATCATGTTACTAAAACCTAGAGAAAATAAAATTTAAACTATCGCTTGAACATTACTTCACCACTTGTTTCCTCTTAATGAAAAACACCAAAAAATGATTAATTTAGAATGATAAATTTCCACCAACTAAGTTATTAACCACAATCACTCCACCCCCCATCAAATCTTGGGACTCAATTATACCTGAAAAGGACATACATGCATGTATTTTTCAGATAAGTTTCATTGAAATTGTAATATCAATGTTCATAATTGAATCCAGAGGTAATTAATATTGGACAAAACATAATGGATTTAAATGATATATTTCATTCATCTATCCTTCCAAACATATGGAACTAAATCTTCCATAACAATGAAAATTAACAATTACCAATAAACCACTTCTGACTAAACATAATCCCCTATCCAATATGATAGATAAACCCCATAAAGATAACCCACATCTCTGGTAACTTATAATTGATATAGAGTCCTATTCAATTGTAAAGAGACCTCAAAATTTTTTAAATAATCCCAAAACATTAGGCTTGACCCTCCACCCTAGATCATTGAAACATTTTATTATTAAAATATAGACAACACCTTATCATATAATTATTTTTCCACTTTTTATGACCAAAAACCTAATAACCCTTAAAATTATTTTTATCCCAAAAAGGAAATAAATTTTGATATATTTAATTAAATCACACGCCAATAATTGAGAAAACACAAATACATTGTGAGAATCACATTCCCCCAGACTCCCTCACTGATAAATCCTCTCATTTTCCATGATAATTTAGCATCTTCCTCATAAACCAATACAATCAATTTATCATATAATAGAACTGCCACTTTAATCCAAAAAAATTATCCACTAGTCCATTAAAAATCAAATATACTTCTTTATCACATAAATCGTATCAACCTTACAGTGAGAACTACATTCCAAATTAAGGAAGGGACATCAAAAACATCCCTGAAGGAAACAACAATTGAATTTTTGAGAATTTTATCTCATTAATAATTCTCTAATTGAATATAAAAAAATATTTTCTTGAAACGTGAAAACATATCAATAAAACCCAAAATATTAAAACCATTAAAATTGACCCAATGGTTTCTCCTAAAATGTATCTTTAAAAAAATTATTTAAATTAATAAATCTTAATATATTATTAGGAAAAGGCATTAAGTGAATCATTTTTTTAAAAACAACACCAAATTATTTTTTATTACAACATTTAATATCAACAAGATTTTTATAAAAAGTAAATGTGTCAATTATTTTAAAATGATATTTCAAAAAAAGTAATAATTATATATTTAAATTAGGTAAACATTAAAAAACATCATTGAACACATTATTTACTTAAAATGGGGAAAATTATCAATATAATATTTCTTAAATCAATAAAATCTATAAATATCTCATTAATAATTAAATACACTTAATAACTACATAAACTAGAACAATATAATTTATCATTAACAGTGAGATATTAACAGTTTATTCATTAAAAACATAAAAATTTAACATGTTTTATATTATGAAAACTAAATATCCTATGAAATTTAATATATACTTGACTAGATTATTGACATATAATATTTGACATAATTTCTTAAAACATTCTATTTTTATAATCAATATCAAAATTTTAATCATTGATAACAAGAAACATAGATTAATATATTAAATGTTTTATAAAATATAAGGATATGAAAATTCAATTCATAGAATTCAATGGTGTAATATTTTACTAACAATTAAAAAATTATTTATATTTTACCATGAAATAAAGGAAAATTATGAAATTTTTTAAAAACTATATATATGGTTGATGTTGATTTTAAATTTCCCTATATTTCCATTTACCATTTACCCTGGGAGAAAACATTACTTGTTAGGGTTTATAATTAATACGTAAATTATATTAATATAAATTATAAATCAACATAACATCAAAAAAATTCATCATCTAAATTGTAAGATGTACAACTCAATGAAATCAATGGTTCACAGAAAACATAGAGGAAAACTATAATAAAAACATCTTAAGAAGAAAGAAAAAATATTGAGGAGAATGGTAATAAAACAAAATTTATATCCTTAAAACCATAATATAATGAACCAATGTGAAAAGAATCCCAAATCCTCGAACATGGATTTTTTACTTTAGATCATTTATTTACTTTCAATTTAATTATTTACAAAGAATCTCCCTAATTCAAACATAAGAAAAAAATGATACATGTACCTTGTATAGACATATACTCTGTTATTCAAGATCTGATGAATTATATTGTTACGTTGGAATATATACAATTCATGAATCCTAATGGATAAATCAGTTTACTAGTTTTGGAAGCCATGTTATATACATGAACATTACATTATAACACGAAAGGAAATATATTAATGTAAGTATATTGGAAGCACCCACAAATACATATATGTCCTTAAAAGTCATTCATAATATATATCTTCACATATTGAGAAACAATAAGACATAAAAAATGGGTGATCTTGGATGCTCAGTAAGGGTAAGAAATATAGTGGAAGCTATCCTAGGCATAAACAATAAGGCATGGATAATAAATACACACAAGTCATTAAATCATAAGATTGTTCATTGAATGGCATGAATAAAAAGATTACAAAATATTCACATAAAAATGAAACATAACCATTGATATTTTACTTGTTTAATTATCAATTTCACTATATATTTTTAACATCATGATGATGCAATTTATAATGTCATACATCATAAACATATCATCAAGGCATGATCCAAGACACCATATGTAATGGGTAAAATCTCTAACTTGTTAGTTTTATGAGGTCTATCAATACATCGAGGGGCTAGAGAGGGCCCCAACCATCATTTAATATGTCATATTTATTACTAATATGAATGGGGATACAAATAAATAACATAACCATAGGAAATTCAAATTACATTCCCCAATCATTAAACATAATCACTAACCCTTCTGAGTAGTATGACGAATTGTATCAAGATAGCACATACAAAATCAACATAATAATAACAAAATTATTAAAATATTCTATATAAAAATAATTAGAGATAAATCTCAATAAAATTATATTTAGGTGTTGAAATAAATGAAAATACACTAATAAAATCATCAAGAAATTCTTGAGATAAATACCCCTTTTACTTTTCTAAAAAGCGTTCTTTTTGGACAACCCATTTAAATTTTTCATAATTGTTAGTATAAAACCAGAAATGGAAAAAATATATTTTTACTAAAACATAATTGAATTATAAAAAATAATTTATTATTAAAATATATTAAGGGGGTACATGAAAATGGGTAGGAAATCAAGAAGTTTCCTTTAATCGGGTTTTCATATCAGGGTGAAGTGAGAAAAAAATTTGTTAAACGTATATTTACCATAAAAGAAAGATGAAATAATATGTATATATGATTTTGGGAAATATATAATTAATCTGGAGGAAGTACATAAAAAAAATTAAAGGATTACATTGGGGTACACATTGTGAAATAATAACTCAAAAAAATGAAGGTTCTTATAGAATCCCTTACCTTGTGTCTAAGTTAGCTCTACACTGGACCTTAATGGCCTAGATAATCAAATTATATACATTAATTAATTAATTTAGAACCTTATCTATATATATTTTGTAGATTATTTGTTATTAATTTCATTTTTCTCCATATTTATTGTTTATATAAATTAATTTCATCATTTAGAAGCATTTGATTTCATGGTTTTCAATATGTTTTCTTTTAGATAAGTAATGGAGTTCATGTAAAATGGATATAATTCTCCATAATTGTAAATAATTGTTGTTAATTAACATAGATAATTTTAAATGGTTATATATTCATTTGGTTAAATGTTATAATGATGAATCACTAGATAAGACAATAGTGATAATCGTTTAGATTATTATGGAAGTTTTTATCATAACAAACTCAATTTGTTTTACCATTTTATATTATGTAAATATGTTACATAAAATAAAATAAAAGGGATATAATATAAATTTTACAATCTTTATAAACCATTATTATGTTTTTATATCCATCCATGATTGTGGTGAAGGAAAATGAAAACATTTCATCCTTAAAGGCTATAAAATCACAACACAAATGGAATTTTAATTTTTAGAATAAAAGGGAGAGGGGAACTTATTTGATGATTGATTATTACATTATCATAATGAAATTAAATTATATTTATGGAAATTAAATTTTAATTCTATTTCAATGAGGGGAATATGGGGATAGAATATGAAAAGAAAGGAACATAGAATGACATTAAATGAAAAAAAATGAGGTTTTGACCTCTTGATTTCCTCCATCTTGAGAACCACTTTAGGGAAAATGGTTTGGTCTTATGATGATACCATGAGATCTTTGATTTGGGGTAGGGGTTTGGTAAGCACATTGAGTAGAAATTTTATAAGGATAATGTCTAGTAATGTGTGAGGAGAAGTGGTGGTGAGGGTGGTATTTATAGAGGAGGAGAGGGGTGTTTTTTCAATATTTTAGTCACTTTTTTATTATTTTGGCTCAAGACTATGAATAGTGTGAGAATTATATTTTTATATATATAAATAATGAAATTAATTTTGAGATTATAGGGCTTAAATAATCCATTACACATTTAATAGTTCCTTTAACTTATAATTTTTTATACAGTAAATTACAATATTTTACTATTCACCAAGAATTCCAGTATTGTAGAAAAAACAAAGAAATTCACACAATAAATTTTTTTACATGTACAAATTCAAATTTAACTCCATTTTATGAAGCTAATAGTCTAATAATGAGAAATTTAATTTTTTATTAAAATCATTAATTACTCAAAAATTACGGGTTTTTATGTTTCAACTCATATTATAACACTCTGAAAAATTAAATAAGGTATCATTAAATTACCCAAAAAAATATGACAAAAAAATATTGATTTATTGATAAATTTTATGAATATTAATTTTCTATTAAATAATTTTATTAATTAATTTTTTTATTTAAGTATTTATGTCTCAAAAAACAATAACAATTAATGTATATTTTTAAAAATATTCATTTACTTATACTACAAAATAATTATATCATAATTTCACTTATAAGATGCCTAAATTTATTTTATAATTTCATGGGTTGGGTTACTATTCATTTTGAATGATTACTATTCATTAATTATTCTATATTTTGTTCCCTAAGTGATTTTATGTGATTCATACTATATAAAGTAATTATAAGAAAGACAGTTTCATTAATAGAATTTTAGGTCGTTACATTCTCCCCTCTTACAAATTTTTCACCCTCAAAATTTCCATAATGTCACCCCATAAAAATATGTGTGTAGTTTATCAAAATATCCATAGGATCCCACATTGGCTCTTCAATTTTATGATTTTTTAATGTACCCTTTTCAGCTGAGTCACCTGACTCATCTACACATGTTCTTTTGTGTCCAGAATTTGGATTGGCTCATCACAGTATGATAATTAATCTTCCAAATATATTTCTTCTGATGTTAGGACATGAGTTGGGCCTGGAATATACTTACTTAACAAAGATATGTGTAGAACATTGTGTTCTTTATATAGGCTATGAGGTACTACAAAAAAACCCATAGCTCCAATTCTCATCAAAATTTCAAGAGATCCAATGTACCTATGGCATAGTTTCCATTTCATCCTAAATCTTATAACACCCGTATATGAAGATACTTTTAGTAAAACATGATCTCCCACCAAAAATTCCAAATCCTTCCCCTGATTGTCGACAGGTCTTCAATTTATACATTGAGCTACTTCGATATTTTTGTTAAATAGTCTTTACCATTATTGTTATTTCTTCTAAATTCTCTGGGACTAAAATCTTTATTTCACGTACATCATCCCAACAAGTTGGTGTATGAAATCTCTTTCCATACAATGTTTCATATGGTTCCATTTGATTACTTGAATAGAAACTATTATTTTAGGAAAACCATAAAAGGGTAAATACCTGTTCTACATACCCTTAAAGTCAGGTAAGAATGATCTCTACATGTCATATAATGTTTGGATCATCCCTTACGAATTCCTATCAATTTGTAGCTGAAAATGTACTCAACTAAATCTGAGTATCCAAAGATTTCTATAGAATTTTTCGGAATATCTATGTAAATCCTGGATCACAATTAGACACAATTGATTGAGGTTATCCATTAAGTCTTACAACTTCATTAATAAGGATAAGTGAAAGGTGTTGTAGTGGAATATCCTCTCTTATAATGATTAAATGTGTAAATTTGGTATGTTGATCAACAATTACCCATATTTGATCAATATTTCTTGTAGATTTTTTTAATCCAATGTCACAATACATGGTGATGTCATCCCATTTTCATGATGTGATCAGTAAAGGGTTATTGACTTATCTAGGATATTTTCATTCATCATTCACTTATTAATAGACTAAACACCTTCATACATAATCAGCACTTTCTCGCTTCATGTTATATAACCATAAATGTTCCTTCAAATTCCTATACTTATTAGTGATACTAGTGTGTATTGGAAATCCCAAAACCCACATTTTTGGAATCATTATAGATACATTATTTTTATTTTTTTAATTAAATATTAAAGAAAAAATAACTGTTCAGTTTACAATCAAGGACCTATTCTGGTCTAGGTTCCAAAGAATTAAACAACAACATAAATACCTTGAATCAAAGTTTATATAAAATAATTAAAAAATTATTAATTGGATTCATCTACATTAACACCACAACTTTCCATTCAACTAATATGTAATCCTATGAAATGTTTTTAAAAACATTGGAGGAGGATAAAAATATTATTAAGGGTCCTAAACGAACGAGGGAAACTTTTTTAAAATGAATACTTATAATGATATGAAATCATTTTAACAAGAACCTACTTCTCATCCATAAGGATTCATATACTTACATTGTGAAACATGAGATATGAATAAATCATAGAAAACATAAATAGAGAAAAAAGGGTATATTTGGGAATTACTTACTTAATTTTTTGGCCCTGGCAGCTACCTTATGATTTGTATCCCTCGTGACTTCCTTACAATATGACCCTTACTGCTACTTTAGGGTGTAACCATCGAAGTTTCACTTGGAGTAACAATACAGCCAACCTCCAACATAAACATTACCAATGCATTGGAGGGATATATAGGTCCCAACCTTCATCATAAACAATTACAAAGAACCAGAACATTATCATACAAATTAAATAGTTTCATACAAACATAGCTTTTGAATTTTGTAAAACGAAATTTTAAAAGAATATTTTAAAAGTAAAACCCCTTAAAAATATCATATAATTGAAGTGGGGGATAATAGAGTTGATGTAATATGTATAAAAAATATAAATATACATTATTAGACCAAAAAAATTCAACAATCTATTTTAATACAACATAATTAATGAAGTTGAAGTTTAACACAATTAATGGAAATTTGGTTAAGAACTCCCTTACCTCGAGCTGTTCTTACATAAAACATGTTAAAAACTCTTATATAATATTTAAAAGAGTTTTATTAATATATAATAGAAAAATATTCATTTTAATACCACCTTATATGACCATTTAATAACATCATTTCACCATATAATTATTATTATTTTGTTACTTCCATTGTTTCGGGTGCGTTCCTAACATGATTTCCATGGCCAGATTTGTATTCAATTTCATTATCTTATGGAAATGAGTTTTTATAAGTGTAATGAAATGGAATTCATATTTTTATATACTTTTAAATTATTCCATAAATTTTTTTGGTTGTAAGTTATGAAGATTAATCATTAGATAAATCTTTAGTGATATCTGTTTAGATCATTTTGGCGGTTTTTTGATAATCACGAACTACTTCCATTAAATTAAAAAATATTATGTATATATTTTAAATCCAAAAAACCAAAGAGGATATATAATACACATAATTTTTTTTCAAACATTAAAATTATTTTATAACCATTTTTCAAGGAAGTCGTGTAAATTGAAAACACATCGTCCATGATTTTGGTAAATAGGAACATCATGGACGATGTATTTATTTTTTGAAAAATATAAATATGAGGGGAAGAATGAATGTGAAGGATTTACATATACATAAAACAAACCCAAATATATAATATTATATATCTGTCATACCACTTTGGTAAGGGGAGGGTAAGGGTGTATATTAAAATAAAAATAATTGGATATAAAACATAAGAAAATAAAAGAGGATTCTTCCCTCTTGATCTCTTCTCCTTGAGATCCTCCATAAAAACATTGGATTTGGACTTTTGATGATACCACTAGGACATGGACGTGGGGAAGAGACTTGGTAAGTGTATTAGGTATATCTTAGACAATGAAAAAATCTTGAGAGGTGTTAGTGGAATCGGGGTGTGAGGGTGGTATTTATTGTGGAGGGGAGGAGGGGTTTTACAGTATTTTAATCATTACTTTAATATTTTTTCTCAAGAATATGAATAGTATTTGTTCATGTGACCGAAAAAGACCTATTTTTAGGTTAGTGCAAAAATATTTCCATTTACATCATCCATGAGTCAAGAATGATGCAGAAATTCATTTATTCATCATATTTCGTAATTTTTGAATGTCACTATTCACAAAAAAATAACATTTTTTAAAAAATCCCTGAAATTTACCCCAACCATTTTTCAATGTATAGAATTGAAAAATGAACTCCATTTTTTTAATATAATTTTTTAACTATGATAAATTAAATTTTTAATTAAAATAAAAATTTATTCGAAACATAACAATTTTAGAACTGTAACTCATTTTATATTACCTTGAAAAAATCATCATGATCTCATTATCATAAAACCATAAGGAAATAAAAAAAATAATATTATTTACTATTCATAAAGTTTATATTAAAATTCAGGTTACTATTCATAAAGGTATGATACTATGCACCAAAAATCATGTTTATTCTATCAGACTCCAAAAATCTTAACGATCGCAAATGTGTATGTCTGTTTTTCAGAATATAAAACACCAAAGAGGAAAAATTATGTTTAATGGTTAAGTTATAAAGGTAATATGTTATTTTTTAGTTCATTTTGGATCATATTTTTCCTTTTATAATTTTGGAATATTACACGTATATAGATATTCAAACTATGGGAATCATTAAATACCTCTATTTTTATAAAGGGTATAGAGGGAACAAAAATCCTCTTACAAAATTACATAATTCCATCCTCAAACATGATTTATAAAAACATCCCATCATTCACAGATTTAATTTTTTTTATGATTCTCATAATCAGACTGATAACTTGTAATCCTTTCCAATAAATATGCTTCTTTAACAAATAGAAATGGTGACTATGTTTCACCTTCCTTGATAATTCAAATATCCTTCTTTTCTAGATCGATGTACACGAGGTCTTTTTCAATTGTCATTATGTTCATAACTCCATGATCCTTCTAACTCAATGCATTTACTACCATAATCACCTTCTCTCTATGTTCGCATATTTAACAATAAAAATCCTTAAGCAGATATATCCATCTCCTTTTCCTCACGTCGAGTTCTATCTATGAGAAGATATATTTCAAGCTCTTGTGATATGTATATATCTCACATAATTCTCCATAGGGATAATGTCTCTATATAATTACAGAAAAGATTAAAACTTCTAACCCAAGATCATGAGTAGGATAGTCCTTTTCATTAAATTTTAAACTCTATGAAGAATGGGAAATAACTCTATCATTCTTTATGATGAAACAACCACGTCCTTTTTTTGATGCATCACTATAAATCAAAAACTCACCATTTCCAGATGGTAGAGTTAGGATCATAAAATTCACAAGTCTATTCATCAATCATACAAAACTTTTTTCTAAAGGCCCGGAAATTTCAAGGAAATCTTTTTTTAAATACATTGGAATTTTACAAGTCTGTGTCTTCTAACGACACTTGATTCCGAGGCCCAGTATGCACGTAATCAATTTTCGAAGATTAGCTCGGGTACGTTCAGTGAACGAATGAGTGAGTTTTTATATCTTTTGAACCTTGGCTCGGAATTGAAATCTAATGGCATCGATGAACTCGCAGCACCGGTAATTTCTTAAAGGGGCTCTTACCATAGTTGCATTCACAAAGGAGGAGAAGATAATTTTTGGGGTTTATTTAAGAAGTAATTAAAAATTGTCGGAACAATTTTTATTTTGTAAGGTGGTTATTCCCTTCCCATGGGTAGTTAATGGTCGGGCCCACAACCACATAACTAACCAAGTGTGGATGTTAGAGAGGTGGGGACCCCACAATCACCACAATTTAATTTCCTCTAAACTCCTTAAATACCACTCTTTAATTTGGAAAACCCCCACTAAATGCCAATCTCTCCACCTCAACCCATTAAATTATGTCAACCCATAATTTACTGAGGATCCTTCCTCTTTTCCCCCCTTTTTAATTTTGCCAACACATTTAATAATTGGGTACTTTCCCTCTCCCTTCCATAATTTTTTATCAACACATTTTATTTAATGTGGTGAATTAATAAGGGGAGAGTTACTTTGCGTGTATAATTAAATAATAGGAGGAACCTATTATTTTATTAAGGAGGAGAGCTTCATTGTGCAAGAAATAACGAGAGATCTATTGAGGTTATCGAAGAACGCTGGCCTATGAAGAAGAATGACGAAGAACGTTGGTTCCTCGAAGAACAACAATGCGCCACCAATCCTCTTCTCCGCGACAAGAGAGGAGACACCGCTTCCTCCTCGGCGCACTCCAATGTCACCTATGATTCCCTACCCCGCGACGTCATCTACCACGATGCCGACATCCGACATCATCTGTTGAGGTACGGTAAATTTTTTATAATCTTTCATTATGTGATTTTATAACCTCGGCATGCGTGCAAATTGTTTGGTGGTGCTTAGAACCACTAACATGGTGGGTGAGGACTAACAAACAAGTCCAAACCCACCGCTACATTGTTTTTGATGTGTAGAATAATCAGTGATGATGAAGTGGGACCAAAATAGAGAGTGGAGGCCTTTCAAGTGATGTACGGGTCTCGAGACGACCACAGGCGCGGACTTGAACAAAATTGGACCACGGGAAGGACTCGGGTGGCCCGCAGAAGTCCCCGGCAGCGCGGGTTTCCGGTGGCGGTGTCCGGCACTGGTCGGCCGCCTGGAGGCGCGGGCACCCCGGCGCACCGCTACTAGGAGCTTGCTTTGGCTAAATCCATGGTGCCGAGGGATGGATCCCGCGGTCGCACGAGATCCATGGGAGCAGCAACACCACCCTCACGCCGCGTCCACGGAAAGAGGGGGTCGCACCCCCCGCTCGGCTCGCTGGCTGAGCCAGCGTACCCCCCCCCCCAGACGGGCTGGGCTGGGTCATGTGGACAGGGTCGTGCCGCCCGGGCTGGGCCGGACCCAGACCCGGGTCGGGTCGACCCAGTTTGGGGCGACCTAGGGGGGTTTGGCCGAGTCGGACCGGGCCCAGACCCCCACTTCAGACCGTTTTAAGTTTTTTGACCATACCCTAAGCTATGTACCTCCAATTGATGTACTGTAAGTTACATATCAATCCTTGGATGGAGATGGTCATTTCAGTATATTACACTCGAGGTTTTGGAAAAGTTTGTGTATGGCAGGGTTGGTTCGAACCCGAAACCAATCGGGCCCTTGGAGCGGAAACACTTATAACATAAGGACCAGACGTCCGTTTGACATGCCGTCAAGTCTGTTGACATCCTCATGATGAGACGGTCCATTTGGCTTACTCCTCTTGAGGTTTGGACGTAGCTGGAGTATGGCTGGGATGGTTTTATCTTAAAAACCAACCGGGCCCCTAGGACGGAAAAGCCAATAACTCTTAGACCGGGCGTCTGATTGACGCACCGTCTGACGCGTTGGATTTCTTTTGACAAGACAAAACTTCGGGATACATCAAATCTGGACGTCGTGATAATTGATGTATCGAATCTCTTGCTTGAGGATCGGACCCTCTCCGAATCGAGCATGTTGTGTGCGGGAACCCTAGAGATGGCTGCAACTGCGAAGATAACGACTACACTTGGATCCTCCGTGGGTTCAGCAGCGAGGACGAGTGTACTTGGATCCTCCGTGGGTTCAGAAGCAATGAAGACCGTACTGGGAACCTCTGTGTGTTTGACGACGATGACTACTGTTCTTGTATCCTATGTGGGTCCAGCATTATGACCTCTTTACTTGTATCCTGAGTGGGTCTGGCAGAGTACCTGATCTTGTATCCTTTGTGGGTCCGACAGCTTAGCTAGTCTTGTATCCTATGTGGGTTCTACATCTTAGATGAATTAGTGGCTTCATATGATCATCTATGTCACCTTACGAAGTGTATACTTATGTGATCTGAGTCTTGATCTCAATAATTATCATCGATGTGATTTTCTTGCTTTCCTGTGTGGAATGGGTTTTGTTTTCCTGTGTGGAATGAATTGTGCTTGGGCTCAAGAGTTGGAGACTAACTATAACAGATGACTTAGGTATATGTATGGGAATATACCTAAGTAGAGTTTTTTGATGCTTTGTGATTGTATCTTTCCTTTGTGGTTTATCCTTCGTGGATTCTGAGAGACCTTCGGGGGTCTCAGGGTCCCTACTGAGTATCGTATACTCACCCATGCACGGGATATGCCCGTACTACATTGTGTTGGATGCAGACTATGGACAACACTGATCGAGGTGGAGGCTTTTTGATATGGATGGTACTCGGAGGTGGACCACTTGGCGGAATGTACACGGAGCAGACGGCCAGACCTGAGCAGGTGAGGAGACTATCTATACCCACCCTATAGGTGGGATTTCCGGACGATGACTCAGTGTTTCTGTTTTACTTACTGCTATTGTACTTTCCTTTCAGTTGTAATATACTTTCAGTTGGGTTTGTATACTGGCCCACTTACTTTTCTGCACTTACCTTGTACCTAGTCTTACTTAGTGCTTACTTCACTAAAGTACATTGTCGTGTTTTTTTACTTTATAAAAGGAAATACCTTCCCCTTTTTTGGGATTTACACTTTTGGTGCTAGTCTCCAGCCCCTACCTAATGGAAGGAAGGCTTGGGGTAGTCACGGCATGGGCCCTGAGTATGGGTCGTGAAAAATTGGTATCAAAGGAGTCGATTCTACGACAGAACGCTGGACTCTAATCTTTCCTTTCTGTGAAGTAATAGTGTTAGGAGTATTGAGTGTGTTTTTTAGTCCAGAGAGTCCAGTGTTGGTGCGGAGACCGACGTAACAATACACCAGGAGCCTGACTTCTGATTTCCGACTCAGTGCCCGAAAACAATGATTTTGTTTGTGTTTCCTCTCAAAAGTTTTCTTTGTGATTAATTTCTGTCAGCTCACCAGGTATATTTTATGACTGTGGAACACCTGTTTCTTTTCAGGATAGCCCCACGAAGGCATCCAGCCAGGGTTCTTAGTTACGTGTAGGATGGAAGCCCATTGGGCGTTGAGGCCTCGGTGCAGGGGCCCCATTACAGTAGAGGCACCAGCGGTACCACTACCCGCTGATCCACCGATGCTACCAGCCCCAGAGGTGGAGCGTGCACGTCGCCTGAGCACTTTGCACGAGTTTCAGAGATAGAGGCCGCCCAAGTTCCGTGGAGAGACGGATCCTCAGGATGCCGAGGATTGGCTGGAGGCCATCATCAGAGTCTTAAGACTGGTAGGGACACCAGAAGATCTTATGGTGATCCTTGCCCTGATTCTCCTACACGCAGCTGCAAGTAGATGGTAGAGCCTGATGCTCCAGGTGCACGACAAGGCTTCTCTACTTTGGAAGGACTTCGAGAGCCACTTCCACTTGGAGTTTGTTCCATCCACCCTTCGTGCGGTGTGCATCCAAGAGTTACTACAGTTGTGGTAGGGCAGCATGTCAGTAGCCCAGTACTCGACGAGATTTACTGACATCTCGTGCTACTCCATGGACATGGTTCGAGACCCATTATTCTTTGCGCAGACCTTTGAGAAGGGACTGAGACATGAGATCTGAGCTTCGACGATTCCTCTCAGCATCTCGACGCAGGCTGGGGTGCTGGAGCGAGCCCTGTTAGTGGAGAGATTTCTCGCCGAGCAGCCATCAGCAGCAAGACCCACCTTAGGACGACACAAAGCGGATTTTTCTGCAGCTGGCAGTCAAAAGACGATGCAGGGGTCTAAGCGGTCCAGGCCGACAGGTGGGTGACCTCAGGATATAGGTTCGGCTGGTCGGGGCATGCAGTGCAAATCCATCCTTATGAGGAGTAGATGGTGCTATGCATGCGGCGGGCAGGGCCATAAGGCTCGTGACTGCCTGACCCTTTATGCAGATGAGCAGCAGACAGTGGAGGGACCACCCAGGCAGAGGCAGAGGTTCGACCGTGGCGGTCCACTAGGAGCAGGCGGACGAGTCAGAGTAGATGGTCGAGCCGCGGGTGGTGGACGACGCTTCGAGGCTCTACCACCACCACCCCCTGGAGGTCCAACCCGACCACAGGGAGCTAGCGGGGATAGGCAGGCTCAGCTCCAGGCAGTAGAGGCTTACGACCACGGTACACCTGAGATGATTTGAGGTACTATCTATGTCTACTCCACCCTTGTTGAAGTTCTTATATACATAGGTGCGAGTCATTCTTTTATTGTTGTTTCCCTTATTCGGAGCATGAAGATTCCAATGGAGCCGTTGGCTCGATCCATACGGCTAGAGACTCCTAAAGGAGCAGAATCAACGATTACACACTAGTTCCGGAAGTGTGAGCTTACTCTAAGAGGTGAGAGCATCGGCTGGGATCTTCTTGTAGTGGCATCAAGGCCTTAGGACGTCATCTTGGGTATGAACTGGTTATCTGCAGTCCATGCTCATATCGACTTTATTAGGCTCAAGGTGCGGTGTGACTACATGGAAGGGACTATGTTCAACATCACTGGCAAGAAGGGATCCTTCGCAGCACAGGATGAACTCACGTAGAGGAGAGGGCAGATGATCACACATCAGCTGATCACACATATCAGATGGCTCCCACCGAGCTTCGTGAGCTGTGGGAATAGCTGGAGGACTTACAGGGGAAAGGTTTCATCCGACCAAGTGTTTCACCCTGGGCTTCTCCGATTCTATCCTCCAAGAAGGTGTATGGGGGCTTGCGACTTTTTGTCGACTACTATTTCCTGCACCTGGTGACCGTGAGGATCATGTATCCGCTTCTAAGGATTTATGACCTCTTTGATCATCTCAAGGGAGCATGTTGGTTCTTGAAGATAGACCTCAGGTCAGGCTATCATCAGCTTTGAGTTTGGGATGAGTTTGTGTATAAGACAGCCTTTAGGTGTCAATATGGACATTATGAGTTCTTGGTCATGCCCTTTGGTGTTACGAACGCTTCATATGTGTTCATGAGTCTCATGAAAATGATCTTCCAGCCCTACCTCAACCGGTTTACCATAGTATTCATTGACGACATACTGATTTACTCGACAACTGAGGAGGAGCACACCTACCACTTACAGGTTTTACTGGATACACTCCGAGAGCACAAGCATTATGTTAAGATCACGAAGTGCCAGTTTTGGCTTCGATAGGTTCACTTTTAGGGGAACGTAATCTCAGATGTGGTAGTTGTAGTGGATCCCACGAAGGTCGAGGCGGTACTTGCTTGGGAGCCACCCAGGACCGTGATAGAGGTGCAGAGTTTCCTAGGTATGGCTGGGTACTATCGGAGATTTGTGATAGACTTCTCTAGAGTTTCAGCACCGTTTGTAGCTTTAATGAAGAAAGGGAAAACCTTCGTGTGGTCACACAGATGTCATCAGAGCTTTCGGGAGCTAAGGAGGAGATTGACCAGTGTGCCCATCTTGAGGATATCGGAGGAGGGAGTAGGGTACATTGTTTACTACGATGCATCAGGGACCAGACTCGGGTGTGTCCTGATGCAGGAGCGAGTAGTGATCGCTTACGGTTCAAGACATTTGAGGTCGCCCAAGCAGCACTATGCTACCCATGACCTGGAGTTAGCAGCAGTGGACTTCGCCCAGAAGATGTGGCAACACTATCTGATGGGCGAGCGCTTTACAGTCTACTCTAACCACCAGAGTCTTAGGTACATTCTCGTACAGAATAACATGAACCTGAGACAGCGGCAATGGCTCGAGTTCCTCCAGGATTATGACTTTGAGATTTTCTACACTCCTGGGAAGGGGAACGTTGTGGATGATGCTCTCAGCATGAGATATCGGGCATTCAGCTACATGGATAGTTGATGGGGCAGTTAGCCGCTTTGTAGATATCCTTCATGGATAGATATGGGGCGGCCTATCTATAGTCCCTCACAGTCACTCCTCCACTTCTTCAGCGGGTTAGAGAGGCATAACATGAGGACGATGACTGTGAGGTGTGACATGCTCATATATCTTTAGGGCTAGCACTCGATGGATATTCTAAAGGCGGGGATCACGTCATCCTCTTCATGGGACGTACCATGGTACTAGTTTCACTACAAGAGGAGGTGTTGAGGTAGTTCCACACTTCCACTCTAGAAGTGCATCCTGGGGTAGCGAAGATGTACCAGGACCTCAGACGACAATACTGGTGGCCGAGTATGAAGAAGGTTGTGGCAGAGTTCGTTTCACGATGCCTCACTTGCCAGCAAGTGAAGGCAGAGAAACAGGTACGTGCAGGCTTGGTACAACCCTTAGAGGTCCCAGAGTGGATGTGGGATGGGATATCCAAGTATTTCATGACGGGGCTTACACGTAATTTTAGAGGACATGACACCATCTGGATGATCGTAGACCGACTCACCAAGTCAGTCCACTTCTTACCGATCATAGAGCAGGGCTCAGTAGAGATCTTGGGACGCCTCTACGTTCAGGAGATCGCACGGCTTCATGGTGTGCCATCGTCTATAGTCTCTGATCGAGACGCTCGCTTTACTTCCCAGCTTTGGAAGGGGTTACATGTGGCCTTTGGGACGCAGCGATGACTGAGCACTGCCTCTCACCCTCAGATGGATGTCCAGATGGAGAGGACCATTCAGACAATCAAGGACATGCTCCGTGCATGTGTCCTTGACCTTGGTCACAGTTGGGAGGATCACCTACCCTTGGTGGAGTTTCCGTACAACAATAGCTACCACTCCACCATCAGGATGGTACCTTACGAGGCACTGTATGGCTGACCATGCAGATCACCTATGTGCTGGACTGACCCTACAGATTCAGAACTCGTAGGAACATAGATGGTTCGGGCTATGACGGAGAAGGTGCAGGTCATCCAGGATCAGATGAGGACTGCACAGAGCAGGTAGAAGTCCTATGCTGATAGGAGGTGGAGACCACTGAAGTTCAACGATGGAGACTACATTTTCGTAGGGGTCTCATCTCGATGTGGATTACAAAGATTTGGCCAGGGTGGTAAGTTATCTCTACGCTTTATCGGACCATTCCAAGTCCTCCGCAGGGTATGTGAGGTGGCTTACTGCCTGGCCCTTCCACCTCAGTTGCACCAGGTGCACAATGTCTTCCACGTATCTCAGTAGAGGAGATACGTGCACGACCCGACACATATCATCGACCACGAGGAGATGGAGACCGATGACGGGGAGACTTTTGTGGAGGTCCCGGTGGAGATCGAGGATCGATAGGAGCAGGTCCTACAGGGGTGATTGATTCCTCTTGTGCGCATTTTTTGGCAGCCCGGGAACCTCCAGGAGAGAACATGGGAGTGGGAGGCTCAGATGTGTGCTCAGTATGCTCATTTTTCCCCTAGTTTATATTGTAGCATTAGGGGGCAGAAATCCCTGAGGTGGGAGTATTGTAAAGACCCTGAAATTACAAATAATTTTTTTAAATACTTTGTAATTTTATGAGTCTGTGGCTTCAGACAACAGTTGATTCTGAGGCCCGGTGTTCCTGGAATCAATTTCCGAAGATTAGCTCAGGTACGTTTAGTGAACGAATGAGCGTGTTTTTATATCTTTTGAATTGGTGCTCGGAATTAAAATCTGAGGGCACCGATGAACTCGCCGCGCTAGTAATTGTTTAAGGGGACACTTACTGTTGTTGCGTTTCCAAAGGAGGAGAAGATAATTTTGAGGGGTTTATTTAAGAAGTAAAAATAAATTTTCGGAAGAATTTTTATTTTGTAAGGTGGTTATTCCCCTCCCATGGGTAGTTAAGGGTGGGTCCCACAGCCACATAACTAGTCAAGTGTGGACGTTAGAGAGGTGGGTCCCACACGAGCCCTACCATTTAATTTCCTCTAAACTCTTTAAAGACCCCTCTTTAATTTGGAAAACCTCCATTAAATTCCAATCTCTCCACCTCAACCCATTAAATTATGTCATCCCATAATTTAATGAGGATCTTTCCTCTTCCCCCCCCCCATTTTTAATTTTTCCAACGCGTTTAATAATTGGGGACTTTCCCTCTCCATTCCTTAATTGCTTATCAACAGATTTTATTTAATGTGGTGAATTAATTATGGGAGAGTTACTTTGCGTGAAGAATTAAATAATTGGAGGGACCTATTATTTTATTAAGGAGGAGAGATTCATTGTTCGAGAATGAATGGTAGATATCTTGAGCTTTTGGAAGAACGCTGACCTCCGACGAAGAACAAAGACGAACTCCGGTTCCTCGAAGAACGACAACGCGCCACCAAACCTCTTCTCTGCGACAAGAGAGGAGACACCGCTTCCTCCTCGACGCACTTCGACGTTGCATACGATTCCCTTCCCCAAAATGCCATCTACTGTGATACTGACGTATGACATCAACAGTTGTGGTAGGGGAAAATTTGTATAATCTTTCATTATATGATTTTATACCCTCGGCATGGTGTTCAAATTGTTTGGTGATGTTTAGAACCACTAACGTAGTGGGTACGGACTAACGAACAAGTTTGAACCCACCACAACTTTGTTCTTGATGTGAGGAATAATAGGAAATGATGAAGTATGACTGAAATGGTGATTGGAGGCCTTCAGAGTGATGTACGGGTCCCAAGATGAAAGTTGGCACAGACGGGAACAATGTCGGACCACCGGAATGACTCCGGTGGCTCGCAGAAGTCCCTGGCGGGGCGGGTCACCGGCGTGGCGGTGCCTGCCCATGCCCCGGCGCTTGGCCGGTAAGAGCCCGCCGCGGCTGGAGCTGCAGTGGAGAGGGATGGATCCCGCAGCCGCACATGATCTAGCAAAGCAGCGGCGCCACCCTGGCACCGTGTCCGCTGAAAGCGAGGGCCGCGCCCCCACACAGTTCACTGGTTGAGCCAGCGTGCCCCCCGGCCAGGCTGGGCCAGGTCACGCGGACTGAGCCGTGCCATCTAGGCCGCACCCAGCAAGGTCGGTCCCTGCCCTACTGGGCCGGCCCCGGACCCGGGTCGGGTCCACCCAGTTCGGGCCGACCCAAGGATGTTGGGCCAGGTCAGACCGGGCCCAAACCCCCACTTCGGACCATTTTCGGTCTTTTTCCCATAACTTGAGCTACGGACCTCGAATCGATGCACCATCAGTTGCGTAAGAATCCTTGGATCGAGACGATTGATTAAGTATATTACACTTGAGGTTTAGGAAAAGTTTGTATATGGTCGTGTTGGTTCGAACCTGAAACCAACCGGGCCCTTGGAGCAGAAACACATATAACTTAAGGACTAGACATCCATTTGATTTGTTGTCAACTGTGTTGACATCCTCTTGATGAGACGCTCCTTTTGGATTAATCCTCTTGAGTTTTGGATGCATCCGGTGTATGGTGGGGTTGGTTTTAGCTTATAAACCAACTGGGCCCCTTGGACGGAAAAGCCAATAACTCTCAGATCAGGCGTCCGATTGACGCACCGTCTATCGCGTTGGATTTATTTTGACGAGGTGTAACTTTTGGATACATAAACTCTGGACTTCATGATAGTTGATATATCTACTCTCTTTCTTGAGGAGTGGACCCTACCGGAATCGAGCATGCTATGTGCGGGAACCCTAGACCTGGCTGTGACTGCGACGATGATGACTACACTTGGATCCTCCATGGGTTCGGCAGTGAGGATAACGGTACATGGATCCTCCATGGGTTCGGAAGCAACGAAAACCGTACTGGGATCCTCTGTGTGTTTGATGGCGATGACTACTATTCTTGTATCCTATGTGGGTCCGACAGTATGACCTCTGTACTTGTATCCTGAGTGTGTCCAGCAGAGTAGATGGTCCTGTATCCTTTGTGTGTACGAAATCTTAGCTGGTCTTGTATCCTTTGTGGGTCCGACAGCTTAGATGAATCAATGGCTTTATCTGATCATCTCTATGGCCTTACGAATTGTATACCTGTAAGAGTTGAGTCTTGATCTCAATCATTATCATCAATGTGATTGTCTTGCTTTCCTGTGTGGACTGGGTTGTGTTTTCCTGTGTGGATTGGTTTGTGCTTGGTCTTGAGAGTTGTAGACTAATTGTAACTGATGACTTTGGTATATGTATGGGAATTTACCTAAGTAGAGTTGTTTAATACTTCATGATTGTATCTTTTCTTTGTGGTTTATCCTTTGTGGATTCTGAGAGACCTTCGAGGGTCTCTGGGTCCCTACTGAGTATCGTATACTCACCCCTTTACTGGCTATGCCCGCTCTACATTGTGTTGGATGCAGACGACGGACAGTAGTGATCGAGGTGGAGGCTTGAAGATCTGGACGGTACTTGGAGGTGGACCACATGGCAGGACGTACACGGAGTGGACGAGCAGACCTGAGGAGTTGAGTAGACTATCTGTACCCACCCTACAGGTGGGATTTCGGGAGGACAACTCGGTGTTGCTATTTTACTTACTACTGGTTGTACTGTCCTTTCAGTTGTAATGTACTTTTAGTTGGGTTTTTATACTGGTCCATTTACTTTTCATCACTTACTGTATACCCAGTTTTACCTAGTGCTTACTTCACTTGCATACTCTGTCGTGTTTTTGTTTACTTCATAAAAGGAAATGCATTCCCCTTTTTCGGGATTTATGCCTTTGGTGCTAGTCACCAGCCCTAGGCCTATGGAAGGAGGGCTTGGGGTAGTCACGGCATGGGCCCCAAGGATGGGTCGTGACAATTTCCATTTTCTTTTGTCCATAAGAATATAACTCGTTTATGATTAATCTTTTTAAATTATTTAGTTAATTGGGAGAAGTTCTAAAAGAGATATCAATAATAACCTTCTAATCAAGTTAAACTACGTACCTCAGTTCTTTTCGTTATTTTAGGACATTATTGAACCTCTATTTTATTGATAGGTTCAACTGAGATTTCATCTATTTAGATAATATGGATAATAAAAAGAAATTAATGAATCCAAAATTTACAATTTCTAAATATCACATATAATTCATTTCTTCTAAGAATATTTCGAAAATTCTCATTTGATTCTCATTGTCATTGTAAAATTTAGAGTATAAAAAGAAATAATCAATAAGTTCCAAAAAAACTCTATCATGATATTCCTTGAAAGATATATTAATTAGATCCATGAAAATAGAGGGTACATTAGTCTGTCTAAATAGAATTACTATAAATAGATAATGTCTATACTTGGTTTGAAATGTTTTCTTTGGAATATCTTCCTTCCTCACATCCAAATGATGATATCCAGTTCAATGGTCAATCTTTGAAAATTATTGATCTCCATGATGTTGATAAAATAAATAATCAATGGGATTTAGGGTATACTTTTCCATTTTTGTAATAGAAATGATTTCTTTATAATCAATGACCCACCTTAATGGTCCTTTTATCATTTGGGTAAAAAGAATAGAGGCTCTTAATAGAGCAAAAATAGGGAGAATAAATCCTTTATCACTCAATTCCACTAGATTTAACCTCAATTATACAAACTCTATAGTGTCTATTCTATAAATGATCTTTAATATAGGTCTTTCATCAACAATTAACTCAACTGATAAATCAATTTCCCCCTCTAGATGTTGTTCAAGTAAATCATCTATAAACACATCAATATATACTTTCACAATAGGTACATCTTTAATTTGAAGATTCAGATATGGTATTTTTTCATCCTATTAAATAAATTAATTTAGAACAGATACTAAAGTTAGATGTAGAGAACAACCAGATTATGATGTTTCTTCTCTAAAGATAAGGTATTATATAATTTCATAAAAAAATGCCAATTTCTTGTTCATTAAATATATTTTCGCATCATATTATGAAATCTAGTCCATACTGAGCATTATACTGAATTCAATCATAGGTATGATTTCATGGTAAGCAAACAAAGCACTTTTATGTATAATAAGTGGATTGAAAAATACATATCTATTCCAATTATACTTCCCTTGTGAGTTTTAATAGAAACAAATTTATATTAAAGGAAAAGGGAAATGTCAAACATTCTTGGAAAACTAGGAAGTTATAAAATTATGCGATGATCTAGAATCAAATAAAGCATTGTATATATTTTGGGAAATGATTAATTTACCTTCCACCTTATCATTAGGAACATCAACCCCAGTAGCATTCAACGGATAATATTGACCTTTCTCTGTTTCACTTCTTTGGGAAAAGTTTCTTTGACACATAGGCTAATCATTTGCATAATTTTCCATCTCTTTAAAATTGTAGTGTTGAAGATTGGAAGCATCTTTCTTTCCCTATAAATCTTAAACATGGTGACATTTTTTTCTACACATGTAACAAACACCCATACCCTTTATCCGTGTTCCATGTTTTTTCATCCCACAATTATCATAGGATAGAAATTCTACTACTCCTCTCTTCCCCTTTTCATTTTTTCATTTTACGGTTTGTTCAGTATTCATCTTATTCTCTTTCTTTTATTTAAATTCAAAATAATTAATGAATTATTTTTCTATCTTGATTGAACATGAGAATATATCTCCATATGGTGAGGAATTGTAGGAGGCTAGTTCCCTTTGGAGGAACGGTTCTAAAAAATCAATGAATTGATAAATATTTCTCCGTGGATTACTTAATTTTTCTATATAATTCCTTTATAATCATCTAAATTTGGATTCATACATTGAACATTTTCATCCTCATTATGTGTTAAAATAAAATATTTCATCTCTATATCCACTCATTGTTCACGAGGGAAATATTCTTCTAAGAAAATTTCCTTAAAATAATTACATTACAAATTTAAATTTCTTCATCCACCATTGTGTTTTGAATTAACGACTACCTAAGATATGCATCTCCCAAGAGGAAATAAACTACTATGATAACATTATCCATTTCATTACATCCCAAAGACATAAATATCTTCACCAAGGAACTTATCCCCAACTCCATTATTAATGGGGTTGTAGTCTGACTGAATGATGGAATCTGTTTTTGCATAAGGAAGTCAAACATTGTACATCCTCATTCTGGATCAGGATTAACTAAATGGGTAAGGTTATTATTCATAACCTAAGTCAGTTGTCCTGATATAGTTATAACTTTCTCAGCACTAGTCACTACTCTAGTACCAACTACATTATATTAAATAAGAGGGAAATCCCTACATTGAATACACATGATGGTATGGTTAACATTCCTTCCCCAATGAACCATATCTAAATAAAAGAATACATTAAATTATGTTATGATTTATAATTCAGAGTCTTGAACTAGAAAAAAATATCATAAAATGAATGTTTATGAATAACTAATATCTAAATCATAAATATGTTTTCTTTGGGTATATATTAACTTTTAAATCCTTCATAATGATATTCAAAGATAATTTAATTTGTCATAAGCATATCCCATGGGAGTTTCAAATCTATATCATAGTAAGACCTACTATCATGTATCAGGTTACGTCAAGTTCTGCTTGAGACACGTTTTTTGAGTTTTTACCCCAATATATATTTATTCTATAACCATATCCACTTATAGTATCCAACCAAATATATATTTCCAGGATGATCCACATAATAACTACCCTAAAAAAAATAAGTATGTTCTTCTATTATTATCCTCAAATCATATCATAGGAATATGTTCCCAAATCTATGTTTTCTAAATCTAATTTCAATTATTTCTACTAAACATGCTTTGATACCAGCTATAATGGCCCCCAACTCCAGAATCCTAGAGCAAGTGCCTTAATTTATTAAATTAGAATATATAAAAAACTTGATTCCCTAGGAATCAACCAGTTTATCATTTTATAAAACAATATTACATATATGATCATTAAATGACAACTTTATATGAAATAATACAAAGTAACCCTATTTGAAATACCCATAAAATTATAGATTATCCTTGAAGTAATTAATAATATATATTATATCATCCTGAGTAAAATAAGACACAAAATTGGGTGGTATCATATTATAAGTAAGGGTATGAAATACAATATAAGTTATCATAATAAAAAACAATAAGGCTAGGTGAATAAATGGAAACATATTTCATTAAAACATAACATAGAGGATGAAATGGATGGAATAAAATATGGATAAATAATCACATAATAAAGAAAATAATACATGGATATTATTCAAGTTTAATATTCACATGCACAATCTATTAATAGTTTCATATTGATGGAATGCTTAATGTCAGACATTAGAAACAAATTGTTAAGACCTCATCCAAGACACAATATATAATGGGTAAAAACCCAATCTAGTTTATCTCATGAGATCTAACAATCCATTGTGGGTATATAAAATTCATCAACCATAACACAATATGTAAAATTAATTCCCCTTACGAACGAGATTTAAAATAACCAACACATAAATATGAAATATCAATGGCTTTCCCAAATGGGTAAACCTAAATACTAACCAATCTAAGTATTATGGTGAATTTTAGCATGATAGAACACCCACAGTAAAATTGATCATAAAACATTTAAAAACATATGGTAGATAATAAAAATATGATATCAATCTCAATAAAATTCAATGGATATATTGAAATAAATCAAAATACAATAATAAAATCTTCAAGAATTTCATCATACAAAACTACTTTTAATTTGAAGGAATTATTCTTTTTGAAAAATCATTTGTATTTTTCAAAATTGTTTTTATAAAACCAGAGATGAAAAAATAAAATTTTTCATGACAAACATGTTTAATTTTGAAAAATAATGGATTCTTAAAATAGATTATGGAGGGTACGTGAAAATGGGTAAAAATTGATATGTTCTCTTTAATTGGGTCTGCTTATCAGGAAGAATTTAGAAGGGAACCTTATAAAACAAGTATTAATTATAAAAATAAAGAAGAAATGATTGGGTTATTGGATTCTAGAACATTTAAAAATAATATATGATAACTAATCAAAAATTAATAAGCAATATATTGGGGTAAATATAATTAATGAATCACTTGAAAGAAAAAATGAATGTTCGAGTTGAACCGCATACTTTATGCCTAAATGTGTTCTGTACATGAACATAAAATATGGGATAATATAATAAAATATATTAATTAATTAATTTGGAACCCTATATAAATTTATGTGATTCGTTATTGACTTATTATGTTCATTTATGGCCTTATTGATGAGTAATAGAGTTTAATTTCACCTTTCGAGAGCATTCATTTTCTGGGATTTTAGGATCGGTTTCCTTATTTATAAGTAAGGGAGAATATGTAAAATGGGATAATTTCTTTAGAATTAGAAATATATTTTATTAATGAAAATACATAAGTGTAAATGGTTTTATATATTAGTTTTTATATGTTATGAGAATGAATCATTATGTATGACATTAGTGATAATCGTTTAGATTATTATGGTGGTTTTTGATCATAAAAAACTCATTTTGTTTTATCATCAAGTAGTATATAAATATGTTACATAAATAAAATAAAAGGGATATAATATATATTTTAAAATATTTCTCCATCATTTGAATTTTTTTATGACAATCCTTGAAGGTGGTGAAGGAAAATGAAAACATTTCATCCTTTAAGGCGATAAACGACACCTCACACCTCACAGACCACTTTTCCATTTTTAGAGTAAATTAGAGAGGGGAATGTGATTGTTGATCGATTATTACATTATAATAATAAAATTTCAGTATATTTAAGGTAAATATTTTATAATTTTATTTTTATCAGAGGAGGGGAGGAGAAAATAAGAATAAAAACTAACTTGAAAAGAAATAAAATGAAAAAGAAATAGGTTTTTACCTTTTGATTTTATCCTCCGTTAGAACCTCCTTGGGGAAATGATTTATAACTTTTTATGTAAAAACTAGTTCATGGAAGTGGGGTATGGGATCAGGAATAGTTTTGGGATGAAATTTAAGAGGGCTCAAATATGGGAAGGCGTGATGATAATGGGTGGTGAGGGGTTGTATGTGTAGTAGAGGGATGTCTTATTATTTGTTTCATTTATTTATTATTTTGTCTCCAAACTATGAAAAATTTGAGTATTATAATACTATTTATTAAAATATTGAAGGTAAGTTTTAGATTATGCTGATTAAATGATCCCCAAATCAAGGAATAGTGTATTTAACTTATGTATGTATATCATAAATTACCTTATTTTACTATTCCCCAAAAATTCAAGTATTTTTGAAAAATAACCAAAATTCACCATACCCATTTTTTGGCATATAGAATTAAAAAAATAAATCCATTTTATGAAAATAAATTTATATATATGATAAAATTATGTTTTAATTAAAATAATCATTTACTCAGAAAATATAGTTTTTAAAATTATATCTGATTTTATAACACTTTGAAAAATTAAATATGGTCTCACTAAATTAATCTTAAATCTTTAGACAAATATGTATTGATTTATGAATAATTTTTCTGAAAATTTATATTCTTTTAAATAATTTTATTAATTATCATTTTTAATGACATATTTATGACTCACAAAAATACCAACACTTAATTAATAGTTTTTAAAATAATCATTTACATATAATATGAAATAACTATTTCATAATTTCACTTATTAGATGCGTAAATTTTATTTAAATGTTTAGGGGTAAGTTTACTATTCATTTTTTGGTTTCCTATTCATAAGGTTCATATTACTATTCCTAAGTCCATGTTACTATTTCATCAATATATGTTCCTTTAATTCTAGAAATACCTATTATTTCATTAATTATTCAATTATAATGTTTATATTGTGTTGTCCATGTGATTTTATGTGATTTATATTATATGAAAAAATTATAAGAAGTGAAATATCATTGATATAATTCTGGGTCATTACATATCTCTTCTATAACTCTGCCCTTTAATCAGCATTATATACCCTATGGTTTTCCGTAATCTTAATGTCCTTTCCATGGATCATTAGGTTAACTACTGATCTATTTTCAAGATATTGTCCATTTCTACATCACAAACTATGGTATACATATTTTTTTCTAACCAATCCAATTTTATCCTCACAAGTTCCTAACTATCACATCTTACCTAATTCTAATATGTTAAATTTTTACCTAATATTCTTGACCTTGCTCCATTGGGAACCCCTCCCAATATGACATTAAATATTAAAATTAAAACTGAATCCATCCTTGTGGGAAATAACTGAGGATATAAATCTCACAAATGGGATAATTTCCTGTAAATCCGAAGTGGATAAAGAAACAAAAAAAACGAAATTTGTAATACAAAATAAAATATATATTCCATAATGAATGAAAAATTAATTAAGATACATATCTCAAAAAATAAAAATACTAAAAATAACTCCAATGGAAGAAACTCCACTAATAACTCAATACTTGATATGTTATGGTGTCACGTGGACACTAAATACCTATTGGAAACCGAAAAATAAAATATATATATATATATAATGGGTTACAATACACGTATACACAGTATGATCCTCCCCAGGAGAACTCAATAAAATGTCAAAATTTAATATTATTTACTTAGTGAACAAAAAACATTAACCATATACACTTATGTCAGGTAAACTATCAGACAACACACAAAGTCTTGCTGGCTCAATATCACATCCATGAATAACAATATAATATCAAAATATTATATCTTGAAGTCACTACACAAACACATCCAAAATGTTTTCTTACTCTCAGGCCTCAATGACATACATCTAGGGCTTCAATCCATTTAATATCTACAAAAATATGTATACATATATCCATACACCACATAATAGTCACATAACCAATTATCGAGAACACCATATCTATAGCGTAACAACATGTCACATTTTTTCATTGTAGGGTATCACATAAATATTGGAAATCAACCACTTTACCACCTCCAACAATTCAAGACCCCAACCATGTATCACATCATCGATCATATCATCATCACATTACATCTCATCCACTAACATACATTTTTTCAGTCAATCATTTATCCATCATAACCCAGGTATAATAACACTATTCAATCACAACCAATACTACATTTGAAGAGATATTGGTGAAAAAGTTGTAGTTTTCCCTTAAATCTCTTTCAAACTATGATGTATAGGGACAAAACCTAGAACCCAAATAAATTTGGTGTCAGTAATGTTATCCAAATTGAGGTGGTTATACAAACAATAAAAAGGACAATATATCATCTATATACACACAAAATCCCAACCAAACTGTTTCTTAACAAAATATCACTCTCATAACAATAATCAAACCATCCCTACTATTAACTATAAATATATGTAGTCTATACAACAAAAATAATTCCGAAAATTATACAAAAAATATCCACACTAACATTCAAAATTTTCCCAGTTTAATCATACCACTTCTCGTTCCTAGATTACCAGTTTACCAACCATATTAAATGAATTATTAAACTAATTTATATATTTTAAGTCAACAAATACATTATTCACAAGCCATAATTATTCCAACTATTATCCATTCAATCAAAGCTTTAACTGCTCATTAAAAAAATTACTTTCTAAATTTTATCCCATTCCCATTACAGTGTTCATCATTATGAACAACATTTAATAATACCCAGAATATATCAAATAATATCCATAAAACAAAGTGAACCACTATATAAATTACCCCAAAACACATTCCAAAAACCCTCAAAACTACTAAAAACCATTCTCTTTCCACATAAACGTCCATGTCACCATTTATATTCCATAAAACCATCAAATCAATCATTTACAAAACAATAAACACTTTTGTTATACCAATCACGGGAAAATCAGCCATAACATTACCCATAAATGACCATTACCATCAGTATAAGGGAAGAAAAATTAGAAACAATCATCAATAAATAAACATGTAGTATAATGTATAAATAAATCTCTTTAAATCATTCCTTTCATAATATATAATTTATTCTAGTATAAAAATTATTACTACAACTTCCTATTTCAAAAAACCATTTCATTTCCACCTTTAAATAACTATCCTTTTATGAGTTGTGATTCTAACAAATTAATCATAGAATCCAACATATATACAAAAAAATAAAACATTATTATATTAGAAATGTCAACATATGTAAATTGTATGAAATACCAATAAATAATTAAAACATATGTGAATCAGACATTCACATAAGTTCTACTTATTCTAATTCATTATATTCATTATGTTAATCCTTATCATTTACCTAGAGAAAGAAAAATAAATATACTTTCTCAATTTACAAAATAAAATAATGATAATTTATGAATAATCTATCTCATCTATTTTTTCAATAATCATTATGCAAGATAAATTGAAGGATATTGACACAAGGCCCTAAATACATGAGGAAATCATCCACATCTTAGATCAATAGTTCCTATATCAAATCCATGACCCAAGGAAAAAATATTAATGCCAAACCAATACCATAACCTATATAAGATTATGGATATGGATAAAACCCAAGATAATTAAATGAAAACTCACCTTAGATGAATGATTTTTGTTACAAAGAATAAAATAACCTAAATTTTCCAATGAATACTAAAATGATACACAATAACTCTCCTCTACATTACTATGGTTTAAAGGAATCAAGGGAAATGAGTGACTATATTATGTAGAGCCACAATATGTACTACAAATAAGATTTTTTGGAATTATAGAATGATAAGACAATTCCATTTCATTACATTGTAAAATTGGATGAATTTCAAAAATCCATGTCTCGATCTACTTATCTGCATTTATTTAGAATTTTATCAACTATCTTACTATTATATGATAGAGTAAAGATTGTGACATGATTATTACCACCACAACACATTTTCTTTTACTCATAAGAGTATGGTGGGGACCTTGAATGAATACTCTATTTAAATCATAAAGTATAAATTCCCTAAAAATGGCACAATTTTGGAAGTTGAATTTTATTTATTGATGGAATGACACTTATCAATCAACAATGGACATCCATCGACATGGAAAAATTTACATCAGCCACTTAACATCATGATTAATGACCTCCAAGCCCTAAAGAAAAATTATGTTTAGGAACATAGATTTTACATGTTAAGTCGTATATTATTTACATCCTGAATAAACACACAAAATATTGAAAGAAAAATATGAAAAGGAATGAAATAATATTTTTAAATCCATATGTGAGGTTTTTTTATGAATCATACGGTTTTTATGATTACCAAATTCCTCCTCAAAACCCCAAAAACTATGACCGTCACCCAAAACAATGACCTAAACTCTTCATTGGAACATTAAATCACCTAATAGTAATGGTATACAACTCACTATTTTACAAAATAAACAATTCCAAAAAAAACTTCATGGAACAACACACTAGACCACAAAACACATTCTATTCCAAATGGACCTACATATTGTGACACCCATTTCAACACCATGACATACCTCCCAAGATAAAATTTCAACTCCAAATCCATCAAACATTCTTCAACTTTATCTTAAAACATCCAATATCAAAAACACACAACATAACAGTAAAAAAATTAGTCCTTTCGTTATATAGATTTATTTTCATTGAAACAATTTAATATATCTTTGTATATTTTATTGTATCGACACTTATAAAGGTCGCTCAAGGATTTAAATATGAAATTTAATAATTTATAATTTTTTTACTGTCTACAATCGATCGTGGGATAACAAATAGTAGTTTTGATAATAAGTATATTCTTTATTTAATAGTGTTTACAAAAAATATTGAGAGTATAATAATATCTTCTCAAAAAGGTATTTTAGATATAATATCTTGAAATTTCTCATATGATGTCACATAATATTTATTTTAAAAAAATATTACAATGATTATGTTCAATTTTTAGATTGATAAAAACATATATATAATAAATCAAATCTCCTTAGTAATGCCACCACATATTGGTATGTGTTGAAGAAAACAACAACATAGTGAAGGTCCCTAAATCACAGTCATATGCATGGAATTTCATTCATTATTTTACAATAAATTAATTGATTATATGCCACCATAATCTATCATACATAGGATATAACATCATTCAATGAAATATTCTGTGTGTTGTTTGATAAAACATTTAAGAAGATTATTATTTCATTTAATGTTAAAATGAAAGTTGAAAATAATTGTTATATGATGATTTTTGTTGAAATGTTTGAGTTATAAATAATTGATAATGAAATGTTTGTTTTTATATGTAGAAACCTTGGATGGCTAGTTAAATTGGTTCAATCCATTTTAATTTTGGGAAATTATTATATAAACATGGTTATTACCAGTGTGTCAAAGTTGATAATTATTATTTCCTATATCCTTATATCTCTAAAAAATGTATTAGAAATTCTTGTGTGTGAGAGGAGTTATTAAATATAATTATGATATTTATATAATACATAGATACCATTTATGGAGGTAGTTTTTTGTGATCTTTTTAACGGTCTTATTTTAATTTGTGTGATGACATGGTTTAGTTTCATAATATATAGAAAGGTATTTATGTTCTTTAATTTAAATTCAAATAAAGACAAGTATAGTTAAATATAATAGAAGATGTTTTAATGTTTATTTATTGTTAATTTAAATGATACCCATCCCAAAACACAACAATATGTAATGTTGGAATTTTTGAAACTTGTATTCCAATGTCTTAGAATATTTTGAAAATAATAATTTTTAGAAGAAATAGTTTTCTAATATTCATATTAATGTGAAAAAGAGTAAAGATATTAAATTAGTGTTAATAAATTTTGTTTAAATATGAGGAGATGAATATTTAAATAAATTAAGAGTGTGTAAAGAGTGTCTATGTGCTAAGATAAAGTTACAAGTATTTCATGATGCTTGATATGATATTTATAGTAATGAAATAAATTTAATAATGGGTATGTAATGGTAAAATCAGATTATCTTTAAAACTATGTAAGAGTAAGTTATATCTTTAAAGTGCTTCATATGAATTAAAAAAATTAAATAAAGGAATATTAAGTATTGGAAAATGTGTAAAAGTGTTAAATTTAAGTATTCGTAATAGTTGGTACGTATTGTGAAATAATTGAGATAAAATTTTAATGATTCCATAAGTATTGATAAAAATGATTATTGGTCACATGAAGTTATGTAAGTTTGAAATAGAATGTATACTTATTATGTAATATTAATGTGAAAATGTTTTAATTTTTGATATTAAAATAAATAATTTTCCGGTATAAATTAAATAATGTATATATGTAAGGGGTGTTAAACTGATCAGAATCATTTAAATAATTTTTAGACGCCAAAGTATCATTTTTTAACACCCTGATAATAAATATTAATGAAAAACAATTTAATGAATATTTATCCATAGAATTATTTTACAATGACTAAGATAAAAACATTAAAGGGTTTGTGGGAATCATTTTTTATATGATATCAATTGTGAAAATGATAACATAATATGAGGAATATTTAAGATCACCCATTGTAATGATGTATATATTTTACTTTATTTTCATCATATAACCATTTATTGTGTTACGTAATTCAAAATATAGAACCTAAAGTGTGGTGTATTTGGACACTATCCACATATGAATATTAATAAACATTTTTTTAATATAAATCATAAACATTTCAACTTAATACTTATTTCTATATATAATCCTATATATAATTCCTTGAGAAATAGGAAAACAAAATATGGGGACATCCCAAATTCATTGTAAAGTAAAAAATGAACAAGTGATAAATATCATATTAAAAACATTTTATAAACCTAATACATCATTATAAGAAATGATAACTCATTATAGATCACGGAAGGTGATCATAAGATCAACAAAAGACTACTATGGAGGCATAAAAACTATTGATGTCCAGGAATCATGTGACAATCATCATAAACCTGAAATCCTATTATAGAGATGTGTAACAACATAAAAGTTCATTACATTAATATTTAATCAATAAATTTTGAGAAAACCCCCTTTGTAACACCAAGATCCAAATGTATGGATCTGGGATTGAGTACCACATGACCCCATGTGTGCCTCTCCATACACAATAGGTTTCCAACAAACAAGGAAGTTTTTAATGATGTAGTAGAAATGATATACACATTATATCAATAGTTATACACAATATTCATAAAAATTTACTAATATAAATAATAGAATAACAAAAAATTATAATAAAAAAATTATATTATATGTTATATCATGTATCAAAGACTCACTGAACCCCCCCCCCCCTCCAAAATTGCAGGTTAACAAGAGTATAAACATGTAATTGGAAAAAAATGAAACTGTAACATATTTCAAAATTTTATCATGGAACTACCTTTATCACCATGAACCATCTCCCCAGATTCTTATCATTTGTCCCTTTCCCTTCCTTGTATCCATAATCCTGAATTTCCACAATCATTGAGATTCTCATTCATGGTGTGATTATAACCTTGTAGGACATCCCTAATGTGACATTAACATAAGTTTTGATATACCTAGCGTGTGGGAAGTATCCAAAAAATTAATGGATAACTAAATATTCAACGATTTATGTTCCAGTTTTTCTTCATTTAATAAGATTCCATGAACCCTGAAACCACCTAGTTATGAACTATTCTAGTAAGAATTCTAGTTTTATTCATCATGTGTCTTAGACCATGCCTTATAATTTATGCTTCAATTTAGAACTCTACTCCCATGAATCATATGCCCATGTGCTTCCTTTAAAGAAAACCTCACTCCCCACCCTTTGGGGGTCATATTCTAGGAACATCTCATCACCCACCATAAAATGGTTATATGTTATAACATTATGGTAAATTTACCTGAAATGCCTAAAAAATTGGATCATAGTCACCCCTAAATGGTATTTCTCCTATTTCATCATTCCAACACATTAGATAAACATCACCCCAATATGGTTTTACTTCTGAGTTCGATGAACATCTCCATGTCATCATACAATACCATCAACAAAGTTAAATCCCTTTTACTTTTTATCAAAAACCATACTATCCCTCTAAGAAGACGTTTAACCAATTCTAGGAAACCATGTTATCATGATACATGAAATATGTTCTACTAAATATGAAACACCTACAAGTAATTCATATCATATAAATATCAGTTGGTCTTATCTAATATGGTTCTCACATTTACTAACACATACACCATGTGTATCATAAAACAAGAATGTGTCTCAAGGCACACAAGTACTACCCAAAAAATCCAACCAATAATAATATACAAGTTTTTTATATCATATGTTTCTTCCAACCTCATGTTTTTTAAACCCAAAAATAATGTTTCAATAATTTAATTGTTACCATTCTCAAATCCATTCACTAATAATAACAATACATACACTATGTATTTTTAGTAAATGATCACAATCCTTATAAAAAAAAATTTTAGAGGGAGATTCAATAAAAATATTATTACAATATTGTATAACCATGTCAAATTAACCAGGGAATCCAACTATTAGTGGTAGATCAAGATTCTCTAAAGGGGAATACCACAAGAACCCCCAATCAAATGTCAAACAAACAAAGAAAAATAATCCTCCCTAAGATCAAAAAAGGATTCATAGATCTAACAAAAATATAATAGATATATGGTAGATTCTATAAGATGAAGAAGAAGTATATTCATGGTAATATGGAATAAAACATAAAAATTTAGATATAATAGATTGATCCCATATCAAATCACAAAAAAAATAGGTGGATAATAAGTTCCACTATCCCAATAATGATCCCACATGTTCATTCTATAAGAATGTGGAACGATCTAGGTTTTTGAGATATTATAATACATGTTATAGGTAAGAAATGAAGGGTCTGTCAAATACAAGGTTGCCTAGGTAGCACCAGTCATCCAGTGGGACGGACTGATTAGTCGGTTCTAGGCCTCCTACTCAATGGTGTCCCTAGTAAAGGTGAAAAACCTCTTCCCTAGTCACAATCTTCCTAGTTATTCCCACACATTAATTTGTGTACAAATAAAATTATGTCATTTTATTATGATGTGATAAATCCCATTCATTATAATTCTATACATCATTATCTCATTATTCCTAAGCATTATCCTTTGAAATAGAGGGATATATTGGGACACACCCATCACATTAGAATATTACATATTTATATGTGCCTCATGAAATAAATCAATAATCATGTCATCAAAACCCAATGTAAATAAAATGGTTTTCAAATGGGATTACAAAATATAGCATCAATAGTAGATATATTGATACAAAAATTCAATATCCCAAAATAATTACATCATAAAATCACTTATACAATGATAATGAACTTCAATCTATATTTTATAGGTCTTTGTAGATTGATTGGAAAATTGAAACAAAATCATAAATATATTTTTAGTAAATCATTTTTCATAGTCATAAAAGTAAATTTCATGATTCACGTTCAAATAAATAATATTTCGAAGAAGTTGAGAGAGAAAGTTTTCAAAACATCTCATAAAAGGAATACCGAGTAATATTAATTTGATAAAAAATAAGCTTTATGTAATTAAATACGAAACGAATGATAAAAACATCCAATGCTAAAATCAATACTTTTTTACAATTTTAAAATATCATTATTTAAACACACATCCGTAAAATATTAATGAATCCTAATTTTTTTAAATAGGTTAAAAAATAATTATTAATGTCATAGTATCTAACATATTTTTCTAAAAAAATTAATAAAGGAAAATATTTGGGCTAATAAATAATATTTACATGGAGGTGAAAGATCTATTAGAGAGGATGAAAATTATTCTAAACATTGTTTTATTTTTATTATGATGGAATCAATGAAAGAAAATTATTATGAAGATAGAATCTAAATTTCCTATATAAAATTAGAAAATTTCGTATTGAATAAAGAGAATATGGAATAAATGAATCTTATAATTGTATATAAATCAAGAAAGTTTGTGGCTCAATGTAATCAAAATTTAGTTGACAATGCCCTTACAAATTTCATAGAATATGAATCAAAAATATATAAATGAGGTAGAATGAAATGATACATTAGATATTGTGCATAAAGAAAAAATATAGATATAAAATTTCAAATAGTAAGTATAAAAACGGTATAAAATAAAATAGTGGTACAATACAAAACATTTCTCAAAGAAGGTAATTTTGAGATGAAGAACTCTTACTTCAAGTCTGAAGCTATTTGGAGAACACATATATCAAAAATAATATAAAAATAATGTACATTAAATACATTATGAAAAACCTTTTTAATATATATTCCATTATTAAGTTTCATTATAAGTCATTAATTTTCTTTTTTGTTTTTTCTCTCCTTGGAAACATAAGGTTGTTTGATCAATTGTTCAAAAATCGATTTGCTACATTTATTGTGGTCAATGATGTAATAAAATAGTTTCATAATCCCAATAATAGTTCAAGGTACTATAATTTAAGTTTAATAATTTTTTTTGAAGTTCTATGTTAATAAAATTATATTTTTAGGTATGGTTCTTATACATAAGTCATATAAAGGTCTTTTTCAGGTAAATTATAACAAACCAAATGTAGTATATTAATAAAGAGTTAAAAATTAATAATATTATTTAATAACCAAAAACAGAAAATTATTTACATATAAATATAATATTTATACTTTAAATATTTTTTATAATACTCCATGTAAGTTAATAATGACAAATGAAATATATCATTCATTGAGGCGGTACTCCATATATAACAAGGGTGATGTTTTAATATTTCAAACGAATGAAGGAAGTTATAAATTGGTTATTCAATAAACATAATAAAATTTATGTTTTCTAATAATACTAATGTAATTTTTTTATTATAGGTAGACTATATTTTTATAAGTTAGATAAATAATAAAATCAACAAAAATGAAAAATGAGTGACAATGAGTTCAATCATTACTCTTTTAAAAACTCCAAAATACTTCATAGATTAGTCCCTTTATGAAAAAAACATCAATACAATAGAAAAATATTTGGGAACGTGTTTTTCAATGATTTATTAACATAATATAACATAGGTTTGTTGAGAAGTCAGGAGGTGAAGGGTTCCTTTTATAAGTGAGAGGAGTGGATTTGATTTAACACTATTAAATAATATATAGAATATGTTAATTTAAATAATGAAAATGGAACAAAAGTGATAAATTATGGAGTGGGGAAACTTTTTGTTAAATAAATGTCACATCCTCACATTTAGAGATATTATGTTATTGTATTTTTAGTCTATCACAAATAGTTTTCAAAAAATTACATTGTTTTACATTTACTATGAAAATTAATTTATTTCCCTTGAAAAATAATTTTTATTCCAAAAAACTAAATCATTCCAACTACCCAATTTAGACATATTGATCCCTAAAATTAATTCCATTTTATTAAAATAATTATATATATGTGAAATCAAACATTCAAATCAAAACATAATTTATTTGGAAAAAGTAGTTTTACATAAATGTGGTCTTTAAAATACATTATGTGTTCTTAATATTATTTCATTTAAATTAATAATATAAATTATTTTTGATATATTATTTTTCACATTGAAACCTTTAAAATAATCATTTAAAGGTGATAAATTATTGTTATAAAAATATACATACATTAGAGGAAAATATAATTCATCAAAAAATAGTTCATTTAATATGAAAGTATTTTATTTCTAATTATTTATGGATTTTACTTATTTTACATTAATTAGTTAATTTTTATTAATTAATTTTTTTAAAATTACCGTTATTATTTATTTAAATTCATTTATTAAATTTTTTTTGGAAAATTCTTAATGTGTAAAATACATATAAAATTCCAAATGTATAAAACACATATAGTAATATCAAATTCATTATATTAATAAATACATTTTTATACCATCCTAAAATATAATTATGAATCCTTTTATAGATCCATATAAGATGTAAGGGAATGATATGAAATAAAAGAATGCATATGTTCTAATTATGATACCATAGGTTATGGAGTGATTTTTTTGATATTGATCTTCTCTCATAAATGAGTTTTGTCAAGATATGCAAATTGAAGATCATCATGAAATTGGCCTAAGTAAAACCCTAGTAAAAAATCTCCTTTCAAGGATTGGATAAATGATCCTCAAAAGTAATAATTCTACAATAATATGTCATTACAACTCATTTCTATATATATTTAAAAATATAGTTACTTTTATTTATACCCACTAAATAAATGGAAAAATTATAATGGTCAAATTTAACACATTCACATTCATCTTGGTAATATGTTTCATGGATAATTTTAGTTAAGTGATGTGTCTGAATACATTTATTAAATTAAATATTAATTTAAAGGTGAAATACATAGTGAAATTTTTGAATGTTACATTTTACCGTCTGTAATTGGATTTCATCCTTGAAATTTTATTACACTGATGTTATGAAAGATTTAATTTTTTATAACAAAATTTATTGGTTCCTAAATAGCATACAAAATCATAATATATCTCTACCGAAAATTGTCCAGGTTAGTAGTCTTCTTCCACAACACATTATCTCTCTAATATATAATCTCCATCCATTTTTTGTTATAAGAGAGATCACGTTCTAACTGCACAACATTGAGTTTAGTAAATGTGATGGATATGATATGTAATTTTATAAAAAATTACCTGGAACACATCAAGTGCTTAAGATAAATTTGGGGTAAGTTATAAACAATAATCCATAGTTGAAATACAATCAAGAATATCTAAGTTACTTGTAGAGACCAGAATCTTGACGTACATGGACATTACATTATTTTTGCGGAATACTTAGTACATAACAAAAACAAACACACAAGGACCATAATAGTTTAGTGTCTTTGGAAACTCGGAATAAAATCTTCTAATCGTGGTGAAAGATCTTCAACATCTCCCATAAAGATCTTTTTTTTTCTTACCTAAAACCTTTCTTTATATCCTGGGGAAAATAAAACATAAAAGGGGTGAGCTCAAAATCCCAGTAAGGGTAAACATAGAGAACATAAAACAATCCATAACCATTTGAATGCAAAAACATGAACCTAAAATCTAAACATCAAAATCTTGAGCAAAGACATGAATATTGGAAGTATGTAAGTCATATATCATAAAGGAACATCAATCATGATAAAATAGCATGGGAATAAAACATGTTTTGTGGCAACCATTCAGAACTTTTTATTTTTTCCATAGTAGCCAAGGCATTGCTGCCAAGACCATCTTAGTGGAAAAAGTCCCTTTCTGAATCGAGTTCACTCCTCGTTTCAGTCCTGTAACACTGAACCAGATTAACTTACCATTCCATCCATGTCTATCTCAGGAGATATAAATCTTTACCCAATGAATTGGAAGGAGATATAGGTCCCACCCATCTCATAATGAAATCATTCATTCGTGTTCCACAAAATAAACATATATCATTCATAATAACCCAACAAATAAAATGGGTTTCATAAACATATTCACATAATCTATATAAAAGTAATGGATATCATTTCATAATAATAAAAGTGAAACCATGTAAATGATATATAAATTATACTTGAAACATACACATATGAAATAATGTCATCTTAGATGAAAAATGGTTTTGATAAAACACTTGAAATGAATTCTTGAGGAAAATTTCCTTTCTTCTTCAAAATCATTTTCTTCTCACAAAATGCCATGCAATTTTAAAAGAAAATTATTTTGTTGAAAATAGTCATGAAATCTTTTGGAGGAATCCTCATCAAAATAAGGCTTTATAAAACAAAAGAAAGATTCCTTACGTACCATGTAGTAAAATTCAAAAATGGGTAAAAATGAATTTAAAAATACATGAAAAAACTTTTATAAAACATGAACATGCATGATAGAAATAACCCCAGTAAATACTTACGAATAAGGAATCTCGGATAAAAATGAGATTTTCAAAATTATCCCTTACCTTATGTCCGATTTGCTTCGTATGTATCTGAACCTCTTTTATAATGATTTAAATAATGTCTTTGACTTATTATAGAATCATATTCATTGTTATTATATCATATATGGTTCACTTATGACTTTATATTACCCTTTCTTTTGTAAATTCCATGTTAAAAAGCGTTTTGGGTAAAATCGTTTCATTTATCGTATGTGTTTCGACTTGTCGTTCATGATATTATTACTTATATACTGAATTACATAATTCCAGAATGTAAAAAATTATTTATATATAATATATATTAATCATATAAATATATATTATAGATCGATAAAAGGAATGAAATACACCGTTCATGGAGACGGTAGGCCGTACGTACGCATGAACGTTGTTTTCGTTTCCTTATTGAATTGAATGAAATTAAGTAGATGACATAAATATATATACACATAAATCTAGTATCATTAATATCTCGTATATTTCATGATTACTTATTTTATATACTTTATAATCATTCATGAATGGTTAACATGGAGAATGAATTTCATCGCGTCGTGGAGACGGTAGTCCGTACGTACGCACGAGCGATGATATCATTCCCATGATCATGGAATTGTATTGAAGTGTATGTATAATATTTCAGAATCAATATAACTTTGAAATAATCATATATAGTTATTATTTACACCATTATACCCATCCAAGTAAGGTGGTGGTGGAAAATAGATTACACCACGGCGTGGAGACGGTATTCCGTACGTACGCACGAGCGGTGATTTCGTTTTCCGTAGGATGGATAGATGGTGAAATTGGTTTGTTTCATTCTTATAATAATAAACCAGTATATTATTTATACTTATGTTATTACTTCATAATGAAACAACTAAAGAAGAAGAAGTGGAAGAAGAAATAAAGTTGAAAGAATCGGTAACGAACATTACCTCTTCTTTGAAGCGCCTCTTTGAGACCTCCTCTTAGGACACTAAAATTGGTCTTTGAAGAAGACCAGGACCTCTTGGATGTCTCTAGGGAATTGGAGAAGAGAATTTGGCAGGGGTTTGCCGAGCATGAAGGCTCAATGTGGTGTGAGGAAAAGAGGGAGGAGGTTCCCTTTTACAAGGGAGCAGAGGGGCACCTTTGGAATAACTAAAAATATTATTTTATTATAAAGTCAAATTTGGTTATTAATAGCTCCAAATTGATATATTTATAATCTAAGGTGGGGATGGGTCTAAATCCTCTCATACAATAGAATTTAGACAAGTTTAGGTCATTATATTAACCTTATCGTTTAGTTTTAACCCTTAGCTAATTAGATTGACATTTACCATGTCACCTTGTATTTTTATATTATAGAGTTAATAAACATACCATATACATCCAAGCGACCCCCATGTGGTCCATTAATGACCCAGATATCATGATATAAGTATCTTGGCCGAAGCTTATATTTTTAGGAATATAGTAACAATTAATAATATAATATTTGTTTTAAAAACTATTTTATGTCAATTTTGACACTATTTGGAAATTTATTTTTGTGAAAATCATAACAGAATGAATAGTTCGAAACAAGAATAATTAAATCACTAATAACATGTCATATTAACATATAAAATTATTTTAATTCAAAAAAAGTCTCAAATTACATTTATTTGGGTATTTATAACATCAATTATGTCAATATTTCATTAATAAGATAATTACTGCATCATCATTGTATCATAAATAAATTAAATTATTTTAAGTATAAAAATAACAAATAAAATAATATTATGTTGGAAATAGTTTTATCTTTCAAATAAATATTTATAGTCAAATTTATCTTATGTATAACCCTATATTAAAAATGATTTACTTATTAAACTCTGATCTTAACTATTTTAACCCTTCTTTAAATAAATTAATATTAAATGTCATAATCTAATCCAAGTGGGCCTAAATGGTCATAATTTATTTCTAAGGTTATTTCAGGTCGAATTACACTTATCCAATAGAATTAGGACATGTGTTAGGGTAATAATAATTTCATTTTTACCCTTAATTGCCCTATTTACTTTTAACCGTGGTAAAAAAAGTAAAAATTTACTATTCACCAAAAATTATTTTCATCACATTGAACCAACTTTTAGTCATTGATATTTACCGTGTCTCTCGGATTTTTGAAATTCCACTCATAGAAGCGGTAAATTAGGTTTTATGAAAAATTCAGTTTTTTTAACTACCACTTAGTGGTTTCACTATTCATCAAAAAATGAAAGTTTCCAGAAAAATTTCAAAAATTAGGCCTAAGCTATATTTGATATTATGAATTCAAAAATGATTAAGTTTTACCAAATTCAAAACATATCAGTTGCATTAATTAATTTAAAAATTAGTTCCCGTCGTCAAAACAAATAGCGTGTTCTTAAGATATAATAACTATCAAAAGATTGACACTTGTTTATGTCTGGTTTAAATGTGAAATTACATCCAATGACCAAAATTGTATTAAATTGTAAAAATATATTCTAAATATACTTTAAAACCACTCAAATTAATAATTTATCACGATTAGTTGTTTCTATTAAAAAAGTTGTTTTTAATTAATATTTAGTAATTTCCACTATTCATCAGAATATGAAAGTTATCCGAAAAGTACCAGAATTTCACCCTAAGCTAATTTCGATATTCCGAATCCAAAAATGATGTCTATTTTGAAAGGTAAAATTTATAAAATTTCAAAAAGTTGGTATTACTATTCATAACAGCTAGTTCATAGTAATATTATAATAATATCTCGATTAGTGAAACTCGGTATTGTGTACTACACACGCTATAGAGGAAGTTCGTGATTGCATGTAATTCAAGGCAAGTCAGGGATGCGTGTTGTGGAAGCTCCTTTTGGTGTAGCATACAACACAAGACATTAATGAAATTAAAAAGAATATTTTCATAAAATCTCAGGGTGTGACATTCTACCCCCCTTAAAATGAATTTCTCCCTCGAAATTCGTCGGGGTTATAAATTGTTTACTACTCGAAAGTTTCTTTAATAGAAACCCACATCGTAAAAAGGAATACCAAAACCAATCATTAAAAAATAATGTTTGAAACATAACGGTTACCCAAATTAACTAATCACTGGGTTTCCACATACGAGAACATAGGTTAAAATATGGATATGGAAGAGAAATCTAACCATCATATTCTGATGGAAAGTGGTAGAGAACATGGCTATGAAAAAGAAAAAAATCACAAAGCTATATATTTGGGATGATTTAAGTTACCATCTGATTCATCGGATATAAGAGCACTAGGACAACATTTTTGGTTTTCAATATCATTTCCCTAAAGTTGAAAATTTTGAATCAGAAGAAATACTTGCTTGATTTTGGTACAATCTCACTGTTGTTCGTGCATAGAACAATTTCCACTTTATCTCTTAATGAAATGAAGTTGAATTTGTTATTCGTGAACTGTTAACAGATCATGTGATAGAATGATGGGTCATTCCATCTGTTCCAAACAAAAGGTTAGCAAAAGTTATCAAATATACATAAGTCCATCTATGTTGAGATTATCATATATAGTTCCTAAAATGGACTTATACTTCATATATCATACTGCTTAATATTATTAAACCAGTTTCTACTAAACAGGGACTTCATGTAGGCCAGTTGTAGGCGATGAAGGCCAGTCGCACTTCGGTTGTGGATTCGATTCCCATAGCCTTGTCCGACGCGATGGGTTGTCTCCTGTCCTGCAGGTTGTCATTTTTCTAAAACTACATTACTATAACATCCCTTCAATAATATCGAAAATGTTATCTCCATAAAGAATACTAAATTATGTCCAACATAATCTATTCTAATCTTTAGGCTTATCTAAAATACTTTGGTCCAAGCTCATAGTATAAGGAAAATGATTACTTGAAATGTCATATAATAATCACGTGAATGCCATCATTTATCCCCTATATATCATAAGATATATCTTGTTGGTCAAATTACATACATGTGAATACGTTAATCATGTTTTCTCTTGAAGAATGAGTACCCATTGAACCTTAGTGAAAACAAGAGTGTTGTTAAAAGATAACTCTTTTCACATACCAAAACCTGAAACCATGATAAAACTATTTCCTTATATCAGTCATGAGCTCATGAATACCGTCAAAAATTTCATTTTCTCCATATCCCTTCATTATGCGCATATCATCTGTTTTCCAAAAATATCTCAATCACTTTCCATGGTTACCAATACCATAAAATTATTGAAAACCACAAGATACCAATAAATAAATATTCCAATATTCCACGATACTATATACAACATTATTTTAGAATCCCATTACATAAACACTTAATCATTCCACCACATCGTTGTCATATACAACATCTCCAATAGTGATCGCATGTGACTTCCCTTTTTTCCTTTGCCTTAAGTGGTGGCTCATGTCGATCATCACTAACCCTTGGATTAGGGCATTTATTAGCATAATTCCCCATTTCCTTGCACTTGAAGCATTGAAGTGTTGGTGGTGCGTTCTCTGCAGTCTTTTCTTTATTCACATCATTAGAAACCCTTTCTCCATTACTTCAACACTCAGCTACTCGATGACCTTATTTTCCACACTTAAAACATTTTCTAGTCCCTTTAAGACAATCTCCTCCATGCTTCTTTCCACACATTGATCATAAGGAAACATTCATATTCTTTTCACCATTATTTTGAGATTTCTCCTTGAACTCCATCTTTCGTTTCTTGTCAAAACTATGAGATGGATAATTAACACCAACTTCTATTTCTACCTTGATAGCACAACGCACAATTTCATCATAGCTACTGAAGTCCCTTATAGCTAATGCCCTTTGAAGATTTGGTTTTAAGCCACTGAAGAATCGATCAACTTTACTTTCAGGATGGATGATAAAGACAGATGCATACCTTGCAAGCCTTGTAAAATTCACTTCGTATACACCAACAGATTCATCATCCTTTTGCTTTAGTTCAAGAAACTCCTTCTCCATCTTTGTTAAACGAATACGAGGGAAGTACTTATTGAAAAATAAGTTCTTGAACTCTTCCCATTCCATGGACTCAATTTCATCTCTCGGCCTCGTATTCTTGATATGATTCCACCATTGATCAGCTTCACCTTCCAAACAATATACTGCTAAGATGAATTTATCATGTTCAGAACATTGAAGAACTGAAAATATCTTTTTAGTAGTACTGATCCATTGTTCAGCAACAAGTGGATCAGAAGACCCACTGAAAGAAGGTGGGCATTGCCTCATGAATGACTCAATAGAATATTGTTCCCTTTTCTACTCATTTGGAAGTCCAAAATGATTCATATCTTGTGTATGTATAGAAATAATATTTTGCACTCCATCTCCCATAACATTTGTTTGTTCAGGAGGACAATCATTGCATTTTCCATTGCATTGATCAATACGGTTCCTTTGGGTTCCAGCCATCATCTAAAACCCAAAAAGAATAGTGTGAGAGGCAAAAATCATGCTAGGGAAAACAACATAATAAAGGGGGAGTACCTTAAATATCTAACATCTTATGTTTAATTCTAAGATCTTTACCGTAATTCTAGGACTATAACCTATGCATATACTTAACATTAGGGAAATCCCTAGATATACTTTAGAAATATCTCTAGGGATCTCACTAAAGTTCTCGCAGCCTAGTTTCCAAAGGTTGACTAAACCATTCCTATGATACCAACTGTAGAGACCCGAAGCTTGACGTACATGGACATTACATTATTTTTGTGGAATACTTAGTACATAACAAAAACAAACCCACAAGGACCGTAATAGTTTAGTGTCTTCGGAAACTCAGAATAAAATCTTCTAATCATGGGGAAAGATCTTCAACAAATCCCATAAAGATATTCTTCTTTTTTCTTACCTAAAACCTTTCTTTATATCCTGGGGAAAATAAAACATAAAAGGGGTGAGCACAAATGCTCAGTAAGGGTAAACATAGAGAACATAAAACAATTCATAAACATTTTAATGCAAAAACATGAACATAAAATCCAAACATCAAAATCATGAGCAAAGACATGAATCTTGGAAGTACGTAAGGCATATATCATAAAGGAACATCAATAATGATAAAATATCATGGGAATATAACATGTAATTTTGGAAACCATTCAGAACTTTTTATGATTTCCATAGTAGCCAAGGCATTGCTTCTAAGACCATCTTAGTGGAAAAATTCCCTTTATGAATCGAGTTCACTCCTCGTTTCAGTCCTATAACACTGAACCGGATTAACTTACCATTTCAGCCATGTCTATCTCATGAGATATAAATCTTTACCCAATGCATTGGAGGGAGATATAGGTCCCAACCATCTCATAATGAAATCATTCTTTCGTGTGCCACAAAATAAACATACATCATTCATAATAACCCAACAAATAAAATGGGTTTCATAAACATCTTCACATAATCCATAAAAAAGTAATGGATATCATTTCATAATAATAAAAGTGAAACCATGTAAATCATAGAGACATTATACTTTAAACATACACATATGAAATAATGTCATCTTATATGAAAAATGGTTTTGATAAAACACTTTAAATGAATTCTTGAGGAAAATACCCTTTCTTCATCAAAATCATTTTCTTTTCAGAAAATGTCATGCAATTTTAAAAGAAAAATATTTTGTTGAAAATAGTCATGAAATATTTTGGAGGAAGCCTCATGAAAATAAGGCTTTATAAAACCGTAAAAATCCATTTGTGCCGTATAAGTTAAAAAAACATTCTTCTCGTACTTTTGTCGGAAAAGCCAAATAAGTACCTCGTAACATAAACAAAAGAAAGATTCCTTACATTCCATGTAGTAAAAGTCAAAAATGGGTAAAAATGGCTTTAAAAATACATGAAAATACTTTTATAAAACATGAACATGAATGATATAAATAACCCCAGTAAATATTTACGAATAAGCAATCTCGGATAAAAATGAGATTTGCAAAATTATCCCTTACCTTATGTCCGATTTGCTTCGTATGTATCCGAACCTCCAGTATAATGATTTAAATAATGTCATTGACTTATTATAGAATCATATTCATTGTTATGATATCATATATGGTTCATTTATGACTTTATAGTACCCATTCTTTTGTAAATTCCATGTTAAAGAGCGTTTTGGGTAAAATTGTTTCATTTATCATATGTGTTTCGACTTGTCATTCTTGATATAATTAATTATATACTGATTTACATAATTCCAGAATGTAAAAAATTATTTATATATAATATATATTCATCATATACATATATATTATAGATCGATAAAAGGAATGAAATACATTGTTCATGGAGACGGTAGGCCATACGTACGCATGAACGCTGTTTTCGTTTCCTTATTGAATTGAATGAAATTAAGTAGATGACATAAATATATATACACATAAATACAGTATCATTATTATGTCATATATTTCATGATTACTTATTTTATATAATTTATAGTCATTCATGAATGGTTAACATGGAGAATGAATCTCACCGCGTCGTGGAGACGGTAGTCCGTACGTACGCACGACCGATGATATCATTCCCATGATCGTGGAAGTGTGTTGATGTGTATGTATAATATTTCAGAATCAATATAACTTTGAAGTAGTCGTATATATTTATTATTTACACCATTATACCCATCCATGTAAGGTGGTGGTGTAAAATAGATTACACCACGGCGTGGAGATGGTATTCCGTACGTACGCACACGCGGTGATTTCGTTTTCCGTAGGATGGATAGATGGTGAAATAGGGTTGTTTCATACTTATAATAACATACCAGTATATTATTTATACTTATTTTATTACTTCATAATGAAACAACTAAAGAAGAAGAAGTGGAAGGAGAAATAAAGTTGAAAGAATCGGTAACGGACATTACCTCTTCTTTGAAGCGCCTCTTTGAGGCCTCGTCTTAGGGCACTAAAATAGGTCTTTGAAGAAGACCAGGACCTCTAGGATGTCTCTAGGGAAGTGGATAAAAGAATTTTCAGGGGTTGGACGATCTTGAGGGATCAATGTGGTGTGAGGAAGAGAGGGAGGAGGTTCCCTTTTATAAGGGAGGAGGTGGGCACCTTTGGAATAACTAAAAATATTATTTTATTATAAAGTCAAATTCGGTTTTTAATAGCTCTAAATTGATATATTTGGAAGCTAAGGTGGGGATGGGTCGAAATACTCTCATCCAATATAATTTAGACAAGTTAAGTCATTATATTAACCTTACAGTTTAGTTTTAACTCTTAGTTAATTAGATTGACATTTACCATGTCACTTTGTATTTTTTATATTATATAGTTAATCAACTTACCATATGCATCCAAGCGGCCCCCAAGTGGTCCATTAATGATAAAACTATCATGATATAAGTATATTGGATGATCCTTAGATTTTTAAGAATATAATAACAATTAATAATATAATATTTGTTTTAAAAACTATTCTATGTCAATTTTGACACTATTTGGAAATTGATTTTTGTGAAAATCATAACAGAATGATTAGTTCGAAAAAAATTAATTAAATCAATATTAACATTTCATATTAACATATAAAATTATTGGAATTCAGAAAAAGTCTCAAATTACATTTACTTGGGTATTTATAACATCAATTATGTCAATATTTCATTAATAAGATAATTACTGCAGCATCATTGTATCATAAATAAATTAAATTATTTTAAGTCTAAAAATTACAAATAAAATACCATTATGTTGGAAATATTTTTATATTTTTAATGTATATTTATAGTCAAATTTATCTTATGTATAACCCTATATTAAAAATGATTTACTTATTAAACTCTTATTTTAACTATTTTAACCCTTCTTTAAATAAATTAATATTAAATGTCCTAATCTTATCCAAGTGGGCCTAAATGGTCATATTGTATTCCTAATGTTGTTTTAGGTCGAATTACACTTATCTAATAGACTTAGGACATGTGTTAGGGTAATAATAATATCATTTTTACCCTTAATTACCCTATTTACTTTTAACCGTGGTAAAAAAAGTAAAAAGTTACTATTCACCAAAAATTATTTTCATCTCATCGAACCACATTATAGTCCTTTATATTAACCGTGTCTCTCGAATTTTCGATATTCCACTCATAGTAGTGGTAAAATTAAGTTTTATGAAAAATTCAGTTTTTTAACTACCACTTAGTGGTTTCACTATTCATCAAAAAAAGAAAGTTTCCAGAAAAATACCAAAAATTAGGCCTAAGATATATTTGATATTATGAATTCAAAAATGATGTCTATTTTACCAAATTAACAACATATCAGTTGCATTAATTAATTTAAAAATTATTTCATGTCGTCAAAACAAATAGAATGTTCTTAAAGAGTAATAACTATCAAAAGATTGACACTTGTTTATGTCTGGTTTAAATGTAAAATTACATCCAATGACCAAAATTGTATTAAATTGTAAAACTATATTCTAAATATACTTTAAAACCACTCAAATTAATAATTTATCACTATTAATTATTTCAATTAAAAAAGTTGTTTTTAATTAAAATTTAGTAATTTCCACTATTCATCAGAATATGAAAGTTATCTGAAAAGTACCAAAATATCACCCTAAGCTAATTTCGATATTCCGAATCCAAAAATGAAGTCTATTTTGAAAGATAATATTTATAAAATTTCAAAAAGTGGGTATTTCTATTCATAATGGCTAGTTCATAATAATATTATAATAATATCTCGTTTAGTGAAACTCGGTATTGCGTACTATACACGCTATCGAGTAAGGTCGTCATTGCGTGTAATGCAAGTCAAGTCAGGGATGCGTGTTGTGAAAACTCCTTTTTGTGTAGAAAACAACACAAGACATTATGAAATTAAAAAGAATATTTTTCATAAAATCTCGGGGGTGTTACATTACTGATGTACCACGAGTTTAAATTTCTTTTATTCCCATATATCATAACCCACTTATAATAAAATATTTGAAGGAACACTGTATAACAGACATCAAACTCCAAATATTTTATAATATTATCAAAATATCTCATATTTTGACATTATGGTTCTTTCATATGGTTCTGAATGGTTTGAACCTTCTCTATCATTTCATGGACATGATCATGTCAAAAAAGTTCATTTCAATACTTTCATTAAAACATGTAAGAATTTTACATATATTACTTTTTAGATCTTCATATAGTTCCATTTGATTTATAGAGTGTAAGCTTTTAAATTATAGGAACTCAACCAATGGAATATATTGACCCTAAAATCATTTAAATTCCATTGAGAGAGAAATAACCATATCTTATAGATTTTAATGGTTATTTCAGGTTAACCATCAATTTGAGGAGTATATGTTGTGATCAGGAATTAATCTATATCAAATTACTATTATATTCTTCTATAATATATGATGTTAACCTTAGATCTCAATCAAATTCAATTTAAACTTATACTCCAACCAGCCTTAACTCATCCACTATGTATAACTTGTAAAGTTTATCTAGTGAAAAATCCTCTCAATTAGAAATTAAGTGTTCTAGCATTTTAATTTGATCTCCCACAACCCATATGGAATTATTTCTTTTTTAAATGTTATGAATACCTATAAAAAAATATATTTTGATGTTATCCTAATTATATAGTGGTATAGTCAATGTTTTCTTCATAACCTTATACATTATTCCCTTATCCATAACTTTTTTACATGAAAACCTATGAGATACATACACCACAATATCCCTTTTTCATTTTATCACACTAAAATTGTTTCATAATATCTCAACACGTATTTACACTACTATCATGGATAAAGTAATATGATCTATTCCCATCATCGAAAAACATATTCAATTTTAGTTTTTAGGGGACACAAATTCATTTCTTGAGTGTTATAACTCTACCAATGTTTATATTGATTTATGAAATACTTATTACCTTATTTAGTTTCTCCATATCATCTTTTATGGTCTCCTTGATCATCACATAGATGACTTTTTGATCAGTTGTGTGGATAATGTTAGATTACATCAATTCTGTTATGATTTCCACATTCATAGTCTGTGTATCTAAGAAGATTTGGTCCAATTGAATCATCATCAAGAATAGAGTACCATTATTCATTTTACTTGTATAATATTCCACCTTGTTTTACTCCCTAGTATTTCAGAATATTGTTCAATCATAAAATTTTAATGGCAATCTCTGACTAATTTAGTACATGTACATCTCCTTATGTGTGAATATATCCATTATGATTTTATGATTAGTAAATATATCACATTGTTCACCATTGAAATAATTCAACCAAATGTATAATGAAGACATATTAGTCAATATTTATAGATCATTTGAAGGGTAATTTCTATCATGGGTCCTAAAATGATGTGGTTTATAAGAAAATATCTTTTAATTTTTCAACAGGACACATCCCAATCCATTCTTCAAAGAATCATCATATATTAAATACTCCTATCAACTCTAGGGAAATTAATATACAGATATAGTGATAGACATTTTCTTAAGATCCATGAGTTTTCCATTAAATTATTTTATCTAAATTAACTTCACTCACTTCCTTGTTAACATAGTTATGGTATTTTAAAATCATGAGAAAATTATCATAAACCGTCAACAGTATCTACTGAATCCAGGTAAATGATGGATCTTTGTTATAGTGGTTGTTCTAGGATTGTACTCAACAACATATATCTTTGATGATCTATTTATATACCTTCTCTTGTGATTTTAGGAACCCATTCCTTCCATTGAGGTATGGATATTTTCATTTCAGTTTGTTTTTATGGAAACAAGAGAATGGGTAGTTAAGGGAAGAATGTTGGACTATTTTAGAAAGTCAATGATGGTTACACATCATTTAATCCTAGTACACATTGTGTAATGATTTAATATTGTCCTTTTATGACATGTATTGAATATCAACAGAAGAAGGGTGAAACATCCATATACAAGATATGTATTATAAAGTACACACTATGTGAATTTTTTTCCTTTAGGATAAAATTGTATGTAACCTCATTTTCTTCACCCAGATAGAAGCCTCACACTGGTTTTCATAAAGCAGTTCCCAGGTCATCCTGAGGATATATTTGACTGCAGATTCTTCATGAAAACTCAGATTTGAACACCAAAGGATGCATTAGAACCCCCTTGGTTTTCTCTTGATTCCTTTAGAGAAATTTGTCTTGATTTTTTATCATTTCCTAGTTATCAAAGGTTGATATTTTGTGATTGTTTTGTTGAACTACCCCATTATAGTTCAAATTAGAGGGATATGTTGGATGAAGAGAGTTGTATGATTACGAGGTAGGTGGTCTCGTGCCATTAGTTAATTGTCATGTGGATTATATGTGCCACAGTGTCACACACCAATTTTCATGTTTCACGTTAATTGAATATTAAAATATGTTATTCCCTATTATTTTCTAGGTAATTGGTTAGGTGATTCAATAAATGAATTAGGTCATTTAACTTCAGTTAGGGCCACCCATGGGTGTGTTTCTCTTGGTTGACTGATTATGGCTGTTTGGCCTAGGTTGCCTTTGAGGCACACCATTTTTTCCTTCTTGGGGTGTTGAAATGGTTTTCTATATTAAATGGAAATTAAATTTTGTTTAATTGTAATTTTTTTATTATTGTATTGGGATTAGTGACTTCCCCTCGTTCCCCTTGTTATGCTAATGGTTTTTTATGCATTTGTGGAATGTTTTTCTCCAATTGAGAACCTACCCATGTTAGTTAGGTTACTCTAAGATCTTGTAATGGGTTTTCTTAAATGATTGGATTGTTATATAAAACGTGTCCATGCGATTTAACAAATTTTAAAGTTTTGTAATAGATTTAATTACATGATAGGATTTGTATATGAAATGACCATGTGATCTAATTAATGTTAAACTTTGTAATAGTTTAATTCACAAGTATTGAATGATATATGATATGTTCCCATGTGAGTTATTGTTGTTAAAGCCTTGTAATTGTATAAGTTAAATGTGATTTTTGTTTTTTCTTATCCTTGTGAGTAATCAAAAGGCATACTCTTATAAGGTTGGTCAGTTTGTTATGTTCAAGATGTGAGTGAGCCACGAGTGTAATGATCAGGCTCATGAATGCTTTAGGATTTCTATGTGAAACATGGATTGTTGAGGGATGCCATGGATGTACACTATTGGTTTTCATTACTTTCCATTATTGATACCTAGGGATTCCTTATATGACCTATAGTAATAGGCTTAATTGTAATGGACATATACAAAACCTAGAGTGATTCTAGGATTTCCAGAGAGGTTTATTAGAATGGGGTTTTAGTGTTTTGGTAGGATTGCACATAAAGTGATACAGGGATTAAAGAGAGGTTTTCTATTATGGGCTGGTAGGTTGTAGATAGACTTTCACATGGATTGATACTTGAATTCCAACTTTGTAATGTCTTGGATGGTCTCAGGTCTTAAATTGAATATTGAAAAGGGATGACTTACAATGCATTTTCCAATCCAAAGCAGAAGATTCGATTCATTCTTCAGTTATACTTGTTTATATATCCTTATGAGGTATCTATTGTTCTTATTTTACAAGGGGGTTGTCGGGCATAGGATGGATCCCAAGACATATATAATTCAATGTAATTAAACTATAAATGAAAATGAAATGATTGTAAATGGATTTTTGTGTGGGTAAGACTATTTAATTTTGAGTATTTCCAAGATTACTACTTTCAATATTGTACACTACTTGTTATATATATACACTCACATATCAGCATAGATCATGGGTGGTTTCCTACTAGGATTTAGTCTCACACCTTATTTGGGTCTTGTTTTTGGGACCAAATAGACAATATTTTTGCAATTTTTGATAAGGGTATGAACCCTTCTATAGGTAATTGATATTATATTTAGGAGAAGGAGAGAATGGGACCAAGATGACCCTTGCAATGCCTATGATTTTCTTCTATCCCATTTGTACTATTAGCACTCATACTATGTATTATTATAGTGTATCATGGTTTGGATGATTTCCTAGAACATGTTACATGTAGAATCATCCTTTGTATTCTTCGACCTCTAGTTATTTTTATTATTAGTCTCCTACTGTTTATTTCTATTATTGCATGAGTGATTCCACCATTGAATTATTATTGTCTACGCTATGCTACATACTTCCAATTAGGGAACCATTTTTTCACTATCACACCTAGGCCCTTGCGGGTAGTTTGAAGCCTCTGGTGTTTAGGTAAAATGCATTTGAGTTCATGTGGCCAACCATGTATGTGGAAATTTTGAGTGGAATCTGGATCCCGTATGTTACAAAGTTGTATCAGAGGGTTTATTTTCAGGTTTTTCATTCGGTTTGGTGACATTAGACAAGTATATGAAAGAAAATGGAGTTTGGTAATAAGTTATGCCTTGGAATAGAAATCCCACATATAGTGAAAACATAGATTTCCACAAAATGAATTGATATCATTTTGATTTTGAGCTATTAAAAATTATTGGATTTCACCATTGGGTGACACACTTGTATTGTGATATCATTTTTGAAATCATTTTTGTTTTATTTTGTTGAAACCAAATTAGATGAGGGTATTCCATCTCATTCACCATATAGGATCTTGTAATAAATCACATATCATGCATTCTTTCCATTCCATTTATATGTCATGATTGATATGAATGATTTTGAGATTGGTGTAATTGTACATGATTAGGTTCAAATTGGATAGACACTAAACATTGGTCCCTATGGTGTATCAGCCCTCTTGTATCAGAATTTGGGGGATCATGTGGAAAATCTAAATTAAATCCCATTTTATTGTGCTATATGATGATGAAATTCTATGACCAATGAAAGGTATGGGCCCCCATGGATCATAATGTATCATAATTGTTGTTTAAATTGAAAAAATGGGGGTTCTGGGGATGTTTAATAGGTTTTCTATCAAGAAACCTAGATAACAAGTCGTGTGATGCTATAAACACATTCCATTTGTTCATCTATTCATGAAGAAAACATACACACCATGTAATATTTGTACATGTTGGGTAGAAAGTAACCGAGTGTCCAAAAATGTGAAGGAGAACATAGAATGATAGTTTTTGGCTAGTGCACACCATGTGATATTGGTTCGTGACATGTAGTGTTACACAGGTAGAACACATGTGGTTCTGGACATGTTAATGTATATGGCCCGGAGGGGATACTCGAGTACACACAATTTATTAGTAAGAAATGTCATGTATCATTGGTGGTTACATGCCCAGGCCAGCAGAGGTACCCACCTGAGTAGGATCTTGTGGTTACATGTGGTTTATGGTTTTTAAACACCATGTACACCTATTTTTGAAATATTTGAAGGTTTTATTCTCTTATTTTGTATATTCACTCATGAACTATGAAAATTTAAAATAAAATTGAACAAAGGTATGTTATAGAACATGTAGATTCTTTCCTCTATGATGAATCCAACAATATGCCAGGAGAGTAAATATGATCATACCTCATTAGTGGTAGTCCATGGGTTACCAGTAGATCTTACAGTTTATCCAATGGAAGAACTGGCAGTTATACTAGATGCAGGTGTTGATGCACTGTTTTGTGAAGGAATTATGAGGTTTATGAAAGATTTTTTAGAAGCACCACATCCTACAACTTATATGGAAAAGATGACACTAGTGTTCTAGTAACAACATCCACCCACATTTTCAGGTGATGGAAAACCCCAAGATACAAAGTGATGGATGGATTCCATGATTAGGATCGTCAAGTATCTAATGATGCCTTTCGAGAGGAGGGTAAATATTGTGTGATATTTGTTGTGTGATTCAAATAAGAGATGGTGGGATGTAATTAATCAGGTAGAGAGTCATCCGGATGTGGCATTTGGGATATTTTTAGATATATTTTTACGATTATTTGTATCCTAAGACATTGAATGTGGAATGATCCAAGGAAATCATGTCCATAGAAAAGGTATCTTTGTCAATGACGGACTACATGGCCAGGTTTATGGAGCTCCACAATTTTCACATATTCTGATGGGTGACCCTGTATCAAAGGCTAGGCTGTTTGGGGATGGTCTTATGTTCGACATCCGATTATAGGTAAATTTCTTTAGGTTTCCTTTTTTATATTATATTATAGATAAGGAACTAATTATCATGTGTAATCTGAGGGAATTTAATCATTCTATACAAAGATCTTCGGCACTAAGATCAGGTACTCTCTCGACCAATAGTAAGAAGAATCATGTAGATATTTCTTTAGGTGAAATAAAAGTTAGAATGTATCTTTAGGTATCCATGTAAGGTGTTACTAGTGCGGTAGGTTAGGGAATACAAGGCCATAGTGTTCACAGAACCCAGTTAACTGTAGATCTAGGGGATTTTTCAGTCATGTCTAGCACTTATCTAGGAAGTTTCCAATGGTATATAGTGAGATTTGGTCTACACTGAATCCTCATGCAATATACGGGTTAGTATTTTCTCAATAGTCATAGAACTGGAATTCATCACGCCTTTCTTTCCATGGTGGTGGTTGTGGAAATGGTATCCAAACCTCGTGTTTTCAGTGATAGAAGGGTGGATAGGTAACACCCCAGGTAAATAAAGAATATGAAATTTTTATGTTTATCCCTATTTGTGAATAAAATGTTAATATTAATTTAAAGGAAACTCTATGCTCGATGGCTTACCCAATACACACCAATGAGTTCCTTTGAAATCTTACGTTGCACTCTAATAATAAAATAATTTTATTTTAAATGGTAGTTAACACCTAGCCGTTGTAATGGCAGGAATGAATAGAACAAACTACAAAATGATTATATATGCATGTAAAATATTTTTACTTTTTACAATAAATGTTAGAGGATTAAAAATGCGAATGAATCCAATTTTAAGCGTAATCATTATAATATTCTTTAAAAGGTCGATTAACCACCTTTCGATGGAGAACCTCTTTTAAATCCACATTTTGACAATTTTATGTGTTATATTTGACAAAATAAAATTCTTCTTTAAAATCAGAACATCAAAATTTTCTTTGTGTAAATTTTTGGTGTTTTTACGATAAAGTTCATTTTTAATGAATAAGTGAAAAATGTTGAATTTTTATTAAAACCCTCTTTTTAATGTAATTTATTTAATTGATTAAATCATATTTTTAATTGTTTTTAAAGTTCAATTTGAATATATTTTTACCATTTAATCCAATGGTGGTAATTGGAATTAATTTCAATTTGAAACTTGACTTAAACTAGTGTCAATCTTTTAATAGATATTGTTTCTTAAAAACACGCTATTTGTTTTGACATCGGGAATTAATTATTAAATTAATTAATGAAACTTATATTTATTGAATTTTGTAAAATATACATCATTTTTTAATTTGGAATATCAAATATAGCTTAGGGTGAATTTTGGGTATTTTTCTGAAAAACATCAATTTTTGATGAATAGTGAAACCAATAAGTGGTAGTTTAAAAACTAATTTTTCGTTTAAATGAAACTTTACCACTTCTGTGATTTGAATTTCAAAAATACAACATACATGGTTTTCATTAGGATGTAAAATGTGGTTCAGTGGGATTAAACTAATTTTTTTGTGAATAGTAACTTTTAAGTTTTATTAATCGCGATTAAAGGTAATTAGTGTAATTTAAGGTAAATATAATGTTATAGTAATATTAAATGACCTTGACACATCTCTTACCATTATTGGATGAGTCATGGACGACCAATACAATCCATGGGTCAACTTGGGGACCCCATGGAGCCACTTTGGTAGGAAAATGACATTAATAACTTTTTTTTTAAAGTTAAAATTAAAATGTCACAAATATGTGTTGTTTTACTAAAACAATTATTACATGGGGTTATTAAAGTCATATTTTTTACTATAAATATTAATTAGAATGATAAAACGATTTACTACATCATGGGATTTTTTTTTTAATTTTTAGACATTAAATAAATTAAATTATTTATGACACCAGGATGATGCAACGATTATCTCATTATTTAACGATTTAAATAAAATGAAAAGATAATGTAAAATCTAAAACCTACAATTATCAAAAACCTATTGGATATCTGGATTTCGAAGTATTATCACCATAGCCTCGAAATATATAATTTTGGGACCTTTAAAATCCGAAAGCATTTTATAATAATGTTACTTTTCAAGACTTTCCAAGAGTGCCCCTCCTCTCCTCTTATAAAAGGCCCCCACCTCTACCACCTTACCCACACCTCTCAAGCCTTTGGGTCGGAAAAACCCATCCCATTTTGTCTCTCCACATACATATCTTACTCCTAGACGCCTCACTGTTGGCATAATCCTTTCCAAGGAAGCCTTTGTGCTCAAATCAAAAAGAGTTACCCGATTTTAAGGTAATGTCTTCACTTGTGTTCTTTTGTTTTATTTTGTTTCTCCAAACCCATAAACTATTTTTATTTATTTATTATGTAACAACACCAGTATATTCAATATACAAGGATTTTTTTATGAGGAGGATTCTAGATACACTAACACACACCTCCGTCTAATGGTTAAACAACATACTGTTTCCGTGGATGGCGAATTACTACCTCACGAAACGATGATTGTTCTATCATCTCCTACCACCTCTCATGGTGTCCATTATGATGGAACTATATTTATTTATGATATAAATTATATATGTTTCCTCTCTATGCTTTTGTAATTTATATTTTATATATACCTTTATGCTTTGCATGTTGTGCAAATGGGATAATTTCATTTGAGGAAGTGTGGACTACCGCCCCCTCAAGTGATGTGACTCGTTCATGCAGTACATGGAATGTATAAAGAATTAAATTGATGAAATTATGTGATATATATAACATATATAATATACTGGAATTATAATATATAAATATCTCTCATCTAGTTTTAATTCCATTAATGTGCCAAAGAAATGAAAGTAGTGATCATGTGTACGTACGACTTACCGTCTCCATGAACGGTACATTTCATTTCTTATCTCCAAATGTTATGTACTATTATATGTACATATATATAATGGATATATATGAAATATATTACATATAAATTATGGATATCATTCTGTAATTATAATATATATATATCTCTTTTAACTTTAATTCCATTAATATGACAAAAAAATGAAAGTAGCGTTCATGCGTACATAAGGCCTACCTTCTCCATGAACGGTGCTTTTAATTTTTTATCTCCAAATGTTATGGAATATTATAAAATAAATATTTACTGGATATATATTATATTTAAATAATTCTGTAAATTACTTACTTATAACTACATGGACAATCATTTTCAAACAAGATCATTTTTTACTCATGTACCAAACATCGACAAAAACGTCTAATATGAACTCACATTATTAACCAATTATTATAAAATTAAAATATGTGATAAAAACGGAATAATAATATTTAAAGGAGGTCCTTAATCAGTTATCAATTGAACAAAGTTTATTATTCAGGAATATAAAGAAACGAACAAGACAATTCGGATTTCAGGTAAGGGATCATATCTCTCTCTTTCTTTTTAAGCACTCTCTTTTATGTAATTTCTTTTAAACTCATAATTATTATGATTGGGGATGTTCCTTTATATTCCTCTTACTGTAAGTTTTATTTTCATATTATTATAGAACCTATTTGATCTCATCAAACCATTTTTGGAAGTTTTAAGTGGCACCATTAGGCTGCCGAGTTCTCGTAAGGGATTTTTCATCTCACTTTTATTCCCATGAAATTTATGCTAACTTTTCCACCATTTCCTTTGAGTGGTGTATGTACTACCCATTATTATACTCTTTTTGTAGTATAATTTAAATTATGGGTATTTACAACTTCATTGTATGACCCTTCTTCCATGGGGTGTAGATTTCGAAAGTTACCCATGTCGGTAAGGGAACCTTTCACCCTCCTCTTTCTAAAAGACTTCTTTTGTTATTCCTTTTAATTCACATACTATTATGTTGGGATATGATATTCTATATCCTTATTGATGTAAATTTTATGTCCATGTTATGAGATACCATTTTCTCTCTCATCAACTCATTTTCTAAATTTTAATGTGACGTCGTTATGCTATCGGATTTCTGTAAGGGAACTTCTTAACCCACATTCAATTCTTTGGGTTAAACCTCTTCTTCTTGATTTTATTATGTAAAGATTATGTGTGGAGTCTCTATGGTGTAATTTCCACAAACCTTTATGTTTATATACTATTTCTACACATAAACATCTCATTGATAAATTCTTACATCATTTAGACGAACTTGTATGGGAAATCATAACTCAATCTAATTTCATTGAGTTAAATATATATGTCATTGGATTTGTTTTTCCAAGACTATGTGTGAATAACCTCTGATTTTTTTACACTTAATATCCACTTATATTTCATGTATTCATATTTTTCACACATAATCATGTTATTGATTTATCTTTAATCTATGGATACCGACTTTATAAGGGACTTCGTCTCAATCTCCTTTCATTAAGGCATATTATGTTTTATACACAACTTTATTTTATACGGTGTATAAACCACTTTGACTTCTAATTTTATTCGAAAGGAATTTTTTCTCTACGAAGTGTTTTACTAAATGACAAAAATTATTCTTTTTTTAACGTACACGGTGACAATGACCTTTCTGCCACCGTGAGTATTATTTGATCTTTGGATTCCTCAAAAAGTTGTTATATTTTTAAAATTAAATAAACACTATATACTCTTTTATGTATTTTGGTATTGAAAATGGTTTTGATAATGGATTTATTATGTCAATATATTTAAGTGATATATTGTTCTTGAAATGTGGAAATGTTTTATTTCCTTTATAGTTGTTTTATGTGTTATGATTTTATAAGGGTACTTGGACATTTGACAGCTAGTTATGTCATACACCATACGATGGGTGGTGCCGTGAATACAAGGACAGGTGGTTACGTTATAACCTCCAATTCATTGGGTATGGAAGTCGTCCGTATGGATATTCCATTAAGTTTGTGTGGAAGCCAACCGTATGGTTATTCCATTTATATATGTTTATGTCCCAAGTTACCTTTATATGTTATGTATATGGGTTTTATGGTAATATTTTTGTTATAAAAGGGTAAGTAATGATCTTTTATTCATTGAAGAGTTTATACTACTTCATAAAGGTGAAAAGTATTACTTTGATAAAGTATTCATGGTTTACTTGTTGTTTTGAAAAACTAACAGTTTTCCTTCTTTGTGTATCCCATACTGAGATTTTTATGCTCATCCCAGGTTTTTTTGATGTTTTTCACCGGACATAATGTTGAATAGGGACAAGTATGGGATCAAGGAAATGTCAGGCTGTCTAAAACATGGAACGAGACATGTTTCTTTTTAAGAGTTTTTTATTTTATGGAAACTTAGTAGAAGTGTCTACTTTGTAATCTTTTGAGATGTAATAGTTATATCCTAATTCTCTAAAACTCTAAACCTGAAAAGATCCTCAATGTGAATTATTCATTCAATATTAATTAAGTATTAAGTCCAGGGCCTTATAGTTGGTATCAAAGGTCGGTTTAGACAAATTTAGGGATTAGGTGTTTTTGTTAGACACATGGTTAGTCCCTATATCTATTATTTTAGTTAAATCCTTGTTTTATATCTTTTTTCAGGTTAAGAAAAGTCAGTTACAAATGGAAGGAGGAGGATATCAAATGGCATTCCTATCTCTTCCTGATGACATGCTTGCAATAATAATTGCAAAGTCATGTTTGGATGATCGTGAAACTTTTTCTAGCATATAACTCACTTGCATGAAGTTTTTTGAGATATCAAACACCTCCAATATACCTATTTATCATCGTGGATCATGGGTTGTATTTAGACAAATACTATTTTCACAATATTCTCAAATTTTCAAGAAAGGTAAATATTATCAAGGCACTTTCAAATATTTTAGCTTATCACAAGATTTTGAAGCATATTATGATTTTAAAAATGGTGCTGAGGATGGAGACCCTTGAACAACCTATTTATATTTGATTTTAAAATATAGTCTCTCAGCACATACTTATGGTATTTTAAAAGGACCAATAATAGAAAGTTTCAACTCAAATTATGTCCGACTATTTTATAGAAATCATGTTTTATCAGATGTTTTGGAATTATATGTCATACATGATTATTTTCCAAAATTGTTTTTCTATGAACACCCATATGACCCATGTTGTACAAGGTGTATTTGGATGGAGGAAGAAAATGATTTTAAAGGATCTATAAATAATTGTTGTAAAGCATGGGACTTCTACCTACATGAACAAGATGATGATGAAACTGAGTGGACGCCATGATCAAGGTATACTGTTATTCATTTTGGGAATCGTTTTATTTTATCTTATGGTGGTGAAATAAGACTTCATGAATTAAGATGTTGAGATCGTAATGAATTTTGAGGAAATTGAGAGGTATAAGGAAACTGTTGAGGTTAAAACATGTTAGGGTTATTTTTGGAGTTTTATAAAAAGGACAACACACAGACCGTGTGACAACTCGTTGCGTTGGACAAAGCTGCTGGAATTGAACCCACAACCAAAGTGCGACTGGTATTTATCACCCACCACTGGACTACGTGAAGTCCGTGGTTATTTTGACTAATTCTTTTTATTTAAATGATCTTATGAATCTAGAATAAGTTGATTTTGGGTTATCTGTGGAAATTATTAACCTATCATGTAGGATATGTGATTATGTTAATTACTTTTCAATATGAGAATTTAAGATTAGCTGATGTTATTTAGAGATAAATATTAATTTGTTCCTTGGAAGACTATGTGATTAAATCCTTCAAATATTTGGGTTTCAATCTTATTTTGGTTTACTTTATGGAATTTTATGGACATATAGTTTATCGAATGGTCTTCGTTGAACATTGGGTTTTGTTGGAAATTTTTTGGAGATTATGAATAGATTTTCTTTTCATAAAGGGTTATCCTTTTGTGGATTATCAGATCTTGTTCAAACAATTTTGGTTTTGGTTAAGTTCTAAAGACATGGGAAATATTTATTTATCCATTGTGGATTAGGTGATTCTCTAGAAGTTGATTATAGTACTCTTAATGTGAACAAGTCTTCCTAAATACTCATCATTTGGGGAAAGTATGAGTTTGTGTAAGAAATATAGTAAAAGTTGAAAGTCAACATGACAAGTAAGTATGTTTCCTTAAGATCAGAAATAAATTCCTCAATGAAAAGTAACATAAAACAAAAATGTTTTCTATTAACTTTTCCTACTGGGGAATCGAATACCGTTTAACCCACCACAAGTTTGTGATTTTCTTGTGGTTAACTTTCTCCTAAACATGTTTTCTATCACTCTCCCTCAGAAAATGACCCTTTTCTTTTTCATCCATATCCATGTTTTCCTACATTGAATCCTCTTATGGGTTAACACTAGTGACCTTTTTACTTATCTTTCTTTCTTTTAAAGTGATTGTTTTACCGACTCTTGTTCTGATATGGGACTTTCAATGAAGTTTCCGAGCCCAAATTAAAAATTGTGAGGACGCAATTCCCAAAAGGGGGGAAGGATGTGACACCCCAGGTAAATAAAGAACATGAAATTTTTTTATTTATCCCAATTTGTGAATAAAATTTTAATTTTAATTTAAAGGTAACGCTATGCTCGATGGCTTACCCTATACGCAACAATGAGTTCCTTTGAAATATTACGTTGCACTCTAATAATAAAATAATTTTATTTTAAATGGTAGTTAACACCTAGCCGTTGTAATGGAAGGAATGAATAAAACTAACTAAAAATTTATTACATATTCTTTTCAAATATTTTTACTTTTTACAATAAATGTTATAGGATTAAAAATGCGAATGAATCCAATTTTAAACGAAAACATTCTAATATTCTTTAAAATGACGATTAACCGCCTTTTGATGGCGAACCTCTTTTAAATCCACTTTTTGACAATTTTATGTGTTATATTTGTCAAAATAAAATTCTTCTTTAAAATCAGGACATCAAAATTTACTTTGTGTAAATTTTTGGTATTTTTACGATAAAGTTCATTTTTAATGAATAAGTGAAAAATGTTGAATTTTTATTCAAAACCACTTTTTAATCTAATTTATTTATATGATTAGATCATATATTTAATTGGTTTTAAATTTAAATTAGAATATATTTTTAGCATTTAATCCAATGGTGGTCATTGGAATTAATTTCAATTTGAAATTGGACTTAAACTAGTGTCAATCTTTTAATAGATATTGTTTCTTAAAAACACGCTATTTGTTTTAACAGCGGGAATTAATTATTAAATTAATTAATGAAACTTATATGTATTGAATTTTGTAAAATAGACATCATTTTTTAATTTGTAATATCAAATATATCTTAGGGTGAATGTTTTCTATTTTTCTAAAAAAACTTCAATTTTTTATGAATAGTAAAACCACTAAGTGGTAGTTTAAAAACTGATTTTTCATTTAAATGAAACTTTGACACTTCTGTGATTTGAATATTAAAAATACGACATACATGGGTATCATTATGAATTAAAATTTGGTTCAATGGGATTAAAATAAATTTTTGGTGAACAGTAACTTTTAAGTTTTATTAATCACGATTAAAGGTAATTAGTGTAATTTAAGGTAAAGATAATGTTATAATAATATTAAATGACCTTGAAACATGTCTTAAAATTATTGGATGAGTCATGGGCGACCAAGAAAATCTATGGGTCAACTTGGGGACCCAATGGAGCCACATTGGTAGGAAAATGACATTAATAACTTTTTATTTAAAGTTAAAATTAAAATGTCACAAGCATGTGTTGTTTTACTAAAACAATTTTTACATGGGGTTATACAAGTCATATTTTTTACTATAAATATTAATTAGAAAGGTAAAAAAATTTAATACACCATGGTATTTGTTTTATAATTTTTAGTCATTAAATAAATTAAATTATTTATGACACCATGATGATGTAGCGATTACCTCATTATTTAACGATTTAAATAAAATGAGAAGATAATGTAAAATCTAAGACCTACACTTGTCAAAAACCCATTAGATGTGTGGATTTAGAACTATTATCACCTTACACTAGAAATATATAATTTTGGGACCTTTATAATTCGAAAATAATTTTATAATGATGTTACTTTTCATGACTTTCCTAGAGTGCCCCTCCTCTCCTCTTATAAAAGCCCCCCACCTCTATCACCTTACCCAAACCTCTAAAGCCTTTGGGTCGGCCAAACCCTGCCCATTGTGTCTCTAAGAATCCATATATTACTCTTAGAAGCCAAACTTTTGGAAGAATTCTTTTCCAAGGAATCCTTTGGGCTCAAATCAAAAAGAGTTACCCGATTTTAAGGTAATGTCTTCACTTGTGTTCTTTTGTTTTATTTTGCTTCTCCATCCCCCTAAACTCTTTATATTTGTTTCTTTTGTAACAAAACCAGTATCTTAAATATACTAGGATGTTCTTATGAGGAGGATTAGAGATACACTAACACACACCTCTGTCTAATTGTTAAAGAACATATTGTTTCCGTGGATGGCGAATTACTGCCTCACGAAACGATGATGGTTCTATCTTCTCATACCACCTCTCATGGTGGCCATTATGATGGAAATATATTTATTTATGATATATATTATATTTATTTCCTCTCTATACTTCTTTATTTTATATTTAATACATACATTTATGCTTTGCGTGTTGTGAAAATGCTATAATTTCATTTGAGGAAGTGTGGACTACTGCCCCCTCAAGTGATGTGACCCATTCATGCAATACATGGAATGTATAAAGAATGAAATTGATGAACATATGTGATAAATATAACATATATATTATACTGTAATTATAATATATAAATATCTCTCATCAATTTTAATTCCATTAATGTGCCAAAGAAATGAAAGTAGCATTCATGCGTATGTACCACTTACTGTCTCCCTGAACGATACATTTCGTTTATTATCTCCAAATGTTATGTACTATTATAAGTACATATATATAATGGATATACATTCCATATATTACATCTAAATTATGGATATCATTCTGGAATTATAATATATATATATCTATTTTAACTTTAATTCCATTATTATGACAAAAAATGAATGTAGCGTTCATGCGTACGTACGACCTACCGTCTCCATGAAAGGTGCCTTTAATTTTTTATCTCCAAATGTTATGGATTATTATAAAATGAATATGTTCTGGATATATATGATATTTAAATCATTTTTTAATTTATTTACTTATAACTACATGGACAATCATTTTCAAACAAGTTCCTTTTTGAATCATGTACCAAACATCAACAAAAAACGTCTGATATAAACTCACATTATTAACCAATTATTATAACAATGAAATATGTGATACAAACTGAATAATAATAATTAAATGAGTTCCTTAAGCAATTATAAATTGAACTAAGTTTATTATTCAGGAATATAAAGAAACGAACAAGACAAGTCGGATTTCAGGTAAGGGATCCTACCTCTCTCTTTCTTTTTAAGCACTCTCTTTTATGTCATATATTTTAAGATAATATTTATTATGTTTGGGGATGTTCTTTTATATTCATATTACTGTAAGTTTTATGTTCATATGATGAGAGAACCTATTTGATCTCATGAAACAATTTTTGGAAGTTTTAAGTGGCGTCGTTAGGCTACCGAGTATTTGTAAGGGATTTTTCATCTCACTTTTATTCCCGTGACATTTATGATAAGTTTTCCACCATTTACTTTGAGTGGTGTATGTACTGCCCATTATTCTACACTTTTTGTAGTATAATTTCAATTATGGGTATTTACATCTTCATTGTATGACCCTTCTTCCATGGGGTGTACATTTCGAAAGTTACCCAAGTCGGTAAGGGAACCTTTCACCATCCTCTTTCTAAAAGACGTCTTTTGTTATGTATTTTAATTCACATAATATTATGTTGGGATATGTTATTCTATATCCTTATTGATGTAAATTTTATGTCCATGTGATGAGATACCATTTTCTCTCTCATCAACTCATTTTCTAAATTTTAAAGTGACGCTGTTAGGCTGTCAGATTTCTGTAAGGGAACTTCTTAACCCACTTTCAATTATTTGGGTTAAACCTCTAATTCTTGATTTTATTATGCCAAGATTATGTGTGGAGTCTCTATGTTGTAATTTCTACAAACCATTATGTGGATATACTATTTCTACACATAATCATCTCATTGATAAATTCTGATGTCATTTAGACGAACTTGTATGGGAAATCATAACTCAATCTCATTTCATTGAGTTAAATATCTATGTCATTGGTTTTGTTTTTCCAATATTATGTGTGAATGACCACTGATTGTTTTACACATAATATCCTCTTATATTTGGTGTATTCATATTTTTCACAAATAATCATGTAATTGATTTACCCTTAATCTATGGATACCGACTTCATAAGGGACTTCGTCTAAATATCCTTTCATTGAGGAATATTTTGTTTTATACACAAAATTATTTTATATGGTGTATAAACCCCTTTGACTTCTACTTTTATTCGAAAGGAATTTTTTCTCTAAAAAGCGTTTTACTAAACGACAAAAAGTATGCTTTTTTTTAATGTACACGGTGACAATGACCTTTCCGCTGCCACGAGTATTATTTGATCTTTGGCTTCCTCAACAAGCCGTTATATTTATAAAAGTAAATAAATACTATATACTCTAATATATATTTTGGTATTGAAAATGGTTTTGATAATGGATTTATTATGTCAATATATTTAAGTGATATATTGTGCTTGAAATGTGGAAATATTTTCTTTCCTTTATAGTTGTTTTATGTGTTATGATTTTATAATGGTACTTGGACATTTGATGGGTGGTAAAATGATAAACCATAGGATAGGTGGTGCCGTGAATACTAGGATGGGTGGTTACGTTATAACCTACAAGGAATTGGGTATGGAAGTTGTCTGTATCGCTATTCCATTAATTATGTGTGGATGTAGACCATATGGTTATTCCATTAAAGTATGTTTATGTCCCAAGTTACCTTTATATGTTATATATATGGGTTTTATGGTAATAGTTTGGTTACAAAAGGGTAAGTAATGATCTTTTATTCATTGAAGAGTGTATACTACTTCATAAAGGTGAAAAGTATTACTTTGATAAAGTATTCATGGTTTACTTGTTGTTTTGAAAATCTAACAGTTTTCCTTCTTTTTGTATCCCATACTGAGCTTTTTATGCTCATCCCATGTTTTTTTGATGTTTTTCACAGGACATAAAGTTGAATAGGGTCAAAGATGGGATTAAGGAAATGTCAGGATGTCTAAAACATGGAACTATACATGTTTCTTTTTAAGAGTTTTTTATTTTATGGAAACTTAGTAGAAGTGTCTACTTTGTAATATTTTGAGATGTAATAGTTATATCCTAATTCTCTAAAACTCTAAACCTGAAAAGGTACATAATGTGAATTATTCATTCAACAGTAAGTAAGGTTTATGGTCAGGGCCTTATAGGATCATCTCATGGTAGCCATAAAGTGTAAGAGGTCCATCGTATAGGTCAGACATATGTAGTGTAATAGACATAAAAAGAGTAGGATATTAGTCCCTTTAAGGTCATAAGTACTATTCAAGACACCATTGTTTTAGCTTCTATACTTTTTGATACAAGAGATTCACATAGTTTCATATTTTTTCCAATTTTTTAAGAGCATGTGCCTTTATGTTTTTACTTTTGATGACGTTATCACTTTAGACACTCTATTATGGATTAGAATGTAAAGTGTTCATCAGTACAAGGAGTCCCCCATAAGTTTGGCGGGTGTCCTTCATATGGTATGTCTACATAGTAGAGATGACATTCCTCAATTTCATTCATGGAATAGTCTAGTTGGTCTTTTTAGAGACTTTATCGATTTATATCACCATAGAGTGATTATTACATCACTAGAAGGAAGATTGATTCTTCAGAAGGGTGAATGGGATGTCCAGTAAAGACGTTCTAGACCCGAGCATAAAGGGTTGGGTGGAATGATAACCCATGTTGCACGTTTATATCTAGATGACCATGGAACATGTCAGATGCATTACCAAATTTAGTTGATTGTTTCAGTGAAGTCTTTGCAGATGTATTTTCAATCCTACCACCAGTGAGAGCGGTATAGTTCTGTATTGAGATAGTTCTAGGATCAGCACTGGTATCTACTCCTCTTTAGAGTATTTCTACGATAGATTTGAAAGAGATCAATAGGTAGTTAAGGGATTTGTAAGGCGAGGGTTTCATCTAACCCAGTACTTCTTCATGGTGTCTGCCAATACTTTGCATGAAAAAAGAAGATGGTACCCTCTGGCTATGTATGGAATACCCTTAAATCAAACAAGTTGATGGTTAAGAATAGGTATCCACTGTTGTTAATAGATTATCTCTTCGATTAACTTTTAGTTGATCGAGTATTCTATAAGATCTTTTTGAGATCCTATTTTCATCAAGTGTGTGTTGGAAAATCAGACATACCTCATACAACCATTCAAATTAGGTATGGTAATTATGAGTACATGGTATTTCCGTTTTGTCTTAAGAACATGCCGATAGTATTTGTGGCATTGATGAACCAAGTGTTCTATCCACATCCTGATTTTTTTTTTGTGTTTTCATAGATGATATCTTGGTGTATTCTAAAAATCAACAAGACCATTTAGCCCATCATGATATCATATTGATTACACTGAGAAAGAATCATGTTTATGCTAAGAACAAAAAGTTTCACTTCTAAATGGATCATATTCACTTACAGGGTCACATCATCTCAGAGAATGAATTATCAGTGGACCCAGAGAAGGGGAGAGTAGTAGTTTCATGGGAACAACCTAAGAACATACTTGACATACATTTTTTCTTGAGGATAGCTTGTTACTAAATATATTTTAAGCAATAATTATCATGATTAGAAGTTCCATTCTTCGGCTTTACTAAATAGGGTGTGAATTATGTTTGTACATATTTATGTGATATGGCCTTTCAGGAACATGAAGAGAGATTGACTTCTATGCCAATACTTATTTTTTCAGATCCATCCATGACCTACACTGTATAAAATGATGGTCTTTGTGTAGTTATTATGTATATGGATCTAGTTGTTGTGTACAGATCTCAGTAGTAAAGGACTCATTGGATAAATTAAAAATGAATGATCTCGAGTTAGCATCATTTTTTCATAAATTACACTGTTGGAGACATTTCCAACCGGGAGAGCATTTTCTGGTGTACATGGAAAAATGACTCAATTGCATATTTATTCAACGTGATCTAAATATGAGTAAGTGAAGGTGGTTGTAATACCTTTAGTATTGTGACTTCTAGATTGCCTACATTTCGGGTAAAGAAAATATACTGACTAACACATTGAGAAGGAGGACTCAAATATAGGTAGTCCATCAGGCCAGTAGCAAGTGTCACCTTATGTCATTGTTCACTAAGATTCACATTGAGGTTCATGATAGACAGGGAAAGAGTTTTATTTCAACATTAGTTGTGATGTGTACCAAACTAGATAGAGTGAGAATGATAAATCTATCGGATTACATAGGCTAGTTCAATGGGAGCATGTGGCAGCTGATGACCCTCCTCCTCATTAGACCATAAGTGAGGATGAGGTTCTATGATTACATGGTCGTGTATGGGTGTTAGAAGACATGTGTTGTGAGATGCTATGGTATTTTAAAGCATCTATTTTGGTAGGACATCTTGGGGTATCCAAGATGTATCATCATTTACATCTTGGGTATTAGTGGCTAGGTGTGAAACATGATATATCGGGTTTTGTTATGAGTTTCACCGCCTTTCAGTAGGTGAAGGTAAAACACTAGTGGTCATCCAGACTTTTACAATGGCTACACATTCGTGAGTGGAAATGGAATGATGTCATGATGCATTTCATCATATGGTTTTTGATGTCCCCTTGAGGTAATGATTATATAGGGGTTTTTGTTGACATGATCACGAAGGTTGAAAATTTCTTGCCAATCAGGGAAACCATCAGTGTTGATGTGAATTGGTGGTTGTACTTATGGGAGATTGTAATGTTTCATAGTGTCCCACATTCTATAATTTCATATAGGGATGACTGATTTACTTGTCGATTCTGTTAATGTATATAGAGGACACTGGGTACACAGGTGCTTCTGCACACAACTTACCACCCATAGACATATGGCCAGTCAGAGTACACAATTTAGTTGCTAGAGTACGTGTTATGACCAGGCAACCCAGATTTTGAGGGTTATTGGTAGGGACACATACCCCTTGTTGATTTTTCATATAACAATATATTTTAGGATATTATTTTGATGGTTCTATATGAGTATTTTTATGGTAGTTTGTTTTGATCACCTCTGTGTTGGCTAGAGGTAGGAGAGGAAGCTATGCAGGAACCTCGCATTGACTAGGAGACCACTAAACAGGTTCAGTTGATTTAGAAGAAGTTGGCTATTGTGTTGTATCATCATAAATCATATTCCAATTTCCACAGACTATCTCTAGAGCTAAAGTTCAGTGATCGATTTTTTATATGTGTTTCACCAATGTTGGGACAAAAGGGGATCACGAGAAATGGTAAACTATCTCTGAGATACGCCATCCTATTAACTATTGAGGATTGGGTTGGGTTGGATGCCTATCTGTTTATGTTTCTTCAACGGTACTGAGCCTTGCATGACATATTCCACGTATCTCTACTTTGTTTTAATCAGTCATACCCATCTCATGTTTTTCAGCCCAAGGAGGTTGAGCTTCAGGTTGATGCGTCCTTTGAGAAGCATATAATTCGTATTGTTGACAGGACCTTGATGTTTCTCTGAGGCTAGTCAGTTCCACTGGTACGAGTTCTATGGAGGATCATATATTTTCATAATGATTCATGGGAGAGGGAGGCTAAAATACAAGATTAGTGTCCAGATTTATTCTCATATTATTCTTCACCAACATTGTTAGGGAAATTTAGGAACAAATTTCATTAAGGGGTGGTTTGTAAGAGACAAATTCATCCATTGAGTTATAGATCTTTCATTTTTTGTTTTTTGTTAACAAAACTAGAGAAAAAGTGGTTAAGTGATGAATGTATGACTGTTGCACAACATTACTGAGGGTTAAATGTTGTTAAATACCAGTATACACTATTTAATGATGTCAGTATGAGCTTTTTATGACATGTACAGAATTTTCGCAGAAGAAGGGAAAAATTACTATATACATGACTTGTATTCTCAAGTACACATCATTTAAACTTCTTTTTTTAGATCAAATGAGAAATAGCCTCATCTTATTCTCCCATATTGAAGCCTCATGTTGGGTTTCATGTAGTAGTGCCTTGGTTGACCTGATGATATATTTGATTCCCGATTCTTCACTCGAACACAGATTCAAACACTTTTTGATATGTTGGAATTTCCCCTCGGTGAGATATTGATTATTATTGAGCCACTCTTCCTGATTTATTCTCATTAAGTAGTTATATAAGGTTGATATTTTGTCCGAATATTTAAGATCCACCTCATTACAGGTCTAATTAGAGGCCGACATAGGATGAGGAGTGTTGTACTACTACGATGTGGGTTGTCTCGTGCATTTCTTTAATTGTCTAGTTGATTATATGTTTAGGAGTTCTGCACACCCATTTTTTAGTATCTCCTTGATTGATAATTAACCTATGTTGTTTCCTATTTTTTTAGGTAATTGGTTCAGTGATTAAAAGCATGAATTTAGTTGTTTTCCTTTAATTATGGCCACCCAAGGGGTCTGTTTCCCATGGATGATAGATTATGGCAGTTTGGACAAGTTTTCAAATGAGGCATGCCTTATTTTCTCTTCATGGGTTGATGAAAATGGTTTTTGTTATTAAAAATAATTGAAATTGTATTAAATTGTAATTATTTTGAATATGGGTTTGGGATTAGTGACTTTCCCCTTTTCCTTATGTTGGGCCTATGCTAGTTTAAGCATTCTTGGATGATTTTTCTTCAATTCTGAACCTACCCAAATGAGTTGGGTTATGATAGTGCATTGTAATGTTTTTTATTACATGATTGGACTGTTATATGAAATTTTCCCATGTGATTTGTATAATTCTAAAGATATGCAATAGTTTAAATTACATGATAGGTTTTTATTTGAAATTACCATGTGAGTTGATTAATGTTGAACCATGTAATAGTGTAATTAACATGTTTTTATTGATATATGATATTTTTCAGGTGAGTTATTATTGTTATAGCCCTATAATAGTTTAAATTTCATGTTTTTATTGTTTTTTTTTACCGATGTGATTAATCGAATGTCCAAGTCTTGTGAGGTTGGTTTAGTTGTTGTTTTCACGTAGTCGGTGAGCCATATGTGTAACGATTGGGCTCAAGAAGGCTTTACTTTTGCCGAGTGAAACGTTGATCATTGAGGGACAACATGGATGGACTTTATTGTCTTTGTTTACATGTCATAATTGATACCCAAGGCTTATTTGTGGGACCACTAGTGATGATTGTAACACCCAAGATTTTTATGAGAACTATTTTTTTTTATGTTATATAAATCATCAATGGAATCTTTCACTACACACAACACTAGTTTGGCTTGCTTTACATGCAATCACGACCTTCCTCGGTAGCTTGTGTTGTACACAATATCGAGTTTCCCTAAACAACGATATGCTATTAAAATATTATTAAAACTAGCTGTTATGAATATTAATACCCACTTTTTGAAATTTTATAAATTTTATCTTTCAAAATGGACTTCATTTTTGGATTCAGAATATCTAAATAAGGCTAGGGTGAATTTTTTGTATTTTTCTGAAAACATTCAACTTTTGATGAACAGTTAAAACACTGGGTTAATATTTTAAAAACAACTTTTTATTTAAATAATCATTTATTTTATTTAAATTTATTTTAGGTCAAAATTGAAACATAATACCTATATAATTTCAAAGTAATTCATTGGATTAATTTTATAATAATTTTATATATATAAAAATTTTGTTGAACTTTTCACCGTCTTCTATCCACCTCCTAGGAGAGTTTGAAAATTTACATAAAACATAATTTTACCACTTCTGTGAGTGGAATTTCGAAAATCTGAGAGACATGGTAAATATAAAGGAGTAAAATTTGTTTAAATAAGATAAAAATTATTTTTGGTTAATAGTAACTTTTTTACTTTTATTTACCACGGTTAAAAGAAAATAGGGTAATTAAGGGTAAAAATGGTATTATTATTACCCTAACACATGCCATAATTCTATTGGATAATTTTAATTCAACCCAAAACAAACTTTGGAATAAAATATGACCATTTATGTCCAGTTGGATTAGATTATGGCATTTAATATTATTTTATTTAATGAAGAGTTAAAATAGTTAAAATTATAGATTAATAACTAAAACATTTTTAATATAGCGTTATAAATATGATAAATTCGACTATAAACATTCATTAGAAAGATAAATATATTTCCTACAAAATGATATTTTATTTATTATTTTTAGACTTTATATAAGTTAATTTATATATGACACAATAATGATGCTGTAATTACATTATTAATGAAATATTAACATAATTGATATTATAAACACACAAATAAATGTAATTTGATACTTTTTATGAATTACAATAATTTTATAGGTTAATATGACATAGTATTATTGATTTAATTAAATGTTTTCGAACTAATAATGTTGTTATAATTTTTACAAAAATCAATTACCAAATAGTGTCAAAATTGACATAAAATAGTTTTTAAAAAAAATATTATATTATTAATTGTTAATTTATTCTCAAAAATTGAAAGTTCATCCAAATGACTTAGATAAGGTTATATATATTAATAATGAACCACTTGGGGTTCTTTTGGCTTGTTATAGCAAGTTTATGAAACATATAGTGTAAGAAAAAAAAGACACGGTAAAAGTTAAATTATTTAACTTAGAGTTAAATCTAATTGATAAGGTTACAATAGTAACCTAAACTTGTATAAAATATATTGGTTGAGAGGGTTCAGACCCATACCAACCTTTTATTCGAAATAAATCAACTTGGAGCTAATAAAAACCGAATATGACTTTATTATAAAATAATATTTTAATTTTTTTCTAAAGTGCCCCTCTCCTCCCTTATAAAAGGGCACCTGCTCCCTCTCCTCCTCACACCACTTTGAGCCTTCAAGCTCGGAAAAAACCTAAAAATATCTCTTCTCCACCTCCCTAGATACATCCTAGAGGTCTTGGTATTCTTCAAAGACAATGTTTAGTGCCCTAAGAGGAGGTTTTAAAGAGGTGTGTCGAAGAAGAGGTAATATCCGTTGCCGATTTTTTCAAATTTATTTCTTCTTATACTTCCTCTTATTTAGTTTTTTCATTATGAAGAAATAACATCAGTATCAATAATATAATTATATGTTATTATAAATATTAAACTACCCTATTTCACCTTTTATCCATCCTATGTAATTTGAAATCACCGCGTGTGCGTACGTACGGAATACAGTCTCCACACTGTGGTGTAATCTGTTTTCCACCACCACCTTACTTGTATGGGTATAATGATGTAAATAATGACTATATTTGATTATTTTAAATTGATATTGATTCTTAAATAGTATACATACACTTCAATACAATTCCATGATCATGGGAATGATATCATCGCTCGTGCGTACGTACGGCCTACCATCTCCACGATGTGATGCAACTCGTTCTACACGATCTTAGTTGAATAATGATTATATAAATGGATTTAATGAATAAATATAATATATGTTACACTAATACCATTCTGGAAATGAGGTATCTATAACCTAAAAAAGAAGAATAAGAATTTATTTGACAAAACACGCATAAGAACATAACGCAATAAACACCCGAATAACAAGTAGCAATGATATATTACTAATAAGAAGATAATAATATAACCATATATGTTATCATAAAAATGAGTAGGATTCTATAATAAGTCAATAACATTATTTAAATCATTATTCAGGAGGTTCGTACACGTATGAAGCAAATCAGACCTAAGGTAAGGGAAAATCTCACAATCTCATTTTTTTCCGAGATTATTTATACTTCAGAATTTACTGGGGAATATTTATCATCCACAAACAAGTTTCATTAATATATAATATTTTTATATCCTACTACAATTTTTTAAATCCAATTTTACCCATTGGTGAATTTTTAGTAAAAGATATGAAATGAATCTTTTGTCGTTTTTAGTACGAGGTACTTTTTGACTTTTTTGGCCAAAGTACAAGAAGATTCTTTTTTTAACTTATACGGCCAGAATGGATTTTTAGAACAAAATTTCCATGAAGACTCCATAACAAGTTTTGATGTTTATTTTTAATTAACTTATTTTAGTTCAAAATTTTATGACGTTTTTACAAAGGAAAAATGTTTTTTAAGTAGAAAGGATATTTTCCTCAAGAATGAAGATCAAGTGTTTTGTCAAATTTATTTTCCATCAATGATAATATAGGGTTCTGTTTATCTCCCTATTTTTACATTTATTGGATTATGTTATGATGGAATTATTTTTCTGATGTCCTTTTATCTTATATGGATTATGTTATGAAGTCATAATGCTTAAGAATCAGATTTTTATTACATGGGTATTGCCATAATGTATGATTTATGATCTTGTGGCACACATAAGAATGGTATAATTATGAGATGGGTGGGACCTATATCTCCCTCCAATTCATTGGGTAAAGAGTTATATCTCATGAGATAGACATGGATGTAATGGAAGGTTAATTTGGTTTAGTGAAACAGGACTGAAACGAGGAGTGAACTCGGTTCAGAAAAAGACTTTGTCCGCTATGATAGTCTTGGCAATGAGTCTTGACTACTAAGAAATGATTCTATATGATTATGTGTGTATGACAAAAAGTTTCATATTATGATTATTGGGATTACATTTCACTACCATGATTTATCCCATGTAATGATATTATGATCTCTTTTTCACGTTAAGATTTTCAAAATGTTATGTTCTTATGAATATGATATGATTGATATTTCTTTTGTTTACCCTTACTGAGCATTTGAGATCACCCTTTTGTATGTTTTATTTTACCCAATTCAGGAAGAAGTGTATTAATTAAGATATTCCAAAAGGGACTCTAGACATGTTAAAATAAAATGGAGACGGTGTAGATGATTTATGAACTAGTTGTTTATGTTTCCCAGTTTCTAAAGACACTATACCTATACGTTCCTTTCATGGTTTTGTTATATGTTGTAATAAGTGTGCTTCAATTTTGAATTAATAACAATTTATGTAATGTATGGGTCATTATAGTTGGTATCACAGGAAGAGTATACTCAACCTTTGGAAACTAGGATGTGAAATCTTTAGTAAGAACCCAAAGGATATATCTAAGCATAGAACACAATCTTAGTGTTTTAAAAATGGACATGAATAACCTATGATAAGACCTTAAGTGTGAAATTTAATTCTTGATTATGTGGTTTTACTATTATAATTAGTGTTTATCACACTATTCTTCTTGGTTTTTGTTAATGGCTGGAAGCCGAAGGAACTGTGTTAATGCGGAATGTGACGGGCAATGAAATGATTGCCCCCCCTGAGAAACCAAACATTATGGGAGTTGGAATGAAAAATATTGTATCTATGATCACAAAACTTTCTCAAGATATGAATATAATGTCCCAGCCTTAAACATTACTTAATCTTGAGTTATTACAATAATACCCATTGAGGATCTTTTTAGGTTTAGATTTTTAGAGAATTAGATCATAAAACATGCATTACATTCCACTTGTAAACAAGGTGGTTACAAAAAAGACAATATTCACTCTTCTTATTAAAGGAAAAATATTTAAAATAAAACATGGATTCTTTCATGACACTTCCTTGACACTATCATCACATCATGTACCTTTCCCTTGACCAGTGAAAAACTTTTCAAAAACATGGGATTAGCATAAAAAACTCAGTAAGGGATATAAAAATACGGAAAGGAAATATAAATCCATGTATACATAAGAATTAATGAAAACATACTTTACTCATAAAACATAATCACTTTAACATAGCTCATAAAATAGTGAATAAATCATAGAAATCATAAGACATAAAGGTAAATTGAGACATTAATAACATTCTTACGTAGGGAGTAACCCTCATGGTTATGTTTGGAATACCCATCACAATATATTCCCTAAATCTCTTCGGAGAAACCTTATCATTTATCTCCTTCACATTAACCAATGCATTGGAGATCTATCACAGGCTCACCCACCCTTAGTTTATCACAGAACCACCCTTCTTCATAAACAATGCCCAAGAACCATAACATAATCATATCACATAAAACATGCATAAAGGAAACGTAACATTTCCACATTTCAGTCACAAGATATCAATAAAACACATTGATATAATAAACACATTATCAAAAACATTTTCAATACCAAAATAAAAGAAAAGTAAAACATGGTATTTATTTTTCATTAAAAAAAAGTTATGGCTTGTAGAGGAAGCCGAAACTCAAATAATGGTCACGGCGGCGGAGAAGTCATTGTCGCCGCATACGTATGAAAAAACATTCTCTTTTGTCGTTTAGTAAAAAGTTTCGTATAAAAAATATTCCTTTTGAATAAACATAAAATTAAAAGGGTTTTATACACCTTATAATATAAAGTTGTGTATAAAACAAAATATGCCTCAATGAAAGGAGATTGAGACGAAGTCCCTTACCTCGTATCCGACATGACTCGATCATTCTTTAATCTCCAGAATACTAAACTGGAGTTAATTTATACTTTCTTAAGAACCTTTTTCAAGTTAATTATTCCTTTTATATCACTTATCACCATGTTATGAACACTATGTAATTATTTAAGTTAATAATGGTCATTTTGTCGATCATTGGTACTTGAGTCAAAATAAAAATCCTTATAATTACAAGTTGTTCATGTGGTAAAATATAAATTATATCCAGAATTATATTCATGATGTAGATATAATATATATAATATATATCCAGTATATACATGCATTTATAATATTACATAACATTTAGAGGTAAGAAATGAATTGCACTGTTCATGGAGACGGTAAGCCGTACGTATGCATGAATGCTAATTTAATTTTTATTTCATATTTAATGGAATGAAATCATAATGATATAAAGGTATATTATAAGTCCAGTGTAATATAATATATAATATCATTAACTCCATCCTTTATATGTCCCACATATGGCATTAATGAATCAAATCACTTTGAGGGGGTGGTAGTCCACACTTTCTAAAATGAAGATATGACATTTACCCATAATGGAAACCATAAATTTATGCCATAAATGAAAAATAAAGAAGCATAAAGAAAACATTAACATAATATATATCATATATAAATAGAGTTACATCTTAATGGCCACCATTAAAGGTGCTAAAAGAAGACTGAACAATCATCGTTTCGTGAGGCAGAAATTCACCATCCACAGAAACAGTATGTTCTTTAACCATTAGACAGAGGTGCGTGTTATTGTAGCTCAAATAATTCTCATAAAAACATCCTAGTTCATTTAAGATACTTGTGTTGTTACAAAATATAGGAATAAAAAGATTTTAGGGGGTTGGAGAAGCAAAATAAAACAAAAGAACACAAGTGAAGACATTACCTTTAAATCGGGTAACTCCTCTTGCTTTGAACCAAAAGGGTTTCTTGAAGAGATTTCTGCCTAAGGTAAGGATTATATGATGAATATATGGATGTGGAGAGATAAAATGAACATATATTGGCCGATCAAATGGATTTAGAGGTGTGGGTAAGGAGGTAGAAGTGGGGGCCTTTTATAAGATAGAGGAGGGGCACTCTTGGAATGTCAAGAAATGTTACTTTATATTAAAATGATTTTCAGATTTTAAAGGTCCCACATTGATATATTTAGATGATAAGGTGATAAAGGTTCAAAATATACTCCTCAAATTGGTTTTTTCTAAATGTAAGTTATATATTTTACATTATCTTCTCATTTTAGTTAAATCATTCATTAATGAGGTAATCACCGCATCATCATGGCGTCATAATAAAATTAATTTATTTAATGTCTAAAAAATATAAAAAAACTATGATGTAGGAAATATTTTTAAATTTCCAATGACTATTTATATTCTAAGATAAAATTTATATAGACAAAATTAAAATTGTTTTACTTAGGTGTTACATACTTTTGTGATATTCTCCTTTCTTTAAAAATAAAATGATAAAGTGTCACTATCACCCAAAAGTGATTCCATGGGCTCCCTAAGTTTGGCAGAAGGAATCACATGGTCGGCCATGACACAAAAAGTAGCATTAGGACACATTTTGGGGTCATTTGTTATTATTATGATATTATTTTATTATCCTTAACTACCCGATTTCTAATTAATCACGATAATTAAAAATAATTACCATCGTTACTATTCATAATGCCAAAAAACAAAAGAGTCTTAATTACATAATTTGGACCTTCTGATTCCAAATATTGAATCCATTTTACCAAATTTCAAATACATAAATTTCAATAATTAATTTAAAAATAATTCTAGTTGTCAAAAGAAATAGCGGGTTTTTTTAAACAATGTCTATGAAAAGTTTGGCACTTGTTTATGCCCAATTCCAAAGTGAAAATAATTCTAATGACCACTATTGGATTAAATGGTTAAAATATATTCTAGTTAAACTTTGAACCCAATTATAAAAATAATCTAACCATATGATTAAATATGATGGAAAAGTAGTTTTGAAGTAAAATACAGTATTTTTCACTATTCATTAAAAAATGAACATTGTCAGAAAAATATCAAAAAATTATCTGAGGTAAATTTCAATGTCCCAATATTAATTAATAAGTCTATATAGATATATAGATATTATAAAATTGTAAAAAGATTGTTTTTAAAAAAAAATTCCATCAATTAGTGCTAAAAAATATTTTAAAAATATTAGAGAATTAAATGCTTAAGATTGGATTTATTCTCATTTGAAGACTTTAAAACACTATCTAATTCATAAATAGACAAAGATATAAAAATCCTTAATTCTTTACTTTCTTGGGATGTTACATCCTTCCCCCTTTAGAAAATTTCATCCCCACAATTTCTTTACTTATTGAATACGTGGGGGTATTTATCCTTCATTGCATTTTCAGATTCCCATGTTGCCTCTTCTATCATCTGGTTTCACCACAAAAACATTACATGATGAATCACCTTATTCTGTAATACTTTCACCCTATGGTTAAGAATATAGACCGATTTTTCCTTATAAGATAGATTCTCATCCAACTGAACTACCTCTAGACTCAAAACATGAGATGGATTTGGCATGGGCTTCCTTAACATTGAAACATGAAAAACATTGTGTACCTGAGATAAACTCGGAGGTAAAGACACTCGGTATGCAACTGATCCAACTCTCTCCGGAATTTCATATGGTCCAATGAACCTTGGACTCAGCTTTCCTTTCTTACCAAATCGCATCACACTTTTCCATGGTGAAACTTTGAGGAAGACATGATCACCTACCATAAAAGAGAGATCCTTCCTCCTGTTGTCCGCATAACTTTTCTAACTACTCTGAGCTGTTCTCATGTGTTTCTGTATCATCTGAACTTTTTCTTCCAATTCTTATACCAATTCCGGTCCCATCAACTTCCTTTCACCCACTTTTTCCCAAAAAGCTAGAGTTCGACACTGCTTCCCTTATAATGCCTCAAATGGTGCCATCTGTATACTGGAATGAAAACTGTTATTATAAGAAAGCTCAACCAAATAAAGATGTTGGTCCCAAAGTCCCTGATAATCCATTTAACAAGTACGTAGCATATCCTCCAAAGTCTGAATTGTTTGTTCGGACTGCCCATCTGATTGAGGATGAAAAGTTGTACTAAAATTTAATTTAGTACCCAACGACATCTGAAGACCTTTCCAAAAGTTAGAAGTAAACCTGGGATCACGATCAGATACAATGGAGAGGGGAAATTCATGTAACCAGACTATCTCTTTAAGATACAAATGATAAAGTTGATCTAGAGAAAAAGTATCTCGTATAGCAAGGAAATGAGAAGATTTAGTCAAGCGATCAACAATAACCCAGATTGCATTATTACCTCGAGGTGTCTTCGGCAATCCCACAACTAAGTCCATGGATATATTCTCCCATTTCCACTCTTGTACTGGTAAAGGGTGAAGCATCCCCTTCGGTAACTTCCGCTCTACTTTAACCTGTTGACAAGTTAAACACTTCATAGTAAAATCAGCAATATCTCTTTTCATTCCATCCCACCAGTAATAATCCTGAAGATCTCTATAAATCTTAGTATTGTCTGGATGAACTGAAATTGTAGAACTATGAGCTTCACATAACAACTCTCTCTTCAATTGTGAATCACATGACACACACAATCTCTTCCCAAATCTCAAAACACAATCATTATCAATGTTGAATTCAGGCAACTTACCCTTCTGAACCAGCTCTACCTTTTTATGTAACTCATTGTCTTGATTCTGAGCTTGCTTAATTCTATCTCATATAGAAGATTTCACTAATACCCAAAACAAAACAGAAGAACATCCTACACCAACAACTTCTATTCTAATGTTCATCAAATCCTTAACCAAAACATCACTTTCAAAACGCAACATTGTTAATGAATCATTACTTTTTCAACTCAAAGCATCAACCACATTATTTGATTTTTCCAGATGGTAATGAATTGTACAATAATAATCCTTGATTAATTCTAGCCATCTCCTTTGTCTCATGTTCAATTATTGTTGAGTGAATATATACTTTAAACTTTTGTGATCAGTATATATTTCACACTTTAAACCATAAAAATGATGCCTCCAAAATTTTAAAGCGAAAACAACAGTAGCTAATTCCAAATCATGTGTAGGGTAATTTACCTCATGAATTTTCAACTGACGTAAAGCATAAGCAATTACCTGATCATTCTACATTAGGACGCAACCAATTCCTTTCAATAAAGCATCACTGTAGATAACAAACTCACCATTCTTGGATGTTAGTGCCAAAACTAGAGCATTCACCAATCTTCTTTTCAATTCCTGAAAACAATCATCATATTCTTTTTTCCAGATAAACTTAACACCATTCCGAGTTATCTTAGTCATTGGACTAGATAAATGTGATTTTTTTTAACAAACCTTCGGTAATAGCCTGCTAAACCAAGAAAACTATGAATCTTGGTTACATTTTTGGGTCTTGGCCATTCTTCAAAAACCTTTTTTTGTAGGATCAATAGTTCTCCCACCTTTAGAAACAATGTGACCGAGGAATGAAATTTGTTGCAACCAAAACTCACACTTTCTGAATTTCCCATACAATTACTTTTCTTTTAAGGTTTTCAAAATAACCCTTAAATGACTTTCATGATCCTCTTTACTTTTTGAAAACACCAAAATATCATCACTGAAAACAACCACAAACTTATCCAAGAACTCATGGAAAATTATATTCATAATGACCATGAATATAGAAGGTGCATTGGTCAACCCAAAATGCATTACTAAAAATTCATAATGGCCATATCTTGTACGAAATGCAGTCTTCGAAACATCTTCTTCCTTTACCTTCAACTGATGGTACCCTGATCTCTGGTGAATCTTTGAAAAATACTGAGTTCCCTAGAGATGATCAAACAAATCATCGATATGAGGCAAAGGATATTTGTTCTTAATAGTGATGTTATTAAAGGCTCTATAATCAATGCAAAGTCTCATTGAACAATCTTTATTTTTAACAAATTAGACAGAAGAACCCCATGGTGATGTGCTAGGTCGAATGAAACCTTTCTCTAATAAATCATTCAATTTCCCCTTAACTCTAAAAGTTCAATTTGAGCCATTCGATAAGGGGGTTTTGAAATTGGGTAAGCATCAGGAACTAAGTCAACAGTAAATTCAACTTCCCGATCTGGTATTATTCCAGGCAACTCATCAAAAAAACATCAGGAAACTCATTTACCACTCGCACATCATTAATCTGAATGGTTCCTTTGTTTTCAACAATATGTGCAAGGTAACATTAATTTCCATCTTTTAAAAGTTTCTCAGCCTCTTGATATGTTATCAACAGTAAGGGTTCATTCTTGTACACAAACTGAACGACTTTCTAAAAAGAAACTTCTTGAGCTCTACAATCAATCTTAGCATGGTAAATAGAGATCCAATCCATACCCAGAATAATATCAAACTCTTCTAGAGGTAAAACAATAAGGTTTTCAAGTAGGTTCTTTCCACGGATAAGGATAGGAAGACTCTTATAAATTCTTTTTGCCTCAAAATTTCCCCCAGGTGTTTTTACCACAAGTTCAGGAGTCATTTCTTGAGATGGAATTCCCAATTTACTATAAAAGTTTTCAGAGATGAAAGAATGTGTAAACCCCAAATCAAACAACACATTAGCATAATCCGAGAAAACAAATAAAATTACCTGATACAACTTCATTTGATGGGCCCAACATCTGCTGAATTAGTTTCAAAGGATTTCACCACACATTTCTTCTTGTAGTCTGACTACTTTCCATCATTCGAGCTCTTTGTCGAACACTCTTTTGCATAATGACCCATCTCATTGCACTTGAAACATTTCACTAACTGTAAATAAAATTTGGTCTTACCATCACCCTAATCTTTTTTAGTGCAATAACGAGCCTTATGTCCCATCTTACAACATTAGTAGTACTTTCTAGAATTCAAAAGACATTCCCCAGCACACCTTTGACCCCATTTATCACAAACTGAAAACTCAGTTTTCTTACCATCAGACCTTTTTGAAGGATTATTCCCTTTCTCTTGCCCCCTTGGTCTCTTCTTCTGTTGGTTTATAGAACACTTGATTGTCAGAAAACTCCATTTCCACCTTCTCAGCACATCGAACAAGATTTTCATAACTCTTGAACTCACAAGAAGCTAAATCCCTTTGATATTTTGGCATTAATCCTGAGTAAAAATGATTGAGTTTACTTTCAAGGTATCGGATAAAATTTGGAGCATACCTTTCCAATCGAGAGAACTTTTCTTTATAAGCAGCCACTGAGTTGTCCTCTTGCCTCAATTCCACGAATTATTTTTCCATCCTAAGTTGAACAGCCTTAGGAAAATAATTCTTGAGAAACATACCTTTGAATTCATCCCAGTCAAGAGCATCAATCTCTTCAGCGTCCCTGATATTTCTAACCATCAACCACCACTGATCTGATTCACCCTCCAAATGGTAAATTGTAAGACTAACCTTTTGATTGTATGAACACCCCATGACATCGAAAATCTTCTTCAGTTTTTTAATCCACCCTTTAGCTGGAATAGGGTCAGATGATCCACTAAATTATGGGGGATGTTGTCTCCTGAAATGTTCCTCCACTGACATGTTCCTCTGTGGTTGATCTGGCTGGTCTCATGCATGGATACCACCACCATTTATCTCTTGATTCAACTGTGCCATTACTGTAACAAACTGTTCAGTTCCTATTCCAACCATCTCATGATGCTGATTCGGAAGGTCATTTCCTTCTGTATGCCTTCCTAGCACTGCTTCCCTATTTCCTCTGCGGAAAACCATTTTGAACAAACATGTCTTAGATGAAGCAACATAGTAATCTTCAAATGCTATATCATTTCAATTTGACCATAAAAAAATATTTTTGGATAATCATTTAATAGAATTATAACTCCTAATGTTATCTAAAACGACATTTGATGCCAACTATAAGGCACCAGCCTTAAGCATTTCTTAATCTTGAGTTATTACAAGAATACACATTGAGGATCTTTTCAGGTTTAGAGTTTTAGAGAATTAGATCATAAAACATGCATTACATTCCACTTGTAAACAAGGTGGTTAAAATAAAGACAATATTCACTCTTCTTATTAAAGGAAACATATTTAAAATAAAACATGGATTCTTTCATGACACTTCCTTGACACTATCATCACATAATGTACCTTTCCCTTGACCTGTGAAAAACATTTCAAAAACATGGGATGATCATAAATATCTCAGTAAGGGATATAAAAATACGGAAAGGAAACATTATTCCAAGTATACATAATAATTAATGAAAACACAGTTTACTCATAAAGCATAAGCACTTTAACATACCACATCAAATCATGAATGAATCACAGAAATCTTAAGACATAAAGGTAACTTGACGCATTCATAACATTCTTACAGAGGGAGTAACCCTCATGGTTACGTTTGGAATACCCATCATAGTATATTCCCTAAATCTCTTTGGAGGCACCTTAGAGTTTAACTCCTTCGTGTTACCCAATGCATTGGAGAGCTATCATGGGCTCACCCGCCTTTAGTTTATCACGGGACCACCCGTCTTCATAAACAATTCCCATGAACCATAACATAAACATATCACATAAAACATGCATAAAGGAAACAAAACATTTTTACATATCAATCACAAGATATCAATAGAACACATTGATATAATAAAAAAATTATCAAAATCATTTTATGTACCAAAATAAAAGAAAAGTAAAACATGGTATTTATTTTTCATTTTAAAATAAGTTATGGCTTGTAGAGGAAGCCGAAACTCAAATAATGGTCACGACGGCGGAGAAGTCGTTGTCACCACATACGTACGACAAAACATTCCCTTTTTTCATTTAGTAAAATTCTTCATATAGAAATTATTCCTTTTGAATAAATGTAAAAGTAAAAATTGTTTATACACCGTATAAAAGAATGTTGTGTATAAAACAAAATATGCCTCAATGAAAGGAGATTGAAATGAAGTCCCTTACCTTGTATCCGACTTGACTCGATCGTTCTTTAATCTCCTGAATAATAAACAAGAGTTAATTTATACTTTCATAAGAACATTTTTCATGTTCATTATTCCTTTATATCAATTATTACCATGTTATGAACACTATCTAATTATTTAAGTTAATAACGGTCGTTTTGTCGATCATTGGTACTTGAGTAAAAAAAACTCCTTATAATTAAAAGTTTTTCATGTGGTAAAATATCTATTATATCCAGAATTATATTCATGATGTAGATATCATATATATCATATATATCTAGTATATACATGCATTTATAATATTACATAACATTTAGAGGTAATAAATTAAATGCATTGTTCATGGAGACGGTAAGTCGTACGAACACAGGAACACTACTTTCATTTCTATTTCATATTTAATGGAATGAAATCATAATGATATAAAGGTATATTATAATTCTAGTGTAATATAATATATAATATCATTAACTCCATCCTTTATACATCCCACATATGGAATTAACGAATCAAATCACTTTGAGGGGGCGGTAGTCCACACTATCTAAAATGAAGATATCGCGTTTACCCATAATGGAAACCATAAAGGTATGCCATAAATGAAAAATACAGAAGTATAAGGAAAAAATAAATATAATATATATCATATATAAATAGAGTGACATCTTAATGGCCACCATGAAAGGTGGTAAAAGAATATTTAACCCTCATCGTTTCGTGAGGCAGAAATTCTCCATCCACAAAACAGTAAGTTCTTTAACAATTAGACGGAGGTGTGTGTAAGTGTAGCTAGAATAATTCTCATAAGAACATCCTAGAATATTTAATATACTGGTTTTTTTACAAAATAATGGAATAAAAAGAGTTTATGGGGTTGGAGAAGCAAAATGAAACAAAATAACACAAGTGAAGACATTACCATTGAATCGGGTAACTCCTCTTGGTTTGAACCAAAAGGGTTTCTTGAAGAGCTTTCTGCCTAAGGTAAGGCTTATATGATGAAGAGATGGATGTGGAGAGATAAAATGAGCAGGTCATTGCCGAGCCAATGGCTTGAGAGGTGTGGGTATGGAGGTAGAGGTGGGGGCCTTTTATAAGAGGGAGGAGGGGCACTCTTGGAAAGTCAATAAATGTTACTTTATATTAAAATGAGTTTCGAATTTTAAAGGTCACACATTGATATATTTCGAGTATAAGGTGATAATGGTTCAAAATATACACATAAAATAGCTTTTTCCATGTTTATTTCTTAGATTTTAAATTGTCTTGTCATTTTATTTAAATCGTTCATTAATGAGGTAATCGTTGCATCATCATGGTGTCATAAAAAAATTAAATTATTTAATGTCTAAAAAATATAAAAAATACAATGATGTAGGAAATATGTTTATATTTACAATGACTATTTATAGTCCAAGAGATCATTTATGTAGACAAAATTAAAATTGTTTTACTTAGGTGTTACATACTTTTTTGATATTCTCCTTTCTTTAAAAATAAAATGATAAAGTGTCATTATCACCCAAAAGTGATTCCATGGGGTCCCTATGTTTGGAACAAGGCATCCCATGGTCGGAAATGACAAAAACAGTAGCATTAGGACACATGTAGGGGTCATTTTTTATTATTAGGATATTTTTTTATTATCCTTAACTACCTGATTATTAATTAATCATGATAATTAAAGATAATTATCGTCGTTACTATTCATAATTTCCAAAAACAAGAGATTCATAATTACATAATTTGGACCTTCTGATTCCAAATATGGAATCTATTTTACCAAATTCCAAACCCAGAAATTGCAATAATTAATTTAAAAATAATTCCCTTCGTCAAAACAAATAACGGGTTTTTTTGAAACAATATCTATGAAAAGTTTGGCACTTGTTTATGCCCAATTTCAAAGTGAAACTAATTATAATGACCACCATTGGATTAAATGGTAAAAATATATTCTAATTACACTTTAAAACAAATTATAAATATAATCTAATCATATAAATAAATTATATGAAAAAGGAGTTTTGAAATAAAATGCAGTATTTTTCACTATTCATTACTAAAATGAACATTGTCAGAAAAATACCAAAAAATTATCCACGGTAAATTTCAATGTACCCTCCTAAAGAATATGTTTATTTTGACAAATAGAGCTTATAAAATTGTAAAAATTTTGTTTTTAAAAAAGGTTTTCCATCAACAGGCGGCAAAACAATCTTTTAAAAATATTAGAGAATTTAATGATTAAGATTGGATTTATTCTCATTTTAAGCCTTTAAAACACTATCTAATTCAAAAATAGAAAAATATATGAAAATACATAATTCTTCAATTACTTGGGATGTTACAATGAATCATGCTGGACTTCCAAATGAGCAATTGAAGGAGCAACATTCTGTTGGATCTTTCAAGAGGCAGCGTCCACCCAAATTCAGCGAGTCTACTGATCCTTTAGTTGCTTAACAGTGGATGAGTACCAATGAAAAGATATTTTCAGTTTATCAATGTTTTGAATATGATAAAGTTATCTTAGCAGTATATCATTTGGAAGGTGAAGCTGATCAATGGTGGAATCTTATCACGAATAAGAGGCAAAGGGATGAAATTGAATCCATGGAATGGGATGAGTTCAAGAACTTATTTTTCTATAAGTACTTCTCTCCTATTCTTCAAAGAAATATGGAGAAGGAGTTTCTTGAACTGAAGAAAATGGATGATGAATCAGTTGGTACCTACAAAGAAAATTTTACATGACTTTCAAGGTACGCATCTGGGATTATTAACCAACTTGAGAGTAAGATCGATCGATTCTTTAGTGGATTAGAACCAATTCTTAGAAGGGCATTAGACATAAGGGACTTAAATAGCTACGAGGAAATAATTCGATCTCTCAAGGTTGATATGGAGATTGGAGTAACCCATAAGTCATATGGGTTTGATAAGCAGAGGAAAATGGAATTCAAAGGAAAATCTAAAGAGTGCACTAGAAAGAAGATGAGTTTTCCCTTATGCTCAATGTGTGGAAATAAACATTAAGGGAGTTGTCTTAAAGGGACATGTAAATGTTTCAAATGTGGTAAGGAAGGTCATCCGGCATTTGAATGCCGCAATGATGGGAAGAATATGTCTAGTGATGAGAACAAAGAAAAGTCTACACAGAGTGCACCTCCTACACTTCAATGTTATAAGTGCAAGGAAATGGGGAATTATTCCAATCAATTCCCTAATCCAAGGGTCTTTTAGGATGATCGACGTCAACAAACTCTTATGGCCAATGACAAAGGAAAGCCACCTGCTATTTATATCAGCGATGTGGAGTATGATAACGAAGTGGTGAAAGGTACACATACCATCCACTCTAAAGTAGCAATTGTTTTATTTGATTATGGATCCACCCACACTTTTATTTCTAAAGAATTTTCTAAGGGTATCACCGTATTACCTCAATAATCAGATGTTGAGTTAGCTGTGACAACCCTTAATGGCATAATAGTCGCATAAAAAGTTTTCAATTCTTCTGTGATTGAAGTTTGTGGGAAACTGCTTTCTAAAAATCTTGTTATCCTTCCTATAGTTGGATTTGATGTGATTCTTGTCATGGATTGGCTTTCCATATATGGAGCCCATATTTATTTCCAAATAAGGTAAGTCACATTTCATATTCCAGATCAATCTATGATCATCTATCGATGCATGTATGAACATAACCTTCCGGTGGAAATTTGTTTCATCTTATGGGTCTTTATTCCACTAAATGAAAGATATTTATCTCAAATGGATGGTGAGAAACCCACGATTAAAAATATTCCCATTGTACGGGAGTTTGATGATGTATTTCCGGAGGAATTTCCAGGTCTTCCACCAAATTGTGAAGTTGAGTTTTTGATAGAACTCATACCGGGTGCTATGCCTATTTCAAAGACACCATATAGAATGGTCCCAATTGAGTTGCAGGAATTGAAGAAGCAACTCCAAGAGAATATTTATAAGGGATTCATATGCCCAAGTGTGTCACTTTGGGGAGCACATGTTCAATTTGTTAAGAAGAAAGATGGATCAATGAGACTCTTCCTTGATTATCGAGAACATAACTAGATTATTATCAAGTACAAATATCATCTCCCATATCCCAGGAGAGTTTGAAAAATTACATAAAAATTAATTTTACCACTTCTGTGAGTGGAATTTTGAAAATCTAAGAGCCACGATTAATATCAATGATTAATATTTGGTTTAATAAGATAAAAATAATTTTTGGTGAATAGTAACTTTTTACTTTTATTTACCTCGGTTAAAGGTAAATAGGGTAATTAAGGGTAAAAAGGAATTATTATTACCCTAAAACATGTAATAATTCTATTGGATAGGTTTAATTCGACCAGAAACAACATTAGGAATAAAATATGGCCATTTAGGTCCACTTGGATTAGATTCAGACATTTAATATTATTTTATTTAATGAAGTGTTAAAATAGATAAAATCAATGTTTAATTACTAAATCATTTTTAATATAGGGTTATAAATAAGATAAATATAACTATAAATATTCATTATAAAGCTAAAAATATTTCCTACATAATTCTATTGTATTTATAATTTTTAGACTTTAAATAATTTAATTTATTTATGACACAATGATGACGTAGTAATTACTTTATTAGTGAAATATTAACATAATTGAAAATATAAATACCCAAATAAATGAAATTTGAGACTTTTTATGAATTAAAATAATTTTATAGGTTAATATGACATATTATTATTGATTTAAATTAATTTATTTTGAACTAATCACTCTGTTATAAGTTTTAAAAAATTCAATTACCAAATAGTGTCAAAATTGACATAAATTTGTTTTTAAAACAAATATTATATTATTAATTGTTATTTTATTCTAAAAAATTTAAGGTTCGGCCAAATAACTTAGATAATGTTATATATATTAATAATGAACCACTTGGGGTTCTTTTGTCTTGTTATAGTATGTTTATAAAACATATAGTGTAAGAAAACAAAAAGACACGGTAAAAGTTAAATTATTTAAGTAAGGGTTAAATCTAAATGATAAGTTTAAAATAGTAACCTAAATTTGTCTAAAATCTATTGGTTGAGAGGATTTAGAACCATCCCCACCTTATATTCTAAATTAATCAATTTGGAGATATTAAAAACTGAATATGACTTTATTATAAAATAATATTTTAAGTTTTTCCTAAAGTGCCCCTCTCCTACCTTATAAAAGGGCACCTCCTCCCTCTCCTCCTCACACCACATTGAGCCTCCAATTTCAGAAAAACCCTGACAATTTCTCTTCTCCATTTCCCTAGATACATCCAATATGTCTTGGTATTCTTCAAAGAACAATGTTAGTTGCCTAACAGGATGTTTCCGGGAGGCGTGTCGAAGAAGAGAAAATATCCATTACCGATTAGTTCAAATTTACTTCTTCTTCTACTTCCTCTTATTTAGTTGTTTCATTATGATGTAATAACATCAGTATCACTCATATAATTATATGTTATTATAAATATGAAACAACCCTATTTCACCTTCTATCCATCCTATGGAAAACGAAACCACCGTGCGTGTGTACGTACGGAATACTGTCTCCATGTTGTGGTGTAATATGTTTTCCACCACCACCTTTCTGGGATGGGTATAATGGTGTAAGGAATAAATATATATTATTATTGTAATGTGATATTTATTCCGAAATATTATACATATACTCAATACAATTCCACGATCATGGGAACGATATCATCGCTCGTGCGTATGTATGGCCTACTGTCTCCACGATGTGATGCGACTCGTTCTACATGATATTCATTTAATAATGATTATATAAATGGATTTAATGAATAAATATGATATATGATACACTAATACCATTTTTTAAATGAGGACTCTATATCCTAAAAATAATAATAAGAATTTATTCGACAAAACATGTATAAGAACTTAAAGCAATAAACACCCGAATAACAAGTTGCAATGAAATATTACTAAAAAGAAGCTAAGAATATAACCATACATGTTATAATAACAATGATTATGATTCTGGAATAAGTGAATAAAATTATTTAAATCATTATACAGTAGTTTCGGACACGTATGAAGCAAATCAGACTTAAGTTAAGGTAAAATCTCACAATCTCATTTTTATCCGAGATTGTTTATACTTCAGAATTTATATGGGAATATTTATCATCCACATACATGTTTCCACAATATGTAATATTATTTCTATCCTCCTACAATTTTTTAAATCCAATTTCACCCATTGGTGAGTTTTTAGTAAAAGATATTAAAATAATCTTTTGTCGTTTTTAGTACGAGTTACTTTTTGACTTTTCCGGCCAAAGTACGAGATGAATGTTTTTTAAACTTATACTACCTAAATGTATTTTTAGAAAAAAAATTCCATTAAGATTCCTTTAAAAGTTTTCAATTTTATTTTTAATCAAATTTATTTAGTTTAAAATTGTATGACATTTTAAGAAAGAAAAAAAATTTGAAGTAGAAAGGATATTTTCTTCAAGAATGAAGCTCAAGTGTTTTATAATAATTATTTTCCATTTAAGATAATATAGGGTTCTGTTTCTATAACTATTTTTACATTGATTTGATTATGTTATGATGGAATTATTTTTATGATGTCATTTTATCTTATATGGATTATGTTTAAATGGCATGATGTTTAAGAATCCCATTTTTATTACATGGGTTATGCTATGATGTATGATTTATGATCTTGTGGCCCACATAAGAATGGTATAATTATGAGATGGGTGGGACCTATATCTAACTCCAACGCATTGGGTAAATATTTATTTCTCATGAGATAGACATGGCTAGAATGGAAGGTTAATCCGGTTCAGTGAAACATGACTGAAACGAGGAGTGAACTCATTTCAGAAATGGACTTTGTCTACTAAGATAGTCTTGGCAATGTGTCTTGACAACTAATAAAGAATTATCTATGATTATGTGTGCATGACACAGTGTTTCTTGTTATTATTATTGGGATTACATTTCACTAACATGATTTATCCCATGTTATGATATTATGATCTCTTTTGCAGGTTAATATTTTCAAAATGTTATTTTCTTATGAATATGATATGATTGATATTTCTTTTGTTTACCCTTACTGAGCCTTTGAGCTCACCCTTTTTTATGTTTTATTTTCCCCAGGTCCGGAAGAAGGGAATTAAGTATGATATGCCCAAAGGGACTCTAGACGTGATAATATAAAAGGGAGACAGTGTTGATGATTTATGAACCAGTTGTTTATGTTTCCCAGTTTCTTAAGACACTATACCAATAGGGTCCTTTCATGGTTTTGTTATATGTTGTAATAATCGTGCTTCAATTTTGAAGTAATAACAATGTATGTAATGTATGGGTCGTTATAATGATCATAGTTCAAATGGGCTTCTACCACACCTAGAGTGATACCGGGATTTCTGGAGAGGTTTTCTGGGATGGGCTTGTAGGATGTTGGTAGGTTTGTAACTAGAGTGGTATCGGGTTTCTTAAGAGGTTCAACAGGATGGGATAGTAGGTTTCATATAGGCTTTCACCTATAGTGATACATGAATTACAACATAGTAATGTCATGGACTGGCTCATGTTATAAATTAATCATAAAAATGGAATGACTTATGACAAGTTTTCCAAGATAAAGCACAATCTTGGATTAATTTATCACTTATACTTGTTTAGATAAAATTATATGGTATCTACTATACATAATTTACATGATTGTTTCCATGCATATTCCATATCCAGACACTTATATAATTTAATGTAATTAAACTGTTAATGAACATGAAATGATTATAAATGGAATCCAATGATTGTAAGACTGTTTAATTTCATGTACTTTATATCTTAATTTTTTCACTATTGTAAACTGCATATTATATATATTCACTGACATATCGACAAAGATCATGGGTGGTTTCCTACAGGGATTTAGTATCACATCGTGTTTGGGTTATGTTTTTGGACCCAAATAGACAATATTGTTTCCGATGATGATTAGGGTAAGAACCCTTCTACAGGTACATGATATGTTGTTTAGGAGTATGAGAGAATGGGACCAATCCATGTTTTGAAATGCTTCTGAGTTTATTTGGTCCTTTTTGTACTTTTGGAACTCATATTATTTATTATTACACAATATCCTATTATAGATGTTTTCCAAGAACAAGTGACGTGGAGAATCATCCTTTCTATGCTATCACATATTGTTGTTTTTGTTATTAGTCTACCAATATTTATTTTTTTATGGTACTAATGCTTCCTCTATTGAATTGTTAATGTTTTGGTTGTGTTACACTGTTCTAATGAAGGCATTTTTCCCCAATATCACACATATGCCCTCACATCTAGTTGGCATCCATTTGGGTTCGTGGAAATGTTCTTGAATCAATGTGGATAATGGGTAGGAGAACATTTTAGTGGCATTAAGATCCGGGACGTTACTGTGATTACATCACATAAGAAGGAATATTTTTTAGATAGAACCCACACATTTTATAAAGTGCATGAAATTTATCATGAACTAAATGATAAAAGGAATAACTGTTAATTACAGTAAATGATCTTTATGTTCCTATTTTCTCTTAGAATATATGATAATACCAACAATAAATAATATCATTTATTTTAAGGTAATATATAAATACTCTATTAATTAAATCATTGATGATTTCTAGAGAATATATATGTATAAAAGGAATAACTATTAATTCGTAGTCTCAATATAGTTTACAAAAAGTAATCTTGGATATATCTTCTCTCTTTACCATTTATTATTGGCTTCTAAATATATTATCCACCTTTAAAAAGTACACTCCCCCTCTATTTTTATTATATAAATCATAAATACATGGTTGATGATACTTTTTATTGTTCTTAATATTGATAATTACATGACAATGAATGAAATGTCACATTGATACATCCATGTTCTTGGAAAATAATATTGATGTACCCTAGGGGGAAACACTTGAGTTTACAAATCCCTTGTATGGATTCAATTTGAATTTTCTTCATTAATTATACCATATTATTGAAGTTTATTCTATATGGACTCTTTTATATTGGAGTAGAACTAGGTATGTACTTAATTGAAAACCTAACCAAATGTTTTGGTTCAAGACGAGGTATTGCTTAAGAAAATAAATTAACATACTCCCATAAAAAAAGTACAGATCCTATTTTGAATTAATCACCAACCATTTGTGCCAAGAGTATCTTCTTATTGGGTATCAAGAATAATATTATGGAATTATTTTCTGAAGGGATTTCATATCATTCATCCACTGATATTTTATAACGAGATGATTTTGGATTAGAAAATAGATTTAATTATTTTTATAAATGATATTTTCTTTATTTAGAGATAATTAATGCATTCCCAATACAAAATTTAATTCTTAAAAGAGACAAAGAAATAGATATACCAAAATTATCTTCTAACAAACCACAATTAGATCAGAGTTTTATATCTTGGTTGTCACGCCCGGACTTTTTTGAGGTATGCGTTTAATTTTAAATTTTTATTTCATAAATTAATTGCCGGTTTATTTAAACTTTTCGGTTGTATCATGAGCCGAACCTGGTTTGGGTTGCCCGTTGGGGTAACGGTGCGCGCGCGCGGGCCTTTCGCCGCTCGGCGCACGGGTAGGGGATGGGAAAGGCCATGCAGCTTTGCCTTTTTCAACGCACGGTGCCCCTCGCGCGGACGAATCAAATGGCAGATGTTAACTTTTATTATTATTTTAATTATTATGATTATAATTGATACTATTATTATTATTATTATTATTAATGTTATGCTTTTATTATTGTTATTATTATCTTTATAATTATTATGATATCATTATTATTATTGCTAATATATTATTATTATTGTTATGCGGTTACTATTATTAAGTTTTGATAATTATTATTACTAATAATATTATTATTTCTAATGTATTATGATATTTAATATTATTGTATTATATTAGATTGTTTAACTTTCTTTTTTTCCCCTAGGGAACCCTAGCCGCCACCCCCCACTCTCATCTTTATTTTTATTCTTTTCTTTTTTTCTTTCCTTCTCCTCTTCTTCTCCCCACGCCGTCTCTCCTCCATCCGCGGCGCACCCGTTCCCCGGCTCATCCGCGCTCCCCTTCCTCCTCCTTCTCTCTCTTTTTTTTCTTTTCTTCTTCTCCTCTCCTTCTTCTTCTCTTCTCACCCGCCGCACCTCCTGCATCCGCGCTCCCCTCTCCCCACTCTTCTTCTTCCAGCCGCTCACCTCCCTGCTCGGCGACACCAGCAGCCGCAACCGCTGCCTCCTGCGTCGGACCAGCAGCAGCACCCTCCTCTCGCCGGATCTTCGAAGCCACATCGGACCCCTGCTGCTACTTCTGCTCGGCCACTCTTCTGCTCACCGGCGCACCACCCCTCCGCTCAGCCTCTCTCCCGGCCTGCTGCTCCCTTGCACCCCCAGCCGACCTGCTGCTCCCTTGCACCCCCCAGCCGGCCTGCTGCTCCCTTGCACTTTCTCTTCCCCCCCCCCTTGGCGAGCCGAAATCCACGCCCCTCCGCTGTCGCGCCTCCCTCCTGTTCACCGGCGCCAGTCCTACTTCGCTCCGCCAAAGAAGCCGTTCAGTTTTTTTTCAATCAATTCTATCTTTTTATTTTATTTACATTTTGATTACTAACGTTTTATTCTGTTATTATTATTACCAGGTTAATAATATTATTATTATTATTGTATTATTATTACTATTATTATTATCATATTCTTATTATTATTATTATTATACTATTATTATTATACTACTATTGTGATTATTATTATTATTATTATTATCATATTACTATTATTAATATTAATATTATTGTTATTATTATTATTTATAATTATTATTATTATTACTATTATTATTGCTATTGTTATTATATTATTATTATTATTCTATGTTATTATTATTATTATAGTAATTATTATTATACTATATTATTACTTCTACTGTTATTATTATTATATTTTTAACATTTTATTATATTATTATTATTATTATTATTATTATTATTTTGTTCTCGCTATTATTATTTTCATCATTATTATTTATGTTAACAATTTTCTAAAACCCGTGGAGCGTTATGCTGTTTTTAGGACCTGGTTGACGGCTCAAGATGGTGCGGCCGCGACGCAACTGGAGTCTTGCGCCGTGTCTTTTTTCCGCGCCCGTTTGAGGTAGGTGGTTCCGCACTCAGTTATCTTTTGGCAATCTTTTGCATGCTGGTTTTATTTTTCATTACCCTGCCGATTAGTTCTCATATTGACAATTAGTTTTTAATTACTTTTTAAATGTGCATCTAATTTTTCCAGTGGCCTATTTATGTGGTGAAAGTTCTTTTCTTTTATTGCGGAAACTCACTTTGGCTGTTATTTATTATCTGTAAACTGTGCAGTGTGGTCTAAGTTTTTTAAAAGGGGAAAAGGAAAGAGGAGATTTTGGTGTGTGTGTGTGGTTTTCAAAAAAAGATATCAGTGTGCAGGTGACACGTTTGGCTCTAAGTGATAAAGTGACATACTATATGAACTTTGATCTTTAGGTGAGCACAAGGAGGGAAGCCATGGAATTATGTGGGGAGACTGGGACTAGTGAGCTAGTGTTCCGGAGATGTCCCGACCCGGTTTCACTGGCAGGTTTGACGACTGCAACACTAACTAAACTTTTGATATCTGAGGGTCGTGGCCTTCTAAGCCACGTGTTCTGAGGGTCGTGGCCTTCTATGCCACGTTATCTGAGGGTCGTGGCCGCCTAAGCCACGTTTCACCGAGACACGACGTTCTAGGATCCCGCTAGTCTAGTACCCATAGGGCTTTTCCCATTCTTTGGTGCCACTAGTTACCTTGCGTGCATGCTGATACGTGTTATGTCACTTGAACTGCTATCCTAATGTGTTTATCTTGAACTGCCTTTCTTTTAAATCATTTTATGAAAAACCATTTTATTTTGCACTTCTTTCTATCTTTATTTCAGCATTGCATTTGGTTGTCTATTGATAGTTGTGTGTGAAATCTTTTATTGGTGATATCCTGCTGGGCGATTGCTCACACCCTACTTACACCCTTGGGTGTAAGTAGACTTGTTTACTTCTGATACAGGTAGGGGTCCAGCTTTTGGGAGCAGTGGTTTAGGTTGTTAGCAGGACTATCTACGTGGCGTTTTGGTGGTGGCCTAGAGGCGGTGTCCTTACACCGGGCGACAGTCCTTAGGTTGGTCTTTTGTTATCTTGTTTTGGTGTTATTTGGGTTTTGAGTACTTGTGAACCAAAAACCTGTTTGGTTGTCTACATGTTTGACTGTAACCTTTACCTCTGTTTGGTTTACTTTGGTTGCCTGCTTTACATTTGTTCACTCGGGTAAACCGTTCCCAAGGTTAATTTGATACCCGGGCACTTGTGCCAGCCCGTGGGGATCGGGAACGCCCTTCGGGCCGTGCCGCGGGCCGAGTCGGGCGTCGGTTTGGATGGCGACCCGATTCGGTTCGTGACAAAATGGTATCAGAGGCAGGTTGTTGGGGGTTTATGTTATTTGGGATGAGTTGGGTTATACATGTGTTGGGTCTGTCGGGGCTCAGAATTCATGTTGCGAGTAGGGTGCCTGGCCAGCACGCCTCGTGACAGATACTGAGTCACCATGGGATGTCAGGGTGCTTGTTTCACTTTTTTTCTCGGTGGGACGTGCAGGCTGCAGACTGTGCGTGGACACCAGGTAAGGAAAGTAAAGCTTTTATATGGATTCATTTTTGCATTGATGAATAATTATCTTGTTGGAAAATTTATTCCCTTTTATTGATGGGTTTCTTTCCTGATTGCTGCTCTTTTTCAGTAAGATGCCTCCCCGGAGAGTTCCCATGCATCCACGGGAGGAAGCCAGAGAGAGTTCTCCCGCGCCGCTTGATCAGAGATTTGTTGAGGCGATGGTCCGAGCCGTTCAGGCTTTAGGACAAGGGGCGACTCCTGCCCCCGCCCCTGTTCCAGCTAGAGGGGAAGAGTTTGGCTCCAGAAAGGACAGAGTTCAGGAGTTTCTGAGGAGCAAACCTCCTTCTTTCCGAGGTGGTTCAGAACCTCAGGAGGCAGAGGAGTGGCTTGAGAAGATAGAACGCATGTTCGATTTCCTTGACACGCCTGAGGAAGTCAGGGTGAAGTGCGCCTCGTTCCAGCTCGAGGGTTCCAGTCGCAAATGGTGGGAATCAGTGGTCCAGGATGGGAAGCACGAGAACATGAGCTGGAAGGATTTCAAGGGTATCTTCAACGAGCAGTATTGTCCAGAGTTTGTAGCCTATGCTAGATCTCGGGAGTTCATGGAGCTATCACAGGGGAATCAGACAGTGATGGAGTATGCCAATCGCTTTGCTGAACTGGTACGGTACGCACCTGAGATAGTTTTGAGCGAATTCTTGAAAGCTCGGAAGTTTGAGAAGGGCCTTCGACCAGAAATTCACTCCGGGGTTTTCTTGTTCAAGCTAAAGAATTATGCTGAGGTGGTCGATCGTGCTTGTATGGCCGAGATTGACCAGAAGGGAAAGTCAGGGTTTTCTGGATCAGTGTCAGGGCTTGGCAGTGGCAGTTCATCTGAGAAGAAAAGGAAGCGTGATGAGCAATGGAAGAAGGGTGATGGAAGCTCAGGTCATCCTCCCAGGCAGTTTTCATCTGGGGCTTCTGGTGCAGGGTCGGTTGTATGCCATCAGTGCGGAAGGCCAGGGCACATCCGACCTGTTTGTCCATACCCTCCCAGACCATGCCATGGATGTGGAATGGTGGGACATCTACAGCGCTTCTGCAGGACTGCACGCCCTTATCAGAGTGGGGCTGGATCAGTGGCTTCTAGAGGGCTATCAGTTCAGTCAGAGCCGACCAGGATGACAGGATCTCGGTTTGGTGGGCATGGTGGTAGGACCGGATCGTCTTCAGGGCAGAGCCATGTCAGGGCATAGCCTCAGGCGAGCGGTCGCTCTCAGGCAGGGACCAGGCAACTGCATGCTGTGGATCAGGCACCAGCGGGATCTGATACAGGGCCTTCGACGGTTCGAGGTACTATTCTGGTTTCATCTTCTATAGCTGCAGTTTTATTTGATACTGGTGCTTCAGTTTCTTTTATATCTGCTCGTTTTGTGAATCTGCTGAACCTACCATCCGAGCTTTTATCGTGTGCTATGGAGTTGGTAACGCCGTTGGGGAAAAAGAGGGAGCAAGGTCCTAAGTGCCGATCGTGCGCACTCTCTGTGTCGGGTGTCGAGATGGAATGGGATTTGTTGGTCCTTGACATGGACCTATTTGATGTGATCCTCGGTATGGACTGGCTGTTGCGCTTCCAGGCGCACATTGATTGCTATCGACACCGAGTCAGCTTTACAGCACCAGATGGGACTCCTCATCTTTTTCACGGAGAATGGGATCCTCGGTCGGGACATGCGGGACCTCCACTCCCTGAGCCTGGAAATCTTGCTTATCAGTTGTCATCGCTCGCGCTGGAGGACGATGGTGGTATTTCACAGGGCGGGTTACCACGTGTAGTGGAAGAGTTCCCAGAGGTTTTCCCAGATGATTTTTCTGGCTTACCCCCAGAGCGAGACGTGGAGTTCTCGATTGAGTTGGCGCCGGGAACACAGCCTATATCTCTTCCCTCATATCGCATGGACCCCACCGAATTGAGGGAATTAAAGATACAGCTGGACGATTTGGAATCCAAAGGATTCATTCGCCCGAGCGTCTCTCCTTGGGCCGCACCGGTTTTATTCGCGAAGAAGGCCGATGGAACCCTTCGGTTGTGCATTGATTACCGGAAGCTGAACAAGGTAACCATCAAGAATAAATACCCTTTGCCTCGGATTGACGATTTGTTTGACCAGCTGAAGGGAGGAAAGTGGTTCTTCAAGATTGATTTGCGTTCGGGATACAACCAGCTCAGGGTGAGAGAAGCAGATATCTCGAAGACGGCTTTCCGAAGCAGGTACGATCACTTCGAGTACTTGGTCATGCCTTTTGGACTGACGAATGCTCCTGCAGTTTTTATGGCACTCATGAATAGGGTATTCCACCAATATCTCGACTCATTTGTCGTGGTATTCGTGGATGACATCCTGGTCTACTCTGGATCTGAGGAGGAGCATGAGCACCACCTGCGCGTTGTTTTGGGCACATTGCGGGATCACCGCCTGTATGCCAAACTCTCAAAGTGCACTTTCTGGATCAGGGAAGTGAAGTTTTTGGGGCATGTCGTCTCAGAACATGGGGTTTCAGTGGATCCCGAAAAGATCAGAGCATTTATGTCTTGGGAGAAGCCGAGAAATGTGTTTGAGATTAGGAGTTTTCTGGGCTTGGCTGGTTATTACAGGCGCTTTGTCCGGGACTTCTCGCGGCTTGCCTCCCCCATGACCGCACTCACCCGGAAAGGGGTGAAGTTTGAGTGGAGCCCACAGTGCCAGACATCTTTTGAGGAGCTGAAGCGGCGGTTGACCACCGCACCTGTGTTGACCTTACCAGAGTCAAGAAAGGGCAATGTGGTGTACTGTGATGCGTCAGGTATGGGCCTTGGATGTGTGCTCATGCAGGATGACCATGTGGTGGCTTATGGTTCTCGCCAACTCCGGCCACATGAGAAGAACTATCCGACTCACGACTTAGAGTTGGCGGCAGTGATGCATGCTTTGAAGACGTGGCGCCACTATCTTTTTGGGGAGAAGTTTGTGGTATATTCTGACCACAAGAGCCTGGCCTATATTTTCTCTTAGAGGGATCTCAATTTGAGGCAGCGCCGTTGGGTCGAGTACCTACAGGGTTTTGATTTTGATATTGTCTATACCCCTGGCAAGGGGAATGTGGTAGCTGACGCATTGAGCAGAAAAGTACCAGTGCAGGCGTTGAAGAAGTCCAGCGATGAGTGGACCTTGATGGGGCTTTTCGCCCAGTTGCATTTGGAGAGCAGGGAGCACAGTGGAGGTACTTTCTTGGCTAGCATCCAGTTGACTCCTACCCTTCTAGAGTTTATTCAGCAGGAGCAGCCTGGTGATGAGTTTTGTCAGCGATCTATGAAGTTTCTCCATGGTGGGGAGACTCCTTCTGATTGGTCTTTGTCTTCCCAGAGGGTCCTATGCTTCAAGGGCCGTGCTGTAGTGCTGTTGTCTCTGTGAAAGGTGGTGATGCAGGATATCCACCAGTCTCAGTGGGCCGTCCATCCTGGTACCACAAAGATGTACTACGATGTTCGCCGGCAGTTCTGGTGGCCAGGTATGAGAAGGGACATAGCCGACTTCGTATCCCGATGTTATACTTTCCAGCAAGTGAAAGCAGAACATGAGAGACCGTCTGACCTACTCCAGCCATTACCCATTCCTACCTGGAAGTGGGACGAGGTCGCCATGGACTTCATAATTGGCCTTCCTCGTACACCTCGAGGGAGGAATGCTATCTGGGTGGTGATTGACTGTTTGACTAAGTCTGCTCACTTTATTCCGATTAGAGATACAGCGAAGGTAGAGGAACTGGGCCGCTTGTATGTTCAGGAGGTGGTCAGACTTCATGGCGTGCCGTCGGTAATTGTTTCTGACAGGGACCCCTGCTTTACATCACGGTTTTGGGGAGGCCTCCAGAAGGCTTTGGGGTCGCAGATTAAGATGAGCACGGCATACCATCCTCAGACCGATGGCCAGACAGAGCGGGCGAATCAGATTCTGGAAGACATGCTCTGAGCCTGTGTGCTAGATTTTGGAGGCTCATGAGATAGCCATTTGGGGCTGGTCGAGTTTTCTTACAATAAAAGTTACCAGTCTTCCATCAGAATGGAACCCTTTTAGGCGCTCTATGGCCGGCCTTGTTGGTCTCCTCTGTGTTGGGCTGAGGTAGGAGAGGCCTCACTCTTGGGATCGAGTCTTGTACAGGAGACGTCTGAGAAGGTCAAGCTGATTAGGCAGCGGTTGTTGACAGCTCAGAGTCACCACAAGTCCTATGCAGATCAGAGGCGGTGGGACATTGAGTTTTCAGTGGGGGACAGAGTGTTCCTGAAAGTGGCCCCTCGCTTGGGTCACCGTCGTTTGGGGAAACAGGGGAAGCTGACACCGAGATTTGTCGGACCTTTCGAGATTCTTGAACGGATTGGAAAGGTGGCATACAGGTTAGCTTTTCCCTTGCAGTTGACGTCGATTCACGACGTATTTCATGTCTCCCAACTGAAGAAGTACAACCCCGACCCGTCGCATGTGCTGAATTGGGAGGAGATGGAGATAGAGTCTGACTTGTCTGTGGTCGAGTGACCAGTGCATATAGTGGATTCTCGGGAAAATGTGCTGCGTGGAAAGTCCATTCCTCTGGTCCATGTTCTTTGGCAGTACGGGAATGACGAACACGAGACTTGGGAGCGGAAGTCATTGGTTGAGCAGGAGTACCCATTTCTATTCTCTGATCAGGCTTTGAGCTGACTTTCCGAGGGCAGAAAGTTTTCATGGTGGGGAGAATTGTCACGCCCGGACTTTTTTGAGGTATGCGTTTAATTTTAAATTTTTATTTCATAAATTAATTGCCGGTTTATTTAAACTTTTCGGTTGTATCATGAGCCGAACCTAGTTTGGGTTGCCCGTTGGGGTAACGGTGCGCGGGCGCGGGCCTTTCGCCGCTCGGCGCACGAGTAGGGTATGGGCAAGGCCATGCAGCTTTGCCTTTTTCAACGCACGGTGCCCCTCGCGCGGACGAATCAAATGGAAGATGTTAACTTTTATTATTATTTGAATTATTATGATTATCATTGATACTATTATTATTATTATTATTATTATTAATGTTATGCTTTTATTATTGTTATTATTATCTTTATAATTATTATGATATCATTATTATTATTGCTAATATATTATTATTATTGTTATGCGGTTACTATTATTAGGATTTTGATAATTATTATTACTAATAATATTATTATTTCTAATGTATTATGATATTTAATATTATTATATTATATTAAATTGTTTAACTTTCTTTTTTCCCCCTAGGGAACCCTAGCCGCCACCCCCCACTCTCATCTTTATTTTTATTCTTTTCTTTTTTTCTTTCCTTCTCCTCTTTTTCTACCCACGCCGTCTCTCCTCCATCCGCGGCGCACCCGTTCCCCGGCTCATCCGCGCTCCCCTTCCTCCTCCTTCTCTCTCTTTTTTTTCTTTTCTTCTTCTCCTCTCCTTCTTCTTCTCTTCTCACCCGCCGCACCTCCTGCATCCGCGCTCCCCTCTCCCCACTCTTCTTCTTCCAGCCGCTCACCTCCCTGCTCGGCGACACCAGCAGCCGCAACCGCTGCCTCCTGCGTCAGACCAACAGCCGCACCCTCCTCTCGCTGGATCTTCGAAGCCACATCGGACCCCTGCTGCTACTTCCGCTCGGCCACTCTTCTTCTCACCGGCGTGCCACCCCTCCGCTTAGCCTCTCTCCCGGTCTGCTGCTCCCTTGCACCCCCAGCCGACCTGCTGCTCCCTTGCACCCCCCAGCCGTCCTGCTGCTCCCTTGCACTTTCTTCCCCCCCCCCTTGGCGAGCCAAAATCCACGCCCCTCTGCTGCCGCGCCTCCCTCCTGTTCACCGGCACCACTCCTCCTTCGCTCCGCCAAAGAAGCCGTTCAGTTTTTTTCAATCAATTCTATCTTTTTATTTTATTTACATTTTGTTTACTAACGTTTTATTCTGTTATTATTATTACCAGGTTAATAATAATATTATTATTGTATTATTATTACTATTATTATTATCATATTATTATTATTATTATTATTATTATACTGTTATTATTATACTTCTATTGTGATTATTATTATTATTATTATTATGCTATTACTATTATTAATATTAATATTATTGTTATTATTATTATTTATAATTATTATTATTATTATTACTATTATTATTGATATTGTTATTATATTATTATTATTATTCTATGTTATTATTATTATTATTATAATTATTATTATACTATATTATTACTGCTACTATTATTATTATTATATTTTTAACATTTTATTATATTATTATTATTATTATTATTATTATTTTGTTATCGCTATTATTATTATCGTCATTATTATTTATGTTAACAATTTTCTAAAACCCGTGGAGCGTTATGCTGTTTTTTGGACCTGGATGACGGCTCAAGACGGTGCGACCGCGGCGCAACTGGAGTCTTGCGCCGTGTCTTTTTTCCGCGCCCATTTGAGGTAGGTGGTTCCGCACTCAGTTATCTTTTGGCGATCTTTTGCATGCTGGTTTTATTTTTCATTACTGTGCCGATTAGTTCTCATATTGACAATTAGTTTTTAATTACTTTTTAAATGTGCATCTAATTTTGCCAGTGGCCTATTTATGTGGTGCAAGTTCTTTTCTTTTGTTGCGAAAACTCACTTTGGCTGTTATTTATTATCTGTAAACTATGCAGTGTGGTCTATGTTTTTTAAAAGGGGAAAAAGAAAGAGAAGATTTTGGTGTGTGTGTGTGGTTTTCAAAAAAAGATATCAGTGTGCAGGTGACACGTTTGGCTCTAAGTGATAAAGTGACATACTATATGAACTTTGATCTTTAGGTGAGCACAAGGAGGGAAGCCAGGGTATTAGGTGGGGAGACTGGGACTAGTGAGCCAGTGTTCCGGAGATGTCCCGACCCGGTTTCACTGGCAGGTTTGACGACTGCAACACTAACTAAACTTTTGATATCTGAGGGTCGTGGCCTTCTAAGCCACGTGTTCTGAGGGTCGTGTCCTTCTAAGCCACGTTATCTGAGGGTCGTGGCCACCTAAGCCACGTTTCACCGAGACACGACGTTCTAGGATCCCGCTAGTCTAGTACCCATAGGGATTTTCCCATTATTTGGTGCCACCAGTTACCTTGCGTGCATGCTGATACGTGTTATGTCACTTGAACTGCTATCCTAATGTGTTTATCTTGAACTGACATTCTTTTAAATCATTTTATGAAAAACCATTTTCTTTTGCACTTCTTTCTATCTTTATTTCAGCATTGCATTTGGTTGTCTTTTGATAGTTGTGTGTGGAATCTTTTATTGGTGATATCCTGCTGGGCGATTTCTCACACCCTACTTACACCCTTGGGTGTAAGTAGACTTGTTTACTTCTGATACAGGTAGGGGTCCAGCTTTTGGGAGCAGTGGTTCAGGTTGTTAGCAGGACTATCTATGTGGCGTTTTGGTGGTGGCCTAGAGGCGGTGTCCTTACACCGGGCGACAGTCCTTAGGTTGGTCTTTGGTTATCTTGGTTTGGTGTTATTTGGGTTTTGAGTACTTGTGAACCAAAAACCTGTTTGGTTGTCTACATGTTTGACTGTAACCTTTACCTCTGTTTGGTTTACTTTGGTAGCCTGCATTACATTTTTTCACTCGGGTAAACCGTTCCCAAAGTTTATTTTGATACCCGGGCACTTGTGCCAGCCCGTGGGGATCAGGAACGCACTTCGGGCTGTGCCGCGGGCCGAGTCGGGCGTCGGTTTGGATGGCGACCCGATTCTGTTCGTGACATTGGTTATAATCAACACACCACTAATAATTTTCCCTCATAATTCAACATCCAATGTTTGAGGTGGTGGATAAAAACACCTAGAAAACATTAATGATATTAAGAAATGTGAAAAACCATAATAAAATAATTCATTCACTTATATGGATTTTTCATCCTCATGATTTTTGATTCATCATCCCCATGAATGATTCCATTACCTCATTCATCATGATAAGAAGTTCATCTGTCCATTGTCCATTTCACTCGTTATTTACATGATTCCTCCTCATTCCCTCTATTTTTATAATAGAAGAAAACATTATTAAGAAACAAGATAATTTTAGTAATATTGTTATTTGAAAGGGATTTTATATCCTAAAACAACATTCTTAATGAGGTAAATATTTTAATCTTCTTTAATAATAGTCAAATTTTATTTACATCCTTTATAATGATTCTTAAAAATCATGTGATTAACCAAACATATCCCTATAGATTACCATACTAGGAATGAAGAAAATCACATTATCATGCAGTAGTTGAGTATCGATCCAAATCCCAATTCACCCTCTTAATATTTATTGCCCATAGTTACAACTATTCCATATCCACATCAGTTTTTAGTATCCAGATGGGGATTTCATTTCTCAAACCCACTCTCTTTATACTTCAATAAAATTCTAGGATGTTTTTATATAATTATACATAACCGGAGCATTCAAACAAATTTTATATTACCCAAAATTTCAAAAATAACTAAACTATTCTCTAATACCAAATATGGAATCCCAAAATTTTAATACAAAAAACTTCATTACATGGTACAACACTTAATAACACCAACGATCTTTTAATGTTTATCTGCTTGGAAATAAGAAAAATTATGCATGAATAACATAAAATAAATATTGTAATCCACATTAAAGGTCTAATTATAGGTTTATACTTTCTTAAATTTACAATATCTCATAATCTTATGATGTAAATAAAAATAAAGGGGTGAGCATAATTCTCAATAAGGGAATAAATAAAGGATATATTTAGCATGTGACCATGAGGCATATCAATAAGGAATGAGAATAATAAAATTAGGAATATAATAATATAAATACCATTAATCATAAAATTGAATTTTTTTTACAAAATAAAGATGATACATCAATAAGCATAACACCAAGTCCTACCACCATGGTGTCATAAATCAAAATTTCTAGGGATTTTCACCATGTTATCATAAAACTTGTCATCTCTAGAGATTAATTATTTACCAAATGCATTGGAGAAATATCATGGAACACACTTCATATGTCATCATTCATATGATCCATATTCATTATAATAAATCATTTCATGAATATCTCATGGGGGGAAATTAATTTTCTTAAAATAAAATCATTTGGTACATAAGTTCTTAGATAATAGAACATGACCTCATTTTCCAAACCTAGACAGAGAATGTGGTTTTTTACATGTAAATCAGAAAATAAATAAACTGTATTTATATCTTGATGAATACCCATGTAAAATTAATACATTTTCATATTCATACAATTATAATTTCTCATGAAGAAGATACAAATTCAATAAATGGATTTGGAAACATGACAAGTATAATATATAGTTTAAGAAAAAGGATACATGATTGGGGATAAAGGTATCCCATTTATAAACATCCATTTTTGTATTAATGTTAAGATAATCTTTTTTAAATATTATGACATAAAATTTATAGGATAAACAAAAAATAGTTAATTTATTGTAAAAATTGAGTAGATAATTCCCATACCTTGAAAAGTTGTGTCCTAAAACATTAGGAAGGATCCTTGAGGAATTAAGGAAACCATATAGGGACTAATTTCAATGTAATATAACAATAAAATTAGTTATTATGGAATTGGAGTTGATAAGAATAGGGTGGGTGGGTATTTATAGGAAAATTTGGGGAATTGTTTAAAAAATTACAAATATAGGCCCTGTAATTCTAGGTTGTAGAAAATGAAAAACCATTGACTTGCTCATGGTTTTTACTCATGGTTTCCAACATCTGATTGGTTTTTTATATTATATTAATCGATTAGACCCAAATCCATATTTTAAAGTTAATTTGGATATTGGAAAGTGATTTTAATAAAATATATAGTTTTCTAAATCACAATTACAATTCTAGAATTTAGAGAGTCATTTATAGGATTAGAAATGGATTTAAATATATTAAAATACCTAATACTAATAAAATAACATATATTAGGTCATGGATTTCATTAGATTAATTATTGGATAATTATTACATACACATGAATCCATAAAACACATTGAAACACAAAATCATACTTTCAATGTTCATTGAAGAAAAAATTATTCTATAAAATTATACAAAATTCACCAAAAACTAATTTCAAATTTTTAACATAAAATTTAATATTTATTTTATCAAAATGTTTCTATAAATATATTAATTATTAAAATTTAAACATAAACACTACATTTATTTAAAAATACTAGTTTTTAGAACAGAGTCGATCTTTAGACATGTATAAAATTTTCTGAGGAAATTATAAACTTATATTATAATTTATATTTAAATAAATACTATTTGAGAAAGGTATTTCATGAAAATAAACATTATATTTAATACCTATTTTTTTATAAAATTAGGGATTATCTAAAAATTCAATTTTATTTGTATCCAAAAATAAAATTATCAAATTCATCTAATTTCATGAATATTTTATTAAATAGAATAATATTAAAAGGGACTAAAAACAAAAAAAATCATATAATAAAATTAGACTTTTATGATACTAATGTGTTGAAACATAATCCATTATTAAAATGGAATATTCCCTATGGTTAATATGTGTGATCGAGGTAGTTTCATGGGGTAGCTCAACTACAATTAACCTAGTGGTGATCAATAATAAATTGATCTTCTCTAACCGTAGATTTCATTAAAGCCTTACATGCTGAAAATCCACATTGGATTAGGAAATGGAAAACCCTTGTGACACTTCCACCCTCTTATGTGCTAAAAAATGGACTTCAAAATCCATGATTATACTTGTTGAGTCCATCGTTTCTTCTTTTTGTCTCAATTTTCATTTTTAATTAACCTTTATAAGTAGTAATTATATTGATTACATTATTAACTTTTTACCTAACACACAATTTACAAATTTTACAATAGTTCTATTGAAATACGGTCGAGTAACGGTCAGAACCTAATGGTCACTTTTCCATTTATACACTTTATGTACTCCATAAATCAACAACTATTCCCATTTGATTCCAAAAGGTTTTTACAATTGCTTTTTGGTTATATTACAAATATATATTTTATATTTTATATTTAACATTTTTCATTTTGTTTTAATATTCTTAGGATAGTAAGATCATAGGTATTACCACATTTTTTGGTCAATATTCATTGGTTTTTTATATCTCTTTACTATTAATAGTAGTACTATATTGTATTATTTGATGAAATGTGACATTTAGTTTTTTTAACAGTATTCCAATGATATTTCATTGTAAAATATAAAATATTCATTATAAATAATAGATGGATCTTTATCAATAATAAAAGAAATTTTGAGAGAGTTAGATTCTTAATGAGTAGAAACCTACACTAGAAGTAGTTTCAGGTCACCATATCCAATTACCATCAATAGGTGGGGTCAGTAAATCACCCCATGATATTGGGGTGTGGGATATTATGTGTATATATCCAAAAGGGTGGGAATTACCCCTACAACTATAGCTAATGGGTTCCTTTACCAGATGTTTTTTGTATGCCCCATTCTTAGTTATCTTAGGTGGGGTACGCAATCCTCCAATGGTGTTGACAATAATTATATACTATTAAGAGAATGAAATTCCATAATATAATTTTAGATTGGGAAAATGGGTTGATGTATTAGATGATAAAAAGATCATTGATTTCATGAATAACCCTCTTGGTCCTTCAGTCAGTATATCAAGGTTTATCCTTTACCCTCTAATAGCACATTCTACTTTGTCTTGTAAGTATTATCCATGGTTTAGTGGGATACACTATTTATATTTTGGTCATAAAATTTATTTTAAAGACTTTATGTTAATGAACTCTATAGGTCTTGAGATTCCTTAACACCTTGGGGGTTTCCTTCAAGATGGGATGTTTCAGGTGGCTAACAAATTTATGATTTATAGGCTATTTAGAGATCTAAGAACCTATTTCTTATGATAAAAAATGTCCTTAATGTTTTTGAGATTTGATGAAATAGACATATAAGTGTTCTTGGGTCATATAGTGTTTGAGAATATCAGTATCATTATTCTATACTTCCTTCGAGATACTCAATAGTTCAAGAATCTTTGTGCCTACATATTGATTTGGTTTTAATTCTGTTTTTCATAGAATCATACTAAGTATTCATATGCCAATACCTAAATGATAATTGGGCTCAATCATGTTTTATCTATGTATATGAAACACAAGATATAGATTATTTTATGGATGTGGAGTTTATGTAGCCTATTTGAAGGTATCACCTAAAGACTTTGGGGGATGTGGTGTAGGTAAATCTTGGTGATACATAGAGTAGATAGTATCTGGTGAAGTTCATGTTTGGAGATGTATTATAATGATAAATTCTATTTCTTATATGGTTTTGAGTTTTCTTCATTGGTTTTTAGGCCTGTACATTTATCTTTTTCACATAATTTTATCTATACTTGTTATCAATGTGGTCCTCAAAAGTTTCCTCATGCATGTGTATTATTCAGTTTAGTTGATTATATTTATATATATAGCCTAATGGGGTTGTTACTTATCATGTGAATTTTGGATATGATATAGATGTTGGTTTTATAGGTTAATTCTTCTCATGCTTGTGATATGATTACTCGGTGTTATTCACCATCACCTAGCCTATTGGAGGCATACTTTGGGTTGAACTCTCATCTTACCATCGGCCAAACCGAGGTTCTATTTGTCACATCTGAGCCTCAATAATACCCAAATAGAAATTTATATTAATGAATATATTTCAGTATGTAAATTTTACTATTTTATGTCACAAAAATTATAATTATATATGATAAATATTAATTTTTACATATTATATCAAAATATTCCTATGATGAATTTTTTGTAGTTTTTCTTTAGAAATCTGCTTTAAGAATAATTAAAAATGTATTATTTTGATAATAAATAACATTATTTATTAAAATGATTAAAAATGTGTATAATTAATAAAATATTTAATATAAATTTTATATAAATAAATACATGGTCATTTTGTGGTAAAAAATATGGCTACCAAAAAAACAATATTTAAGTGAATAGTGTTTATTTATTTTAATTAATTAATATAACCCTGAGTGATAAATAATTTAAATTTAAATTTCTTAAATTTATATAATTCAATGTTAATTTAAATTAATATAATGATTATTATTAATCATATATTTAATGTAATCTCATTTTATGGTTGAAAAAATGCATTTCCCTTAATGGCCTTTTTTTATCACGCTATACGGGTTTATTTAGAAATTAATTCCTACCACTTAGAAAAATTAATTTTCATAAAATGTATTCCATATTTCTATGAAATATGTTCATGTTTCATAACTATGCCTCATTAATTTTTTAGAATTAAGAATATTATCCTTGATAAAATTTATCACCTCAATTAAGGGTAAAATTGGATAAAAAATGTTAAAAATACACAATAAGTCTTCAAAATCATCTAAACACATTGATATATTTTATTGGATGAATATAATTATACCACCACTATTATATATTAAAACATATGGAATTCTAAGATATTTTTTCATTTACAAAGTCCATTATATTATTTAAAGTAAAGGAATATTATAAAATTTTACTGTATTTATTTTATTTTTTTTCTTATATATTCACATTGGAATTAGTAGATTTTATGAATTAATATAAACATTTATTTTGAACATAATTAATGATCTTTTGATTACTATAATTAATTTTAAATTTTTACGAATGGTGTAATTATCTTAAATACTTACGCAACACTAACAAATTATATGTGAATTCAGAAGAAAAATATATGTAAATTGTTATAAAAACATTAATAGTCATATTTTTTTTTGAATAATTATGCTTTTACATGAATTTTTTTATTAAAAATTTGGTAAAATTATTTTTAAAGAGTTTAAAATTGAATTCTATTCCTGTATTTATTTCCTTAAATTAAAAATATGTGAATAGTAAATAAAATTGACTTTAATTGTATTTTTACATACATTATATTCTACTAAATTATTTTAAAATCATAAATATCTTGAAATAGATAAATTGTAATGGTATATTGAAAGAACCATGTTCTTATTTTGAGGTACGAGTTTCTTCTTTTCACTTTTCTCTAAGTGTTTTTTCAGAAAATAAGGAAAATGGGGGAAAATACCACATTTTGTGGGTACACATCGTGTAATTTTGCACACACTGTGTACCTTGGCCATGTGGGATGAGTACATAGGGCGTGTAGGCCTGTCGGCAATGAATGGTGTAAAAAATGACTAGACATCTTGTACGTTGTATTTACACGTCATGCTATCAGTCGGCAGGTGAACAGTAAGGCGGTGGAGGCAGCCGCCAGCTAAGTGATAGTACACACCATGTAATCAGGAATACACGCCACATAATCATGTCGACAGATGAATAGTGCAGTAGTGGAAAGAAGTCTCTAGAGGAACAGTTTAAAAAAATAAAAAATTACACACCACGTACATGAGAGTACACACCGTGTAGTTTTCTTTTCCCCTTAAATGGGAAGTAGCCTCCTCATTCAACAATGGAGGGTTTGAGTTCATTTTGGATCCGGGAGAGGAGGTCGGAGCTTCGGAGATCTCTCGACCGTACACCGGGAATTAGAATCCTTCTATGATGGTTTTCATTGAACCACATGGGTGAGTTCTTCCCTCTCCTTGTGTTTTTCATACCAATTATTTCATGAGGGAATGTTATTTGAGTTTGAATGAGTGAACGTTTATCCCAGATCTTAGTTGTTATTAGATGATTCAGGAGGCATCGTTCACGTATACCAATCAGAGTCGATCGAGGTAGGTGGTCTGGTGTATATTTCCAACTTTTGAGTTGAATTTGTGTACCGTTGTGCTAAGAACCCATGTTTGGGGTGTCATATGGATATGGACTTTTCTAAAAGGTATCTAGAATTGCATAGATAAGATTTTAATAAGTTAAAACTGCTATTTGGGATCACTTCTTGGATCCAGGACCACCCTGGAGGTGCGTTCCTCTGTTTAGATGTTTGGCCAGAATACCTGTGGGTATACCATGAACATTAGCATGTTTTGAATTTCCTAGAGAGGAATTTTATATAATTACATGCTAATGTGTTGGACTCGGCCCGGTTACTTGCATTTCCTAAAGGCATTGTTTTGTTTATCCTCTAGGAAACCTTTCTCATGCTTGTCACCAGTAGTTTCTTGGCCCGTGGGTAGTAGTTTATGTGCCTGTGGGTGACACCTCGTACGCCTGTGGGAAATACTTTTCATGCCTATGGGCAGACACCTGTGGGTTTTGATTCTGATTACCTGAGGGTAAGGATTTTATGTCTAAGGATAGTGTTATCATGAATATTTGTCTTGGTTATTTTCATATGTTATACCTGCCAAGTTAAATCATAGGATTGGAATGGTTAAATGAAGATTAAAATCGAAATATAACTGGTGGAGTAAGTTACTTTTGAGTACTGCTTAGTTTATCGAATTTACTAATGCACACTACTTGTGCACATTTTCACTGATAGTTGTGCACGAGCCATTAGGGGTTGCCTACAGGGATTTAAATCTCACAACCTATTTGGGTCATTTCATCAGCCCAAACAGATCACATTTCTACAAGTGTCGATAAGGGCAAGGGTCCCTTACAGTTATATGATTGTAGCAGAGGAGTAAAAGAGCATAAGACCGAGCTTAGGCTTGAGATGCTGCTAAATTCTGTTTACTCAAATTTGTATTCTTTTGATGTACCTTGTACATTGAGATGTATGGTATGGTATTGTATTGAAGTGTATCTTGTTATGGATGCTTTCATATAATTAGTGACATGTTGTATCTTTGTATATATGACTGATGGTTCTCTTTTACTTCAGTTTTTCATTTCAGTTGTATATTGTTTACTACTTCCACTGTTGTATGTTATATTTATTTTCCGTTGTGCTACACTTTGCTAATTGAGGGCATAGTTTCCCTACTATTAGACTTGGGCCCTCGCTTCTAGTCAGCAGCCTCTGCCATTTGGGGAAATGCGCTTGAGGTCATGTGACAAACCGGGTTCAGGGAACCCGTTGCGTGGCTTCCGGATCTGGGACGTTACAAAGTGGTATCAAAGGAGGTTATTTTCTTTGAATTACTATTTAGAGCCTATAGATAGGGATAGGATAAATAGATATTTGGTAATAATATGTGCCCATGAGTAGCTAACCCATGTACAGGGAAAAGCCAATTTACCTCATGTTGTAATTTGACTGATTTTGCATTTTACAGTTGATTGGATTTTCACCATTGGGTGACGCACTTGTGATGTGATGATATATTTTTATAATTGGGTTTTATTTGGTTGCAACCTGATGAGATGACGGTATTCCATCACATGCATCTCTTAGGAACATGTTAGAATAACATTCCATGCATAGCTTCCATGCCATGTAGGAGAATTAGAAATTACATGTTGTTGTGATAGATGGTGTGCTAATAAATTCATGCTATTTTGATAGATACCTTGATAAAATACCTGATATTTGATAGGGTATTATTATGTAAGGTTTTATGGAAGGAATGCCAAACTTTGGTTCTTGAGGAGTATGGGATCTAATTGACCATAATTTTGTGGTTCATTTACCTGTTTACCTTGTTATAACATATATATAAGATGCCAAGCATTGATTCATGGGGAGTATGGGCCCTCACAGATTGGAATTTGGCACTTAGGTATTGGTTTCAGTGTTTTTATGGGCTCTGAAGTAGTTTCTAAGGCTTACTGTCTGAAAAAACCCAAAATAAACACCATGTAGTTTTGACTACATGCCATGTACTCTTCTGTTCAGGAAGAAATGAAATGTTTTTAATTACATGTCGTGTACCGTATGTACACACCATGTAGTTTCTACCCATGTCATAGGCCATGTGGGTAGAAACATGGGATAGTGAAACTTTGAGAGAACACGTTGTGTACTGATTGTACATGTCGTGTCATTTAACCTGGAAATTCGGCCATGTAACTAACAAGATGGGTCATTATTACCCTACCTTATACAAGCCATGTACCTGTAGGACACACCATGTAGTATTCACTAGTGAGATACCGTGTGGACTCAGCCTTGTGGATGGGGAAACATGGTGGTGGAAATTCCTTGTGCGGGTGTAACACGCCGTGTAGTGTCATCCTAGTAGTAGGTCATGTCACTAACAACACGAGAATTTGAAATCTAAGAAGTACATGTCGTGTCTATCTAGAACACACCGTGCAGTCTGTGCAGTGTACCTGGCCGTATCGTGGACAAAACTAGTCGGTGAAGCTCATCTAGTACACGCCATGTTGCCCTTATAAACGCCGTGTAGTCTTGTTCAAAGGAGATCTGCGTGGTTAAGCCGTGTATAAGGACTTGGGCAGGGAATAAAATTCAAGTATACACCATGTGTATGGACAACAAGTCATGTGCTTGGGGTGTTACCCGACCAGTTATGGAAAAGGTACACTCCCATGTGAAAGGCTTATAGGAACATGCTATGTAGTTATTATACACTATGTGTAGTCTTGTTTTGTCAAAATTAAATATTTTATTTCTCTTGTTCCCTTCTTACAATCCTTGTTTTCAGTCCATGATGATCTTTCCGATCAACTTCGAAGAGCACGAGTGTTCTTGAAGAATGACTTGAGATCCTGATATCATCAGTTACGCGTTAGACCATCAGACATACCGCTTATATCTTTCAGATTAGATATGGTCTATACGAGTACTTGGTTATGCCGTTCAGACTCACGAATGCATCAACAATTTTCATGTATTTTATGAATCATGTGTTCCATCCTTATCTAGATTCTTTTGTGGTATTCATTGTGGTCGATATCTTGGTGTACTCTCACACTCAACATGACAATGCCACCCATCTTGAGATCGTACTGAGTACACTGAGAAAGAATCAGCTCTATGCTAAGCTCTCAAAGTACCACTTCTGGATGGGCCAAATACACTTCCTGGGTGTTATTATCTCAGAGGTAGGAGTTGCAGTAGACCCAGAGAATGTGAGAGTAGTTGTTTCCTGGGAGAATCCTAAGAAAGTGATTGAAATACATAGTTTCTTGGGGATGACTCATTACTACAGGTGTTTTATACAGGGCTTCTCTTGCATAGCAGCGCTGTTGATGGGTTTGACTAAGACGGTTGTGATTTTTGTTTAGTTAGAATCTTATGAGATAGCCTTTCAAGAGCTGAAGGGAAACATGAAATCAACACTAGTCCTGATACTTCTAGAGCAAGGTAAGAGCTATATATTTTACTGTGATGCATCAGGTATTGGGATGGGTGACATATTGATGCATGGGGATCGAGTTTTTGCGTACGGGTCTTAGAAGTTGATCCCACATGAGAGTAATTACCCGACGCATGACCTCGTGTAGGCTGTAGTTGTTCATGTGGTGTGGTGTTGGAGAAATTATCTCTTGGGAGAGTATTTTGTTGTTTTCACTGACTAGAAAAGTCTCAAATACATCTTTACTCAGCGTGACTTAAACCTGAGACATCAAAGGTGGATCAGATACCTTCAGTCCTTCGACATTGAGCATGCCTATAAACCTAGTAATGGTAATGTAGTAGTTTATGCACTGAGTAAGAAGACTCAGACACAGGAAATGATAGAGGCCAGTGGTGAGTGGCACCTTATGGCTTTGTTTTCTGAGATGCATTTGGTGGTGCATGATTTTCAGGGGCAAACCTATATTTAATCCTTAGTTGATACTTCTAACCTCCTAGATAGAGTGAGGACGAGACAACTATCAGATTCAGAAGGTCTAGTTCTATGTGATTCGGTGGAAAGTGAGAACCCTCCACCTGGATGGACGATAGGCGATGATGAGGTATTGTGTTTCCATGGACGAGTGTTGGTTCCAGGGGATATACACAAGGAGATGATGCTGGAGTTTTATGCTTCATCTTGGTAGTGCATCCCAGAGTTACCAAAATGTACTGTGACTTGATATGTTAGTATTGGCGGACGAGTATGAAAAGGGGAGTAGCTGGTTGTGTTACGAGATGTTCCACCTATCACCAAGTGAAGACGGAGCATCAGAGGCTAGCCGGACGGTTACAACAGTTACCCATTCTGGAGTGGAAATGAGATGATGTCGCGATGGATTTCGTGACTGGGTTTCTAAGGTAACCTCAAGGCAGTGATGTCGTGTGGATTGTTGTGGATATAATTAAAAAGGTAGCTCACTTTTTTCCGATCAAGGAGACCTTCGGTGTTGACGAGATCAGAAGGTAGTATATCTGAGAGGTATTATTCCTTCATGGTGTCCCTCGTTATATCATTTCCGATAGGTACACCCTCTTTAAGTCTCATTTCTGGTAGAGTTTGCAGAGGTCACTAGGTACATAGGGGCTTTGAAGCACAACTTACCACACTCAGACCGATGGCCAGTCAGAGCGTACGATAAAGGTGTTTGAGGACATGCTACGTTCATGCATCTTGGAATTTGGGGGATCATGGGAGAAGCTCATACTTCTGGATTAGTTTTCCAACAATAATTGTTTTCAAGAAGCTATTGAGATGGAACCTTATGAGGATTTATATGGTAGGCCATTCCGATCACCCTTGTGCTAGTTAGAGGCAGGTGAGGCAGCTTTACTGGGACCACATCTCATGTAGGAGACTTCATTGCAGGTCCAGTTGATTCAGATGCAGATGGCTACTACAGAGTCTCGTCAGAAATCTTATACTGATAACCGCAGAAGACCCTTGGAGTTCGTGGCCAGGGATCAGGTTTTCTTGCATGTTTCGATGAGGATGGGACACAGGCAGATCAGGAGACCGGGTGAACTTCTGCCTAGGTATGTGGGGTTGTTTGAGATTCTAGAGAGAGTCGGGTCAGTTTCCTACCAGTTGCAGTTACCACAATGGTATCGGGCCATGCATGACATCTTCCATGTATCTCAGTAATACCGCTATCATTCAGACCCGTCTCACATTTTTCAGCCTGAGGAGGTTGAGCTTTAGGTCGATGCATCCTTTGAGTAGCATTTGATTCGTATTATAGATAAGAGCACGAAGTTTCTACGAGGCTAGTCAATTCCTCTCATTTGGGTGTTTTGGTAGCATGTACAAGTGTACGATGAAACCTAGGAGCAGGAGACTGACGTAAGTGCTCAGTGGCCAGAGTTGTTCATAGCTGTATCTTCACCATCCTTGGATGGGCAATTCAGGGACGAATTACTTTAAGGGGGAAGTTTGTAATAACCCGATTCTTATTATTTACATATGAGTTTCTTCTTTTCCTTTTTCCCTATTTTTTTTTGAGAAAATAAGGAAAATTGGGAAAATCCCACAATTTGTGGGTATAAGTCACATAATTTTCTACATGTCGTGTACTTTGGCCGTGTGGGATGGTTACACGGGGCGTGTAGGCTTGCCAGAAATGAAGGGTGTAAAAGCTAACTAGACGCCGTGTACATTGTATTTACACACCATGTAATCAGTCGGTAGGTGAATAGTAAGTTGGTGGAGGCAGCCTCAAGTGGAGCGACAGTACACACCGTATAATTAGGAATACACACCGTTTACTTATGTCGACGGATGAACAATGCCGTGGTGGAAAGAAGCCACCAGAGAAATAGTTTATAAAAATGAAAAGTACATGTTGTGTACTTGATATAACATTCTGTTTATTTTTTTCACTTAAAATGGGTATTTTCATCCTCATTCAGAAAAATAGGCTTTTAGTTCATTTTTGAGTCGGGAGAGGAGGTCGGAGATTCGGTGATCTCCCGACCGCACACCGAGAATCTGAATCCTTCTCTGACAATCTCGATTGAACCACGCGGGTGAGTTCTTCCCTCTCTATGTGTCTTTCATACCAATTATTTTTCAAGGGAATGTTATTTGAGTTTTAATTAGTGAACTTTTATCCCATATCTATGTCGTTATTGGATGATTTAGGAGGCTTCGTTCATGTATACCGATCAGAGACGATTGAGGTAGGTGGTCCGGTGTTTATTTCCTACTGTTAAGTTGAATTTGTGTACCTTTGTTCTATGAACGCATGTTTGGGGTGTCGTATGACTGTGGAAATTGCTAAAAGTTATCTAGAATTTCATAGTTAAACTTTTGATAAGTTAAAACTACAATTTAATATCACATCTTGGATCCACGACCACCCCGGGGGTGAGATCCTCTATTTAGCCATTTGGCCAGAATTCCTGTGGGTATACCGTGAATTTTATCATGCTTTGAATTTCCTTGAGAGGAATTGTATATAATTTCTTGCTTATGTGTTGGGCTTGGCCCGGTTACTTGTTTAGCTTGAGGGCAGTGTTTCGTTTAGCCTGCGGGAAACCTTTCTCATGCATGTGGGTTGTAGCTTCAGTGCCCGTGTGCAGTAGATTATGTACTTAAGGGAGGCACCTCGTATTCCTGTGGGAAATATTCATTATGCATGTGGGAAGACACATGTGGGTTTCCATTCTGATTAACGGAGGGTAAGGATTGTATGTCTTAGGACAGTTTTATCATGAATATTCTCCATGGTGATTTTCATATGTTATACTTTCCAAGTTAAAGCACAGCCTTGGCATGGTTAAATGAAGATTAAAATAGAAATATGACTGGTAGAGTTAGTTACCTTTGATTACTCCTTAGTTTATTGCATTTAATATTGCACCCTACTGTTGCACATTTTCACTGACAGTTGGGAACGGGCCTTTGGTGGTTGCCTACTGGGATTTATTTCTCACACCTTGTTTGGTTCATGTCATTATCCCAAACAAATCACATTTCTATAGGTGTCGATATGGGAAAGGGTCCCTATATAGGTACATGATTTTAGTAGAGGAGTAGGAGAATATGGGACTGAGCTTAGGCTTGCGATGTTGCTGCGTTCTGTTTACTCCAAATTTTTTTGTTTGGCTGTACGTTGTACTTTGAGTTGTATTGTATTGTGTTGCAGTGTATCCTATTCAGGCTGCGTTCATAGAGTTAGTGGCATGCTGCATCTTTGAATATATGTCTTTTGGTTCTCATTTACTTCAGTTGTCCATTTCAGTTTTATATTTCTTACTTCTTCCACTTTTGTATGTTATATTTTGTTTCTGATGTGCTACACTCTGACAAATGAGGGCATAGTTTCCCCACTATCTGACCTAGGCCCTCACTGCTAGTTGGAATCCTCTGGCACTTAGGGAAATGCACTTGAGGTCATGTGACCAACCAGGTTCAATGAACTCGTTTTGTGGCTTCTGGATCTGGGATGTTACATATATGGTCTAAAATATAATATGTTTACCTTTTAAATAAAATTCTTCCCATAGAAGAAAGTTTATAATCCATTAAAAATTAAAATGTTGCTACCATGATTATAGTTACAATTGGTAAAGGGCGGGGTTAAAAGAATAGATATGGATTATAATTCCACATAAATATATCCAAATTTTGTTAGAATAGGATATTTAAACCTTATCCTATATAAGATTCTAATTTTTACCCACTTGGTTTGACTTTCAAATGAAAAATAATTTATTATAAATAAATATTTTAATTCATTACCAGTGTGTCATTTCTCTCGATATAAATGGATATAACCTATCGTATAGTCTTATAATATCCCAATATCATGTGATATATATTTTTTTCAAAACATTTTAATTTCTTTGATAGCTTTTATTACATACAACACTGAGTTTTAACAAATGGAAATATACTATTAGTATTATTATTTGAATAATACTGTTATAACGTAGATGTTAAACATGGTGATACAAAAAACAAACAAAAAAATTTTATAAAAATAAAAATGATGGGTTTAGAAAAATGAAATATATTTATAAAATTATTATCTTTTTAGTACAGTGTTTATATACATTAAAAATACTTATATTTCAAAAAAAATTATTTTATTTTACAAATAAAATTATTTTACAATTTAAGAAAATATATATGAAAAGATTAAATTCATTTTCATAATCAAAGTTTGAAAATTATTTAATATTAAATTTTTGAATTTTTTTTAAAATTAATAAATTTTCAGTGAATAGTGAAAAATAATAATTTTTTTAAAAATTGTTTCTTCGTTTAAAACTCTTAAAAAGGTTCATCTTGTTCAAAAAAAATTAAATTTTAAATTCCATCAATTGTGTTATTATTAAACCAATTTTTATTGTTGTAATAAAATTCCTATTTTTGTTTTGTTTTTATACTTTCTATACTTATGAAATTATTCTCATTGGAAAACTACTTTTTCATTGCACATGTGGGTTTTATTTGAAATTAATTTTTCAAAATATTGTTACTATATTTTTTAAAAATTGATAAAATATTTTTAATAAGAATAATTAATATTATATAATAAGGTAAAATTACTTTATGTTAAAACGAATTCTATAAATTGTAAATATTAATTATCACGGTTAATGTTAAAACTAGTATATTGAGCGGTTCAACAAAAAAGATAAGATGTAAAATGATCCAAAAAAATGTCCATCATCAATTTTAATAAACTATTTTTACCTTATATCATATTTTTTTCCATAATGATCGATTTTATAACTTTTAAGTATGTCTAAAATATAGGTAAACCTTTTTATTTTCAAAACATCCATGTGTGTCCTCTCCCCCACATATAAAAAGGAACCCCTCACCTGATCTCTACTCTTCAAACATAAAAATAATTTTTTCCAAACAATACTAACCCATATAAATTACCTACTTACCACCCAAGATTATATCGGCATTATTTTGAATATAAAACCCTTCTATACGGAATTTTGTGTTAACCTGTGATGGTTTTCTGAAGAAGAGGTGTCACTCTTAACTGAGTGTATTTATTTTATTTCATACTCCACCTCATTAAAATATTTTTCAACTACGATATAATAATAACATTATTATCTCATATATAAAATTATTTTGTTCTATTAATTTTAAAATATACTTATATAACATCTTCCATCAAATGGGAAACAACATCGTCGATCATGTGCATGGTGGACTATCGGCTCACAAACCAATGTAATATTTTTCCACCAACACCTTTAATGGATAGATTTAATGAAGTATTTAATGTTTATATATGATATTATTGAAATTTTTTACTTTTTTAATTAAAATATCACATATACATTCTTACGTTAAAATTTATGGAATGTAATAACATCACTCGTTCGTACATGAATCCTCCATGAAGAGATGTGATATTTTTTTTGACATGGATGGTAATAAGAATATAAAAAATGGATATATATGATGTATATGATGTTAAAATGATTCTGTATATTTCAATAAATATTTACCATTCTTTTATTCCATTCTTCTATAATATGGAAGAAACATTCATGTGTTTTTACTGCCTTTCGTCTCCAAAAACGGTGTAATTCATATTAAATTGCTATATTTAATGGATTACTCTAAATAAAAATATAATTAATATATATTATATTTATATCATGTTTAAAATTTTGTAAAATATGGGAAAATGGTTAAATTAAAATCAAAAAAATACCCAACCAAAACATACATGAAAAATGATATTATTATTGCCTAAAATGTGATCTTAATAAGAAATTGTTATTAAAATTGTAATAAAATATCATAAGTAAATCATATGGGGTTTCATATATAAGAGTACTATTATATAATAGATTTATAACATAACTATATCTATTATACATGTAGTTTATAGATATATGAGTAACGATGATACTTGTGGTGGGGGGTTTTTATCACACTTTTATTTATGTGGGACACATACAAGATTCTCCATTTTTTTATATGTTAGCTATGTATTTGTGCAATTAATATATTTTTTATTATTATTATTATTTAGAAATATGTGGGGATTTTGAAAACCATATATTTTTAATTCTTTTATGGGGATTACAGTTCAATCATTACAAAAGCGTTAAAGGTTTCAGGTCATAATCACATTGTTTATTGAGGTTATCTATGATTATGATTATAATGATGAAATATTATGATCCTTATCCAAAGATACCCTTTTATTTTTATTTTATTACACCTATTTCATGATAATACATGTTTCCCTTTAATTCTAATTCCATTAATTAATAAATAGAATAGGAAATGTTTTTATGCTAAACTGACTTTATTTATCTCTTTACTAAAAAGTTATTTTTCTTACATGTCTATATTTTCAAAAAAAATTACAAGAATGACATTAAATTTATATAATTATTTTTAAAATAATTATTTACCCATGTTTTCCTTTTACAAAATGGTCTAAATGGGTTCCTCTTGTAATCTTCTATACAATGACCTTTTTCTGTAATTTACTGAAAATGGGAAAGGAATATTAATTTTAACATGTAGGTCATGAAGGATATTTTCTACCAGAATGAATACTATATGATTTAAATCATAATTTCAATTTTTTTATATTATTTTTAAATAAAAAAATTTCTTTAACATTTTCTATTTTTTTATATTCTAAATAATTGGACTCAAAGTCAAATATATATTTTCTTCACGAAATGTTCCAATTGATATTTCAATATTATTTTCCATCTACGATGACATCATATCATCTAAATTATTAATTATTAGGGATATTATCCAATTATACCATTATTATTAATTATTTTTATGGTTTATTTTTATAATAACAATTTTATTTTAAAACTTGGTCTTTCTCCATGGGTTATAATATGACGAATTGATGAAATGTTAAATGAACCAATTTATTTTCCATGGGATATGCTATGATGAAATGTTTATGAAACTCATTTATTTTCATGGATAATGATATGTTGAATGTTTTATGATCTTGTATCAAGAATGTTTGTTGAATATCTTAGTGGTGGGACAAATATCTTCCTCTATTTCATTGAGGAAATATTGATATCTCATTAGATTAATAGGGATATAATTGGGATTGGATCTGGTTCATTGAGGGACATTGTCAACTATAATAGTCATGGTAGTGATCCATGACTAATAATATGGATTTTGGAGTTAAACTAATGCACTATGATAGTATGGGGAGTGATACCAGATTACTACTATGGTTTGGGAAGTGAACCCCTTTTACTATAACAATTTTGGAAATGATTCCTAACTACTGGGGAAATATTTTTATATGGTTATATGTATTCAAAAAATCTATTTATTTTGACAATGTTATATTCTAATTCCTCATGTTATTTGATTTCTTTTTCATTCGAGACTTACCAAATAGCATGATTTTTTCCATGAATCAAACATAATATCTAGGATATGAAGGGTATGATTTTCAATGGATATTCTCATGTTCTCAAACCCTTATTGTCATGTTATATTTAAATCTACCTTATTCACCCTTATTGAGATTCTCATAGATCCCTTTCATATGTTTCCTTTTCATAGGTTATGAAACAATTTAGTATGTATAATATATATAAGAAGGATTCTAGTGATGAATAAATTATTAGGAGATGATATACTCTTATTATGAAAGATATATTTATGTATCCATGTTTACAAAGAGACTAGACATAATGATCATGGAATTGATCATTATGTTATACAATGAATATACATATATTATGGTGTGATATCTATGAATAATAAATATGGGTTACTTTAGCTACTATTATAGAATGGTTTAGTTTATCCATTGGAAAATAGGATGACAAAATGTTAGTAATATCCCCATGGATATGTATAGGAATATGTCTATGGATAAGTCATGTGATATGTAGATGTATAAGAAAATGTACACAGTTTTTGTGAATGACAGAGTGAGTTTCATTAATAAATTTAATCCATTTCTAGATTCTAAGACTATATGTGGTTAAGGAATTGATAAACCTTCTTGTATGAACTATAAAAAGGGATCATATGGATTTAATATGATGGTCATATGGTGTATGACAATGGGCCTTCTTGGGAACATAGTTTGAAACTGTAATAGGATATGTTTTGGAAATTCAGAAATATATTTATTAAAAGTCATAAAAGATTTGAATAATGAAAATGAATAACCTAGGTTAAGCCTAAGGTGATATATATTGAGAAGTAGGTATCATTATTTTAATATTCTATAAATTTTTTTCAAGATTTTTTGATTTCCGACTATAATAATTTTTACTTGCACCACTTTTTTCAATTTAAGACGATGTATGGAACTTTATACAATTGTGTTAACACAAAATATGATGGAAAATTTAATTATTTTACACTTATGAAAAAAATATCAGTGAACTAATGGAAAATCATGTATCTATGATCACAAAACATTCTTATTTAATTAATCAAGTGAAACATATAAATGTAAAATAGAGGGAACAATATCTTTTTGAGTATATCATGAGGAATTGTTTCACTTCTTTTAGTGGTTCCTCTAATCCACCATGTGTTTATAAATTTATTGGTACTATTTAAATGTTATTCTATGTTTTTTGGTGTTCAATTATGGAATAAATTATTTTAGATACCTATTATTTGGAAGGAAAAGCATATCAACAGTGGACTCTTATCAATAATATGAGGCAATAAGATGAAATTGAATCAATGGAATGGGATGAGTTTATGAATTTAATTTTTAATAGTTATTTTTAACATATTATTCTTATGAAAATGTATAAGTAATTCACTTATTTAAAAAATACGGATACTAAATCTTTTAGTTCCTAAGAGGTGAATTTTACAGGACTTGTGAGGTAGACTTATAGTATTATCATCCAACCTAAAATTAATGTTTCTCGATTATTCAGGGACATAAATCCAATCATTTTAAAAGATTTTTGAATAAGTGAATTTCTAAAATAATAATGAATCATTTGTTTCCCCATCAAGGTAGAAATAGAGATTGGAGTTACCAATAAATATCAAGGATTAATAAGAAATGATTGATAGAATTCAAAGGAATCTATAAACCCCATGGAGAGACGAAGATGGGATTTACTTCTGGATAAAAGTGTGGAAAGAAACATATTGGAAATTTTAATAAGGATATTTGAAACTATTTTAAGTTTATAATGTAAGTTCATCTGGAAATCAATTGTCAGTGTGATGGAATGAAGTTAGGTAATGATGGAAATACGGGGAAATGTTCATAAAATCCACTACCCACACTCCAGTGTTTCAAATTTGAGGAGTATTGGGAATATAATAACCAATTAAAAACTAAATTATATTAATTATTACTGACATTAGAAACATCATAGGATAATAGAAAAATTTAAATTTCATACAATCACCATTTTTGATGAGGAGTGTGATAACAATGTGGTGAAAGGTACACATAACATCTACCCTAGAACTTGTTATGTGTTTTTAATTATAAATATACCCACTCTTTTATATCTGAATAATTTTTTAATGGAATAAAAGTTACAGCCCAATGATTTTATGTTAACATAGTAATGAAAACTCTTAATTTTGTAATGATAATATCTAAAGTATATTATTCTTCTCTAGATGATGATTCTAGGAATCTTTTTCCTTAAAAATCATTATTATTCCTCTAGAAGATTTTGATGTTATCTTATTTATATATTGGATTTCTATACATAAATCCCACATAAATTTTTGACGATAAGAAGATAACATTGATCTTCCCAACCAACCATTTATTTTATATCATTGTGATGATAAATATGAACTTTTGATGGAAATATCATCAATTTTATGGGTCTTAATTCCCATTTAATGGGGTGTTTTTCTCATATGGTTCGTTTTAAACATAGAATCTTTGATATTTCTATTATGAGAGAATTTTTTTATTTATTTACATAATATTTTCCAATTATTCCACTAAATTGTGAAGTTGAGTTTTCAATATAACTCATATATTGTTCCACTACTATGTCCAAGACTCCCTAGAGAATTTCCCTAATTAAGTTACAATAATTAAAGAAGAAAATTAAGGAGAATGTTGTTAAGGGATTTCTTCAGTCATGTGTATCACCCTTGGGTGCACTCATTCTTATTAATAATAAGAAATATTGATTGAATATACTCTAGCTTGGTTATTAGGGTATGAATAATATCATAATCAGGAATTGGTATCATGTACCCCATATTGATTACTTTTTTTATCAAATATGTGGAGTTAAATACTTTTACAAGATTTTTCTTCATTCTGGATATCACCAATTGAGGTCTAAAGGGGATACACCAGAGAAATAATTCTGAACAATGTATGGAATCTATGAATTTATAGTGAGGTCATTTGGTCTTACTAATTTCCCTAAAATCATCATGGATTTAATTAATAGAGTATATAGAAATTACCTTGATCAGTTTGTGTTAGTCATTGTATATAATATTATTATCAATTCAATGAGTAAGGAAGAGCATGAATATCCCTAAAAATTTTACAAGTGTCCTTAAGGAAGGAGAAATTGTGACAAAAATTTAGAACTTTTAAATTTGTCTAGTAGAATCTCAAATTTTTGGGTCAAATAATCTCATGAATTGGTATATGAATGGATCAATCAATGAAAAGATCTATTAAATGTGGTCACAAACTAACCACTTTGTCTAATAATTGAATTTATTGTGGTTTAAATATATTATTGGTGGTTTGCGAAGAATTTCTGAAGACTATAAAAATTACCCTGTAAGATAAATCAGTAGGGAGACAGGTTCCTTTGTACAGATCAATGTGAGAAAGAGTTCAAAAAACTAATGAGTTTATTACTTATTTCTTAATTGATTGAATTAACATAAAGAAGGGAGTGGTTTTTAATATATATTTATGAATCTAAGAAGGGTTTGGGATGCATTCTCATATAGAATTACATGGTTTTAGTTTATGCCTCATGGAAATTTAATTTTCATGAAAAATTTACCCAACTCGTGATTTAGATTTAGCTATAGTAATTTTTTCATTAATGACGTTATGAAATTATATTTATAAATCTTAATGTGATATATATTCTAATCATAATAATTTAAATTATATATTCACAAATAATGAGTTGAATATATTCCAGAGAAATGAATAGATCCGATTCATGATTATAATTTCTCAATAAATTACCACCATGGTAATGTGAACAAGGTGGTTAATTATTTGAGTTGAAAGAATTAGACTATATTATATGTAATTAGGATAACAAAAGATTCAATATTTATATATTTTCAAGGTATGGATTGTGAAATCATGAAGGAAGGAGGAAAATCGTCCCTTTATCCAATGACTATTCAATCATCTATCCCAATAATGATTAAAGAGGTGTTGAAGGACGGTGTAGAGCTATAGAAAAAGGAAATAAATTGTCATAATTTTAACCTTTTTTATGATGAAATGATAAGGTTTTGGAAACATGTATCCATTCAATACAGAACACAATTTAAGAAATATTTGTTAGAAGAATATCGTAGCTATTACTTCTGTATTCATCATGTAAGTACAAATATGTAAAGTGATCTGAAACAGTGTATCTATTGGGACGGCATAAAGAAAGATATTGATGAGTTTGTAATTCATTGTTTGGGATGTATGAAATTTAAGGAAAAGATAAAAAAGAATAAGGTTTTGTCAAAACCATTAACCATACCAATATTGAAATCATTAAATAACACCATGGATTTTTTATTGGACATCCCAAAACATCTAAAGGGAACAATTCTATATGGGTTGTAGTCGATCGGTGTAAAAAATCATCAAACCTAACCTCAATAAAATATTTTTTTTCCAGGATTATCTATTGAAGATATACATTAAATATGTGTTAAGGTTTCATGGAGTTATGCATTTAGTAGGATTTGATCAGGATCTAAGGTTTACCTCGATGTTCTCATAAAGTGTTCATCAGTACCTTGAAATAGAATTGAGTTTTATCACTTCATATCATCTTCACATAGATATTTTATCTAAGTGGAAAATTTAAAACATCTTTGATATGTTGATACCTTTTTCTATGGTTTTAATATTACTTTGGGATCAACACCTTCCTCTAGTTGAGATTACATGAAATAATACCTTTCATTCAAGCATTGCGATGGATCTTTAATAATCCCTCTATGAAAAAACTATAGTACTCCAAAATTATGGGTTTTATTTGGATAAATAAATGTATTGGGAGATAATATATATATATATTAATGGGATATAAGGTTATATATATTCAGTGGCACATCATGGAATATTAGATTGGATAGAAAATTATTTTGACAATCATTAGGGTGATTTGGAGTTTGATGTTTTTCATAAGGTTTTTCTGTGAATTTATCCACATAATAAGTTGTTTTGATATGAAACAAAATTAATGTAAATCCATAGTTATATAATCCTCTCCAATATTCTTAATCAATTATGGATGGTTGGATATCACATGTCTCTTCCACTGAACCTATCTGAAGTCCACAATGAATTCTATGTCCGTCTCCTAATGCAGTACAAATCAAATCCTTAAATTTTAATGATATTAGAGATTATATAATTGGATCAGGATATTTCATATGATATTAAACATGTATTTTGGATAATAATGAGAATGTTCTAGAAAAAAGACCACTCACCTGATTAAATATTTTTGCTGAAACAACTATCTTGAGGAAGATACAAGGGAACCCGAATATATGATAAGGCTAAAATATCCTCGGTAGTATTTTAGGAGTAATGTAATTTAAATGGAAATTTAATTTTAAGGAAGATATATTGTAATACCACGATAATTTAAGAGTTTTTTATAGATATTTAATTTCATTAATAGCTTGTGTTACCATGAAAACAGAGTTTTATCAAATGACGACATACGATTAATTTTATTATTTAAAAATTTTCATTATAACATATCCATTAAACATGGGGGTATTTATATGACTATTTTTTTTAAATAAATATATATATATATATATCAATATATATATATTTATAAATAAGTACTTAATTTTTAATAAATTCATTATATACATCTAATTTTTTTTCTCAAAAAATGATTATCTGCTACTCTATGGGAAAATTTATAATATTCTTTACATTTATAAAATTTATTTGAAAAAAAATTTAACAAACATGTCAAAATAATCTTACAGTTAAATTTTGAGAATTTTCTGAAAATTTAAACTTTTAGTGAATAGTGAAAATAAATATTGTTATTGAGATCTATATTTTAATTTAAATAATTTACTAGGTAAAATATTTTCTTAAACATATTTTAAAATAAAATAATTTCAATTATTATTTAATTAAATAAATTTATGTCATTGGAATCAGAGTCATATTGACTTCTGATGTAACAAATTTCTATAATTATGAAAATTATCTCTTTGGAAGACCACTTTTTAGTCATGTGTGTGGGTTTAATTTTATATTAATCATTTCCATTTCAATGAATGGATTATGGATAAATTTATTAATGATTCTAAATAATATTTTTAATATTATTTAATAATATCAGCTTATTTTTTGACGAAATGAATTTTAAAAGAGTAAAAATAAATTATAACAGTTGAGGAAAAAACAAATTTACTGGGAGTTAAACTAAAAAGATAAGGTATAGTAACCTAGAAACTAGAAATAATACAATTTATTTGACATATTTAAACCTTATATAATTTTAGGTTTTATAATGATTCTTTTTTTTCATTTTTTCATTATTAAAATGTGGTTACCCCTTTTTATATTCCAATATTCCATGTTTTTCCTCTGTCCTAATTATAATGGGCACCCCCTCTCTACTCTTATACACATGTTAAAAACCCTTTTTTTAACATTAACATTCTAAATACGTTCCATAATTACATACCCATAATTTATATAGATTATATTTATTAGGAAACCCTCCTATGATTTTTTTTGCTAACATAAAAAGGTTGTCCAATGAAGAGGTATCATTCTTAACCAAGAATTTTTATTTTATTTATTCTTCCACATCCATAAAATATTTTCAAACTATTATGATATGAAAAATTATAAAACATATAAATAGATTTTATTATTATAATCACTTAATCTAAATCCATATCCTCTTCCATAAAATTTGATGCAAAACTATCTATCATTTCTACGGAACAGTACCACCTCCCAAACTGATGCAATTATTTTTCCATCACCGCATACCAATGATGGATAGAATGATGGATTTAATTTTTATATATTTTATTTATTAATTATTTATACTATTTTTCATTATAATATAACACCGACCTTCTTACCTTACTATCCTTTATAAAATGATACCTTTGCCCATGCATGTCTGTGGACTACGGCCTTCACAAAGCAACATGATACATTTTTCATATCATGTTTACATAGAATGTAATAAACATATATTAAATGAAACTATATGATATATATCATAAAAAATTATTCTTTATTTTTTAATTAATATTTAAATTAGTTTTTTTTATTCTTTGAGAAAATGGAAATAACGTTCATGTTTACGTATGACCTACCGTCTGTATGAACGGTGCAATTAATTTTCTGTATATAAAATTAATGGATTAATAAAAATACAAATATATAATAAATATATATGATATTTATTTCATGTTTAAATTTATATATTTTATTCCACCTTGGTAAAAGTAAATGGATAAAAAATAAAACACGAACACATACATGAAAAATGAAGTAGTTATTCCCCAAAACATGATTTTAAAAAAATATTATTACTAAATAAGTAATAAAAGGTCATAAATAAATCATTTATTGTTTAAAATATATGATTATGGTGCATTAAGAGATTTATATAAAACCTATATTTATTATAATGTATTATTTTACCATGTGTGAAGAATGTAGGGACTTCAGATAGTGGATTTTCATCTCACTTTTATTTCTATGGGACACATGACTTACTCACCCCTTTTTTCTGTTTTGTTGTATATATTTTTCACATGAATTTATTTTATTATGATTCATAATATAATTATATAAATTTAAATTTCCACCTCGGTTCTTAATTTCTTGTGTCATATGATTCAAATGTTACCAAGCTAGAAAAGGATTCATGTCAAAATCACATTGTTTATCATAAATTTCTTATGATTTTGATTTAGATGATGAAATATTTTGATATATATATATCATGATAATAGTGTAATTTATTCTACTATTAATTTTTTTTAGTATACATGATTACCTTTAATTTTAATCTATCTATGTACTCAAGAAACTCAAGGAATTTTGTCAATAAAAATCAACATTATTTCTCCTTTCAGTACAAAATCCTTTTTAACCATGACCCAATTTTAGAAATATATTATAGAGACTGTACTTAAAAAAATAAAATGATTGTTTCAATAAAATTTTATCCATATTTGACTATTAAATTTTTTTAAATGAATTAATCATTTCATTTTATAAATAAGACCTGCTTGTATTTTGTTAAAACTATGAAAGGAATCTTTATTTTATCATGTATAACATGAATAATATTTTCTATCATAACAACATATCTTTTATTTAAACATTGCCTTATATTTTTTCAATTTTTTTCAATTAAAATATTTTATTTAATATTTTGTATTATTTTAGATTCTAGATACGTTATTTCTAACTGAAATAGAAATTTTTATAAAGAACGATTCCTGAAGATCATTAAAAATAATTTTATATCTAAAATGTCATTATTTGATGTTACTTAAGATTTAGTAAGAATACGATACAATTATACCAAAATTATTCATTATCTAGATGGATTTTTTTTAAAAAATGCACTTTAATAAGACCATTACTTTTATACAGGTTATGAAATGATGAAATGGTGATATTATTATAAACCTAATTCTTTTTAGTTAGTTTTTTTGTAATGAAATATTTTTGAACCCCATTTATTTTCATGGGTTCATATATAATGAATTCTTTATTATCTTTTAGCCCAATAATGTAAGGATTATGTGATAGTTCATATATATATTGACCTCCAATGAATTGGGTAAATATTTATATATCATAACATAAATATCACATGAATGGTGAGTGAACTCAGTTCAGAAAGGTACTTTTCCCACAATGATAGTCATTGGAGTGATCCATGATACGCCAATGGTTTGTGGAGTAAAAAAATACATTATAAATGTATTAAAAGTGATAAATGACTACTATGATGGTATAGGGTGTGAACTCATTCAACTATAATAGTTTTGAAAATGATCCTTCACTACTAAGAAAATTATTTTCTATGCCTATTTATATTCCACAAATCTATGCCTTATTCCAATGTTATGTTCTCATTGATCATGTTTTTTGATTCCTTTTATCATTTATGCCATATAAAAATCCATGATTTATTCCATGACTCAATTATATAATCTATGATATTCAAGGTACGGTTTCTGAATTTTATTCTGTTGTTATCATGTCATTATATTTATGTTATGTTGGTTTTCCCATTATTTAACCTCATTGATCATCTAATCTCTCACATTCTTATGTTTTCTTCCCCGGGTTATAAACAAAGGGATTATGTATGCTATTTAAAATAGGTTTTCTAGTTGTGATGATCTTTGTCTGATATAATATAGTTAACTTATAAAGTAGTTGTTTATGTGTCTATGTTCCAAAAGATACTAGACCTAAAATATTCTTGTTTGGATTGTTTTTTTATTTAATTAATATTCATAAATTCAGATGTGATATCTATGTATGAAAGGTATTGGCCATTATAATTATTCCATCCCCCCTGGGAAACAAAAAATGAAACCAAGACCATTGAAATCTCTCCCCAACATCCTTAGATATATTCTATGGTTTTAGTCTTCTAAAGAGTTAAAAACTACTAACCTTTAATGATGATATATAAATAAAGTTCTATGTAGAATAGATAATCATCTTATCAAACACTTTTATCATCCATTAATCTTTCTATCAACTAAAAAAAATTTACCATCAAAATATAATAACACCAATATCATTATTTAATTATATTTTTTTATTTTTTATCCATTTTAATAGATTCATACATATAAGGTAAAATAGAAACATCTTTTTGTGTATGTACGAAATATTTCCTTTCAAGTTGATTTATTTTATTTTTCAAACATTACTCACATGTATATTATATATAAGATTATATAAAGAAATAAAATTAGATTTATGATATATTTTTCCATGTTAAATTCTAAAATAATACTTACCACTTTCACCACAAATCCATTAGAAAATGATTATTTCACTCATGTGTATATGTTTATTATGAGATTCATGAATAAATGTGATTCATTTTTCATTACCAACAAACATTGATGGTTATTAAATTTTATCAAATAAATAATTTGGTTTTTTATAACAAGAATTTAATTTTTATATGTAACGAAAGTATAACTTCTGAAAAATAACTATATTTTCTATGATGAAACATGCAAGAGAAAACAAAAAAGTTAATACCTTATGATAGATTTTACCAATAATTGTTTATGAATAGATAATGAGAAAATATATAAATTAATATAAGTATGATTATGCTTCAAGTATGAATTAATATAATCTTTAAAACCACTATATAAATGGATAAATCATGTCAAAATAAGTGGATGTTTATAGTTAGGAGTAATTCTATCTATTTCCACTTCATTTATACATATTTGTTATTATGCACCAATTTCAGTTTCTTTTGTATGTATAGTTACATCAATATATATTTAACGTGAACATATATTTCTTTACGGTATTTTATGTTTCAATTTAGGTTTACTCCTTAAAGGGGTCAAAATTAAAATGTTTCTAAATATGTTTGAATATATTTTTATGATCTCATTTTTTGATTGTATATATTTCCATTAAAGTAATACTGTAATATATTATCAATAAACCTATTTTATATTCTTATCCACAAGATATTTAAGTAGTTTAAATTTTTATTATGACATTGTATTTATTTGTAACTTTACTCAAAGAAAGAAATATTTAATATAAACCAAGATTCTATTTCTCTACTTGATTGGTAATATTTTCTTTCAGAGACATATTTTATATTAAATTTTTTTACAAAAGTCATTTATGTTAAATTAAATAATATATTGAGTAAATAATATGTAATATTTGAATTCATTTATATTATCTGAAAGGAATACTTCAAATGTTTTTCAAATAGGTAATTTTAAACATTATTTTCAAAAAAGTAAAAAATATATCTTCTTTTTGTGTATAAGAAATTAACATATTTTCCTTATCACAGTAACCATTTTATATTATTTAACTTCTTTACATGTTTCCCATAGTTTTTCAAAAAAACTAATTACTAAAAATTTATTTTATATGTTTGTCTCCTGTTAACATAGCTTTTTTAATGACATTATTTTATTAAAAACATGTTTTTTGATGAATTAATGATTCTCCTTTATCTCTTTTTATTTGATTGGTAATTAACTTTATATTGAATCAATCACTTTCTTGTGATCATTTTTCATCCGGGATTACATTTATCATCTATATTAATATTCTTTGTATCATGGGTATACTTATTTTTAAAACCATAGACCATTTCTATATATTGTGTTTTTCTACGAAATAAATATTATTGATTGTAAAAATTATAATATTTTTATTCTTTATAGAATATTGATATTTTTTGATAAGGAATGTTTTTTATGAATTAAAATTATCATTTAATATATGTGGAATGTAATGAAGATGATTTTATGACTGGGGCACAGTTATATATAGACCATCGATGCATTAAAAGGTCCCATAAGACAAATAATATAGATAACCTTATTAAATGGGTTTTGGTTTATACCTACCCATATTTTAAATTATCTTAAACCAAGGCCTTGATCAAGATATATAGTATTATACATTTACTACATTATAAATTATGTTGTTATTAACAATGAGATTACTACATTGATATTATCCAAGGATTCATTTCATTCTCAGGTTATTTATTAAATGGAATGGGTTTTTAGTTACCTGCCTTTATATATTAATTATTCCTTGTTTACTCAGGATAACTTCCACTATAAAAAACCCTATTAAGAATTTGAGATTAACCTTATTTTTTCCTTTATCCATTATATAAGGAAGGAATATTTGATTGGGTTTATGATATAAGGAATTTACTTTTAATATGATTTATATTTTCTTCCAATGTAAATATGAATATTATTCATTAATCATAGCCTCAGATTTTGGTAATCATATATTTTATTCTTTATCATCACACTCTTTTATATCTTCTATATTTTCTAATAAAATTTGATATTTCCTAAGAACATTAAGAAAGAAGTTGTCAGTCAAGACTCCTAGTGGAAATATTACTGCAACAAGGATGTGTTAGTCAGTTCCCATTATGACACATATACATACCCTCTTTTCATACTTGAATATTATAAATATTCTTTACTATTATATAATCCTTAGTATGGATTGAATTTAAAATTTTAATTCAAAAAAATACATTAAAGAATGTTATGATATGTGATGGATATATGGAATTACATTTATTTAGAGGGGATACATTAGAATCTATTTCTGGTATAGATCCACCTCTAATATCTCTTATATATGAGATTGTTATGAAGAATATAATATATAGTATATGTATGTGGAAAATAATATAAAATTTAATATATTCCTATATAAAAAAAATTAAATTTATGATTTCTAGAGGAATTACCAAAACATCCAACAGAGCATGAAGTTAATTTTACAATTTATTTAATGACAGATTCATGTTTGTTGGGTACTAAAAATATTACATGGAATTTCATAAGGATTTTATGAATTTAAAAGGAATAGAATAAAATTAATAATCCATTTCCTGAATATTTAAAATTATAAATATTGGGGGCCACATAAACCCTTTTTGTCTGCATAATATGCCTCTTTTGTGAGTTATGGCTCCACATAATGCTCCCTCGTAGCACCACCACAAAAAATACAATTTTTGGAGACACATATCATCATTTGAACCTCTAAAACAAAATATAATTTTATAGGTAGGGAATCACCCCTCCCCCCCCACACACAAATGAAATATCATTTTTAGGCTGATAAATTTTCATTAATCCCCCAAAAAAATTAATCACTGTGAAGAAGGGTTATTTTCAGGCCTCCTACAAACCAAAATCCTTAATGAGTAGATATTTTTCATTTATTTCATTCATCACAATAATGGTAAAAAATTGTACCTCTATTAAAACCCCCCATAGGGAAAGAATAATAGATACACACATGGAGAGTAAGAGAAAAAGCCTAAAAAATGGCTTTAATAGGTAAACACTTTCCTTTTACAAACAAACATACACATAGAAAACACTTTTCAAATAGTCATTCACTTGTAAAAATACATTATAGACCACTATTTAATGAACCATATGTGGATATAAAACTAGAGAAACACCCTCCCATATATTAAATACTATGTGGGCTAGAGTCTTTTTGTCTCTGTACCATTCTTCCATGTAGAGTTCGACCTTGCCTCAACCCATCTATGGACTAACCAATTAAACCTCTCTATCAACCTCTCCTATGAAGAAAGGGGTCCCTAATGATCCCCTTAATGAGATACATGGACATAACCTCTTCTAAAGCTTTCAGATATGTGTGATCAAAGTACAAGGCCCACTACAGTTATCTCTCTATCATATATTTCTATGGTAAATGAGGTCATAATGTTATCCTACATAATTATAGAAATACTTAGAATATTATTTATCATACATTTCAATGGTAATGATCATTCCAATATTAGGTATGTTGGAAGGTGGATCCTTAGGCCAAGAAGCTATATATTTGGCCTATAGGCCAAACCTTTTCCTCTCATCCATCTGTCTAAAGGGGAGGAGGGGTGGACCATTGATAGAGAATACCACCTGGGGTAATTCACTAGTATTTTTGAAGTCCACATCTATATGGGGTTTTATTTATTATGACTAAATATTAAATCATGTGAAGATATGGGTTCCAGAGCCCTTTATCCCTCTTCTATTCCCATACTCATCCCTTAGTAGAAAAAGATATTTTGTGGTTTTCTAGATATTTTGTTCTCTCTTGATTGTCACACTGATCATGATTCCTGGGGGCTCAATGGTTAGTAATGATCATGACATCCATATGATAAAATACAAATTTTGGAAATAGATTTAAATTCTTGATCATCCTCTCGACTTACTTAGGTCCTCTAACATGGTATAATTCAAAATAATGTTACCACCCCTCAAAAGGGACATATTACCTATGAGATAAAAACATCAAAGGGCCTCCTCCATAGTTTTAATCCCCAAAAATTTTAAACAACCTGATCTTTTATTCTAATTTAAATGGGATTTGTATGAATGATTCTTAAGGTCAAGACCCTAATCCCCAAATTCATTCTCATCTATTATGTACCATATCTTTAATATTGTCACATCCATTATAGGAGGATACATACCTATCAGGACCTCATGTGACTTCAATGTATGTACCACACCATCCCTTCACTAAGAATATTTATCTTATATGTCATTGCTTCATGATATTAAGATACATGGTTTGGTGCTCATCACAAGACATTAAAAGTCATGATGTATCATGTTATGTGGCCCCGAACGTCTTGGGTTTCAATTATTTTCACAAGGATATATAAAAATACCATCAAATGGGCCCAATCCAAACATCAAAACAACTATTTTCTCTATATATGAATATAAGTTCTAGAGTCACCCACAATATGGATTAAAAAAACATCAAAATAATAAATTAAATAACAATATCTAATCCATTATAAAAAATATATTATTTATGGAGAACCTATGATGTATATAGATGATTCCATTGATGAAGAACCCCTGATAAATATATATGATTCAAAAATAAATAAATGATATTAATAAGTTGTTCTTATATGGGTGGCCTAATACATATTTTGGATTTAATATGGGATTCATGAATCTGTCTTAAATCACTAAGAGTGTCCCAAAGTAAGAAATAATTCCCCCAAAAGGGTGAAATGGGCCCGAACTATCTTCCCGTAAGCCAATTTATTTTATATGATTTCATTGGAAAAATCCATCTGTCCACTTGCATTTGGAAATTTCTTTTTCATTAACACAAAATTAGTGTGGGTGAGAAATCTAATAGGAAAAAATGATAAACTCAATATAAATCAATAACTAAGATTACTGTGTCATCCACATGTCTTTCCCTTTTTGTGCAAAAAATTAAAGAGGCATAAACATAGATCCAAAATAGACGATTATGCATGTATAAATTTAATAAGATACTTCTTTTATGTGGTATTCTTGTTTTTCCAAATTCATTATAGGAAAATTTAATTATAACTCCCTTAAATTAGGTGAAAACATTTAAACCAACCCTAACTCATGAATCTACTACCATGGGTTTCTTATCAAATGAGTTGACATTGTCATCGACCCTGTTTCTTTAGCATCAGGTCCAAAACATGCTCAATTGGTGGTACCAACACAATAGTATTATAATAACAACGTATACTCCACAAAAATTCCTAAAACACATGATGCACCACCAACCATCCACATAACTATCTATAGTTTCCCAAAACTAGATGGCACCAGTTTCCATGTCAAATTGTTTTGGGATTTTATCCCCATAAGGATATAATAATTTTCTCCCTTAACATTGGGAGGTAGATTGAGAGTTTATTTATGGCCTAATATATAAAAAACAGTGCTACACTATAGGTCTCTTCCAGAAGCTACCACAACCAATGTCACAAAGCAACATACCGTCAACATAAGTAGGTTGTTTCAACTGAAAGACTATCCCAAGTCACCCAGATCCAGGCAATCTATACTCCCTATCAAGTGTAATGACTAGTAAAATTGGAACCACAACCTACCACTATTATATCTAAAGAATAAATCCACCTAAATATAACATTGAACCATGATAATAGGCACACACCTACCCGAATCCATCAATATTTCCAACACATTTTGGTGGAACCCAAAGAAACAAGATAGTAGATCCCTACTAAAAATCAAGGTAGGCCCATATCTCTTCCCCCACAAATGATGATTGTTGTTATACCCGGATGAGAAATAATGTATGAAAGTATGAATACATCCCTAATCCAGCAACATAATGGGAATATATTCATGCTCCATCTTAATAAGTCACCCTTACATCCTAGAAATGATATAAGAAAATAAATATGTTATAGTTCACATTCTAAAAATTATCTTGGACAAAATGATCACATTAATGGTGACTAGGAGTTGAGAATTAAACCTCTCCACTACATTTTAAGTGACTCAATATCATAATTTTATATTCACCAATAAGAATACAAATATTCATGCTCCCATCTATGAGTTTCATGGGACAAATCCCACAACATATGGATAAATGGATCCCGATCATACCCCTGTTGAAACTAGAGGTCATTAGTCCATCCTGGTGGAAATTCCAAGGTGGGAACAAAATCCCAAAAAATATTCCTGAAACCAGACAAAAAATTATGTCATCGAAATGAGTGGTACTCATACGGGTCCATGTATATCAATGATATCAACCAAATTATCTGGCCCCAATAACCCCTAGAAAATCACCTAAAAAGTAGCCCCACCAAATCTAGTTGGAAAATGAAGGGAAGGCCCGTAATACTAGTATACTAAATTCAATTATTTCTAAATCCCTAAAACATTATTCTGTGTCTTTTTATGATCCTTCTAATCTGTTCAAAAGTTATAGAAATAATAGAGGTAGGTGTGAAGGTCTTCCTAGGAAAATAGAATCTAGGGCTTCTATACGTCATCCCTAGTTATCATATCATGAAATCTTACATCATGTATATAATATGATTGGTAATGAAATCCCCTATCCTATTGAGTTTTACGATGATCCACCACATGGGTAGAAGATCACACAACATGATGTCCCCCCTTGTTACTGTCTTACATGATGTTCCTTCCCTAGGTATATTATATAGAATTTATACGTGCATTAGAACATCAATCCATTATAGTTGTCATCCCCATGATGTAATTCACGGCTATGTTCCTCCATGAAATGATACATCATTTCAATAAGGAATTCTTCCCCTTGAAAAATCAACTCGGATGAATCCCTCCTATCATTAGTCACTTGGGAAACGATGTCATTCATTCTTCAATCCTCATCATTATGAACTTATATTTTTTCTCAACCAAAATATATCATAAGGAAGTTGTCATTCAATTAACAACCCATGGATTTCCTTCTTTATAATACAAAAGAATCCAACCATTCCAACCATATTCTATACAAAAAATTATTGGAGTACCAACCACTGTGGTCAAACCAGGTTGATAGTCCTCTTACAATGTACAAAAAATATATTTTTCATGAGGGGAAAATTGGATAAGGTAAACATAATGCTAAGGTTATTGCATTTTTATAATCCACAATACAGAATTCTAGATGAATTTTAAGAAGAATTTGTGTACAAAATTCACATAAATATATGGAATACTCTTCATCACCTGGGAAGAAGTATTTTCTTATCAATATTATTCCATGCCACATAAAGGTAATAGAATAGATACACAATAAAATAAAATTGGAATCACTCATAGTTTCATGGAACCCAAAATTGAAAAAACATCAAGGATACCCCTAATACACTTGTCTCAACTCATTAAAAGTATTCATTTAGTTGATCACTAACACACCATCAGTTGTTTGTATTAGAGGGTGGGGAGAGAAAATGTAATTGCATTTTGTATCACTCAATGGTTAGAAAATAAAATCATTGATGACATAATGATATTTCATATCCTCGTTTATGATTTTAGAAACAGTCTTTTATTACAACAGATGGTATTTTTTTCATGAATCATCCCATAAAAACACACAATGATTTCAGTCCAGAAGAGATAAATCCATGAAAAGAATATTTCAATCAATTATCTTGAAATATTGGTTAATCCTAAATATTGAGGGTACATAATCATATGAAATAGAAAATATATTTAGATATATGTAGATTAGTTAGAAATTATATATTGTACCAAGACCATGTTGGAAAAAAGACTTATAGAGTAAGGAGAGTAGCCGCAGTTGTTGTAGTTGTGAGAATATATTAGAAACCCCATCCCACAATGTTGGGTGAATTATTTACACCATAATTGAGCCAAAAAATCATGCCAAAAACATTTTGAAATTTAAAAATAAGATCCCCCATCCTATAGGGATAAGGTAAATTTTACTCAACCACCTCCCCATGAATAGTCAATCTTTTCAAAGTTGGAGGGAGTTCCAGAAAATAAATTTTCCTAGTTCATCCTATTTTGTGAGGAATTTTCTTCATCAGGGATGTGAAACAAAAAATTATCGGGGGGTTACCCTTCAATCACAATTTACCATATGGATTCCAAGGGATACATGAAATAATGAATGATTTCCTCTAATAGTCCCAAAATTATATAGCAAAGAGAACAACTGCACCCATGAATAACAAATCCTCTAGATGATTCCCCCATAGAAACTAGTTTCTATCCTTATTCATAGATTTATTAACTATTTTTTATGTAGTTCACATCAATAAATTTCATTCGAACTTCTTATAAAAATGATGAATAATAGGAAGTTGATGTTTGATAACTAGGGGAGGATACTTCAATTCAAAATATATTCCACACTAAATGAATGAAGAAGGATTTCGTATCAGAAATCAAATGATTTTCCAAAATTTATGAACTCCTTGGAATGATCCATTACATTATTAATTGAAATCATACAAACAAAATGGATAGGTTGTGGTTCAATCCCACCTATTACATAAGGGTTTCGAACACCTCACACTTGAGAAAAGAGAAGCTCAGTACAAGATATTTGTGAGAGAGTCATAAATCCATAATGATAAATTACTCATGCAGTAATATTCATAATGGATATGTTCTTTAATGAGAATGTAATTTAACTCCCCCTAATATTTTCTATTAACAAGAGTATCTTATCACACCAGTGAATGTATATATACATTTTTGGGCTCAATTCAGGATTAGAAAACTAATCTATTTTGAACCATTGATATTCGAATACAAAAATATCACTCAATTATCCAGAATACTAAATCAATGTTACTAAATATACAATATGATGGCTAAATAACAAGTATAGATAAGAAAAATGCATCATGTTCATACTTTTGAGCCCCTAGTCTATCTCGTTCTCAATATACCATTTATATAGGATATTTTGACATTATTTAATAGTTCGAATCCTAGTTAGAATCTATGGAGGAAAAATGTTCACCGATATAGCTGGGAAAAAACCCTCCCCAGATAGGTATTTGAAAAACATCCCCATCTATTTTTTTAAATATATCATTTCCAATAATTTATGTTTTGGAAGAATTAGACCAGATTCTATTGCCTTTTATATCCCAATTTAGCACCATTAATATAAAAATGTTGCATCAAGAAGCAACCAAACTCTTCTGTTATATGAAAACAATGTAGGGGGAAACCTTCATATGTTACACCAGTTTACCAATAGGTTCAATCCAATTATGGAAATAAGTACATCAGTAATTTCATTATCATTTCAGTTCAATGAAATAGAAAACAACGGTCTTTCACCTCTTAAATTTCTAACAAAAAGAAAATGAGAGATTCTCGCAATTGGTTTCTAGGGGTAAGGATCTCACATTCTCTATAAATTTATAGTTTTTATAGGATTATTTGATGGGTATTTTCATATAAAATTTCCATTATGATTTATTAACACCAATAATTTTTCATAAACACATAGGTGAGTAAAAAGACCGTACTATACAATCAAGAATATTGGAAGACATCAACCTATAAACAAAATCCAAATCTCAATCATTAATGCAACCCAGGAAAAGGGGTTGATGAAATCCGAAACTGAAACTGTCACTCCAAAACCATCAATAGTACAATCCCGTTCTATGAATCTTGTATCTTATCATGAATCAAACCCTCTATAAAATAATTTATACGGAAAAAAACCACGTTGGGATGAAATTATAGGGATAAAATTCTCCTATATAGAATATATGAACGTTACAGTTTATTCCTCTGAGATGAGGATGTTCCCGGATACTTCTTAGTGGCCTCATAGAATAAACTATTGACTCTTTCATATCCTAAAATACAAGGTCAATTCAACTCAAATATGATGAAAATTATTTACCTATTCACTGAATATTGATAAATACAATCTTGGTAATTTTTTTCTAATATTTCCTACAAATATGGTTAATTATGGGAATGTGATGTGTGGAAAACCACATGCTTAGGTGGTGTATGTAATCATCATTGATAAAAAGGAAGTGGTAGAATAACAGGATGTTAGTAGAAATATTTCCTATGATTTTATTGATTATATGACTATGAAAACAACATAATTGACTATTTATATTCTCTATGAATCAGAAAAACAATCAATGTTTCTCCCATTGACATATTCCACAAAATAGTTGACTCCATCAACCCCATGGTCCTCTAAAGTCCAGTCTTCTAAAAAATGACATGGATTAATGGGTAGGAAACAAACATAAGAAGATAAAACTACACTTATCCCAACGTTATCCTTTACTCTCTACGACTTCATTCCTTCTTTCTCAAGTGAATGGGTGCCTTACAACCAAATGGTACAATAGACACCGACCCATCAAATGAAGTCCTCATCAGATTAATAATTTCAACTGGATCCTTTAATGGATTTCACTTCAAGGCTCCCTTATACAATGATTAGTTTTACAATGAGTTTTTCCCTTCCAAGAATAAATCATGGTGATAATAATTGAGGATCCAGGAGCTAACGAAATAGAGGGAGGAATTATTTTGGCTAAAAAAATATGTCAGTAGCATCCCTACTTGAGCTATATATGATACTGACACTCATGATAAATCCATGCAGTAAGATTAATAGTAGTGGGATGGTGCCTCCACATGTCTAAAAAATATTTAATTACTAACAATTTTGGAATACCAATTGATGAATAGGTGATAACCTGACTATACCCAACATGTAGGTAGTCCAAGGTAGTCATACCTAATAGCAAAAAAAGTTCCCCACACATGTACACCACAAGATAACTCATCTTCTCGAGAAAATAATCATATAATGAAATTTAGACCTTAGTCACAAAAAAATTATATCCTAATTAAATTGGTCATATTTTTGTAATTATTACAATTTTTATTCTCTCAGGCTATCAAAATATATGTGGGAACCAATTTTAGAGGCTTGGTTGTGGTCTCAAGGGTTCAAAGCTAATTTTTCTACCACTGAGGTACATCATGAAGAGGTTGACCCTAGATAATTTCATGTAGATATATCATTTGCGGAGATGGATTGATGTTGTTTTACAAAAGGGCACATCAGGCCCCTTTATGTGTCTGGTATATTAGATGGCATTGACATCAGTCAATCTTTCATTGAAAATGGATCATGAGTCAACCTTATTTCTATAAGAGTGAGTATATTATTGGGATACCCTAAATATATCTTATCCTCTTATGATTTAATGATCTAGTGTTATAATAACATCAAAAAAGAAACAACCTATTCACATTAATCTTCAAGTTGAGTTTGGAGATCTAGTTCTGAAATCTAACTTCCTAGCCATTTGGCACGACAAATCATTCCCCATCACTTAAGAAAGGCTTTAATTTTGTCACCATGAAATGATTCTTTCCCTATTCCATCAATTACAAAAATAAAGTATAAATGGGTTGATAAATATGTTATGTGGGGAAAATATTAGTTCATGTCTGGTTTTTCTCAATATATAGATGAATGATTCTACTAAATTTTAGGGAAACAACACATAATGGATAGTGTCAATTGGGATACTGCTCAAAATGGTCGAGAAATGACCCATGTTAACCCATTAAAATATATGGATAAAAATATATGATTACTATCTATTAGGTCAAATACATCTTCCCATATTCATATATTTTCTCACAGGTCTTCATGATATCCACAACACTAATTGAACTAATGAGAGATGAAGAGTTATTTAATTCTGGCATTGGTAAACATACCTCGGATGGAAATTCTCAAAAAATATCCTTATAACATCATATGGCCACTACATTATCTTCTAAACCTATGTAGTTAATGATATAACTACTCTAAACAAGCACTCATGACACTAAAATTTCCCAAAATTTCATTGATTCCCCTTTTCCTCCCATATTTCATGATATGGACATAGAGAGATGGAGAGAGTAAGAAAAGGATGAATATAAAGAAAACATCTTCAAGGATGATTCGACATAATTCTAGGAAGAAGTCTACACCAATATCATAGAACATTGATTGATAAATTTGGGTTTAGAGGATGATCTTCAACCAACATTGATCAGTATAGCTATTAACATCAATAAACACTTAATTTATGCCACTTTTCTGAAGCAAAAATTGAATGTATTTTCTTGGAATTATAAATATATGTTAGTACATGATCCTAATGTGGCTACCCATCATGTAGAATTTTTAAGAGACCACTATTTTTAAAAGGAGGCATCTAGAAGGACGAATCCAACTCATGCTTCCATGGTCGAAGTGAAATATAAAAGTCATAAAATATGATTTCATTAAAGTAGTCTAATACCAGAAATGTCTCACCAAAATTGTATATTTCATGAAATATGTGGGGAATATCAAGGATTGAATCGATTTTATAGATCTCAATTGACACAATCTAAACATTGACTTAGCATTTCTAATTACAAGACATTTCATTGATGCAATTACTTGCTACTAAGAACTCTCCTTCATAGATTGCTATTCTTGGTACAATCCAATATGAATGTCCCTTGACAATGGATAATCCACTTCCTTAAAGGCCCCAAAGGTAATATTCTACTACCATGTTATACCTTGTAGTTTAATGAATGATTGCACAACATATCAATTTTTCCAAAATTACATCTTCAAACCCTTCCTAGTTAAATTAGTCAGGTGTTAAGTCAATGATGTGGTGGTAGAATCAATGAAATGTTTTGATATCCTAGTTTATTTGGAAATAATTTTTGATAATCATTGAAAACACAGTCTGAAGGTAAACCCTGGAAAATGGGATTTCAGTTTAAATTCAAGAAAATTTATTGTCTAGTTCATACACCATCATGGCATCAAAGTTGATCCATAAGATACGAAGAAAATTATAGGCATTTCTCCACCTCAAAATATCAAATATTTGAGTGGATTTTAGTGTCATGTTTTTTACATTTTATATATCAAAGTAAACCTCACAGTCATGTGTTTTATGTTCACTGGGTTGACAAAGAATGGTGACATGTTCCAGTGCACTGATGAATTCCTAGAATGAATCAACAACTTTATAAAAAACCTTTTAATCCGACCAGTGTTGATGCCACTAGTAAAAGTAAACTGTCTCATCCTATACGTGCTGACTCTAGAGTGGTCGTTGGGTTCCTTCCTTACACATAAAAAAATTATGTTGGTAGCGAAAACATATTATATTATCTCGTTTGTACAATTCATAAAACTGATACTTGGTATATATATATTGACAAAAACTATTTGGCATTTAATTTTGAAATATATAAATTAATGAATTACCAATTGTTCCACGAGTTCTATTTAATATATTTAAATTACCCCTCAAATATATCCTCCATAGTTCCATATTGAATAGACATTAGGAATTATGGAAATCCACTAAACAACATTTTGACATATTTTTCATACTTAAAATAGTGATACATTGTAATACATTAGGAAAATTTATAGAAGAACATCCCTTTATGGATGGATTGTCGATGTCTAGCCAACTTCTGGATGTGGAAATATTCTTTGTACAAAATTCTACATGAATATGGGAATTTTAATTTGATGGTTAAACTATAATCCCATCCAAAAAGATAATGGAAGACACTGATATCACCAATGTTAGTTTGGAAGTCGTTCTCAATTATCAAACAAATGAAGTTCTACCATACTTCTTTCTCAAATTAGAAGGCTTCACTAAAAATGAAGCATTATGCCAAACCCTCTTTGTAGTCTTGGAGATGGATTTAAAAATATCGGTGACCCACATGAGATTCAAAGATGATTTTGTGTTGGTAAATAAAATGATCAACAATGATTACACCATCAGGGAATAATAATTGATCCTAATCATTAATTATGTTTAAGGGTAGATGTCATAATTCCTTTACGATCCAAAACTAACTCATTTATTTTAGTCACAAAAATTCTAAGAAGATTCATTAACAAATAATATTGTATCCTTGGTAGATCCATATCAAGTTGAAAGATTCTTCAGCATCATCCATCATAGAATAGTGCCCCAAAAGGGAAAAACTAGATAAATTATACCACCTAACTAGGAAATTCTCAAATGGGTTGATGAAACCCTATCCTTAAACACCTCTAAAATGGGTCCCTTTTATGATACATAGCTACAAAAGAACCTACCTAATGAATGATGGTCAATTTCACACTCATCAATATACCATGTCATGATATGGTACTTTACAAGAAAATATTCAATGGAATTCCCCTTATATTCATTAATGGAGACGAGAGGGCTATAACTATAGTGAAAATTCATGATAGAACTTGTGGTTTCTATCAGTCTGGAAGTAATACTACATAATAAATTATGAGGCATTGAATTTTTGGCCTTAGATGAAGTGATATTACACATAATTCATCAAAAAAATTATACCTTACATATACATTCCAACTTCATCCAGTAACTCACAGAGTTATTTCATTTAACTTAATACACATTCCCATTTTCTATATGGGGAGTGGATGTTTTACGGTCTTACTCATCCATCTATATGCAAAAAAAATTCAATAAATCCTTACTATAACTGAATTTTTTATAAATGATCTATTGTGATTCATCTGAAGGAACTTGGGACCAAAATTCACTTCAATTTCTTGAATTCAAGCATCGTCCCTAGGTTTGGTGTTCCTTGAATGGTACTTGTGGAATGTGGCACCAACATTTTATCTTCTAAATTGATGAAATTGTATCTGTAGTACAAGAATGAATCCAACCATTATTACCACAAATAAATGGTGGCAATGGATAGATAAAGGCTTTCAATAAAACTATATAAAAAATTCTCCAGAAAATGGGGGATAAAGAGAAAAATCTTTCCCAAAAAAGCACATACATGCCTTCTGTTCCTACCAAACTATAACTCGCACTACAACTTAAGAAACCATGAATTCATTATTTTTGGGAAAATATGAAGTATTCACATTGATGTCCAATTACCCTTATTCAAAATTGTTATCTATGTAAAACACTCAGTTGATGAAAAATAATAGAAGTAGTTTAACAAGTTATAATGACTTAATTTGAAAATGTTGTATAACCTGAATAATTTGGAAATAAACAAATACTATAGAGAATGAACATTCATAAAGAAAATTTTCTTAATTTTTACCCTTCAAAGTGATTTTTTTTCTCTGAAGACTCCAATGATATATGGGAAAAAAATCTAAAATACTAAACCAATGTGGGAATAATCATAAGTAATACATAAATTATTTGTCAATGAATCATACTCTCTAATGAAAATGGATGGGGAATGTACTATGCACCTTCCAATGAAAGGTTTATCAATAAATAAATCATGTGAAAAAGAAACATATTTTATCTTTGATGCACATTGTTAAACTATGAAGAATCATTTTCTCAATATGCATGATAATAAAATGAATATATTTCATCCTTTTTTTTTAAAATGATTAACTGTACAACATTTCTTCCTCGAAGATAGTCCATAAATTTCAGAATTAATGGTATAAGTCATCTCACCTAAAACTACATGACAACATAACATATGTTATATGTCTCTAAACTATATATCATAACATCCCAGTCACTAGACGTTAAGCTGTATGATAACATCTTTTCCAAAAGATGCAAACTTGCATGGTTGATGTCCATGTTTCACGATGTAAAACTGCATAACATTTCTATTCATGATTAATTGGATCACACCCCTTGATTTTGGCCTCCTAAAACACATCTATCCCAAAACTATGTCTAGATTCATTCCCATCTCAATGGGATACATAGTAACACATAGACCTTTTTTCTTAGGCCCAACCACAATATAATGAATATTCCCCTTCTCATGCATAAAAATAAGGATCTATATCTGGTTCTTCACACTCCATGGACAATGATGATTCAAATGTTTCCTTTATTCCCATATGAATTCCTCATAAACATCATACACGTTGTTTTTGGAATTTTTTTCTCCATAAGCTTTCTCTAGCCATCAGTGATAAAATATTTGATTCATGAGGACATATTATTTTATAACTATGCATAATTTTCCCTAGTTGGGCTCTATATAATCCTCCCTCAAAGAGTACTTCATCTAGAGAAAACAAAATCCTTGGGATAGAGTTATTCATTATCTATAAATACCCACAACTCCAAACATCATCTTGTGAACCTTTTTTCGAACAAGGTCCATAGTCAATCCCTACACAATTGTCACATGTCATTTATTGAGATCCAAGCACCCCCCCATGTCATGTTTTATAATTTCCTTCCTCAGCTAAAATTTATTTTATAAAATACTAGATTAATTATACCATATATCTCTCATAATTTCTATAAATTTCGTTATCTTCATCCTTTTCATATGATGTTAAACTACATGGTTTCCCAAAACTATGTACATCTTGATTATCACCCCTGCGAGATATGTAGTGACGGGAGGATCCTACAACCTAGTCTAGCCACCACATGACCAAATTCCCCTTTCATTCTTTAAAATCACCTCTATATAGTGAAATAAACTTTTTCCAATCCTATTTTATCACACTAATCATATCTCACATGGCCTTATAAATGTTATTTAAATTCTTCCCTAAATGAGAAATTTGAATTTGTTAATGTCAATATAAACATGGTTATAGATGTAAGACCTTAGAATCACACCCATGTTTATTAGTGTATGATGTTAAACTACATGGTTGAAATCTGTTACATTATGTAAAATTGTGAATAATTATGGCTCTTTCCTGAGTGAACTACTATTCATGGTATGGGTCTCCACCACCCCTCCATTAAAGAACTATTTTTGACATGATTTTTACATTAATGAGATGTGTATATATTTATAGATTATAATTATTAGTCTAGTTATAATATAAAAATGAACCCAATATCCTATGTACAAATTAGATTTGCACACGAGGGCCTAGTAAGGGCTATCACCCCTCTTGTGAATCCATATTCAATGAAAAATGATCCATCTATAATTAATAATTCGATCAGTTTGAGGGGTATATTCACAGAAGTACATGTGGATTAATTCTAAATTTGACGAAATAGAAATAAATTCCCAAGAACAATGTATCAGTCCCACCCTTAATAAGAACAGTTTCATCCCAATGTTTAGGTCATATCTATTTAATAAACATGTATCCCTATACCAGTATAATTTTTAATATAAAATACTCATTTCATATTTACGAACCATACTTTCCCAAATAAAATGACATGTCCTGGAAAATCCATATTTATTTATGCTTCCCCCAACCATTAGTTATAGAATGTCAGATTTCTAAGGACACCATTTTTTTACATTGCATAATATGGCCCAGTTTGGCTCTGTATAAGTCTCCCTGAAAAGTTCTATCAACCAGAGGAACATTCTTTCACTTTAATCCTCTTCAATCTTTGTTAGAACCAAAAACATTTTGTTATAAAATTATATTAAAACATGTTCCAGGGCCATTACATGTCTACTAGTATGATATCACATATTAGATTGTGAATCTATAATATTAATGTATAAAATCCTCCCTCTTTATGGATGATAGAATATGGAACATTTAGAGTTATATTACAATGGAATGGAAAATAAATAATTTTATCATCCATGAAAAACAACATTGAACTATAAAGAAAAATCCCTATAGCATGACATTAAACAATGTGGAAAAGTCCTTGTTTTCTGACAATAAACTATGTGACACACTTCTATTTCAGCATGAATCATTAACTACATGAGAGTCAAATCCATGTAAAGGTACTGTGTATAATATTTCGAGACTCACATTATTCCAATAGCATACTAGAATGAAATATTAAAATTACCTTCCCTATTTAAGAATTCAATCTATATGTGGGTCCTATTCTTTCTTAATGATTCTTATTTCAAGGAGGTTAATGTTAACCATGAGTTTTCAATAACATTAATCATGTCCCACCAAGAAATCTGATTGTGGTGAAAAAACTACCACTTGTTTTCTATCATTCACTGCTGTGTGGATTTAGATGATTTTAAAAGTTGGATCATCTATCTCATGCTAAGAATGAATCATGCGAGCCTATAAGACCTGTAAAGTCACACTAATCCAAACAATTGAGTTTTATTTCCTACTTAAAAGGAAACAATTTTCCCTATGGAATGACCATAAAATGACAGGTAGAGGTCCACACCCACAAGACTTAAAAATAAATTAGTGGAACATTTATTATTGAATATATCTTCACTACAAATGAGATCTTGATATATGTAGAATTATTTGGCACAAAAACCATCTATACCTTAGAATATTTTTACCCCATTTTTAGTGTATGATTAATATAAAAACAGAATATTCTGAAACAATTTAACTAGTTTATGGACACATGCTATGGAAAAAATTCCATCTCTATGAACCCAATTCAGGCCTATTTACGGAGTTTCATATTCAAAGAATTCAATCCTTTTTCCAGATTTTTACTCTCATAATTATTATTCAATTCTATTCAAACGAATTCATCAGCATCAATTTATCATCCTAGAAAACCCTAATATATTATACAAAAAGAGATGCAATACATGTCAATTAGAAAAACTACAAAAAAAATTACCTTATAAAATGTCAACTGTCATCTCTCTAGCTCAGATAATCTAATAAAAATTTAGATCAGTTTTCATGTTCTCATTACTACAGGTTAAACACACTAATATATGGACATTCTAAAAAGTGAGCCACCTACATTATTATAGTTAAAATTTCATGTGAAATACGGAATTAAGATATTGATGGTTAAGAAAAAATCAATTTTTATTTAATATATTAATGGTACATAGGAGAATCTACTACTCAAATTCTATCCGTATGATTGAATCAATGTTCTTACATGATTTTATCATCAAATTCCAAGAGCTGAATCATTACAAGTTTAGATTCATCTACCACTCGACATAGCTCTAACAACATTGTTGCCTTATTTATGTATCAAATCATAGGCCCACCTCCCTCTCAATAACATCCAAACAATCCTTCTCTAAATCATTAAAATGTTTATCATGTTTATTATTCATTGATTAAATATGAGGTAGTTATTAATTGAGTTAATCTATACCATGAAGGATTTTTTCTTCCGAGGTCCTCTGTTATGAAACACAGATTTGTTCTTTGGATACTACTCTATCCTATTCATTGGCCTCATTAAGCATTATATTTTTTGTAGTAGAAAAATATACCATAGACAATTTCTTTGTGATTTTATAGTGAAATCCACTCACCCTCTTTTGTATGGAAACAGTCTCTTTGAATTGTTTATCTATGATTTGGTAGTCGAGCCCCCCTCCCCATAACCAAGTATAGAGAAAATGTGATGTAGCTTGGAAAATTTCAATGGCAGACTTGATATAGGGTTCTCAAAAATACATTTCCATATATCCCTCTAAACTATCTACTGGTCATTATATAAATTATCAAGGGTTTCTTGGTCTACATTAGAATATCTCTAAAAGGGAATAATGAATTAATTAACAAGGCCAACAAGGTAACTCATGTCATAAACGTTTTATATACGATATGGTTATACAGTAGTTCAAGTATGGGTCACCTCATGCGATTTTAAATTTAGTGTATTCAGGATCTCAGTTACTTGTAAAGATTATCCTAAAATGGGTATCCAGTAATCAAGTCTTTCTAAAAAGATATATGATATTTTTAATATGTGGAGAGACATACCTTCATGTACAGAGGCACCAGCCACCCCGGTCATCATCACCCCAATAACTGGAATAAAAATCACCTACTATCAATCTTGTGTGTTCTCTATGTATTCAAGGGAGGTTGGAGTAATATTTAATGGTTTATCTAGGTCATTAAACTCCAAAATGTCACTCGTAGACACTTATACCAAAGGGGTGACCATCAGAAAGTTTGGATGAACATTTGGGGTAAACCATTATTGGTATCTCATCATTGTTTCCTATCAAATATCACATTCTTGGTTCAGGAGGTCATTTAACCATAAGTACAAAGAAATATCCCCCTCAAATCTTTCTCTATCAATGACCCTAGTTGGTTTTAGGTCTCCTCTAATTTAAAATTTTCATGGAACTATTATTCCCACTGTATACATCTCCACAAAAAAAGGGACACCTGACCTTGAACATTTGGAACCTCTTGACTTGTGGAAAATTTAAAAAACCCTGCACAAGTTGACACATTAATAAAACTAGGAATATAGAATGAAAATTTAGTAATATGTATAAAATTATTTCTTTCTATACTTGATAATTTATGAATTTACAACTTCCTAGATTTCTTACGCTTCATGATTTTTTAATAATATAATTCCAAAGATGCATAGTAGGTGACGGAGGGGGTGGGACCACCCTTGTTGGGTCCAAAATCATAAACTGTATATTCATTTATACACAGGGAGAGACTTCTTTAGTGACCCATTCATCCTCAGAAACATCAATTACAATAGTAGTTCATCCCATGGCATATTCTATATAGGGAATTGGGGATGTCTCTATCCTAGCCTCTTAAAAGTGTTAGAGGGGAAAGAGAATATGAGTTAAAAGATTATTGTGAGATAAATTTCTTACAAAATGCATGACATGCTACATGATCCATGAGGTACTTAAACCACCATTTTGAATACATTATCTATATGTTGGATTGAGTCAAACATTAAACATTGAAACTGCTTTATGGAATACAATATCATTATACGGTATTGAGTTGATCATGAAGCGATTTAAATTGTTTAAAAAATATTCCATATTTTGGAAGGTGATACTTAACTACATGAGATTGTCTATCTATGAAAGAAATAACTATATGATGAAGGATAATACACTACTAAATTATACCATACCAAAAACTGTGCAATTCATTATGAGAAAAATGATTCGAGAGATTGATACCTTTTATAGGCCTGGATTCTACTCTAGGTTCAAATTCACCGCACAAATATTCCATACAAACATTTAATAAGATCATGTTCTTAAATGGAATTAAATCCTCTTCAAGATGATCACACCCCATTAAAGGCGAGGCTTTATATTTAAGCTACTTAGAATCCAATATCCTTTATTTGAGGTGTTTCCTCATTACTTCTTTTCAACCATGGAATTCTAACATCTATACCCCTATAAAAACATAATGCATGGAAAGAATAAGTGAGATACACTGAGAGATAGAGAGAAAAATCTTCATAAAAAACTCATCAAGTAACCACTTAACATTTTTAAATAGTCATCCATATATAAAATCTATTGCACAAAGTCATATGTATAGAAAAATAGTTTGTGGACCCAAATTCTATGAACCATATGTGGATGGTGTCTTTGTGAACAACCATCATGCATAGAAAGAATTATGAGGGATGAAGACTTTAATTTTTGGTACCTTTATTCCATGTTGAATTTGTCCTTACCTTGGACCCTATGTGAATGGTCTATTTTACCGTCGTCATCAACTTCTCCCACAAATTTTAAGGCCCAAAATGGGACCATTTGTGAACTAAAATACAATAAAATTTCAAAACTTTCTAGATATGTGTGATCAGAGTACAGTGAATACCAGCATGGCCTTTCAATCATGTATTCATATGGTAAATAAGTTCATACTATTGACCATATTAATAAGGGTGATCATTGGAACATTCTAAATCATATATTAATATGTAGTAAAGGATTCCAACCTTATTTATGGTAACTTGTGGCTCCTCAGGTCGGGAAGCTACGTCTGTGCCCATAGTCCCATCCACTACCACTCTTCCATCTATCAATGGGGTATGAGGGGGAGGGGATATTTGAAATGGAATCCCTCCAATAGTAATACCCTGGTATTTCATGGGGGTCGTATATGTATGGGTTCATAATTATAGACCTTTATTACGAAAACAAGTGATGATACATGCCCTAATGCCCATTCTCCCACCCAAATCCCTTGCATCATATACTAATAGATGAATGGTATTGTTTGGTTTTCCTGATCTTATGCCTCCTCTAGTTTTTCACAATGATCATGACTCATGTGGGTTTAGAGGTTAGTAATGATAATGAAATCCACATGATCAAATACCTATCTCAGGAGGATATTCCCTTTTTTTATATTCCAATTTCCTTTTTTATGGCATCTTACTTGGTATAATCCCCAATCATGTTATCACCCCCCCCCCCACAAAGAAAATATTCTCTACAATAAATCATATTCAAATGACCTCCATAATAGGTGTAATAACTATCCCTTTTAAACTATGTGAAATTTTATTCCAGTTAAAATAGGATATGTAAGAATCCTCCTTAAGGTCTAAACCCAATATCCCAAAGTCACCATAATATTATTTGTGAAATATCCCTAGTAGGGCCAATATAGACTATGAGATTACATCCCTTCCAATTTCCCCTAGATTATTTAGTGTAAATCCTACAACATCCACTTACTAGTCATCATTCTCCTATATTTCATTTCCACTTGACGTTAAACTGCATTATTTAGTCCCTGTCACACAAACATAAAAGGTATGTTGTGTCCTATAAAGTTTCATCAAAATACATGGGTTCTATTTCCTTTGAAAAGGATACATACGAATCACATATCACAGTCTCAATTATTCAATCAAAATAACTCACATCTCCCTAGATGATGATTAATTCTACAGTACCCCACTATGTGGCCTAAAACCAACATTAGAATAATAAACGTTACAAGAATATCTAATCTATTCACTAAAGGGAACACCTAATTGAGGACATTTGATACATACAAATTTTTACATAGATGAAGAAATTCATATACAGAAATTTGATTATAAAATCAATACATGATAGAATCAGTTTTTCATATAAGGGTGACATGTTCCATGTCTGGGATTTAATTAATGATTTGTGAATATGTATTAAATATATAAGAGAGTATCGGAATATTAAATAATTCCACCAATAAAATTTGTGATGATCCTGGACTCCCATCCCCTCAACCAATGAATTTTATAAGATTTCGTAGGAAAAATCAATGTAACAACCATCCTTTTGAAAGTAGGTCCTCAAAATATCAAAATCAGCACTGATATGAAATCTTTTAAAAACAATGTTCTATATCAAAAAATCATTATTTAATGGCCATATCATAGTTAATAGAATTTAATAAAAAAACTATAGGAGTTTTGTGATAATTTATTTATACATACCATTGTTACACCTTCGATATCCCTTGTTGTTTTAATTAAGAATAATTATGGATCTATGATGTTGTGAATTAATTATAGGTAAATCAATCATTATATTGTAATCAAAAATTAACTTTTACCTCACATTGATGTCTTGTTTGATTAACATTAAGTAGGTTAATGTTTTTAAAATATTTAATTTCATTTTATGTATTTTAAATTTTTAATTAAAGATGGATTATATTCTAAAGATACCGGTTTGTATGAGTTGTGGAGATCACAAGTTTATGGTCATGCCTTTGGGATTGACTAACACACCCTGTAGTTTTCAGGAACAAAATAATTGAGTGGTCAGGTAATATCCTAATAATTTTATCATGGAATTTATTGATGATATCTCGGTGTACAATAAAATCACTAAGTACCATGAGAATCACAAGAAAATAATAATTGAGACTCTTATATAAAAATAGTTATAGGGGAAAATTAAGAAGTGTAAGTTATGGATTTTAAAAAATTGTGTTCGTTTTCATATTGTCTCTAAGGATGGAATCTATATTGAGAATTTGAATTCAAATTTATTAAAGGGATATCCTACATCAACTAACTTCATTGAGTTATGCAGTTTCAATGAAATGTTAGGTTATTATCGACATTTTTTTCAAAAACAATTCTTTGTTGACTAACATGGTAAACAATATAACAAATAAAGGGGTTAGTTTTATATGGAAAATAGAATATAAATAATTTTTTGAAAAATTAAATAGAAATTGTACCATGAATATATTTTCACTTCTTCATTAGGACGGTAAGGTTTTGTGATATATAGTGATTAATTAAATAAAGGAAATGGGTTTCATTAGGTTGAATTATAATGTTACTTCTTATACATAAAGGTAGTTAAAAACTAATGTAGAAAACCTTCCATCCAATGATCTCGATTTTGATTCCATAATATTGTTCTTGAAGATATGGAGGAATTAGCGATATGGTAAATTATGTAGGATATAAAGAGAACATAAGGGTCTATAATACATCATTTCTTTGAAATATCTCAACATAAACATAATATAATTCACTAATTACACATGGATTATGATTTCCCAATACACTACCTCCATGGGACAGAAAAAACAGTAGTTAATGAATTGACCAATAAATATCATTGATTCGTAAATAAAATGATGATTAATATGGATAATATGTTCAATTATATAAAAATGATGGAATTGGTAATTATCTAGGAAGGGAAAACCACTTAGTCTACAAATTATCATAAATACACAGTTATTAGAGAAGATAAATTTTTTAAAACCTAATGATGATAACTTCTAATATAAAATTAAATTAGTAATTTATGAAAATTTGGAATAATATTTTTAGGAATATGGTGTTCAAAAATTCATATTGATTAAAAGTGTTTCATTTATATTTGAGATTAAAATGAAATTTTAAATGATTCTCTTAACTCTAATTTCTCTATACACCTTGGTAGCATAAATATGTATATAGATCCAAAAGAATATTAATGGTGGGATAATATAAAAAGGGAAATTTATAATTATGTATCATGATTTTCGGAATTTAAACATGTAAAGGCTAGTAGAAAACATATTAAGGGATTCATGTAACATATAGCTATTACTATGTGAAAATGGGGTGATATAACTATAAAATTTATCAATGTATTTCCAATGACTCATTGAAATAATGATCCCATATGGGTTGTTATTGTTTTCTTCATCAAATCCAAAATTTTCCATTATATAATAGAATATTTACCTTTTAATTTTTTTACATGGCTCTTTATTATTGTGTTATTAATATGTAATGGTCAAACTATTTTTATTATTTCTTTTCATGATCCAATATTTATATTAAAACAATTTTAAAGTCTTCAGAAAGACTGTGATGTCAAACTTTATTTGATAACCACCTATCATCCTCAGATTGAGGGACATCTTTAAAGGAATATTCCTACAATAAAATATATTTTCTGGTTATGATCCCACAAATTTCAAATTATGTAAGAATAGTATTTCATTTATTTAAATTTTACTAAAAAAATAGATTTCATTCAGTACTAAAATGGTGTTTTATAAAGCATTAAATAAAAATAAATTCCAAGCTCTAACTTGTTAGGATCATATTGATGAAAGGAAGCAATTAGTCCCAAAACATGTTGAGGAGATAATAATGAAGGTAAATTCCATTTGGACCCATATTTATGTAGCTCAAACAAGTAAAAATATATAAGAAAAGAACATAAGTAAATATTTGAATTTAAATTGTGAGATCTTGTTTTATTGAATGTATATCCATGGAAGTGTTTTATATTGTTGGGTAAGAAAGATAATCTGGGACTATGTACATCAAAAAAATTTAAATTCTAGATAGGATTGGATATATATATTTCCATTTGGTAATTTCACGAAGCCACTCTGATGTAAAATATGTGTTCTATATCTCATTATTAATGAAGTATAGGACAGACCCAACAAATGTTTTCTCCTTTAATGAAACAGAATAGGAACCCGATCTATCTTAATGTGATCCTTCTATCCTAATTTTTTACACTATAGAACATGGGTTATGAAATTGGATTTATCAAATGTTAAAGGTAAAATTATTAAATAATAAAAAAGTGGTGTTAATTTCAAAATATGAGTAAGTTATGAAAAATTTTCTCGATTTTTTTATAATGTAATATCCCTGAGAATTTCAAAGAGGAAATTTTTAATGGAGGGAGGAATGTAACATCTAAGATTAAATTATTGTAAGATAAAATTTTATCTCTATAAAAATATGATACTATTTATATTTTAATATATCATTGAATAAATATTATAATCTAATTGGAATAATATAAATTTTCAATTCACTGTGTTAAAATGAGCATAGAACAAATTTTTCAACATTCTCCATAAAATATGCTTTTATGAATAAGAAAAAATGTAGTATATAGATAATAATCCATTTATTTATAATAATATTTTTTATAATATGTACAATTTGTAAAATAATTATATTTAATCTCAAAGAAATAAAGACATGAAAATTTGAATATGAAAAATGGATATATTTTTAAAAAAAAATTAAGTACATCATGTTTTTTACATTTTAATTTATTAAGATAATCCTCAATTATGAATTATTTCTAATAAATTTATATATTATAAATCTATATATTATAAATTAAATTCATATAAGGACTTTTAATATTGATATAGTTCATGTTGGATCATATTTTTCTCAATATAATTATTTACTTGAAAAATAGTTTTTTATCATGTTTTCCTGGTTAATTTCCAAAATAATTTCAACCCCATATAGAAATTAAATTTGATAAAATGGAATTTATATTTTCAATTAGAAGGATAAAAATTCTTAAGTATTTCCATTTTATTTTATCACATTATGAATAGTTAATATGGTCTAATTTATCAGATCAATAAGGGTAAAATAAGATAAATAAGATTAAAACTATAAAATAAGGCATCAAAATCAACCATAAACCACCCAATATTTCATTGTTTGAGTTTATTTTTGCCAAAAACATTACATAATATAATATATGGAATATTGGGGACATTTTTATCTGATGAATTCCTTTCTATTTTTTTGAGTGAAGGAAAAATACACCATATTTCTATCTGGCTATTAATTTATATTTTACGATTACATAAGGATAATAAGATATAACTAATATATAGAAAAGTTTATTTTGAAAATAATTTATTTTTTTTGAATATTATTTAATTATTTTAAAAATAATATATATATTTTGGTGATGGTATTTTATTTTTTATTTTTTAGATGGTATAATAAAGTGAAATTCTTACACAATGCTGACATAGTGTGTTTGTAAGTAGTAGAAAAATCAAGGCAAATGATTTTAGAAAAATAAAAAGTAATTTTCGTTGATTAATTATGGTGTCAACAGATTTTTATTGTTAATAATAATTTATTATTATTTTAAAATTGTATTTAATCTATTTATCTTTTTACCTTGGTTTTTTTAATGTCAAAATATGTGAATATTTATTAAAATTTATTAAAGAGGGTTTAGGTTTAATAAAATTATATTAAATGATTAAAAAATCATAATAAATTCACAATAACTAAATACTGATGGGATATAGTCTTTAATTTATTCTATGTATCTTTTTGAGATAATTTTTATATTACATTTATATGTATACCCCGTTATGAATAAAAAATTGTTTCAATAGTTAAGGTTAAAATTTGTTGGCAAAGAGGTTAGACCAAAATATAAGGTTTAAATTCCATATAGACTAGTATAAAATTTCTATAATGAAGTTATTTCAATCATAAAATATATAATATTATGAATTCTAGCCACATTGTTTCACTTTCACTTGAAAAATAAATTATCATATTTAAATCTTTTATGTAATTCCATGTGTGTCATTTCCTCGTTATAAAAGGACACCACCTCTCTACAATAATTTAAATAACGTTGAGAAACATAGATTAAATAAACCTACTAATGTCTCTCAAAAAACTACTTAGATACAATATATTCCTTTTGTATTTTCAAAATACCATCCTTGGGGTCCTTAAGTTAATGTCTATGGAGGTTCTGGAAAAAAGAGGTAATCATCTTAACAGATAATTTTAAAGATCATTTCATCATCTAAATATTATAATTATCCTTTTACCATCATAATAGAATTATTATATTAATATTTTATTTTATTTTTATTTTATTAGGCATTTTCATATACACATCCCTCGAATTTATAATAGAAACATCGTGTGTGCGTATGTGCAGACTATTGCCTCCCGAGTCAATGCATTAAATTTTTCTTAACTCCCGCACATTTCTAGTATATATATGTGGATTTAGTGAAATATCATGATGCTTATAATATAATTTTAATTCTTAAATTATAAGAAACGTACCAATATTCTAATATATCCATTAGAAAATGATGCAGCTGATCTTGCGTACATGTAGACGACATCATCCATTAAGCGATGTGGTTTGTTTCATTACCCGCCAATTGAATTGTTTAAAAAATTTATCTAAGGATAAAAAATTATATTTATAACATGAATATAATTTTATAGATGATTTAACTCTGACTTTTGAACAAGAACCAAAATTTACATGGGGAATCATGTTTGTGAAAACCAAATAGTTAACACATTATGATTGATTTTATAAAAAAATTGGTAATGAAAAGGTAATAAAAATATATATCAATTATGAGAATAATGAATATGGTAATTTTATGATTTAATAATAAGTTTAAAACCATTATATATCATTATAATGAATTTTCAACTATGTGGTATTGTGACATAAATGTTTTCAAAACTATTTCAATATCATTAGTTCATCTTTGGTATAAACTCTTGTTTTCTTCTATATGGTGTATATACTTATCCATTTCATTAATTAAATAATATATATATTTATAAATTTTATTTAATGTTTCAATTAATTCTTACTCTTTCAAGGTGTTAAAAAAATATAAATTAACCTAAGTGATATGAATTTGTTTTTATACATTCATTTTTGAAATACTAGTATTTTAATTAAAGGACTAGTATAATTGATCATTAATGAACCCCTTATATACTATTATCCACATGATATTTTAATAGTTTCCATATTTTATTAAAAATTTTCCGCACTTTGGAAGTTAAATCGTAAAAATAAATGTATAAATGAAAATCTAATCGTATTTCTCTTCTTGGACTATAATATTTTCATCCATATAATTTTTTTAAAAAAATTATTTTACAAAATCTCTCACTATTAATTTAAATAATTTTACAATGATTTAATATGTCATATTTTTCTTCATTTATATGGTTTGAAAGGAATTTTCCCAATTTTCATTGAAATTTTAATATTCCAATTTTATTTCAACAATTAGAAAGTAATTTTTCTTTTTAACATATATGTTGTTAATGGATTTTTTCTACCACCATAACTGTTTTACAAAAAAATTCATTGATAAGTTTCCCATGGTTTTAAAAATATATTTATTTAATGATTAGTTGATTAAAAAAATATTTCTCAATTTTTATTCATTAAACAACTTTATTTTATTACAAAACCCATTTTTCTAATGAATTAATGATCATCTTTTATCTATTATTAACATGTTAGTCATAAAAAATCTATTGAAACATTAAATTTTTTGGGGAAATTTCTATTTAGAAATTAGATTTATCTTCTATATCCATATTCTTTTTATCATGAGTATTCTTATTTCATAAAATGTAAACCATTTATAGATATGATATTTTACTATAAATGTTTTTTTATAGAATAGATAAATCTTGATATTCAATATTTTATACTTAATATGGATATTTATTTATAAGATATTCTATTTATGACTCATTTGATATTTATATATAAATTTAATTAAATATAATATAATATGTAAGAACCTGGTTTTTTATTTGAAAGACTTTGGAATATTCTTGATGTTATTCCAGAGCAGTGCCCTCAGACAGCGTGCGATTCCAAGCCCCGGTGTGGCCGTAATTAAATTTTTAGTGCGTTCACACTGGACACGCCAAATAATTGGGATAACTCCTAAACGGTGATCCATATTATAGATCTGAGTGTAAGGATGAGTCCAGAATGGGGTTTTTACCCTAGGGACAACATAAGACATGTCGGTGCGGGACGTTTGGACCCCTCGCTCACTATCGGAGCGTGGAACGGATAAATTAAATAATTAATTTATTCGTTTAATGGATTAATTCAAGTATCTATTAAACGGTGGTTCAGATTGGAAAGCAGAGGGCACCGTTGAGTTCGGAATGTGGCGTTTACCCTAAGAGTGGTGTAACTTTCACGGGCGTGGCTCGTCTGTGAAAAATGGCCCCAGGAGCGTTTTCGTAATTTGTCGGCTTTGGGCGTTCAATTTTATAACTTTTGAACGGGGTCTCGGATTAAAATTCTGACACCTCCGTTGTGCTCGATTGGTGGTGTTTATCATAGGGGAGGTTTAATCTTTACCATTCCGGAGGTTTCAGATACGGGTCTTTTTGGGGGTTTTTAAATTAATAAAGCTTTTTAATTAATTTTCTTTACTTAAGTAAACCCCCACCCCTTCTTCCTCGCCTCCCCATTTCTCTGGCGGAGGAACTCCCAAACGAACAAGGAAGCTCTCCACCACCGTTAGGCTCTCCACTCCATGGTGGTGCACGGCCGCCGGATCGTCGCGAAGCGACGAGCTTAGTCCCACGAGGTAAGATCATTGCAGTTTTTAATTTTTATTTCCACATCTACATCGAGCAACCTTTTTTGTATAAAACATCTATCAAATATTCAAACAAAGCCCACGAATGCTTAGTGGAGTTTATTCCCATTCCAACACATCTTTTGGATTTAGAATCTGAGTTTGGAGGATCTCGCAAACATCCGCCGAAGTTTGTGGGTTTAAGGGTGTTTCGCTGGTTTTTGAAGTTTCCGGCAGTTGTTCTTTGTTTTCCGATGAGCTCAAGCGGTGGCGGCGGCTTCCAGCGTGGCGGCGGCGGGCGGTGGCTCACGGACGGCGTGAGGCGGCTCACGGCTGGGGTCCATAGTTGAGCAGAGCTAGCGGTAGGCGGCCGCGGTGTCACGGTGGAGCGGGGGCCGGCAGAAGCGTCGTGCGGCACCAGTCCATTGGGGCTGCAGGCGACGTCAGCCGAGTGAGAGGGAGAGGCCGGCCGGCTGGCCGGACGACGTGCAGTCAATGCAGGGGTCATGCGACGCGACCCCATGGGAGAGGGAGACTCGCCGCTGCAGGCCTCTATGTGGAAAACAGCCGACCGACCAGCACCGATCGGTGGACGTTTTTTAAAAAAAAAGAGAGAAAAAAATGGTTTATAATAATAATAATAATATTATTATTATTATTATTATTATGAAAATTATTTTCATATCATAAATGGCCTCCGATTTGGGCACCGTCTATGGTGACGCGTCCATTAAATTGAGAGGAACTTTTTGAGATGGTTTCGATGAATTTTAATTCCCGAAATGAGGGGCTCGAGGGCGCGGCATGACCGTTAAGTGGACGGGCGTTTTTTCGGGAATCTTGTTTTGGATGGTGCGGACGCGTCTAACGTCTGTTTTGAGCGCTGTCAGCGGTGTTGGGACCCTGGCACCGGGGAGAAGCATTCCAGGGTGGTTTCAGGCATTGAGGATAAAGTTGAGGCATGGACCCCATGACCATTCTTTCGAGATGCGTGCAGTGTTTCATGAATTTTCCATCGGACGTCAGTTCAGGGCGTACAAGCAGTTGTTTTTGGGTGTCCTTCCAAGGGAATTGCATTGGCGCAGTCTACTCGCTTTAATTCTGCACGATGGTGTGGGCCTCGCGAGTTCCATTTGGGCGTTGACGGTGATTTTTCCATCTCTATCACCTGACGACCGTTTTGGACAAGTGAATAGTCCACCTTGTGTGCTTTTTCAAGAGGATCGCAAAGGTAAAATCCATTCATTGTGTTTCGGGACCGGGATGCGGGTCCCACGTAGCACTGCTCGTGTGCTGTGCGCCGAAAGGCATCTTTTTCTCTGGATATCCGTTGCGCTCAAGTGAGTAGTCTTTTTGACGTGTTTTACCAAGGGGGTCACAATGGTGTAATGCGCCCAACTATTTTTGGGGCCAAGGCTCAGGATAACGGGACGTCGTTCGGGCGTGAGGCGGTCTTGGTGACTTTTCTGTCGGATATCAATTGGAGGTGAGTAAGTAGTCGATCTCACGTGTTTTTTTGCGAGGATTACAAAGGTGTAATATGTTCAGGCGGGCAGAGCCTCTTACGACATCTTATTAAATATGGAAATGTGAAGGTTCCCCGGTGGTGGTTCTTCCTGCGGAGTTTTCAGAGAACTATTTAGAATGTGATCGCATGCACTCTCGTGTGAGTGAAGTCATACTTAATGAGATGTGGTTGGATGTGCCTCGGTCATTGAGGTGGCAGGTTAGAGTTGTTACGTCACACCTTCGCCTTGATTTTGGGAGCCGAGTGCACGTTATCCTTTGGGATGGAGACGTGGTATACTCTGGGAGTATATGGGAGCACTGGGAGGTACATGTGGATGTTGGTACCTGAGAATGTTTGTGCGCTTGGTTGGGGTTGACTTGGGGCCACATGTCGTGTGGCCCCCATGTGTGTGTCATGCTCTAATTTATGTACTTTTGACCTCTCGCGACGTAGAGGGTCCCTCTGTGCTCGTTTGTTTGACAAACTAGGTGGAGTTTTCCCCTGGCTCTATGTTTGTTTGTTTGACCAGCAGGGTTGAGTCTTCTCCCCCTGGTTCCATTCTCAATGGTTTTTCTAGCAGAGATGGGTTGTTCCTCTGTTTCTTCAGCTGTGAGATGTTTCAGTATCGTGCCCCTTTCACCGGACTACGGCACCATTTACGACTACGTGTGCTCGTACAGCATGGGTGTTTTCCCACTTTCTGGGATGACTTCTCTCGGTCCGCATCGATAGTGACTCATCGGATTGGAGCGTGTTCACCCTGAGAGGCCTGGGGAGTTTATCCTGTTTCTTTGTGTTCCCTGGTAGAGTTCTTGTGGATTCGGTGTGACCGACACTTTATGCGGGCACCAATCCTCTAACCAGGAGGTTGCTTCTAACAGGGCTGAGGTTGTTTCCAGCAGGTCTGAGGTTGTTTCCAGCAGGGCTGAGGTTTTTTCGAGCATATCTCACCAGTTGTACCATCCATTAGGGATGGCCAGCACAACGGTGTTCACCGAGATGTACCATCCAGTAGGGATGGCCAGAACAGTTCCGGTTTTACCTCCATCTGGGCTGGGCAGTGGTCTCGGATGCTGGTCTTACCTCTAGCAGGGCTGGGCAGTGGTCCCCGATGCGAGGCTTACCTCCAGCTGGGCTGGGCAGTGGTCCCCGATGTCGTGCTTACCACCAGCTGGGTTGGGCAGTGATCCCCGATGCAGAGTTACCTCCAACTAGGCTAGGAAGTGGTCTCATCTCCGACTTTATCCGGGTCTTCCTCCAGTGGATTACCCTTTTATAGGACTGGGTAGTGTGGCACCCGTCGACTCTTTCCAAGTCTACCTATAGTGGGAACCCGTCCACTTCCAGGGACCCTCCAGCGGGGCTGGGCAGGGGGTCACCTGTCGACATTGAGGAGACCTCTCGACTGCAGGGTAGTGATGAGGTGTGGTTTGACGTACCCCCTAGGACTCTCAAGTACGAGGGGCGCTTTCCCCACCAAGGCGAGTCCTTGTGACGTGACCAAAAACCGTGCGGGCGAGTCAGTGCCGCCCAAAGCGGATAGTGTCGAGGTGTGGTGATTGAGCCCTTGACTTGTAGTTTGGGGCAGACGAGTGGGATGCTGTGCATTGATGGTGTTTACTTTTAGGACTGTTGTCTACACACTTTCTTGGGCTGAGCTATGACCGAGTTGTCGAACGTGTCAAATTAGTTGTTTAATTTTGACTAGAATTTCTGCAGTATAGCAGCAACCCTAGGTCGTCTCTCAACGGAGCCTTAGATCATTAATTATGAAATTTGGTTATGATTATGAAATTAAAAAATGGAATTGGGGTTTTATAATACTTGGGTTTGATGATTAAATATGACAATAGAAAATAGAAGCTATAAAACAAAGTAGAGATTAACAAAATTAATTAATCTTGATCAACCCGGGGAACTCGTATGATGTTTTTCCTTCATCGCTTCATGATATAAGGTTATGATCTTTTAATCCATGGTTTGTAACACCTAGAACTAGAATGTTACTGAGTTTATACTAGGATACCTCCTAGGGTTCAGTCAAAACACACAATGATTCACTGGACACCGCCGATGATTGAATGAATTGTGTTTGACTTCATAACCAAAACTCACCAAGGAAACACACGAAAAACTCAATGCACTGTCCAGATTTGTATGTTATTTCATTGTGATACCATGACATAAATGTACATGGCCTTGACTGTACTTGTGTGAGTTCAATTTACCAATATAAACCACACAAACACCTCAATTGAAAGGGGGAAAGAAAGTGGTGAACGGTGTGTGAAACATCACATGAATGGGTACCCCCAAACATGATCATTTGAGTTGAGCATGACATACCATTACATAACTCAATAAAATAAGAATAGAGGATGATGAAAAACAACACAACAATCTGGAATTTAAAAGATCATTCAAATATTACAAACATGAAGCTCGGGATGTACATCACATTCCTCCCCGGGTGATCACAAGGGGTTTAGAAACCCATGGGAGAGGAAGAAGAGAAATATGTTAGGGTAGAACTTCTCATAGCCTCCAGAACCTCTATGGATGTTGAGAAGACTCCTTGGGGACTCCCAAATGGCAGAACCTTTCCTCTTGGACGAACTTACAAATGAGGAGCCCAAGGTTCCCTTTTATAGGAAATGTGGGAGGTGGTTTTGGGCACACAGATTTCATCTATCCACTTGCACGACGCGTTTCGGCCTTCATACAATCTTATCTCGCTTTGGAGAAAATAGAAACGTTGTAGCCCTACCTCTTTACTATATCCACCGAATGTTTGGCACCGTTTGGACAACTACATCTCAAGATATTGATAAAATACAGAACACCGCATTTGACTTGGTCCAAATTCGGTGGCTTGGACAGATCAGTTCGGATGTGCCCCATAGAAGCCGAATCAGCATTTGGTTCCTTAATATGAAATGTATCCTACTAAATTTTGGACAGGGCCACAAAAGTTCATCCCATTTGGATGCACGGATGTTGTGTACTATTCAAAACAGTGGACAGATGTCCATGGATCCATGCAATTTTGGCCCATTTTTCTTCCACTTCATCAAAGGCCATCCAAATCACCTCCACCTACATTGAAACAATAAAAACAAGTAACATTGCTCATTATAATATTGATTAACATTAATTGATTTATTAAAACATGAAGTGAAATTTATTATTATATTTGGAATATTCATTACAAAACTAGTTTAAAACTGCGGTGTAAGGGTGGAATAAAACAGTGAATCGTTGTACGATCACACCCCCACACCTAAAAATTTGCACTCCTGGGAAAAGTCACATATCCAAATACAATGATTCATATATATATATATATATTTCCAACATCATAAAGATTTACCATTTGGGTAAATTTTATTTAAAGTAAAGTGATCAATGCACGAACCACACCAAGGAGTTCTTCCTAGTGAAAATAGAAAAAGATGTCTCATAAATCATATCATAGTGAAATTCAAAAAGATTCATGATACCCAATTGAGAAAGGAATTCAGAAGTAAACCACGACACTAAATCTCCATGTGTGTGTGTGAAATCCATTCCATGCTATTCTTTCCACTTGATATCTAATAAATATATGTTATTTTAACATTTTTCAGCTTAAATGATTTTGTCACCGAACCTGTCCTACATCCTTTGCAATCATATTTCAAGACCCACTCATTTAAGCATTCCCAGAAGTCAAACCATAATCTACTGACCTAGATATCCCCATATGTTGCACATTTCATCACTCCCCTCATTTTTTTTTGAAGTTGCAATTGGAACAAATCTCACACTCATCTCTCAACCCTTGTTTGATCTCCTCACGACACTAATTGCAATAGTTATAACAAGATCAAAGGTTGTGGAGGAGTGGTTTTTGACCTGCCTAAGACACAACAATTTTTTTTGAGGGTGTACAACAGTCGGACATTAGGTACACACGCATAGGTCAATCGGGTACAGTAATGAAACAGATCGGATAAGGAACGAACGTATGGAAATATCATTTAGAGCTGAAAAATATTAACCCAACATATATTTACTTTATATTAAGTATGAAATAATCACACTTTGTGGTTTGGTGCAAAATTGTTTTTGGAGATATTAGTGAAACAGTTTTCCTAAAAACTACTCACACAATGGGCATCAATCATCTCAAAGGTTTCACATAGATACAACCATTTATATCATTGATAGAAAACCAATTCACTAAAAATCACTCCTTGATGGTAAACTCATACACTTTCTCTTTCTAGCCTTCGTTATGGTATTTTTACTTTCCCCACTTTATGGTCGCCACATCATGGAATTTCGAAATTGTTGATGGGGAAAAATAAAAATATCATAAAGAAGGCCAGAAAGAGAAAACAAAAGGAGAAAAAGATGAAAAATCCTAACTAACCCAGGAATGTATCCACCCCCCCCCCCCCACACCTAGAATGTGCAGTGTCCTCACTGAAATAATTGAAAATGTGAGAAGGAAGGATAAAACCTGGTATGTTTTATTGGTATGATGCATTGAGAAGGTGGATTTCCTCCACCGGATTCTTTGGAAAATCCTCATAGAAGTGTTCAAGTCGTTGTCCATTGACGGTAAGACTTCGTCCACTCTGCTCATGCAAAACCTGTATTGCACCAAAAGGGTAAACATTAGTAACAGTATAAGGACCGAGCCATCGGGAACGAAGCTTACCTGGGTGGAGCTTAAGCCTGGAATTGTACATGAAGACCTTCTCACCAATATGGAACTTCCGCTGGTGAATCATGCTATCATGAATATCCTTTGTCTTCTCTTTATAGATTCGGGAGTTTTCATATGCATCACGTCAAATTTCTTCCAACTCTTGAATCTGCAGCTTTCTTTCCTCACCTGCATCTGAAAGGTTCATATTACATTGTTTAACAGCCCAATATGCACGGTGTTCGACCTCCACCGGGAGGTGACAAGATTTCCAAAACACAATCCTATATGGTGACATTCCGATCGGTGTTTTAAAAGCAGTACGGTACGCCCAAAGTGCATCATCCAAGCGCAAACTCCAATCTTTCCTATTGGGTTGTACCGTTTTCTCCAAGATTCGCTTAACTTCCCGATTTGAAATTTCTGCTTGTCCGTTAGTTTGGGGATGATATGAAGTGGAGACTTTATGAACAACCCCATACTTACGAAGAATGTTTTTCATGTTACGATTGTAAAAATGTGAACCCTGATCACTAATGATGAATCTTGGTAGACCAAACCTACTGAAAATCTGGGACCTCACAAAATCAACAACCACTCGAGAGTCATCGGTCCTGGTGGCCTTTGCTTCCACCCATTTAGATACATAGTCAACTGCCAATAAGATGTACACAAAGCCAAATGAATTCGGAAAAGTCCCCATGAAGTCAATGCCCCATGCATCGAAGATCTCACAAAATAACATGGGATGTTGGGGCATTTCATTCCTCTGAGAGATATTCCCTGTGAATTGACATCGAGTACATGATTTACAAAACCTATGGGCATCTATATATAATGTTGGACAATATAATCCTGAGTCAAGGACCTTTCGAGCTGTACGTTGAGAGCCAAAGTGGCCCCCACATGCCAAGGTGTGGCAGAAGGTCAAAACAGAGGTGAACTCATGGTCAGGGACACACCTACGAACAACCTGGTCACTACAAATTCTCCACAAGTATGGGTCGTCCCAAATGTACCATCGAGAGTCATTCTTAAGTCTATGGGATTGTGAAGTGCTAAAATCAGGGGGGAACCTAGATGTTTCTAGAAAATTCACAATGTCCGCATACCAGGGGGTAAGGTCCACAACATCACAAAGGTTCTCATGAGGGAAGAATTCTCCAATGGGTAGGGGTGAGTCAACATGATGGTCCAATGGTGGGGAAATCCTACTAATGTAATCAGCTACAACATTCTCCACCCCTCTCTTATCTCTAATCTCAGGGTCAAACTCTTGGAGGAGGAGCATCCACCAAATGAGGCGGGGCTTGGCTTCAGGTTTCTTTAGGAGGAAACGAAGGGCAGCATGGTCAGAAAACACAATCACTTTTGACCCAAGAAGATATGAACGGAATTTTTCCAAGGCAAACACAACAGAAAGGAGTTCTTTTTCTGTGGTTGTGTAGTTTACCTGGGTAGGGTCAAGGGTACGCGAGGCATACGCAATGACATGAGGAGCCTTTTCAACCCTTTGTGATAAAACTGCCCCAACTACAAAGTTAGAGGCATCACACATAAGCTCGAAGGGGAGATCCCACCTAGGTGGTTGGATTATGGGAGGTGATGTGAGACTCTTTTTTAGTGAATTGAATGAATCCTCACAATTTTTATCAAAAACAAATTCAGAATCCTTTTGTAACAACCGAGATAAGGGAAGTGCGATCTTACTAAAATCTTTAATGAATCGTCGGTAAAAACCAGCATGACCCAAGAAAGACCGCACCTCACGAACACATTTTGGATATGGAAGGGATGAAATCAATTCAATTTTAGATTTATCAACCTGAATTCCCTTATTTGAAATGATATTCCCAAGAACTATCCCCCGCTCAACCATAAAATGGCATTTTTCATAATTTAAAACAAGATCTTTTTCAATGCAGTGGCGGAGGACAGAACCTAGGTTTTCCAAACAATCATCAAAGAAGAACCCTAAACCGTGAAATCATCCATAAAGACTTCCATACAACTCTAAAGGTACTCAGAAAAAATACTCAACATACTTCGCTGAAAAGTTCCAGGAGCATTACATAGACCGAATGGCATCCTTCTGTATGCAAATGTGCCAATTGGACAAGTAAATGTTGTCTTTTCTTGATCCTCATGGGCTATATGGATTTGGAAATAACCCGAATAGCCATCAAGGAAACAATAATGAGACTTTCCAGCCAATCTTTCTAACATTTGGTCAATGAAAGGTAAAGGAAAGTGGTCCTTCCACGTGGCTTGATTCAGTCGACGGTAGTCAATACAGACTTGCCAACTGTTTTGCACACGTGTTGGAACTAATTCATTCCTTTCATTTGACACAACTATCACTCCTGTTTTTTTATGCACAATTTGCACTGGGCTAACCCATTTACTATCAGATATAGGATAAATGATCCCTGCAGCAAGTAATTTACTGACTTCCAATTTTACCACTTCAAGGAGAGTGGGATTCAACCGGCGTTGAGATTGTCTTACGGGTTTAGCCTCATCATCCAAAAGTATATGGTGCATAAAAATAGATGGTCTAATCCTGGGAATATCATCCAATGTCCATCCTATTGCCTTTTTACACTCTCTAAATAGTTTGAGAAGTTTCAATTCCTGTTGTCGAGAGAGGTTGTTGGCAATAATGACGGGCAATTGGTCAATACCCTCAAGATATGCATATTTTAAATTAGAAGGAAGTTGTTTAAGTTCAAACACCGTTTGTTTCTGGATTGAGGGAGGGGATTTATGGGGAGTGAGGTCCATGAAACTATCTATCTTCTCATGTTTATTCTCAAAGGAAAAAGAATCTATTGAAATGAGATTTGCAGAATCATCGATAGTCATGGGTACCTCAGAATAAACACACTCATCAATTAAAGCACAAAATTTACATTTTTTGGAACCCACACAACATTCAAATGAAGAACAAAAACTCAAATCATCCATGGGTGAGGAAAACAAAAAAGAATCAGAGTTTGGGTTGAGGAGAGAATTGTGTGTGTGTGCATCGTTTGAGAGCACTTCCATCGAATAGATAGGAAGAGTGGAGTGCTCTTCAACGGGGTGTTTCATAGCCTCAAGGATGTTAAAACTTACCTTTTCTCCTCCGAATTCCATGGACAATGTACCATTGTGAACATTGATGATCGTCTTTTCTGTTTTTAGGAATGGACTCCCAAGTATGAGAGGGGCATGTCCTTGGGTTCGGGTATCTTCCATCTCAAGAATGTAGAAATCAGCAGGGAAGATGAGATTCTTTACTCTAACAAGGACATCCTCAATCACTCTTTTTGGATGTGTTGTACTCCGGTTGGCCAGTTGCACGATAATTCCTGTTGGTTGAAGCTCTCCAACCTATAGAGAAGTATATACGGAGTAAGGCATTACATTAATGGAAGCACCTAAATCTAGCATAGCATCAGAAAAGAAGGTCTCCCCTATGGTACAAGGTATGGTGAATGTGCCGGGATCCTTGCATTTGGTTGACATTGCTGGTTGAATCAAGGCTAATACATTCCTCCCCAGGTTGACTCTCTCATTCCCCTTCGACCTCCTTCTATGGGTGCAAAGATCTTTAAGAAATTTGGCATAACGGGGAATTTGCTTGACTGCATCCAACAATGGAATATTAACTTGAACTTTTTTAAATGTATCCATTATTTCATTGTCAATATCATTATCAAAGTTTTTCTTAGATTTAGAGAGTCTTTGAGGGAAAGGAAGAGGAATTGATTGTTCATTTGAATCATCATTGATAATTTGATTGCCCTTTTTGTTTTGTTTTTCATTAAATGAAATTTTTGAGGGTTGGGAAGGAGTGTATTCAAGAGGGGGACATACCTGTTTCATAGGATCAGGAGAATGAGAAGCTTCATTACCACTAAGAAGTGTAATTTCACATACATTACCTTTATCCTTCGGATTGGCAATGGGTTGGGATGGTAGTTGTCCAGAACCTTGCATCTTAAGCTCACCGATGGTGTTCGCCAATTGTCCCACTTGAGTTCGTAGGTCTTGAATTTCCGATTGTGTGGTCTGTTGGAACTGAAGGTTCTGGGTTTCCATTTGTTTCACCATGTCCTCGAGGCTTGGTTCATATTTGGGAGGAGGAGGAGGATGATTGTTTTGTGAAGTTGAAGGATAATAAGGTTTCATACCTTGGCCTTGTTGATACTAATTCTGCTTCGGGTAGCTTGAGTTTCCTCCTTGTCGGTATTGTGGTTGTGCTTGCCACCCGGGGTTTGGATTTGGCCTGAATGGTTCTTTCTTGAAGGGAGGCACTTGTTGGAATGGACGCCCTGGGAACACAGCTGCACAGGACTCAGATGAATCTTGAAGTTGTGGGCACTGGTCAGAAAAATGAGTGTTATCAGAACAAATACCACAATGAAATGGAATAGAAGTAGAGTGTGAGTTACCTTGTGCTTGAGCTAATTGCCTTATAAGGGTATGCATATCATCAAGTTTGGTATCTAAATTTTGTTCTAGGGCTGAATGACTTACCTCATGAACTCCTCGGGTTGGTGCAATAGCTCGTGTACCAAATTGTTGTGCATTTTGAGCCATGTTGGCTATTAAGTCACGAGCGGCAGAAGGAGTTTTTTCAACTAGGGAACCACCAGCTGCAGCATCAATCATTCCACGATCCATGGGGATAAGTCCCTCATAGAAGTATTGGATTAATAGTTTTTCACTAATCTGGTGGTGGGGGCAGCTTGAGCAAAGTCTCTTAAATCTCTCCCAGTATTCATGAAGGGTCTCTCCTTGTGATTGCCTAATTCCACAGATTTCTTTCCTAATTGATGCAGTTCGGGAGGCAGGGAAGAACTTCTCTAGAAAAAGTCTTTTTAGGTCATTCCAGCCCCCAATTGTGGAAGGCAAATAGTATATCCAATCTTTGGCTACACCATCAAGGGAGAAAGGGAAGGCCCTAAACTTAATGAGGTCCTCAGACACATTTTGGGGTTTCATGGTGGAGCACGCTATGTGAAACTGTTTTAGATGTTTGTGAGGGTCCTCTCTGGGAGGACCATGGAATTTTGGAAGGAGATGGATGAGGCCTGATCTTAGCTCAAAATTGGCCGCCTCCTCAGGATATTGGATGTACGCAGGTTGGTACTCCACATCCGGGGTGGTCAGTACTTTTAATGTTCTATTATTTGCAGCCATGATCTCTGGGGTTTGATTTGGTTCAATTTTGGATTGGTTTAGGACCACTTTAGGTTCCACAAGGGGTTCCACAATGTTACTTTATTGACCTTCTCTAAATGCCTTGATTTGTGTGTGTAGTGACTTTTCAATTTCAGGATCAAATTCAAGTAGTGTTGCTTTACCAGATCTTGTCATGCAACAATGATGTCTAGTTTGATTGATTGATTTTTTTGTTGTGTTTTTTTATTTGAGATAGATTAAGAAAACTTAAGAAGGGTGAAAGAAGAATAGAATGTTATACTATATAATTAGAGAGTGAGATGGATAAGAAGAGAGAGAGAGAGAGAGAGAGAAAGAACACACCAAAAACAACAAAAAATAAAGACAAAACCCAAAACAAAAACAATAAAATGGGGGTGGGGTATTTAGAGGAGTACTAATCAAGAAGTAAAATGACCCAATAAAAATAAATAAAGAAAAAAAATTGATCTTGGCTCCCCCGCAACGGCGCCAAAATTTGACCGCGTTGTCGAACACGTCAAATTAGTTGTTTAATTTTGACTAGAATTTCTGCAGTATAGCAGCTACCCTAGGTCGTCTCTCGACGGAGCCATAGATCATTAATTATGAAATGTGGTTCTGATTATGAAATTAAAAAAGGGAATTGGGGTTTTATAATACTTGGGTTTGATGATTAAAGATGACAATAGAAAATAGAAGCTATAAAACAAAGTAGAGATTTACATAATTAATTAAGCGTGATCAACCCGGGGTACTCGTATGATGTTTTTCCTTCATCACTTCCTGATATAAGGTTATGATCTTTTAATCCATGGTTTGTAACACCTTGCACTATAATGTTACTGAGTTTATACTAGGATACCTCCTAGGGTTCAGTCAAAACACACAATGATTCACCGGACACCGCCGATGATTGAATGAATTGTGATTGACTTCATAACCAAAACTCACCAAGGAAACACACGAAAAACTCGATGCACTGTCCAGATTTGTATGTTATTTCTTTGTGATACCATGACATAAATGTACACGACCTTGATAGTACTTTTGTGAGTTCAATTTACCAATATAAACCACACAAACACCTCAATTGAAAGGGGGAAAGAAAGTGGTGAACGGTGTGTGAAACATCACATGAATGGGTACCCCCAAACATGATCATTTGAGTTGAGCATGGCATACTAGTACATAACTCAATAAAATAAGAATAGAGGATGATGAAAAACAACACAACAATCTGGAATTTAAAATATTATTCAAATATTACAAACATGAAGCTCGGGATGTACATCACATTCCTCCCCGGGTGATCACAAGGGGTTTAGAAACCCATGGGAGAGGAAGAAGAGAAATATGTTGGGGTAGAACTTCCCATAGCCTCCAGAACCTCTATGGATGTTGAGAAGACTCCTTCGGGACTCCAAAATGGCAGCACCTTGCCTCTTGGCCGAACTTACAAATGAGGATCCCAAGGTGCCCTTTTATAGGAAAGGTGGGAGGTGGTTTTGGGCACACAGATTTCATCAATCCACTTGGACGACGCGTTTCGGCCTTCCTACAGTCTTATCTCGCTTTGGAGAAAATAGAAAAATTGTAGCCCTACCTCTTTACTGTCTCCACCGAATGTTTGGCCCCGTTTGGACAACTACATCTCAAGATATTGATAAAATACAGAACACCGCATTTGACTTGGTCCAAATTCGGTGGCTTGGATAGATCAGTTTGGATGGGCCCCATAGAAGCCGAATCAGCATTGGGTTCCTTAATATGAAATGTAGCCTATTAAAATTTGGACAGTCCCACGAATGTTCATCCCATTTGGATGCACGGATGCGATGTACTATGCAAAACAGTGGACAGATGTCCATGGATCCATGCAATTTTGGCCCATTTTTCTTCCACTTCATCAAAGGCCATCCAAATCACCTCCACCTACATTGAAACAATAAAAAAAGTAACATTTCCCATTATAATATTGATTAACATTAATTAATTTATTAAAACATGAAGTGAAATTTATTATTATATTTGGAATATTCATTACAATACTAGTTTAAAACTACGGTGTAATGGTGGAATAGAACAGTGAATCGTGGTATGATCAAGCTACGGGATGGAGATCCCCTTACGATATTGTTTGGGATTCTTGATTGAGCATAAGGACTTGTATATAACTTGTTATAGTACCCACTTCTTGGGTTTGGTTACACTCCTTCCAGGAGAGGCGAAGACACGCGGGGTATGCCACGTGCTTTCCGTGTCCAGTTTCTCGTGGTTGGACGAGTCTACTCTCCTGCTATAGGTAGCGAAGACTCAATGGGAATTTCATCTTCTCACCATTTCCATCTCCTTGTGTCTGGATGAGTCTACCTTCTTTCCTCTTATTGGGTTGAGCTGGACTCTTTACTATACTCTTTACTGCACTCTCTGTTGTACTTCTGTTCCATTCCCCATTCGATCTACTACTCACCATTCGGTACCTCCTTTGTTTCTCCCTCGAGATTTCGGGGTATCCTACTGAGTATTTTTATACTCACCCAAGATTGGACTTTGCTCGCACTTGGTGTGCCCTTGCAGACGACAGACAGGTTGGTCATGACTTCAGTGGAGCATAAGAGTTCAGGAGCTTGGACCACGTGCGGTGGTCGTAGTTTGGTTCCCGGTGGAGAATTCTTCTAGCTGTTTTTCTTTTGTTCACCTGTTGTCGGGTTATGGCAATATTCTGGTTGGGCGCATGTTTTTCCCTTTTTCCTTTTCTTTCTAATTTCAGATTACTTTGTACTATTTATAGGTTGATGCAATTTTGGTGGTTTATATATAGCAGTGGCACTTTAATCTTCTTGTCTTTTCTTTTACTATGCGCTTTTGCATTGAGTGTGCTGGGTGTGTGTGTATAGGTACTTAGGAAAAGCACTCCCTGAGTTGTTGTGCCTTCGGCGTTGGTCGCCAGCCCCTGGCCTATGAAGGCAGGCTTGGGGATGTTGCGGCTCGAGCCCGTGTAAGGTCGGGTCGTGACAAAGTGGTATCATAGGTGGCTCGTTCCTTGGGACGTTTTTCAGATGTCCCTAAAGAGGAATTGGTTATGATATAGGGTAACAGTGTTAATGTGTCTCGAGAGGGGCTCTCAGGCTAGGGAGTCTAGTGATGGTGCGACGGATGATGTATCCATTCACCAGGACCATGACAACCCACTTGTCAACTTGGCATGCTGAGGCACTTATTGCAGGGAAAATTGGTTTCTGCATCACATAGGATTGAGTATTTGACTATCCTTCTTGAGTCAGTTCCCCATCGTTTTTGTTATTGGTATATTCACATATGCTCATTTGATCGCGGCACTCCTTGATAATATTCAGGATGTCTCCGTGAAGACATGCAGCTAGGATATCAGCTTTGGTTCATGACGACGACCCTATTAGCTATGAGGCCTCAGTCTAGGACCCATCATGTGAGCCCCTTCCTCCGGGTGGGCCGGTAGCAGCACCCCACCTGTTGAGTAGCAGACAGCTTCAGAAGAGCAGGCTGAGCTTGAGTGCGCTCCACAAGTTCAAACTGTAGGGACCGCTGAGGTTCAGTGGTGATCCAGACCCTCAGGAAATAGAGGTTTGGATGGAGACAGTGGTCCGTCTTTTCAGGCTTGTGCAGATGCCGACAGATCAGAGAGTGGCTTTGGCAGCCATCATTTTTCGTGGAGTAGCTTGGCATTGGTGGAGTCTGGTGACTCAGTTTCTTGACAAGTCGTCACTTTCCTTGGGCACCATTCATTTATAGTTCCATGATGAGTTTTTTCCCTCCTTCTTGCGCTTCATTCGGATTCAGGAGCTCCTGCAGTTTTAGTAGGGAGGGAAGACAGTGGCCGAGTACGCAGCTAGTTTCGCAGATCATGCACGCTTTTACCCGGACTTGGTCCATGATGATAACAACCTTGCGTGGTAGTTTTAGCACAGTATCCTCCAAGAGATTCGTGATGTCATAGTACCCTTGGGCATTTCCACATATGTTGGGGTGCTAGAGTAGGCGCTGGTGACCGAGAGCTTCCTGTCACGTTCTAGAGTTGGTGATGGCAGTAGGCACGTTGGAGCCGAGACGTCTACCACATCTAGCGGGCATCGGCATGAAGGACCTCGACGCATGTGGATTTCTGATAACCAGACTCAAGGGCGTGTTCATACATCACAATGGCACAAGAGGGCACCAGTTCTGCCCGAAGGGAGTCGGTGCTATGCTTGCGATGGGCGAGGTCACCTGGCACAGGACTGCCCGACCCGGTATATAGAGATCTTCAGGCAGGAAGCAGGTGCACTACCACAACAGAGTCATCTCCGTGATCGGAGTATTACCCAGAGAGGTGGTTCTAGCAGAGGAGCGGGAGGAGCTGGTTGTGGGGGACGGATTTACGAGGTCTTCCCATCACCACTAGGTGGCCCATCTCAGGCTCCGGGAGCTGACAGTTTGGACCACGGACAGCGGCGAGCTTTGGATGTCTAAGATCCTGCAGAGCATGAGGTGATGAGAGGAACACTCTACAGCTCTTCTACTTTTTGCAGTAGATTTATTAGACTCTATCTGTGAGACGATTTTCTCCATGCTCCTTTATTGGGTTGTTACCAGGGTGGCGTGAGGCGTCAGTGTAACCCTTTGTTGGTAAGGTAAAAAGGGCATGGGGCCTTTTTCTTTAGTCGATGGCGTTGAATCCTTCACTCCCGAGCATGTAAGAGAGTCTTTTTGTGGTACATCGACTATGAAACCTTTCATGACCAGATATCCTTGGGTGTTTCACCATATGGATATTCTGAATGAGGGAATCACTGGGCCTTGAACCAGGTGCGTGCGGTGATTCCAGTCACGACGTGCGATGTAGGGGTTCAGTCGGGGAGGCGAGTTACCCCTGATGGCCTTCAGGCCGTTTGAGAACATGCGAAGGGATGGAGAGCTACCCTACTGACTTTCCCTAACCCCAAAGGCTCGTTGGGGTGCGTGACGTCTCTCACGTGACTCACCCGAGAAGAAGTGTGTGTGCTACTATGCACGACATCGAAGAGGGAAGACCTCGCGTGAACAGATCAAATCCTTTGGTCGGTGTGCGGTGATGCAGAACTGTGCAAGAGTTCTTCTGGGTATGGGAGAGCCCGAAGCGGGCCTAGTACCCTCAATTTTTCCCTGATTTTTCTTTTCGGGGAAGAAAATCTTGAAGGAGGATGTGATTTAAGAACCTGTTTTTTTCTGTGAATTACTTTGGAATATTATTGATGTTATTCCAGAGCAACTCCCTCAAACGGCGTGCGATTCTGAGCCCCGATGTGTCCGGAATTAAATTTTCAGTGCGTTCACACTAGACACGCCAAATAAAAGGGATAACTCCTAAACAATGATCCATATTAGAGATCTGAGTGTATGGATGGGTCTGGAATGAGGTTTTTACCCTAGGAACGACATAAGACATGTTGGTGCGGGACGTTTGGACCCCTCTCTCACTATAAGAGCATGGAACGGGTAAATTGAATAATTAATTTATTCATTTAAGGTATTAATTCAAGTATCACTTAAACGGTGGCTCAGATTGGAAAAACGAAGGCACCATTGAGTTTGGAACATTCCATTTAACCAAAGAGGGGTGTAACTTTTGCAGGCGCGACCCGTCAGTGAAAAATGGCCCCAGGAGTGTTTTCGTAATTTGTCGGCTTTGGGCGTTCAGTTTTATAACATTTGAACGAGGTCTCAGATTAAAATTCTGAGACCGCCGTTGTGCTCAAGAGGTGGTTTTTACCCTAGGTGGGGTTTAATCTTGGCCGCGCCGGAGGTTTCAGATGCGGGTCTTTTGGGGGTTTTTAAATAAATTAACATTTTTAATTAATTTTCTTTACTTAAGTATACCCCCACGCCTTCTTCCTCGCCTCTCCATTTCTCTGGTGGAGGAACTCCCAAAAAACCAAGGAATCCCTCCACCTCCATCAAGCTCTCTTCTCCAAGGTGTTGCACGGCCAACAGATCGTCACGAAGTGATGGGCTTAGTCCCACGAGGTAGGACCATTGCAGTTTCTAATTATTATTTTAGCATCTACATCGAGCATAAATTTTTGTATCAAAACTCTATTTAATTTTCGAACAAAGCCCGTGAATGCGTAGTAGAGTTTATTCCCTTTCCGACGCATCTTTCGGATTTAAAATCCGAGTTTCGAGGAACTCGCAAACATCCGCCGAAGTTTGCAGGTTTAAGGGTGTTTCACGGGTTTTTGAGGTTTCTGGCGGTTGTTCTTTGTAATCCGGCGAGCTCAAGCAGTGGCGGCGGCTTCCAGTGTGGCAGCGGCGCGCGGTGGCTCACAGACAGTGTGAGGCGGCCCACTGTCGGGGGCTGGGGTTGAGCGGAGTTGGCGGTAGACGACCGTGGCGTCACAGTGGAGCGGAGGTCGGCGGAAGTGGCGTGCAGCGGCAGTCCGTTGGGGCTGCAGGCGGCGTTGGCCGAGCGAGAGGGAGAGGCCGGCCGGCTGGCCGACCGGCGTGCGTGCAAAGTAGGTGTCGCGCGACGCGAACCCGTGGGAGACAGAGACCCACCGCAGCAGGTCTCCGTGTGGAAAACAGCCGACCGGTCAGTGCCGGTTAGTGGACCTTTTTTAAAAAAAAGAGAGAAAAAAGAAAAAAACGAAATGGTTTATAAAAACAATAATAATAATAATAATAATAATATTAGGAAAATTATTTTTCATATCATAAATGGCGTCCGATTTGGGCACAGTCTGCAGCGACGCGTCCCGAAAATTGAGACGAACTTTTTGAGATGGTTTCTGGGAATTTTAATTCCCGAAATGAGGGGCTCAGGGGCACGACATGCCCATTTAGTGGACGTGCGTTTTTTCAGGAATCTTGTTTTGGATGGAACGGACGCGTCTGACATCCGTTTTAAGCGCCGTTAGCGGTTTTGGAACCCTAGCACCGGGGCGAAGCTTTCCTGGGTGGTTTCAGGCGTTGAGGCCGAAGTTGAGGCACGGGCCCACGACCCGTCTTTCGAGCTGCGTGCAGCGTTTCACGAATTTTCCATTGGACGTCCGTTCGGGGCGTGCACGCAGTTGTTTTTGGGTGTTCTTCCGAGGGCATTGGATTGGCATAGTCTGCCCGCTTTAATTCTGCCTGATGGTGCGGGCCCCGCAAGGGTCGTTTGGGCATTGGCGGTGATTTTTCCATCTCTATCACCGGGCGACCGTTTTGGACAAGTGAATAGTCCACCTTGTGTGCTTTTTCGAGAGGATCGCAATGGTACGATCTGTTCGTTGTGTTTCAGGGCCAGGATGCGGGTACCACGTAGCACCGCTCGTGTGCGGTGTGCCTAAATGCATCTTTTCCTCCGGATATCTGTTGCCCTCATGTGAGCAGTTTTTTTGACGTGTTTCCCAAGGGGATCGCAATGGTGCGATGCGCCAGACTGTTTTTGGGGCCAAGGCTCGGGATCACAGGACGCTGTTCGGGCGTGAGACGGTGTTATTGACTTTTCTTTCGGATATCTGTTGGAGGCGATTAAGTAGTCGATCTTGAGTGTTTTTCCGCAAGAATTACAATGGTGTAATCTCTTCAGGTGGGAAGATCCTCTTACGTGATCTTATTAAATGTGGAAATGTGAATGTGCCTCGGTGGTGGTTCTTCCTGCGGTGTTTGTAGAGAACCCTTGGCGTGTGATCGCATGCACTCTCGTGTGAGTGAAGTTATGCTTAATGAGATTTGGTTGATTGTGCCTCATCCGTCGAGGTGGAAGGTTGGAGTTATTACGTCACGCCTTCGCATTGACGTTGGGCACCGGGTGCACGTTAGCCTTTGGGCTGGATATGTGGTATACTCTGGGAGTATACGGGAGCAATGGGAGGTACATGTGGATGTTGGTACTCGATAATGTTTGTGCTCTTGGTTGGGGTTGACTTGGGGCCACACATCCCGTGGGCCTCGTGTGCGTGATGTGCTCTACTTTATGTACTTTTGACCTCTTGTGACGTAGAGGGCCCCTCTATGATCGTTTGTTTGACCATCTGGGTGGTGTTTTCCCTGACTTTTTGTTCTTTTGTTTGACCAGTAGGGTTGAGTGGTCTCCCCCTGGTTCGGTTCTCGATGGTTCGGCCGGCAGAGATGGGTTGTTACTCTATTTCTTTAGTTGTGAGGGGTTCCAGTACCGTGCCCCTTTCACTGGACTGTTTCACCGTTTATGACTGTGTGTGCTCGTACAACGTGGGTGTTTTCCCACTTTTTGGGATGAGTTGTGTTGGTCCGCTTCGACAGTGACTCAGTGGTTTGGTGCGTGTTCTCCCTGAGAGGCCTGGGGAGTTTCTCCCATTGCTTTGTGGTCCCTGGTAGAGTTATTGTGGATTCGGTGTGACCAACACATTACGCGAGCACCGATCCTCAAACCATGAGGTTGTTTCCAGTAGGGATGAGGTTGTTTGCAGTAGGGCTGAGGTTGTTTCCAGCAGGGCTTAGGTTGTTTCGAGCAGGGATCACCAGTTGTACCATCCAGTAGGGATGGCCAGTACAACGGTGTTCACCGAGTAGTACCATCAAGTAGGGATAGCCAGAGTAGTTCCGGGTTTACCTCCAGCTGGGATGGGCAGTGGTCCCTGATGCCAGGATTACCTCCAGCGGGGTCAGGCAGTGGTCCTCGATGCCTAGCCTACCTCTAGCTGGGCTGGGCAGTGGTCCCCGTTGTCGGTCTTACCTCCAGTTGGGCTGGGCAGTGGTCCCCGATTTCGGGTTACCTTCAGCTGGGCTGGGCAGTGGTCTCATCTCCAACTTTAGCTGCATCGTCTTCTAGTGGATTACCCTTTTACGAGATTGGGCAGTGTGGAACCCATCGACTCTTGCTGGGTCTCCCTATATTGGGAACCCATCGACATCCAGGGACCCTCCAGCGGGGCTGGGCAGAGGGTCGCCTGTCAACATTGAGGAGACCTCTCGACTGCGGGGTAGTGACGAGGTGTGGTTTGACGTACCCCCCCCAGAACTCTCAAGTACGAGGGGCACTTTCTCCACCAAGATGCGTCCTTGTGACGCGACCTAAAACCGTGCGGGCGAATCAGTGCCGCCCAAAGCGGATAGTGTCGAGGTGCAGTGATTGAGCCCTTCACTTGTAGTTCGGGGAAGACGTGTGGGATACTGGGCATCGATGGTGTTTACTTCTGGGACTGTTGGCTACTCGCTTTCTTGGGATGAGCTACGGGAAGGAGATCCCCTTATCATCTTGTTTGGGATTATTGATTGAGCATACAAACTTGTATATATATTGTTCTATTACCCACTTCTTGGGTTTGGTTACTCTCCTTCCAGGAGAGGTGAAGACGCGTGGGGTATGCCACGCTCTTTCCATGTCTAGCTTATCGTGGTTGGAGGAGTCTACTCTCCTACTATAGGTAGAGAAGACTCGATGGGAAGTTCATCTTCTCACCATTTCCATATCCTTGTGTCTGGATGAGTCTACCTTCTTTCCTCTTGTTGGGTTGAGCTAGACTCTTTACTGTACTCTTTACTGCACTCTCTGTTTTACTTCTATTCCGATCCCCGTTCGATCTACTGCTCACCCTTCGGTACCTATTTTGTGGCTCCCTCAATCCATCGGGGTATCCTACTGAGTATTTTTATACTCACACATGCTTGGAATTTTCCCGCACTTGGTGTGCACATGCAGACGATGGACAGGTTGGTCATGACTTCAGTGGAGCATAAGAGTTCGGGAGCATGGACCATGTGTGATGGTCGTAGTCGAGTTCCAGGTGGGGAATCCATCCAGCTGTTTTTCTTTTGTTCACCTGTTGTTGGGTTGTGGCACTTTTCTGATTGGGCGTGTGTTTTGCCCATTTTCCTTTTCTGTTTACCTTCGGCATACATTGTACTGTTTAGAGGTCGATTCACTTTTGGTGGTTTATATATAGCATTTGCACTTTACTATGCTATTCTTTTCTTTTACTACACAATTTTTCATTGAGTGTGCTGCATATGTGTGTACGGGTACTTAGGCAAAGGCCTCCCCAAGTTGTTGTGCCTTCGGCACTGGTCACTAGCCCCTGGCTTATGGAGGCGGGCTTGGGGTAGTTGCGGCTCGAGCCCGGGTAGGGTCGGGACTGTTGTACCTCTCGTACCCCTCAAGGTTTTATTTTCATGATCACAATCACCCTCTTGTTTATCTAATCTCGTTTTAAGTGTTTTTGGATGATAGGAATCATTTCAGGTTGCCAAGGAATTGGGCCAAGAAGGCCAAGAAGGCAACAAGGCAAAGTGGACTGAAATTCAGTCCACCGGCCAACCGATGGAAGAGCACCGGCCAGCCGATGGAGGCCTGGACAGAAGGAATCCCTCTGTCCAGACCACCGGCCAACTGGTGTCACACCAGCGGCCAGCCGGTGGCACCCAGCCCAAACAGTGGAAGCTACTGCCTCCACACCGGCCAACCGGTGGCCTCAGCACCGGTCAGCCGGTGGCACCTGCACAGAAGAGGAAGCTACTGCCTCACCACCGTCCAACTGGTGGCCACCTCACCGGCCAGCCGGTGGAGCCTGAGCCCGAAGGCCTATCCATTTTGCAAGCACCGGCCAACCGGTGGCTATGTACCGGTCAGCCGGTGGAGCCAGTCAAACTAGCCGTTGGGATTTTGACCAGCCTGTCCACTTGGCCTCCAACGGCTCCGAAAGCCTCTCCAATGGCTCCAAAGGCATCCAACGGCCATATGAGGGTTCCCCCTCTATAAATAAAGGACCTTGATCCCCCGGAAGCCTAAGGAACATAGCTGGAACAATTGTGAAGCCAACGGACGCATTTCCCATCATTTGGCGAACCTCCGGCGGATTCCTCCAAGGGAACCCCACTTGCTCCAACACACTTCCACATCCAAGGAGCATCACCAAAGACGCTTGGGAGTGCACGTCTTCAACTCCAATCATCCATTGGCGCCCAAGGCTTCTCCAAATACGGTTTTTCTTGCTTTATCATTTTGAGCTTCATTTTGGGTTTGTGCCTACAAACCCCATCTCTTTCTCATATCCCTTTCTTTGGGTTCTCACACCACCTTCAAGGTGTGAAGAGGTTGGTCAAGCCTTACCTTGTAAAAGGCTTGAGACATAGGTGAGCTATCCTTCACCCGTAAAAAGGCTAGTGGGTTCTTGCTCAATCATTGAAAGCAAGTGGGTTCTTGCATAACCATTAAAAGCAAGCTGTAATAGCTGAGCTAGCCTTCACCTGTAAAAAGGCTAGTGGGTTTCTTGCTACAACCATTGAAAAGCAAGCGGTAGAATCTCTCAACGGTTGAGTTGGGAGCGGAGACGTAGGTCAGGTTTTTGGCCGAACTCCGTTATCAATTTTGTGTCTTTCCTCATTTATTTCTGCTGCACTTTCACTTTGATTTTAATTTGTTAATTTTTTTAAAAGGCAATTCACCCCCCTCTTGCCATCACTCCCTTTTTCTCCGCCCAACAATTGGTATCAGAGGGAAAATTTGAGTAATACCCTAACCGGTGTCAAATTAAAGATCTTTTTTTGATGGCTTCATCCTATTTCTCCCCCGAAGGATATTCTTTGGGTCGTGCTCCATTCTTTGATGGAACCGACTATTCTTTTTGGAAAACCCGCATGAATACATTTCTTAAAAGCATTGGTTATCCTATTTTTAAAATTGTCATGCATGGTTATTCACTTTCTTCTTCCGATGAATCCAAATGGACCCCCAAAGACATTGCAAATTTTGAGCTTGATGGCAAAGCTATGAATGCTCTTCATTGTGGGCTAGACCGTAATGAATTTTATCGTATTTCTACTTGCTCATCTTCTCATGATATCTGGAATCTTTTAGAAGTAACCCATGAAGGTACTAAAGGCGATGACAAGCCCGATTGCCCTCTCAAAAAGAAAAAGGCCAAGCAAAAGAAGAAGAAGGCATTCAAGGCCACATGGAGTGATAGCTCCACATCCTCCTCCTCCTCCTCCTCGAGCGACAACGGTAAAAAATGCCTAATGGCATGTAATGAGGTATCATCTTCCGACTCCTCTTCCTCTAGTTCTTCAAATTCCAATTCTTTTAATCATATGTCTTATGAGGATCTCCAACATGCAAGAGATCAATTGGAGGAAGGTTTTCACGAACTTTCTTCCAAATTTGTTTCTTTAAAAAAGAATTTCAAAAAACTCTCTTCCGAAAAAGAACAACTTCTTAAAGAGAAGGAAGAGTTGACCCTCAAAATCCAAAATCTTCCCGATGATGATTCCATGGAATCAACTATCAAAGACCTAAGGGAATCCCTTGCCAAGTTCACCCAAGGGGAACAAAATTTGAACAATTTGCTTGGTTCCCAACGTTTATCTAGAACCACCCAAGGGCTTGGCTATTCCAAGCAAGCCTCCTCCTCCCATGCACCAACTATTTTTGTAAGGGGGAGCTCCCAATTTAAATTTTGTAATTATTGCAAAAAACATGGGCACTTAATCTATGAGTGCAATTGTAAAAATGCCCGGTATGGCCGCCCCAAAAGTATTTTCTTAAATGATGAATTTTTTAGGAGAAGACCCGCCACTAGACAAGTATGGATTGATAAATCCCTCTTAGCGAGTCTCTCCGGGCCAAAATTTGTCTCGGTTTGATAATCCTCTCCCCGGTGATTTGTTGTTTTTATTTTTGGGGAGTTAGGATCTTTTAAGCCCTTTTGATTTCAATTTCAATTTTCATGTCCACCGGCCAACCGGTGGCTTCAAACTTTCAATTTCAACACTTGGTTTCAAATTTTTTTAATTCAAACTGTTATTCAATTTTCATTTCAAAATTTTCAACACTTGGTATCAAAATTTTCATTTCAAAATATTCATTTTTCATTTCAAAACTTTCAATTCAAATTTCGAAAATTTCAATTTGTTTAAAAACTCAATCTTGTTTTTCAATTGTTTCCCTCAATCATGTTTTATGCCCCGTGCTATTTTGATAATCACAAAGGGGGAGAAATTCTTGATTGATTGGGGGAAAAATCTTTTAAAGCATGTCGTTCATTTCATTTTTTACATTGCTTGTTTTGGTGATTGTGATCATCAAAATAGGGGGAGATTGTTGTACCTCTCGTACCCCTCAAGGTTTTATTTTCATGATCACAATCACCCTCTTGTTTATCTAATCTCGTTTTAAGTGTTTTTGGATGATAGGAATCATTTCAGGTTGCCAAGGAATTGGGCCAAGAAGGCCAAGAAGGCAACAAGGCAAAGTGGACTGAAATTCAGTCCACCGGCCAACCGATGGAAGAGCACCGGCCAGCCGATGGAGGCCTGGACAGAAAGAATCCCTCTGTCCAGACCACCAGCCAACCGGTGTCACACCAGCGGCCAGCCGGTGGCACCCATCCCAAACAGTGGAAGCTACTGCCTCCACACCGGCCAACCGGTGGCCTCAGCACCGGTCAGCCGGTGGCACCTACACAGAAGAGGAAGCTACTGCCTCACCACCGTCCAACCGGTGGCCACCTCACCGGCCAGCCGGTGGAGCCTGAGCCCGAAGGCCTCTCCATTTTGCAAGCACCGGCCAACCGGTGGCTATGTACCGGTCAGCCGGTGGAGCCAGTCAAACTAGCCGTTGGGCTTTTGACCAGCCTATCCACTTGGCCTCCAATGGCTCCGAAAGCCTCTCCAACGGCTCCAAAGGCCTCCAACGGCCATATGAGGGTTCCCCCTCTATAAATAAAGGACCTTGATCCCCCGGAAGCCTAAGGAACATAGCCGGAACAATTGTGAAGCCAACGGACACATTTCCCATCATTTGGCGAACCTCCGGCGGATTCCTCCAAGGGAACCCCACTTGCTCCAACACACTTCCACATCCAAGGACCATCACCAAAGAAGCTTGGGAGTGCACGTCTTCAACTCCAATCATCCATTGGCGCCCAAGGCTTCTCCAAATACGGTTTTTCTTGCTTTATCATTTTGAGCTTCATTTTGGGTTTGTGCCTACAAACCCCATCTCTTTCTCATCTCCCTTTCTTTGGGTTCTCACACCACCTTCAAGGTGTGAAGAGGTTGGTCAAACCTTACCTTGTAAAAGGCTTGAGACATAGGTGAGCTAGCCTTCACCCGTAAAAAGGCTAGTGGGTTCTTGCTCAACCATTGAAAGCAAGTGGGTTCTTGCATAACCATTAAAAGAAAGCTGTAATAGGTGAGCTAGCCTTCACCTGTAAAAAGGCTAGTGGGTTTCTTGCTACAACCATTGAAAAGCAAGCGGTAGAATCTCTCAACGGTTGAGTTGGGAGCGGAGACGTAGGCCGGGTTTTTGGCCGAACTCCGTTATCAATTTTGTGTCTTGCCTTGATTTTAATTTGTTAATTTTTTTTAAAAGGCAATTCACCCCCCTCTTTCCATCACTCCCTTTTTCTCCGCCCAACAGGGACGTGACATAATAAATATGTTGGTCCTAGTAACAAATATCCCCTCACTGCATTAATATGTCTCATGTGTCAAACCAAATGGATAGACATTTGAAATAGGTATATATATTCATACTAATATTTTAATGTTTCTTGGAACAAATCCATGATCCAGATGACTAAAATTATTTATTTTCTTCCCTGTGAATTAAATAATTATTATCCATTCTATTTCTAAATTTATATTATCCATGAATGCATTGATTTCTCAAATTATTAATTAAATAAAATGTGTTTTCGGGTTTCTTCCTTTATATTTTATTATTCCATTTTAATCTTGATATATTCCACTATAAAAAATTACTAATAATCATTTTATCTCACCCATAATATATTTCCCCTTCTCAAGGATATGAATTTTGAAACATCAAATGAGTTTCAAGGATGTATAATTTTTAATTTTACTTTGTTTTATAATTTTCCAATTTAAATTGGTAATTAGGTATACATCATCTTCATCAAGACTACCAAAATGGTTAGTCCTTGTTGAGGAAATCCAATTTATCTTAAGTAAATGTATTATTGTAGAGTCCAAGTTTTGGTTATTAATGTTAGGTTTGGTTCATCGATTGCCCAGGCCATATCAGATATGGTCTATCATCTTGCGAGGATATAGTTTCTAGATATATATCAGTAATGGTTAGTTATGGATTTTTAGAAAAAGAAAGTGGTTTTTCTCTATGATATGGAAAAAATTTGGTTGGCACCAAAATGGAAGGGAATAATGAGTAGGGATAGTAACTTTAGAAGTGTAATAATAGGAATCATATTATTTTGTTACGGTGTAGATCACATGGAAATTCCGAGTCCTCTTGCTTGAAATATATTAGAGCACATCGTAAATGTGTTCATTGGGGTTTCCTTTATATGTTTGGTAAGTTGAGTTATTTGAAATGTAATTATTTTTTATAATCAAGAATTGGGAAGATTTTTTCTACTTTTTTAGTCTTATCTAGTGTGTGTTTACATTCCTCAAGATGTGTGGATGATATTGGAATTTGGTTTTGTGCATGCCTCATTATTTTGAGTATCATTATCAAATTTTTTGGTTGTTTTTTAGAGTTTTTTGTTTTTTTCTAGATACATTGTGGCTATTTTATTTATGTTTTTAACATTGGAGTCCTTCAGTTATGTTCATAAGTAAATATGACTATTTTGTCCTTAGGGAAGTTGTAAACTTTTCAATGTTAGTTATGTTTTGTTTGGTTTGACATGGGATATTGTTCTTGGTTAGAGGCCATATATTAACAAATTTTTTGTTGATTTAAGTCTAGATAACAAGTTGTTTCATGGTGATTCTCATTGTATTAAATTTCTTTTGATCATTTTTGGTGACCTTGGTGATGGTTACTATTATATGGTTTTTTGTTCTCCCTTGGATTGTAATCTCATTTTTGAAGGATTAGGGAGTGTTAGTTAGATATTTTTCATAGTTTGTGATATTATATTTATTCTTTCTATTTTGGAGATGCTTTCGTTTGGTGTTGTATTTAGGTATAGTTTATCTTTCCTTATTGCACAATTTTAGAAGTATTCAAAATGATTGGTAGTATAATGGTTAGTCCTTTTCTATTTAATGTTTTCCCTTCATATTTTTGTATCATTCTACATGGATAAGTCTTATGGGTCTTTTGTATTTGTTATGGGTCTTTTGTATTTGGTAATTTTATTTATACTTTATGAAGTTTTTTCCCCGCCCAACCTGCCTCTTTCATGGGGTGTTATTGAGGAGTTTCTCCTGGTACTTCATCTTCTACTAGAGACTTTCTGGGGTTATAATGTTGAACGATGGGGAGAATTTTCATACCATATTATTTTATTTCATTAATATTTTATTTTTTTAATATATAATATCAAATTTTATTTTTTTGAGTTTCCTAGATGAATTTTATGTTTTGGTTAATTTTTCCTTCTACCACATGGTTTTCATGAACAATATATCAAAAAACATGCATGAAGACATTAAATATGAATTTCCTAGTTTATTTTTTATAAGCATGATTTGTGTGAATAAGTAATGCATGGTTGGGTCCAAACTATAAAAATCCAATAAAATAAATGTTCTTAAAAAATGACATTTATATAAAACTTTAAATGGATAAATAATGTGGTTTGGTATCTCATGATTATTTTAAGAGGGTATGTTTGGTAATTTCTAAATGATATTATTATAATTAATGTGTGAAAATTTATGAATCACCTTTTTTTAATTTGTGACATGGGTAATATGTTGGGGTTGTTTCCTTCAATGGAATTTGATGTGAGGAAAGGATTATATTTTGTAGTTGTATTGATCATATAGCTTGTTTGATTTCTCACCTTCAATTATTGATTTCAAGGGAGACAACACATTGAGAGAAAAGTCTATATTTATTCTAGAGTATATCATTTCACAGATTATCGTGTGTTCCCTAGTGTAATGGTTTCCATTGAAGGGGTATACCTTTAAGGAAGAAGGTTTGAGTAGAATCATGTGGATTTTTGGGGATTTGATACAACATTTTCTAGAAACACATACAATGTTTTCATTAAAGTATATAATAATTATTACCTTAATACATCATGGATTTCATATGATACTATATGATACTATAAATGTAACCTTGTTCTTTTGTGTTCTATAGATCAATTGGACTCCATGACACCATGTTTTATTTCACCTACATTAATTCATTAGTGACATAGTTCTTGAGTGATTTGTTTTATTATTCTTACAATATCTAGTTTTACTAAAATATTTATAACTAGATTTTTATGTTTTTATTTATAACTTTCTTTTTAATGTAAATATAAAATGTTTGTTTTTAAAACTAATACACAAGTCAATTAAATTCTTTTAAATTGATTGATTTTATTTAAAAAAATGAAATTTATGTTCATAAAATGACAAAAAAATATCTTGAAGACTTTTAGGTTTTTATAAAAGAAATACCATTTCTCGAATTTTCTCCAAATATCATAAATGAAAAATTCTTTTTAATGTAAAATCCTTATCTCCTTGCTGGGATCTAATTGAGATTATTTTTCCTCACACCTTTAATACACCATTATGGTTATGATGCACTTAATTTTCAATAACATGTGACTTGGATTTTTTATTACCTATGGTCAATGTTTGGATTATTAATTCATGGTTGTTTTTGGATGTTGATAGTTTACTTCGGTCACATGGATGATGATCAATCTGGTTATGTTTTTTTTGTTTTTTTGGATTCTCATTTATCAGCCTTGATGACCACGATGTTTTATTGTGTTTTATCTTATATATTGATGTTTACTTGTTATTTTGTAGTCATTTTTATAGTTTATATCATGTTTTTCATCAAAGATTCTTATTGTGTACTATATTTTGTTTTTTTATTATTGATGGGCATCTCCATTTATGTAAAGGTGTCTGATGTTCATATGGATAATGTAAATTTCCTACGAGGAGTTTTGGAAGTGTATGTCCTTATGAGGGAGAAATAATTTCCAATTCATTATATTTGAGTCATCATAACTAGTTTTCAGACTGGGTTGACTGGGAACACACGTCTGGTATATCAAGGGCCAGCTTGGGTGCATAGATCAGGGGTGTCCTGGGTTGGTTCATAACATTGTGAAATTTAGAGAGAATTATAGTGTTTCTAGATGAATATTTTATATATTGAGGTCCCATGAGGATAGTTTAAATAGGGAATATGAAAATAATATGTAAGTAGTTTTATTAGTTTTATATTAAATATTAAATATTAGAGGCAATGTCGGGTTTTTGTTGAAGAATGAATTTAATGGAATAGATTTGGATGATATATATCATTGTATGGGAGATCATATTATCTTATGTTATATTTAATATAACCCTGAAATTGGAATAAAACTATATTTTTAATCCTTTATAGTGTCTTTTGTTATAATTATCTCTTTTTTCATAATTTTTTTCATCCAATACTCTCATTGATGATCAAAAACCATCTATTTATTAGATAATCAGGTTTATAATAATCCCTAATTGATTGTAAAAACATTATTTAAACTCAAATTTATGATAATACCTGCTTTATGTTTATATATTATGATGAAAATTAATCATATGAATATTTTTTATTCCATTTATACAAAGGATTAATGCCCTTATGATAAGTGGTGAACCATTGTGTTCTTACCTTGAATGCATGTCTATGTTGGGGAATAAATGTATAACAATTAATTAATAGGTTGGCTAAAGTACTAAGGATATACCCTAATAACACAAGGGTCAAAATCAACTAATATTGTGAGATATAAAATTTATTAAATAATTGAAAAAATATGGTAAACACACCCTAATTCTCCCTTTATGAAGGTATCTCATAGTAGTTAATCAAATAAGGCCTAAAATTTATATAATTGAAATGATTAAATAACAAGTAGTACATATATTTATTTTTTTAATTATAATTGATATATTTACTATAATTAATATATGGTATATAAAATATTTAGGTCAATAAAATGACATGTTAAATATACCATTAACTAGTCATTGATTCAATATTAATTTATTAATACTTTTTTTTCTTTTTTTTCCTAAATATCCTATTGAACAATTATAATGGTCATATTATTTATACTATTTAATAATAGTTTTATCCCCCAAAACAACTTTTTTTGGTCCATTTAGGGAGAAAGTTGTTTAAAGAAATCAGAATTAAATTTTAATATTGACTATTTTAAAATAATATCCAGTAGAATAATGAAAATTAGTTATTACATTACATCACAATTCCTTGACTCCAATACTTTACTTATTAGCTCTTTATTTACATTTGAGTAATCAATATGGTGAGTAGATACTCTCTTTTTCCCATAAAATGTGTATGAAAAAATTTATTCTCTTTAGGATCACCTTCATAAGGATTATATATATATAATTTTGGTATTCCAAAAAACATATAAAATATAAAAAACATATATTCATTCAATGATAAAATTTAGGCTTTACAGACACTGTATCTTACTAATTCTTGAATTTTTATATTAATGGTTCTGAGGGGTAAGTGGAATGAAATATATATACTATTATTCGTGTATTTTAGTACTAATATAATACAATAACTACATTATTTAAATTGTTACATGGTGTTTTCATTTCAATCAAACATAGTGTTTACGTTAGAGAGGATTTTTAGTGTGTGTTTTCCTTATGATTTATTGTGTATCGTCATTTATACATGGTTTGTTTATATAAGATATATGGAATTTATTTCTATAAAAATTATCTTTTCTAATTTTTTATTACCTCAACTCAAGATGACTCTTATTTTAAAATTATTTTCTTGACAATGTCCAATTGGATTAATTATAATGAATTATAAGGAAATGTACCCAAAATAATATGATCAATGGTAAAATTCATTCTAGTTTATATCAAATAAAAAAAGTAATTATAATTTAAATTTATTAGTGGTGTAGTTAACAAACATAAAAAATATCAATGAATTGGTGGGGTATCATCGAGCACACGGTGAAGCGCATTGGGTCAACAATGACTATTGAATTAGCCATCGGGTATTCAATAGATTTAGGGTAGATGGTGTCTTTCCACATGGTAAATATATGTATTATAGAATTTATTTTTTGACATAATTAATGTAAATATTTATTAAAAAAATTAAACGTTTAATCTCCCCTCCTTTCCATTTAGGCACAGATTATATGCATATAGTATAATTATTCAAACCTCCCTTTCAATTGTTTGAAAAATCATTGTAAATACCCAGAATTTCCATCTAATTTGTTTTAAACATATGGGAAATTTATGAGTCCGTCAAAATTTATGGTTCTTGATTCCGAGGCCCAGAGAGCCCAGAATGAATTTCTGATCTTTTTTTGGATACGTTCAGTAACCGTATGAGCATGTTTTTATAACTTTTGAAACGATGCTCAAAATTAAAATTTGAGGGCACCGTTGATCTCACAGCGTCATTATTCACTTACTGAGACATTCACCTCGACGAAAGTTGATCGAGGGTGAAAGTTAAATTTTGGGTTTTTCATGGAAATAATAAAATAAAATAATCATCATTTTATTTTATTTTCAGCTCCCATGTGGATATTTTAGGTGGGGACCAACAGAACTAAACCCCCCATGAGAGGATATGGTGGTGGGGACCACCTGATGATAAAACCTCTTGAACTCCCTATTAAGTGGGGAGAAACCTCTTGAGCCAACATGTAATGGTGCCACCACCCCACTTTAATTAATTTATGTGAACATATGTAATTAATTAACCCAATTTGATTTTTTTTTCCAACAACTTAATAGATAATTTAATAAATTATTTTAGGATACCTTTAATTTTGTGGATTGGGAGAAAATCACTCCAATGAAGAATGCCAACGAAGAACGCTTCTCTATCGAAGAATTCTTCTCCAAACTCCATTCAAGGATCACTAATGAAGAACTTCTCCACCGATGATCAAGGGAATACTGACATAACCAACGTCCATCTATGCCCAATGATGTCGTCTCCTCCCTCGCAACCTCCATCAACAAACAATCTAATATATGGGTTTATTTCTATTTTTTTATCACTTCCCATGTACACCCCTTCTATTTATTTTTTTGGATGGGATAAATCATTTTGGGAGGATAGGATTTGATGTTCATTTTCATGTTCTTGATGAGCCTTATTCTACCCCCCTAAATCGGAAGGTACGAGCCAAACCATCATGGTCTAACCCTTCCTCAGATCATGTGGTGTTCTTCACGATGGAGGAGGACGGTAACCATCCAAGGTTGGGGCACAAGAATAGTGGTCGACACCACTGTTGGCTGAGACAAAGGCAAATGCGCAACGACGCCACCCCGCGGCCGCCACCGCCACCCCGCGGCCTCCACACCGACGACGACCTCCACCACCATCTACGGCTCCACACCGCCTCGCAGCCGAGGCACTGCCCAGCGGCCATACCGTGACCCCGCGGTCGGACCACTGCACCGCTGTCGGACCACCACCCCAAGGCAGGACTGTCGCCCCTCTGCTGGACCACCGCCCCATGGCCGGAGCACCACCCCACAGCCGGAATTCCGCCCCGCTACCGAACCGCCACCTCGCCCCACCGCCGGACCGCCGCCCCGCGGCCGGACTGCTACCCCACAGCCAGGCCGCCACACCACAGCCAGAAGACCACCCCGCAGCAAGACTGCTACCTCATGGCTGGACCACCGCACCACGGCTGAACCACATCCCCGGCTAAGCCACCTTGAGGCCTCGCACACTTGCTTACTCTCCACATCCCCTTGTGGCTTGACGGGCCGGACCTAGTGGGCCGGGCCGAACCCAACGTGACAAGCCGCACCGCGGGTCGGGCCGGACCTACTGGGTAGGTCCGGGTCGACCCAAAATGGGTCGGCCTAGGCGGGGTCAGGCCAAGCCAGTCCGACCGGGTTGGACCGGACCCAGGACCACTACGACACATTTACTTTCTTTTGGAAAAAACATTGGCATCAGATTTACATTTGACGAACCATCCACGGTGATGGAAATCTTCGAGTGAGGCGGTCACTTTGAGTATACCCCACTGGAGTTTTCGAATAAGATAGTGAACGAACAGATTGGATTGAGCACGAATCCAACCAGGCCCCCGGGTCTAAAAGGATAATAACTCACAGACCGGGTGTCCGATTGACACAGCCTCTATTACGTTGAGACCCCAATGACGTGGAAGACCATTGAGATACTTCTTTTCGGGACTTCATGGCAGTTTAAGTATCAACTAGTATCTTGTAGAGTGGATCCTTCCAGAGACAATTGAGCATAGTGTGGGAACCTAGTAGCTGGCTGAGACTTGATGACTCGTGACCTTTTCGGCTCAGGGTGACTTAACAGGTCCAGCGGGGAGCGCCTCTATGTGACGCGGAAAACCCATGGTAGGGAACACCTCTGTGTGATGTGGCAGACCCATGGTACTCGACAGTAGTGGAAACTCAGCAGACCATAGTAGGGAGTGCCTCTGTGTGACGCGGAAGACCCATAGTACTCGACAGGAGGAGTACCTTAGCAAGTCAAGAGGGGGAGCACCTCTGTGTGACACGGAAAACCCACAGTGGGGAAAGCCGCTGTGTGATGCGGAAAACCCATAGTATTCAACAGGAGGAGTAACTCGGTAGTCCAAGATTACTGGGAAGCACCTCTATGTGACACAACAGGCCCACTTAACCCCATAGAGTAGGGGTTCTCTTGCAGCTGAGGTGTTCGACGATATGAATGGAGATGTTAATTGTTACAACACCTAGAATAAATTTTTGGTGTGAGCTGAGTTAGTATCTTTGTGTTTTCATCATGATGGAGATGGATTACTAGATAACTTAGGTATATGTATGGGAATATACCTATGTAGGGTTATCAGTTGATTTCATACTTTTTGGTTTACCCTTGGTGTTTTTTGTGAGACCTTGATGGTCTCGGGGTCCCTACTATGTATCGTTATACTCACCCTAGCACGGGCTATGCCCACAACGTGTTGTGTTGGATTCAGAATATAGACAGTGCTGACTGAGGCTGAGAGTAATAGGAATGGACGGTTCCCGAAGGTGGACCACACAACGTGTCGGTACGTAGAGGAGACGAGAGTACATGGAGTGATGAGGAGGCGATCTATACCTAACCTTCAAGTAGGAACCTAGGAGGATGATCTAGTAGCTCTCTTTTTCTATTTCATTAGTTGTATTGTACTTCAGTTGTACTTGTAACTTTAATGTTGGGATTGTATTCCGACACCATTTTACTTTCAGCACCCTTTTGGTTATACAGTTTTCCTGTGTTTGTATCTTTTTGTGTGCTAGGTTTCATGAGATTACATGTTATAAAGGAAATGTCTTCCTAGTTTTTTGGAAAGCGACCTTCGGTGCTAGTCACCAGCCCCTAGCCTATGGAAGGTGGGCTTGGGGTTGTCACGGAAAGGGCCCCAGGGGATGAGTCATGAGAAATTGGTATCATATGAGTTAGTTATACTGAAGAACTAGGACTCTCATATTTTCTATGAAGCAATTGTGATAAGGGAAATGAGTGCGGTTTTTAGTTCAGGGAGTCCAGTGTTGGTGCGACGATCAATGTATCAATACACTAGGACCCTAACTTCTGATTTCATACTTAGTGAATGAAAACACTTATTACATGTGTGTTTCTAGGAGTTTTCTTTGATATCTCTTGAGTCATCTCACCATGTATAAATTATTGACCGTGGAGCACCTGTTATTGTTTTAGGATGCCTCCACACAGACAACTAGCTATCATTTTGAGAGTTGTATGCACTGATAGTCCTTCGAGCAATGAGGCCTCGGTGAAGGGCCCTCTTCCAGTTGAGACACCAGTGGAGGCACCAGCGGTACCATTAACCATTGGGCCACAGATGCCACCAGCCCCAGCAGTAGAGAGTGCACACTGCTTGAGCACGTTGCCTGAGTTCCAGCGCCAGAGGCCCCCCAGGTTTAGTGGACAAAAAGACCCATAGGTGGTTGAGGATTGGTTGAAGCCTGTAGTGAGAGCCTTCTGACTAATAGGGACGCTAGCAGACCTCTTGGTGATCCATACCTCCAGCCTTCTACAGGCAGTAGTATGCAGATGGTGGAGCATGATTCTCCAGGTTCACGATGAGGTGACGATTCTCTAGGTAGACAAGGAGAGCCAATTTCGGGCAGATTTTGTCCCAGTGACTCTTCATGCAGTGCACATACATGAGCTCCTTAATCTACAGTAGGGTAGCAATATTGTGGCTCAATACTCAGTGAAGTTCACTGAACTCTCATGTTTCTCCACAGATATGGTACGAAACCCATTCGTCAAGTCCCAGACCTTCCAGCAGGGGCTCAGGTGGGAGATCAGGGCTTCAATGATTTCACTCATATCCCAACATAGGTGGGGGTGTTAGAGAGAGCCCTTTTATTGGAGAGTTTACTTGCTCAGTAGTCACCAGAACTGAGACCCACCACCAGTCATCACATTGCAGAGTCTTCTAAAGCTGGCAGCAAACAGATGTCACAGAGGTCTAAGAGGACCAAACCTACAGGTGGACAACCGCATGACTTAGGATCGGTTGTCAGGGTCACCCGAGGTAGATCCAATTATACCAGGAGCGGGTAGTGTTCTACATGTGGAGGGCAGGTTCACATGGCTCGTGACTATCCGACCCATCATACGGATGCTCAACAGATGGTTGAAGGACCACCCAGGGAGAGACAGAGGTTTGACCGAGGAGGTCCGTAGGGAGAAGGCGGATGTGGCAAGGGAGTTGGTCATGTAGTTGGTGGTGGGCCACGATTTTAGATGTTACCACCACCACCAATATGAGGTCCACCCCACCACAAGGAGCAGGTGGATAGGGGAGAGATCAGCTCTAGGCAGCTGAGGCCAATGATCATGGCACTCCAAAGATGATACGAGGTACGATCTTTGTCTACTTCACATTTGATGTAGTACTTATAGACACAGGTTCCATTCATTCGTTTAATTAAACTTCCCTCATTCATAGAATAGATATTCTGATGGAGTCATTAGCTAGATCCTTACGAGTAGAGACTCTTACAGGAGCACATTAGATGATTATGCACTGGTGCCTGCAGTGAAATCTTACTCTAAAAGGCATGAGCTTCGGCTGGGATCTCATAGTAGTGGTGTCGATGCCTTACGATGTCATCTTGGGTATGGACTAGTTATCTAGAGTCCATGCACATATAGACTATATTAGGCGCAAAGTGTGTTGTGTCTACATCAATGGGACCAGGTTCACCTTAACTGGTGAGAAGGGAGCCTTCTCAACACAGGATGGACTTACCCGAACTTGAGTGCAGCCGATCACTCATCAGTTGGCCAGCCTTACCCTCAGAGTGGTTGATGTGGAGAGTCCAAGTTATCCTATAGTGGTGGGCCAGTATGTGGATGTCTTCCCTGATGATATTCTGGGTCTACCTCTTTGTAGAGTGGTGGACTTATAGGTTGACTTGTACCCCGAGATGACACCGATATCTACACCAGCGTATTGTCTGTCTCCCATAGAGCTTCACAAGTTGCAGGTACATCTAGAGGACTTGTGGGGAAATGGATTCATCCAGCCTAGTGTTTCACCTTGGACAACCCCAATTTTGTTCGCCATGATGGAGAATGGGATCTTGAGACTTTGTTTTGTATATAGGCGCCTAGACCAGGTGACCATTAAGAAATAGTACCCACTCCTAAGGATTGACGACCTCTTTGATCAGCTTAAGGGAGAACGGTGGTTCTCGAAGATAGATCTCGGATCATGCTATCATCAGCTCAGAGTGTGAGATGAGGATGTGTAGAAGACGACCTTCAGATGTCGGTATGTCCATTAAGAGTTCTTGGTTATTCCATTAGGCATGACCAATTCTCCAACAGTTTTCATGGGACTCATGAACAAGATCATTCATCCGTACCTTGATCGCTTTATGTTAGTCTTCATCGATGACATTCTGATCTACTCAACTAGTGAGGAGGAGCACACCTATCATTTGCGGGAAGTACTGGACACACTTCGAGAGCACCAAAATTATGGTAAGATCTCAAAGTTCTAGTTTTGTTTCCAAGAGGTTCTATTTCTATGGAATGTCATAACAGAGGCTGGAGATGCAGTGGATCCAGCAAATATTGAGGTGGTACTTTCATGGGATCCACCGAGGAGTGTGACAGAGGTACAAGGTTGCCTAGGTTTGGCTGGATACTACTAGAGGTTTGTGCCAGCCTTCTCCAGAGTTGCAGCACCACTATCAGCCTTGAAAAATAAGGGGAAACCCTTCATGTGGTTGGAGAGATGCCAGCAGAGTTTTCAAGAGATGAGGCAGAGGCAGACTAGTACCCCCATCTTGAGGATTCAAGAGGAGGACGTAGGGTACAATGTTTACTACGATGCATCAGAGACTGGGCTTGGATGTTTCCTGTTGTAGGATAGAGCTGTGATTGCATATGGTTCTCGATAGATAATACAACATGAGTATAACTACACTACCCATGACCTGGAGTTAGTAGTAGTGGTCTTATCCTTGAATATGTGGTGGCACTATCTGATGGGTGAAGGCTTTACAGTGTACACTGATCACAAGATTCTCAGGTATATCTTCTCTCAGAAGGACATGAAATTGAGACAGTGACGTTGGCTTGAGTTCCTCCAGGACTAGTATATCGAGATAGTCTATACTCCTGGAAAGGGGAACGTTGTAGTAGATGCACTCAGTAGGAGGAATGGAATACATCTCTTATGCGAGGCAATGTAGCAGTTGACTACTTTACAGATATCTTTTGTTGATAGAGATGGTGTCGTTTTTCTACAGTCTCTTATTGTAACTCCTCCACTTCATTAGTTAGTTAGGGAAGTGCAATTTTGGGACGCTGACTGTGAGGATTGACGTGAATAGATATCCATAGGGTAGCCACCTGATGGATTTTTTTGAAGGTGGGGAGCACACTATGCTCTTTAGATAAAGTACCATGGTACCAGTGTTTCTTCAAGAGGAAGTGTTGAGGGATTTCCACACTTCCCCTATAGTGGTACATTTTGGAGTGGAGAAGATATACCAGGATCTCGAATGAATGCACTGGTGGCCGAGAATGAAGAAAGTAGTAGCAGAGATTTTTTCTTGGTGCCTCACTTGTCAACAAGTGAATGCGGAGCATCAGGTACCAGCAGGCTTGGTCCAGCCTTTGGAGGTCCAATATTTGAAGTGGGGTGGAATATCCATGGACTTCTTGACAGTACTTGCACGTACATCTAGGGGACATGACTCTATTTGGGTGATCATCAACTGACTTACCATGTCGGCCCACTTTCTACCGATCAGAGAGTAGGGTTCAGTAGAGAGCTTGGGGTGCCTCTATATGCAAGAGATTGTAGGGCTATATGGAGTACCCTAAACGATTGTATCCAATCGTGATGCATGTTTTAAATCCTAGATATGGAAGGGGTTTTAGGAGGCATTCGGGTTGTAGCTTTGTTTATGAACCGTCTTCCATCCTCAGACGAATGGCCAGACTGAGGAGACCATTCAGACCCTCGAGGACATGCTGTGTACTTCTGTCCTTGACTTCGGTCACAGTTGGAAGGGTCATATGCCTTTTGTGGAGTTTTCATACAATAAAAACTATCACTCCACCATTGGTATGGAACTTTTTGAGGCATTGTACGTGAGACCTTTTAGATCACCTTTATGTTGGACTGACCTTGGGGAGTCAGTACTAGTGAGACCAGAGATGGTACGGCCTTCCACAGAGAAGGTGCAGATCATCCGGGAGTGGATGAAGACTACACAGAGCAGGAAGAAGTTGTATGCTGATAGGAGGTTGGGACCTCTGGAGTTCGATGATGGTGACCACATCTTTCTATGGGTCTCACCTCGACAAAGATTTAAGAGATTTGGCTGAGGCGGAATGTTATATCTTAGTTTTGTCGGACCCTTTCAGGTCCTCAACAGTGTTGGCGAGGTGGCTTACTGTTTATCTCTTCCACCTCAATTTCACCGTGTGAATGACATGTTCCACATATCCCAGCTGAGGAGATATGTGCATGAACCTTATCACATCATCGACCATGCAGAGCAAGATGTCGACGATGGGGTGATTTCTACAGAGGATCCAAGGGATAATGAGGATTGAAATGAGTGGGTCCTTAGTGGATTGTAGATAACTCTGTTGTGTGTTAATAGGCTGCACGGGAACCTCCAGGAGAGCACATAAAAGAGGGAGGCTCAAATGCTTGCTCAGTACCCCAACTTGTTTACCTATTTTTGAGTTATGGCTTATGGGGACATAAATCCCTGAGGTGGGGAGAATGTAAAGTCCTAGAATTTCCATATAATTTTATTTAAATATATGGTAATTTTATGAGTCTGTGAAAATTTACGGCGCTTCATTTCAAGGTCCGGAGTGCCCGGAATGAATTTCTGAACATTTTTTTTCAATTACATTCTGTAAACGTATGAACGGGTTTTTATAACTTTTTAATTGGTGCTTGAAATTGAAATATAAGGTCACCGTTGAACTCGCAGTGCTGGTATTCGCCTAGGAATACTTTCACCTCGATGGCAGTTGGTCGAGATTGAAAGTTAATTTTTGGGTTTTTATTGGAAATAATAAAATAAAATAAATGTCATTTTATTTTATTTTTAGCTCCCATGTGGATATTTCTAGTGGGGACCACCCAAAATAATCCTCCCATGAGAGGTTATGGTGGTGGGGACCACCTTAACTAACCTCCCATGAGAGGATATGGTGGTGGGGACCACCTGCGGTTAAAACCTCTTGAACTCCCTATTAAGTGGGACTGCTGCCCCGTGGCCGGACCGCCACCCAGTGGCTAGACCACCGCCTTGCTACCAGACTGCCGCCCTGTGGATGAACCGTCGTCCCTGGCCAAGTCACCCAGCAGACTCGCACCCTTGCGACACTCTCCACGGCCCCTCGTGGCCTGCCAAACCAGACCCAGTGGGCCGGGAAAAACCCAACAGGATGGGCAACCCTATGGGCCGGGCCGTACCCAGCAGGTCGGGCATGGGAGATGCCAAACGGGTCTACCTAGGCAGGGTCTGGCCGAGTCGGTCCGACCAGTTCGGACTAGACCCGGTCCCACTACGACCCATTTACATTCTTTTGGCCAAAACTTTGGCACCGGACATCTGTTTGATGAACTTTCAGTGATGCTAGAAATCATGGAGCGAGACAATCCATTTGATTATACCCCACTAGAGTTTTGGATTAATATGGGGAATGGATAGGTTGGATCGAGCATGAATCCAACCGGGCCCCAGGTCTAAAAGGCTAATAACTCACAGTCTAGGTGTCCGATTGACGCGCCGTCTATTACGTTGATACCCCTATGACATGGAGGACCATTGAAAACTTACTTGTGGGACTTAATGATAGTTGGAGTATTGACTAGTTTCATTTAAATCAGATCCTCCCAGAGATGAGCGAGCATAGTGAAGGAACCCAGTAGCTGGCTGAGGATTGATGAATGCTGACCTTTTTGACTCAGAGTGACTTGACAGGCCTAGTGGGGAGCACCTCTATATGATGCGGAAGATCCATGGTGGGGAGCACCTCTCTGTGACATGGAAGACCCATGGTACTCGATAGGAGGGTTACCTCAGCAGGCCATAGTGGGGAGAACCTCTTTGTTGCACGGCAGACCCACGGTGGGGAGCGCCTCTTTGCGACGCGACAGGCCCACTAAACCCGATATAGGAGATATTCTCTAGTAGCCGAGGTGTTTGACTATGTTACTAGAGATGTTACTTGTTACTACCCATAGAATAAATCCTGGTGTGAGTTGAGTCAGTATCTATGGGTTTTCCTCATGATTGAGATGGATTACTTGGTAAATTAGATATATATATATATATGGGAATATACCTAAGTAGAGTTATCTATTGATTTAATACTTTGTGGTTTACCCTTTGTGGTTTTTGTGAGACCTTGAGGGTCTCGGGGTCCCTACTAAGTATCGTTATACTGACCCCTTTATAGGTTATGCTTGCACCTTGTTGTGTTGGAAGCAGATGACGAACATCGCAGATTGAGGCTAGAAGTACTAGGACTGGATGGTGCCAGGAGGTGGACCATAGGACGTGTAGGTATGTAGAGGATACAGGAGGATGTGGAGTGCTGAGGAGGTGATCTGTAACTACCCTTCATGTAGGAACCTCAGACGACGATCCAATAGCTATCTTTTTCTCTTTTTTTAGTTGTATTGTATTTTAGTTGTACTTGTACCTTTACTGTTGGGCTTGTATTCCGGCCACCTTTTACTTTTAGCACCCTTTTGGTTATACAATTTTCTTTTGTTCGTATCTTGATGTCTTCTTGGATTCATGATATGACATGTTATAAAGGCGTTGCCTTCCTAGTTTTAGGGAAAACACCTTTCGGTGCTAGTCGCCAGCCCCTACCTATGGAAGGCGATCTTGGGGTAGTCACGGCACGGGCCTCGGGGGATGGGTCATGGCAACTACACCAGTCCATGCATGCTTAGCTATGGAGTTCTAATCAGGTAGTCTCCCTAAAAGGAAGGTGCACCTTCTGGGAAGTTTTCCATGGTGTGTGTGAGTGAGGATGAAACACAATGGAAAGGACATGCGTTAGGCTGTAGGGATAGTCATTAGTCAGATGACCCATTCTGGCACATGGGCGGGCACCAGGGTGGGGACCAAGTGTGTTGGTATATGGGGATTTTCATTAGTCAGATGACCCGTTTCAGCACATGGGTGGGCCCCTGGGTGGGGACCACGTGTCTGCGGGGAAATTTGTGGTACATGGCGGGCCAGGACATGATGACCTTGTTAAGGCAGGGTGTCTGTGCTGTCACTGGGACCAGTTGTCCCAATCATTGATATTTATCTATAGATAGAATATTGAACTATCAATGGTGCTATGTTACAAGAATTAAAACCAAGGTATTTTCATTTTTCATTATAAGTTTCTCTCATTGTTTGGTAGATCTATTCCTAAAATAGTTTTTTATATCATTTTTCATATTTTCACTGAATCATCATATCAAAGTGGTTTCAACCAACTTTTTATTATGTGAGGTTTTGATTAAGTATCATGTAGGTGAATAATAATAGTGATTCACTAATTATTATAGGGTTTCAAGATTATAATTTAGTCTATATTTAACCAAATATCAACTACTAAAATAGAAAAAGTGACTAGAAAGAGTTTGAATCCACTGAGGCATGGTATAAAATCATAAAGATACAAGACAAAATGTTAAGACAATAAATTAGAATGATTAAAAGGAAAATATATGTCCAATATTAAATTGATTTGAATTACCAGAATATTTTGTTTTGTTATAACTGGTTTCATGAGATATTCAATGAAGATAGCTTAAAAAGGGGTTTCAAATCATTATCAGAAATGTATCTAAGAAAACCATCCAACTTAGAGTTATAATTCCAATCATAATACCAAAATTTTATTATGGTATAGTGCTTAAGTTAATTTATTAATTATTTGATGTAAAACATTACATAACCAGGTCCTATAAAATCTTTTTTGGTTAATGAATAATCCAAACACTAGTTAAGGCATTGAAAATAAATTCTTCAATACTAGGATCATAAAAAAATAAAGAAGAAAATATATGGAGTAATTATTTAATGCATCCCATAAAAATATACCATTAAAAAAATTAACATCAATACTCAATCACAATTCATTTAAAACATAAACATATGTTTACCCTCTCATTTTTTATTAAAAAATAAACATATGCTTACCATGGGGTCTCTAATATGTTCTTTGCCGATGACATGCACTTTTTTATTAATGGATGCATCTCTTCTTTAAGAGGGATCCATAATATCATGGAGGTGTATATGATGTGGAGGGGAAAAGCCATTAACAAAAGAAAAATTCATGTGTTCCTTCCCCCTTCTTGCTCTGAGAGACGTAGGGATGGGATTTTCTCTATGTTGAGAATCCAGAAGAAGGAATTCCCTATAGATTACATCAGTACTCCAATTTCCCCATGTAGGATCCTGATTAGAAACATTGATGGTATGTTTAGTATGATCACAAATAGGATTACTAATTGGTAGAATCAGTTCCATTCTTTCAGAGGCTGGATCACCCTTGTGAATTGTGTGCTGACTTCAATTCCAATGCACACACTCTCGATTCTCAATGTTCCAGCAACAGTCTTGATAGATATTGACAAACTCCTTAATGAATTCAATTGGGATGCACAAGATGAGGGATGGTCCCACTGGGCTACCTGGAAAAAACTCGCAAGTCTAGTGGACAATGGTGGAATCAAAGTTTGAAATGTGACAGAGATTATGTATCATCTCCAAGGAAAACATGCTTGGTAGGTAATTGAGGGTTTTTCCCTGTGGAGTCGGTTTACCAAGGGAAAATATGGCATAGATCATAGAATGGACAGGTTCAACCCCTCATCTTTATGGAAGTCCCTGCAAGTCCATTTTTCATTTCTTCTTGGTCACTCTCGTTGGAATGCAGGCGGTGAAGAATTCAGCATTTGGGATTGTAACTGGGTGTACGACGTCTTAGGGTATCCAGGTTGCCCCATCCCAGACATCACATTCAAGGTGGAATGATCCTTTCCTTATTTTATTCCGCTATCATGGATTTCTCCCAAAGTAAGGTTTTGATAAAATTCAAATGGAGGACAATCATGATGTTTGTAGCTTTTCGAGAGCTACGTCGAGTGCTTTCTCAGCTAAAGCCTATAGGCAGTCAACCACTCTACACCAGGTTAGTGAATTATGGGGTGATACTCTGTGCTGTAAAACCATCCCTATTTAATTCATCTTCCTTATTTGGAAGATTCAGAATGCTGATCTTCCCACTAAAGTGGATTCTAAAAGGAAAGGGATCTGCAAGGCCTCTCGGTGTTCCTGCTGCAAGTATCTGAAGGAGGAATATTCAACCCACCTCTTCATTCAAAGCGAGTGGGTGGGGAAGGTGTGGAAAATTCTTGGTGAGAGCTTTAGTTTTAACTCAGCGATGGATTTTAATGATGTTTTTTTTGCAGTAGTGGTTCAGTGGTTCGAATGGTATTAACAAGGAGGTGCGAGACTGGGCCCGCTTGCTCGTCTCCGGTTGCTGGTGCAACTGGGAGGCAAGGAACCACTCCTGGCACAATTTCACTCCCTCTGGCGTTGGCCTGATGGTGATAGCTAAATTCCTTATGGAGGAACTCACTAGTATTAAGGATCAATGGGAGGGTGCCCCATCTCTCAGGCACTTCATGTACAAGAGTCAAGGTCCTACTCCTCCCAGTCCGCATTCAGTAGGCCATTGGGTGAATTGGATGCCCCCACTCTCAGGATTAAGATAAATACCGATGGCTCAAATAGACAAGGGAGAATGTAGGGTGGCAGTGACACCCGCGACCAATCAAGTTCAATGTTCATTTGCATCAGCTCTTTTTACGTGGCTGAAAACTAACTGCAGGATAATGCGGAGGCCTCATTCAGTGGCCTAGTTCTATGCTCTTCTAAGTAGATTTTTTATCGGCGATTGAGATGGATTCAATGATTTTATGAAGTTCTCTCAAATTCCACACTCCCACTCCATATTTCATCACCTATTTGATCAATAAATTCAAATTTTTTCACACCCATGATATCGAGCTTTCACATACGTGGCGAGAAGGTAATCGGGTTGCAGATTTTTTGGCTTCAAAGGGTTCCCAGAAGGTCCCCCCTCAGGGTGTTTGATAGCTTTGGCTCCCATACCCCTGGGTGTGCGTACATTGGAATTGATGATGCTCTGAGCCTTCATTTATATAGAACTCCTTGATACCCCGGTGTACCATGCTCTTTGATGCTCTTTGTTCATAAAAATTTCAGTTTCCGGGTGGTTTTTTCTCTTGGAGCAGTGTGTTTAAAGCCATATGGTGGGGAGCACACCATTGAATTTCATTGAGTGAAGTCCTTATGATAGATCTGATATTGAAGAATACCATAGGTTCTATTAGTATAAGCTGAGAATGGGAAATAATTGATATTTTTGTTTTTTCTAGTGTGAGTGAGATGTAAATGTCGGATTATGATATTTGGTTGTGTTTGTGGCATGTGGTGTAAAACTATTTTTTGGAAGTTAGTCAATAGTAAAGATATTTCTATGGTGGGGAGAACAATGAGTTTAATGAAAAAAATTAATATATTTCTTGGCATTTTTGGATGGATTGGTGTATTTAGGCACTTTTTAGTGGTTTTTTAATGGTGGAAGGCAATAGATTGACCATTGATGGGTTGTACACCCCATCATGGAAATTAGGTAGAGAAATTTGGTTGGTGTCTCTTAGTAGAACAAAATGTGTTAATCATGAGTTGATGACCAAGGTGGATTGGGGTGCGTTTTTGGAAGAACACCTAATCTTCTTTGACGAAAATAAGGTTTATGTTGGGGAGGTTATATATAGCCATGTTTTTTAGATTTTGAAATTTGAGCTTAAAGTTAATTTTTTTTGTTCTCAGATACACATGAGTAGTAAAATGGTCATCTTACAATTGTAAATGGTCTCAAATAATTTTTTACCACTCTTCTGGTCTCAGAATTGGTTGTTTACCTCGGGATAGTAGTTTGGTGGAATTTTGAGAAGATTGTGTTTTGGACGAATATTTAATATTTAATTAGTTAAAAATTGCATTGTTATTGTTGTTTCGGTTGGATTTATCTTTTTAAGGGATCATAAAATTGATATTATGACTATGTGGTTGAGTTATAAATTGGGGATTTTCTTAGGTGAAGTATGAACCCACATTCAATTTTGGGAGTCAGGATTGGTATTAAATTTGACAATTAATTAATTAATCATTTAATTAATTAAATAAATTTGAAAATTCCCCCACCCCTATTTGGATTTACCACACATGTAATGAGGGGGGTGGGTGCCTCTATCATATGTGGCGGCTAGACTAAGAGTGATATAAGAGGGATATGTCCCTGGATTTCATCCTTGCCATAGATAAGGACCAGATCATGGTGCAATAGAATCTAGGAGCAGGTTTGGAGAAGAAACATTACTGTTTATACCATGAGGTAGGATGTGTTTTAATTTTTATGTGTTGATCCCTATATATAAGTTTTTTATGTTCTAAAATCTTATTATTACTGTTAATTCCACCATGGGGTTTGATCTATGATTATTTGGCTGAAAACTGTGGTTTCATGAGGTTTACTGGGATTTCCCATTTGAAAAACCAAACTACATGGAATGGGGTTCTAAGAACACACAACATGCATTATTCCCATTTGGTGAAGAATAAAGATTCATTATTACATGTCATGTACATTAACTACAAGTCGTGTAGTAGTACATGGTCGTGTTCGTGAACATTTGAAAAAGTAAACAAGAAGATGATGATGGGCACATTTGTGTCGTGTCCATTGGGTTCACATAGTGTAGTTGTACACAGTTAGGACCCATGTTTATTTATCTATTTAAAAATACATGTCTAGGTGTAAATTTTATAGTACACACTGTGTACTCAAAAGTACACACAATTTACTTTTTCCACCTTGGATGTTTTTGGTGTTTTGTGCCCTAGAAGTCGGAATTGGACTTTTCAGCAGTCCATTGCGAATTTTTTTATGTAGGTCACATTTTTTTGATCCATTAAATATATAAATGCAGTTTGGATGTTTTTTGGACAAATTTAGCATAGTCGGAGTATTTACTTGAGATATGGATTCAGAAACCTCCAATGGATTTCGTTGTGTCCTAGGAGACCTGTGTGAGGGTTGTGATCTCAATGTTTGGTCTATCCCAAGCATTATAAGGGAGGTTTCTTGATTTTTCTTTGAAAATTAACATAATAGTGTATTTGAGGAATATATATAGGAAGATCATAGTTTTTCCATGCATATCTGGACTAGGGGCTCGAAGTTATAATAGTTGAGGTTTAGGTATGTTTTTGAGGATTAGAGTGGATTAAGCCACTAGGGCAGGATTGGAATCATAGATTGGTGGTTATGGATATGTGTTGTTGTGGTATAGATTTTAGTATTAAATAATCTTATGTATTTCCATGGTGGTATAGATTCTAGTTAAGGGATCACTGGATGTCATGGTTGGTTGTTGAGATTGAATGAGTGTCATGTGTCCGATTTTGGATTTCCATGTTGGCATGTTGTTGATTTTGGATCATTTAGAGGCCACATAGGGACACTTGAGTATACTCCTTGTGATAGTTAATTTTAGAGACCCAAAGCTTGAATTACATGGAAGGTACATTACATTTACAGAATACTTAATAGATAAAAAAAACCAAAACACAAGGATCGTAATATTTTAGTGTCTTTAAAAACTCGGAATATAATCTTCTAATCGTGGTGCAAGATCTTCAACATCTCCTATAAAGATCTTCCCCTTTTTTTCTTACCTAAAACCTTTATTTAAATCATGGGGTAAATAATGTGTATAAAGGGTGAGCTCAGATGCTCAGTAAGGGTAAGCATATACAAAATAAAACAAATCATATATGTTTGAACTTAAAAAAACATGAACATAATGTTTAAACATCAAAATCTTGAGCAGTGATATAAAACATGGTAGTGCATAAGGAATAGATCATAAATAAAAACTAATCATAATAAAATAACATGGTAATAAAACATGTAATCATGGAAAAACATTAAGCACATGATATTATTTCCATAATAGCCAAGGCATTGCTGCCAAGACCATCTTAGTGGACAAAGTCCCTTACTGAACCAGGTTTACTTGCCGTTCCATCCCTATATTATTGAATCAGATTTACTTGATTTTATAGGCATGTCTATCTCATTTGATATAAATATTTAGACAATTAATTGGAGGGAGATATAGGTCCCACCCATCTCATAATGAAATCATTCATACTTGTGCCACAGAATAAACATAAATCATTCATCATAACCCAAAGAAAAAAATGGGTTGCATAAACATCATCACATCATCCATATAAAAAAATGGATATCATTTCATCATAAGAAAATTTAACCATTTAAATAATAGAGATATTATACTTGAAACATACACATATGAAATAATGTCATCTTAGATGGAAAATGGTTTTGATAAAACACTTGAAATGAAATTCTTGTGGATTATATCCTTTCTTCTTCAAAATAATTTTCTTTTCACAAAATTCCACACAATTTTACAAGAAAAAGATTTTATTGAAAATAACCATGAAATTTTGTAGAGGAATCTTCATTGAAATAATTAGTTATGAAAATTTAAAAATCCTTTCACTCCATATAAGTTAAAAAACATTATCCTCGTACTTTTGTCGGAAAAGTCAAAAAGTTCCTCATATGGTAAACAAAAGAAAGATTCCTTCCATAACACAAAGTAAAAGTAAAAGAGGGGTAAACACGACATTAAACAAACATGGAAGAATATTAAACACTTTATGAAAAACATTTTATGGGCATGGATGAAAATTATAACCCCAGAAAATACTTACGTATAAGCAATCTCGGATAAATATGAGATTTGAAAAATTATCCATTACCATAGGTCTGATATGATTCGTACGTATCTGAACCTCCTGTATAATGATTTAAATAATGTCATTGAATTATTATAGAATCATATTCATTGTTATGATATCATATATGGTTCACTTATGACTTTATATTACCCGTTCTTTTGTAAATTCATGTTAAAGTAGCGTTTTGGGTAAAATCGTTTCATTTATCGTTCATGTTTTGACTTGTAATTATTAATATGATTACTTAGATAATGATTACTTAATTTAATAATATAAAACATGATTTATATTTAATATATATTTAGAATATATATATATATATAATAGATTGATAAATGGAAATAAATACACCATTAATGGAGACGGTAGGTCGTACGTACGCATGAACGATGTTTTCGTTTGCTTATTCAATTGAAAGGAATTAAGTAGATGACATTCATATATATATATAAAAATTTCATAGCATTATTATGTAATATATTTTATTATTACTTATTATATATAACTTATAATCATTCTTGAATTGTTAACATGGAAAATGAATCTCATCGCGTCCTGGAGATGGTAATCTGTACGTACGCACGAGTGATGATATCGTTCCCATATTTATTGAATGGAATTGGAGTAAATGATATAATATATTAGAATAATTATGATGTTATAATAATAATATGTAGTTATTCTTTACACCATTAAACCCATCCAAGTACGGTGGTGGTGGAAAAACATATTACACCACGACGTGGAGACGGTATTCCGTACGTACGCATGCGCGGTGATTTTGTTTTCCTTAGGATGGATAGAAGGTGGAATAGAGATGTTTCATATTTATAATAACATATTAGTATATGAGGGATACTGATGTTAATACTTCATAATGAAACCACTAAATAAGAGGAAGTATAAGAAGAAAGAAACTTGAATGAATCGGTAGAAGGTATTACCTCTTTCTCGAAGTGCCTCCTTTGACCTTCCTCTTAGGGCACTGGAGTTTGTCTTTTGAGAATACCAGTACCTATATAAGGTGTATAGGGAAGTGGGGAAGTTAAATGGGTATAGTTTAGTAGATCTTCAAGGCTCAAAATGGTGTGAGGAGGAGTGGGAGGAGAGAGACACCTTTGGAATTATAAGAAATATTAATTTATAATAAATTCCAACACCACATAAAGACCTCAAAAATGACTCAAATCCTAAGATTATATGAGATAGGGTTGTAATCGCATCAAAAAATAAAATTTAGACCTGTTGGGAATTTATTTTAAACATTATCAACACGACTTGTCCTTATATAATCTATTTAATTTTATTTGTGGTAATAATATTCTAAATTTTAAATCATTGAAATAATTACTTATGTGTTTTTAATTGTCAATAATTGTATAATTTATAACATTTTAGACCATATAAATTTAAATTTATAATGTTTAAATATTTTGGTGATTTTTAAATGATTTTATAATATGTAATTTTTATAAAATAACAATAGTGTCAATTTTGACACTATTCATTTATTTGAATTTAAATAAAATATACACAAGAGATATGTTCGAAATAAAAGATTTTATAGATTTATAACACATCATATTTATCTATAAAATTAGTGGATCACATTAAATAGTTCATTTAATATTTATTTTAATACTTTTAAAATCATTTATTTGATATTTCTCTTAATAAAACAATTACTACATCATTTTTGTATAATAATTTAATATACATATTAGTTGTATAAAAATCAAAACTAAAATCCTATGATGAAGATAAATATAATAAATTTCTTAATAATATTTTTACTCGAATTTATCATTATAAAATCACAACATATTAATTGTTGTATTTATTAAATTATGATGGTGACATCTTTGACTTTATTTAAAATAAAATAATATAAATGTACTAATCTATTTTATAAGGCTCCAAATGGTCCAAAAATCTACCCTTGGATGATTAGCGTATATATATACTCGACCATTATGGTTTGGTCATGTTTATGGTCCTTTTGATAGGTATTATTATTTTAATAAAAACTATATTATTAATTTTTCACTAAATAAACAATTTCTACATCACTATTGTGTCACAATTAATGACAATTATTTAATCCCAAAAAACTATAAATAAATTTTCATGATGTAGATAATTTTATTATATTTCTGGAGTCTATTCATGTTTTAATATTCATGAAGTTTATCACTAAATTTAAATTATTATACTTATAAGATTTTAGAGAGTGACATGTTGTCACTTTCTTTGGTTTTAATAATAATTAAAATATTTTCTGGTTCAAAAGTCCATAAAATGAATCTAATCCGACCCTTAGGTGATATGGGTCGACCTTTAGTAATCTAATAAAAAAATTTCAGGTGTTAGGGTAATTTTATAATCTTATTTTTACTCTTAATCACCCGATTTACTATTAACTTCAGTAAATAAAAATTACCGTAGTTACAATTCATAATATCAAAAAAATAAAATTAAAACTATTGACATAATTTGGACAAAATGAATTAAAATATTAAATCCATTTTTCAAAATTCAAAACACAGAACTTGCAGTAATTAATTTAAAAATAATCCCATTGTTAAGAAAACGAGTTTTAAAAGTTAAAACATTGCAAAAGATTGAAATGATTTTACCTATGAATTCAATGTAAAATCAATGCTAATAACATACATTATATTAACTGGTAAAAATATATTCTATTTATACTTTAAAATCATTCAATATTATAATTTAACCGTATAAATTATTACGATGAAAAAAGTTGTTTTTAATTAAAATATAGCGTGTATTTACTATTCATTAAAATATGAATGTTATCAGAATAATATGAAAAATTTATCCAAAGTAAATTTTTATATCATGATTCCAAAGAAAATTTTTATTTTGTCAAATTGAACTTATAAACCTGTCAAAATATAGATTTAATGTGGGTGCACCATTAAAAGGCGGTAAAATTGCATTTTTTGAAAAATACTTATTTTACCTGATAATTTTATTTTGTTCACATACCATGTTTTAGAAAATGAGTAAGATGAATTATAATGTTATAAAATTCAAAATGTAGTTAATACTATTCATATAGGCTAGTCCGTAATAATATTATTACAATATATCGTTGTTTAGTGAAACCCTGTATTGCGTACCACACACGCTATCGAGGAAGGTCGTGATTGCGTGTAACGCAAGCCAAGTCGGGGTTGCGTGTAGTGAAAGACTCTTTTGTTGTTGCGTATAATAGAATCAAACCATATTTCATTTATACATTGAATATATATATATATACACTCAATGATGCGTAGAATAACTACTATCAAACAAACTTGAAATTGTGTGTAACACAATCCAAGAATAGTGTTGCGTATACTGCAAGCTAATATGGTGTTGCATATAGTGCAAGAAAATATTGGTGTATTGTACAGCAGAAGATATGAAAGAACATAAATATCATATATCTCATAAAATCTCGGGGTGTTACATTCTACCCCCCTTAAAATGAATATCTCCCTCGAAATTCTTCAGGGTTATAAATGGTTTATTACGTGAGAGTTTCTTTCATAGAAACCCACATCGTACAAAGGAATACCAAAACTCTTTTTAAAAAAACTAAATTATGAAAAGTAACGGTTACCCATATTAACTAATCACTGGGTTTCCATATAGGATAACATAGGTGAAAATATAGATACAGAAGAGAAATCTAACCATCATGTTCTGGTGGAGAGTGGTAGAGAACATGGTTATGATAAAGCCAACAGTCACAAACCGATAAATTTTTGATGATCTAAGGGACTATCTGATTCATCATATATGAGGGAACTAGGACAACATTTTTTGTTTTCAAGATCATTTATCTAAAGTTGATGAATTAAAAGAAATACTTACATGATTTTGGTACAATCTCACTGTTGTTCGTTCTTTGGACAATTTCCACTTCATCTCTTAACGAAATGATGTTGAATTTGTCATTCGTGAAGTGTTAGCAGATCAAGTGATACAATAATGGGTCATTCCATCTATCTCAAACAAAAGGTTAGAAAACATTATCAAGTATACATAGGTCCATCTATAGTGAGATTAATCATATATGGTTCCTAAAATGGACTTATACTCCATATATCATTCCACTTAATAAATTAAAACTAATTTATACTAACGAGGGACTTCATGTAGGCCAGTGGTAGGTGATAAAGTCCTATCGCACTTCAGTTGTGGGTTCGATTCCCGTAGCCTTGTCTAACGTGATGGGTTGTTTCCCATCCTTTGGGTCTTCCTTTTTCAAAAAGTAAACTATTATAACATTCCTGCAATAATATCGAAAAAAGTTCTAGACTTAAAAAATACTATCTTAATTCATTCTAATCTTTAGCCTTATCCAAAATACTTCTGTCCAAGCTCATAGTATAAAGAAAACAATTACTAGAAATGTCATCTACCGAGCATGTGAATACCATCATTTATCCCCCATATATCGTAAGATATATCTTTTTGATCTTATTCCAAACATGTGGATACCTTAATCATGTATTCTCAGGAAAAATGAATGCACATTGAACCTTAGTGAAAACATGAATGCTGTCAAAAGCTGACTCTTTCTACATACCAAAATCCGAAATATTCTATATACTCAAACCATGATATCACTTTGTCCTTATATCAGTCACGAGCTCGTTAATACTATCAAGCATTTGATTTTCTCTTTATCCCTTCATTATGTTCATATCATATACTTTTCAAAAATATCTTAATAACCTTTCATGGTTACCGGTACCATTCAACATATACTTTCAAAAACATAAGGAAAAAAATAGTGTACCAATCCTTAGATGTCTCTTTATTCCATAGTACCATAAGATTACTTATACAACATTACTCTTGATAAACATGTAATCATTCCACTACATTCTTAAACCATTGACCGATCTTGAACAATTCTTTCATCTCATATATAATTTGTAGTCTCTTCATCATCATCAACATAAATACTACCCACATGACCATGCTGAATATCTTCATGAGACTTTCCCTTAGGGATTGTTTTTCATAATGCCCATATGTTCCACATTTAAAACATTTCACCGTTGTTGATGTCTTAGGAATACAATTATCCTTGTCCATGGTGTTAACTAAAACATTTCCTTTAAAATTACTAGCTTTGCGTCCTTGTATTCCACACCCAAAGCATCTTTCAATTCCTTTGAAACATTCTCCTTGATTCCTCTTCCCACATGATTTACATGAGTGAAATTGAACTTTAATTCCTCTATGATAATCATGAAACTCTATCTTTATCTTATTAGTCGAGTCAGGAAACTTACCAAAGATGATATTATTGATCATATTATGAGATTGCTGATTAGGCATAATAACAATGTTTGGACTTCCAAATCCCTTTTCATTTGGTTTCTCATGAAGAATATCATTCCATTGTCCATTATATCCTCTATTATCATTAATCTTCTTGTTTCTAGCCATTTTCAAAAACCCAAAAAAATAGTGTGAGCGGAAAAAATCATAATCAAGGGAGAGTACCTTCAATATCTAACATCTTAGGTTTAATTCTAATATCTTTACCATAATTCTAGGACTATAAACTATACTTATAATTAACCTTAGAGACATCCCTAGACATACCTTATAAATATCTCTAGGGATTTCACTAATATTTTTGCATCGTAGTTTCCAAAGGTTGACTATACCTTTCCTATGATACCAACTATAGAGACCCAAAGCTTTACGTACATGAAAAGTACATTACTTTTTCAGAATACTTAATACATAACACAAACCAAAACTCAAGGATTGTAATAGTTTAGTGCCTTTGGAAACTCAGAATATAATCTTCTAATCGTGGTGAAAGATCTTCAACATCTCCCATAAAGATCTACCCCTTTTTTTCTTACCTAAAACCTTTATTTAAATCCTGGGAAAAAAATATATAAAGGGTGAGCTCAAATGCTCAGTAAGGGTAAGCATGTAGAAAATAAAACAAATCATATATATTTGAACTTAAAAAAACATGAACATAATGTTAAAACATCAAAATCTTGAGCAATGATATGAAACATGGCAGTGCGTAAGGCATAGATCATAAAGACACATTAATCATGATAAAATAACATGAGAATAAAACATGTAATTTTGGAAAAACATTAAGCACATGATATGATTTCCATAGTAGCCAAGGCATTTCTGCCAAGACAATCTTAGTGGACAAAGTCCCTTACTGAATCGGGTTTACTTGTTGTTCCAACCCTGTATTACTGAACCAGATTTAATTGCTGTTCTAGCCATGTCTATCTCATGAGATATAAATATTTACACAATGCATGGGAGGGAGATATAGGTCCCAGCCATATCATAATTAAATCATTCTTACTTGTGCCACAGAATAAACTTAAATCATTCATCCTAACCCATAGAAAAAAATATGTTTCATAAACATCATCCCATCATCAAATAATCCATATAAAACAAATGGATATCATTTCATCATAAGAAAATTGAAACCATGTAAATAATAGAGACATTATTCTTGAAATATACACATATGAAATAATGCCATCTTAGGTGGAAAATGGTTTTGATAAAACACTTGAAATGAAATTCTTGAGGAAAATATCTTTTCTTCTTCAAAATCATTTTCTTTTCATCAAATTCCATACAATTTTACAAGAAAAGGATTTTATTGAAAATAACCATGAACTTTATAGAGTAATATTCATATAAATAAGTTGTTATGAAACTGTAAAAATCCATTCACGCCGTATAAGTTTAAAAAACATTCTCCTTGTACTTTTGTCGGAAAAGTCAAAAAGTTCCTCGTATGGTAATCAAAAGAAGGATTCCTTCCATAACACAAAGTAAAAGTCAAAGAGGGGTAAACATGACAATAAACATACATGGAAGAATATTAATCACTTTATGAAAAACATTTTATGGGCATGGATGAAAAATATAACCCCAGAAAATACTTACGTATAAACAATCTCGGATAAAAATGAGATTTGAAAAATTATCCCTTACCTTAGGTCCGATATGATTTGTACGTATCCGAACCTCCTGTATAATGATTTTAATAATGCCATTGAATTAGTAAAGAATCATCTTTATTGTTATGATATCATATATGGTCACTTATGACATTATATTACCCGTTCTTTTGTAAATTCATGTTAAAGTAGCGTTTTGGGTAAAATCGTTTCATTTATCGCCCGTGTTTGGACTTGTAATTATTAATATGATTACTTATATCATGATTAATTAATTACAGAATATAAAACATGATTTATATATAATATATATTAAGAATATACATATATATAATAGATTGATAAATGGAAATACACCGTTCATGGAGATGGTCGGTCGTACGTACGCATGAACGCTGTTTTCGTTTCCTTATTGAATTGAAGGAATTAAGTAGATGTCATACATATATATATACATAAATGTCTTAGAATTATTATGTCATATATTTAATGATTAATAATTATATATACTTTATAATCATTCTTCAATTGATAACATGGAAAATGAATCTCATCGCATAGTGGAGATGGTAATCCGTACGTACGCACGAGCGATGATATCGTTCCCATATTTATTGAATGGAATTGGAGTAAATGAGATAATATAATAGAATCAGTATGATGTTATAATAATAATATGTAGTTATTCTTTACACCATTATACCCATCCATGTAAGGTGAGGTGGAAAAATAGATTACACCACGACGTGGAGACAGTATTCCGTACGTACGCACGCGCGGTGATTTTGTTTTCCTTAGGATGGATAGAAGGTGGAATAGAGTTTTTTCATATTTATAATAACATATCTATATATGAGGGATATTTATGTTATTATTTAATAATGAAACCACTAACGAATTGTAAGTATAATAAGAAAGAAACTTGAATGAATCAGAAGAAGGTATTACCTCTTTCTCGAAGTGCCTCCTTTGAACTTCCTCTTAGGGAACTACAGTTGGTCTTTTGAGAATAACAGTACCTATATATGGTTTATAGGGAAGTGGGAAAGTGAAATGGGCAGAGTTTTTTTGAGCTTCAAGGCTCAAAATGGTGTGAGGAGGAGAGGGAGGAGGTGCCCGTTTATAAGGGAGGAGAGGGGCACCTTTGGAATTATATGAAATATTAATTTATAACAAATTCCAACCCCATATAAAAACCTCAAAAATGACTCAAATTCTAAGATTATATGTGATAGGGTTTTAATCTAATCAACCAATAAAATTTATAAAAGTTGGGAATTTATTTTAAACATTATCAACATGATTTGTCCTTATATAATCTATTTAATTTTATTTGTGGTAATAATATTCTAAATTTTAAATCATTATAAATAATTACATATATGTTGTGAATTTCCCATAATTGTATACTTTATTACATTTTAGACAATATAAATTTAAATTTATAATTTTTAAATATTTTTTTTATTTTTAAATGATTTTATAATATGTAATTTTTATAAAATAAGAATAGTTTCAATTGTGACACTATTCATTTATTTGAATTTAAATAAAATATACACAAAAGAAATGTTCGAAATAAAAGCAATAATAGATTCATAACATGTCATATTTTTCTATAAAATTAATGGAGCACATTAAATAGTTCATTTAATATTTATTTTAATACTTTTAAAATCATTTATTTGATATTTCTCTTAATAAAACAATTACTACATCATTTTTGTAGAATAATTTAATATACATATTAGTTGTATAAAAATTAAAAATTAACTTCTATGATGAAGATAAATATAATAACTTTAATAATAATATTTTAAATCGAATCGATCATCTTAAAATCACTACATGTAAATTTTTATATTTCTTTAATTATGAAGGTGGCATCTTTGACACAATTTAAAATAAAATAATGTAATGTCCTAATCTGTTTTATAAGGCTCCCAATGGTCCAAAAATCGACCCTTGGATGATTAGGGTATATATATACTCGACCAATAAGGTTTGGTCATGTTTCTGGTCCTTTTGATAGGTATTATTATGTCAATAAGAACTATATTATTGATTTTTCGCTAAATAAACAATTTCTGCATCACTATTGTGTCACCATTAATGACAATTATTTAATCCCTAAAAATTATAGATAAATTTACATGAGGTATATAATTTTATTATATTTCTGTATACTATTCATTTTTGAAGTTTTATGAAGTTTATCACTAAATTAAAATTATTATACTTATAAGTTCTAGAGAGTGACATGTTGTCACTTTCTTTGGTTTTAATAATAATTAAATTATATTCATGGTCAAAAGTCCATAAAACGAATCTAATCCGACCCTTAGGTGATATGAGTCGACCTTTATTCATCCAATAGATTTTTCGCATGTGTTAGGGTAGTTTTATAATCTTATTTTTACCCTTAATTACCCGATTTACCTTTAACTGCAGTAAAGAAAAATAACCGTAGTTACTATTCATAATATCAAAAAAATAAATGTAAACTATTAACATAATTTGGACCCAATTATTCAAATATGGAATCCAATTTTCAAAATTCAAAACACATAAGTTTCAGTAATTAATTTAAAATTAATCCCATTGTTAAGAAAACGAGTTTTAAATGTTAAAACATTGCAAAAGATCGAAATGATTTTACCAATGAATTCAATGTAAAACCAATGCTAATGACATAAATTATATTAAATGGTAAAAATATATTCTTTTTATAATTTAAAATCATTCAATATTATAATTTAACCATATAAATTATTACGATAAAAAAGTTGTTTTTAATTAAAATATAGCGTGTTTTAACTATTCCTTAAAATATGAATGTTATCAGAATAATATGAAAATTTTATCCAAAGTAAATTTTAATATCCTAATTCCAAATAGGAATTTTATTTTGTCAAATTGAACTTATAAACTTGTCAAAAACTAGATTTCAAATGGGTGCACCATCAAAAGGCGGAAAAATTGCATTTTTTGAAAAATACTTATTTTACTTGAAAAATTTATTTTGCTCAAATACCATGTTTTAGAAAATGTGTAAGATGAATAATAATGTTATAAAATTAAAAATTTATTTAATACTATTCATACCGGCTAGTCTATAAAAATATTATAACAATATATCGTTGTTTAGTGAAACCCGGTATTGCGTACTACACACGCTATCGAGAAAGGTCGCGATTGCGTGTAACACAAGCCAAGTCAGGGTTGCATGTATTGAAAGACCCCTTTGTTGTTGTGTATAACAGAATCCAACCATATTTCATTTATACATTTAATATATATATATATATACTCAATGTTGCATATAATAACTACTATCAAACTAACTTGAAATGGTGTGTAACACAATCCAAGAATACTGTTGCATATACTGCAAGCTAATATGGTGTTGTGTATAGTGAATTATAATCTTTGTGTAGTGTACAATAGAAGATATTAAAGAACTTAAAAAGAATATATCTCATAAAATCTCAGGGTGTTACATGAATGGATTGAGAGTTTGGTTCTTACTTGTTTTTGGATATGATTCCTCCACAAGGATTCTAGATATGAGGATCCAATGAGGGATTCCTCTATTTATTTGTGGATCCATTGGTTCATGTTTAAGATCAATTGATAGGAAGACCTTGAATTATTGTGTTTACTTATGTAGTTTGGTTATGCAAATTCCATAGGACCCAGGATTATTTTTGATCATATGGGGATGAGATGTTTCTTGTTGATATGGATTTATATCCATCCTTTTTGATATTTTAGTTTGTTAAGGTTGAGACTTGGATTCTTCCCATGGGGTGATTTCATATGGTTGGGATGAAACATTCTTGAACCTAGTTGAATGGTAAGAGCTGTAATAGTTGAGAGAGTTATACATATAATCAGTAAGATTCATTCCAAATATTTGTGGTTGACATTTATGGACATGAGACTATAGGTATAGATAGTATAATATGGATTAAGAGTCACATAGAAGCTCTAGATTTAGATATTATACTTTGTTAGTAATTTCCAAACTGATTTTCTAAGAATTAATGGTATACCAGCAAGATGGATGGTTTACTGATGCTCTTTATCCATGGATTAAGTGTTCGAACGAGGTTCTGAGCACACTATTTTATACAATTGAGTGTAGTGGATGTGATGTGAAATTAATATGGTTTTGTTATGTACATTTTTCTCCATTCATATAATATATACTATAGATATGGTGTTAGAATGAGGCTATGAAAACTGATAGTATAATTCATGGTTTGAGTACAGATTGAGGTTTTGGGTAATGATGGTATGAAATGTGAAATAGGATGTCGTAATGAGGCTACTTATCCTTGGGTAGGGCTAGACTGATGCTCTTGGCATCATTGGTGTTATGTATAGATAGTTCATGGACATAAATTTCAGGAAATACATTTGTGTTTTCTAATGGGTTTTGAAGGATATATGTTCAGTATCAGTACCAATGGTTTTTATATAATATATTAGTATCAAACTAATAGTCTATGACTTTTTGGTTATGATACATGATATAGATGTTTGACTGAGGGACTAGGTTTGGTATAACATTTTTAGTAACTAGGAAAAATGTTTCGAGGTTCCATGTATGAGATATTTTTTGTTCATGAGGTAAATTTTGGGGATGACTAAAATGAGTATCATATGTGATAGGTCTGTCGTATTATGGGTTCCCAGTACATTTAGGTTTTATGTAGCTTCCAAAGATATAGTGCCTATAGTTTATTGATGCACATTAACAGGGACATTCTTAGACACACTCCATCTTTGTATGGAGTAGTTTTGGTCGAACAAGGTCTCATACCTATGTATTGACTGTAGTTTTATTTTTATTTATTTTCAATTGTATATCGATAAGGGTAATCAGATTTCATGTACATGAACTTTTGGAATCAGTTTATTGGTTCACTGTTTGTGGTGGAAGACTAAGATTTATTTATCACCTCCCCCTCCCAAATATGCACATTGGTGTATTTGAAAACCATATGTCTTCATTAAAGTTGAGAATTGATGCACGATGGATTTGGATAAGGACTGGGATTGCATGGTTGAGTGGCATAATTGTGTGGAGTCCTTTGGATGGGTTGGAGTAGCTTGATAGGGTATTAGAGACTAAGAATGTGTTATGTCCAAGAGTTAGAAGTAGGTCCCATTGTATTTACTTTTTTGTTATTTATTTTTTGTATTTTTAAGGGCTCAATTTCAAATCATGGTTGTATGTATTATGTGGATGTATGGCCCTTTACATCTTTTTTATTTTTATTATAGAATGTTTAGTTTAAAATTATTTATTCTTCAACATTCTCAATTGGGAATGGTGTTTTCTTATTTACTTATGATGGTTCACTATAATATGGTGGTGTAGTCTCCTAAAAGTTCCATTGATAGACCCTCTCTGAAAGTTTCCAACCTCTGGAATATTAGGTGGTGCGGTTGTGGCATTTTGGTGAACTATCTCGGAGCACTAGTTCTAATGGAATATAGTTTAGGACATTCAATGTACCCTCTAGCCTAACTAGAGAGTATGGGCGACCCGTTCCCTGGTGTGGTAGTGGGGTACCAACCCCTTATAATGAGGATAATTTCAATAAATAGGGGACTATCATATCTACCTTACTATAGAGTATCAGGAACCCATACTAGGGTGTTATAGCGATGGACCATCCACACAGATAAAGGACTATTTCCCTGAATAAGGGAGTACCATCTCTGACTCAAATATATTTGACGATCATTCCCAATAATCTCTATCATCAAACATCTCCTAACGAAAAAAACTAATAAAAACACATACCATCATTCTAAAAAATCCAATATGAAGGCCACCATTGTGTTCTATTTGAAAAAATACTCAGGATAAGACTCTCGTATCCCAAGAGAAGAGTCCATCCAAAACTTTGGTTAGCACATGAGGATAGTCATTGGTCAGTTAGGCTAAAATATTAATCAACAGATATGTCACCTCAAATATAAATCCATTTACAAACGAATCACACTATTGTGATACTTAGAGAAAAACACTCAGAATAGACTATTTACATTCCCAAATCAGACACCAAATAAATCACATTTCATTATTAAATGTATGTATTTTGATTCATGGGCCACATCCATGAGTTGAAAAAGGTAACAAACATTAGCATTGAATTTCATACCTCAATTTCATGATCATTATTCCACATACGACATGTCATTTTGATGTCATACAAATAAGATACAAACAAAAAATATGTAACAATAATAATAATAATATTATTATTATTATTATAAAACTGTTATAAATAATTTATTAAAAAATTGGGGTCTGCATGGGTTGGTTCCCTCCACCATTTCATGCACATCACAACTCCACCACATATTCCCCTCAATTTTATTCTTCTTTCATTTCAATTATAATAATAAAAAATCATTCAATGTAATTCATTTAAATTAGGTCCCAAAAATCTCTTCATTATAGGGGTTCACATGTGTAGTGCTTCAATAGTAAAACAAACCACATATGGTTAATAAAACCATCCAGTGATTACTACCTAAAAACAGACCAAGCCATGCGATATTGAACTGACCATAGATCATGTCATTCATGCATTGATATTGTTTTAGCTAGAATATATCACAACCCACTCTAATTACACCACCTAATCGGCCCATCCCAAATGAGTAGCCTCCTCCATGAGACCCGATGAATGGAATCTAATTTGAATTGATCTTGTAACATTACACGTCATTACCATTCACCAATAGGGAAATGAGGATTACATATCTAATAATGAACAACCTATGCTCACCTTTAATTCTCATTGCACCCCAATTTCATCCTTGATCCTGAACCCATGGCCACACTAGTGATCTAATCAATTTTCTAATCACCGTTACAATTAATTTTCAAACAACCATCATGATTCTAGAGAATTTATCTTTCCCAAACCCACCCTGAAATTGTTGAACCATGACCTCAGGGTCCAACAGTGAAGACCAAAATGAAAATTGGGGGGGAATTATTAAAAATGGCGACATCCTTTACTGAAAGCTGTGATCCTGATCAGTGATTTTTAGGTGGAGAGTCATGGGTGATAAAATGGAATAAAAAATAATGAATATATTTAATCAAATAAAAATATTAAATAAGATAATTAAAATGGTGGATAATCTTAAATTATAAGAAGATACAAAAATCCAAAAGTAATTTTTTGTCAAAAGGGGAAAACAAAAAATGACGATCGGCAACATGATTATTGATTGATTGTTGGTGAATAATGCGTTCTCCAATGGTAAAGATGGCCTACGACATTCATTATTCATCAATACACCCTAATCCGATCCTTGTTATTCATATGATGTGGATCCACCAATGAGGAATGATCTGAACCTCTTATCATACCTCATAAGTGTTATACGGATAATCCTTGGAAAAAATAATAAAGATGAATTTATATAATATTTTAACAAGTTAATTTAATAAATCAAAAAAAATTATTTATTTATTTTAATTAAACATACCAAGAAATATCTTCCTCAATGGGACATCTAGCACTGACCAACCATAGGTTGTGCCTTGGTGAAATCCTATGTTATGGATTTAGCAGAGGTATTAGGTTTATTATCCAAGGATCCATTCACTCTATAGTCTAATTTTTTAGGAAACCAACTTTCTCATAATATTAATATTTTAAATATTTTAATAATATCAATTTTGGGCTCATCAGGCCTCAGAATTACATGTTTTCCATGCTTCTAGATACAATAATATTCCAAAGAACAATTCAGTGTCTTACACAGAAACTACATAGTCACTACATTATTCTACTATTAAGGGATTTTCATCACCTAAATGTACCAGATAAACAAAAAGGTGGGTATACTAATCCAAAATCTGGCTCCCTCACTCTGAGGAGCCTCCAGCATGCTCTCGTACATTCTACCAATATGCACCCTTTGAAACAAAATGTCCATGATGGGTCTTCCCAATGCAGTTCACAACCACAACTTAGTACCAATAAATGTAGTTACACACCCCTCGCAAAACATATCTTAGTTGAAACTGTGAAATGTTTCATGCACACATCTCCACCACTTTGAAAAGTTGAAAACACCAACCACCCAGTTTAACTAAATTGAAATGGTCAAGAGATGCACCACCTCCCTAACTTGATATAGTAATGGGAAAACTGGACTATGATCCTTAGATATAACATGTTATCAGGGAAAAATTTCAATGATCCTCATCATATAAGGATATATCCAAATATATTATATCCTTGATGAACTCAAAAGGCCACTATCATATGTCCACAAAGGACTCATGATGTTTTATGGGATGTCCTATTCCACCCCTGAATGAATTTCTACCCTTAAAAACCCATCAATATCACCAACCATATTCCCATATGTGTTGGTTCCCACAGACTCTAACCAGCATACTAGTGACTTCTACGGTCTCCATTAAATGTTCTCAGATGGTTATATACTGATGTTGTAGTAATAACTTTTGTGATACGTACTATATTGGTGGTAGAAGATCCTCCCATATATGAGATAAAGATAACATGAAATACTGAATCATTTTATCCAGAATGTGAATGTTCTTCTATCCTTAACAAGTTATCTTGGGAAAAACATTATTATAAAGTGAATGTATATCCATAAAGGAACCTACATCCTATAAAAATAATGATGGGAAGTGATCATCTTGGTATGACGAATCCTTGAGTTAATTCTATGAAGTATAACTACATCATGCACATACCGGCTTCCCAAACTGTCCACAAATCTCCACTCTCAGATGGAAACCATGTTGGTAAACCTAGTGAATAAATCTATAATCATTAAAGAGGCATTATGACCTCTCATAAATCATGAAATCCTCATTATGATAACCACAAAGAAAATGAAATTTTCACTTTCTCCCAACACCATGATCTCCTCTTATTGGATAGTGAGATATCGGGAGTTAAACTCAGCAACAATTTTCAACATCCTTGGTCCCCAAAACCATGGAGAAAGAACCTTGATACAACAAAACTTCTCATTTATTTACTAATAAAGGGAAAAGTCCACAACTACACCCTATTCCAATTGCATGATTAGTGCCACCGACTGTCCTTGAACAAAGGGTTTTCTGATCCCGACCATAGGTAATTCATCAAGAACATATCCATTGGATTTATTGTCATTCAAGATCTCCCAGTCAATATCCCTAAGTTATGCTTTCATAAATTTCTAAAGAAGTGGTGGGGTAAAGAACATGAAATGAAGTTATGTTTCACCATACTCACCCAAAAGTGTCAAATACTCTGTCACCATGCTCGACAATATTTGATGAAAACCAATTTTTAAGAATATACTTACATGGACACTCCCTAGGTGTCCCTAAACCTCATGCTACCTCAACCTCTTTAAGGTCCACTATCACTACCGTTATTGAGAAGACACAACCTAATAAGTACATCTTGAAATCTATAATAGGATCTATGGGTGTTTTCATACGACTAACACTCCCATAGATTGGCTAGCACCATACTTCTCTGTCATTTATGCTACAATTCTAAAACCGACTACATAAGGATCAACTTGAAGAATAATTTTACCAACTTATATATGAGTGGTTAATTATCTAACTCATGATTCTTATAAACTATTTTATAGTTCTCAACACGCCAAAGGGTACTAGAACAAACTCAAAGAAACCATAGCAGAGCATGAAATCCATTTTCGATAAATCCACCTCTCAAAACTAGACTTGTTGATAACCCATCCTAAAGTTAAAAAAATAAATCCACTTCAACTCCATGCACTTGGTGAATAGATCATCAATTCATGGGGTGGAAACTTTTTATAGATAGTTATATTTCTCAGATGATTCTAATCCAAAACCAACATCAAACACAGATCCACCATTAGAAAAACAACATAGGGATTCCCAAGAGTACATACTGTGTCTTTAAAACCCCCAATCAATAGACTCCTCCAACCCAACCTCCAACTATCATTGCTACAAGGGGTCATCTGATATTCTAACATAGTTATCAGGTCATTCTTGTTACAATTCCATGTAGAAATCTAAATCTAGATGGGGAAGTAAACTCAACACATCCACAAGATGGAAACCCCTATATTCCTGAACCATTATCAGAAACTGGAATATAAATGCATACACTACACCATGGGTAATTTTAACAAACATATAATGAAGCTGTCGAATCCTCCTGCAAATTAGATCACGCAATCCTACAAAAGGGTCAATCATTATAAAAGGAGGAAATATCCATCCAAAAAAAATGGAATCACTACAATACACATTAGAATAAATTAGATAATTAGGAATTTTAAATGAGCAAAACATACTAAGGAAGAAATCGTAGGTTCCAAATAACATTGCAGAATGATTTTGTGTAAGGTTTCTCTCCTAATAGAGCCAGGTCACACTATTGAACGAAATTTATGATCATTGACCCTCGCTATGGGTGCCTCTAAAAAACGGATTGAGAAAAAAGTATTCCACTAGTATAGATAGGTCTCAATCATGGGATACATATATGGAATGTGGCATAATATAGTTAACGAAAACTATAACAAGAGTAGATAATTCATGAGTTTCACATCAAACACGTCTAGAGCATTGGGGTCACATGACTCTACTACTGGAAGCCATATTTCCCCTTTCCTACCCATTCTCATTAGCCATGGATCACTCTGAACCCTTCCAATTTTAAAAAACCTTATTCGTATAAGTCAGGAAACTCGTTTACAACACCCTAGAACTATGTTCTTTAAGTCAAACTATCTAACCCTCCTTGTTTTGAATCTCATCACAATAAAAAATCTTGATTGGGGAGGTGTATCTCTTTATTGCGTGTCCAAATACACATTGAAAATCACTAACAAAGAGATTTACCAAAACCACACATCACCATGGAGAAGTGTCACTTCCAGAACCACCATCAAAATAGGTTCTATCCAGAAAAGTCTTTCACACCATAGTATCACTCCAGTCCCATACCACACAATAAGGGGGAGTTTTCATAACCATGAAACTTGGTATATCTCTATCTCTGAAACCTATAATTAACACTCAATATAGGTGCATCATCTTTCAGTACATATGTATCCAAAATTTTCTACATTGGGAATAATGGACACCAATGAAACCATTATATTAGTTGGGGTTTTCACATGTCCAAAAAACTAGACCACTATCTTGACACAAACATCAACGAAATATGGGATTATCACATCATATAAACTTAAAGGTCTCTATTTTTTGAACTAATGTAATTTTCTAATCATTTATATACTATTCTTTTTTCAACTTGAGATATTTAATTCCCATCACAAGGATGGTCATTTTCCTTGTCCACATAAGGATCCCTACACTACTCAATAGTCGGTATCACTGCATGGTGGCCTCCTTGAGAAATAAAATTGTGGTTTAGTCTATCAAATAAGGCATCATCACTCAACTATTCATAACCATGAGAATTTCTGAAAATCATAGTTGGTTGTTTTCAAAAATATTTCTAGAATGTTATCAAGATGTACCACAATCAAAGATCGTATTTTGGGAGAAAAATCCTAAAAGAAATCGAGGTACTCAATCTTATATGACTTGTGTTTCAATATCCCTACAACTAATGACTCATTATATCAATTAGATAGATAGTTTGTTAGAGCCCTCATGTACAGATATGTTGTCCATTGTACAATCACTGTGTTCCCTAGCTGGAAATTGACATGAAATACACTCTGAAATAATTACATTATATCCCAACCAATCCAAACAAGGGGATAACATTATACCCTATCCCTATGAATGGAATTCATTGATACCACTCTGTAATGACCAAACCCACCTAGGCCCTCCTGTCTAGGGGAATGTCAGGCCACCACAACCCCAATCCCTCCACCATTGTTCAAGGGGTAGTGGAAAGTGTTGAGAATGAATAACTAAAATGGAAGGACATTTCCTAATGTACCTTTACGTGTGATCCCAATCGTTTCCATGAAAACATGAAGAGGAAATATAAAAAAAGATAGATACATCTTGTGTCAAAATGATGCATGTAATAAAATCTATAAAAAATCAAGAGAGTTAAAAAAGGATAAACTATAATTTAAAGGGTAAAATACATTTCACACGAGATGTATCATCCTAAGAACATATGGAAAGAATGAATGATGGGAGAGATCAGCTCCTGATATTCAATTCTGAACACCATAGATGGTCAATGTATATAGGTACCACCATGCTCCAATATAATCACCAATAATCCATCCTTTTTCTTTATAAGACTCCACACATGTAGGAAAATTTCATCCAGGAGTGAGTATGTACATTTCTAGTAGGATTCCTTAAAAATAAAAAAGTATTTATAGTGATATTTGACAATATATGTGTTATGTTCAAACCAAAGAAGGTATATTAATTAGAAACTAAGACAAAAAAATAATACTCCAGATATACACAACAATAATCCCAAATGAGAGTGAAAGGGTATCAACATCTCCACATCCCAGATAAGAATATTGTGTTTTTATATAGCGCTAATGGTCCGTCTTTGGTGCCTATCATCATGATAAACTACATATGAAATAGTGTGGATGGGTCTGTATCTCACCACTAAACTCTACAATAGAGGGAGACAACACTTGAAACAATTAATCCCATGTAAAATCACCAGAATTTGTGTGTTGGGTCATAATTTATTCCCCTATTCTCCACAAATGAGGAATCCATGTTCCATGGTGGACCCACAACACTTCTAAGAATAAATATTGAGAACTAAGAATTCATAGATAGAGGAACCAAACTCATTTAGGGAGGTACGATCTCTATCAGTGTAAAGAACAAGGACAACCTAACCCTAGTGTGATAGGGGAGTATCATCCCCATAGATAGAGGACTCAGGCCCAGAATTGTGGAGTTACTTCTCTACCTTATTAGAGATTATAGGGAACCTTCACCCAAGTGATATTGGGAGTATTGTACCCATAAATAGAGGACCAATGCCCTTAATAAAGGAGTACCATATCTACCTAACTAGAGAGTATGGGGGACTCACGACCCAGTGTGAAAAAGGAGTATCATCCTCATTGATAGATTACCTTTTCCCTGAATAGAGGATTACATTCTATACCTATAATCTTTCTAAGGATCTTTTCCTATCACCTCCATAATCAAGAATTTTACAAGGAAACATCACACTATGAATATCTTTTATCATATCATAAAAACACTATAAAGTCCACCATCACATTCTATGTGAAAATAAACTCAACATAGGAACCTCATGATCAAAAGTCATAGTCTGGCCAAAACCTGATTATGATCATCAATTTTCTATTGGTATAAAAAACCATTTCATAGATATATCATAAAAAACATAGATGAATAGCCAAATGGATCACACTATTTCGATCCTTTTTAAAAAATACATGGAATAAAATCTATCCATTCCCAAATCAGAAAACCGATGAAAAAATATTATGTTTATCATAACACATGCATATGTAACTTCATGATCCCTAGACATAAGTAAAAAAATGGTACCCAACATTGTTTTTAAATCGGTCACCTAAAAGTCAGAGTCATTAGGTAGCATAAGGATTATAATTTTGCTATAGTTCAAGTAATTTACAACAAAAAATAATGTATTAACAATATTAATAATATTATTATATTTATTATAAAAAATATAAAATAATATAAAAAATAGGGGTTCACATGGGTTACTTCCCCCATAAATTTCACGCACAGTTCTACTCCACCCCACATTCCCCTCATTATTCCACTTTTTCATTTAAATTATAATTTTAAATAAAATTTTCATATTTCATTCATTTAAATGAGATCCTGTGAATATGTTCATCCCAAGTTGTCACACACATAGAGTTACCATTGATAAACAAACATTACACATATAATCAAACCATCCTTTGATTCCTCCATAAAATGAATCTAGGCTGAGAGTTCATGCACTAACCTACATTTATATTGGCCATGCATCATCGCTACATCACTCAACATAGACTCTAGCCTAAAAATGTTCCAAAATATATTATTTCTATCCCTACCATGAATTCTATATTATGAGACCCTTTTCATGACCTCCAAATGGAATTGTTCTAGTCACATCAGAAGTCATCGTCATGCATCAACTGGAAAAATGGGTATTTGATATTTGATCTCGAACCGGCACCAATCACCTATTGTTATTATCAAACCTCAATAGAATCCGTTATCATGAACTCGGGACTATTGTACCAATCTGATCCACTCATAAATCACCATTCCTCTGGTTTTTTTCTCAACCATCATAATTTTGGGGTTTTATTTCCCTCAAACCCTCCCCATCATTGTTAGACCATAACCCCATGGGCCAATGAAGAAGAACCTGAAGAAATGTGGGAGAGAATTAAAAAAGGTGATATTCATCTTTAACGAATGTGATCCCATCAAATTATCGATAGTTGTAGAACCATGGGTGAAAAATGAAATAACAAAATAAATAATTGATTTTTGAAAATCAAATTATTAAATTGTATTATGTGAAGGCTATATAATCATTGATCAAAATAAAAAAATCAAATCCATGCTAAAAAGATAAAGAAAAAGGGAAAATCAAAAAGTTATCATGCCTACCTCATTAATAGATCAATCATTGGTGATGAATATGCTCTCCAATGATAAGGAATGAGTGAGTCATTCACCACCTATCAATCCACCTCAATGTGATAATTATTCATCATTCAATGTCTATCCACCAACGTCGAATTCTATGAACCTCTTATCTGATCAAGTATGGTTTATGTTGATAACCCCTATAAAATCATCATAATAATGTATTTATAAAGGATTGTAATTAAATTATTTAATAAAAAATAGATTATTTATTTATTTTTATTAAACATACCCACCAATGGATTAATCAATTTTATGTCTGATTCTGACAAAACAAAGGTCATGCAAAGGGTAAACCCCAAATTCCAAACTCATCCATTATCTTAGATTTTCGGTCAGTGGCCCTTTTTATGATTTATTTAACTTTTTTAGAAAACTATTACTACACTATGTTAATATATTTAATAATTTTATAATATATATTCTAGGATAAATGGGCCTTGGGAAATATTTATTTCTAAGTGAGTGGATCCAAAAATATTCTTTGTAATATTACAGTGTCTTACATAGAAAATATAAAGTCACTATATAGATGATACATTGTCTAAGTATGAGGGAACCTAAATTATAGTATGTGGTGTTATGATCTTCATAGAATCCATTTAATGATTTCATGTAGTGTAGATATAAGACCAAATTAATGATATTTAGACCAACCACATGATTGTTTATCACAAGACAATAGAATACTATTTTGTAACAACTAGAAATTATAGTGATCAAATGAAGGTCCATTTATTATCGGTCAGTATTGTATGTCCATATAACATAAGCTTCTTTCTTGTGGAATTTTTACCTACCATGAATAACTTAACTCGACACACACTTCTTTCACGTGGTAAGTAGATTGACCACAAATCACTCATCTTACAAAAATAACGATACATAATTTACATTGATCATCTATATGAACAAATGGTAGAAACAATTATCATAATTTACCTAATAGTATATAAATTTACCACACATTTTAATTATCATGAATTTTATTATCATTGTAAAACAATGTCTTGGTTTATTTTTATAAAATATAAAAATTTCAAGAATGTGATATTTTTCTTGTGCGCCAATGCATTCATTTTATGCATTCAAATATTTTGTTTTTTAATTAATTTAATTATTTTATAAATTATTATTAATAACATTGACACCGTGAAATGTATTTTTAAATTATTTTATATTGATTTGAATGATGATTAATTTTGTTTCATTGTTATCAAATAAACATACAGGAAATATTCTAATTATTTTAATTTATATATGTATTGTTTTGTTTCTTCATTGAAATGTTTCTAAATTAAAATTAAATACTAATTATCATATTCATAGTTGTTTTATGAGCTTTGAAGAATTGTTTTTATGTTTAGATATTTTACTTATCTGCATGAATATATATATTTTATGAAAAATGAAATTTTAAAATATAAGTTATTTTTATCGGATATCATAGGAAAATTTGTATAGAGATATTTTGGAATGTTTTATAAGGAATTAAAAATTATTTATATTATCCTTTTATTCTTAATTTCTATTAAAATTATGTGATGATAATTTTCCCTCTCCTAAATATTTATAAAGTTTGAATTATAATATTTTATCCTGGTTGGAAATTGTTTTTTAGTGCATTAAATAGCTTTCATAAAAGACTTTATGATTCATGAACAAACAAATACATGACATAAAACTAACAAAATCTTCTTGAGACATACTAAATACATTTTGGTTTTGTGTGATTTTATGAATATCCAAATTTAACAGTGATATTGTCTAAAAAATGTTACATCTTCTATAAGATCACTCAAATGGAACCAAATATACATTAAATTAATTTAATTAATTTATAAGGCATTGTGGTCTATTACTTAAATCCTAGTGATTGTGCTTATTCATTCTTCTGTGACTTCAAATGACTAATTTAGTTTTAGTTTTATATAATTCTTATAATCACTTCCTTTTGTAATCTAATGTTTTATTATTATTTTCCAACCAAAAAACATTCTATCTCACTGGTTGTATATCCAAGATTATATTTTAAGGATCATTATGGTTGTGACTCGACGTATCTAAAGTCAAGGATGTAAGGTATTTCAATCCCATTAAAATATTCATATTGTCTGGTTATACATCCATTAGAAAATGTAGGATTTTAATGGGTTATGATTCCAAAACGAAAAATAGGTTATTATGGTATTAAAATATATTTAGTAGTTGAGAGGTGTAAGAGTATATATCTGTCCACTTTAGACTAAACAACTATAAAATTTCATTCATTCATTCTTTACTTTTCTATTTTAGTTGATCAATTTGTGTCCTGAATAATAAAATCTGATAAACAACTTTTATAAATAATTTACTCCTTTAAAAAAATTATTATTCAACCCCCCCTCTGAAGAATATTTCACCAGTATCTTAGAACTAAAACCAATGAGGATCCTTCTATTGATGGAAAATGGGTAATTATTCTTACTGGACTCTATTAAATAAATAAAATTATTAATATATTGGCATTAGTTTATGGTTTAGTGTTATTGTTTTTGGTGTCCTGGTGTGAATATGATAACCTATATTGTTTTATTTAATTTTATCATTAGTTGTTACATAGTACAACATTCATTTGCCTTAATTTATAAAAAATGATAGAGTTGTCATGGTAACATTTTATCATATATGTGTACTAATACCATACATTCTCACATTTTCTATAATTGTATATTTCATTCATTGTGATACAGGTGAGCGAAATATCCCTATTATGAGTAAAGGGGACTGTTGATAGTGATAACAAATATTTGAGTAATGGATTGTCATTAAATGAGGCACCATGAGTGTTTTTGACTATTTTAATTATCATACAAATATAAATATCCTCAACTATTGTACAAGAGTTTCATCTAAAATTTTCATAAATATAAAATATATATAATGGTTATGTTTACATATTGATACGTATATACATACATACAGATATATATATGTGTGTGTGTGTGTGACTTTCATGTGATTTTAGATTTCATTTATTTTGAATAATTTTAGTGTAGATTAATGATTATTATGGTTATTTTTATTTATTTGGGATATTGAGACAAATCACTTTCCAGTGATGTATAGTTAAACCCTTCCTGATAGGCACTATCCATAGTTGATCTTGGAGTGTATCTATATTTTTATTCCCCTCTGTCCGGGGTATGAGCTTAGTTATCCCAATCGAGAGATTACCCATGTACAATATCAATGTGTAATGTGGTATCTTAAAAATATTGTCAAATATCATATAAATATTTTTCCATTTAACGGAGATAGATGAATAGAATATGATAGATGTTTTGGAAGCTTTACACCTTAATTTTGAAGAGGAGGGCATTAGAGTTTTCTTTAATAGATGATAATTCCTTATTAATTGGTAAATAAAGTGGTAAAGTATCAATTAGTTGATCCTGAGACTAAGTAATAATGAGATTGGATAATTCATGGAGATTCTTTATATGGTTTGTCTTACATTGGGGACCATCAGATCACCTTTCCTGGATTGTTATATGTTATTCTATGTATATGTGACAAAGTAATGATAAAATTTCAAAGTTCCCCACTATCAATTAATTCATAATCTATAAATATAAAAGATATTATTTTCCAATTTTATTTGTGGTAAAAATATAAATATTTATATTAGACCGTGCATCTAAATTTTATACCTATCAAAAGAAAAACATTAATTTTTAATTACCAATTGGTTTATTGTAATTACTATGTATTCAAGGGTGAAATTGAGAGAATTTATCCATGGAATTTTTTTGTGTAGGTTGCAACAGGTTCGTTGTGTTTTTTAAATGATTCAGTTAATTTTTGGATTGATTTCGTAAATTATAAAATTTCCTATTAGCCGTGAATCATATTTTGGATGATCTTTTATGTTGAGTATATATAACCAAAGTGTTAAGGTTACCTAGATGTCCCGATATTATAGTATTTTATCATGAATCTAAATTTACCTCTCATATATAGAGGGTATTAAAGAATGTGGTTGGCACCCAATTGTTTTTAGGTACAATTTTCTATCAATATATGGGTGTTCAAACAAGGAGAATGACCTAGAAATTAGAGTATTTGTCGAGACAATGAATTCTAGATCTTAAGGGATTATTGAATAATCATTTACCTATGATGGATTTTTATTATTACTATAAAATCATTCATTTTTATATTATAATGGATCCATGTGAGGAATCATATATATGATATTTTTGTTCTCTATGATATTTCATTTACATTACTGATTCACATATTATTAAAACATTATTTTATTGGGGTATAGAAGATCATGTGCCAATAATCTAGGCATGTTTTGTAGGATCTATTGTAAGATATATACTAATTATAGTATCAAAATAATAATGTAGATTCTCAATATACAGGGGGTGAATTGTATAATTTCAAAAATACTTCAAGATATTTTTTATAAACAAAATTCATAACACCAATATGTTCTACTATCTTTCTTGATTCTGGAAAAATAGTTCTGAAATTAAAACCTAAAAAAATTTACAACAACAAAGATTCTACCTTAAAGCGTATTGAATCCAATTTATCAGAGTACATGTATAAGGTATTATAAGATAGTTATACTTTCCTCAACAACCAAAATTACAGTGGAAAACAAAATTGAAACAGTACTAGTAATAAGTATTACATCGTTCAACCCAAAGAGTATGGTATCCAAAAACCTATGATAAAGGTCCCTTGATTTATGCTTTCAAGAAAGTATGTCTTACCCAATCCCAGGTAAGTCTTCAATCCTAAAATCAGTATTTGTCTTGCTATCCTTGCATGCCCTCGATTTGTAAAGAAATCAGTACCTCTGACTTCACAACCTGAAGTCTCTAATTTTACAGAAATCACACCACCGCATGATGCAATTCTTCATGAAGCAAGTCTGAAAAAGTTGTTCACACCTGAACAAGTTGTTCACAACATCCACATGAAGCATTGAGAGTTGAAAGAGATTCTCTCTCTAGAAATCACTTCAACATGTAAGTAGCCCAAAAAGTTGGTCTTACAAATGTAAAGTATAATTCTCATTCAAATGAGCTCATATTTATAGGTAAAACATCAATTGCCAGCTCCCTCCTCTAACTGTCATATATTTCCTTGAATTTCGGACAGACCTGTATATGTGTTTGTCAAACAACAGTTAGTTAGTAACTAAATGCACAATATCATTTTATAACCAAATTATGAGTAAGAAAAAATAAAGTTGCTTGAAAAATTTCATTTTTTGAAATGTGAGGAAAATAGATTTCGGAGTCTAAGAAAAATGGAATTCAGATTCTGAGCTCATAAGTATTTGGAGTCTGAACATAGAAGAATTCTAACTCTGATCTCAAATGAATTTGGAGTCTCATCTCACAAGAATTCGTAGTCTGATCATAGAAGAATTTGGAGTCTGAATTCAGAGAATTCAGAACCTGAACTTTAGAACGTTCAGAGTCTGAATTCAAAGAGTTCAGAACCGAAATTCAGATCCTAAAAATAGAATGATCTTTATCTAATTATTTATATGATTCTGATGTTTTAGATTTTAAATAGAATTTTATACATAGAGAGAAAATGAGTTATGTTTATATAATGAAAAATAGGTAAGGATAAGTTTTCCTTGGGGTAGGAAAATTTTCTTTATCAAGAGAAATTTTAGGGAAAATTAAATTTTCCTTAGGATAGGGTGTTTGATATTTTAATGGTGTTTGTGATTTTTAAAACATAAAAGAATGTAGAAGTCATAAGGAAATCTTATTAACTCAAAAATATCCCCAATCATGAAGGAATAGAAAATTCATAAGGAATCCTTATTGACTCAACAATCTCCACCTTTTTGGAAATCACATACATCCTTACGAAAAAGAGGAAAAGAATATAAGAACATAGAATTTTTATGGACTTGTATATTAAACTTATCTCCATTTACACATAGGGGAAATGATGAGTATGACTAACTCCCTCTTAGGCTTTGGAAACCCTAAGGTTCGTATTCTTGATTTATGTATTGAAACATAGCATTTTATTGCTTATGAAAATCTCCTTACATAAGAACTCCCCCTTAGATAAACTCCCCCTTAGAGAAATTTCTTCTTTTACTTTGTATTATTTTTCATTCCTTTATTTTTCCATCCTTCCTCCCCCTTTGTGACTTTTAGAAAAGATTAAAGGTAATGGAAAAGGAAATGTCGTACCTAAAATTTTAGTACAATACAACCAAAAATATAGGAAGAGAAACCCAGAATTTCATTAAGATTGAAAAAATTTCTACATGAAAGGAATACAACAAAAGATCAGATTTAAACAAGGTCATCCTTCCTTTTACTTGGGTATTAGCTTCTTAACTATTGTCTTCAGCTTCTTGAGGTCCTTATTGTCTTCCTCTGCTCGTTTGAGAATCTAATCCTCATCCTCTATTTTCTTCTCTAGGGTTTTGATTTTATCTTCTTGAGCCTTAAGAATATCATCTTGAGCCTTCAAGACTTATTCCTCCTTGCCAAGCTTCTCTTCTATCTCAATCCTGAGATCTCTTTCTATCTTTTAGATTTGAGAAACTGAATATAACTTCCCATTCAGATCTTTTTTTCATGAATCCAAGAATTTTTCTCTAGGGTCAGCTTCCCCTCATAACTATTTGAGAGATCCTTGATCTTACTATCTTTGGTGTCAAAGGCATTCTTGATACATTAATAAAATTCATCAAGAATTCACATATCTTCATCATTTATTCTTGACCAACTGGTCATCATCTTACATGACCTTTTGTGAGCATCATAAGTAATAAGAAAATATTTGTAGTTAGCCTCTAGTTTTACACACTTATCCATCACCATAGATACTAAATCCGATTTCTAATTCAAGGTGTGTTGAATCATTTGACATCTCGAGTCTATTCTTGGAAAAATTGAAATAGTCCCAACAAGATTCTTTAAAGAATGAACTACGAAATCATGTATAAGGGAGGAAGATTCTGAATCTGAGACTTTACTTGGTGATGGATCTTTCTCAATTTCAACTGCCTGCCTCTTTGATGATCCAACAACTTCTTTCTTCTTCAAAATAGTTTTACTATGTATATCAACAACCACCTATTTTCCTTTATCATGCTTCAGAACAGATTCAACTTGGACAGGGGATTCCTGTTCACTATCAGAGAGTTGAACAATTCTATCTTCACCAACCTTTTCCTTCTCAACTCATGCCTCAACATCGTCTGGATGAATGAAATCATGATTTGAACATTATTCTTCAGACATATTATTCAATTCTTCTTCAACCGTATCATCTTCACCTTTCTCTTCTTTCCCAGGGGTAGCAATCATTGAAGACTCAGATTTATAATTTCGGAGTTATAATTTCTCTAAAGGAGTTTCCTTCTCATGAAAATCCTCAACATTCTTAATAAGATCATCATTATCATCACTGGCTTCTTATTCCTCTTCTTATATTGCTTCTTCTACAACTTTTTCATGTACTTCTTTTGCTTTCTTTTCAAGCTCATCATCAGTATTTTCTTTTAAATCCATTTCTTCAATAAGGTCCAAGACAAACATAGACTCCCCTTCCTTCCAATTTTTTTTCTTCCCTCCTCTTTTCTCCAACCTCATCCAGATAGGCTTTTTGTTTCTTTGGCTTCAGTGGTGCGGAATGGGTTTCCTTGTCCATTGGAGATTTTTATTTATCTTCTACTTCCTTCAGCTTTCTCTTCCTTCCTCCCTTCTTAGAGGTCTCAACCGCCTCCTGTTCCTTTGATAAGGATTCTTCTTCTTCCAAATTCAAGTCAAAGAATTCTCGGGATTATTTAGAAAATACAATATTCATCCTTCTCATAGTGTCATCACTTACCAGCATGACTTTTTAATTTCTTGGATTAGAACTACAAGGTATTTTGAAAGACTCTAAATAACTTACAATCATATTTGATAGAATGGATAGTTACATGATAATATGATACTTCATATTTCCATTCTTTATATTCTCAATTGTAATCAGTATATGCTTAACCAAGTTAATTTTCCTTAGATTCACCAATAAATCTAGGATACACATATTGCTCTTCATCAAAGTATCCTTATCCCATTTTCATGGAATGATAAATCCATTCACCCCAAACTCTAGAATCCAATAATTTGTAGTGAGATGAACAATTTTCAGAGTCTTAACATCTAAAACACCGATCAAATCCATAGCCTTTACATTAACAAATCTTCATTGGACATCCAGCAGATTATGAGAGAAAAAATCAGCTTCTACTTCATATGGGATTCTGATCAAACTAGCGGCCTTGGTATAAGATAAAGAATATTTCTTCCCATAGCACTTAAATGAAAATTTTTCTCTGCCTTCTTCATAAAAAAACTTACTGACTCATATAATTAAAATAGCAATTTCTGGTAAACTAGATACTGAGCTCCTGGTTTTGATACACAGACACTCTCCCATCCCATCAGCTTGATATTCATTGGGATGATAGAATCATACTTAGCAAAGAAATTTGGATGTAAAAACCATTCTTTATAAATATTCCATTCAGAAATCGGCTTGACAGTTGGCATATCTTTTGGATATGAGACTTCGGTAGACATTCAGAGTTAAGAAAACTTTGAAAACTCATAATGATCTTTTGTAGGAGGGAAAAGCTTCAGCACACAAGAGATTTAAGATCGATGTGGGACAACCATTAAAGGGTCATTTATATAGGCGATTGGGGTGACCGTTCAGCTTCTATATTCAATCCAATGGTTGAAAACCCGTCTGATCAAATCTAAGGGAAGAGATGATAGCCAGAAGGAAATTTTGATAGAATCCGATATCTTGAGGTTTTAAGAAACAATTTGTGATTCAGGGAATAAAAATGAATAAGAAAAACATAAAAACAGATAGAATTACCAAAAAATAAAAGGTGATTACGAACATTTAGGAAAGAAAACATACCGTTTGGATTAATTGGAAGATTATTCATAATGGATAAAATTCTTCTTGAAGAACATTAGATTCTGAAAATTTTGATTACAAAAACTTTGTCCATGAAAAACATTATTGTAAAAAACTACATTACGAAAATTTTAAGTACAAAAATCATCATTACAAAAAACTACGTTACGAAAATTTTAAGTATGAAAAAGTTCATTATTAAAAACTTCATTACAAAAATTTTTAGTATGAAAACTTTAAGTACAAAAATGTTCATTATGAAAATTTTAAGGACAAAGATCTTCATTAAAAAAACATTATGTAGGAAAATATTCATTATATAGATTTTATATACAAAAATATTCATTACAAAAATTTTAAGTAAAAAAACTTTAGACTATGAAAAAAATTTAAACTACGAAAAAAAATTCAGACTACGAAAAAATTTAGACTATGAAAAAAAAATTAGACTTCGGAAAAACATAGACTGAAAGAAGTTTTAGACTACGAAATGTTTTAGACTATGAAAAGTTTTAGACTTCAAAAAGTATTTAGAACTAATAAACAAATTTACTCCCCCTATGAAAAGGATTTTATTACTGTATGGAGATTGTTTCAACAAGAAGTTAAGATGAAACATTACCTTATAGTAATCATTCATAACTTCTGTTTAATGTATTAGAATCTATCAGTTGGTAAAAATTTTGGGAAAATATCAGCAAGTTGATCTTGTGTTATGATAAATTGAAGAATGATATATCCTATTTGTGTGTGATCCCTAAGAAAGTGATGCCTAATATCTATGTGTTTTTCACGGGAGTGATGTGTTGGGTTTTTGCTTAATGCAATGGCACTAGTATTATCACACAAAATTTGTGTTTTGGTAAAACACATACCATAGTCTGTGAGTCTATGTTGCATTCACAACACCTGATCACAACAACTTTCAGTTGCTATATATTCAGCTTCAGTAGTGGAAAGTGCTACTGAGTGTTGTTTTTTGAAATACCAAGAAACTAATGAATCTCCTATGAAATGACATGTTCTGGATGTACTTTTCCTATCCATTATACTTCCACCTAAATCAGCATCCGAATTTTTTTTAAAGAAAAATAATTTCAAAAGTATAAAAGAGTCCTAAATCCACGGTTCACTTTAAGTAACAAAAAATATTTTTCACTACCTTTAAATGAGATTTCTCAGGATTTGATTGATATCTTACACATAATAATTTTGAAAACATTAAGTATGGATGACTATCTGTCAAGTAATGTAGACTTCCTATCATACCTCTAAAAGATGTTTGATCTACTCATTTCACAACTTCATCTAGATCAAGTGAATTTGAGGTACCAATGGGAGTACTTATACTCTAAGTGTTGTCATATCCATAATTTTTAAGAAGATCTTTAATATACTTATGTTGGGATATGTATATTCCTTCTAGTTTTTGATAAATTTGAAAACCAATGAAAAATGTTAACTCACCCACTATACTCATTTCAAACTCATATTTCATTATATCGACAATGGAATCAGTTAATGATAGCTGAGTGGAACCAAATATAATGTCATCAACATAAATTTGAAAAATCAACACGTTTTTTTCTTATCATTATTTTTAAAAAGGGTTGGATCAACATTTCCCTTGACATAATTATTTTGAAACAACAATTTTATAAGTCTATCATACCATGCCCGAGTGGATTTCTTGAGTCCATACAAAGCATTGGTAAGTTTGAAAACATGTGTAGGATACTTTATATCTTCAAAACCAGGAGGTTTCTTAAAAAAACATAGTCTTGAACAAAACCCTTAAGGAAAGCACATTTAATATCCATTTGGAAAAGACTAAAATTGAAGAATGCTACAAAGGAAAGTAGAATATGAATAGATTCTAGTCAAGATACTGGAGCATAGGTTTCATTATATTCTATTATTTTTTGTTGATTATACCCTATAGAAAAAAAATCCTGCCTTATTTATAACTATGATTCCATTTTCATCACACTTATTTCTGAAGACCCATTTTACTCCAATAATAGAAGCTTCCTTTGGCCTTTGAACCAAGTTCTAGACTTTATTCATTTTGAATTAATTTATCTCATCTTTCATGGATTTAATCTAATCATAATTACTTAAAGCTTCATCAATGCTTTTTAGTTCTAATTGAGTAAGAAATGCTAGCTGTTCTACTTCATTTCTTATGGGACTTCTAGTCCTTACAGGTTAGTTTATATCACCAATTATTCTATCATTGGGATGATTCATTAGAAATAATTGATTTGGGTTTTTTCAAACCTGTTCATCAACATAGGGTATGAAGTCTTCTAGGAATATGGTTCAGAAATAATTTCTTGAACATTTTCCTTATCAGAAGGATCTTTTAACAAAGGATGATAATTAGTTTTTGAAAACACATCCAAAGATGTTGGTTGAGGTTTTTTAAAAAAAGGGATCAGTTTCATCAAATTTGACATGTTCTGTTTCTTCAACAGTACAAGTGTTTTTATTGAAAAAAATATAAGCCTTAGAATTTGTGGAGTAGCCTAAGAAAATTCCTTCATCTTATTTTGGTGAGAATTTGTGTAGATTATCTTTAGTATTCATAATGAATACTTTTCAACCAAAAACCTTGAAGTAGGAGAGTCTAGGTTTTCTACCATTCGATAACTCATAAGGAGTTTTATTAAGAAAATGTCTAATCAAAACATTATTTATAGTATAACAAGTAGTACATAAAGCTTTATCCCAAAAATGTTTGGCTATATAATATTCACCCAACATGGTTCTTGTTATCTCTTGAAGAATTCTATTTCTTCTTTCAACAACACCATTTTGTTGAGGTGTTCTTGGTGATAAGAAGTTATGAGTAATTCCTTCTCTACTAAAAAATGTTTTAAAATCAGAAATTTGAAATTCTCCTCCATGATCACTATGAACAGTTATCAAAGGAAGGGTTTTTTCATTTTTAACATGGGAACTAAAACTTTTGAAATAATAAAAAGCTCCAGATTCCTTTGCTAGAAAATAGACACATATAAATCCAGTGTAATCAACAACTTAGAAAAATATATAATATTTTCCTCAAATGCTTCTAGTTTGTGTTGGACCAAAAAGATCCATATGCACTAACTGTAATACTTCAGTGGTTGAGAATTCACAGACTAATTTAAAAAATGATTTATGTTTCTTTCCTTATTGAAAAGGATCACAGTCTTCGAAGAATTAAATTTAAGCTCTGGTAGATCCTTAACTAATCTTTTCGTAAAGAGATTTCATAAGTTCTTAAAGTTACAATGTCCTAACCTTCTATTCCATAACTATGAATGACCTTCTATTGCACTAAGTCAAGGTATATCTTGGCTCATAAGGTCTTCCAAGTCTAGTTTGTAAACATTCTCTTTCCTATTGGCAGAAAGAATAAACTTTTCCTTGGAATTGTGTACTAAGCACTTATCATTCCTAGAATTTACAAGGTAACCTTCATCACATTATTGACTTATGCTAATGAGCTTGTACTTAAGATGATTAACAAATAAAACATTTCAAATCAAAGTTTATCCAGGAAGAACAATGTTACCTATACCAATAATTTCTCCATTAGCATTATCTCTGAAAGTTACTTTTCCTTATTTTGCCTTGATAATATTTTCAAAGGAGTTTTTGTTACAATACATATGCCAGGAACATCCACTATCCATACACCATGTATTTTTGTTGGTACTATCTTTATTTTCTTGAAAATAAGAGAGTTAGACTTTCAGAATTCAAACTTTCTTGGATCTAGAATTGTTAGACAATAAAATTTTAGGAATCCACATTTGTCTAGAAAACTAAGCTTTATGAAACCTAAGTGATTGAACATTATTTAAAGAATAAATTTTCTTCCAATGCCCACCACTTTGACATTGATTACAAAAAGGTACTCTGGATGGAATAAAATAGTTGTTTTTGAAAATAGGTTTTCTGTGAGTATAACAGACTCAAGAAGTATTTCCTTGAGGTCCGATTTGAGAATATATCTTGTCAATATTTTCTTTACCAGAAGTAAAGTTTTCAAGAAGATTATTAAGGGAAAATATTTGGGATTTTAGTATTATGACTAAATTCCTTTCCTCATGAATTATTTCCTTAGAGTTAGATTTTTCCTAAAAAACATGTATTTTTTAAATAGCATTCTTAAGATCTTTAGAAAGTTTTTCCTTTTTAGAATTTACTTCCTCAAGGTCATTATAAAGTTTTTCTAGGAGATCAATCTTATCATTAAGATCTTTAGTGAGGTCTGAAATCTCTTTTGATTTAACTTCTTCTCTAGTATTTTCTTTGTCTAGTTTCTTAGAAATTTTATATTTTTTTACTTCTAACAACTTGGAAAATATAGATACTTATTAATACGATGGTATTTCTACATTATTTGACGATGAAGTATATTAATTAGAAGAAATATCTTCAGAATAGTGATTCCTATCAAGAGATAAATTTGATAAAGACTCTATAGAGTATACCCTGTCCATAAGACATGTATTTGAGAATGAATTAGTAGCAATGAATTCGATATTTTTCTATGCTGATGATTCATATTCATAGGATTCACTTCTAGAAGAATCTAGACATCTAGTACTCCAAGTATCGTTTTCATTAAGACTTTTCATGTTCTTATAACAGTATAACTTCTTCTTATTTCTTTATGAATTCATTTCCTTCTTGTCTCTTTTCTTGAGTAAGGGACAATTAGGTCTGATATGACCAGTTCTTCCACATTCATAACAAGTAAGATCCAAATATTTCTTCTATTTGTAGTATTTCTTTCTAAACATACTTTTATAGTTCTTGTGATCTACTATCGTCTTCATTCTCTAAGAAAGATTAACTAACTCATTCTCAAGTTTTTCTGTATCACTATATTCTGACTAAATAGATACTTTCTTTGACATTGATCTAGTAACTCTTTCTATAGTCTTGGTTTTCATATGTTTCGAAGTAGTTGTACAAGCAACACCTGAATTTCCATTCTTCTTCTTAACATTATCAGCATATCTCTTCATTCTAGTCTCGTGCTAAAGAATATTTCCAAACTGCTCATCTATGGAAATCAGGGTGACTTTCCTATTCTCATAAATTGTTGTCCTCTTAGACTCCCACTCATTTGGAATGATGTCTATGATCTTATCTACAAGTGCCTCATCATCTAAACATTATTCTCTCATGGATTGTAAGCTATTAACAAAGGTCATTAACCTTTGCTGGACTTTGATTATCGGTTCTCCATATGGAATGTTAAAGCCATGATATTCAGCTCTCAACATAGCTCTTCTTGTCTCTATAAATTTAGAAGTCCCAAAATGTGTGACTTCATATTTATTCCAGATACTATTTGCATCTCCACATGAACATATTTGACTATAGATATTCTAAGTCATAGAACATGGAAGTGTATTTCTGAAAATGAAATTAGCTTGATATTATGATTTCTCTTGATTAGTAAAAGTTCTCAATTACTTATCAAGAATCATATATTCTCTTGTCAACATTAGTTAGTTATTAACTCCAGTATTAATAATGAAAGTCTTCATCCTGTATCTCCAGTACTCATATTAATTTCCATAAAATGTAGGAGGTATGGTAGGATTTATATTGTTGATATAACCAATATTTATTCATGGAATCTTAACGAATTTATTTTTGCACAAAATTGTTAGTAATAAAAGTTTGTATACAAGGGTAAAAATATCTTAAGAAATGAAAATATATAACTAGATTATCTCTAAGAAAAAAAATATTCTGAACTTTGTGAGTCCAAAATTATGATTCTAAAAAAGTGAAGAAGAAGAAGTTTTCTCTTCTGAATCTAATCGTGAGATTAATTCAGATTTAACCAATACTATGAAACAAATTGTAAAATAAGTTCAAGGTACGAGGTAATCTCCTCTGATACCAATAGTTGGATTGATTTTAGGCTAGCTACTAATTATAGAGTCAAGATAATGATGTTGATACTCAATATAAAAGAGGGGGGGTGAATTGTATATTTTAAAAAATCCGGAAAGAGATTTTGTATAATCAAATATCACAACACCTTTAATTTCTACTGACTTTCTTGATTATAGAGAAGTAGTTCCAAAAATGAAACTTAAAAAAAGTTTAAAACAACGAAGATTCTACCTTAAAGCATATAGAATATTGTTTATCAGAGTACAATTATAAGGATGTATAAGATAGTTATACTTTCCTCAACAACCAAAATTATAGTGGAAAACAAAATTGAAATAGTATAAGTAACATGTTGAAAATCTTTTAACCTAAAGAGTAGGGTATCCAACAACCTTTGATAAAGGTCCCTTGATTTATACATTCAATAAAGTATGTCCTACCCAAACCCGGGTAAGTCCTCAATCCAAAGATCGGTATCTGTCTTGCTATCACCACAAGCCCTCGATTTGTAAGGAAATCGGAACCTCTGACTTCACAACCCAATGAATCTGATTTTAAGAAAATCACATCTCAACATGAATCAATTCTTCACGAAAAAATTATGAACAATTTGTTCACACTTGAACAAGTTGTTCGAAACATCTGTATGAAGCACTGAGATTTGAAAGAGCTTATCTCTCTAGAAATCACTTCAACATGTAATTAGTCCCAAAAGATGGTCTACCAAAAGTAAAGTACAGAGCACGTTCAAATGATCTTCTTGTTATATGTACAACTTCAATGGTCAGCTCCCTCCTCCAACGGTCATATTTTACCTTGAATTTCGGAGATACATGTATATGTGTCACTCAAAAAATAGTTAGTTAGTAACTGAATGCACGAAATCATTTTATAACCAAAACATGAGTAAGAAAAATTATAGTTTCTTGACCAAAATCAATTTTCCAAATGTAAGAAAAATAGATTTCAGAATCTAAGAAAAATGGAATTAGGAGTCTGATCTCATAAGAATTCGGAGTCTGAACTTAGTATAATTTAGAGTCTGATCTCATAAGAATTAGGAGTCTTATCTCACAAGAATTCGAAGTCTGATTTTAGAAGAATTTGGAGTCGGAATTCAATGAATTTAGAACCTGTACTTTATAAAGTTTGGAGTCTTAATTCAGAGAGTTTGGTACCTGAATTCAGATCCTAAAAACAGAATGCTCTATATCTATGAATTTATAGGAATCTTAGGTTTTATATGTGAAACTTAATTTTATTCATAGAAAAAAATGAGTTATGATTATAAAATGAAAATAGGTAATCATAAGTTTTCATTGGGGAATGAAAATTTTTCTTATCACTGTAAAATTTAGGAAAAATGAAATTTTCCTTCAGATAGGGTGTTTGATATTTTCAGTGTATTTATGATTTTCAAAACATAAAATAATATAGAATTCATATGGAAATATTATTGACTCAACAATCTCCCCAATCACGATGGAATGGAAAAGTCATAAGGAAACCTTATTGACACAACATGTATATTGGTTAATCAAATAGATAGCAATCTTTTTGTATTTTAAAGGATAATATGATTAGAGTTTTCAATTAAGGATCATGTATATATATATATATTTGTACTCGATGATAAAAACACAGGGTTTGCAATGGAAAACATATTCATATCATGTTTATTTGACCATTATAGTTGATGAAATATGTTGTAGATATGTCTTATTATTTTGTATTACCTTTATATATTTAGAGAATTCATTATTTTTTCAATTTTTCCTAGATTAAGAAGTATTATCATGAACCATTTAATACGGTTGATTGATATAAAATTCATATTTGGAAAAAAATTAATTTTTTCATCATTCAGAAATTCAAGATCACTATGATAATGTTCTATATGAAAGAGTTATTACCTTACTATTAGTTATTTGATGACATGATGGAAGAAATGAAATTACATGGGAATCATAGTCTCCCACGAGTGAGTAGTCTCTTAAATAGTTCTAGGAAGTTATTTTTTGTTTTCTATATCGGAAATTTGTGTAATGTGAATGATTTGTGAAAATATTCCTATTTATTCACTATGATGTGTATATTAGAGCTTTTGTATCGCAGAAATATATTATTTCAATAGAATGGGAAGATCTATAAATTTTATATTAAAAGGTAATATAACTTTTGATTTTATTTTATCCATTTTATATATGCTGGGTAAATATGAAATTTTATATTAGTATAATATATGGGAAATATATTTTGAGATTTCTTGATTTCTAAATGAATAGTTTACCATATATGAGATTTTGGTAATGATCTATGATGAGAAAATTATTGTTCATTATAATACATAAAATTTTTATTTAATTATTTTTTATTCATAATTTTTTCTATAATTAAATATCTCTTTCTATTGTGGATTGTGGAACAGGGATATTAGAGGATATGTAGTGATAAGATGTTTCATTTTTGTTAATTATTTTTTAAGTGATCTATTCATGGGGGAAATTATAGGACTGGTTGTTGGGGAAGGTTCCATGGTCAATGGTCATTATTATTATGTAGTAAAATATTTAAAATTAAGGACTTATTTGTTGAGTCTATTAATTACTAGTTATATGTGGGGAAATTATTAGGGTGGTGAAACATCATTTATAAAAAAGATCATTGGCCTGCGAATTTTCTCAAAAATCATATTTTATTTTTTTTCCTATCTATTAGTGTTAATATTGAGTTATATTTTTTCACAATGAATAAAAAAATTTCTCAAATGGTAGCTAGAGAATTATTTATATCCATAAAGAGGATTTATAATATATATATATATATAATTTCATTTGGTGGATAAACTTTACCTAAGATATGTGTATATATAGTATTGTAAAATTATATTAGTACGGTTTTTTGTTGCTTTTTATTTTTATCTACTTCATTTATTATTGAATTATATATTTTCAATTCATAATGAAAAATTAATGTTAAGTGGATAAACTTGTTCAAAATTTTGTTTTCTCCTAGATATTATAAATACAATTTTGTATACTTACATTATCATATTAAAGGTGGAATTTTGAATAATTTTCTTTAAAATGACATGATTCTTTGGTGTGTATTTCATGTATCATATTTACTTACATTTTATGTGGACATGAGGTTTGGGTTTTTACCTTTTTATCTATATTATGTTGGGGTGTTATTATATTGTTTTTAATTTTATGTGTTGTGTTGAAGCCTTTGTGATGAGATTGTATTTTTTATCAACATTAGTATTAGTATAAACATTTTAATACTTTAATTCATGTTAATGAAAAGTTTTTCTAATTTGGAAATTCTCTCGATAACATGTTAAAGAAGCCAGAAGATACTAAAATGTGTGGATGTTGACATTAGATGACATAATTATAAGAAAACTATTAAAATTATGTGAGGTTATCATCCATTAAAAAGGAGATCCATTTAATGAAGTTATAATCTCACTAAAGAGGTTGAGATACCCAAAAGATGGGTTGAAGAGGTTCTGAGATTGATTGGGTGAAGTCCATTCAAGTGTTGAATTATTCACAAAGAGTTTTTATAAAAGTTAATTTTTCCACAATATATGTTCCATTTCACACTATGTATTTTCAATTTTCTATTACTCCACGTTGGATCCTCACCAAAGTGTCATTGACCTGAGCATATGGGTGTTATGAGCAACCAAAATACATGTAACTATGTCAGCATATGTATCAATGGATTAATGTCGGTGTGAATCCATATGCTATATGGTTCATATTCTCTCATTGTATCTGTGATGAAACACATAGAAAAATCATGGGAAATCTATAGTCTGAAAAAATATTTGGATTATTGTGGAATATAAAAAAAACATTTAGATTAAATATTCTGATTAAAAGGATGATTAAATCAATTTATACTATGGGATATTAATAATGTACAAAACATCATTATTACTCTCATTGATATTGATTCTAGTTAGGATAGAGTTTAATAATCTTTAGGCCACATGGATATTTACCATGTCATAAAGAATGCAGGAGAACCTATATGTATGATTTTAAATATTGATTATACTGAAAGATTCATTTTTTTAGAGAATTTAAATGATGAAAAATTCTATGATATTTGAATATATCATAAATAAGAAAATATCATAGTGAAAACATGGTCATTATTGTGATCAAATTTATTTATTTATAAACCTAATTTCTATTATATAGTAATGATGATGTCAAACTATAGATAAGTCTCATGATATGAAACCAAAATTAACTAAAAATTTAAAATATAAATATTAGTGAACTTATATGGTTAATAGTTTGATTAAATGGTGATGGAAGTTGAGTAGAATAGAGAGATGAAAAATCAAGTAAATTAAGGCCAAAAAAGGATGGATTTTAGGAGACTAGAGAAAACTAAATTGATAAAAGTGACTCTATTATATTATCAAATAAAAATATGGAAGTATAATTGGCATGTGTAAGAAAGGTTTTTGAAAACCTAGATATTTTTGGGAGATAAATATTGCCCAGTGAACAATCATATGTTCTAATATATCTATCAAACACTCATGAAATGATGCTCATGAGGAACATAAAATGATACCACTATATGAAAATACATATTGCTAAAATTTGAAGAAAACCTTACAGAATATATCAATTTTAATGAAAAAAGAAATTATATTGAACTATCAAAAAATATCATACTATATATTTATTTCTCAATAAATCACTAATGAAATAAAAATGGTAGTAGTGAAAAACATGAAGGAAGAACAATATAAAACTATGATTTTACATGAAAAACAACATAAGAATAAATTACAACTCACCTGTTAACAACGTCATAATAAATTTAGATACACATGCCTACAATAAAAACTAAAAAAAATAAAAATTTTATAGTATAAATTATTCAAATAAAGTAAATTATAGAGGGTAATTCTTTTCTTTCAACAAGATATCCTCTTCAGATCCAATACCCCTAAACATTTACCTTGTACATTTATATAGCCTCTACTCCCTCCCTTATCTCTGATACTACTTTAGCCCTGTCTATATCTCACTCAATATGAATGTAAACTGATGATTGTCTCAAAACCCTTCTTTTACTTCCCTTAAATTCACTGACATGATTTTCTAATTTGACCAAAAAATGATCTTTATTTTCCATTCTTCAATTTGATATTATGTCATTGACCCCATTAATTTAGTATAAATCTCTAATAAATTCATCCTACTACAAGGGTAATTAATTACTACAAATTGAAACCAATTTATCCTATAAATTAGTATTTATATTTAAATTATTTAATTCATAAAAATCCATGAGTCTATTAGTTTCACACGCACATATGGTTCCTACGTCAAACTATCCCGTACTATAACCACATTATCTTATTCAATATTGAATTTCTTGGAAATCTTTCCTCTTAACCCATATATGATGTCATTGTGGTATCTCTTAGATGTTATTCATAAACTTGGTAATTATTTTGATTATGTATTTGGGTACACATTGTCATAGATTATGAAATCACATAGTTACATTCAGAATAAAATCATTGGGGTTATCTTCTCTATTTTTGAATTAAAATCCCATGCTAGATGACTTTGATCTCAGAGTTATGAACCCCCATCATGATCTTCAAATTCATATAGACATGGAATTTTTGAGGCTTTTTATTGAGAAAATTTTATAGATAAATCCCTACTTTGGAATCCACAATGATGTGAAAATTCTATGATCCATCCTCCTTAATTGATCTTACAAACAAAAACCAATGATTGAATTTATTCACATCAGTATTGCTTTCATTTAATCGACATCAACACTTTTTGTTTATCAAGTATGATCAGACCAGACATACTTAGTTTTAGAATCCTCATCTCGGAAACTATATTAGGATATCATGATAAAATAGTGATTCTCTTTAATCTTGTACAACTTCAACATCTCATAATCATTATATTATTTAATTCAAAAATTAATAAAATTTGGGTTTCATTGACAAACATTATTTGATTAGTTACAGTGACTCTAAATCATTGGTTGTTGTTGTTCTGTAGTTGTTTCTTCATAAAAAATTCTTTGATTGGTAAATTCTGTTTCATTCCTCTTCTTATAAGAGAAATTTCAGTTCATCATGAATGGTTAAAACATCCCTTTATGTGATATATGGTTGACACCCATGGATTTGACTAACATCAAAATAGATTCTCTATAGTGGATTATATAAGTTCTAAAATTTTATTTATGAATGATTTTGGTCTACAAACAAATGATTTTCACTTCAAGGAAAACTCATCATAATTTTAAAGTGTAGAGGGAAATATTAAGATCACCATAAAATTCAGATGATGAGGTTAACATGTGGGTTTTTAAGTCATATGATACATCCACATCAACTATTATGAGGAAATTCTGAAAATTCATACGATGAATAGATCAGAAAGTAATATTGAAATTGAAAATAACTTACAAAAATGAGAAACTTTTTATGATAAAAAAACATATGAAATGAAAATGACTTATATAAAAATTCAATACCTAATAAATTGTTTCAAAAGAGGTATGTAAATTTAAAAAGAAATATGTTGATTTAAAAAGACATGAGGAAAGTAAATTTCTCCATTTTTCAGGAAAAATAAAAATTTCCCAAACAAAATTAATTTTTAATATAAACTATGGAACTCTAAAATTTGAAAAAAACACCCAAAACACTCAAAAAATTTGAATTTCAATTTAAAACCAAAGGAAACAAAATATTTTCTCTTTAATTATAAGAATTTTAACCTCAAATATTTCATAATAAATTAATCTCAAATATCTAAAATTTTAAAGACTATATTATAGGAATAAAATTCCAATCAAATAATAACCAAAAATAAATAATTAAATAATTAAATAAATTTTTTGAATTAAAACCTCAATTATTTTTCAGTTTAAATGTGGAATAACTATTTTAAGGAAATCCACATTAAATTTTCCCAAAATTTAAAAAATTGGTCTTCCTTGGGTAATTAATTTAGCAAAATTTTTAGAAGAAAAGTAATCTCATGAATTCAAAAATTAAGAACAAAAAAACAGATAGTTTTAAAAAGTATTCTCCCAAATCCACCCTTATAAATAGAAAAGTATTATATCTCTTCTCAAAACAAGTGTTTTTCCAAAAAATGGTTTTTATTTTAAAAAATTTATTGATATTGAAAATTTTTAAAACACTATAATAAACATCAAATTTCATTTAATTGAACCCTTGAATATATTATTTCATCCCAAGTGTTTAGCCTTGCATAATTAAAATGTAATAAATAGATACAACCAGCCGATTATTTGTTTTAATAACTAAAAATTAATAATAATTAACTTAAATTTTGTATTTATTAAATAATAAAAAATTCACCAGTATTAAAAGTTTATTTCATATCACAACTAAATTCAGGGCTTATTAGTTTAAAATCTAATAAAAAAAGTTAAATACAATTATGATTTTAAATATAACTCCAAAATTTACACAAAAAAGTTGAATTTTTATGTGATTAATGAAAATAAAATTCCATGATTGAATCAATAGTGAAATATATAATATTAACAACCATAGTGTAGTAAATTTCTCAATAATTAAAAAAATATAATGAATTAAGACAATTATTGATCAAATATATTCATGTTTTGAAAATTGTTATAATCTTTCTATGTGTACGATATCAATGTACAATTTTTTCACATTTTAAGTCCTCCTACTAATGCTTAAAACATAACATTGTCCCTAATTATGAAATCAATGCTGGAGAAACATATAAAGAAAATTTTAGTTCAAATATATTTTTAAATTTAATAGATTGAAATGAAGGGTCTACTCTTATATTAAAACTTAAATAGAATCCTACCAGAAATTCATTCACATCTAAAATAAATTTCAGAAGGTACATATAATTTTTGGGAGGTAGAATATTAGAAATTCCAAAAAAAATCGGAAAAATAGAATTTTGATACATGTTTTTAATAAACACTAATTTTTTTAGTTATATAAATAAATATCTTTGAAAAAAAATAATTAATTATAAGATGTAAAGAATGATTTTAGTCCTTGTTCAAAAATATATTCTATATATTGATTTAGGAAAAAAATGCATCCATGAATTTAAAATAAATTATCTTATGTTCAATTCAAAATAAATATATTCCCCCACACATAATTTCATATAATGAATAGATTTAATAAAAAACTCTTAGATTTAAAATCAACATTCAAGATATCATGTATCATTTTACAATGAATTAAATTTTAAAATAGAATGAGATAATTAATAATATTTTCCCCCTTTCTTTTAGTGTCCTCATAAGAATTCTAAAATCATCCCTTATTCAATATAGAAAATCCATCTTTATTTATGCCATTAATGAATTGAAAAGTGTAAAAAAGTGTAGAAATGAGATGAAAACAATTTAAAATAAGAATATTAATCTAAGGAAAATGATATATTTTTTAAATAAGTCTCGAAGAAATTGAAATTATAATTTATCATTGTGGGAAAATGTCAATGATAACAACTCAAGGAAGAGGGGGACTATTTTTTTCAAGGTTGGTTGTATTCTCAGACATAGGGATGGGATAACTTATTGAATATGTAAACTGAAAAAAATTAAAACCACGGGTTTTCTTCCCTAAAGTGTTAAATATAATGTATTATTCTATACATTCCCTATAAATATTAATCCATGATCACTTGGTGTGTAGTATTTCATGATGACTTTTACTTCACTATTATTTGGGGAAATCTTATCATGTTCACTCAAAACATCCACAACACCATTATCTATTTATATATTTTTGAAATACTTAGTGGGATTTGGGTTTAATTTACAATCCTGAACAACTTCCATACCCAAAATCTCAAATATAATTTGAAAAAAATAAAGCCTTGTAGAAAAACCATCAACATGTATTTAAGATTTATCTATGTTTTCCACCATGCTTGAGGCATGAAAAACCCATAAAATGTATAAAATATGTTGTAACCATCCCAATACTTTAAAAATAAACATTCTCTATTTTTTTCTTAATAAAAAGAAGATAAAATTCTATATGCTATCCTAATAACTATTTATGCTCTAAGATAGAAAAATCACTTAAACATTTTCACGTCATATAATGAAAAGAACTCTTATCCATTTCTATAAATCTATCTATATTATCACCATGTTCACATTAAATAAATTAGTAAAATTTATTCTCAAAATGTAATGGTTACTCACTTTCCCTATATTTTTCCTCACTAAAAGAAAATTTATTTTCAGATAAAGACACACTAAAATAGATTCATAATATTAAATATAAGGGATAGAAATATCTAAATCCAAATTGGGTAAAATGGAGGGAATTTCATCATAATCTGGAGATATTGGAAACTGAACTCCAACCCTAGGAAAACTCTCAACAAATTACTTTTCTTAACATGGACCACTTCATGTTCTTTAGAAATATGATCCTTAATATTTCTATAATTTTCCCCTATCATTTAAACTTCATGTGTGGATCAATATTCAATATAGTTGATCTTAAAATGTTTGTAGAAAAATTCTTGAATTATTTATTCTAATTATTAATTTTTATGCTTCCTAATAGAAGCATTAAAAAATTTAGAAATATTTGTTAACTTAAAACTCATCAAAAGTTCAGACTCCTTAATTTTTCCCCTTTTTTATCATCACCATCTTAGAGAATAAATTTATCATTTTATGCAACTATAATAACCCCCTATATATAATAATAGTTATCTTGGGATGATTGTTTCATCATTATCAACCTTTATTCCTTGCATAAAAAATAAGTGGGTATAGTGATCTTCATTGGAATGTCTAATAGGTTATCCACCCTTCTAATGGGTTGGGTAATAGACCTATCATCCAAATATAATGAAACAGTTGTTGATATCTGTTCCCCTGGACATATTTGTTTAAATAAGAATAATTTTATAAAATTGGTACTAGAAAAAAGGTGAAACAATAAATTTCGCCCTAGCATCCTCCTAATATACATTTTATGAAAAGTCTTCAAGGGTTTCTAATTTTGGATTTTTTTTAAAAATTATCTATATTCTTTAATTAAATTGATGATTTAAAATGATTCCTAATACATTTTATTAACAATAAACATCATGAAAAAATATCCAAAGGAGGGTGTTATTTTAAAGATTACAAAATGGGAATTTACATGCAAATGGTTTAAAAGTATTTATGTAATTTTAAGTAATTTGGATGAATATTATTATTTTTGGACCTTTGGGGAAAGGGAATGAGAATGAAGTAATATTGAAAAATATATTTTTACCTACTTGTCCTTAAATGAAACATTCATATTCCGTTAGATTATTAATTCTATCTTTATATTACTTTTCTATTTATCAATTTAAATTGATGAATAATTATTTCTCTTTGTCAAAAACTTTTTTTCCAACATTCTATAATTATCAGTTGAAGATTTTAATTTTCATGATTATCATTTTCAAAACCACCTAAGACATTAAGTGGAGCTTCCCTAGGATGTACCCAAACATTATCATGTGTATATAAAACTGATATGGTGGTGACACCAAAAATATTTTATTTAGGTTTTATTTCTAGTGTGGTCTATATTTCCTTTATATGTCCGTTCAAGGTCTCATGTCATTAGACTCATTTGGATTTTTAGATTATGAAAGGTGTATATTTGAGAGTCTGTTTTATTCTGAATAAGAAAATATTTATAATCCATTTTTCTAAGAAATTAGTTCCATACAACTTATATATTACATTTGAAATTAATATTGAAATACAGAAAATATTTTTTAGAACATTATCTTGGTAGTTTTGGATTTATATGGGAAAATTATTGTAGGAAAACATGTCATTTATATTAATTCTTGGGTTGAATTCTATAATATGAATTCTATTTATTTAAAAAATTTCCCCACTAGACTAAAACCAATGATTGTACTATGTAAAATTTTCTTTTTTAGGGGACTCGGTCGGGAGATCAAAATTTGGGTAGTGGGTTCTACAATTTGAATACATTCAAGAGAGATGGAATTAGGCACTATGTGAACTATCCTAGTTTTCACAATAAACTCTGAATGTTAATGATGGGTCTCACACCTATGAATATTTCTCTCTATAAATAAATTTGTTGGGTTTCAACCATTTTTTTAATATTTCCATCAACTCAATGAGAATTTGATTATAAAAATCACCAATAAAAAATTGATCAACATCATTTTGGTTCTATGGAGTGAGAATATTATTAATTATTTACATCATTTGGTGGATAGAAAAATGGATTGTAGGGGAATGAACTATGAATAACATTAAATATATCCCATGTTTTATAGAATAGATTCACTTTTCCTCAAATTTTTCATGCTCTTATTACTCAGCATAGTGTCCATATTTCTAGGGTAAAATTTCACAACAAATAAATAGAATACATGGTCCCAAATGTCAAAAAAATTATCCTATAAATTACAAATAAACATTTTATCCCTTTTATTAAAATATAATAGGAGAACCCTCGTACTAATATCAAACCTACTAGGATAATTTAAATTAAATTGCTGAACAACACTATAAATTTATTATATAAAATATAGAGTAACCTTACTATGATAAAAATTAAAATTAGGAAACCTAAAGATGTAATATTATTTCATCTCATAATTCATAAATCTATAGGAAAATTATATACATGATATGATTCTAGAAATTTTTTTTAGTCCGAAATGTTTAATCCTTGGACTCTTGGAATTATGATTCCAAGGTTGAGGTAGAACCCGATTATTATTTAACAACTCAACCCATTTAATTTTTATATTTTCCCTTTGATACCTATAATTTCTTTTTGGAGTTGAGATTTTATTAAATTTATACATTTAATAATATATCTTATATTTTTATGATACCAATTTATAAAAGACTACTAATGTTTAAATGGATTAATAATTGTTTCATAAACTGTAAAGAATATATATAATTTAAAAAAAATTAATATATTATTTAATATATATATATATATATATATATTTGATTATTTTTTTCATTGATTATTTTTCGTTGTATGATTCTTCCTCAAATATAGAGTGAAAATTTAAATCCAAAAAATTTATAGAGAAAACTTAATTTTTTTGCAAACATACTTACAACTAGCTATTGATGAGAGGGATGACCCATGGAGAAGTATAAGGGTGTTAAACTAGAAAAAAATTGAAACCCAATATGAAAAAAAATTTGAGATGTGAAGATTAGTGATATTATGTAATAAAAAGTTATATAAAATAGTGGTGGATGTTCAAAGGAAAGGAATAATGGAAAATCAAGGAATGGAATTCCAAATAAAGATAGATTTATAGAGATTATACTGAAAAATCAAACTTCGTCTTGGGGATCAATCTATCCTAATGAACAATCCTATGTATTAATATTTATTTTGAAAACTCAAAAAATGAATGATTATTCAAGGGGAAAATATAATTTCAAATTTCTCAAATTGAATAAATTCAGTTTATGTTACAAAGGAAAAAATTAATCTTCTACTCTTCACATATTAGTTCGTGGAGTAGGGAAAAAATTAAGAACATGAGGAACGCAAAATGAGGACACATGACAACAATAATACATGTTATACTTCTAATGAAACCTCATCTAACACACTAGTCTTTGTGAAATAGGATCTGATTTTCAATTACCAATACATATCAAAGCCTAAATTTATTTCCTTATACATATCTAGGGAATGATGAACATAATTTATTAAACAACATCCACATAAAATGATATATTTCTATAAATATTTTTGGAGAAATAGAGAATAAATTAATGATTAGATCATTTTGGCTCCCAAATAAATTTATCCACAAAAGTATAAAGAAAAATCTATGAAAATTGATAACATCTTGAAGCATAAATTGATAAAATAATATAAATACAATAGAATTTTTCTCCATATATAAAAATATACTCGTCTTCTTTAGTTCCCTAGAGCTCCTACCCCGAGTGATACTCTATCCTATAGTCTAGTCCAAATAACTTATTTAACTCTACCCTTGTCTGTCTCTCACTCATAATGACTTTCTTCTAATGTATTTTTAATCCCCTCTTTTATTTCCACCAACAAGACCTACTAGATTTTATAATTTGACATTACGATAATCAATAATTTATTTTATTTACATAGACTTTTTTTCACTATCCCCATCACTTTAGTAAAACTATCAAATAAACTCACCCAATATATAAATTATAAATTTCTACCAATGGAATCCAATTTATTTCATAATTTATTATTTATATATATGGTATTTAATTCGTGGAAGACATGAGTTTTTCAATTTCACTCACTTTAGTCCTTCAAAATTTCTTTGACTATGACCACACTAGTTTCTTCAACATTCATTTGACCATAAATATTTTTGGAAACCCGTGAACATTTCTATTGAAGGAACACTTAGATGAGATTCATAAAGTCATTAATTATTTGGAATTTTGTATGTGATTCAATATTTACACAACTTTATACAGCACTCATTTCATTAATAACATTTGTAATATTTATATATTCCCTTAATGGGAATGAAAATATTGTGATTTTTACTATGGATCCTATAGTTAATAAACCCCCATTATGATCCAACATCACCTATAAACCATGAATCATTGATTCATTTGATCAATCACCTCAAGTGTCTGTGTAAATCTCTACTTTTGGAATCCACACTAGTGGGAAACATTGAGGACCCTCTATCATAGAGAATTGATACAACAAATTGAAACCACAAATTTAATTTCTTATCATTAATATTTATTTAATTCCATCATCTTTATAATTGCATGTTTTTTTCAGTAGCATATTGATATTCATTTGTATTGGAATACTTGTATCAACATTTAATTTATGTTTCATGAAATTAATATTAACGATAGATGAACTTGAATATCATTAATATCCTAGACTCATTAGAGGCATTAGATAAAAGTGATACACTGTTATATTTTATAAAATATTTCTCATTAAATTAATTGAATTTCATTAATCACATTATTTACATGTATCTCATAGTTTAAATCAACCATGATATTCCATTGTATTATTATAATTTAAGGTGATTGTTACCTCCGATTCATTATATTAGTGGGTACAAATATGACTAACTAAATTATGAAAAAATTAATTTTTTTAACATATGAATAAAATGAATTCATTATTATTCATTTTTTGAGATATTAAAATAAAACCATTTGAATGTGAAAAATACTCTTTTTCTTAAAACGAATTTCTATATGTACAATAGTTTTTCATCATAAAAAATAATTTATTAAATATAAATTAATCATTTAAAGTAAATGTGTAGAAAATAAATTTAATAAATTTTTTTAATTTACATCTAATAGTTTCTATAGGGAAACAAATGAAGGTGAACCTACTTTTATGCTTAAAAATATGTTTTTATAAAAGAAGTTTTGTTGCGTTTTGCATACTTATTTTAAAAAGAATTTAAATCACTTATATAGATTCTATCTTGTAAAATGTATTCCATATTTTTAATCATAATAATTAATATTATGTAATAATGTCAAATTATTATGATTTATTTTGAATAGAAATCGAGATAAAAATTAATTAAAATGTTAATGGATAAAAGTAGTCAATGATGGGTCCAAGTAATAAGATAAGGGTAAAAATGACCTAAAATCATGGTGAAATACAATTTTTTGACTAAACGTCCATTTTATATCATTATATATTAAAAACATAACAAATTTGGATCCAATTTCCAATGATGTTTGATTTATTATATTTTAATATTATTAATAATTACAGGTTCCCCACTCCTCACTCATAAAAGGGCAACCACTCTCCAATATTCTAAACACTATTTGACCCCTTTATTAGGACCAACCTATTCCCAAATATATTCTTAATCCTCTATCCATGTAATAGATTTTATTATCTTATTAAAATACTAATCCAATTTTCTATAATAGTAGATTCAATTGAGTTTTCTCACAGAACTGGTCTATGTTCACATCCAACATTTTCAAGTTGTGTTCTTCTTATACATCCTCTAAATCTATGGTATATCTATCCTATATTAGAGACTCGGGTAAAATCAATATATTGATATTTTATAAGGATTATGGTACTGTAAAAAACTAATATTTTAAAAGAGGAACATCATGTTTGATATTGTATATTACATGATAAAATTATCTTAAAATATAATGTTACACCCCGAGATTTTGTGGTATATTTATTTTAAAATTCAATCACTTTTATATCTTTTGGAAACTGTAACCCTGAATATAAATGAATCGTAACATATTATATTATTATATCAAATCTCTAAATTAGTGGTTATGAATAGTACTAAATAAATTACTAATGATATATGTTATATATATGTTTAAAATAGATTAAATGGTTATATGTGGATTTAAATAAAATAACAATCATTTGAATGAAAAATAAATGTTTTCTAAAATGTTATATTTTTTTTCTAAAAAGTTGTTTGGTCACAAAAGACCAACATATTTTAAAAATTATTTTTACTGATTTTCTTATGTAGTTCAAAAAATGTACTTCATTTCATAATTCATCATATAAAAATATATTAAGCAATATTTTTGGGATTTTATCGGAACAATTCATTTTTCGATGATTAGTGAAAAACATGGTCTTTATAAAAAACAACCATCTCAATATAAAAATTTACACGAAATATTCTATTTTAATTATAATTTAAAAGTAAATTTATTCAAAATATTTATTTTTTAATACAAATTACATCATTTTAATCAATTTAATATATAATTACAATGTAAAAACATAGTAAATTTTTCAATGCTTTTATTTTATAAAATTGTATTTCTACATGTATATGGGTTTAATTTTAAAATAAATTCTTTCAATTATGTATATATAATTTGGAAAAAGGGATTCTATTTTTTTAATCTACCAACTTTATATTATCTAATTAGGTAAAGTTAATTTTTTACTATATTGAATAGTTAAAATTGTAAAATTTATTTATCACGATAAAGGTAAAAATGTGCTTACCATGGTACAAAAATAAAATAATAAGGGTTAAAAATAAACCAGAAATTCTATAATTATAGTTTTTTAGTTATTTTTTACCTTATATATTATGATTACTGAAAATATTTCATTTTTTTATTTTTGTGGAATGAGAAAACATGGGTGTAAATCTTTCTTTTCCAAAATTCCATGTGTGTCACCTCCACCACTTATAAATGCCACCTCTTATACACTCATCTTTACACTTAAAAACCCATTTTTTCATTCATGACCTATGAAAATAATGTACTTAAATACCTCCCCTCAACCTAGTGTCCTTTATTTTTAATAACTCTATCATATGAAGGATTTTGGTGAAATCCTAATGAATACCTCTAAATATGAGGTAATGTAATTAAACCAAGAGTTTAATTAATTTATTCGTACAACCCTTAAAAATATTATTAGACCATGATGATATAATAACATAATTGTTTATGTTTAGATATTTTTTTAGGTTCATGTCCTACAACCATATCCACCTCTTCAAAATGGGAAATGATAGTATTGATCATGTGTATGGATGACTACCACCCCATGAACACACACAATTCATTTTCCATCACAACTTATAATATATGTATATAATGATTTATATAATGAATATATATGATATTTATGATATAATTATACTTATATAATATAATATCACCTATAACAACTTAATTTCCATTCTGTAGTGAATATGCTAACGTCGCTCTTGTGTGCATGGCTCAACTTCCCCAGGAAGCATTATGATTTGATTTTCAATTACGGTTTAAATAGAAAATAATAATGATTAATTTAATAACAATTTATTATATTAATTATATATAAATAATTATACAAAATAAATATATTATATACTTTATTAACATATTATCCATTGAAAAATGATTACTTTATTCTTATATACAGTGAACTGTCACCTCACGAAGTGATGTGATCTATTTTTATTAGTGAATCAAACGGATGGTATGTGTAAGGGAATTTAAAAATATAATATTATATATATATTATAATTATTACCTTGTGAAGATAAAATAACTCTTACCTTATTTACATTACAATAATAAAAAAGTGTAAACGTTACTCATTTGTATGTATGGTCTACCGTCTCCATAATTGTAACATAGTACATTTTTTATAACCATATTTCATGGTTGGTTTAAAATGTAAATTTTTTATAAAAATTATAATATGTCATTTTTAAAATTATTTATGGTATTAATTGTTAATCTATATGGCTTTAGTGATATTTACAAATTAGTTTTTTGACATGTTAGTTTTTTATAATAAAATTCCCGATGAGTAATTAATTTTTTAAGTAATTGAATATGGCATAGTAATATTTTAAATAGAAAGAATATATACATGTAAATTTTATTAAGAATGTTAATAATTAAATTAGGTTTATTATTTTATGATAAAATTATTGTACATGATAAATCGGGATCAATGTAAGGGATATTTCTTACCCACCATTTTCTTGGTGTTGTAGTTATTCTCTCTCTAACTGACTTTATCTCTATTTAATGTTATGTAATGATTATAAATTCAGTATATTTTTCTCTCACAGTATAAAAAGATTAATATTACATAATTTTATAGGTTAATACATGAATCATGGCTATTTCTTTAAATCATTCATTATGGAATCTATTTTCATTATGTTATGTAGTAAGATTATGAAACCCATTTCTTTCCTCGAGTAATTATTATTTTATGCCTTATGATTTATATACATATTTGGAATTAATATGAATGAACATGAAATAAATTTTAAGGGTGAACCATAAATTATATATCCTTCCAATGCATTGGATAATGTTTTAGCGTCATGATACATCATGTATCGGATTTGGGAGTGAACTTAAACTATTATGGGACATTGTCCACAATGTGAAATTGTCTTGAAAGTTATCCTTAACTTATTTTAGTTAATGTTTTCCATAATTTCCACTTTAAAATGATTCCATGATCCTATTATGCCATTCTTTTTATGTTATGAATCCATTTGATTACTCATGTACCTTCTCTTTTATGATATCATGTTATTCCTTTGACTCAAATGTTATACTTCCTTATCATGATTATTCCCTTAATATAATTTTTAGATCACCCATTTATTTATATATTTACCTAGGTTATTCCAAGTTAATTTATCAGATCAAATTAATTTTAGGAGCTCACTATAATGAATAAAATATGGATTCAATTTATTTGTTTCATTTTATTTTTTGAGAACCATGTTTTACAAATACACTGGTCCTTTACGATACTTGTGTTGTATTAATAGATATTTATGTTTAAGAATAATGTAAAAATATGTCTCAAATGTCTTTTTTTTCTATAGTCACATCCATTTTTCACCCACATTACATAAAATTGGATATGAAAGTATCTCTTAATTATACATGTGGACTACCGCCTCTACATAGAGATATAATTCATTTTCTATCACCAATCATAATGGTTAATTATTATGATGGATTTAATATTTATATATGATATTTATGAAATAATTTTGTGTCTTTAATTATTATATCTTATCTTCCTTATCATATAATGGAAAACAAAAACTTCACTCAATACAATATTGGGACTAAAACATCAACAAACAGATGTGAGTCATTTTTTATTTATCATTCAATTGAATTCTTATAAAGATATATTAAATGAATATATAAATTAAATATGAAGTAATAATGATTCATTAACGGTGAATTATTATTTACCTTTATTTTTTTCATCCATTACAAACTATAAATATCATTGGTGCACATATTCAGACTACCATATGTAGAAAAGTGATGTAATTCATATTTCATCATCATTTTGTACGAATAGTTATAAATGTGTATATAATGAATAAATTAGTTAATAATTTCATGGGTAATATATTTATATGATGAAACTAGAACAAAGGTTCTTTTGGCTCATCCAAAGAAAAGAAGTTGGTTTTCTCCCAAATGTTCATTTTAAGGAAGAAATGTTATTAAAAGGAAAATTAGAAATTATAAAGGAATGGTACATATTAATTTATAAATAAATATTGTTTTGAGATAGATTTTTTAAATATACATAATTATTATATAGGATTTATGAACATGTAATATGTAAAAGGAGACAGGAGGTAAGAGATTTCAATTACAATCACATTTCATTTTTGTGTTGTCTTTGATAAATATAAATTGATGGAAATTATATATATATTGTCATTTAAATATCATTTAATTTATTATTCTATAGTAATTCAAAGAATTATTATGTATTAGTACAAGTATACTCACTTTGGTACTTATAATTATCATGAAATGTTTTTTAAAGAAAAGATTACGTTATTTCCTCTTTGACTGATTAAAAAAATTTCCATGTCCATGTTCTTCAAAATTATTTTATGGAAGTTTCCCCTAAATTTTAAATTTCTTAAAATTTTCATTTTTATTAAACTTTTCCATATTTACAAAGGATTAAAAGTAAAAATTTTAAAAATAATTTTTCAAACATGTTGTTTTTGACTTTTTTATAGAAGTGTGAAATGAATGTACTCTTTTAATGTATGTGGTATCAATAGATTTTCAAGTAATCACTATCATTATTTACATTAAAGATTAATTTATAGGTTATCATAGTTATATTAAAATAATAGTATTTTCTCAATATTCTAGTAATGTTTATTCAAAAATGTTATCAAAATGAAAATGTTGCATTTTTTATGTTTTCAATGAATTTTTTGAATGATATTTTAATGTTATTTTTCATCTATGTAAACATCCCTTATGGATTTTTTTATTTCATGCGGAATATGACTATAATATTAAATACACAATTATTAATCACTTATAATGATGATGATCTTAGTATCATTACATGAAACCATTTAGTTCCAATTGGTTAATTAATCAATGATTAAAAAATTATTGCTTTTATGATACAATACAGTTTATTTCTTTGGATAGATTACTATTATGAGAAGATTAAATATTTAAAATCCTCATTTTTTCCAGGTTTATGATATTATGACATGTTAAATTTTTTATTATCCTTTTCGTTAAATATATATGGTTTTCATTATGTGATGAGTGGCCCAAAAAATATATATCCCTCTAATGTATTGGATAAAAAATGATATCCAGTGAGATGATAAAGAATAGAATATGGAGTGAAAATAGTTAAGTAATGAATTGTGTTCAGTACGATAGTCTAGGAATTGAAATTTGGATAATGAATGAAGGAATATGGAGTAAAACCATTATAATAAGGTAGATTCAGCAGCTATCCTTGACCAATGAAAATATTTTTTATGATTATGATTATATCAAAAAAATTATTTTATGCTTATGATATGTTGTCATTGTTCATGATTGATTATTCACAGTTATACATTCTTATTTCATATATCATATAACTGAGAACCCCCTATTCAATAATTCATTATTAAATATCTTTGACTAATTGGGTGTGACTTTCTTATGTTATGATCATTTTCTCATAACCTTAGGATTATAATCACTTAGGATCTAGGATTGATATCTCCTATGTTTACTCTTTATGATAATCTATGATCAGTATTTCGTATGATTACCTTTTCCTATGTTATTATGAATTTTATTAAGTACTAAATTTATAGAATGGGATTAATTGGAGAAGAAACATGATGTATATGATGAAGATATACTTAGAAATATGTGGATTATATATCTAGTATCCAAATAAACATACCATTTACACTACATGAGAATGTATAATTGTAATATTTATTGTTTATACACCTTAAATAATATAATATTTTTGTTTTTTATCTTTAGGTTTCCTCACACAGCCTTCTAACAACATTGGTTTCATCAGTCATACTTTCTTTGATCAGTTATAGAGAATCACAGTCTTTGGTTGTTCTTGTTTAAGAGAGATTTGTTATTTAACAAAACATTAATGGTTTACACAATGAGGATCAATTTTCTTCTTCCGTGAATTGTTGTAGATCATTAGGAATGCATAAAAATAACCTCATTGTGTTCTATATTAAACACCCATGGATTTTATTAGTAAATATAGGTAATTTTTCATAACTCAGTTCAGTTGTTCACATTCTATTTTGAATGACTTCGGTTTACGTCCAAACCAATTTCACATTGAGATAATCTCTTCATATTATAAATGTATCTAGATAATTCTTATGATTATCCGTAAATGCATACTATGGGGTTAACTAAAAAGTTTGTTTCATATATGATATCGTAATTTGAAGTCTTATGATGTAATTTTGCAGTTTCAAGTAATGAATAGCTAGTAAATTTGTATGAAAATTTAAAAAGGAATATGAAAACTAAAAAATATGTTATAATAAAAAAACATTAACGATGAATATGATTTATGTTAATATGTATAGATTATAGAAATGGTTTCCAAATAATTATTGAAACTAAAAAAATTAATATTAGGATTGTTAATGACATAGAGAAGTCATAGGGAAAATGTGGTGGATTTGGGAACACATAAAATGATTGTTTAATTATTAAATTATATAAATTAATCTTTATTCAGAATTTAGGAATGAAGAAAATTAAAACCCAACACAAAATGTTTGGGAGGTATATTTTAATAAATAAAAAATTATAAATCCATGGATTATGAAAAATGGTGTTATATATCACATGACCGTATATCTGAATAACCTAATGAATGTGTAGAAGTATGAGGTCAGTATTTAACCATTTTAAATTGAATCTCACATATATTTATAGTCTTAGGAATAAACAAGATTGGGATGAACCAGATTAGTGTTAGTAATGACTTATTTTTCGATGGATTAACGAATGCCCTATTGCACGTACCATATATTTTTGAAGATAAAACTAAATATAATTTTAGTAAAGTAGGATATTTATTGATAATTATCATGGATGAAGATATTATGTCAATGGGAAAAGGTCCATAAGGAAATTAGTTTCAATTTGTGGAAGAAAAAACTTGTTATTATTGATGTTGGAAAGCTGAAAATAGTATCTGTCATAAAATAGTGGGACAAAATATCTGAAAAAAGTGGAAGTTGATCATAGAATTGGTTTTAAGAAACATACCCATAATAAATAAAGTCACTTATAATGTTTTAAATACTTCCATGAAAGGTAATATAATGAAAAAAAATCATAATTGAGTTGATGTTCAAAAAAAGGAACCAATGCAGTTATTCTAAATTAATGTGTGTGGGAAAAGGAAGATTAATTCCTCAAGTGGGTACATCTGTTTAATAAAATTAATTGATAATTTTACCCTAAATACATGTATTATATTAATTTCCCATAATTATAAATCTTTAGAATGATTTAAGATTCTATAGAGCATAGATAAATAGAAATAGGGTTTATCATTGGTGATGTTGACATCAATTTATTTTACTAAATATACAAATAGATTAATCATACAATATATTGAAAACATGGAATAAAACACGATTTATATTAAACAAATACCCTTCAACTAAATTTGGTATATTAGAGGAATAATTCATGTCTTTTTGACATATTCAAGAAAATGATTACAAACCATGAAACATAATGTTTTTTTACTATCAACAAAAAATGTTGTAATTATTTCGAATAAATGTTTTTAGGCCCAAAACAGATATGTATAATATTAATTGTGATTTAGGATGAAACTAACTGTAAAACACTTCAGAGTTTTTTGGAGTTATTTTTTAATTGAAAATATAAATATATGGAAGTAAGTGAGATGAAAAAGAAGATGAAGGAATATTCTTTTGTTATATACCAAATGAACGTTCTTACTGATGTTACAAAATAATATCATAAAATATTATTTTTGTGATAATATTACTATCCATTAAATGGAGAATGATGTTAAGAATTATTCTATGATTGAATATGGGGATGATTTTGTAAATTCTGGATCTATAGAACAAAAGAAATATATATTAGAACCTCAAGAAGATAATCCTGATTATACAAATACTAGTGATGATGGAGGAAACATGAAGATTACAATCATAGTTTCAAGGAAAAAGAAGAATTTGGATATATAAAATATAATTTTTGATCAAAGTATGGGTGCTCAGAATAAAAAAAGAATCATGGGAATATTTTACACTAGTTTTTTATTTTTGGTTGATCTTAAATGCATAGAAAAATGTATTGACCACAAGGAGTGGATCCAACCCATGATTGAATATCAATATCAAATAAAGAATAATTATACATGGGAACTATTTTCAATACATAATGAAAAAATATTATTTCAATAAAAATTGTTTTCAAGAAAAAAAACTCTTTAAGGATGTAAGTGTAGAAATAAATAAATACTGGATTTTTTATAAGGGACATTCACAAGTAAATTTCATTGATTTTGATGATAAATTTTATCTGATGGCCATACATGAAACCATCTAAATGTTTATTGTTGTTATTTCTCAATAAAATTTGAAAAGATTAAATACTGATGTAAATTCATTATTTTTAAATTTTAAACTTAATTAATATGTTTATTTGGAACAAACTGAATGATTTAGTTTTAAAATGATGGAGGTAATGTTTTCAAACTAAAAAAGGATCTATATGGATTAGGGCACCCCCCATAATCATGGTACATTAATATTGATTATTAATTAATAATAAAAATGTTTATGAATATATAGGCAGATATAAACATGTATATAATGAAAATCAACACTATATAACACATTTTGATTTTTTTGTTAATGATATCAAGTTTTTAGGAAGAAAAAGTGTTTTAATATTTTTCTAATCAGATGTAGAAGAAATTTGAGATGTCATTTCATGTTAAAATGAATTTCTTCTTGGAATTAAAAATTACCTAGTTAGATGGTCATATTTTAATATCATAATAAATTTATTCTAAAGATTTGTTGAAGAGGTTGGGAAAGGTGGAATAAAGATGGGTATATAGTAAAATATAAGTGGCAATAAAGATATGAAAAGGTGATGAAGGTAATGTGGTAAATGAAAAAGAATTCAAATAACTCATCTGAATCCTATGGTATTAATCTAATTAAAGGAAAGATATTTTCTTCTTTATTACACTTTGTGTTATGTTGTAGTCAAATAATAAACAATCTCATTTTCATTTAGCCAAAAATAATTATCAAGTATTTTTATAATACGTATAACTATCGATTTCTAAATTAAAAAGAATGAGTGCGTAGTTTGAAATTATTTTTAGATGTTTATTATGAATGAGATATGGATGATATAAAATAAACATTAGGTGTATTATTCTTCCTTGGATAAATATTTTTCACATTTAATTCAAATAAATAAACCACATTCACTATAAGGTCTACTAAGGATGAATATTTTGTTTCTACGTAGGAAACCACAAAAACGGTCAGTATGATATCATATCTTGAGGATATGTACTTCAAATTGGATACTAATAGAATTTAAATGTGTACAATAAAAGTATTATTAATCTTTACAAAATACTGTTGATCATTCCACATCAGAAGTTAACAATTTTAAAAATCATTTCTTGAAGTAGAAGTTTCTAGATAGTTTCCGTTCGGGGTGTACAAGCAGTCATTTTTTGGTGTTCTTCCGAGGTCATTGCATTGGTGTAGTCTTCCCGCTTTAATTCCGCACGATGGTGCGGGCCCCGCGAGGGCCGTTTTGGCGTTGGTGGTGATTTTTCCATCTCTATCACCGTGTGACCATTTTGGACAAGTGAATAGTCCAACTTGTGTGCTTTTTCGAGAGGATCGCATCAGTATGATCGGTTCGTTGTGTTTGGGGACCGGGATGCGGTTCCCACGTAGCACCGCTCGTGTGCGGTGTGCCGAAATACATCTTTTTCTCCGGATATCCGTTGCGCTCAATTGAGCAGTATTTTTAACATGTTTTCCCGAGGGGATCACAATGGTGTGATGCACCCGAATGTTTTCGGGGCCGAGGCTCGGGATCACGGGACGCCGTTCGGGCATGAGGCGGAGTTGGTGACTTTTCTGTCGGATATCCGTTGGAGGCGAGTAGTAGTTGATCTCGTGTGTTTTTTCGAGAGGATTAAAATGGTGTAATCTGTTCAGGCGGGCGGTGCCTCTTACGTGACCTTATTAAATGCAGAAATGTGAATGTGACCCAGTGGTGGTTCTTCCTGCGGTGTTTGCAAGGAACCCTTGGAGTGTGATCGCATGCACTCTCGTGTGAGTGATGTTATGCTTAACGATATGTGGTTGACTGTGCCTCATCTATTGAGGTGGAAGGTCGGAGTTGTTACATCACGCCTTTGCGTTGACATTGGGCACTGGGTGCACATTAGCCTTTGGGCTGGAGACACGGTATACTTTGGGATTATACAGGAGCACTGGAAGGTACATGTGGATGTTGGTACCTGTGAATTTTTGTGCGCTTGGTTGGGGTTGACTTGGGGCCACACGTCATGTGCGCCCCGTGTGCGTGATGTTCTCTGCTTTACGTACTTTTGACCTCTTGTGACGTAGAGGGTCCGTCTATGCTCATTTTTTTGACAAGATGGGTGGAGTTTTCCCCTGGCCTTGTGTTCGTTTGTTTGGCCAGTAGGGTTAAGTGGTCTCCCCCTGGTTCCATTCTCGATGGTTTGGCCGGCAGAGATGGGTTGTTCCTTTGTTTCTTTAGATTTGAGGGGTATCAGTACTGTGCCCCTTTCACTGGATTGTGTCACCGTTTTCGACTACGTGTGCTCGTACATCATGGGTGTTTTCCCACTTTTTGGGATGAGTTTTCTTTTTCCGCTTCGATAGTGACTCAGCGGATTGGAGCGTGTTCGCCCTGAGAGGCCTGGGGAGTTTCTCCTATTGCTTTGTGTTCCATGGTAGAGTTCTTGTGGATTCGGTGTTACCAACACATTACGCGGGCACTGATCCTCTAACCAGGTGGTTGTTTCCAGCATGACTGAGGTTGTTTCCAGCAGGGCTGAGGCTGTTTCTAGTAGGGCTGAGGTTGTTTAGTGAAGGTCTCACCAGTTATACCATCCAGCAGGGATGGCTAGTACAGCGGTGTTAACTGAGTAGTGCCATCCTGCAGGGATGACCAGAGCAGTTCCGGGGTTTACCTCCAGCTGGGCAGGGCAGTGGTCCCTGATGCGGGGATTACCTCCAGCGGGGCTGGGCAGTGGTCCCTGATGTCGGTCTTACCTCCAGCTGGGCTGGGCAGTGGTCCCCGATGCCGGGCTTACCTCCAGCTGGGCTGGGCAGTGGTCCTCGATGCCGAGTTACCTCCAGCTGGGCTGGGCAGTGGTCACATCCCCAACATTAGCTGGGTCGCCCTCTAGTGGATTATCCTTTTACGGGACTGGACAGTGTGGCACCCGTTGACTCTTTCCGGGTCTCCCTATAGTAGGAACCCGTCGACTTCCAGGGACCCTCCAGCGGGGCTGGGTAGGGGGCGCCCGTCGACTTTAAGAAGACCACTCGACTGCGGGGTAGTGACGAGGTGTGGTTGGGCGTACCCCCCTGAACTCTCAAGTATGAGGGGGCACTTTCCCCTCCTAGATGCGTCCTTGTGATGCGACCTAAAACCGTGCGGGCGAGTTAGTGCTGCCCAAAGCAGATAGTGTCGAGGTGCGGTGATTGAGACCTTCACTTGTAGTTCGGGGCCGACGTGTGGGATGCTGGGAATCGATGGTGTTTACTTCTGGGACTGTTGGATACTCACTTTCTTGGGCTGAGCTACGGGATGAAGATCCCCTTATGATCTTGTTTGGGCTTCTTGATTGAACATGCAGAATTGTATATACCTTGTTCTATTACCCACTTCTTGGGTTTGGTTACTTTCCTTCCAGGAGAGGCGAAGATGCTGGGAGTATGCCACATGCTTTACATGTCTAGATTCTTGTGGTTGGACGAGTCTACTCTCCTACTATACGTAGTGAAGACTCTACGGGAAGTTCATCTTCTCACCATTTCCATCTCCTTGTGTCTGGATGAGTCTACCTTCTTTCCTCTTGTTGGGTTGAGCTGTACTCTTTACTATAATCTTTATTGCACTCTATGTTGTACATCTGTTCCATTCCCCATTCGATCTACTGCTCACCCATCGGTACCTCTTTTGTTGCTCCCTCAAGCCTTCGGGGTATCCTACCGATTATTTTTATACTCACCCCTGCTTGGGATTTTCTCGCACTTGGTGTGCCCTTGCAGACGACATACAGGTTGGTTGTGACTTCAGTGGAGCATAAGAGTTCGGGTGCTTGGATCATGTGCGATGGTCGTAGTCGAGTTATAGGTGGGGAATCCTTCCAGCTGTTTTTCTTTTGTTCACCTGTTGCCGGGTTGTGGAACTTTTCTGGTTGGGCGCATGTTTTTCCCATTTTTCTTTTCTGTTTACCTTCAGATTACTTTGTACTGTTTAGAGGTCGATGCACTTTTGGTGGTTTATATATTGCAGTTTCACTTTACTATGCTAGTCTTTTCTTTTACTATACACTTTCTCATTGAGTGTGATGCATATGTGTGTACATGCACTTAGGCAACGACCTCCCCATGTTGTCGTGCCTTCAGTGCTGGTCGCCATCCCCTGGCTTATGGAGGCGGGCTTGGGGTAGTTGCGGCTCGAGCCAGGGTAGGGTCAGGTCGTGACATAATAAATATTTGGGTCCTAGTTACAAATATCCCATCAATGCATTAATAGGTCTCATGTGTCAAACCAAATGGATAGACATTTAAAATAGGTATATAAATTCATACTAATATTTTAATGTTTCTTGGAACAAATCCATGATCCAGATGACTGGAATTATATATTTTCTTTCCTGTGAATTAAATAATTATTATCCATTCTATATCTAAATTTAAATTATCAATGAATTCATTGATTTCTCAAGTTATTAATTAAATAAAATGTGTTTTTGGTTTTCATCCTTTATATTTTGATTATTCTATATTTAATCATGATATATTCCACTGTAAACAATTATTACTAATCATTTTATCTCACCCATAATTTATTTTCCCTTACCAAGGATATAAATTTGGAAACATCAAATGAGTTTCAAGGATGTATAATTTTTAATTTTACTTTGTTTTATATTTTTTCAATTTAAATTTGTAATTAGGTATACATCATCTTCATCAAGACTACCATAATGGTTAGTCCGTGTTGAGGAAATCCTATATATCTGAAGTCAATGTATTAATGTAGATTCTAAATTTAAGTTATTAATGTTGGGTTTGGTTCATCGATCGCCCAGGCCATATCAGATATGGTCTATCTTCTTACATGGATATAGTTTCTAGATATATATCTGTAATGGTTAGTTGTGTATTTTTTGAAAAAAAATGTTGTTTTTCTCTATGATATGGAAAAATTTTGGTTGAGACCAACATGGAAGGGAATAATGACTGGGTTTAGTCACATTAGAAGTGTAATAATAGGAATCATATTATTTTGTTACGGTGTGGATCGCATGGAAATTCCTAGTCCTCTTACTTGAAATATCTTAGAGCACATCTGAAATGTGTTCATTGGGGCTTCCATTAGATGTTTTGTAAGTTGAGTTATTTGAAATGTAATTATTTTTTATAATAAAAAATTTGAAATATTGTTTCTATTTTTTAAATCTTATGTAGTTTGTGTTTACGTTCCTCAAGATGTGTGGATGATATTGGAATTTGGTTTTGTGCATTCCTCACTATTTTGAGTTTCATTATCTAATTTTTGGTTGTTTTTTGGATTTTTTTGTTTTTTTATGGATACATTGTGGATATTTTATTTATGTTTTTAACATTGGAGTCCTTCAGGTATGTTCATATGTAAATATGACTATTGTTTCCTTAGGGAAGTTTTAAACTTTTCAATGTTAGTTATGTTTTGTTTGGTTTGACATGGGATAATGTTCTTGGTTATAGGACATATATTTACAATTTTTTTTGTTGATTAAAGTCTAGATAACAAGTTGTTTCATGATGATTCTCATTGTATTAAATTTATTTTGATTATTGTTGGTGACCTTGGTGATGGTTACTATTATATGGTTTTTTTGTTCTCCCTTGTGTTGTAATCTCTTTTTGGAAAGATTAGGGTGCATTAGATGGATATTTTTCATAGTTTGTGATATTATATTTATTCTTTCTATTTTGGAGATTCTTTCGTTTTGTGTGGTATTATTAGGTACAGTTTCTCTTTCCTAATTGCACCATTTTAGAAGAAATCAAAATGTTTGGGAGTATAATGGTTAGTCTTTTTCTACTTAATGTTTTCCCTTCATATTGTTGTATCATTCTACTTGGATAAGTCTTATGGGTCTTTTGAATTTTTTATGGGTCTTTTGTATTTGGTTATTTTTTTATACTTTATGAGCTTCTTTCCCCCGCCCAACCTGCCTCTTTCATGGGATGTTATTGAGGAGTTTCTTCTGGTACTTCAACTTCTACTAGAGCCATTCTGGGGTTATAATGTTGAATGATGGGGATAATATTCATACAATAATCTTTTATTTCATTATTTTTTTTATTTTTTTAAACATATTATATCAACATTTATTTTTTTGAGTTTCCTAGATGAATTTTATTTTTTGGTTAATTTTTCCTTCTACCACATGGTTTTCATAAACAATATATTTAAAAACATGCATGAAGTCTTTAAATGTGAATTTCCTGGTTTGATTTTTATAAGCATGTTTTGTGTGAATAAGTAATGCATGGTTGGTCCAGACTATAAAAATCCAATAAAATAAATGATCTTAAAAAATGATATTTAAATAAAACTTTAAATGGATAAATAAAGTGGTTTGGAATCTCATGAATATTTTAAGAGGGTATGTTCGGTAATTTCTAAATGATATTCTTATAATTAATGTGTGAAAATTTATAAATCACCTTTTCTTAATTTGTGTCATGGGTAATATTTTGGGGTTGTTTCCTTTAATGGAATTTTATTTGAGGAAAGGATTATATTTTGTTGTTGTATTGATCATATAGCTTGTTTGATTTCTTAGCTACAATTATTGATTTCAATTGAGACAACACATTGAGTGAAAAGTCTATATTTATGCTATGGTATATCATTTCCTAGATTATTGAGTGTTACCTAGTGTAATGGTTTCCATTGAAGGGGTATACCCTTAAGGAAGCAGATTTGAGTAGAATCATGTGGATTTTTGGGGTTTCGATACAACATTTTCTAGAAACACATAAAATGTTTTCATTAAAGTATATAACCATTCTGACCTTAATACATCATGGATTTCCCATGATACTATATGATACTCTAAATGTAACCTTGTTCTTTTGTGATCAATAGATCAATTAGACTCAATGAAACCATGTTTTATTTCATCTACATTAATTCATTAGTGACATCGTTCTTGAGTGATTTGTTTTATTATTCTTATAATATCTAGTTTTATTAAAATATTTATAAGTCTATTTTAATGTTTTTATTTATAATTTTTTTTAATGTAAATATAAAATGTTTGTTTTTAAAAATAATACAAAAGTCAATTAAATTCTTTTAAATTGATTTATTTTATTTAAAAAATGAAATTTATGTTCATGAAATGATAAAAATTATATTGAAGACTTTTAGGTTTTTATAGAAGAAATACAATTTATCGAATTTTTTCCAAATATCATAAATGAAAAATTCTTTTTAAAGTAAAATCCATTACTCCTTGCTGGGATCTAATTGAGATTATTTTTCCTCACACCTTTAATACACCATTATGGTTATATTGCACTTAATTTTCAATCCCATGTGACTTGGATTTGTTATTACCTATGGTTAATGTTTGGTTTATTTATTCATGTTTGTTTTTTGATGTTGATAGATTACTACGGTCACATGGATGATGATCAATCTGGTTATGTTTTTTTTGGTTTTTTTGGATTCTCATTTATCATCCTTGATGACCAAGATGTTTTATTGTGTTTTATCTTATATATTGATGGTTAATCGTTATTTTTTTAGTAATTTTGATACTTTATATCATGTTTTTCATCAAATATTCTTATTTTGTACTCTATTTTTTTTATTATTGATGGCCATCTCCATTTATGTAAAGGTGTATGATATTCATATGGCTAATGTAAATTTCCTAGGAGGAATTTTTGAAGTGTATGTTCATAAGAGAGAGAAATAATTTCCAATGCATTATATTTCAGTCATCATAACTAGTTTTTAGACTGGGTTGACTGGGAACACACGTCTGGTATATCAATGGCTAGCTTGGGTTCATAGATCAGGGTTGTCCAGGGTTGGTTCATAACATTGTGAAATTTAGAGAAAATTATAGTGTTTCTAGATGAATATTTTATATATTGAGGTTCCATGAGGATAATTTAAATAGGAAATAAGAAAATTATATGTAAGTAGTTTTATTAATTTTATATTAAATATTAAATTTTAGAGGCAATGTCGGGTTTTGTTGAAGAATGAATTTAAAGGAATAGATTTGGATGATATATATGATTGTATGGGAGATCCTATAATCTTATGTTATATTTAATATAACCCTAAAAATGGAATACAACTATATTTTTAATCCTTTATAGTGTCTTTTGTTATAATTATCTCTTCTTTCATAATGTTTATCATCCTATACTCTCATTGATGATCCGAAACCATCTATTTATTAGATAATCAGGTTTATAATAATCCCCAATATATTGTAAAAACATTATTCAGACTCAAATTTAGGATAATACCTGCTTGATTTTAATATATAATGATGAAAATTAATCATATGGATATTTTTTATTCCATTTATACATAGGTTGAATGACCTTATGATAAGTGGTGAATCGTTGTGTTCTTACCTTGAATGCATGTCTATGTTGGGGAATAAATGTATAACAATTAATTAATAGGTTGGTCAAAGTACTAAGGATATAGCCTACTAACACAAGGGTCAAGATCAATTAATATTTTGAGATATAAAATTGACTAAATAATTGAAAAAAATATGGTAAACACACCCTAATTCTCCCTTTATGAAGGTATCTCATAGTAGTTAATCAAATAAGACCTAACATTTATATAATTGAAATGATTAAATAACAAGTAGTACATATTTTTTTTTGAATTATAATTGATATATTTACTATAATGAATATATGGTATATAAAATATTTAGGATTATAAAATGACATGTTAAATATACCATTAACTAGTCATTGATTCAATATTAATTTATTAATATATTTTTTCATTTTTTCCCTAAATATCCTAGTGAACAATTATAATGGTCATACTATTTATACTATTTAATAATAGATTTATCCCCCAAAACAACTTTTTTGGTCCATTTAGGGAGAAAGGGGTTTATAGAAATTAGAATTAAATTCCAATAATGACTATTTTCAAATAATATTTAGTAGAATAATGAAACTTAGTTATTACATTACATAAAAATTCCATGACTCCAATACTTAACTTATTAGCTCCTTATATACATTTGTGTAATCAATATGGTGAGTGGATACTCTCTTTTTCCCATAAAATGTGTATGAAAAAATTTATTCTCTTCAGCATCACCTTCATAGGGATTTTATTTATATAATATTGGTATTCCAAACTACATATAAAATATAAAAAACATATATTCATTCAATGATAAAATTTAGGCTTTACACACATTGTAGCTTACTAATTCTTGAATTTTTATCTTAATGGTTCTGAGGGGTAGGTGGAATGTAATATAAATACTCCTATTAGTGTATTTTAGTACTACTATAATACAATAACTACATTATGTAAACTATTACATGGTGTTTTCATTTCAATCAAACATACTGTTTACGTTAGAGAGGATTTTTAGTGTGTGTTTTACTTAGGATTTATTATGTATCGTCATTTATACATGGTTTGTTTATATAAAGTATATGGATGTTATTTCTATAATCTTATATTTTCTAATTTAGTATTACCTAAACTAAAGATGACTCTTAATTTATAATTATTTTCTTGAAAACATCCAATTGGAATAATTATAATGAATTATAAGGAAATGTACTCAAAATAATATGATCAATGGTAAAATTCATTCTATTTCATATCAAATAAAAAAAAGTAATTAATAATTTAAATTTATTAGTGGTGTAGTTAATGAACATAAAAAATATCAATGAATTGGAGGGGTATCATCGAGCACACAGTGAAGCTCATGGGGTCAACAATGACTATTGCACTAGCCATCGGGTATTCAATAGATTTAGGGTAGATGGTGTCTTTCCACGTGGTAAATATATGTATTATAGAATTTATTTTTTGACATAAATAATGTAAATATTTATTAAAAAAATTAAATGTTTAATCTCCCCTCCTTTCCATTTAGGCACATATTATATGCCTATAGTATAGTTATTCAAACCTCCATTTCAATTGTTTGAACAATCATTGTAAATACCCAGAATTTCCATGTAATTTTTTTAAACATATGGGAATTTTATGTGTCCATAAAAATTTATGGTTCTTGATTCCGAGGCCCAGAGAGCCCAAAATGAATTTCCAATCTTTTTTTGGGTATGTTCAGTAACCGTATGAGCATGTTTTTATAACCTTTTAAACTATGATCAGAATTGAAATTTGAGGGCACCGTTGATCTCACAGCATCGATATTCACTTAAATAGACTTTCACCTAGACGAAAGTTGATCGAGGGTGAAAGTTAATTTTTGGGTTTTTCATGGAAATAATAAAATAAAATAATCATCATTTTATTTTATTTTCAGCTCCCATGTGGATATTTCAGGTGGAGACCACCTAAACTAAACCCCCCATGAGAGGATATGGTGGGGAGGACCACCTGAGGATAAAACCTCTTGAACTCCCTATTAAGTGGGGAGAAACCACTTGAGCCCCCCACGTAATGGTGCCACCACCCCACTTTAATTAATTTATGTGAAAATATGTAATTAATTAACCCAATATTATTTTTTCCAACAACTTAATAGATAGTTTAAGCTATTATTTTATGATAAGTTTCATTTTGTGGATTGGGAGAAAGGAATTGGGAGAAAATCAATCCAACTAAGAATGCCAACAAAGAACTCTTCTCTATCGAAGAATTATTCTCCAAACTCCATTCAAGGATCACTAATGAAGAACTTCTCCACCGATGATCAGGGGAATACTAAAAGCACCAATGTCCGTCTATGCCCAACGATGTCGTCTCCTCCCTCGCAACCTCCATCAACGAACAATCAAATATATCGATTTATTTCTATTTGTTTATCACTTCCCATGTACACCCCTTCTATTTCTTTTTTTTTGGGTTGGGAAAAATCATTGTGGGAGGATAGTATTTGATGTTCATGTTTATGTTCTTGATGAGCCTTATTCTACCACCCTAACTCAGAGGGTACGGGCCAAACCAACATGTGTCGAACCCTTCCTCAGATCATGTGGTGTTCTTCTCGATGGAGGAGGATAGTAACCATCCATGTTTGGGGCACGAGAACGACGGTCGACACCACTATTGGATGAGACAAAGGCGAAGGCACAACGTCGCCACCCTGCGGCCGCCGTCGTCGCCCCGTGGTGTAACGCACCGACCCCAGCTACCCAGAGTCGGTGCATTACTTCTTAACATTGGAATGATCACAAAAGGTCAAGTCTCGAAAGACTGATTAGTTTAGTAGCCTCGGAAACACTAGATACATTCATACATGTTACATTACATCATAAAATGAAAAACTACAACAACAAAATCTCCATAGTCCACACTCATATCCTCTTCTGACTATCCCTGCAGGTCATTCATAAAATACTTCTTCACATCCTGGAAAATATTAAAACATTGAAAGGGGTGAGCTCAGATGCTCAGTAAAGATAACAATATTGCAGAAGCTTTCATAAATAAACATCAACATTTAAGGCAATGTATAACTAAAACAAAAGCCTTTTAAACATGAACTTCAACATAATATGACAAAAGTAAAATGAGATAATGCCATTTACATATTCACATGGATATTCTACTGGTCGAATAATCACATGCAATATCAATAACCACTATCATAATGAGGGAATGTATAATGCCGGACATTCTGAAACATTTTTTCAAGGCCTCGGCCAAAACCATAAATCAAATTGGTAAAGGGCCTCAGCCAATTCCACGTCTAGTTGTCTCATGAGACCTACCGATGCATCGAGGAGCTGTAGCGGGCTCCACCCGTCACTTATTAAGTCTAATACATTCCTCATATGAATAGGTTTAAACATATCATAAACCATAACATAATCGTATCACATAAAACATGCATAAAGGAAACATAACATTTCCACATTTCAATCACAAGATATCAATACAACACATTGATATAATAAAAACGCTTTCAAAACCATTTTCAATACCAAAATTAAAGAAAGTTAAAACTTTGTATTTATTTTTCATTAAAAAAAAGATGTATTGCAGAGGAATCCGAAACTCAAATAATGGTCACGGCGACGGAGAAGTCGTTGTCGCCGCATAAGTACGGAAAGAAAAACATTCCCTTTTTTCATTTAGCAAAACGCTTCGTATAAAAAGATTCCTTTTGAATAAACGTAAAAGTCAAATGGGTTTATACACTGTATAAAAGAATGTTGTGTATAAAACGAAATACGCCTCAATGAAAGGAGATTGAGACGAAGTCCATACAAAGATCATTTTTAAAATAAAATAGATCTATTATGTGTATTCACTATAGGTACACATAAAGAAAGTAAAAATACAAAATAATACATAATAATATCATGACATAATTTTAAAGTAGGATATTAACCCAAAGAATGGAAGTTGGGTTAAGAAATTCCCTTACCTTGCGTCCTGTCCTGACTCGACCGTTCTTTAACCTCCTTAAAAATAGGGTAGCTCTTTTTGATTTGAGCCAAAGGCTTCCTTGGGAAGAATTCTGCCCAAAGTGAGGCTTCTAGGAGTAAGGGAGGGATGTTGGGAGAGTATTTGGGCAGAGGTTGGCCGAGACAAATGGCTTGAAGGTGTAAATGAGGTGGGAGAGGTGGGGGCCTTTTATAAGTGGAGAGGAGGGGCTCTTTTGGAAAGATTGGAATGTTACATTATTATACAATGATTTTCGGATTATAAAGGTCCCACACTTATATAATTCGTGGCTAAGGTGATAAGGGTTCGAAATATCCTCATCAAATAGGCTTTGGACAAGTGTAAGCCTTGGATTTTGCATTATCTTCTCATTTTATTTAAATCGTTAAATAATGAGGTCATCGCTGCATCATAATGATGTCATAAATAATTTAATTTATTTAATGTCTAAAAATTATAAAATAAATACTATGATTTATAAAATCTTTTTATCTTTATAATGAATATTTATAGTCAAAATTTGTACTTGTGTAACCCCACTTAAAAATTGTTTTAGTAAAACAACTCATGTTTGTGTCAATTTAATTTTAACATTAAATAAATATATATTAATGTCATTTTCCAACTAAAGTTGCTCCATGGGGTCCCCAAGTTGACCCATGGGTTGTCTTGGTCGGCCATGACTCATCCAATAGGAGTAGGACAAGTGTCATGCTCATCTCATATTATTAAAACATTATTTGTACCTTAAACTACACTAATTACCTCTAATCGCGATTAAGAACTTAAAAGTTACTATTCACCAAAAAATTATTTTAATCTCATTGAACCACATTTTACTTCTTAATGACAACCATGTATATCGGATTTTTGAAAATAAAATCACAGATATGGTAATATTTCATTTTAACAAAAAATCAATTTTTAACAACCACTTAGTGGTTTCACTATTCATCAAAAATTGAAGTTTTTCAGAATAAGGCCAAAATTTCACCCTAAGCTATAATTGATATTCAGAATTCAAAAATGATGTCTATTTTACAAAATTCCAAACATTAAAGTTGCATTAATTAATTTTATAATTAATTCCCGATGTTATAACAAATAGCGTGTTTTTATGAAATAATTTATATCAAAAGATTGGCAATTGTTTTTAGTCCAATTTCAATGTTAAATTAATTCTAATGACCACCATTGGATAAAATGGTAAAAATATATTCTAATTATACTTTAAAACCACTAAATAGTATAATTTATCACAATAAATTATTTTTAGTAAAAAGTTTTTTTTAAGTATTTTTCACTATTCATAAAAAAATTAGATGTTCTCAGAAAATTACAAAAAATTCAACTTTGGATAATTTCGATATTACGAATACAAAAATGAAGTCCATTTTGAAATATAAAATTTCTATAATTTTAAAAAGTGGTTATTACTATTCATAACAGCTACTTTGATTAGTCGCAATGTTTTAGAACTCGAAGTTGCGTATAATGCAAGCTATTGAATTATTGAATGAGAAGCGTATCGTGGAATCTCGGGGTGTTACATTCTCCCATCCTTCAATAAATTGCGTCCTCGCAATTTGAAATTTTTCTTTGAAAATAAAAGGTTGAAAAGAGACAATACCTTTGTGGAAAACCCACATCGGAAATAAGATTAATAAAATTTATCCTTAATAAGAGGGAAAGAGAAATGAATAAGTCACCACCCAATTATGATCTCGAATAGGAGAACATTGGTGGCAATTAAAGACATATAATTGGAGGAAAAACGTAAATATTTGTTGGGAGTGATTGAGGTCATCAATCACAATCAACTGTGAAATTGAGGGCCTCAAAGCCTTCAATCTATGTTGATTTAAAATTTCATCAGTTCAACAAGACATAAGGTATTAGGATAACACATTTTTTGTTTTAATATCCCTTTACTAATGTTTAAGAATTAATTTATTCATTGAATAAGATATAGGTATATATATATTTATGCTTGACAATTAGAGTTTCAACCTTCAACTCATCTTTCACTCAAAAAGATAATAGAACTCAAAAATATTATACTTATCCTAATTGTATAAGGTTCCAAATATCAACACATACCATTTAGATTAGTAAAACTATTTTGTAATAACCAGGGACTTCCTGTAGGCTAGTGGTAGGAAATAAAGGCCTGTCGCAATATGGTTGTGGGTTCAATTCCTGCAGCTTTGTCCGACACGACGGGTTATGCACCACCCTGCAGGTTGTTCTTTTCCTAAAACAATAGTATTATAATATTCCAAAAATAATCTTCAGAAATGCTTTAACCTTAAACAATACTATCCATGGTTCAACTTAATCCATTCCAACCTTAATAGTTATCCAAAATACCTCCGTCCAGACTTTCTCTAAAAGGTCTCTAAATTCCAAAATCAATTGTAACATCAGATTCCCCAAACAAAGAAAAGTTTCTCTTATTGTCACATACTAAAAATATGATTACCTTAATCATATTAAAACCTTACTGAAATCAAAAAGTACCGCAGTACAATCTTTATATATATCACATTATTCTTATAACCAGAATATAATCCTTGAGTCCAAAATCACCAATACATTAATTATTCCGCTTCAACGGTAGTCACAAGATAAGATTGGACTTGATCCCTTGGCCTTTTCTAAGGTAAGTTTCCTTGACGCTTACGACATTCATTTGCATAATGCCCCATTTCCCTACAATTGTAAATTTCAACTTTGACAGCCTCATTCTTTCCCTTGAAATCACGAGCCTGGTGACCCTTTTCTCCATATTTATAACAAACTCCCATTTCTTTTAGGCATGTACCAGGGTGATTCTTCCCACAATTGTAACATAATGGAAAATCCTTCTTTCCCTTTTTCCCTTTATCTGTCTCTTGTTCCCCCGTTCTCTTCTTCTCTTGGTTTACTTTGTTGTCATAAGACTTAGAGAATTCCTTTTCTGTCTTGATAGCACACGAGACAATATCTTCGTATGATGAGAAGGATTGTGATACTAAAGCTCGACGAAGAAATGTTTTTAACCCATCAAAGAAACGACCAATCTTTCCTCTTGGGTTACGTATATAATCCGCATCATACCTCGCTAACCTTGTAAAGTTGGCCTCATACTTTGCGACATTATCATCCTCCTTTTATCTCAGACTCAAAAATTGTCTTTCCATATATGCTCTATGGTCATGAGGAAAGTATTTTTCTATGAAAAGATCTTTGAACTCCCTCCATCCCATATTCGATATGTCATCATCTTCCTTTGTGTTTTGAATCAATGACCACCATTGATCAGCATCTCCAGTGAGACGGTAAACTGCCATGATAACCTTTTCCCTTTCACTACTCCCCAAGGCGTGGAATATTTTCTCTAAGGAGTTTATCCATTGCTCAGCTACTAATGGATTTTTACCCCCATTAAATGTTGGTGGTTGTTGCCTCATGAAGCGGTCTAACATTGATCCTCCACGTTGCGGATCAGGGTGCTCTATACGAGTAAGGTTATTATTCATAACCTGAGTGAGTTGTCCCAGTATGGTAATAAGTTGATCAGCACCAGTTGTATCTCCAGCTCCACAATAATTATCTTGAGCAGGAGGGAAATCCCTACACGAAGTGTGTGCATTGATATGGTTTCCATTCCTTCCACTAGGTTCCATTTCTAAACAATGGCATAAACTATATTAGTTTATAAATCAAAATACATAATTCCATACTTGTAAGATACTTAACATAAATTGAACTATTTATGGATATAATCCATAAAAATGTTTTCTTTGAGGAAGTATATACTCATAACCATTCATAGTAGTTTATAAAGAAAATGAGAATTATCCAAAGCATATCCCCCGGGAGTGTCGTAACCAAGAGTGCAGCAAGGCCCGTTGTCGTGCACCAGTTCCCGTTCGAGTCTAGCTCAAAGCGGTGTTTTCAGGTTTTACCCCTAGGTTCATCTGTGCCAGAGCCGCCTCTACCTGCTCGTATCCAGACAGGGATGTATTTCTCGGAAAACTCACAAAATCTCTATAATACCAAAATTCTAAGAAGTTCTTTTATACTAATCCTTAAAGTCTATCTTCGGGCTATTTTCTCTAATCAGAGTTTATCTAAATATAGCTTCCAAGGTTAGTACTAAACTGCCTCTGATACCAACTGTAACGCCCCGACCCCAGCTACCCAGAGTCGGTGCATTACTTCGTAACATTGTCATGATCACAAAAGATCAAGTCTCTAATGACCGATTAGTTTAGTAGCCTTGGAAACACTAGATACATTCATACTTGTTACATTACATCATAAAATGAAAAACTACAACAACAAAGTCTCTATAGTCCACACTCATATCCTCTTCTGACTATCCCTGCAGGTCATTCATAAAATACTTCTTCACATCCTGGAAAATATTAAAACATTGGAAGGGGTGAGCTCAGATGCTCAGTAAGGATAACAATATTGCGGAAGCTTTCATAAATAAACATCAACATTTAAGGAAATGTATAACTAAAAAAAGCCTTTTAAACATGAACTTCAACATAATAGGACAAAAGTAAAATGAGATAATGCCATTTACTTATTCACATGGATATTCTACTGGTCGAATAATCACATGCAATATCAATAACCACTTTCATAATGAAGGAATGTATAATGCCGGACATTCTGAAACATTTTGTCAAGGCCTCAACCAAGACGTCTAAAATGATTAAGGCCCCGGCCAAAACCATATATCAAATTGGGAAAGGGCCTCGGCTAATTCCACGTCTAATTGTCTCATGAGACCTACCGATGCATCGAGGAGCTATAGCGGGCTCCACCCATCACTTATTAAGTCCAATACATTCCTCATATGAATAGGTTTAAACATATCATAAACCATAACATAATCGTATCACATAAAACATGCATAAAGGAAACATAACATTTCCACATTTCAATCACAAGATATCAATACAACACATTGATATAATAAAAATGCTTTCAAAACAATTTTCAATACCAAAATAAAAGAAAGTTAAAACTTTGTATTTATTTTTCATTAAAAAAAAGATGTCTTGCAGAGGAAGCCGAAACTCAAATAATGGCCACGGCGACGGAGAAGTCGTTGTCGCCGCATAAGTACGGAAAGAAAAACATTCCCTTTTTTTCGTTTAGCAAAACGCTTCGTATAAAAAGCTTCCTTTTGAATAAACGTAAAAGTCAAAGGGTTTTATACACCATATAAAAGAAAGTTGTGTATAAAACGAAATATGCCTCAATGAAAGGAGATTGAGACGAAGTCCATACAAAGATCATTTTTAAAATAAAATAGATCTATTATGTGTATTCACCATAGGTACACATAAAGAAAGTAAAAATATAAAATAATACATAATAATATCATGAGATAATTTGAAAGTAGGATATTAACCCAAAGAATGGAAGTTGGGTTAAGAAATTCCCTTACCTTGCGTCCTGTCCTGACTCGACCGTTCTTTAACCTCCTTAAAAATAGGGTAGCTCTTTTTGATTTGAGCCAAAGGCTTCCCTGGGAAGAATTCTGCCCAAAGTGAGGCTTCTAAGAGTAAGGGAGGGATGTTGGGAGAGTATTTGGGCAGAGGTTTGCTGAGCCAAATGGCTTGATGGTGTAAATGAGGTGGGAGAGGTGGGGGCCTTTTATAAGTGGAGAGGAGGGGCTCTTTTGGAAAGATTGAAATGTTACATTATTATACAATGCTTTTCGGATTCTAAAGTTCCCACACTTATATAATTCGTGTCTAAGGTGATAAGGGTTCGAAATATCCTCATCCAATAGGCTTTGGACAAGTGTAAGCCTTGGATTTTTCATTATCTTCTCATTTTATTTAAATCGTTAAATAATGAGGTCATCGCTGCATCATAATGATGTCATAAATAATTTAATTTATTTAATGTCTAAAAATTATAAAAAAAATACTATGATGTAGAAAATCTTGTTAGATTTCTAATGAATATTTATAGTCAAAATTTGGACTTGTGTAACCCCACTTAAAAACTGTTTTAGTAAAACAACTCATGTTTGTGTCAATTTAATTTTAACATTAAATAAATATATATTAATGTAATTTTCCATCTAAAGTCGCTCCATGGGGTCCCCAAGTTGACCCATGGGTTGTCTTGGTCGGCCATGACTCATCCAATAGGAGTAGGAAAAGTGTCATGCTCATCTCATATTATTAAAACATTATTTGTACCTTAAACTAAACTAATTACCTTTAATCGCGATTAAGAAATTAAAAGTTACTATTCACCAAAAAATTGTTTTAATCTCATTGAACCACATTTTACTTCTTAATGACAACCATGTATATCTGATTTTTGAAAATCAAATCACATAAGTGGTAATATTTCATTTTAACGAAAAATCAGTTTTTAACAACCACTTAGTGGTTTCACTATTCATCAAAAATTGAAGTTTTTCAGAATAAGGCCAAAATTTCACCCTAAGCTATAATTGATATTCTGAATTCAAAAATGATGTCTATTTTACAAAATTCCAAACATATAAGTTGCATTAATTAATTTTATAATTAATTCCCGCTGTTACAACAAATAGCATGTTTTTAAGAAACAATTTATATCAAAAGATAGGCAATTGTTTATGTCCAATTTCAAAGTTAAATTAATTCTAATGACCACCATTGGATAAAATGGTAAAAATATATTCTAATTATACTTTAAAACCACTAAATAGTATAATTTATCACAATAAATTATTTTGATTAAAAAGTTGTTTTTAAGTATTTTTTACTATTCATAAAAAAATTAGAAGTTCTCAGAAAATTACAAAAAATTCAACTTTGGATAATTTCGATATTACGAATACAAAAATGAAGTCCATTTTGAAATATAAAATTTATATAATTTTAAAAAGTGGATATTACTATTCGTAACGGCTACTTTGATTAGTCGCAGTGTTTTAGAACTCGAAGTTGCGTATAATGCAAGCTATTGCCTTATTGAATGAGAAGCGTATCGTGGAAGCTCGGGGTGTTACACGTGGCCTCCGCACCGATGACGACCTCCCCCACCATCTGCAGCTCCACACCGCCCCACATCCAAGGCACCTCCCAGCGGCCGTACTGTGACCCCGCGTCCAGACCGCTGCACCGCTGTCGGACCACCGCCCCAAGTCCGGACTGTCGCCCCTCTGCTGGACCACCGCCCCATGGCCGAACCGCCACCCCGCAGCCGGAATACCGCCCCGCTGCCGAACCACCGCCTCACCCCATGGCCGAACCACTGCCCCGTGGCCGGACTGCTGCCCCATAGCTATACCGCCACATCGTGGTCGGACGACCACCCCGCAGCAATATTGTCGCCCTGTGGCCGGACCATCGCACCACGGCTGAACCACATCCCCAACTAAGCCAGCCCGAGGCCTCGTGCACTCGCGGAACTCTCCATAGCCCCTCGCGGATTGACGGGCCGGACCCAGTGGGCCTGGCCAAACCCAATCTGCCAGGCAGCACTGCGGGTCGGGCCGGACCTAGTGGGTTGGTCCGGGTGGACCCAAACTGGGTCGGCCTAGGCGGAGTCAGGCTGAGTCAGTCCGACCGAGTTGGACTGGACCCGGGCCCACTAAGACACATTTAATTTCTTTTGGAAAAAGCATAGGTACCAGATTTCCATTTGATGAACCATCCACGGTGATGGAAATCTTGGAGCGAGGTGGTCACTTTGAGTATACCCCACTGTAGTTTTTGATTAAGATGGTGAATAGACAGATTGGATCGAGCACGAGTCTAACCAGGCCCCCGGGTCTAAAAAGCTAATAACTCACAGACCGGGTGTCTGATTGACATGCCGTCTATTACGTTGAGACGTCAATGACGTGGCAGACCATTGAGATACTTCCTTGTGGGAAGTATCGACTAGTAGCTTGTGGAGCGGATCCTCCCGGAGACATGTGAGCATAGTGTGGGAACCCAGTAGCTAGCTGAGACATGATGAATCATGACCTATTCGGCTCAGAGTGACTTAACAGGCCCAGTGGGGAGCGCCTATATGTGACACGGCAAAACCATGGTAGGGAACACCTCTGTGTGATGTGGAAAACCCATGGTACTCGACAGTAGTGGATCCTCGGCAGACCATAGTGGGGAGTGCCTCTGTGTGACATGACATACCCACAGTACTCGACAGGAGGAGTACCTCAGCAAGTCAAGAGGGGGAGAACCTCTGTGTGTTGCAGAAAACCCTAAGTGGGGAAAGCCTCTGTGCGATGCGGCAGACCCACGGTATTCAATAGGAGGAGTAACTCAGCAATCCAAGATTAGTCGGAAGCACCTCTATGTGACACAACAGGCCCACTTAACCCCATAGAGTAGGGGTCCTCTAGCAGTTGAGGTGTTCGAAGATGTGAATTGAGATGTTAATTGTTACTACCCCTAGAATAAATTTCTAGTGTGAGCTGAGTCAGTATCTCTGAGTTTTCATCAGGATGGAGATGGATTACTTGATAACTTAGGTATATGTATGGGAATATACCTATGGAGGGTTATCAATTGATTTCATACTTTGTGGTTTACCCTTGGTGTTTTTTGTGAGACCTTAATGGTCTCGGGGTCCCAACTGTGTATTGTTATACTCACCCTAGCATGGTCTATGCCCACAATGTGTTGTGTTGGATGCAGAAGACGGACAGTGCTGATTGAGGCTGAGAGTAATAAGACTGGACGTTGCCCGAAGGAGGACCACATAGCGTGTCGGTACATAGAGGCGACGAGTGTACATGGAGTGATGAGGAGGCGATCTATACCTACCCTACAAGTAGTAACCTCAGAGGATGATCTAGTAGCTCTCTTTTTCTATTTCTTCAGTTGTATTGTACTTCAGTTGTACTTGTAACTTTACTATTGGGCTTGTATTCTGGACCCATTTTACTTTCAGCACCCTTTTGGTTATACAGTTTTCTTGTGTTTGTATCTTTTTGTGTGCTTGGTTTCATGAGATTACATTTTATAAATGTAGTGCCTTCCTAGTTTTTGGGAAACCGCCTTTCGGTGCAAGTTACTAGCCCCTAGCATATGTAAGGTGGGCTTGGGGTTGTCACGAAAAGGGCCCTGGGGGATGAGTCATGAGAAATTGGTATCATTGGAGTCCGTTCTACCGAAGAACTAGGACTCTGATCTTTTCTATGAAGCAATAGTGTTAAGGGAAATGAGTGCGTTTTTTAGTTCAGGGAGTCCAGTGTTGGTACGGCGGTCAATGTATCAATACACTAAGACCCTGACTTCTGATTTCCAACTTAGTGAATGAAAACACTTATTACATGTTTGTTTCTAGGAGTTTTATTTGTTATCTCTTGAGTCAGATCACCATGTATAAATTATTGACCATGGAGCACCTGTTTTTTTTTCAGGATGCCTCCACACAGACAGCTAGCTAGGGTTTTGAGAGTTATAGTCACTGATATCCCTCCGAGTAATGAGGCCTCAGTGTAGGTCCCTCTTCCAGTTGAGACACCAGTGGAGGCACGAGTGATACCATTAACCATTGGGCCACCGATGCCACCAGCCCCAGCAGTAGAGAGTGCACACTGCTTGAGCACATTGCCTGAGTTCCAGCGCCAGAGGCCCCCCCAAGTTTAGGGAACAGAAAGACCCAAAGGTGGTTGAGGATTGGTTTAAGCCTATAGTGAGAGCCTTCCGACTCGTAGGGACACCAGAAGACCTCACGGTGATCCATATCACCATCCTTCTACAGGCAGTAGTAGGCAGATGGTGGAGAATGATTCTCCAGGTTCACGATGAGGTGACACTTCTCTGGGAAGACAACGAGTGCCAATTTTGGGTAGATTTTTTCCCAGTGACTCTTCATACAGCGCACATACATGAGCTCCTTCATTTACAGTATGGTAGCATGATTGTGGCTCAATATTCAGTGAAGTTCACTGACCTCTCATGTTACTCCACAGATATGGTACAGAACCCATTTTCAAGGCCTAGACCTTCCAGGAGGGGATCAGGTGGGAGATTTGGGCTTCGATGATTTCACTCACATCCCGACATAGGTGGGGGTGTTAGAGAGAGCCCTTTTATTGGAGAGTTTACTTGTTGAGAAGTAACCAGCACTGAGACCCACCACCAGTCATCACATAGAAGAGTCTTCTAAAGCTGGCAGCAAATAGATGTCACAGAGGTCCAAGAGGACCAAACCTACAGGTGGACAACCGCATGACTTAGGATCGGTTGTCAGGGGCACCCGAGGTAGATCCAGTTATACCAGGAGCAGGTAGTGTTTTACATGTGGAGGGCAGCTTCACGGGGCTCGTGACTGTTTGACCCATCATACGGATTCTCAGCAGACGGTCGAAGGACCACCCTGGGAGAGACAGAGGTTCGACCGAGGAGGTCTGCAGGGAGAAGGCGGACGTGGCAAGGGAGTTGGTCATGCAGTTGATGGTGGGCCACGATTTTAGATGATACCACCACCACCAATATGAGGTCCACCCCACCACAAGGAGCAGGTGGATAGGAGAGAGCTCAGCTCTAGGCAGCTGAGGCCAATGATCATGGAGCTCCAGAGATGATATGAGGTACGGTCTTTGTCTACTCCAGCATAGATGTAGTACTTATAGACACAGGAGCCAGTCATTATTTTATTTCCACTTCCCTCATTCATAGATTAGATTTTCTGATGGAGTCATTAGCTAGATATTTATGAGTAGAGACTCTTATAGGAGCGTATTCAATGATTACACACTGGTGTCTGTAGTGAAATCATACTATAAAAGGAAAGAGCTTCAGCTGGGATCTCATAATAGTGGTGTCGATGCCTTACGACATCAACTTGGGTATGGACCGGTTATCTAGAGTCCGTGTACAAATAGACTGTATTAGGTGCAAAGTGTGTTGTGTCTACACGGATGGGAGCAGGTTCACCTTCACTGGAGAGAAGGGAGCCTTTTCAACACAGGATGGACTTACCCAAACTAGACTGCAGCCAATCACTCATCAGTTGGCCAGCCTTACCCTCAGAGTGGTTGATGTGGAGAGTCCAAGTTATACTACAGTGGTGGGCCAATATGTGGATGTCTTCCTTGATAATATTTCGGGTCTACCTCCTTGTAGAGTGGTGGACTTATACGTTGACTTGTACCCTAGGATGACACCGATATCTACACCAGCATATTGGATGTCTCCCATAGAGCTTCACAAGATGCAGGTACATCTAGAGGACTTGTGGGGAAAGGGAATCATCCATCCCAGTGTTTCACCTTGGACATCCCCGATTTTGTTCTCCAAGATGGTGAATGGGATCTTGAGACTTTGTTTTGTCTATAGGCGCATGAACTAGGTTACCATGAATAACTAGTACCCACTCCTGAGTATTGGATACCTCATTGATCAGCTTAAGGGAGCACGGTGGTTCTCGAAGATAGATCTAAGATCATGTTATCACCAGCTCAGAGTGAGAGATGAGGATATGCAGAAGATGGCCTTCAGATGTCGGTATGGCCATTAAGAGTTCCTTGTTATTCCATTCGGCATGACCGATGCTCCAACAGTGTTTATGGGACTCATTAGCAAGATCATTAAGCCATACCTTGATCACTTTACAGTAGTCCTCATCGATGACATTCTGATCTACACAACTAGTGAGGAGGAGCATGCCTATCAATTGCGGGTAGTACTGGACACACTTCGAGAGAACTAAAATTATGGTAAGCTCTCAAAGTTCCAGTTTTGTATCCAAGAGGTCCTATTTCAAGGGCATGTCATAACAGAGGCTAGAGATGTAGTGGATCCAGTAAATATTGAGGTGGTACTTTCTTGGGATCCACCGAGGAGTGTGACGGAGGTACGGAGTTTCCTAGATTTGGCAGGATACTACTAGAGGTTTGTGCTTGAATTCTCCCGAGTTGCAGCACCACTATCAGCCTTGAATAATAATGGGCAACCCTTCATGTGGTTCGAGAGATGCCAGCAGATTTTTCAAGAGCTGAGGTAGAGGCAGACTAGTTCCCCCATCTTAAGGATTTAAGAGGAGGACATAGGGTATGTAGTTTACTGCGATGCATCAGGGACTGGGTTTGGATGTTTCCTGTTGTAGGATAGAACTATGATTGCATATGCTTCTTGATAGCTAAGACAACATGAGTATAACTACACTACCCATAACCTGGAGTTAGTAGCAGTGGTCTTCTCCTTGAAGATGTGGTGACCCTGTCTGATGTGTGAAGGCTTTACAGTGTACACTGATCACAAGATTCTTAGTTATATATTCTATCAGAAGGGCATGAACCTGAGACAGTGATGTTGGCTTGAGTTCCTCCAGGACTATGATTTCGAGATATTCTATACTCTTTGAAAGGGGAATGTTGTAGTAGATGCACTTAGTAGGAGGAATGGAATACAGCTCTTATGCGAGGCAATGAAGCAGCTGACTACTTTACAGATATCCTTTGTTGATAGAGATGGTGCATTTTTTCTACAGTCTCTTACAATCAATCCCCCACTTAATTAGTTAGTTAGGGAGGCTCAATTTTAGGATTCTAGCTGTGAGGATTGATGTGCACATGTATCCACAGGGTAGCCACCTGATGGATTTTTTGAAGGTGGGGAGCACGCTATCCTCTTTAGAGAAAGTACCATGGTACCAGTGTTTCTTCAAGAGGAAGTGTTGAAGGAGTTCCACAATTCACCTCTAGAAGTAAATCCTGGAGTGGAAAAGATATACCAGGATCTTTAGTGATAGCACTGGTGGCCGGGAATGAAGAAAACAGTAGCAGAGATTGTTTCTTGCTGTCTCACTTGTCAACAAGTGAAGGAGGAGCATCAGGTACCAACAGGCATGGTCCAGCCTTTGGAGGTCCCATATTAGAAGTGGGATGGGATATTTATAGACTTCATGAAAGGACTTGAACATACATCTAGGTTACATGACTGTATTTGGGTGATCATCAATCGACTCACCAAGTCGGCCCAATTTCTACCGATCAAAGAGTAGGGTTCAATAGAGAGCTTGGGGTGCCTATATGTGTAGGAGATTGTAGGGATACATGGAGTACCCTCAAAGATTGTCTCCAATCGTGATGAGTGTTTTACATCCTGGCTATGGAAGGGGTTGTATAAGGCTTTCGGAACCTAGCTTTGTTTATGAACCGTCTTCCATCCTTAGACGGATGGCCTGACTGAGGATACCATTCAGACCCTCGAGGACATGATGTGTACTTCTGTCCTCGACTTCGGTCACATTTGGGAGGTTCGTATGCCTTTGGTGTAGTTTTCATACAATTATAACTATCACTCCACCATTGGGATGGAATCTTTTGAGGCGTTGTACGTGAGACCTTTCAGATCACCCTTTTATTGGACTGACTTAGGGGAGTCAGTACTAGTGGGACCAGAGATGGTTCGGCCTTCCACAGAGAAGGTGGAGATCATCCGGGAGTGGATGAAGACTGCACAGAGCAGGAAGAAGTTGTATGATGATAAGAGGTGGGTACCTCTAGAGTTCGATGATGGTGACCACGTCTTTCTATGGGTCTCACCTCGACAAGGATTGAAGAGATTTGGCTGAGGCGGCAAGTTATCTATGATCTTCATTAGACCCTTTCTGGTCCTCAATAGAGTTGGTGAGGTGGATTACTGTTTATCTCTTCCACGTCAGTTTCACCATGTGAATGACATGTTCCACATATCCCAGCAGATGAGATATTTTCACGACCCTTATCACATCATCGACCATGCAGAGCTTGATGTCGACGATGGGGTGACTTTTACGGAGGTTCCAGTGGAGAATGAGGATTGACATGAGTGGGTCCTTCGTGGATGGTAGATAACTCTGTCGTGTGTTCATTGGCTTCACAGGAACCTCTAGGAGAGCACATAAGAGAGGGAGGCTCAAATGCATGCTCAGTACCCCAAATTGTTTATATATTTTTGAGTTGTGGCTTATGGGGACATAAATCCCTGAGGTGGGGAGAATGTAAAGACACAGAATTTACATATAATTGTATTTAAATATATGGGAATTTTATGAGTCTTTGAAAATTTACAGCGCTTCATTTCGAGGTCCGGAGTGCCCGAAATGAATTTCTGATCATTTGTTTTCAAGTACATTCAGTAAATGTATTAATGGGTATTTATAACTTTTGAATTGGTGCTTGGAATTGAAATATAAGGTCACTGTTGAACTCGTAGCGCTGGTATTCGCCTAAGAAAACTTTCACCTCGATGGAAGTTGGTTGAGATTAAAAGTTAATTTTTGGTGTTTTCTTGGAAATAATAAAATAAAATAAACTTCATTTTTTTATTTTTAGCTCCCATGTGGAAATTTCTAGTAGGGACCACCCAAAATAATCCTCCCATGAGAGGTTAGGGTGGTGGGGACCACCTTAACTAACCTCTCATGAGAGGATATGGTGGTGGGGACTACCTGTAGTTAAAACCTCTTGAGCTCCCTATTAAGTGGGGAGAAACCTCTTGAGCTCCCCACATAATGGTGCCACTACCCCCATTTATTAAATTTATTCGAACCTATATAATTAATTAACCAAATTTGAATTTTTTCCAAAAAAATAATAGATAGTTTAATCTATTATTTTTGGCTACCTTTCATTTTGGTGGATTGGGAGAAAGGAATTGGGATAAAAATTCTCCAACGAAGAACACCAACGAAGAACGCTTCTCCTTCGACGAATTCTTCTCCAAACTCTGTCGAAGGATCGCTAACAAGGAACTTCTCCACTAAGGATCAAGGGAACGTCGATGTCACCAACATCCTTCTATCCCCAACAATATCTTCTCCTCCCTCGCGACCTCCGTTAATGAACAATCCATGTTAGGGGTTTATTTCTATCTGTTTATCACTTCCCATGTACACCCCTTCTATTTCTTTTCATGGGTTGGGAACAATCATTACAGGAGGATTGGATTTGTCGTTCATGTTCATGTTCTTGATGAGCCATATTCTACAACCCTAACATAGAGTGTACGAGCCAAACCAACATGGTACGACCCTTCCGAAAATCCTGGGGTGTTCTTTGTGATGGAGGAGGATGACAACCATCCATGGTTGGGGCATGAGAATGGAGGACAACATCACTGTCAGCCACAACAAAGGAGATGGTGCCGCCCCGCGACCACCGCCACGACCATGAAACCTCCGCACCGACCACATCCACTACCGCTGTCTGTGGCTCCGCACCGTCCTGCAGCTGAGGCACCGCCCCAAAGCTAAATAGCACCCCATGGCAGGATCCCCTCCCCACAGTCGGACCCCCACCCCACTACTGGACCGCAAAGCCGTGGCCAGACCGCCGCCTAGCGGCTGGACCACCGCCTCGTTGCCAGACTGCCACCTCGCGGATGAACTGTCGTCCCTGGCCGAGTCGCCCCGCAGCCTCGCAACCTTGCGGCACTCTCCACGGCCCCTCGCGGCATGCCGGACCGGAACCAGTGGGCCTGGAAAAACCCAACAGGACGGGAAATCCTGTGGGTCGGGCCGTACCCAGCAGGTCGGGTATGGGAGATGCAAACCAGGTCTACCCAGGTAGGGACTGGCCGAGTCGGTCCGACCAGTTCGGACTGGACCAGGTCCCACTACGACCCATTTACTTTCTTTTGGCCAAAACATTGGCACCAGACCTCTGTTTGGAGAACTTTCAGTGACGCTAGAAATCATGGAGTGAGACAATCCATTTGAATATACCCCACTGGAGTTTTGGATTATGATGGGGAATGGACAGGTTGGATCGAGCATGAATCTAACCGGGCCACGGGTCTAAAAGGCTAATAACTCAAAGACTAGGTGTCTGATTGACGTGTCGTCTGTTAAGTTGAGACCCCTATGACATGGAGGAACATTGAAAACTTACTTGTGGGACTTCATGATAGTTGGAGTATCGACTAGTTGCTTTTGGATCAGATCCTCCTAGAGATGAGCGAGCATAGTTAAGGAACCCAGTAGCTGGCTGAGGCTTGACGACTGCAGAACTTTTTGACTCAGAGTGACTTAACAGGCCCAATGGGAGAACCTCTATATGATGCGGAAGATCCACGGTGGTGAAAACCTCTCTGTGACATGGAATACCCATGGTACTTGATAGTAGGGTTACCTCAGCAGTCCATAGTGGGGAGAACCTCTTTGTGACACGGCAGACCCACGGTGGGGAGTGCCTCGTTGCGATGCGACAGTCCCACTAAACCAGATATAGGAGGGATTATTTAGTAGCTGAGGTATTTGACTATGTGACTGGAGATGTTACTTGTTACTACACATAGAATAAATCCTGTTGTGAGTTGAGTCAGTATCTATGGATTTTCCTCATGATTGAGATGAATTACTTGGTAAATTAGATATATTTATGGTAATATACCTAAGTAGGGTTATATATTGATTTCATACTTTGTGGTGTACCCCTTGTGGTTTTTGTGAGTCCATGAGGGTCTCGAGGTCCCTACTTAATATCGTTATACTGAACCCTCTATGGGCTATGCTTGTACATTGTTTTGTTGGAAGGAGATGACAGACATCGCTGATTGAGGCTAAGAGTACCAGGACTGGATGGTACCTGTAGGTGGACAATACAACGTGTCAGTATATAGAGGAGACAGGTGGATGTGGAGTGCTAAGGAGGTGATCTGTAACTACCCTTCATGTAGGAACCTCAGATGACGATCCAGTAGCTATCTTTTTCTCTTTCTTCAGTTTTACTGTATTTTAGTTGTACTTGTACTTTTACTGTTGGGATTGTATTCTGGCCACCTTTTACTTTCAACACCCTTTTGGTTATACAGTTTTTTTGTTAGTATCTTGATGTCTTCTTGGATTCATGACATGACATGTTATAAAGGCAATGCCTTCCTAGTTTTAGGGAAAACACCTTTCGGTGCTAGTCGCCAGCCCCTACCTATGGAAGGCGAGCTTGGGGTAGTCACGACACGGGCCCTAGGGGACGGGTCATGACAACTACTCTAGTCCATGCATGCTTAGCTATGGTGTTCTAATCAGGTAGGCTCCCTAAAAGGAAGGTGCACCTTCTGGGAAGTATTCCATGGTGTGTGTGAGTGAGGACGAAACACAATGGAAAGGACATGCATTAGGCTGTGGGGATAGTCATTAGTTAGATGGCCCGTTCTGGCACATGGGCGGGCCCCAGGGTGGGGACCAAGTGTGTTGGTCTATAGGGATTTTCATTAGTCAGATAACCCGTTTAAGCACATGGGTGGGCCCCTGGATGGGGACCACGTGTCTGCGGGGAAATTTGTGGTACATGGCGGGACATGCCTTGATGACCGTGTTAAGGCGGGGTGTCTGTGCTGTCACTAGGACCAGTTGTCCCAATCATTGATATTTATCTATAGATAGAATATTGAACTATCAATGGTGCTATGTTTGAAGAACTTAAACTATGTTATTTTCATTATTCATTATAAGTTTATCTCATTGTTTGGAAGATCTATTCCTAAAATAGTGTTTTATATCAATTTTCATATTTTCACTGAATCATCATATCAAAGTGGTTTCAACCAACTTTTTATTATGTGAGGTTTTGATTAAGTATCATGTAGGTGAATAATAATAGTGATTCATTAATTATTATAGGGTTTCAATATTATAATTTAGTCTATATTTAACCAAATATCAGCTACTAAAGTAGAAAAAGTGACTAGAAAGAGTTTGAACCCACTAAGGCTTGGTATAAAATCATAAAAATACAAGACAAAATGTTAAGACAATAAATTATAATGATTCAATGTAAAATATAAATCCAATATTAAATTGTTTCGAATTACTAGAATATTGTGTTTTGATATAACTGGTTTCATGAGATATTCAATGAAGATAGCTTAAAAAGGGGTTTCAAATCATTATCAGAAATGTATCTAAGAAAACCATCCAAATTAGAGTTAGAATTCCAATCATAATACCAACATTTTCTTATGGTCTAGTGCTTAGGTTAATTTATTAATTATTTGATGTAAAACATTACATAAACAGGTCATATAAAATCTCTTTCGGTTAATGAATAATCCAAACTCTAGTTAAGGAATTGAAAATAAATTATTCAATACTAGGATCATAAAAAAATAAAGAAGAAAATATATGGAGTAATTATTTAATTCATCCCATCAAAATATACCATTAAAAAAATTAACATCAATACTCAATCACAATTCATTAAAAACATAAACATATGTTTACCCTCTCATTTTTTATTAAAAATTAAACACATGTTTACCATGGGGTCTCTAATCTATTCTTCACTGATGACATGCACTTTTTTATTAATGGATGCAGCACTTCTTTAAGAGGGTTCCATAATATCATGGAGAAGTTTATGATATGGAGTGGACAAGCCTTTTACAAAAGAAAAATTCATGTTTTCCTTCCCCCTTCTTTCTGCAAGAGATGTAGGGATGAGATTTTCTCTATGCTGAGAATCCAGAAGAAGGCATTCCCAATAGATTACCTCAGTGCTCCAATTTCCCCATGTAGGATCCAGATTAGGAACTTTGAGGGAATGTTTAGTAAGATCACAAATATGATTACTAATTGGTAGAATCAGTTCCATTCTTTCAAGGGTAGGATGACCCTTGTGAACTGTGTGCTGACTTTAATTCCATTGCACACACCCTTGATTCTCAATGTTCCAGCAACAGTCTTGAAAGATATTGACAAACTACTTAATGACTTTAATTGGGATGCACAATATGAGGGATGGTACCACTGGGCTACCTGGAAAAAACTCGCAAGTACGGTGGATAATGGTGGTATCAAAGTTTGAAATGTGACAGAGATTATGTATCATCTCCAAGGAAAACTTTCATGGGAGGTAATTGAGGGTTGTTCCCTGTGGAGTCGGTTTACCAAGGGTTAAAATGGCAGATATCATAGAATGGACATGGCCAACCCCTCATCTTTATGGAAGTCCCTACAGGTCCATTTTTTATTTCTACTTGGTCACTCTCGTTGGATTGCAGGTTGTGGAGACTTCAGCTATTGGGATTGTAACTGGGTGTATGACGTCTTAGGGTATCCAGGTTGCCCCATCCCAGACATCACATTCAAGCTGGAATGCTCCTTTCCTTCTTTTATTCATCTATCTTGGATATCTCCCAAAGGATGGTTTTGATAAAATTCTAATGGAGGGCAATCCTGATGTTTGCAGCTTTACGAGAGATACGTCAAGTGCATTCTCAGCTAAATCCTATAGGCAGTCAACCACTCTACATCAGGTCAGTGACTTATGGGGTGATACTCTGTGCTGTAAAACAATCCCAATTTATTTCAACATCCTTATTTGGAAGATTAAGAATGCTGATCTTCCAACTGAAGTGGATTTGAAAAGAAAAGGGATCTGCAAGGCCTCTCGGTGTTCCTGCTGCATGTATCCGAAGGAGGAATCTTCAACCCACCTCTTCATTCAAAGTGAGTGGGTGGGGAAGGTGTGGATAATTCTTGGTGAGTGCTTCAGTTCTAACTCAGGGGTGGATTCAACTGATGTTTTTTTTCAGTAGTGGTTCAGCGGTTTGAATGGTATTAACTAGGAGGAACGAGACTGGGCCCGCTTGATCGTCGCCGGTTGCAGGTGCAACTAAGAGGCAATGAACCACTCCTGGCACAATGTCGCTCCCTCTGGTGTTGTCTTGATGGTGATAGATAAATGCCTTATGGCATAACTCACAAGTATTAAGGATCAATGGGAGGGTGCCCCATCTCTCAGTCACTTCATGTCCAGAAGGTAATATCCTACTCCTCCCAGTCCCCATTCAGTGGTCCATTGGGTGAAATGGATGCCCCCACTCTCAGGATTAAGTTAAATACTGAGGGATCAAATAGCCAAGGGAGAATGAAGGGTGGAAGTGACATTAGAGACCAATAAATTTCAATGTTCCTTTTCTTTAGCTCTTTTTACGTGGCAGAAAACTAACTACAAGGTAATATGGAGGCCTCATTCTGTGCCCTAGTTCTATTCTCTTCTAAGTAGATTTTTTATCGGCAATTGAGATGGATTCAACGATTGTATGGAGTTCTCTCAAATTCCTCACTCCCACTCCATGTCCTATCACCTATTTGATCCAAAAAATCAAATTTTATCACCCCCATGATATCGAGCATTCACATACGTGGCGAGAAGGTAATTGGGTTTCAGATTTTTTTGGCTTCAAAGGCTTCCCAAAAGGTCCCCCCTCAGGGTGTTTGATAGCTTTGGCTCCATTCCCATTGGGGGTGCAGACATTGGAATTGGTGATGCTCTGGGCCTTCATTTCGATAGACACCCCTCATACCCTGTTGTACAATGATCTTTCATGATCTTTATTCATAAAAATTTCAGTTTCAGGGTGGTTTTTTATCATGGAGCATTGTGTTTAAAGCCATATGGTGGGGAGCACACCATTGAATTTTATTGAGTGAAGTCCCTATGATAGATCTGATATCGACGAGTACCATAGGTTCTATTAGTATAAGAAGAGAATGGGAAATAATTGATATTGTTTGTTTTTCTCTAGTGTGAGTGAGATGTAAATGTCCAATTATGATATTTGGTTGTGTTTGTGGCATGTGGTGTAAACCTATTTTCTTTGGAATTTAGTCAATAGTAATGATATTTCTATGGTGGGGAGCACCATGAGTTTAATGAAAAAAATTAATGTATTTCTTGTAATTTTTTGAAGGATTGGTGTATTTAGGCACTTTTAGTGGTTTTTTTAATGGTGGGAGGCAATGGCTTGACCTTTGATGGGTTGTATACCCCATATTGGAAATTAGGTAGAGAAATTTGATTGGTGTCTCTTAGTAGAACACAATGTGTTAATCATGAGTTGATGACCAAGGTGGATTGGGGTGCATGTTTGGAAGAACACCTAATCTTCTTTGATGAAAATAAGGTTTATGTTGGGGAGGTTATATATATCCATGTTTTTTAGATTTTTAAATTTGAGCATAAAGTTAAATTTTTATGTTCTCAGATACTCATGAGTTGTAAAATGGTCATCTTACAATTGTATATGGTCTCAAATAATTTTTTACCACTCTTCTGGTCTCAAAATTGGGTGTTTACCTCAGGATAGTAGTTTGGTGGAATTTTGAGAATATTGTGTTTTGGAAGAATATTTAATATTTAATTAGTTAAAAATTACATTGTTCTTGTTGTTTCGGTTGGATGTATCTTTTTAAGGGATCATCAAATTCATATTACGACTATGTGGTTGAGTTATAAATTGGGGGTTTTCTTAGGTGAAGTATAAACCCACATTCATTTTTGGGAGTTAGGATTTGTTTTAAATTTGACAATTAATTAATTAATCATTTAATTAATTAAATTAATTTAAAAATTCCCCCACCCCTATTTGGATTTCCCACACATGGAATGAGGGGGGGTGCCTCTCTCATATGTGGCGGCTAGACTAAGAGTGATATAAGAGGGATATGGCCCTATATCTCATCCTTGGCATAGATGAGGACCAGATCATGGTGCAATAGAATCTAGGAGCAAGTTTGGAGAAGAAAATTCACTGTTTATACCATGAGGTAGGATGTGTTTTAATTTTTATGTGTTGATCCCTATATATAAGTTGTTTTATGTTATAAAATCTTATTATTAGTGTTAATTCCACCATGGGTTTTGATCTGTGATTATTTGGCTGAAAATTGGGGTTTCACGAGGTTTGCTGGGATTTCCCATTTGAAAACCCAAACTACATGGAATGGGGTTATAAGAACACACACCATGCATTATTCCCATTTGGGGAAGAATAAATATTCATTATTACATGTCATGTACATTAACTAAAAGCCGTGTAGTAATACATGGTTTTGTTCGTGAACATTTGAATAAGTAAACAAGAAGATGATGATGGGGTCATTCGTGTCATGTACATTGGGTTCACATAGTGTAGTTGTACACAGGTAGGACCCATGTTTATTTATCTATTTAAAAATACATGTCTAGGTGGAGATTTTATAGTACACATTGTGTACTCAAAAGTACACACAATTTACTTTTTCCACCTTGGAAGTTTTTGGTGTTTTGTGCCCTGGAAGTCGGAATTGGACTTTTTAGTAGTCCATTGTGAGTTTTTTTATATAGATCACATTTTTGTGATCCATTAAATATATAAATTAATTTTGGATGTTTTTTGGAAAAATTTAGCACAATCGGAGTATTTCCTTGAGATATGGATTCAGAAACCTCCAATGGGTTCCGTTGTGTCCTAGGAGACCTGTGTGAGGGTTGTGATCTCAATGTTTGGTTTAACCCAAGCATTACATGGCAGGTTTCTTGATTTTTTTTTGAAAATTAACATAATAGTGTATTTGAGCAATATATATAGGAAGATCATAGTTTTTCCATGCATATCAGAACTAGGGGCTCGAGGTTATAACAGTTGAGGTTTAGGTATGTTTTTGAGGATCAGAGTGGATTAAGCCACTAGGGCAGGATTGGCATCATAGTTTGGTGTTTATGGATAAGTGTTTTTGTGGTATAGATTTGAGTATTAAATACACTTATGGATTTCCACGGTGGTATAGATTCTAGTTAAGGTATCACTGGATTTCATGGTTGGTTGTTGAGATTGAATGAGTGTCATGGGTCCGATTTTGGATTTCCATATTGCCATGTTATTGATTTTGGATCATTTAGAGGCCACGTAGGGACAGTTGAGTATACTCCTTGTGATAGTTAATTGTAGAGACCCAAATCATGAAATACATGGATAGTACATTACATTTACATAATACTTAATACATAACAAAAACCAAAACACAAGGATTGTAATAGTTTAGTGTCTTTGGAAACTCGGAATATAATCTTCTAATCGTGGTGAAAGATCTTCAACATCTCCTATAACGTTCTTCCTCTTTTGTTTTCTTACCTAAAAACATTCATTAAATCTTGGGGTAAAGAAAATATATCAAGGGGGAGCTCAAATGCTCAGTAAGGGTAAGCATGTAGAAAATAAAACAAATCATATACATTTGAACTTAAAAAAACTTGAACATAATGTTTAAACATCAAAATCATGAGCGATGATATAAAACATGGAAGTGTGTAAGGAATAGATCATAAAGAAACATTAATCATGGTAAAATAACATGGGTATAAAATAGGTAATTGTGGAAAAACATTAAGCACATGATATGATTTCCATAGTAGCCAAGGCATTGCTGCCAAGACCATCTTAGTGGACAGAGTCCCTTACTAAACCAGGTTTACTTGCCATTCTAACCCTATATTACTGAACCAGATTTACTTGCTGTTCTAGCAATGTTTATCTCATGAGATATAAATCTTTACCCAATGAATTATAGGGAGATATAGGTCCCACCCATATAATAATGAAATCATTCTTACTTGTTCCAAAGAATAAACATAAATCATTCATCATAACCTAAAGAAAAAAATTGGTTGCATAAACATCATAACATAATCCGTATAAAACAAATGGATATCATTTCATCATAATAAAATTGAAACCATTTATATAATAGAGACATTATACTTGAAACATACACATATGAAATAATTTCATCATAGATGGAAAGTGGTTTTGATAAAACAATTGAAATGAAATTCTTGAGGATAATATCCTTTCTTCTTCAAAATCATTTTCTTTTCACAAATTGCCACAAAATTTTACAAGAAGATGATTTTATTGAAAATAACCATGAAATTTTGTAGAGTAATCTTCATTGAAATAAGTCTTTATGAAACTGTAAAAATCCATTCCCGCCGTATAAGTTAAAAAAAACATTCTCCTCGTACTTTTGTCTGAAAAGTTAAAAAGTTCCTCATATGGTAAACAAAAGAAAGATTCCTTCCATAACACAAAGTAAAAGTCAAAGAGGAGTAAACATAACATTAAACAAACATGGAAGAATATTAAACACGTTATGAAAAACATTTTATGGGCATGGATGAAAAATATAACCCCAGAAAATACTTACGTATAAGAAATCACAGATAAATATGAGATTTGCAAAATTATCCCTTACCTTAGGTCCGATATGATTCGTACGTATCCGAACATCCTGTATAATGATTCAAATAATGTCATTGAATTATAAAATAATCATATTCATTGTTATGATATCATATATCGTTCACTAATGACTTTATATTACTCGTTCTTTTGTAAATTCATGTTAAAGTAGAGTTTTGGGTAAAATTGTTTCATTTATCATCTGTGTTTTGACTTGTAATTATTAATATGATTACTTAGATCATTATTACTTAATTTCAGAATATAAAACATGATTTATATAAAATATATATTCATAAAATACATATATATAATAGATTGATAAATAGAAATAAATACACCATTCATGGAGACGATAGGTCGTACGTACGCATGAACGATGTTTTTGTTTACTTATTCAATTGAATGGAATTAAGTAGATGAAATATATATATATACATAAATTTCGTAGCATTATTATTTCATATATTTCATGATTACTTATTATATATAATTTATAATAATTTTTGAATTGTTAACATGGAAAATTAATCTCATCGCGTCGGGGAGATGGTAATCTGTACGTATGAACGATCGATGATATCATTCCCATATTTATTGAATGGAATTTGAGTGAATGATATAATATATTAGAATCATTATGATGTTATAATAATCATATGTAGTTATTCTCTACCCCATTATACCCATCCAAGTAAGGCGGTGGTGGAAAAACAGATTACACGATGGCGTGGTGAGAGTATTCCGTACGTACGCACGCGCGGTGATATCGTTTTCCATAGGATGGATAGAAGGTGGAATATAGTTTTTTCATATTTATAATAACATATTAGTATATTATTGATACTTATGTTAATACTTAATAATGAAACCACTAAATAAGAGGAAGTATAAGAAGAAAAAACTTGAATGAATCGGTAGAAGGTATTACCTCTTACTCGAAGTTCCCCCTTTGACCTTCCTCTTAGGGCACTGGAGTTTGTCTTTTGAGAATACCAGTACCTCTATAAAGTTTCTAGGTAAGTGGGGAAGTTAAATGTGCAGATTTTGGCCGAGCTTCAAGGCTCAAAATGGTGTGAGGAGGAGAGGGAGGAGGTGCCCTTTTATAAGGGAGGAGATGGACACCTTTGGAATTATAAGAAATATTAATTTATAATAAATTCCAAACGCACTTAAAAACCACAAAATTGACTCAAATACTATTATTATATGATATAGGTTTGTAATCGCGTCATCCAATAAAATTTAGACACGTTGGGAATTTATTTTAAACATTATCAACATGATTTATCCTTATATAATCTATTTAATTTTATTTGTGGTAATAATATTCTAAATTTTAAATCATTATAAATAATTACTTATGTGTTGTGAATTGTCCATAATTGTATAATTTATTACATTGTTGACCATATAAATTTTAAATTTATAAATTTGAAATATTTTTTTATTTTTAAATGATTTTATAATATGTAATTTTTATAAAATAACAAAAGTGTCAATTTTGACACTATTCATTTATTTGAATTTAAATAAAATATACATAGAAGATATGTTAAAAATAAAAGATTTAAGAGATTCATAACATGTCATATTTATCTATAAAATTAGTGGAGCACATTAAATAGTTCATTTAATTTTTATTTTAATACTTTTAAAATCATTTATTTGATATTTCTCTTAATAAAACAATTCCTACATCATTTTTTTATAATAATTTAATATACTTATTAGTTGTATGAAAATTAAAATTAAACATCTATGATGAATATAAATATAATAAATTTCATAATAATATTTTTACTTGAATTTATCATTATAATATAACAACATTTTAGTTGTTGTGTTTATTAAATTATGATGGTGACATCTTTGACATCATTTAAAATAAAATAATATAAATGTACTAATCATTTCTATAAGGCCACAAATGGTCCAAAAATATACCCTTGGATGATTAGGGTATATATATATACTCTAAAAATAGGGTTTGGTCATGTTTCTGGTCCTTTTGATAGGTATTATTATTTTAATAAAAACTATATTATTATTGTTTTGCTAAATAAAGAATTTCTGCATCACTCTTGTGTCACCATTAATCACACTTATTTAATCCCTAAAAATTATAAATAAATTTTCATGTTGTATATAATTTTATTATCTTTCTAGAGAATATTCATGTTCTAAGATTCATGAATTTTATCACTAAATTAAAATTATTATACTTATAAGATTTTAGAGAGTGAAATGTTGTCACTTTCTTTGATTTTAATAATAATTAAAACATTTTCTGGTTCAAAAGTCCATAAAATGAATCTAATCTGACCCTTAGGTGATATGGGTCGACCTTTAGTCATAAAATAGATTTTTTTCATGTGTTAGGGTAATTTGATAATCACATTTTTACCCTTAATCACCCGATTTACCATTAACTACAGTAAATAAAAATTACCATAGTTACTATTCATAATATCAAAAAAATAAAATTAAACCTATTAACATAATTTGGACACAATTAATTCAAATATGGAATCCATTTTTCAAAATTCCAAACATAGAAGTTGCAGTAATTAATTTAAAATTAATCCCATTGTTAAGAAAATGAGTTTTAAAAGTTAAAACATTGCAAAAGATTAAAAGGATTTTACCTATGAATTCAATGTAAAATCAATTATAATTACATACATTATATTAAATGGTAAAAATATATTCTATTTATACTTTAAAATCATTCAATATTATAATTTAACCATATAAATTATTACGATGAAAAAAGTTGTTTTTAACTAAAATATAGGGTGTTTTTACTATTCATTAAAATATGAATGTTATCAGAATAATATGAAAGATTTATCCAAATTAATTTTTTATATCCTAATTCCATAGAGGAATTTTATTTTTTCAAATTGAACTTATAAACCTGTCAGAAACTAGGTTTAAAGTGGGTGCACCATCAAAAGGCCGTAAAATTGCATTTTTTGAAAAATACTTATTTTACCTGATAATTTTATTTTGTTCACATACCATGTTCTAGAAAATGTGTAAGATGAATAATAATGTTATAAAATAAAAAATGTAGTACATACTATTCATAAGGTCTAGTCCATAATAATATTATAACAATATATCATTGTTTAGTGAAACCCTGTATTGCCTACCACACACGCTATTGAGGAAGGTCGTGATTGCGTGTAACGCAAGCCAAGTCAGGGTTGTGTGTAGTGAAATAATCTTTTTTGGTTGCGTATAACAAAATCCAAACATATTTCATTTATAAATTGAATATATATATATATACACAATGGTGCGTAGAATATCTACTATCAAACTAACTTGAAATTGTGTGTAACACAATCCAAGAATAGTGTTGCGTAGACTGCAAGCTAATATGGTGTTGCGTATAGTGCAAGAAAATATTGGTGTAGTGTACAATAGAATATATGAAAGAACATAAAAATAATATATCTCATCAAATCTTGGGGTGTTACATTCTACCCCACTTAAAATGAATTTCACCCTTGAAATTCGTCGTGGTTATAAATGGTTTATTACATGAGAGTTTCGTTCATAGAAATCCACATCGTAAAAAGGAATACCAAATCTTTTCTTTAAAAACTAAATTATGAAACGTAACGGTTACCCAAATTTACTAATCGTTGGGTTTCCACATAGGATTACATAGGTGAAAATATGGATATGGAAGAGAAAACTAACCATCACGTTCTGGTGGAGAGTGGTAGAGAACATGGTTATGATAAAGCCAACAGTCAAAAAGCGATAAATTTGTGATGATTTAAGAGACCATCTGATTCATCAGATATGAGGGAACTAGGAAAACATTTTTGGTTTTCAAGATCATTTCTCTAAAGCTGATGAATTAAAAGAAATACATACATAATTTTTGTACAATCTCACTGTTGGCCGTTCCATGGACAATTTCCACTTCATCTCTTAACGAAATGAAGTTGAATTTGTCATTCTTGAAGTGTTAGTAGATCAAGTGATACAATGATGGGTCATTCCATATATCTCAAACAAAAGGTTAGAAAAAGTTATCAAATATACATAAGTCCATCTATAGTGAGATTAATCATATATGGTTCCTAAAATTGATTTATACTTCATATATCATACCACTTAATAAATTAAAACTAATTTATACTGACGAGGGTCTTCCTGTAGGCCAGTGGTAGGTGATAAAGTCCTGTCGTACTTCAATTGTTGGTTTGATTCCCGCAGCCTTGTCTAATGTGAAGGGTTGTTGCCCATCTCATGGGTTGTCCTTTTTCTAAAAGTACACTATTATAACATTCCTGCAATAATATTGAAAAGATTTCTAGAATTAAACAATACTATCTTAATTCATTCTAATATTTAGGATTATACAAAATACTTCTATCCAATCTCATAGTATAAAGAAAAAAATTACTATAAATGTCATCTACTGATCATGTGAATACCATCATTTATCCCCCATATATCGTAAGATATATCTTGTTGATCGCATTCCAAACATGTGAATACCTTAATCATGTATTCTCTTGAAAAATTAATACACATTGAACCTTAGTGAAAACATGAATACTATCAAAAGATAACTCTTTCTACATACCAAAATCCAAAAAAATTTATATACTCAAACCATGATATCACTTTGTCCTTATATCAGTCACGAGCTCATTAATATTATCAAGCATTTAATTTTTCCTTATCCCTTCATTATGTGCATTTCATCTGCTTTCCAAAAATATCTTAATAACCTTTCAAGGTTACCGGTACCATTCAACATATACATTCAAAAACATAAGAGAAAAAAATAGTTTAAAAATCCTTAGATGTCTCTTTTTTCCATAGTACCATGAGATTACTTATACAACATTACTCTTGATAAACATGGAATCATTCCACTACATTATTAAACCATTGACCGATCTTGAACAATTATTTCATCTCACATATAATTTGTAGTCTCTTCATCATCATCAACATAAATACTACCCATATGACCATGCTGACTCTCTTCATGAGACTTTCCTTTAGGGATTTGTTTTCATAATGCATGTACGTTCCACATTTGGAACATTTAACCATTGTTGATGTATTAGCAATACCATTATCCTTGTCCATGGTGTTAACTGAAACTTTTCCTTTACAATTACTAGATTTGTGTCCTTATTTTCCACACCCAAACCATGTTCCAATTCCATTGAAACATTCTCATTGATGCCTCTTCCCACATGATTTGCATGAGTGAAATTGAACTTTCTTTCCTCTATTATAATCATGGAACTCTATATTTCTCTTATTAGTCGAGTCAGGAAACATACCAAAGTTGATATTATTGATCATATTATGAGATTTCTGATTAGGCATAATAACAATGTTTGGACTTCCCAATCCCATTTCATTTGGTTTCTCATGAAGAATATCATATCATTGTCCATTATGTCCTCCATTATCATGAATCTTCTTGTTTCCATCCATTTTCAAAAACCCCAAAAAAATAGTGTAAGCGGAAAAAATCATAATCAAGGGGGAGTACCTTCAATATCTAACTTCTTAGTTTTAATTATAATATCTTTACCATAATTCTAGGACTATAAACTATACTTATAATTAACCTTAGAGACATCCCTAGACATACCTTAGAAGTATCTCTAGGGATTTCACTAAAGTTTTCGCATCGTAGTTTCCAAAGGTTGACTAAACCTTCCCTCTGATACCAACTGTAGAGACCCAAAGCTTGACGTACATGGAAAATACATTAATTTTTCAGAATACTTAATACATAACATAAAACAAAACTCAAGGATTATAATAGTTTAGTGTATTTGGAAACTCGGAATATAATCTTCTAATCGTGGTGAAAGATCTTCAACATCTCCCATAAAGATCTTCCCATTTTTTTCTTACCTAAAACCATTCATTAAATCCATGGGAAAATAAAATATATAAAGGGTGAGCTCAAATGCTCAGTAAGGGTAAGCATGTAGAAAATAAAACAAATCATATACATTTGAACTTAAAAAACATGAACATAATGTTTAAACATCAAAATCTTGAGCAATGATATAAAACATGGCAGTGCATAAGGCATAGATCATAAAGAAACATTAATCATGATAAAATAACATGAGAATAAAACCTTTAATTGTGGAAAAACATTAATCACATGATGTGATTTCTATAGTAGCCAACACATTGCTGCCAAGACCATCTTAGTGGACAAAGTCCCTTACTAAATCGGGTTTACTTGCTGTTCCAACCCTCAATTATTGAACCATATTTACATGACGTTCCAGCCATGTCTATCTCATGAGATATAAACCTTTACACAATGCATTGGAGGGAGATATAGGTCTTACACATCTCATAATTAAATCATTCTTACTTGTGCCACAGAATAAACATAAATCATTCATCATAACCCAAAGAAAAAAATATGTTTCATAAACATCATCCCATCATCACCTAATCCATATAAAACAAATGGATATCATTTCATCATAAGAAAATTGAATCCATTTAAATAATAGATAAATTATACTTGAAACATACACATATGAAATAATGCCATCTTAGGTGTAAAATGGTTTTGATAAAACACTTGAAATGAAATTCTTGAGGAAAATATCCTTTCCACTTCAAAATAATTTTATTTTCATAAAATTCCACACAATTTTACAAAAAAAGGATTTAATTGAAAATAAACATGATATTTTGTAGAGTAATATTCATAGAAATAAGTCATTATGAAACTGTCAAAATCCATTCACGCCGTATAAGTTAAAAAAACATTCTCCTTGTACTTTTGTTGGAAAAGTCTAAAAGTTCCTCGTTCGGTAATCAAAAGAAAGGTTCCTTCCATAACACAAAGTAAAAGTCAAAGAGGAGTAAAAATGACATTAAACATACATGTAAGAATATTAAACACTTTATGAAAAAAATTTTATGGGCATGGATGAAAAATATAACCCCAGAAAATACTTACATATAAGAAATCTCAGATAAAAATGAGATTTGCAAAATTATCCCTTACCTGAGGACTAATACGATTCGTATGTATCCGAACCTCCTATATAATGATTTAAATAATTTCATTGAATTATTACAGAATCATCTTCATTGTTATGATATCATATATGGTTTACATATGACTTTATATTACCTATTATTTTGTAAATTCATGTTAAAGTAGCGTTTTGGGTAAAATCGTTTCATTTATCGTGTGTGTTTTGACTTGTAATTATTAATATGATTACTTATATCATGATTACATAATTCCAGAATATAAAACATGATTTATATATAATATATATTCATAATATACATATATATAATAGTATTCATAAATGGAAAGAAATACAACATTCATGGAGACGGTAGGTCGTACGTACGCATGAACGCTGTTTTCGTTTCCTTATTGAAATGAATGGAATTAAGTAGATGCCATACATATATATATATACATAAATGTAATAGAATTCTTATTTCATATACTTCATGATTACTTATTATATATAATTTATAATCATTCTTGAATTGTTAACATGGAAATGGAATCTCACCGCGTCGTGGAGAGGGTAATCTGTACGTACGCACGAGTGATGATATCATTCCCATATTTATTGAATGGAATTGGAGTAAATGATATAATATCTTAGAATCAGTATAATGTTATAATAATAAGAATATGTAGCTATTATTTACACCATTATACCCATCCACGTAAGGTGGTGGTGGAAAAACAGATTACACCACGACGTGGAGACGGTATTCTGTACGTACGCACGCGTGGTGATTTTGTTTTCCTTAGGATGGATAGAAGGTGGAATAGAGTTTTTTCATATTTATAATAACATATCCGTATATGGAGTATATTTATGTTATTACTTCATAATGATACCACTAAATAATAGGATGTATAATAAGAAAGGAACTTGAATGAATCGGTAGAAGGTATTACCTCTTTCTCGAAGTGCCTCCTTTGAACTTTCTCTTAGGGCACTAGAGTTGGTCTTTTGAGAATACCAGTACCTCTATAAGGTTTCTAGGGAAGTGGGTAAGTCAAATGGGCAGAGTTTGGCCAAGCTTCAGGGCTCAAAATGGTGTGAGGAGTAGAGGGATGAGGTTCCCTTTTATAAGGGAGGAGAGGGGCACCTTTGGAATTATAAGAAATATTAATTTATAATAAATTCCAGCCCCACATAAAAACCTCAAAAATGAATAAAATACTAATATTATATGAGATAGGGTTGTAACCTCATCAACCAATAAAATTTATACAAGTTGGGAATTTATTTTAAACATTATCAACATGATTTATCCTTATATAATCTATTTAATTTTATTTGTGGTAATAATATTCAAAATTTTAAATTATTGTAAATAATTACTTTTATGTTTTTAATTTAATATAATTGTATAATTTATTACATTTTAGAAATTTTAAAATTAAATTTATAATTTTTAAATATTTTTTTGATTTTTAAGTGATTTTATAATATGTAATTTTTATAAAATAACAATAGTGTAAATTTTGACACTATTCATTTATTTGAATTTAAAAAAAATATACACAGAAGATATGTTCGAAATAAAAGATCTAATAGATTCATAACATATCATATTTATCTTGAAAATTAGTGGAGCACATTAAATAGTTCAGTTAATATTTATTTTAATACTTTTAAAATCATTTATTTGATATTTCTATTAATAAAACAATTACTACATCATTTTTGTATAATAATTTAATATAATTATTAGTTGTATAAAAATTAAAACTAAACTTTTATGATGAAGATAAATATAATAAATTTCATAATAATATTTGAAATCTAATTTATCATCCTAAAATCACAACATGTAAATTGTTATATTTATTAAATTATGAAGATGGCATCTTTGCATCATTTAAAATAAAATAATATAAATTTCCTAATCTGTTTTATAAGGCTCCAAATGGTCCAAAAATTTACCATTGGATGTTTACGGTATATATATACTCGAAATATAAGGGTTGGTCATGTTTCTGGTCTTTTTGATAGGTATTATTATTTCAATTAAAACTATATTATTGATTTTTCGCTAAATAAACAATTTCTAGATCATTATTGTGTCACCATTAATGACAATTATTTAATCCCTAAAAATTATAGATAAATTTACATGATGTAGAAAATTTTATTATACTTCTGGAGACTATTAATTTTTGATGTTTTATGAAGTTTATCACTAAATTAAAATTATTATACTTATAAGTTTTAGAGAGTGACATGTTGTCACTTTCTTTGGTTTTAATAATAATTAAATTATTTTCAAGGTTAAAAGTCCATAAAATGAATCAAATCCGACCCTTAGGTGATATGGGTCGACCTTTAGTCATCCAAAAGAATTTTTTCATGTGTTAGGGTAATTTTATAATCTTATTTTTACCGTTAATTACCCGATTTACCTTTAACTGCAGCAAATAATAATAACCGTAGTTACTATTCATAATATCAAAAAAATAAAAGTAACCTATTAACATAATTTGGACCCAATGAATTAAAATATGGAATCCATTTTTTAAAATTCAAAACATAGAAGTTTCAGTAATTAATATAAAATTAATATCGTTGTAAAGAAAACGAGTTTTAAAAGTTAAAACATTGCAAAAGATTGAAATGATATTACCTATGAATTCAATGTAAAATCAATGATAATGATATAAATTATATTAAATCGTAAAAATATATTCTATTTATACTTTAAAATCAGTCCATATTATAATTTAACCATATAAATTATTATGATGAAAAAAGTTGTTTTTAATTAAAATATAGCGTGTTTTTACTATTCATTAAAATATGAATGTTATCAGAATAATATGAAAAATTTATCCAAAGTACGTTTTTATATCAAAATTCAAAAGGGGAATTTTATTTTGTTTAATTGAACATATAAACCTTTCAAAAACTAGATTTAAATTGGGTGCACCATCAAAAGGTGGCCAAATTGCATTTTTTGAAAAATACTTATTTTACCTGAAAAATTTATTTTGTTCACATACCATGTTTTAGAAAATGTGTAAGAGGAACAATAATGTTATAAAATTCAAAGTTTATTTAACACTATTCATAGCGTCTAGTCTATAATAATATTATAACAATATATCGTTGTTTAGTGAAACCCGGTATTGCGTACTACACACGCTATCGAGGAAGGTCGCGATTGCGTGTAACACAATCCAAGTCGGGGTTGAGTGTAGTGAAAGGCTCCTTTGTCGTTGCGTATAACAGAATCCAACCATATTTCATTTATAAATTGAATATATATATATATATATACACACACTCAATTTTACGTAGAATAACTACTATCAAATTAACTTGAAATAGTGTGTAACACAATCCAAGAATAGTGTTGCGTATACTGGAAGATAATATGGTGTTGTGTATAGTGCAATATAATCTTGGTGTAGTGTACAATAGAAGATAGTAAAGAACTTAAAAAGAATATATCTCATAAAATCTCAGGGTGTTAGATTAATGGATTGAGAGTTTGGTTCTTACTTGTTTTTGGATATGATTCCTCCACATAGATTCTAGTTATGAGGATCCAATGGGGGATTCCTCTATTTATTTGTGGATCTATTGGTTCATGTTCAAGATCAATTGATAGGAAGACCTTGAATTAGTGTGTTTACTTATTTAGTTTGGTTATGCAAATTCCTTGGGACCCATGATTATTTATGATCATACGGGGATGAGATGTTTCTTGCCGATATGGATTCATATCCAACCTTTTTTATATTTTATTTTGTTGAGGTTGAGACTTGGATTATTCCCATGGGGTGATTTCATATGGTTGGGATGAAACACTCTTGAACCTAGTTGAATGGTAAGAGTTGTAATAGTTGAGAGAGTTATACATATAATCAGTAAGATTCATTCCAAATATTTTTGGTTGAAATTTATGGACATCAGGATCTAGGTATAGTTAGTATAATATGGAATAAGAGTCACATCGGAGCTCTAGATTCAGATATTATACTTTGTTAGTAATTTCCAAATTGATGTTCTAAGAATTAATGGTATACCAACTGGATGTATGGTTTACTGATGCTCTTTATCCATGTATTAAGTGTTCAAACGAGGTTATGAGAACACTATTTTATACAATTGAGTGTAGTGGATGTGATGTGAAATTAATATGGTTTGGTGATGGACATGATGCTCCATTCATATAATGTATACTATAGATATGGTAGTAGAATGATCCTCTGGACACTGATAGTATAATTCATGGTTTGTGTACAGATTGAGGTTTTGGGTAATGATGGTATGAAATGTGATATAGGATGTCGTACTGAGGCTACTTCTCCTTGGGTAGGGCTAGACTGATGCTCTAGGCATCACTGATGTTATGTATATATAGTTCATGGACAGATATTTCAGGAAATACATTTGTGTTTTTTGATGGGTTTTGAAGGATGTATGTTCTGTATCAGTACCAATGGTTTTGATATAAGATATTAGTATGAAACAAACAGTATATGAATTTTTGGTTATGATACATGATATAGATGTTTTACTGAGGAACTAGGTTTGGTAGAACATTTTTAGTAACTATGAAAAATGTTTCTAGGTTCCATGTACGAGATAATTTTAGTTCATGAGGTAAATTTTGGGGATGAATAAAATTATTATCATATGTGATAGGACTGTCGTATTATGGGTTTCCAGTAATTTTAGGTTTTATATAACTTCCAAAGATATAGTGCCTATAGTTTATTGATGCACATTAACATGGACATTCTTAGGCAAACTCCATCTTTGTATGAAGTAGTTTTGGTCGAACAGGGTCTCATGTTATCCGGGAAAAATTTCCATGATCATCATCATATAAGGATATATCCAAATATATTATATCCTCAATGAACTCAAAAGACCACTATCATATGTCCACAAAGGACTCATGATGTTTTATGGGATTTCCTATTCCACCCCTGAATGAATTTATCCCCTTTAAAACCCATCAATATCACAAACCATGTTCCCAGATGTGCTGGCTCCCACAGACTCTAACCAGCATACTAGTGACTTCTACAGTCTCCAATAAATGTTCTCAGATGGTTCTATACTGATGTTGTAGTGACAACTTTTGTGATACATACTATATTTGTGGTAGAAGATCCACCCATATATGAGCTAAAGATAACATGAAATACTGAATCATGTTATCCAGAACGTGAATTTTATTCTATCATTGAACATTTATCTTGGGAAAAAACATTCTTCTCAAGTGAATCTATATACATAAAGGAACCTACATCCTCTAAAAATAATGATGTGAAGAGATCATCTAGTTATGAATAATCCTTGAGTTAATTCTATGAAGTATAACTACCTCATGCACATACAGGATTCCCAAACTGTCCACAAATCTCTACTCTCAGATGGAAACCATGTTGGTAAACCTGGTGAATCAATCTATAATCATTAAAGAGGCATTATGACCTCTCATAAATCATGAAATCCTCATTATTATAACCACCAAAAAAATAAAATTTTTACTTTCTCCCAACACCATGATCTCCTATTATAGGATAGTGAGATATAGGGAGTTAAACTCAGCAACAATTTTCAACATACTTGTCCCCCAAAACCATGGATAAAGTACCTTGATACAACAGCACTTCTCATTGATTTACTAATAATGGGGAAAAATCCACATCTACCCCCTATTCCAATTGCATGTTTGCTGCCACCGACTGTCCTTGAACATAGGTTTTTGTGATCCCGACCATAGGTAATTCATCAAGAACATATCCATTGGATTTATTTTCATTCAATTTATCCTAGTAAATATCCCTAAGTTATGCCTTCCAAAATTTCTAATTAAGTGGAGGGGTAAAAAACATTAAATGAAGGTATGTTTCACCATACTCACCCCAAAGTGTCAAATACTCTTTCACCATGCTCGACAATATTTGATGAAAATCCATTCTATAAGAATCTACTTACATGGACACTCCCTAGGTGTCCCAAAACCTCAAGCTACCTCAACCTATTTAAGGTCCACTATCACTCCCATTATTGAGAAGACACAACCTAATAAGTACACCTTCAAATCTAGAATAGGATCTATGGGATTTTTCATACGACTAACACTCCAATAGAATGTCTAGCACCATACTTCTCTGTCATTTATGCTACAATTATAAAACCGAATACATAAGGGTCATCTTGAAGAATAATGTTGCCAACTTATATATGAGTGGTTAATTATCTAGCTCATTATTCTTATAAACTATTTTATAGCGCTCAACACGCCAAAGGGTACTAGAACAAACTCTAAGAAACCATATCAGACCATGAAATCCATTCTCGATAAATCCACCTCTCAATACTAGACTTGTTGATAACCCATCCTAAGTTAAAAAATAAATCCACTTAAACTCCATCCACTTGGTGAAGAGATCATCAATTCTTGTGGTGGAAACTTTTTATAGATAGTTATATTTCTCAGATGATTCTAATCCAAAACCAACCTCAAACACAGATCCACCATTAGGAAAACAACATAGGTATTCCCAGGAATACAAACTGTGTCTTGAAAACGCCAACTCTATTGACTCCTCCAACCAAACCTCCAACTATCATTGCTATAAGGGGGCATCTGATATGCTAACGCAGTAATCAGGTTATTCTTGTTGCAATTACATGTAGCAATCTAAATCTAGATGGGGAAGTAAACTCAACACATCCACAAGATGGACACCGCTAAATTCTTTAACCATTTTTAGAAACTGGAATATAAATACATACACTACACCATGGGTAATTTTAACCAACATATAACGAAGCTATCGAATCCTCCTGCAAATGAGATCACACAAACCTACAAGTGGGTCAATCATTATAAAAGGAGGAAATATCCATCCCATCAAAATGGAATCACTACAATACACATTAAAATAAATTAGATAATCATGAATTTTAAATGAACAAAACATACTAAGGAAGAAATCGTAGTTTCCAAATAACATTAAGGAATGATTTTGTGTAAGGTTTCTCTCCTAATAGAGTCAGGTCACACTATTGAACGAAATTTATGATCATTGACCCTCTCTATGGGTGCCTCCAATAAATGGATTGAGAAACAATTCCCCCACTAGTATTGATAGCTCTTAATCATGGGGTACATATATGGAATGTGGCATAAGATATTGAACCAAAACTACAACAAGAGTAGACAATTCATTAGTTTCACATCGAACACGTCTAGAGCATTGGGGTGACATGACTCTACTACTTGAATCCATCTTTCCCCTTTCCTACCCATTCTCATTAGCCATGGATCACTCTGCAACCTTCTAATTTAAAAAATCCTTATTCGTATAAGTCATGAAACTCGTTTGCAAAACCCTAGAACTATGTTCTTTAAGTCAAACTATCTAACCCTCCTTGTTTTGAATATCATCACAATAAAAAATCTTGATGGGGGAGGTGTATCTCTTTATTGCATGTCCAAATCCACATTGAACGTCACTAACAAAGAGATTTACCAAAACCACACTACACCTTGGATATGTATCACTTCCAGAACCACCATCAAAATGGGTTCTATCCAAAAAAGTCTTTCACACCATAGTATCCCTCAAGTCCCATACCACACAATAAGGGGGAGTTTTCATAACTATGAAACTTGGTAAATATCTATCTCTGAAACCTATAATTAACTATCAATATAGGTGCATCATATTTTAGTACATATGGTTCCCAAATCTACTACATTGGGAGTAATGGACACCAACAAAACCATCATATTATTTGGGTTTTTCACATGTCCAAAAAACTAGACCACTAACTTGACACAAACATCAACCACATTTGGGCATTTCACATCATATGAAATTAAAGGTCTCTATTTTTAGAACTAATTTAATTTTCTAATAATGTATATACAATTATTTTTTCAACTTGAGATATTTAATTCCCAACATAAGGATAATCATTTTCCTTGTCCACATAAGGATCCATACACTACTCAATAGTCGGTAGCACTGCATGGTGGCCTCCTTGAGAAATAAAATTGTGGTTTAGTCTATAAAATAAGGAATCGCCACTCAAATATTCATAACCATGAAAATTTCTGAAAATCATATTTGGTTGTTTTCAAAAATATTTCTGGAATGCTATCAAGATGTACCACAATCAAATATCATATTTTGGGAGAAAATCTCGAAAGAAATCAAGGTACTAAATCCTATATGACTTATGTTTCAATTTCCCTACAACTGTTGTCTCATCATATCAAGTAGATAGGTAGTTTGTTAGAGTCCTCGTGTACGGATATGTCGGTCATTGTACAAACACTGGGTTCTCTAGCTGGAAATCGACATGAAATACACTCTGAAATAATTACACTATATCCCAACCAATCAAAACAAGGGGATAACTTGATACCCCATCCCTATGAATGGACTTCATTGATACCACTCTGTAATGAACCAACCCACCTAGGTCCTCCTGTCTAGGGGATAGTCGGGCCACCACAACCCCAATCCCTCCTCCATTGTTCAAGGGGTAGTGGAAAGTGTTGAGAATGCATAACTAAAATGGAAGGACATTTCCTAATGCACCTTTATGCCTTATCCCAACCGTTTCCATGATAACATGAAGAGGAAATATAAAAAAAGATAGAAACATCTTGTGTCAAAATGATTCATGTAATAAAATCTATAAAAATCAAGAGACTAAAAAAAGGATAACCCATAATGTAAAGGGAAAAATACATTTCACACGAGATGTCCCATCCTAAGAACATATGGAAAGAATGAAAGATGGGAGAGATCCGCTCCAAATATTCAATCCTGAACACCATAGATGGTCAATGTATATAGGTACCACCATGATCCAATATAATCACCACTAATCCATCATTTTTCTTTATAAGACACCACACAAGTAGGAAAATCTCATCCAGGAGTGAGTATGTACATTTCTAGTAGGATTCCTTAAAAATTAAAATTCATTTACAGTGAGATTTGACAATATAAGTATTATGTTCAAACCAAAGAAGGTATATTAATTAGAAACTAAGACAAAAAAACAATACTCCAGATATACACAACAATAATCCCAAATGAGAGTGAAAGGGTATCAACATCTCCACATCCCAGATATGAATATTGTGTTTTCATATAGCGCTAATGGACCATCTTTGGTTCCTATCATCATGAAAAACTACATATGAATTAGTGTGGATGGGTCTGTATCTCACCACTAAACTCTACAATAGAGGGATACAACACTCGAAACAATTAATCCCATGTAAAATCACCAGAATTTGTGTGGTGGGTCCTGATTTATTCCCCTATTCTCCACAAATGAGGAAGCCATGTTCCATGGTGGACCCACAACTATTCTAAGAATAAATATTGAGAACTAAGACTTCATAGATAGAAGAACCAAACTCATTTAGGGAGGTACGATCTCTATCAGTGTAAAGAACATGGAGGCCCTAACCCTAGTGTGATAGGGGAGTATCATCCCCATAGATAGCGTACTCAGGCCTAGAATAGTGGAGTTTTTTCTCTACCTTATTAGAGATTATAGTGAACCTTCACCCACGTGCGATTGGGAGTATTGTCCCCATAAATAGAGAACCAATGCCCGTAATAAAGGAGTACCATATCTACCTTGCTAGAGAGTATGTGGGACTTACGACCTAGTGTGAAAAAGGAGTATCATCCTCATTGATAGATTACCTTTTCCCTGAATAGAGGATTACATTCTCTACATATAATATTTCTAAATATCTTTTTCTTATCACCTCCATCATCAAGAATTGCACAAGGAAACATCAAACTATGAATATCTTGTATCATATCATAAAAACACTATAAAGTCCACCATCACATTCTTTGTGAAAATAAACTCAAGATAGGAACCTCATGATCAAAAATCATAGTCTGGCCAAAAACTTGATAAGATTTTTATGATCATCAATTTTCTATTGGTATAAAAAATAATTTCATTGATATATCACACAAAACATATATGAATAGCCAAATGGATCACACTATTTCGATCCTTTTGGAAAAATACATGGAATAAAATCTTTCCATTCCCAAATCAGAAAACTAATGAAAAAATATTATGTTTATCATAACACATGCATATGTAACTTCATGATCCCTAGCCACAAGTAAAAAAATTGTACCCAACATTGTTTTTGAATCGGTCACCTAAATGTCAGAGTCATTAGGTAACATATGGATTATAATTTTGATATAGTTCAAGTAATTTACAACAAAAAAAATTTATTAACAATATTAATAATATTATTATTTTTATTATAAAACATATAAAATAATATTTAAAAATACGGGGTTCACATGGGTTCCTTCCCCTATCAATTTCACGCACAGTTCCACTCCACCCACATTCCCCTCATTATTCCACTTTTTCATTTAAATTATAATTTTAAATAAAACTTTCATATTTCATTCATTTTAATGAGATCCTGTGAATATTTTTTTCCCAAGTTGTCAAACACATAGTGTTACCATTGATAAACAAAACTTACACATCTAATCAAACCATCCTTTGATTCCTCCATTAAATGAATCTAGACCGAGAGTTCATGCACTAACCTACATTTATATTGGCCATGCATCATCGCTACATCACTCAACATCGACCGAACCCTAAAAATGTTCCAAAATATATTCTTTCTATCCCTACCATGAATTATATATTATGAGACCCTTTTCATGACCTCCAAATGGAATTGTTCTGGTCACATCAGAAGTCATCGTCATGCATCAACTGGAAAAATGGGGATTACATATTTGATCTCGAACCAGCACCAATCACCTATTGTTATTATCAAACCTCAATAAAATCCTTTATCACGAACCCGGGCCTATGGTACCAATCTGATCCAATCATAAATCACCATTATTATGGTTGTTTTCTCAACCGTTATAATTCTTGGGGTTTTATTTCCCACAAACCCTCCCCCATCATTATTAGACCATGACCCCATGGGCCAATGAAGATGAACCTGAAGAAATGTGGGAGATAATTAAAAAAGGTGATATTCATCTTTAACGAATGTGATCCCATCAAATTATCTATAGTTGTAGAACCATGGGTGAAAAATGAAATAATAAATTAAATAAATGATTTTTGAAAATCAAATTATTAAATTGTCTTATGGAAAGTCTATATAATCACCGATCAAAATAAAAAAATCAAATCCATGCTAAAAAATTTAAGAAAAATTTAAAAATAAAAATATTATCATGCCTACCTCATTTATAGATCAATCAATGGTGATGAATATGTTCCCTAATGATAAGGAATGTGTGATTCATTCACCACCTATCGATCCACCTCAATGTAATCAGTGTTCATCATTCAATGTCTATCCACCAACGTCGAATTCTATGATCCTCTTATCTGATCAACTATGGTTTATGTTGATAACCCCTATAAAATATAATAATAAGGTATTTATAAAGGATTGTAATTAAATTATTTAATAAAAAATAGATTATTTATTTATTTTTATTAAATATACCCACCAATGGACTAATCAATTGTATGTATGATTCTGGAAAAACAAAGGTCAGGCATAGGGTAAACCCCAACTTCCAAACTCATCCATGATCTTAGATTTTCGGTCAGTGGCCCTTTTTATGATTTATTGAACTTTTTTAGAAAACTATACCGACACAATATTAATATATTTAATAATTTAATAATATATATTCTAGGATAAATGGGCCTTGGGAAATATTTCTTCCTAAGTGAGTGACTCCAAAAATATTATTTGTAATATTACAGTGTCTTACGTAGAAAATATAGAGTCACTATATAGATGATACATTGCCTAAGTATGACGGAACTTAAATTATAGTATGTGGTCGAATGATGTTCATAGAATCCATTTCATGATTTCATGTAGTGTAGATATAAGACCAAATTAATGATATTTAGACCAACCACATTATTTTTTTTCACAAGACAGTAGAATACTATTTTTTAACAACTACAAATTATAATGATCAAATGAAGGGCCCTTTACTATAGGTCATTATTGTATGTCCATATAACATAACCATCTTTCTTGTGGAATTTTTACCTACCATGAATAACTCAACTTGACACACACTTCTTTCACGTGGTAAGTAGATTGACCACAAATCACTCATGTTACAAAAATAAAGATACATAATATACATTTATCATCTATATGAACAAATGGTAGAAAAAATTATCATAATTTACCTAATGGTATGTAAATTTACCACACATTTTAATTATAATGAATTTTATTATCATTGTAAATCAATTACATGGTTTATTTTTATAAAATATAAAAATTTGAAGAATGTGATATTTTTCTTGTGTGCCAATGCTTTCATTTTATGCATTGAAATATTTTATTTTTTAATTAATTTAATTATTTTATAAATTCTTATTAATAACATTGACACCGTGATTTGTATTTTTAAATTATTTTATATTGATTTTAATGATGATTAAATTTGTTACATTTTTATCACATAAACATACAGGAAGTATTATAATTATTTTAATTTATATATGTGTTATTTTGTTTCTTCATTGAAATGTTTCTAAATTAAAATTAAATACTAATTAGCATATTCATAGTTGTTTTATGAGTTTTGATGAAGTGTTTTTAAGTTTAGATATTTTACTTATCTGCATGAATATATAAATTTTATGAAAAATGAAAATTTAAAATATATTTTATTTTTATGGGATATCATAGGCCAATTTGTATAGAGATATTTTGGAATGTTTTATACGGAATTAAAAATTATTTATATTATCCTTTTATTCTTAATATCTATTAAAATTATGTGATGATAATTTTTTCTCTCTTAAATATTTAAAAGTTTTAATTATAATATTTTAACCTGGTTGGATGTTGTTTTTTAGTTCATTAAATATCCATCATAAAAGACTTTATGATTCACGAACAAACATATACATGACATAAAACTAACACAATCTTCTTGAGACATACTAAATACATTTTGGTTTTCTGTTATTTTATGAATATCCAAATTTAATAGTGATATTGTCTAAAAAATGTTACAGCTTTTATAAGATCACTCAAATGGAACCAAATATACTTTAAATTAAATTAATTAATTTCTGAGGCATTGTGGTGTATTACTTAAATCCTACTGGCTATGCTTATTCTTTCTTCTGTGACTTCAAATGAATAATTTAGTTTTAGTTTTATATAATTCTTATAATCACTTCCTTTTGTACTGTAATGTTTTTTTTATTTTCCAACCAAAAAAACATTATATCTATTTGGTTTTATATCCAAGATTATATTGTAAGGATCATTCTGGTTGTGACTCGAGGTATCAAAATTCAAGGATGTAAGGTATTTCAATCCCCTCAAAAAATTCATATTGTCTGGTTATACATCCATTAGAAAAGGTAGAATTTTAATGGGTTATGATTCCAAAACGAAAAATAGGTTATTAGGGTATTAAAATATCTCTAGTAGTTGAGAGGTGTAAGATTATATATCTGTCCAATTTAGACTAAACAACTATAAAATTCCATTCATTCATTCTTTACTTTTTTATTTTAGTTGATCAATTTTTGTTCCGAATAATAAAATATGATAAACAACATTGATAAATAATTTACCCATTTAAAAAAATTATTATTCAACCCCCCTCTGAAGAATATTTCACCACTATCTTAGAACTAAAACCAATGTGGATCCTTATATTGATGGATAATGGGGAATTATTCTTACTGGACTCTATTAAATAAATAAAATTATTAATATATTGGCATATGTTTATGGTTTAGGGTTAATGTTTTTGGTGTCCTGGTGTGAATATGATAACCTATCTTGTTTTATTTAATTTTATCATTAGTTATTGCATAGTAGCATATTCATGTGCCTTAATTTACAAAACATGATAAAGTTGTCATGGTAACATTTTATTAGATATGTGTACTAACACCATACATTCTCACCTTTTCGGTAAGTGGAGATTTTATTCATTGTGATACAGGTGAGGGAAATATCCCTTTTATGAGGAAAGGGTACTGTTGATGGTGATAACAAAGATTTGAGTCATGGATTGTCATTAAATGAGGCACCATGAATGTTTTGACTATTTTAATTATCATACAAATATAAATATCCTCAACTATTGTACAAGAGTTTCATCTAAAATTTTCATAAATAGAAAATATATATAATGGTTATTTTACATATTGATATGTATGTACATACACACAGATATATATATATATATATATATATATATATATGTTTGTGTGTGTGATTTTCATTTTATTTTAGATTTCATTTATTTTGAATAATTTTAGTGTAGATTATTGATTATTATGGTTATTTTTTATTTATTTGGGATATTGAGGAAAATCACTTTCTAGTGATGTATAGTTAAACCCGTCCTAATAGGCACTAGCCATAGTTGATCATGGAGTGTATCTATATTTTTATTCCACTCTATCCGGGGTATCAGCTTAGTTATCCCAATCGAGAGATTACCCATGTACAATAGCAATGTGTAATGTGGTATCTTCAAAATCTTGTCAAATATCATATAAATATTTTTACATTTAACGGAAATAAATTAATAGAATATGATAGATGTTTTAGAAGCTTTACACCTTAATTTTGAATATGAGGGCATTAGAGTTTTCTTTAATAGATGATAATGCCTTATTAATTGGTAAATAAAGTGGAAAAGTATCAATTAGTTGATCTTGAGACTAAGTAATAATGAGATTGGATCATTTGTGGAGATTCTTTATATGGTTTGTCTTACATTGGGGACCATCAGAACACCTTTCCTGGATGGTTATATGTTCTTCTATGTATATGTGATGAAGTAATGATAAAATTTCAAAGTTCCCCACTATCAATTATTTCTAAATCTATAAATATATAAGATATTATTTTCCAATTTTATATGTGGTAAAATATAAATATTTATATTAGATTCGCCATATAAAATTTATACCTATCGAAAGAAAAACATTAATTTTCAATTACCAATTGGTTTATTGTAATTACTATGTATTCAATAGTGAAATTGAGAGAATGTATCCATGGATTTTTTTTCTAGGTTGCATCAGGTTTGTAGTGCTTTTGAAATTATTCAGTTACTTTTTGGATTGATTTCGTAAATTATAAAATTTCTTATTAGTCGTGAATCATATTTTGGAAGATATTCTATCTTGAATATATATAACCAAAGTGTTAAGGTTACCTAGATGTCCTGATATTATAGTATTTTATCATGAATCTAAATTTACCTCTCATATATAGATGGTATTAAAGAATGTGGTTGTCAACCAATTGTTTTTAGGTATAATTTACTATCAATATATGGGTGTTCAAACAAAGAGAATGACTTATACATTAGAGTATTTGTTGAGATAATGAATTCTAGATCTCAAGGGATTATTGGATAATCATTTACCTTTTATGGAGTTTTATTATTATTATAAAATAATTCATTTTTATATTATAATGGATCCATGTGAGGAATCATATAGATGATATTTTTGTTCTCTATGATATTTCATTTACATTACTAATTCGCATATTATTAAAACATTATTATATTGGGGTATAGAAGATCGTGTGAAAATAATCTAGGCATGTTTTGTAGGATCTATTGTAAGATAGATACTGATTATAGTATCGAAATAATAATGTAGATACTCAATATACATGGGGGTGAATTGTATAATTTAAAGAATACTTCAGAATATTTTGTATAAACAAAATTCACAACACCTATAAGTTCTACTAACTTGCTTGATTCAGGAAAAATAGTTCTGAAACTAAAACATAACAAAAATTAACAACAACAAAGATTCTACCTTAAAGAGTATTGAATCCAAATAATCAGAGTACATGTATAAGAAATTATAATATAGTTATACTTTCTTCAACAACCAAAATTATAGTGGAAAAAAAATTGAAACAGTACTAGTAATAAGTATTACATCCTTCAACCCAAAGAGTATGGTATCCAAAAAACTTTGATAAATTTCCCTTGATTTATACTTTCAAGAATGTATGTCTTACCCAAATCCAGGTAAGTCTTCAATCCTAAGATCCGTATCTATCTTCCTATCCCCGCAAGCCCTCGATTTGTAAGGAAATCAGAACCTATGACTTCAAAACATGAAGTCCCTAATTTTACAGAAATCTCACCACCGCACGATGCAATTATTTATAAAGAAAGTCTGAACCAATTGTTCACACCCTAACAAGTTGTTCACAACATCCACATGAAGCACTGAGAGTTGAAATAGCCACTCTCTATAGAAATCACATCAACATGTAAGTAGTCCAAAAAGTTGGTCTTCCAAAAGTAAAGTATAAATCTCATTCAAATGAGCTCATATTTATAGGTAAAACTTCAATGGTCGGCTCCCTCCTCCATCATTCATATATTTCCTTGAATTTCGGACGGACCTGTATATGTGTCACTCAAACAACGGTCAGTTAGAAACTAAATGCACAATATCATTTTATAACCAAATTATGAGTAAGAAAAAATATAGTTTCTTGACAAAATTCATTTTTTGAAATGTAAGGAAAATAGATTTCGGAGTCTACGAAAAATGGAATTCGGATTTTGAGCTCATAAGTATTTGGAGTCTGAACTTAGAAGAATTCAGACTCTGATCTCAAATGAATTTAGAGTCTCATCTCACAAGAATTCAGATTCTAATCTTAGAAGAATTTGGAGTCCGAATTCAAATAATTCAGAACCTGAACTTTATAACGTTCAGAGTGTGAATTCAGAGAGTTCAGAACCTAAATTCGGATCCTAAAAATAAAATGATTTTTATCTAATTATTTATATGATTCTGAGGTTCTAGATGTAAAATATAATTTTATACATAGCTATAAAATGAGTTATGTTTATATAATGAAAAATAGGTAAGGATAAGTTTTACTTGGGGTAGGAAAATTTTCTTTATCAAGAGAAATTTTAGGGAAAATTAAATTTTCCTTAGGATAGGGTGTTTGATATTTTAATGTTGTTTGTGATTTTTAAAACATGAAAGAATGTATAAGTAATATGGAAATCATATAGACTCAAAAATATCCCCAATCACGAAGAAATGGAAAATCCATAAGGAAACCTTATTGACTCAACAATCTCCACCTTTTTACAAAGCACAGACATCCATACGAAAAAGAGGAAAAGAATATAAGAACATAGAATTTTTATGGACTTGTAAATAAAACTTATATCCCATTACACATAGGGGAGATGATGAATATGACTAACTCCCCCTTAGGCTTTGGAAACCCTAAGGATCGTATTCTTGATTTCCGTATTGAAACATAACATTTTATTACATATGAAAATTTGCTTAGATAAGAACACCCCCTTCAATAAACTCCCCCATAGAGAAATTTCTTCTTTTACATTGTATTATTTTTCATTCCATTATTTTTCCTTCCTTCCTCCCCCTTTGTGGCTTTTAGAAAAGATTAATGGGAATGGAAAAGGAAATGTCATACCTAAAATATTAGTACAAGACAACCAAAAATATAGGAAGATAAACCCAAACTTTCATTAAGATTGAAAAAATTTCTACGTGGAAGGAATACAACAAAAGATCATATTTAAACAAGGTCATCCTTACTTTTCTTTGGGTATTAGCTTCTTCACTATTGTCTTCAGCTTCTTAAGGTCCTTATTGTCTCCCTCTGCTCATTTGAGAATCTAATCTTGATCCTCTATTTTCTTCTCTAGGGCTTCGATTTTATCTTCTTAAGCCTTAAGAATATCATCTTGAGCCTTCAAGACTTCTTCCGGCTTGCCAAGATTCTCTTTTATCTTAATCCTGAGATCTCTTTCTCTCTTTTATATTTGAGAAACTGAATATAACTTCCCATTCAGATCTTTTTATTCTTGAATCCGAGAATTTTTTTCTAGGGTTAGCTTCCCCTCATAACTATTTGAGAGATCCTTGATCTTACTATCTTTGTTGTCAAAGGCATCCTCGACACTTTCATAAAATTCATCAAGAATCCGTATATCTTCAACATTCATTCTTGACCAACTGGTCATCTTCTAACATGACATTTTGTGAGATTCATAAGTAATAAGAAAATATTTATAGTTAACCTCTAGTTTTACACACTTATCCATCACCATAGATACTAAATCTGATTTCTGATTCTATGTGTGTTGAAGCATTTGACATCTCAATTTTATTATTGGAAAAATTGAAATAGTCCAATTAAGCTTCTTTAAAGAATAAACTACGAAATCATGTCTAAGGGAGGACGATTCTGAATCTGAGACTTTACATGGTGATGGATCTTTCTCTATTTCAACTGCCTTCCTCTTTGATGGTCCACCAAATGATTTCTTCTTCATAACAGTTTTACTATGTGTATCAACAACCACCTATTTTCCTTTATCAAGCATCACAATGGATTCATCTTGGACAGGTGATTCCTGTTAACTATCAAAGAGTTGAACAATTCTATATTTATCAACCTTTTCCTTCTCAACTCATGCCTCAACATCGTCTGGAGGAATGAAATCATGATTTGAACATTATTCTTCAGACAGATTATTCACTTCTTCTTAAACCTTATCATCTTCACCTTTCTCATATTTCCCAGGGGTAGCAAGCTTTGAAGACTCAGATCCAAAAGTTCAGAGTGATAATTTTTCTAAAGGAGTTTCCTTCTCATGAGAATCCTCAACATTCTTAATAAGATCCTCAGTATCATCACTGGCTTCTTCTTCCTCTTCTTATACTGATTCTTCTACAACTTTTTCATGTACTTCTTTCACTTGGACTTTTTCCAATGTCACAAAATTTTTTCTCGGTGTCTCATAAAGTGGTTCTTGAATAAACTACTATGGTACTTGAACATTCTTAGAGGATTTCTCGTATGCCTTTAGAAGAGATTGAATAATATCTGCTTCAGTCATCTTTTTCTTTTGTTTCTTTTCTTTTGCTTTCTTTTCAAGCTCATCATCAGTATTTTCTTTTAAATACATTGCTTCAACAGGGTCCAAGCCAAACATAGACTCCCCTTCCTTCCAATTTTTCTTACCTTCCCCCCACTTTACTACAACCTCATCCAGACAGGCTTTTTGTTTCTTTGGCTTCGGTGATGAGGATTGGGTTTCCTTGTCCATTGGGGATTTTTAATTATCTTTTACTTCCTTCAGTTTTCACTTCCTTCCTCCCTTCTTATAGGTCTCAGTCACCTCCTGTTCCTTTGATAATGATTCTTCTTCTTCCATAGGAAAGTCAATGAATTCTCTGGATTATTTATAAAATACAACATTCATCCTTCTCAGAGTATCGTCACTTACCAGCATGACCTTTTAATTTCATGGATTAGAACTACATGGTATTTTGAAAGACTCTAAATAACTTACAATCATATTTTATAGAATGGATAGATACATGATAATATGATACTTCATATTTCCATTCTTTATATTCTCAATTTTAATTAGTATATGCTTAACCAAGTTAATTTTCCTTAGATTCACCAAAAAATCTAGGATACACATATTTCTCTTCATCAATGTATCCTTATCCCAATTTCATGGAATTATAAATCCTTTCACCCTCAACTCTAGAATCCGATAATTTGTAGTGAGATGAACAATTTTCAGAGTCTTGAAATCTAAAACACAGATCAAATCCATAGCCTTTACCTTAACAAAGTTTCCTTGAACATCCAGCAACTTATGAGAGAAAAACTCCGCTTCTCCTTCATATGGGATTCCGATAAAACTAGTATCCTTGGTATAATATAAAGAATATTTCGTCCAATAGCACTTAAAAGAAAATTTGTCTATGCCTTCTTCCTAAAAAAAGTTACTAACTCATCGAATTAAAATTGAAATTTCGGGTAAACTAGATACTGAGCTCCTGGTTTTGATACACAAACACTCTCCCATCCCTTCAGCTTGATGTTCTTTGGGATGATATAATCATACTTAGCAAAGAAATTTGGATGTACCAACCATTCTCTATAAATATTACATTCAGAAATCAGCTTGACAGTTGACATATCTTTCAGATATGAGACTTCGGCAGACATTCGGAGTTAAGAAAACATTGAAAACATGGAATGAGCTTTTGTAGGAGGGAAGAGCTTCAGCACGCAAGAGATTTAAGATCAATACAGGAAAACCATTAAAGGGTCCTTTATATAGGCGTTTGGGGTGATGGTTCAGCTTCTATATTCAATCCTATGGTTGAAAAACCTTCTGATCAAATCTGACGGGATAGATGATATCCATAAGGAAATTTTGATAGAATCCGGTCTTTTGAGGTTTTAAGAAAAACTTTTGGATTTAGGGAATAAAAATAAATAAGAAAAACTTAAAAACAGATAGAATTATCAACAAATAAAAGGTGATTAGGAACATTTAGGAAAGAAAACATACTGTTTGGATTACTAGGAAGATTATTCATAATGGATAAAATTCTTCTTGAAGAACTTTTGATTCTGAAAATTTTGATTACAAAAAATTTGACAAGGAAAAACGTTATTGAAAAATACTACATTATGAAAATTTTAAGTACAAAAATCTTCATTACGAAAAACTACGTTACAAAAATTTTAAGTATGAAAAACATCATTATTAAAAACATCATTTCGAAAATTTTGAGTACGAAAACATTAAGTACGAAAATGTTCATTATGAAAATTTTAAGTACAAAGATCTTCATTAAGAAAACTTTATATATGAAAATATTCATTACAATGCTTTTATGTACAAAAATATTCATTATGAAAATTTTATGTAAAAACATTTTAGACTATGAAAAAAATTTAGACTACGAGAAAAAATTTAGACTACGAAACAATTTAGACTAAGAAAAAAAATTTAGACTTCGGAAAAACATAGACTGCAAGAAGTTTTAGACTATTAAATGTTTTAGACTACAAAATGTTTTAGATTTCAAAATGTTTTTAGAACTAATAAAAAAATCTTCTCCCCCTATGAAAAGGATTTTATTACTGTATGGATATTGTTTCAACAAGAAGTTAACATGAAATATTACCTTATAGTAGTCATTCCTAAATTCCGTTTAATGTATTCGAATCTATCAGTTGGTAAAGATTTTGTGAAAATATTATCAAGTTGATCTTGTGTTCCGATAAATTGAAGAATGATATATGCTATTTGTGTGTGATCCCTATGAAAGTGATTCATAATATCTATGTGTTTTTCACGGGAGTGATGCGTAGGGTTTTGGCTTAATGCAATGGAACTAGTATTATCACACAAAATTTTTGTTTTGGTAAAACACAAACCATAGTTTGCGAGTCTGTGTTGCATTCACAACACCTGAGCACAACAACTTTTTGTTGCTACAAATTCAGCTTCAGTAGTGGAAAGTGCTACTTAGTGTTGTTTTTTGAAATACCAAGAAACTAATGAATCTCCTATTAAATGACATGTTCTGGATGTACTTTTCCTATCCATTATACATCCACCTAAATCAGCATCCAAAAACTCTTTAATGAAAAATAATTTCCAAAAGTGTAAAAGAGTCCTAAATCCATGGTTCACTTTAAGTAACAAATTTTTTTCACTACCTTTAAATGAGATTCCTCATGATTTGATTGATATATTACACATAAGAATTTTGAAAACATTAATTATGGATGACTAGCTGTCATGTAATGTAGACTTCTTATCATACCTCTAAAATATGTTTGATCTACTCATTTCACATCTTAATCTAGATCAAGTGAATTTGAGTTACCAATGGGAGTACATATACTCTAAGTGTTGTCATATCCATTATTTTTAAGAACATATTTAATATAATTATGTTGGGATATGTATATTCCTTCTAGTTTCTGATAAATTTTAAAACCAATGAAAATTTTTAACTCACCCTCTATACTCATTTCAAAATCATATTTCATTATATCGGCAAAGGAATCAGTTAAAGATTGTTGAGTTGAACCAAATATAATGTCATCAACATAAATTTGAACAATCAAAACATTTTTTTCCAATCATTATTTATAAAAAGGGTTGTATCAGCATTTACCTTTACATAATTATTTTGAAAAAATAATCTTATAAGTCTATCATACAATGATCGAGTGTATTTCTTGAGTCCATACAAAGCATTGGTATGTTTGAAAACACGTGCAGGATACTTTATCTCTTCAAAACTAGGAGGTTGCTCAACAAAATCATACTCTTGAAAAAAACCCTTAAGGAAAGCACATTTAACATCCATTTGGAAAAGACTAAAATTGAAGAATGCTACAAAGGAAAGTAGAATACGAATAGATTCAAGTCTAGATACTGGAGCATAGGTTTCCTTATATTCTATTCTTTCTTGTTCATTATAGCCTCTACTAAAAAATCTAGCTTTATTTCGAACTATAATTCATTTTCATCACACTTATTTCTGAAGACGAATTTTACTCCAATAATAGAATCTTCCTTTGGCCTTTCAACCAAGGTCTAGACTTTATCCCTTCTAAATTAATTTAGCTCATCTTTCATGGATTTAATCTAATCATCATTACCTAAAGCTTCATTTGTGCTTTTTGGTTCTAATTGAGAATGAAATGCTAGCTGTTCTACTTCATTTCTTATGGGACTTCTAGTCCTTACAGGTTAGTTTATATCACCAATCATGCTATCATTGGGATGATTCTTTAGAAATAATTGATTTGGGTTTTGTAAAACCTATTCATCAACATAGGTTAAGAAGTCTTCTAGGAATATGGTTCAAAAATATTTTGTTGAACATTTTCCTTATCAGAAGGATCTTCTAACAAAGCTTGATAATTAGTTTTTGAAAACACATCCAATGATGTTGGTTGAGGTTGTATAAAAACAAAGGGATCAGTTTCATCAAATTTAACATGTTCTATTTCCTCAACAGTACAAGTGTTTTTATTGAAAAATCTATAAGCCTTAGAAGTTGTGGAGTAGCCTAAGAAAATTCCTTCATAATATTTTGGTGAGAATTTCTATAGATTATCATTAGTATTTATAATGAATACTTTTCAACCACAAACATTGAAGTAGGAGATTCTAGGTTTTCTACCATTCCCTAACTCATAAGGAGTTTTATTAAAAAAAGGTCCAATCAAAACATGATTTATAGTATAACAAGAAGTACTTAAAGCTTTAGCCCAAACATGTTTGGCTATATAATATTTACTGAACATGGTTCTTGTTATCTCTTGAAGAATTATATTTCTTCTTTCAACAACACCATTTTGTTGAGGTGTTCTTGGTGCTGAGAAGTTATGAGTAATTCCTTCTATAATAATTTTTTTTTTAAATTTGAAATTTGAAATTCTCCTCCATGATCACTATGAATAGTTATCAAAGGAAGTGTTTTCTCATTTTTAACATGGGCACTAAAACTTTTGAAATAAGAAAAAGCTTCAGATTTATTTTCTATAAAATAGACCCATATAAAACTACTGTAATCAACAACTTAGAAAAATATATAATATTTGCCTCAAATGATTCTAGTTTGTGTTAGACAAAAAATATCCATATGCACTAACTATAATACATCAGTGGTTGAGACTTCACTGACTGATTTAAAACATGATTTATGTTTCTTGCCTTATTGATAAGGATCACAGTTTTTAAAGAATAAAATTTAAGCTCTGGTAGATCCTTAACCATTTTTTTCGTAAAGAGTTTTTATAATTTCTTAAGGTTATAGTGTCCTAACCTTCTTTTCCATAACTAATAATGATCTTCCATTGCACTAAGTCAAGGTAGATCTTGGCTTCTATGGTCTTCCAAGTCTAGTGTGTAAACATTCTCTTGCCTATTGGCAGAAAGAATAAACTTTTTATTGGAATATTGTACTAATCACATATCATTCCTAGAATTCACAAGGTAACCTTCATCACATAATTGAATTATGCTAATGAGGTTGTACTTAAGAACATTAACAAATAAAACATTTCAAATCAAAGTTTATCCAAGAAGAATAATGTTACCTATACCAATAACTTCTCCCTTAGCATTATCTCTGAAAGTTACTTTTCCTCATTCCATATTGATAATATTTTCAAACAAGTTCTTGTTACCATACATATGCTGGGAACATCGACTATCCATATACCAAGAATTTTCGTTGGTACTATCTTTATTTTCTTGAAAATAAGAGAGTTAGACTTTCAGAATTAAAACATTCTTGGATCTGGAATTCTTAGACAATAAAATTTTACGAATCCAAATTTGTTTAGAAAAGTAAGATTTATGAAACCTGAGAGATTGAACATTATTTAAAGAGAAAAATTTCTTCCAATGCCCACCACTTTGACATTTAGTACAAAAAGGTGCTCTGGATGGAATAAAATAGTTGTTTTTGAAAATAGGTTTTCTTGTGAGTATAATAGACTCCAGATGTATTTCATTGAAGTCTGATTTGAGAATACATCTTTTCGATATTTTCTTTACCAGAAGTAAGGTTTTCAGGAAGTTTCTTAAGGGAAAATATTTTAGACTTTTGTATTATGACTAAATTACTTTCCTCGTGATTTATTTCCTTAGAGTTAGAGTTTTCCTCAAAAACGTGTATTTTTTAAATAGCATTCTTAAGATCTGTAGATGTTTTTTCCTTTTTAGAATTTACTTCCTCAAGGTCATTATAAAGTTTTTCACAGAGCACAATCTTATCTTTAAGATATTTAGTGATGTCTAAAATATCTTTTGATTTAACTTCTTCTCTAGTATTTTCCTTGTCTAGTTTCTTAGACATTTTATATTTTTTTATTTCTAACAACTTGGAAAATATAGATACTTCTTAATACGATGGTATTTCTACATTATTTGATGATGAAGTATCTTCATTAGAAGAAATATCTTCAGAATAGTAATTCTTATAAAGAGATAAATTTGATAAAGCCTCTATAGGGCATACCTTGGCCATTAGACATGTATTTGAGAATGATTTAGTAGCAATGAATTCGATATTTTTCTATGATGATGATTCATATTCCTAGGATTCACTTCCAGAAGAATCTAGACATCTAGTACTCGAAGTATCATTTTCATTAAGACTTTTCTTGTTCTTATAACAGTATAACTTCTTCTTATTTCATTATGAATTCCTATCCTTCTTGTCTCTTATATTGACTAAGGGACAATTAGGCCTGATATGACCAGTTCTTCTACATTCATAACAAGTAACATCCTTATATTTCTTCTCTTTGTAGTATTTATTTCTAAACTTATTTTTATAGTTCTTTTGAGCTACTATCGTCTTCATTCTCTAATCAAGATTAGCTAACTCATTCTCAGATTTTTATATCACTATATTCTGACTAAATAGATACTTTCTTTGAATTTGATCTAGTAACTCTTTTTAGAGTCATGATTTTCATATGTTTAGAAGTAGTTGTAAAAGCAACCCCTCCATTTCCATTCTTCTTCTTAACATTATCAGCATCTCTCTTCATTCTAGTCTCATGCTAAAGAATATTTCCAAACTGCTCATCTATGGAAATCTGTGTGACATTCCTATTCTCATAAATTGTTGTCCTCTTGGACTCCCACTCATTTGGAATTATGTCTATGATCTTATCTACAAGTGTCTCATCATCTAAACCTTTTTCTCCCATCTATTGTAAGCTATTTACAATGGTCATTAACCTTTGCTGGACTTTGATTATCGGTTCTCCATATGGAATGTTAAAGCCAGGATATTCAGCTCTCAACATTGCTCTTCTTGTGTCTATAACTTTAGAAGTCCCAAAATGTGGGACTTCATATTTCTTCCAGATACTATTTGCAGCTCCACATGAAGATATTTGACTATAGATATTCTAAGTCATAGAACATGGAAGTGTATTTTTGACAATGAAATTAGCTTGATATTCTGATTTCTCTTGGTCAGTAAAAGTTCTCAATTACTTATCAATAATCTTATAGTATCTTGTCAACATTAGTTTGTTATTAACTAAAATATTAATAATGAAAGTATTCATCCTGTATCTCTTGTACTCATAATAATTTCCATAAAAAATAAGAGGTCTGGTAGGATTTAGATTGTCGACAGAACCAATATTTATTCCTGGCATCTTAACAAAATTATTTTTGCACAAACTTGTTAGTAATAAAAGATTGTATACAAGGATAAAAATATCCTAAGAAAGGAAAATATATAACTAGATTATCTCTAAGAAAAAAATTATTCTGAACATTCTGAGTCCAAAATTATGATTCTGAAAAAGTGAAGAAGAAGATATTTTCTCTTTTGAATCTAATCATGAGATTAATTCAGATTGAACCAATACTTTGAAACAAATTGTAAGATAAGTTCATGGTATGCGGTAATATCCTATGATACCAATTGTAGGATTGATTTTAGGATAGCTACTAATTGTAGCATCATAATAATGATGTTGATACTCAATATACAAGAGGGGGTGAATTGTGTATTTTAAAAAATCCTTAAAGAGATTTTGTATAATCAAATATCACAACACCTTTAATTTCTACTAACTTGCTTGATTCCAGAAAAGTACATCCAAAAATGAAACTTAAAAAAGTTAAAAACAACAAAGATTCTACCTTGAAGCATATAGATTACTATTTATCATAGTACAAGTATAAGGAAGTATAAGATAGTTGTACTTTCCTCAACAACCAAAATTACAGCGAAAAATAAAATTGAAATAGTACAAGTAACAAGTAGAAAATCTTTTAACCTAAAGAGTAGGGTATCAAACATCCTTGGATAAAGATCCCTTGATTTATACTTTCAATAAATTATGTCCTTCCCAAACCCAGGTAAGTCCTCAATCCAAAGATCAGTATCTGTCTTGCTATCCCCACAAGCCCTCAATTTGTAAGGAAATCAGCACCTCTGACTTCACAACCCAAAGAATCTGATTTTAAGGAAATCACACCTCTACACGAATCAATTTTTCATGAAAAAATTATGAACAATTTTTTCACACCTGAACAAGTTGTTCAAAAAATCTGTATGAAGCACTGAGATTTGAAAGAGCTTATCTCTCTAGAAATCACTTCAACATGTAATTAGTACCAAAAGTTGGTCTACCAAAAGTAAAGTACAGAGCTCGTTCAAAGGAGCTCCTAGTTATATGTACAACTTCAATGGTTATCTCCCTCATCCAACGGTCATATTTTACCTTGAATTTTAAAGATACTTGTATATGTGTCACTCAAACAATGGTTAGTTAGTAACTGAATGCACGACATCATTATATAACCAAAACATGAGTAAAAAAGTTATAGTTTATTGACCAAAATAAATTTTCCAAATGTAAGAAAAATAGATTTCAGAATCTAAGAAAAATGGAAATAGGAGTCTAATCTCATAAGAATTCGGAGTATGAACTTAGAAAAATTCAGATTCTGATCTCATAAGAATTAGGAGTCTCATCTCACAAGAATTCGAAGTCTGATTTTAGAAGAATTTGGAGTCTGAATTCAAAGAATTCGAAACCTATACTTTAGAATGTTTGGATTCTTAATTCAGATAGTTTGGAACCTGAATTCAGATCCTAAAAACATAATTCTCTATATCTATGAATTTATAGGAATCATAGGTTTTAGATGTGAAACTGAATTTTATCCTTAGATAAAAACGTGTTATATTTATATAATTAAAATAGGTAAGCATAAGTTTTCCACGGGGAATAAAAATTTTCATTATCATGATAAATTTTAGGGAAAATGAAATTTTCTTTAAGATTGGGTGTTTGATATTTTCAGGGTTTTTATGATTTTCAAAACATGAAAGAATGTAGAATTCATATGGAAATCTTATTGACTCAACAATCTGCCCAATCACGATGGAATGGAAAAGTCATAAGGAAACCTTATTGACTCAACATGTATATGGGTTAATCAAATTAGATAGCAATCTTTTTTATTCTAAAGGATAATACGATTTGATTTTTCAATTAAGGATCATGTATATTTATATGTGTTTACTTGATGATAGAAACATGGGGTTAGAAAAGGAAAAAATATTCATATCATGTTTATTTGACCATTATATTTGATGAAATATGCTGGAGATATGTCTTATTATTTGGTATTACCTTTATAGATTCAGATAATTCATTATTTTTCCATGTTTCCTAGATTAAAAAGTATTATCATGAACAATTTAATGTGGTTGAATGATATAAAATTCATATTGGGAAGAAAATTAATTTTTTCATCATTTATAAATTTAAGATCACTATGAGAATGTTCTATATGGAAGTGTTATTACGTTACTATAAGTTATTTGATGACTTGATGGAATAAATGAAATTACATGGGAAACATAGTCTCCCACAAGTGAGTAGTCTCTTAAATAGTTCTAGGAAGTTATTTTTTATCTTCTATATAAGAAATTTGGGTAATGTGAATGATTTGTAAAAATATTCCTATTTATTCACTACGATGTGTATATTGGAGCTTTTGTATTGCAGAAATATATTATTTCAATAGAATGGGAAGATCTATAAATTTTATATTAAAAGGTAATATAACTTTTGATGTTATTTTATCCATTTTATATATGATGGGTAAATAGGAAATTTTATGTTAGTATAATATATGGGAATTATATTTTGAGATTTCTTGATTTCTAAATTAATAGTTTAACCATATATGATATTTTGATAAAGATCTATGATGAGAAAAATATTGTTCATTATAATACATAAAATTTTTATTTAATTATTTTTTATTCGAAATTTTTTCTATAAATAAATATCTCTTTCTATTGTGGATTATGGAATAGGGATATTATAGGATATGTAGTAATAAGACATTTCATTTTTGTTAATTATTATTTAAGTGATCTATTCATGGGGGAAATTATAGGACTAGTGGTTGGAGAAGGTTCCATGGTCAATGGTCATTATTATTATGTAGTAAAATATTAAAAATTAGGTAATTATATGTTGACTCTATTAATTACTAGTTATATGTGGTGAAATTATTAGGGTGGTAAAACTTCATTTATATAAAAGAGCATTGGCCTGTGAATTTTCTCAAAAATAATATTTTATTTTTTTCCTATCTATTAGTGTTAATATTGAGTTATATTTTTTCACAATGAATAAAAAAATTTCTCAAATGGTAGCTAGAGAAATATTTATATCCCTAAAGTGTATTTATACAATATATATATATATATATAATTTCATTTGGTGGATAAACATGACCTGAGATATGGGTATATATAGTGTTGTAAAATTATATTAGTTCAGTTTTTTGGTTGTTTTTTATTTTTATCTACTTCATTTATCGATGAATTATATATTTTCAATTCATAATGACAAATTAATGTTAAGTGGATAAACCTATTCAAAAAAAATTCCTCCTAGATATTATAAATACAATTTTGAAAACTTACACTATAATATTGAAGGTGGAATTTGGAATAATTGTCTTGAAAATGATATAATTCATTGGTGTATATTTCTTGTATCATATTTACATACATTTTATATGGATATGAGGTTTTGGTTTTTACCTTTTTATCTATATTATGTTGGGGTATTATTATATTGTTTTAAATTTTATGTGTTGTGTTGAATCCTTTGTGATGAGATTGTATTTTTTATCAACATTAGTATTAGTATAAACATTTTAAAATTTTAATTCATGTTAATGACTAGTTTTTCTAATTTTGAAATTCTCTCGATAACTTGATAAAGAAGCCAGAAGCTACTTACATGTGTGGATGTTGACATTAGATAACATAATTATAAGAAAACTATTAAAATTATGTGAGTATATCATCCATTAAAAAGGAGATCCCTTTAATGAAGTTATAATATCACTAAAGAGGGCGAGATACCCAAAAGATGGGTTGAAGAGGTTCTGAGCTTGATTCGGTAAAGTCCATTCAAGTGTTGAATTATTCACGAAGAGTTTTTAGAAAAGTGAATCTTTCCACAATATATGTTTCATTTCACACTATGTATTTTAAATTTTCAATTAGTGCACATTGGATCCTAACAAAAGTTTCATTGACCTGAGCATATGGGTGTTATGAGCTACCAAAATACATGTAACTATATCAGTATATGTATCAATGTATTAATGTAGGAGTGAATCGATAAGATATATGGTTCATATTCACTCATTGTATCTGTGATGAAACACATAGAAAAATCATGGGAAATCTATAGTCTGAAGAAATATATGGATTATTGTGGAATATATAAAAAACATTTAGATTAAATATTTTGATTAAAAGGGTGATTAAATCAATTTATGCTATGGGATATTAATAATGTAAAAAACATCATTATAACTCTCATTGCTCTTGATTCTAGTTAGGATAGAGTTTATGAATCTTTAGGCCACAAGGATATTTACCATGTCATAAAGAATGCATGAGAACCTCTATGTATGATTTTAAATATTGAATATACTGAAAGATTCATTTTTTAATAGAATTTAAATGATGAAAAATTATATGATATTTGAATATATCATAAATAAGAAAATATCATAGTGAAAACATGGTCATTAATGTGATCAAATTTATTTATTTATAAACCTAATTTCTATTATCTAGTAATGATGATGTCAAACTATAGATAAGTCTAAGGATATGAAACCAAAATTAAGTAAAATATTAAAATATAAATATTAGTGATCTTATTTGGTGAATAGTTAGATTAAATTGTGATGGAAGTTGAGAAGAATAGGGAGATGAAAAATCAAGTAAATTAAGGCCAAACAAGGATGGATTTTGGGAGACTATACAAAACTAAATTGATAAAAGTGACTCTATTATATTATCAAAAAAAATATGGAATAAAAATCGGCATGTGTATGAAAGGTATTAGAAAACCTAGATATTTTTGGGAGATAAATATTTCCATTGAATAATCATATGTTTTAATATATTTATCAAACACTCATGAAATGATGCTTACGAGGAACATAAAATGATACCACTATATGAAAATACATATTGCTAAAATTAGAATAAAACCTTACAGAATATATCAATATTAATTAAATAAGAAATTATATTGAAATATCAAAAAATATCATACTATATATTTATTTCTCAATAAATCACTAATAAAATAAAAATGGGTAGTAGTGAAAAACATCAAGGATGAACAATAGACAACTATGATTTTACATGAACAACAACATAAGAAGAAATAATAACCCACCTGTTAACAACATCATTATAAATTTAGATACACATGCCTACAATAAAAACTAAAAAAATCAAAAATCTTATATTATAAATTATTCAAATAAAGTAAATAATAGAGGGTAATTCATATCTTTCAACAAGATATCCTCTTCATATCCAATACCCCTAAACATTTACCTTGTACATTTATATAGCCTCTACTCCCTCCCTTATCTCTGACACTACTCTACCCTTGTCTATATATCACTGAATATGAATGTACACTAATGATTGTCTAAAAACCCTTATTTTCCTTCCCTTATATTCACTGACATGATTTTCTAATTTTTCCTAAAAATGATCTTTATTTTCCATTCTTCAATTTGATATTATGTCATTACCCCCATTAATTTAGTATAACCCTATAAAAAATTCATCCTACTACATGGGTAATTAATTACTAAAAATTGAAACAAATTTATCCTATAAATTAGTATTTTTATTTAAATTATTTAATTCATATAAATCCATGAGTCTGTTAGTTGCACACAAGCATATGGTTCCTACTTCAAACTATCCCTAACTATAACCACATTATCTTATTCAATATTGAATTTCTTGGAAATCTTTCTTCTTAACCCATGTATGATGTCATTGTGGTATCTCTTAGATGTTATTCATAAACTTCGTAATTCTTTTGATTATGGATTTGGATCCACATTGTCATAGATTATGAAATCACATAGTTACATTCAGAATAAAAGCTTTGGGTTTATCTTCTCTGTTTTTGAATTAAAATCCCATGCTAGATGACTTTGATCTCGGAGTTATGAGCCCCCATCATGATCTTCAAATTCATATAGACATGGAATTATAGAGGTTTTTTATTGAGAAAATTTTATAGGTAAATCCCTACTTTGGAATCCACAATGATGTGAAAATTCTATGATCCATCCTCCTCAATTGATCTTACAAACAAAAACCAATGATTGAATTTATTCACATCAGTATCGATTTCATTCCGTCGACTTCTACAATTTTGTTTATTAAGAATTATCAGACCAGACATACTTAGTTTTAGATCTCTCATATCGGAAAATACATTAGGATATCATGATAAAATAGTGATTCTCTTTAATATTGTACAACTTCAACATCTCATAATCATTAGATTCATTGATTCAAAAATTAATAAAATTTGGGTTTCATTGACAAACTTGATTTGTTTAGTTATAGTGACTCTAAATCATAGGTTGTTGTTGTTCTATAGTTGTTTCTTCATCACAAATTCTTTGATTGGTAAAGTCTATTTCATTCATCTTCTTCCAAGAGAAATTTCAGTTCATCTTGAACGGTTATAACATCCCTTTATGTGATATATGGTTGACACCCATGGATTTGACTAACATCAAAATAGGTTCTCTATAGTGTATTATATAATTTCTAAAATTTTAGTTATGAATAATTTTGGTCTTCAAACAAATGATTTTCACTTCAATGAAAACACATCATGATTTTAAAGTGGCGAGGGAAATATTAAAATCACCATAAAATGCAGATGATGAGGTTAACCTGTGGGTTTTTAAGTCATATGATACATCCACATCAACTATTATGAGGGAATTTTGAAAATTCATATGATGAATAGATCGGAAAGTAATATTGAAATTGAAAATAACTTACAAAAATGAGAAACTTTTTATGATAAAAAACATATGAAATGAAAATGACTTACATAAATATTCAATACCTAAAAAATTCTTTCAAAAGAGGTATATAAATTTTAAAAGAAATATGTTGATTTATAATGACATGAGGAAAGTAAACTTCTCCATTTTTCAGGAAAAATAAAAATTTCTCAAACAAAATTAATTTTTAATATAAACTATAGAACTCTAAAATTTGAAAAAAAACAACCAAAAAATAAAAAAATTGGAATTTCAATTTAAAACCAAAGAAAACAAAATATTTTCTCTTTAATTATAAGAATTTAAACCTCCAATATTTCATAATAAATTAATCTCAAATATCTCAAATTTTAAAGACTATATTATAGGAATAAAATTCCCATCAAATAATAACCAAAAATAAATAATTGTATAATTAAATAAATTTTTAGAATTAAAACCTAAATTATTATTTTTTAAATGTAGAATAAATATTTTAAGGAAATCCACATTAAATTTTCCCAGAATTTAAAATATTGGTCTTCCTTGGCTAAATAATTTAGCAAAATTTGTAGAAGATAATTAATCTCATGAATGAAAAAATTAAGAACAAAAAAACAGATAGTTTTATAATGTATTCTCCCAAATCCACCCTTATAATTAGAAAAGTATTATATCTCTTCTCAAAACAAGTGTTTTTCCAAAAAATGGTTTTTTTTTTAAAAAAATTATTGATATTGAAAATTTTTATAACACTATAATAAACATCACATTTCATTTAATTGAACCTCCAAATATTTTATTTCATCCCAATTCTTTAGCCTTGCATAATTAAAATGCAATAAATAGACAGAAACAGTCGATTATTTGTTTTAAAAACTAAATATGAATAATAATTAACTTAAATATTGTTTTTATTAAATAATAAGAAATTTATCAGTATTAAAAGTTCATTTCATATCCCAACTAAATGAAAGGATTATTAGTTTAAAATCTAGAAAAAAGGTATATACAATTATGATTTTAAATATAACTCCAAAATTTTCACAAAAAAAGTTGAATTTTTATGTGTAACAAAAATAAAATTCCTTGATTGAATCAATAGTGAAATATATAATATTAACAACTATAGAGTAGTAAATTTCTCAATAATTAATAAAATATAATGAATTAAGAAAATTATTGATCAAATATATTAATTTTTTGAAAATTGTTATAATCTTTCTATGTGTACAACATCAATGTACAATTTTTTCACATTTTAAGTCCTCCTACTAACACTTAAAACTTAACATTATCCCAAATTATGAAATCAATGGGGGAGAAACATATAATGAAAATTTTAGTTCAAGTATATTTTTAAATTTAATAGTTTAAAACGAAGTGTCTACTCTCATATTAAAACTTAAATAGAATAATACAAGAAATTCATTCACATCTAAAATATATTTCAGAAGGTACATATAATTTTTTGGAAGTAGAATATTGGAAATTCCAAAAAAAAATCATAAAAATAGAATTTTAATAATAGTTTTTAATAAAAACTAATTGTTTTAGTTATATAAATAAATATCTTTGAAAAAATATAATTAATTCTAAGATGTTAAGAATGATTTTAGTCCTTGTTCAAAAATATATTCTATATGTTGATTTGGGAAAAAAATACACCCATGAATTTAAAATAAATTATCTTAAGTTCAATTCAAAATAAATATATTCCCCCCACACATATTTCATATAATGAATAGATTTAATAAAAAACTCTTATATTTAAAATCAACATTCAAGATATCATGTATCATTTTACAATGAATTAAATTTTAAAATAGAATGAGATAACTAATAATATTTTCCCCCTTTCATTTGGTGTCCTCAAACTAATTCTAAAATCCTCCCTTTTTCAATATAGAATATCCATCTTTATTTATGTCATTAAAGAACTGAAAAGTGTAAAAAAGTGTAGCAATGAGATGAAAAAAATTTAAAATAAAAAGATTAATCTAAGAAAAAGGATATATTTTTTAAATAAGTCTCGAAGAAATTGAAATTATAATTTATCATGGTTGGAAAATGTCAATGATAAAAACTCAAGGAAGAGGGGGTCTATTTTATTTCAAGGTTGGTTGCATTCTCAGAATTAGGGGTGGGATAACTTATTGAATATGTAAACTGAAAAAATTTAAACCACGGGTTTTCTCCCATAAAGTGTAAAATATAATGTATTATTCTATTAATTCCCTATAAATATTAATCCATGATCACTTGCTGTGTAGGATTTCATGATGATTTTTACTTCACTGTTCTTTGGGGAAATCTTATCATGTTCACTCAAAACATCTACCACACCATTATCTATTTATATATTTTTTAAATACTTAGTGGGATTTGGGTTTAATTTACTATCCTGAAAAACTTCGATGCCCAAAATCTCAAATATAATTTGAAAAACATACAACCTTGTAGAAAAACCATCAATATCTATTTAATATTTATCTATGTTTTTCACCATGCTTGAGGCATCAAAAACCCATAAAATGTATAAAATATGTTGTAACCATCCCTCTACTTTAAAAATAAACACTCTCTATTTTTTCCTTAATAAAAAGAGGATAAAAATCTATATGCTATCCTAATAACTATTTATGCCCTAGTATAGAAAAATCACTTAAAATATTTTACGTCATATCATGAAAAGAACTCTTATCCATTTATATAAATCTATCTATATTATCACCATGGTCACATTAAATAAATTAGTAATCTTTATTCTCAAAATGTAATGGTTATTCACTTTCCCTATATTTTTCCTCCCTAATAGAATATTCATTTTCGGATAAAGACACACTAAAATACATTAATAATATTAAATATGAGGGGTAGAAATATCTAAATCCAAATTGGGTAAAATTGAGGGAATTTCATCCTAATATGGAGACATTGGAAACTGAACTCCAACTTAGGAACACTCTCAACAAATCACTTTTCTTAACATGGACCACTTCATGTTCTTTAGAAATATGATCCTTAATATTTCTCTAATTTTCCCCTATCATTTAATATTCTTGTGTGGATCCGTATTCAATATAGTTTATTTTAAAATGTTTGTGCAAAAATTCTTGAATTATTTATTCTAAGAATTCATTTGTATGCTTCTTAATAGAAGCATAAAAAAAATTAGAAATATCTATTAACTTAAAAATCATCAAAAGTTCAGACTCTTTAATTTTTTCCCCTATTTTATCATCACCATCCTAGAGAATCAATTTATCATTTGATGAAACTATAATAAGCCCATATATATAATAATATTCTTCTTGGGATGATTGTTTTATTATTATCACCCTTTATTCCATGCATAAAAAATAAGTGGGTATAGTGATCTTCATTGGAATGTTTAATAGGTTATTCTCCCTTCTAATGGGTTTGGTAATAGACCTATCATCCGAATATACTGAAACAATTGTTGATATCTATTCCCCTAGACCTATTTGTTTAAATAAGGATAATTGTATAAAATTGGTATAAGCACAAAGGTGAAACAATAAATTTCCCCCTAACATCCTCCTAATATACATTTTATGAAAAGTCTTCAAGGGTTTTCTAATTTTGGATTTTTTGAAAACTTATCTATATTATTTAATTAAATTGATGATGTAAAATTATTCCTAATCCCTTTTACTAACCAGAAACATCTTGAAAAAATATCCAAAGGAGGGTGTTATTTTAAGGATTACAAAATGGGAATGTACATGCAAATGGTTTAAAAGTATTAATGTAATTTTAAGTAATTTGGAAGAATGTTATTATTTTTGGACCATTGGGGAAAGGGAATGGGAATGAAGTAATATTGAAAAATAGATTTTTACCTACTTCTCCTTAAATGAAACATTTTTATTCCCTTAGATTATTAATTCTCTCTTTATATTCCTTTTCTATTTATCAATTTAAATTGATGAATAATTATTTCTCTTTGTCAAAAACATGTTTTCCAACATTCTATAATTATCAGTTGAATGATTATAATTTTCATGATTATCATTTTTAAAATCACCTAAGACATTAAGTGGAGCTTCCCTAGGATGTACCCAAACATTATCATGTGTATTCAAAACTGATATGGTGGTGACACCAAACATATTTTATGTAGGTTTTATTTCTATTGCGGTCTAGCTTTTATTTATATGTCCCTTCAAGGTCTCATGTCATTAGACTCGTTTGGATTTTTAGTTTATGAAAGGTGTATATTTGAGAGTATATTTTATTCTAAATAAGAACATATTTCTAATCCATTCTTCTATGAAAGTAGTTCCATACAACTTATATATTACATTTGAAATTAATAGAGATATACATACACTATTTTTGGGAACGTTATCTTGGTAGTTTTGGATTTATAGTGGAAAATTTTTTTAGGAAAACATTTCATTTATATTAATGTTTGGGTTGAATTCTATAATAAGAATTGTATTTATTTAAAAAATGACCCCACTAGACTGAAAGCAATGATTGTACTACGTAAAAGTTTCTTTTTTAGGGGACTCGTTCGGGAGATCCAAATTTGGGTAGCGGGTTCTACAATTTGAATACATTCAAGAGAGCTGGAATTATTCACTATGTGAACTATCCTAGTTTTCACAATAAACTATGAAACTTAATGATGGGTATCACACCTATGAATATTTCTCTTTATAAATAAATTTGTTGGGTTTCAACCATTTTATCAATATTTCCATCAACTCAATGAGAATTTGATTATAAAAATCACCAATACAAAATTGATCAACATCATTTTCGTTGTATGGAGTGAGAATATTATTAATTATTTCCATCATGTGGTGGATAGAAAGATGGATTGTAGGGGAATTAAATATGAATAACATTAAATATATCCCATGTTTTATAGAATATATTCACTTTTCATAAAACTTTTCATGCTCTTGTTACTCACCATAGTGTCCATATTTCTGGGGTAAAATTTCACAACAAATAAATAGAATACATGGTCCCAAATGTCAAAAAAAAATTATAATATAAATTAAAAATAAACATTTTATCCCTTTTATTAAAATATAATAGGAGCACCCTCGTACTAATATCAAACCTACTAGGATAATTTAATTTAAATTGCTAAACAACACTATAAATTTATTAAATAAAATATAGAGTAACCTTACTATGATAAAAATTGAAATAGGGAAACCTAAAGGCGTAAGATTATTTCATCTCATAATTCATAAATCTATAGGAAAATTATAAACATGATAGGCTTCTAGAAATTGTTTTTAGTCTAAAATGTTTAATCCTTGGACTCCTGGAATTATGATTCCAAGGTTGAGGTGGAACCCTATTATTATTTCACAACTCAACCCATTTAATTTTTATATTTTCCCTTTAATACCTGTAATTTCATTTTAGAGTTGAGATTTTATTAATTTTATACATTAAATAATTCATCTTATATTTTTAGGATTCCAATTTATGCAAGACTGTTAATGTTTAAATGGATTAATAATTTTTTCATAAATTGTAAAAAATGTATATAATTTAAAAAAATTAACATATTATTTAATATATATATATATATATATATTTGATTATTTTTTTCATTGATTTTGCTTAGTTGTATGATTCTTCCCCAAATATGGAGTGAAAATTTAAATCCAAAAAATTTTATTAAGAAAAATTAATTTTTTTGCAAACATACTTACAACTAGCTAGTGATGAGAGGGATGACCCATGTAGAAGTATAAGGGTGTTAAACCATAAAAAAATTGAAACCCAATATGAAACAAATTTGAGATGTTAAGATTAGTGATATTATGTAATAAAAAGTGATATAAAATAGTGGTGGATGTTCAAAGGAAAAGAATAAAGGAAAATCAAGGAATGGAATTCAAAATAAAGATGGATTTATAGAGATTATACTGAAAAATTAAAATTCGTCTTGGTGATCAATCTATCCTAATGAACAATCCTATGTATTAATATTTATATTTAAAACTCAAAAAAAGAATGATTCTTCAAGGTGAAAATATAATTTCATATTTTTCAAATTGAATAAATTAAATTTATGTTACAAAGGAAAAAAGTAATCTTCTACTCTTCACATATTAGTTCGTAGAGTAGGGGAAAAATTATGAACATGAGGAACTAAAAATGAGGACACTTGACCAAAATAATCCATGTATTACTTCTAATGAAACCTCAGCTAATACACTAGTCTTTGTGAAATAGGATCTGATTTTCAATTACCAATACATATCAAACTCTAAATTTATTTCCTTATACATCTCTAGGGAATTATGAACATAATTTATTAAACAACATCCACAAAAAATGATATACTTCTATAAATATTATTGGATAAATAGAGAATAAATTAATGATTAGATCATATGGGCTCACAAATAAATTTATCCACAAATGCTTAAAGAAAATTCTATGAAAAATGATAACATCTTGAAGTATAAATTGATAATATAATATAAATACAATAGAATTTTTCTTCATATATAAAAATATACTCATCCTCTTTAGTTCCCTATAGGTCCTACCCATAATGCTACTCTATCCTATAGTCTAGTACAAATATCTTATTTAACTCTACCCTTGACTGTCCTTTACTCATAATGACTTTCTTCTAATGAATTTTTAATCCCCTCTTTTATTTCCACCAACAATACATTCTAGATTTTCTAATTTGACATTACGATCGTCAATAATTTATTTTATTTACATAGACATTCTATCACTATCGCCATCACTTTAGTAAAACAGTCAAATAACCTCACCCACTATATAGATTATAAATTTATACCAATGTAATTAAATTTATTTCATAATTTATTATTTATATTTATGGTATTTAATTCATGGAAGACATGAGTTTTTCAATTTCACTCACTTTAGTCCTTCGAAATTTCATTGACTATGACCACACTAGTTTCTTAAACATTGATTTGACCATAAATATTCTTGGAAACCCATGAAAATTTTTATTGAATGAAACTTAGATGACATTCATAAAGTCATTCATTATTTTGAATTTAGTACGTGATTCATTATTTAAAAAACTTTATACAACACTCATTTCATCATTAAATTTTTTAATATTTATATATTCCCTTAATGGGAATGAAAATATCTCGATTTTCACTATGGATCCTGTAGTTAATAAACCCCCATTATGATCCAACATCACCTATAAACAATGAATCATTGATGCATTTGATCGATCACCTCATGTTTCTATGTAAATCTCTACTTTTGGAATCCACACTAGTGGGAAACATTGAGGCCCCTCTATCATAGAGACTTGATCAAACAAATTGAAACCACAAATTTAATTTCTTATAATTAATATTTATTTAATTCAATCATCTTTATAATTGCATGTTTTTTCTGTAGCATATTGAAATTCATTTGTATTGGAATACTTGTATCAACATCTCATTTATGTTTCAAGAAATAAATGTTGACGATAAATGAACTTGTATATCTTTAATATCCTAGACTCATTAGAGGCCTTAGTTAAAAGTGATACACTATTAGATTTTATAAAATATTTCTCATTAAATTAATTTAATTTCATTAATCACATTATTTACATGGAGCTCATAGTTTAAATCAACCATGATATTCCATTGTATTATTATAATTTAAGGTGATTGTTACCTCCGAGTCATTATATTAGTGGGTATGAATAAGACTAACTAAATTATGAAAAAATTAATATTTCTAACATATGAATAAAATGAATTCATTAGTATTAATTTTTTGAGATATTAAAATAAAACCATTTGAATTTGAAAAATATTCTTTTTCTTAAAAACAATTTCTCTATGTACAATAGTTTTTTATCATAGAAAAATTAGTTATTCAATATAAATTAATCATTTCAAGTAAATGTGTAGAAATTAAATTTAATCAAATATTTTAATGTTCATCTAATAGTTTCTACATGGAAACAAATAAAGGTGAACCTAGTTTTATGGTTAAAAATACATTTGTATAAAAATAGTTTTGTTTCTTTTTGCATACTAATTTTAAAATGAATTTAAATCAATTATATAGATTCTATATTGTAAAAAGTATTCCATATTTTGAATCATAATAATTAATATTATGTAATAATGTCAAATTATTATGATTTATTTTCAATAGAAATCGAGATAAAAATTTATTAAAATGTTAATGGATAAAAGTAGTCAATGATGGGTCAAAGTAACAAGATAAGGGTAAAAATGACCTAAAATCATGATGAAATACATTTTTTTGACTAAACGTCCATTTTATATCATTATATGTTAAACATTTAACAAATTTGGATCCAATTTCTACTGATGTTTAATTTATTATATTTTAATATTATTAATAAGTATAGGTGCCCCACTCCTCACTCATAAAAGGGCAACCACTCTCCTATATTCTAAACACTATTTTACCCCTTTATTAGGCCCAACCTCTTCCCAAATATATTCTAAATTCCCTTTCCATGTACTAGATTTTATTATCTTCTTAAAATACTAATCCAATTTTAGATAAGAATATATTCTATTGAGTTTTCTCACAGAACTGGTCTATGTTCACATCCAACATTTTCAAGTTGTGTTCTTCTTATACATCCTCTAAATCTATGGTATATCTATCCTATATTAGATACTCGGGTAAAATCAATATACTGATATGTTATAAGGATTATGGTACTGTAAAAACTAATATTTTAAAAGAGGAACATCATGTTTGAGAGTGTATATTACATGATAAAAAAACCTTAAAAGATAATGTTACACCCTAAGATTTTGTTGTATATTTATTTTAAAATTCAATCACTTTTATATCTTTTGGAAACTATAACCCTAAATATAAATGAACTGTAACATATTATATTATTATATCAAATCTTTAAATTAGTGGATATGAATATTACTAAATAAATAATTAATGATATATGTTATATATATGTATAAAATAAATTGAATGTTTATATGTGGATTTAAATAAAATAACAATCATTTGAATAAAAAGTAAATGTTTTCTAAATGGCAATATTTTTTTTCTAAAAAGTTATTTGGTCATAGAAGACCAACATTTTTTAAAAATAATTTTTACTGATTTTCATATGTATTTCAAAAAATGTACTTCATTTCATAATTCATCATATAAAAATATATTAGGCAATATTTTTGGGATTTTATCGGAAAAATTCATTTTTCAATGATTAGTGAGAAACATGGTCTTTATAAAAAACTACCATCTCATTATAAAAAATTACAAGAAATATTCTATTTTAATTTTAATTTAAAAGTAAATTTATTCAAAGTATTTATTTTTTAATACAAATTACATCATTTTAATCAATTTAATATATAATTATAATGTAAAAACATATTAAATTTTCTAATGTTTTTATTTTATAAAATTGTATTTCTACATGTATATGGGTTTAATTTTAAATTAAATTCTTTCAATAATATATATATAATTTGGAAAAAGGGATTCTATGTTTTTAATCTACCTACTTTATATTATCTAATTAGGTAAAGTTAATTTTTAACTATATTGAATAGTTAAAATTGTAAAATTTATTTATCACGATAAAGGTAAAAAAAATATTACCATGGTACTACAATAAAATAATAAGGGTTAAAAATAACCCAAAAAATCTATAATTTTAGTTTTTAGTGATTTTTTACATTATATATTATGATTATTGAAAACATTTCATTTTTTTTGTGGCAAGAGAAAACATGGGTGTAAAGCTTTATTTTCCAAAATTCCATGTGTGTCGCCTCCCCCACTAATAAATGCCACCTCTTATACACTCATATTCACACTTAAAAATCCCATTTTTTCATCCAAGAGCTATGAAAATAATGTACTTAAATACATACCCTCAACCTAGTATCCTTTGTTTTATAATAAATCTATCATATGAAGGATTTTGGTGAAATCCTAATGAATATCTCTAAATATTAGGTAATGTAATTAAACCAAGAGTTTAATTAATTTATTCTTACACCCCTTAAAAATATTATTAGACCATGATTATATAATAACATAATTATTTGTTTAGATATATTTTTAGGTTAATGTCCTATAACCATCTCCACCTCTTCAAAATGGGAAATGATAGTATTGATCGTGTGTATGGATGACTACCACCCCATGAACACACACAATTCATTTTCCATCACAACTTATAATATATGTATATAGTTATTTATATAATGAATATATGTGATATTTATGATATAATTATACTTATATAATATAATATCACCTATAAAAACTTAATTTCCATTCCTTAGTGAATATGCTAACGTCGCTCTTGTGTACATGGAACAACTTCCTCAGGAAGCATTGTGATTTGATTTTCCATTACGTTTTAAATAGAAAGTAATAATGATTAATTTAATAAAAATTTATTATATTAATTATATATTATTAATTATACAAAATAAATATATTATATACTTTATTAACATATTATCCATTGAAAAATGATTACTTTATTCCTATATACGGTGAACTGTCACCTCACGAAGTGATGTGATCTATTTTTATTAGTTTATCAAATGGATTGTATATGTAAGGCCATTTAAAAATATTATATTATATATATATATATATTATAATTATTATATTGTGAAGATAAAATATCTCTTACCTTATTTACATTACAATAATAAATTAGTGGAAACGTTACTCATTTGTATGTATGGTCTACCGTCTCCATAATTGTAACATAGTTAATTTTTTATAACCATATTTCATGGTTGGTATAAAAAGTATAATTTTTGTATAAAAATTATAATAGGTCATTTTTAAAATTATTTATGGTATTAATTTTTAATCTATATGGCTTTAGTGATATTTACAAATTAATTTTTTGACATGTTAGTTTTTTATAATAATATTCCTGATGAGTAATTAATTTTTTAAGTAATTGAATATGGCATAGTAATATTTTAAATAGATAGAATATAAACATGTAAATTTTATTAATAAAGTTAATAATTAAATTAAGTTTATTATTTTATGATAAAATTATTGTACATGATAAATCGGGATCAATGTAAGGGATATTTCTTACCCACCATTTTCTTGGTGTTATAGTCGTTCTCTCTCTAACCTACTTTCTCTCTATTTAATGTTATGTAATGATTATAAATTCATTATATCTTTCTCTCACATGTATGAAAAGATTAATATTACTTAATTTTATTGGTTAATACATGAATCATGACTATTTCTTTAAATCTTTCATTATGGAATCTATTTTCATTATGTTATGTTGTAAGATTATGAAACCCATTTCTTTCCTAGAGTAATTATTATTTTATGCCTTATGATTTATATACATATGTGGAATTAATATGAATGCACATGAAATAAATTTTAATGGTGAACCATAAATTATATATCCTTCCAATGCATTGGATAATGTTTTATCATCATGATACATCATGTATCCGATTTGGGAGCGAACTTTAACTATTATGGGACATTGTCCACAATGTAAAATTGTCTTTAAAGTTATCCTTAACTTATGTTTGTAAATTTTTTTCCATAATTTCCACTTTAAAATGATTCCAATATCAAATTATGCCATTCTTTTTATGTTATGAATCTATTGGATTACTCATGTACCTTCTATTTTATGATATCATGTTATTCCTTTGACTCAAATGTTATGCTTCCTTATCATCCTTATTCCCTTAATATAATTTTTAGATAACCAATTTATTTATATATTTCCCTAGGTTATTCCAAGTTAATTTATCAGATAAAATTCATTTTATGAGATCACTATAAAGAATAAAATATGGATTCAATTTATTCATTTCCTTTTATTTTTTGAGAACCGTGTTTTACAAATACACTGGTCCTTTACGATACATGTGTTGTATTAATAGATATTTATGTTTAAGAATCATGTAAAAATATGGCTCAAATGTCTTGTTTTTCTATAGTCACATCCATTTTTCACCCACATTACGTAAAATTGGATATGAATGTATCTCTTAATTATACATGTGGAATACCGCCTCTACATTGAGATATAATTCATTTTTTATCACCAAACTTAATGGTTCATTATTATGATGGATTTAATATTTATATATGATATTTATGAAATAAGTTTTTTCTTTAATTATTATATCTTATCTTCCTTATCATCTAATGGAAAACAAAAACTTCACTCAATACAATATTGGGACTAAAACATCTACAAACAGATGTGAATCATTTTTTATTTATCATTCAATTGAATTGTAATAATGATATATTAAATGAATATAAATATTAAATATAAAATAATAATGATTCATTAATGGTGACTTAATATTTACCTTTATTTTTTTCATCCATCACAAACTATAAATATCACTCGTGCATACATACAGAATACCATATATAGAAAAGTGATGTAATTCGTATTTCATCATCATTTTGTACGAATGGTTATAAATGTGTATATAATGAAAAAATTAGATAATAATTTCATGGGTAATATATTTTTATGATGAAACTAGAACAAATGTTTTTTTAGATCATCCCTAGAAAAAAAGCTGATTTTCTCCCAAATGTTCATTTTAAGGAAGAAATGTTAATAAAAGAAAAATTAGAAATTATAAAGGAATGGTACATAGAAATTTATAAATAAATATGGTTTTGAGATAGATTTTTTAAATATACAAATTTATTGAATAGGATTTATGATATTGTATTATGTAAAATGAGACATGAGGTAAGATATTTCAATTATAATCACATATCATTTTTGGGTTGTCTTTGATAAATTTCAATTGATGGAAATTATATATATTTTCATTTAAATCTCATTGAATTTTTTATTCTATAGTAATTCAATTAATTATTATGTATTATTACTAGTATACTCACTTTGGAACATAAAATTATCAAGAAATATTTTTTAAAGAAAAGTTGACATTATTTCCTCTTTGATTGATTAAAAAAAATTTCATGTCCATGTTCTTCAAAATTATTTTATGGAAGCTTTCGCTGAAATTTGAAATTTCTTAAAATGTTCATTTTTATTAAATTTTTCCATATTTACAATGGATTAAAAGTAAATATTTTTAAAAATAATTTTTAAAAAATGTTGTTTTTGACATTTTTATAGAAGTGTGAAATGAATGTACTCTTTTAATGTATATGGTATCAATAGATTTTCAAGCAATCACTATCATTAGTTTCGTTAAATATTAATTTACAGGTTATCATATTTATTTTAAAATAATAGTATTTTCTCAATATTCTAGTAATTTTTAGTCAAAAATGTTATCAAAACGAAAATGTTTCATTTTTTATGTTTTCAATGAATTTTTTGAATGATATTTTAAAGTTATTTTTCATCTATGTAAACATCCATTATGGATTTTTTTTGATTCAAGGGGAATATGACTATAATATTAAATACACAATTATGAATCACTTATAATGATGATGATCTTAGTATCATTACATGAAACCATTTAGTTCCAATTGGTTAATTATTTTATGCTGAGAAAATGATTGCTCTTATTATACAATACACTTTATTTATTTGGATAGATTATTATTATGAGAAGATTAAATAATTAAAATCCCCATTTTTTCCAGTTTTATGATATGATGACATGTTAAAAATTTTATTATCCTTTTCCTTAAATATATATGGGTTTTATTATGTGATGAGTGGCCCAGGAAATATATATCCCCCTAATGTATTGGATAAAAAATGATATCCAATGAGATGATAAAGAATCGAATATGGAGTGAAACTAGTTAAGTAATGAATTGTGTTCACTATGATAGTCTTGGGAGTGAAATATGGATAATTATTGAAGGAATATGGAGTAAAACCATTATAATAAGGTATCTTTAGCAGCTATCCTTGACCAATGAAAATATTTTGTATGATTATGATTATATCAAAAAAATTATTTTATGCTTATGATATGTTTTCTTTGTTCATGATTGATTATTCATGGTTATACACTCTTATTTCATATATCTTATAATTGATAACCCCCTATTCAATAATTCATTATTAAATATCTTTGAATAATTGGGTGTGACTTTCGTATGTTCTGATCATGTTCTCATAACCATATGCTTATAATCACTTAGGATCTAGGATTGATATCTCCTTTGTTTACTCTTTCTGATAATCTAAGTTTACTCTTTCAAATGATTACCTTTTCCTATGTTATTATGAATGTTATTAAGTAATAAATTTCTATAATGGGATTAATTAGAGAAGAAACATGTTGTATATGATGAAGATATATTAAGAAATATGTGGATTATATATCTAGTATCCAAATATACATACCATTTACACTACATGGGAATGTATAATTTTATATTTATTTTTTATACACCATAAATAATATAGTATTTTTGTTCTTTATCTTTAAGATTCCTCACACAGCCTTCCAACAACATTGGTTTCATCGGTCACACTTTCTTTGATCAGTTACAGTGAATCACAGTCTTTGGTTGTTCTTGTTTGAGAGAGATTGGTTATTTAACAAAACATTAATCGTTTACACAATGAGGATCAATTTTCTTCTTCTGTGAGTTGTTGTAGATCATTAGGAATGCATAAAAATAACCTCATTGTGGTCTATATTAAACACCCATGGATTCAATCAGTAAATATAGGTAATTTTTCATAACTCAGTTCAGTTGCTCACATTCTATTTTAAATGACTTCGGTTTACGTCCAAACCAATTTCACATTGAGATAATCTCTTCATATTATAAATGTATCTAGATAATTGTTATGATTATCGGTGAATTAATACTATGGGGATAACTAAAAATTTAGTTTCATATATGATATCACAATCTTAAGTCTTATGAAGTAATTTTGTAGTTTCAAGTAATTAATAGCTAGTAAATTCTTCTGAAAATTGAAAAAGGAATATGAAAACTAAAAAACATGTTATAATAAAAAAAAATTAACAATGAATATGATTTATGTAAATATGTATGGATTATAGAAATGGTTTCCAAATACATATTGAAACTATAAAAATTAATATGAAGATTGTTAATAACATATAGAAGTCATAGGGAAGATGTGGTGGATTTGGGAATGCATAAAATGATTGTTTAATTATTAAATTATATAAATTAATCTTTCGTCTGAATTTAGGAATGAAGAAAATTCAAACCCAACACAAAATGTTTGGGAAGTATATTTTAATGCATAAAAAATTATAAATCCCTGGATTATAAAAAATGGTGTTATATATCACATGAACGTATATCGGAATTACCTAATGAATGTGTAGAAGTATGAGGTCAGTATTTAACCATTTTAAATTGAATCTCACTCATATTTATAGGCTTACAAATAAAAATTATTGGGATGAACCAGATTAGTGTTAGTAAGGACTTATTTTTCGATGGATTAATGAATGCCCTATTGCATTGACCATATATTTTTGAAGATAAAACTAAAAAAAATATAGTAAAGTAGGATGTTTATTGAGATGTATCGTGGATGAAGATATTATGTCAAAGGGAAATAGAACATAAGGAAATTATTTTCAATTTGTGGAAGAAAAATCTTTTATTATCTATGTTGGAAAGCTGAAAATAGTATCTGTCATAAAATATTGGATCAAAATATCTGAAAAAAGTGGAAGTTGATCATAGAATTGGTTTTAAGAATCATACCCATACTAAAAAAATTCACTTATAATGTTTTAAATACTTCCATTAAAGGTAATATAATGAACAAAAATCATAATGGAGTTTATGTTTAAACAAAGGAACCAATGCAGTTAGACTAAATTAATGTGTATAGGAAAAGGAAGATGAATTCCTCAAGTGGATAAACGTCTTTAATCGCATTAATTGATTATTTTACCATAAATAAATGTATTATATTAATGTCCCATAATTATAAATCTTTAGAATGATTTAAGATTCTATAGATCATAGATAAATAGAAATAGGGTTTATCATTGGTGATGTTGACATCAATTTATTTTACTAAATATACCAATAGATTAATCATACAATATATTAAAGAAAATGGAATAAAACATGATTTATATTAACCAAGTACCCCTCAACTAAATTTGTTATATTAGAATAATAATACATGTCTTATTGACATGTTCCAGAAAATGATTACAAATCTTGAAACATAATTGTTTTTTACTATCAACAAAAATTGTTGTAATTATTTCAAATAAATGTTCTTATGCCCAAAAAAGATATGTATTACTATTAATTGTGATTTAGGATGAAACTAATTTTAAAACACTTCAGAGTATTTTGGAGTTATTTTTTAATTGAAAATATAAATATATGGAAGTAAGTGAGATGAAAAAGAAGATGAAGGAATATTCTTTTGTTATATACCAAATGAAAGTTCTTACTGATGTTACAAAATAATATCATAAAATATTATTTTTGTGATAATATTACTAACCATTGAATGGAGAATGATGTTAAGAATTATTCTATGATTGAATATGGGGATGATTTTGTAAATGTTGGATCTATAGAAAAAAAGAAATAGATATTATAACCTCAAGAAGATAGCCCTGATTCTACAAATACTAGTGATGATGGAGGAAACATGATGATTACAATCATAGTTTCATGTAAAAAGAATCATTTGGATACATAAAATATAATTTTTGATCCAAGTATGGGTGTTCAGAATCAAAAGAGAATCATGGAAATCTTTTACACTAGTTTTTTCTTTTTGGTTGATCCTAAATGCATGGAAAAATATATTGAAAACAAGGAGTGGATTCAACACATGATTGAATATCAATATCAAATAAAGAATAATTATACATGGGAACTATTTTCAATACATAATGAAAAAAATATTATTTCCATAAAAATTGTATTCAAGAAAAAAACTCTTTAAGTATGTAAGTGTAGTAATAAATAAATACTGAATTGTTTATAAGGGACATTCACAAGTAAATTTCATTGATTTTGATGATAAATTTAATCCGATGGCCATACATGAAACCATCCAATTTTTTGTTGTTGTTATTTATCAATGAAATTTGAAAAGATTAAATATTGATGTAAATTCATTATTTCTAAATTTTAAACTTATTTAATATATTTATTTGGAACAAACTGAACGATTTTAGTTTTAAAATTATGGCATTAATGTTTTCAAACTAAAAAAGGATCTATATGGATTAGGTCACCCCCATTATCATGGTAGATTAATATTGATTATTAATTAATAATAATAATTTTTTTGAATGTATAGGTGGATAAAAACATGTATTTAAAGAAAATCAACACTATATAACACATTTTGATTTTTTTGTTAATGATATCACGTTTTTATGAGGAAAAAGTGTGTGAATATTTTTCTAATCAGACGTAGAAGAAATTTGAAATTTCATTTCATGTTAAAATGAATTTCTTCTTGGAATTAAAAATTACCTACTTAGATGGTCATATTTTAATATCATAATAAAATTCTTCTAAAGATTTGTTGAAGAGGTTGGGAAATGTGGAATAAATATGGGTATATACTTCAATATAAGTGGCAATAAAGATATGAAAAGGTGATGAAGGTAATGTGGTAAATGAAAAAGAATTCAAAAAACTCATTTGAATCCTATGGTATTAATCTAATTAAAGGAATGATATTTTATTCTTTATTACACTTTGTGTTATGTTTTAGTAAAATAATAAACAATCTCATTTTCATTTAGCCAAAAATAATTATCAAATATTTTTATAATACATAAAACTGTCAATTTCTAAAATAAAAAGAATGAGTGCATAGTTTGAAATTATTTTTAGATGTTTATTATGAATGAGATATGGATGATATAAAATTAACATTATGTGTATTATTCTTCTTTGGATAAATTTTTTTCACATTTAATTCAAATAAATAACCCACATTCACCATAAGGTCTACTAAGGATGAATATTTTGTTACTACATAGGAAACCACAAAAACGATTAGTGTGAGATCATATCTTGAGGTTATGTACTTAAAATTGGATACAAATAGAATTTAAATTTAAATAATAGATGTATTATTAATCTTTATAAAATACACTTGATCATTCCACATCAGAAGTTAACAATTTTAAAAATCTTTTCTCGAAGTAGAAGTTTCAAGATAGTTTCGTTAATCTACAATTTGTTCTATCTGGAGAAAAAAATTTTGACAATGAGAAATAAAACGTATAACTAATACATTATAAATATTATGTTTGAAAATGGTGGGTGCATCTTAAACCTCAATAATTTCATATAGATATTTTGAGTTTCCTCCTTTATAACTTATAGTTAAAATTCTTTAGGTGATGTTATTTCTATAGAAAAATATCATTACCCTATATGTTAATTGTTATTATCTGTGTCTTGAGTTTTGAAGGAGAAAAATATACTTAATTTGTTTCATGTTATACTTTATAATAAACATGATGAATGTAAGTTTAGAGCTATGGATTTTTAGTAAAACATTGAAATCTAATATCATCACTCTTATTAAGTACACTGATCTGGCTCATATAGACATAAATATGATTATTTTCTAAACTATTATTGTTGAAACCGTTTTATTGAACCCTTTTTTTTTTAAATTTATATTTCATTCTTATAATATGGAAATAAATGGGAGATTTTTCAGCATTAATAAAAAATCTAAAAAGGATATTGTTCAACCATTTGTGATGGTGTTATATATTTTTCAATACATCTACTGGTCTATAAACAATTTATAATTTTAAATATATGTATTTATTAAGTGTAGTTTCTATCTATAATAAGTTATTTAATATTGATAAGTCATTTGCTAAATACAAGTGAAGATATCATCCATTGAAAGGAGATCCCCCATATTATGTTTGTAGTTCATTATAGTTATTGATTATCCTGAAAGATGAGTTAAATGAGATATTAGGTTGATTGAGAGTTTTTTGAGAACAAGTGATAAAATTTTCCAAAAGGTATATATATGTAAGTATCTTTTTTACCCAAATTATGTGTCATTTTACACTATTTTTATTCAATTGGTTTATAGTGTATGTGTGAAACTCAAAAGAATGATAATTATAGAAAATATATTTTAATAAAGGTTTTCTATTACTGATCATAGGTGTCATCAATCAAGTAAAAAGTTTAATCAATATGGGAATATGTTTTATCAAGCTAATCATCTGTATGATCTGAGATACCGATGTATGTGTAACTAAACAAGCCTATCTGGAAAGGGATGAGTGTATATGTGAAACCATTGTGCCTATATATCGAATAATCTCTATGTATATTTGTTTAATCACTATATAAAATTCTATAAATCCTATTAATAGAAGAAATATTCATATTTCAGTGGAAAATATATGTAAATTTTGAATTATATATTTAGATTAAATTTGATTATAAATCATTCAATTATTTTAGATATTCTTCACGGATAAAATATCATGGTCACTATCATTGACCACAATTCAAGTTGAGATCAAATTGGAAGAACCATATTAGGTATTTTTTGGAGTTTGAGGAGTTTTATATAGCATGTAGATGGGACACATCATAAATAATTCATGTGAGACTTTATGATTATGTGGAAATATCACGTGAACTGAAAGATGTTGTTTTGTAGAAAATTTAAATGAGAAAAACTATGATATTAGAGTATATCATGATGATGTAAAGAGTTGAGTCTTCATCTAAATTTATGGGAATGGTTTAATTTTGTTAATACTAATGATAATGAGTTTTAATGAGTTGATCAGATCCACCAAGATTAATGTATATTTCTATAACAATAGTGAAACAATATTCACAAAATATTTGATGAATATAAATAATCAGAAATTAAGATAGATAAGGGGACAATAATTTCATAGATATGAAAAGTTATGATATCTTATCAAAGAATAAGAAATGAGAATTTCCATCGAAAATTATTCTGTATAGAATATGAATAAGATCAACTTATGGAGAGTCGATTTTGGCTCATACATTTAATAATGATTATAATTCAATTGGATTTATTTGTTAGATGGAAGAAATATTATATCTTTATTATTCCACTACTTGTCAGCTGATCGAGATCATACTATTTATTAAATCTATTCAAAATTATAAAATTTTGGTTCTGTGTGGGGGAGGGGGGATAGAAACCATTATACATCGAGGATTAATTTATAGTTGGAAAGGTGAACCTCATTGAAAAACATTTTATGACCCATTTCTTATTAGCACATTTTTATATATATTACTGATTAATTAGAAGATGGTCTTATGGGTTAATTAAAAACCTAAGCCAACTATTTACCCCTCTCCCTCTTAGTTCCTTTCCATACTTGTTCAATCTACTTTATATTTGTCAACCATTTTTAATGATCATGCATATTTCTAGGGATTCATCCTTTAGTTTTTTCATATTTGATTGTAAAAATATTACACTAAAAGGTAATTCCCTCTATATAAGTATTTAAACACTTGACCCTAGTCATCTCCAATTACCTTAAAAGGGAAAGCATTGGGTATCATCATTACTCAGGTCAATTACATAGGTTGTGTCTTTTTTAGATTAATTCATAAAAAATTAATGATCCATGATAAAACATATCATTCAGTGGTTCAAGATATATATTTAAATATTATTAATTTCTTCCATTTATTTAATCACAAATCTATTTTTGTATATCTTCATTTCAATTATAGAAAATATAATTAGTGGGTGGTTAGGGTGAAAACCCATTCCTAGATTCAACAAAATAAATCATCCTAAGTATATTCCATGGTAAATCTAAAATTTATAGTCCCCCTTCCATGTGAAACCCACTACTAAAAGCTTGAAATATACACCTAACTAATAGGGTCACCAATATGTTTTGTAGGTTACATGAGATGATATGATCTTTAGATAACTAACTATTTTGGTCACCTATACTAAATGATTGAGGTCTTGATGAGTTATTAATTTTGAAGGAGCATAAAATTTTGTATTTTATGGTGTTTTAAACATATCACCATATATTTTTTATAATAAAATCATTCATTACACATATATTTTCATGACACTAACATCTCAATTAATGAATCTAATACTTTTCAAAAAATTAAAATTTTCAACCAAATAAATTTATAATCATAATAAAACTAATAATGAGTGTTAACCATATATAATAAAATATTATTAAAATATTCTAACCATACCCAAATGAATTACATGAACATGGTACATGAAAAAATTATAATGTCTAGGATTAAAAGTAAAAAAAAACCCAATAATGATCATGTATATGAATATCATTGGGAGACTGAAGATTAATTATTAAGTGAGTTGATAAAAAGGTATTTTAGATTCTCTCAAATGATACATGGTCAATATAACATTAGTCATTACACTGCAAGTTGTAATTCTCTAATAATCAAAACTCTAGTAATGGTATTCTTAGATAACTCTCTCATTAGGAGCATACAATTATTAGTTTCTTTAGTTAATGATTCATGAGATTTAGAGTTATTTTATTGAAATATTTATTAAAAAAAATATAATTTATAATTTGGAGAATAATTGGAGATATAAAGTAATAAAATAGATGAACATTTCTTGAATTTGGAAAAATCATTTCATGACAGGGAATATGCTATGCGGAAATTGAATAATAGAAGAAAACGTTTTCATGTATGTGAAGATCTCAACAAAATAGTAATTATTTTCATCGTTGTTGTTTATTAAGGATAAAGGAGACGATATTTTTATATGGTTGTTCATTTCCAAATCGTATTCACTCCATAATTTCATGTTCTATATTCAATTATAGTATATAGTGTTTCCAATTTCAATCAGTAGAATGTTTGGGTTTCTGATTTAATTTGAGTTTGAGAAGTCACTTCCCAATACTTCAATATCTTTGTAAATATTATCTACATATTTAAAAAGAATTAAGAGTTTCAAAATATTTCCCATTGATTAAATACATTAAACCATAATTTATTCAATATATTTGTGAATTTTGAATATTTCATTAAAGATCATAAAAAGTTATTTAAGAGATTTGATACTTGTTTTTTGGATATGAGTGTTACCAGGTGTTATAATGTATTCAACATTACAAAATTATTTGTGTTGGTAAATTAAAATTTAGAGATTAAATTCTATAAGGGTAATGAGACTCGGTCATAATCAATGATATCTTCTAGTGAGAGTTAATATATATTTTTTATCATGTTTTAATAGAAGAAAAAAGGGGAACATTTAATAAATTTTCGAAGGAACCTAAAACATGTGTGGGAATGCCATTATATCTAATTAAACTCAATATAGATATTATTCATTTTTAATGTCCTTAATGAACTTATAAGGGTCTAGGACTATCTTCTTACTCAAGCTGCATTGTTCTTTGTTGATAATAAAATAAACAAGTGTGGAGTAGGGTTCAAATAGTTAAGCACCAAGGATGTTTAAACTCAATAATAAGAGTGTTTAGATTTTATAAAAACATATTATGTCATGTGAATTTTTTACACAGTCTCTCTAAAATGCATGTAATTTTACTAGTTTGATTGATATTTGATGCGCTAACCATCACTAGATTATTTAAGAGATTTTATTAGATTATTTTTAAATGAACTGATTAACCCCTAGTGCATCTAACTTTTCTTTCATAGGGATCATGAATTGGTATCATGAAAAATTTTCTGTTGAAGACCATAGTTTATTCGTATTGATAATATATTTTTAATAATTTTAATATTGTGTGTGAATTCAATGAACAACAAAGTTTTTCATGTTATTAATGGAAAATCATTTCACTTGAAAATGGAGAGGATGGTTCCATATTTTCTATTACATGTTTATTTATTTATGAATGATGTCAATATTATTGAAATTAATAAAATAATAACTATCAATGGTTGAAAAAATATTAAACCTAATGGGAGAGAATATAATTTATTAACTTCATATCTTTTTAATAAAAAATTAGTTATTATGTTTTTAACGACTGAACCTAAGGAACCCACAAAAACATTACCTAAAGAACAAATTATTGAACTTTATAAAATAAATGAATCTATGAAATAGTGTACAGGAAATTAGGAGATAAGGCACAATATCCACCACATCGAAATTCATCACAATCTAACTGTCATGAACTAGGTCGGCTCCGGTGCCGGGTCGAATGGAAACCGAGCCTGGTTTGAGACAAAATGGTATCAGTGGAGTTTTTGTTCTTATTAGTTGGGGTGTCACGTAGATCATATATATCATTGTTGGTACTCGAGTGGATGGTATGGGAAGAGCGTCATGAACTCTTACTCGTTCTGATCCTTGAGTAACTAGGGGTAGTTTGGGATTTACGTTTTTTGGATTGGACCTTGTGGATGGGTGTGAAACTATTATTAAATCGGAGGTGCACTTAGTCTCACATAGAGTAGTGACCCATGTGATTCCTGAGAGTACGGTTCAACAATCCTAGTGGTTAGTTCTTGCCTAGGGCATGGTCTAATAAACTATTTAACTGGGTTAGACATGACCACTAGTCCTCTATCAAGGTTCTTTAATGTTTGTGATGTCTTGCTTCAGTTTTGGGTAGGTGAAAAAGTGTATTTTTAAGGGAAGCAGACTTTGGGATTTCTCATATTTTATTTTCGGGTGTGTTTGGCATGATTTTGGGGTATCTTTCTCTTGGAACTTATTTTTGGAATGTGTAATTTTATTTGTTGAAATTAAATTTCTAAAAGATTGTCTGGGGTCATTTCAAATTGAAGTGATTTTTTTAGGAAATGGGAAGCATTTTGAAAATATGCCTTGAATTTTTGTAATGGTTTGGAAAAAGGTATTTTTATAATATTGGGAATGTATTGTTTTGAAAGAGGGATATCCTTATTTCTTCTAGTGTAATTCTTATGGGTGCTCACATGTGCTAGTGTAAGTGATTAATGGATAGTTGGTGGATCATGTGGACGGGTGCCTGATTGTCACAAAGATGTGTATTTGTGTGGCATCATGGAATATCAGTTGTGAGTGATTTATTTTTAAGGAAACTTTTTGTTTCCTAAAATATGGTTTTTCCTCTAAAATGGGTTTCTATGATTTAAATGGTTTTGAAATTGGAAAATGTTTTTGAGTGTGATGTGAATGTGATGGGTTCATAAGATATATTGGAATTTATTGTATTGTGCTTGTTTTTTCAAGAATAATTTTTTTTAAATGAATTTATGTTTTAAATTGGAATTTCTAGAATTGTGTCTAAGGATTGGATGATTGTTTTATGTTGTGTTAGATTTTTGGAAGGCTGTTTTGTTTTTCTTGTTTGGGAAATTCCCCTATAAATTCCCCATGTATTTCAAGTAGGTCTCTCAGTTCATGGATCAGCTCAGAATCCTAGTGGAATGGGGAAGTTGGGTTCTGCTCGGTTGGGACAGTTATTTTTAGGTGTTGAGGTAGTATGAAAATCTTTTAGTGTTTTGGGAATACTGGGAGTGTCTTCGATTTTTAAGGAACACTAAATGTTGGGCGGGAGTAGGTTTCCTCGAGTAGGTTTAGAAGAGTGGGACTAAACCAGTTAATAGTGATCATTCCAATTTTGTTGTGAATAAGGATGTCTTGAGAGGTCCTTAAGAATAACTTCATCCTATGGTCGTACCTAAGGAAGTGAAGGTGATAGAAAGTGGTAGATCTCATAGGTGTGTGAACATTCAACAGGTGGACAATGAGGTTTGTTTCACCTTTATGATGAGCCAGCTACATGTTCCCCAATGGTTGTGTCGTATAATCAGTTTAAAGTTCATAATAGGTTTTAGACGTTTTCATATTGTCGTAAGTGCAGGTTCTTCATCCGATGAGGAGTTTGAAACAAAGGGACTTGTTCTAGCAGTGCCCCTTCCATCATTTTTAATCATGCATTAGACATACCGCTCAATCTCTTATATGTAGTGTGGTCAGATGGACACTCTATGTCATTCGCTACAATTCTTAGTTTGTATGTTGATAAAGTGGCTTCTTGGGAAACAAGGAGAAGTAGTTATTTTACTTTTTTAGCTATGAAAGTTACAGTCATATGTAGTTGGCTTATGAATGCAAGGTATTAGATGCTTTAGACATCAAGGCCCCACTCATAGGTCTCAGGGTGAAGCTTGTGCACAGTTGGAACTCATCAGATGTGGGATGGGGTTGGTCAGACATTAGTCTGCAATGTCAGGATGAGGAAAACATAAACTTCCTTATTGTGGTATCATCTATGAAGGCTTCATCGTTGTTTTGAGGAGCACGAAGCCCCTATCACCTTTCTGTGATATTAATTTATGGGGATTACTCTTGGGCCTTAAAGAGGTTCATAGAATTAATATTCTTGTAAATCTAGAGGGAGTTCTCTATGAACCTTCTGGTGGTCGGTTATGGATCGAAATTTTACTCTTTTTGGAGATACTAATGTCTGGTGGAACTAATCCTTACCAGTACAGTTTGCCTCCTAGTATGGGGTTTCCTCTATCAAAACCATCTCTTGTGGAGGAGTGTTAGCCAGTATAAAAATAATCCGTGCAGGTCAGCCTAGTTTGGTGGGTTCGGGATGAAGGATTCAGTTCGTATCGCTCAAAGTAAACTGGGAATGGCTATGTGGGTTTCGTGGTGTTTGGAAAACTCTAAAATTTTGGGGAGACCCACTATGGGTCTCTCTGATGTCTCCTCTTGTATTGGATTCATTTGACATAGGGATCATGGAGGGTCAAGAAAGTTTTAGAGGATTGTCTAGGTTTGTGAGCCATTTTGGTTTGGAGAACTAATGTTTGAAAATAATCATAATATGGTTGGGAGATCCCAATAAGATGAACTTGTGGGAAAATCTATTTTAAAAGTTCTCTTGGCGGGGCAACCCTTACTTCTACTCCACCCGACCTTGGCCATTCTAATTGGTTAGTTTGGAGAGTATAAGGACTCGTCCTTAAACCTCACTTAAAATTGAATTAAATGAATAATTCACATTGAGGATCTTTTCAGGTTTAGAGTTCTAGGTAATTAGATCATAAATATTACATCTCAAAAGATTACACAGTAGACACTTCTACAAAGATTCCTTTTTTACAAAACATGAACTCTTAAAAAAGAGCCATGTCTAGTTCCCTGTTTAAGACAACACGACTTTTCCTTGATCCCATCCTAGACCTTATTCAACATTATGTCCTGTAAAAAACATTTAAAAAAACGTGGGGTGAGAATAAAAATCTTAGTAAGGGATACAGAAAGAAGGAAAGCTGTTAGTTTTTCAAAACATCACTTAAACCATGAATACTTTATCAAAGTAACACTTTTCACCATTAAGAAGTAGTAAAAACTCTTCACTGAATAAAATATAATTACTTACCCTTTTGTAACCAAAATTTTACCATAATACCCATATAAATAACACATAACATATAAAGTTAACTAGGGACACAAACATACCTAAATGGAATAACCATACGGTCGACTACCACACATATCACTAAATGGAATATCGATACGGATGACTTCCGTACCCAATGCGTTGGAGGTTATAAGATAACCACCCATCCTGGTATTCATGGAACCACCTGTCATTTGGTTTATCACATAACCACCCGTCAAATGTCGAAGTACCATTATAAAATCATAACACATAAAACAATTATAAAGGAAAGAAAACATTTACACATTTCTATCACAATATATCACCAAAATATATTGACATAACAAATCCATTATCAAAATAATTTTCAAAACCAAAATATATAAAAGAGTATATGGTATTTATTTACTTTTGAAAACATTGCGGCTTGTTGAGGAAGCCAGATAACAAATAATACTCACACCGGAGGAAAGGTCGTTGTCACCGCATACATTAAAAAGAAACATATTTTTTGTCGTTTAGTAAGACGATTAGTAAAGAAAAGATTACTCTTGAATAAAATTAGAAGTAAAATGGGTTTATACAGCATATAAAAGAAAGTCTTGTATTGGAACAAAATATGCCTCAATGAAAGGAGATTGAGACAAAGTCCCATACCTCGTGTCCGACTTGACTCGATCACTCTTTAATCTCCTGAATAATAAATTAGAGTTAATTTATACTTTCTTAAGAACCTTTTTAATGTTCATTTTTTCTTTTATGTCACTTATTACAATGTTATGGACATTATGTAATTATTTACATTAATAATGGTCGTTTTGTCGATCTTTGGTAGTTGAGCTAAAAAAAACTTCATATAATTAGAAGTTGATCATGTGGTTAAATATCCATTATATCCAGAATTATATTCATGATATAGATATTATATATATCATATATATCCAGTATATACATGCATTTATAATATTTAAAAACATTTAGAGGTAAGAAATGAAATGCACCGTTCATGGAGATGATAAGTCGTACTTACGCATGAACGCTACTTTCACTTCTATTTTATATTTAATGAAGTCATATCATAATGATATAAAGTTATATTATATTTCCAGTAAAATATAATATATAATATCATTAACTCCATCCTTTATAAGTTCCACATAAGGCATTAACGATTCAAATCACTTTGAGGGGGTGGTAGTCGGCACTTCCTAAAATGAAGATATCACATTTACCCATAATAGAAACCATAAAGGTATTCCATAAATGAAAGATACAGAAGTATAAGGGAAACATAAAAATAATATATATATGTAATATAAATATAGTGACATCTTAATGGCCACCATGAAAGGTGTTAAAAGAATATTGAACAATCATCGTTTTGTGAGGCAGTAATTCGCCACTCACAGAAACAATATGTTTTTAACCATTAGACAAAGGTGTGTGTAAGTGTAAATCATATAATTCTCATGAAAACATCCTAGTATATTTAATATACTGGTGACGTTATAAAATAAATTAATAAAAAGAGTTTATGGGGTTGGAGAAGAAAAATAAAACAAAAGAACACAAGTGAAGACATTACCGTTAAATCGGGTAACTCATCTTGGTTTGAACCAAAAGGGTTTCATGAAGAGCATTCTGCCTAAGGTAAGTATTTTAGGATAGAGATAGGGATGTGGAGAGATAAAATGAGTAGATATTGGCCGAGATAATGGATTGAGAGGTGTGGTTATGGTGGTAGAGTTGGGGGCCTTTATAAGAGGGAGGAGGGGCACTCTTGGAATGTCAAGAAATGATACTTTTTTATATAAGGAGTTTCTGATTTTAAAGTTCATAAAATTATATATTTCTAGGATAAGGTGATAAGTGTTATAAATACACACATAAAATAGGTTTTGGATAAGTTTGAGTCTTAAATTTTACCTTATATTCCCATTTTATTTAAATCATTCATTAATGAGGTAATCACTACATCATCATGGTGTCATAAATAAATTTATTTATATCACGTATAAAAATAATAAAAAAATATCCTGATGTAGAAATTTTTTTTATCTTTCTAATTAATATTTATAGTAAAAAATATGACTTTTATAACCCCATGTTAAAATTGTTTTAGTAAAATAATACATGTTTGTGACATTTTTATTTTAACTTAAAATAAAAATTTATTAATGTCATTTTCTTACCCAAGTGGCTCCATGGGGTACCCAAGTTGAACCATGTATTGTCTTGGTCGTCATGACTCACCCAATAAGGTTAGGACATGTGTCAAGGTAATTTCATGTTATTATAACATTATTTTTACCTTAAATTACATTAATTACCTCAAATCACGATTAATAAAACTTAAAAGTTAGTATTCACAAAAGAAATTATATTCATCCCATTGAACCACATTCTACATAATAATGAAAACCATGTATGTCGGATTTTTGAAATTCAATTAACAAAATTTTTAATGTTTCATTTAAATGAAAAATAATTTTTTTTAACTACTACTTAGTTTTTTCACTATTCATAAAAAAATAAAGTTGTTCAGAAAAATACCAAAAAATCACCCTAAGCTATATTTGATATTTTTAATTAAAAAATGATGACTATTTTACAAAATTCAAAACACATAAGTTGAATTAATTAATTTAAGAATTAATTTCTTTTGTCAAAAACAAATAACATGTTTTTATGAAACAACATATATCAAAAGATTGACACTAGTTTAAGTCCAATTTGAAAGTAAAATTAATTCCAAGTACCACTACTGGATTAAATGGTAAAAATATATTATAATTTCACATTAAAACTAATTCAGAAGATAATCTAATAATAATAAATATATTATATTAAAAAGAAGTCTTGAATTAAAATACAACATTTTCACTATTCATTAAAAATGAACTTTATCGGAAAAATACCAAAAATTTACACAAACTAAATTTTGATGTCCCGATTATAAAGAAGAATTTTATTTGGTCCAATAGAATGTATAATAGTGACCAAAACTATATTTAAAGAGGGTTCGCCATCAAAAGGCGATAAGTCGACCTTTTAGTGAATATTAGAGTATATATGCCTAGAATTGAATTATTTTCTTATTTTAAGCCTTTATCTTTTATTGGTTAAGTTTAAAAACATTTTTCAAAAATATATAATTATATTTTAGTTATTTCTATTCATTCCCGCCAATAAAATGGCTACGTGTTAACTACCATTTGAAATAATATTATTATATTACTAGTGTGAAATGTATGATTTCAAAGAAACTCGTTCTTGTGTATCGGGTACACTATCAAAAATAGAAACCCCTTTAAAGTAAAATTAATATTTAATTTTCAAATATTAATAAATATGAAAATGTATTATTCTTTTTTTACCTGGGATGTTACATCCTTCCCCCATTTTGGGAATTGTGTCCTCGCAATTTTATTCACTTATCAAAATAAGTGGGGGTATTTATCCCTCAATGCATTTTCAGATTCCTGCATTGCCTCTTCAACCATATGGTTTTTTCAAAAAAAACCTATACCTGGTGAATTACCTTATTCCAAAACACTTGCTCTCTATGGTCAAGAATATGGACTGGTTGTTCTTCATAAGAGATATTTTCTTCCAAATGAACTATCTCTGGGCACAAAACATGAGATGGATCTGACATATAATTTCTCAACATCGAAACATGAAAAACATTGTAGATCTGAGATAAAATTAGAGGTAAAGCCACTCGGTAAGAAAATGATCCAACTCTCTGCAGAATTTCATATGGTCCAATGAACCTCAGACTCAACATTCCCTTCTTACCAAAATGCATCACACTTTTACATAGAGAAACATTGAGAAAAACATGATCACCTACCTCAAAAGAGAGATCATTCCTCCTGTTGTCCGCTTAACTTTTCTGCCTGCTCTGAGCTGTTCTCATGTGTTTATGTATCAGCTGAACATTTTATGCCAACTCTTCGACCAATTCCGGCCCCATAAACACCATTTCACCCACTTCATCCCAAAAAGCTAGAGTTCGACACCGCTTCCCATATAATTCCTCAAATGGTGCCTTCTGTATACATGAATGAAAACTGTTATTATAAGAAAACTCAAACAAAGAAATATGTTGGTCAAAAATTCCCTTATAATCCATCTAACAAGCACGTAGCATATCCTCCAAGGTCTGAATTATTCATTCTAACTACCCATCTGACTGAGGATGAAAAGCTGTAATAAAATTTAATTTAGTACCCAATGACTTCTGAAAGGAGATATCAAATAATACTCATGGTGGTGGAAAGGTCATTGCCACCCCGTACATTAAAAAGAAAGATAATTTTTGTCATTTAGTAAAATGATTCATATAGAAAAGAAAACTTTTGAAGAAAGTAGAATTCAAAGGGGTTTATACAGCATATAAATGAAAGTCTTGTATTAGAATAAAATATTCCTCAATGAAAGGAGATTGAGACGAAGTCTCATACCTCGTGTCCGACTTGACTCGATCGCTCTTTAATTTCCTGAATAATAAACTAGAGTTAATTTCTACTTTCTTAATAACCTTTTAAAAGTTCATTTTTTCTTTTATATCACTTATTACTGTGTTGTGAACATTATGTAATTATTTAAGTTAATAATGGTCGTTTTGTCGATCTTTGGTACTTGAGCCAAAAAAAATTCTTATAATTACAAGTTGTTTATGTGGTTAAATATCCATTTTATCCAGAATTGTATTCATCATATAGATATTATATATATCATATATATCCAGTATATACATGAATTTATAATATTACATAACATTTAGAGGTAAGAAATGAAATGGACTGTGCATGGAGATGGTAAGTAGTACGTACGCATGAACACTACTTTCACATATATTTCATATTTAATGGAATGAAATCATAATGATATAAAGTTATATTATATTTGCAGTGTAATATCATATAAAATATCATTAACTCCATCCTTTATACCTCCCAAATAAGGCATTAACGATTAAAATCACGTTGAGGGGGCGGTAGTCCGCACTTCCTAAAATGAAGATATCGCGTTTACCCATAATGGAAACCATAAAGGTATGATATAAATGAAAAATAGAGAAGAATAATGGGAGAATAAACATAATACATATCATATATAAATATAATTACATCTTAATGGCCACCATGAAAGGTGTTAAATGAATGTTGAACAATCATCGTTTCGTGAGGCATTAATTCGACACTCACGGAAAAAGTATGTTCTTTAACAATTAGACGAAGGTGTCTGTAAGTGTAAATTAAAATCCTTCTCATAACAAAATACTAGTATATTGAAGATACTGGTGTTTTTACAAAATAAAGGAATAAAAATAGTTTAGGGGGTTTGAGAAGAAAAATAAAACAAAATAACACAAGTGAAGACATTATCTTTAAATCGGGTAACTCCTCTTAGTTTGAAAAAAAGGGTTTCTTGAAGAGCATTCTACCTAAGGTAAGGCTTTTAGGATGGATAGAGGGATGCATAGAGATAAAATTATCCAATCTTGGCTGAGCTAATGGCTTTAGAGTTGTGGGTAAGGTGGTAGAGGTGGGGGTGTTTTATATGAGGGAGGATGGGCACTCTTGGAATGTCAAGAAATGTTACTTTATTATATAATGAGTTTCAGATTTCAAAGGTCCCAAAATAATATATTTCTAGGGTAAGGTGATAAGGGTTATAAATAAACAAATCCAATAGGTTTTTTACAGTTGTATGTCTTAGATTTTACCTTATCTTCTCATTTTATTTAATTTGTTCATTAATGAAGTAATCACTGCATCATCGTGGTGTCGTAAAAAAATTTGTTTATTTAAGGTATAAAAATTATAAAAAAAAATTCATGATGTAGGAAATAGTTTTTGATTTATAATTAATATTTATAGTCAAAAATATGACTTGTATAACCCCATGTAAAAAGTGTTTTAGTAAAATAATACATGTTTGTGTCATTTTTTTTAACTTTAAATAAAAAGTTAATAATGTCATTTTCTTACCGAAGTGGCTCTATGGGGTCCCCAAGTTGATCCATGGATTTTATTGGTTGGACATGACTCATACAATAATTTTAGGACATATGTCAAGGTAATTTGATATTATTATAACACTATTTTTACCATAAATTACACTAATTACCTCTAATCGTGATTAATAAAACTTAAAAGTGACTATTCACCACATAATTATTTTAAACCCATTGAACAAAATTTTACTTACAAATGACAACCATGTATGTAGGATTATTTAAATTCAATTTACAAAAGTGTTAATGTTTCATTTAAATGAAAAATCACTTTTTTTAACTACCACATAGTGGTTTCAATATTCATTAAAAATTGAGGTTTTTCAGAAAAATACCAAAAATTCACCCAAAGATATGGTTGATATTTCGAATTAAAAAATGATGACTATTTTACAAAATTAAAAACATATAAGTTTCATTAATTAATTTAATAATTAATTCCCATTGTCAAAACAAATATCGTGTTTTTATGAAACAATATATATCAAAAGATTGACACTAGTTTAAGTCCAATTTCAAAGTAAAATTAATTCCAATGACCACTGTTTGATTAAATGGTAAAAATATAGTCTAATTGCACTTAAAACACAATTAAAAATATAATCTAATCATATAAATAAATTAGATTAAAAAGTGTAATTGAATTAAAATACAACATTTTTCAGTATTAATTAAAAAATGAACTTTATCAGAAAAATACCAAAAATTTACACAAAGTAATTTTTGATGTCCCGATTATAAAGAAGAATTTTATTTGGTCCAATAGAATGTATAAGAGTGACCAAAACTATATTTAAATAGGGTTTTCCATCAAAAGGTGATAAGTCGGCCTTTTAGTGAATATTAGAGTATCTTTGCCTAAAATTGAAATCTTGTCTTATTTTAAGCCTTTATCTTTTATTGGATTAAGGTGAAAAAATTTTACAAACATATATAATCATTTTTTAGTTATTTAGATTCATTCCCACCAATAAAATGGCTACGTGTTAACTACCATTTAAAATAATATTATTATATTACTAGTGTGAAGCGTAAGATTTCAATGAAACTCGTTGTTGCGTATCAGGTACGCTATCGAACATAGAAACCCCTTTAAAGTAATATTAATATTTAATTTGAAAATATTAATAAATATGAAAATGTATTATTCTTTATTTACCTGGGATTTTACATCCATCCTAACTTTTGGGAATTGTGTCCTTGCAATTTTAGTCACTTATCAAAATAAGTGGGGGGTATTTATCCCTCATAGAATTTTCAGATTCCCACATTGCCTCTTCAACCATATGGTTTTTCCACAAAACCATTACCTGGTGAATTACCTAATTCCGCAACACTTTCTCCTTACGGTCAAGAATCTGGGCTGGTTGTTTTTCAAAAGAGATATTTTCTTCCAACTGAACTCCCTCTGGGCTTAAAACATGAGATGGATCTGGCATATAGTTTCTCAACATCGAAACAAGAAAAAAATTGTGTAACTGAGATAAACTCGAAGGTAAAGCCACTCGGTAAGCAACTGATCCAACTCTCTCCAGAATTTCATATGGTCCAATGAACCTCGAACTCAACTTTCCCTTATTAGCAAAATGCATCACACTTTTCCATAGACAAACTTTGAGAAAAACATGATCACCTACCTCAAAAGAGAGATCCTTCCTTTTGTTGTCTGTATAACTTTTCCGCCTGCTCTAAGCTGTTCTCATGTGTTTCTGTATCAGGTGAACTTTTATATGCCAACTCTTCTACCAATTATGGTCCCATAAACATCCTTTCACCCACTTCTTCCCAAAAAGCTGGAGTTCGACACTGCTTCCCATATAATGCCTCAAATGTTTCCATCTGTTTACTATAATGAAAACTGTTATTATAAGAAAACTCAACCAAATAAATATGTTGGGCCCAACTTCCCTGATAATCCATCGAACAAGCACGTAATATATCCTCCAAAGTCTGAATTGTTCATTCTGACTGCCCATCTGACTGAGGATTAAAGCTGTACAAAAATTTAATTTAGTACCCAATTACTTCTGAAGGCCTTTCCAAAAGTTAGAAGTAAACCTGGGATCACGATCAAATACAATGGAGAGGGGAACTCCATGCAACCTGACAATCTCTTTAAGATACAATCGAGAAAGTTGATCTAGAGAGAATGGATCTCGAATAGGATGGAAATGAGTAGATTTAGTGAATCGATCAACTATAACCAAGATTTCATTTTTACCTCAAGATGTCTTTTATAATCCCACATCGAAGTCGATGGATATATTTTCCCATTGGCACTCTTGCACCGGTAAAGACTGAAGCATCCCTTTCGATGACTAATGATCTTCTTTAACCTACTGATAAGTCAAACACTTCATAGTAAAATCAGCAATATCTCTTTTCATTCCATCCCTCCAGTAATACTCCTGCATATCTTTGTACATCTTAGTACTACCAGGATGAACTTAAAACAGGGAATTATGAGCCTCACATAACAACTCATTCTTCAACTGTGAATCATAAGGCACACATAATCTCTTCCCAAACCTCAAAACCCAATCATTATCAATGTTAAATTCCGGAAACTTACCCTTCTGAATCCGCTCTACCTTTTTCTACAACACACTGTCTTTCTTCTCCGCTTGCTTAATTCTGTCTGATAGAGATGATCACTCTGACACCTGAAACAAAACATAAGAACTTCGGGAACCAACAACTTCTATGCCAATGTTCATGAAATCAAAAACCAAAGGATCTCGTTCCAAATGTAGCATGGTTAATAAAGAATTACTTTTTCAACTAAAAGCATCAGCCACTTTATTAGCCTTTCCAGGTTGGTAATGAATTTTCAAATTGTAATCCTTGATTTATTCCAGCCATCTCCTCTGTCTCATGTTCAATTATTTTTGAGTGAATATATACTTTAAACTTTTGTGATCAGTATATATTTCACACATTACTCTATAAAAACTATTCCCCCAAAATTTTAGAGAAAAGACAACAGCAGCTAATTCCAAATCATGTGTAGGTTAATTTAACTCATGAGTTTTCAACTGACGTGATGCATAAGCAATTACCTGATCATTCTGCATAAGGACACAACCAATTCCCTTCAACGAAGCATCACTGTAGATAACAAACTCACTATCTCTGAAAGGATGTTCCAAAACTGGATCATTCACCAATCTTCTTTTCAATTCCTGAAATCAATCATCAAATTATTTTGTCCATGGGAACATCACACTTTTTTTATTTAACAAAGTCATTGGACTAGATAACCGTGAAAAATTTTCAAACAAACCTTTGGTAGTATCCTACCAAACCATAAAAACTATGGATCTCGGTTATATTTGTAGGTCTTGGCCAATCTTCAACAACTTTTGTTTTAGCAGGATCAACAGTTATGACATTATTTGAAACAATGTGACCAAGGAAAAAATTTGTTGTAACCAAAACTCACACTTGCTGAATTTTCCATACAGTTCCTTTTCTTTTAATGTTTTCAAGATAACCCTTAAATAACTTTCATACTCTTTTTTAATTTTAGAAAACACCAAAATATCATCAATGAAAACAACCACCAACTTATCCAAGAACTCATCGAAAATTCTATTCATAGGTTCCATGAATACAGCTGGTGCATTGGTTAACCCAAAAGGCATAACTAAAAATTCAATAATGGCCATATCTAGTACGAAACACTCTATTCAGAACGTCTGCTTCTTTTACTTTCAAATGATGGTACCCTGACCTCAATTCAATCTTCGAAAAATACTGAGCTCCCTGGAGCTGATCAAACAAATCATCGATATAAGGCAAAGGATACTTGTTCTTAAAAGTGATGTTGTTCAATGATCTATAATCAATGCAAAGTCTCATTGAACTATCTTTATTTTTAACAAACAAGATAGGATCACCCCATGGTGATTTTCTAGATCGAATGAAACCTTTATCCTATAACTCCTGCAATTGCTTCTTTAAATCTAAAAGTTCAAATTGAGCCATTCGATAAGGGGGTTTTGAAATTGTCGGAGAATCAGGAACTAAGTCAATAGTAAATTCAACTTCTCGATCATGTATAATACGAGGCAACTCATCAGCAAAAACATCAAGATAATCATTTAACACTGACACAAAATTAATATGAACATTTCCTTTGTTTTTAACAATATGTGCAATGTAACCTTCATTTCCATCTTTTACTAGTTTTTCAACTTCCTGATATGTTATCAAAATCAAGGGTTCATTATTGTACAAAATCTGAAAATCTTTCTAAAAATAAACCACTTTTCCTCTGCAGTCAACCATAGCTTGATAAAAAAAGCCAATCCATGCCCAAAATAGCATCAAACTCTACTAGAGGCAAAATAATAAGGTTTTCAGGTAGATTTTTTTCTCACACAAGGATAGAAAGGTTCTTATAATTTCTTTTTGTCTCAATGTTTCCTTCGGGTGTTTTTACCATAAGTTCAAGATTCCTATCTTGAGATAGAATTCCCAATTTACTAGAAAAAATCTCAGAAATGAAATAATGTGTAGACCATGAATGAAACAACACATTGGCATAATCTGAACAAATAGTGTACCTGATACTAAGTCATTGGATGGCCCAACATCTACTGAAGTAGTTGAAAAGGATTTCACCACCACTTTCTGCTTGTAGTCTGGCTGATTTCCCTCAGTTGATTTCTTTGTTAGACACTCATTTTCATAATGACCAATTTTATTACACTGAAAATATCTTACTGTTGGATTTTCATTACCTGCTTGATTATCTTCCTTACAGTTAAGAGAAATATGACCAGACATACCACACCAAAAGCACTTTCCAGACATGGATAAACATTCTCCAGGATTCATTTTACCATACTTATCAAAGGATGGATATTTGGTTTTCTTACCTCCTTGGTTCTTTGATGAATTATTCCCCTTTTCCTGCAAACTGGACCTCTTATTCTGTTGTTTGTCAAAGGACACATGATCATTGGAAAACTCGATTTCCACCTTCTCCGCACATCGAACAAGTTTTTCATAACTTTTGAACTCACAAGAAGCTAAATCCCTTAGACACATTGGCTTTAACCCGGAGTAAAAATAGTTGATTTTACTATCAAGGTCTCATATGAAATTAGGACCATATCTTGCCAGTTGAGTGAACTTTTCTTCATAAGAAGCCACTGAATAATCCTCTGGCCTCAATTCTCGGAAATTTTTTTCCATTATAAGACGAACCACCTTAGGAAAATATTTCTCAAGAAACATACCTTTCAATTCATCCCAGTGCAGATCATCAAACTCATCACTATCCCTGATATTTTTCACTATTGACCACCACTGATCAGATTCACCATTAAAACGGTAAATAACAAGACTAACCTTTTGATGTTTAGAACACCCCATGACATCAAAAATATTTTCTAGTTCTTTAATCCACCCATCTGGTAGCATCGGGTCAGACGATCCTCTGAATGATGGGGGATGTTGCCTCATGAAATGTTCCACCACTGACATGTTCCTCTATGGTTGATCTATATGATCATGTGCATGGATACCACCACCATTTATATCCTGATTCAACTGTGCCATCACTGCAACAAACTGTTCAGTTTTTATTCCGACCATCTCAAGTTGCTGATTTTTAAGGTTGTCTTCCTCCTGAAGCCATCCCAACATAGATGCCATGTTTCCTCTGCGGAAAACCATTATGAACACAGAAATATCTTAGGAGAAGAAAAATAGCAATATTTAAATGTTATATCATCTCAATCAAACCATAAATTAATTTATAATTTAACAATTATCTAAATCCTAATGTTGTCCAAACCTCCCTCTAATACCAACTATAAGCATCCGACTGTAAACCTCACTTAAAATTGAATTAAATCAATAATTCACATTGAGGATCATTTCAAGTTTAGAGTTTTAGAGAATTACATCATAACTATTACATCTTAAAAGATTACACAATAGAAACTTCTACAAATTTTCCTTTTTTAAAAAACATGAACTCTTAAAAAAAGAGTCATGTTTAGTTCCATGTTTAAGAGAGAATGACTTTTCCTTGATCCCATCCTTGACCCTATTCCATATTATGTCATGTGAAAAACATTTCATAAAAAAATGGGGTGTGCATAAAATTCTTAGTAAGGGATACACAAAGAAGGAAAACTATTAGTTTTTCAAAACATTAAGTATACCATGAATACTTTATCAAAGTATCACTTGTCACCTTTAAGAAGTAGTCAATAATAATCACTGAATAAAAGATCATTACTTACCCTTTTGTAACCAAAATATTACCATAAAACCCATATAAATAACAGATAACATATAAAAGTAACTTGGGACATAACCATACTTAAATGGAATAACCATACGGTCAACTTCCACACATTTTACTACATGGAATAGCCATACGGCTGACTTCCATACCCAATGCATTAGAGGTAATAACATAACCACACGTCCTGGTATTCACGGCACCACCAGCCATTTGGTTTATCACGTAACCACCCATCAAATGTTCATGTACCATTATAAAATCATAACACATAATCCAATTATAAAGGAAAGAAAACATTTCCACATTTCGATAACAATATATCACCTAAATATATTGACATAAAAAATACATTATCAAAACCATTTTCAATACCAAAATACATAAAAGAGTATATGGTATATATTTACTTTTAAAAACATTATGGCTTGTTGAGGAATCCAGATATCAAATAATACTCGCGGTGGCAGAAAGGTCGTTGTTACCGCGTACGTTAAAAAGAAACATACTTTTTGTCATTTAGTAAAACAATTCATATATAAAAGATTCCTTTTGAATTAAAGTATATGTAAAAGGGGTTTATATAGCATATAAAATAAATTCTTATATTAGAACAAAATATTCCTCAATGAAAGGAGATTGAGATGATGTCCCATACCTCATGTCCGACATGACTCAACCGCTCTTTAATCTCCTAAATAATAAACTATATTTAATTTCTACATTATTAAGAACCATTTTAGAGTTCATTTTTCCTTTTATATCACTTTTTACCATGTTATTAACATTATGTAATTATTTAAGTTAGTAACGGTTGATTTTGTCGATCTTTGGTACTTGAGCCAAAAATAAACTTCTTATAATTACAAGTTGTTCCTGTGGATAAATATCCATTATATCCAGAATTATATTCATGATATAGATATTATATATATCCTATATATCCAGTATATACATTCATTTAAAATATTACATAACATTTAGAAGTAATAAATGAAATTCACCGTTCATGGAGACGGTAAGCCGTACGTACGCATGAACACTACTTTCACTTTTATTTCATATTTAGTGGAATGAAATATTAATGATATAAAGGTATATTATATTTCCATTATAATATCATATATAATATCACTAACTCCATCCTTTATACATCCCACATAAGGCATTAACGATTCAAATCACTTTGAGGGGGCGGTAGTCCACACTTCCTAAAATGAAGATATTGCGTTTACCCATAATGGAAACCATAAAGGTATGCTGTAAATGAAAAATACAGAAGCATAAGGTAATAATAAACATAATATATATCATATATTAATATAGTTACATATTAATGGCCACCATGAAAGGTGTTAAAAGAATATTGAACAATCATCGTTTCGTGAGGCTGTAATTCGCCACTCCCAAAAACCGTCTGTTATTTAACCATTAGAAGAAGGTGTGTGTAAGTGTAAATCAAATACTTCCCATAAAAACATCATAGTATATTTAAGATACTCGTTTTTTTACAAAACAACAGAATAAAAAGAGTTTAGGGGGCTGGATAAGCAAAATAAAACAAAACAACACGAGTGAAGACATTACCTTTAAAACCGGTAACTCCTCTTGGTTTGAACCAAAAGGGTTTCTTGAAGAGCATTTTGCATAAGGTAAGGCTTTTAGGATGGAGAGACAGATTTTGAGACATAAAATGCATAGAGGTTGGCTGATCCAATGGATTGAGAGGTGTGGGTAAGGTGGTAGAGGTGGGGGCTTTTATAAGAGGGAGGAGGGGCACTCATGGAAAGTCAAGAAATGATACTTTTTTATATAATGAGTTTCAGATTTTAAAGTCCCCACAAATATATATTTCTAGGATAAGGTGATAAGGATTCTAAATCCACCCATCCAATAGGTTTTGGACAAGTGTAAGTCTTATATTTTACCTTATCTTCTCATTTTATTTAAATCGTTCATTAATGAGGTAATCACTGCATCATCTTGGTGTCATAAATAAATTTATTTATTTAATGTCTAAAAATTATAATAAAAATACCATGATGTAGGAAATTGTTTTAGCTTATAATGAAAATTTATATTAAAAAATATGACTTGTATAACCCCATGTAAAAATTGTTTTAGTAAAACAATACATGTTTGTGACATTTTTATTTAAACTTTAAATAAAAAGTTATTAATGTCATTTTCCTACCCAAGTGGCTCCATGCGGTCCCCAAGTTGAACCATGGATTTCCTTGGTCGGAAATTACTCATCCAATAAGGGTAAAACATTTTTCATGGTAATTTCATATTATTATAATATTATTTTTACGTTAAATTACACTAATTACCTCTAATCGCGATTAACAAAACATAAAAGTCACTATTCACCAAAAAAATTATTTGCATCCCATTGAACAACATTTTACTTACTAATTACAACCATGTATGTCGGACTTTTGATATTCAATTCACAAAAGTGTTAGGTTTCATTTAAACGAAAAATCAGTTTTTTAACTACCACTTAGTAGTTTCACTATTCATCAAAAATTGATGTCTTTCAGAAAAATACCAAAAATTCACCCTGAGCTATATTTGATATCCTAAATTCAAAAGTGATGAATATTTTACAAAATTAAAAATATATAAGTTGCATTAATTAATTTAATAATTAATTCTCATTGTCAAAACAAATAGCGTGTTTTTATGAAACAACATATATCAAAAGATTGACACTAGTTTAAGTTCAATTTCGATGTGAAATTAATTCCAATGACCACTATTGGATTAAATGGTAAAAATATATTCTAATTTTAATTTAAAACTAATTTGAAAGATAATCTAATAATATAAATTAATTTGATTAAAAAGAGGTTTTGAAATAAAATACAACCTTTTCACTATTCATTAAAAATGAACTTTATTGGAATAATACCAAAAATTTACACAAAGTAAATTTCGATGTCCCGATCCTAAAGAAGAATTTTTTTGGTACAATAGAATGTATAAGTGTGACCAAAACTATATTTAATGATGGTTCACCATCAAAGGCGATAAGTCGACCTTTTAGTGAATATTAGAGTATCAATGCCTAAAATTGAATTATTTTATTATTTTAAGCCTTTATATTTTATTAGATAAATGTAAAAACATTTGACAAACATATATAATCATATTTTTTTTATTTCTATTCATTCCCTCCAATACAATGGCTACGTGTTAACTACCATTTAAAATAATATTATTATATTACTAGTGTGCAACGTAAGATTTCAAAGAAACTCGTTGTTGCATATCAGTTACGCTATCGAACATAGAAACCCCTTTAAAGTAAAATTAATATTTAATTTTAAAATATAAATAAATTTGAAAATGTATTATTCTTTATTTACTTGGGATATTACATGTAGTGGGTCTCTTAACGAGTATTGTTAGAGATCTAGAGAGGCCATGGTAATCCCTATGTTAGGGGTCAAGGTGTTGGATTTTTTATTTCTATTTGGAGGTGTATTTTTTTGGTTTTGTTTCTTGGTGATCCTAGTTTTGAGATCATGGAGTTTCACGATACTAGTTTTTTTAATGCTTGGTCTCCTTGAAATTGAAGTTTTTTTAATGTGTCTTTACATTCTTGCTTGGAACCTGGGTGGACCAAGACTTTTGGGAATTTCTAGGGGCAGAAAGTGTCATTGTGGGGACAATTGTCACACCCCTACCGACACATATTTTTAATTTAATTATTTTGGGTTTTTATATTGAGTTTCAGTTTGACTTGGATCTATTTTAAGATAAATTCATGATCTTATACAGGAGTGAGACCATACGTGTGACCATGTGTAGTGCCAAACCTTAATTAGAGAACATTTTATTATTAAATGTATTATTATTTGGGCCCGCAAACTTGTGCACAACCGTGCTTGTAGTCCAACCTTAATAAAGAATATCGTTTTGGTGGTTGATTTTATTATTTTTGTTTTATTATGTGTATTAATATTATTTGAATTAATATTTCAATTGGTTTATTATTTTTAGGATTATTTCATTTAATATTTTAATTATTCAGATAACATTAAATTATTATAATGGTTATAAAATTATCATAACATTATTACTTTTATTAGTATTTTCATTATGATTTTAATGAGGTTGGGTTTATTTTCATCAAGTCACCGTTAATAAAAATAATTAACACCACTTTTCATTTTTATACAACCAAAATTATTATTCTAGATTAGATTATATATTTTCATTAGGTTAGGTTTTATCTTTATTTTTTTTCTTTTTTTACTTTTTTTACTTTTTTTATCTCTTCTACCTCCCCATTTCTTATTTCCATCGTGCCAAAACCTCACCCCCTAACCCTAGCCATGTGCTACCTCCTTCCCTTCTCCTCCTCATCATACATCTCCTACTCCTATATGGTGTCAACACACCGCTCCTGATCCTATCCAGCATCAACTCTCCTCTCTTTCCCCCATCTGGTACTGCCCAGTCAGCCTCCTACTCTTGTCCGACATCACCTCCCTCTCGGCCAAACCATCTGGAAGACCTCACACCCCTTCTCTCCTCCTTGTTGGAGCAGCTACCACTGAGCCATGTCACCACCTTTCTGGACTCTATTAGCGCACAATCGTTGTGCATCCTAACATCCTACAGCACACCAGACCACCGTGCACAACCCTCGCTTCTGGTTCGAGATTGCTGCATGCCTCCCTATGACGGTCTGACCTCCTCACTAGTTTCCCAACCTCCTCCAGCACACACGCCTCCCTCTGGTAATTTCATTCAACCACGCATAGGGTTTTATTTGGGGTTTTGGTTTTGTGTTAGTTCGGTAATGGTGTTTTTGATTTGATTGTTTTATTTTATGGATTAATTTTGTTATTTGTAGTGAGATTGATGTACAAGGATATTTGCACAACAATTTTATAACACCCCAAACATTTTACGGTATATTCCACTTAAATACTTCATATTCATTAGATAGCCTATATTTCCTGAAGCACTATGTGTTTTGTGAATCAAAAAAATATAGGGGAGAGTTATAAGCTATCCATTAAACATAAATTTTCCACTTCTTCTGTTTTGAATTTAAAAAAACGGCCATCTAGAGTTGTGACCAGTAAGTCATTTGGAGTCTAATAGTACCAACTTGATTTTCTTGGTGAATAGTAGCATACCCTTATTAATAGTAATATGAATAGTAATATTACCCTTATAAATTGAATATAATGATTATATTATATTTTTTAAGGTAATAAGATGACGAGATCTTAATTTATTTTTCAATGTGATATAAAACTAATTATACCTTAATTTTTTTTTGAAATAACTATGATTTTATTTAAAAATTAAAAATCCATAGAAAGTTATTTTCTAAAAATGGAGTTCATTTTTTAAATCTACAACTAAAAAAATGGTTAGGGTGAATTTTAGTGATTTTTCTAACATACATGAATTTTTTGTGAATAGTAAAAATACAATTTTGAGTTTTCGGTAGCTTAATGACATCATAATGATGAAATTATTGATTTAAAAGGTATGGTATACTTTTTTACAGTTACTTATGACATTAAGTGTTCCATGTGGTAAAAAACGTGGGAAATACCATGGTTGTTCAAAAACCACTAATGAGGTGTCCCTTTTAATTAATAAAAAACTCTCTCGTAATTACTATAAATACCCACTCACCCCCTTCATATTAATTCATTATAATATCATTATCCTAGAATTTCCAATGGTATTACCTTCCTATGAGTCATCCCAAGGTGTCATAAAACCCACAAGGTCCCAACCTTCATGTTTTGGGAGTTAATCTAAATGGTAAGAGAATCAACCGCCATTCTCTTTTCTTAAAGATATCATTTTATGTTTTATATTTTATTTTCAATTTTACAATGTGGGGATATTTCATTCCATATCCCCATTACTAACCATATTATTTATTAGTGATGAGATAAACCATTTCTCTTATCAAACTATTTTATTAAATTTTAAGTGATGCCATTAGGATGCCGAATTTTCATAAGAGATTTCTCAATTTTTCTCTTATTTTGAGTTCCTTTCTTTTATAATTATTTCCTCACTTCACTTCATCCAAATTATATGATAATTACATTAACTTACATGTATTGGAATTATATTATTCTAATGTAAAATTTAATCATCATCTCTCGTTCCCCCTCCTCTTATACTATGAAATGAAAACACGGTCCGATATGTGTTAATTTATCACACTCAAGGACGATGGGTTCTCAATTCTCATTAACATGTTAAATTATGATCATGAAATAATTTTTAAAGTTTAACTAGATCATAATATATTTATTTCATCAAATTAATGTTCTGGAATCCCTATACACTCGTAATATGGAATAATAATACCAAACAAGTTCTTTTTTTACAGAACTACCAAGCTAAATCCAAGCTTTTATAAAACACATTTAACTATTGATTTATCCTAAAATATATAACCTACTATCATTATAAGTTCATTCAAAACACTTTAATGTCATTAATAATATATATTAATAATTCTTGATGTTTAACCACATTTTAATCAAACTTTCATTCATTAATTCAAGTAAACAAATCATGACAAACAAGGAAGAAAATGCTTCCAAAACAATAAAATGGAGCCTCTTAAACCCATAAAATGGCCATGAATGAACCTAATAAGGTTAGAATAACCCAATTAAATGTATATGAGTTTCTATATTTTTTAATTAATTAATCTAAATTTTATTATTCCGGTCATTAAAACAAACTAAGAACACACTCGAGCATAAGGTAAGGGGTTTCTCATCTAACTTTCATTTCTGTGTCATTTTCATTGTTTTCCAATTATTTCTTGTATGTGGTATATGTGTACTTCCATTTGATATATAATAAAATCATTCTCTATATATTCATGGTATTCAATGACTCATTTGAGGGTTATTAAGTTCTTGTCATATGATTGGACTGATTACATTGTGGTAAGAGACTTTGTCTCAACATCTATTTTGTTGTGACTAACTTTGTATTTTGCACCTAATAATACTTATGTGGTGTACCTAATGCCCATTTGAGATCACTTTTAATTTTAAATTATATTGATATTACATATCCATAATCTCACATCATGGATATGTTTGTTGTCAAAACTGTATACCATTTTACATACGGTATTTTTTTGAATGTTATTTTAATTATGGAAATATTGATGAATCAGTATAGCCTAATATATATGGAAATTGAATGGGAATAATAATATTGTATTGAATCATTGTATAAATAATTATTTGGACATGAAGTGGGGGGGACCACTATTTCCCTTCGATGCATCGGTAGGTCTCCTGAGACAAATCAGTTTGTGACAAACCCTTTGAGTTTGATTCCAAAAATCAGACGGGTTTCTACCCACAGAACTAAACTGTTCTTATAGTATTATGGTATCATGTGCCAAATATGTGACGTCCAATTAATAAGAATTCTCTTTATTCATTATTAGTTATTACTATCTATGATGTTTTCACTATAAACAATATTGGAATCCAGTTTAATTTTCAGTTTATTATTGGCGTGTGTTTTTCATTTATTCACCACGCCATATTGATTATGTCAAATTGTTTATAATAATGTTATTATTGATTTATGATACCACCATTTGTAACCCTTAATGAGCATTTGAGATCACCCCTTTCACTTTTTACCTTCAGTAGGTGATGAAGCGGAGATCATTTATCAAGTTCCTGTGGATGCAGTTTTCAGTTTTTGTTATGTATTTTATTTTGTAACCTTTTATGATGTATCTTGAGATACATTTATGTATCTAGTTTCTTCAAGACTACTAAACTGATTGTTCCTTCAGAATTTTCATTATTTCTAACCATGTCAATATAAAAAGTAATGCACTGGCTCTGTTCTAGAGGGTTTGAGGTGTTACAGTGGGTATCAGAGGAAGTTTAGTAGAAAGCATGGAAACTAGAGTAGGAAATGTACAGTAGGGAACAAAGCCCTAAGGTAGTATTTTAGGATAAACGTATAAGAATATCCTAGTATTTTATTATGGAATATATTGTGTGAATCCTTCTAGAAAATACATTCCTATCTAGATATGAGCAGGTAGAGGTCGCTCTGGCACAGATGTACCTTGGAGTGAAAGCTCAAACAAGACGTTTCGGGCTTGACCTTGGGTATCCTGGTACATGACAACATGCATTTCTTCACTCTTGGTTATGAAAATCCCAGGGGATATGCTTAGGATAATTCTTGTTTTCTATAAAATCCATTATGAATGACTGAAATGTAAATTATTCCTTGATGAAACCATTTTTCTGATTATGGGATTAGCCATGCGTAGGATCTGAATTTATGATAAGTATTTTGTTAAGTTATGATTATACATTAATATTAATACCCTAATCTAGTGTGTAACATTATTTAGAAATGGTGTCTAATGGAAGAAGGGTAATCAATACTCGTGGGAAATATAGGGATCTCCCTACTGAGCAACTCAATACAGTCAATGTTGGAGTAGATCAGATCATGACCATATTGGGACAACTTACTCGGGTTGTAACGAATAACCATTCCACACTTGTGTTGGATCATTTCATGCTATAGAAGCCCACATATTTCAGTGGGACTACTAATCCAGTGGTTTTTGAACAATAGATCAAGTCCCTTAAAATGATATTCATGGAATTAAGATGCAATGAAAATGAAAACATAGTACTGGCAGGATATTGTCTCAAGGGCGATGAAGATCAATGGTGGTCCTTGATTAAAAATACGAAATAGGAAGAAGAAATTGAAGATATGAAATGGAGAACTTTTAAAGAAATATTCATAGAAAAATATATCCATCGTGAGCAACGAACCGAAATAAATAGGAAATTCCTTGGTTTAAAGTAAAAGAAAAAAGATAGTGTTGCAATGTATGAGTCTACCTTCACAAGGCTAGCCAGGTATACCATAGATTATGTACGTGGCTCGGTAGACAAGATTTATCAATTATTTGAAGGTCTTAAGAGATGTCTTCAAAGGGCACTGGTTTCTCAAAAAAAATCATCATCGGTGGAAATTGTATCAAGTGCCATCAAAAAAGAGAAGGAATTTTCTAGATCAAATTTTTTCAAGGAGAACCAAGATAAGAAGAGGTACTCTGATAACCATGGGAAAGGTTATGATCCAATGAAGAACAAGGGAATGATGAAATTCCCATTATGTAAAAATTGTGGAAAGAATCATCTCGGGAAGTGCTTAAAAGACATGGGAGTCTGCTATAAGTGGGGAGAAAAGGGTAATCAATCTCATGAATGAAAGGGGAAGAAAATTTTTTATGATTTTCAAAGCTATAATTATAGAGATATGGGGAACTATGAAAATTATTTTCTTAAGATCCAAGGAAACATGCCTCAAAAAATCCAAGAGAACAAGGGATAGCATATGCGATTACAACCATGGAAGTTGATGTTCTTAATGGTGTGGTGGAAGGTACTTTAATTGTTTCCTCAAAATTAGCCAAAAATTTATTTGATTCTAGATCATCACACTCATTTATATCTTCCCAGTTTTCCAAGAAAATTAGACAAGTCCAATTTGATTTAATAAAGGTGTTATCAGTCAAAACTCATAGTGGATGCATTATTACAACAAAGGCATGTCAACTAGTCCCCCTCATGACACATAAATTTGATTTAGTTTCCAACCTTATCATCCTACCAATGACTGACTTTGATATAATTCTTGGTATTAATTGGCTGTCAAACAATGATGCGAAGATTTATTGCAATAAAATGGAAGTTATAATTTTTGAAAATTGTGTAGAATCTATAATCATTATAGCAGAGACCTAGCCATCTGATTCTTATCTAGATACACCCCTATATATCTATTGAATGAAATTAATAGAGAGGAAGAGAACCCAATATCAATGGGTGAGGAATAAAATATTCAAATTGAATATGTTCATATAGTTCAAGAATACATTGATGTGTTTCTAGAGGATTTACCTGGACATCCTCCAGAGCGGGAAATTGAGTTTTCAATTGACTTAATTCCTGGCACAAGAACTATTTCAAAAACCCCATATAGAATTGCCACTATGGATGTAGTGAAGATAAAGAAACAACTAGAGGAGTTTACTGACAAAGGATTTATTCAACCTAGTGTTTCTCCATGGGGAGCCTCGATCTTGTTTTTCCAAAATAAATATAGATCCATGAGGATATGCATTAATTATAAGGAAATCAATGCTATTACAATAAATAATAAGTATTATCTTCCTTAGATTGATAATTTATGTGATAAAATTCATGGATCTCAATACATTTCAAAGATTGAACTTTGATCCAGATATCATCAATTGTGTGTGTGGAAGGAAGATATTATAAAGATAGCATTTCAATCCAGGTATGGGCATTATGAGTTTACAGTGATGCCTTTTGGACTGATGAATGCACCATTTATTTTTATCAATTTAATGAATAGAGTTTTAAAGGAATATCTTGATAAATTTTTTGTGGTATCCATTGATGATATCTTGGTATACTCAAATATCTATAAAGACCATGAGGATAAATTGCAGATTATTCTGAAAACACATATGAGTAATGAATTAAATGGGAATTTTAACAAGTGTGAATTTGGGATTCAATCAGTTTCTTTTCTAGGTAATGTTGTCTATAGGGATGGAATCCAATTTGATCCTGTGAAGACAAAGGAAATCCAAGATTGGAACATGCCAAAAAAATAACGAATTTATGTAGTTTTATTGGCTTTGCAGGTTACTATTGGCATTTCGTTTAGATTTTTTCCCGACAGGCTAACCCGCTAACCAAGCTCACACTAAAAGGGGTTTAGTTTGTATGGATGGGAGAATGTACAAAATTCATCAAGTAATTGAATTGAATATTGTTCAATTCTCCAATTTTAAATCTTCCTTTTGGAAGTGATGGACTTTTAATACATAGTGACACATCAAATAATGGGATGGGTTGCGTCCTTATGCAAAATGGTAAAGTTATTTCTTACGCATCATGGTAGTTTAAGAATCATGAAAAAAATTATCAAACACATGATCTGGAGTTAGAGACTATAATTTTTTCTCTGAAAATATGGAGACATTATCTTTATAGTGAAAAGTTTGGGATATACACAGATCACAAGAGTTTAAAATACATTTTTACAGAAGAAAAACTCAACATCAGGCAATGAAGATGGATTTAGTTACTCAACCATTTTGATTGTTCAATAGACTACCACCCAGGAAATGAAAATAAGGTGGAAGATGCATTAAGTACGAATATTCATGGACTTCTGATGCAAATAAGGATTGAGAGAGATCCTATATTCATGGATCTACTAAAGATTGATATTGGAATTCTTAAGCAAGGGGAAAAATCATTCCTCTTTCAAATGATTGCTAAAACATCTTTACTAGAGAAGATAAAAAGCTCTCAATCTGATGATGAAAATATACACAAGAACATTATTTCTGTTAAGAATGAATGATTATAAGACTTTGATTATGAGGAAAGATTACTGAAGTTTGGGAAGAGGGTATGTGTTCCATATGTACCTGAGATAAAAATGGAAATATTATATGATGCACATTGATCAAAATTCTCTATACACCCAGGTAGCACAAATATGTATAGTGATTTGGAGGAATATTTTTGGTGGGATAATATGAAGCGGGAAATTGCTAACTATGCGTCAAGGGGTCTAGTTTTTCAAAAAATGAAGGCAGAGATACAACATCCTAGAGGAGTGATGCAACCTCTACCTATTCCTATGTGGAAGTGGGATAACATTACAATGGATTTTTTCATCGGACTACTGAGGACATCTATAAGGAACAATGAAATATGGTAATTATTGATCGTCTCCCAAAATCATAACTTTTCCTTCCTATAAGAGAGGATTTAACACTTGAGAACCTGGAAAGACTTTATATTAATGATGTTGTAAGACTTCATGGTGCACCTCTACCAATTGTGTCTGATCGAGATCCTCAGTTTACATCAAAATTCTAGAAAAGTCTCCAAAAGGCTTTGAATATTGAGCATCGTATGAGTACTGCTTATCACCCCCACACTGATGGACATTTGGAAATGACTATTCAAACTCTATAATATATGCTGAGGTCATGTTCTCTTGACTTCCAAGGTATGTGGGATCAATACATTCCTTTGGTTGAATTTTTATACAATAATAGTTTCCATTCTAGTATTCAAATGGATCCTTATAAAGCATTATATGGAATGAGATGTAGATCTCCAACTTGTTGGGATGAAGTTGGTTAGAGGAAACTTATAGGGCCATAACTAATTGAAGATACCATGACAAAGGTGAAGAAAATACAATCCCATATTAAAGCATCCCAAAGTGGGAAAAATAGCTATGCTGACCATTGGGATAAGGATTTGTAATTCCATGTGGGAGATCATGTCTTTCGGAAAGTATCTCCATGGAAGGGTGTCTTTAGGATTGGTAAGAAAGGGAAAATGAGCCCCAGGTATGTCAGACCATTTGAAATTATGGAAAGAATCAGAGCTACATATTACAGATTAGAAATGATGCCAAGTCTCTCTAGAGTAAATGATGTATTTCATGTGTCATTGTTGAAAAAATACAAGCCAGACCCAATGCATGTACTCAGCTATGAAGAAATAGAAGAGTAACTTGATTTGTCATATTGTGAATAGTCTATCGAGATTCCTGACACAAGGGAGTAGGTATTGAGAAATCGGATGACTCGTCTAGTAATGTTTCTTTGGAAAACCCAGAATATAGAGGAAGGAACATGGGAACTTGAGGATTATATGAAGAAGAACCACCCACTTCTTTTTGATGGGATTTATACATAAAATTTCGAGGATGAAATTTCCTAAGAAGGGAATAATATAACACCCCAAATATTTTATGGTATGTTCTTCATAAATATTTTCTATTAATTATATAGCCTATATTTCAAGAATAACTATGTATTTTCTGAATCAAAAAATTATTTGAGAAAGTTATAAGCTATTCATTAAACATAAATTTTTCACTTCTATGTTTTGAATTTTGAAAACGGCCATCTATAGTTGTGACCAGTAAGTTTTTTGGAGTCTGATAGAACCAAAATGATTTTTTTGATGAATAGTAACATACCCTTATGAATATTAATATGAATAGTAATATGACCCTTATAAATAATTAACAATGATTATAATTTATTTTTTATGGTAATAAGATAATGAGATCTTAATTGATTTTTTTAATGTGATATAAAACTACTTATACCTTTAGAAATTGTTTTTTATAATTAAATATGATTTTATTTAAAAATTAAATATACATAGAAAATTATTTTCCAAAAATGGAATTAATTTTGGAATTATACATGTTGAAAAATGGTAAGGGTTATTTTTTTGTATTTTTCTAAAATACGTGAATTTTACGTGAATAGTAAAAATATAGTTTTGAGTATTTGGTTGTTTAATGACATCATAATGATGTAATAATTAAATATAAAATTATGGTCAACTTTTGTACAGTAAAATATGATATGAGGTGTCTGAAGTGGCTAAAACCATGGAAAAATACCATGGGCAAGCCCATGGTTTTTCAAAAACCACTAATGAGGTGTCCCTTTTAATTAATAAAAAAACTCTCTCTTAATTAGTATAAATACCCACTCATACCCTTTGTTTTATTTCATTCCAAACTCAATATCCTTGAATCTATGGTAGTATTACATCCCAAAGAGTCATCCCAAGATGTACTCAAACCCTGAAGGTACCAACCTTCATGTTTTTGGAGTTACTCTACAAGGTAAGAGGATCAACCACCCTTCTCTTTTCTTAAAGATTTCATTTTATGATTTCACTTTTATTTTCAATTGTATTATATGGGGATATTTCATTCCATATTCCCCTTACTTCCCCTCTTATTTATCAGTTATGAGATTCCCCTTTTACTCATCAATCTATTTTATTAAATTTAATGTGACTTCGATAGCCTGCCGAATTTTTGTAAGAGATTTCTCAATTTTTCTCTTATTTTGAGTTCCTTTATTTTATACTTATTTCCTCACCTCACTTCATCCAAATGCTATGATAATTTCAGTACATTACATGATCTGGAATTATATTATGCTAATGGAATATTTCATCACCATCTCTCTTTCCCCCTCCTCTTGTACTAAAAAATTAAAACACCGTCGGAGATGTGTTAATTTATCACACTCATGGACGATGGGTTCTCAATGTTCATTACCGTATCCAATTCTGGTCATGAAACCATTTTAATGGTTTAACCAGATCATAATATTTTTATTTAATCTCATTAATGTTTTGGAATCTCTATACACAAATAATATAGAATAATAATACAAAACAAGTTCATTGTATACAAAACTGCCTACCTAAATCCAAGTGTTTTTAAAAAACGTTTCACTAATGATTCATCCTCAAGTATATAACCTAAAATCATTATAATATCATTTATATATCTTTAATGTCCCTAATAATATATATTAACTATTCTGGATGTTTAGCGACATTTCAAACAAACTTCCACTCATGAATGCAAGTAAATGAATCATGAAAACCAAGGAAGAAAATGCTTCCAAAACAATAAAATTGAGCCCCTTAAACCAATAAAAAGGGCCTTGAATTAACCAAATAAGGTCATACTAAACCAATTAAATGTATATTAGGTTATGGAATTATTAATTTATGATGATAAATTATTAATCAGGTCATTAAAATAAATGAATAACACACTCGAGCATAAGGTAAGGGGTTTCTCATCCCACTTTCATTTCTATGATACTTCCATTATTCGCCAATTATTTATTGTCTGTGGTATATGTTTACATTCATTTGATATATAATTACATTATTCTATTTATATTCATTGTATTAAATGACTCATATTTTGGTTATTAAGTTCTGGTCATATGATTCGACTGATTACATTGTGGTAAGAGACTTAGTCTCAACTTCTATTTGGTTGTGACTAACATTGTGTTGTGCACATAACAATCCTTATGTGGTGTACCTATTTCCCTTTTTAGATCCATTTTCATTTGAAATTATATTGATATTACATATCCATATTTTCATATCATGTATATGTTTTTTGTTTAAACCGTATACCAATTTACATATGGTGTTTATTTTGAATGTTATTTTAACTATGGAAATATTGATGAATCCATATTCCCTACTCTATACGGATATTGAAAGAGAATAATTATATTATATTGAATGAATGTATAAAGAACTATTTGGACATGCTGTGGTGGTTCGGGCCTGCTATAGCCCCTTGATGCATCGGTTGGTCTCATGAGACAAATCAGTTGGTGACAAACCCTTCGAGATAGTTTCCAAAAATCAAACGGGTTTCTAACTATATAAATAAACCAATTTTATGGTATTATGGTATCATATTCCACATACATGAAGTCCAATTAATAAGCATTCTCTTTATTAATTATCAATTATTACTATGCATGAGGTTTTCACTATGTTAAAATCTATTGATGCAGTTTCATTCTCAGTTTATTAATGGAACAATTTTTACATTTATTCACCAAGCCATATTGATTATGTCAAATTGATTAAAATTCAGTTATTATTGATTTATTATTACACCATTTTTAATCCCGAATGAGCATTTGAGCTCACCCCTTTCAATGTTTATCTTCAATAGGTGATGAAATGAAGATCATTTATTGAGTTCATGTGGATGTCGTTTTTAGTTTTTGTTATGTATTGAATCATGTAACCTTTTCCAATGTAATTTGAGTAACATTTATGTATATATTTATTTCAATATTAATAAACTAATAGTTTCTTAAGGAATTCCATTCCTTCTAACCATGACAATATAACAAGTAATGCACCGGCTCGACTCTAGTGGGGTCAAGGGGTTACAAAGTGTGTAGTTGGTCTACTTATAGGTAGGTTCATCCACGTATATCTATTGTTTGATGAATTAATTTGTGAGTTTGATTAATTTTTAAAGTTTATTTATTAGTTTTCCAACATATAATTTGGTTTTTGTTGTGTTCTAATGCGCATTTGATTTGGTAGTAGCATGTTTATGTTGTTTGTGGGTAATTCGTTTTGTGGAAAACCCATTTCGAACTATTTAACAATGTTTTATAAATTGTGTGGATTATTTTTTAGGATGTGAAAAGGGTGAGAATTGGATTTGGCATATTTTCTATATTTTTTGGTCATAAATGAATATTTGAATGTGTTTGGGATGTTTAAAGTCCTGCGGCATATTTCCAAATTGTTTGGAAATTTGTTTTGGCAGTTTGTTTAATTTTAATAAGGGTATTTTTAATTGTGCGAGTGGTTTAATTAATTCAGTGTTTGATGCAGATTGTGTTCCTGAGGATGTGTTGTGTGTTTATGGTCATGTAAGGTGGTTTGGGTCATTCTAGTGTGTGAATTTGGGTTTTTCTTTTAAAAATTTATTTGTGAAAATTTTGATTATTTTATTATATAATTTTTAAGGGTGAATTTTTTTTTGGAAGAATTGTTTAATGGTTTTTTGTGCTAAGTCGTGCGACGTGCATGGACATTGTTTAAAAAATTCTTTTAATGGTTTATCTCACAATTAAAGTGATTTATTTGACTATGAAATCGTTTTTATAGGTTGTGTAAGTGATGCAGATTTAATTTTGGGATATTTTTAGTGTGTGTTTTGTTTCAAATAGAATTTAGTGTGTGAAAATGGTTGTTTTGGCTTGTTTAGTGTCTTTTTTGTTGTTTAGTAAATTATTATGACATGTGAGATGAATTCTAAACTACTTGAGCACAAACGGGTTTCCTAGGTACTATGTGGGTGGACTAGAACTATTGTTCTAGTCATATAGAAGTGGCATCATCCCAGTTTCACTTAGATGGATGAATGAATACAACTCTAACTAAACTTTTGGATGATTTTGGGGGACCACAATGTTATGTATGTGTTACCCTACTAGTATCTAATAACGAGGATGTATATCGTTGTGTTCCTATACCATTGCTCATCGAGACACTATGTTCTAGGGTCCCACTTCTTTCTAATATATTTAGGGCCTCTCCCTTGTTTTGTGCTTCTCTACTTTTCTATCATCTTTGGCACGCGGTTTCAAATTGGGGTTACCATGAAAGAAAGTGTAGTTGTGTGTGTGTGTGTGTTTTAATTTTAGTTGATTCATTTAAATTTGTTTCCATTAAAATTGTTATTATAAAAAATCATTTTCATTAAAACTACTCAAGAATTTATATCATTTCTTTTATTAAACTTGTAACATTATGTGTAATATAATAATAAGTCATTGAACTTTTTCTTCATGGCATCCAACTAGGATTCTAGATCAAACCCTACATACACCTTTGGGTGTGTCTAGATCATATTTATTTTTCATTCCAGTTTGAGGCATCAAACAAAGCATGGGTGTTTTGGGTGGTCAGTGGCACTTTCGTGTTGGTTTGGTGAACGTGGCTTGATGTTGTTGCACCTCACGTTTCTTGAAGGATTGAGTTATTATTTTTAGTATTTACCTTATTATCATTTATTTGGGTTTATAGTTTATGTTATAAAATTTAATTTTGACCCCAGTTTGAGGGCATGTTTGGTTGTATGTTTTTAGTATTAATTTATTCAAATTTTTATTTTTTATATGTTTATTTATTCGGGTAAACCATTCCCATGAATTTTTGATACTCGGGAACATGTTCCTTCCTTTGGGGATCGAGAACGCCATTTCCCCATTTCCATGGACCAGGTCGGATGGCGAACCGACCTCATTCATTACACAAACTCCCACACATATTGAAACCATCACACAAATGAAACATAAACAAGTAATTATTACAAATAATTACATGGTTCAGACATATTCTAACTCCACGAGAGAAAACTATTTATTTCTTTTACTAAACCAAAGAAGAAACTGAAATCAAAATTAACCCACTGATAGTGTAAGTGAAACCACCCCAGCTTTTATAGTATGGAACATCAAGTGAAAACAGTGCCACTACATTTTTATGTTCATGGGAAACCCCTCATTAGTCATACACACTAATGATTTATTTTCGATTTCACCACTTCAACCAATGTCTTTTGTTGAATAGTTCATACTCTACAATTTACTCACATCATCTAGAAATATTCACTTTTAAACTTGTCCTAGAACATTTTCATTCAGATAATCCATTCCTCTACTATTCTTCCTTTTCCCCAAGCTTCCCCCATTTCAAAATTTTAGGTTTCGGGTTCTATTCTTCTGTACACAATGAAACAAAACCTTGAAAGGATACTTAATACTTTTAAAATAATACCCCTTTAAAAATTACTATTAGGGTTCAACAATAACACCATCACTTAAGAAAATATTAAACACATAATATTCTACAATAATATTTTTCATTTATATCATTATTCTACAAGACAAAGAAGACCCACTAGGGAAAATAATTTCTTCGAAAATTCATAGACGAATATATTTTTAATCATTTTTTCAAAGATATTAACTTCTATCGATCATTCATAGTTCTAACACCCCATACTACAAATTTTATTGGTTTAAATGAATCATAAACTCTATTTAGTTAATAAATGAATGAAGCCTTGGATTATTGAAAAAATTAATCAGTCTATTACTATCATAAAACAAAATCCCATTTTATTTGACCATTCTATGATATTCTAATAGTTAGTTTATCAATGAAAATTCTCTACTTTGTTTTAGGACGATAATGTAATCTTATTTCATAGTCAAAATTGTAATAACAAACTATAGTATTAATATCCAACATATAGTTTTTACTCTAAAAATGAACATAAAATTTTGGGCACTCTTACATGTTTCCATATCTTCTCCAAATTCTATATCAATAAAACCATTTAATTATTATTTTATTTAGAAACAGGAAGCTAGTTCTTCTAATACATCTTAATATTATAGAATCTATTTCACTGATTCATAGTTATCCTTTTCTAAGTTCACCATATACCTGATGAAAATCACCATTATATGACTAATGTTTGGCCTTGTGAAACCCATGGTATAAATCAAGCTTCTAACAAATGAATTATATGCAAATTTGACCTCGTATTTACCTTTATCTTCCGTAATAAGTTATTTATATGTATATAACTTAATTAAAATAATTAATGAGGAAATAATATGTTATTCAGAATTATACTTTGATCTTTAATATATACTCCTTCAAATACAAAACCAATGTTTTTGTCTTTCTATCCCTCACAATCAACATCCCCACAATCTATTTTTCTTCACCAAGGCCTATCATCTCAAACCTTTTAGAATTTTAGTTTTTAACTCATTATTTTGATCCATGTCTTTTCACCCCAAAAAAATTAATACCACTTTGTTTTATCCTTTTATTATTCTTAGTTCGTTTTTTCATGGTTCGGGATTTAGTCCTAGTGGAAATTTTTGTATTTTAGATGTTTTTATTGTTTTTCTAGGTTTTCGAAAGGTACCTCATGATTATGTGAAATAGTGAGGTAGTAGTAGGTAATCGTGTAGTAGGTACATAATTGGTTAGTAGATACCACAAATTTTTAACATGGTTGAATGAACCATGTTGCTTAGCCATGCGGTCGATTCATTTCTGGGTTGTGGTTGTCGCACGATTGGTGCACATTTTGTCAGACCTTGTAGCAAAACCGTGAAATCGGCCAAGATTTTCAAAATGTTAAAACCAAAATATAACATCTCATTTATTTTACACCAATATGATCCAGCTCCTCCTTGGTCAACCGAGACCCACAATTGGATCCCTCTATGCCCCCTCCTTAATTCCTCCTCCTCCAAGAGTGAACCCTCTTAAATTCCAAGGTTATTTATAGGGCTTGCTACAATTTTTCTCACCTTCTTTTCTTCCCCATCTTCTTTACATTGTTTTTCTAGTGTTTTTTTCATAGGATAAATCCTATATGCTATGGTTTTTTAATGAATCATTTTTATTGGCTCTAGGATTTGTGGATCATCTTTGAGTACATATTCTCTCTCCCATCATGGTTTCATTGCATCTGCACCCACCAAGGTAGGTGTTTCCATGTTCTTTCATCCTAAGGAATTTCTTTTAATGCTTGGTATTTTAAATAAATTTATAAAAATGATTTTAACATACAATTTTTTAACTTATTATTTTATTTCGTACATGATCAATTTTTTGAAAATAGGTTTTCAATAAAAAATTTGAAACAATTATAGGTTCATGTGCACCTATGGTATTTATTATAATTCCATGCATTTATTAAATTGAAATTGGGAATTTTGAGAAATTTTTAGCTTTAAATTTGTTTCGGTATCATTGTTGAATTATCATTTTTACCTTCTATGTGTGATTTGGTAGTCTTATAGCTTGAGGGTTGTGGTTTAATGTTTTAGAAATGTTCTCATGGATTATAAAGGGATCATTTTTAATCATTGAATAGTGTGAATTTTTGGATTTGGTTTGATAGAAAATAGTGATTTTTATAAAAATTTATTTTTGGTGTTTTTATAAATTTTAGATTCTGTCATTAGATTTTGGCACATCCATGGGCGCGCTAGATGTAGACATGGATGGCCCTAACATGAAGATGGAACACAGATATGGTGTTCTTTCCTAATCATGGTTCTTTAAATGATATTTGATTTCCAAATGATGTTGATTCACTTTTGGGATTTCTAAATAATCTCTTTAAGTGAAATCTTAAAATGGTATACCTGTTTGGAATTTGGAGTATGTTTTTGTAAACCTTGTGCTTAAAGGGTCATCTGGCGTATTTCCTAAAATTGTGTGTCCCTCCGATGTTTTGAATGGAATTTATGAAAATGAATTGGAAAAATTGAACCTAAGGGGCTATTTGGCACTTAAAACATAAATTTGATGTTTGGGTGGACTTTTAGAAAATATTGTGGTTTAGATAATGTGAACATCTGGTTGGTGTTATATAGTGTTTTAAAAAATGGTTTGGATACTTATAAATTTTGGTGGCCTGATTGGGACATTCAAGAAGAAGTTGTATATATGAACATGTATATAGTGGAACCACCTATCTAGGATTTCCCTATATGTGCTATTGTATATGTGGCGTCTGTGTTTGGGGTACACAATTTCCGTGATGGTAGGTATGGTAAGTCACACATGGGGGCCTCCTACTTACATAGTAATACCATCACCAAGGGTTCCTAGGAATATATTCATGAACTAAATGATGGTAGCTAACTATTCCGAATTAGATTGATTGGTACCCTCATAGAGATATTGAAAATCAAGGAGGGTTGTGCCACTGGTGTGGCCACGTTAGGGTAGCCAATTGAATATTGACATAGGGGCTCTACCATATACCAGAAGTTGGTTCTAAACTGAGTAGATCCATCGTTATTCTATGGATGTTAAGGATTTCCCATGGTTATTACTTGTATTTCTCGTTTACTTTCTCCTACATTAGTGTCTATATTTCCCTACTGATCTATTTTTTATCACAAACCTGGTACCCCATGTGTTGGATTTTGGTTATGAAATGGTAATCTCTTTGGGAAATGGTTTGTGGTGTGTGTTAGATTTTTAAAATGGGAAGATGATATTTTTTAGTAAAACTTGATAGCCTTATTTTCATAATAGTATTTTAAAAATAGTTTTAATTCATTGTTTTTGTGAATGGAAGCACATGGATTCTATAGAGATTTCATTCTATGCTATCTAGCTCACAACCTTCTGGTACCAGTCGGTGCCAATAGACCCGAGAAGTTTTTTAGTTCAGGTTTCTGGTTCTTGTTCTCATGGTTGGATCAGGGCAGTTTATGGATGGTGGTGATCATGTTGTCACATGGAGATCATTTTATAACTGTTCAATTTTGTTTTCTGTTCTTATTTTTGTTGATTTTTTGTTCAAAAGTTGTAACTAAATATTCTTTAAATTTATTTAGGATTTGTTTTTTGGGTTCCTCTTCTAATTTAGTGTTTTATTCACATATTCAGATTATTTCACTAAAATTGTTCCCACTTGGATTTTGTTTTGTTGCCTGGAACAAGTTTCTAGCCCGTGGAGATTGGGAATGTCTTTTGGTCCGTTTCTTAAACTTAATTGGGTGACGGGTTGGATGTAATCTTGAGTTTCTTCATGAAAAATTAGTATCATATTTGTACCATGGTATTTGGGGTGTTTGGTAGATAGATATTAGGATTATACGGAATCGAGAGGTAGGTGCGAGAAGAGAATAGTGAACTCTTGCTCACAGTGATCCTCGAGTCATATGGAGTAGTCCCGTAATTGAGTCTTCTACTTTTGTTTTGGATTTAGGTTTGAAAATAGAGGTGATCCAGATTCACACGGTGAGCCCACATAGAGTAGTGACCCATGTTATTTCCTTGTTTTTGGTTTAAGTTCCTCTTTGATTTTTTTTTCTTTAGGCATGGATCACTACCACATCACCATGTTGGGCAGAGACACTAATTCCTTCCTCTGGTAGTTTAGTGTAACCGGTGCATTTTTGTGGTCCTGTTGGGTGTCAGTGTATTTTTGAAAATGGAGGTGGTTTTGAAATGAAATTGTTTTCATTAAAATTATCTTAAATTTACCATGTGGGTTTTCAAATTGAATTCTTTTTTTCTTTAAAATTTGGTGTTTTTTAAGAAATTATATGAAAATGACTTGGGTGATCCTCGGGAACATTTTAAAATATGAGGGTATGTATGGAGGGTATATGATAGCAAAAATGGATGAAAATAGATGAACATATGTGTGGTGGTTCATGGGAGTCCATGGGTTTTTTATTGATATTATAATTTTGACCATATATTTATAAAGTTATTTTGAAAAGGGAAAATGGTATTGGAAACTAGTTTTTAGTTTATAATATGTGTTTTTTTTGTGAAATGTGATTTTTACATTTGGAACGTAACATAAAAATGTGGTGATTTAGAAAATTGATAGGAAATGGGGATTTTTGGAAAAGGGTTGTTTTTTTGAGTTATAATTCATTTATCTTCCAAGCTAGTTATTTTTGATTGGGTGTTTCTTCTAGATTTGGTTGTCTTAATGTTGGTTTCAGTTTTGTGTTTCTCATGCTTTTTAGAAGATTCCCCCAATAAAGGTCCCCAGAGTCTCTGATGAGTCTTTCCCATCTTTTTATTCTACTCAAATTTTTCTTAACATGTGAGGTGATTATGGTCAATTAAGGTTAGAGGAGAGTCTTGAGGAGGTCTGGAGTATCTTCACCGTGGTGGGAACTCCTGAATCTTTCAGGGTTCAAGCTATTTTGATTCTATTTGAAGGACCATATTTGGATGAACGGGACTTTTTTTTTCACCATCATTACAAATTCGGATGATATGGGATGTCTTTAAATATTCCTTTATCTAAGGGTTTATACTTTAAGAGATTAAGATGAAGACAAAGGAATAACTAATTTTCATTCAACAAGTACAACTAATGGTGAAGGACTACATTGAATGTTTCAAGGATATGACTTCCATTTATCTGGAGGCGGTGTCACTAGATATAATTAAGACATACCTTTTAATTGGGGGATTTCATCTAAATATTAAGGGGTGGGTTGTCTCTTCTGAGGACCCTCATTTGGAAAAGCTGGTGGATGAAATGTTTGAAGATGAGTTGGTTCCCAAAGTGCATAAAGTTGGAAACCCTGTGCCTCTTGTTTTTTATAAGGGTTCTCCATCTAGAGATGAGTGTATTCCAAAAGAACCTATTCTTAAGGATTCATATTTATTGGTTATGACTTCTAGTCCATCAGACCATTTTTTGGTGTTCCATCAGTGTGATGGGTCGGGGCATTCGAAGCCATCATGTCACATCCCTCTAAAGACCTGCTGTTTTTATGGCTATTTGGGTCATCTAGAGAGGTTTTGTAGTGATAATTTCTTGAATAAGGAGTCCTAATTTGGGGATTCTATTTCATATCTAGAATAAAGAGATGATTCATCCATCTATTCCCAAGAATTGGTCTTGGAGAGAAGCTCACACGCAGTCAAACGTTTCTGGGGGAGTTAAACATTGGCCTAGATTTTTTCCCAATGTCAGGATGAAAATATTCCAAGCCTTATATATATTTTTTCTAATATTTTAAGTCATATCTGATTATAGCATTGTTATGAATTTTTTTTTGTAATCTAAGTAGTTTCTTTCACCTATATGTTTCCTTTGAATCAATTTTTTTTTACTTTTGGAGTGTTTGGATCCTAGATGGGTATGTTTTGGTTTTTATTGTTGATGTGCTGATTAACAGATTTTTGGGCATTGTAAGACGCGTATGATGTTTTTGGTCCTTTATTTAGTTCATGTTCTATTATTGGTTATCCCTAGTGTTTGGGTAAAATTCATTTAGTGTGTAGAATTTTTAATTCTAGTAGTGATATTTTTATCCCTTTTGTGATGTTTTGTTGGTCCTTATTTGAATTTTCCCCGTCCCGGCATCCCGGTATGCCACGTTTCTTCACAGTAGGTTCGTTATTTATTCCCTAGTGGTGGAATTTTTTTTCTCATGGTAAGGGAGTTTTATTAGTTTGGAATAAGAGTTCCTTAATTTTCGGTTATATAAAGGTCTTTTTTTGGTTTGTATGAACAAGTTGTGTAAATACAGGTTGGGTGTTCCCACGTTATCCCCTTCCATAGGTGGGGTGTTCAGATTTTAAATTTTCTATGTTAGTAGAATTATTTTTGTGGGGAGATCCCTCCCATGTTCTCCTCTAAATCATGGCCATTGGTTTCTTCTGGAATCAATATTTTGTGACCTTAAGAGAGAATGGTTATCCTTGGGTTTAGGGCCTTCTTATGTTTTGATCAGATATGAACTTATGTTTTGATATGCGGGAAGTTTGGTGACTTTATGGGGTACACAGTATTTATAGTTGTGATAATTGTCACACCCTGACTTTGTATACCCTGTTATTTTATCCTTTTATTAACCATGGGTCTCTTAATTTAGGTTTTTGTTTCAGTCCTGATCTAAATTTTTGGATTTTGGATGTTTTTATGGTTTTTTATGATAGTTGTGACACCCCGAGATTTCATAGTACGTTATTTATTTAAAATAATTCAATAACTTGCACTACACGCAACGCCGTGTTCAAGCGCACCACGACTTACCTAAATAGCCTTTCAAAAGCGGTTATGAATAGCATTAACTAAATTTTGAACATTATATAATCCTTAAAATTTTATAATCCATATTATTAGTTTCTTAGTCATAATGTAAGAAAAAATTCATTTTTTCAGATAAAAGAAGTATTTTTTAAAAAATGAAATTTTACCGCCTTTTAATGGAGAACGCTTTTTAAATAAAATATTTGAAACTTTTATACATTAAATTTGACAAAATAAACTTCTTATTTAGAATTGGGACATAAGAAGTTAGTATCAATAAATTTTTTGTGTTTTTTTGATAACATTCATATTTGGTTGAATAGTGAAAATTACTCTATTTTAACTAAAAACAACTTTTTTAATCAAAATAATTTATATTGTTGAATTATAAATTTTAATGGGTTGGATGTATAATTAGATTATATTTTTACTATTTAATCTAATTCTTGTTATTGAATGTAATTTCACTTTTAAATTGGACGTAAACAAATATCAATCTTTTGATAGTTATTATTTCTAAAAATACGCATTTTGTTTTTGACAATGTCAATTAATTTTAAATTAATTAATGCAACTTCTATGTTTTGAAATTGGTAAAATATAATTAATTTTTGAATTTGGAATATTAAAATTATATTAGGGTGAATTTTTTGAATTTTTCTGAAAACATTAAATTTTTTATGAATAGTGAACACACTAAGTTATTGTTTAAAACTAACTTTTTTTCAAATAATTATTTATTTTATTTAAATTAATTTTAGGTCAAAATAGATACATAATACATATATAATTTCAATATAATTCATTTAAGTTGGTTTATAATAATTTTAGATATATAAAAATTTTATCAAACATTTTACCGTCTTTTACCCACCTCGTAGGAGCATTTGAAAATTTTCATAAAACATAGTTTTACCACTTATGTGAATTTAATTTCAAAAATAAGAGAGACGTGGTTGATATCATTAAGTAAAATTTGGTTCAATAAGATCAAAATAATTTTTGGTGAAATGTAACTTTTGACTTTTATTTACCACGGTTAAATGTAAATAGGGTAATTAAGGGTAAAAACGATATTATTATTACCCTAACACATGTCTTAAATCTATTGTATAAGTTTAATTCTACCAAAAACAACCATAGGAATAAAATAATATCCTTTAGTTCCACTTATATTAGATTTGAAAATTTATTATTATTTCATTCAAAGAAGTGTTAAAAGTGTAAAATTCAATGATTTATAACTAAACCATTTTTAATATAGAGTTACAAATAAGATAATTTCGACTATGAATATTAATTAGAAAGATACAAACATTTCCTACATAATGTTATTTTATTTATATTTTTTATAAATTACATAATTTAATTTATTTATGACTAAATGATGATGCAATAATTACCATATTAATGAAATATTAAAATAATTGATATTATAAATATCCCAATAAATGTAATTTGAGGATTTTTATGAATTAAACTAATTTTATAGGTTAATATTACTTGTCAAGGTTTATTAAATGAATTTTTTTCGAATTAATAATCCGGTTATGAATTAAAAAAACAAAACAGAAAATAATGTCAAAATTGATATAAAACAGTTTTTAAAACAAATATTATATTATTAAAAGATATTCTATTCCTAAAAATCTAAGGATCTAACAAAGGTCTTAAATAATATTATATATGTCATTAATGAACCACTTTAGGTTCTCTATGATTTTTATTGTATGTTTATAAACTATATAGTGTACGAATACAAGAAGACACGGTAAAAGTTAAATTATTTAACTGAGAGTTGAATCTAAAAGATAAGGTTATAATGGTAACCTAAACATGTCTAAAACCTATCAGTGGAGAGTATTTCGACCCATACCCACTTTAAATTCGAAATAAATCAAATTTTAGTTAGTATAAACCGAATATGATTTTATTATAAATTAATATTTCAATATTTCCTAAAGTGCCCCTCACCCTCTTATAAAAGGGAACTACTGCTTCTCTCAAATTCACACCTTCATATCAACTTGTCTCTGCCAAACCTAGCCAAAATATCCTCCAAAATAACATCCCTTCATCCTAGAGGCATTCCTTTTTTCAGAAATCCAACCTTAGGAGCCCCTTTGATCAAGTCAAAAGGAAGAACTCAAAGAAGAGGTAAATATTTCATCATCTCTTTCAAGTTCTTTTCTTCTTCCACTTCCTCTTTCTTGGTTGTTTCAATTCTAAAATAATAACTCTAGTATCTCTTATATACAATGTAGTTATTATAAAAATGTTACAACTATATTTATTATTCTATTCATCCTATAAATGACAAAGTCACCATATGTGTGTACGTACGGATTACCGTCTCCACGTCGTGGTGTAGTTTGTTATTCAAAAATTTATTTATTTAGATGGGTATAATAATGAGTATAATTGATGTAAATAATAAATATAACATGTTAATTACTCTTATTATATGATAAACCATTTAATTTCATACAATTTAATCATTAATATAATGATATTTTTGCTTGTGCATAAGTAGAAATTACCATCTCCACGACAAGATGAGATTCATTTCCGCATTCATCATTCAACTATGATTATAAAAATATATATTGTTAATAAGTATGTAATATATGAAATAATAATGCTACTGGAAATATATATATATATATATATATATAAATTCATCTCATTCGCTTACTTCCATTCAATATGATATGAAAGGAGAAACATTGTTTATGCGTACGTACGGCCTACCATCTCTATAAATGGTGTTTACCATTTCATTTATCTATCTATTATACAAATTTATATTCAAAATATATATGATTTATAAATAATTTTTATATACAGGAAGTTTTTAAATCATGAACTAAATGACATGATCAATAATAACCAGTTAATCTATGTTCGAAAAATAAAGCGATAATTAACTAAAAAGTTAATTTATCATGGAAATCACTAATAAATGGGAAGTATAAAGTCATAAATTAATAATTTATGGTATAATAAAAATGAATGTGGATCTGTAATAATTTAATAACATACTATTCTCATTATAAAGAAGTTTAAACGTACCCTCAACCAAAGGATAATTACAAGGTAAGGGTTAATTCTACAATCTCTTCATTATCCGATGTAGTTTATAAGTAAAAATCTACTGGGACCTCTTTATCATCCACATCCTTGTTTCGTAAAATGTATTTCAAAACATTTTTACTATTTACTAGACAATGGGTTAATGTAATTTATTCCCTTATTTGACCTTATATGTTTTTAAATGAATCTTTCTGTCACTTCCCAAACAAGGTACTTTATAACCTTTTCCAAAAAATTAAGGTAAGAATGTGTTTTTAAATTTATACGGAGGGTGCGGCTATTTTCCGCCATTATAACATCGTTGAAGTTTCCCTTATAAGAATATAAGAATATTTTAAAAATAAATGTTTTATTTAGAATTATGTGACTCTTAAATGATTTCAAAGTAGAAAGAGATATTTCTCTCAAATAGTTTCTATTTCATCTATGTCAACATCCTTTGATTGATTTTACACTTGTTTGGAGAATATTTATTAGGGTATAAATCATCCATTTTTATTTAAGATTTTGTGATAAGTTTGACTGGGGATGATTTATTTTTATGCGATTCATGGTTTATGGTTAAAGTATTGACATTTATTATGCTAGTTTTAATACGAATATTTATGTCATATTTCAACCTCTTCTTAAGATGAATGTGTTGGACTAGTATGTTCCAGGTTGGGGTCTGCTAAAATTAATCCCTCCATGTTGGGGTCTGGTTAAAGTAGACCCTCTGGGTTGGAGTCTAGTTATAGAAGATACCCGGGTTGTAGTCCGGTTATAGAGGGTCTCTAGGTTGGAGTCTAGTTACAGAGGCTCTCCAGGATGGAGTCCAGTTATAGAGGCTCTCCATGTTGGAGTCCAGTTACAGAGGCTCTCCTAGTTGGTTCCATTTACAGTTATCCCATAGGTCCTAGCACGAGGCCTTGACACAAAAATTTAAGTACCATACCATACATTACCTTATTATGAAATTAGTTATTACATGTGATTATTCGACGATTAGAATATCCATGTGCATGTTTATATGGTAATTTTTGATTTATTTTGGACATATAATGTTCAAGATTATGTTTAAAAGGCTATTGTTTTTATTACACATCTTGCCTTATATGTTTATAGCTTCTACTAAATTATTTACCCTTAATGAGAATCTGAACTCACCCCCTTCTTAAGTTTTATTTTCCTCAGATCCCAAGAAGTGTTTAATGTCTGAGATGCATGGTTATGCTAAGGGAACAATGGAATTATCAATGGATTTGTCTATGTTGTATGTTATAATGTGTAATGTAATGTTTATGTATGTCATCTATTTTCCAAGACTGCTAAACCAATTGTTCTTTCGAGACTTGATTCTTTGTAATCATGCCAATGTATTAAAATAATGCATCGACTTTGGAAATCTAGGGTTGGGGCATTATAGTCGGTATAATAGGAAGTTAAGTACAGACCATGGAATCTAGATTTAGATAAACTATGATTATAGAACATTAACCTAATATAGACATTGAGGATTAGTATAGAAGAACTTCTTAGAATTTTGGTAATGTAGATATTTTTTGAGTTCTTTCAAGAAATACATCCCTGTCGAGATACGAGTAGGTAGAGGATGCTCGGGAACAGATGTACCTCGGGGTAAAACATGAAAACACCGCTTTGATCTAGACTTGAATGGGAACTAGTGCACAACAATGGGCCATTCTGTACGCTTGGTTACGACACTCCAAGAGGATATTCTTAGGATCATTCTCATTTTCTTTGAGAACATTTATGAAGGGTTTATGAGTATATACTTCCTCAAAGAAAACATTTTTATGATTATGGATTATATTCATAAACTGTTTAATTTATGTTAAGTGTTTTACAATTGGGGAATTATGTATTTTGATGCGTAAACTGACCTAGAGTATGCCATTGTATAGAAATGGATCCTAGTAGAAGGAATGAGAACTTCATCAATACGTATAATCCTAAGAGTAAGAATGATCGTATCATTCATGGTATTAAGCAATCATTTAGAAGAGAAATGGTCTCCCATGAATTCTCAACATATTAAGAAATAATATCATCTATTAATAAGATAAGTAAAGAATTATCTGAGTCATTTGGCTTTGAATTGAAGCAAGAGAAGAAAATGATGGTAGAGAGAAAGATGGATAAAGGGAAGAAGGGGAAGAAGTATTTTCTCATATCTGATAAATGTGGAAAGATTCACCTTTGTAAATTATTGAAGGGAATTAGATTTTGTTATATTTGTGGAGAAAAAGGACATCAAGTACGTGATTTCAAGGGTAAGAAAAAGGATTCAAATGAAAAATGCTTCATCTACAAGATGTTGCGACACTACATGAATCAATTTCCTAGTCATCAACGTATACCACAAATGATGCTATTGGATATTAATAAAGTTATGATACTACCTCAGATTAAGAGGAATGACTATTTTTCTTATGTTGTTATTATATAATTATTTCATTTGAGTGTTGTATCAATAATATACTGGTTATATGAATTTTTGAGATAAATAAGGATTATACTACAGTACTATTTTATTAAATATTTGATATTATATGGTTCTAAGAAAAGTGACTTAACAGTAAGCTACACATTTTGGAAAAGACATGGTTGAAGTAAAGGTAATCCTTAATATGGTACTGACAATGAGGTAGTGATTTTGGAATAAGTGATGGTTGATTTAGATAAATTATATTGGATATTCTTGAATTCCTTGGAACTAATTAATAGTTTGCATATTTCATCATTGTTGGAATATTCCAAATTTTTCGATATAAGGAATATATCACGTATTCTATAAAGAATAAGTTAGCATAAATGTAATCAATAAGGTTTTATGGTAATTCAGGGAGTTACCATGTTTTAAAAGAATTCATGATTAAGGTGTTCACATGTTATTACATGGGAAAAATGATCTTCATTGTGTTTAACTTCATTACAAATTTTTGACTGTGAGTTTTGATAGAAGTATTTTGGATATGTCTAAAGGTTGGAATGGATTTTGTTTGAAATTGGATAATATTTTTAAGGTTACTTTTCTATTGTCATGAAGAGGACAACCCAGAGGTCGGGTGACCACCAGTCGCATTCGGAAAGGCCGTGAGACTTGAACCCACAACCGAAGGGCAACAAGGGTGCATCACATACTACTGGCCTACGTGATGTCTTAGACTGTATAATGTAGTTTCTTTTTTTTATTAAAAAAATTGATATGATAGGTGAATTATAAATTCATTATTTTTTGAACCTTATATGATTAGGATAAATAAAATATTTTTTTGAAATATTTTGGAGTGAAAGATGAGTTTGTGGTTGGAATTTGTTGAAATATGAAACTCTACTTGTCATGTATATATATATATATATATATCGCTCTTATTCATCAGATAAATTAATTCTTAAACTTTGGGGAATGGATCTTAAAAAATGTGTTATCCTAATACCTAACGTTTTGTTTAACCGATGGTATTTTAAATCATTATAGAATTAATGGATTTGAGGCCCTCAATTTTACACTTGTTTGTGATTGATGACCTCAATCACTCCATATAAATATTTATGTTTTTTCCTCCAATTATGGGTCTCTAATTTCAAACAATGTTCTCCTAATCGAGATCAAAATTTGGTGGTGACCCTTTCATTTCCCTTTTCCTCTTATTAAGACAAAATTTTATTATCCCTATTTCTGATGTGGGTTTTCCCACAAAGGTATTTTCTATTTTCATCCTTTTATTTTCAAAGAACAATTTTAAATTTCAAGGATGCAATTTATTGAAAGAGGGTAGAATGTAACACCCCAAGATTTCATAGTATGCTATTTCTTCAAAGTAATTCAATAACATGCACTACACGCAACACTGAGTTCAAGCGCACCACGAATTATCGAACTAGCTGTTCAGAAGTGGTTATGAATAGTATTAACATAATTTTGAACATTATATAATATATATAATTTTTTAATCCATATTATTTGCTTCTTAGACATAATTTAAGAACAAATTTATTTTTTCAGATAAAAGAATTATTTTCCAAAAAATGCAATTTTACCATCTTTTAATGGTGAACCCTTTTTAAATCCAATATTTGAAACTTTTATATATTAAATTTGAAAAAAAACAACTTATTTAGAATCAGGACATATTAAATTTGTTTCAATAAATTTTTGGTGTTTTTCAGATAACTTTTATATTTGGGTGAATAGTAAAAAATACGATATTTTAACTGAAACCAACTTTTTTAATAAACATAATTCATAGTGTTGAATTATACATTTTAATAATTTGGAAGTATTATTAGATTATATTTTTACCATCTAATCTATTTCTGGTTATTTAAAGTAATTTCACATTGAAATTTGACATAAAAAAGTGTCAATCTTTTGATAGTTATTATTACATAAAAATGCGCTTTTTCTTTTTGAAAACAAGAATTAAAATTAAATTAATTAAGTCAAATAATTTTTTTTTAAATTGGTAAAATAGAATTCATTTTTAAATTTGTAATATCAAAATTAGCTTCGGGTAAATTTTTGGCATTTTTCTGAAAACTATCAATTTTTGATGAATAGTAAAAAATACTAAGTTATTATTTAAAACCGACTTTTTATTTATATAATTATTTATTTTATTTAAATTTATTTTATTTTAAAAAAGATACATAATTACTATATAAGTTTAACATAATTCATTGGAGTAAATTTATAATAATTTTTATATATAAAAAATTAATCGAACTTATTACCGTCTTTTACTCACCGCCCAGGAGAATTTTCAAATTTGCATAAAACATAATTTTACAAATTCAATGAATTTAATTTAAAAAATATGTTGGAAATTGTTGATATCAGTAAGTAAAATTTTGTTCAATAAGATAAAAATATTTTTTGGTGAATAGTAACTTTTTTCCTTTTATTTACCACGGTTAAAAGTATATATGGTAATTAAGGGTAAAAACAATATTATTATTACCATAACACATGTCCTAATTCTATTGGATAATTTTAATTAGACCAAAAAAAACCTTAGGAATAATATATGATCCTTTAGATCCACTTGTATTAGATGAAGAAATTTATTAATATTTAATTCAAAGAAGAGTTAAAAGTGTTAAATTAAATTTTTAATAACTAAACCACTTTTAATATAGGGTTAAACATAAGATTAATTCGACTATAAATATTAATTAAAAATATAAAAAATTTCCTACATAATGTTATTTTATTTATAATTTTTTGACGTTAAAATATTTAATTTATTTATGACACAATGACGATGAAATAATTACCTTATTAATGAAATATTAAAATAATTGATATTATAAATATCCAAATAAATGTAATTTTAAACTTTTTATGAATTCCACTAATTTTATATGTTAATATAAAATTTTAGGGTAGATCAAATGATTTTATAAAGTAATAATTTTGTTATAAATTTAACAAAAACAAAATTGCAATTAGTGTCAAAATTGACATAAAATAGTTTTTAAAACAAATATTATATTATTAATTGATGTTATATTTCTAAAAATCTGAGGTTCATAAAAATGTATTTAATAATTTTATGTATGTCATAAATGATCCACTTGAGGTTATGTTGGATGTTTATAGAAAGTTTATTAACCATATAGTGTAAGAATACAAGAAGACACCGTAAAAGTTAAATTATTAAACTTAGAGTTGAATCTAAAAGATATAGTTTAAATGGTAACCTAAACTTGTCTAAAACCTATTGGTTGATAGGATTTAGACCAATCCTCACTTTATATTCAAAATAAATCAATTTAGAGCTATTATGAACCAATAATGTTTTAATATTAAATAATATTTCAATATTTTCCTAAAGTGCCGCTCACCACTCTTATAAAAGGGAACTCCACCTTCTATCAAATCTACACCTTCCATGCCATTTGGCTCGGCCAACCCCTGCCCATATATCCTCCCAAAATTCCTCCCTTCATCCTCGAGGCCTTCCTTTGGTCAGAAATCCAACCTAAGTAGCCCTTTTGATCAAGTCAAAAAGAAGAACTCAAAAAAGATGTAAATATTTCATAACCTCTTTGAAGTTCTTTTCTTCTTCCACTTCCTCTTTCTTAGTTGATTCCATTCTAAAATAATAACTTCAGAATCTCCAATATACTGTTATGTAATTATAAAAATGGTAAATCCATATTCATTATTCTATCCATCCTATAAATGACAAAGTCACCATACGTGTGTACGTAGGGATCAACGTCTCCACGCCGTGGTGAAGTTTGTTATTCAATCATTTAATTTTTTGGAAGGGTATAATAATGAGTATAATTGATGTAAATAATAAATATATCATGTTAATGATTCGGTATATATGATATAACAATCAATTTCATACAATTTCATTATCAATATAATGATATTTTCGCGCATGCGTACGTACGGCTTATCATCTCCACGACGTGATGAGATTCATTTCCACGTTCACCATTCAACGATGATTATAAAAATATATATTATTAATAAGTATGTAATATATGACATAATAATTCTATTAAAAATATATATATACAACTTTATTTATTTACATTCATCTCATTAACTTACTTCCATTCAATACGATATGAAAACAGAAACATCATTTATGCGTACGTATGGCCTACCGTCTCCATAAACCATGTTTTCCATTTCATATATCTATCTATTATACATATTTATATTCTAAATATATTTGATATATAAATCATTTTTATATAAAGGATGTCTTAAAATCATGATCTAAATGGCACGGTCAAGAATAACAAGTTAAACTACATACGAAAAAGAAAGAGATTATTACCTCAAATGTTAATTTATCATGGAAATATTTATTAAATCGGTAGTATAGAGTCATAAATGAATCCTGTATGGTATAATAAATATGAACATGGTTCTGATATAATTTAATAACATACTATTGTCATTATACATAATTTTAAATGTACCCTCAACCAAAGTAAAAGTTCATGGTAAGGGGTAATTCAACAATCTCTTCATTATCTGAGATTGTTTATACCTAATTATCTACTGGGAACACTTTATCATCCACAACCATGTTTTTGAAAATGTATTTCAAAACATTTTTACTATTTAATAGAAAATGGTTTAAAGACATTTATTTCCTTATATGACCTTATATGTTTTTAAAAAAAATATTTCCGTTATTTTCCAAACAGGGTACTTTATAACCTTTATGACAAAATTAAGGTAAGAATGACTTTTTTGACTAAGAGAGCAGATGCTTCTATTTTCTACCATTATGACATCGTCAAAGCTTCCCTTAAAATCATATAAGAATATTTTCAAAATAAGTGTTTCTTTATAATTATGTGACTCCGGAATGGTTTCAAAATATAAAGAGATATTTCTCTCAAATAGTTTATATTTCATCTATGTCATCACCATTTGATGGATTTTACAATAGTTTGAAGTTGATTTATTATGATACAAATATTCCCTATTTTATTTAAGGTTTTGTGATATTTTTGACTATGGATGAGTTATTTTTATACAATTCATGTATTATGGTTAAATTATTTACATTTCATATGCTATTTTTAATACGAATGTTTATGTTATATTTCAATCTCTTCCTAAGATGAATGAGTTGGACTAGTATGCTCCGAGTTGGGGATCGGTAAAAGTATGCCCTCTGGGTTGGAGTCCGGTTACAGCAGACCCTCTAGGTTGGAGTCCAGTTATAGAAGATCCCTGGGTTGTAGTTCGGTTACAGAGGCTCTCCAGATTGGAGTCCAATTGCAGAGGCTCTTCGGGTTGGAGTCTGGTTATAGAGGCTCTCCGGGTTGGAGTTCAGTTACATAGGATCTCCGAGTTGGGGTCTGGTAATAGTTATCCCTTAGGTCCTGGCATGACGCCTTGGTACAGAAATTAATGTTTGGTACTACACATTCCCTAATTATGAAATTAGTTATTACATGTGATTATTCGACTAGTAGAATATCCATGTGCATGTTTATAAGGTTATGTTTGATTTATTTTTTTCATATTATGTTCAAGTTTATTTTTAAAAGTCTATTGTTTTTATTAAACATATTTCTTTAAATGTTTACAGCTTCTACTAAAATATTTTACCTTCCCGAACATCTGAGTTCACCCCATTCTTATGTTTTATTGTCCCTAGATCCCAAGAAGTGTTTTATATTTGAGATGCAGGGTTAAGATAAGATAATAATGAAATTCTCAATAGAATTTTGTTATTGTATATTATAAAGTGCAAAGAGACATTCATGTTTTTAATCTATTTTCCAAGTCTTCTAAACTGATCAGTCATTTGGGAATTGATTCCTGGTAATCATTCCAATGTATTAAAATAATGCACCGACTTAAGGAATCTAGGGTCAGGGCATTACAATAGTGCATGGGTACCACACGGTTAGGAGAAAACATGTAGTATTAGAAGGAAATTTTGATGCAGGTATATAATTTTATAGTAGATACCATAATATTTGTGCATAGTAACCCAAACCATGTGGCTTAGTCGTGCGCTCGGTATATTTTTGGGAAGTGGTTGCTGCACGGTTTGTAAACCTGTGTGGCTAAACCTTGTGATTGGCCCAGAATTTTAAATTCATTAAAAAATAATCTAACCTCAACCATTTTATACCCTAAAATGGTCTCCATCCTCTGTGGTAAACCGAGATGAAATAAGGGAACCCTCTAGACCCCCTCCATGATTCCTCATCATGCAAGGGTGTTTCCTCTTCGATTCCAAGGTTAGTTTTTGGGTTTTGGGCCATCTTTATCTCCATTCTCTCTTCCTCCAATTCATTCACTTGTTTTTCATAGAGTTTTCTTTCCTAGCCCACACCTTATATGATAGGGATTACTTGTGACTTGATTTCCTTCTAGTTTTGGGGTATTTCATCGTATATGGGGCTTTTTTCTCCCTCTAATCAAGGTTTCATTGCATCTGCACCCCATTAAGGTAGGTGTTTAAATGTTCTTACTTCCTATGCAATTTCCTTTGATAATTTTAATTTTATGTAAATTTCAAATCTTGATTTGAACCTAACATTTTTTAACTTATTATAGAATTTGGGACATGGTTAGATTTTTTAAGAAAAGCATTTGAAATTTATTTTTAAAACATGTCTATGTTAATGTGCACATATGGTGTATATTAAAATGACATTAATTAACTAAAGTGATATTAGTTATTTTGAGAAATGTATAGCCTTAAATATATTTTGGTGGAATTTATGAATTTTGATTTCTTCCATCTATGACTGACATGGTAGTATTACAACTTTAAGGTTGTGGTTAAATATTTTGGAAAGGTTCTCATGGTTTTTAGAGGAATTTTTTGTGTTTTATAAATAGTGTGACTTGTTGTATTTTGATTGAAATCAATTAGTGATTTTTAAGAAAATGGTTTTTTGGTGTTTATATGACTTTTACCATGTGTCATTCGATGTCTCCACATCCATGGGTGCACTGTGTGCACCCATGGATGTGCCCTCATGTGAAATAGGAACTTCAAAATGGTGTTACATCCTAAACCATAGTTCATTGACTGTTTTTTATTATTAAATGATATCAATTGCATTGTATGATTTCTAAATAATGGCCTTATGTGAAATCTTAAAAAGATATGCATGTTTTCAATTTATAATATGTTTAGGTAAACCATGGGCTTAAAGGGCTATTTAGATTGTTTCAAACGATTGTGTGTCTCTCCAATGTTTTGAAATGATTTTATGAAAATGCATTAGAAACGTGGAACCTAAGGGACCATTTGGAACATCAAATATAAAACTAATGTTTGGACTATTTTTAGAAAAATAGCGAGGTTTGGAAAATGTGAATGATCATTTGGCATTTTAAAGTCCATTATGAAATGGTTCAGATATTTATACAGTTTTGTGGCCTATTGGTACTTTTGATAAGGTTATATATATATGTACCTGTATAAAGTTAAAACGCCTATTTAGGTTTCCCTATAATTTTATTATATAGGTGGTGTCTGTGTTTAGGGTAGTCAAGTTTAGTGATGATAGGTAAGGTGTGTCACATGTGCGAGGGCCTCCTACATACAAAGTATTACTATAACCATGGGTTCTTGGAAATATTTTAGAGGATTGAGTAATGGTAGATTACCGGCCCCAATTAGATTTTTTGGTACCCTCCTGGAGTTTTTTGATAGGCCACGATGGTTACGCCACTAGTGTGGCCAGGTTTGGGAAGCTTTTTAGTTATCGACATAGGGGCATTACTATACATCATGATGTGGTTCCGACCCAATAACATCTAGGTGTCTTCTTGGGATGTTTAGGATCACCCATGGTTATTATTTTTATTGCTTGTTTTCATTATGCAACATTAGTTTCAATTTTTCACTACATGTCTATTTTTTAGCCTTACGCTGGTATTCCTTGTTTTGGGATTTGGTGGTAAAATTGAAATCATTTTTTGAATTGGTAGGTGGCAGGAGGTGGATTTTAAAATTGGAATAATGTATTACTTAGTAAAATGTGACAAAACTTATTTTTAAAACTATTTTGTCTAACTAGTGTTAATATATTTTCTTTGGTAAAGATAAAACATGTATTTTGTGGTGATTTTCTACTGATCTGTTTAGCTCACACACTACTGGTATAATCGGTATTAGTAAAACCAAGCTGTTTGGCAGGGTCATGTTTCTTGTTTATGTGCTCATGGATGGAGTGGGATAGTTTTTGGATGGTGGTGACCATGATGTCACAAGGAGATTGTGGTAGTGTGGTTCAGTTTTGATTTTTAATCTATGTTTTTGTTGATTTTTCTATTTTTTCAGTTGTTGTAGCTAAATATTTTTATATATTTGTCTAGGATTCCATTTTTGGGTTCCTCTAATTGTTCATTAATTTATTCATTGATCATAGTTCATTAGGCTGATATTGATTACCCATGGGTTTGTTTTAATGACCGAAACTAGTTGTTAGCCCATGGGGATTGGGAACGCCCTTTGGTCTATTTCTTAGACTAGGATAGGTGTCGGGTTGGATGGAATCACTGGTTGGTTCATGACATATCTGGACCTATTAAGAGAATATAACCAATATACAATGAGTTATAAAATAACATCTATTATTGAACTACTAAGGTAAATCAATGATCATAATTTCTATAGAAACCCCTTTTATAATTAAAAAAGGCGTCAAATTTACCATCCCATGACCTTGTTTATTTCATCAAACAACACAAGTTTTTTTAAGATTGAACACTAGGCCCCGATTTTGGATATCCTTGATACCCTTTACTACTTTATAAATATATTCTATTATATATCATTATCAAGGAAATATTTTTTCCATCTAACTATTCAAGTTATTTCCCATCCAAATATACCAAATATAGCTCCATCTAGATTCTTTTTATATAATTAATAATAGAATAGGATTTCGATAAATATATCCCTTACTTTTATGGAATCCCTTTTCCAACTAACCATTACTTAGGCCATTTTTTAATATTGACTTCATTCTTTAATAAATATACCAATTTTTTATGAAGAACATTATTTCTATGTGGTCCTTTAATAAACTATAATATTCTATTAGCATAAAATAGATTTTTTTCCTCATTTATATCTATATACTACTTTTAAAAATCACTTAAACTCAAATCTTCTTGAAGGAACATCATTTACCCCTAATATATTAGAATCATGAAGTGAATATCTATTCTGAACCTATGAACCAGTCACCTGAATTAGGTAAACCATTGTAAATCAACTTATTGACATTTTATATCAAGACCCACCATTTTCATAGATTTTACCCAAGATTACATATTCCTTGAGGATTCTTTTATATTAATCCTTGTGGATTCTTCTGCAATTTCATTATTTCTAAAACATTCTAAATCTCCTAGTCTTTTGTTCAAATCATCATGGATATCTATAGTTGATTATTTTCTCTTAAAATAAATCTTCCACAAAGTTCTAATATTTCCACAGGGTCTTCCCAATTAAGAAAACATTTTTTAATTCTAATGATCTTCAATTTATCATTATCTGAAATCCAAAACCCAAATTTCTTATCACAATATCCCCTAAAAACATGATCATGAATTTATTAAAATCTAGTACCTTCAATGGAAATATCATCGACAAATGTGAGTGATTTTAAAAAAATAGGGTGGGAATCATCCTATAGTTTTATGAACCCAACTACTATATAATCTTTTTCCATATATGTGTGGGGTGATTCAATTACTGAGGTAAGTTGAAAATTGACTCCTTGACCACAAATATTCATTGTTGAATTTGAGTGTTAAATCAATCTTTGAGAATTTTCATTTACCATGTAGTTTATTTCATCTACAATGCATTTTTAATTAGATATCTTTTTTAAAGACTTCTCAAACATTATTATTTTTCTCTAGTAAAATCTATGTAATTTCATTCTACCAAAATCACCCCCATTTTATAATTATAAGTGCTTAAGTTTATTTTTTCCCATATTCTACACCATCATTATCAACTGAAAAAATTATCTAAAATCCATAGATTTCGTATTACTGAGGGATAACCATACCTAACAAGTATCATCATCAATTAATGTAACATAATAATGGGACCCATAATGAGAACATAATGGAGAATTCTACCAAATTCATATACGTTTAAGATCAAACTTCAATGATATATGTATCCTTTCATTTAGAATAAATGATATCATTATCTAAAATCCTAGAATAAAAAAATAATATTTTCTCAAGTATACATAACCAATATTCCGATCTCGTTTAGAATCTAAGACTCATATGTTCTTCTTATATAAGTTCCCAATATGAATTTACCCAAACTCTAGATTTTTTTTTAATGTTGTTGATCTGGAAATTACTACTCAATGTAACACTCTTTTCATATAAAATGTTCTATATCTAGTATGTCTAGAAACTAATATGGATCGGTGACTGATATTACAAACTCCTCTAAAAAATATGTAAAAAATAATTCTTTATATAATTACCCAACAGACAATAAGTTATTCTATAATCTATCTTTGTGTTTCCCTTTCTGTATCACCAAGAAGATTTTGTTTGAAATGTTCATTTTAATTTAACGTTTTTATATGATCTCAGTAGACTTATCAACCATAAGATAAAAATTTCAGAATATTTTTGATACATAATTATTCAAATGTCATCTCTAAAATGTAGTAGTGAATAATGATTTAAATTCAATTATCTATGATTTCACTAGAATATTCTCTTTATCTATAAACAGATTTCATCATTTGTTAAATTATTTTTATAAATTATAGAATCAATTCTATTAGAACTATTTATATTCTACATTGAATCTTTATTCAGGTTCCCCTTCTTCCAAAAGTATCATAATACAGGTTTGGGTTAGTTTGATTTACATTGACTTCTTTCCCTCTTATCCCCCACTTTCTTCAGACCCTTTCATTAAATGAAATTTCTCTTACATTCCATATGGAACTAGTTTAATGTAACTTAATAGACATACCTTTTATAGAGTATCTCTTTTAAATTTTGATCATGAACATCCTCAAACACAATATTGGTCTTACAAAAAAATTTCTTATAATGGTAATGATTAAATCAGAAGATTCTGGGAGTGATGATAGTAACAATAAATATAACACTAGTTATAGAAAGTTTATTCCTATCAATTCCAACTAACATTGACCTGAGTTCAATACATTGACATAATCATCTTGTTTTCCTCCCTCTGAAATTCTCATACAAAATAACCTCTCCATCATAAAAACATTTTCCATAGTAATTGATTCCCTTATATATCAGCTAGATCCTCTATTAATTTTCCTATTATCTTCACCTCCTAAATAAAAAAGGGAAATTCACAATAAATAAAATCTATATCACATGAAGTGTATTAAACTTTAAAATTTACCATTATTAATTATCAATTACATCTAGTTTTTAGCATTAAAATGGAAGAACGATCACCTTATTGAAAAATACTCTTCAATATTCATCCTCTAAAATTTGATGTTGGCCCTGTTGAATTTGTTAATTATGGCCTTAAATATTTATAACGACCCTTTTTTAATAGTTTACTACCACTAAAATGAATAAAATAATTTTATCAAATACTTTGATACCAAAATGTATATTTACTCTAAAACATAAAAAACCAAAATCTCTATCACTACTTTTGGGTTCTAAAGCTACTGATATGAACGCACCCATCCACACTTCTCCTGTGAATTTTTTTTGGAACTTCCATAAATAGATAACCCCTAAAATGGTTTAATGTAACAAGGATAAACATACACCTCATCTAAAAAAACTTCCCCCACTCAATCTATTTTATCTTCCAAAACCAAAATATAAGGTAAACACACATAAATAATGAAAACAATGAATTACTTGTCTCATACATAGTCCTACTCCAAAGGGTGGAACAAATGAATTATTTTACGACATATAATAACAATATAAAATAACAAATTACCAACTAATAGTAAAAGTTTCCCCACCCCAACTATTTATTGTAGGGCCCATTGAATGATCATGAGGACACAAATTATTGATATTTATATAAAACCCACCATTTTTCAAGGCCACATATGATTTTATATAGGTTTCAATACCTCAACCATGTTCCTTCATTTATCCAAAAATAGTCACTTGTAAATTTATTTTTAACAATTTATTTTAGACCATGCACACCTCAACTGTTCTTCCACTACTGCACACTTTTTATATAGGTGAATCTCATGTTTTGGCTCAACTTCATATTTATATAAATAAACAGATCCATGAATGAATTATTCTCACATTATTAATAGTAGTAAAAATCATGGGTTGCCAAATAGTTAACTCCATTCATAGGAAACTTCATGAACTTCATAAAAGAGACCACAATTTTAAAGAATCCTAACTAAAATCAATTGACACATATTATTAGGATATATATTTTGATGTATATGAATTTCTGGATGAGTTATTTATTCAGGATAACAATGTTTTTAGATCAATTTTGAGTAATGGATAGGTTCTTCCATATTTTAACAGTGTATATATGTTTTTGCATATTCTATTAGATAAGTTTCATGTTAAAATTTATACATTAAAGGATAAATACATGTATGACTTTACAATTGAAAAACTCAAAAAATTATTTATAACCAATGAGTGTATAACTAATTCTTCATTTAATAAAAAATAAAATTCTTTTAAAAGGTACTACATTTAATGCCTCTAATGTATTAAGAATATATGATTTCAAGAGGTTTCATATAGAGAAATAAGATGCAGAAAATAATTCCATGAGCTTTAATAGGTTCACATTTGTTTATATAAAGGCATATAAATAAGAAACTATAAGTACAAAGGAAACATACATTTACATGTTTAAATTATGGAATTATTGGTCATTTTTCATCTAGTTTCTCTAATAATAATTTATAAGATGATCAACTCAAAATATCATCATAGAGAAGCATGGTTGAAAGTGGTCAGAGTAAAATAATATTATCTTAATGAAAGGTAATGTAAAATTTATCAATGATGTGAAATATTATATGACAATATTATATAGAACCTTATTATGAGAATATTTAAATGGAAGAGGAATATTGAATGTTATAAGTTAGTTGAGTAATTATACATTGATCAAACCATTCTAGTGGACCCTTCAGTAGAGATTAAGGAAGTAGAAAAGGGGATAAAAAATAACTGGAATCACTAATAGATTCCTAATAGATAATAGTGATCAATATTTTCTTAAAATAATAATTATCCTTAAAGATAAATTCAATCTTTGAAAAATGATAATGAATCTTTAATGAAGGCCATTCATGATTAAAATTTCACAGTGGAAGAAACGAAAAATATGGATCATTGAGAAAATTCATTGATCTCAATATTGTTATAGAGGTATGAAACATGATTCTAAAAAGTAAAATATCAACAAAAAAAATAAAAAATTGATAATGTTAAAAATCTTAAGTTTAACTTTCTTGATGCTATGAATTCATAAAATAAATTTTAGTTTGGGTTCAAAAACATTATCAGGTTAGTTTTAGGTTATTCTAAATTATTGTATAATGTATTTTAAGACATATAAAAACATTTTTAATTCCCTAATAAGAATCATTCCATAAAATTATACAATTAATTTTTCAAATAAATTTTTAAAATAAATGAATTTAATGTAAATAAATTAAAGATTTCATCTAATAGAAATTATAATACTATTGTTATATTCCAATGTTATGCTAAAAATTCAAAAAATACTGGTGTATTGATTGAAAATATGTGAAATCAAAGTGTAAAATAAAATTCAAGGGGAAAGGGATAAATAAAAATTATAAATGGTTCTATAATATTAACAAAGTGTACATATGAGGAGATGAACACAAGAATTTTTTAAAATAAAATTATTTATAAATGATGGGACATTTCATATTTAAATGGAGATGTTCGAAAATTATGTGTGTTAGTAAAACATGTAATTTTATCAACCAAGAAGAATCCATGATTCTTTTGGGGGAAATAATGATATAATAAGAAAATAAAAATATCATCCAAGTGATAAGGTGAAATTCAAAAAGTAATTTTGATTATATTGATGAAACATATGGTAGGTGTGATCAACCATGACACACCACTAACTAGTGTATCACATTAGTATCAATGAAACTAAATAAGTATAAAGACCCAAATTTTATAAGGATATGGTTCATAATGATCATGAAATAGTGGTTTGGGCAACTTATAAAGCATTAAATGGAGAAATACATGGATTTTGGTAATTATATTTTTACACATAATACTGATAATAAAAGTATCATAAAGGAAATTTAAAAATATGAGGGAGGTAAAGTTACATTTTTAAATGTAAAAACATTGAATATTAATTTAATTTTATGAACTACAATTAATGAAAAGAATATTTAATAAAAGGGTATTATCTTTTTTGATGGGTTGAGAACCAATATCATGATTTCATATAAAATTTTAGATAAAGGAAACCATGTAACCTTATTAAAGAATATATGTTTCATTAAGAGGTTAATGGATTGAAATGTTTTAATTAAATGATAGCATATAAGTGTGAACTTATTCTAAATTCATAATGATGGAGATAATTGATAAATGATTAAAAATGATTAAAAAATAAAGGGCATAAAACACTAGTCCATTTGTGTCAATCAAATATGGGGAAACCAATATGAATATATATAAGAAATATACCTATATAGAAACATTATATAATTAAATATTTTCATGTGTGTCCCGAATGAAATATATTGAAAAAATTTTACATCATTTTTGAGATAAAAATGAAGGTTCTAATTGATCTTAATCACTATGATGTGTGTACCCAACTATGATTGAACATAACTAATATATATATGTACTTTATTACTTTTATTAATGAATATTGTTATTTCAATTATGTTTGTTTCATTTTGGGTATGTTTTAAGCTCCTGAAATTTTTATGAGTTATTTAAAAAAAATAAAATAAAACTAGATATGGTATCAAAAGGTTTTATTATAATAATGAATCTATGTGCAAGAATGAATATATTGAAGAATATATTAATAATCATGGAATAATTTGTGAATATTTTTCCCTAAACACACCGCAATAAAATGAAGAAGTACAAAGAATGAACCATGGTTTAGTTGATATTGGAATAACCTTGTTATCATATCAAGGAACTAAAAAATATTATAGATATATTCCACATTAATTGATGTCTATATTCCTGGTCAGTGCTTACACTATCCTAATTTTTTTATAAATAACTTATGAGATATGGTATTTTAAGGATTAAAATTTAATGTTATTAAAATTGTTTTAAAACACTTATTTTATAAATGTTAGTGGTGGAAAGTTTATGATAATTTGAATAATGAGATAATGAAGGAATACTTTATCGATATACACCTGGTGGACGAAAATAAAATTAATACAACAAGGTTATGAAGAAAATTGTTGAATCATATGATGTTACTGTCTTAGAGTTTCATGGTCCTTTAGTAATACCATTATCATTTGATGAAGTGATTGAGGATTCTTATTGAGAATTGTATGATAAATAGGGTTCCAAATCAATTAGGATAAAATGTTTGAAAATATATTCATATTTATTTAAAAAAATTTATTGATTTATAAAGCCTATAAAAATGTGGATTAGGTTTTCGAAAATTAGAAAACATTAAAATATTAACTACATTTTTAGTGATAAAATAATTGAAGATAAAACAAGAGTAGAATTGATGAATTCTAATAACAGCAAATTTTTTGTTTTCAATTAAACCAAAGAGAATTTTGTAATCCATAAAACATGATTATTGGATCACTAATATAGAAAAATAGTTAAAACAGATTAAAAAATGACACTTGAGAGTTAATTCCACATACCATGGGGAAAATGTTATTGAAAAAAAATAGATTGTTTGAAAAACAAAAAAAAATCTAAATGGATAAGTATCACAAAAAAATTCATCTTATTTATAAATTTTAGTGTCAAATTAGTATTATTAAAATATATGAGGCCTTTTATACATAATAAATGATTTTAAATACAATTATTATTCTTCGTATCTTCTCTCTAAAATATTCTAATTATTTTCAAATGGATGAGAATTTATAATTCCGACATCAAAAACATGATAAATATGTCTTCATTAAACAACTAAAAAGATTTATTATTGGATATTAAGGTTGAAATATATACATGTTTTAAAAAAAATATCATCTTAAAAAAAGTTCCAAGAGTATGGTATTCAATTATGGAATAATAGTAGATCTTGAAATTCAAAATAGAAAATTTAAAAATTAATTTTTATTCCAAAGAAAATAACAATAAAAACCTTCTTATAATTGGGTATATTTATGAAATTATTCATTCTAGGAATGATGTAGAATCATATGATAATTTTTTTTCTAAAATTTAAAATATGATTTAAATATTAATGATTAGGAAAATGAAATTATTTTATGGTTTAATGTTTTTGAACACATCATATTTTATATTATTTGGAAAAGAAAAATATGATCATTAAATACTAAATAGGTTTTAAATTAGTGACATTATAGAAGTTTCAACTCGTATTACACTTTGGAGTAAATTTTTCTTAGATGAATAATGGTGGAGTGTGGATCAAAATAATTTTTTATATCTGATTTAAAGTTTACTCAATTTGATATTGTTATGACGGGACATAATGTTTTTTATAACACACTGTGATCAATTAGAAATAAACTTAAATGAGTTGCATATTATGGTATTGAAATGTATCTTCTGTTATATAAAATAAACTCTTGATTATGACATGAGGTATGGAAAATGACAAAACATTCAGATTTTTTTAATAATTCGGTAAGAGACATTAGAGATCTAAAATATAATTTTATAAGAGAATTCATTATTGTTGGAATTTGTTTTTTTACATTATAAGAAACAAAATTATGTTTATTTAATAATATTATAATTTTATATGTTCAGAAATAATATTCCATAACTCAAATAATGTGTATGAAGTAAAAAATTTAAGATAAGAGGGTTTCAGTCACATATCCTTTGAAGATTGGGCGTAAGACCCTAACTAATGTCAATTTTTCAAATAATTCAGTGAAATATTCTATGTTGAAATACATTAACATAAATAAAACACTTTATCAAGGAGTATTTTTAATTTTTAAATAATAACAAGGATTATTTTTCAAAAATGAAATGAGTAGTGGGTAAATTGATTAATCCCTTGATGAGGATTTCTTTTAGATATTAAGAGTGTTGTTGGAAGGTAATTCTATCACAAATCCATGTAATTTCATTATTTTATTTTTCATCTATTAATTCATAACATTCTTTGATAAAATGAATAAATACTATGACATTTTTTTTATTAAATGGGTAGATATTATAATCACCTATAAAAGATTATTAGAGGGGCACAAAAGATTAACTTTGATTTTCTATACTAGGTTGTACCAGAAGATTGGCTTTTAACTAAAAGTTATTTTTGGGATAAAATGTTACTTTCTTATTTAAAGAATATATAGTGGATGAGATTGAAGATCTCTTAAAGATTATGTATCCCTCATGAAGTGATGTGATAAAGGGGTAGTTTAGAAACCCTCAATTTAGACATGGTCAATATAGTTTTGATATTTACACTGATTTTTGGAGTGCTCTAAAAAATTATACTCTATCAAGTAATGTGGTGTTTATATGGCTCACATATTAAGAGCATGCTTCAATTATTTTTTGGTTTGGTGATTCATATGTTATGGAGTTATTTTTTTATTTTATTTATTATCAATATGTTCATGGATGAGGTGTAGAATAAATTGTTTTTCTAAGATGAAATGGAATGATGATTTCACGAGTTTTATAAAATCATGTTTTGATTGGGGTATGTTAGAATATAGTAGGATTATGGAACAAAAAGTTATCACATTCATGAAAATCACCCATTATTACTCAATGGTATTACTGTGGCTATTTATTGAGGTCAAATGATATGTTATGGGTATATAATTATTCATTTATATCTTAAATTCATGCCACATGTTCATGGATTATTTCATAGAATATAATATTATGTCAAAATAAATTGGCTGTAATTTTTTTTACTCTTCTAGAATTTGATCCTAATAATTCACAATTTCATATTTCATTATAAGAAAAAAAATTGATGAGATATGTTTGGATAATTCAGAGTCTAAAAATATTTAATATTGAATAAATAAAATACTTCAAAAGGTTTCCAAGATATTTTAACATTTTTTAAATCACATAAATATCATATAAGTTTAATTAATATATTTTATCCTTGATTTTTGAAATTTTTGTTGAACGTGTTATATTCTATAACACATATCACTAAAAAATTATACATAAAAATTTTGATATTAACTTTGGGTAAGGTTAATGATAATTATAGATACTTGACTATACATTCTTAATTGAATTTTCACTTCTTTTCTTCTTGAATTTGTAGAAGAAATGGGTGTATTGATTATCTGTCATTGAAGAAACATAGGAAAGAAAGGTGAAGATCATTCAATCATATAATTTCTCATAATTTTACACATTAATTTGTTTTATATTTGAAATAATTATAGTATTACATGACCATATTCTTAATCTAACTGGTTTGTAACACTGTTTTATTTTATGATATATTTTTTATTGATAGCTAGGGATACACCCAATACCGATTCCAAATGAACTTTATAGTGTACAATTATAACCCAGAAATTAAATAGTGTGAGTTAAATGGAATAACCAATTAATGAAAACATATATATATATATTTTATTTAATTAAAATATATCAATAAATAAGTACTCAATTTTTAATAAAGTCATTATATGTTATACTCCTATAGTTTCCTAAAAAATATTTTATTGAATTTTGTTATAAACTTAAATAAATGATTTTTCAACCTTTTAAAAAATATATATGACAAAATAGACTTTGTTTTTATAATCATCATGTCAAAATTATCATATGGGGAGCTTTTTATAATTTTCTGAAAATATTGACTTTTCGATGAATAGTGAATAACACTGATTTCTAATTAAAACTATTTTTCATATAGAGAATTTACAAAGTTATATTTTTGAAAAAATCTAAAATTAGATCTTTTATTTTATTATTATAATATGTAGTCTTTAGAATTAATTTTATAGTTTAACTTGGTATAAAATCCTTTTGTACTTAAAAAAATAAAATTTCATGAAAAATATTTTCATCATATTTTATGGGTTTAATTTTAAATTAAATTATGAAATGTATATGAATTTAATTTGATTAAATTAATTTTATAAAATTAATTTAATATTTTTAATCCCCATTTTTTTAATGTTTTCACTTTCTTTTACAGTCATAAAGAACAATAAAAATTGTATAAAAATTATTACCTCAGAATGGGTAAAACATGTAAAACAAGGCTTAAACTTTGGTCTAAGACATTAAAATTTCTATAACACATTCTTTTATCCTGTTATATGAGTTGGGTTCTATCATAATCAACCACATTTCAAAATTATTTCAAATTTGTGACATTTTTCTTTTATTTTGACCTACGTATTAACTAAAGAAACAAATAAATTAAAAATGTCACTCTCTAGATTTTAATATCTATAAAATTTTACCTAGGGAGTAAAATTGGTTAATTATGGTCATAATTTATTATTTTTCTTATATATTAATTTTTCATCATGGTATGTTATTTTTAAAATTTATTAGTGAAATAAATTTCAAAAATGCTTACACAACATCGAAACAGAGCTTGGGAAAATAGTATAAAAATCATGTAAATGATTTTTCAAACCCATAAAATGATTTTTTGGGTGATTTATAGGGAACCAATGGTTTTATAGAAAAATATAATATATTATGTATTATTTTTAATGGTTTATATTTAAATTATGTAACTATTTTTATAACCTTAAAATCAAAGTAAATGAATAGTTTGAAAAATAACATTAATGATATTTTAGAATAAGAAATATTTTATTAAATGATTGAAAATTAATATGAATAATATATTAGTACAATATAATTTTATTTTATTGGAATCATAAACAATGGTCTATTTATCGGTCACTTTTCCTTTTATTGTAACATTCTTGACCCTTACTAAGTAAACTACATTGATATTTTGAAAATTGTAAAAAGAATTAGTGGGGGTTAAAAATAATATATAAGTGATAAAAATCACTTAAACAAACATAAATATTATTATATGACAGTATTAATACTTATACTCATCCTATATTCTGAATATATTAATTTTTTTCCACTTGAATGTGGAAATTAATTTATATTAATTTTATAATTTATATAATTTCAAGAGTTCGCCTCTCTTTATTTATAAAAGGGTGACACTTATCCTCTCTTACTCACAAAGTTTTAACATTATAACTTATACAATACATAAAATAATACCTTACTATGTAAATTCCTCACTTCCTATATCTTTTTTTCACACCAAAATACCATCCTTCTAAGGTGTAAGATGTAAGCCAAAAGTGGTTTCCCAACGAAGTGGTATAACTCTTAACTGAGTAACTTCAATTTAATTTTTTATTCTAACACGTCTATATTGATGGTAGTCATCATAAAATAATAAAAATTTTATCATAAATATAATTTAACTGTATATTTACTCATCCACCATATTCCACCTTATATAAAATCAAATGGGATGTGAATGCATTGCTCGTGCATAAGTTTATACAACCACATCCACAACCTTATATAGTACATTTTCAATCACAGAACTTCATGGATGTTTATTATGATGGATCTAATAGTTATATATGATATATATGATGAAATAATGATTCTATACATGTGGATTATTATTTACCTTTTTCCCATCCATAGAAAAATAGAAACATTGTTCATGCATACGTATGGCCTACAATCTCCAAGTATGTGGTAATTTATTTTCCTATCACTGGATATTATGGATGAATCTAAAAATATGTATATTAATATATATGATATTTATATCATGGTTAAAAATCTATATATTAAGGAAATATGATCGTACTACAAATATTGGAACTACATTACTGAATATTCCCTAAAATATTTAATATTCTACACATGGAAATAAAAATCTTAATAAAAAAATTATTAATATATGGGGGATTAAATGAAATAATTGGATCATATGTGATATTAAAATATTGTATATAGTAATTTTATAGAATTATAATAAATTTATATTTATTATAATGGAGATTAGATTACTTTTGAATCAAATGAAGCTTGAGGTATGGGATTTATGTTTCAATACAATTTTTTTCAGGATTTTTTATTCTCAAATTTATGTTCAGAAACATTTTGGATATATATCAAATAAAACCAATTAATTTTATTATCCTATTTCTATTCTTTTAATTTATACATAATATTAAAATTTTCCTTTTTGTGGTACTTCAAATTATCTAGTAAATGTTTTTATATAATAGAAGACTTTATTTTCATTTTAATCAGGAATCTTTTTCTTCCATGTCTATGATTTCTTTAAAATTTATTCAATAATGTTTTATTATTATCTTTTCAATTATTAATTTTATTTTTACCCATTTTTTAACTTTTATAAAAAAAATCAATTTAATATTTGTATTGTATTATGAATGTTGAAATTTTGATGTTTTACAAAAAATGTTAAAGAAATAATAATTTTTTCAAACACAAAATAAATAGAATCTCCCACAGTAATGATCACTAAAATAATTTAATGTTCATTTATAGGTTTCAAATTTTATTTTGATTGAAAAAAATCCCTAATAATTTATAAATATTTTATTTTAAATAATTTATTTCAAAATTAAAAGTGTATTTCCCCCATGAAATATTTCAATGACCATTTAAATTAATTTTCATTTAAAATAAACATAATTAGATGTTAATTATGATTTAATGGGGATATAATCAAATGATAACATCTTCACTATTTCTATTGATGATTTCTGATTATGATGATGATTTTTTTATGAAACCCATTTATTTTCCATCAGTTATTAAGTTATGATATGATAAAAATTTTATGAAACCCATATCATTTTCATGGTTTATGTTATATTTATATGATGAATGTTTAGGATTTTATGGAAAACATATTCACGGTTTTCATTATGGGAAGGTTAGGAGTATAAATAAACCACTCTCCAATTCATTAAGAAAAGATAAATATATCATGAGATAATATGTACTACAATGGGGAGTGAAACAAATTTAGAAAGGTATAATTTCCACAATGATAGTCTTCAAAGTGAATCATTAATAATGGTATGGTGAAATGTGGAGTGATCCCAATCCTCTATGATAGACATAGAAGTGATCCTAGACTATGGAAATGATTTTATATCCTTATCCATGTTCCAATAACTATTTGGAAATATTTTATTTTTGGTATGACTAAGAAGGGTTCTATTTGTGAATAAATAAGTTAGAGATTATGTAGATACCTTTGGAATAATTTCATTAAGCTTCCATGATTCCAATGACACTAACCAATATGATTATAGCATGTAAAATAATTTTATGAATTTTATATTAATCTATTAGGTTATAATATCTATATACGAAAGGTATGGGTCATTGTAGTTGGTATCATATAAAGGTATTTTTATATTTATAAATATGGATGATAAAAATTTCATGAGAAAACTGGGGATAAATTTACGTATAAGAAAACATCTTAATGTTTTTGTAAGGTAGAAATTATATTGTTTTTCACTAAGATTATTGTTTCTCACACTATTCTTTTCATGGTTTTAGTCAACGATTTGAACCTAGATGAACCATGTTAATATTTAATGTGACATAAAATGTAATGATTTCCCACTAGTGAAACCACATGTTATGGGATATGAAATCAAAAATCTTGTTAATATTGTTATGTAACATTATAAATCAATGAACTATTTTGTGATTTCAAACAATAAATGGAGGGAATATCATTTTCTTGAGTCCCTCATGAAAAAACATCCACCTTCCTTTCATGGGTTTATAGATCCATTAGATATTGAGAAATAGACCAGTACTGGAGAAACTATATTTTCAATCATCCATTGTTTGGAACATGAAAAAGTTATTTAATATTTATATCATTTAGAAGGATAAAAGGATTAATGGTTTACTCTTATCAAGAAAACAAATAAATAAAAATAATATTCTATGAAGTGGGATAATCTTAAGAGCATGTCTTTCCATATGTTCATTACTCATATTATTCATATGAAACTATGGAATGAATTATTTGAGCTAAATTAGAGAGATTATGAATCCATTGGTAACTATTAGGTAAATTTTACATGGCATTCATGGTATAATTATGGTATTGTCATGGATCCTAAAAGTATGTTTGATCAATTCTTATGAGGTATAAAACCAAGTCTAGGGAAGTATTAAAAAAAATTACCTTACTAAATATAAATAAAAAAATTTATTTTTTATGAAGGTGGAAATGGAGATTTGAGCTACCCATTAATCTAATGGTTTTGATAATAATTGGAATATGGAATTTCAAGGATATTCTAATAATAAAAATTATGGAGAGAAGATGATAAAATTTTATTTCTGCTTAAAGTGTGGAAGGAACCGTGGATGAAAATATCTTTAGGGTACTATTAAATTTCTTACATGTGGAAAGGAATGTTATATTGTAACCAAGTACTAATGTGATAATAAGAGGTCAACTAATGATCCAAATAGAGAGAAATGTCCATATAATAATCCATTAATAATAAAATTTTTCCAATATTTGGAGTAATTTCATTATTCTAGTATGTTAAATAATTCAATGGATTATGATGATTATTGACATTAAAAACCTCTTAATTCAAAATATAAAGGAAAATCTCTAGTGTTTAGGACTGTTGAAGTGGTTTATGTAATGGCCCGGACCTCTCTGGTCCATTACTTTGTGAAATGTTGGTATTGGAGGTGTTCCGGGAGGTCAGGGGGACTTATCCCCAACACTTTGCCAATTTTCTAGTTCTGTGAACAATGTTTCCAGTTTTATGAACAGTAACAGATTGGTGAGACAGATCAGTTTCACAGATCGGTGAGACAGATCAGTTTCACAGATCGGTGAGACAGATCAGTTTCACAGATCGGTGAGACAGATCAGTTTCACAGATCGGTGAGACAGATCAGTTTCACATATCGGTGAGACAGATCAGTTTCACAGATCGGTGAGACAGATCAGTTTCACAGATCGGTGAGACAGATCAGTTTCACAGATCGGTGAGACAGATCAGTTTCACAGATCGGTTTCACAGATCGGTGTGACAGATCAGTTTCACAGATCAGTTTCACAGATCGGTGTGACAGATCAGTTTCACAGATCGGTGTGACAGATCAGTTTCACAGATCAGTTTCACAGATCGGTGTGACAGATCAGTTTCACAGATCAGTTTCACAGATCGGTGTGACAGATCAGTTTCACAGATCGGTGTGACAGATCAGTTTTACAGATCAGTTTCACAGATCGGTGTGACAGATCAGTTTCACGGATCAGTTTCACAGATCGGTGTGACATATCAGTTTCACAGATCAGTTTCACAGATCGGTGTGACAGATCAGTTTCACATATCAGTTTCACAGATCGGTGTGACAGATCAGTTTCACAGATCAGTTTCACAGATCGGTGTGACAGATCAGTTTCATGTACAGTAACGGTGGGTGAACAGTGTTTCCAGACTCCTACAGTTTTGCCCCTTTTGACGTTTCCTTTGACGTAAAATACATTTAAAGCCTTATTTTAAGGGCTCTTAAGGCCGATTCAATGCCATAAATCCTATATTAATTATTCCTAAGGCTTGGAATGTTTTACTTGGTCAAACCGCGTGGGTTAATGCGATCCGTTTTTAATGGAGAATTAACCGGATCTTAAACCGTCACCTCGTTAAATCTTAAAAAGGGACGAGATATCATTCTCCCTTGTTCCTTCCCTTTATTCTTAACTAAGAGGCTCTAGAACCTTTCAATCCTTTCCGTAGGAGTTTCACAAACAACCCTTACTCCTAGGATCATTCCCGCTCTGTTGGATGCAACCAAGCTGTGTCGATCATTCTTCCACATAAGTTGTCGCGAGGGGAGGATCGTGACCTGCTGTGTGGATAAAGGACTTCAAGAACTCTTCGAGGTAGGGGATTCATGGATTCTCTAATTATATATGTGCAATCGTAGAATTAGCATGATTTATTCCTTTGGATCACAATGAAATTGACCTAATTAAATACTTGAACTGGATTAAAAGAATTGGTTGATCGCATGTTGTTTCTTTATACCGTGATAACGGTTTGCCTCATGTTTTCCTAGATATGGTGATATCTATGTTTCTTTGATTTGTTGATCGTTCATGATAGAAATTGATAATGAACGTAAAGCCAGAATTAACTGTTGATTAATTGGATAAAGATAAAGAGGCATATAAATTAATCTGGTTTTTTTTGTCGTTGTTGTAGTTGTTCTAATTTGAGGATAATCAAATAAGGGAAGTAAGTTTGGTTATTTAATTGTGATAGCTTACTGATTAGGTATCCATGATTGGAACCTACGAATAACAAATCTGTTAATTCAATATGGATTAGAGAATAGATTATGTGGGAATTTCAAAAAGGGTTCTGAGTTACCCTCTTGTTTGTTAACGGGCCGAGAGCCCATTTTGTGATGTTTGTTTTCCTACTGCTTGTGTTGTGATGTGAGCCTGGACGGTTGTTGTGATATGTAGAGGCATGGAGGCCTTATAGTTGTGGCAGCGGATGACGCCTAGTGTGGCGAGATGCATCGGTTTATGCATATGGGTGTCAGGGAGGACACCAGGGGTGATGGAATGGGATGGATGTGGTTGCTGGTTGCTTGTGGTGTTCTTGAATGTTAATCTGCCTTGCTTTTCCCCACTGCTTAAGGCAGCTGGTCTTGCTACCATTCTTCCAAAGGAGGCGAAGACGCGCGGGGTATGCCACGTGCTTTCCGTGTTTAGCCTCTCGAGGGAGAATGGGTATATGCTCTTTCTATAGGCGGCAAACACCCGACGGGTAGTATATCTACTCCACGTGTTGAGCCTCCTTTGTGTTTAGAAGCATAGGATGTTTTTCTAGAATGCCTGGGAATGTGGAAAAGTATTTCTGTAATGAATGTTTGATTAAATTGTGAAAATCCACGGGGATGGAGATGCTGGAATTTAAAGGTGATGTGAATCTTAAAAAGGAGCAGTTGTTTTTGAAAGTGACGCCATTTCAGTTTAATGTGGAATTGTTCAATCTTAATTAATTTTTAAAGAATTAATTAATGTACAGTGGAACTGATAAATGAGAATGGAGTAATCTAATAAAGCTCTTCAATTGGTTGTGTGCTTATAGGATACCTAGTCTTAGAAGTAGTAGCCTGGAGTCTGAGAGACGTTAGCTGCAGTTGTATCTAAGACTAGGTAATGCCCATAGTGTGGATGTGAGTTACTTATATATTCTGTACTTTTTGTGTTTCTATACGCTACTCCACCCTGTCGGTAAGGGCAACTGACACCCCGGGGATTCTGAGCCCTGGGGGGGTGTTTTCCCCAACATTCTGATGGGAGGTTGAATGGCTGACTACCCCCTTTGGCCCCGCTCTCTTCTCTTGGTAGATCATAGTGCTGGTAGGCACAGTGGTTAGTTTTACCCATATATGTGTGCAGAGGGCTGTAATGGCTTGTGGTTATTTCACACACATATATTCTGGATATAGTATCCTATGGACTACTATAGGTGTAACGTGTATAAGCTGTGATGGCTTGAGGATCCTTACTCGGTGTATGGGCTGTAATGGCTTGAGGTATAATACCCGACGTATGATACACGTTATACGCGCTGTGGTGGCTCCCAGAAACTACCTGGTTACTTTTGGTTGTGGGGATTGTGTGGAGCTTAGCCCAGGTGTTTGCGGGCAAGCCTTTGTGGTGCACAAGGTGCAGATTGTGGAGCTTGACCCATGTTGATACGGGCAAGCCTTTGGAGAGAGATGCACAGGACGTATGTCGTTGGGGCAAAGCGGAAAACCAGTGGGGAAGTGGTAGCGGGGTACCCTTGATATTCTTTACTACATGCTATATTCTTGTATGCGTTACTTGGTGAGAGTAGCCTTGGTGAGGTTGGGAACATAGTATACATGTTTAGGTGACGAGTTAGTTTCACTTGTTTTTCACTGGGCTTTAGCATGCTTTCTTTACTTTTTCACGAGAGTCTTGGGGAGGATCCTACTGAGTATACTGTTATACTCACCCTATGTACATATAAACTATTTTTCAGGCGACTTGGAGCAGGTTGGAGATCAAGTTGGTTACTACTAGCTTGCGGTTGGAGGAGGAGCTGTTCGGGGTTGTGGTCGCTGCCGTTTTACTTTCTTTTGGGTACTTTTAGTTTTCCCTTTCAGTTGTAGTACTTTTGCATGACATTTCATATATGTACTTGGGTTTCTTTTACATTTCAGTTATGAGTTTGAGTTGGTTGGAGTCTATTCTATCTCTCTCTTCTGCATGTGTTCTCTTAGAGGGTAATGCCTCCCATTTGTGTGTGTATTATACCCTCGGTGCTAGTCACCAACCCGGGGCCTACTGGAGGCGGGACTCGGGGGTCATTATCTCCCTTTTCACATTGCCGGCCCAGGAGGGGTACACTTTGTGGGGAGGGGGTCGTGACAGAGTGGTATCAGAGGTCTGGTTGAGGGATAGGATGGAGTTTGGGGTTAGGCACAGGTGAGGATGCATGGGATGGTAGGGCAACGGTGTCATTCATGTTTAGCAAGTGGGGTAAACACTGGAGACCGGCAGAGACATAGGCGTTCAGGGCCCCCTATGATCTGTTGCACGGACCTTTAAGTTTACAATGGCTACTAAACAAAGTGACACTTGTTGCAGGGTAGAGACCTAGGAAAGGATCATGCATCATTATTCCTTGCGCCTGTGTTTGAATGGGTAGACCTTGGGATAGGTAACCTAAAAATTAATAAAACAAAATAATTAATTAATTAATGTTTAATCTTCCATATTCCTGGCTTAGGAGCTCTAACAGTTGTTATTTTACAGGTATGGCTCTAGGTCGACGTCCTCGTCAGGTTTGCGCAGAAGGTGCCCAGCAGGCTGTTCTGGCAGATCGCCGCCGGGTAGAGGTTGACGACGATGACACTTGGAGGAAGACACTCCGAGAGTTTCAGCGCCAGAGTCTAAAGAAGTACGAGGGCTCCGTTTCAGATGCAGTCACAGAAGACTGGTTGGAGGAGGTCGAGATAGGCTTCAGTTCGATTCGTGCTCGGAAGGAACACTGGGTGTCCTTGGTTGTGACGATGTTGCGTGGAGCAGCGAGACAGTGGTGGTTCTTGTTCCTCGGGGATCGTGAGGAGTCAGCGATCTCATGGGAGGAGTTTCGAGACAGGTTTAGAGTAGAGTTTCTTTTATCGACTGCGAAGGCATCCAGTCGCCAGGAGCTTCTTACCCTTCGACAGGGGAGCTCCAGTGTTCGGGAGTTTGGAATCCGTTTCAGGAACCTTCTACGATATGCTTCAGACCTGTTACCAGATGATGAGGCCAGGGCGAGGCATTTCGAGGAGGCTTTGCATCCAGAGATCCAGCGCCAGGTCACCCCATTTATCCTGAAGACATATCTTGAGGTGCTGGCGAGGGCAGAGGTTGTTGAGAGGACTTTGGCTAGGACCGGATCGTCAAGAGAGGGGAATCGTCATGATTCCTCAAGAAGCAGAGCTGTGGTCCGGGGTTCCCGGTTTTCAGGACAGAAGAGTTTCCGTTCACCTGGGGGTAGGTCCCAGCCCTTCCCATCTCATTTCTCCAGAGGTAGCAACTCTCAGACCTATGCCAAGGGATCAGGCGCTTGTTTTTCTTGTGGTGGACGTGGTCATCAGCAGCGGGAGTGCCCAACTTTTCAGTGCAGTCATCGTGCACCAGGCGCTCCACTCCAGGTTCCTCCGTTGAGGCAGTTCCAGCCGAGGCAGCAGCAGCAGGTTGCACCAGCTTTAGATCACCAGAGGGTAGATGGAGCAGGCAGAGGACAGCCCCATAACGCTCCCCGTCCTCAGAGAGCAGAGCGCGGCCGTGGTGGTGGTCATCATCAGGGTCAGAGAGGCCGTGGAGGTGGTCGTGGTCAGCTTCATGCTCTAGCGTTGCCAGCTCCAGGCGAGCCAGACGTCGTCCGAGGTACCCTTTGCTTGTTTTCTACCTTGGTGTATGCCTTGTTTGATTCAGGAGCAACACACTCCTTCATATCTCCTACCCTTGTCCATGCTTTGGGACTTGAGGTAGAGAGGCTTACAGTGCCCTTGGTGTTGACTACGCCAGTTGGAGGTCGAGCTAGCTTGTTTGAAGTATGTAGAGACTGTGAGCTAGTGTTGGGGCAGCACCGCTCTTGGGGAGATTTCCTATGTTTACGAATACAACCATATGATGTCATCCTCGGCATGGATTGGTTGTATTCGGTGCAGGATATTGTGGATTGCTATAGGAAGAAGGTCGTTTTCTTTGATGAAGATGGATAGGAAGTAGTGTTTGTTGGTGAGAGAGATCCTCGGATGAGTCATAGACGAGTTTCATCCTTATCATCCATTATGGCTGGGATGATGCTGAGTTCTTCAGAGGTTCAACAGTTGGTGTTTCCTAGGGTCGTAGAGGAGTACCCTGATGTCTTTCCAGAAGAGGTTGTATCCTTACCCCCTCGACGAGAGATCGAGTTTGGGATCGAGCTATAGCCAGGAGCGTCTCCTATCTCTATGTCTCCATATAGGATGGCCCCTTCTGAGTTACGATAGCTACGTATTCAGCTCGATGGTATGTTGCAGTGTGGTTTTGTTCGGCCAAGTGTGTCACCGTGGGGTGCACCAGTCTTGTTCGTGAAAAAGGCTGATGGCAGTTTGCGGTTGTGCGTCGATTATCGTCGCTTAAACAAAGTGACAATAAAGAACCGCTATCCACTTCCACGGATTGATGACCTATTCGATCAACTGAAGGGTGCAAGTTGGTTCTCAAAGATCGACTTGCGGTCAGGATATCATCAGATGCGTGTAAAGGATGAGGACATCCCGAAGACTGCTTTCCGTTGTCGTCATGGGCATTATGAGTTTGTTGTAATGCCATTCGGCGTGACGAATGCTCCAGCTGTTTTCATGGGGTTGATGAATGCTGTGTTCCGTGAATTCCTGGACAAGTTTGTTGTGGTTTTCATCGACGACATCCTTGTGTACTCCACATCTGAAGAGGAGCATGCAGAGCATCTACGAGCCGTTTTGGGAGTTCTTCGCCAACATCGGTTGTTTGGGAAGTTGTCCAAGTGTGAGTTCTGGGATCAAGAAGTTCGTTTCTTGGGACATGTTGTGTCCCAACAGGGAGTAGCTGTGGATCCTTCGAAGATAGAATCAGTGGTGTCTTGGCCAGCCCCCAAGACCGTGTCAGAGGTGCGAAGTTTCCTTGGTCTCGCAGGCTATTATAGGAGGTTTGTGGCTAATTTCTCCCGAGTTGTGACTCCTCTGACAGCTTTGACCAGGAAGGATCAAGCGTTCATATGGACTGATCAGTGTCAGACAGCTTTCGAGTATCTAAAGGAGAAGTTGGTAAGTGCTCCAGTCCTTTGTCTTCCAGCAGAGGGAGTCCAGTTTGATGTTTTCTGTGATGCTTCGCATCTGGGGCTAGGCTGTGTTCTCATGCAGCAGAGGTCAGTTGTTTCTTATGGGTCTCGGCAGTTGCGTCCCCATGAACGCAACTATGCCACCCATGATCTTGAGTTGGCAGCCGTGGTGTTTGCGCTGAAGTTGTGGAGACATTACCTCATTGGAGAGCGCTTTGTGGTTTTCACCGATCATAAGAGTTTGGGGTATGTTTTCTCTCAGCGGGATTTGAACTTGCGGCAGCGTCGGTGGATGGAGTTCTTGCAGGAATACGACTTCGAAATATCGTATACACCTGGGAAGGGAAATGTTGTTGCTAATGCCCTGAGCCGAAAGTCATGTAATGATGTTGTGCGTGAATCTGGTGATTCCTGGAGAGGGATGGAAGAGCTAGCAGCTTTGCATCATGATATGGGAGAAGTTGGGGGAAGAGTTTGTCTTTTCCAAATGACGGTGCAATCATCCCTGATGCAAAAGTTGGAAGAGTCTCAGTTGGGTGATCTAGAGGTGGAAGTTTTGAGAGACAGAGTTGTTTGTGGGGAGGCCCCTGATGGTTGGTCGGAGGATGAACAACACCGAGTGTTGTATCATGACAGGCTTTTTGTTCCCTTGACGATGCACGAGACGGTTCTGCGAGAGTTCCATAGCTCGCCCTTAGCTGTACATCCTGGTGTGACGAAGATGTATCGATCCTTGAGGAGTCAGTTTTGGTGGCCTGGGCTGAAGCGTTCAGTTGCAGAATGTGTGTCTCGATGTTTAGTCTGCCAGAAGGTGAAGGCCGAACACCGTGTTCCGGGTGGTCTTCTCCAGCACTTAGCGATTCCTCAGTGGAAGTGGGAGGACATCTCAATGGACTTTGTTACAGGTTTACCTCGAGCTCCAGGAGGACATGATGCTATATGGGTGGTAGTGGATCGTTTAACTAAATCGGCCCACTTCATAGCAATCAAGGAGTCGAGCTCAGTGGAGGTTTTGTCGAGGCAGTATCTGGAGGAGGTGGTGAGGCTTCACGGAGTTCCTAAGACGATCATTTCTGATCGAGACCCTCGTTTTACCTCTAGGGTGTGGAGAGGTCTCCAGCATGCTTTTGGCTCTCAACTATGCCTTAGCACTGCTTTTCATCCTCAAACGGATGGTCAGACAGAGCGAACCATCCAAACTCTTGAAGACATGTTGCGCTCTTGTGTTCTTGATTTTGGAGGTTCGTGGGTGAAGCACTTAACTTTGGTAGAGTTCGCTTACAATAATAGTTTTCACTCTACCATCGGCATGGCGCCGTTTGAAGCCTTGTATGGCCGGCCATGCCGTTCTCCGTTGTGCTGGACTGGGGTCAGAGAGTCAGCAATTCTCGGACCAGAACTAGTGCAGAATACGATGGAGATGGTTCAAGTGATTCGTGAGAGGATGAAGACAGCACAAGATCGCCAGAAATCTTATGCTGATCAAAGAAGAAGACCCTTAGAGTTTAATGTTGGGGATCATGTGTTTCTGAAGGTGACTCCCCGTCGTGGGCAGCGAAGGTTTGGTCGCGGAAGTAAGCTTTCTCCCCGTTTTGTTGGGCCTTTTGAGGTGTTAGCTCGTGTTAGAGCTATGGCATATCGAGTAGCACTTCCCCCTCAGACGAGTCGGATACATGATGTTTTCCATGTATCGCAGCTCCGTTGTTATCTTCATGATGAATCTCATGTTATCGATTGGGGAGAGATCGATTTTGATGATGATGCAACCTTCGAGGAGCAACTTGTGGAGATCCAAGACCACAAGGAGAAGGTGTTGCGTGGGCGTTCTATTCCTTTAGTTCGTGTATTGTGGCGACACAGCGGCATGGAGGAGAGTACCTGGGACCGTGAGTCACAGATACGTGCTCAGTACCCAGAGTTGTTTAATGTTTAACTCCTTTCATGTAATGATGTTTTCTCTGTGGTTGGACCTTTCATATTTTATTTATGTACCTTTAATGTGATGTTATGTTTGAATTGTTTGGGTATGGATTGTTTGTTCCCGGATGTCATAGTTCTGTTCCAGCTTTCGAACAACTCATGGTGGTTTTCCCCTGAGAGGTATCTTATGGGGTGGTTGTTCGGACCCCTCTTTTCTTCTGGGTTGGTTTTTAATTCTCGAGGACGAGAATGTTTTGAGAGGTATCTAATGTAATGGCCCGGACCTCTCTGGTCCATTACTTTGTGAAATGTTGGTGTTGGAGGTGTTCCGGGAGGTCAGGGGGACTTATCCCCAACACTTTGCCAATTTTCTAGTTCTGTGAACAGTGTTTCCAGTTTTATGAACAGTAACAGATCGGTGAGACAGATCAGTTTCACAGATCGGTGAGACAGATCAGTTTCACAGATCGGTGAGACAGATTAGTTTCACAGATCAGTGAGACAGATCAGTTTCACAGAACGGTGAGACAGATCAGTTTCACAGATCGGTGAGACAGATCAGTTTCACAGATCGTTGAGACAGATCAGTTTCACAGATCAGTGAGACAGATCAGTTTCACAGATCGGTGAGACAGATCAGTTTCACAGATCGGTTTCACAGATCGGTGTGACAGATCAGTTTCACAGATCAGTTTCACAGATCGGTGTGACAGATCAGTTTCACAGATCGGTGTGACAGATCAGTTTCACAGATCGGTGTGACAGATCAGTTTCACAGATCAGTTTCACAGATCGGTGTGACAGATCAGTTTCACAGATCAGTTTCACAGATCGGGGTGACAGATCAGTTTCACAGATTGGTGTGACAGATCAGTTTCACAGATCAGTTTCAGAGATCGGTGTGACAGATCAGTTTCACAGATCAGTTTCACAGATCGGTGTGACAGATCAGTTTCACAGATCAGTTTCACAGATCGGTGTGACAGATCAGTTTCACAGATCAGTTTCACAGATCGGTGTGACAGATCAGTTTCACAGATCAGTTTCACAGATCGGTGTGACAGATCAGTTTCATGTACAGTAACGGTGGGTGAACAGTGTTTCCAGACTCCTACAGTTTTGCCCCTTTTGATGTTTCCTTTGACGTAAAATACATTTAAAGCCTTATTTTAAGGGCTCTTAAGGCCGATTCAATGCCATAAATCCTATATTAATTATTCCTAAGGCTTGTAATGTTTTACTTGGTCAAACCGCGTGGGTTAATGCGATCCGTTTTTATTGGAGAATTAACCGGATCTTAAACTGTCACCTCGTTAAATCTTAAAAAGGGACGAGATATCATTCTCCCTTGTTCCTTCCCTTTATTCTTAACTAAGAGTCTCTAGAACCTTTCAATCCTTTCCGTAGGAGTTGCACAAACAACCCTTACTCCTAGGATCATTCCCGCTCTGTGGGATGCAACCAAGCTGTGTCGATCATTCTTCCACATAAGTTGTCGCGAGGGGAGGATCGTGACCTGCTATGTGGATAAAGGACTTTAAGAACTCTTCGAGGTAGGGGATTCATGGCTTCTCTAATTATATATGTGCAATCGTAGAATTAGCATGATTTATTTCTTTGGATCACAATGAAATTGACCTAATTAAATACTTGAACTGGATTAAAAGAATTGGTTGATCACATGTTGTTTCTTTATACCATGATAACGGTTTGCCTCATGTTTTCCTAGATATGGTGATATCTATGTTTCTTTGATTTGTTGATCTTTCATGATAGAAATTGATAATGAACGTAAAGCCGGAATTAACTGTTGATTAATTGGCTAAAGATAAAGAGGCATATAAATTAATCTGGTTTTTTTTGTCGTTGTTGTAGTTGTTTTAATTTGAGGATAATCAAATTAGGGAAGTAAGTTTGGTTATTTAATTGTGATAGCTTAATGATTAGGTATCCATGATTGGAACCTACGAATAACAAATCTGTTAATTCAATATGGATTAGAGAACCGATTATGTGGGAATTTCAAAAAGGGTTCTGAGTTACCCTCTTGTTTGTTAACGGGCCGAGAGCCCATTTTGTGATGTTTGTTTTCCTGCTGCTTGTGCTGTGATGTGAGCCTGGACGGTTGTTGTGATATGTAGAGGCATGAAGGCCTTATAGTTGTGGCAGCGGATGACGCCTAGTGTGGCGAGATGCATCGGTTTATGCATATGGGTGTCAGGGAGGACACCAGGGGTGATGGAATGGGATGGATGTGGTTGCTGGTTGCTTGTGGTGTTCTTGAATGTTAATCTGCCTTGCTTTTCCCCACTGCTCAAGGCAGCTGGTCTTGCTACCATTCTTCCAAAGGAGGCGAAGATGCGCGGGGTATGCCACGTGCTTTCCGTGTTTAGCCTCTCGAGGGAGAATGGGTATATGCTCTTTCTATAGGCGGCAAAGACCCGACGGGTAGTATATCTACTCACCGTGTTGAGCCTCCTTTGTGTTTAGAAGCATAGGATGTTTTTCTAGAATGCCTGGGAATGTGGAAAAGTATTTCTGTAATGAATGTTTGATTAAATGGTGAAAATCCACGGGGATGGAGATGCTGGAATTTAAAGGTGATGTGAATCTTAAAAAGGAGCAGTTGTTTTTGAAAGTGACGCCATTTCAGTTTAATGTGGAATTGTTCAATCTTAATTAATGTTTAAAGAATTAATTAATGTACAGTGGAACTGATAAATGAGAATGGAGTAATCTAATAAAGCTCTTCAATTGGTTGTGTGCTTATAGGATACCTAGTCTTAGAAGTAGCAGGCTGGAGTCTGAGAGACGTTAGCTGCAGTTGTATCTAAGACTAGGTAATGCCCATAGTGTGGATGTGAGTTACTTATATATTCTGTACTTTTTGTGTTTCTATACGCTACTCCACCCTGTCGGTAAGGGCAACTGACACCCCGGGGATTCTGAGCCCTGGGGGGTGTTTTCCCCAACATTCTGATGGGAGGTTGAATGGCTGACTACCCCCTTTGGCCCCGCTCTCTTCTCTTGGTAGATCTTAGTGCTGGTAGGCACAGTGGTTAGTTTTACCCATATATGTGTGTAGAGGGCTGTAATGGCTTGTGGTTATTTCACACACATATATTCTGGATATAGTATCCTATGGACTACTATAGGTGTAACATGTATAAGCTGTGATGGCTTGAGGATCCTTACTCGGTGTATGGGCTATAATGGCTTGAGGTATAATACCCGACGTATGATACACATTATACGAACTGTGGTGGCTCCCGGAAACTACCTGGTTACTTTTGGTTGTGAGGATTGTGTGGTGCTTAGCCCAGGTGTTTGCGGGCAAGCCATTGTGGTGCACGAGGTGCAGATTGTGGAGCTTGACCCATGTTGATACGGGCAAGCCTTTGGAGAGAGATGCACAGGACGTATGTCGTTGGGGCAAAGCGGAAAACCAGTGGGGAAGTGGTAGAGGGGTACCCTTGATATTCTTTACTACATTCTATATTCTTGTATGCGTTACTTGGTGAGAGTAGCCTTGGTGAGGTTGGGAACATAGTATACCTGTTTAGGTGACGAGTTAGTTTCACTTGTTTTTCACTGGGCTTTAGCATGCTTTCTTTACTTTTGCACGAGAGTCTTGGGGACGATCCTACTGAGTATACTGTTATACTCACCCTATGTACATATAAACTGTTTTTCAGGCGACTTGGAGTAGGTTGGAGATCAAGTTGGTTACTACTAGCTTGCGGTTGGAGGAGGAGCTGTTCGGGGTTGTGGTCGCTGCCGTTTTACTTTCTTTTGGGTACTTTTAGTTTTCCCTTTCAGTTGTAGTACTTTTTCATGACATTTCATATATTTACTTGGGTTTCTTTTACATTTCAGTTATGAGTTGGAGTTGGTTGGAGTCTATTCTATCTCTCTCTTCTGCATGTGTTCTCTTAGAGGGTAATGCCTCCCATTTGTGTGTGTATTATACCCTCGGTGCTAGTCGCCAACCCGGGGCCTACTGGAGGCGGGACTCGGGGGTCATTATCTCCCTTTTCACATTGCCGGCCCAGGAGGGGTACACTTTGTGGGGAGGGGGTCATGACAGTTTACATGAATTACATGTTGAAAGGTAAACATATAGTACTATCTATAATAACTAATGACCTTTTTTATTGTGTATATACCCACTCTTTTATATAAAATGAATTTGATATGGGTATCAACATACAACCTCAATGATTATATGTAAATATAATGGTGAAAATTCTTTGTGGTACGATGACTACTTCTAAATTTTACATCTCATATCTGATAAATGTATGTGGGATTACGATTCCCAAAAATATCCTTACTCTACCAATATTTTAATTTTATGTTATCTAGGAATGGATTGGAAATATTTATATAAATCACTCATAAAATGAAATGTAAGGGACATCATGTTTTATATTCTGATCCAACCTTTTATTTCCTATTATTGTGTTGAAATATATGAAATTTTAATGGATAATACATCAATTGTATGGATGATGATTCCTATAAAAAATAAGTTCATATATAATATGGTTATATAGAAACTCAACATAGATTATATTCCTATATGTGGTTTTTTTTACTAAAATACTTTCCCTATATAGAATTTACCCAATTAAACTATAAAAATTTAAGATGAAACTATAGGATAATATTGATAAGTGATTTATATTATCTAGTCCATCACCATGGGTGGACCTATTTTTTTGTTAGGAATAATATGGGCGAGTTCATCTTTAAATAGATTGTTGGTAACTTAAACTTACCACTAACATGAAAACGTTTCTTATACCATGTATGAAATATTTTTTTAACAATTATTAGGAGGTAAATACTTTTATAAAATTGAATTTATTTATAGATATTATTAAATATGTTTTAAGAAGGAGGATATACCCAATATAACCATCAGTATGACATATGGGCATTATGAATTTCTAGTAATTCCATTTGGACTTATTAATGGCTATACTATGTTCATGGATTTAATCAATAAATTCTTTAGAGATTACTATTATAAATTTTTTCTAGTCGTTATATATGGTATTATTATATATTAAAAGAGAAAGTAAGAAAACAAATATTATTTTATAATTGTGTTTAACATCCTAGGGAAGGAGAATTTGTATAAAAATTTATGAAGTTTGAATTTTAGATTCAAAAAGTTTTATTCATAGGTCATATAAACTCAAGTGTTAGTATATCATTGGAGCCTTCAACGATGGAAATTATTGATCAATGTCCTATACCAAACACAGTAACCTAAAAATATTGTTTTCTATGGTTAGTTTGATACTACATAGATTTTATATGTTATTTTTTTAGGACTATCTAATCCATGAACCATGTTATTATGGAGAGAGTGAAGATCATATAAACAAATTAATGTGCAGATAAAATTAATTATATAAAGAGATGGTTTCCCAATTTACTTGTTCTTAAACTATCCTAAAATGGGAAAAGGTATGTGATCCATATTGATTCTTTAAATAAGGGGCTGATCTGTAGTAATGAATTGAATAAGGGAATATGTTGTTTCCACATGAATAATGATTTGGTTATAGCTTATGTATTTTGAAAATTGAATTTTAATGAGAAAAATTACCCAACTCATGATTTATATTGAGCTATGGTAATATTATCCTTCAAATATGAGGGAATTATCTTTACCATTAAAGTTGTGATACATATAACAATCATAAAAGTTTAAAGAATATATTCAGTTAGAAAGAGATGAATATAATTTGTTGAAGGTGGTTGGAGTTTATTAAAAATTATGACTAAAAATAAATGTTCAACCAGCTATCTGTGTCATGGTTAAATAGGAACATAAGGAATATTTAGAGTTATAAAATAATGTGAAATTTCATAAAAAGATCAACTTTGAATATGATTGAATGATAAGATTTGGGAATTATTTATGTGTCCCATCAATACTAGACATGAAGAATGATATATTGGATGAAGTTTGTATTTCACCATTCTCTATTTATCCTATAGGTATGAAGATGTATAAATTTATGAAATGTTATTTATAGTGGGACAACATGAGAAAATATATTGTAGCTTTTTTATCCTATTTCATTTTATTCCCACAATTTAAGGCTGAGAGATACAAGTCTAAAGTTATATTACAAGAATTACCCACACAAAAGTTGGAAATGAGAAAACCTTACCATCGATTTTTTCATTTCAATCCATAAAACATCTAAAGGACATAATAATATTTAGGTTTTATTTGACTATATAATGTATTCAGAACACTTTATTTCCATTAAATAACATTTCTCCATTGATCATATTTTCATATTTTACATTATGGAAGTGGTGATATTTCATGTAGTAACACTTTCTATTATACATAACTGACATCTGTGATTTTCCTTGGTGTTTTGGTGAAGTCTTCCAAAATCTCTAGATTCATAGTTATGTTTAAATAATGCTTATCATCTTCAAATATGTGCATTTTCAAAAAGGACCATTCAATCCCTAGAAGATATGATGAAATATTATTCTATGTATTTTAAAGGTATTTGTGATCAAAACCTTCAACTAGTCTAATTTTATAACAATAGTATCATTCACTAATGAATTAAAATGCATCCTTATAAAGACCTCTAAAAAATATGTTCTGAAATAAAATTTTTTCGGATGAATTCAGAGAAATTAATTTATTATGACCTGATCTAGATGGGTAAATGGAAGATAATGTTAAATTCATTCAACAACACATCAAGGTATCTTTGAGTTGATAGAAAATTTGTGCTAAAAATAATCATAGAAATATATAATTTGATGTTTAGTAGAAGTTATTACTATAAATTTAAATATGGAAAATGTCTATGGGATTTGTAAATAGTGGAATCAAAATTCATATTTATATTGGACTCTTCAAAAAATTTAATCGAGTAGGGATGATAGCATATCAGTTGACACTTCCACTGAACCTCTCTCGAGTTCATGATGTATTACATGTATCTCTCCTAAAAAAGTATCAACATTGTCCTTCACATGTAGCAAAATTTAAGTGTATATCACTAAAGTATGATATTTCCCTTAAAGCACAACCGGTAGAAATCTCGGATTGTGGATATAATGTGTTACAAAACAAGACTACTCTCTTTGTTATAGTACGTTGGTGGAATCAAAAAATTAAAAAATCTATTTGGGAACCTTAGGTTGTGATAAAATAGATATATCCTCATTTTTGTAGTAATGGATCATAATTTCATAGGGATATTTCATTTTAACAGTGGTAGAATGTTAAACCAATATATTTTATGATATATTTTTCTTTAACAGCTTTCAATTCACGCAACACCGAGTATAAATGAACTGTAATATTTTATATAATTATAAATTAACTATTGAATTGTAATATTTAACATGAATAAAAATGTTTTGAAAAATAAATATGTGAAAAAAATTTATATATAGATTATATTTGAATAGATAATTACTCAATTTTCCATTGAGTCAATATATTTTTAAATATACATTTTCCTCAAAAATAGTTTTTATTTATTTTAAAGGTAAAATAATATAAAAAATATATTCCACTTTTATAATATTTCTTTTTAAAATTGAAATAAATTATTTAAATTATCATTTTTAAATCATTTTAGAGTTAATTTTTTATAATTTTTTGATATCATTATTTTTCAATGAATACTAATAATATAGATTTTTATAAAAAATGTGTTTTTTAAATAATTTAGAATTTTTAATTTTATTTCAAATGTATCATTATAAAATTATATAATTAATATCCAATTTAATTAATTATAATTAATTTTATGTTGTATTTTGGTATAAAAATTGTTTATACATTAGAAAACATTATTTCTCGATAAACAGTTTTCATAACACTTTAACAAATTAACTTTAAAATAAATTCCACCACAAAGGTAAATTGAATTTTATTAAATGGATTTCGTATTTTTATTAAACAAGTAAAAATTTGGTATATTTCACATTCATTTTTGGTTCATAATTAATATTTAAAATATTAAAAAAGTTGTTACCTCATTAAGGGTCAAACATTCCAAAAATAGGTATAATTTTTGGATAGGAAATTTTAAATTTCTAGAATACATGGATATATCATATTTTATGAGTTTAGATTGGCCATTATCATCCTATTTTTTAAAATATTTCAACTTGGTAGCATTTTTCATTGATTATTTCCATTATGTTATTTTATGAAAAGAATAACTACAAAATGTCACTCACTTGACATTAATATCTCTAATTTTTTTCATAATGATAAATGGAGGATATATTCTATTATAAAAGATTTCTTAAAATATAAGTAATTTTTTCATTCTTTTAATTTAATTTTAATTATTTTCTTTGAAATAATTTCATTAATTGCTTACACCACATAAACACAATGCTTTTACAAGGAGTAGAAAAATAAAGAAGTTTTTTTAAAAACATTAAAAGTGATTTAGTTTTGGATTATTTATACTTCCCCATGAATTATATATATAAATATAACATATTAGGTAAGTTTTAATTGTTTTTATTTGAATTAAATTACAATATTTATGACTTAAAACTCAATGTAAATGAATAGTTCCAAAAAATGATATTAATGAAAATTTATTAAAAAAGAAATTAATTAAATGATTCAAAATACATAAATATCCTATATTAGTACCAACTAATGGTGTATTATTAACAGATAAAACATGTTCCGTTAATGTTAACCTTTCCTTTTTATGGTGACATTTTTGACCCTTAAAGATCAAAAAACATTCATATTGTGATAATTTTTAAAAGGATTAACGGGGGTTAAAACTAATAGATAAGGGTTAAAAATCACTTAAAATTTTATAAATACTATTATTTAATGGTATTTAAACTTATACTAGTCAAATATTATAATAATATCAATTTTTATATACTTAAAACTAAAAATTAATTTATATTAATTTAATACATAAATTAATCACATGAGAACCCCTCTCCTTGCTTATAAAATGGTACATATTTTCCTCTATTCCTCAAACATTTTTTGCATTTTATCATTGTAAATAATGAAGATTATGCCTTATAATATTCATTCCGTCAATCCTATAGATTCTATTATTTCCAAAATACAATCCTTCCAAGGAATAAGCGGTAATCTAGAATATGATTCTCAACAGAGTAGTATAACTCTTAACTGAGTTCTTTCAGTTGTATTTCTTATTCAACCAACACTAAATATATGGTAGTAATAATAAAATAATAATTTCATTATATGAATTTTAATAAAATTTTATTATTATGGATCCATCATTATCCACCCTCTATTCCATCAATTGTTATGTGAATGTATCTCTCATGCATACGTGTGGAATACAACTTCATGGTAGCGGTGCAATTCTCATTCCTTAACCATATTTCAGGGATGGTTATTATAGTGGATTAAATGATTATATATTATATATATTTTTTAATAATATTTTTTAATTTTTTTTGTAATTTACTATTATTTTAATCAATCCATATAAAAATGGGAACATTGATCATGCGTACATACAACCTACCATTTCTATGAACAGTGTAACTCGTTTTTTTCTATATTTTATGGTTAAATCTAAATATATATATAATGATTAAATATGATATATATATATATATCATATTTATAATTTTTTAGATGATTTTATAATCATTTATGTGCATGCAAAAAAACAATAGAGCCAATGACTTCATGAAAAATGAAACATATAACACCAAAAAATTATGGTTTTAATAAGAATTTTTAAAAAACATATGATTAAATATTATAATTAACTCATATATGATATTATAAGTATGTAAATGGTTATATACTATTATTAAGGTAAATTTAAATTTATTATATATATAGATATATCACTTTCAATGCAAGTGGAACTTGAGATAATGGATTTATGTTTCAATCCAATTTTAATGAGGATTTCTTATTATTGAATTTCAATTAATGAAATTTTAGGACCATTATATGATGAATCCTTGTCATTATCTTCTACTCTTGTTTTTTATTGAATATTCAAGTAACTGTTCTATTTTCTTCTCTGTGGATTGTAATATTATTGGGTTACTATTTTTGAGAAAAAACAAAATTTATTTCTTCTTTGGTGAGGAATCATTTACATCAGTGTCATGTTTCCCTTAAGAAAATTTCAAATAATTATTTATAATTATCATATGAATGATTAATGTAATTTCTTACCATGTTTTATGTCCCATCTATTGTATTTTTTTAGATATTTTATATTTTTTTATTACCACTATCACATGTATTTTCATGGTTTGTTTTTGAGAAAAAATGGTGGTTTAATGATGAGATAGAAGAGAAGGAATGGTTAGAACATTGTTAGTTGAAATCATGTGCAAGCCCAGTGAAAACCATCCACCCTGGATAGTGGAACTATATATGTTCCATGCCCTAGAATACCAGTGTTTGGTCCTCTGGGGATAACTTTACGCCCATGATAGTGGAGCAATCTATGGCACAAATCTAGGCTAATGGGCATGCACCCCATCCATGAAAACCATGTGGCTAGCCATTCTCTTGGAAAGAGGTTCCCCGTAGTTGGCACATGGTCTGGAAGACCATTTGGCCTTCCATATCCTTAATTTTTTTGAAATTCCTATCTTATCCCTTCTATAATTTTAATACCCTAACACCAATTTCTCCCACCATTTGACCCTCTACCCCTAGGCACACCCCTCTTATCCTCCTCTACTCCCATGGGATTTATTTTTTCTGTTTTTCTTAGTATCATCAAGGAATAATCTATTCTATTCATACTCTAACTATTCCTTCCCTACATCATGGTCTCTCCTCCCTTCCAATGTGCATCTCATTTAATCAGTGGTTTTATTTACCTATGATGGGTTCAATATTACATATTTTGGTTAATTATTTCTTTTCATGATCTTACCTCTATAGGGTCTCTACATAGTACGGTTTTCAGTCTTCACCCAGATTTTTGAAGATTTAATGTGTAAAGGTATGTGTTTACATGACTTTACATTATTTAATGATTTTATTATTCTATTATTGGTTTTAAAATGGGGTTTACAAATTATTTGGTTGGTACTAAAGGTGATTACAATGGTTTTTTTTGAGTAACATTTTTGATTATGATTTCCCATTTATAAATTTTTATTTTTCATTTGAGGTTCTAATTATTGGAATTTTGATGTCATAATAAGGAAGTAAACTCGAAATATGGATTAGAATAGATCAAATAGAAATCCTAGGTATCTTGGTGGGTAGAATATTTCTAATATGCTAGGTGGGTCCACAAGACTAAGGGTTGGTCTCCCCATCATGATTACAAAGAAACACTAACTTAAAAAACATGATGGGGATTGGTCGGCTCAATAATGAGATGGGTTGTTGAGTCTAGAATGTGATTATTAAGAGTAAAAGGATCCTAAGACCCCACTAACCCTAGTAACATATATATTTCCCATGGTTCTCTTGTTATTCTTACCTTGTGATCTTGTTTCACATTCCTTTCCTATTTTATGTTATAAAATGTTTTTTCTCAAGTTGTATTTTTATTTTTCTAAACAACTATAATTTTAATTTTTCATTCAAATTCGCTACATGGAATCATTTTTTATGGTAACCTACTAGGAAATTTATCTGACACCCTTTATACACAATGAGTCATATATTGACCTTGTTATGTTTGACTTAGGTAAAGGAAAGTCCTTTTATGGTGATGATCATGGTTCCTTATGCTAGTGACTTCATTTTTATAGGTTTTGGTGGTTGTGGAATGAGGAGGTTGGCCCTTGAGTTTCATGGAGGCTTGTGGGTATAGTTATTCCCCTAACCTTTTTATTATTATTTTAGCTGTAAATGTTAAATCATTAACTCATGTTAGAGTATAATGTTTTGATCTCTTGTATTTTGGGTATTGTTATTGATGTGATTTATTATTTTGTGGGTTTATATAATTTATTATAATGTGTAAAATAATTCCCAGAAGAGTTACCTGATCCCGACGAACTAGTTTCCAGCCCTGGGGGGTCTGTAATTCCCAATAGCCAATTCCATGGGCTAGTTTGGGTGTTGGTTTAGATAGTAGCTCTAAAAAATTCGTTAAACAATGGTGTTATAGTAGGTTATAACCTTCCTTGGGGTCATGTTATTTGGGAGACTCTAGATAGACCTATGCTATGAATTTTATGGATTGAGGTTATAGTCGTGGGGGTCTTCATTGTCCAACACACATAATTAAATTTCTTAGGTCATTGTGGGATGTTTGGGATTCAGTTTGACTCCTCCAGTAGGTTTGATTTGAAATCTACATACTACAAATGGACACTGATTTGAGTTGGAGTGGATTAATTTTTCACTTTGTTTTTATGGTTTAATTTCATATTAAGTGGTTGTAAGAATAATTTTTCCATAAAAAACCCTTAGGGGTAATTTATTGAGGGTTTCTTTGGTATTTTTATTGATATAGCATCATGCCACCATTGATAATTACATTGCAACAATGGGAAGAGTTTGAAGAGAGTTATCCCTCACTAATTGGTCATAGATTAGTGGACGGGGTGGTTCAGAATCACCATGGACTGTATTAGGTTGTGGTATTGGGTCTTTCTCAGGCTAATAAAGCAAAATCAGTTCTGAAGAAATGTAAGACTTCAGAGTTCTGATAGAAAAATACTCATTACATTCAAGGTAGATCAAATCCCCAAGGATATTAGGAGTGGACTCAAATGTTTTAGAGTTTTTTGGGATTTTTAAGAAAACAACGGACATTAAGGTGAAGTTTACTTAATTTATGTTAGAACCCCTAGGACAAGGGTGGGGGACTCAGTGGTCTATGTTATTAAATATGAGTAGATAGGTTGGTAATATTTAATGATATTTTCAATGATTAGTATTTACCTGAGACCTATTCTCTTTCCATGAACTGGGAGTTTTTATATTATCATTTAGAGGATCTCACCATGTTGAACTATGACAATTATTTTTTAGAATTTGTCCATTTTAAATCTGAGGTAGTTTCCAAAGAGTAGATGAAGTCTAAATGGTTTTAAATGGAGTTGCATCCTGATATTAATTCCAAGGTATTTTCGTTCAATTTGAAGATGTGTTCTATGGTGGTTGATCGATCCCTAATGGTAGAGATTGATTACAGTGGTAAATGTAGTTTATCTAGGGTATTCCAAAAAGTGGTCCATGTTGGTTCCATTTGTGAGAAGAAAATTAAGAGAGAAGAGGAGTATAATGAGGGAGGTGATAGATCTTAACACACATTCTAACCACCTTTATCGTCAACCACTGGTTGTCACTCAGTAATGGGATATCAGTGTGAATTGTCTGATAACATGTGGTTATCTTGTCCAGTTCCACCTAGACCCTACTATCAGTGTTAGAACATGGGTAGTTTTTTGAAATTTTCAAAGAGTTGGTTGCTAATTATATGGGATTATGGATCCTCAGTGTAAATGGAGATGAAAATTAATTATGGGGAATCAATAGCTCCTGAGTTCATGGCGGGATAGATTTGGTATCAAAGCTTCATTTCCAATTTCCTGATCAATATCAAGAAAGATTCACAAGTCAGTAATTGAACTCAAGAAATGGTGTAAAGAAATAACTATCATTCCATGTATCAGGTGCCAATAGAATTATATTAAGGTCATATAACAGTTTTATTTGCAATTTTTATAGGATCATCTATAGCCTCTAATTATTTGAAAAGGGTGCTTGTAGTTACTTTATTTATCCCCATATTGTGGAATTCCTAAAATTATCAACCAAGCTTGATTAGTTTGTCATGGTGTTTTTTATTCCACTTGGTAAGAATAGAAAATATGTTTTTAAATGTATATATTGTTCTATTACACTTTCATGAGTTTAATTGGAATGTAAATCCATGGTTATGGAAATTGATCATTTTAATGTAATACTTGACTTAGATTAGATGATAAATTTTAGGGAGAACCATGAATATTTTCATCAATAAGAAAATTTTATAGATCTTTATGGGTGTAATCTAGTTTCCCAATGTAAATGGGATCCTTAGTCAATGAATTTTGGACCACCACTTCCATAGTTTTGCTACTGTGTTTTACAATACTCTATAATAATGTTAGACGTTTATGGTAGAGTTTATGATAATGGGTTTCCTATAGTAGATGATTTTTGGAGTTGTTTCCAGATGATTTATTGGGATTACTGATAGAGATAATATTATCATATTTTTTATATGTAATCAAATTATTTAATCACATAATATTTATCAATTTGAGTTATTTTCATTGATTTTGGATTTATTATGTGATTTGCGATAAAATTGAAAAACTGCTTAATTTGGAAATATTGACATATTTTAATCACTTTGGTAATTTATGCATATATTTCAAAATATTAATCCAATTTATGTGATTCCTTTTTTATTTGATTCATAAATTTCATTCTGTCATCTTTTGTTTTTTAGACCAGGATTTCATTGGGTCATATAGGGGTTAAAAAAATTCAATCAAGTTGGACAATTATTCTGGATGACTGTGTGGAACCAACCTCAATGATTGGATCATAAATTTGTAAAAACAAATCCAATTGATTAACTCCAATTCTAATGGAATGATAATAATCAAGAGAGTTCTGATGTTGAAGATTATGAATATGTACCTTCATTAATGTGACCCATGGATGCTAAATGTTTGGGGAGGAAAAAAGGAAACATTCCCCTTGAATAAAATCACAGAAATCGATAGTCCATATATAATACCAAAAAAGGGGGGTAAATCTGAAATTTTGTGATGAAATGTAAAAAGTATTTTCGAAGTTCTTTTTAGAATACACTATTTAAAAATTCGTCCATTAAATTGGACAACCAAGATCAATCATTCGATGGACAGAATCTGTTGTAAATCTTAAAGATCGATTTTGAAGATTTAAAATTTGAAGACCCAAGGATGTCATCCCTTTGACAATATAAGGATAAGTTCACCCAATTTGAGGAGTTAGTTTGACACCATCATTGGAGTGGAGTCCTATGGACATGCTTCTAACAAAGGATTTCTTTCTTCTCTTTTTATTTTTATTTTTATTTTTTCATGTGACGCATATGCATCTTTTTAATTCAAGTGTTTCCATATTCTTCCATCTCTCTTTCTCTTCCATCCCAAATCAAATTCTTCTCTTTTATTCTCCCTTTATCTACTGTGACCTATTATCCTCCAATATGAGGGAATAACTTTAGGCTTTTCACTGGGGTTGGTTTCACGATGTTCTTCAGTATTTCCCTTTAAATTCAAAATGTTTTAAATCTATTTGGTGTGGAGAATGGAATATTTCATAGGCGTGATGGTCATACACCATGCCACTCTTTCCAAATCCATTTATTTTCCTTGATTAATTCATTTTCCCTCTCTTATCTTTTCAAATCCCTTCATACGGTGGAGTTTGGGTTTCCACAAGGGATGAAAGGGCATACAATGTAGCTATGTCTTTAGGGATAACATTCTTGGTTGAGGTGTTATCCTATTTGACTATTGGAGGAGGTGTGGTTTTGTGTACCAGACGCATGCTAAAATCACACACTCAATAAATCAATGGGGATAATTCATTAATTAGGTTTTACTAAATGAATTATCAAACTGAATTTAAACAATACATAAATAATGAATGAACCCATGTTATCAAACCCTAGGACCATGTTCTTTATTAACAAATTACATTCTGTAATTTAATGTGAGTATATTTTTTAACATTTAATTTGACTTTTAAATATCATTTCATTCATAGATTAATTAGAAACAAAAAAGAATAATTACTTTAGTTGGTATAGATTAAGTGGGTAAATAACTGAGAAAGCTTCTTAAGTGAGATGACCCCGGTCAGCATCTGTGCTTCATTATGAAATTAAAATGCGTTTGCTACACCATATAACAGGTGTGCGTCATTTACCTCTAGATAAAGTTGTAGAGTTCACCAATGTTTTGGAATTGGGAACATAGAAAATTTATCTTCCTTCATATCATATAGACCTGAGAAGATTGACGTAATTAAAAATATATAGTTTTATTATATAGAATACAATGGAATAATTTAGATGAGAATATCATGTTAGGCCACCCAAGGGTTGTTTTCTAAAAATAATGACACATCCCCCTGGTTATGAATTTATTATTTTATGTTGAACATAGTCATAATAAAGAATAAAAATCTATTACCATGCGTTGATGACCTCTTTGATTAACTCAAGGTGGAAAGATTGTTTTCAAATATTGAGTTATGCTTTGGATGTCATCAAGTCAGGACTGGAGAGGTAGAAATTCCCAAGACAACCATATAAAGTGGTTATAATCACTTTTAGTAAATTTTTTTCATGTTATTCATGTTTAAAAATGTATCGGGGTTTTCATAGCAATTAAAACCTGGTGTTTCATAAGTTTCTCAACTCTGTGGATAGGGTTTTTGTAGATGACTTCTTGATCAATCCTAGGACTAAGGAAGAGAATGGAAAGCATTTTATGACCATTATATGAACTCTTTGGAATCAACTCCTATATACCATGCACTCCAAGTACACCTTCTATATCTGAGAAGTCATGTTTCTAGGTGATGTGACCTCATAATGTGGATTTTTATTTAACACTGAGTAGATCAGAGCAGTGATGTAATGGGAACCCTTGGTAAATTCCTTAATTATCATAATCATTATAGTACAAGTGGGGTATTATAGGTGTTTTTAGTGATTATTTCACACCTTACTTCACCCTAGACCATGCATAATCGAAAAGGGTAATTTTTTAAATGGATCGCAGAATGATGGAAATATATTTAGGATCCCAAGAAGTGACTGAGAACTTCCAATATTTTGATCTTACCTAAATCATAAAAGGGATACGTAGTATACTTTGATTCTTTAGGTATGGGAATTGGATGTGTGTTGGTGTTGGATAGAAATTTTGTGGCTTTTGTCTCTCTCTAACTCTGACCACATTAATCTATTTACCCTAAACACACCCATGAACTAGAAGTGCTCAGGCATGCATTGAAGACGTGGAATCTATATCTATTTGGGAAAAAATCCAAGGTTTTATCAGATCATAATGTTTATGCCTACATTATTTCTAAGAAAGATTTTTATTTGAGGTAGTGTCAATGAGTCAAGTGCCATTATTTGTTAAATGTGGATATGTTCTATAGCCCAAAAAATGTAAGGTGTAACTTGGCTCCCTAAGTGAGAGGATGCCAAAAAAAGATTTGTTGGAGTCCTCAGATGAGTGGAATGTGATGGGAATTTATTCAAATGCACCTTGAGGCTAGGATCATGGTGGATGCACGTTCTGGGACATCATTTAGTTGACACCCATAGTTCTATAGCAGATTTGGGAAGAATAGACTAATGATGATTTATGTAAGCATTATATTTAGTTTCTAATTAGAGGGTATGTTCATAGAGAGTGGTCAATGTCTACTGGGGAATACTTTTTTAAAGGTTGTTTTTTTCATTATCCCTATAAAGGTTGTGATGTTGGACATCCATGAGTCTTTATGGGATGTTTCTCTTGGAATAGTATTGATGTTCAACAATATGCATCATCAGTTTTGGTGGACATGTATGATATATCATATATATGAATTTGTATAAATTTTATATACATGTGAGTAGGTTAAATCTAAACATAAATGGCCCTTAGGTTTTATTTAGACACTTCCCATTCCTACCAATATGTGGGATGAGGCTGTAATGCACTTCCTAATTAGGTTCCCTCATACACATTGGGGAAACAATGCCATTTTGGGGGGTGATTGATCATCTCAATATATCATCCCATCTCAAATTGATCAATGGTTTAACCAAGGTGGTTGAGTTGGGATGGTTTTATGTTCAATAAATTGTTTGTCTTCATGGTGTGCCTTCACCTATCATTTTATATAGGGAATCATTTTTATCTCTTTGTTCTGTTAAGGCCTTCATAATTCAATGGGGGTTATGGGTTAAACTTAGTATATCATTACATCCTCAAATGGATGGTTAGAATGAATGGGTGAACCAAATTCTAAAACATATGATTCATGTGTGCATTTTGGAATTCAGAGCCTCATGGGATTATGATATGATATTGGTTGATTTTCTTTATAAAAATAGTTACCAATCCTTGATTAAAATGGCCCCATTGAGTTTATTTACAGTCATCTGTGTTTTTCCTCCCTATGTTAGACAGAAGTGGGTGAGACCTCTTCCCTGGTACCAAACCTTGTGCAAGAGACATCAGATAAATTTTGACTGGTTATGAAGCATTTTTTGACAATGAAGAGCCATAATACGTCTTATATTGATCTATGTAACTGAGCCTTGGAGTTCTCAATTGGTCAATATGTATTTCTAAAGGTTTTACCTTTCCTGGGTCACCATCATCATGATAAGTAGGAGTAGATTATTCATTGTTATGTCAGACCTTTAAAGATCACTGAAAGGTTGGGTAAGGTGTCATACTAGTATGCTTTACCATCCCATTTTACTTCAATCCACGATGCATTCCCTGTTATGAAATTGATGAAGTATAACCCATACATGTCTCATGTGCTGAATTGGGATGAGTTAGAGATTGGATTTGACTTTTCTGTGATTAGAAAACCATTTTGGAGTGTAGAATCCCAATTGAATGTGATTTTTGGGAATCCCATACCACTGGTTTGGGTCCTTGGAAGCCTAGAAATGATGGGCACCAGACATGGGAATATAAATCTTTGGTGGAGGAGTAATACTCTTTTATTCTCTTATAAATCTATTGGTTGAAATTTTGTGGGTAGAAATTTTTAATGGAGGGGATAGTTGTTGAATCCATGGTTTTCTATTGAGGTATTTTATTTTTTTATTACATAAATTTCCTGTATATATCATTTGTTTTTTTTAATAGAAACTTTTAGGCCAGATATATGGGGGCTCATGGTTGGTTCTTGGTTAGTGGAATTTGTTCACCTTTGATAGGGGCACTCTCTAGGGTACATGACAAAGCACAAAGGCATGAAACCCTCCAATTCTAACCATATGTCACAAGAATAGTGGCTTTTTCCAAGGCATTATATTAGGCCCATGGGTGTGTTCCCCCTCTAGGAAAACCATGCAGCCAACATTCTTCTTGCACAGAGGTGTCATAGGGTTGGTGCACTGTTTAGGATATCATGTAGACAAATCTTATGGACTTTCAGATATTTAATTTTTTTGAATTTAATAATCCACCCCTCTTTAATTTTAATACCCAAAAATCACTTTTTTACCCCCATTCAACCTTTATCCCTAGCCACACCCATTGTCTCCAACTTCACTCCTTTGGGATTAATTGGTTAGGATTGTCTTCATGGGTTCAACATGTAATTTTCTCCTCTCCTTATTTCTTCTCTTCTTCATGTTCTCTTCTCCCTTCATTTATGCGTATCATTTCTCTAGTAGTTATATTAACATAGTTTGGGTTCAAAAAAAATTTGGGGTTAAATATTTTTTTTCACTTTCATATATAGGGTCTCTCTTTGGTGTGGTTTGTGTCTTCGACTAGGATTTGTAATTATTTCACATGTACTAGTAGGTGGTTCCTTGGATTGACATTATTTTATGAGTTTTTATTAATTTATTTTTTATCTAATGGGTTTTAAAATTTATGTGGGTGGTGTGACATGTGTTTTTTATTTGTTTTGGTGTGATTTTCATGTTTTATGGTCTCTTTCCCATCGTAAATTGTTATTTTTCATTCATGGTTTTAATTAATTGAATTTTAATGGAATAATAAGGGATTCTAATTGATAAATGGATTGTAATAGATAACCATGGAATCATAGGTTTCATGGTGCAAAGAGTACATATAGTATTCTAATAATGTCGATAGGGATAATGCCATGTCTCCCTACCAAGATTACATAACAACACTAACTAAAAATATATGATGTTTATTGTTTGGATCAAGCCTAAGATTGACCATTATGTCTAGGTTGATATCATTGAGGGTAAGAGGATCCTAGTAACCTACAAAACCCCTTTACCATATAGATTTACTATAGTTTTAATGCTATGATTATTGTGTCATCTTTTTCATATTATTCTCCTATTTTATGTCAAATCATTCTTTTACTCAAATTTTATTCTAATTTTTCATAAAAACTAGAATGTTAATTTTTCATTTAATGTCATTAAATTAAATCCTTATTGATGGTATGCTATTTGGAAATTTATCTTACACCCTAAATACATCATCTGGTGTATGAGGACCTTCCTATATTTGACATGGTAATGGAATTTCCCTATGGGGTAGAGATTGTGGTTCCTTATACTAGTGATTTACTTTTTTATAGGAGTTAGTTGTGGTGGCATGGGGACATCGTCACTTTTGTTGGATGGAGGATTGTTGTTATAGCTATTCACCCTCCTCTTTTTTGTTATTTTGGTTTTTGGATATAAATGTTCAATTTTTAACTTATGTTGGATGGTAATATTTTGATCACTTTTATTATTAATGTTGGTTATGATGTTATTTTTTATTTTGTGGGTTTTATATAGGTGATATCCATGATAAAAATCATTCCCAAAGGTGTTATTCGATGCTAATGAACTTGTTGCAAGCTAGTAGAGATCGCCAAGACCCTTTGGGACATGCCATGGGCCGAGATGAATTTCAGGTTAGATGGTAGCTTATGATGGTTCAGGATATTACAAATTTTATAAAAATTTCTCAAATTAATCTTCTTATCATTATTTGAATGAGGGGATTTTGACATTTTACCAAAAATATTAAAGGAATATTGGTTTTAACCCACAAAATATGAACATAATATCCCACTCTCATGAAAACATAATGATTAAAATATTCCTTCCCAAATTTCTTTGATTTTTTTCAAAGATATTTTTTTAAATTATATTTCAAAAATATATTATTTTAAATAAGTAATTTCGAAATAAAATAGGGTATTTTCTTCAAAAAATGGTCATGTGATATTTTAAAGTTATTTTACTCTATGAAACAATCATTTGATTTTAGTTATGTTTTTCAATGAATATTATTCTATGATACCATCTTTTCTATTTCTATGCATGAATTATTATTATGTTGATGGTATTTATATGAAACTCATTTATATTATATGGATTATGATATAATAAATTGATAAAATATTTAAGAAACTCATTTCATTTCATTTGGTTATGTTATGTTGATATAAAGAATTTTTTATCATATTATGAGAAATATATTTATTTTTTCATTATATAATTGGTGGTACCAGACTTATATAGCCCTTAAATGCATTAGATAAATATAGATATATCATATAATAGTAAGAACTAATATGGGGAGTGAACCTTGTTCAAAAAGATACTATGTCCACTATGATAACCATGGGTGTGAAACATGAATAAGGATTACAAATATTAGTGAGTGAACCCAATCAACTAATGATAGTATTGGTGGCAATCCTTCGTTAAATAAATGACTTTATATTACTATATGTGTGCCAAAAACTAATGTATTATGTCAATTTTATGCTCTCTTGAATCGTGTTTTTTAATTCCATTATGATTCAAGTCTTACGAACTACAAATATTTATTCCATGAATAAATATTATTATATAAGATTTTCTATGTATGTTTTTCAAATATTATGATCATATAATAATACCGTTATGCGCATGTTAATATTAAATTGTCATTGATATATCCCTTTTTACACTTACTGAGCATCTGACCTCACCATGTCATAGGTTTACATTCCCTGGGGTATAAATAAATATTTAATGTTTTATATGACTAATATGGTTTCCAGTTGTGAAGGATTAGGTGGGAGATTATGTAGATATCTTTTTAACAATCTTTTTATGTATCCATGTTCTCAAATTCCCTAAACCAATATGATTATGGAATGGACCATATTGGTCTGTATTGAATATTCATCTAATAACATGTAATATTTATGTATTAAAATTATGGATCACTATATATTTAGATCCTTTTTTATAATAAAATAATTAAGACTAAAGTGGGTTTACAGATTCTAAGCACATAGTACATAACCACTCTATAAAAAGATTGAGCTAAGCTTCTAAAAAATTATTGTTCTGTCTTTTATTTATTCTCCCTACATATAAATTATTTTATCATTTTCATAGTTTCATTGAGCTTCTACACTCTAACTGGTATGAGTACATTTGTGAGATTTTGTTGAAATGTTTTTGGAAGAAAAAATCCCCCCTCCCACGTTCTTCTCACTTAGATTTCATGGGGTACATTTTTATATATTAAACTGAATTCCACCAATACATTTATATATAGGTCCCTTACCACAGTGACAAGTGGGAGGTCCAAATCAATGTCTCATTGCCCATTTATTGATACAAAAGAGTGATTTACTGTTTTGAAAATGACTTTAATTCTATATAAACAGGAATAATTAAAAAATGGAATTAAAATTAATAATACATTCTCCTTGGTAGGTTTAAAATAAATCTAATGTAGCACCTATAATTTAAATACTTAGTCACATGTTATAATTTTTAAATTGATTGTTATAAATAATTTAGATAAATAATGAAATTTTTTAATGAATTGAATAAAAAAGAAAGTGGATGTTTTATATCTTTAAATATGAGACTTATAAACACTTCATTATTTAAGCACATAATATATGAATAATTATTATAAAAATTATTATAAAAAATTTAAAATTCAAGACATAAATAATATATAAAATCCAGCTATTTTTTATCAATATGACCACATTATATATATAAGTTACATGGCATATATAAACCATTAATGTTCAGTGAAATATATTATTCACATGAAATATTAACTTTTTATATGAAATATTTGATCTATATAAATGATTTATATTTAATATTAAAATAATTTATTCTATTAATAACATTTTATATTTAAATTTAATTCAATGTAATAACTGCACTTGGAAAAAGCATTCCAACATACAAAAAACTTTATTTGGTAAGGGACCCATGAAAGTGGATGTTTTTATGATAAGTCACTAATATGAGTAATTCATAATTATTAAATATTTATAAAATCGTTAAAAAATATATTATAAAAATTCCTATTTTAAATGATATTTTATATTATTAAATAAAATTAATATAAACATTTTATATTTCATTAAATTTAAATTTTATTAAAAAAATATGATTTATTGTTTCCCCAAATGAATAATTTTTTATCACCCTATATCACAAACATTCATATACACTATATCACTGCCTATGATATAGGAAAAACATATACCACATATCATATCCATAGTAAAACCTAATATCATTTTCCATGTGTTACTAGTAATGATATTTTATATCATTTACTATAGTATATTATTTATCATTTTTGTATCCATATCATCATGGTATCATTTCCCAATGATATGGAAATAACTAAATATATAATCAATATCACTACTAGAATTATATTTATATTATTATTTTTAATATAAAACTCATTTATAAATAAACCATACAATGTAAGTCTCATATGAAAACAAACCATGTAACAACATGAGATATTTTGATCAATAATCTATATTGAGCTATATTAGGCACAACCATATCATATCCAATAATATCATTTTATTCATATAATTCTATATTTTTATCAAAAAACTAAAATTATATAAAACATAATATTTAACACCACTTATGTGTTTTGAAGAAATATAAATAAGTATAAAAAATATAAAAAACCAATCCCGAACAAATATGTATCTAATAATGTTTTATTAAAATTAACTAAATATATAGATAACATGTAAAGTGTAGCTATTCTTTATTTATATATACCTTTGTCTTATGTAAATTTAGTACATGCCACTATACAATAACCATTATAATGTTTCCGATATAGATTATACAATGGTTATTTGAATCATAAAAAAAATTATAGGGATTATCTAAATCCATGACATATGAATACCTTTATCGGTGAAGGAAAGATAAAGAAAAATGTGACTTTTCCAAATTAGTTTTAATTTATCAAACTAATTATTTTATCAAATGAGACAAATATATCATTAATATATAATTTATTATTTAAATCAATAAGGTTATAAAGTGAAAATGTTTATTAAACAATATATATTTATTACAATATGTCACTAGATTTAGTAACACATACATTAAAATGACTACGTCCTTTATTATTTTTTATAATTTAATAAATTAATGTAATGTGAAAAAAATCCATTACAAAAATCCTCAAATAATATAATTTTCTTAATAGTTATTGTTGGTATTGAATTAATGATATGAATTGTGACAGTGAGAAATATTTTATTTCATAAACTCCATTGGTATATGACACCATGTGAAATATATCACCCAATAATATATTTTTTCATGTGATATGTGTTTTAAGATATATATCATCTAGATATTTTTTACTCAGAGTCACCTACTTAAAAAAATATTGATTATCATCCTCCATAAATGAGAAATATATAATTTTACTTAGGGATATAATATTAATGATACATTTATAGTCATTTAACATGAATTAGAAATCATTCTTGATATTAAAATATTTTTTTGTCTCCCTCTCTTGTGTTGTTTCCATTGAAATGGGTCTTATTTCTATTCATCTCTAACAAAATGTGTTTTATTATTAGACAATGTTAATTAAAAACATGGTTAATGTTTTTTAACAATGTTCATAAATACTTTCTATTAAATGATCTATGTTTTGTTAAAATTAAGCTAATTTAATTTTATTTACAAATGTAATGTAAAATTAGTTTTAATTTTATTAAAATCAAAAAAAACTAGGGGAGGGATTTCATACAAAATATTATTATACATGAGGTTTTTGATACTATAAATAATTCTAATAGAGGAATTTCAACTCCTACGACCATTTCAATGCATCTCTAAAAAATTCACTTATAATTAATTCAATTTGTGTTATTTATTCTACTTAATTGGTATTACACTAATGATTCCTTGGTTTCTAAGATTTTTATTGATGGTGATTCAGTTTGTCCTTTTAAGATTTTAGTGATCTATAAAACTATTTGTTGGTTCTCTTTGCAATTTTTTATCTAAATATGACATTGTGCGGGGTTCAAGTTGGTTCGGTCTGTGGGTCACCAATTGAAATCAAGGATATAATGGGGTCTTTGATGGAGTACTGTTTTTGGTGTGATCTTGGGATTTTAATGTCCATGAAGTACAAAACCTGAATTAAAATGTTCATTCCCAACAAGAATAATGATTCCTTCTAATGATATTATTCAATATAGTAAAATATATCTGGTAAAATATAAGTGTCATGTTCCATGAATTATTCATTAATTTTATGTGTTCTTATAAACTATTATGACATGTTTATATGTAAACTTTATGTCATAGATAAATTATTTTGTATATCAACACATTTTTTCTGGTTATGTTTTCATATTATATACAAAAATAAATTTCTTTTATTCCAAAAATTGTTTTCTATTATTATATTTAAATTTGTTATTCATTAAAAATGTATTATCTCTTAAAATGTGTTCAATATTTTTATTTTAGATGTGTTGTATGTTTCATTTAATATATGATTAATTTTTTGGTGTTTTATGTTATGTTTATTTTATATATATAAGTTTTCATAATTATTTTTATTTATAAATTTTATTTTATGGACATAAAAATTAGAGGGCTTGGAATAAAACATATGTTATGTGGTATGTGTTTTTTATTTATAATTTATTAAAAAAAATATTTTTATTTACAACGTCTATTTTATGGTGTTCAAAAGTGAATCCTCTAATACATAACAGATATTAAATTATTTGTGTTTTATATATTAATATTATGAAAAATATATTAAAATTATTATGTTTTTTTATTATAATTAATATTTTTATGTGTTCTTTGTACTAAAATATGTGAGTATCCTGAAAATTTTCTTTGAATGTTTGTATTAAATTTTCTATGTCCATTTTTTAAAAATATTATATATTATTTGAATATATTATATATATATATATATATGTTCAAAAACCATTGATGAATAAATATATTTTTTTTATATAAAAAATATTTGTATTCAAATGTTCCAAATATATGAATAAATTAATGTTTTATGAAAAAACATAAGATTTTTAAATAATTTTTTTTTGATCTTGTGTATACAAATGAACTATTTTCTATAAATCATTTTATATTTTTTCTACAAACCAAAATATTTAATAAAAATTCACAAAAATAATTTGTAAACAAATATTATAAAATATATATAAATAAATACAAAATGGTATGTGAATAACTATACATTTTTTAAAGATAGAAAACAATTATATAAAAATGTTTTATATTTTATGGATAAATATATTTTATATGGACACATGGACCATTTTTAGTTATGTATTTTTATCAAGAAAATACAAAAAAATAAAAAAAAATCATTTCACATAAAGTATTTATCTCAAAAAACATTTGTTGTTGGAAGTAGAGACCCAAAACATTTATCCTGAAAAAAGTAAGGAACATAAACCATTCAATGTAAAATACTTATATTTTATATTCTAATAAAAAAAATTAAACATATACATAAATATTTTATGAAAATAAATTTGTAAGTGTGCGATTGAAAAAACAAAAAATAAATTATTATATACCCAGTATAAATTTATTGTGACTATAAATTATCATGTGTTGGGATCCTGTGAAAATATTTGGTGTCCATTTGAGATATTTTTGTCCTGGAAACTTTTTTAGTACTCCAAAATATGTTTAGTATCATTCCAAATAAATATTTCTAAAAAACAATCTATGTTAGGGTCATTAAAAATAACAAATAATTGTTTTATATACAATTGTTTTATCCACATCTATTATTTATTTTCATGTTCTAGAAGACCTATGTTTTGTGCCACTGAATTTTTTATCTACTAACAGTCAAGAAACTTTTATGTTTTGGGATATGTCTTTTCACAACAAAAATTTTATTATCACCAAAAATTTTTATCAATTGTTTCATGTGAGAAAACGTTTTTATCAATATCTATGCAATTTAAATTGTTATATCCATACTATAAGTGTTCTATGAGTACTTTTATATTATTATTTTTTTAAATATTATATTGTTTCTTTCATATTAATTTTTTTGAACGATTGTTTAAAACAAAAAAACATTTTATGAGTTGGTTTTTTATTTTCAAGTATATAAAAAAATTTCAATCACACAACATGATTTATTTAGTTTTTAATTTATATAAATATTATAATTATTATTTTATTTGAATTTTATATACTAAAATTTAAATTTTTTGTATGATAATTTATATTTTTTGACTATAATTATACATTTTTGTGAATATATATTCTATGAATTTATAGAATGTATATAATATAATTTTTTACGAGTGTACACATTTAATATACAATAATTCCAATAATATATATGTTTTTTACCATGTATAATTACATGTTTTATAATTTATTTTCATAATTTATACTTATATTATTTATGTTTTTTTAATAAAGTATCATCCTTATAAAATAACATGTCTTATATATTTTTATAAATAATATATGTTATATCAAAGGTTTGTGTTATGTAAATTGTCCCTCAAAGTCTTTTTATTTTTCTATTTTTGTTTATTTTAATATGTTATTTTCTATATAAATTAATGTGATCTAAATTTTCATTTCATAACTTATATTTTCATTACATTATAAATTTTTATATTGTTACAGGGTTAAAATATAATATATTTTTCAATGTTTTATTTTTTAGGGTTATTTTGTAATTGTGTTCTAATTTTCTATTTGATATGTATTTTGGTTCCTCAGTAATATGTTATTTTTTGTGGTTTGTGATTCTATTTTATTATTAACTTTTTATGTTGTTATATGGATGTTTTTATGTATATTTTAACAAAATATTTTTTATTATATTTGATATACATTGTATATATTTTTTATGTTCTATGTTAAATTTTGATGTGTCTACTTTATCTCATGTTTTTTTGTTATGGGATTTACACATTATGGTTTTTTTATTATATTTTTATTTTTGATTCTTACTTTCCTATGTTATGTTAATATCAAGAGTTGTATACACGCACACACACACACACACATATATATATATATGTGTGTGTGTGTGTGTGTGTGTTTTGGGAATATTTATTTACTACATGTTCTTGAAAATTTGTATTAAATGTTCTGTAAATATTTCTATTAAATCGTCTATAGATGTTTGGTTATAAATTTTTTGTGAAATTTTTTATTAAATATTATGTGAACATATTTATTAAATTTTTTCAGTTTCATGAATAAATAGTTGTTCTATTATCAAAAACTGACAGAAACACACTGAATATTTTTCCAAATATTTGTATACAAATGTTCAATGAACATTTGTATTAAATATTATGTGAAAATTTATATATTAAATTTTCTATGAACATTTATAGTTATTTTTATTTATTTTTGAATAAAATGACTTTATATCATTTGAATAGACTTGGAATTAATTTATTTTAGTATTTTTAAACCACACTTACTAAAAAGGATTATAAAAATTATCATTTACGATAATAAAATTAAAAAAATTAAAAAAATTTGTTTTATTTCTTGAAAATATTAAAATAAAACTAATTTAATAAGATAATAATGAACAATAAATTATTAATTTTTATATTTTTTACTATTACTAATTTTACATCTGTGCATAATCATTGTTTTTATAATTCTTATTGAAAATATATTGTAAGTAATTAAGTGTTATTTCATGCGTGAATGTAATTAACTATTTATTATAACACAGTTTTCATTATTTTATAATTTATTAGTTAAAAATGTTTTAAATAAATGAAAATAATTAATTAATTATTGATAGCTTCTAATAAGTAGATTAACATTTGAAGACATTTTCTGATTATTTTTTTCGAGTCAATAATGAACTATTTTTCTAAAAACATAGGGAAATTTGGTAATGTTAAATTACATATATTTTTTATAATATGGTTAATTGGTTTATTTTTAAATCACATTTGATTTTTCATCAAAATAATTACCCATATTTTTTAAAAATATATGTTATTTAATTAGTTATTATTTTAAACATTATTAATGGAAAAAATATGTGCCTAAATTTTTTTTCTTGTAGTGTGTACTCTATATTAATTGTAGTAGTATCTGGATTTTATTTCTCAATATATCCATAAATGTTCACTCATATTATTTATACTATAAAATTAAAAAACTTATAATTACAATATTGAATGTGTTTAGATCCCATGAATGATGCCCATTCACAATATCAACATACCCTAAGAATATACATTTATTATATTTTAAATCTAACTTTATTATTTCATAGAAAATAAATAGTTTATAAATAGAGATTAGAAATGTATAAAACATTGACTATGCATGGGGTTTACTAGTATAAATCATCATAGCTATCTTTAGATCAATGAAAAGTGAAGCAGATTGATTAATCAAATAACAAATATCATTCACAGATTCTTCCTAGAATTCCTTTTCCCCTTCTATATCCGTAAATATTTTCCTTGTTTATTCTAGTATGGTTCAGTTCATCTTTTCAACTACACTATTTTATTGAAATGTATATAGAAATATATATTTATTCTTAGTTAATTCATTTTGATAAAAAATAAAGTCACCAATTGTTTATTTTCTTCAATTTATATTCCTCAAACACTTGATCTTAATGGAAAATTCTTGTTTATTTTTCATGTTTTGAATCGTTTTATAACTTTAAAAACATGTATTTTCTTCTTTATTGGGTAAAAATAATATCTCTTTTAATATTTATCTATTGATGATAAAATTTATTATCCTAATTATATAAATATAACTATTGTTTGTTAAACATAAAAATAGATCATTCATAAGATCTCCAAGCTCCATGTCAATGGAATTTGGAACATTAGTCAATATTTTTTTCTCATAACCCAATTCTCACAAAAGGTTAAAGATCACATTGAAGGGTTTTGTTAGAAATTTCTATGCCCAAAAAAGTAAAAGAAATTTAAATAACCCAAATAAAATATCCAATGGGAAAATAATTTAAAAAATTATATGAAAAACATTAAATAAAGATACCTTCCAGTCTGAGATTAATTTTCATCAATAGTGAGTTTGATCAAGTTCACTTAGTAGCACCTAATGGGTTACTAGCTCTAATGGTATCCACTGAACACTAACATTGTTGAATACTTTTTTAGGATTTTTTCTTCTCCAATGTTATGTTACAACTCCTGAAATAATGAAAATGAATATAAATTATTTTAAATAGATTTTCTATATGAATAATCATTAGTTTCAAAAATGATGACATATAACTCCCATAAATAGGTTCCCCTCATCAAACAAATGATCCTATTATAGTTATAATATCTCATATGTCATGAAATATCCAAACCATTTGGATTCAAATAATTTTAAATCACAAAAACAAACCCTCATTAATGTTGTAATTATAAAACTCCATTAAGAATCAATAATTTATCTACACATCATAATGTAATTTTATAATACGCCCAATGAGAATAAAATCATCATATAAATTTTTTTTGAATGATATCCCCAATATTTCCAACATAATCCTGATGGAGTACATTCTATAACCAAAATTAAACATAAACCATGATGTGATGAATATCATTATGTTGGGATTTATGGTCTAGCTCGTCAATCCAACACTCTACCACATTCAATAAATCATTTGACATTATAAAAAACAATATAATGGAATGTAAATAAATAAAAACGTTTTTAGATATTATTAAAATATGAAATATCTTAAATTTTAAATAAAAATGTTTTAAAATAATTAATCCATATTACACAACCTTGTGAGAAACCTTATCAAATTTATAAAAATGAAAAAATTATTAAGTACCTAACCTATAATTATAAACAAACAGTGGGATATAGAAAGATATCATTTTTACTCAAACTATAATGGGGTATAATGTTATCCTGATCAAACACACTCATATATACATATGAATATTTCTACCATAAGTTGTATACCTATATATAAAATCAACTCTTATATAATCTCGTTATCCAAGAAATTTATTGGACACTAAAATATAACATTTCAATATCATATAAGTCATCCCATATGTTCAAGATTCTCCAAAGTAGGACAACCAAATTAAATAAACACATCAAATGTCATTCATCCTAGTAGTTCATCGCACCACATGTCACTCAACTAAGAATTGCCATGAAATTTATTTATCTAATTCAATTGAGGTCCCAAAGGACATACTTTATACAAAATAGAAAAACACATCTTAGTTAAACTCATCTAATGGTATGTTCAATAACATACCCAAAACACTCTGATTAGCTCATTCATAAGGCTAGTGTAATAAAGGTACACAATTATAAAGACTCACATTCTATGTATATAATTAACCACCGGTAAAGGCGATTCTAAAAAAATAATACACCACTATGTGTATAAATAATCTTATGAAATTCCATGTGATATATTTTTATGGTCTATTCATGATAATATGTCTCCACCTATTATCTCAAAAGTATACAATATATCATTTACAAGATTATAGTCATGTTAATGTTAACATATATTTACCACACATAATAATATTTTACGATCATTGATTATGTATAATGTAAAGATTTAATTTTAGGGTATTTTACCAATACATACTTAATTTAATATATATAGAACACATGAATGAATAATAATTTTAGATCACCCTTATTATAAAATTAGGAAACATTTACATTTATAAAAACCATTACATCTAGTATTTCATGAATCTAATACCTTAAGTTATTAAAAAACCTCATGATTAATAAATATTCAGTGTTTTATCAATGGATATACTATATTATCATCTATATCCACGCAAAAAATATTTTCATCACAGATATTGATTATCTCTTGAATGAGATGGTATTTTAAAAGGATGTGTTTTGTTCTTTAGGGAGAACATTATACATTGAATTGATCAATATTACTATTTTTATTATATTAAACCTCAAATTATTCCAACATTATAGGAATTACCCCCAGTGTAGTTATGAATATATTAATCCAAAAAACATTCTTCAATTTTGTTGATGTAGGAATCAACTATGCCAATGTTTTATACTATTCCATGGTGGATTTTTTGGAACTCTCCCAGTTGATAAAACCTCCATTAATGTAAAAAATAAAACCACATTGAGATCTCGAATCCTCCTTATTGATTTGGAAACAATCATTACTATAATAATATATATTGAACTCTTCATAACCTCTAAAAATATAGAAAAAATCCAAAATTATTTGACAGTACATAAGAATATTCTTCACTATTGTATAGTGAATCTCTTGGGAATTAGATGGGTATCTACTTATTATTCTCAAAGAATAAAAAATAAGATGATTATAAAACATAGTATATATGATAGATCATATAGTATATTTATAAGTAATATTTTCTATGTTTCTCTTCTCTAACTCCTTAGAATGAAATTATGTATTCATAAGAATTGTCCCATTCAACCCAATTAAATTTCCCTTCTTGAGGTCCTCCTAGATAAATCATTTCTTCATTTTACCAATATATAGGGTCTTATTCCTCCAATAATAAAGGCCTTTAATTTTTTATTTATTTTTTCTATTTTTAACTAGGATATGGGGTAACCATACATTACTTGTAAGACCAGAGGGACTTACGCCAAATACATGACTCATATGACCTAAAGACCTAACATCATAAGGATAAATTATCTTTATCATATATAAATATATATATTAAATCAAGAATTTAAACATGAAAGCTTGCATGACTAGAATTTCCTATACAGATCATGGTCCTTGCTACTGATAGAATATTACATACCCTCTCATTCTTCAAATTATGTATCCTTGTAAAGCTACATGTTGATTCTTTGGAGTCCTCATCTTGATCTACACTTGAGGATATCAAGGCCCCAATATATTTTATTATTTCATTCATCACCAAATCTACTATGTTTACACCTAGGAGAACCGACTACCATCACCGATGGAAGAACCTATAATCACCCATACCTATTGTGCACAACCATCCTAGATGAGTAATCCAAAGACCCACCTATGAACTCATTTTACCAAAAATAACATTATTGAATATAAAGTTGATAAATAATATATAATAATTAGTATTTCATATAAATACCATACTAGAAGTACCACAATACTTCAACTATCCTGATTATATACAAAAGAATCATCCAAATTATTAATGGAACCAAAAAAATTGATTTTATCATCAAACTAAATGTTCCAACTATGATAATCTTAAAAAATACATAAATGGACCATTGTAACTTGAAAATCATACAATTAATGATGAAAACCTCAAAACCATCAAGATTTGTTAGACAAATTTTTTTAATGAAAATGAATAAAAATTTTCAAATGATCCATACTCAAATGAGTCCAATAATCCATCATTTTAGAGTCTTCATATACATTTCTCATTTATATGACCAATGTGTAAATAAAAAATATATTTGTTGTTAGAATCAACCATGACCATTTTATCATGAGTATTATATAAAGGATTATCCATAATAAAATTTATAAACCACTCGTGAAATTCACATTTCCATAAAACATATCATTATTTTTTATAAAACAACTCTTTTTCATACTCATGAATGAAAATTACATCCTGACCAATCATGTTTTAGATTTAAAAATAAATTTATATCTATAACCTAATAATAGTTTCCCTATTCTATAACTAATACTCTCTTTAGAATTTGATCATATGATTAATCCTATAATATAAAAACTCTTTCTCTACTTCAAACACAAAGGTCTAATTCACTTTTTAGTAATTCTATAAAATTTTCAAGTCTATCTTTACCAAAAAAATGTAATGTACACCTGATATCTAATACACATGATTCTGAATTATATAAATAGATTTCTATAAAATTCACATTGATATTCTTATTTTATGTTTCGTAAATATCACTTCTCAACCTTAGATACAAATCTATTAAGATATAGGTCAAACCTAAAAGGGGACACAAAATAATATTCTAGATATATGACATTTTCTATAACCATACATATCATTGGGTGAGTATCAAGTTTTATATAATTTAAATAAGTACATTAATTTAATTTACTCCCACTATATGTGATTAACATCCACATTATATCTATTTAATGGACTAATATCCCTATCAGACTCACTCTTTGGTCAATTTGGTATTTCTATTCCAAAAAATCGATTTTGGTGGGCTATCATGTTAATCAGATCACATATTACTCTTATATTTTTATTAAGAAATTCCTCACCCAATTAATCATATGAATTATCTCAAATCCTTTTTGTGATCTTAATCCTATTATGGTAACCCTATTAAGTGTAACCTAAAGATGGAAATTAAATATGGGAACTTAATACCATTAGTTTCATCCACACCTAGTATTCCTTACATAAGATAATACATGGGAACCCATATTTGGAATGCCCTATCCATTTAAAAGATAGAGGTACTAAAATGTGTTTTCTTTGAAATGAATATGACACTTATTATTTTTTTGGTTTTATTAGCCTCCCTTTTTTATAATAATCATGTGAATATCATTCATAACTACTAAATATCTTCAAATATTTTCATCTTATATTATCCCTATATATTTTCAGGATTCAACTAAGATTCCTTTTGGAACCTATTCATTCATTGAAATTGATATTTCCCAAATATACTATTGTATAACACCTTATAAAAAACATGATTTTCATTACATACCCAATAATAAATTCTCATTATATCCCTAGATATCCAAATATATCCCATGCATAATGTTCATGAAATACTTCCAAATAAAGGTATAAAGTGACACTAAACTAAAATCCACACAATATAAAGCATGATTTGATAAGTATCAATCCCCCAAATGTATTAAATAAGCCTTAATTCCTTAGTTTAGTGAGAATTTGGACCCAAATACCAACTATCCGTGTATCAATTCTGAAGAGATTCTTTAATTTTAATACTAAAATAATACCTAATAAGTTTAAATCATAATCAATCCTTATTATTTAGTTAATAACTAAAATAGAAATCAAATTAATGGATGAATAAAAAATAAATATTTTATGAGGTACATAGAATGTAACTCTTATATACATGGAATGAAAATGTCACAAACTAAAAAACTAGGAACCCACATGGGTTAATAGTAATCTAAATGTTCCACCCATTTCCCATTTCGAATATTACATAGGTTGGTGAGTGTCACAGAATTAGTGAAATAATAATTGTATGACTTGGCCTATAAAAAGATTCAAAAAATATGAAAAACCTTATAAAAATTATAAAACCACCACCAATAGTATAAAAATAACTATATTTTTTAGTGATGCATGCATGAAACATAATTTAATTAGAATAATCCATATAAAAACCCACAAATGGTAAAGAAATACATAATATAGTATCACATGGTATAAAAAACATAAATTATTGGAGGACACCTATTTACTACAAGGACTCCTAGAAAAGATTTTGACAGATATTACCTCCCTCAATCACCATCACATGATACTTAGCACCAGCTCGGGGAACTCTTCCCTCACCAAATCCATAAAAATCACTGATAAAATACTGTTTTATTGAGTTTTTTAGTGATAATAAATAATAAAATTTCGTCACATTGTGTTAAATATATTCATTCATAAAATATTTTCGATTAGATTAATTATTTAAAAATTTAATGAAAATTTTAGTTTTACCCTTTAAAATGCACTATAGTAATTCAAATATTAATATTTTTATTTGTCTTATTTGTATAGAAAATTTTGAAAATTGTTCCTTAAATAATGGGATACACATTTAATTAAAGACATGGGAGCTAGAGTGTGTATTATATTAGAGTAAAATGGCTATTAAGTCAAAGATGGGATGGACTCGCAAGATTGAACCTCAGTTCTATATTTGGGCCATAACATCATCATCGATGCTTGTATTGATCCTAAATTAAGAGACGAGGTCCATCACAGAATGTCACACAAAACAAACATTGAAAGGATATCTGTTTCACTAATTGTGAATGTAAAATAGGTGGTGAAAATTGGAATGAAATATTTGGTTGAATTTCTCCATTCACACTCGAAACCACTTGCAACCTAGCCACATCTCCATACTATGAATGATTGTTATTCTCATTTTAGATGTTGGGAAGTGCATTATGATATCATTAGTAGAGTTTAAGTGGTTCCATACCATTTCAACTCACAATTTTAGGAGGAAACCTACCAAGCTTGGATCTCCTCCAAAATGATCTACTTTTCATTTTCTTTGTTGTAATGTTGTTATACTCAAAATAAAATCATTATTTCTATTCCATTTCTTCAATTATTTTCAATTTTCTTCTTCTATTAATCTTTCTCTTGGGGCATTAAATTAATATTAGAAACGATATTGGGTTATACCCTTTCAAAATCACTGGTAATGAAATTCGTTTCGACAATGACTAAACCGCCCATGGAAGAGTAGTTATTTTTTGGAACTCTTCAACATAATACCTTATTAATTTATTTATTTTGAATCAATAAGATACTATAATTCACATAAATTTATCTACGTATTAAAATTTTATTTTAATAGAAACTAACAAAGAACATGAATGGTTCAAACAAAAACATGTGGGGTCGAGTTATGGTTGAATGGTGAGAGCGCAACCTTAACAGGTGAAACAAAAGTAAATAAGATAAGTTTTTTGAGTTAAAATAGAACCCCTAAACCCAATTCACCCCCATTTTAAAAAAATTATATGTTCCATAATTTACCATTCACCATAAGCTATACTTATAACGTTAATCAAAGTAAGGTGATACGATTGCATGTTTCAAAGATAGCATATGGTTTAATTCACTTCATCTTTGTGGTATAGATAATTCTCATAAGGTTCATAAATAAAAAAATAATTGGATGATAATTAATTGAATATTAATTTAAATGATAATGATTAATATTTAAGTGAAGAGGTAGAGTTAGATCGATTATGTGTGATGGCTCCAACTTCGTGGTTGGAGATGCCTTATCTCATAGGGTGGAAGAACGTTCAGATGTTATTTTCTATGCATCAAGGATATTGGATTCATCCAAATAAAACTTCCCAAACTTGTTAAATAAGTTTCTTTATTTAATATTTTCATTAGACAAATTCTTATTATATTTAATGTTCTCTAATGTTGTTTTTTCATACCATATAGCTCTGAGGTACCTCTTGAAGAATCTATATCCAAATACCAGACTCATCTGATGAATTTTCTTTCATTAAGAATTAAATATTTAGATAAATAAAATTAAGAAGTTACAAACCCTGGTGTTGGACCAAATGAGTAGGATTAATCACACGCAAGAGGGTGACAACTTGGACCAAGTACCACATCAAGACACTTTCCTCGATGAGCATCTTTATTCCATCTCAGGTATGTGTCCTCGATATGCTGATTTATTTAACTACCTTTTTGAATTTTAAATTAATGCAAATTTAAAGAAACATCAAGTCCAAAAATTAAAGTTAGTGTCAATATTTTTTGTGTGGGTTGATCCCTTCCTCTAGTGAATGTGTAGTGATCATGTTATTAGGATGTGTGTTCCTAATAAGGATTATGATTCTGCTCTACAATTCTGACTTACACATTCATGTAGAGGAAACATTGGACCCTAATAGATATCTAGGAATGTTTTAGACTATATATTATAATGGCATGGTTCATTCCATGATGCTCGTGTGTTTGGAATGTCATTCTCACATTACCAACACACTAGAAATATTTCTAGAAGACATGATATGCCTCAAAACCCCATTTTATTATGTGAGGTTTTTAATCATTGGGACATTGAATTTATGGGTCCTTTTATTTGTTCATTTTTTTATTATATATTTTGGTTTCATTTGATTATGTTATCAAATGAGTGGAGGTTAAGGCCACCAGGACTAATGATTCCCATGTTGTAGTTTACTTTTTCAAGGATCAAATTTTATGTAAGGTAGGAGTACCAAAGTCCATAATCAGTGAACAAGGGACCCACTTTATCAAAATAATTTGGATTTCTATCCTTTGGAATTATGGGATGATTGAAAAAACTTCAACACCATACCTCCCCCAAAAAATGATTTGGTTGAGGTTTAAAATTGGTAGTTGATTTTTTTTAGAAAATCATTCAGCTGAATAAGAAATATATGATCAAGTGATCAGATTATGAATTGTGGGATTATAATAATGAATAAAAGTCCCCCGTAGGTATGTCCTCATATAGTATAGTTTTTGGTAAATCATGTCATCTCCATAAAGAGGTTGAGTGTTGGACTTATTGAGAAATAATAAAATCCAACATGGATTAGGTCCATGATGGAATTAAATGGAAGCTACAAATTCAATACCTTGAGGATATTTTATTGTCATCATATGAGAACTCAAGGCTCTACATGGAAAGATCAAAACTATCTCATGACAGAAAGATCCAATAAACTGAGTTTCATGTATGATAGAATGTTATACTCTACAGTTCATGACTGAAGCTGATGCATGGTATGTTCTTTTTCAGATGGTTAGGTCCTTATGTTGTGTCAATTTTTTTCTTACAGTGCAGTGGATATCACATAATAAGACACATTATTGTGCTTTATAGTCAATGGGAAATGTCTAAAGAAATATATTGAGGGACTTCCTACCAATGCAGTTGATTTCATCACACTACCTGACCCCATCATTAGTTGAAAATATTATGTTATTCCTAACCATTTCACTTTTATATTTCTTTTCCTATTTAAACTTATACATTTCTTATGCACATTCCATCTCATTGGTTTATATTGAGGGTAATACAGCATTTTAAGTGTGGTGGAGGGGAACACATTTTGGGTAAGATATTTAGGATTTTAATTTGTGTGTTTTAGGTGTGTTTTATGATTTTTTTGGAAAAAAGTTTCAAAAATAATAACAATAATAAATTGATTTTCATTTGGTGTCCTGCAAAGAATGAGAAATATTTAATTATTAAGGGTTAATTTTTATAAAAATGTAAGTCATTGGTGATATTATTGGTTGTGCCATTATAAATCCTTTTTTATTATTACACCATTATTTGTGATATTTTTCATGGTAAATTATATCATTGATATCTCTATTCAAAATTTCACACAATCGTTACTTGTGAAATTTTTCCTACATATTAAAAAGTATATCTATGTCAGGTGAGAAAATTCATCTTATATCAATGGTTGGTTCATATGTTCATTTATCATCTAATAAATTTCTTCAATATACCAAATTGTCCAATGCATGTCTACCTGATATCTGATAGTTTTACACCCAGAAAATATCAAAAAAAAATCAAATCAAAGAAAATTTTTTAATAAAGAATACAGTTATGAATGGAAAACATGTGGAGATATCATTGTTGGGAGTATAAAGTTTGAATTTTGGTAATGCATAAGTGAGTGGGTCTTAAATTATATTTCAATGTAATTTAGAAGAGGTTTGGTGAAATAAACCTGGTAATAAGAATTATTTTAGTTGACCTCAATATACTAAATAGATGATGGAGATATGAGATTAAAGTTGTTGGCACACACACATGTGGGGAATTAATTGTATGGTGGACCCATAACATATTTTTCAATGATAAAATTATTTAATCTCACAATACTTTATTTTGATACAGTTTATGAGACAATGAATGTAAAATTTATTGATATTTACTCCTAATGGGAATCATACAGTTCCTATATTATCACTATGGATTGAACATACATATCTTGTCACAATTGTTTTGGGAATACATGATATTTGAATTTTCCCCAGGGTGCAAAAGGGTAAGTGTATAGGAGTTGATAAAATACTATATTATTAATTATTTAGTGATAATAAATGATATAATTTCCTCAGAATATGTTAGATATATTTATTTATATAATATTTTTGATTGTATCATTCTTTTGAAAATTTGATTAAAATTTCAGTTTTACCCTTTAAGGTGAACAATCGTAATTCCTACATAAATATTTATATATGTGATATTTGGAATAAATTTTTTTAAAATTTGTTCTTAAATAATGGAATACAAGTATCATCTAGTACATGGTAGAAAAAGAATTCATTTTATTAGAGTAAAAGGGCCATGAAGTCAAAGATAGGCGGGACTCACCAGATTGGACATCAGTTCTGTATTAGGGTCATAACATCTGCATCCATGCTTGTATTTAGACCAAATATGGAAATTAGTTCTATCACCAAATTTCTCACAAATTATATTTATGTAATGATAGATGTTTCGCACGTTTTGAAGGTCAAATAGGCGGTACAGCTTGGAATAAAATATTTGGCATAATTTCCCCATTCACACTTGAAACAACATGCAACCTAGCCACCCATCCCCTCTATAAATGCGTGTTTTTCTCATTTTTTGGGGTTTGGACAAGAATTAATATATTGGTATAATAATATATATTGTTTTCGTACAATTAAAAAATCGTAATTCTGGGAGAGAATCTACCAATCTAGGATCCCCACAAAAATGCCCTTCTTTTCCTTTTATTTGTTGTAATGTTGTTTTACTATCAATAAAAACTTATTTTCACTTCAATTTCTTCTATTATTTTCAATTTTATTCATCTATTAATTTTCCAATTTATTATGTAAATCAAGAGTAGTAAGGATATTTTATTATACCCTTTTTAAATCATTATGAATGTAATTCATTTCCACGATGACTACACCGCCCATTAAAGAGTAGTTCTTTTTAGTAATCGGTTTACCTATTACCTTATTTATTCATTTATTTTGAATCAATGAGAAAATATAATTCACTTAAATTTATATATGAATTTATTTTTTTTAATTTAGTAGGAACTATTTAAAAAACTGAATGATTCATGCAAAAACATGCGAGGTCGATTAATGTGTGAATGGTGAGAGCAAAATCTTAACCGGTGAAACGAAAGCACATGGGATAAATTTGTAGAGTCAAAATATAATATCTATGTACAATTAGGCCTCATTTTCCAGAATGTATATGTGACATAATTTACCACTGACCATAAACTACACTTAGAACGTTAATCAAAGAATGGTGCTATGATTTCATGTTCTGAATCTAGCCTAGGGTTTAATTCACATAATTTTTATGGTAAATATGTTTCTAATAGGGTTTGGGAACTAAATAATTATGGGATCATAATTAAGATAATATTAATTTAAATTAAAACAATTAATAATTAAGTTAAGAGGTAGGGATAGATCACTTACGCCTTCTGAATTTTTTTTATAAAAAAACACCTTCTCATTGTGTCTTATTAATTGAATTTAATTTCAAAAATATAAAAAAAATGCAATCTTATTAAATAATTATTATTCTTATTTTATAAATGATAACCCCCCCCCCCCAATCCTTTTATGTAATTTTTTATACTATTTTATTTTATTTTCAAAATACCTTTATTAAGTCGTTCTAATTACTATCTATTTGAGAGGAGACCTTGGTCAGCCACTTTGTTTCACCTAATTACCCAAAAATAATACATCATTTGAAAGCACCCATGACTGTTCCTTTCAGTCCATTAAAAAAATATAAATTTAAATACACAATATGTTTAGGAATAAATCATTTATATGGGTTACTGTAAACATACCGAGAAGAAAACACTAAAAACAAAAACAATATATTTATTATCATGTGAGTTAGAAAGGGGATAAACCCATATATTCTTTTATGCATAGGAAACACATTAACATAAAAAATGTTTCTACCATAACAACTAGGATCCATAAAGAAATACATATCTTATATAACCAAATATAATCATATTAGTTTATGACTCCTAAATACTGATTTTAATAGCCATGTTGTAAGTCATCTCTCGAATTCAATTTCAAATTTGTGATATGTTGTAAGAACTAAAAACCCAAATTACCTATAATTTACATCATCTATGGAGCTTATATAAAATTTTAGTGGGGAAACATGCCACATTAAGGTACTGCAACTTGGTTATGGAAAAAACACTACTGGGGGACCATATCCCGACTCATGGGGGAGTAATGACTCCATGAATAAGTAATTGTACCGCAACACATCAGGGAGTACCTAAATTCCATTTAACTAGCTTTTATAGATTCAAGCCAAATTTCATTATCTATAGTGGGTTACCATTACTTATTTAGGAATCAATGTGTCATTCGAGTTATTACATGAACCATGTATGGAGGATATCTCCCTAAAACATAGATAAGTATTGGATCTATCTTCAATGTAGGTTATTTCACATTGTCTTGTGTATTTCTCAAAGGGTTTTCCTAAACCCCAACATCGACGACCATCTAGTTCCACACAGGAGAATACTGACTCCATGTATACTCTAAAAACCTCAGTTGAACCCTGTCATCAACTTTATGAAGTTATAATCTTCATATATCTAAAAGAACGATGTTAGTGGTGACAAATTTCAATTAGGATAACACCATCACGTTTTACATGGAGAAATTTATTGAATGGAATTTTAATTTTGTCTGATTCTACGATCTATGTGACGATATATTAAAACACAAGAAGTAACCTATTACATATCATTTAATTTATTATACATTATATTCATTCCTTGGGAGGTATCCATCTCTGTACTACCAATACATTTTCATGCAAACATAAAATGCTCAATTTGTTATTCAGGTGATATGATTTCATCATCCCCAGAGTCACCAGGGTGTGCATCTCATATCCTAATCCACATGAATTTCAATATACATAATATTTCTTCATACTCAACATGGAGTGTTGAACTTTAGGTTTTGTTGACATTTCAACTCCTAGGAAACAACTTACGTTATCTATAATAAATGTAATATGTTCCTCATCTTCAGGAAATGTACTTAAATTTGAATATCCAAGCATGTGTGCATGTGTTCTTGTTGTGTACTCGGCCCACTTGTGGTGTCTACTGAACAACATGGGGTGTGTGGAAACGGTTTTATTCGGGTCATATACTCTAGTACAAATTGATTCATAGATCATTACAAACATTTTTTGTAACCCACAATCTCATACAAAGGGAAATTTAACCCTTCATATAAGACATTGAATACAACTAAGTACTACACATATCATATTATGTATGGTAATACCCCTTGTGATATCATCTATAAACACCTGATATTATAATAAAAATTTACTTTGCGTGTCATTCCTATAGTACATGAAATTTAGTTAGGTTTTAATTTCCATATCAAAAATCATATCTATGTTCTCCACCCCCATCAAGATTATCATGGATATCATCACCTAATGTATTTTCCACTATGTACTAGAACATCCTCTTCAAAGATTTAGGTAATCCACAACACTCCCATAACTATTATCATGCTTGTGAAAATCCATCACTGCATGACCACTAGTTTACCATTGAACTCAATGATTGGATACCAATAACGATCATTCACGTCTCACTAACTTTCACTACACTATACCAAGGAAGCCCCTTTATTATTACCATTCTAGAACTAGAACCACCATCACTATTTTCTATCATATCTTTATCTTAAACATCAATTATTGAATGGAATTTCAATATAAGGGTCGGGGAAGAACACACTGCTTGTGTGTGATGGGATTCGAGGATATGGTTGGGGATTAGTGGTCGATTAAATTTTTTTAACCCAAATATTATTTCATTAAATGTATTTTAATGAATAATTATAGCTAAAAAATCAAAAATGAAAATCATGGGAATGGATGTGAAAAAATATAAATAGATGTATCGTAAATAATTTATGAATTAAAAACATTATCCCAAGATCCATCATAAATTTAAAGATATCAATAAATAAATATAGTCTTTAATATACAAAGATTAAGAAAAAATCCATAAATGATCAGATAATTTTATAGTTATAATTATTTATTTAATTAAACCATAATTTTGTGGGAAAATAATAAAAAAAATATACCTTATTGTGATTAAATTGAATCTTTTATCATGTCCTTGATTCACAATCCATCCTAACCTATCCTAATAATCTCCCATAAACTATCAATCCTCATGTTTTCATGATGATTAAGAAAACTTATGTTCGAGGAGATGACATAATTTTATATCATCTCTTCTAAGAGAAATGGGTAAAATAATTTTTGAAAGCTAAAATGGGCTCAATCTAGAAACTGAAACCTAGACTATATTAACATCTCTTATGGGTAAAACCCCAAGACCCAAACTCAACTAAGATGTCATAATTGCCTTTTGGGGATTTATTTTTGAGATATCATTGTCTACAAGTGTGGGATAAATAATTATTTAATAACTAAATATTAAATATATTTTAATTCTAAAATATCTCAGAACATCCTCGAAACTCAAACCATGGGTAAATAACATGTTCAAAAATAAATGGAATAACAAAAAAAATATTATCGTTTACTATAGTGAATTTTCCACTCTACCATTTTATGGTTAAGGACTCTAGAAACTCCTTAATGAGCCACCTAATCAAGGTAAAACATAGGTCACTACATTCATACCATTTGTAATCATTTTCATTATCTACAAGGATGGAATCAAAAACTAATAAAATAATAAATTTATAACAAAACATTATGTGGTTGAATAGAAACCCCTTACACATTCTTTTCCACCTCAAGAAGTCCAAATTCTATGAGAAAATGGACCACATACTACATGAATATATAACATGAAATTTTTACGATATTCATTTTTTTACTAACATATGTTATTAAGACTAATTGGATTAAGATATCTAAAGAGAAACAAACCAAAAAATTCATACGCTCAGATTAAACGAATTAAAAATTTATTTCTCACAAAATTTATTTCTCATCCACAAGTATTCATTACATTGAAGTGATGAAAATTTATGAACAATTGACACCAAATTTTAGATGGTTTGATAATAAGAGTACCTCTGACAAGATTGTTAGGGTCCAATCATTAGAATGACTATCCAGTTGATAGTTACCAAGGAACGATCTATCCATGTCAAACTTAGATGAAGAGTAAAGAAATTCATGTTCTATGGTGGCCTAAAAATATCCTCAAGGTTAAAAACACTTTAAGGCCTGGTTATATTCAACATGATTTCCCAAAAAATAAAACATACAGTTATATCGACAAAAAATAATATTGTTGATAAATATTATCCAATACAAACATTTTGTTCCATCAATAGAAATTCCCTTCCCCCACATTCATCCCTAGACAAGATCGTATCTAACACCACAAATGACATGGTCATGTTATTATTTATCTTCATGAAATATGTTGATAAGAATAAATAAACCTGAGTATCCTCATCAAATCACCCTAAAAATAACCATTATATCATCAATAGTCCCATAAAATATAATTCTAATTGGATGGTATATACAATTTAAATGAACATTTGTTGTCAGCTATAAACCCCAGGATAACACTTTCGGAAATTTAAGCAACCCAAACCATGTCTTATAGAGAAATATCATTCACCATGTTTTTAGTTTCCCACATGACAAGTATGGCCATAATCATAGTTGTCCTATTTCCCCAATGATAAATTTATATTAGGATCACCCCAATTTTGTATAATTTATTATGATAACCAAAATGAGCCTCATGGAAAAATGTTTATTTTTTTAGAAAGGGTGTGATGTGTTTCCCTCGTAGAAACTCATTAGGTGAATCACCTGAGAAAACCATGTCATTAAGGATACATTAATATACTAACCATGTTGGGCCTCCCATACTCAATGAAAAGAGTGTTCCACTATAATTAATCAAAGTAGGATATACCTACTTCTCCCAGTTAAAAACCCACACATATTCTATATTATTATATGAATCATCTATTATCTTTGTATGGGATTTCATTACAAAATCATCAGTTATAAAACTATTACTATAACACAATGATCAAAAAAATCATAACCTCAAACCTTGGAGAGTCTACCTGATAATCTACCCTCCAAGACGATATAACCTAGAATAATGGGTATCATGAATTTGAAACATTCCCATTCCAATTCCTTTATATAGATGGTTCTCTCATGATATTACACATATAAACATTAAATACCCTAACATATAATCCTAATACCTATATTAAATGAGGGTTTCATAAATAAACACCTCCACAATCAGGTTCATTGGACCCATTATCATAGAAGGAGAGTGATTCAATACCAATGGAAGTACTACCAAGACAAATAGTATATAGTGATGGTTGAATGTTATCATCAAAACATACTCTTTATGAACCCATAGATTGTGACATTTAGACTAGAGATCAATTTTCTGGAGCTAAGTTTCTCCTTTGCACATGTCAAAGGGGTTAAACTAGGTAAAAAAGAAATGTATATCTAAAATATATTTCTACTAAACCATCAGATCAATGAGCTTGGGTGGACCATCTAATAAGCAATTATAGATATCAGTGTTGTACCAGAATTCCAGTCAATGAAAAAAATAACTGATGAGGAAAACCCTAGAACTCATCCTATATAAATTTCCTCCTATATTTCCACTATTATATAAAACTTATCCATAGTAATATCCATATCACAAAAATCTATACTCACCTTTGGGTGGGTAACCAGATTTAACTCAAGAATGTTTGAACCTACTCACGCATTCTGATGATCCTACACACACTTAGAGGTGAATCTCAACACATTCACTCATCAACAAAACAAATTTTAATGAAATAAATCATCACAATCATGTATTTTGAATCATTAATCAATGTGAAGGTTTATGTGAGGAGGTCTCATATCCTCAATTATAAAACCATAATAAAGACCTCTCTATCTCTCTATCTCTCTCTACAAAGAATAATCTCACACTATTTGAAAAAATAAGAACAAAATTGATTTCCAACACATGGATTTTATACCCGATGAGGCTAGGAAATTGTCTCTTTTAGAGTGTCTAACTCCCTATTCAAAGATACTATAAGAAAATAATACAATTGATTGATATTAATTAGACTGTGTGGAAATTTTCAAAGGACATTGATTAAACCATAAATCATGCATGGTTGTGTCTGTTTAAGGCCTTCTATCACCAAAACTATCCAAAACTCTTTCATAGGTGGGATTTTATATGAATAAAACTACAAGACACTCACTCCCTTAGCGTCACCCAAACATTCAATATTACACCATTCCATCGTGAAACAAATTCATGAGTTTACTTACATGGTCTATAAATCTAAAGGAATAATCATTCATGAACATGATTTCTTGATATATTATTGGCATTTACTAAACTTGAATCGTGATTCACATCACCATATAAAACTCCCCTCTAAAATAATTATCAAGCTTCCACCATGGTAGAGTAACCCATTGTCAATTCTAAGTAAACATCATTCTTAAATGGATTAGTGTGATATGGGGGAGACTCCATGAAAGTACCAAACTCAAGTTGGTGGTTTCAAAATCCAATTGGAATGTGTGATTCAAATGACTCTAACCAATCCTCAATCATTTAAGGAATAGATTTCCTAGGAAATCTATGAGTCCTCTATGACTACAATTCATACAACACATTTAGCCTACGATTTTTCATGTTCATACAACTCGTAATTACAATAAAAATAACAAGAGATTTTAGATAAGTCATAATGGGTGGATAATTTTCTCTACACTCATCGCGAAAGGATACCCCTCAATCAAGTCAACCAACTGATGCATCATCACTCGACTGGTCTGTAGTGAAAGGATCAATCTCTTGAAGAGGATCATCATGACCCAACCTATGAATCTGAAGTAGATGATTATGGGTGGAATCCCCCTTTGATAGGATGAACCCATATTTATTATTGAATAAATGGTTTTTAACACTATGATACATTATGGAATGTAACTTTTTAAAATTTAACTTCTATGATATCATAAGTTACACAGAATTTCGATCTTAAATAACTAGTTAAATATTACTATTGTGACATAGCCATTAGAATGGAGGGAATAAATGGGATTAAGTAATTTATGAAAATATAGTTTACACATATTTATAAAATGAATTTATTGGTTACCAATTAATTAAGAGTGATAATAAAACCACTTCAACATAAAGGATGTGTCTTTATAAAAAAATATTTATAACCACAATGGAATTTTATCTTAAATTAATCAATAGTAGTAAAACATATTAATTAAAAATATATTGTACATACAAAATAAAATATTTTAAAATTTAATAAATATGTTTTATTTTCCTAAAATAATAATAAATCCAATTTTAAGCATTATAATATATATTCTATAAAAGAAAATATTACAGTCTTTTAAGGAGGCATATGTTAAAAAACTAAATTTTCAAAACATTTATAAGTTCTATTTAAAATAAATAAACTATATTTTGAAAAGAGGAATTTTAATTTTTCTTAGGGTCAAATTTTTTGTATTTTTGTGAAAATATTTATTTTCTAGTTAATAGGGAAATGTCACAATATTTTATAAAAAATTCATCTTTATCATATTAATTGTTTATTTATGAATTGAATAGTAAAATCAAGTATTATTGTGTAAATATAATTTTGGTATGATATAAAATAAAATATGATATATTTATAACATTGAATAAGTAGAAAAATGTTTGAAAAATGATAAATTAGGTGCTAGTATTTCCCAAATCAGTAAATGATTATTTATAGTTTTATAATTAATAAAATTATTCTAAAAAATAATTATTTCCAAAAATACGACAATTAAATTAATATTGTTTCTTTATGATTATAATATAATTTAATGAGACCATAATTAATATTTCAATGTGTCATAAAATCAGTTATAATTTTAAAATCAATATTTTCTGATTAAATGATGTTTTTTTATTAAAAGTTAAATTTCTAAAATTTAGAAAATTATAGTACCAAAATGGATTTTTTTGTTGAATAATACTCATCTAAATAAGGTGAGGGTGAATTTTTTTTATTTTTAAAAAATATTTGAATTTTTGTTACTAGTGAAATATAGTAATTTATAATATTTAACATTATAAGAAAATAAATGATTTTTTGAGTCCTAGATGATGAATAGATGGGGTAATAACACATTTTTCTTGAAATCCCATGCACTAGTTACTATATTTAGTCACAATAATAAATACAATTCAAATTCTTTAGGTAAAATAATAAACTAATGACTAAAACAACCAAAAAAACACCCCTCTACACCATTATAAATTCCAACCCTTCTCCACACACATCTGAAGCCTTTAATATAGATTACATTATAACCATTTCTTATCCCAATCCTATCCCAAAATTTATAGTCTTTCTGGTCTCAATAAAAGACCATTTCCAAATCCCTTAAGCTGGTTCTCAAGGAAGAGACACTTAAGAGGGAAATCATTCTCTCTCTCAGTTTTTTTATTTTATTATACATCCATCAGCTCACCTATCCAAATTTACTTTATAAATCACTAAAAACGATACATACTATATGTTTTTAATGTTAATGGTATATCAACCATCAATTTATGTTACTTCCCATTTTTATGTTAAATGTGAAAACATCGTTTCGGAGGTGCCAATTTACTACCTTCATGAATATTGAGATTTCATTTTCAATTACACCTTCAAGGATGCTCATAAAACAAATAATGGTTAAGTAGACTTTAATATATGTAATAAAAATTATTTAATGTTATGGAACTATTATATATACATAATATTAGTTCATAAGAAAAAACTAGTTCGTGATGATCAAAATACCTAAAAAATCTAAATAGTTATCATTAATGCTTTATATAATGAATCACACACATATATGGAAAAAAATTATATATAAGACCATTTAATCTTATTTAATTTCATTAGTAACATATATTTTCAATTATATATAACTATTTCAATTTTCATGACATTTTGTACATGTATATAAGTGAACTGGTCATTAAAACCAAGGAAACGAACACTACTAAAAGATGAATCGAATCTTATAACTCATAAAAAATAGAATAAATGAAAATAATAGAATTATAATAAATAAAATATAATTTTAACTGGTTCTCAATGAAGTTATTAATAAATCTAAAATCATTATCCAAGAAATTATCTATAACTGCATTACACTTTTGGATATAAGGTAAAGGTTTTCTCATCTCACCTTTATTCCTGTGAGATATGCCATATTCCCCCCTATTAATTGAGCGTGGGGTATTTATACTAAAATTTTATATATAATATCATGAATCATTTTATATTAATTGTATTAAATTTTTCATTTTATTGTCCTTAATTTTAGGGATCCTATGGATTGACTGTTTGCAATGTTTTATGAGATTCTCCCCAAACCTCCATTTTTCATTAGGTTTATGTTTTATCTCTCTTTAACCCAATATAAAGATTAATTATTCTTATGTACTACTATATTATTTATTTATGTTCCAAATATATTTTATTAACTCAATAATTCCTTATTTTTTGGGAAAAATATTTTTTTATAAGGATCCTTTTACAATTTCTCTCGATAAGCAAGCCCAATTAAAAGGAACTTTCCAATTTCTTAACCATTTTTAAGTACCATATATAATATATTTAGAAAACCATTATTTTTATAAAATCAGTCTTTTATCATGAAAAAACTATCGTAGATCCTTTTTTATTTAATGCAAACAATCAATCATTTTCTTCTTTAAAGACTCTTTTATATTTTCTCATAAACTATACTGAAGTGGCCCATTTTTAAAGTTTCTTAAAAAATATTTTTATGTGTTTTCAATTTAGTTGGAAATATTTTATGTCTCCAAAGTTATTTCATTCCCATTAACTTCTATTTTTTTATACATGTTTATAATCTGATTTTATGAAAATACATGTGAATTTTTCAATATAACTCTTCTTTACAATGTAAAAAATGGTATTTCTCTCAAGAATTCAGCGATGATTTTATTGTAGTATGTTTATCTATTACAATTACCTCTATTGAATATTATACTTAATTGGGATTTATCTTTTATGATATCATGTACCGTATTTTATTAAATGGTTTATGATTAGTATGGGTATGGATTTTTTATCTTGACATTATTCATAATATTAGACAGAATGCTTAGTGATTATTTTTGCTGAGTGGGGAAAGATATTTACATTTCAGATGTATATATTGTTTATGTTTCACATGATTCATATGAGGGATTCATTATACTTTTTAATTGATTGGTAGGTCATTAATAACCCCTTGATGCATATGAAGGCCTCCTAAGACAAACTAAATATGGACTTTGAAAATGAAATGCCCATTTGTTTTTAAATATAGTATTGGTTGAGTCCTTAATCATTTATTTTCATATGTCTTGGTTTATTCCTCAATGGTATGTTTTAAATGTCCAATATTACTCATTCCATCATTATGATAGTTGTAATCAATAATCTGTGTGATTATTCTACTAGTATAATATCAATTTTTAAGCTTCGTTCTCTTTAGATTATTTATATAGAATTTTTCAATTAGATTTGATTCCCCCTTATTATACTATAGTTTTTATTTTAATTTCATGTGTTTTAAGTTTATCACCTTTACATATTTTTTTGTTTTTATGATATCTTCTTCTGTATTGCATACCCTTACTAGGCATCTAATCTCACCCATTTATTATGTTTTATTATCCTTCAGGATATAAATATTTATATTTTTAATGACATTCATAGATAATTTAGGAGTTTATGAGGGTTCTAAATGGATTTTCTATGATGTTTTTCTTTCAAAAATTTAATGTAATAATTATGATTGTGTCTGGATTTAAAAATCATTAACACTATTTTCTCTCTTGATATGTGATCTCTTATTTGTAGACCATTTTAATAATGTAAGAGAATATAACCCAAACATATATTTTGATAATATAACCCAACCATAGACTTTGAGGATAAGAATTGAAGAAAATCCTAGAATTTTGGTAAATTAGATATTATGTGGGCCTTCCTATGAACACATCAATTTATAGATACTAAAAGTTTATGTGGTTATAGAACTGATACACATAGGGGTAACAACTATAATAAGGTGTATTAGGCCTGACACTATGTCACCTGGTATATGAAAATGGCACTTACTACACACATAGTTTGACACTATCAGGGGATATGTTTAGGATAATTCAGATTTTCTACAAACCATTATGAAGGATTTACAGGTATACATGTCCCCAAAAGATTATGTTTATAATTATGAGATTATATGTGCATGAATTTTCCATTTATTTTATTTTTTTCTAGTTGGGAATTATTCATTATGATTTATTACCCAATTTAGTGTATTACATTGTTTCAAAATGGCACCACATTGGTGGAATGGGATCCTGACTAGTTAACATGATCTAATGTGTATGAATTATCATATCGTTTAGGGTCTTATGTTAATCTTTCAATGGTATGAAGTCTCCCAAAAATTATCATCATTTCAAGATATAGTATCATGTGTTATCGACATAGATAAGAATTATCCAAGTGTTATGAAAGAAAAAGGAAGAAAGAGAATAAGAGGTTGGTAGAGAAAATGATGGATAAAGGGAATAAGGGAATGATGTATTTTCCAACATGTGACAATTGTGGAATGAAACAACCTAGTACATTCTTTAAGGGAACGTGAGTTTTCTACAACTATGGAGAGAAGGGACACCAAGATCTAGATTGAAAAGGAAAGAATGAATCAAACTAATTCTTCAACTGTATAGAGATGGAGGTCTGCACAAATCAATGTCTTAAGCCTTAAAAGTATATATCCCAATAGATGAAAATGGATCATGGTAATGCTTATACTACTACCATAGATGAATGGGAATGATTATTATTCATGTATTTGGACTCATTAATTATATTATTTTAGTATTTTGTCAACAATATTCTAGTTATAAGAATCATGAGATATATATGTATTGTACTATAGTAATTTTTCTTTATGTAATTGGAAGAATGTGATGATTAGCACAAGTAATCAAGAGTATTGATTCTGTTCAAAGTTAATATTCTTTAAAACACATGACTTCGAAAATATAACACTAAAAATGTTCTTGACGTTAAAATAATAATAAATAAATGTTTATGGGCTAGTATTGATGACCATGATGGTGGTTAGTGATCTGATGGTTTATATTATGCTAAAATTATAATATTTTTATATTTAAGTAATTTATTAAACAACTTGAGATTATACTAATAGAATCCTGAATGTTTAATAAAGTCTAAAAAAATATCAATGTATTAATATATTATTTATTTTAAAATAAGAGCAATATTATTTTTGTAATCTTATGTTTAATATATTTAGGAACTTTAGTGACCAACCTTCTAAATGATTTGTCTTTTAATTTTGATAGATGTATTTTTGATGAGTCTTAAGTTTAACTACATGTAGAGTAGATTAAGTTTATTATTGATTAATATTAAAGTATGATATATCATATTCAGTAACCTATTATAGTAATGTTGGTTTCAATAAACATTTAAAGGATAAAATAATGACTTTTGGATCTTATGATTCATAAAAGTTCTTTGTGAAAAAAAAAATTTCCAAAAAAATCCATATCTAAATTTAAGAAATGAAGTGGAGATATATTGAAGATCAACCAAATATGTTTTTTTACATGGAACGAAAATAAGTATTTTTAATTTCTTGTGTGATTTTCTAGATAGTAAAATAATCCCTTAACTCTAGAAAAAGGATTTTAGAACAATAAGTTCATATTTTTAGTTTTCTTTTTGAGAAATAAATGTTCTATAAAATGATAAAAAATTATTATTTTGCAATGGTTGAATTTCTAACCACCATGTTTTATATCAATCATCATCAGAACATAATAGTTAAATTTTTATTCCATGCCCATATTTTCCAAAATGTTCTCCTATTTCAGAATCTTAGTTTTATGTTGACCATCATATTTCTCTTTACGTCTTATTGCGAGCAACATTTATAAACCCTTTTTATGATGTGGAATTTCACAAGGAAATTTTCATGTTTCAACATTTAATTTTTAAGGTAAATATATAATTGTGAGGATGAGAGTTTTTGAAGGAGGGGAAAATGTAACACCCTTTGATTTTACGATATGTCTCTTTTAAAAATTTAACTTCTTTGATAGCTTATGTTACACAGAACACTGAGCATAAACAAATGATTAAATATTATTATTGTGAGTCAGCTGTTGTAATGGAGATAATAAAAATGATTCATTAAATTAGGAAAATATATTTTATGTTTGTTTATAAAATTAATACATTTTTACCAATTATTTAGAAATTAAAATAAAATCCAATTGAACACAACGGATGTGTTTTTCTAATAAAACAATTTATGACAAGATTGTAATTTTAAATTAAATTAATCAATATAATTTAAATTACTTAATTAAATTTATATATTTCATATTCGAAATAAAATATTTTTAAATTCAATCAATAATTTTGATAAGTTTAAAATAACAATAAATCATATTTTAAGAATAAAAAGTAATATTTCCTAAAAGAAAATTTTACAACTTTTTAATAGATCACATGATTAACAACTAAATTTTGAAACTTTTTATAATTATATTGATAAAAATAAACTTTTTTTAATGATAATGTTCAAAATTAGCTTATGGTTAAATTTTGGTTCTTTTCTGAAAATATGTATTTTCCAGTGAATAGTTAAAAATCATGTTTTTTATAAAACTATTATTTTTGTTATATTAATAGTCTATTTTTTATTTTAATAATAACATCAAATATAAAGGTTTATATACAATTAGGGTTCATTATAAAGACAACATGATATATTTATATCATTTCTTAAGTACACATATAATTTAAAAATGATAAATTAAGTGTTGGTATTTCTATAATGTGTAAATGATTATTTGCAATTTTTTAGTTAATAAAATTATTTTAATGAAATTTATTTTCAAAATTATATTCATAAAATAATATTTTCTGTCTTATTATAATAAGATAATTTTATGAGGCCCTAATTAATATTTCAAAATTTCATAAAATCAATTATAATTTAAAAATATGTATTTTTCTAAAAAATGATGACATTAATTAAAACAATTAATTCTTTATAATTAGGAAATTATTCTAATTAAATAGTGGCCATTTTTTAATTATAAATGTTTAAATATTTTTATGGTGATTTTCTTGAATTTTCTTAAAAAATATGAATTTTGGGGAATAGTAAAATATAACAATTTTCTGTATTTAACATTATAAGTAAATAAATGAATTATTGAGTCATGGATAATGTATATATGTGGTAAAAATTAATTTTTCCAAATCACATTCACTAATTACATTATTCAGTAACAATAATAAACATTATTCATAGTCTTGATCCATAGATAATAAACTAAAAATGAATTAATCAAAAACCACCCCTCTCGTCCATTATAAATACCACCCACCACCACCTCTTCTCCTTGAACCTATAAATCCAAAAATAATGATTATATTATACCCATTTCCTCTCCAAAAAATCTACCCACATTATTTTCTTTTGGGTCTTACCAAAATAACATTTCCACCTCGCTTTAGGAGGTTCTAAAGGAGGCCACAACCAAGAGGTAAAACCTTCTCTCTCTTTATCATTCAATTTACTTTCCTTTCTTATCCTTCCCTAACCTACCCTATCCAATGAAGAATAATATCACGGTTATCAGTTAGATTCTGTAATTTTATTATGTTAATGTTATATCTATCATCAATTCTATTCCCTTCCCATTTTTATTATAAGAATGAAAACATTTTTTTGTGTGATGTTGATTTACCGCCTTCATGGATGATGAGTTTTCATTTTCAATTATTTCATCAAGGCTAGACATAAAACCAATTTTATGGTTATACCATAACTTTATATATGTAATAAAAATTATTTAATGTTCTTGAACAAATATAAATACATAATATTAATTAATAAGATTAATCTAGTTTGTGATGGTCTAAAAAACACCAAAATAATCTAAATGTTTATCGTTAATGATTTTTATGATTAATAATCCTCACATATAAAAAAACTAAATATAAGAACATTTAATATTATGAAATATCATTAACAAAATATCCTTTCAATTCTGGTTAACTATTTCAATTTTACATCATCTTCATACATGTGTACAAGTGATCCAAACATGGAAACCATATAAATGAACTCTCTCGAATGAAAAAATTGAATATTGTAACTCATATAAAGGGGAATAAGTGAACATAAAAAAATTACACTAAATCAAAAAAAATTAATATGTTCTTAATTAAATTATTAATGAATCTAATTTTATTATCAAGTACATTAATTACAAGTGAAAAACACTTTTAAACATAAGGTAGGGGTTTTCTAATCTCACCTTTATTTTTGTGAGATATTCCTTATTCACCATGTTTTGATGTTTGTGGTGTATTTATAATGAAATTTGACGAATAATATCATGAATATATTTAAATTAATTCTATTAAATGTTACAATTTATGATCATTAATTATATTGGGTATATTCCTCGACTATTTACAAAGTGGTAATGGATTCTCCCCCAACCTCCATTTTTCATTTGGGTTATGCTCTATCTATCATTACCCCAATGTTATTCTTAATTATTTTTATTTACTACACATAAATTTTGTTTTTATTGTCCATATATATCTTAATATCTAAAATTTTCTTTATTTGATGAAAAATACATGTTTTATAAGGATACTTTTTCAATTACTCTTGATAAAAAATCCAAATTAAAGGGAACATCCATTTTGGTACCCATTTTGAAGTAACATCCATAATATATTATCAGACACAATTTTTTATATAAAATAACTCCTTTTATCCTGAAAAATATATTATATCTTTATGGGTTTTATGTAAATAATTAAAACTATCATGTTTTAATGAATCTTTTTTATTTTCTCATAAACCCCACTGAAGTGTCCCATTTCAAAAGTTTCGTAAAAACACATTTTACCTGTTTTAACTTAAGTTGGATATATTTTATTAATAAATCATAATTTAAATGTCTTTCCCTTTTATTTTTTTCATATACATGTTTACAATATGATTATATGACAAATTCAAATGATTTTTTTAAATAAACTCTTCATTGCAATTTAAAAAATGTACTTCTCTTGAGAATTTCTTGATGATTTTACTGGAATATTTTTATCTATTTCAACAGCCTTTGTTTAATCTTATGATTGATGGGGATTTTTACTTTATGTTATCATATACCATTTTTTATTAAATGGTTTATAATCTGTTTGATTATGGATGTATTATCTTGATACCATTCATCATATTACTCAAAATGGTTTGTGATTATATTTTTGGTTTTGGGAAATCTATTTACATTTTCTATGTATATGTTGTTTATGTTTCACCCAATTCATATGTAGAATGAACTGGACATAGTATGTAACATGTGTTCCCTACTATAAACCATTTATTAATTGGTAGTTTTCATGAGACAAACTAGATACGGACTTAGTTGAGGCAATTCCCATTTATATTCAGATATAGGTTTAGTTAAGGCCATAAATATTTATTTTTATATGTCTTGGTTGAGGCCTCAAAATTATGTTTTGTATACCTAACATTAAGAATTCTTTCATTATGATATTTTTAATTGATTATACAGGTTATTATTCAACTAGTATACTATCCATGGTTCAGTTTTAATATCATATGAATATTTAAATGAAAATATTCAATAAGATTTTATTCCAACCATTGTATGATCAATATTTTGTTTTAATGGAATGTGTTTTTAGTAAATCACCTTTCATTATAGTTTATTTTTATGATATCTTTCATTATATTTATAACCCTTATTGATAATCTTAGAACACCCATTTCTTAGGTATTATTTTTCCCCATTATGCGAATATATATTATGAATGACTTATAGGGATAATCAAGGAGTTAAAGGTGTTTACAATGGAGATGTATGTATTTTTTTCCTCTCAATGTTGTAATGTAACAATTATGTTTGTATCTGGTTTTCTATATCCATGTAATAATTTGGTCCTTTGGGATGTAATATCTTGTTAACAGACCAATTTAATTAAGTAAGGCACCAGCTATGGGCTACTAGGGGAAAGGTCTTTACATGGGTGAGATGACATAGTAATAATAATAAATATCAAAATTGATCATTGTGTGATGTATGTATCATGAAATTTGTATTCTGAAATTGGTGCCTCAATGTTTTAAGTTGATTGATATATTATGAGTGTTTTCCTTAAGGGATAAGTTATTTATCCACTATAAAAAAACTAGAATTTAGTGAACTTTTATTAAGGAATTTTTTAAAATCATATTTAATTTAAAATATACTGAAATAATTTAGGAGATGTCACTAATTTAGAGATTTTTTTCAGGAAGGTCTCTAATTTAGCTGCATTACCAAAAAAGTCACTAATTTAGAAACACTTTTATAAACTTTTGGGAATTTAGCCACATTTTTTAGGAAAAGTTTACAAATTGGAGACATTATTCGAGGTATTTCATTATAATATAAATATATATAGCTCATCTCCACACATCGATGGGGGAAAATTAATATTTTAAATGGTTACTTTTATTAAAATACATTATATTTTTATTTTTAAAAACTAAATTATTTATATTTTGAATAAATATTTGTTTACATAAATTCAATTTATAATTATTATCTTGAAAAATTACTTACTATTATGGTTTTATTTTTTTAAAAAAAGTTTTATTTATAGTATAAAAATACATTATTTTAAAAAATATAATTTTAATGATTTTATTATTATATATGAATTTACATGAATTTTAATAAGCCATATAAGTAATAAATTGGGTATTTTAGGAATGAAATTTTTAACATTAATATATTATTAGATATTATAAATCCTATTTCAAAATTTTTTGGAAATATATTAAAATAATTTTTTAATAAAAATTTTCAATATTTTATTTGAATGATATATTTTCAAAGATAGAATTGGTTGTGGATTTCCTTCAAAGCCTAATTTCATTAAAAAAATTAATATTAAATATATTTATTTAATTATAATTAGTAATCATGATAATTTTATCTTATATTTAAACTTAAAGTAAAAAATATCATTTCCCTAAAAATCAATATTCTATTAAGTGTGTTTATTTTAAAATTAAATTTTCATACATTTGGAAATTTGATATGAAAAAATTATTTCAAAATTTAAAATTTGATGTTTTAAATTTGGTAATGAGGTCAATTTTAATTTTGGAAATCAGAATTTATTTTTAAGGTAAAAAAGTAGTTACCTAGATAAAAGATAAAATGGTAAATTGACTTTTACTAAGGGAAAATGGAAAAAAAATATGTTAAAAAATACTTTCAAATGTTTTATTAAGGTCATTTTCAAACCACAACAACTTTCTTCTCATCATTGGTCCAATTTGTATCCCATTTACCCTTTAATAGTGTCTTGTTTTGTTAAAAATTTATAAGTGTATCAAAAAAGTACCATTTTCTACTCTTATAAAAGGATACTAGTTCCCCCAATCCAATTTAAAAATACCCTTAAAATTACTCATTTAAATAATGATATTTTCCCAAATATATATACTAATAAACCTTCTTAAATCTCTTGTTCACACTAAGATTGCCTAATCCATTCAATTCTGATGATTATTTCTATGACAACTCCTTCCTTATAATCAGTTTAATTAATGTTTTATTACATAAGGATTTAAATAATATGATCCCATATGATCAAGAGTCCTAGTGTATTTTTCAAATTAGATACATGTCATATTTACATGAAATACGTATACAAATACATTATTTAAAACACTATAACATGTCCGTAATATCAATTGATATTCAAATACTTCAATAGATAACCACGGTACGTTAATAATAAAGGGGTGAAATATAAATCCATGTAAATAAATAATCAAATCATTTCAAGAAAAATGTAATACATGTGATTCAAGAGTCATATAAATATCACATAAAACATGTGAGAATCCTAAACGTGAAAATAAAATCACAGTGTAAGATGATAACATCAAGGAAACATTGGGGTGTGACAATAATATAAAAAATGACATCCTGATAAATAGTCATGTCTAATCCTTACGACATGAAAACATAATATTCTTAAGATAACATCTCTTCCATTATATATGGTATATCATGAAATAACAGTATTACCCAATGCACTGGATGGATATATAATTGTTGGACCACCCATTAAATTCATATAATGTACATGAAATACTATGACATATAGATCATACAACATAAGAACATCATTAATGACATTTTATAAGGCCCCAGCCTTAAACCTTACTTAATATTGAATTAAAGGAATAATTCACATTGAGGATCTTTTCAGGTTTAGAGTTTTAGAGAATTAGAACATAACTATTACATCTTAAAAGATTACAAAGTAGACACTTCTACTAAGATTCCATAAAATAAAAACTCTTAAAAAGAAAGATGTCTAGATTCCATGTTTTAGATAGCATGACATTCCCTTGATCCCATCCTTGACCTTATTCCACTTTAAGTCCTGTGAAAAACATTTCGAAAAACATGGGGTGAGCATAAAAAGCTCAGTAAGGGATACAAAAAGAATGAAAACTGTTAGTTTTTCAAAAATCAAGTAAAACATATATACTCTATCAAAGTAATACCTTCACCTTCATGAAGTAGTAAAAAAAACTCTTCACTGAATAAAGTATCATTACTTACCTTTTTGTAACCAAAGGATTACCATAAAACCCATAAAAAGAACACATAACATATATAAAGGTATCTTGGGACATAAACATACTTAAGTGGAATAACCATACGGTCGACTTCCACACATATCACTTAATGGAATAGCCATACGGCCAATTTCCATACATACTTAATGGAATAGCCATACGGCCGACTTCCATACCCAATGCATTGGAGGTTATAACGTAACCACCCGTCCTGGTATTCCCGGCACCACCCGTCATATGGTTTATAACGTAACCACCCGTTAAAATGTCCAAGTACCAGTATAAAATCATAAAACATAAAACCAATATAAAGGAATGATAACATTTCCACATTTCAATCACAATATATCATAAATATATTGACATAATAGAATCCTTTTTCAAAACCATTTTCAATACCAAATTACATAAAAGAGTATATGGTATTTATTTTATTCTAAAAACATTACGGCTTGTTGAGAAAGCCAATGATCAAATAATACTCGCGGCGGCGGAAAAGGTCGTTGTCACCGCGTACGTTAAAAAAAACAGTCCTTTTTGTCGTTTAGTAAAACGCTTCGTATAAAAAGATTCCTTTTGTATAAGAGTAAAAGTCAAAGGATTTTATACACCGTATAAAAGAAAGTTGTGTATAAAACGAAATATGCCTCAATGAAAGGAGATTGAGACGAAGTCCCTTACCTTGGGTCCGACTTGACTCGATCGTTCTTTAACGTCCTAAATAATAAACTTGAGTTAATTTATACTTGATTAAGAACCTTTTTAATGTTCATTATTCTTTTTATATCACTTATTTCCATGTTATAAACATTATGTAACCATTTAAGTTAATAATGTTTGTTTTGTCAATATTTGGTTCTTAAGTTGAAAGTTGACTTCTTACAATTACATGTTGTTCATGTGGTCAAAATGTCATTATATCCAGAATGAAATTCCCAATTTGGATATAATATGTATCATATATATCCAGCATATACATGTATTTATAATATTACATAATCATTTAGAGGTAAGAAATGAAATGCACCGTCCATGGAGACGGTAAGCCGTACGTACGCATGAACGCTACTTTCATTTCTTTGTCATATTAGTGGAATTAAAACTAAATGAGAGGTATTTATATTTTAATTACAGAATTATATTCATCATTTAGATATATCATTAATTATATATATACATTATATACATGTAATTTTAATAGTACATTACATTTGGGGATAAGAAATGAAATGCACCGTTCATGGAGACGGTAAGCCGTACGTACGCATGAACGCTACTTTCATTTCTATCTCACACTTTAATGGAAAGAAATAATAATGATATAGAGGTATATTATAATTCCAGTATAACATCATATATAATAACTTTAAATCCATCCTTTACACGTCCCACATATGGCATTAACGAATCACATCACTTTTAGGGGGCGGTAGTCCGCACTTCCTTAAATGAAGATATCATGTTTACCCATAATGGAAACCATAAAGGTATGACAAAAATAAAACATACAGACTCTTAAAGAAAACATAAACATATTATATATCATATATAAAAATAGTGACATCATAATGGCCACCCTTGAAGGTGTTAAATAAGTATTGAACAATCATCGTTTCGGGAGGCAGAATTTCTCCATCCACGGAAACCGTATGTTCTTTAACCATTTCATGTAGTTGTGTGAGAGTGTAGCTCAAATAAATATTATAACAACATGCTAGTATATTGAAGATACTGGTGTTGTCACAAAAGAAGTAAATAAAAAGATTTTAGAGGGTTGGAGAAGCAAAATAAAACAAATGAACAAGAGAGAATGAATTACCTTTAAAAGTGTAACTCCCTTTTGATTTGAGCCTAAAGGCTTCCTTTGAAAGGATTCTGCCCAAAGGTAATCCTCTAGGATTAGGAGAGGTATGTGGAGAGAGTAATTGGGCAGGGGTTGGCCGAGCCAAAGGCTTGAGGAGTGTGTGTAATGAGGTGGAGGTGGGGGCCTTTTATAAGAGGAGAGGAGGGGCACTTTTGGAAAGTAAAGAAATATTACTTTATTTGAAAATGTGTTTCGGTTTTAAAAGGTCCCACATTGATATAATTCGTGGATAAGGTGATAAGGGTTCTAAATCCACTCATCCAATTGGTTTAGGACATGTTTAGGTTTTAGATTTTTCATTATCTTTCCATTTTATTTAAATCGTCAAATAATGATGTCATCGCTACATCATTATTATGTCATATATAATTTAATTTATTTAATGTCTAAAAATTATAAACAAAATACTATGATGTATGAAATCCTTTTATCTTTCCAATGACTATTTATAATCAAAATTTGGACTTGTATAACCCCACTCAAAAATTAATTTAGTAAAACAATTTATGTTAATGTCATTTTCACTTTAACATTAAATAAAAATATATTAATGTCATTTTCCAACTAAAGTGGCTCCATGAGGTCCCCAAGTTGGCCCATGGCTTTTCTTGGTCGGCCATGACTCACACAATAGGTGTAGGACAAGTTTCATGGTGTTTTGACATTCTTATAATACCATTTTTACCTTAAACTACACTAATTACCTCTAATCGCGATTAATGAAAAAAAGTTACTATTCACCAAAAAATTATTTTAATCTCATTGAACCACATTTTTCTTCTTAATGACAACCATGTATGTCGGATTTTCAAAATTCAATACACATTATTGGTAAACTTTCATTTAACTGAAAAATCAGTTTGCTTGATTACCACTTAGTGGTTTCACTATTCATCAAAAATTGAAGTTTTTCAGAAAATTACCAAAAATTCACCCTAAGATATATTTGATATTCCGAATTCAAAAATGTAGTCTATTTTACAAAATTCAAATCATATAAGTCACATTAATTAATTTAATAATTAATTCCCGATGTCATGCCAAATAGCATGTTTTTGTGAAACAATAAGTATCAAAAGATTGACACCAGTTTAAGTCCAATTTCAAAGTGAAATTGATTCCAATGACCACCATTGGATTAACTGGTAAAAATATTTTCTAATTTCAATTTAAAACCAATTAAAATAATAATCTAATCATATAAATAATTTAGATTAAAAAGAGGTTTTGAATTAAAATACAACATTTTACACTATTCATAAAAAAAAGAACTTTATCAGAAAGGTACCAAAAATTTACACAAAGTAAATTTTGATGTCCCGATTCTAAAGAAGAGTTATATTTGGTCCAAAATAAAGTATAAGTCTGATCAAAACTATATTTAATGATGGTTCACCATTAAAAGGTGATAAGTGAACCTTTAGTGAAAATTAGAGTATATATGCCCTAAAATTGAACTCTTTCTGTATTTTAAGCCTTTATCATTTATTGGGTAGATGTATAAACATTTAAAAACATATCTAATAATATTTTAGTTATTTCTATCCATTCCCGCCAGTACAACGAGTACTTGTTAACTAACATTTAAAATAATATTATTTTATTACTAGTGTGCTACGTAAGTTTCATAGAAACTCATCGTTGCGTATCGGGTACGCTATCGAACATAGCAACCCCTTTAAAATAAAATTAATATTTAATTCGTAAATATTAATAAATATGAAAATTCTTTATTCTTTATTTACCTGGGATATTACATCCTTCCCCCCTTTTGGGAATTGCGTCCTCGCAATTTTATTCACTTATCAAAATAAGTGGGGATATTTATCCCTCACAGCATTTTCAGATTCCCACATTGCCTATTCATCACATGGTTTTCCACAAAACCTTTACCTGATGAATCACCTTATTCCGTAACACTTGCTCCCTGTGGTCAAGAATCTGGACCGGTTGTTCCTCATAAGATAGGTTCTCTTCCAGCTGAACTACCTCTGGGCTCAAAACATGAGATGGATCTGGCATATACTTTCCCAACATCGAAACGTGAAAAACATTGTGTACCTGAGATAAACTCGGAGGTAAAGCCACTCGGTATGCAACTGATCCAACTCTTTCCAGAATTTCGTATGGTCCAACGAACCTTGGACTCAACTTTCCTTTCTTACCAAATCTCATCACACTTTTCCAAGGAGAAACCTTGAGAAAAGCATGATCACCTACCTAAAAAGATAGATCCTTCCTCCGGTTATCCGCATAACTCTTCTGTCTGCTCTGAGCTGTTCTCATGTGTTTTCTGAATCAACTGAACTTTTTCTGCCATATCTTCTACCAATTCTGGTCCCATCAGCTTCGTTTCACCCACTTCATTCCAAAATGCTGGAGTTTGACACCGCTTCCCATATAATGCCTCAAATAGTGCCATCTGTACACTGGAATGAAAGCTGTTATTATAAGAAAATTCAACCAAAGAAAGATGTTAGTCCCAACATCCCTAATAATCCATCGAACAAGCTCGTAGCATATCCTCCAATGTCTAAATTGTTCGTTCTGACTGCACATCTGATTGAGGATGAAAAACTGTACTAAAATTTAATTCAGTACCCAATGACTTCTGAAGGCCTTTCCAAAAGTTAGAAGTAAACCTGGGATCACAATCAGATACAATGGAGAGAGGAACTCCATGTAACCTAACTATCTCTTTAAGATACAAATGGTAAAGTTGATCAAGAGAGAAAGTATCTCGTATAGAAAAGAAATGAGCAGATTTGGTCAAGCGATCAACAATAACCCAGATTGCATTATTACCTCAAGATGTCCTCGGTAATCCCACAACAAAGTCCATGGATATGTTTTCCCATTTCCACTCTGGCACTGGTAAAGGCTGAAGCATCCCTGCCGCTCTGCATTAACCTATTGACATGTCAAACACTTCACAGTAAAATCAGCAATGTCTCTTTTCATTCCATCCCACCAGTAATACTCCCGCAGATCTCTATACATCTTAGTATTGCCCAGATGAACTGAAAACGGAGAACTATGAGCTTCACATAACAACTCTCTCTTCAACTGTGAATCACAAGGCACACATAACCTCTTCCCAAACCTCAAAACACAAACTTATCCAAGAACTCATGGAAAATTTTATTCATAAGGTCCATGAATACAGCAGGTGCATTGGTTAACCCAAAAGGCATAACTACAAATTCATAATGGCCATATCTAGTACGGAACACAGTCTTCGGAACGTCTACTTCTTTTACTTTCAACTGATGGTACCCCGACCTCAAGTCAATCTTCGAAAAAAACTGAGCTCCCTGGAGCTGATACCACTTCATTCGATGGCCCAACATCTGCTGAAGTTGTTGCAAAGGATTTCACCACCCCTTTCTGCTTGTAGTCTGGCTACATTCCCCCAGTTGAGTTCTTCGTTGGACACTCATTTCCATAATGACCCATTTCATTACACTTAAAACATCTTACCGTTGGCTTTTCATTTCCTGCTTGATCATCTTCCTTACAGTTACGAGCAATATGACCAGACTTACCACACCGAAAGCACTTACCAGACTTGGATAAACATTCTCCAGGATGCATTTTACCACACTTCTCACAGGATGGATATTTGGTTTTCTTACCTCCTTGCTTCTTTGATGAATTCTTACCCTTTTCCTGCCAACTAGATCTCTTATTCTGTTGTTTGTCATAGAACACCTGATCATCGGCAAACTCCATTTCCATCTTCTCCGTACATCGAACAAGTTTTTCATAACTTTTGAACTCACGAGAAGCTAAAGCCCTTCAATACTTTGGCTTTAACCCTGAGTAAAAACGGTTTATTTTACTATCAAGATCTCGTATGAAGTTTGGAGCATACCTTGCCAATCGAGTGAACTTTTCTTCATAAGTAGCCACTGAATCATCCTCCTGCCTCAATTATAGGAACTGTTTTTCCATCCTAAGACGAACCACCTTAGGAAAATATTTCTCAAGAAACATACCTTTGAATTCGTCCTAGTGAAGATCCTCAATCTCATCACTATCCCTTATATTTTTCACCATCAACCACCACTGATCAGCTTCACCTTCAAAACGGTAAACAGCAAGACTAACCTTTTGATGTTCTGAACACCCCATGACATCAAAAATCTTCTCCAGTGCTTTAATCCACCCTTCAGCTTGCACAGGGTCAGATGATCCTCTGAATGATGGGGGATGTTGCCTCATTAAATGTTCCACCACTGACATGTTCATCTGCGGTTGATCTGGCTGATCTCGTGCATGAATACCACCACCATTTATAGCCTGATTCAACTGTGCCATCACTGCAACAAACTGTTCAGTTCCGATTCCGACCATCTCAGGTTGCTGATTTGGAAGGTTATCTTTCTCCTGATGTCGTCCCAACATAGCTGCTTTGTTTCCTCTGCGGAAAACCATTCTGAACACAGAAATATCTTAGGCGAAGCAACATGGTAATCCGTAAATGCTATATCATTTCAATCATATTATAATTTAACACTTTTCTAACTCCTAAAGTTGTCTAAACCGACCTTTGATACCAACTATAAGGCCCCAGCCTTAAACCTTACTTAATATTGAATTAAATGAATAATTCACATTGAGGATCTTTTCAGGTTTAGAGTTTTAGAGAATTAGAACATAACTATTACATCTTAAAAGATTACAATGTAGACACTTCTACTAAGTTTCCATAAAATAAAAACTCTTAAAAAGAAAGATGTCTAGATTCCATGTTTTAGATAGCATGACATTCCCTTGATCCCGTCCATGACCTTATTCCACTTTATGTCCAGTGAAAAACATTTCGAAAAACTTGGGGTGAGCATAAAAAGCTCAGTAAGGGATACAAAAAGAATGAAAACTGTTAGTTTTTCAAACATCAAGTAAAACATATATACTCTATCAAAGTAATACCTTCACCTTCATGAAGTAGTAGAAAAAACTCTTCACTGAATAAAGTATCATTACTTACCTTTTTGTAACCAAAGGATTACCATAAAACCCATAAAAAGAACACATAACATATATAAAGTTAACTTGGGACATAAACATACTTAAGTGGAATAACCATACGGTCGACTTCCACACATATCACTTAATGGAATAGCCATACGGCCAATTTCCATACATACTTAATGGAATAGCCATACGGCCGACTTCCATACCCAATGCATTGGAGGTTATAACGTAACCACCCGTCCTGGTATTCACGGCACCACCCGTCATATGGTTTATAACGTAACCACCCGTTAAAATGTCCAAGTATCAGTATAAAATCATAAAACATAAAACCAATATAAAGGAATGATAACATTTCCACATTTCAATCACAATATATCATAAATATATTGACATAATAGAATCCTTTTTCAAAACCATTTTCAATACCAAATTACATAAAAGAGTATATGGTATTTATTTTATTCTAAAAACATTACGGCTTGTTGAGAAAGCCAAAGATCAAATAATACTCGCGGCGGCGGAAAAGGTCGTTGTCACCGCGTACGTTAAAAAAACATTCCTTTTTGTCATTTAGTAAAACGCTTCGTATAAAAAGATTCCTTTTGTATAAGAGTAAAAGTCAAAGGAGTTTATACACCGTATAAAAGAAAGTTGTGTATAAAACGAAATATGCCTCAATGAAAGGAGATTGAGACGAAGTCCCTTACCTTGGGTCCGACTTGACTCGATCGTTCTTTAACGTCCTGAATAATAAACTTGAGTTAATTTATACTTGATTAAGAACCTTTTTAAAGTTAATTATTCTTTTTATATCACTTATTGCCATGTTATAAACATTATGTAACCATTTAAGTTAATAATGTTTGTTTTTTCAATATTTGGTTCTTAAGTCGAAAGTTGACTTCTTACAATTTCATGTTGTTCATGTGGTTAAAAGTTCTTTATATCCAGAATGAAATTCCCGATTTGGATATAATATGTATCATATATATCCAGCATATACATGTATTTATAATATTACATAATCATTTAGAGGTAAGAAATGAAATGCACCGTTCATGGAGACGGTAAGCCGTACGTACGCATGAACGTTACTTTCATTTCTTTGTCATATTAGTGGAATTAAAACTAAATGAGAGGTATGTATATTTTAATTCCAGAATTATATTCATCATTTAGATATATAATTAATTATATATATACATTATATACATGTAATTTTAATAGTACATTACATTTGGGGATAAGAAATGAAATGCACCGTTCATGGAGACGGTAAGCCGTACGTACGCATGAATGCTACTTTCATTTATATCTCATACTTTAATGGAAAGAAATAATAATGATATAGAGATAAATTATAATTCCAGTATAACATCATATATAATAACTTTAAATCCATCCTTTACACGTCCCACATATGGCATTAACGAATCACATCACTTTTAGGGGGCGGTAGTCCGCACTTCCTTAAATAAAGATATCGTGTTTACCCATAATGGAAACCATAATGGTATGCCAAAAATGAAAAATACAGAAGCTTAAAGAAAACATAAACATATTATATATCATATATAAAAATAGTTACATCATAATGGCCACCCTTGAAGGTGTTAAATAAGTATTGAACAATCATCATTTCGGGAGGCAGAATTTCGCCATCCACGGAAACCGTATGTTCTTTAACCATTTGATGTAGTTGTGTGAGAGTGTAGCTCAAATAAATATTATAAAAACATCCTAGTATATTAAAGATACTGGTGTTGTCACAAAAGAAGTAAATAAAAAGAGTTTAGAGGGTTGGAGAAGCAAAATAAAACAAATGAACAAGAGAGAATGAATTACCTTTAAAAGTGTAACTCCCTTTTGATTTGAGACTAAAGGCTTCCTTTGAAAGTATTCTGCCCAAAGGTAATCCTATAGGATGAGGACAGGGATGTGGAGAGAGTAATTGGGCAGGGGTTGGCCGAGCCAAAGGCTTTAGGAGTGTGTGTAATGAGGTGGAGGTGGGGGCCTTTTATAAGATGAGAGGAGGGGCACTTTTGGAAAGTAAAGAAATATTACTTTATTTGAAAATGTGTTTCGGTTTTAAAAGGTACCACATTGATATAATTCGTGGATAAGGTGATAAGGGTTCGAAATCCACTCATCCAATTGGTTTAGGACATGTGTAGGTTTTAGATTTTTCATTATCTTTCCATTTTATTTAAATCGTCAAATAATTATGTCATCGCTACATCATTATTATGTCATATATAATTTAATTTATTTAATGTCTAAAAATTATAAACAAACTACTATGATGTAGTAAATCTTTTTATCTTTCCAATGACTATTTATAATCCAAATTTGGACTTGTATAACCCCACTCAAAATTTATTTTAGTAAAACAATTTATGTTAGTGTCATTTTCACTTTAACATTAAATAAAAATATATTAATGTCATTTTCCAACTAAAGTGGCTCCATGGGGTCCCCAAGTTGGCCCATGGCTTGTCTTGGTCGGCCATGACTCACCCAATAGGTTTAGGACAAGTGTCATGGTGTTTTCACATTCTTATAATACCATTTTTACCTTAAACTACACTAATTACCTCTAATCGTGATTAATGAAAAAAAGTTACTATTCACCAAAAAATTATTTTAATCTCATTGAACCACATTTTTCTTCTTAATGAAAACCATGTATGTAGGATTTTCAAAATTCAATACACATTAGTGGTAAACTTTCATTTAACTGAAAAATCAGTTTGCTTGATTACCACTTAGTGGTTTCACTATTCATCAAAAATTGAAGTTTTTCAGAAAATTACCAAAAATTCACCCTAAGCTATATTTGATATTCCGAATTCAAAAATGAAGTCTATTTTACAAAATTCAAATCATATAAGTCACATTAATTAATTTAATAATTAATTCCCGCTGTCATGACAAATAGCGTGTTTTTGTGAAACAATAAGTATCAAAAGATTGACACCAGTTTAAGTCCAATTTCAAAGTGAAATTGATTCCAATGACCACCATTGGATTAACTGGTAAAAATATTTTTCTAATTTTACTTTAAAACCAATTAAAATAATAATCTAATCATATAAATAATTTAGATTAAAAAGTGGTTTTGAATTAAAATACAACATTTTACACTATTCATAAAAAAAGAACTTTATCAGAAAGGTACCAAAAATTTACACAAAGTAAATTTTGATGTCCTGATTCTAAAGAAGAGTTATATTTGGTCCAAAATAAAGTATTAGAGTGATCAAAAATATATTTAATGACGGTTCACCATTAAAAGGTGATAAGTGAACCTTTAGTGAAAATTAGAGTATATGTGCCCTAAAATTGAACTCTTTCTGTATTTTAAGCCTTTATCTTTTATTGGGTAGATGTATAAACATTTAAAAACATATCTAATCATATTTTAGTTATTTCTATCCATTCCCTCTAGTACAACGAGTACTTGTTAACTAACATTTAAAATAATATTATTTTATTACTAGTGTGCTACGTAAGTTTCAAAGAAACTCATCGTTGCGTATCGGGTACGCTATCGAACATAGCAACCCCTTTAAAATAAAATTAATATTTAATTCGTAAATATTAATAAATATGAAAATTCTTTATTCTTTATTTACCTGGGATGTTACACATTTAATATAAAAATTATAGAATATGGGAAACATACATCTAAGTCCCAAATAAGTTAAATATAGGTAAATATAGGTGAATAAACATTGACTATAAATGTGGAAGTGTATTCACATCCCCAAATATTGGCAAGGAAAGTAATGGGATAATTTTAGCAGTATTATAGGTGTACATAAAATATCAAGACGGGGTTTAATAAGAATTAAATGGAGTATCTCATTACATAGAAATCATAAATAAAACAAAGGGATGTTTTAAAATACATTAAAAAATAAATAATTTGAAATAGAAAGGAATAGTAAAAAAGAAAGTAATTGAATAAAAATGAAGAGGATAAGATCCATTTCCTTGAGTGGTCTGTCCAAAAATCATGAGAGGATCTTATTAATATCATAGGATCAACTCAGGAGGGCTTTATAGAGGGATATAAAGAGGCTATTTTCCCTAAAATGGTTTTTATTAATGTGGAATGGGATGTTGGGTGGGTATTTATAGAATAAGGGGGGAATTCATTATTAATTTCTAAACATAGGTTTTGGATACTATAATAAAATAATCAAAAACATAATCCATACCAATGGTTTTTCCCAGAGTTATTATTAATTAAGATTTATATTATAAATATTAAAATAAAAAGAAATAAAAATATTAAAATAATAAAAATTTTGATGTGAAAGTGCATCATGTTCATAAAGGATTCATTTTAAAACTTGAAAATATAATATATGTTTTGGGGGATCCATTAATGGTTTAAGAAAATTGACTGAATAACTTAAAATAAATATTATTTTAAATAGTAAATATCTTTTTGTTCGTGGTTATCCTTTATAGTATATATTACATCACTTGTGGGTGATTATGATGTCCTAATGGAAATCTTATACTAATACTATATCTAATTTTTACACAAAAAAAATGATTGTCACAAGAAATTATGAAAAATATTCTTTTGATAATTTTGATTTACTAGTTTCCAAAATATTATTTGTTTTTAAAAACTAATTCTATAGATATAAATATTTTAAATTTTAAATAAAAATATTTATTTACGGTCACGAACCAGTCCGAGTCGACCCTAAACTGGTCACCCAGGCCAGCCCGCGACAAGTCCCGAGAGACGTTCCTGATCCTCCTGGGATGGCGACAAGAACCAAGGGCATCAATAGAGTACTCAAGGGAACATTTTCTCCTGTATAAAAACAATCAAATAAATAGAGGAAATAAATGGACAGCCAAAAATACATTTATATAAAAAATTGAACTAAACATTATTTGTACAAGAAACTAAATGTAGAGCTAAACCAACAACTCAGCTGACCAAAACCGATAACCAACTAACTCTATGTGACACCTCTGGTCACTCTCCAAAACACTGATCACATGTCACCCAAGGTGATGAAACTCAAGTTGAAATCTTCACAAGGGCTAAAAATAGAAGAAGACTATAGGCCTGAGTATTAAAACTCAATAGGTTAGCCCGATATTATATTCCCAATGCAATTACTTTAAAATAAAAAAAACATAAATTTAATTCTTTAAATAAATGATATAAAAGTATTTTTTTCAAATGATGTTCAATGCTATAATAATTATCAAACAAAAACATGCATGTTTTATAAACAAAAATGCAAGTAACAATTTTTCAAAGAGGTGCAACTTCAAAATGAAAGTAGTTTTAATGAGGGATGATTTAAAGATTGTACAATTTTAAATAAATAACACACACTTCTGAATTTACCAACCAATCACATCATATGCGGACAGTGAGTACAAAATAGCCAATGAGCACAACTCACGGGAACACCCCAAGGCACTAGTTAGTTGTGAGCCTCAGGTACCTCATATCTCAGTGAAAGTAACCATAATAAATATCTATTCTTGTGAACATGATCCACTTGTAGAAGCATACCCATAACCTAGTGGTACCCCCAACAACATCATCATCATTTTTTAGTTAGTGTTGTCATCATCAAAAAGGCTACGTGAAACAAGGGCCAAACCCCACGGAATCAATAGCATACTAGTACACGTCCGCCCACCTAGATATTCAGGATTCCCTTTAGTTCTCAATCAAGTTACACATATTATAAAATGCACATTTCACATCCAAATTCCATTCCGAAAACATAAACACACAAACATCCCACAAATATTCTTCACATTTCATTCACGAATCAATAAACCACTGAAAATTTTCATAAAACAAGTTCAAGAAGTGTATTGAGGCTTTTCATATAAAACTCATTCAAAAACTCTATTTAAATTATAAACACACAAAAAAACCATACCCAAACCTATTTTTCATCCCTAAAAACATTTAATAAAATAATTTTGTGGACCATAAAATAATTCCAATTGACACAACATGGTATATACAAGTAAAACACTCATTCATCATTTTTAGGAAAGGCCAAACGGGCCTTTAAACATTTTCCCAAAACTATCATTTCACAAAGATATTCATTTCAATTTTATTAATTAGGTGTATACACACCATATACAGTATCAAAACACATTCAAAAATCCCATAAAGCACCCAGGTTACATATTCAAAACACAACCAATTTCAAAAGAATGTGAAACAGACCATTTTCCAGAAACTCCGGCCAAACATGTTGTAAACCAAAACCCACTTATTTGTAAAACCAAATAAAAATTGGAAATCCATAAAAGGATCCAAAAATAATTTTTTTACAGGCTTCCAATGTATTTATAAACCCATACAAATCATTTTAAATTTCACTAGACACATAAAAGACAACCGGGCAACTTACCGATCATGTGGCTTGCACTCTTTAAAAAACAACTTATGGTAAGCACTTAAAAAGGGTTAAATTACCATTTTCATTCCATAAAGATATTTAATCTACTTAATCGTATTCAAAATTCTATAAACCAAGTGCTGAAGCTTATGGAATAATATATCAAACAAGAGGATTGCACAATTATACCAAAACAACTATATTTTTAACAAAATAAGTCATAAAACATAATTTTCATACAAATCCTTTGAAACCAAGGTTTCACAGCAACACATACCATATAAATATGGTTATAACAATATGATAATGATGAAATGTAAATGATAAAGGCTTTTTAAAGGTACATCCTACCTCAAATCCTTGGCGTACTAGAAACGCACACCCAAAATCACCATGTGAGGGTTTACAAACCCTAAAACTATGAAGACCAGAACCAAATGAATAAAAACCCCATAATAAAATCATGTAATAACAGAATTCAAAGTCTAATAAAACTATGGGAGTTTATAAAGCCGACAAATAATGAATGGAGGAAGAAGATGGAGGATAAAGGAGAAGGAATCTCACCTTTTCAACTTGAAAACTCTTCATATTCCACTACATCTGCATCCATAGATAAAAGTGAATGACTTGAAACATTTTTTAGAGAATCATATGGTATGGAAGAAACTAGGAAAGAATATTGGTGGCCAAAAGAGTACTAATTGATTGATATATGAATGATACAATTTACCTTGTCAATTTTTGACGATTTGAGAGATATTAAAAATGATTCCCCCCTCCGTGATTATTATGAACTCCAAATAGGGAAACTCAGAAATGGGGGGTGAGGATAGGGATATTGGATATTGGTGGGATGTGGAAGCATATAAGATTATGATATATTGAATTAGATATAAAATAATCAATTTAAAAAAAAAACTGGAAATGGGCCCATGGGCTGGCCCAATGCCTAAATAAGTAACCCCAATTCACCATGATTATGAATTATTAAGGGGTCCAAAAGGATATGGTAGTTTTAATATATCAGTGGAGGAAATTTTGGAACTAGAATGGGTGATGAAGGTTGAAAAAAAATGATTTTATAAAATAAAAAAATTTGGTTTTTAAAACTTGAAATGGGCCCACGGTTGGCCCAAATCATGAAGTAACCACCCTTTCCCCAAAAACTCCTAAACAAGAAATGGGGAACCCAAATTAGGGTAATTAGACGTAGATGAAACTTCAAAACTCAACATTAATCACACACAAGACCTATGAAAATTATCTGGATTTCAAATGAACTAGATCAAAAAAAAGACGTGAAAAACTGGGTGTGACAATTCTCCCCAACATTAAAGCTTTCCGACCCCAGAAAGACATAACACATTGCCGCTGAAAGATAAACACCTAAGGATTACTTATCAACAAGATCCAACCTATTAATATAGTGAAATAACATTTTCCATCAACATAAATTTATCCACTTTCCCAAACAAAACAGCAACTCACAACAACTTTGTGAAAATCGACTGAATAGTCAAGCCACTACCTCCACAACCAAGCCAAGAACCCGATTGTTAGGCCTTCTCCCAATGAAAAAAGAAATAACCCAAACTAAAGAGTGATCAGGAAAACCAATGAATATATGGGATTATAGAATGGACTCTCCAACATTAGTAACCAACTAGCACTAGACATATTCATAAGAGGAAAAATCAACGAGACATGTGGTGTGTCTCCCCACCATTAGAACCCAACTAGCAACGAAAAAAAGAAGAACTCAACATTACCTCACTTTCACAAGTACAAAAATAACACTCCCACAAGAACCCACCAACCCAAGTTAAGAAGGTTTCAACATGAACATATAAACCACCCACTCCTAAACAGAGGGGATGAGAACTTCGCCAACACTTTCAGCATGGATCCAGACCCCCACCACTCAGGGAGGGGAGGGAAGGGGACCCAATAATTTGGCCAGTGGAACCACAAAAGAAACCAAGGAACTACCCAAAACTCCCCACCTATGAATAGGTAACACCAAGACCAGGCCCGATTTACAGAGGTGGTCCACAAAGGGACATTGATCCGAAACCCGCATTCATAAAGGCATAACCAAAGACACTATGTGAGGGGTAATTCAACCACACTTACTGTGAAAAATGGAAATTAATAGTAATGAGGAACCACAATATAGAAATAGAAACAACCTTACCACAATAGTGGAGTCAGGATCATGGTCAGGTGCCCCAAACATCTATAGATTTCATGACTGCATGAAGAGCTTCACTCCGAGGCCTATGGGTGGAGCCCTAAATCATGAAGCATCTGCTTCCCTGCAGTCAGGTACTAAGTATCACACAACTCAAAAAAACACACTTGCTCAAAAAAACACTTTCATCTAAATAGGAACTCATATATATATATATCAAAATTCTTTCTCACTCAGAACTAGGAGCAAAATAGAAAACGAATACGGCGAAATGCATCACCGTCGAAGAACAAAATAGTTATGTCCACAAGAATTATCACGAACTGTAAGCAATTCAAATCGATCCCTAGTAGCTCTCTATTTAAACTAATGGGATGAGGAATTATTTTAGGAGGTGGATCTATCTTTTGAAACAAGATAAATAATCCCTAGGTTCATCAATTGGAAATATTGCAAACATAGAACTATTTGTGACCACATCACAACATCCAACACATATTTAGAAACCCACTAAACTTTACTCCAAAACCGAGCCACCAATAAGATCCTATATCAAGATGCAACAAGAGTATGAATTCTAGTTTATAAGTAATCATACTGAATAGGCAACACTTCAAAGACATAGGATAAACCATCCACATAACTGTCGGTTCAAAACAAACACCACAATTGTTCAGCTAAAAACACTTTTGAAAAAAATAACTAACTTAATGGATTTTCACATCCACCAATGGTGTTTCATAATGTCTAACTCACATGAACATTTACATGCCACCCCAGGCACTCAACAACCATTCCATATAGGAAATCTTTCCAGATATAAATAAAACCATTCATGTGAGAACCCATGAAAACACCAATGGCTAAAACAAATCAACATCATTCCAAAAATCATGTATCGTCAAAAGTAACACCAAAAACCAAGACAAAAACGCTTTCCGAAGTCCACAAAACAAACCTCACTTCATCACGAACCAGATGATTAAAAAACAATCCATTTAATTTAATAGAACATACAAAAAGAACAATTCTATTCCAAATATCCCTACCCAATTTTTTAAATAATTAATCAAGGAATCTTTTCATAATCTGACAACCACAAAATCCAAAACACTTTCCGGAAAGACAACATCCTCACAAAACTGAATTTCCAAAACCTATTCATCAGATTCAAACACTTTTCAACAGCCCAAAACATCCCATTTAAAAAATGTTTCATAATTACATTAAAATTATTCACACATTCAAAACATTTTATTTCAAAAGACCACATGTTTAGATTAGGTAAAATCTAATCCCATTTAATCATTTCCACTACCTCATCAAAATTTGTTTAAAAAACACTAACATACCAAAACCATTCTTATATTTAATTTCTGAAAACCCCATTTCTACATTTCCAAATCCAATCCTCCCTTTAAAACCCATTTCCATAATTCTCACACAAGGATTTTCAAAACAAAAATTCAGAATTCATGAAAGGTCCAAGAAACCCACAAAATGGAACTAGTGTCAGTGGGTGACCTGAACATATGGTTGGAGGCCATATGTCAAACAAAACACCAACATAGAGAGACTTATTAGCACCATGACCTAGCTCAACATGGCTTTCCAGGACCTGAGAGCTCACAGATTCCATTAGTCAGACTCCCCTTGTCATATCCCAACACTAAACAATCAGCAAGAACAAAATACACTAATAAAACTAGAATTCTGATGGAAACATGATGATTAGAACGAGCAAGAGTTTGCAACGCTCTTCCCGCACTTACAACTCAAGTCCCAAAAATCCTACTCCATATACCTTGACATCCCCAAATAACAAGGGCACTCTAAAATAATGTTTCGATAAGAGCTGACCTCCTCTAATACCATTTTCTCACGAACCAGCCCGAGTCGACCGTGAACCGATCACCTAGGCCAGCCCATGACAAGTCCCGAGAGGCATTCCCGATCCTCCTGGGATGGTGACAAGAACCAAGGGCTACACAAGGGAATGATTTCACCCATATATAAACAATAAAACAACCAAAAAAATAAATGGACAGCCCAAAATGCTTTTATTTAAAAAGTTGAACTAAACATTTTTTGTACAAGAAACTAAAAGTATAACTAAATAAAAAAACTCAACTGAAAAAACCCAATAACCAACTAAATCCATGTGAAACCACTGTTCACTCTACAGCATAATTATTAGACGTCGCCCGAGGTGATCAAACACAAGCTGAAACCTGCACAAGGGCTAAAAACTGAAGAAGACTATTGGCATGAGTATTAAAACTCAATAGATTAGACCGATATTCTATTCCCAATGAAAATAATTTAAAATAAAAGGAAAATCAATTCCATTTTTTAAATAAAAGATATAATATTATGTTTTTCAAATGAGTTTCCATTCTATAATAATTATCAGACAATAACTTGCATTTTTTATAAACAAAAATGCAAGTTACAATTTTTCAAAGAGGTGAAACTTCAAAATGAACGTAGATTTAATGAGGGATCCTTTAAATATTGTAAACATTTAAATAAATAACACACACTGCAGAATTTACAAACTAATAACACCGTAAACCGACAATAAGTACAAAATAGCCAATTATCACAACTCATGGGAACACCCCTAGGCACTAGTTAGTTGTGAGCCTTAGGTACCTCGTATCTCGTTGAAAGTAACCACAATAAATATCTATTATCGTGAACAAGATCCACAAGTAGAGAGAATACCCATAAACTTGTGGTACCCCAACATCATAATCATCATAGTTTAGTTAGTGATGTCCTCTTAAAACTTTCTACATGAAATAGGGGCCAAATCCCACAGAATCACTAGCATACTGGTACACCACTGCCCACCTAGATACTCGAGATTTACTTTAGTGCTCAATCAAGTTACACGAATTATAATATACACATTTCACATCCAAATTACATTCCCAAAACATAAACACACATAAATCACACCAACATTCTTCACATTTCTTTCACGAATCAGTAAACCACTGAAAATTTTCTTAAAACAATTTCAAGAAGTGTATTGAGGATTTTCACATAAAACTCATTCAAAAACACTCTTTTAATTATAAACTCACAAAAAAACCATACCCAACTATATTTATCAGCCCTAAAATAAATTAATAAAATCATCTAATGGACCATAAAACAATCCCAATTGACCCAACATGGTATATACAAGTAAAACACCCATTCATCATTTTTAGTAAAGGCCAAACTGGCCTTTAAATATTTTCTCAAAACTATCATTTGAAATAGATATTAATTTAAATTTTATTAATTAGGTGTATAAACAACATATATAGAATCAAAATACTTTCAAAAATCCCATGAAACACTCAGGTAACATATTCAAAACACAACCATTTTCATAAGAATGTGAAATAGACCATTTTCCGGAAACTCGGGCCAAAACATGTTGCAAACCAAAACCCATTTATTTGTAAAACCAATTACAAATTGGAAAGCCATAAAAGGATCCCAAAATAATTTTTTACATTCTTCCAATGTATTTATAAATCCATAAAAATCATTTTAAATTTAACTGGACACATAAAATCCAACCGCGAAATTTACTTAACATGTGGCATGCACACTTTAACAAACAACATATGTTAAGCACTTAAAAATGGATAAATTACAATTTTCATGCCATAAAGTTATTCAAGCTACTGAAATATATTCAAAATTATATAATCAATGTGCGGAAGCTCATGGAATAATTTATCAAACAAGAGCAGTGCATATTTATACGAAAACAACTATATTTTTAACAAAATAAGTCATAAAACATAATTTGCACACAAAACCATTAAAACCAAGGTTTCATAGAAGAACATATCATATAAATAAGGTTATAAAATTATGATAATGATGAAAATTAAATGATAATGTCTTGTTCAAGGGACATCCTACCTCAAATCCTTGGCATAATGGAAACGCACACCCAAAATCACAATCTGAGGGTTTGAAAACCCTAAAACTATGAATAACAGACCCAAATGAAAAAAAACCCCATAAAAGTCATGTAATAACAGAACCCAAAGTCTAACAGGACTAGGGGATATTATAAAACCAATAAATAATGAAAGGAGGAAGAAGATCGAGGATAAAAGAGAAGGAATCTCGCCTTTTCAAGTTGAAAACTCTTCGTATTCCACTAGATCTGCATCCTTAGATAAAAGGGAACGACTTTAAACTTCTTAGAAAGACGCATAATGTATGGGAGAACTAGGGAAAGATGAATTGGGGCCAAAAGAGTACGAATTTTTGATATATGAATGATTCCATTTACCTTGTCAATTCTGGACGATTTTGAGAGACATTGTGAATGCTTCCCCACTCCGTGACTATTCTGAGCTTCAAAGAGGGAAAATCGATAATGGGGGGGGAGGATAGGGATATTGGATTCTTGTGGGAGGTGTAATCAACAAATAATATTAAATATTGAATTAGATATAAAGTAAACAAATTATGTTTTTAAAACTGGAAATGGGCCCATGGGATGGCCCAATGCCTAAATAAGTAACCCCCATTCACCATGATTATGAATTTTTAAGGGGTAAAAAAGGATATGGTAGTTTTAATATATCAGTGTAGGCCATGTGGGAAGTGGAATGAGTGAAAAATTTTGAAAAAAAGGTTTTATAACAGAAACAAATTTGGTTTTTAAAAATAGAAATGGGCTCATGGTTGGGCCAAATCATGAAGTAACCACCCTTTCTCCAAAAACACTTAAAAAAGAAATGGGGGACCCAAATTGTGGTAATTATATGTAGATGAAACATAAAAACCCAAAATTAATCCATCCCAAGACCCAATAAAAGTATTGGGATTTCAAATAAACCGAATTAAAACAAATATATGAAAAATAGGGTGTGACATTTACTGTAAAATAATTGTTTTTACAACACTAACATCTTTCTAGACCTTATAAAACCTACATTATAAATAATTTTTTTTAGTAATAATTTTTTTTGAAAATTATATTTATTTCAATATTTCATGAATTTATCCAAAATATTATTTTTATTTCTTCACATCAATATCTTATTTTTATCAAACTCGTTATATATTCATTTATAAAGTAATAATAAAAAGGGATAAATGTAATAATTATTTTTTAAAAAAATAGAATATTCATATAAATATTACTTTTCTGTAGATACATAACCCCTTATTACACTATAGTACTCTCCATGGGTAAGGTGTGTGATGGGGGTTCTTTCTTGTGGTGTTTGGGTGAACATGTTTTGGGTTATGATCATGATAAGAATGAACTTATCTAATAAACAATTACTCTTGATCTATAGTTGTTGAATCTCATCTTAGCATTGGATAAGGAAAAATTCCAAAAATTTCATATCCGTTAAAATCATTGATAAATGGGCTTCATAGGTTATGATACTAATGTTCTAGTTCATTTCCCTTTTCTTTTTTGTCAATTAGACATTTTTATCACCCTTAATATATTTTAATCTAATTGATCATTGTACAATGGATATATTATCAGAAGTTATTATTCATACCAGTAATTTAACTCTTACAAGCTATATTTTATAATGGTCCAAAATTAACCATATTATTTAATAGGTTTTTTATAACTTCATTACTTAACAAGTCAATTTATTCATCCAAATTTGATTTTATTTAAAAATTGTGGGGTCATTACAATCATCCCCCTTTATAAATTTCCAACATAAAATTTCATTTTGTACACTAGAATAGATTAGGGTACTTCTATTTCATCGCCCCTTCTAGTTCCCAAGTTTCTTACTCTATCTTTTAGTTCTACCATAGTAATTTAACCTGATGAGTTGTATTATATTGTATAATTGTGTCTCTATGATCTGATATCTTTGCAGACACTGCCCCATATGAATGATTGTTTTCTAAAGCTACCATCACTATATTCAGTAAAAGTGAAGGGTTTGGTATTTACAAAATCAAGAGTGATATATGGAAAACATTATGTTATTGAGATATATTATGTTTGAGTTATAGTCGGTAGGACACAACTCTAATGTGACAAAGGATCTCAAATGGGTCAATGTATTTGGGACTATGCTTTTCTTTCTTTCCAAACCCCGTGACTTTCTTCCATGGTGATAAATGAAGGAATTCCTTGTCTACAACCATGATTTCTATGTCTCATAAATGTTCGTATACATATATTTTATGTTGATTTTGTGTAGATTTCATATGACATTGAATGTTTTCAACCTTCTCTATAATATCTTGGATGAGATCCAGTCCCATAAGATTTCACTCTTTAACATCATCCAATTATATTCGACTCTAACACCTTTTCCAATATAGATCATAATAAGTATCCATTTAAATGATATAATAAATATTATTTTTATATGATGAATCCACTAGGGGAAGGTATTGTTCCCAACATCATTGTAAATCCATTGAACATTATCTCAAAATATCCTCTAGAGTTTGAATAGTTCTTTCAAACTAACTATCCATCTATGGGTGATAAGTAGTATTGAAACTAAGCTCTATATCATATTAAATCTAAAGTATTCTTTAAAATATTATGTAAAACATTATATATTGATATAATATAATGGGAAACATCACTTTATGAAGTCATACCAGTGACATTTTTTAAATCATGGAAATTTGGTCAATTGGGAAATTTTTATTGATAGAAATGAAATGTACTAACTTTTTAAGGTGATTGACTACCATAAATATGGTGTTATTTACAGTAGATTTACTAGGTAGTCCTAGTATAAAATATATGGTTATGTTTTCCCATTTTAATACTTGTATGGTAAATGATTTCATCATAACCCAAAACTTTATCCATTCAAACTAAACTTGTTGGAATACCAAGAATCGAGATATAAATTTTAAAATATTCTCCTTCATGTTACCTCGCCATATGTTTTAATTTAGATCTACATACATCTATGTTATTCCAGATTAATATATAAGTTAGAACAATTTGAATTATATATATGTTCCATCTTTAGATTTAGTTTTTATTGGACACGTATTCAGGTGTCAAAATTTAGGACTCCGTCTTTATAAAATGTAAAATTCATAATATTCACTACATTTTTCATAGAACCTCATCATATTTTTGTTCATCCTTGATCCAATAAGGACTTAGCCTTACAACATTACATAATCCTAAGTTTAAATAAAAAAATAAATTATAAAGCATTGATGAACTTTTCAGGTTTATAATATTTGGTAATTTGGACATAAAACATACAAAACATCTCATAATCAAACGTGTGGATACCATTAAAATAGTATACAGTGTTTTCAAAATATAATTTATTTTAAATAAAACCTAATTTCATTGAAATGTATTAATGAAATATAAATTTCAATCCTTATTTATATTAAAAATCCTTATAAAAAGTTAAAAACATTTAGAAATAAGGCGTGTCCACAAAAAGATCAGTAAGGTATATAAAGAAGGAAATCATTTTTCAAGTGATAATATAAAAACAAATAAAATCACATTTCATAAAACTCATTTTCCTGAATAGATACATCATGTAGTTTCCTTTGGACATATTTACCATATCACTTTTAAATTCCCCAATAATCATTGAATAACCATTTGGTCAACATCAATCTCCATAGTACTCAATGCATTGGAGAGCTATAATGGGGATCACCCATCATATCTTGAGCTATAATGGGCTCAACCCATCATTTCTTGAGTTGTAATGGCTCAACCCAACATATAATGAGCTATAAAGTTCTCAACCAGTTATATCTATGTCGAAGGAAAATTTCATAGTAATAAAGTATCATGAAAGAGGGAGAAATGAATCTTGTCATATATATAAAAAACAATCATTTTGAATTTCATTAAAGATGCTTTTAAAAGGATTTTAAAAGGAAAGTCCCTTAAAAATATAACTGAAGATATAATTAATAAAATTGAAAGGATGTGTTTATATACTATAAATACACATTATACAACATAATATCAAAAAAATCATCACATAATTAATCTTAAATACCATATAATGAATAAAGTTGATGGTTATCCCAAAAATGAAAATTGGGTTATGAATTCCCATACCTCATGTTCATATTAATTAAAAAGTATTTAAAACTTCTGTATTATACTTAAAAGAGTGTTATTAATATCTTACATAAACATATTCATGTTTGTAACACCTTTTATGATCATTTAATAACATAAATTTACCATTTAATTATTAGTATTTTGTTTTTTCCATTGTTTCGGGTGCACTCTTTAAATGATTTCCATGGCCTCTTTTAATTTTATTTTCTTATTGAATGGAAATGAAATTACAGAAGTTGAAGAAAATTTATTCATATGTTTCTATAATATTAAATGATTCGATAAATCATTTTTTCATATGGTATGAGGATGAATCATTAGTAAACTCTTTAGTGATGTCTGTTTATATCATTTTGGTGGTTCATTGATAATCATGGACTAGTTTCATTATATAACATAATATTATGTATATATGTTAACTCTAGAGAATTAAAGTGTATATATCATAAACTTTATAATATTTTTCAAACATTTTAATGGTTTTATAACAAGTTTTAAGTAATGTAATTCAAATTGGAAACACATCATCCAAAAGTTTGGTAAATCAGAATATCACAAACTGTGTTTTTCTTTTTAGAATAAGATGAATAGGAGGAGAAGAATGATAATTAATTTTTCCATAAACATGATAAAAATACATAATATATATAATAATAGTTCTTAAATTCTTCTTGGATAATAGGAGAAGAAGCGATTATATGAAAGGAATGAATTTAAAATATAATACTAGAAAATGAAAGAGGATCTTTACCTCTTGACAACTTCTCTTTGTGGTCCTTCATAAGGCCATTGGTTTTTGCCTTTTGGTGATACCATGGGGTCTTGGTCGTGGGTAAGGGACATAGGAAGATTATTTTTCATAACATACACAAGTCTTGAGGCTAAAATGGTGTGAGAGGAAGAGGGGTGAGGGTGGTATTTATAGTGGATGAGAGGAGGGGTTTTACATTATCTAAATCATAAGTTTAATATTTTTTCTAAAGACTATGAACTGTCCAAATTAATATTACCCAAAAAATTAATATGTTCTTATGAGTTCAAACAAATGGCCATTTACTTCATCCATGACTCAATCATTATGTTTAAATTCCTTTATTTAGCATATTTTTTAATTACTTTATTTTACTATTCAACAAAAATACAAGTATTTAAAAAAAACCCAAAATTCACCCCAACCATTGCACGACATGTAGAATTCAAAAATGAAACCCATTTTATCAATATATTTTCTTAAATATGAGAAAATTAATTTTTAATTAAAATCATAATTTACTAGAAAAATAATAATTTAAAATTATAATTCATTTTATAACACCTTGAAAAACTAATCAAGGTCTCATAAAATTATATTATAATCATAATCCAATAAAGTAAAAATTTATGATTACATTTTATGAAAATAAATTTTTGTTTATATTTTTAATTAATAAAATAATAATTAAATATTTATAACTTAAAAAAATACCAACACTTATATAATGATCATAATATTACTTATAAGATGACTTTTTTAATATAAATTCATGGGTGAGGTTACTATACATTTGGATGATTTACTCTACATAATGTTAATATTAAAATTCATAAGAGTATGTTACTTTTCATAAGGGTATGTTATTATTTGCCCAAAAATTTAGTTGTTCCTATAAGACTCCTAATAAAATATTGGTTGCAACCTTGTTTTCCATTTTTAGAAATTCAAAACACAGTAGTGGAAAAATTATATTTAATTGCTAGTTTATCACTATAAAATTAAAAATGTGTCATTTTCATTAGACATAGTGATTGATTCATTAAATTAAATTTATTTGTAAAACATTAGGGTGTTACATTCTCCCCATATTATAGAACTTACATCATCGCAGTTTTTTATTACTTTTTAAACAAGCAAGGGTACCATTCCTTCATAGCATTTTCTGATTCCCATGTTGCATCATTAACTGTGTGGTTTTTTATCCAAAACGTTACCTAGTGGATTACATTATGTCGCAGTACCTTCTATCTACAATAAATAATATGAAAAATTATCTCTTTATAACAAAGGTTCTATTCCTCTGGAAATGCTTCTAAGTTCAGGACATGAGTTGAATTTAGAACATACTTTCTCAACATCAAAACATGAAAAACACTTTTTACATGAGATAAACTCAGTGATAAAGATACTTGATAGTAAACTGGTCCAAATTTCTCCATGAAATCCTATGGTCCAATGAACTATGTTCTTAGCTAACCATTTTTACTAAAACACATTACACTTTTCTGAGAAAAGATTTTATGGAAAACATGATCGCCTACCTCAAATGGAATTCTTTTCCACCTTTTATCTTCATAAATTTTCTACCTACTATGAGTTTTCCCCATTAGTCCCTAAATCTTTTAATTTTTATCTTCCACTTCATATACTAATTATGTTCCCATCGACTTTCTTTTCCCAAATTCATCCCAAAATGAAGGGGTTCGACACCTCTTTCCATACAATGAAACAAATGGTGCATTCAGAATACTTTAGTGAAAAGTATTATTATAAGAAGACTCAACTAAATATAGATTATGATCCCAACCTCCCTAGTAGTCCATTAAACATTCTCAAAGAATATCCTCTAATTTCTAAATTGTTCTCTCAGTCTATTCCTCAGATTGAGGATGAAAAGAAGTGATGAAATTTAATTTTGTGCCCAAAGACTTATAAAAGCCTTTCTAAAAGTTTTAAGTGAACCTTGGATCATTGTTAGATACAATTAAAAGTGGAACTCAATTAAACCTAAAAATCCATTTGAGTTATATTAGATATATTTGATCCAAACACATAGTTTCTCAAATTAGAAGAAAAAATATAGATTTAGTCAGATGATCAATAATAACCTAGATTGCATTTTTATCTCTATGTGTCCTTGTAAGTCCCACAATGAAGTCAATGTATATATTTCTCCTTTCCTCTCTGGCACTGATAAATTTTTAAGCATCCCATTTGGTAACTGCCACTCTGCTTTTACTTGTTGAAATGTCAATCACTTCATGGTAAATTCTGCATTATCTCTTTTCAATTCATCCAACCAGTTATACTTTTGAAGATATATGTACATATTTGTGCTACGAGGATGAACTAAAAAAAGATCTGTGAGCTACACATAACAATTCATTCTTCAACTTAGAATCAAAATGACCACATAATCTTTTCCAAAACCTCAAAAAAAACGTAATTAAGGTTAAATTCAAGAATCATACCCGTTTTAACCAATTCAAACTTTTTCTGTAACATTCCATTTTCTTTCTGTTCTAGCATAATTATGTCTGACAAATATGACTGTACTAAATCCTGAAAAAAAAAATTGAGGAATTTCCGGCACAAAAACTACCAAGATAAATTTTATCAAATCATTCACTAAAAGGTCACGTTCTAATAGTATCATGGTAAATGTATAATTATTTTTCCAAATCAATGAATTAACCACACTATTTTCTTTTCCAGAATGGTAATGAATCATGTAATTATAATCCTTAATTAGTTTCAGACTTCTTCTTTATATCATGTTTAATTCCTTATATGTAAATATATACTTCTTAATTTTATGGTCAGTATATATTTCACATTCTACACATTATAGATGATGCCTCCAAATGTTTTTTGAAAAAATAGTAGTAACTAATTCCAAATAATTTTTAGGTTAATTTAACTCATGAGGTTTCAAATGATGTGATTCATAAGGAATTACCTGATCATTCTTCATCAGAAAACAACCATGTCCCTTCAATTAAGCCTCATTGTAGATGAAATATTCACTACTTTTAGAATGAATGGTCATAACTAAATCATTCACCAATATTCATTTCAATTTCTAAAAACAATAATCAAATTATTTTTTCTAGATGATTTCAACTCCTTTTCATGTTAACTTAGTCAGTGGCTAGATAACCATTCAATGTTTTCAACAAACATCATGTATTTTCCAACCAAAGAAATAAAACTATGAATCTTAGTTATATTTTTGGGTATTTTCCATTCATTAACATATTTTTTATTATGATCAATAGTTATCACATCTTTAGAAACAATGTTAACATGGAAAGAATTTTTTTGCAGCCGAAATTCACACTTTCTGAATTTTCCATACAATTTATTTTCATTGAGGGTTTTTAAAATACCCTTATTTGTTTTTCATGTTCCTGTTAAATTTTAGAATATTCCAAAATTTCATAAATAAACACAACCACAAACCTATCCAAAAACTCATGAAATAGTCTATTAATAAGATACATGGATACAACAGGTGGATTAGACAACCCCAATGGTATAACAAAAAATTCATAATGAGAATATCAAGTAAAAAACAAAATCTTCAGGATGTCTACATCCTTTAAATTCAAATGATGGTACCACGACATTAGTTCAACCTTCAATAAATATTTTCCACCCAGGATTTGATCAAAAAAATAATCAATATGTGGAAAAGGATACTTTTTTTAAGATTAGTGTTCTTAAATTCTCTAAAATAAATTAAAAGTCTCATTGAAAAAAATTTATTTTTAACAAACAAGACAAGAGCACTCCCTGGAAAAGAGCTTGGTTGAATGATGCCTTTATCTAATAATTCTTACGACTACTTTTTAAATTTCATAAGTTTCATTTGATCTATTTGATAATGGGGTTTAGATATTGGCTTTGCATCTAAAACTAATTCAATAGTAAAGTCAACCTCTTGATCTAGAAAAACACTAGACAAATCATCTATAAAAACATCTAGGTATTCATTTAGTAATGGCAGGTCATTAATCTAAATAGATCCCTTATATTCAATAATATGATAAAGATAACATTAATTTCCTTCTTTTATCATTTTATTAGAATCCTCATATGATGTCAATGGTATGGGTTCATTCCTGTACACAAATTGAAACTCTTTCTAATAAAACTTCTTTTACACTATAATATATCTTATCCTGATGAAAAGAAATCCATCCCATACCTAGAATAACATCAAAATTCACTAGAGGAAATACAGAATGGTTTGTAGGTAAACTCGTTCCACATACAATGATGGGTAGATTATTATAATTTATGTTTTCCCCAATATTTCCTCTAGATGTTTTTACCATGACATATAGTTTAATTACATGAGTTTAAATTCCTAATTTTGGAGAAAATTTCTCAGAAATGGAGAATTGTGTAGACCCAGAATTAAACAACACATTTCAGAAATCTATAAAAATAAGAAAAGTACATGATACCACTCTAATTGAAGGCTCAACATATATTGAAGTTTTTTTAAAGTATTTTCAAAACCTTCAGCTTCCAATCTTTCTGATTTTCTGCCTGAGTTACAAGCTTCGATCATACATTTTCAAAATGACCCAATTTCTTACAGTTAAATAATCTCAGAACTAGCTTATCATTAGTTTTTTGATCATTTTCCTTGCACTTGTGGGACATGTTCCTAAATATTACACATCGTTATCATTTCTTATAATTTACAAGGAATTATAAAATATGCCTTTTACCACACTTTTCACAAAAAGGGTAATGGATCTTCTTTACTCCATATTTCATTGATGAATTCTTCCCCAATGCCTGCCAACCTGTAATCTTCTTATTCTTGTCATCTTGAGGAACATAAATGTCTTCAAACTCCATATCAACTTTTTCAACAAAATGAAAAAATTTCTCATTGCTTTTTAACTATCATTAATCTAATGAACATCATAAAAAAATTCAACCCAAATTAAAATCTATTTATTTCACTATTAAAATTCGGAGTAAAATATTGAACATACCTATCCAGTCTTGTAAAATTTTCTTCATATGCTTCCAGAGAATCAAAATCTGTATACTTTAGTTCCAAGAATTGTTTCCGTATTCTGAATTGAACAGTTTTAGTAAAATATATTTCCAAAATAAGACTTTAGAATCATCCCATTCAAGACTATCATGATCATATCATTATCTGGTATTCATAACCAAATAATTCCACTAGTCAGATTCACCCTCAAAATGATAAATATCTAGTACTTCCTTTTCAAATTCTGAACATCCCATGAAATCAAATATATTTTCAAAGTCATTGATACATCCTTTGGCTATCACTAGATATGTCATTCCACTGAATGTTGGAGGATGTTGCATCATACAATTCTCCACAAAAGACAATTTACATTATGGTAGGTCAGGTTCCTCTCTATCATGGATACCACCACCATTTATGGTCTTATTCAACTAAGCCATTGATGTCCCAAACTATTCTGTTCTGATTCCCACCATTCTAGCCTATATATTCGGAAAGATATCAGCCTATTGGTGCCTTCCAACTTCACCTTCCCTTTTTCATCTCTGAAAAATAATTCTGAATAGACATATCACAGATTAATAAACATGTTAATTTTTAATTTTTATATAATATCAAATGAAACATAGAGTAAAAATAATTTATTTTATTCAATTAACATCATCCTAACCCCTAAAGTTATCTAAACCATACTCGGATACCAATTATAAGGACCAAACCTTAATACATTACATAATCCTATTTTATAGAAAAGAGAATACAGTATTACACATTAATGATCTTTATAGGTTTATAGTATTAGATAATTAAGACATAAAAAATACAGTACATCTCATAATCATACATGTGGATACAATTAAAACCGTATCTGTTTTTTTCAAATATAAAACTTTCCAAATAAAGAATAATTTATTTGACAAATAATCATGACATTTAAATTGTCTTCTTTATTTATATTAAAAATCCTTATAACCTATGAACAAAATTTATAAACTTGGTATGATGACAAAAATCTCAGTAAGGTATATAATGAAATAAATCATTAGTCAAGTAATAACATAAAAACCAATAAATCCCATTTCATAAAACTCATTAACATACATAGAAACATATTGTGGTTTACATTTGAAATATTTACCATATAACTCTTACATTCATAGTTACACATGGAAAACCCATTCAATCAACTTCTATCTCTAAAGTACCCAATGCATTGGAGAGCTATAATTGGGCTCACTGGTAGATATCTTGAGCTATAATGGGCTCAACCAAACATATCATGAGCTATAATGGGATCGAACCAACATATATTGAGTAATAAAGGGCTCAACCAAACATATATATTCCCAATGAAAATTTCATTGTAATAAATGCTTAGTAAATCTGAAAAAACAACTCGTTCCATGTTTATAAAAAAACATTCTTTTTGAATTTCATTAAAGAGACTTTTAAATGGATTTAAAAAGGAAGATTCAATAAAAATATAATTGGAGTGATAATTAATATAATTGAAAGGATATGTGTATATACTATAAATAAAAATAATACAACAAAATATGAAGTAAATTAATTACACAAATCATCTCAAATACCACATAATGAATAAAGTATAAGGTTAGCCCAAAGAATGGAAATTTGGTTAAAAATTTCCTTACTTCATGTTCTTCTTACTTAAAACGATTTTAACCCTCATATATAATAGTTAAAATAGTTTAATTAATATATTAAAGAAATATATTCATGTTTATAACACCTTATATGACAATTTCATAAAATAATTTCACCATTTAATTATTAGTATTTTGTTCCTTCCATTGTTTCGGGTGCATTCTTTACATGATTTACATGGCCAGTTTGTAGTTGATTTTCTTATTGTATGGAAATGAAATTACATATGTGGAATGAAATGGTATTAATACGTACCAATAATATTAAATTATTCTATAAATCATTTAGGATATATGGTATGATGATAAATCATTAGATAAATCTTTCATGATATCTGTTTAGTTCATTTTGGCGGTTTTTTTATAATCACGAACTAGTTTCATTATATAACATTATATTACATGTATATGTTAACTCCATAACATGAAAGAGGATATATAATAAAATTTATAATATGTTTCAAAAAGAATAATGGCTTTACAATCATTTTTGAAGGAAACAATAGAAATTGAAAACACATCGTCCATGATTTTGGTAAATTGGCACAACACAGACAGTATTTTAATTTTTAGAATAAGTGGAATAAGATGGGTTGAATGATGATGGATTTTTCCATAAAACTGATAAAAATACTGAATATATATAATACTAGAGATTTCATGCCTCTCAGAAAAATAAGGATAAGATGGTATGAGAAAAAAAAATTGAAAAGTAAATAGGAGAAAATGAAACAGGATTATTGCCTCTTGATTTCTTCTCCTTGAAATCCTTTTTAAGACCCTTGGTTTAGGCTTTTTTATGAGAGTAGTATGTCTAGTACATGGGTAAGGTTATTGGAGAGAGTATTTGGTAGAACTTATACATGAATCATGGTTTGAGTGGTGTGAGAGGAAGAGAAGGTGAGGGTGGTATTTATATTAGAGGGGAGGAGGGGTTTTACATTATTTAAATCATTAGTTTAATATTTTTTCAAAATAATATTAATAGTATTGATTCATGTGACCCAAATAGTAATAATTTAATGTTAGTTCAATATAATGGCCATTAAAACCATCCACGACTCAATCATGATGCATAAATTCATTTATTTAGCGTCTTTTGTTAGTTACCATGTTTCGCTATTCAACAAATATTCATGTATTCCATAAAAATACATATAATTCACTACAACCATTCTTTATCATGTTGAATTCAAAAAATAATCCCATTTTATCAAAATAAATTTCTAAATATGAGAAAAATGATTTTTAATTAGAATCCTATTTTATTCAAAAAATAATAATTTTAATCAATAAATCATTTTATAACACCTAGAAAAATTAATCAAGGTCTCATAAAATTATCTTATAACCATAATATAATAAAATAGTAATTTATTATTACACTTTATGAAAATAAATTTTCAATTAAATTATTTAAATAATCACATAATTTTAATTTAATATTTAGACCTAAAAAATACCAACACTTAGATAATGATCATATTATCATTTAAAATATGCCTTATTAATATACATTGATGGGTGAGGTTAATATAAATTTTGCTGATTTACTATTCATAAGGTTCATATTACTGTTCATACGGGTCTGTTACAGTCCATAATATTATGTTAATATTCAACAAAAACATTGTTGGTCTTATGAGACTCCAAATAACATACTGGCCGCAACCATTTATATCTATTTTTTTTGAATTTCAGAAAATGATTGAAACAAAATTATGCTTAAAATATAGTTTGTAACTATCTAATTAAAGCATAGTGTCATTATGTGGGGACATAGTTTTTCATGCATTAAATTAAATTTATTGGTAAAACCTTGGGGTGTCATAGATTTGATCAATAATGGATAGTTGGGAAATTATTTGTTAATAGTGTTATAACATTACTTTTTAGATTACCATGTCCATCATTTCCATGTCCAAGAAGATTGGATCAATTTTAATCATAACCATATATAGGGGTTTCTAGTCATTTATACTAAGATAATCTCCTACGTTTATCCACATACTATTATAGAAATGTGTAGAAAAATCATAATTTTTTATTATCACTAACCACCTTAGTCCTTTCAAATTGAGATATTTTTATTTGAATATATACATAAGGCATTTATTATCCTTAAATATGTCACTTTTCTCCTCATAAAGATAATTCACCCAAATATTCAATATAAATTTCATTATTGCTACTTCCAAATCATGTGTTGGGTATTTATTCTTATTTTTCATTAATTGGTGGGAGGCATAGGGTATCACATTTCATCTTGCATGATTACGAAACCCAGTCCTTTTTTTAGTCACATCACCATAGATTAAAAACACATTCCCCCTTGTTATTAATGTGAGCATAGGTGAAACCAATTTCCACTTATTTAAATATTTTATGCTCTCTTCATATTCATTAGTTTGGAAAAACATCACTTTTCTCAATGTTATCTTGGTTAGTGGGATAAAAAATCATGATAAGTTTATCAAAAATTGATGATAGTCCCCATCTAATACAAGGAAACTATGGATCACTATCAAAGATGTTGATCTATGGCACCATTCAATTAGATATGTTTTCAATGGATCTATAGATATACATTTTTTATTGACAACATTCCCCCATAATGTTACTTACTCTATTCAGAACTCATATTTTCTATACATCACGCATATATTTTCCATCCAAAATGTCTTAGTTAGACCATTAAAATGCTCCTCATCTTCCTCCTCAATTTTAGATAAGATAATAATTTTCTCTATAAAAACTATTATAAATTTATTGAGGTATTCACTAAATACTCTATTCATTAACTTTAAAAATATTGTTGACACATTTTTGAGTCCAAATGGAATAACTATGAACTTATACTGCATGTATCTTGTACAGAAAGAAGTCTCAGGGATGTCCACCTTCTTTATTTTTTGTTGATAATATCCTGACTAAAGTTCCACCATAGAGAAATACTATTATCGATATATATGATCAAAAATTTAATCAATATGTGGAGGGGGGAACTTGATCTTTATCATTGTCTTGTGATGCTCATGAAAATAAATTTAGATTTTCATTAAACAATCCATCTTATTAAGGAAAAAAACTAGTCCACCCAAGAGGGAATCAATTGGGAATATAAACCCTTTATGTGGATTCAAATTTATTTTCTTATTAAGATCGACAAGTTAAAAATTTACCATTCTATGTAAAATCTGGGACCTAGTATAATCTCAATCATGAAAACTATATTTTCTCTATTAGGAACACTAAAAAATTATTTGGGAAATGCATTAGTGTTTTAACTCAAAATAGGCATGTCATTAAATATGATATTTTTCTTTGACATAGTAATTTGAGAAAGATATGCTTGATCATAATTCAATAATACGCCTTCTTAAGATGATGATTCTAAATTAAACACATCATCGTTATTGAAATTTTATTGAATAACGAGGTGATATTAAATATGGATGGTTATTTAGTTCTCTTGTAATTTTAAGATTTATCAATCTATGTAAAGTATATTCATTCGTAGAATACAACTGAATTTTACTAAATAGAATATCACAATGTTCTCTAGTAAACCCTTCTGATAAATATTTAATGGGGATATGTTATATACTTGGGATGAAATAATTTCCCCATTTTCAATTTTCATTGATATCTTGACTTATATATTTTAAGGTGGTGTTTGAATAGTATAACTAAACATTCATGACATGAATTAATTTACAGAAACTTATTAATATAGTCTATTTGATGTTCAGGAATGGATAATAATGCTTCCCCTGATTATTTGATTTTGGTTCTAATCATTTACATAATCCAAAATAGACATATGGTTGAGAACATTAAAAACTATTGAACATATAAAAGGGAAACTATGAACATTGAAGGGAAAACACATAAATGAAATGCATTCTTAACCTATGGATTTTATATTTTCAATCTAATTTATGCATGTTCAATTTCATAATATAAACTTTTATGGTAATTTTGGTTCCCTTTATTATGGTTCGTAAATATATTTTGAATTTACAAATGAATATCCATTAGGACTGTCAAACCAAGTGTGAATAAATATATATATATCATGAATTTATTAATGATCAAGTTAATACCCAATTCATTCTTTTCATGGTTATTACACCTAAGTAATATAGCATCTAAGACACATCCACATGTTGTATCTAGATAGTGATTTTTTATGGGAATCCACTCACTCTATACTTTATTAAAATTTATTGATTTTTTCTTATTTTTATTCATATGAATTAGGATTTGACTATGTTTTTCTAATCCTAATACCTAAAAATAACTATACCTTTCTCTGATACCAACTAGACAACCCAAACCTTTTATACACTTTAATTCATGACTAATTATTAAATATACACATAAAAAATCCCATAAGATCAAGAGTCCTAGTTTTTTCATGAAACTAGATTCATAGCACATTATCTTGAAATATTTATACCAAAACATTATTAAAAACTCCGTAACATTCTCAAAAAATCCATTTATATACTAATTCAACAAGAGTTAACCTAGTTACAATAATAATAAATGGGTGTGCTATAAATCATAGTTAAGGAATAATCGAAGAATAACACGATGAATGTAATACATGTGATTAAGAGTCGTATCAAGAAAACATTAAACAGGTAATAATCACTAAAATGAAAATGAAATCATGATATAAGATTATAACATCAAAGAATGATAAGAATATGGACAAAACATAAAACATGAAATAATAAGCATAATTCAAGGCTAAAATTTGAGAAATCTTAAACTAATGTATGTATTATATCATATCATACACCATTCAGTGTATCTCATGAGATAAAAACATTACCTAATACATGGGAGTTCTATATAATTCTACTCCCATCTATCACGTTCATATTATGTGCATGCATTTGTGTGACACATAGATCATTTAACATAAGAATTTAATTTGTAAATTTTAATATAATTATTAAATAGGGTGGTGAACTAATTGAAATTCAATAATCAATGTAGTAATGGTAATTTTATATGAATACATTTGACTGTAAATGTGTATTGGTATTCACTAAAAAAATTAGAAATGAAAAATAAAGGGATACGTTTAACAACATATTGGGTGTGCATAAAGTTTCATGGGAGGTTTTAATGAAAGTGGAGGTGGGGTATCATTACTTGGGAATCATAATGATAGTAAGTTGATGTTTAAAAACACATTCCATCATGAAAAATTGTAAATAAATATTCTGATTATATATATATTTTTTTAATTAAAATGAAGAGTATAAAATCCCTTACATTGAGAGGATGGTTCTAGACGTTTGTGAAAATATTTTTAGGAGATTAGAAACACATTGGGATGGATTTAGATACGGATAGGGAGAGTAAATCAGTGATAATTGGGTTTTGAGTCAATTGCATTTGGAGGTTGGGTGGGTATTCATACAAAAAGAGAGTGGAAGTCATTATTAATTTCGATCATAGGATTTGGAATCAATATGATAAAATAATAAAAACCCCAAACCTTCCCATGGATTTTTCGAATGTATTTTTTTAAGAAGAGTGGTTTAAAATATTTTTTATATCTAAGAAATTAACTTATTAAAATAATACCATTAATGATGGATATAACGAAATAATTTTAAAACCTTATAATATAATAAAGGATTTTGAGAATTCATTAAAGGTATATAAAATTAACCAAATAACTTCAACAATGAATTTTTTCAAAAGTAAAATATATTTTTGGTGATGGATTCTATTTATAGTATTTATTACATCATTTTTGATAATATGATTTCATAATAAATATTTTATATTTAAACTGTATTTAATTTTTACCGAATGTTTTTAATATCTCAGAAAATTATGAAAAATATAACCATTGGCTAATTTGTGGTTCTAAATTTAAAAATTATATTTTTTAATAAAAATAAATATATTAATATAAGAATTTACACTTTAAATTAAGAATACTTATTTAGTGTAAAATACTTGTTTTATGAATCTAACAACTTTATAATCCTTAAAAATTACATTGGACTTCATTAATTTATATGAACATTTATATACAAATAAAATTTATTTAATAATAATGTATTAAGAAGATAATGTTTTTTCAAAAAATCATGAATTTATCAATAATAGAATTTTAATTAAATATATATTTTTTGAGAAAAAAATTGATTTATTTGTATCAAAATCTAATTTTTATCAAACTCATTATATAATCATTTGTAAAAAATAATATGAGATAAATATAATCATTATTTAATTAAAAATAAAATATAAAATTAACATTACTATGATCTAGATACATAACCCATTTTACACCAATTTATTCTATAAGGGTAATGTCTGCGATGGTGGTGATTTCTTAGGGTGGTTCAGCAAACAAGGTATGTGTTGTGATCTCTATGAGAATAAACTTATCCCATGCATGGTTTCCTTAGAACTTTAGTTGTTAAATATTTGAATGGTCTTGGTCAATGGAAAAAACTATAGCTTCCATAACACCTAAAAGCTCCAAGAAATATGAATCATATGGTATGGTCAAACTATTTGAGGTAATATCTTCTTCCATATTTGTCAATTAAACATTATCATAACCCCTAATATATATTAATCTTAATAATCAAAGTACAACGAATATGTTATCAATGGTTATAATGTTTAATGGTAGATTAAATTTTACTGGATATATTTTATAATGACATTAAAATAACCAATATAGAGCATTTATTTTCTATAAATACATTACTTATTAAGTAATTTATTTATTCAAAAAGGAAATTCATTTATTAAAGATTATTTCATTACATTTTGAAGGAAAGATCAAGTCTCCAATGTGTGCAACATCTTCTTATAAAGTTTTTATTTTTAATCTTACTCTTACTATTACCTTATAAACATAATAATATGATGGATTCAGTATCATTAGTATACTAAGATGTGGTTATATTAATGGTTCAACCCTTATTTATTATTTTCCATCCACATGGAAAAACAAAGTAACATCAATTGTGTGTGTGTGTGGATTGTCACCTCTACGAAGAATCATTTTTTTCTTATTTTTTTCATTAGTTTTCCAAAAATATTAAAATATAGTTAAATATAGTGACAACATAAAACTATTACCATTATTCTACTATTTATAAGGAGCCAATCTTATTACATTGCATAATCTGGAATTTTAGTCAAGAATTAACTTCTTTTCATATTGTGGATGTTTTCAATTTTGGAGTTTTAGATAATTTAGATATAATACATACATAGCATTCCACATTCATATAGAGCGTATACCACAAAACAGTATCCATTTCTTTAAAAATATATAAATTTTCAAATAAAACATGTTTACATTGATGAATATTCAAAAAAATAAACATGGCTTCCTTATTTTTCTTACATATCCTTATATCCTATGTAAATAATTTAAAAACTCTAGATGAGAACAAAAATATCATTATTGTATATAAAAATAAGGAAAGAAAACATTAGTCCCATAATATTTTTAATGTATGAAATCATTTTCAAAAATACATACTTGTCACCCATATAAACGTACTTTTTGAAACATGAGATTATCATGGAATTTCAAAAAAACATATAGAAAATAAATAGAACCATAAAGGTATCATGGGAAATTACTTACATAATATTTTAAATCTCTAGGATACTTTATAATTTGTAACCGTCCCAGATACCTTACAATGTAACCCTCAGAACTACCTTATTGTGTAACCATCACAATTCCACTAGGAGTAAGCATGCGACCGACCTCCAAATTGCACATAACAAATTAATTGAAGTGAGATATAGTTCCCACCTTCCACTAAAAAAATTCCCAAGAACCATAACAATAACTTACTGTATTACTAATTCCATAAAAACATTTCTTTTGAATTTTGTAAAACAAAATTTTAAAAGAGGGTTTTAAAAGAAAATCCTCTTAAAAATAACATATAATTGATATCAGAATAAATAAAATGAATGGAATATGTATATACACTATATACAAACCTAAAAAACATAATATAATCATAAATTAATCACATAAATTATTTTCTTCCAATATAAATAATGAAGTAGAAGGTTTACCCAAAGAATGGAAATTGGGGTTTGAATTTCCTTACCTCGGGTTTCTCTTTCTTAAAATATGTTTAAACATCATGTATAATGGTTAATAGGTTGTTATTAATATATTATTGGATAATAGTTTTTTTATAATACATTATATGATCTTTTTATTACATAATTGCATCTTTTAATTGTTACTATTTTGTTCCACCCATTGTTTTGGGTACGTTCTTTATATGATTTCCATGGCAGGTTTGTATATGATTTTCTTGTCATATGGAAATGAAATTCCATAAGTGGAATATAATTTTATTGATATGTTTCTAGAATATATAATGATACCATACATCATTTTTTATCTTATATGATGATGGATCGTCAAAAAAACATTAATTATGTTTTTTAGATAATTTTTTGCAGTTCCTCGATAATCGTGAACTTGTTTCATTATATAATATAATGTCATGCATAGAAGTTCAATACAGAACATAAAAAAGGATAAAAATTTTGATTTACATTCTTATTAATCCATTGAAAGGGTTCTATGATCAGCTTTAGGGATGTAATGGAAATTTGAAACATTTCGTCCACGATTTTGGAAAATCAGCACATCACGGACGGTGTTTTTATTTTCAGAATAAGAGTAAGATGAAAGGAAGAAAGATGATGAATATTTTTCATTAACACGATTACATACATAATATATATTATTCTGAAGATTTAATACCTCTTGTATAAGTATAGATGAAGATAGTGTAAGAAAAAAAGGAGTTGGAAAGAAAACACATCAAGAAAGAAGAGAATTCTTTTGATCTCCTCTCTTTGAGATCCTCCTTAAGGCCTTTTGTTTTGGCCTTTTGTTGAGACTAGAAGGTCTTGGACATGGATAAGATACAGAGTGTGGAAAATTGGCTGAACATAAATAATGATCAAGTATTGAGATGTGTGGGTGGAAGAGGGTAATGAGGGTGGTATTTATAGTGGAGGAGATTAATGAATTTACATTATTTTAATCATTATTAAAATAGTTTTGCTCAAGACTATGAATAGTAAGTATTAATGTGAACCAAAATAGTAATAATTTTCTTTTCTGTTCGAACCATGTGGGCTTAAATCATCCTTTTATCACCTATGTTGTAGTAAAACAAGTATTTAGCATTTTTAATAAATTATCATATTTTATTATTCATCAAAAATTCGCGAATTTCAAGAAAAACCCAAAAAATCACACTAAATATTTTTCAACAATTAGAATTAAAAATTTAACTAAATTATTTAATAATAATTTTCTAAATATTATTTATTTCATTTTTTTAAAAAATCATAATTTATTGAAAAATAACAATTTTAAATCTTTAACTCATTTTTAACACCTTGAGAAATCTATAAATATCTCACTATCCCATAACCTTAAGAAAATAAAAAATAATATGATTTCATATTCATAAGGGTCATATGAATATTCATATTACTATTCATAAGGGAATGTTACTCTTCACCAAAAAAATAAGTTGGTTATATCTAACTCCAAATAACATACTGATCAAAACAGTAGATTCCCGTTTTTGAAATTCAAATCATAGAAGTGGAAAAAATTAAAATATATTTATAATTATGTACTTAAAAAATTTTCATAAACATCATTTTTTTAAACCTCGGGGTTTTACATTATCCCTGACATTTGGAAATTGTTCCCTCGCAATTTTATTTACTTATTAAATAAGTTAGGGTACCTTTCCCTCATTGGATTTTAAGATTTCCATGTTTCTTATTTAACCATGTGGTTTCTCCACAAATCCATTACCTAATGGATTACCTTATTCTGCAATACATGTTCCCTTCGATCAAGAATCTGAATTTGTTTCTCTTTATAAGAATGGTTCTCCTTAAACTAAACTACTTTTGGACCCATGAATGAGATGAATCTGGAACATTCATTCACAACATCAAAACTTGAAAAACATTATGTACCTAAGATATACGTGGAGGAAATACTACTCGGTAGGTGACTGCTCCAACTTCCCCAAAATTTCATAAGGTCCAATGAACCACAGACTTAGATTTCCTTTCACACCAAAAAACAGAACACTTTTCTACAGTGAGATTCTTAGAAAAACATGATCACCTACCTCCAAAGAAAAGTATTTCCCCCTTTTTTCTACATTACTCTTCTACCTGATCTAAGCTATCCACATGTGTTTATGGATCATATTCACATTCTCAACCACTTGAACTACTAATTCTAGTCCCATAAACTTCTTTTCCCTGAATTTATCCCATAATTATGGAATTTGACACTACTTCCCATACAATTCATCAATTGGTGACATCTGTATACAGGAATGAAAATTTTTATTATAAGAAAAATCAAATAAGGAAATATGATGATCCCAACCGCCTTGGAAGTCAATCGAAAAAGATAAAAGAATATCCTCTAAATTCTAAATCATTTGTTCAGACTGCCCATCTAATTAAAGATGAAAATCTATACTAAAATTTATGTTTTTTCCCAATGACTTCTGAAGGCCCTTACAAATGTTAGAAGTGTACTTGTGATCCTAGTTAGATATAATAGAAATAGGAAATCCATATAACCTGATAATCTATTTTAGGTATAGTTGAGAAATATGATCCAAAGACATTTTATCTCAAATAGGGAGAAAATGTAAAGATTTATTCAGTTTGTCAATAATAACCCCTATTTCATTGTTACCATGAGATGTATTTAGTAGTCCCACAATGAAATCCATGGATATATTCTCCCATTTCCCCTCTCAAACTGGAACAGGATAAAGCACCCCCTTCGGTAACTACTACTCTTCTATAACCTATTGACATGTCAAACATGTCATAGTCAAATCAAGAATATCCCTTTTTATTCTATCACACCAATAATACTCCCAAAGTTCTTTGTGCATCTTAGTACTAATAAGATGAACTAAAAATAGAGAACTATGATCTTTACACAATAATTCTTTCTTCAACTGGGAATCATAAGGCACACGCAACCATTTACCAAATCATAAAACACAATCTTTATCATGGATAAATTCTGGAAACATTCCCTATTTAACCAATAAAACCTTTTTATGTAGCTCATGGTCTTCCTTCTACGGTTTCTTAATTCTCTCTAATAAAAATGACTACACAAAAAAATGAAACAAACCCGATGTATTTCATACACCAACAACTTCTATGACAAAATTCATCAAATCATTAATTAAGGGATCATGTTCCAAATTTAACATGGTTAATGGTGCATGATGTTTTCGACACAAGGCACATGCCACATTGTTTGATTTTCATGGATGGTAATTAATCATGATATCATAATACATCTTCATTTATATCTAGATTCTCCGCCTCATGTTTAATTTCATTAGTGTAAATATATACTTTATACTTTTATGGTTTTTATATATTTGACATTTAGCTCTCTATAAATGATGCCTCCAAATTTTCAAATCAAAAACCACAACTAACAATTACAAATAAATTGTGTGATAATTTAACTCCCAAGTTTTTAGTTTTCTTGTAGAATAAATAATTACCTGATCATTCTGCATCAAAACACAACCAAGTCCCTTCAATGATGCATCACTATTGATAACAAACTCACCATTTCAGGAAGTCATGGCCAAAACTGGATCATTCACCAATATATTCTTCAGTTCTTGAAAACACACATCACATTCCTCTGTCCAAACAAATTTAAACCCTTTTTGTGTTAACTAGTTAGTTGCCTAGATAAACATGCAATGTTTTTAACAAACCATCGATAATATCTTACCAATCCAATAAAACTATGAATTTTTGTAACATTTTTAGGTCTTGGTCATTCATCAACCACATTTTTTTCCAAGATCAACTATTATTTCATCTTTATTTACAATTTTCCAAGGAATGGAAATCTATTATATCCAAAAATCCAACTTTCTGAAATATACATACTATTTTTTCCTTTAGGGTTTTCAAAACAACCCTTAGATATTTCATAGACCCTTCTTTACTCTTAAAACAAATACCAAAATACCATCAATAAACACAATCACAAAATTATCCAAGAACTCATGAAATATTCAATTCATAAGATCCATGAATACAGAAGGTGGATTAGTTGACCCAAAAAATATAACAACAAATTCATAATTCCTATATCTAGTATGAAGATTCATTTTCAGGATGCCATCCACAATAACCTTCAACATGTGGTATTAGGATCTCAAGTCAATCTTGGAAAAGTACTAAGATACATGGAGCTGATCAAACAAGTAATCGATATGATTCCCTGGATTCTGGTTTTTAATCATGATGTTATTCAAGTCTCTATAATCATTTTAAAGTATCATTGAACCATATTTGTTTAATGAACAAAATAGAAGCACCCAATGGTGAAGTGCTTTGATGGATGATACCTTTATCAATCAACTACTGTAACTGATTTTTCAATTCAGTAATTCCCATTTGAGTCATTAAATATGGGGGTTTTGAAATAGGATTAGAATAGGGAAGTATCTCAATTTTGAATTCAACTTCTCAATCAGGTATGACTCTGGGTAAATCATCAGAAAAAACATCAAGTTATTCATTTACCACTGGCACATCATTAATCTGAACTATTCCCCCATTTTCGAAAATATGAGCAAGATAACAATCATTTCAATAAATAAAAGGTTTCTCACCTTCCTAATATGTGTTCAATTGTATGGTTTCATTCTTGTATACAAACTAAAACTCTTTTTGAAAAAAACTTCTTTATCTTTGTTGTCAATCTTACCATGATAAACATATATCCAATCCATTCCAAGAATCACATCAAACCTTACTAGGGAAAAAACTAAAAGGTTTGTAGGTAATGTATTTACACAGAACATGATAAAAATATTTTTATAATTCCTCTTTTCTATAATATACCCCCTTGGGTTTTAACAATAAGTTCTGGTCTTGTTTTATTGAGGTGATATTAACAATTTACTAGAAAAATACCCAAAAATAAAGGAATGTGTAGACCCCGTATCCATCAAAACATTAGAAAACACTGAGTAAAAAAATATGGTACCTAACACAACACCAATGGATGACCCTATGTTTTCCAATGTAGCGCAAAGGATCTTACTATACCTTTATACTTATAGTATAGATTGTTTACATCATTCAGATCTCACTTTGGGTAGACAATTTCATAATGACCATTTGCCCCAGATTTAAAATACTTAATCGTTTGCTTATCAGAATTAGTATAAGGATCATTTTAATTAAAATCTTGAGCCATATGTCCAAACTTACAACATGGAAAACACCTCTCGGTTTTGGTAAGGCATTCCCCAGGGTGCTTCTGGCCACACTTTTTGCAAATTGTAAACTAGAATTTCTTACCATCATATTTCTTCAGTTAATTAATACCCATCACTTTCCATCTAAACCCCTTATTCTCTTTTTTTTCAAAGTGCAATTGAAAATCAGAAAACTATATATCAACCCTCTCAGTACATCGGACAAGTTTATCATAACATTTTAATTCATGGTAGGAATATTCCCTTCGATACCTTGGATTTAATCTTGAGTAAAATCAATTTATTTTCCTATCAAGATAAAGAATATGATTTGGATCATACCTCATCGGTTGGGTGAAGTTTGATTTAGACACAGACTATTAATAATCCTATTATTTCTTTAATTAAATAAAATATTCTCCATCTTATGTTTCACCACCATAGGAAAATATTTTTTCAAGGAAAATACTTTTAAATTCATCCCACTCAAAGGCATCAACCTCCTCTCTATCCTTAATATTTTGGGTCATTTACCACCACTGGTCATCTTCACCTTCAATACCATAAGTGGAAATACTTACATTTTATTATCTTAACATCCCATAACATCTAATATCTTTTATAGGTCATTAGTCTATCCTTCATCCGTTACTAGGTTCAAAGATCCACTAAATGCGAGAGGGTGTTCTCTCATAAAATGTTCCTCTATTGCAATGTTCCATTGTGGCACCTCTGGTTGTTATCCTGCATACATTCTTCCAATATTTATTTCATGGGTTAGATAAGCCACTATAATCACAGTCTTTACTATTCCAATTCCTACCAATCTTCAATACAGATTCATTAGGATCTCGTTTTTTCGGTGTTTCTCATCTTTACCTTCCTTGTTTCTTCTACAAAAACCAATTCTGAATAAATATATCTTAGTCAATGAAACATGGTAATATTTAAATTATATATCATTATAAATTAACAATAGAGTAAAAAATTATTTATGGTATTATATTATCATCATCCTAACCCCTACATTTATCTAAACTATCCTCTGATACCAACTATAAGGACCCGAACTTATTAAAATACATAATCCTAAATTAGAGTCAAGAACTCACTTCATTTAGTATTAAGGATCGATTCAAGTTTATATTTTAACATAATTGTTATGTAATAAATAAATAACATTCCACATTCATATAGAGGTTATACAACAAAAAAAGTTCCCATTTATTCCAATATATAACATTTTTCAAATAAAATATATTTTATTTGAATTTTTTTTTAACTTTTAACATGGATTCCATATTTTCATACACATACATATAACCTGTCAAAATCATTTGACAACATGGGATGACCACAAAAAACATAGTAAAGGATATAAAAATAATGAAAGAAAACATTTGTCCAAGAATTCTTGTAATGTGTGAAATCATTTTCAAAAATACATATGTGTAACCCAAATAAACTTCTTTGTGAAACATGAAATTTCAATGAGATTTATAAAAAACATATAGAACATAAATAGAACCATAAAGTTATCTTTTTGAATTACATAAAAAATCATCGATTTTTCTTTCAACCTTTAAATTTATAACTCTCACGACAACCTTACAATGTAACTCTCACTGCTACCTTATTGTGTAACTGTCACAGTTACACATGGAGTAACCATACAGTCGACCTCCAACATACACATACCCAAGGAACTGTAGTTAGTTATAGGTCCCACCATTCATCATAATAAATTCCCAAAACCCATAACAAAATAAAAAACATGAATAATTTCATAAAAACATTGCTTTAGAATTTTGTAAAATAGAATTTTAAAAGAGGGTTTTAAAAGAAAATACCCTTTAAAATAACATATAATGGATATGAGAATCAATATAATGGATGAAATATGTTTATTCATTGTAAATAAACACAATAAAACATAAAATAATCAACAATTTATCACATAAATAATTTTAATACCATATAAATAATGAAGTAGAAGGTTAACCCAAAGAATGGAAAATGGGTTATAAATTCCCTTACCTTGGGTTTGTCTTAATTAAAACATATTTAAACCTAATTTATAATGGTTAAAATAGTTTTATTAATATCTTAAAGAAACATTTTTATCTTTATAATACCTTATATGATAATTTCATTACATAATGTTACCCTTTAACTATTAGTATTTTGTTCCTTCAATTGTTTTGGGCCTGTTCTTTATATGATTTTCATGGATGGTTTGTATTTGATTTTATTGTTGTGTGGAAATGAAATTATATAAGTGGAATTAAATGGTATTTATATGATTTCATAATACATAATGATACCATAAATAAATTTTTTCTCATATATGATGATGGATCATTTGATAAAACATTAATGATGTTTGTTTAGATCATTTTTGTTGGTTCCTCGATAACCAGGAACTTGTTTCGTTAAATAATTTAATTTCATGAATATATGTTCTGTAGGGAAAATAAAATATGTTATAAAATATAAGTTACATTATTATTTTACAGTTAATAGGGTTTAATGATCATCTTTGAAGGAAGTAATTGAAATTGGAAACACATCATCCTCAATTTTGGTAAATATGAACATTGTGCATGGTGTTTTTAGTTTTGGAATAATAGGGAGAGGAGAGGAAGAAAGTTGATGAATATTTTTCATTCCCAGGATATAATAAATTATATATAATATTATTTAGATTTCATACCTCCTGGATATGTGTAGGGGAAGAGATTATAAGAAAATAAAGGAGTTGGAATGAAAACACATGAAAAAGGAAGAGAATTCTTAATCTCGATCTCTTCTCCTTGAGATCCTCCATAAGGCCTTTTTATGACCTTTTGGTGAGAAATATAGGTCTTGGAAAAGGGTAAGAGACTTGGGGAGGGAATTTTAATAACATAGACAATTCTCAAGGCTTGGGATGTGTGAGAGGAAGAGGGGAATGACAATGGTATTTATAATGGAGGAGAGGAGGGATTTTACGTTATCTTAATCATTATTATAATATTTTATCCCAAGTCTATGAATAGTATAGATTAATGTGACCCCAAAAAGTAATAATTTAATGTGAGTTATAACCATGTGGGATTCAATTAGCCTTTCATTTCCTATGATGTAGTAAAACAAGTATTCATCATCTATCGTAATTTATCATATTTTACTATTCATTAAAAATTCAAGAATATCAGATAAATACAAAAACATCACCCAAAACATCTTTTGAATTGTAGAATTAAAAAAGTAAATAATTTTTTGGAAAATATTTTTCTAAATATTGTTAATTTTATTTTTAAATAAAATCCTAATTTATTCAATAATAACAATTTTAAATTTATAACTCATTTTTAAGACCTTGAAAAATTAATCAACATCTCATTATCTTATAACCATAATAAAATAAAATAATAATAGGATTTAGTATTCATAAAAGTCATAATACTATTCATATTACTATTCATAAGGGTATGTTACTATTCACCTAAAAAACAAGTGTGTTCTATGAGACTCTAAATAACATACTGATCACAATCACAGATGACCATTTTTTAAAATTCAAATCATAAAAGTAGCAAAACAATATTAAAAGGATAATTATAACTATCTACAAAAAATGATATTTCATGAATTTCAATTTGTTTTTTTAAAACCATGGGGTGTTACACTAAGATAATGATATTCTTTAAAAATAAATACCTCCTTAACCATAATAACCCATTTATTTAAAGAGTATTCGATATTGGGTCATTTTAACCACCTATATGCATGATTCATTAAAAATATATCATGAATGGATCTAGGAACATAAATACTAATATTAATATTTAAAATAATAAAGCCATAATTTTTATATGGTTATAGAAACATTATATTTTTTATTTAACTTATTATTAAATTGCCTTTTTCATTCACTAAAATCCCTTAAATAATCCAACACCAATTCAATTTTTATTTATCATAACTAAAACATTTATTTAATGACATAATATATTTATAAATAGATATAAGATATATATTAGAGTTTATTAATTGATATATTAATGATCAACCTGACACCAAATAATTGGTATCGACATCATCATTATTGAATGTGTGAAATTAGATAATGTTATTACCATGTCCTAGTTGAAGTAAGCTATAACTATCCAATATACACATAATAAATTCTTATAAATGATGGATATAGAAATTAAAATATATAAATATAGTTATGAAATATATTATTAAGGTATCTATGTTTTTTTATTTGATTTTATAGTTTCAACCACTAATTAAGGAAATAAGGTGAGGGGTTCTCATCTCAACTTCTCTTTAATGGGACCTGTTTCAATGTTATTCAACAATTTCTTATTTATAACATCATTGTTATAGAGACCATTTTTTTCAAACATTAGCATTGCATAAAATTTCCAGAAGGCTTAAATAATTATACAAATAGACTTCCAAATATTGTACTAGTATTGTCCCTTTAGAAACATGGAAACATAAACACTGATATATAAATGGGATACATCATCAATCATTATTTTATTCTTGACCAGGACCCTTATTAGAGACATCACAAATAATAATTATCCTCATCACCTAGGGAAGGAAACATAAAATGGGGTGAGATCAATTTCTCAGTAACTGTACAAGAAGAGATATGTTTGCTTAAACATTAAAATATGTGTATAAGAACATGATCATTAAAATAAGAGATATTAACCAATATATCAAAGATAATAAAAAAGTAATCATGGAATAATGATTTTCATTTCAAAGTACATGAATCAAAAGGATATAATGAACATACGACATGAAATCATAACATAGGAATAAAATAAGGAATTGTGGAAGACACATAATCATATATAATAAATTCTATGGAAATAAATGCATTTATTCTGAGACCACCCAAGTGTACAAAGTTATTTACTGAACTGGGTACACCCATATTCCATCCCTATATTTATAAAATTAGGTACAACCCCATTCTAACCCTGAATTTCTAAACTAAGTTCATTTTCTATTCAATCCTTGTAAAAAAACCAAGTTCCTTTGTCCTTCCAACCATCTCTATATCAGAAGATATAAATCTTTAACCAATTCATTAGAGGTAGATATAGGTTCCACCCATCTCATAGTGAAATCATACATACATGTGCCACATGATCATTAAAAAGCATATCATAACACATGAAATGAAATGGATTTTATAAACATGTAATCGTATCATAACCTATGGAAAGGTAAAGGTTTCATAATAATTTATTCATAAACATAACCCATGAAAATAAGCATGTTTCAAAAATCATATAACCTGTGAAATAGAAACAAGCTTCACAAACATCATGCCATAAAAATAGAATCCATTCCAAGAAAAAATATGAATGAAAACATTGAATAACTTACCCATAAACAAATTATTAACACAAATGTATTTAACCATAGATGGGAAATAATTTTTAAATATCATTGTTGACGCTCCGTTCCGTCACAAAGTTCAAAGAATGAAAAAGGGAAATAACATAAGCAAGAAGAGTGTCACTATTTGAAGAAATGTCAAAAATTTGACAAAGTCAAGTCCCATAGCCATTTTGGATTAAGGCACGCATGTCACTTGCATGCCAAATATACGCTGCGTAGGTCACATGCATGCCCAACCGTAATTTTTTCCCAAACATAGGCGGTCTATGAATACACCCTGTGGGCCCCCCATTTCAGAGGATGACAAATCCAAAACTCGTATTCAAGATCGGATCTCCCAAGTCTCTCTATGATGTCTTCCAAACACTTTTAAGGTAATTCTTTACCTATAATGGAAGCTCTCAAGAGAAAGAATAAGGCTTAAGTATTAGAACTCATCAATACTTGTGTGCCTAAGTGTCTAGTCCTTAATGAGAATGAAGACACTTGTGTGCCACCTTGTCTTCTAATGGAAACTTGTGCGCCGCCCTTCTTAGATCATCTAGGGATAATACTAAGGGCTTGAGCAAAGGCTTTCCCAAGTATTACCCTATAGGTTCTTCATCGCCAAAGTGTACTCATGTCGTGCAAGTATACTTGCCTGACCAGGACTTTCACGCCAGACCAATACATGCACGCCTCCTTCCAATTCACTTCCTTTCCTCAAATCCACCATTCCTCTTCAAGGACAGCCTTTATACCCCTCATCAAAGCCATTAATGGCATGGTTAATTTGTTGGATTACTTATCTGAAAGGAATTTTATGTAACATCTCTCAAAACATTGTGATTTACATAACTTTATGTCCCCAGGGATAGAGTTTTACTTCATTCAACTTCATCCTTTAAGATGATAGGATCTTTAATCTGGGAATCCTCCTTAGGAGTAAGCCCCAAGATCCTAAATCTAGGAATCCTATTTAGGAGTAATCCCCAAGTTCCCTAATATGGGCATCCTCCTTAGGAGTAAGCCCCAAGTTCCCAACTCTGGGCATCCTCCTTAGGAATAAGCCCCAAGGTCCCTAATTTGGGAATCCTCCTTAAGAGTAAGCCCCAAGTTCCCTAATCTGGGCATCCTCTTTAGGTGTAATCCTCAAGTTCCATAATTTGGGCATCCTCCTTAGGAGTAAGCCCCAAGTCTTGAGACCTCTTAACTTGGACCTCCTTTTCAGGAGTAAGCCCCAGTCATAATTTCTCTTAACCTATGCCACCTTTTCAGGAGTAAGCCTCAGATTACAAATCCCCTTAATATGGGCATCCTATTTAGGAGTAAGCCCCATTCTTAATTTCTTTTTACTTGGGCTTCTTTCTTCGGAATAAAACCCAATCATAACTCACACTAATTTGGGAATCCTTCTCAGGAGTATGTCCTAAGTTAAGTATCCAAATCTCCATAAAGCACATATGCCTTTATGGACCCTGTTCCCTGGATTATTCCCTAAAGTAAGTCCCAATCTTCATCTATTTGGGCAGTCATACATATATAATCCCCACATCATTTCTTATGATTTCATCTTTCATGGCACAATCATAAGATTTTACATATACCTTTTATTTCTCACTTCGAGCATGACTCACGTGAACTTAGAGCGTAAAATTAATTATGACATCACTCTTTGGACCATAAATCATGCATAAATCACATACTTCTTCACTCGAACTATGTGGGTTCTGATTACTTTTCTAACAAGGAGACGTAGGTTTCCCATCTGCGGGTACGATCCCAAGTCTAAAATAATCATGTCTTTATGAATTGCATTATACTTCAAGTGCCCCACTGAGTGGCTTTAAAACTAGTATAGTCATCATAATGACTAAGGGAATTATATATAATGTATGGAAGGATACCATTCACTAAGAATAACTAATTCATATAGATGATTCTCTATTGATTAAGAACCTCAAATATATATAGAATATTCCATAAATCTTCTACATATCAATCATTGATTGCATGATCTAAAGGAAAAACTCGTTTTCATGCTTGGTAAATTAATAAGGATTCATGAACATAACTCAAATCTATAAGAGAGTCCCAGAGTAGGCAATAATTCCCCCCAAAAAGGTCTGATGATCCTGACCTCCCATCCTCTTAACCAATGCAAATTCTTAAGCCTCATTTGTCCACAACTAAAGGGCACATACCTTTGGAAAGTAGGTCCAAATGGATATAGAATCATTGGATGTTTCTAGTTCTACGGATAAACCCGTTAGAAACTGATTGGAAAGTTTGAACCTTAAAAAACAAGGTCATCCCCATTTCCAGAAGAAACAAAAATGGTGAACCTAATTTGAATCCTTAACCAAGTTAAATGATGTTTTACTTATTTATTAGGACCCTATTTAACTTAATGTGAGGGCCAACAAAGCAATCAATAACATATGTGCTCATCCAAAAGATGTATTTTCCAAACTTATCTTAATTAGTTCTGTTATATCAAACAGGCACTCTTTTCCAAGATCTGTATGCATTACAGAAATGGCTTATTTAAAGTTCACACCTGTGAATGCCTCAACCGCTACTCCTGTTAGATCCTCGTCTGCTCTGAAGATGACCTCACATACTCAGTATCTTCAACGCTGGGCCTCAAATGCACTGGTTAAGGAATACTATCAACATGGTACAATTCCTACTCTAGAGGTCGCTCAACAAGCCCTCCTAGTTAATAATTCACCCTGGTTGTTTGGACAGCGACGACCAGTGATCAAGAAGCCGGTGGTGCCAACCACCATTTCCAACCATTTAGGGTCATTATCCCCAGAACACAACAACCAGTCCCTCCCATATTATAGGGATATGAATGAAGTGGTCACTCAAGACCTCGGTTCAAGAAGGCAAGAGTCCTTCCTAAGGACTCCCCCCAACAATCGCTGCCAGACTCATGCGATAGTGAACCCTCAACATGATGACGGTATTCCCTCTTGGTGTTCGACTCTGGTTCCTCAGACCCAAGCACAGAAGATGAACTGACAGAGGTAAAATTCGGACAACAGGGAGCAAGTTTTTACTTCTACCCCTCCGGATAAGTCCATCAAGCTAACTTGATGGCAAGCAACAAGCAGGCAAGCATATCTGTCCATTCTAATACCGTTGTCTAGCAGAATTGTCTGGAAGCAACCCACCAATCCCGTCAGGCAATTCTGATGGAGTACTATAGGTAGGCACATAAAACTATTTATAATTCATCAGCCAGTCATCAGGCTTGTTTACTGCATCCAAAGAATCTCACAAACCAAATATGGTGACCACCTGTAAACAGGCATACACACCTGCTTACACTCACCAATTCTGTTAGCAATCTCATCTGCCAATATTGAAGGAAATAAATCAACCATACTTGATGGGGAATATCATGAAGTCACATACACCTACCAATGTTCATCAAGTCTGTCAGTAGTCTCATTTGGTAGCACCCGGAGAAGTCAGTCAGAATGCTCCGATGAAAAATTTAGAGAAGTCTCAACTCTCTGCCCTTATGCATACGTACTATCAATATCCGTTGACAAAAAAAATAAGGATAAGAGCATGCACATACACATACTCCAGTCACAGAATAGATGTATATTTTTTTCCGGTAGCTAAAGTCACCAAGCACATTCTGACAATGGTGAAAGAGCAGAAGAAAATCCATGCCCCTATTCTGGATGCCCATCAGAATATTATAACAGCTTCAGCAGCATCACATGGATGGAATCATAAATCTATACCTATCAGTGGAGTGAATCATCAACAAGCCACTTTAAAATAGATACACACCTCTCTCCCAGTCTAGGAGGGTTGTGGGGCATACTCCCTCATATCATATGGACAATCAAGTCGGGCACAAACACCCGATTTGAATGGAGATATTTAGCCTAACCTGACCATTTCTCTTGAGCAGGTACATACACCTACCCATAATAACCACATTCCTCAACAAGTGGTTCCTAATGTGAGTATGAAGGCATCTAATAATAAGACTCGTTCATCACAGTTGAGAAATCAAGATCCAATCTGCAACAAGGTCTTGCTCGATGCTGGATTTCTTAAAACCCTCAGACAATTATCTATTGCATCTCAAGATTCTACGCTTTCATTTCCCAATAGTGGGAACAACAATTCCAAAGGCCTTCATCAAACACTTCCTCATGATGACTTTCTTCATGAAAGTTCGGTCGATCTTGAAGTATCATCTTCATATGAGAGCCACGATAACCCTTTGCGTGGCCAGAATATCAAGGAGAAAGAGGTTTCATCTTTTTTTGTAACCCACCATGGTGGTCCTCCTGATGATGATGATTTAGCTGTGAAAGTCCTCTCTATAGTAGTAATTCGCATTACCTAGAAAATTATTCAACGGAAATTGCATTAACGAGAAAACCCTCTTATCTTGAGGCACATGAAAATGTGAAGCCAGTCATGTCTGATGCTTTGTCGCTAGCAGGTGAAATACTTTATCAAACAAAATATATCCCGAGTTGTAGGTCATTCTCTGAATCCACCCCTGGGTCATTCATCTTCTTGTTTGATAAATTAATTTTCTACCAATATTGCTGAATCTGATGAAGAAACAAAGAAGCACCAGGTTTGGTATAATCAGGTAGAATAATCTTCATATAATGATAAGGAGGAAGTGCTGAATATGAGAAAACAACTGGGGAAAGGTGACGTACCAGTCATGTTTTGGAATTTGGCTGACTCTCAGTATGATATTCCCGAGATGTTGACTAAAGATTGTATTCACGATATTTGTCTCAGAATTTGGAAAACTCTTTGTCATTTAAAAGAGAAAATATTATCTTATGATGAATATCAGAATCATGTCAAGATAATAGAAGGGTTGCAACGCCAAATTGACGTGGCATATCTCTTAGTTTCTCGACATCCAAAGGTTGAAATGCAGCAGATAGCCCTTAAGCATTCATGCATTGGCACACTAAAAAGATTGTGCTAGATAATTACCAATTCCCTGTCTGGTATTCATATTAGGGGATGGGGTGTTCATGGATCTCTACATTTTAGTGTACTATCCAGTCCACAAAGCCCGCCAAAAATGGTCTCATGCAATGTTATTTCCCATGGACAGCCACTGCCAATTGGTTTTTTGTGTAATCAAAGGCTTGCTCAAGAACAGGCCTCGACTAGTTCTTCCCAAAGTCAGGCATACAAAGAACAAATTGTGGATTTACTCTTGCAACAGGAAAATTAGAATATCAAATAGGATTCTTGTTTAGAGCATGCACATCATCAGATGACATAAGTGTCAGAAATCATTCAAAGGTCATTTGATCCATGTGATTTGAGTGGATGTAGGTTGATGCATCCAGCCAATTTCTAGACTAAAGTCCACAAAATCAGAAGATCTTTCAAGAAAGTCTCAAATTTATCAACTCAAGAACCACCTCATCTTGCCAGACTAGGGACTCTTTTAGCTCAACACTTGGGATCAACAGATGGGATTCAAGGATTTGAGTAGGGAAATCAAGAACAACCCTAGTCCACCAGACTTGGGACTTTTTCAAATTCTCACTTTATTCCTTAGTGAAATTCAGTCTTCTCTCGATTAGGGAAGAAGCTACAAGAGGAACATAGAGCCGAATTATTAAAATATTACCTCCAAATTATGGTTCATCAAGAAGTTCATGAGGGATCCACTCAACAGAAGGAAATGTATCAAAAAGGACATAGAAGAAGATAGTAGCACAAAATGATGATATAAGGGATGCAATGCGTTATGCATCGATAAATATCATCAATGTTGTTTTCACTGATCCCCCAAAACATGATGTTCACTTAGAGGATTTAGATGAAGAATTTACTATTCAAGAAGCTGTACACATAGAAATAAATGAAAAAGGTGTGCGTACTAGATGCCAGAGGGTTGCCCAAAGGCAAGATATTCCATTAGGAAATGACCTTCCATACTCTAGAAATCCACATGCCAAGGAAAAGGGTAAAAGTCAAGTTATGTCCCATCCTACCTCTGGAGAATTACAATCACTCTAATTGGAGAAAAGGTTTGCACAATAAGAGGAAGAAATGAAAGAGTTAAGGAGGTTGTATGCAGAACTACTTCAAGGTAGTCTTCCTCCTAAGCGTGCTAGAGTTAGTCAGTCAATGGAATTTGTTGCAGTTACTAGGATGGATCAAGAATATCATCATTTACAAGTACGTACACCCTTAGAGGTCCAATCCTATGGGTCATGCATTACAACAATAAGTAGTGCCACCATCATTTGTAGTACCAGTCACCACACCGGTCCAAACACCAGTTATGGAACCTGCTCAGGTACAAGCTCAACCAGATATTTCTCAAAAGTTAATAACCACCATTGAGTCATTAACAGCTCGGTTGAAAGCTATGGAAGTAAAATGTGCCCAAGTTCAACCGGAAAAGAAATCTTACCCTGAATGGGTTGATGTAATTCCTCCCCCATCGAATTTTGCGAATACCACATTCCCAATTTTTAATGGATCAGGATACCCAGAACAAAACATAACACATTTTATTTCATGTTATGATCCTATGGTGGGAACCCCTTAACAAAAAGAAGCATTTAAGCTCAGATGTTTTGTGATTTCATTATAAGGGCCTGCTTTTTTCTTGTATACAAGTTTGCAATCTCGGTCAATTACCGGGTGGGAGGATCTCCGTCAAAAATTCATTCTTTAATTCAGATCAACATTTCCAAAGACAACAGTTTTTTATCTTACAAATTGTAAGTAAAGGGAAAATGAAAGAGTTTCGTATTTCATTTCTCGAAGGAACGGATTGACATATTTTTTAAGATTAGGACTCCCTCAAGAAGAATTATTTCCAATCTCTATGGAAAATTTGGGTGATGAATTACGCACACCATTGATCCCTATGAAATACACATGAGTTTTTTGAGACCTTACTTCAATCGCTCAGTAGATTGAAGATTATATTAAAAATACTAAGTCTAATACTCATGTAATTCGATTAGTTCCATGAAGGAGAATGGGGAAAGCAGAGACTGCTATAGTTACGCTTAAACAAGCACCTGTGACTGCTTCCACTTCAAAACCTTCATCATATCGAAGGGATCCGCCTCTTGAGCATCAACAACAATGGCCTCCTCATCAAGATGATCAAAGACATCAAAGGCAGAAATAGTTTGAAGAATTTAAGAACAATGTTTATTATTTACAGAATGAACAAGTTCCTGGTTATTTATTTCGGCTTTGGAAAATAATTTGGTTCAGTTTCCAAGGCCTAATTGGCCGAACGAGGAAGGAGATGAATACCTCCCCAACTATTTCACATTTCATCAGATGTTAGGGAATCCAATTCAGGAGTGTTTCATCTTCAAAGACCTCTTGCAAAAGATGGTGGACTCTGGACAGGTAAAACTGAAAGGTTCTTCAGTCCAGTTAGCATGTGTTACTGCTACTGATCCAGAGGAAGAAGGTGAGTGTCACAGAGTCAAAAGCAAAAATGCACTGAAATATGATGATTGGATGGTTAAGAAATCAATCAACCAAAATCATGCCATTTTACGAACACAATTGAGGAAACCAAATGTGTCTTCTTCTATGAATTCCATATAAAAACTCCATTCATTAGAATAAAAACCTTCAAATATGAGGCATAATTTGAATAATGAAGAATAGTCAGAAGAAGACGAGTTCGTGTTAAAGACTAAATTTCCTTTGACCCTAGAAGATTTTATGCCATCTACTTCAAAAGTATGGGCACCGTCCCACAAAACAGTATAGCCTGGACTGGTTCATCAGGCAGAATCTTCATCAAGTGGGAAGGACCTTGCTCAATAAATAATGACTAATCCAATGGAGCTTATTCTTTAATCTCAATGGATAGAGAACTCATCACGACTCCAAACAATGAATGATCCTTGAAGAATTATTTTGTGTAACACAAATACATATTCTTCCACATGATTTTAAACTGAGTTGTCCTAGCTACATGACACTAAACTTTGTAGTATCAGTCCATACATGTGACCTTAAACTATTTTAGTCCTTACTACAATACTTTAAACTGAACAGTTCCTCTATCGTCCAATATGACATTAAATTTTTTTGTCCTAGCTAAATGATGCTTAACTGCGCAGCATCGGTCCATACATATGACCTTAAACTATTTTAGTCCTTATTGGAAGACTTTAAACTAAACAGTCCCTCCATCATTCAACATGACGTTAATCTCTGTTTTCCTAGCTACGTGATGCTAAACTGTGCAGCATTGGTCCATACATATGACCTTAAACTATTTTAGTCCTTACTAAAATACATTAAACTACACAGTCCCTCCATCATCCAACATGACTTTAAACTGTGTTGTCCTAGCTACATGATGCTAAACTGTGCAGCATTGGTCCATACATATGACCTTAAACAATTTTAGTCCTTACTGCAAGACTTTAAACTGCATAGTCTATCTATCATCCAACATGACATTAAACTATGTTCTCCTAGCTACATGATGCTAAACAATGCAGCATTGGTCCATACATATGACCTTAAACTATTTTAGTCCTTACTGCAAGACTTTAAATTGCACAGTCCCCATAGTCCTTACTAGAAGACTTTAAACTGCACAATCCCTTCATTTCCCAACATGACATTAAACTTAGTCCAGTCCCTTACATGTCCTACATGACATTAAACTGTGCATCATTAGGGTTGTTTCTACCTCTTGTTTCTCAAAAAAATCATGAATCATGTGATCATAGAGTAAACTTCAACCATAAAAACGTTTTTTTCGGTAGCTAACCATGTGTAAGTCCCAGCACCATTTTTAGGTCACTGTCCTCAAGTACAACTCGATCACCATTTCATTCTTCCATTGAACTATGTGTACTATGATTCGTGCCTTCTAGGGTGGGTACGTTGGAAACCTCCTAAGGTTCAAGCCCAAAACCGATGGCAACATCTTAAGGTTCAATCCCAAAACCAATATCTTCACATCGGTTCACCTCCATCTCATACGATGTTGATTCATGAAGCCGCCCCCAAAACCAATATCTCCACATCAGTTCACCTCCATCTCATGCGATGTTGATTCGTGAAGCTTCCCCAAAACCAATATCTCCACATTGGTTCACCTCCATCTCATATGATGTTTAGTCATGAAGACACATCCAAAACCAATATCTTCACATTTCTTAACTATCTTCCTTGATTGATGTTAAATTATACAGTCCCCCATTGTCCCTCTCTTAAGAGGGAATAATCATTGACATTGATCTCAAATCATTTCATATTTCAAAGACTACGTGCATACATGGTAATTCCCAATCTTTTAATCTTGGGTCAAACCATCATTGCACTAAATTCCCCTTTCTCCCTTCTCTTGTATGAACCAAATCTGTATAGAGGGTATTTCAAGAACTACCTATGGCTTGATTCCCATCCTTATGGGATACGTAGGAACGTTTGCGCGTCCCTTGAATCAAGACCCAAGCCTTTGGGCCTAACCCCAAATTCCACTTTCAGTCCCTTGGCTGAAAAGTCCCCCTGTGAAAACAGGAATGTCATATGAAAACCCTGGTCTTCATTCACATCGAGTTTATATGTGTATTCCTCATTATGTTCCAAGCTCTATGACCCTAAAATAAGATCTCCTACACTCTCATCCCACATGACGTTAAACTGGATTTCATGAACTATGTATGGATTGATTCCCATCCTTATGGGATATGTAGTGAAGTCCAGCACCTCAATTCAGGACCCAACCACAACATGATTATGGTTAGAATTTGTCTATATATCTCCTTCATGTATTGGAAAATTCCCATTTTGATGTGTCATACTCCTATCCTAAAAAACATCCAGATCTCTATAACCCTTTTCTTGATTTCTGGTCACAAAATGTTTGATACCCAGGAATTCTTTTTCCTTACTATGTATCACATTCCCCTAGGCGGCCTTGCTTAAGTAGTATACATAACGGACCTGTCCACCAAAATATGCCATTATTTGACTATGCAGCCAATTCCCTTATGTGTACCTTCATAATTCAACCTCCTAATATGTTTTTAAAATAGTGTTAATTTAATTGTTGGGAGGAAAACTCTTTTTTCCTTATTGGTCTTAACGACAATATGTAGGGATCCGCATAAAATAGTCATCCTTAACATATTTTTCCTAAAATATTTTTCATGATCTGAAAGTATTCATGCCTATGGTTTATATTTCTTTTCCCTATGTTTGGGTCAGAGGTGAAATTCGGACAATAGGTAGAAGGTTCTTACTTCTGACCCCTCAGGAGAAGTCCATCAAGCTAACTTGATGGCAAGAAACGAGCGGGCACACATATCTGTCAGTTCTAATCCCGTTGTCCAGTAGACTCGTCTGGCAGTAACCCACCAATCCTATTAAGAAATTCTGAAAGAGTACTATATGAAGGCACATAAAGTTGTTTATAATTCATCAGCCAGTCAACAGGCTTGTCTGACTACATCCAATGAATCTCACCAACCAAATATGTTGACCACCTGTAAACAGGCATATACACCTGATTACAATCACAAATTCTGTCAGTAGTCTCGTCTTCCAGTATTGAAGGAAATCCATCAACCATACTTGACAGGTAATATCCAGTAGGTACATACACCTGCCAATGTTCATCAGGTCTACCAGCAGTCTCCTTTGGTAGCACTTGGAGAAGTCACTCGGAAAGCTCCGATGACCAATTTGGAGCAGACTCAACTCTCTTCTCCTATGCATAAGTACTGTCAATATCCATTGACAAGAAAAGGAGGACAGGAGCAAGCACATACACCTACTCCGCACATGAAATGGATGTATATTCTTGTTCCAACAGCTGAAGTCGCTAAGAACATTCTGACAATGGTGAAAGGGCATAAGAAAATCCCTGCCCATATTCTAGATGCCTATCAGTATATTATTACAATTTCAGCAGCATCACAGAGAAGGAATCATAAATCTATCCCTATCATTGGAATGACTCATCAACATGTCACTCCGGAATAGATACACACCTCAGTCTTAGTCTAGGAGGGTTTTAGGGCATACTCCCCCATATCATACAGACAATCAAGCTGGGCACATACACCAAATTTGAATGGAGATAATCATCCTAACCTGACCATTTCTCATGATCAGACACATACACCTGCCCATAATAACCATTTTCGTCAACAAGTAGTTCCTCAAGTGAGTAAGAAGGTGTCTAATAAAAAGACCCATTCAGCACAATTGAGAAATCAATAGCCAATCTGCAATATGGCCTTGTTTTGTGCTAGAGTTCTTGAAGCCCTCAGACAATTATCTATTGCAAATCAACATTCTACTCTTTCATTTCCCAATAGTGGGAAAAATAATTCCAAAGGTCTTCATCAGACACTTACTCATGAAGTCTTACTTCAATGTAGTTCGGTCGGTCTTGGAGTATCATATTCAAATGAGAGCCACGATAACCCTCTGTGTGGCCAGAAGATCAAGGAGCAAGAGGTTTCATCTTTTGTTGTAACCCACCATGGTGGTCCTCCCCATGATGATGAATATATTTGCGAAAGTCCTCTCTGCAGTAGTAATTTGTATTGACCGGAAAATTCTTCAAAGGATAATTTTTTAATGAGAAATCCCTCTTATATTGAGGCACATTCAAATGTGAAGCCATTAAATTCTGATGCTTTTCCGCTAGCAGGCGAAATACTTTCCCAATCAGAAGATAGCTTGGGGTGTATGTCATTCTCCGAACCACACCTGGATCATTCATCTTCTAGTTTGATAAATGAATTCTCTACCAATCTTGTTGAATGTGATAAAGGAACAAAGAAGCACCTACTTTGGTCTAATCAGGTAGAAGAATCTTCATCGAATGATATGGAGGAAGTGCTGAATATAAGAAAATAACTGGAGAAAGGTGAATTACAATTCATGTTTTGGCCTTTGGCTAACACTCAGTATGATATTTCAGAGATGTTGATGAAATATTGTATTCACTATATTCATCTCAATATGTGGAAAACTCATTTTCATTTAAAAGAGAAAATATTATCTTACGATGAATATCAGAATCATGTCAGGATAATAGAAGGGGTGCAATGCCAAATTGATTTTACATATCTCTCAGTTTCTCGACATCCAAAGGTTGAAATGCAGCAGAGATCCCTTCATCATTCATGCCTTGGTGCACTATAAAGAGTGTGCCAGTAAATTACCAATTCCCCATCTGGTATTCATATCAGGGGATGGGGTGTTCATGGATCACTACATTTCATTGTACTCTCCAGTCAACAAATCCCACCAGAAATGGTCTCATGCAATGTTATTTCCCATGGCCAACCACAAACAATTCGTTTTGTGTGTAATCAAAGGCTTGCTCAGGAACGTGCCTCGACTAGTTCTTCCCAAAGTCAAGCATACAAAGAACAAGTTGTCGAATTAATCTTGCATCAGGAAAATGAGAATATCAAAATTTCTTCTCGTTTAGAGCATGCACATCATCAGGTGACAAAAGTGCCAAAAATCATCCAACGGTCATTTGAGCCAGGTGATTTGTGTGGATGTAGGATGACGCATCCAGGCAATTTCCAGACTAAAGTCTGCAAAATCAGAAGAGCTTTTTATAAAGTCTCAGATGTTTCAAATCAAAAAGTACCTCAGCTTTCCAGACCGGGGAATATTTTAGCTCAACCCTTGGCATCAACAAATGGGATTGAAGTAGTTGAGTAGGGAAAGTAGGAACAAACCAAGTCCACAGATTGGAGAATTTTTCAAATCCTCAATCTCTTTATCAGTGAAAGTTAATCTTCTCTCGATTAGGGAAGAAGGCACAAGAGGAACGCAGATCCGAATTATCAAGAGATTCCCTCCAAATTACGATTCATCAAGAAGTTCCAATGGGATCAACTCAACAAAAGGAAATGTCTCATAAGGGACATGGAAGAAGACAATATCGCAGAAATTCCGATAGAAGGGATGTAATGCGTCATGCATCGATAAATGACATCAATGTCATTGTCATTGATCCCCTAGAACATGAGGTTCACTCAAAGGATTAATATGAAGATGTTCCTGTTCATGAAGCTTTACACACAAAAATAAATGAAGAATGTTTGCATACTAGAGGCTAGAGGGCTGCCCTGAGGCAAGATATTCCTTCATGCAATGCCCTTACATACTCTAGAAAGGCACTTTCCAATGAAAAGGGTAAATTTCAAGTTACATCCCATCCTACCTATAGAGAAGTCCAATCACTCTCATTAGAGAAAAGGTTCGTACAAAAATTGGAGGAAATCAAGGAGTTAAGGAGTTTGAATGCAGAACTACTTCAAGGTAGTCTTCCTCCTAGGCATGATGGAGTCAGTCAGTGAAATTAATTTGTTGTAGTTGCTTGGATGGATCAAGAATATCCTCATTTACATATACACCCTCATAGGTCCAATCATATGGGTCATGCATGAAAACAACTGGTAGTGCTACCATTAGTTGCAGTACCAGTCACCACACCTATCCAAACTCCAGTTATTTCACTTGCTCAGGTCCAAGCTCAATCAGATGTTTCTCAAAAGTTAATAACCAGCATTGATTCATTAACATCTCATTTGGAAGCTATGGAAAGAAAATGTGCACAGGTTCAATCAGAAAAGAAAGCTTACCCAGAATGGGTTGATGCAATTCCTCCCACATAAATATTCACGAATACCACATTCCCAATTTTAAATGGTTTGGGAGACCCATAACAACCCTGAACACACTTTGTTTCTCATTGTGATCCTATGATGGGAACTTTTCAACAACAAGAAGCAGTTATGCTCAGATGTTTTGTGAACTCATTACAAGGTCCTGCTTTTGTCTGATATACAAGTTTGCAGTATCAGCCAATTACCGGGTGGGAAGATCTCTTTCAAAAATTCCTTCTTCAATTTAGCTCAATGATTCCAAAGACAACAGGTTTTATCATACAAATAGTAATAAAGGTAAAATGAAAGAGTTTCAGATTTAATTTCTCGATGGAAGGGGTTAACATATTCCTTAATATTTTCACTCCCTCAAGAAGAATCGTTGCCAATATGTGTGAAAACTTTACATGATGAATTACACACACCGTTGATCCCTATGAAATACACAAGAGGGATTAGAGAACTTACTTTAATCGCTCAGTAGATTCAAGATTCTCTCTCAAATACTATGCCTAAAAATCATGTAATTCCATCAGTTCCAGGAATGAGAATAGGGAATGTAGAGACTACTACATTTACGCTTAAACAAGCACATGTGCCTGCTTCCACTTCAAAACCTTCATCATATCCAAGGGCTTCGCCTCCTGAGCGTCAACAAAAATGGTTGCCTCATCAAGATAATCAAAGAGATCAAATGCAGAAATAGTTTGAATATTTGAAGAACAAAGTTTATTCTTTCCGGAATGAACATGTTCATGGTTACTTCATTTTGGCTCTGTAAAATAATTTGGTTTAGTTGCCAAGGCCTAAAAGGCTGAACAATGATGGAGATGAAGCCCTCCCCTACTATTTCCCATTTCATCCGATGTTGGGGCATCCCATTCAGGATTGTTTCATCTCCAAATACCTCCAGGAAAAGATGTTGGACTCTAGACAGGTAAAACTGAAAGGTTCTTCAGCCTAGGTAGAATGTGTTACATCTACTGATCTAATTGAAGAAGGTGAGTGGAATGAAGTAAAATGAAAAAATGCACAAAAATATGATGATTGGATGGTCAGAAAAACAATGAACCTAACTCATTTCATTTTATGAACACAATTGAAGAAACAAATTGTGTCTTCTGCTATTAATGCCACAGCAAAACCCACATCATTAGAAGGAAAATATTCAAAGAGAAGGCATAATTCTATGAAATAAGAACATTCAAAAGAATACGAGTTCGTGTCGAAGAATAAATTGTCTTTGACCCTGGAATATTTTATGCCATCTACTTCAAAAGTGCAGGCACCGCCCCACCAAACGGTATAGCCTGAACTGGTTGATCGGGCAGAATCTTCATCAAGTGGCAAGGACCTTACTCAATAGATAATGTCTACTCCAATGGAGATTATTCTTTAATCTCAATGTATGGATAACTCATCGCGACTCCAACCAATGTACGATTATTGAAGAAGTGTTTTTTGTAACACAAATACACATTCATCTAACATGACGTTAAACTATGTTGTCCTAGCTACATGATGCTAAACTGTGTAGCATCAGTCCGTACATATGACCTTAAACTATTTTAGTCCTTACTTCAAGACTTTAAACTACATAGTCCCTCTATCTTCCAACATGATGTTAAACTATGTTGTCCTAGCTACATCATGCTAAACTGTGCAGCATCAGTCCATACATATGACCTTATACTATTTTAGTTCTTACTACAAGACATTAAACTACACAGTCCCTCCATCATCCAACATGACATTAAACTGTGTTGTCATTGCTACATGAAGATAAACTATGCAGCATTGGTCCATATATATGACCTTAAACTATTTTAGTCCTTACTACTAGATATTAAACTGCACACTCCCTCCATCATCCAACATGACGCTAAACTATGTTGTCCTAGCTACATGACGCTAAATTGTGCGGCATTGGTCCATACATATGACCTTAAACTATTTTAGTGCTTCCGACATGACATCAAACTACACAGTCCCTCCATCGTCCATAATGATGTTAAACAGTGTTATCCTTGATACATGACGCTAAACTGTGCAGCATTGGTCCATACATATGACCTTAAACTATTTTCTTCTTTCCTACATGACTTTAAAGTGCACAGTCCCCACAGTCTTTACTGCAAGACTTTAAACTGCATAGTCCCTTCATTGTCCAACATGACATTAAATTTTGTACAGTTCCTAATATGTCCTACAAGACATTAAATTGTACATCGTTAGGGTTGTTTCTACCTCTTGTTTATCACACCGAACAAGACTCACGTGAGCTTAGAGTAAAATTCAACCATGACAAACTTTTTTTGCGGCCGCTAACCATGTGTAATTCCCAACACCATCTTTAGGTCATTGTCCTCAAGTAGAACTCTATCACTAATTCATTCTTCAATCGAACTACGTGAACTTTGATCCTTGCCTTCTAGGCTGGGTATGTAGGAAACTTTATGAGGTTTAAGCCCAAAACCAATATCTTCACATCAGTTCACCTCCATCTCATACAATTTTGATTCATGAATCTTCCCCCAAAACCAATATCTTCATTTCAGTTCACCTTCATCTCATACGATGTTGATTTGTCAAGCAGCCCCCAAAACCAATATCTCCACATCGATTCACCTCCATCTCATATGATGTTGAGTCGCGAAGCCGCGTCCAAAACCAATATCTTCACATTGGTTCACCATCGTCCTTGCTATATGACGTTAAACTACATAGTCCCCCATTATCCCTCACCTGAGAGGGAATAATCATTGACATTGATCTCCAATCATGTTATATTTCAAAGACTAAGTGCATACATGGTAATGGCTGATCATTTAATCTTGGTTCAAACCATCATTGCACTAAAGTCCCCTTTCACCCTTCACTTGTACGAACCAAATCGATATAGTGGGTATTTCAAGAACTACATATGGAGTGATTCCCATCCTTATAGGATACGTAGGAATGTTTGAGCATCCATTTAATCCAGCCCCAAGTCTTTGGGCCTAATCCCAAATTCCACTTTCAGTCCCTTGGCTAAAAAGTCCCCCTGTGAAAACATGAATGTGGTATGAAAACCCTGGTCTTCATTCACATCTAGTTTATAGGTGTATTCCTCATTATGGTCCATACTCTATGACCCTAAAATAAGATCTCTAACACTCTCATCCCACATGACGTTAAACTATATTTCAATAACTGTGTATGGCTTGATTCCCATCCTTATGGGATACGTATTGAAGTCCAACACCTCAATTCAGGACCAAGCCACAACATGATTATCATTTTCACTGGTCTGTGTATCTCCTTCATGCTTTGGAAAACGCCCATTTTGATGTGTCATACTCCTAACCTTAAATAATTACAGATCTCTATGACCCTTTTCTTGACTTCTGGTGACAAATTGTTTGATACCCAGGAATTCTTTTTCCTGACTATGCAGCATGTGCCCCTAGGTGGCCTTGCATAAGAAGTCTACATAATGGACCTGTCAGCCAAAAGATGCTATTATTTGACTTTTTAGCCAATGCCCTTATGTGGCCTTTCATAATTCGACCCTCTACCGGGTTTTTCAAATTGTGTTAATTTCATTCTTGGGAGGAAAACCTCTTTTGTCCTTATTGGTCTTAACGACAATATATAGGGATTCATAAAAAATAGCCATCGTTAACATATTTTTCACATACTCTTTTTCATGATCTGAAAGGATTCAAGTCTATGGATTATATTTCCTTTCCCTAAACTTGGGTCAAAGGTTAAATTCAGAAAACAGTGAGCAGGTTCTAACATCTTCCCCCTCCAGATAAGTCCATCAAGCTAACTTGTTGGCAATCAATGAGTAGGAACACATATATGTCCGTTCTAATCCTGCTGTCCAGCAGGCTCGTCTGGCAGAAACCCACCAATCCCATCAGGAAATTCTAACAGAGTACTGTAGACAGGAACATACACCTATTTATAATTCATCATCCAGTTAGCAGGCTCGTCTGACTGCATCCAATTAAGATCACCAACCAAATATGGTGACCACCTGTAAACAGACATATACACCTGCTTACAATCATCAATTCTGTCAGCAGTCTCGTCTGCCAGTATTGAAGGAAATCCATCAACCATAGTTTACTGGGAATATCCAGTAGGCACATACACCTTCCAATGATCATCAAGTCTGCAAACATTCTGTTTTGGTAGCACCCGGAGAAGTCAGTCGGAAAGCATCGATGAAAAATTTGGAGCAGACTCAACTCTCCGCCCCTTTGAATAAGTACTATCAATTTCAGTTGATAGGAAATGGAGGACTGGAGTAGGAACATACACCTACTCCAGGCAAAAAATTTATGTATATTCTCGTTCCGGCAGCTGAAGTCACCAAGAACATTCTGAAAGTGGTGAAAGAGCATAAGAAAATCCCATCCCATATTCTGGATGCCTTTCAGAATATTATAACAACTTTAGCAGGATCATAGGGAAGGAATCATAAATCTATCCCTATCAGTGTAGTGACTCATCAATATGTCACTCCATAATAGAAACACACCTCTGTCCCAATCTAGGAGGGTTGTGGGGCATACTCCCCCATATCATACTGACAATCAAGTTGGGCACAAACACCTGATTTGAATGGAGATAACCAGCCTAACCTGACAATTTCTTTTGAGTAGGCACATACACTTTCCCATAATAACCACTTTCTTCAAAAACTGGGTAGTCAGGTGAGAAAGTTGGCATCTCAGAAAAAGACCTGTTCAGCACAGTCGATAAATCAATAGCCAATCTGCAATAAGGCCTTGCTCGATTCTGGAGTTCTTGAAGCCCTCAGACAATTATCTGTTGCAACTCAAGATTCAACTCTTTCATTTACCAGTAGTGGGAAATATAATTCTGAATGTCTTCATCATACACTTTCTCATGAAGGCTTGCTTCAAGAAGGTTTGGTCTATCTTGAAGTACCATCTTCATATGAGAGCCACAATAACCCTCTACCTGGCCAGAAGATCAAGGAGCAAGAGGTTTCATCTTTTTCTGTAACCAACCATGGTGGTCCTCCCCTTGAATTTCATGCCCAACTTTAATTTTTTCCCAACCTCAAGTGGCCTATAAATACCCCCTCGGGGCCCCCCATTTCAAACGATGAAAAATACAAAACTCATATTCAAGCTCTGGTCGCCCAAGTCTCTTTCTGAAGTCTTCTGAACACTTATAAGGTAATTATTTACATAGAATGGAATTTTAAAAGAGGAAGAATAAGGTCTATGTATTAGAAGTATTCAATACTTGCACGCCTAAGTGTCCAACTATTATGGGGAATGAAGACACTTCGTGCTGCCTTGTCCTTTCATGGAAACGTGCATGCCTCCCTTCTGAGAGAATCTAGGGATAAGAATAATGGCTTGAGCCAAGGATCACCCAAGTATTACCCTATAGGTTCTTTGTCTCCCAAGTGAACTCATGTCGTGCAAGTATACTTGCCTGACCAGGACCTGTGCGCCAGACCAATACTTCCGCGCTTTCTTCCAATTCACTTCCTTTCCTCAAATCCACATTTCCTCTTCAACTATAGCCTTCAAAACCCGCTTCAAATCCATTAATGGCATGGTTCCTTTGTTGGATTCCATATCTAAAAGGAATTTTTTGGAACATCTCCCAAAACCTTGTGATTTACATAACTTTATGTCACCGAGGATAGATATTTTTTTTATTCAACCTCATCCTTTAAGATGAGAATATATTTAATCTGGGCATCCTCTATATAAGTAAGCCCCAATTTCCCAACATTAGGAATCCTCCATAGGAGTAATCCCCATGTTCCATAATCTGGGCATCCTCCTTAGGAGTAAGCCCTAAGTTCCCTAATCTGGGCATCCTCCTTAAGAGTAAGCCCCAAGTTCCCTAATCTGGGCATCCTTCTTAGGAGAAATCCCCAAGTTCCATAATTTGGGCATCCTCCTTAGGAATAAGCCCCAAGTCTCAAGACCTCTTACCCTGGGACTCCTTTTCAAGAGTATTCCCCAGTTATAATTTCTCTTAACATGGGCTTCCCTTTCAGGAGTAAGCCTCAGATTACCAATCCCCTTAATATGGGCATACTCCATAAAAGTAAGCCCCACTCTTAATTTCTGTTGATTTGGGCTTCCTTCTCAAGAATAAAACCCAATCATAAGTCCCCTTTAATCTGGAAATCCTTCTCAGGAGTAAGTCTTAAGTTATGTATCCAAATATCCATAAAGCACATATACCTTTATGGACCCTGTTCCTAGGCTTCTTCTTTGAAGTAAGTCCCGATCTTCATCTATTTGGGAAATGATACATATGTAAGCCCCACATCATTTCTTTTGATTGCATATTTCATGGAACAATCGTCATGTTTTACTAATACCTCTTGTTTCTTACACTGAGCATGACTCACGTGATCTTAGAGCGTAAAATTTATTATGAAATCTCTCGTTGGGCCATTAATCATGCATAAATCTCATACTTCTTCACTCAAACTATGTGGGCTATGATTCATTTTATAACAAGGATACATAGTTATCCCATTTGCGGGTACGATCCCAACTCTAATATAATTATATCATTTTTGTTGACATTAAACATCTAGTGCCCCACTAAGTGGATTTAAAACCAGTAAGGTCATCATACTGAAAAAGGGAATTGAATATAATGTATGGAAGGATACCATAGACTAAGAATCACTAATTCATATAGATTATTCTATATTGATGAAGAACCTCAAATACATATAAACGATTCTCTAAATCTCTTACATATCAATCATTGATTGCAAGATCTAATGGAAAAACTCATTTTCATGCCTGGTAAATTAATAAGGATTCACGAACATAACTCAAATCTATAAGAGAGTCCCTAAGTAGACAATAATTCCCCCCAAAAAGGTTTGATGAGTCTGACCTACCATTTTCTCGACCAATGCAAATTCTTAAGCCTCATCAGTCCACAACTAATGCACACCTATCTTTGGAAAGTTGGCCCAAATTGATATAGAATCATTGGATGTTTCCGGTTCTACGAATAAACCTATTAGAAACCGATTGTAAAGTTTGATCCTTAAACAAACATGTTCATCCCCATATCCCGAAGAAAAAATCATTTAAAAACATTTCCTGAGGAAAATATCCTTTCTTCTTTAAAAAAATTAACATAAATCCCTTTGAAAAAATATTCCATATAAAATATCATTGAAGTTATATAAAGGAAGCTTTGAAAAAAAAATTAAATTGTTTTTCTTTTAAAATCATAATCAAATAATCATTTGAAAACATTTATGAACTTTTTTTAAAAATATGGTTTTTGAGTTAAATAGATTTCCAACCAAAGAGATAGACAGTCATATTTTATTAAAATTAATTATCTTAAGTACCAAAGTGTGGAAAATTTTTACAAAAAATTAGGATATAATGAATAATTATAGGATAATGAAATTCAATACTATTCAAGAGAGATGGATAATATGATTTCATCCAAGGAAGCATAAACACAAACAATCTCGAAAAACATTTATATTGTCTAAATAAATGCTTATAACTTGGTAACATGGGATCATACTATACATGTAAGAAAAGGAAATATAATAAAGCATAAAATATCCTTAAAGTATTTAGATTCATGATATAATATATAAAATGGATGTATATACACATTGAAAAATAATTTTAGTTCATAGAGAAACATGAGTCTCAAAGAAGGAAAATTGATAAAAAAAATTACCTCTTTGGTAAATTTTAAAACCTAACCCCATGAAAGAAAGTTCATAAAATGGATATATTAATACATGTAAATTTAATTATAAGATACATAGAAAAAAATTATGGGTATTATATACACCACAAAAAAGGAAATAGTGGATAATGTGTCAAGATTATCACATAAATTAAAAATGAGATGAAATCCCCATCCCTGGTATCTTCACTGTCATCATACTCAAACTATAATTATTTATAATAAATAAAAGATTATTATAAATATTTTACAGAATAAAAATATTATATATATTACCATATATCATTTTATTGTGACCTTATATTACCCACTTGTTAATGATCCTATGTTATGGTGTCACTTCAGGCAATATTCGCTTTGTTCTTCACATGGGCCTTAATTTGTAATATCGTTGGTCCTTATACTTATATCATGAATTAAAAAATGTAAATTATGATATAAATACCATTTATATATATTAACTTTTTATTATAATAATCAATAGAATATATAATTATGAAATTTAAAACACTTCTCATGGAGATGGTAAGTCATACGTTTGCAAGAACGTTATTTCCATTTTTTTGTCATATTTAAAGATAGAATGAAAATGAAATATAAGTTTATATTTATATAATATAATTATATTATATTTATTATTTTATATATATCATGTATTTTCACTAAAACCATCCTTAATATATTCTATGTAGTGTATGAATGAATCACATTGCTTTGAGGGGGTAGTAGTCCATACTTCCTCAAACAAAATTACTATATTTACACTAAATAGAAAGTAAACACGATATGGGATTTAAAAGGAATATATAACTATAAATACATAATAAATATAAAATATGAAATATATAAATATATTTTATTTCATAATTTCCACCATGCGAGGTGGTAAAGGAAAAATGAACAATCATAATTTAGTGAGGCAGTAGTTCATTGTACACGTAAACAGTATGTTTGTTACCCATTAGATGGAGGTGTGTGTAGGTTTAGGTCAATCATTTAGCATAAAAACATCCTCTTATATTTATTATATTCTTTTTTATACATTAATAGAATAAACTTAGTGTATTTGGTAGACAATGAAAATAAAATAAAGGATATTAAGAGAAGAAGTTATCTCTAAATTGGGTAACTCCTTTTGGTTTGGGCCAAAAGGATTTCTTGGGTTACATTTTTCATATGGGATGTATTCTAGAAGAATTTTAGGGTTTTGGGAATTGTATTGGGTGGATATTCTAAAAACATAAGTGGTTTGGGAGGTTTTACGAATTGGGATAGGTGGTCGCCTTTTATAGGGAAGGGAGAGAACACACTGGGCGTTTTTGAAAACAAGTTAGGTGTACCCATGTTTTAACCAAAAAATGGCCATAAAAAACCAAAAATAAATAATTTGTCATTAATGGACGAATAATATCCATAATATGGGTCTTTGAAAAGTTTCTATGTCGTTGTGGGTCTTATATTTAAGGTTTAGTAATTTATTAACCTAATTTTTCTCTTAACCGGCGTAATTAATTTTAATCACTTCAAATAATATTTTTTGTAAAATTAAAAGATAAACCTATTATAAATTATAAATTAATATTATTCCAAATATAAAATACATATATCTAAATTAAAATCACATAATTTGAAGAAATTAATTTAAAATTGATCCCATAATCGGGTCTACAATACTGGTTTTTGAAGTAAAAATGCTCAAATGTTTGCAATGTTTTCATACCCAATTTCATTGTGAAATTGGTTAAAATTACCAAAATTGGATTAAATGATAAAAAACTAATATAATTAATATTTCAAACCAAATTAAATTATAATTTAAGCTTATAAATTTATTAGATGAAAAAGTAGTTTTCAATTAAAATATGATCGTTTAACTATTCATCCAAAAATGAAGTTTCTTCACAAAATCCAAAACATTCACCCTAAGAAGATTTTGAAATTATAAATTAAAAAATAAAGTTTATTTTATCATATTAAATGTATATATTTTTCTAAAATTAATTTTATTATGTTTTTCACAAAAGGACATTAAAAGTGGGTTATTCGAGAAAAATATATTTTTAAACATAAAAGGAATTTACCAAAAATCATATCTTTCATTGACAATATGATTTTTTAATATAAAATGATTGAATAAATATTTAATAAGTAGTTATAATATTCATATAACTAATTTTAATAGTTTGGTTTCCATTATCTCATTTTAAAAGAGATATTTTGTAGAAACTCAGTGTTACGTGTATCATACACCAAGTTAGTGTTGTGTGTAACGTACACCAAATCGTTGTTGTACAAAACGTACAACAAGTTGGTTCAATGTGAATGAAATAATTCAATTATTTTATTACTATATATAAAGGAAAATTTCATTTTATCAAAAAAAAGGCCCATAAAAACTTTGGCTGTTGTATTCTACCCCTATTAAAATGAATTTTTTCCATGAAATTCATCAATCAGGTAAAAAATGAGGATACTTATGATGCATAATATCTTTAAGTTACCACATATATTCCTATAACAATTTATTTCTCCCAAAAAAAATTACCAGGAGATTGTTCTTGTTTCTTCTAAATTTCTCAATACGGTCAGTAATTTCAACTAGGTGTTCCATGTAAGATTGATCTTACTCCAATAGTAAGACCTCTGAGTTCATAAAATTTGAAGGGTTAGGTATGTACTTCCTCAAGAGAGATACAAGGAACACATCATGGATTTTATAGTTATTTGGAGGAAGTTCCAAGTGATAGGCTATAATACTAATATGATCAAGAATCTCAAATCAACAGATAAACCTTTGGCTTAGTTTCCCTTTTTCCCTAATCAAATAAAATTTTTCCCAGGTGATATTTTTAGAAACAAATTTTAATAAACTTAAAATTATAGATCAAACTGATAATTATCACCATAAAATTTCTTCTGACCTTAATATTCCTTGATATGTTGTTGAATAGTTATAACACTCTCGACCATTTCTTCAGCGATATCATATCCCAACAACTCTCTTTATCCAACCTCATCCTAACATGCTGGAGATCTACATTTATTACAATAGAGGGATTCATATGATAACATATGAATTTTTGAGTGAAAGATAATGTTATAAGAAAATATAATTATAGGAAGGTGTTGATCCCAACCTCATTTAAAATACAGAGAATAATATTTCAACACATCCTCAATGGATTGAATTGTTCTTTCAGACTAGACATCTATCTGAGGGTGATAAGAAGTGATGAAAATAAACTATATATAAAGTGATTTCTGAAGACTTTTCCCTAACTTTGAGGTAAAACGTAGATCCTCATATGATACAATAAAATTTTGTAACCCATGAAACATTACATCTTCCTTAATGTATATTCAGGCAAGTTGATACAAAGTTTAACCTTAACTTGTAAGGACCCGTAAATTTCAAGAGAAATTTTTTCTTAATATTCTTTGGGTTTTTACGAGTACGCAGTTTCTGAAGGCACCTGATTCTGAGGCCCGGTGGGCCCGGAGTAAATTTCCGAAGATTAGCTCGGGTACGTTCAGTGAACAAATGAAAGGGTTTTCCTAACTTTCAAACTCGTGCTCAGAATCAAAATCTGAGGGCACTAATGGAATAGCCGTGCTGGTAATTTCTTAGGAACACCTTTTCTGGAGTTGCGTTTTCTCGGGTGAGGTTATTAAATTAATAGGTTAACTAAAGAATGAAATAAAAATTTATGCCACAATTTTTATTTTCTATTCTAAGTTGTTTATAACCTATGCATGGAGGTTGGTGTGGGACCCACTACATACTAACTCCAATAGGTGGGATATTAGTGAAGTGGGGCCCACATGAGCCCCACCCCTTCAAAACCCTTAAAACCTCCCTTGTGCATTTAATTGTGTAACACACCCGCACCCCATTTTAAGGACAGGTCAACTCTCCCATTTTAATGGACTGTTAAAGGATCTTCAATTAATTTAATTAATTGAATGGGATCTTTTTAAATGTTAATTTTAATGTTGGCATGCATGTGTGTTAATAAAATAAGACAATGTCTTATTTTATTGGGGGTTGATTCGTTGTGCAGAAAGAAGGAGAGGACTCTTGCACTCTGAAGAACATCTTCTTCCTTGTCGAAGAACAAGAAGAATGCCGATTCTACGACGAAGAACTCTATCACCGCAATTGAATCGTCGTGTCATATCCTCTACTCTCCGCAGATGGTAAGAGATGCCTTCTTCGGAGAACGACGACATTCCACATCCTTCTTTGGGCAAACACCAACGACGTATACGGCGCCCTCTTCCGTGACGCCGTCTTCTGCGACGTCCTTTTCCCACGACGAACCTTGTTCGACGACTTCATCAAGGTAGCGATCTGAGTTCAATTTAATGGATTAAATTTGTTCTTTCTTTCTCGAAGTTATTTTAATTTTTTGGGCTACATGTTATAATTATAACAGGAGGAGTTCGGACTGCACGAACACGACCGACCCACTTCCCCCTTTGATGTTTTACTTGTTGCGGCATGAACAAAGGCAGCACGGTGCAACTGCACTGCACGGAAAACAACAAGAACGCGGCGAAGAAGGGCGGCGACGTCGCACCGCGCCGTTGAGGCCGAAAGAAGCCGGTGCTGGAGTCAGGCCGAGGTGGAGGGGCGTGGTGCCGTCGTGCCGCTCCGGAGAACCATGAAGAGGTCGTGGCCGGAGCGGGTCCACGGAGGAGGGGCGCGGAGCCATCGCGCTGTGCCGGTCGGACAAGGCCGCGGCGGTGCAAGGAGGGGTGGCAGGAACTGCCGGCCGCCGGTGCTTCGGAGGGGCGGGACTACGGGGTCCCGCGGCGGCAGCACCGGCCGACCATTTCGGAAGGACCGGGGGTCGTAACCCCTGGCTGTCCAAGTGGAGGGCCCCCTCATGGGGGCTGTTTCTTCATTCAAGGGGGGCAGCACCCCCCCTCCGCATACCACTTAGCCAAACGGCCGAGCCGCTGGCCACGCGGGTCACGCCCGCGTCAGGATGAACCAGCCGCACCGGGCCGGGCCGCCCGCACCGGGCTGGGCCAAGCCTAGATGGGCCGGACCCGGACCCTGGTCGGGTCACCCGGTTTGGGAAAACCCAGGGGGCTTGGGCCGGGTCGGTCCGGGCCCTAAACCCCCTAAAACCGAACATGTTTGTTTAAATGTCTGTAACATGGGCTACGAACCTCCGATCAATGCACCATCAATTGTGATGTGATCCTTGGATCGAGGCGGTCATTTTGGTATTTTAAACTCTAGGTTTTAGAAAACTCTGGGTATGTCTGGGTTGGTTCGAACACAAAACCAACCGGGCCCTCGGAGCGGAAACGCTTATAACTTGAGTTGTGGACGTCCGATTGACATGCCGTCGACTTTGCTGGATTCCTCTTAGTGAGACCAGACTTTTGGCTTACTCCGCTTGAGGTTTGGACAAAGTTGGAGTACGGTTGGGATGATTTTGACTTAAAAACTAACCAAGCCCCTGGAACGAAAAAGCCAATAACTATCAGACCGGGCGTCCGATTGACGCGTCGTCTGTCACGTTCAGTTCTTTTTGTCGAGAAGAAATATTGGGATACATAAACTCCAGTCTACGTGTTAGTTGATGTAACGACCCACCTTGGCTCGTGGAACAGACCCTCCCAGAATCGAGCATGTTGTGTGCGGGAACCCTAGAGCTGGCTGTGACTACGACGACGATGACGACTGCACTGAAATCCTCCGTGGATTCGGCTGCAACGACGACTACACTAAAATCCCTTGTGGGTTTGGCAGTAATGACGACCATACTGAAATCCTTCGTGGGTTCGACGGCGATGACTACTGTTCTTGTATCCTACGTGGGTCTGGCAGTACTATTGTTCTTGTATCCTACGTGGGTCTGGCAGAGTAGCTGGTCTTGTATCCTACGTGGGTCCGACAGCTTATCAAGTCTAGTATCCTATGTGGGTCCCAGCTTAGATGAATCAATGGTTACATCTGATCATCTCTATCACCTTACGAATAAGTATATCCTGATTGAGTTGAGTCTTGACTATTAAATCAATATCTTCGATATTATTGACTTGCTTTCCTATGTGGATTGGGTTTTGTTATCCTATGTGGGTTGGTTGTGTTATCCTGTGTGGACTAGATCAAACTTGGGCTCGGTTGTTGGATCCAAACTGGAATTGATAACTTAGGTATATGTATGGGCATATACCTATGTAGTGTTGGTTGTTACTTCTTGATTTTATCTTTCCTTTGTGGATTATCCTATGTGGATTCTGGGAGACCTTTGGGGGTCTTGGGGTCCCTACTGAGTAGTGTATACTCACCCCTACATGAGCTATGACCTCACTACATTGTGTTGGATGCAGACGACGGACATCGCTAATCGTGGTTGAGGCTTGTGGAGCAAGTCGGTACCTGGAGGCGGACCACTGGGCGGGATGTACACGGAGTAGATGACTGGACCCGAGGAGCTGAGGAGGAGGCTATCTGTACCCACCCTTCACGTGGGATTTCTGGTGGACGGCTCGACGTTGCTGCTTTACTTTTCAGTTGTTGGACTTTCTTTCCAGTTGTACTTTAATTTCAGTTTGGGTTTGTATTCTGGCCCACTTACTCTTCCGCACTTACTTTGTACCCAGTTTTACTTGGTGTTTACTTCAGTTGGCTTGCTCTGTGGTGTTTTTTTCTTTATAAAGGAAATGCCTTCCCTTTTTATCGGGATTTACGCCTTTGGTGCTAGTCTCCAGCCCATGGCCTATGGAAGGTGGGCTTGGGGTAGTCACAACACGGGTCCCGAGGACGGGTCGTGACAAATTGGCATCAGAGGAGTTTGGTTCTATCGCAAAACTCAGGACTCTGGTCTTTCTTCTATGTGAATCAATATTGTTAAGGGTGTTGAGTGTGGTTATTAGTCCAGGGAGTCCAGTGTTGGTGCGGCTGCTGACGTATCCGTACACCAGGACCCTGACATCTGATTTCCGACTCAGTGCACGAAAACATTGATTTCATGTGTGTTTCAATAGTTTTCTTTGTGATTACTTTGTGTCATCTCCCTAGGTATACTGTTTTGACCATGCACACCTATTTCTTTTCAGGATGGCCCCATGATGACAGCCAGCTAGGGATACAAGCTTTGTTTGAGATGATAGCCCACCGAACGACGGGGCCTCGGTGCAGGGCCCTTTTACAGCGTGGGCACCTGCGATACCTCTACCCGCCGAGCCACCGATGACACCAGCCCCAGCCGCTGAGAGTACACGTCGCCTTAGTGAACTGCACAAGTTCCAGCATCCGAGGCCACCCAGGTCTGTGGGGAGACGGTCCCTCAAGCCGACGAGGATTGGATGGAGGTTGTAGTTCGAGTTTTCATGCTAGTGGGGACACCAGTTGACCTCATAGTGATCCTTTCAGTGAGTCTCCTGCACGCGGCAGCAGGCAGATGGTGGAGCTTGATGCTCCAGGTCTACGATAAGGAATCTCTTCTTTGTGGTGCGCATTAAAGAGCTACTACAGCTGCGGCAGGGAAGCATGACGGTAGGCTAGTTCTCAACGAGATTTACCGATCTATCACACTATTTTACGGACATGGTTCGAGACCCATTCTTCCAGGCCCGAACCTTCGAGAAGGGACTAAGGTATTAGATCAGGGCATCGATGATCTCCCTCACCATTCTGACGCAGGCAGGAGTACTGGAGTGAGCCCTTCTCGTAGAGATCTTTCTTACTGAGCTTACACAAGCAGCAAGACCTACCACAGGGTGGCACGTAGCAGAGTCTTCTACAACTTGAAGTCGACAGATGTCACAGGGATCCAGGCGGACCAGACCAATAGGCGAATGACCTTAGGACACTGTCTCAGAGGTGCAGGGCACACGACGTAGAGCCAGCCTTCCGAGGAGTAGGCAGTGCTACGCATGCGGCGGGCAGGGCCACATGCCTCATGACTGCCTGACCCGCTGTGCAGAGGAGAAGCAGATGGTTGAGGGGCTAACCAGGCAGAGGTAGAGGGTCGACCGTGGTGGTCCACAAGGAGCAGGCGTACGAGGAAGAGGAGTTGTCCGAGCAGCAGGTGGTGGGTGACACTTTGAGGCTTTACCACCACCACCACCAGGAGGTCCACCCCGACCACAGGGAGTTGGCAGGCAGAGACGGGCTCAGCTTCAGGCAGTGGAAACCTATGACCACGGTGCACCAGAGATGATCCGAGGTACTATCTGTGTCTACTCCACCCTTGATGAAGCTCTTATAGACACTTGAGCGAGTCATTATTTCATTATCGCTGCCCTTGTTTGGAGCTCAGAGATTCTGACGGAGCCGTTGGCTCGATCCTTATGACTAGAGACTCCTACGGGAGCAGACTCGATGATTACGCACTGGTGCCGGCAGTGTGAGCTTACCCTAGGAGGAGAGATCTTCGGCTAGGATCTTCTTGTAGCGGCGTCGAGGCCTTACGACGTCATCTTGGGGATGGATTGGTTATCTACGGTCCATGCTCAAATCGACTGTATTAGGCTCAAGGTGCGATGTGTTCGCACCGATGGGAGCAGGTTCACCTTCACCAGTGAGAAGGGAGCCTTTACAGAACATGATGGACTCACACAAAGGAGAGGATAGTCGATCACACACCAGTTGGCTATACTAATCATAGCAACAGTTGACATGCAGAGTCTGAGTTTTCCTATTGTGGTGGATCAGTATGCAGACGTTTTTTCTGACGACGTTCTAGGACTACCTCCTCGCAGAAAGGTAGACTTATATATTGACATGTACCCCGGGACAACCCCGATATCTACTCCAGTATATCGGATGGCCCCCGCTGAGCTTCGAGAGCTATGGGTACAGTTGGAGGACTTACAGGGAAAGGGATTCATCCGACCCAGTGTTTCACCCTGGGCTTCCTCGATTTTGTTCACCAAGAAGGCAGACGGGAGCTTACAACTGTGTGTGGACTATTGTCTCCTGAATGAAGTTACTATGAGGAATAAGTATCCACTACCGAGGATTTTCGACCCCTTCGATCAGCTCATGGGAGCATGGTGGTTCTCGAAGATAGACCTCAGATCAGCATATCATCAACTCAGATTTCGGGAAGAGGATGTGCAGAAGATGACCTTCAGATGTCGGTATGGCCACTATGAGTTCTTGGTTATTCCTTTTGGAATAACCAACACTCCAGTAGTGTTCATGAGTCTCATGAATAGGATCTTTCAGCCATACCTCGATCGATTTGTCGTGGTCTTCATCGACGACATATTGATATACTCGACCCCTGAGGAGGAGCACGCCTACCATTTGCGGGTTGTACTGGACACACTCCGAGAGCACCAGCTTTATGGTAAGCTCTCAAAATGCATGTTCTGGTTACATGAGGTCCACTTCTAGGGACACATCATATCTGAGGTGGGAGTTGTGGTGGATCCTGCGAAGATCGAGGCAGTGCTAGCTTGGGAGCCACCCCGGAGCGTGACGGAGGTGCGAAGTTTCTTGGGTCTAGCTGGATACTACTGTAGGTTTGTGCCAGACTTCTCCAGAGTTTCGGAACAACTTTCATCTTTGACAAAGAAGGGGAGACCCTTCGTATGGTCAAATAGATGTCAGTAGAGCTTCCAGAAGCTGAGACAGAGATTGTCCAGCGCACCTATCTTGAGTCTACCAGAGGAGGGAGTAGGGTATGTAGTCTACTGCGATGCATCAGGGACCGGAATCGGATGTTTCCTGGTGCAGGAGCAGGCAGTGATCGCCTATGGATCACGACAGTTGAGGCAGCACGAGTAGAACTATGCTACCCATGACCAAGAATTTGCAGCAGCGGTCTTCACTCGGAAGATGTGGCGACACTATCTGATGGGCAAGCGCTTCACAGTCTACTCTGACCACCAGAGTCTCAGGTACATCTTCTCGCAGAAAAACCTGAACCTGAGACAACGGTGATGGCTCGAGTTCCTCCAGGACTATGACATTGAGATAGTCTATACTCTTGGAAAGGGGAACGTAGTAGCTGATGCTCTCAGTAGGAGGATGGGAATTCTGCTACTTGTGGAGGCGAAAGAGTAGATAACTGATTTGCAGATATCCTTCGTGGATAGAGATGGAGTAGCCTTTCTTCAGTCACTCATAGTCACTCCTCCACTACTACAGCGGGTCAGAGAGGCATAGCGTGGGGACGTTGACTGTGAGACGCGGCGTGCACAGATAGCCTCAGGATAGGAACCTAATAGATTCTATATAGGAGGAGAGTACGAAATCCTTTTCAGAGGATGTACCATGGTACCTGCTGCTTTACAGGAGGAGGTGTTTAGGGAGTTTCATGCTTCCCCTTTAGCTATACATTCAGGAGTGGCCAGGATGTACCAGGATCTCAGACGACAGCACTGGTGGCCGGGTATGAAGAAGGATGTTGCAGAGTTCGTTTCTCGATGCCTCACCTTCCAGTAGGTGAAGGCGAATCACCATGTACCAGCAGTCTTGGTACAACCCTTGGAGGTCCCAGAGTGGAAGTGGGATGGGATATCTATGGACTTCATGACTATACTTCCACGTACTTCGAGAGGTCACGACTCCATTTGGGTGATTTTCGACTCACTCACCAAGTCGGCCTACTTCTTACCCATCAGAGAGCAGGGCTCAGTGGAGAGCTTGGGACACCTCTACGTTCAAGAGATCATGTAGCTTCATGGTGTGCAATCATCTATCGTCTCCGATCGAGATGCTCACTTTACTTCTCGGCTTTGGAAGGGGCTGCAGGAGGCATTCGGGATGCATCTACATCTAAGCACTGCCTTTCTCCCTCAGATAGACGGTCAGACGAAGAGGAACATTCAGACTCTCAAAGACATGCTCCGTGAATGTGTCCTCGACTATGGTCGCAGCTGGGAGGATCACCTACCCATGGCGGAGTTTGCGTACAACAACAGCTACCACTCCACCATCGGGATGGCACCATACGAGGCATTGTACGACCAACCTTGCATATCACAGTTGTGATGGACAGACCCTGGGGAGTCAGCACTTGTGGGACCAGAGATGGTCCTGGGCAAGACAGAGAAGTTCTAGGTCATCCAGGAGCGGATGAGGACATCCCAGAGCTGACATAAGTCTTATGCTGACAGGAGGCAGAGAACACTAGAGTTCGAGGATGGTGACCATGTCTTCGTGCGGGTCTCACCTTGACATGGATTACGGAGATTTAGATAGGGCAGCAAGTTATCTCCGCGCTTCATCGGACCATTCTAGGTTCTTAGCAGGATAGGCGAGGTGGCTTATCGCTTGGATCTACCACCTCAGTTGCACCGGGTGCATGACGAATTCCACGTATCTCAGCTGAGGAGATACGTGCACGACCCGATGCATATCATCGACCATGGGGAGCTGGACATTGATGACGGGGTGACTTTTGCGGAGGTCCCGGTGGAGATCGAGGATCGACATAAGTGGTTCCTACATGGGCGGTCGATTCCTCTAGTGCGCGTCAAATGGCAGCATGGGAACCTCCAGGAGAGCACTTGGGAGTGGGAGGCCGAGATGCGTGCTCAGTACCCTCTTTTGTTTCACTAGTTTGTGATGAATCTTTATGGGGACGTAAAGCCCTGAGGTGGGAGTAATTTAAAGACCCGTAAATTTCAAGGGAATTTTTTTCTTAATTTTCTTACGGTTTTTACGAGTACGCAGTTTCTGACAGCACCTGATTCTGAGGCCCGGTGTGCCCGGAATAAATTTCCGAAGTTTAGCTCGGGTACGTTCAGGGAACGAACGAGCGGGTTTTCCTAACATTTGAACCAGTGCTCGGAATCGAAATCTGAGGGCACCAATGGATTCGCAGTGCCAGTAATTTCTTAGGAACAACATTTCTGGAGTTTTGTTTTCTCGGGTGAGGTTATTAAATAAATGGTTAAACTAAAGAATGAAATAAAAATTTATGCCACAATTTTTATTTTCTATTCTAAGTTGTTTATAACCTTTGCATGGAGGTTGGAGTGGGACCCACTACATACTAACTCCACTAGGTAGGATATTAGTGAAGTGGGACCCACACGATCCCCACCCCATCAAAACCCTTAAAACCTCCCTCGTGCATTTAATTGTGTAACACACCCGCACCCCCTTTTAATGATAGGTCAACTCTCTCATTTTAATGGACTGTTAAAGGCTCTTCAATTAATTTAATTAATTGAATGGGATCTTTTTAAATTTCAATTTTAATGTTGGTATTCGTGTGTGTTAATAAAATAAGACAATGTCTTATTTTATTGGGGGTTGATTCGTTGTGCGGAAAGAAGGAGAGGACTCTTGCGCTCTGAAGAACATCTTCTTCCCCGTCGAAGAACACGAAGAATGCCGAGTCTACGAAGAAGAACTCCATCACCGCAAGGGAATCGTCGTGCCGTCTCCTCTCCTTTCCACAACTAGTAAGAGGCGCCTTCTTTAGAGAATGACGATGCGCCACAACCTTCTTCGAGCGAACACCGACGATGTATACGTCATCACCTTCTGTGACACCGTCTTCAGCAACGTCCTTTTCCCGCAATGAACCTCATTCGACGACTTCAACATGGTAGGGGTTTGAGTTCAAATTTAAAGGATTAAATTTGTGATTGCTTTGTCGAAGTTATTTTTATTTTTTGGTCCGCCTGTTATCATTATAACGGGAGGAGGTCGGACCACATGAACATGGCCGACCCTCTTCCCCCTTTGATGTTGTACTTGTTGCGGCATGGACAAAGGCAGCACGGTGCAACGGCACCGCCTGGAAACAAAGAGGAACACGACGAAGAAGCGTGGAACCGTCGTGCCGCACCATTGAGGCCAAAAGAAGTCGGGGATGGAGTCGGGTTGCGATGGAAGAGCGCAGCGCTGTCGCACCATGAAAGAGAACCACGAAGAGGTCGTAGCCGGAGCGGGGACGTGGAGGAGTGGTGCGGTGCCGTCGCGCTGTGCCGGTCGGACAAGGTCGCGGCTTGAAGCCGCGGCGGTGCAAGGAGGGGCAGCCGAAACCGCCAGCCGCCGGTGCTTCGAAGGGGCGGGACCACGGGGTCCCATGGGGGCAGCACCGGCCAGCTAGCCGAGATGGCCGTTTCGGAAGGACCGAGGGTCGTAACCCCCAGCTTGCCAAGAGGCGGGCCCCCCTCATGGGGGCCGTTTCTTCATTCAAGGGGGGCAGTGCCCCCCTCCACATCCCGCTCGCCGAAATGGCCGAGCCGCTGGCCACACAGGCCATGCCCACGTCAGGCCGGACCGGCCGCACCAGGCCGGGCCACGCTCCGATGGGCTAACCCAGGGGGTCTTGGGCCGGGTCATTCCGGGCCCAAAACCCCATAAAACCGGACAGGTTCATTTAAATGCCCGTAACTTGGGCTATGTACCTCCAATCGACACACTGTCACTTGCGATACAATCCGTGGATAAAGAAGGTCGTTTCGGTATATTACACTCAAGGTTTCAAAGAACATTGTGTACGGCCGAGTTGGTTCGAACACAAAACCAATCGGGCCCTCTGAGCGGAAACGCTTATAACCTGAGCTCTGGATGTCCGATTGACGTGTCGTCAACTTTGTTGGATTCCTCTTAGTGAGACGGCCCTTTTGGCATACTCCGATCGAGGTTTGGATGTAGTTGGAGTACGGTTGGGTAGGTTTTGACTTAAAAAGCAACCGGGCCCCTGGAAACAAAAAGCCAATAACTCTCAGACCGGTCGTCCGATTGACGTGCCGTCTGTCACGTTGAGTTCTTTTTGTCGAGACGAAACTTTGGGATACATCAAATCTGGACTATATGTCAGTTGATGTAACGCCCCCCCCCCCCCCCTAGATCATGGAGCGGACCCTCCCGGAATCGAGCATGATGTGTGTGGGAACCCTACAACTGGCTGCGACTGCTACGACGATGATGACTGCACTGAAATCCTCTGTGGGTTCGGCAGCGACGACGACTGCACTGAAATCCTCCATGGGTTCGGCAGTGATGATGACCGTACTGAAATCCTCCGTGGGTTCGACGGCAATGACTACTATTCTTATACCCTACGTGGGTCCGACAGAGTAGCTGGTCTTGTATCCTACATGGGTCCGACAACTTATCTGGTCTAGTATCTTATGTGGGTCCCAACATAGATGAATCAGTGGTTACATCTGCTCATCTCTATCACCTTGCGAAGAAGTATATCCTGAGTGAGCTGAGTCTTGACTATTCAATCAATATCTTTGATATGAGTGACATGCTTTCCTATGTGGATTGGGTTGTGTTATCATGTGTGGGTTGGTTGTGCTATCATGTGTGGACTAGATCGAACTTGGGCTCAGATGTTGGAGCCGAAATGGAATTGATGTCTTAGGTATATGTATGGGAATATACCTAAGTAGTGTGGGTTGTTACTTCGTGATTCTATCTTTCCTTTGTGGATTATCCTATGTGGATTCTGGGAGGCCCTCGGGGGTCTCAGGGTCCCTACTGAGTAGCATATACTCACCCCTACAGGGGCTATGCTCGCACTACGTTGTGTTGGATGCAGACGACAGACAGTGCTTATCGTGGTTGAGGCTTGTGGAGCAAGTCGGTACCTGGAGGCGGACCACTGGGCGGGACGTACACGGAGTAGACGGCTGGACCCAAGGAGCTAAGGAGGAGGCTATCTGTACCCACCCTTCTGGTGGGATTTTCGGTAGATGGCTCGACATTTCTGCTTTACTTTTCGGTTCCTGTACTTTCTTTACAGTTGTACTTTACATTCAGTTTGGGATTGTATTCTGGCCCACTTACTCTTCTGCACTTACTTTTGTACCCAGTTTTACTTGGTGTTTACTTCTACTGGCTTACTCTGTGGTGTTTGTTTACTTTATAAAGGCAATGCCTCCCCTTTTTATCGGGATTTACTCCTTTGGTGGTAGTCACCAGCCCCTAGCCTATGGAAGGCGGGCTTGGGGGTATTCACAGCATGAGTCCTGAGGACGGGTCGTGACATCACTAATAGCAATGAGGTGTGCTGACTTAGTAAGGTGACGGACTACCACCCATATATCATTAATCCCTTAAGAGTTTTTGGCTAGTCTAATAAAAAATCCATAGTGATGTTATACCATTTCAATTCTTTTATGGGTAATGGATGCAACAAACATTTTGACTTTTTTATTTTATCCTTAACTTTCTAAAATACCAGGCACCGAGATACAAAGTCCGTGGTATCTATCTTCATGCCTTCCAACTTTAAGTGTTATTTAATGTCTATATACATCTTCATACTTCCACGATGAATAGAGAATGAAGAACTGTGAGCTTCCTATAGTATATCATTCATCAAATCTGGTATGTAAGGAACACATACAAAGTTCATGAACCTTATAATTTCATCATGATCAAGGTTAAAATCAAGGAAATTTATTACATTCATTTTTTTCTCTACATATTACTTTCGTGCCTCCTTAATCTTCACTTGGATAGTGGGTTGAATATACATTTTTTAAGGATAATATTTTACCCATTCTTTTATGATTCCTATATCCATCCTCTGTAAAACTAGAAATATTGGATCTATTTTGATCCTCATCATGGATAAGCTAGCATGATTCTTCTGACACAAAGCATCAGCCACCATGTTCTCTTTTCCAGGGGTAATGTATTGAGCAGTCATAATCCTTTATCAACTATAACCATATTCTCTATAAAATGTTCAACTCATTCTATGTGGATATATATTTTTGGATTTTATGATTATTATATATATCACACATTTCTCCGTAAAGATAATTCCTATGCATATTTAATGAAAAAAGTACTGATGCTTACTCCAAATCATGAGATTTTTAATTTTTTCACATGAATCTTCAAAAATGAAGAAGAATAGGCTGTAACCATGTTATTCTTCATAATAAAACGTCCTAATTCTTGCTTGGATACATCATTATAGATTACAAACCCATTTCTACTATAGGGTAATGTAAGCATAGGTGAACTAACCAACCTTCTCTTCAGTTCCATGAAATTAACCACAAATTTATCTATCCAGGGGAACTTGAAACCTCTCCAAGTTAACATTGTAAAATGATTAGATATTTGGGACAAATAATCCACAAACCGTTGATAATATTTATCTAAACCAACAGATCTACAGATCTTAGTCACTGTGGTTGATCTAGGCTAGCATTCAATAGCATCCGTCTTTGATGGATCTACTGTTATAACATCTCTTGATATTATGTGACCCAAAATGAAACCTTTTGAACCCAAATTCATAATTTGTAAATTTTACATATAGATTCTTCTTCCTTAGGGCCTTTAGTAAAATTATCATGTTATATTCATGCTCTTCCTTTCTCTTTGAATATACAATAATTATATCTATAAAGACTACCACAAACATATAAAGGTAATCTATAAAGACTCTATTCATTAAATTAGTGAATATAAGTTGGGAATTAGTAATAAAAAAGGAATTTACATATATTCATAGTGACCATACCTTTTACCGAATGTCATCTTCGGTATATCCCCCTTATTGAGGCTTTATTGATGATATCCAAAAAGAAGGTCAATCTTGGAAAGGTATTTAGATATGAATAGTTGATCAAAAAATTAATCAATACAGGAAAGATGATACTTGTTCTTCATTGTGATCTTTTTCAACTCCCAATAATCTATACAGAGTCTCATTACTCTATACTACATTCTGAAAGAACCCAATTCTTTGTTGAGGTACCTGTCATGTGTTTTCCATCAATTCTCAAATTAATTTCTTAAATATGTATTTGTTTAATGCATGTTGGGGCCATAGAGGTCTATAGGGTTTCTGGGATAGGTCTGGATCCCAGAAAGTGAGTTTTGAATAAAAATTGGAGGCCACAAGGTTAGTGAAAACATTGAAGGGTGGGTCACATGGCCGTACGAAATCTCTATTTTCAAGACCCATCCTCCAAGGCCCATGTCATGACTACCCCTATCCCACCTCTAATAGGCCAAGGACTATAGAGAAGTAATGATTAGTCATATTCCACAAAGGGGATACATTTTCTTCAGTACCTAGACACACAAACACACACACATGTTTCCATGCAAATGTTATGAACTAAAAATACTGAGTAAACAGGTATTAATGGCTCTAAGACAACCACTAAGAGTAATAATACAAAAATGAAAAGTTAATAGGATGTAATTGAAGCCCATATGTAACAAATAAGTACAAACTCTGATATCCCATCCACAGAAAACACTACCTAATGTGTAGGTACAGTAAGATGTCTGAATGTCGCTGAAGCGTACCACATCTGTCGGGTCACCCTAAAGCACGAACTATCTCTTTCCCACTTAGGACTTTTCCCAAGTTGTCGATCATCTTCGCAAGACACAACATGTGCTGGTGAATTCATTTCAGGACTTAGAAAAACAATACACATTTGGGACCCCAAACCACAAACCAAGACACAAGGCATACTACCAAAGAGGTACATGATCTGTAGACTCTATGAAGTACATTAAATAGATTCACTAGAGTAATATCACACCAGTATACATATACTAAGACAGACTAGGCATATCCAAGTCCAATGAGACACACAGTTTTCATAGGATACTTACTCCGCATATCTAGAGGAGACCTACTCTGCACCCTCCCAGGAGACCTACAACGCACCCTCACATGATACCTACATCACACTCTCGTAGGAGACCAACGCCACATCTTCCTTGGATACCAACTCCGCATCATTGTAGGATACCAACTCTATGTCTTCGCCTAAGACAAACTCCTCATCTTGGCAAGAGAAAAAATTTTCATCTTTGTAGGATACTAACTTCATGTCTTTAAAGGGGATCAATTATATGTCTTTGTAGGATACCAACTTGGCATATTTTTCATAGACAATCACATGATTCCAATCTTAGCATGCTCGTTACAAAATTACATACTCTTCCAGACAATAGTTCATAAACAAACCTTCCCTCAAAGGTTATGTATATTATAACAAAAGTATCTCCCCTTCATGATGATCCCAACCCTATTAATGGCTCATCAAACAGACACACATTTTCAGGGGTATGGCTATTTTAGTAAAAAGGGTTTGGTTGGGTTCAGGTCTGACCTGACCTAGTTGGGTCTACACCAACACATATAGTCCTGTCACAAAATCTAGGCACATTGGGTTACTAGGCCATGCAGTTTAACCCATCGGGCCACATTCCAGATCAGTTTCCTTTAGCATGGGCCACCTATGCAAGTCGGATCATCCAGTTGGGCACAGAACGTGGTCCGCCCCCCTCAAACCTCGTATATGCGGTCGAGCAACCACGTTCCCACTGATAGACATGGTTCCATGACACAACCATCCATGGATGTGGCTCTCATTCACCGCCTTCGGCCACACTATCTTCATCTCCTCCACCACTGGCCATCGATCTGACAACCTCCTGCTCCTGGGCGGTAGTGCCATCAACGAATTCTTTGTTTGAGGGCCACCACAAACATTGTAGTTGACCGTTATTCAAACTGGGAATATCATTACAATCCTCTGATTGTGACTATAATGATTATAGGATCATGATCATCTCATCATTTCATTAGGGGTCGGTTCATGTTCAGAGCATCCCAGTAAATCCCAACACGACCAGGTGGGCTTGTCGGTGAAGAATGAAATGATGAGGAAAGGAAGGAACAGAAGAACACTGTTAGAATTAACCTTGACCTTATTCATGTTAGACATGGTCCATTCATGTTTTCAAAATTATGAAGAGGAATAATCATGGGTCTATTCCATTTAGGAACACAGTTTATCCCTCCCAAAAATATAATCAAACCACGGATCAGCCTATTTGTGGGTTGTCCGTCATTAATTGTGGGAATCAAGAACATGGAAATAAATAAACTAATAATAAAATAAACCCCCTAACTAGAAAAAGGATTAGTACAATGATTGGATCCATCATTTATGGTGATATATTCATGAAAATCCTCAATCTGTCATTTGGAGGCATTCATCATTGATTAATGCTTGATCTGATCTCTGGTTTCCAAGCCATCATCACGAGACAAGGATATTCCTTGTCTTTTCCTCAGGGAAACTTCCGGGCTCTAGGGAAAAAATCTCTACTGGGTTAATTCTAACACTTTTATCCACCTCTTTTTAATGGGTTAAATATGTTAATGTGTTTCAATGTTGCAACTACACTGCATTGTAGCATTACCACGGCGCTGCGTTGCAGTGTCGTTGTGTCATCATATCACAATGATCATGAGTCTCTAAGTAGCATTAAAGAAAAACTAAACTAAAATAAATTTTTTGGGTATATTTTATTTTTATATTAAAATTTATATAAATTAAGTTTTGTAGATAACTCACTCCACCCGATGTTAGGCTACGCCTATGGTAAACATGGTGTTCTGAGCTCATTGGAGCACTCAAAATTTTGACTTCTGAACTAGTTTAAAATTTACTAAAACTGCACATGTGTGCTATTTTTAATAAACATAAAAATAGTTTGAACATTTATTCTATTAATTGGGGGCCTTGTAATCACATGTCTTCTCAACTTATTGTCTTGAAATAACCCCATATAGTTTTCAGAAAAATGACATGGAAATTCCTAGACATTACATTCTCCCCACCATAGGGATTTACGTACCCAAAATCCAAAATAATGGCTAAAAAATGTGTAATATATGTAAAAATATGATCCTCCCACTCCCATTATCTCTCATGGATATTCTCGTGATTCCATCGAATGTTAACTATAGGAATCAATCACCCACATAGGTTCATCTGCTATCGATCCTCGATCTCCACTGGGAACTACGCAAAATTCACCTCATCATCAACATCTTTCTCACCCAAGTTGATGATGTGTGATGGGTTATGTATATATCTCCTTAACTAGGATACATGGAATATGTCTTGAACCCACTCTTACAATAGAGGTAGAGCCAAGCAGTACACCACTTTGCCTGCTCTATGCAGTATTAGAAATGGTCTGATGAACCTCAGAGATAACATGCCGCCCCAGAAAAATATATGTATCCCACATCTAGAAGAGATCCGAAGGAACACATGGTCCCCCTCAACGAACTCCAAGGGTCTCAACCATCTATCATCTTAGGACATCATATAGATCTTTTGAGTCATTGTATAATCCTATATGACCTGCACCTTCTCTATAGTAGATTAAACCAACTCCGGGCCCATGAGTGATGACTCATCGGGGTATGTCAAGCAAAATGGCGACCTGTAGGGTTTCCCTTACTAGACCTCTAATGGAACCATACCAATGGTGTATTGAAAGATATTTTTGTATGTAGACTTCACCAGATATAGGTGATCCTCCCAACTGCAGCCAAAATTGAGGATGCAAGAACGTAGCATTTCCTCTAGGACCGAAATATCCTGCTTTATCTGGACACCTTTTTGTGGGTCGAAAGCTGTTCTAAACCACTCATGAGTCCCAAATTCCTCTTGTAATCACATCCAAAACTGGGATATTAAACATGCATCATGATCTAAGACTATCATCGATGGGACTCCATGGAGTCGAATTATCCCATGTACATAGAGGCATACCATTCTCTACACTAAGCCATATTCCTGAATCTCTAGGAAGTGGGCCGACTTGGTGAGTCGGTTAACAATAACCTAGATATTATCATTCCCCTAGATGTATGTGGAAGGACCATCACTAATTATATCTATATTCCATCCCATAACCACTCTGTCACTTTAAGGGGTTGAGTCAGGCCCACTGGAACCTATAGATTGACCTTCACTTACTGACATATGAGGCATCTAGAAACAAACTCATCCACTTCCTTCATTATCCTCAGACACCAAAACTGATGTTGTGGGTTCTACTAAATCTTTGTAATACCCATATATACTGCTAAAGGGGATGTAGGGAACTCCATCAAGACCTCCTCCTATAACGTCACTAGTACAAGTGTGCATCCTCTAAAAAGAGCGAGGTTCTACCCACCTTATTAATATCCATCAGGGGCATGCCCTGTGGACATTTCAGCATGTATAATCTCATAGATGGTATCTATGAGATATGCCTTCATGACACACTATAAGAGAGTAGGGCTAACTAGAATATAATTGAGATAATATCCTCCATCCTTATCCATAAAAGATATATGCAATGAGGCCAATTGCAGTGAGGCCTCGTTTCGTAGCTATGAACCCAATATCCTACTAATATTATATGCCACCGCATTCCACATCCCATGAGTACAGACTATATCAATGTCATAGTCTGGGAGGAACTCTAGCCAAAACCTCTATATCAATTTCATATCCTTCTCATATAATATATACTTGATACTTTTGTGGTTTGAGTAGATGAAAAATCGCTCGCCCATAAGGTAGTGTCTCCAAATCATTAATGAAAATACTACAACCTCCCACTATAGTCATTGGATTCCTAGTATCCTCATGTGGTATCATCTATCATGAACTTTAGGTAATCACTAATTCCACCTATAACAGGAAACAACCAGCATCGGTTCATGATGTGTCATAAAACATCGTGTACTTGACACCCTCCTATGGAAATCTCAAGATGGGGAGCTTTTCAAACGTTTCCTCATCTACTAAAATATCTTTGGGAACTTCTCTGCCACCATGAAGGTTTTCCCCTTTCATTTCAAGGCTATAATGGATATTTCTACAAGGGAAAAGTCGTCCATGAACCTCTAATAATGTACTTCCAACCCAATGAAACTCTGCACCTCGGTAACATTCTTGGGTGCCTCCACCACCTCGATCATTTCTGCATCCACTACAACTTTAGCCAACAAAATGAAATGTCCCAGAATGTAGGCCTCTCATATTTAAAACTAACACTTCAATAAAATCCCATAAAGCTGGTTCTCCTAGAGTATGTCCAAGACCATCCTCATGTGTATTGTGTGCTCCTCCTTAGATGCCGAGTACACCAGGATGTCATCAATAAATACCACTAAAAAATTTTCTAGGTAAGGCTGGAAGATCCTATTCATTATTCCCCTGAACACTTCGGGGGTGTTCGTTGCTCCAAACAGCATCACTATATACTTTTACTGGTCGTAGGGACATCTGAAAGCCGTCATAGAAATTGAATCATCCCGTAAACAAAGATGGTGATAGCCTATTCTGAGGACTATCTTGGACAACCATCTCACTCCCTTCAACTAATCAAAGAGGTAATAAATCCTAAGTAGTGGATGATTATTCTTCATGGTCACCTGATTTAGGTAGTGGAAGTCCACACATAACCTCAATATCTGGTTTTCCTTCTTGCAAAACAATATTGGGGCAGCCCAAAGTGAAACACTAGGTCTCAGAAATACCTTCCTCTCCATGTCTTCCATATATACCCTCAGCTCATGAAGCTCTACGAGAGCCATCTGTTATGCCTGTGTATATATCGGTGTCATCTCGGGGTACAGGTCAATGCAAAGGACTAACTCCCTTTAAGAATGTAGTCCCATAACATCTTCTAGAAGGACATCCTCGTACACATCCACAACTACAGGAATATGAGGAATCATCTCATCAACTACATTGAGGGTCATTCATTCCATGTGATGTCTAATCAGTTTAACCCTACTTCATGTGAGTCCATCCTACACTGCTTGTGTTTCAATTTCTTTGAAAAAGGAAAACATAGTCACATATCTATGGACAAACCACACTGTGCACCAAAAACCTTCTATCTGAGCATGAAAAATTGTTAAACTATCCATATCTTGAATGACGTCGTCAGGTCTCGATGCTATTACTAAGAGATCTGAACATAAACTCCTTCCCCCAACAGTAAGGGCACACTGTCATCACGTGTGTGTGATTGTCAAATCTTCTCTGGTAAAAGACTATAAGTGTAGGGATTGAGTCAAAGGTTCTATTGGAATATCCATATATTGAACAAGGTTCATGGAGAGAAAAGAGTGATTGGAACTAGTGTCTATCCAAATTCCATCTAGGGTGGAAAGGATATTGATTGTACCTCTAATCATCCCATGAGTCTCAGGATCATAAGCCTCCATCACCAAGAGTTGGCCTCCCCTTGTCCACGAGCTCCTTGAGCTCATGGTGGACCACCTGGGGTGATTTTTATAGTGCCTCGAACATCCATCCACCTCATGTCGCTCATCTCGCTCCTCTTCCGCATCCACTACCTAGCGGGCCTCCCTGTTTCTACCTCCACCGCTACCTTAGTGATCCCTCGACCATCTCCCAATGAGCTTTTTGTGACTCAATAAGGACATAAGAACATGCTCAATTCATATATGATTAATTAACCATTGACTTCTCCTATAACTATGGTTTTCATATACCTATTCAGAGAGTATAATTCATGATCCTAGTGTATGGACATGTTAGCCACAACACCAACACTATGTTCCCTGGCCTAAAATCTAAACTCGAAACACTTAATATTGTTTCCTCAGAAAAATGTAAAACATACCTACCCTCTAATATGACTATGTCACAACCCGTACCTCGAGGCATGTGTTGTGACTACCACAATACCACCCCCCATAGGCTAGGGGCTTTCCACTAATTTTGAGTAGGAATATCCCACAAAGGGTCTGCATTTTTCTATGTTTCTATACACATGCACACGCCTACAAGAAAAACTTATAAACTAAGAATACTGAGTAAAAAGGTATGTGTGGCACTAAGGAAACCATTAAGAGAAAAAATGACAAACTAAAAATTAAATGGTCTAGAATACAAGCCCAATAGAAAATGAAAAGTAAAAGATCCTAGATCTCATCTGCTGAAAACCCTACCTGAAGGGTAGGTACCGTAAGCTGTCTGAATGTCATTGAAGCGTACAACATCCGTTGGGTCACCTCGCAGTAGAACCTATCTCCATACCAACAATGACTCTATCAAAACAGTCGATCTTCTGCACAATACATGACATATTTAGGTTAATCCCATGCAGTGGGGAGTAAAAAAATACTCATTATTTATTCCCAAATCACAAAGCAAGACAAAAGGCATGCTACCAAATGGGTACATTATGTGTAGACTCAAAGAAGTACAATAAATAGATCCATTAATGTCATCTCACAAAAAGATAGATATACTAATTTATTCTAGGAATATCTAATTCAAATGATATATACAGTCTTTTAAAGAGACCTACTCCGAATCATTTCTAGAGACCTACTTCGCGCCCTCGTAGGAGACCTATTTTTCAGCCTCCCAAGAGACTTACTTCACACCCACGAAAGATAGCTACTCAATTTCTTCATAGGATACAAAATCCATATATTCGTAGTATACCACCTCCACTACTTGATAGGAGACCAACTTCACATCTCTATAGGAGACCAACTCTTCATATTTTCCATAGCCAGTCACAGGATTCATTCATTGCATTCTCATTTTTGGAGAACCTACAAATTGATCCAATTGTCATATTCCAACCTCTACTAAAGTCCAATTAGAGTATCCAAAATGGACTAACTCATCACTAAGGTCCCAACTCCAAAAATGTCTCATCAAATGGACACATGGTTTGATAGTTATATTCATTTTAGTAAAAATAGGTGGGTTGGGTCTTGTACTGACCAAGTTGGCCTGACCCGACCTAACCCAAACCATCATGGCCCAAAGGCCCATACCATTAGTCCATTGTCCCAAATTCCCACTGGTCTATTCGGTTCAACCTTTCGGGCCGGTTTCCTCCAGCCTGACCCACCTGTGTGGGCAAGTTCATCTAGTTGCCCACAACACACGGGCCATGCCCCTCCCACCTAGAATATGTGGTCAAATGACCACATCGACCAACCTCTCCTCCCACATGTGGTCTATGGGACCACGTACTAGCTGACTGATGTGGTGCCCCACCATGTTCTCACTTCTATAGCCTCCTCCATTGTCGCTCGTCGAGCATGTGGCCTCCCACTATCAGGTGGTTGCACCGCGATGCACCTCCACCTTCAGTGGATCCTATTCTATGGGACTCCACTATTGCTTTGGCGGTCTATTATTCTAACTATGAATGATTTTTAAAACCTTCGATTATCACCATCATTTATATGGGCTTAATATTGTCTCGTCATTTCTCCGAGGGTTTGGTCACATTCAGAACCTCCTAGAAAAGCATAAACTAACCATGTGGGTTTGTTAGTGAAGAAAACAAGTAATGGGATAGGAAATATCATAATAAAACCATTATAACATACCTTGGTATTGTTAGTTTCGACCTTATTTGGTTAATTTAAGCCGTATTATGAAGATAAAAAATCATCTGCATATTCCCTTTAATCCCTCAGTTTATCCCTCTCATAAAAATGATCAAACTGAGGATCAACATGTTCGTGGTTTGGTCTACATTATTCATTGGAATCAAGAATATGGAAATAAATATACCGTGAATAAAATAAACCCCCTACCAAGAAAGTGGATCAATCAGGGGAGATGATTCGTCATTGATGGAGATCCATCCACAAAATTAATTGATCCAACATTCATTGGCATTCATTATTAGTCAATTCTTGATCCGATCTTCGATATCCAAACCATCATCACCAACGAGGGAGATTCTTCTCCTTACCTTAGGGAAATGTCAATGCTCTAGGGAAAAAACATCCAATATTATGAATTCTAAAACATTTCCCTAACTTTGTTCAATGGAAGAAACATGTTAACATGTTTCAACATTTTAAACATGTTTCAACGTTGCCATGATGTTGTGTTTCAAGGTCACTGAGTCATCCCATAGCAATGCTATTGAGTCTCTATGTAACATTGAATAAAAAATAAAATAAAATAAATTTTTTATTATAATTAATTTTTCTCTTCAAACGTCCTTAAATTAACATTTTTAGTCGACCCACACCGGCCAATTTTGGGGTCCTTCTATAGTAAACAAGTTGTTCTCAGCTCAACAGTTCCCTAAGATTTTTGATCCGGGAACCATTTTAGAAGTTACTAAAATCTCATGTAACACCCTAATATTTCATAGTAAGTTATTTTCTTTAAAGTAATTCAATATCTTGCGCTACATGAAACACCGAGTTTGATCCCACCACGACTTACCAAACTAGCCGTTCAAAAATGATTATGAAAAGTATTAACTAAATTGTGAAATTTATATGCTCCATATAATTTTAGAATCCATATAATGTGTGTCTTTATCATAATATAAGAACACATTCATTTTTTAGATAAAAGAATTATTTTTCAAAAAATACAATTTTACAACCTTATAATGGAAAACCGTTTTTAAAACCAATATTTGACACTTTTATATATTCAATTTAATGAAATTAAATTCTTCTTTAGAATCATAATTTGAAAATTTATTTTGAACTAATATTTGGTACTTATCTGATAACATTCATATTTTGATGAAAACTGAAAAATACTAAATTTTAATTGAAAACAAATTTTTTAATAGAAATAATTTATAGGTTGAAATTATGAATTTGAATTGTTAGGAAGAATAATTAGATTTTATTACTATCATTTAATACAATTTTGGTTATTATACGTAATTTCACATTTAAATTTGACATAAACACATGTCAATCTATTGATAGTTTTTAGTTTTTAAAAACCCGCTTCTCGGTTTCGACAACAGGAATTAATTTTAAATTATTTAATGCAACTTCAATTTTTTTAATTTGGTAAAATAAAATTTATTCTTTAATTCATAATTTCAAAATTTTAATTGGGTGAATTTTTGGTATTTTTCTGAAAACATTCAATTTTTGAAAAATAGTGAAAAACACTGAGTTATAGTTTAAAGACGAATTTTTATTTAAATAATTATTTATTTGGTTTAAATTTATTTTATGTCATAGTAGATATATAATACCTATATAAGTTCAATTTAAATCATTGAAATTATTTTATAATAAAATTAGATGTTAAAAATTATGTTGAACTTGTTACCGTCTTTTACCCAACTTCTAGGTTCATTCGAAAAATTGCAAAAAATGTAATTTTACAACATCTGTGAGTTGAATTTAAAAAATATGAGAGACATTATTGACATCAATAAGTAAAATGTGATTCCATAAGATGAAAATAATTTTTTTGAATAGTAACTTTTGACTTTTATTTACCAAGGTTAAAGGTAAATAGCGTAATTTAGGGTAAAATGATATTATATTTTCCCTAGAACATGTCCTAATTCTATTGTATAAGTGTAATTCTAAAAAAACAACCTTAGTAATAATATATGATCCTCTTTTATACACTTGGATTAGATTAGGGAATTTATTATTATTTTATTTCAAGAAGAGTTAAAAGAGTTAAATTCAAAGTTTAAAAACTAAATTATTTTAATATAAGGTTATACATAAAATAAATTCATCTATAAACATTAATTAGAAATATAAAAATATTTCCTATATAATTATATTTTATTTATAATTTTTAGACATTAAATTATTTATGACATAATGATGATGCAGTAATTACCTTATTAATGGAAGATTAAAATATTTGATATTATAAATATCCAAATAAATGTAATTTGATACTATGGATGAATTAAACAAATTTTATAGGTTACTGTGACATGTTAGGGTTGATTAAATAATTTTTTTTTGAAGTAATCATGTTGTTATGATTTTCACAAAAACCTTATATTAAATAATGTCGAAATTTCCAAAAATGAGTTCTTAAAACTAATATAATATTATTGGTTGAAATAATATTTTTAAAAATATAAGGATCGTCCAAAGGGAATAAAGAATATTATATATGTCATTAATTAACCACTTGAAATTATCTTGGAATTTTAGAGTATGTTTATTAGCCATATAGTGAAGTAATACAAGAAGACACAGTAAAAGTTAAACCATTTAACTAAGAGTTAAATCTAAAATATAAGGTTAAAATGGTAACATAAACATGTCTAAAACCTATTTGTTTAAGTGTTTTAGACCCATCCCTGACTTATCTTGGAAATAAATCATTTTGATCCATTAAAAACTGTAAATGGTTTTATTATAAAATAATATTTCAATGTTTTCCTAAAGTGGCCCTCACCTCTCTTATAAATGGTTACTTTCCTTTTTCTTAATTTCACACCTCCAAAACCATTTGGCTCTGCCAAACACTACCCTAATATCCTCCCAACTTCCCTAAAATCATCCTAGAGTACATACATTTATCATAAAGACAACCTATGGATCCATTTTGATCAACTCAATGGGAAACACCCGAGGAAGAGGTAATAATTTCACCACCCTCTTTAAAATTTGTTTCTTATTCCACTTCCACATTCTTTTATGTTTTCATAAAAAAAATTATAAATACAACACCTTCTAAATACAGAGATGTTATTATACATATTTTATAACCATATTCGTTATTCTATCCATCTTATAAATGACAAAGTCACCATTTGTGCGTACGTACGGATTTCCGTCACCACGTTGTGGTGTAGTTTGTTATTCAAACACTTCATTATTTGGTTGTGTACAATAATGAGTATAACTGATGTAAATAATAAATATAAACTGATAAAAAAAATTTATATATGATATACCATCCTATTACATGTTATTTCACCATCAATATAATGATATTGTCACTCGTGCATACGTACGGATTACCGTCTCCACGAATGTAATGAGATTAATTCCCCATCGTAATCATTCCAGAATAATTTTCATTTTACGATTAAAAAAATGTTTATGAACACAATATAATTATCTATATGAATCGATTACATCATATCCATAACAAAAATGGCTTACATAACCAAGTATATAAAGGAAAACGAATCAGTTAACACCCGAAATGATGATAATACTGAAATATTATTAACAAAGCAATATTAGAAGATCATATATGATATCATATTTATGTATTTGTTTTTATTATAATTTAATAAAAATTAGTTCACCATTATAAAAGAGGATAACCTACCCTATACTAAGGCAAAGTAAAAGGTAAGGGGTTTCTTATCTCACTTTTAATTTCATGAGATATCCATTGTTCGCCACATATTTATTGCATGTGGTGTATTTTGTACTGCCATTTGAAATATATTATTATGATTATATTTGTATTCATGGTATTATGTGATTCATTTTGTGATTATTAACTTTTTTTCCTATTACTCGGTTGATTACAACATGGTAAGGGGTTTTCATCTCACTTATTAAATCTGTGAGTTTAAGGCTATATTTCCATTATTTCCTTTTGTGTGGTGTATGTACTACACATAATCCAATTCCTTATGTAATGTACTTTAATTTATGGGTAACTACATATTCACTATATAATCCTTCTTTCCTCGGGTGTATGTTTCGTAAGTCACCAAATCGGTAAAGGAATTTCTAATTTCAATTTCCACTCATTGGGTTTTACGCAAAATTCATTAATTATTTTACTCCATGATTAAGTGTGAAATTGTTTTTTATTAATTTATGTTGTAATTTCCACACCCCTTTGTGTCTATATTCTTTTGATAATGATAATCACTCCATTTATAAATTCTAAATTCATCTATATGAACTTCATATGGGTAATCATAACTCAATTTTTATTCATTGAGTTAAACATAAAATTCATTGGTGTTGTTGTTACAAGAATATGTGTGAATGTCATATGGTTTTTTTACACTAAATATCCAATTATATTTTCTATATTTATATTTTTCACACATAATTATGTCATTGATTTATCCTTAATCTAAGGATATGGTCTTTATTAGAAATTTCATCTCAACTTACATTCCATTGAGACTTCTTTTTTATTATGCGCCAATTCACTTTTATTTGGTGAATATACTGTAATATGACATAATATATCTTGAATACCATTATTCTCATGAAAATATTAATTTTTTATTACCTCAATTATTTGTATTCCATCATCTCTCCTTTGGTTATGAACTCTAACTAAAATATCATTTTAAATGTTTTAAAAATTATTCTTCTTAATCATTCTCATTAATGTCCATGTTTTATAAATGGTTTTAAAAATTTATTTATATGAACATTAATGTTTGAAAATTAAAATTCCATTTAAATGATACAAAGTGTTATGGGACACTTTGATTCAAAAATCCATTTTAAATAGCTTCTTGATAAATAGTGATACTTTTAAATGTTTTCAATGAAAGGGGATATTTCTCTCAAATAGTTTTGACGACTATTTTTATCTATGTCAAAATCCTTCATTATTCAGGATTTAGGTTAATTTATTATAATAAAATCTTCCATATTGTATTGAAAGAGTTATTTTTGACTGTGGATGTGCGATTTTTATATCATTCATTGTTTATGGTTAAAGTGTGGACATTTGGTATGCTAGTTTAATTCGAATATTTATGTTATGTTTCAACATATTCATATGTGGAATGAATTGGACTTAGTAAGTGATTGGTGGATACCGCTATAGCTCCTCAATGCATCGGTAGGTCACATGAGACAAACTAGTGTATGGGAACAAGGCCTTGACAAAATCTTACTTGTAGTCTTGGCACAGTGCCTTGACTATGTGGTTATAAAGTCTGACATTATATATTCCATCATTATGAATTTGACTATTAATATTACATGTGATTATTAGACTAGTAGAATATCTATGTGAATATGTAAATGGAATTATTTGATTTATCTTTTCCATATAATGTTGAAGTTTATGTTTAAAAGGATTATGTTCTCTCTTATAAATAGCCTTAAATGTTTGTTCTTATTTATGAAAGTTTCTGCTATATTTTTATCCTTACTGAGAATCTGAGCTCACCCATTTCTTATTTTATATTATTTCCAGGATGCAAAGAAGTATATTATGATTAACCAGCAGGAATAGGTTAAGGGATATAAGAGTGTTCAAAGGGGACACAATGTTGTTTTTTATGTCCTTATGTAATGTCAAACTTATGTATGTATCTAGTACTTCCAAGGCTACTAAACTGATCGGTCATTTGGGACATGATTCCTTGTATCATTCCGATGTTCTGTAATAATACACTAATTCTCGGTATCTATGGCCTGGGTGTTATAGTTGGTATCATATAAAGTTTAGTCCAAACCTTGGAAGCTAGATTTAGAAGAAAAAAACTCTGATTATGAAACACTACCCTAAGATATACATTGAGGATTAGTATAGAAGAACATCCAAAAATATTGGTAATGTAAATATTATGTGGGATTTCTAAAAAAATACATCCATGTTTGGATATGGGCAGGTAGAGGTGGCTCTGGCACAGATGTACCTAGGAGTGAAAACTCCTAAAAGGATTTTCAGGCTTCACCCGGGGTATCCTGAAACACAACAACGGGCCTTGAAGCACTCTTGGTTATGACACTCATGGGGGATATGCAAAGGATAATTCACATTTTCTTTATATACTGATTTGAATGATTATAATATAAGATGATAATAAATAAGCTTGGTTAATCATAAGGTGTTTTATATCTAAAATAATGTGTTATTATATTCTCTAAATGATTTTATGACTCACATTATGCTTTCTTGTGTTAGTCAATGGCAAGATTTCAAGGAAGTCATAGTAACATTGAACATGATGTACATGGTGGGAAAGGTGGTGGAAATGAGCAACGAAATGGATTGTTGATAGGTGTAAAAGATATCATGATCATGCCGAATCCATTTTCCAAAAATATGATCGACAACATATATATTAACCAACTACCAGACTCAACAAAGAAGAGAAAGGTAGTGAATGATAATATCTATAGTAGTGGATACCATGGAGAAAAGAAAGCTCAATTTATATCATGTAGTAAATGTGGAAGAATACACCTAGTAAAGTGTCGCAATAGAACAAAGAAATTCATTATGTGTGGGAAACAAGGACATAAAGTAAAGAATTGTCGTGAAAAACTGAAGTGTACTATGGAATAAAATAAAAATGATCCAAAGAATCCATTTACAATAATTTATATTAAATGTAGGGGACCCGGGTATTACCCGAGTGAATTCCCTATTCTTTAATATAACCTCTTGGTCAAGGAAGAACCTATGTAGAAATAAATGGGTGGTGATATGATTAAATGTATTAGTGCTCTTTTTTATGGGATTACTTTGGAATATTTTTCTCTTATATGTGTATCCCTGCAGTTTGTTATGTAAAAATTCTATTTTAGGAAGAATTACCTTCTATTTTATAGTTATAAATAACCATTTTGGATTATATGATCCTTCAAATTGAGGAAATTACTTGTTATTAAAATTTGGGATGAAAATGCGATGTATGAGATATAATTTGTGGTGAAAATAAGTTCTGGTTATTTTGAAGAATTTTTCTCATTTTAGGAATGTTATAAAATATAGTTTTTGAAATAAGAAAACATTTAGAGCATGTGATAACACGTCACGTCGGACAAAGCTACGGGAATCGAACCCACAACCAGAGTGTGATTGGGATTTATCACCTACCACTTGACTACGGGAAGTCCCTGGTTAGTGTGACTAATTATTTTTAGTTAAATGATTTATTGATCAATAATAAGTTGATTTGGGATATTATGTCTTATCAAATAGAAATCCTTAGTATAGGAAAATGATTTAGTGATTAAGTGATAAATGTTATTTTAGAAGATGTTCACTCTATTGGGAACACTATATGCCTAAAGAAAATAGAATATTATGATAATTCATTTGAAGAGTAATGTTGGATTTTTTTCTATGTTTTTATTCTGAATTTATAGTGATTTAGGTTATTTATAGAAATGATTAAACTATCACAGAGAATATGTGATTAGGTTAATTAATTTAAGTATGTGACTTTATGATAGTCAATGTTTTTTAGAGATATAATTTAATGTGGAAGACTAAGTAATAAAATTATTCTATGTTTTGGGTTTCGATATTAGTATAGATTGTATTGAAGGAGTTTAAGACAATTTTTTATTGAATGGTATTTATTGAACTTTGGGTATTGTTGGTTTAATTTTAGAAATTAAGATTGGTATTTATTTATCTATAGAAATATCCTTTTTGGGGATCATCTGATATTTTACATACTATTTCGTTTTTGGATAATCTCTAAAACAATTAGACATATATTTTATCCTTTATGGATCATGTGATTCGATAATTATTTATTCTAGGAATTTAGGTGTGACCAAGTCATCTAAAATACTCATCGTTTGAAAAAAAGAAGAGTTAGTGGAAGAAATTTATTAAAGTTTGAAAGTCTACATAAAAATTAATTATATCTCTTTATGTTCTTATTCAATCTCATAAATAAATTCCTCAACATTATGAAAAGGAACATAAAACAAAAAAATATTTTCCATTTACTTTTCCGACTGGGGAACTGATGACTGTTTATCCCATCACAAGTTTATGGTTTTCATGTTGTTAACTTTCTCCTGATCTTGTTTTCTATCACTCTCCATCAGAACTTGACACGTAGTTTATCTTCCATAACCATGTTTTCTTACATGGAATCCATGTATGGGTTATCTCGAGTGACCTTTGTAGTTCTCTTTCTTACTTTTAAACTAATAGTTTTATTGGCTCTTTTCTTGATGTGGGACTTTCAATGAAGTTCCCAATCCAAATTTTAAAATTATGAGGACACAATTTCCAAAAGGTTGGAATAAGGTAACACCCCATGATTTCATAGTAAAATATTTTCTTTAATGTAATTCAATATCTTGCGTTACAAGAAACACTGAGTTTGATCGCACCACGACTTACGAGACTAGTTATTCAAAAATGATTATGTATATTATTAAATGAAATTTGAATTTTATATACTCTATATAATTGTAGAATCCATATTATGTGTTTCTTAGACATAATATAAGAACAAATTAATTTTTCAGATAAAAGAAGTATTTTTAAAAAAATGAAATTTTACCACCTTCTAAAGGAAAACCCATTTTGAAACAAATATTTAAAACATTTATATATTTAATTTAATTAAATTTAAATTTTATTTAGAATCGGAACATACAAATTTATTTTGAATAGATTTTTGGTACTTTTCTGAGAACTTTCATATTTTGATGAATATTGAAAGATACTAAATTTTAATTGAAATCAAAATTTTTAATCCAAATAATTTATAGTGTTAAATTATGAATTTTAATGGTTTGGAATTATATTTTGATTATATCTTTATCATTTGTTTCAATTAATGTCATTATAAGTAATTTAATATTTAAATTTGACATAAACACATGTTAATCTTTTGATAGTTTTAACTTTTTAAAAACCTGCTTCTTTCTTTTGACAATTGTTATTAATTTTAAATTAATCAATGCAACTTCTATGTTTTGAATTTGGTAAAATTGTTTTAATTTTTTAATTCGGAATATCATAATTATATTAGGGTGAATTGTTTTTATTTTTCTGAAAAATTTTAATTTTTGATGAATAGTGAACAACATTGCGTTATAGTTTAAAGCCGGCTATTTATTTAAATTTATTTTAAGTAAAAATAGATTTATAATAACTATATAAGTTTAATTTAATTTATTAGAGTAATTTTTTAATAAAATTAAATGTATAAAATTATGTTGAACTTTTTACCATCTTTTACCAAACTTCTAGAAGCATTTGCAAATTTTTATAAAACATAATTTTACCACATCTGTGTGTTGAATTCGCAAAATCCAAGAGACATGGATGACATCAGTAAGTAAAATGGGGTTCAATAAGATGAAAATAATTTTTCATGAATAGTTTCTTTTGACTATTATTTACCAAGGATAAAAGTAAATAGGGTAATTAAGGGTAAAAATGATATTATAATTACGCTAACACATGTCAAAATTAAATTATATATGTTTAATTATACCAAAAACAACCTTAGGAATAAAATATGATCCACTTTGATACACTTGTATTAGATTATTACATTTATAATTATTATTTTTAAAGAAGAGTTAAAAGAGTTAAATTCAATGTTTAATAACTAAACCATTTTTAATTTAGGGTAATACATAAGATAAATTCCACTAAAAATATTAATTATAAAGAAAAAAATATTTCCTACATAATGGTATTTTATTTATAAATTTTATACATTAAATATGTAAATTTATATATGACTCAATGATGATGCAGTAATTACTTTTTTAATGGAAGATTAAAATAATTGATATTATAAATATCCAAATAAATGTAATTTGAAAATTTTTAATATTTACACTAATTTTATACATTAATATTACATTTTAGGTTTTATTAAATAATTTTTTTGAAGCAATTATTCTTTTATTATTTTCACTGAAACCAAAACTAAATAATGTCAAAATTGACATAAATGAGTTTTTAAAACAAATACTATATTTTTGGTTGATATAATATTCCAAATAATATATGGTTTGGAAAAGTGCTTAAATAATATTATATATGTCATAAATTAACCACTTTAGGTTCCCTTGGATGTTTGGATTATGTTTATTAACCATATAGTGTTAGAACACAAGAAGGCACGATAAAAGTTAAACTATTTAACTAAGAGTTAAGTATAAAAGATAAGGTTAAAATGGTATCCTAAACTTTTCTAAATACTATTGGTTTAGAGTTTGTTGACACATCCCTAGCTTATATTTGAAATATATCATTTTGGATCCATTAGAAACCGAAAATGATTTTATTATAAAATAATATTTGAAGGTTTTCCTAAAGTTACCCTCCCCTCTCTTATAAAGGGTACTTCCACTTCTCTTAATTTCACACCTAAAAAGCCATTTGGGTTGTCCAAACCCAGCCCAAATATCATCACAACATTACTAAAATAAACCTAGATTCCTTACATTGATCCAAAATCCATCCTATGGAGCTCTTTTAATCAACTCAAAATGAAACACCAGAGGAAGAGATAATAAGTTCACCACCCTGTTTCAAGTACTTTTCTTCTTCCACTTCCTCTTTCCTTTTATTCCATAACAAAATAATAAATCCAGAACCTTATACATACTTTTAGGTTATTATATATATGTTACATCAATGTTCGTTATTCTATCCATCCTATAAATGACTAAGTCATCGTATGTGCGTACGTACGGCTTACCGTCTCCACGTCGTGTTGTAGTTTTTTATTCAAACACCTCATTATTGGGATGGGTATAATAATGAAAATAAATTATGTAAATAATAAATATAACATGATAATGATTCGGTATATATGATATACCATCCAATTACATACTATTTCACCATCAATATAATGATATTGTTCCTCGTTCGTACGTACGGATTACCGTATCCACGAACGCGATAAGATTCATTCTCCATAGAAATCATTCAAAAATAATTTTTATTTTATGATTAAAAATAAATTTTATGAATATAATATCATTCTTTATGTTAATGAAATACATCATATCCATAAAAAACATGGCTTACGTAAACAAGAAAATAAAGGAAAACGAATCAGTTAACACCTGAAATGATGATAATACTGATATATTATTAACAAAGATATATTAGAAGATAATATATGATACAATATTTATGTATTTCATTATTTTATATTTTATTATAAATGATTTCACCATTATACAGGAGGTTAACCTACCATATACTAAGGAAACGTACAAGGTAAGGGGTTTCTTATCTCACTTTTAATTCCGTGAGACTTCCATTGTTTTCCACTTATTTATTGCATATGGTGTATTGTGTACTACCATTTGATATATATTATCATTATTCTATTTATATTCATGGTATACTATGATTTATTTGGTGGTTATTAACTTTTGGTCATATTACATGATTGATTACAACATGATAAGGTGTTTTCATCTCACTTCTCATTTCCATGAGATCCATGTTATATTGCCACTATTTTCTTTTTTGTGGTGTGTGTACTTCCCATGATTGTATTTATTATGTAATAAACATTAATTTATGGGTATTTAAATTTTCATTGTATGATCCTTCTTGAATGCGGTGTATGTTTCGTAAGTCACCAAATCAGTAAGGGAATTTCTAATTTTGATTTCCACTAATGGGGTATTATGAAAACTTCATTGATTGTTTTAATCCAAGATTATGTGTGAAATCACTATTTAATTATGTATGTAATAATTTACACTCCCCTTTGTGTGGATATTATTTTGATATACATATGCACTCCATTGATAAATTATCAAGTCATCGATATGAACTTGATAAGAGTAATATTAACTCAATTTTCATTCATTGAGTAAAACATCCAAGTCATTGGTGTTGTTGTTACATGAATATGTGTGAATGTCCAATTATTTTTTTACACTGAATATCCAATCATATTTAGTGTATTTATATTCATCACACATAGTTAAGTCTTTCATTTATCCTTAACCTATGAATACGGTCTTTATAAGGGATTTCATCCAAACATACATTCCATTGAGACTTCTTTGTTGTTAGGCGCCAATTCACTTTTATTTGGGGTATATACTGTACATTGACATAATATATAATGAATCCATTTATTCTCATGATATTATGATGTTTTTATTACCTCAATTATTTTTATTCAATCGCCATTCATTTGGTTAAGAACTCTAACTAAAATATCATTTTAATCGTTTTAAAAAAAATTCTTTTAAATATTCCTCATTAACGACCATGTTTTATAAATGGTTTTAAGGAATTATTAATATAGACAATAATGTTTTAAAATTAAAATTAATTTTAATATTTTCAATTTTTAATGGGACACTTTGATTCAAAAAATCAATTTTAAACAACTTCTTGATAAAAAGTAAAACTTTTTAATGTTTTCAATAAAAAAAGAGATATTTCACTCAAATTGTTTTAATGATTATTTTCATCTATGTCATTATCCTTGAATATTCTTGATTGAGGTTAATTTATTATACTACATTATTTCTTATTTAATTGAATAATTTTTTTTACTGTGGATTTTCTATTTTTATACCATTTATGGTTTATGGTTAATGTATTGACATTTTGTATGATAGTTTCATACAAATGTTTATCTTATGTTTCAAAATTTTTGTATGAGGAATGCATTGTACTTAGTAAGTGATGGGTGGAGCCTGCTATATCTCCTTGATTCATCGGTAGGTCTCATGAGACAAACTAGTGTCTTGGCACAAGGCCTTGACAAAATTGTATCTGAAGTCTTGGCACAAGGCCTTGACTATGTGGTTATGAAGTCTGGAATTATGTATTCCATTATTATGAAATTGGATATTGATATTACATGTGATTATTAGACTAGTAGAATATCCATGTGAATAAGTAAATGGAATAATTTGATTTAACTTTTCCATATTATGTTGATGTTTAATTTTAAAAATCTTGTGTTCTAGTCATATACATTGCCTTAAATTTTTTTTTCTTATTTAGGATAGTTTCTGCAATATTATTATCCTTACGAAGCATCTGAGCTCACCCATTTATTATATTCTATATTTCCCAAGATGAAAAGAAGTATAATACAATTAACCTACCAGAATTGGCTAAGGGATATTAGATTGTTAAAAGGGGACACAATGTTGTTTCTTTATTTCATGATGTAATGTAAAAATTCTGTATGTATCTAGTAATTACAAGGCTAGCAAACTGATCAGTCTTTCATGACATGATTCCCTGTATCATGCCATGTTATGTTTTAATGCACTGATTCTGCGTAAATGGGGTCAGGGATTTACATTTCACATGCGTGATATCATTTATAAAAATAAAAATAGTTCGAACATTTATCTCAGGCACCCTGGGACTCATAATCGTCTGCCATCTCTTCTCAGAGTCTCGAAATAATCCCATATAATTTTCCAAAAAAAATTACATTGGAAATCTAAGACATTACATTTGTAATTTCACCACACATTAAAAGAGAATTAAGCATGGATTTTTCACGGTTTGAAGAACTAAGTGAGATAACCGTGCATTATGCACCAACACACATGAATTCATGAATTGTTTCTACACTGTTGGAAAACCATGTGGCTAAAATGTGTGGATGAGTTTTTTTAGTAAAATCAGGATTTTCCCCTTGTAATGTTTATAATGTAAAAATAATTTTTCTTACCCTCATTTCATAGATAGGGAACTGTGGGAGAGAACCCTCTAGATCTTATTCTCCCTTTTCATATCTCATATCTATATGACCTTCTAATTGTTTTTCGTTCATTCCCTTGTATCTACAATGGTAATGCCTAAATTCAATTTTTTCCTTTCTCGATTCTTTTGGATATTGATTGTGATATTTGGATTGTAGTACATATGACCTAATATCCATTTCATCATACACTATTCATATTTTTTCCAAACATGATGAATTAGAGAATAGTGTTGGAATATCTACTTAACATGAGCCTAACATAGGTGGTCTCCTGACTTCCATTAAATTTTGAAGTGTTTATATATGTCGGAGTGTCACACGACCATTTTTTTGGCATCAAATTAATTTTCCATCAAAATATTTTGTTTCCTATTATTGTTTAGGTAATTAATGGCGTGTATTAAAGCATTTATTTGGTTGTACACTTTGATTAAGGGCCACCCTATAGGTGATTTCCCTTGGATGACATTTTATGGCCATTTTTCTTATGATTCCCATGACGCATGTCTTAAATTTTTTTCATGTGTTGTTATAAATAAATGTGTTTATTAATGGAATTTACATGTTTTTAGAAGGAATTTAAATTGGTTAGGGTATGGGATGGTTGAATTTCACCTTTACCCTTATATTTCTAAGCCTGTCTAGGAATGATTTAATTCATTTGGTTATTCTGTTGACCTCCCACATGAGTTGAATAATGTTAAATCCATGTAATATATTAATTTACATGTGATTCTTTTTACGAGAAATGTGCCCACCTGTGTAAGTGAATGTCCAAGACATATGAGTTTATTCCTTCCTTGAGATACCATTAAGTGGTTAGTTATATTAGATGCTTCAGGGTTCGGACCTTATAATGAATAATGAAATGTTTAAATTAATTAAATGATGAAATGGCAAATAGACTTGAGTGAATCATGGCTTTAAATTAGAATTCCAGGGATGGGACTAGAGAATAATATACCTTTATCCTTGAGTGAACCATGAATTCAGTTTTGAATGTTAGGGATGTGATGAAAGTTTTTATTATGTTTAATCTATGAGTGAACCATGGATTAAGTTTAGAATACCATGGAAAGGATCAAAGTATTTATTATGTTTAATTCGTTATTGAACCATGGATTCTATGGATGGCCTCAAGAGGTTGTACTTGAATTCCAAGTGAATCTTGGATCCATTGAGGTATTCCAAGAACTGGATCAAGAGTCATTGAATTTATGTCATGAGTGATACTTGGGGCTCCCTATATGACCTCTAAGGATGAGATCATTTGACATGGATTTAAACAACACCTAGAGTGATATCGAGTTCGTGAGAGGTTCATCGGGATGGGGTTGTATGTTGTTGGTGGATATTACACCAGGAGTGATACATTAATTCCAACAAAGGAATTTCCAGGAATAGATCTAGTTATAATAGAATATTAAAATGAAATGGTTTATGATGTGTCTTCCAATCCAAAATTAAATATTCGATTCAGTCTTCACATGTTCTTGTTTAGATGACCTTATGAGGCATTATTTTTAATAATTATTATACGGGTGATGTTGGGATTGATACGAATCTCGAGACTTATGAATTTAATGTAATGGAATAATTTTATATAAAATTAAATAAAATGTAATTTGAAACCATTGCATGTAGGTTATTTACTTTTGTGTAATTCTCAGCTTACTATTTTCATCACTTCACACTTCTTATTATATATGTATATTTATTAATTGATTGGAATATGAATTTGGTGGTTTCATAATAGGATTTAGTCTCACAGCCTTTTTGGTTCATGTTTTGGACCCAAATAGTTTATATGATTGCAGGTGTCGATAATAGAAAGTTCCCTCTTATAGGTACTTGATATACTACTAAGGAGTAGGAGAGAATGGGACCAAGGTGAGGCTTGTGATTCTACTTGGTTTATTTGTTGTCCTCATTTTTACTCTTGGGCCATGTATTTTATATGAATGTAGTGTAGCTATTATGAATGATTTAATAGAAACATGTGACATGTATTTTCATTTTTTATGATATGATTCTAGTTTAATTATATTTTTGGTCATCAATTGTTTACTTATATTGTATGGTTTTACTTCTTTAACTTTTTAGTTTTTATTGTTTTCCATTATGTTATAGTCTGCTAACGAGGGAATATTCTCCACACTATCACAACTAGGCCCTAGCAGCTAGTCTGCAACCTCTAGCATTTGGGGAAATTCTCTTGAGGCCATATGACCAACCATGCTCAGAGAATTATTGTGCAGCGTTTGAGTTCGGGATGTTACAAAGTGGTATCAATTTTATTTTCTAGTTTACATCACTATTTGGTGACAATATTAAGGGATATGAAGGAATAAGAATTTTTTAAGGAGTTGTGTCTGAGCGTAGCTAACCTTTACATAGTAAAAGTCCATATTTCCTCAAATTAAATTATTATTTTATGGATTTTGATAGTTACAATTGATTTTATTCCACCATTGGGTGATGCACTTGATTTATGTGGTTATTGTTGATATAATTTTGGGTTCCATTGTGTTTCAATTGGATGATATGAGGGTATTCCATCTCATGAATCACATAGGAACCTGGTATACCCCATATTCCGAGCATTATTTCATGTGATTTTTGACGAATTACTGATTTCATGCTATTGTGATAGGTGATTTGATACATATGCATGTTGTTGTGTGATGTATATTTTGATATATTTTGGTTCGGAATGGATGGGCAGTAAAATTTTCTCCCTATGGTCTATATGCCCACTTGAATCAAAAATTGGTGGATAATGTCCCTGAATTAAATTGAATTGTGATACAATGTACTATTTTTGGATTCCAAGATTTGATTCATGGGGAGTATGTGACCCCAATGATCAGAATTTTGTATACCATTGGTTTACCCTTCTTAAGTGGATGTGATACACGTGAAATTAATATTAAATCAATTGAAACTAAAATAGATTCTGATAGAGACCTAGGCCAGGCCCTACCATAATAGTGGGATTTTGGCATTCTCTCATTTGTTTGACACCTAGACATTACCCATGGAAAAGGTATAGGGGTGAGTTATTTGAATAATTTTTTGAATTTTCATATTCGGTATCTACACTTTTGAGCAATGAACCATGAAATTGACCTTAAACTTTGGTGTGTGTTGGTAATTGTATAGACATACCACCATGAAAACCTCATGAAATATTCCATGAGGGTGGAAATGATCATACCCTGGTGGTGGTATACAATGGGCTACCAGTGGATCCACAAGTTTTTCTAGTTTCAGCACCAACTGTTATATTAGACATATGTGTTTATTCATAGATCAGAGAAGGATTTATGAGGTTTATTAAAAATACTAATGGATCACCATATCCTACCATGTTTATGGAAGATATTACGAGAGTGTTCCAACAGTAGCATATTCCCATCTCTCAGGGATGACAAACCACAGGCTATGGAGTCATGCATATAAGCCAGGATTTCAGTCTTTTAGAATTTTGAGATGCCTCCTTAGAAGAGGATAGATATTTTTATGTACATGTTTCTTGATTCATTCAAAAGGTATTGGGGTGTTATCATATAGGTGTAGTGGCATCAGGATGCTGCAAATCATTTTTTTTTTCATTTCATAAAAGCTGGCTCAAGGGTGTCTGGTGCCCCAAAAACAACCAAACAAAGTCCAAAAAACCAAAAACGACTAACAAAACAGAGCAACACAAGGTTATATATCATAGTACCCATAATCATCCCTGCATCCCATGCAGGATTCATCTTCTCCGGTAGCTAATTCCTACTCTGGATGCCTCCAAAAATTATTACTTTGAATACGATTTCTAATGTGGCCAAGTCGAAACATATCGGGTGCTTCTTTCTTACCCCCGCTACCCTTTCTAACAACAATAACCAACTCTCTATTCCATTTTGAGGTAGACCTAGTTTGCATCTGCTGTGGAAGATATAAATAGTCTTTCCTTGGCCTCCTTCCCAAAGTTGCTGACAGTGGTCTTTCACCTACATTCACCTTCTAGTTCCCACTTTGAACAATTTCACTGAAAGAGTGGGTAACATTATCTCGTATATTTTCTTTCCCATACCTAGGATTCTCCCTTCCTTCCCCGGACCATTCCCTTAAATCAAACTTGGGACACCCAAAAAATGACCTGGTTTCTGATCTGGAGTTGAACATTCCAGCAACAGAAGGCGCATGTCCACCAAAGGAGATTCTCCAACAGCCATGCCAGTTCAATCCTTCCCCCTACATTCAATAATAAGTCCCTCCGAATGATTAACACCACGAAGATATTCCTTCCCCTGGTGTCCTTGTACCATAGAAGCATGATCATCCTGCCTGAAGCCGACTCCCACCCTCTGATCCACACATCCTGCAACTGACTCCATCCTGTCCTGCCTCATACAGTCGACCTGTAGACCCTCAAAAGCATGTCCAGGCTCGCAAACACCAGAAGCATATTACATGTCTTCAACAGATCTTGTAGCTAGTTCCATCCTCAAGCATTCAACTTGTAGACTCTCCAGGGCATCATCCTCATCATCACCTCTAGCAGGAACCTCCTCTTCCAGACCAGCAAACAACCTATCCTCAGTAAGACCCTAAAACTGATTACTAAATTTTAAAAATGGTATGGAAAAAGGGTCAAGACCTTTAGAATACTTAGCTCTGACCATGTTGATCAACTTCATACTACTAGCGGCCCCTTCTTCACCGACCTGTTCTGATCCAAAACCATCAAAGGGCTGGGCAACCTTCCCTTAATCCTAATTCAACATATTTCTTGTAGTCCCAACAGTCTAACCAACATCTAAGGAGATTTTATAGGACCCAGAGGCAAAGAACTCCCCAGCTGAACTAGCCATAGGAGAACCCCCCTCCGCTAGTCATTATCCCAGTTTTTGGAACCAAACCCACCTTCACACCATTTTCCAATACCTTGATCCTTGAACCATCTCCATAATTCAGAATAATATTTTCCCCACTACTAAGAACCTCCCTTGGTTGAAGAAGGAGACCGTGTTGGCATGCCTCAACAGCATGACCGAGACGCTTGTAAGAGCCAAAAAACTCGGTCCAGTTTTCATAAATCACCATTTTTTTTACAATGATAATCATTGCCAATCATGATCCAAAAAAAATCAAAAGGTATGCGAGATGAATCCATTTCAACAAACACCAGGGGGTTTACCAGAAGGAAAATAGCCTCTGTATGACTATCAGTGAATAGGAATCTACCAACCAGATTTCCCAACATGCGGATTATAGAAGGGTTTTGAAATGGAAAAGGAAGTTTAGGGAAACTTACCCAAAACACTGTGGAAGGCGAGTTGCGGTTCATTTGAAGATCAAATGACCAAAGGAGAATCATAAATTGAAGCCCATTGAATATGCGAGGAGCCCTCGCCCAGGCTTGGATGATATCTTCCTCCGTTTTCAACCTAATCATAATTCGTTTGATGTTGAACAAGCCTACCACCGCTCGTTCCTGGAGATCCCAATACCTGAAGGTAAAACGATCGAAATCGTCAACTGAAGGCCTTCTGTGTTTGAACCGAGCCACCAGGTTAAGATTCAGCAAGGCTGAGGATTCCGAAAACTCAGATAAAGAAAGGGGAAGGTTCGGTGATCCATCAATGAGGTCTCAAACCTTAGGGTTAATCAGAGCTTTTGGAAATGGGGCAAGAAACTCTGGGTTGGAGAATGGATGAAAAGGTCGAGCTCTCCTGAGGGATGACGATTCTCCCTCCCCCACCAGGGGGGAGGGGCCGACACAGCACCCGCTGTCATCACTAGATGGTGGAGAGAATCGAGGGTTTTCAAGTCGGTGAGTAATGGAATTAGGATATAGCGTGGGGAGATTATCAAATAGTATCCTATGATTACTACTATCCTGTGATGTTGAGGGATAATAGAGACTAGGAGTTTATGCATCTGCTGTTGGTCTCTTCAGTAGTTATGGACTATTATTCCTATTTTACTAAGATCCAGTGATTCTCACCAATTATAATAGGTGACGATGTATCAAAAGCTATGTGATTTGAGGATGATCTTAGGTATGACATCTGATCGTAGTTAAATTTCATTAGGTTGACTAATGTATCTGGTATAGGTAATTAGGCACTGATTACTAAGAAAAATCTGTGGGAATCAGGAGGTGCGAGCTAGGGTGGTTCAGCAGATTGATCTAGTAATATCTCAATTAGTAGTAGGAAGCATCAGGTGGATATTTATTATGGTGACACTAGCTATAAAAATGTATCTTCAGTTATCCATGTGAGGTTCTTCTTGTGTGGTAGGAAAGGGATTTTGAAGCCACAGTGTCCATTGGACCTAGTTGAGTGCGGGTCTTATGGCACGATGGGCCATCTAAAATGATTCTATAAGAAGTTTACATCAGAAACTTGTGAGATAGGGTCTTCACCGACTCCATGTTTAGGATTGGGGTCTACAGAATCTCACTAGATAGTGAGTTGGAGTACATCAGACCATTTAGGCTGAGGTAGTGGTTGTAGCCATGGTAGGTAGACCCCTGGTTCACGGAGATAGGAGGGTGGATAAGCTTAGGGTAGCCAGGTAGTGTCATCGGGCCATGGTACAATCCAGACATTTTCAGTCCAACAAACCCAATAGAATTAGGATACCATACTTTCTACTATTTTAGGTATGATTCCAGTATCCTCTGTTTTTTCTTTTACACTTTTTGATATCAGGGATTTTCATAGTTTCATATGTGTGACTATTTTATAGATCCTTGGGATTTGTGTTTTTACTTCTAAATGCTTGATAATGAAAACTCTCCAATAGATATTATAATAGAAGGTGTAACTCAGTGCCGGGAGTTCCCCATGAGGTTGGTGGGTTTCACTTCTTATGGAATCTCTACGCCCTTGAGATGATAAGTTTTCATATCATTCTCGGGATATAATGGTTGGTTTCCTTTCAAGAATTTTGAGATTTCTATCATAATAGGGTGAGTATTACATCACTAGAGGGTGGAAGGTTTCTACATAATTGTGTGTAGGAAATCCACACGAGACGAGATGGACCTGAGAATCATTGGTTTGGAGGATGACAACCCAAATTGTGAGTTTATATCTGGATGACTTAGGAACATGTATGTTTGATTTCCATCTAATGGTCTATCATTTCATGGATTTCTTCCTCGATGAATTTTCAAGTATAAGTTTATTGAGAGAGGAAGAATTTTTGATCGAGATCGTTCTTGGGGATTCACCAGTATCCATCCCCCCTTACATGATGGATATGATGAATTTTCAAGAGCTCAAGAGGTAGCTAGATGATTTAGAGACAAAGTGTTTCATTTGACATAATACTTCTCTATGGGGTTCTCCAGTCCTTTTGGGAAAAAATGTAGGGACTTCCCTTAGGCCATATGTGAATTACCATTAAATAAACCATTTGACAGTTAAAATAGGTATCATCTACCACCAATAGATGACCTTTTTGACCAACTCCAAGGAGATCAGGTTTTCTCAAATATATATTTGATATTTGGTTATCATTAAGTGAATTTTAGATCATCAGGCATACCACACATAGTATTTTGGAGTAGGAATGGTGTATATGAGTATTTGGTAATGCCATTCGATCTCACAAATGTTCCAATAGATGTTATGGTACTTATGAACCATGAGTTCCATCCTTAACATGAATCATTTATTGTTGTTATTTTGGATGATATATTGGTGTATTCCCACAATTTACATGACCATACCAAACTTCTTGATATCGTATTGACTACAATGAGTGATAATCGGTTATATGTTATGCTCACAAAGTGCCACTTCTTGATTATTGAGATTCACTTCCTGGGCCTCATCATCTCATTGAATGGAGTATCAATGGACCTATAGAAGGTGGGAGCGGTATTTTCTAGGCAGTAGACTAATACCATCTTTGAGGTGCGGAGTTTTTTTGGGTTTCCTCATTACTACAGTCATCTCATTCAAAACATCTCACACATAGCAGGGTTGTTGATGGGATTGACTAATATGGGTGCAGAGTATGTTTGGATAGATTTCAGTGAGATGATCGTTCAAGAGTAGAAAAGGAGAATGAATTCCGCACCAATACTATTTTTTTCAGATCAAACAAGAAGTTATAGTGTGTACTGTGATGCATCAGGTATTGATCTAGGAGTAGATCTTTTTTAGGGGAAATGAGTCATTGTAAACAACTCTCATCAGTTAAGACCACATGATATGAATTACCCAATGTAAGATATTGAGGTTGTTGTGGTGGTTCATGCATTACGTTGTTGGAGACATTAATTATTGAGAGAGTGTTTTGTGGTGTTCATAGACCACAAAAGACTCAAATACATATTTAAACTGTGTGATATGAATCTGGTGTAGTGAAGATGAGTAGAATGCCTTTAGTCTTTTGAATTTGAGATATCCTACCCACCTTGTAATGGAAATGTAGTAGCAGTTGCACTATGTAGAAGAACTCTGATACAGGAAGTGTAGCATGCCTGTAGCGAGTGGCTGCTTATAGCATTGTTCTTTGAGATGCACTTGGTGGACCACGATAGTCATGGGAAGATGTTTCTATCATCTTTATTTATTACCTCTACCATACTATATTGAGTGAAGATAAGGTAGCTATCAGATTATGAAGTCCTAGTTCTGTGGGATAGTGGGCAGGTGTGGACCCTCCTCCTAGATGGACCATATGCGAGGATGATGTTATGTGACCAAATGTTCGCATATGAGTTTAGGAAAACAAGTGTGAGGATTCAATGTGGGAATTCCATGCCTCTATATGGGCAGTTCATTCTAGGGTCACCAAGATGTATCGATATCTACATTTATAGTATTTGTATATGGGTATGAAATGATATGTAGCTCATTTTTTCATGATGTGTTCTTCCTATTAGGAGGTGAAGGAGGAACAATAGTGACCAGCTAGACCTTTAAAACAGTTACCCATTCATGCATGGAAATGAAATCACATCTCGAGGGATTTTGTGATGGGTTCTCTGAGGTCACCTTGAGGAAATTATTCCATTTGGGTTATTTTTTGATAGGCTTACTAAAGTTTCACATTTCCTACTGATAAAGAAAACCTTTAGTGTTGATGATCCTGGGAGGTTGTACATATATGAGATTGTAAGACTACATAGGGTCCTACAAATCTATCATTTTTTATTGGGACACTCAGTTTACATCTCATTTTTTGAAATGGATATAGAGGGAGATGGGTACACAAGTGAGTCAGATCATAGCTTACCACCCCAAAATAGATGGTCATCCAAAGCACATGATTCATGTGCTTGAGAACATGTTACTGGCATGTGTCCTTGATTTCAGGGGATCTTGGGAGAGTCATATACCTTTGGATTATTTCAACTGCAATAATAGTTTCTAGGATACTATTAATAAAGAACCATATGAGGCTTTTTATTTTATTCCATGTTGATAAAACCTTTATTGACTGGAGGCAAGAGAGGCAGCTATGTTGGGACCTAATCTTGTCCATTAGTCCAAAGAATTGGTACAGTTGATTGAGAAGTTGATGGCTACTACATAGTCTCATTATAAATTTTACGTCAATCTCCATAGAAAATATCTAGATATTGCGGTCAGGGATAGGGTTTTCCTATGTGATTAATTGAGTATTGGACACAAGAGGATCAGTAGACAGGGTAAGCATCCGTTGAGATATGTTGGTCCATTCAAGATTCTGGGGAGGGTTGGGCTAGTATCCTATCAGTTGAAGTTACCTAAGAGGCACTAAGTCATGCATGATTTATTCCATGTTTCTTGACTGTGATGTTACCCCTCAGTCCCATCTCACATTTTTTAGTCGGATGAGGTTGAGTTATAGGTATATGTGTCCTTTGAAGAACATCTTATATGAATTGTGGATCGTAGCATGAAGACTCAACATGTTATGTCTGTTTCTTTATTACTGGAGCTATGAATGCAATAACATGTGTTGTATGAGACATAGGATAGGGAGTCCAATGTATGGTCAGAGTGTATAGATTTGTTCTTAGATAATTCTTCACCTTCCTTTGAAGGTAAAATTAGGGATGAATTTCTTAAAGGGGTAAAGTTTATCAGAACCCAATTCTTATTTAGGTAAAAATATTGTGTTTTCTATTAATTATCAGTTTAATTTCTTAAATTTGGACTTTTATAAAATCATGTTGGTGAAATAGAGTTATATGGGGTGTCTAGGTCTGGTCTAGATCCTACAACCTGAGTTTTGGGTGAAAAGAGGAGGCCACATAGTTAGTGAAAACTATACGGGTTGGGTCGGATGGTCGTGCATAAGCTCTACAATTTTATGATACTTTGATAGAGGGTTTATCATGGTTTGTGCATGGTTTGAAAAACCATTTATGATAACCATATTCTATACCCTAAGACACATGATTCCATTCATGGTTTCTTCATGGTTTCACAATCCTTGCGGTTAAACCATTCAGCCTAGTTTTTTGGGTAAACTGGATATTTTCCCCTGAAATGTGTAGAACTTAAAAATCCTATTTCATTCTCAAATTTCAAAGTTGGGGATACATGGGAGGGATCCCTCTTGATCCTATTTTCTTTTTGAAATCCCTTCTTCCTGTGACCTCTGAATCGAGTGTTGTTCATCTCCTTGGATTCGTAACTGTAATGCTTTGATTCCTTTTTAGACTTTCTCAATTCTTCTGGATATCAATTGTATTATTTAGATTTAGGATCATATTCCCTAGTATATATTTATTTTCCAATTCATTATATTTCAAATTAAATGGGATGAATTAGATCATAATACTTGATGAGATATCAATAATTATCCTAAGCTAGGTAGTCTCGTGCCATTAATTAATTTTCAAGCTATTTATATATGTCAGAGTGTCATCCGCCCATTTTGTGGAGGTCTCATTGATTGAAAATTAGAACCAGTTATCTCTTATTTTTTAAGTAATTAAATAGGTGTTTCAAAGCATATATTAGGTTTTATACCTTGATTAAGGTCCACCCGATGGGTGATTTCCCACGGATGACATTTTATGGTCATTTGACCTACGATGCCTATAAGGAGTACCTTGAATACCATTGAATGGGTTTTTTAAAATTATTTTTTTACTAATGGTTCTTAAATATTATTAGATGTAATTTTAATTGATTAGGGTATGGTATGGTGTACATTCCCCTTACCCCTTATATGCCTAATATTTTTAAAGCATGATTGAATTTATATTCTTATTCTATTGGCCTACCCACATAAGTTTAATAACATTAAACCATGTAATAGTTTAATTTACATGTGATTCTTCTTATGATAAATGTTCTCACATGAGTGAATGGAAGGAAAATCCTTATGAGTTTGACATTTTCATGGGGAACCCTTTGGTAGTGAGTAATATTATATTCTTCATGGTTTTTACCTTTGCATTCCTAATTAAATTTTTAAATGAATTGAATGATGAAATGGTAAATAGCCTTGAGTGAATCATGGATTCAGTTTTGAAATCCATGGACATGCTCATATAATATTGTACCTTATTCCATCAATGAACTATGAATTCAGTTTAGAATGGCATGGATGGGATCAAAGGGTTTATTATGTTTAATCCATGAGTAAACCATGGATTTTGGTTAGAATCCCATGGATAAGATCAAATGGTTTATTATGATTAAGTCATGGGTGAACCAAGGATATCATGGATGTGCTCAAGAGGTTGTACTTAAACACTGAGTGAATCATAGATCTATTGTGGGATTCCCTGTATAGGCTAAAGTGGCATTGACTGTATGTCATGAGTGATACTTGGGTATCCATATAGGACTGAAAAGTACCTGCTTAGTTGACATGGATTTATACCACACCTAGAGTGATACCAAGTTCTTCATATATTCATTGAGATGGGATTGTAGGTTGTTGGTGGGTATTTCACTTATAGTGATACTTGAATTCCAATATAGGAATGTAATTTACCATCTCGAGTTATAATTTAATATTGAAATGAAATGGTATATGTAATGTTTTCAAATAAAAAGAACAATCTAGGATTTAGTATTCACATGTTATTGTTTATAGGGCCCTATGAGGCATCATTTGTGCGCATTATTATATGGGGGATATTGGTATTGAGTCGGATATCGAGGCATATAAATTAAATGTATTTGAATAGTTAAATGGAAAATGAAATTAAATGTAAATGGAACCCATTTCGTGAAGGTTTTTTACTTTTCACTACTTCCAAGATTATTGTTTTCATTATTTCACATAGCTTGTTGTATATATATTCATTAAAATGTTGACACAGACCTATGGTGGTTTCCTATAAGGATTTAGTCTCATACCCTTTTGGTTCATGTTTTGGACCCCAAAAAATTATATAATATCAGGTATCGATAAGGGAAAAGTGCCATCTATAGGTACTTGATATGTTGTTGATAAGTATGAGAGAAAGGCACCAAAACTGAGGATATTGATGTTACTGGGTTTCTTTTACCCATTTTTTTGTAATTTTGGGACATGTATTTTATACGACTATTGTGTACATTTTTTAACTGATTGATTAGAAACATGTGGCAAGTATCATCATTTTGTGTATGATATGATTATGGTTCAATTATATTATCAGCCTTCCATTACTTACTTTTGTTTTATGGTTTCACTGATTCAACTATTGATTTCTTATTTTTTTTATGGTGTGTTACCACTACTGATGAGGTCATAGTCTCCTCACTATCACACTAGGCCCTCACTACTAGTTAGAATCCTCTATAATTTTGGGATTTTGTATGAAGGACATGTGGAAAACTGAGATTGGAGAAATATAGGGAGGCTTCTGGGTTTGAGATGTTACAACTGTTTACTAAATTATTGGGTGCACCCTATAGTGACCCAATTCGATGAAAAAATCCCCTATCAAGGTTTTCTTTGATATTATTTATCAATTCCTACAACTCAATTGGGGCCATTCTATAAGGATTATTTGAAATTTGTGTGGGACCAGATATGAGTTCTTTAGAGAATAGAATTTTGTGTTTTGGTGGAAGGTAATGAAACTCTTCCATAATGTCATCCAAAAATACCAAACAATAGGCATATCATAGATGTTGATTTTCTCCCCAACCATTTGAGAGAGAAAAAATTCATGTGAACTAAAACTAATACACTAGATGTAATTTCCATAGGAAATTCATACATATCGTCACATTTATGGATGTTCATAGGAGGGTTTGAAATATTGATTGTAACTTCCATTCCTTATAAATTGATATGGTATTTCCGCATAGAAATCAAATCAATGCATATGATGACATAAAATAAAAAAACAAATAATGAATAGATTTGAAGATTCCTATTCCCAAAAAATTAAACTAGAGAAGAATAATATACTTGAGATGAAATCATTGTACCATTAGGGGTTCTCACTAATAATTACACATCTACTTGTTTTGGAGGAATCTTAACACCCTTATCAAATTCATTAGATATTAATGGGTGGGTAGATCTAAAATCAAATATAACATTAACAATTCTATAATGAATGGTATGTGTACCTTTATCACATCGTTATCACACCCTTCATCAGAAAATCGATTGCATGATATTTAACCTTGTCCCTCATCTTAAGAGGTTGCAGACGTTGATCATCATCACTATCCCTTGGGTTTGGGTAGTGGTTTTCATAATAACTATTCCCCTTACACATGTATCACTCAATCATTGGTGTTACATTCTATTCATCTTTCACTCCATTATTACTTTGATATACTTTTTTCCATTATTTCAACAATAAATTTCCTAGTGACCTTACATTCAACACTTAAAAAATATAATATAATTTTTTAGGAAATATCCTCCAATGTTTTTTCAAAACTTATAGTAAAAGGGAATGATCCTATTTTTTTCATCGTTGTTTTTAAATTTACCTTTAACATCCATCTTTATCTGCTTTTTAAAATAATGATATTGATAAGTGACTCCAACCACCATTTCAATCTTGACTACACATTGTAGAAGAACATCATAGATACTAATGTATATTACTGCCAATGCCCTTCTGAAACTTGGATTTAAGCCACTAAAGAACCTATTTACATTTCTTTTCATTTGGATGATAATTCTTGTAGCATACCTCTATGGTCTCATGAAATTATCCTCATAGGTACAAATATATTTGTCATCCCTTTTCACCAACTCATGGAACTATGTATCCATCTTGGTCAATGAATTAAAGGAAGGTATTTATTAGAAACTATGTTGTTGAACTCATCCCAATTCATGGATTCAATATCATCTTTTTTATTCCTATTCTCGACCAAAGTCCACCACTGATATGATTCACCATTTAACATATAAACAGCCAGAATATCTTTCTCATTCTCTTTACCCTAAAGAAAATAGAATATTTTTTCACTTGTAACTATCCACTGTTCAAAACCATGTAGATCAGAGGAGCCTTTGAACGAAGGTGGATGTTTCCATAGGAAAGACTCAATAGAATGTTGTTCCCTCTTTTCCACAAATGTAAGTCCACCATGATTCATATCTTCAGAATTTTGTGTGAGAAATGAAATATGATTCTACATTCTATCTCCCATATAATTCAGTTTCTCAGGAGGATAATCACTTCATTGCCTATCGTAATAACCATCAATGTGGTTCCTTCAAGTTATATCCATTGAATAAAACCAAAATCATTGAATAAAAATTAGTTATCATAATGAGGAACTGCATAATCATGAAAAAATACTTATAGGATTTATAACTTAGGACACCTTCTTTCATCTATGACATCTTAGGTTTTCCCTAGGTTATTCAACTTATATTTAAATCCTTAATAATTGTTTGTGAAAATTTGTGAATTCCCAAACAATATCCCCCAGGAGTGTCCAAGAATGTGAATAGCAAGTCCCATTATCAAATACCATATTACCCCATGTCAGGCCCAAAACATGTTGTCGATGTTTTTCTCCTAGGTATATTTGTGATAGAGTTACATCCACTAGTACTATCCAGACATTGTTAAACTTCTAGGAAATAAATCACTCTACCCATCACTGAAATTCCATCACATTTTCCTATAATTTTGTTTTATCCTTAAAATTAACCAACGACATGTCTATAGGATTATCACTATGTTTTTATCATCATATCTTCCCATGTATTACTAGCACATTGCTCTAACACCAACTATAGTGACCCTAACCTTTCAAACATTAACATTACATAACATTTGTGGAAGACATAATAAAATATAACATAAAAACATCCAAATATCATACTATTTATATGAATTTAGAAATATGATATCATAAAAACAGGTACATAAATGAACTACACCATCTCCCACTAGGTTCTTCTTAACTATAACCCTTCTTAGAAACATCGAACATAATACATTTCTTCAAAACCCTAGGGAAGGAAATATAAAAATGGGTGAGATCAGAGGATCAATAAGTGTAAAAAAAGGGATACATGAAAGATAAACATGAACAATGGGGTATGAGAATGTGATCATGAAAATAGAAGCTCATACCTTGGATATCAAAAATCATAAACAAGAATCATGTCATAAACTGTGATAGTTTATAAGACATGAATCATAATGAAATAGAGAACATAAGATATGAAAGCATAACAACGGAATAAAAATATGGAATTTTAGAAGAACCATAAGCAAATATAATGATTTCCAAAGCAGTCAAAGAATTTCTACCAATACAATCATAGGAGAAAAATTTATTTACAGAACCGGGTACACCCCCGTTCCAGCCATGTATTATTGAATCGGGTACAACCCCATTCCAACCCTATATTACTAAACCATGTTTGTTTCTCATTCCAACTATATAATACTTAACTGAGTTCCATCCTTATTCCATACATGTTTATCTCATGAGATATAAATATTTTTCCAATGCATTGGAGGGAGATATATGTCCCACCCATCTAATATTGAAATCATATATACAAGTTCACAAGATCATTAAAAATTATATCATAACCCTTAAAATGAAATTGATATTATAAACCTGTAATCATATCATAACCTGTGTAAAGCGATAGGTTTCATAATCATTTCCTCATAAACATATCCTATTAAATGAAGTAGGTTTCAAAAGCATATATCCTATGAAATAGAATAAGGATTCCAAAACATTATGCAATAAATAAATTCCCTTTAGAGAAATAATATGAATATAAACACTAAATAATTTCCCCATAACGTAATGATTAACACCAATGGATTTTTATCATATATGGGAAATAATTTTTAAAGATATTTTAATGTCATTTATTTTGGAAAATAACCTTTCTTCTTTGAAAAATGATTTTTATAACATAAAACCTTTTGAAAACCTTTTTATTTGAAAATATATTTGAAAACATATAAATGAAGAATTGAAATAAAAATTAAAATCCTTTTTCCATGAAATTGATCTTCATGGATTCTTTTGGAAAAAATTTTGAAAACAATTTTCAAAACATAGTTTCTTAATACAATATATTCCCGACCCAAGAGACAGATGATTATATTTTAATTAAAATCATTATCTTAAGTACCAAAGAGTGGGAAAATTGGACTAAAAAGAGTATATCATGAATACATATAATAGAAAGAAACTCATGATTTTTCTTGATATATCTATCAATATATTTTACCAATGGAAGCACTAACACAAATAGTCCGTGGGAACTGGCCCGGGCTCGAGTCCCGCCAGACTTGAACACTGTGCATATTAAGCACAGGGCGATTCAAATCCATTTGCCTAGAGGGGGAACGTGCGACACTCTCTAGGCTCAGTGGGGCCTACCAATGGGGTCCAAGCGTTACCCAACACATGTTTTGTAGTTGGGGTTTCGCTTAGTGGTAAGCACCTCGTAATCCTACATGTAAAATGGGGGTTCAAAACGCATTGGGAGCAGGTACCGTAGAAGTACTGTAGCACACTGTAGCAGTGGAAACACTCTAGCAGCGGTGGGAAATATAGTGATGACAGGTCACTATAATGGTGGTAGAGCTCTGTAGCAGCGGAAGGTACTGTGTGGTACTGTAGTAAGTAGGTACTGTAGTGGTATTATTCACAGAATGGGCCTTGGGTCAGAAAATTGGGCTTACGGGCCATGTAATGGGCCAAATTCCCACTGGGGCTTTGATCTATGTAATGGTTCTCCCTCTTCCCAGTTAAAAAGAGGGTTTTTATTTTCTTTACTAGCAAATGAGGCTTCGGCCCCAACATTTAAAAAAACAAACAGTCTTGAAAAGTGATGAGATTTTCTCAATAAAATCTTTTACCTTGGTAACATCCGATCATACTCTCTATGTAAGTAAAGAAAATTACCTAAAGTATAAAATTTCATTAAAAACATGTTGACTCATGATATAACATGTAAAATGGGATTATATACTCATTGAAAAATAATTTAAGTGTATATCAAAACATTAGTCTCAAATATGGCAAATTGAGAAAAAACATTTTTACTGGATTGCAACATTCGTAACTTAAACCCCATTAATGAAATTTCATAAAATGAATATATTAATACCCATAACATTAATAATTAGATAATTAAAATAAAATCAAGGGAATTATATACAACATACAAAAGGAAAGAGAGGCGAACATAGTATATAAAAAATAAAAATCAAAAGTGAGATGAAGTCCCCTTACCTTGTGTCTTAAATCCCTTTGTTCTCATTCAAGATTCTTTTATAATAAAAATAAGTTAATTATACATATTTTTAAAAATGGTATTGGTATATATAATTCCATATATGGTTTTACTATGACCTTATATTTCCCACTTTTTAAAGATCAGCTTCTATGGTTTCCCTTTTGTTTATATTCTCTTTGTTCTTCACATGTGTCTTAATTTGTTATATCATTGGTCCTTAAACATAAATAATGGTTTATAGAATGTAAAACATGAAATTAATATCATGTATATAAATTATATTTTTATTATTATAATCTATATAATATATAAGTATGAAATGGAATGCACCATTCATTGAGATGGTAGGTCGTATGTATGCATGAATGTTATTTCTATTTTTATTATCGTATTGAAAAAAAGAAAGAAAATAGAATATAAGTGTATATGTATATAATATAATAAATGTATATTTATAGTTTTACATATATCATATATGTTCACTAAACCTATCCTTAAAACATTCAATGTGGTGTGTTAACAAATCACATTGCTTTGAGGGGGTGGTAATCCACACTTCCTCAAACGAAATTATCAGGATTACACTAATTGGAAAGTAAAACAGATATATGCAGTAAAAAATAAAAAATATTAAGGAAATAATAAATATAATATAGTAAATATATAAATATATTTTTCATCATAATAATCACCATGATAGGTAGTAACAGAATATTGAACAATCAACATTTAGTGAGGCAGTAGTTCACCTTACACATAAATAGAATGTTCATTACCATTTACATCGAGGCGTGTGTAAGTGTAGGTAGAAGACTTATAATAAAAAAAATACTTCTATATTGAGGATTCAACTGTTTTTATACAAGCATTAAATAAATATAGTGGAGGGGGAGGAGAATGAAAATAAAATAATGGATCTTGAGAGAAGACATTTCCTCCTAATCAGGTAACTCCTTTGAGTTTGTGGAAAAAGGCTTCCTTGGGTTTCCTTCTTCCAAATTATATTTTTAAGAGCATGTCTGAGTATAAGAGGTTTGAGAGGTGTGAGGAATGGGGAGAGCTGGTGGCCTTTTAAAGGGAAGGGAAAGGACACACATGGAATTTTTTTAAAACAAGTTAGGTGTACCATGTTTTTACCTAAAAGAAAGTCATAAAAAATAAAACTCAATAATTTAAGGTTAATGGATCAATCAGGTCCATACAATTGGTTTTTTACAAGTGTTTTTTCATTTTGGGTCATAAATTTATGATTTAGTACATTATTAACCTAATTTTTCTTTTAACCAAGGTAATAAATTTTAATTACATTCCCTAATATTTTAGGTCAAAAAAATTTGACCTTATTAGAAATTAAAAATTATTCTGATTTCAATATAGAGTCAATTTTTCCATATTCCAATCTGAGAATTGACATAAATTTATTTAAACTTAGTCTCGTAGTCAGGTCGATAATTTGGGATTTTAAACTAAAAATGATCAAAAGTGATCTTTGATTTTATATCCAATTTCAATGTGATGTTGGTTCCAATTAACTAAAAATTATTAATTTATAAAAAAATAATTTAATTTAACTTTTAAAATAAATTATAATATAATTTAAATTTATAAATATATTAGATGAAAAGTCAGTTTTGAATTAAAATACTTTATTTTTTACTATCCATTTAAAAAAATAGGTTTCACAGAAAAATACCAAAAATTCACCTTAATATAATTTCAACATTATAAATTAAAAAATTTATTTTATTTTATCAAATTATATATTTAAATATTTCTAAGATTAATTTTATTATTTTTCTTTGAAGGACATTAAAAGTGGTTCATTCAAGAAAATATTATTTTTAAACATAATGGGACTTTACCAAAAATAATATCTACCATTATCAATCTGTTTCATTTAATTAAAATTATTTTAAATAATATCTTAAATTTAGTTATTACTACTCAAATATCTAAATTTAATTTCAAGGTTATAATTATTTCTTTGAAAAAAATTTGTTGTAGTACTTAAGGTTGCGTCTAGAGTGTGCCAAGTCGGTGTAATGTGTATCATATGCCACGTCAGTGTTGCATGTAACATATGATAATTTGGGGCCATGTGAAATGATTTCATGGATTATTTCATTTCAAAATATATATAAATTTTAATTTATTCGAAAAAATTGTCCATAAAAACTATGGGTGTTACAAATATAAACTACCCAAGAATGTATTTCGGCATAATCTGTGATTTAATTTATAGTATTTATAGAACCATTTTATTATAATTCAGCCAATGATTTTATATTCAATATTTACTAAAGTCCTAAGATATTTTTAAGCACAAACTTTTTTACATTGAGTTATGTAATTGCTTATTGAATTTTTGTTTTAATGACTTTCCATTGTAAATGATGTTCTATTTCTATTTCAAGGGAGAAAGAGTTTTTATAACAAATTAATTTAATAAAAAGGATTTCTTTTGATTTTTCTTTAAAAGGGATGAATTTTTAAAAAGAGACTTATAAATATGAATTATAATGTGATGGATATAAAATAATTTAAAAAACTGTTTTTATTATATGGTTATCTTTATTTTATAATGATCGATCTCCAATGGATTTATTCTTAATGTTTCAACATATATTTTCATTAATTATGTCATTATTTTGGTTGATAATTTTTTTGGTATCAAATAATTTAGTTCTCGATGTTATTTTATAATTATGGATGTTTTATAAAACCTGTTTTATTTTCATGGGATCTTTATGCTATGAAAAGTAAAATAGTTTTAAGTGGAACACATATGATTGGATGAGTAATTAATGATTTCATTATAAAACAATGACGTTTTGTTCTATTATAAACCAAGTAAAGGTTGTTTCATTATTAACCAATGATGTGTTCTCTCATTATAATCCACATATCAGTGGTTCTATTATAATCCAAGAATGGGTGGTTGCATTATAAACCTGATATTTTTGGGTATTTTATATCCCTCTAATTCATCGTTTAAGAGTTTATATCACAAGAGATAAAATATTCATGAGTATATTTTAGTTACTCATATGTGTGGTCACTGATGGTATAGGTCATGAAATTAATGTTCCTGATACTAATGTATGACCAATATTTGGAAGATATTAACTATTCGTTTTTTATTCTCTCATGATGTGGCTAATAGAAGTATTGTTTCCATATACTAATATGTGTGCCCTATTTAAAGTATTTTATTCCTTTTGATATTATTACCTTATGTTTTAAGAATTATATGTAATTTCCTTGAAATTATGTATTTTTTTAATTATATTGAATTATTACTATACCTCGAAATTTGACGACACATGATTCTGAGGCTCGAGGAGTCGGGAATGATCCGAAATAGGTGTCTGGATCAGAAATATGAGGGCACTGTTGCGTCCAAGATGGAAAGTTTACCCTAGGTGATATATATGTTTAGTTGGTGTATACCTCTAGTGAGAAAACACAAAAATGGTGTCACTGTAAATAAAATTATTAAATAAAATTATATTATTTTTCAGAAGCATAAAACTCATGAACAGTGACTTTGATTAAAAATATGAGACCACAGCTGAGCTCGTGAGGGTTTACATTCCTAAGGAAGATCCTGGATTTTTCCGGAATCGGCTACAAGTGGATGTTTGTTTTTTAATGTAAATAAATTAATTATCTAACAATTATTTTATCGTAAAATCCTTTAAATCTTATACGCTAACTTGGATTTGAAATATGAGAGTTCTGTTGAGCTTGTGAGGGAGTATTCCCCTTAGGAGGATCCTAACCTCAACCGGTGAATGTCTAGGGTGACTGTAAATAATTTTTGAACATTTTTTGAGGAACGTTTGGAAAACTTGCGAGTGGGTATTTCTATCTCTTGAAGCGGTGCTCAGATTGAAAATACAAGAGCACTATTGAATTCAAAGTGTTGGGGTTCACTTAAGGGTAGCTTAACTTAGGTCAGAAATGGTCAGAAGAAAAGGTTAATTTTTTTACTTACAAAAATAATAATAAAATAGCTCTGATGTTATTTTATTCTTTCCTTGTAACCATTGAGGAATGGTAGTTGGACCGTAGTGAAACATCATACTTTTAATGAGATAATTTTAATGTTTAATCCTTTGGTTTCTTTGGTTTTCTAAAGACAACATTTGTGTGTCCAATTGGCTCATTAATTATGGATAAATATTGAGCCATAAGATTAAACACAACATGGGATATTATTCTTCTATTTAATCAAATATATTCGGCATTAGTTTTTGGAAGATCTAAGAGAGGAGGATCTGACGAAACGCCAACGAATTTCCAATCCAACAAAGAACGATGATCAAGTGACGGTCATTGGAGGAATCGATGGGTGATGGTGAATGCTGACAAACACCTTCAGACACGTACCCTTCTTCGTCATCTGTAGAACCTTCCAACGAATTCAAGGTAGAGATCAAATTGTTTATTTGTTTAAATGATTTCCTCTTCCCATTTTTGATAAATACGAAAAATGCGGATCAACCATCTAAAGGGTTGATCTGTGACTCAATAGTTTTTGTGGGACGTCATCACAGGGAATCACTTTTGGGTTTTGTTAAATCTTATGATAATAATATTTTCACCCACAAGTTATAACACTAATGCGGAGGGCATGGGCCGAACCAAACATATCTTAGAACCTCCGTGGAACATGCTTTATTTGGGTTCTTCATGGGTGACTGAGCAACATGGCGGCAAGGAAAAACTAAGGGATGTGTATTGATAGAATTATCCTGGGAGGCTAGTTGGCGTAGTCAGAAAAGAAAATGGACCTTTAGAGGGCTATGGCTCTGAGCCGCGGTGGAGGGCCATGGATCTAAGATGTGGAAGAGGTTAGACCTGCATGCCATATGTCCATTGTAGACCAGTCCATGCTGACTGGAACGATGGGGCGATGCCAGCCTAGTGTCGCCTTTTTGAAGGACTGAATAAACTACGGTCTATTTGGAAGGGGATCCAACCCCCGGGCCCAACTGGTGGGTCGGGCCGGTCCCATGGCCTAGCAGGATGAGCCTGTGGTGGGTGGGCTGAGCCTACAGCCCAACCCCTTCAGGTCAATCCCCACTAAACCGGGCCAAGCCAATGTCATTCAGTTCAAGTCCAGTGGGCCGGGTCTTGTCGGTCTAACCTGGTCAGACCCCATTACGGCCCGATTTTGATTTTAGTTCTATATCTTCTAAACCAGATGTCCTTTGGACAAACTGACCATGGAACCAGAGCCCTTAGGGAAATACGTTCCTTTAGAGATACTCCACTTGGGTTTTTTGTGAAATTTGGAGTACAGCCGAGTTGGATTGGACAGGAATCCATCTTGTCCCTGAGCACTAAAATTCTTATAACTAATAGAACAGGCATCAGGTTGATACGCCATCTCTTGAATTTGAATCCTTCTTATATGGTGGTTCATCGGGTTACTTATTCATTGTAATTCATCGGTATTGAGGTAAGAACAATGGATTGATGATAGGATCTTCCTGGAATCAAGCATACATAGTGCAGGAAGTCAAGTGGATGGTTGTGTTGTGATGAAGGTATAACAATCCTCAGTGGATCAGCATGCATTGATCCTCCACGGGGAAGCACTCAGTAATACTCTATTGGTTAGAACGTAGCAATCCTCCATGTTTCAGCATCCAACGATCCTTAGGGGGTCAACACTTAGCAATCATGTGTGGGTCATCATCACCTATCACTCTTGTGCTGGTCAACGCTCAGCGATCCTCTATTGGTTAGCACCTATCAATCATGTGTGGGTCATCACTCATTGATCCTATGTGGGCTAGTTCCTAGAGATCCTATTTGGTTCAGCATCTATCGATGATGTGTGGGTCAGTATCAGAGCCTCTCAACCAAATAAGATAGTATATCTTTACGACTAATCATATGTACTTCTATACTTAAGTTGTATATATGGTTTGAGCTGAGTCGTTCCTTGTGGTTTGTGATTGATATCATGCTTTGTGGTTTTTCCTTTGTGGAATTCTATAAGACCATTGAGGGTATTGGGTTCCCTACTAGGTATTTTTATACTCACCCCTACATGGGCTTCTCGCGCATAATGTTGTGTCTTGTGCAGACGAAGGACAACTTTGACTAAGGTTATGGAGCCAAGACTAGGAAACATACGGAGGAGACCAGCTGATGAAGTGATATGTCGTGACGAGTTGTAAAAAACATTCAGTCAGGATCCTTGGAGGATGATCTCAGTAGCTATTTTATATTTTGGTTGTATTATCTCATTCATTTGGGCTTGTATACTAGCCCCTTTACCTTCAGTTCTCGCATTTACTTCAGTAGTTTTACTACGTGGTTTACATTTGTTGTGTACTTAGTCTGTGTGTATATAGGTTCAAAGGAAATGCCTTCCCATTTTAGGGATATTCCCTTTTAGTTCTATTCACTATACCCTGACCTATGTAAGGTGGGTTTGGGGAAGTCAAATAATGAGCCCCAGGGGACGGGTCAAGAAAAAGTGGTATCAGAGGGTGGTTGGTTCAGCCAGAAAAACTAAGCATCTGTATTTTTAATGAGAGCATTAGTGTTATGTGTATTGAGTTCATATTTTAGTCCATGGAGTCAATTGTTGGTGTGGTGGATGATATATCAATACACCACGACCCTGAATTCTGCTTTCTGAATCAGTATACAAAAACAAAAGTTGCATGTGTTTTGAAAAAAAATCTCTTGATTTCATTCGTGTCGGATACCCATGTATAACTTACAGATTGTGGTTCATCTTGATTCTCTTTCAAGATTCCCCCACATAGAAATCCATCCATGATTCCAATGTGTAACCATGAGGATGTTTCACATAGTGATGAGGATTCAGTACAAGATTGTTGCTCAAAATGGAACCTTCGGGTGGTGTCCCACCGATACCACTGCCCATTGGTCAGTGGTTACTACCAACACTACCAGTAGAGGATACATGTAGTCTTAGTGCCTTACTTGAGTTTTAGTGAAAGATACCCATCTGGTTCCGATTTGAGCCTGACTCACATGCGGCAAAGGATTATCCTGAGTTGGGGACCATGTCTCCATCTAGCCATAGAACCATTAGATCTTATGGGGGTCTTAGAAGTGAACATTCTAGGTGGATCAACAAGGCGTTGTAAGGGTTTAGATTAACCTTATCATATAATGAGATGAATTTTTCATGGATAGATAATGAGAACCTTTCTCAGAGAAGGGGTCTCCTGCAATAAAAAATCTATGGGGTTTGTGTTCCCAAGAGATTCTACAGCATCATCAAGACGACATATCGGTAGCTGATTAATCGTCAAGGTCTAACGACCATTCAAAGTACTTGATGAATACGATACGACCAGTACTTCATGGCTCTGAACTCCTATCAATATTTTTTTAGGGACATCCGAGCTTGCTCTATTCTTCTGTGCTTTCCTACATATGTTAGGGTGCTAGAGAGAACCATTGTGTTGGTACAATATTTGACTATTACGATATATCCATTGAATGTTAGTAGTGGGAAAGAAGGAAATTGACATCAGTCTCAGAAACATGGATGTGTAAAATGTTTTGGGATTAAGAAGTAATAAAGAAAGATGAATCTGCAGGGTATTAGACATGGAATAGGATCTATGAGAGTAGTAGGAGATGATATACATTTTGACATGTTACAACCACCACCCCGATGTGGTCCCCACCAAGCATAGGGAGCTGGAGGATAGTGGAAGGGAGTAGCTACATGCGGTAAAGGAGTGTGACCTAAGGGGTCCAAGAATGATCTGAGGTATGGTCTGTGTCTACTTCTAGCTGCTGTATAAATATACCAAGGTACTAATCATTCCTTCTTATCATGAATCTTGTTCAAGACCTAGAGTTTCAGATTAAACCATTAACTTAACCCTTATGTATAGATATACCTATGGGAGGAGACTTGATAGTCACACTTATGTCGACAGTGTAATCAAACCCTTGAGGTGAGAGTTTCAGTTGGAACCTCTTGGTGGCAACGTTAAGGCCTTGCGATGTTAGTTTGGTTATAAACTGGTCATCTGTAGATCATTCTCATATTGACAGTTTTAGGCAAAATAATGTGGTATATCTACAATGATGGAATGGATTTTTCCTTGGTCAGTGAAAAAGGAAACCCATGCAGCACAAGATAAACTCATGCACAGGAGGGTGCAGCTGATCAGTCGTGAGTCATCCATCCTTACCCTCATGGAAGCAGGTGTTTTGAGATTTGGATTCCCAACAATAGTTGAAGAGTGCAAGAATATCCTTTCAAAAGATGTTATAGAATTACCTCCCCACAGAGAGAGGGACATCTTCATTGGTTTATACCCAAGGATGACACCAATTTCTACAAATCAATATTTAATGGCTCCTATGGAGCTCTGAGAGATTAGATTATAGATGTGGAATGGTTTACCATCTACTATAATCACAAGAGTATCTAGTATATATTCTAATCGAATTACCTAAACCAGAGACTAGTGATGGCTAGAGTTCCTTCAGGATTATGACTTTCAGATGGTCTATAATCGTGTGAGGGGGAATTTGGTGGCATGCACACTCAGCATGAGGTATGCTTTACAGTTGTTTAGTAAGGAAATAGAGTAGATATACACGTTACAGATATCCTTTATAAATAGTGATGGAGCAACATACCACTAGTCTATTACAGTCACTCCCCCACTCCTTCTGCGAGTTAGGGAGGCTCAGCTTAGGGATGCTAACTGTGAGACCCAATGTGCTCATATATCCTACGGACAGGCTCCTGAAGGATCTTATGAAGGTATGGATCACGTCATCCTTTTCAGAGGATACACCATGACACCAGTAATTATATGAGAGGAGGTTTTGAGGGAGTTCCACACAACCCCTTTGGTCGTACATCTTGGTGTGGCGAAGATGTACCAGGACCTCCGATGTTTGTACTAGTGTCCTGGGATGAAAAAGTAGTGGTAGTGTTTGTTTTATGATTCTTCACTTGTCAGTAAATGAAGGCCTATCATCAGGTTCCAGCACGCTTGAGCACATCTTTTACCCCCAGAAAGATGTTCAGACAGAGCGGACAATACAAAACTTGGAGGACATGCTTTGTGCTTGTGTCTTAGATTTTTGGTCTTAGATAGAAGGACCACCCATCACTGGAGGTGTTTTCATACAACAATAGATATCACCCACTATTGGCATGCCACAATTTGAGGCCTTGTATGTGTGGACATGTATATCACATCAATACTGGAAAAACCATGGGGATTCAGCACTCCAAAGTTGGTACGGGCCACCACTGAGAAGATGAAGATCATCCAGTAGCAGATGAGCACTAAAAAGAGGAAAATGAATTATTCTTCCAATAGTTTATAGAGACCCTTGGAGTTTTAGGAGGGAGACAATGTTTTCTTTCAGGTCTCACCCCGTCAGGGATTGCGGAGATTTTCCTAGAGTGGAAAGCTATCTCAAAGGTTCATCGAGCCTTTTTAGTTTTTTAGTGGAGCTGGAAAGGTGGAATACCTCCTATCTCTTCACACACATATGCACCTAGTGCAATGTGTTTTTCACATATTGCAGATGAGGAGGTACATGCATTATCCACTGCATGTCATCGACTGTGGCTAGCTGGTCATTGACGATGGGGTGACGTTTGTGGATTTCTCGGTGGAGATAGAGGATTAATAGGAATAGGTCTTTCATGGACAGTCGATTCCTCTACTATGCATTCAGTTGTAGCACGTGAATCTCTAGGAGAGAACAAGGTACCGGGCGGCTCAGATTCAAACTTATTACCCCTGCTTGTTTGATTTTCTTTTATTTTGGCTTTCGAGGATGTAAATCCCTATGGTGGGGAGAATGTTATGTCGCAGAAATTCCGTATAAATTTTTTTTTAATTATATAAAATAATTACAAGACTGGAAAATTTTAAGCCACATGATTCTAAGGCCCAGAGTGTTCAGAATGATCCAACAAAAAATGATAAGCTTTAAATAGTGAACATGAGCAATTTTCCTAAAAAAGTTGATTAACTATTAAATGGTGTCCCAGATAAGAAATTTGAGGGCACTGTTGCATTCATGATGGCAGTTTTACCCTATGCAGATATTATGTTTAGTCAGCGTAGGCCTCTAGTGAGGAATCCCAAAAATGGGGTAACCATAAATAAAATTATTAAATAAAATTATTTAATTTTTAAAATTATAATAACTCATAAATGGTGACTCAAATTAGAAATATGAGACCACCGTTAAGCTCTTGTGGTTATGATATCCTTAGGAAGATCCTAACTTTGTCTGACACGAGCCAATAGTGGAAGTTAGTTTTGGGCTGTAAATAAAATAATAAAGCAACGATTAATTTATTTTTTAATACTTGATCTCCTGAAAGGTAAATCAGATTTCAAATAAAAGTGTATCAATGATCTGATAAGGGTGTTTTCCCCTTAGGCGGATCCTAACCTCGATAGGCGTATGTCGAGGGTGATTGTTAATAGTTTTGACCTTTTTTAATATATGTTCAGTAAACGTGTGAGTTAGGATTTTTATCTTTTGAACTAGTGCTAAAATTGAAAACCTGAGAGCACCATTGAATTCGCAGTTCCAGGATTCACCTAAGGGAAGATTAAATTAGACTAGAAAGGTTTGGACAAAAAAGTTAATTTTTGGAATTTACAAAAATAATATTAAAATAACTTCAAAATTATTTTATTCTTTCCTTGTAACCATTGAGTGATGGTGGTGGGACTGCAGTCCAATGTCATACTTTTAATGATAGACTTTTAATGTCTTAAACCTCTCGTTTTTTTGGTTTTGTAATGAAAACATTTGTGCCTTCCATTGAATCATTAATTAGAGTTAATTAATGAGCCATAATATTAAACAAAACATGGGAGATTATTATACTATTTCATAAAATCATGGGAATGGATTTTTAGGAGAGTTACGGGAGGAGGCTATGTCAAAATGACGGTGACATTCCGATCCAATGAAGAACTATGATCGAGCGATGGTCATTGGAAGAAGCAATGGGAGATGGTGAATGCCGATGAAGACCTATGAATATAGAACCTTATTCCTCCTATGTAGTTCCTTCCAATGAATGAAAGGTTGGGGGTTTAAATTATTTATGCATTTAAATGACTTCCTCTTTGTGTTATTGATTAATATGAAGAATGTAGATCAAAAAACTAACAGGTTCATCCGTGACTCATTTGTTTTTTCAAGAGGTCAAAACATAGACTCATTCTGTGATTTTATTAAATATTAGGAGGATTATTGTTTCACCCACATGTTATAACACTAATGTGGAGGGTTTGGTTTGAACCAAACAAGGCACGGACCCTCCACCAAACTTTCATTGGTTTCATTCCTTGAGGGCGTCTGAGCAACACGACAGCAAGGAAAAACCTAGGGTCGTGCAGTGATGACAGCATCCTTGGAGGCCCATAGGCACACTCAGAAAATAAAATGAACCTTATAAGATTCATAGGAGTCCTGAGAATGCTCCAATAGCATGATGAAACTGTGGACCAGAAGAGACGACTGCCGGATCTCACCTGTCGTGAAGAGGAGGCGGTGCCTGAAGGCTCCGCGGAGAACATGGGCGGTCGGTCGACATCAGTCGTGTGGATGGTGGCGGAGTGTCGTTGTAGTGCACTGATGAAGTGGATTGTGGCTCCAAGACATGGAAAAGGGTAGACCCACACCCATGGTTCTACTGTTGACTGGTCCACATGGACTGGCTAGCTAGGGCAGTGCTAGCCTAGGGCCACTTGATTGATGAACTGAATGGACTACAATATGTTCGGAAGGGAAGGCGACCCCCATGGCCAGCTGTCGGGCCGTGCCCATCTAGTGGGCTGGGTTGCTCTAGTGGAATTGTGGGTCGTGTCCAACTAGGTGGGCTGGTTTAGTCTGGCAGCCTAGTGGGTCGAGCATGTGGCCAACGGGCCGAGCCTAGCCCCTTCAAATTGGGCCCATCATGTTGGGTTGGGTCTGTTTGACCGGATTAGACCAGACCCAGAACCAATATGGTGTAGTTTCAATTAAAGGGAAATATCTTCTCAAATGGACGTCCATTTGAAAAATCATCTATGTTACCAGATCCCTTATAATGATGTTATCCTTTTGAGATACTCCACTTGGGTTTTGGAATAAGTTGGAGTATGGTTGGGTTGGAACGGACTCGAATCCAACTGGGCACCTAGAAAAAATTTCATGTAACAAACAGACCTAGTGTCCAATTGATACACAGTATATTGCGTTAGAAGCCTTATTATATTTTGACTCATCATGTTACTTCTTCATGGTTATTCGTGGTAGTTGAGGTACAACCAGTGTATTAAGGAGAGATTCCTCCATGAATCAAGCATGATTAGTGCAGAATGTAGAGTGGTTGGCTGTGATGTAATGATGGTATAGTGATCCTCAGTGGGTCCTCACTTAGTGATCATCTGTGGGTTAGCACTCAGCGATCCTCCATGGGTCATCACTTACTGATCCTCTGTGGGTCAGCACCGAGTGATCCTCAGTGGGTCAACACTGAGTGATCATGTGTGGGTCAGCGTCTATCAATCCTATGTGGGTCAGCACTCAACAATCATGTGTGGTTCAATGAATATCGATCTTTTATGGGTTAGCTATCAATGATACTATGTGGTTCAATACCTATCAATCCATTGTGGGTCAGCATCTATCGATCCAATGTGGGTCAATAGCTAAGCCTCTCAACAGAATAAGATGATCAAGCTTTACAACTAATCATATGTAATTATTTACATAAGTTGTATACCTGGTTTGAGATGAGTCGTTCCTTGTGCTTAGTGATTCAGATCATGCTTATTGGTTTTTCCATTGTAAATTCTAGGAGACCTTCAGGGGTCTTAGGATCCCTACTGGGTATTGTTATACTCACCCCTGCACAGACTTCACCTACACCTTGTTGTGTCTTGTACATATGATAGACATCTTTGACAGAGGTTAGGGAGCTAGGAATAGGTGGTGCATAGATGTGACTTGTTGACGTGGAGACATGCAGTGACGAGATATACCTACCTTTCCGGTAGGATCCTTGGTGGATGATCTTAAGAGATACTTTATAATTCTACTGTATTATCTCTTTTAGTGGGGCTTGTTTACTGGCCCCGTTACCTTCAGTTCTCACATTTACTTCATTAGTTTTACTACGTGGTTTACTTTTGTTGTGTACCTAGTCTGGGTGTGTACAGGTTCAATGGTAACGCCTTCCCGTTTTAGGAATATGCATTTCCAGGGCTAGTTGCCAACCCCTGGCCTATGGAAGGCATTCATGGGGTATTCCCGGCATGGGCCCTAAGGGGAGGATCATGACATTATATTAAATTCTTTAAAACCTTTTTATAGATATTATATTTCATTGTTTATTTTTTGTGCCATTACGTTCTTATTTAATGATCATTGAAGGTCGCATAGGTTTGATGATCATCACTCATGGTGTTATGATATTTATTTAACTTATGTTTTTACTAATTCATATGAACTCATCATTGAATAAATGTTTATTAACCCCTTTTGGGTGTTTAATATCACCCCTTTCGTATGTTTTCATAAAATATATTTTGAGGATGATTATAACTAATTATATTTCTAGAATATGTTCTAGTATGCTTCCTTCAAGAATAATTGCTCTCTTGTATTATAAAATAATAATATTATAATGATATTCTCAAAAGACGATGAACCTATCAAACTAGTATATGTTAGTATTTATGAAATTTAATGTTTATATCGTGAAAATTATGTGAATTAAAGGAATGTTTTTATTGGGTCACTTTAATTGGTATAAGTGTAAAATTGTACTTAATCTGGGGGATTATAGAAACTATGATGAGAATTATTGTTATATAACCCTAGTGAAAACCCATATACATGAGACTAAGTATAACATGATACCTTCAAATATTGGTAATTTATTGATTTTCCAAGAACATAAATCATGTATGGATACTGGAAAGTGTATGCTGGATGTGGAATGGTTTTACCTGTGGGTAATAACCCCAAGGTGGGTGTATCAAGTGTTAACTCAACCATGACCTGATACATAACAAAGAAGCCTAATTGTACATCTAGGTAGACACACCATGTGGATATGCATAGGCATATCACATTCTTTATACAATCCATTTTAATGAAATTATTTCCTTGTTAATTTGTTGGATTAGGTTATGAATTATAAGATTACATAACATAAAGTAACATAGGATAAACTAAGATATATATTTTTGTAAGAAAATATGATGTATAATCTTCTTAAACCAAGGTAACAAGGAAGGGAATTAATTATTAGTACTACTAAAATAGATCATGATAACAAAGTGATGATAGGTATACTTATTATTTATTCTAGATCAATAAGTAAATTATTTGATTCTATTTTATCACATTATTTAACATCTCAAATGTTTGATAATACTTTTGAATTAGTACCTTAAGCGATGGATAAAAAACTCTTTATGAAAACCCCTAATAGCTCAGTGATCACATATATGATATATAAATCTTCTTAAATTACAATATTTGGGAGGAAACTTCCTTAAAATATAATTCTTATTCCCATTATTTATTTTTACATGAATTTTCATCTAGATTATATATTTTAAATATATCTCCTATAAATTATCTGAAAGAGTTCACATTTAGCATTCATGATGAATATATTCTCATGTATCATCCTTAGGATGATCTACCCATGGAAAAAATTATATAATATGGGTTCTAATGAAAAAAATAAGGGAAAATAAAATCAAATGTCTAGGTAGGAATTAAACATTGATGACATCCATATAGTATAGGAATATACTAATGTATTCTCAGATGAACTACCTAGTCTTCCTTTAGAAAATGAGGTTGACTTCTTGACTTAATATATACTAAGATATATGCCTATCTCAAGGATACTATATACAATTGATCTTAATTAATATGTGGTATTAGAGAATAATCCAAATAATAATTTGTACAATGTTTTATCTATGGAATCCAGAATTTCTCAATACATAAATCATTCATTACATTGTACCACACTTAAAATTACATAAGATCTTTTAAGGTTTAGTTTCTTTGAAATTATAAATATAATATATGAATACAATAAAATTCCTATAATAAACATCAAATTATGCTTCATAGGTCCATCCTAAGTTTCTTTTACTCTATCTTATTTTCTATGGTCATGCATCAAAAGAAAGGGGTGAACAAAAATCCCAATTAAGGAATAAACAAAAGAGATACTTAGAATTTGACCACGAGGCTTGTCAAAAAGGCATGAGACTTATAGAATTTGGAATATTATAATATAAATATCATGAATTATAATATGAAAATTTTTATAAAAAATTTACATTCATAAACCTATCAACAAGGTTTCGTATATCATAATTACCAAGGTGATTCTCTAGGGTATCATAAAACATATCATCTATAATGATTAGTTATTTACCTAGTGAATTAGAGTGATAATAACGAACACCATTAATGAATATTAATTCATGTGATCCACATTTATTAAATTAAATCATTTCATAAATAACCCATATAAAATAAATAGTGGGTTTCGTAAAAAATCATTATAGACATACGTTTTTAAAGACATGAACATTACATCATTTTAAACCAGTGTAAATTGAACGTGGGTTTCATATATGTAAATATACAAATTAATAAATTATATTTTCATATATTTAAATACCCATTCATAAGTAAATAGTTTTTGTATTCATAATATAATAATTTTCATGTGAAAGAGATGAATTTAGGAAATGAATTCGGTACCCTGATAGAAATAAAACATGGAATAAGTAAAGGGTAAAAATATTGTGAATAAAGGACTCACATTGATAAAACATTTTCTGGGAGTAATTTTAAATTGAAAAAAATTAGTAAAATTATGTAATTTAATATTTAAAAGTAATACATAAAAATATGAACATGAATGGAAAATTAGAAGCGTGGAATTCCCTTACCAAGAAGAGTTGCTTCCGAAAACATGAGGATAGAACCTTTGGTAAATATGTAAACCTTGGTGGGAATATTTGGGAGATAAAATAACCATAATAACCTATATTGTAGATTTTTAGTGGGTAGGAATGGGGAATGGGTGGGTATTTATAGTAAATTATGATGAATTGTTTAATAATGTTCAAATATTGGTCTTGGAATTCTAGGTTGTGGAAAATGAAAAATAATTGTCTTGCACTTATTTTTTCTCATGATTTTATACATTTGAGACATGTTTATATTATTTTAATATTTTATAACCAAAATCTGCATATTAATATTACATTGGACATGGAGAAGATATTTTTCCACAAAATATATTTTTTAACATCAAAATTTATATTTTAGACTAGGAAAAGTCATTTATAGGATTGAAATTGATATAAATGCCTTAAAATACATAATATTAATAAAATACAATATTTTAGACCATTTTTACTTTTAAATATGTTATTAAATCACTAAAAATATATATAAGATTAGGAAACACACAGAAGTCACATAACTGTATTTCTATTATTCACTGATGATTACTTTATTTCAGAAAATTATCAAAAATTAACCCCATCTGAATTTCTATGTGATGATTTAAAATATAATTTTTATTTTATCAAAATAATTATTTATATATGATAATTTGTACATTAAAAAGGCTTTATTTTTTGAAAAATACCAGTTTTTACAACATGATAAAAAAATTACACTTATAAAAATTTCATATGACATTATAAAATTATATTAACATTCATATTTAAATAAATAGTGTTTTAAAAATATATTTCTTGACAATTGAATTTATATTACTTTCTGAGTTTAATATAAAAGCATATTTTTTATATAAATTAAATTTTTTTTGTATCCAAAATCAAATTATCAAATTCAACTTATTTTCATGAATATTTTATTAAAAAATAATGCTGAAAATGGGATTAACAAAATAACCATTTAATTTATACAAGGGGAATTTCACTTTTATGATATTATGTTCTAGTCACATCACCCCTTATTACACCAGTTTAAAACCTAAGGTTGTGGTGTGCGGTAGTGGCAGTTTCATGGGGTGGATCAGTTAACACTGACCTCTTGGTGATCTCCAAAAACATAAACTTATCCAATAGTCAATTTCATTTGATAGTAAATATTTGAAGCTATTATTTTTATTGGTCAAGGGTGAACCCCAATGATTCTACCACCCTCCCATGTTTTGACAAATGGGCATTAAAAGGATTGACTACTATTTGTGGCTATCATCTCTCTAATCTCAATTAATTATCATTTTTCATTACCTTCTATAGTAACTAATTGTAATCGTATAATTATTACCAATGTTCATATTACTAAATAGTCACATTAACCAAAAGTCATACTTAACAATGATAATATTTTCCAATGGTCATATAGACTAACATTCTGATCCCAATAGTCACTTTTCCCTTTATATTCTATATATACTTCATCATTCATCATTGTTTAATACTTGATTTACAAAGGTTTTTTAAATTCCATTGATAATTTCAATCATATTCCAAATATTTATTTATCTTTTAATAGTTTTCATGGAAGATATAATATTCATAGGAGAGTTTGATCATATAGATTACACCAATCTATGGTTGATTTTATTTGGTTTTTATTTTCTTGTACTATTATTTGATGTTTTAATTGGTATTATTACTTGTCATTTCATATTTATTTTGTGTAAAAGTAATTATATGTACGTCCATTATGAAATATAATAAAATATTCATTATAAAAAAACTCTTTTATTAACAATACAATAAATTTCAAGGCTGTTACATTATTTGCCCCATTGCTTCACCGTGGGGTGAACTAGTACTCATTATTAAGAATAAATTTGGATCAAAGATAATTTGAAATTAAAATTATGATCTTAAAAATATAAATAATCAGTATAAAAATATTATACCCCTTGTCAATGACCAATTCTATCTACTTAGAGGATCTCACCATATCTCGGAGATTTTCCTTGGATCTGGATATCATTGGTGTGGAATCAAATGGAGGATATTTCATAGATATCATTTTGAATAAGGTATGATTACTATGAGTTTATAGTGATACCATTTGGATTTACTAATTCCCCACATATATTGATATATATAATTAATAGTGCATTTAGAAACTACCTAGATTTTTTTGGGTTTTTTTAAGGATGATTTTCTAATATGCTAAAAGGTAAAGTAAATACTTGAAGAACATTAGAGGATTGTGTTAATGACCTTAAGAAAGGTTAAACTATCTACCAAATTTATCATACATGAATTAAATTGGGTCATTCAATCACCATCACAATCATATCTTTAGATCCTTCAAAAATAAAAGTTATTTAACAATGGCCCGGACCGGCCAAAATAAATTACTTCCATAGTTTTCTTAGGATGGAATGATATTAATGATTCTATTTGAGAAATTTCTCATAGCTACAAAATCCAATAACAAATTTAACATGTAATAGAGTAAATATCCTTTCGACTGAGTAATGTCAACAATGTTTCAAGGAACTGAAGAAATGTTTGGTCCACATTATTGTACTTACATTACCCTACAATAGAGAATGTTTTATAATATTTAGTGATTCTTTAAAAAGGGTTTGGGTTGTGTCTCATAAATAATCATATGTTAATAGTTATTCTTTATGAAAATTAAAACCTCCTGAGGAAAATTACCTAATGCATGATTTTGATCTAGAGATGGTGATCTTGACATTGAGGATTTAGTGACATTAACTTTAGGAAGAAAATGTGATATATATATGCATATATATATCAAAAATTATTTAAATATATATTCACATAGAAGGAATTGAATATGAACTAGAGGATATTGATAAAATATTATGACTACTTAATAACTTAGAAACTTATGAAGGAAAATAGTTTGGATGATTATTTAAGAGATAAAAACCATGATACTCTATCCATGATGAGGTTTTAAAAAACCAATTAATCATGGATTAATAGAGGATGAATATTAAAGTCCAAATGGATGGATATTAATCCTATATTTTCCCTATAAATTCTAAATATTCCATTCATGTGAATATAAATGAAAATTAGAAAGACAATATAGTGCTACAAAAAAGGATAAATAATATTCTAGAGTTTAAATTCGAAAAGATGAAGTTAGGATGTTTGGAACCAAGATATATGTCCCATAAAAAACATAAATAAATAGGGAAATATTGGATGAATCTCATTGATAATCCTTATATATTAATCTAGGATTCATGAAGATGTATAAATATCTAAATATAATCTTTTTGTGAGATATAATAAATAGAGAGATTATAGAATATGTATCTCGATTCTTGTTATTCTAGTAATTTAAGGATGAATAACCAAAGTATAAGGGTATATTGAAACCATTACCCATACCAATATGGAAATGGGAAAATATCACCACGGACTCCATCATTAAACTCCATAAAACATCTAAAGGGAATAATAAAATTTATGTAGTTTTCAATCACCATTGAAAATCAGAATGTTTTATTTCTATAGGAATATTTATTCCTTACAAAAAAACCATGATATACATGCGGTAAGTGGTAAGGTTTTATGGATTTCCACAATATATTGTATTTGATCTGTATCTAAGGATTACCATGAGGTTCCATATAATTCTTTATAAATAATTAGAGATAGATATGAGTTTCAACATTGTTTTTCATCCTTGGACATATGGTCAATCTGAGAAGATAATTCAAACTCTAGAGTATATGTTGCGATCTTGTTTAATGGATTTACAAGGATGTTGGGATCAAAACAAGTCCATGGTAGGTTCCACATATAACAATATCTTCCATTATAGCATTTAAATGGCTCTATATAAGGCTATGTATGGGAAGAGTTATTAGACTAATACAAGATGGGATAATGTTTGAGAGATAATGTTTATAAGTCCTGAACTTGTCTATGAAATTATTGAGAATGTTCAAACCCTTCAATGGAATATAAAAGTGGAATAAAATTTACAAAAGTGTTATGTAGATAATCATCAATGAGATATGGAATTTTAAGTTGGAGACAACAATTGCCTTTGTATATGACCTAATAATCATGTCATGATATTTGGGGAGAAATGTAAGTTGATATTTAGGTATATTGGTCGCTTCAAGATCCTTGATAATGTCAGGGTTATAGCTTAATTCTCATCACTATCACTTGACCTCTCCAAAGTACATGATGTGTTCTATGTATTTATTTTGGGATATTGTATATCATTCCCATCACTAATATATAACTTAGAATTCAGGAAACTAGAACATGATCTCCCATATGAAGAAAAATGTGTACATATTCAGTATCAAAACAAGACCACTCATCTAGTCAAATATATATGGAGAAATAATATGTTTAATGATTTTACATGGGAACCATATGATTTTATAAAGAAAAAATACCATCTCTTGGTTTCCTTTATTTAATAAAAACTATTTTTAGTACTTTATTGGAATGAATTATTTTTCAACTTGATATATAGTTGTCTATTTCCTTTAAATCCATATAATTTGAATTTTATTTTTTAAAAGAAAATTTCTGTCATTAAATTCATTTATTATGATAATTTTATGTTATATACGAATTTAAAATTGGAAAAACAAATTTAAAAATAAAACATTTAGAAAATTTAGTGTATTTATTTTAAAATTAACTTTTCAGAAATTAAGAAATTTGATATGATAAAATTATTTGAAAATTTTAAATTAAAAGGTTCAAATTAGGTAATTATTTTAATTTTAATTTTTCTAATAAAAATTAATTAATAAGGTTAAAAAATATTTACACTAGAAGAAGTAAATAATGGTAAAAAGTCATTTTCTAAGGGTAAATGGCCAAAAAATGTTAAATTTTATTTGAAGTGTTTCTTTGAGGAGATTTTTAACCCAATAAAAACATTAAAATATACTATTTTTCTAATTTTAAATTTTTACCATTTAATAGTTTCATGGAATTATTAAAAAATGATGAGTGTTTCTAATGGTTCCACTTTCATCTCTTATAAAAGGATACACTTCTTTTATTCAATGTTATACTTAACCTTGGAATTCCTCCATAGAAGAATTATATTGTTCATCCACTATAACTTAATACAATTTAATTTCAACCAAATAGACACTATGTTATCTTTGATCCTTCAAATCTAATGAATATTCCAAGGAAAGATCAAGTCTCCTACCTAAGTATTGTCTTCCTATATTTTTATTCTTATTATCACTCTTCGAAATACCTTATCACCTTAATAATATGATAAATTTAGTATCATTGGTATACTAATATTTTTTTATTAATGGTAAAAATCTTATTTATTAATTTCTATCAACTAATAAAAATAATGGAAAATCAATAATGCTTGTTCCCAAACTACCACCTCCATGAAGAATCATTTTTCTGTTTTTCTTCTATTTTTTCATTATTTATCCAAAAATCATAAAATAAGGTCCAAAATAAAAATAAAACTAATTATTATATAATTATTATATTTTATTGATATTATATCAAAAAACAAATCCTTAATCATACACACCCATTTACTTAAGCGTGTTCAGGTTTGGATTAGTTTAACCATCAACATAAATGATGTTATAAAACAATATCATGGTTGACTATAGGAAATAAATAATAATATTATTATAATATACTAATAAAATCTGAATTTTTTTTATAGTTTTTTAAATGTTATATTATGTATATAACATATTATTAAAGTGTCATTTTCATTCGATAAAATCACCAAAATAAGACAACATTAATTCCAGTTTAACACAGCATCACTAAAACACATATGGAATGATATATAAGCATTGTAAATAAATATAAAATAAATATATTATATTGTCTTGAATGATATGTTAATTTTTTACATTGTACCAAAAATGGGCAATGACATCAATATTATTAAAAGTGTGTAAACAGATAATGTTATTAACACATGATGTTTGAAATAATTTATAAATAGAAAACATAATTGTCATTAATAATTATAAATTATAGATATAAAACAAAAATAATATGAATAATGTTAATAAATATAATATTATGGAATATATGCATTTTTATATTATTTTATAGTGAATCAACTAATTAAGAAAACAATGTTAGATTTGTTCATCTCTACTTCTCTTCATTGAGACATGTTTTAATGTAGTGCACCAATTTATTTTTATATGGTGTATATAATACAAAATAATGTATTTTTTAATTATAAATGATTTATTTCATAATATTTATAGAAATGAAATGTTTTCATGCTTCCAATGACTTTATATCTAAATTTTACAAAATCTATAAGGGACTTTGTAACTCAAACTCCTTTGTATTACACAATTTCTTATTGAAATTCATTTTTATAGGACATTTAATTTTTTATGATATTACATTTTTATTTCCAATTAGAAATATTTTTTGAAACAAATTAAATTATATTGATGATTTTTATTTTAACTCTTCTTATTAATATATGATACCTTTTAAAAAGATACTCTTGACTATGAATTTTACAATGAAGAATAAAAAAAATAAAAAAGTTATCATAATTTTATTTTCATTATCTTAAAATTATTTATCTTCAAAGGAGTGTTTCTTCCTTTTTAACCCTATATTTTCTTTAATTATGTGATTGTGTGATCAGGTTTTTGATGTCAAAAGCTTTAGTACGTGATTTTATCTTATACATTTTCGATGTATTATAAAACCCATTTTATTTACATGGGCTCATTATGATGTGAAAAGTGAATGATTTTTAAGTTGAATATAAATATTTGGTTGAGTGATGGGTAGTTATGTTATAAAAAAAGTATGGGTGGTTTTATTATAAATTTATGACAGTTATTTCTATTATAAATCAAGTATGGGTTGTTCTATTAGAACATACAGAAGGGTGTTTCCATTTCAAACCAATGATGGGTTGTTATGTTATAAACCTGAGATGGGAGTGTTTATAACAGACCTCAAATTCATTGTTTAAAAGTTTATATCTCATGACATAAATTATTCATGCATACATATAGTTTTTTATAAGTGTGGGAAGTAATGGTGTGGCTTGTAAAAGTAATTTTCCCTACACTAATATGTCATATTAAAAAGAAATTACATTTTATTTTCTTATCCTCTCATGATGTGGCCTTTTAAGGTAATTTTCCCTTATAATAATGTTTCACCCATGATTAAATCATATTATTCATTATGATATTATGCTCTAATGATTTATGTTTTAGGTTAAATTATTCTAAACCATGTTATAACTATTATATTTCCATGTTTATCTTTTATGGATTGATGTTCATATTTCATGTACTTTTAAGCTCAATTATTTTTATGGTTTTCACTCATGTTGATTTGATATTTTTCTAATGCTCATGTTTTTACTTAATCTGATAAACTCATCCTTTATGGAATGTTTATTTAGCTCTTACTGAGAGATCAATAAAACCCCTTTCGTGTGTTTTCTTTCCCTAGGTAAAGAGTATATGTTTAATTAATGAGATTTATAGATTATGGTATATTATGGGGTATTTAAGAATAAGATATCTAAAGTATTTAAAAATAAGAATATTACATAGCTAGTACCCAAGGCAACTAAACCTAATAGTCATTGGAATATAATTATTTATGAAATATAATTTTTATATCATGAAAAATATTTAAAATAATGGAATTTTTATCTTGGATCACTAGAGATAATACAGTAATCATTGTCCCTACACATCCCACAAAGGAATATATATAAAACCTAAGATTCTGCTTTAATAAATATTCATTTCATTTAAATAATGGTTTCACAATACACATTCAGTTGTCTAACCATAATATCACAACAACCAAATAGAAAATTACAGTCACTATATGGGTGAAACTAGCATAATAGAACACATAACAATATTGGGATACACAATAATATAAATCTTTATAGGATCAAACTATAAACATATAGAAAAATATATAATATTGATTGATATTATGAAGAAAACTATGAGAAATAGGATATATATGGTATAGAAACTAATAGAAGAATAAGAATTATTTTATATGTTATAATTAAATGTATATAATTGGGGTAATATGACCTTTGGAAGGCTATGGTGACCATTGAAATCTAACTATTTAGAATCTTACCGTTATAATAGTAAATTCCCTATAAAACTATAATAATAGTAATATGGCCATTATAGACCCAAAAAATAATTAGAATTATAGTTAATAAATATACATAATATATATATATATTCATTAATGAATAATAATGTAATAGTATACATATTCCATAAAAAGGATTATTAATTTTTTTGTTCCCGATGCATGATTTTCAAATACCCTATTTTATACAAATAATTAATTTTATAATATATAGAAAATTGATTTTAAGAAAAATAAATTTTAATTTATAATTATAACATAAAAATTATCCTATGGTGAATTTTTGATAATTTTATGAGATAGCCTAATTTTGTATGAATATTAAAAGTACAATATGTATATATAATAATAATTATGATTTTTTAATTATGTAAAAACTATTTAGTAAATAGTTTAAAATTTTTATAGAATAAAAATATGTTTATTCAACAACATTATATATTTTAAAATAATAAAATTAATTTTCATAACATATAAATATGCTTCCAAATCCTAAAATATATTTTAATATTTTAAAGACAATTATTTACATACAAAAGTCTCCCATATCCAAAACAAAAAAAAATTAGAGGAATTGAATTACTAAAAATGTAAAATTAAAATAATAGTCCAGAAAAAAAATAACACAATTTAAAACAATTGGAAATCCAATGGATTTCAATTTTATGAAAACTAATGTTCAATGCCATTGTTTACAAAATGAATAAAATTTATCCTTTATTTGTTATAAATACTCTCCCATCATCTCATTTCTATCCCATCCATAAAAATTGATCATGGAAGTTCTCTTTTTTGGTACCATCATGATCATGTAGACACACTTGATAGTGGTGAATTAAGTCTTTTCAAATTTTTTACCAAATTCCAAAATATATTTTAAAAATTTTAACCCCTTTAAAATTTTAACCTTCAATGTTGATTAATTATGTTTGATATTTAGTATAAACCAATATCTAATGAATATAAAATTGTAATGTTTAAAAAGTATTTTTATAAAGTTAAGACCCTCTTAGGAATACTAATCCTTATTTTGTTTATGTTTTATGAGTCACATATTTTCCACTAAAGTTTTTTTATAAATTTTAAAGTGGAGCTAATAAAAGATTATACTAAAATATGTTTCACCATATTAAATAGGCGAGGTCACTATATTACATAGGCGATGTCTCAAAATATTACACATGTAAATTGTGCAGAATCCCACTACACTTCATCAAAATGGAATCACACCAACTAGTTTGGCTATCCACCTTTTTCTAAAGTAGATCACATTATTGTCAAATGATTTTAATTTAGCTAATAACTAGACATCCTTCCGCATTCCCATATTTTCCATGACTACCTTTTTGTATTTATGGAAATATCATGGAAAATAACCTCTTCTTATCAATATATAGCTTCTTTGTTATTTTTTAAAATTATTTTTGTCTTTCTCAACTCAATATTCAAGAATGAAAATCCAAAAAATATTACCTGTTATGTATGCAGTTAAGAAATAAAATTAGAATCTTTATAGGAATGAGAACACTAAATAAATGTGTTTCTAATCTTACTAACTATATTTATATCTTTATAGTTATGATGGTTCTTCTTTATTAATATCTTCGAACACTAGATTTGTTCTATAAAATTTTATCTTTTCCCCTCTACTTATCTTTCTCATCTTCTTCATTCAAAATAAACTGGTTATCTTTTGAGTAGAGGTTTGATAGAATTTCCTCTATTCTTTCATGAGATCTTCATCACTCAGGTAACTCAGTTTCTTCTTCCTTTAATAAATATTGTTCTCTTTGATAACTGAATTTCAACTAAAAAAAGTTTTTTTTCCACTCAATTCTCAATTTTACATCAATGAAATAGTGACTCAAATTTGTTTTCTTCTCAATTTTCACTCCCATATGGGGTCCCTTAATTATTTCCACAAATATAAAATGAAAACTATTATCTTGGGGCACACCAAAATCATATTCATTTAAGTATAAACCATGATTTTCTTTTCTTTATTTTTAAAATTGATTTCCCTTGTGAAATGAAAGGCATGCCCTTCATTTATTTTCCTATCATTATTTTTGTTCATATAGATCTTTATCATTGTATAGGATGGTTGAGTATTATTATTATACCCAAAATATCAAATCATTGTAGATGCATATTAATCTTGTATAGTTTGTAAAGGACATCTCCTTTCATCTTCAGTTATCCTAAGAATGAAAATAGAACTCCAACATCAATCATTAATTCCCCATATTCATCTCAACTCAAAATATTCCTCCCATGCATGAATCACAACTTAGGTTCTGATTTTAGTCATTTAATCCAAGCACAAGCCTCATCTAATTTTTTTTATTATAATTAGAATAATTAAAGAATCTTGATTTTTCATAATTTAAAAGTTCTTCAAATTTTATATTACATTGATCTTCTTCATGATAAGCTTAAAGATCAATTCTCAAAATTCTTAGGCTTAAATCACATTCCATTTTTGTTTTATTTTTTTTTATCAAGAAATAATGGCTTGATAATCATCCTAATTCATTTTTACATAAAAATATATATTTTAGAATAATTTTTTATTCTATAAGAATATCAATTTTTCGATAAATTTTTATGTGTATATATATCTAATGTTTTCCATGAATAGATATAAAATAAGTTGTATATAAATACATGTTATGTTTAATCTATCTAAATCATGTATACGCACATCCATGGTGTATTATTAAAGCATTTGTTATGTTTATAATAGTTATATGAGGATGTTTACATAGATCCATTCAGAAATATATAGATGAAATTAATGATTATACAAAATAATAATGTGTACAAGGAGAACTGAATTGCATATATTATACATGAAACATGATTTTTACATAGATCCACCATTGTGATTTTTTAATCTCATGAGGCTATAATGATGTATACACAACTCTAGGGCATAGTTGTATTTTACCCATATTGTAGGAAATCCAAAATTATTTCAAATTAATTCAATGTTTCTTCAAATGAACTAATACCTTTATTTCTACCATCTTTATTGTTCATCCATGAGTATTTAATAACCAAATCTAGTTGTCAATAATCTAATAATTCCAATGATATTATCTTCAATACTTTGCAAAACTTCATCTAGATTATCTCCCATTAATAATTACTCATTATTCCTTTAACTAGGAACATTATTCCAAAATATTGTGGCACATATAGATAGAACTTAAAACATTCATTACTTATCTTTGATATGATGGAAATTAAACAATCATTTGATTTTTTATTATTTGGAATATAACTATCATGGAAAATTATTTATTCTTTTTGGTGGTCAGATTCTCACTCCATCAAAAAATAATTCCCCTTCCCATAATTTCATAGAAAATATTATTGAAAAATTGATATTTAGAAAAAATACAACTTTAACCCATATGTTATGTATTATCCTAGTTCCAGGTGCCACCCAGAGGTTCCCCATACCCAGTTGGTCACATGGCCTCAAGAACATTTCCCCAAACACCAAAAAATGATGACTAGCAGGGAGGGCCATGGGTGTGATTGTGGGGAAACAATTCCCTCATTGGGAGAGTAAGACAAATGAAAAAAATAGATTATAGTAAAAGAATAAATAATACAATATTATAATTAAACAACGGAAGACTGAAGAAAATAAACCACTGGAGCATATATAAAAATGATGCATGTCACATATGTATAGTAAAACAGCCAAACAAGTAACAATACTGAAAATACAGTACTAAACCATGGAACCAAGAAAACAAGTAAACTCTAGTAGCATCGCAAGCCTCATCTTGGTCCCATGCTCTCCAGCTCCACATTAATCATGTACCTAAGTTAGATGGGTAATTTCCCATATCTATACCTCCAACATTATAATCTGTTTGGGCCCAAAAGCATGACCCAAATAGGGTGTGAGATGAATCTGAGTATGCAACCACCCAAAGATCTGTCCTAACAGTCAATGAATTTATATAATAGTAAAATACACCAAATGAAGTAATAAACAAGGAAGAACTCAAAATTATATAGTCCTAAATTTCCAAATACATTCATTTACATTATGCATTATTCAACCAAGAAAAAACAATCCACCCTATAGGAAAGTATAGACAGCATAACCCCTCTAGTTCAAATTATAAAAATTAGATATAATGACCCTCTTATAAGATCACATAGTCTGACCCCTTTGGTTACATGGAACCAAAGACTCTTTGAGAAAGAACTCACCATCAATCCCCCCTATAGTCTTTTAACGATAAACTATAGACTCTCTAAGGTAATAGTCAACGTCAATTCCTCATGTGTTCTCATAATGATAACTATACACACTCTAAGGGAAAAATAAACGTCAATTCCACCTATGGTCTCATAGCATGAAAATTACAAAAGATGTTCTGGGGAATCCCTCAAGATCAATTCCCCCTACAGCCTCACTACCCTCAGGTTTCCACAGCCTTGTTTAAAGAAATTTTTCACAAACGATATTTAGCAGCCAAAGTAAATAACAAATACTATTTAGATAAATGGCTAAAAATCATAAAAAAATCATGCAAGATAATATGCATCCATACTAACAGCACTAGGTATGTCAAACAGAGCATCTTAAAAGGAAATTCTAGACCCACAGGCCAATATCAGATCAATCATGGGAAAACACATCCATAACAAGGTAAATAACCTTGTTTATAATAAAAATCCATTCTCAGGAAAAAAAGGCAAAGCAGGAATTAAAATGGTTAAATTCCCTAAACATTAAATACCCTAAACTAGGCTAATAAGCATATTGTACACGTATAACTTAAAAAAATCTACAGAAATGCACAAACCACCTACCTTGATGTTTAATGATCGATATCGTTGATTCTCAACCTTTTATTCAACCTATAATGTCGTAGATCAAGGTGATTCGAACACAATTGATGGTGTTGGATTCAGAGAACGGATGGCCTAACAAGGTCTTGGAGAATAATTGACGATATATATTTCTCCTGGATAAGGTGAGGATAGAAGAAGATGTTTTTGAAAAGCAGATCTGGGTTCTTAAAAACTTCCACCCTTTAAGAAATTCATCCAAAAATTTTCGTAATATGGTGGAAAAGAAGAAGAATCCTTGAAAATATCCAGCCACTACGATATCACATCAGTCCCCCTATCCCATGTATCGTCATGTAATCACACATGCTGAAACAATACTCATACCCGAGGAATAGACCGTCAATGGATAACCTTCACGCTTTGATAAAAAATCCATATAGGATGCTCTTTGAATGATGTGTCCACCTCCAACTCAACCTCCTCAGGTTGAAAAACATGATATGGTTCTGATAAGTAACACTGAAACTAAGAAACGTGGAAGACATCATGAATTTGCCAGTACCAATGAGATAACTACAATCGATAGGCCATCAGCTCGACTATCCCCAAAACCTAAAATGGCCCGACGTATCTTGGGGAAAGTTTTCCCTACCTCTTAAACCTCATGTGTCCCAATATAAGTGTGAAACACTGGAAAACATGATCTATGACCTCAAAATCAAGAGTTCATCATCATCTATTAGTATAAGATATTTCTCGTGATTCCGCAGCATCCATCCTCTTCTGAATCAACTCCACGTGCTCTATGGTCTTCTGGAAAAGACAAGGTCCTAGAATAGCTACCTCTCTGGCTTCTAGCCAACATATAGGTGATTAGAATGGCCAACTATAAAAAACCTCATAATGTTCCATCATAATAGATTCTTGAAAACTATTATAAGAGGAAAACTCCACCAATGGTATGTGTTTCTCCCAATAAAATCCAAAATCTAGGATGCATGCTTGAAGCATGTCCTCCGACACCTGAATCATACGCTCGGACTGGTGTTTGGGGATGGTAAGATGTACTTAGAAGTACATGTGTACCCAAAACCCTTTAAAGTCCCTAAGAGACCTATGATGTAAAACGGGAATCCTAGTATGAATTAATGGAGTGTAGAACCCCATGTAAACGTACAATCTCACGGATGTACAACCAACCAAGATCATCTACACTGATGTCCTCCTTGATTGTAAAGTGGTATTGAACTTTAGTGAGTCTTTCAATGACTAACCAAACTACATCATTACCTTGATTCAACCTCGATAATCCTATCACGAATTCCATCACAACATCATTCCACTTGCACTCAGGAATGGGTAACTTCTTCAAAATCATTTTTGATCACAGATACTCTAGCTTCACCTGCTGATAGGTGGAACATCTCACGTAATAACCTGAAATATCTCTCTTTAATCCTTTCTACCATTATTCATGGAGTAGATCTCGATACATATCAGTGACCCCAGGATAAACTACCCAAACTGAAGAATAAAAATCCCACATCATCTCCTCGCTTATGACAGCTGAAACCCATTCATGCCCATGAAAATGTAATATCTCATCTTTTGCATATAGTCCATCCAGGAATAGGTTTCTCTTCCAATGCACTCTCTCATAGAACTAGGCCTTTATCATCTTAAAACAACCTCACCACACTAGATTTAGTAGAGTAGAGGTAACAAGTACAGAAGAAAGGAATGCCTGCCCCTGTCTATCGTCCACCTCCAAATGCATCTCAGAGAATAGAGCCATAAGCTGCCACCCACTACTGGCCACCTAAACCGCATGTATCTGATTCCTCCTACTCAATGCATTAGACAATGTGTTTCCATTCCCATGTGTCTAGGAAAGATCAAAGTCAAATGACTGAAGTTACTCAAAACACCTTTGTTTTCTCCAATAATGATCACACTATATAAAGATGTATTTGAGTCTTTTGTGGTCGGTGAAAAACACAAAATTCTCCCCCAAACATATAATATTTCCAATAGCATAAAGAATGAAAAACTGTATCCAACTCAAGATTGTGCATCAGGTAATTCTCCTCATGTGACCTCAACTTCCAAGACCTATATGGAAGTACTCCTTCCCCCTTCATAAGCACTACTCCCATACCGATACAAGATTAATCACAGTAAAAAAATATAAATCTTGACCAGCTCTACAAAAATTAGTATTAGTGATGAAGTCAACCATCCTTTCAGCTCCTGGAAGTCTGAATCGTGGGAATCTATCCACAGGTACTTTGCACACTTCTTAGTAAGGCCTTTCAGTGGAGTTTCTATGTGTGAAAAGTCCTCTATATAATGTATGTAGTAACCCACCAGCCCTAAAAAACTTCTTACCTCAATGGTGTTCTTAAGATGCTCCCATGAAACTACTGATCTCGCTTTCTTTGGGTCTACTGATACTTCTGTCTCTAAGATATCGTGACCCAAGAAGTGAATATGGTCCATCCAAAAGTGGAATTTTTGAGAACATAGAATATATCTAATTCTCTCTCAATATAGTCAAAATAATCTCAAGATGGGTACCATGTACATGTTGAGTGTGAGAGTACACCTAGATATCATCCAGAAAAACCACCACAAAGGAATCCAATAATGAATGGAATACTCAGTTAATCAGTTCCATAAAAACTGCAGGCATGCTAGTGATACCTAAAAACCTAACCACCTACTCGTATGAACCATAAATGCTTTGAAAGGCTGTAAGAAGTATATCTGATGGTCTAACAGGAAACTTATGATAACCAGATCTCAATTCAATATTGGATAAAACCCAATATCCTTGAACTAGATCAAAGAGATCAACAATCCTAGGAAAGGGATATCAGTTCTGGACTGTCAACTGGTTCGGTTTCTGATAATCCACACAAAGTCTGATGGTGCCATCTATCTTTTTTGCAAAATGATAGGAGAAACCCAAGGGGATGTACTGGGTCAGATGCAAAATGTTTACTACAACTCCTCCAACTACTTCTTGAGCTCTTGTAACTCTAATGTAGCCATACTATATGGAAAAATGGACACTGGTGCCTCTCCTGGAATAATCTCAATAGAAAAATATACCACTCACTCCGGAGGCAAATCGGAAAACTACTCTAGATAGAAATCTCTGAAATGATCCACCACTGGATGAAATTCTATCTGTGAAGTCCCCTAGTCATCCAGATACAAAATAGAAATCTGGGTTGTAACTCCTCCCAACCCATTGTGATTGGGCCCTTCTCTGCTCACTTAGAGATCTCATTCGCCCTTATGTAGAAACAAACTACCTTCTAGTGATGTGAAGCTCACCCTAAGGTGATATTAATCAATAATATAATTGAAGGCAAATAACCATACCATTCCAAGAACGAAATCATAGCCCATCATTTAGAAGATATAATGGTCCCAGAAGAAGTGACACCCATCATCCTTAAGAGGGAACTCCTTTCACTAACATAGACTTGTTATTATAGTAACCAATAGATTTTCTAGAATCAATATATCAGAAGAGGTAAGGATAAGTATCCCAAGGTTCTCCAAAGTAGAAACATATATGAAACTATAGGAAGCCCCTATATCAAAAAGTGCAGATGCTAAAACTAAGTCAAGTAGAATCATACCACTAACTGTAGAGGGTCCAAGATCCTGATATTGAAGGGTCTTCTATATATAAAAATTCTATCATATGCCCCAACATTGTGAATATGTCAGTGATCCTTGAGTTGATCCACCCTACTACTGTTGGAAACCCTATTTCTGACCACTGCGACCACGACCTCCACCTCAGCCTGAACGACCGAACTAACTCCAGTTCCCAGACTAAGGAGAAATTGGTGGTCCTATTCTTGAATGTTGATTCAATGTAGAACCTCTATCACCATCTACTAGTGAGAAAATATGACATAAACACTGAATATGGCCCGTCTTGCCACAATATCGGCACTCCACTAGATCTCTCAGGCAATGTGGCCTCGTATGCCAACTTTTCCCACACTGGTAGCATACCACCTGGCTACATGAAAAATTAGTCTGCCTAATGAAATCCACAAAAGTAGACTCTCTACAGTGCTTCCTACTATCATTCATAGGGGTACCAAATCTGGATGCTGAGACACCTTGGCTCACAGCTCCAGAATCTCTCAGGTTTTTCTTTGTGATCAGTGCCTAGATGATTATAGAAGTGATGGAAGTCAACCTGAAGATGTTCACTTGAGATCGATTGTCATGCCTATGATATCACATCCCACCATATCTGGAAGGAATCCTGATTATTTTATGTATTTAGATTCACAATCCTTTATGGAGGTGTATCCAGTTGCTCGATGAATAACAGCATGGATTCTAACCATGACTATGTAGCCTGATGTCTTCCATCCCCTGAGAAAGTGGGAGCATGATGCTACTAAAATCCCCGTGTCAAATCTTCTATAGATGGGGGAGGATTTGGTTCTCCCTATATGGTATGCATAAACCTCATGAATCCTTCTCGGAATGTTTCATCAGAACTTGCATCCGGAATGATGGCTGGTTCCAAGACATGCACGATGGGAGGATCAGCTAGTATTACCTGATCTACCATGTCTGGTGTCTGATCATTTACATGTATCTGTAGTACAACTCAAGGAAGTCTCAGTGGCATGACCCTGTAAGGTCAGGCACACACCTCAGTTTAAGATAATCATGTACTAAAACTTAGAAGTGCAAGAAATGAACTAGATAAAGAAAACATTCCGGATTTTTAAAACATGGACACATGGTGTGCTCCCTTAAACCTTTACATGGGATTGTACTTCTTCCAAACATGGTCATGTAACACCCTAACACATTTCATTTTCTACATGATACATTGTGTGTACATGAATCATTTACCCTACCCATGCTCCTCTACACGATTATATACATGACTCCTACCTGGGTAACTCTAAATGGTGTGTGCACCCTAGACACAACATGTATCCCATAAGTCATAACCATATGTGTCTTTAGTCACACAGTTAGAGAAACGGTCAGCTCTACATGGCATTTAATAACAAAACATTCTGTGTACAACATGAGTTTCATCCACCGGTGTCATTGGTCACATAGCTGGATGCACGGTTCTTATAACCCGATGTGTACTCGATGTACATGACATTTTTCACCAAACATTTCCCAACCTCATGTCTCTTCCTGCATAGCTAGTCCCATGGTTTAGGACTACACGACATGTATAGGAAGTACATGATGTGTACTCAAGAATTTTGTTCCACCCAAACCGAATGATATATGGCTTGTATTCATCAATACACACCGTGTATTATGGGTTTTACCGATAGTAAGCCTCCAAACTACTCTAGAACACATTAAAACACTGAAACGAACATTAAAGTGCCAAATTTTGAATTGTGGGGGACCGTACTCCCTACAAATCAAAGCATTGCATCACATTCATGTATATCACAAGAATAACAGTGGAATATGTCACATGATCCACCAAATTTCGATCCATGGGGACCCATAACACCTTTGGGACAAAAGTTTGGTGTTCCTTCAAATGAAACCTTACACAATTATCAATACCCTATCAGATAGTAGGTATTCAATCAAGTCATATATCACAATAGCATACATATATATCACAACATCTATCAAAACAACACGCAATCAGCAATGCACCCTAAATGGAATGTCAAGAATGCATGACATGTGATCCCTCGCAGATTCCTATATAATGCTTTAGATGGAATACCCTAAACTCATTGGATTACAATAGAAGTAGAACCTCAATAACATCAATGATAACAACAAAAAGCATGTGAATCACCCAACGGTGAAATCAAATCAACTCTAATATTTGAAAAACTAGAAAAATAGAAATATTCAAGGCATATTGGATTTTTCAATACATGGGTTAACTACTTCAAGGAACATCTTATTACCAACTGGATATTCCTTCCTATCCCAATCTACAAGTCCCAAATAGTAAGTCAAGAAGATAGAATTCCATTGATATCACTTTGTAACTTCCTAGTTGCGGGTGTCACCCAGAGGTGCCACGTACCTAGTTGGTCACATGTCCTCAAGCGCATTTCCCCGAATGATAGAGGATTACAACTAGAAGTGAGGGCCTTGATTGTGATAATGGAGAAACTATGAACTCGTTGGCAGAGTAACACCACATAAACAAAAAAAAATAATACCATAAGTAGTAACACCTTACAATTAGTAAACAACAGAATTCTTAAGTAAATAAACAAATGGAGAATATATATATATATATATATATGTGTGTGTGTGTGTGTGTGTGTGTGTGTTTGTGTGATGCATTTCACATATGTCAAGGAAAGCATCCAAACAATTCAAAATTCTAGAAATACAGTACCAAACCAAGGTACAAAAAAAACATGTAAACTCCTGCAGCATTGCAAGCCTCAGCATGGTCCCATGCTCTCAAGATCTAAAACAATAAAGTACCAGAAGTGGAAGAAAGCTTTCTATTATCTATACCTTCACCATAATAATCTATTTAGGCCAAAATGCATGACCCAAACAGTGTGTGAGACAAATCCCAGTAGGTAACTAGCTAAAGATCTAGGCCAAACTGTTAGTGAATATATATAATTGAAAAATATGAAAAATTTAGTAATAGTCAAGAAAGAAATCAAAAGTTAATAGTCATATAATTTCAACTACATTCATTTACATTATAAATTATTTATCTAAGAAAAAACAAGAAACAATGTAGGAAAGTCTATACAGCCTAACCCATTTGGTTCAACTTATACAAATAAGATATAATGGCCCTCTAGGTACACTCACATAGTCTAACCCCTTTGGTTAAATGAAACCAAAGACTCTCTATGGAAGCACTCATCGTCAATTCCCCCTATTGTATTTTAACCATAAACTAAAGACTCTCTGAGAAAGCACTCAACGTCAATTCCTCATGTGGTATCGTAATGATAACTATAGAACCTCTGAGGTAGCACTCAATGTCAATCCCCCCTATGGTCTAGTAGTGTGAAAAGTACATCAAACAAACTAGGGAAGACCTCAATGCCAATTCCCCCTATGGTCTCAGTACACAAGGTTCACACATCCCTATATAAATCAATTTTTGAAAAAATATATTCACCAACCAAAGTAAATAACAAATACAACATGGCTAAATGGATACAAAGCATAATACAAGCATTTCAGATAATATCACTCCATCCTAACAAGGCATGTAAAAAAGAGCAGCGTAACAGGAAATTATAGATCCAACATCCAATATCAGATCAGACATGGGAAAACACATTGATTTCAAGGTAAATAACCCAATTTATAATCAAACCCCCATACTTTGGAAAACAAGGAATTGCAGATGTTAATAGTGTTAAATCCCCTAAACCCACAATACCATAATCTAGGGTATTAGGAATATTTTTCACATATAACTCGAAGAAAATCTACCAAAACACACAAACCACAAACCATTAATTATTACGACTGATATAATTGAATCTCGTCCTTTTATTTGGTCTAGAACGCCATAGATCATGGTAGTTCAAATGCAATCGGCATTTTTTGATTTGGAGAACAGATGAACAAACTGAGGATTGGAGAATAATCGGTGATATTTGTTGTTCTTGGACAAGACGGGGTAAGAATAAGATGTTTCTAAAAATAAGATCTTGGTTCGTACATGTTACTTAAATATCCCATTTTGTATTTTTTGTTCATTTCAATTTTTTTCCAATAGTTAATGTAATTATTCTCCTCTAAATTAATAATAAATGGTATGGTACAAAGGTTTTTATCCCCCATGAACAATATGTGATAGGATTTAAATAATTATTATCCACTATTCTTGATATAAAAAATTTTCATAGATGGATTCCTCCTCTCAAAATAACTCTTATATATTCAAGAAACTTCTTCTCCCCTTTTGTTTTACACTATAAAATGTACCCATTAAAAACCATGTGAAAAAGGCGACACAACATTTTCTCATAGAAATATTAAATCAATTAATAAACTCCAAGTCTATGTTGGATATCAATTTTATAATAAAAAAATCCACGTTTATATAATAACGTTTCCCATTAACCAACATAAATATGATAACACTTATAACATCCCATTATTAATGGATATTTACTTAGATTTTTTAGGCAATTTGACGAAACATCACTCAGCCATCCTTAATTTTTTTCAGAGTGCCAAAATATTCAAGATTAAATATAAATAATATAATTTTTGATGATTTTTCTATTTAAAATATCTCCCTTAGAGGATTATTTCTATTATTCTTTACCTTCAATTCTCATTGTATAAGCATAGGTAGATTGATATGAGAATAAGTTTGACATTAAATAATATACATAATTTGATCAAGAGGGATGCGATTGATTTCTTAACATAGAAAATTAAACTTCACTTTTAATAAAGATAACATAATTTTCTTTCCACTTCTCATTTTTTTGGGGAGCATGGTATTACTTTCACCTTTAATTTTTTTAATAAATAGAATGACCCTTTTTTACTTGAGAAATTAAAGAACATTGATTTTTTTATTCTACTTATATTTTATTGTAATTTACCAAATAATATTCCTTTATCATAAGGAATTATATAGGAACATGTTCATACTTGTTCTTGGTGTTTGATCCTTCTTTTAAACCACTTTATTTGTTTTAAGACTCATTGGATCTTTCTATTTTATTTTCATTTTTTGGGGAAAATGGTAATATATCTCATAGACATGTTTCATCTCTTATTTAACCTTAATCACACATTATTTTCATTATTTGGGTAATAATTATTGGACAACATATCAATATATTATTTAAAAGTGTTAATAATCAAACCAATCCGGGAATCACATTCTTGGATTGATTCTATTTCTATCTATCTTTATCCGTTATTTCATGATATTCATACCCATATTGAAACTTTACATGATGTGGAATCACTTTTAATAATATTATAATTTATACCCTATTGGTTAAAAATCCTTCTTAACTTGCATTAGTTTCTTCTTGTGAGTATTTGATTTTAAAATTTTCTTTTGTATACCTCCAAACATAGATATGTCTTATTTCTTATCCTACTTTCTTCTCTATCATGGACTCCCTTACCCATCATCATAATATTTTTTTTAGAATAATACATACCAAAAATCATCATATAACTGACCAACTCTATTATAAAAATAATAGAATATCTCCAAACTTTTAAATACATTTTCGAGAGAGATATTTTTCTTCCCTGGGGATATTTATTTTCTTTCATCATGTTTTCTCTATGATTCAAATTTTCACCCCTTCAGTTTTGGATTTCTCTAAATTATATAAGATGAAATATTTTTTCAACAATCAATATCGATGTTCCTAATATTTCAACATCACAGTCATCTAAAAATCAATATTTATTTTTTCATTAGAAATATATTTTAAAGATTTCATAGATTGTATGTAATGCTATTTTTTGATTAAAACCCCATATTTTATCTCTATTTGGGAAGTTTTATACTCTTGGATGTGATCACATCCACCATTGAATTATTGTTGGGTTTTTTCATTATTTATAAACCTATAAATTAGTACAGTTTTTGACATTAGTCATATATATTTCATCAAAATAGATTCAGTGTGACTAGAAATAACTAGATTGTGGGAAACCTTCATTAATTAGATTGAGGTGGATTCTTATATATATTATATCAAGATATTATTGTAACCATTTTTGTATTACATTAAGTGGTTTTTATTTATTAATGGTTGTGTGGTAGCATTCTATATTTTAGATTGTTGGGAAGGTTTAGTTTTTCCCACATCTATATTTTTCAGTTTAATTTTCCACTCAAGTAATTTTAATATAAGTTAGTTATTATTAACTTCCACTTATATTAATATATCTTCTCATTCATTGATTAACCTTTCAACTGAAAAATGAGGGATTTTACTAGACTCTAATAACCAAATTTTTATCTCTTTTATCTATTTATTTTTATCTTCCATCTATGTTTCCCAGATATTAAGGGATACTTTATGAAATTTATATAATGCATGGATCACTTCCATAGTAGCTCTTTAAAATTATTATTTCTTAGAAATATATACTTATAGTTTATCATCATTTTGATACATTATTACAGTTAAAAGTTTTATAAATTCTTCTTTTACATTTTTTATATTGTTGAGATTGTTGCAACATATTTTTTATTAGTGAATCGTCTATAGAATTTGCTTCCTTTTATATTCATTCAATAGGATCATTTAGTCCCTTAATGTAAAAAAGATACATTTCATAAATTTAATAGGAAATTTCTTAAAATTATTCCTTTATATTAAAATATTAGTCACTAAATGACTCATTCAATTATTCTTCTTCATAGATTAATATTTTACTTCTATATGAATTATCTTCAACTGATTAATTAAATAGGTTACCACATTCAAAAACATCCTGTAGTGGGGTTTCTTCATTATTATTCGAAATTATTATCTTATTATTTAACCCAATTTTATACTTGTTTTATATTTTATTGGGAAAAAGATCATTTTAAACATTGATAGGGATGATGAAATATTTCTCCAACTGAGGCTCTTCCTTTTAAAATTTTCACATAATATATTTTCAATAAAAAACAAGAAAATAATTGAGTCCAATCAGAGTTATCCTATTCTATGATTTCAATTTTTGAAAAATGGTTGATCCAAATTACAATGAACCTAAGATATAATACTATTTTTAGGGGCCCTTGGGATCATGAAGGCACACCTAACAGGTGGTGAATTAGGTTTTGTACAATTTTTTACAAATTGAAAAATCACTTTTAAACCTTTCTAAACATTTATAAGTTGAACATCTGATGTAGGTTAAGACTATTAGAAATTTCTTACTTTAAACTATAATATTTGTATGTGAATTAATATAAACTAGTAAATTATAACAACTATTTTTACAAGGTTCTTCCCCTCTAGGGAATCCTACTCCTTGATGTGATTGGGATGTCCAAATCCTAGATTCTATAAAAAATATATTTGTCAATTTATAAGTGGTGTGGTCTAGGAATTATCCTGAAATGTAGTTCACCATATTAAACAGGTGAGTTAATCCTATTAAATAGGTTACTATTCACAATATTATCTATGTGAAACATGTATAATCCCACTACAATTCTTCAAAGTGACATTGCACAAATAGGTATTTCATCCATACTAATTTTTAAGTACATCACAATACTATCAAGGATTCCATTGTACCCAAAAACCTAATATCCTTCATCAATTATATTGTGTCTTAGCCTACCTTTATGAACTACTACAAAATAAGAATTTAACAGTACTAAAAATGACCTTTATCAATTCTAGAGAAGCGCTAACTATCAAAGCATCCTTAAAATTTATAGTCCTTTATCAGAACTAGAAATTCTGATAAAAGAGTCCTTTATTAGTGATTTTAGAAGTGCTGTAACACCCCGAGCTTCCACGATACGCTTCTCATTCAATAATGCAATAGCTTGCATTGTACGCAACTTCGAGTTCTAAAACACCGCGACTAATCAAAGTAGCCGTTATGAATAGTAATAACTACTTTTTAAAATTATAGAAATTTTATATTTCAAAATGGACTTCATTTTTGTATTCGTAATAACGAAATTATCCAAATATGAATTTTTTGTAATTTTCTGAGAACTTCCAATTTTTTATGAATAGTGAAAATTACTTAAAAACAACTTTTTTAATCAAAATAATTTATAGTGATAAATTATACTATTTAGTGGTTTTAAAGTATAATTAGAATATATTTTTACCATTTTATCCAATGGTGGTCATTAAAATTAATTTAACATTGAAATTGGACATAAACAATTGCCAATCTTTTGATATAAATTGTTTCTTAAAAACACGCTATTGTTGTGACAGCGGGAATTAATTATAAAATTAATTAATCAAACTTATATGTTTATAATTTTGTAAAATAGACATCATTTTTGAATTCGGAATATCAATTATAGCTTAGGGTGAAATTTTGGCATTGTTCTGAAAAACTTCAATTTTTGATGAATAGTGAAACCACTAAGTGGTAGTTAAATAACTGATTTTTCGTTTAAATGAAATATTACCACTTCTGTGATTTTATTTTCAAAAATCCGACATACATGGTTGTCATTAAGAATTAAAATGTGGTTCAATGAGATTAAAATAATTTTTTGGTGAATTGTAACTTTTAAGTTCTTAATCGCGATTAGAGGTAATTAGTGTAGTTTAAGGTAAAAATAATGTTTTAATAATATGCGATGAGCTTGAAAATTGTCCTAATCGTATTGGATGAGTCATGGACGACCACAACAACCCATGGTCCATCTTTGGGACCCCGTGGAGCCACTTTGGTTGGAAAATGACATTAATATTTTTTTATTTAATGTTAAAGTAAAAAATGACACAAACATGAAATGTTTTACTAAAACAATTTTTACATGGGGTTATACAAGTCATATTTTTGACTATAAATAGTCATTGTAAAGATAAAAATATTTCCTACATCATAGTATTTTTTATAATTTTTAGGCATTAAATAAATTAAATTATTTATGACATCATTATGATGCAGCGATGACCTCATTATTCAACGATTTTAATAAAATGAAAAGATAATGTAAAATCCAAGTATTACACTCGTACAAAGACTATTTTATGGGTAGATGTCGAACCCTTATCACCTTATCCACGAATTACATAAGTGTGGGACCTTTAGAATCCGAAAAGAATTGTATAATAATGTAAAATTTCCTTACTTTCCAAGAGTGCCCCTCCTCTCCTCTTATAAAAGGCCCCCACCTCTACCACCTCATTCACACTTTCAAGCCATTTTGCTCGGCCAAACTCTGCCCAAATACTCTCCCAACTTCCCCATATTACTCCTAGAAGCCTCACTTTGGGCAGAACTCTTCCCAAGGAAGCCTTTGGCTGAAATCAAAAAGAGTTACCCGATTTTGAGGTAATGTCTTCTCTAATGTTGTTTTGTTTTATTTCTCTTCTCCAAACCCCTAAACTCTTTTTATTAATTTATTTTGTAACAAAAAAAGTATCCTATATATACTAGGATGTTTTTATAATAAGGATTCGAGCTACACTTACACACACCTACATCTAATGGTTAAAGAACATACGGTTTCTGTGGATGGCGAATTTCTGCCTCACGAAACGATGATTGTTCAACACTCATATAACACCATCAAAGGTGGCCATTAAGATGTCACTATATTTATATAAGATATATAATATGTTTATGTTTTACTTATACTTCTGTATTTCTCATTTATGTCATACTTTATGATTTCCATTATGGGTAAAACACGATAATTTCATTTTAGGAAATGCGGACTACCGCCCCCTCAAAGTGATTTGAATCGTTAATGCCATATGTGGGATATATAAAGGATGGAGTAAATGGAATTATACACTATATTATACTGGAATTATATTATACATTTATATCATTATTATTTCATTCCATTAAATACGAAATAGAAATGAAAGTAGGGTTCATGCGTACATACGGCTTACCGTCTCCATGAACGGTGCATTTCATTTCTTACCTCTAAATGTTACGTAATATTATAAATGAATGTATATACTGGATATATATGATATATATGACATATAAATCATGAATATAATTCTGGAGATAATGGATATTCTACGACATAAACAACTTGTAATTATAAAAAGTTTATTGTTGACTCAAGTACCAAAGATCGACAAAACGACCATTATTAACTTAAATAATTACATAATGTTCATATAATTGTAATAAGTTATATAAAAAGGATAATTTAATTGAAAATGGTTCTTAATAAGGTATATATTAACTCTAGTTTATTATTCAGGAGGTTAAAGAACGGTTGAGTCAAGTCAGACACGAGGTAAGGGAATTTCTTAACCCAATTTCTATTCTTTGGGTTAATCTCCTACTTTCAAATTATGTCATGATATTATTATGTCATATCTTGTATTTTTACATTATTTATGTATAATTATAGTGAATACACATTATAGATGTACTTTATTTAAAAAAATGATCTTTTTAAGGACTTCGTCTCAATCCCCTTTCATTAAGGCATATTTGGTTTTATAGACAACTTTCTTTTATACGGTGTATAAACCCCTTTGACTTTTACGTTTATTCAAAAGGTATATTTTTTTATACGAAGCGTTTTGCTAAACGACAAAAGGGAATGTTTTTATTTCCGTACTTATGCAGAGACAACGACTTCTCAACCGCCGTGACCATTATTTGAGTTTCGGCTTCCTCTACAAGCCATCATTTTTTTTAATGAAAAATAAATACAAAGTTTTAACTTTCTTTTATTTGGGTATTGAAAATGGTTTTGAAAGCGTTTTTATTATATCAATGTGTTGTATTGATATCTTGTGATTGAAATGTGGAAATTTTATGTTTCCTTTATGCATGTTTTATGAGATACGATTATGTTATGGTTTATAATATGTTTAAACCTATTCATATGAGGAATGTATTGGACTTAATAAGTGACGGGTGGAGCCCGCTATAGCTCCTCGATGCATCGGTAGGTCTCATGAGACAACTAGACGTGGAATTGGCCAAGGCCCTTTTCCAATTTGATTTATGGTTTTGGCCGAGGACTTAATCATTTTAGATGCCTTGGCCGAGGCCTTGACAAAATGTTTCAGAATGTCTGGAATTATACATTCCCTCATTATGAAAGTGGTTATTGATATTGCATGTGATTATTCGACTAGTAGAATATCCATGTGAGTAAGTAAATGGAATTATTTAATTTTATTTTTTCCATATTATGCTGAAGATCAAGTTTAAAAAGGCTTTTGTTTTAGTTATACATTGCCTTAAATGTTAATGTTTATTTATGAAAGCTTCTGTAATATTGTTATCCTTACTGAGCATCTGAGCTCACCCCTTTCAATGTTTTAATATTTTCCAGGATGTGAAGAAGTATTTTATGAATGACCTTTAGGGATTGTCAGAAGATGATATGAGTGTGGACTATGGAGACTTTGTTATTGTAGTTTTTCACTTTATGATGTAATGTAACGTTTACGAATGTATCTAATGTTTTCAAGGCTACTAAACTAATCGGTCTTTCGAGACTTGATCTTTTGTGATCATGCCAATGTTACGAAGTAATGCACCGACTCTGGGTAGCTGGGGTCGGGGCGTTACAGTTGGTATCAGAGGCAGTTTATTACTAACCTTGGAAGCTAGATTTAGATAAACTCTGATTAGAGCACATATCCCAAAGATAGACTTTGAGAATTAGTATAGAAGAACTTCCTAGAATTTTGTTATTGTAGAGATTTTGTGAGTTTTCCGAGCAATACATCCCTGTCTGGATACGAGCATGTAGAGGCGGCTCTGGCACAGATGTACCTAGGGGTAAAACCTGAAAACACTGCTTTGAGCTAGACTCGAATAGGAACTGGTGCACGACAACGGGCCTTGCTGCACTCTTGGTTACGACACTCCCGGGGGATATGCTTAGGATAATTCCCATTTTCTTTACAAACCACTTTGAACGGTTATGAGTATATACTTCCTCAAATAAAACCTTTTTATGATTATGGATTATATCCATAAATAGTTCAATTTATGTTAAGTATTTTACAAGTATGGAATTATGTATTTTGATTCATAAACTAATCTATTTTATGTCATTGTTTAGAAATGGAGCCTAGTGGAAGGAATGGAAACCATATCAATGCACGCACTCCGTGTAGGGATTTCCCTCCTGATCAAGATAATTATTGTGGATTTGGAGATACAACTGGTGCTGATCAAGTTATTACCATACTAGGACAACTCACTCAAGTTATGAATAATAACCTTACTCGTATGGATCACCCTGATCCACAACGTGGAGGATCAATGTTAGACTGCTTCATGAGGCAACAACCACCTACATTTAATGGGGGTACAAATCCGTTAGTAGCTGAGCAATGGATAAAATCCTTAGAGAAAATATTCCATGCCTTGGGGAGTAGAGAAAGGGAGAAGGTTGTCATGGCAGTTTACCGCCTCACTAGAGATGCTGATCAATGGTGGTCATTGATTCAAAACACAAAGGAAGATGATGACATATCGAATATGGAATGGAGGGAGTTCAAAGATCTTTTCTTAGAAAAATACTTTCCTCATGACCATAGAGCAGATATGGAAAGGCAATTTCTGAGTCTGAGGCAGAAGGAGGATGAGAATGTCACAAAGTATGTGGCTAACTTTAAAAGGTTAGCGAGGCATGCTGCCGATTATATACGTAACCCAAGGAGTAATATTGATCATTTCTTTGATGGGTTAAAACCATTTCTACGTCGAGATTTAGTATCACAATCCTTCTCATCATACGAAGATATTGTCTCGTGTGCTATCAAGACAGAAAAGGAATTCTCTAAGTCTTATGACAACAAAGTAAAGAAAGAGAAGAAGAGAACAGTGGAACAAGAGACAGATAAAGCTAAAAAGGGAAAGAAGGATTTTCCATTATGTGATAATTGTGGGAAGAATCACCCTGGTACTTGCCTAAAAGGAATGGGAGTTTGTTATAAATATGGAGAAAAGGGTCACCAGGCTCGTGATTGCAAGGGAAAGAAAGAGGCTATCAAAGTTGAATGCTACAATTGTAGAGAAACGGGTCATTATGCAAATGAATTTCCTAAGCATCAGGGAAGAATACCTCAGAAAAGGCCAAGGGATCAAGGGCAATCTTATACTGTTACTACAGTTGAAGCAGAATAACTAATGTATTGGTGCTTTTGGACTCATGGATTATATTCTGGTTATTAGAATAATGTGATATATATATAAGGATTGTACTGCAGTACTTTTTGATTTCAGTAAGGTTTTAATATGATGAAGGTAATTATATTTTTAGTATGTGACAATAAGAGAAACTTTACTTTGTTTGGGGAATCTGATAAATTGATTTTGGAATTAAGAGACCTTTTAGAGAAAGTCTGGGCAGAGGTATTTTGGATAACTATAAAGGTTGGAGTGGATTAAGTTGATCTTTGGATAGTATTGTTTAAGGTTAAAAAATTTATGAAGATTATTTTTGGAATATTATGATACTATAGTTTTAGGAAAAGGACAACCTGCAGGGTGGGGCATAACCCGTCACGTCGGACAAAGCTACAGGAATCGAACCCACAATCATAGTGCGACAAGCCTTTATTTTCTACCACTAGCCTACAGGAAGTCCCTGGTTATTACAATTTAATTTTACTAATCTAAATGGTATGTGTTAACATTTGGAACCTTATACAATTAGGATAAGTATAATATTTTTGAGTTCTATTATCTTTTTGAGTGAAAGATGAGTTGAAGGTTGAAACTCTAATTTTCAAGCATAAATATATATATACCTATCTCTTATTCAATGAATAAATTAATTCTTAAACTTTAGTAAAGGGATATTAAAACAAAAAAATGTGTTATCCTAATACCTTATGTCTTGTTGAACTGATGATATTTTAAATCAACATAGATTGAAGGCTTTGAGGCCCTCAATTTGACAGTTGATTGTGATTGATGACATCAATCACTCCCTACAAATATTTACGTTTTTCCTCCAATTATATGTCTCTAATTGACATCAATGTTCTCCTAATCTAGATCATAATTGGGTGGTGACTTTTTCATTTCCCTTTCCCTCTTATTAAGGCTAAATTTTATTAATCTTATTTCCGATGTGGGTTTTCCTCAAAGGTATTTTCTCTTTTCAACCTTTTATTTTCAAAGAAAAATTTCAAATTGCGAGGACGCAATTTATTGAAGGAGGGGAGAATGTAACACCCCGAGCTTCCACGATACGCTTCTCATTCAATAATGCAATAGCTTGCATTGTACGCAACTTCGAGTTCTAAAACCCCGCGACTAATCAAAGTAGCCATTATGAATAGTAATAACCACTTTTTAAAATTATAGAAATTTTATATTTCAAAATGGACTTCATTTTTGTATTCGTAATATCAAAATTATCCAAAGTTGAATTTTTTGTAATTTTCTGAGAACTTCCAATTTTTTATGAATAGTGAAAATTACTTAAAAACAACTTTTTTAATCAAAATAATTTATAGTGATAAATTATACTATTTAGTGGTTTTAAAGTATAATTAGAATATATTTTTACCATTTTATCCAATGGTGGTCATTAGAATTAATTTAACATTGAAATTTGACATAAACAATTGCCAATCTTTTGATATAAATTGTTTCTTAAAAACACGCTATTGTTGTGACAGCGGGAATTAATTATAAAATTAATTAATGAAACTTATATGTGTGTAATTTTGTAAAATAGACATCATTTTTTAATTCAGAATATCAATTATATCTTAGGGTGAAATTTTGGCATTGTTCTGAAAAACGTCAATTTTTGATGAATAGTGAAACCACTAAGTGGTAGTTAGATAACTGATTTTTCATTTAAATGAAATATTACCACTTCTGTGATTTGATTTTCAAAAATCCTACATACATGGTTGTCATTAAGAATTAAAATGTGGTTCAATGAGATTAAAATAATTTTTTGGTGAATAGTAACTTTTAAGTTCTTAATCGCGATTAGAGGAAATTAGTGTAGTTTAAGGTAAAAATAATGTTTTAATAATAAGAGATGAGCTTGAAACTTGTCCTACTCCTATTGGATGAGTCATGGAAGACCAAGACAACCCATGGGTCAACTTGGGGACCCCATGGAGCCACTTTGGTTGGAAAATGACATTAATATATATTTATTTAATGTTAAAGTAAAAAATGACACAAACATGAAATGTTTTACTAACAAAATTTTTACATGGGGTTATAAAAGACATATTTTTGACTATAAATAGTCATTGGAAAGATAAAAATATTTCCTACATCATAGTATTTTTTTTTTATAATTTTTAGACATTAAATAAATTAAATTATTTATGACATCATTATGATGCAGCGATGACCTCATTATTTAACGATTTTAATAAAATGAAAAGATAATGTAAAATCCAAGTATTACACTTGTCCAAAGACTATTTTATGGGTAGATTTCTAACCCTTATCACCTTAGCCACGAATTATATAAGTGTGGGACCTTTAGAATCCGAAAACCATTGTATAATAATGTACAATTTCCTTACTTTCCAAGAGTGCCCATCCTCTCCTCTTATAAAAGGCCCCCAACTCTACCACCTCATTCACACTTTCATGCCATTTTTCTCGGCCAAACTCTGCCCAAATACTCTCCCAACTTCCCCATCTTACTCCTAGAAGCCTCGCTTTGGGCAGAACTTATCCCAAGGAAGCCTTTGGCTCAAATCAAAAAGAGTTACCCGATTTTGAGGTAATGTCTTCTCTAATGTTGTTTTGTTTTATTTCTCTTCTCCAACCCCCTAAACTATTTTTATTCATTTATTTTGTAAAAAAACCAGTATCCTCAATATATTAGGATGTTGTTATAGGAAGGATTCGAGCTACACTTACACACACCTACATCTAATGGTTAAAGAACATACGGTTTCTGTGGATGGCGAATTTCTGCCTCACGAAACGATGATTGTTCAACACTCATATAACACCTTCAAAGGTGGCCATTAAGATGTCACTATATTTATATATGATATATAATATGTTTATGTTTTACTTATGCTTCTGTATTTCTCATTTATGTCATACTTTATGATTTCCATTATGGGTAAAACACGATAATTTCATTTTAGGAAGTGCGGACTACCGCCCCCTCAAAGTGATTTGAATCGTTAATGCCATATGTGGGATGTATAAAGGATGGAGTAAATAGTATTATACACTATATTATACTGGAATTATATTATACATTTATATCATTATTATTTCATTCCATTAAATATGAAATAGAAATGAAAGTAGCATTCATGTGTACGTACGGCTTACCGTCTCCATGAACGGTGCATTTCATTTCTTACCTCTAAATGTTACGTAATATTATAAATGAATGTATATACTGGATATATATGATATATATGACATATAAATCATGACTATAATTCTGGAGATAATGGATATTCTACCACATAAACAACTTGTAATTATAAAAAGTTTATTGTTGACTCAAGTACCAAAGATCGACAAAACGACCATTATTAACTTAAATAATTACATAATGTTCATATCATTGTAATAAGTTATATAAAAAGGATAATGAAATTGAAAATGGTTCTTAATAAGGTATATATTAACTCGAGTTTATTATTCATGATGTTAAAGAACGGTTGAGTCAAGTCAGACACGAGGTAAGGGAATTTCTTAACCCAATTTCTATTCTTTGGGTTAATCTCCCACTTTCAAATTATGTCATGATATTATTATGTCCTATCATGTATTTTTACATTATTTATGTTTACTTATAGTGAATACACATTATAGATGTAATTTATTTAAAGAAATGATCTTTTTAAGGACTTCGTCTCAATCCCCTTTCATTAAGGCATATTTGGTTTAATACACAACTTTCTTTTATACGGTGTATAAACCCCTTTGACTTTTACGTTTATTCAAAAGGAATATGTTTTTATACGAAGCGTTTTGCTAAACGACAAAAGGGAATGTTTTTCTTTCTGTACTTATGCGGCGACAACGACTTCTCGGCCGCCGTGACCATTATTTGAGTTTCGGCTTCCTCTACAAGCCATCATTTTTTTTTAATGAAAAATAAATAAAAAGTTTTAACATTCTTTTATTTTGGTATTGAAAATGGTTTTGAAAGCATTTTTATTATATCAATGTGTTGTATTGATATCTTGTGATTGAAATGTGGAAATTTTATGTTTCCTTTATGCATTTTTTATGAGATACGATTATGTTATGGTTTATGATATGTTTAAACCTATTCATATGAGGAATGTATTGGACTTAATAAGTGACGGGTGGAGCCCTCTATAGCTCCTCGATGCATCGGTAGGTCTCATGAGAAAACTAGACGTGGAATTGGCCAGGGCCCTTTCCCAATTTGATTTATGGTTTTGGCCGAGGGCTTAATCACTTTAGACGTCTTGGCCGAGGCCTTGACAAAATGTTTCAGAATGTCTGGCATTATACATTCCCTCATTATGAAAGTGGTTATTGATATTTCATGTGAATATTCGACTAGTAGAATATCCATGTGAGTAAGTAAATGGCATTATTTAATTTTATTTTTTCCATATTATTCTGAAGTTCAAGTTTAAAAAGGCTTTTGTTTTAGTTATACATTGCCTTAAATCTTAATGTTTATTTATTAAAGATTCCGCAATATTGTTATCCTTACTGAGCATCTGAGCTCACCCCTTTCAATGTTTTAATATTTTCCAGGATGTGAAGAAGTATTTTATGAATGACCTTCAGGGATTGTCAGAGAGGATATGAGTGTGGACTATGGAGACATTGTTATTGTAGTTTTTCGCCTCATGATGTAATGTAACGTTTACGAATGTTTCTAGTGTTTCCAAGGCTACTAAACTAATCGGTCTATCGAGACTTGATCTTTTGTGATCATGCCAATGTTACGAAGTAATGCACCGACTCTGGGTAGCTGGGGTCGGGGCGTTACAAGTGCGGATAAAAGACAAAATTTATCAGGTATTTTATTTAGCACTGATAATGGGGATCTTTAATAGAACATTTACAAATGTAGATAAAGGATTGCTTTATCAACATGTTTAAAAGTAGTGATAAAGTACCCCTCTATCTATGCTTTTAAAAGTGATGATAAAGGGGGATACTATTGTGTGATTTAACAGAACACTACAACACCAGTGTGGTGTGTTGAAAAACAGCACACAACATCATCGAAAACACCATAAAATACCAAAAGAAGAGGTTCCAATACATAATTTAAATGAAGTAAAAATTTACAAAAAAAGTAAAATAAAAATACTATATTATAGATAGTTTGAGAATTAGTTTATACAATTACATATGTATAAATTAATAATTACATTTAAAAACATTAATATTCTTTTATCTTTTGATTCTAATCTCAACTAATACTATAGAAAATAAAAACACCCATGATCAAGAAAAACAACACACCTATATGAGAAAACTATTCTTATGTTTGTAATAATATAATGAAATAAATTTAAAAAAAGTATTAATTTTAAACTAAACCTTGAGTCATACATGGAACAATGTGTATTGGATTGAGTTGTGGTTGATTCTTGCACGTCACACAATTTCATGTTCGTATTCAAGTATTATCTTAATGAAAATTATTTAAATAAGTACAAGATAAAAATAATAAGGAAATTGACTAATTTAATGGAAAATATTAATGAGAACATAATCCAGGAAAATTTTCTTGGGTTTTCCAATGTGATGCGCATTTTAAAAAATGACACTTCTATATTGAAGAGATTAAGTTAGAGTTATACTTGTCATATTATGTATTGTATTGAGGTGCAGATGATTCTAACAGGTCTCAAATTACTTATGGATACATTTACAAAATTATCATAGCAATCTGAATGTGTATTCTTAGTTTGGACTATGTCACATTTTTTTACTAAAATATCATTTTAAATTGGAAACACACACTTTGACTCATATGGTCACATTGTTTTTAAATTTGACATGAGGCCAATTTCTACATGAAAAAAATTATTTATGAATCTTTTCCCTAAATTATCAATACATTAGAGTGATTTTTTCATTTTTTTAGTGAGTGACACCTTTTCAACTAAAACATTGATTTTAAACTTATAACATACTATTTGAGTAATATCAGGAACATTTTGCATCTTATTGAGGTGTAGATGATTCCTATAAGCCAAAAATTACTTTTGGATCATTTTTATAATGTTTAAAAACAATCTGAATGTGTTTTCTTTGTTATGATTCGGTCATATGTCTTTTTTTCTAAAATTAATTTCAATTTTAAATAAAAAGTCACACATGGAGTAATACCGATCACAATGTGAATCAGATTGAGTTGAGGATGATTCATACACATCCCAAATGACTTATGAATCATTTTCCTAGATTATAAAAATAATAGAAATTTGTTTACTTAGTTTTGAGTATGTAACATGTATTTTTTACTAAAATGTCATTTTAAACTTGAAACACATAATTTTACTCATAATTGTCTCATAAATTATCAATTTAATGTGATATTGATTCCTACATGTCACAAATAATTTATGAATGATTGTACTAAATTATTATGAAAATATAAGCATGTTTAGTTTTTTTAGTGAGTGACATTTATTGAGCTAAAATTTCAATTTTAAACTGGTAATGGACACTTTGAGTTATACTTGACATATAGTGTAACAGATTGAGGTGCAACTGATTTATAAACTTCAAAAATGTATTTTTAATTCATTTCCTAATTTATAAAAACGATATGAATATTTTTTATTAGTTTTGAGTATGTTAGTTGTCTTTTTTAGTAAAATTAATGTCAATTTTAAGTAACAAAAACAATTTGTGTCATATCGGTCACACAGTGTTTTGGGTTGAGATGAGGATAATTCCTACATGTCCTAAATTCTAAAAAATTAATAAATTCCAATATTTCCATGATTTCCATTGGATTGCAATTTTTGAACTACCAACACTGCATATTTACTAAATGTTCTTAGCAGAAAAATCTTTTTCTACTAAGAACCTCCACACAATAAGTAGTGGTATAGTTAAAAAACAATGAAAATGTAATTCATGTTAACATTCGAATAAGGGGAAATTTTATATATTTCTTGGCTTGTTTCACAAAGCTGAAAGAAAAATATGACATCCCAAAAGATCTGTGAAGCCAAAAAAATAAGTACAAAATAAAAAAGATAAGGAAATTAACTTTTAAATAGTTTATAAAATGATGAAAATTTTACTAAAATAAGTGTTAGAAATTAAACTATTCAGTATGGTTGTATGCACTCTTTACACATTACCTTGTTTTCATTATCTGTGTTTTTAGCTCGAAGCCCAATCTCTCATGAGCATGAGAAGATTCAGATAAACCACCACAAATCAAACAAAATAATCCAAATGTATAAGAATATAATTATTTTATGATTAATGGTAAAAATAAATAAACTAAACATAAATATGAAACCATACATTATTTATATAGAAAATGATTTTACTGTGTAAACATCAATATTACCTCTATGACTGAGTAGAGGTAGTTTCGTTTCTCTTTTTAAAAATGTAGTGGATGAAACTATAAGGAAAGTGATAAATTACAACACTATAGGGGTGAAAATATTTTTAAATAGAATATGTTTGTGGAATTTTTTGCACAAAAATCCACGAAAGATAGAGAGACCATCCCAACTCGAACCAAATAATCCACCTGTATAAGAAAACTATTCATATATGATTAATACTAAAAATAAATAAATTATTCATAGAAATGAAACAAAAAATTAATTTTATGGATGATTATTTTTCTGTTTAGACATCTGGATTAACTAGGTGATTAATCAAAGGAAAAATCATTTCTCTTCCTACAATGGTAGTGTAATAATCATGAATAAAATTTGATAAATTCTAAAACTATATTGTTGAGAAGGTTTTGAAGGATAAAATCTGTGTGGATGTTTCAGTACCTAAAGGTATGAAAAATGGATATAAATATTATAAAATAATGAAACTCAACATGGAATAATGAAAATTACATCAATATTTCATTATATAATTTTTCATTAAATTATAGAAAATATATAATAACACTAACTTTACAGCTTACCAAAGGGTTTCCTTTGTTATAGTTTTTTATTACATGGGATTGGAACACCATTATCTATAAAATATATTGTTCTGATGGGTAGTGAATCATTTAATTTATATTATTTTAATACATTAGATAACATAGAATATTATGAGGAAAAATAGAGTATATTAAAAAATAATTTTACATTCTCATTGAAATCTATTTCATTTTTAAATTTTTTTTATGTATTTGGTTCCGTTTTTTGAGAATTCAAATACACTTTTTCTGGTCCCCTCTAACATTCGAGGTTGTACTCATTTGAACTGGGATGAATTGATTGAAATCTCCCAATGAAAAGTCACCCTAAATTGAATTTTCATCTAACATGAATTTTTTTATAGTCACCAATTGAAAAATTATCCAATTCTTTTTTTCTATATCTGAGACATAAAATACATTCACTTCTTCTTATGCCATTATGAACAACTAGTCTTTTTCCACTTACACACAAAAATTTACCTTCATGAAGGCCATTTCATCCAATTTCACTATTCTCATATTATCAACACATTTTCAAAGGAAAATCATGGTGAGTCAATAGGGTTTCCTTTTGACTTTTCCTTTCTTTCATACTTGGGGGAGATTGTTGACTTAATAAGGTATCCTTGTGACTCTTCCATTCCATCTTGTTTTGAAAATCACAAACACTCAATCTTAAGGCAAATTTCTTTTCTCAAATATTTTATATTCATAAGGAAATTTTTCCTTCCCTATGGAAATTTATCCTTACCATGTTTTCATTATTCATATTTTAGTTTCTCTAAAAATAACACTTTTTCATTCTAAGTATAAAATTCGGTTTTGTATCTAAAAACATGGAATCTTATAAATATGTAGATATAGAGCATTCTGTATTAAGGATCTGAATTTATGTTCTGAATTATCTAAATTCAGACTCCGAACTTTCTGAGTTCAAGTTCCAAATTCTCTGAATTCTGACTCCAAACATTCTTAGTTCAGACACAGAATTATTATGGATTCAGACACTGAATTCACTAAAAATAAAACTGTGAATTTTATGAAATTCAGGTTCTAAATTTTATGAAATTCAGGATCTTAATTCCATTGAAATATGATTCTTAATTCCTTAGAATTCATACTCCGAATTCTTTAATAATTTAGGGTCCGAATTCTTCATAATTCAGACTCTAAATTCAACATATTTCAGACTCTGAATTCCTTAGAATTTAGAATCCGAATTCCTCAAAATTCAGACTCCAAAGACTATAGAATTCTGATTTTGAATTTCTGAGAAACGGAATACAAATATCCTTGTAATATATACTCGGATGTTTAACTTTATTGGACTCCAAACATTTATTACACTTTGAAAAATGGATTTGGTTAAGCAACCATATTTTTACTTACCTTTGTTATAACTATAAAACGTTGTCATGCATTCTGTTATTTACTAACCGTTGTTAGAGTGACACGTATACAGATACCTCTGTAATTCATAGAAAAATATTATTGTTAGAGGTGGGAGCCGATCGTTGAATATGTGCCTATAGGAGCTCATTTGAATGAGATCGACCCAGTTCTATGACTCTAAATATTACAAGTTGTTGAAGTGATTTCTAGAGCGAGAGATTTCATGATTTTTTCATATTGAACATCTTGTTTAGAATTGATTCATGTGACTCTGAATGTTACTTAATACATTCATGGGCTTTCAGGATAGGAAGATAGAGGTTCCAATATCCTTCTAAATCGAGGGCTTGTGGGGATAGCAAGATGGACTCCAATATTTTTATCGAGGGAATACCCAATTCTGGGTAACACAGACATTTATGAAAGTATAAATCAAGGGACCTTTAACCAAGGTTGTTGGATGCCCTACTCTTTGGGTTGAGATATTTATATATTTGTTTCCTATACTTCTTCACATTTGTTTTCTGTTTTATTTTTATTGATAAGGAAAGTATAACTATCTTATAAATTATGATACATGTAATTTGATTAAATAAAATTCTATTTGCATTAAGGTAGATTCTTGGTTTTGAAATTTTTTTATGTTTTATTTTCGAAACTACATTTCTGGAACCTAGTATGTTTATAGGACTAGTTTCATTTCCAAAATGACATTTATAAAAAATTATTCTCGAAACTAAATTTATGGAATCAATCAAGTTTGTAGAACTAAGAGTTTTTGTGAATTTTCCTTGTTTAACTTTGTTAAACATTACCATATTTAAAAGATTATAAAGAATTTTTATAGTATACAATTCAGCCCCCCTCTTGTATATTGATCATCTACATCATTATTTCCATACTACAATTAGTATCATTTTGATCCTACAATTGGTATAAAAAGAATGGTCTCTGAAATACTTATATTCACATATAAGTTTTCTTGATCTAGTTTTTTGTTGTTCTAAATTTTCATTGATTAGGAATGTTCATCCTTGATTCCGAACTTTTATTAATAACTAGTTTGTGTGGAATGATATTTTTTTAAGATGGCAGGAATGAATGTTTGTTCAATTTACAATCTTAATCCTACTAGAACACCTATATTTGATGGGAATGAATACAAATATTGGAGAGATCGTATGAAGACTTTTGTCATTAACACAGGAGTGAAAAAATTTGATATGCTTATTGGAGATTACAAGATTCCTGATCAAAAAGTCAGAGCTTTTACTAATAAAGAGAAGTCATAATATCAAATAAACTATAATTTATGCAATACTTTGTTGTGTTTCATGACCAGGAATATATATATCAAAATTTATTCTTTTTAAGCTGCAAACTATATTTGGAAGAAGCATTAAGTAACTCATTTTGGAACATCCAAAGTTCTTAAAACTAGAAGATTTATGCTTAGAGCTGAGTACCATGGTTTTTACTTACCTTATGGAGAACCTATATGTAAGGTACAACAAAGATTTATGATTATTGTCAACAGCTTACAATCCATGGGTGAAAAATGTTTGTATGATGAGGCACTTGTGGACAAGATTATAGGCATCATTCCAAATGAGTGGGCATCCCAGAGAACAGCTATTGATGAGTATAGGAAAGTCTCACATATTACTCATGATGAGCTTTTTGGAACTCTTCTTCAACATGAGTCTAGAATGAAGAGAGATTCTTACAATGTTATCAAGAATAATGGGAATGGATGTGTCACTTTTACAATGACTAAAAAACATATGAAACCCAAGACTCCTGAAAAAGTTACAAGATCAAAATCAAATATGGTCACTGTTTTATCTAAATCAAACATTCTGAGAATAAACTAGCTAATCTTTCTTGAAGGATGAACAAGATAGTTGGGAAAAAGAACTTTCAATGTATATATAAGAAGAAAGATGGAAAATATTAAAAAATATGGTGAAGTGACATGCTATGAATGTAGAAGAACTTTTCATATCAGACCTGATTGTCCCTTACATAAGAAAAGAGACAGGAAGGGAAGAAACTGTGATTGAAACAAGAAAAAGTCCTATAAATCAAAACATAAGAAAGTCCTAAAAGCCAATGACACTTGGATTTCCAGTGGTGGAGATTCTTCTGATGATTCTTCAGATTATGAATCTTCTAAGAAAATGAATATTGGATTAATAGCCTCAGATCCATTTCAAAATAAATTTCTTATGGCTATGGTACGAACTATTGAATCCTTAACCAATATGTCTTCGAGTAAGAAATTTCTTGATAATGAAATTTATTTAAATGAATAATATTCTTCATTAGAAAATGTTAATGATTTTCTTAACTATTAAGAAGTTTCTAGGTTCACTAAGTTGCTAGAGGTGAGAAATTGTAATGTTTCTAAGAAACTTGAAAAAGAAAATTCTAATGAATTTATTTTAAAAAAATAAATTTTGGATCTTACCAAAGATCTTGATAAGAAAAATGATGTTTTTTAAAATAATTCAACAAAACGTGAGGAAGCTAATTCTGAAAAGGATAATCTTTCTAAGGATCTTAAAAACTATATTTAGAAAAAGATGTTTTGGTGGATAAAATTTTCTCTAAGTATATTATTCTTGGGGATTGGAATCTATTCCTTAGACCAAACTCTCAAAAATTTTCTATAAAGAAACTTCTTGCAAATTATAATTCTGGTAAGGACAATTTTGACATGATATATTCTCATATTCGACCCCATGGTAATAATCAAGGATTAGGTTATTCTCATGAAAAAACATGTTTTTAGAAACAATTATTTTGTTCCTCCTAGATCCCCTTTTTCTACTATATGTCAAAGCGGTGGGCATTGGAAGAAGAACTGTTATTTGAATAATGTTCAGTCTCATGGGTTTCATAAAGCTTACTTTTATAAACCAATGTGGATACCCAAAATTTTATTGTATAACAATTCCAGATCCTAGAAGGTTTGGGTTCTGAAAGTCTAACACTCTTATTTTTAAGAAAATTAAGATAGTACCAACATTAATATTTGGTACATGGATAGTGGATGTTCCCAGCATATGACTTGTAACAAAACATTCTTTGAAAAGATTATCAAGGAAAAAGGAGGAAAAGTAACTTTTGGAGATAATGCTACGGGAGAAATTATTGGTATTGGTAACATTTTTCTTCTTAGAAAAACATTGATTTCAAATGTTTCATTTGTTAAGGTTCTTAAGAAACACATCATTACCAAAATTCAATTATGTGATGACGGCTACCTTATGAATTTTAGTAATGAAAAGTGCTTAGTACACAATTACATGGAAGAGTTTATTCTTTCATCCAATTGGAAAGAGAATGTTTACACACTAAATAATGAAGACCTTAGAATCCAATATCTACCTTGTCTTATAACAAGGAATGATCATTCTTGGTTATGGAATAGAAGGTTAGGACAATGTAACCTTATGAACCTATGAAAACTCTCTAATAAAGAACAAGTTAAGGATCTACCTAAGCTTAGATTTGATTCTACCAAAGGTTTTAATACTTATCAATATAGAAACAAACATAAATCGTGTTTTAAATCAATAGGTGAAGTATCAAATACTTATAAATTATAGTTAGTATATAGGGATCTTTTTGGTCCAACAAAAACTGCAAGCATGGGAGAAAAATATTATATATTTGTTTCAGTTGCTGATTACACTATATTTATATGTGTTTATTTTCTAGCAAAGGCATCTGAAGCGTTTTGTTTTTTTAAAACATTTAGAGCCCAAATTAAAAATGAAAAAAACTTTCATATGATAACTATTCATATTGACTATAATGGAGAATTTCAAAATTATGATTTTGAAACTTTTTTTAGTAGAAAATGCATAACTCATAACTTATCATCACCCAAAACACCTCCACAAAATGGAATTGTTGAAAGAAGAAATAGAATTCTTCCAGAGATAACAAGAACTGTGTTGAGTGAATATTTGGTAGACAAAATATTTTAGGGGAAATCCATAAGTACTGCTTGTTATACTATAAATAGTGTATTGATTAGACCTTTTCTTAACAAAAATCATTATGAGTTTTGGAAAGGTAGAAAAACTAAACTTTTTTACTTCAAGGTTTTTGGTTGAAAGGTATTCATTCTTAATACTAAATATAATCTACACAAATTCGCACGAAACTATAATGAAGGAATTTTCTTAGGCTAATACACAACTTTTAAGGATTATAGAGATTTTAATAAAAACACTAGTACTGTTGAAAAAATAGTACATGTCAAATTTGATGAAACTGATCCCTTTTTTAAACAACCTCAACTGACATCTTTAGATGTGTTTTCAAAAACATTTTATCAAACATTGTTAGAAGATTCTTCGGATAAGGAAAATGTTCAAGAAGGTATTTATAAAATATTTACCCTAGAATATTTTCTACCCTACATTGATTAATAGGTTTTTCAAAACCCAAATCAATTGTTTCTTAAGAATCATCCCAGTGATGGTATCATTGGTGATGTAAATAAATATATAAAGACTATAATTTCCTTTTAAAATGAACAAGAACATCTAGATTTCCTTTCCCAATTAGAACCAAAAGCCACTGATGAAGTTTTAGGTGATGATGATGGGATAAAAGCTAGGCAAGATGAGATAAATAAATTTAAAAGGAATAAAGTCTGGTCCTTGGTTGAACGACCTAAAGAAACTTCTACTGTTAGAGTAAAATGGGTCTTCTAAAATAAATGTGATGAAAATGGAATCATTTTATAAAATAAAGCTAGATTAGTTGCTAAAGGCTATAATCAATAAGAAGGAATAGATTTTGAAGAAACCTATGCTCCAATATCTAGAATTGAATCTATTCTTATTCTATTGGACTTTGCAGCATTCTTCATTTTCAAAAAATTTCAAATGGATGTGAAATGTGATTTACTAAATTTTTAGCTTCAAGAGGATGTTTTCATTAAACGACCTCATGGTTTTGAAGATACAAAACATCCTGAACATGTTTTCAAAGTTACCGAATCTTTGTATGGACTCAAACAAGTCCCTCCAGCCTGGTATTATAGAATGACATGATTTTTTCCTCAAAATAATTATGTTATGGGAAATTTTGATCAAAACCTTTTAAAAAAAATATAAGAAAAATGTTTTCATTGTTTAAATTTATGTTGATGATGTTATATTTGGTTCAACTCATCAAACATTAACTGATTCCTTTGCAGATATAATTAAATCGGAGTTTGAAATGATTATAATGGGTGAGTTAACATTTTTTCTTGGTTTTAAAATTTCTCAAAAACCAGAAGAAATATATATATCCCAACATATGTATACTAAATATCTTATTAAAAATTATGGATATGAAAAAAATAGAGTGTAAGTACTCCCATTGGTACCTCAAATTCACTTGATCTTGATGAAGATGGGAAACCAGTAGATCAAACATCTTTTAGAGGTATGATAGGATATCTACATTACATGATAGCTACTCGTCTAGACATAATGTTTTCAGTATTCTTATGTGCAAGATATCAATCCAATCCTAAGTAATCCCACTTAAAGACAGTGAAAATGGTTCTTTTCTACTTAAAGGGAACCATGGATCTAGGACTCATTTACACTTCTAGAAATGATTTTGTTTTAAAAAGTTTTTCGTATGTTGACTTTGGTGGGTGTAGAATGGATAGAAAAAGTACATCTGGAACTTTCCATTTCATAGGAGATTCATTAGATTCTTGGTCATGCAAAAAAGCAGCACTCAGTAACACTTTCCACTGCTGAAGCTGAATATGTAGCAGCTGGAAGTAGTTTTGCTCAAGTGTTGTGGATGCAGCACAGACTCACAGACTATGGTATGAGTTTTACCGAAACACAAATTTTGTACGATAATATTAGTGCCATTTCCCTAATAAAAACCCAGAACATCACCCTTGTCAAAAACACCTAGATATTATGCATCAATTTCTTAGGGATCACACACAAAAAAGGAGATATTATTATTCAATTTATTAGAACAGAAGATCAACTTGCTAATATTTTCACAAATTTTTTACCTTGTGAAAGATTTGTATACATTAATCAAAAGTTAGGAATGATAACCATAAGGTAATATTCTATTTTAACTTCCAATTGAAACCAATCTACGTACATTATGAAACTCCTTTTCATAGGCGTAGTTCAGTTGTTCGTTAGATTCTAAAAAGATTTTGTTGTCTAAAATTTTTCCGTAGTCAAAATTTTTTTTGTTCTAAAATTTTTCCTAGTCTATATTTTTTTGTAGTCTAAAATTTTCATAAGGAAGATTTATTTTGTATAAAAAAATTCGTAATGAATATTTTTTTACATAAAATTTGCGTAATGAATATTTTTGTACTTAAAGTTATCTTAATGAATATTTATGTACTTAAATTTTTTGTAATGAATAATTTGGTACTTAATTTTTTTTAATGAAGATTTTTGTATGTTAAATTTTTCTAATGAAGCTTTTTGTACTTCAAATTTTCATAATGAAGATTTTTGTACTAAATATTTTCATAATAGATTTTTTCGTATCTAAAATTTTCTTAAAAAAGATTTTCGTAGTCAAAGTTTACATAATCAAAATTTCAAAATCTAAAAGTTCTTCAAGAAAAAGTTTCAGCATTACAAATAGTGTTCCTAGAAATCCAAAAGGTATGTTTTATTTCTTAAATCTTCATAATTATCTTCTACATCTTGGTATGTTCATCTGTTTTAAAAAAAAATTATTCTTTTTTCCTAGAATCTGATTTTTTTATTAAAAACATCAAAAGATCGAAATCAATAAAAATCCTTCTTCGGTCATATTTTTTAAACTGCCAGATCTAATCAGAAGGTTTTTCAACCATTTTATTGATTATGGAAGTTGAATTGTCACCTCAAACAGCTATATAAAGGACCCTTGATGATTGTCCCACATCAAAACTCAAGCCTTTGCATACTAAAGCTCGGACCCTCTTACATAAGCTCATTCTGAATCTTCAATGTTTCTTTAGCTCCGAATGTCTTTTAAAGCTTCGTCTCAAAATGAAATGTCATCCATAAAAGAAATATCTGAATAGAATGTTTACAGAGAAAGATTGGATCACCCAAATTTCTTTACCAAGTATGATTCCATTATCTCTAAGAATATAATGTTGAATGGGTTGGAGAGTGTTTTCATTTTGAAACTGAAATAATAGGATCCGGTGTATCAGGAGTTGCAGATTGAATTCTACGAGTTAGTAAAATTATTCAAAGAAGAAGGATAATGTATGTTCTAATTCAAGTGTTATATAAATACATATTCAATTTCTTACACCATGGCTGCAAGCATGATTGGTATTCCTTACGAAGGGGAAGCAGTGTTCTGCTCACACAAGATGCCTGGTGTTCCAGGGAGTTTTATTAAAGAAAAAACTATATGGCTTGTCTTGGTCTTTCAGAGTTAAAGGCTCTGATGATTCTTCAAATGTCTATAAATTTCCGGATTCATTAATTGGGAGTTCAAGGATTCATCATTCCGAGAAAAGGTGATAAGGATATATTAAAGAAGAGTGACATCTACATTCTGGATTTCTTGGTAAACTTAAGAAATATAAACCTGGTCAAGAATATCTTGGGTATGATTAAGAACATAAAGAGTTGAAATATGAAGGCTCAGATTATTATTTTTCCATTCATTCTGTCAAAGATGATTGTTTAGTGTTTAGAATCCGTCTAAATTCCTGGCAATTCTAAGTCGATGAATTGAAAAGTTATGTTTTTGAGTGATGATACTTTCACAAGAATGAAAATTTATTTTTCCAAAGAATCTGAAGAATTTTATGATATTCCTGAAGAGGAAGTTGAAATTATTTCAAAGAAACAGGAGGCAGCTGAAACTTCATATATGTTTGGAAGGAAGAGGAAGGTGAAGGAAGTGTATGAGAAGGAAAAAAATCATGTGGAAAAGGAAGTTCAGTCAGCACCCTTGAAGCCAAATAAACAAAAATATAATCCTGATGATGTTCTAGACAAGTCGAGGGAATCAAAAAAATAAAAAATATGGGGAGACTATGTTTTTAATGGACCCTATAGAGGAAACATATTTGATAGAAAAGGATACTGAGAATATAGAGAAGGAATAAAAAGAAAAGAAGTAAAGGAAGAAAGTGTTTGAAGCATAGATAGTGAAATCTCTTCTGAAGGCTACTGAGATAGCCTCTGAGAATATTTAGGTACTATATTCATTTCTTCAAGAACCACTTCCTTAGACTCATTGAAAGAGGTTTGTAATTCCATAAAAACATCAAGAAGAAGTTTTTGAAGAAGAATAAGTATAATAAGTAGTAGAAGAAGAAAAATGTAGTGGGGACACCAAAAATATGTTAAAGAACGTAGAGGAATATTATCAGAAGGAAATCCCTTCTGAAAAATCATCATTCTGATCCTCTCGTGTGGAATCATCACTGCTTGCTACTCCTGGTAAGGATGAAGAGAAGGGTAAAGAGGAAGTAAATAAGTTGTCTGAAGAAGAAATAATCAATAAAGATTTCATTCATCTAGAGGATACTGAGGAAGAAGATGAGAATGAAGAGGTATATTAAGTTAATATTGTGCAATTATATGATAGTGGGCATGAATCACCCAATCAAAAAGAATTAATTTCGAAAACTGATAAGGGAAAATAGGTGGTTGTTGATAAACCTAGCAGAGTAGTGATGAAGAAGAAAGAAGTGGGTGCTTTATCAAAGAGGAAAGTTGCTAATATTGAAAAAGAATCCTCACCATGAAAAATCTCTGATTTGGAATCATCCTCTCTTAGACATTTTTTTTAGTCCAGTCCTTGAAGAAGCTTTTTGGGACTATTACAATATTTCCATGTATAGTCTCGAGATTCCAGATGCTTCAGTATACTATAAATCAAAAATTGGATTCTGTATCCATATTGATGGATAAGTGTGTCAAACTATAGGTAGACTTTTAGACTTTTCTTATAAGATATGAATCTTATAAAAGATCATGTTAATAGGTGAAAAGTAGGTCAATGAAGACAGTTTAAGAGATGATAATCCTTGATGAATTTTAAGAAAGTGTCATGGATTCTCATGATGCTGAAGATGGGAAGATCAAGGACCTCACAAGTTGTTTTGAGGAGAAGATAACTCTAGAACAGACTTCTTAGAAGCAAGAAGTGAAAGATGTGAATGGGAAGTTATATTCAGTATCTCAGAGATGGAAAACATAAAGGGATCTCAATATTGAGATAGAAGAGAAGATTGCTAAGTATAAAGAAAACCTGAAGGCTCATGTAGAGGTTCATGAGGCTCATGATGAAATAATCAATGCCTTAGAAAAGAAAATAGAAGATCGGGATCAGCTTATCAAATGAGTAGAGGAGGATCACAAGAAACTCAATAATCTCAAGACCATAGTGAAGAATTTGATTCCGAAGGAGAAGGAAGGATAATCTTGTTCAATTCAAATATTTTTTTGTATTTATTCCTTGAATAAATGTTTCCAATCCTAATGAAATTCTTGGTTTCTCGTCATTTGGTTGTTTAGTACTAATATTTCAGGTACCATATTTTCTTTTACATTCGTTTTAATAATTTTTGAAAATCACAAACGGATAGAAATGAATGAAAAAAAAGAATAAAAATTAAAAGAAGAAATTTCCCTAATTAAGGGGGAGTTCATCTAAGGGGGAGTTTTCATTCTCTAAAATCAAAATACGATCCTTAGGGTTTCCAAGGCCTAAGGGGGAGTTAGTCGTATTCACTCTGATCTATTAGTAAAGGGAGATAAGTTGTTATTTCTAAACCAATTAAATTTATAAAGTTATTATATTTTTTTTATATGGATGTTTTTTCTTTCCAAAAAGGGGGATATTTTTGAATCAATAAGGTTTCCTTATGAATTTTCCATTCCATCATGCTTGGGGTAGATTGTTGAGTCAATAAGTTTTCCTTGTGACTTTTCTATTCCTTCTTGTTTTGAAAATCACAAACACTCTATCTTAACGAAAATTACTTTTCCCCTATATTTTATATCCATAAAGAAAATTTTCCATCCCCAAGGAAATATATCCTTACCATGTTTTCATTGTTGGTATTTTAGTTTCTCTAAAACTAACTCTTTTTATTTCTAAGTATAAAATTCAATTTCTTATCTAAAACCTCATTATATTATAAAAACTTATATATATAGAATTCTGTTTTCAGGATCCGAATTCTGGTTCCAAATTCTCTATATTCAAACTCTGAACATTTTGAGTTCAGGTTCCAAATTCTATGAATTCAGACTCCAAAATTTCTAAGTTTAGACTCTGAACTCTTATGAATTCAGACACCGAATTCCCTGAAAATCAGACTCTAAATTCTCTAAAATTTAGGTTCCTAATTCCTTTTGAATCATATTCTGAATACCTTATAATTCATACATCGAATTAATTATGAAATTAGGTTCCAAATTATTTAGAATTCAGACATCAAATTCCCTAGAATTTAGACTCTGAATTCCATAGAATTTAGAATCCAAATTCCTCATAATTCAAACTCTGAAGTCTATAGAATTCTGATTCCGAATTCTTGAGAAACAGAATCCCAATATCCATGTAATATAGACTCCAAATGTTAACTTTCTTAGACTAAAAATGTTTATTACACTCTGAAAAATGGATTTTGATAACCAATAATATTTTTACTTACCTTTTTTATAAGTATAAAACAATTTCATGCATTATTTTATTTACTAACTATTTTTTGAGTGACACGTATATAGGTCCCTCCTAAATTCAAGGAAAAAAATTATTGTTGGAGGAGGGGCCGACCATTGAAGATATTCCTATAAATAGGAGATCATTTGAATGAGCTCAACATAGTTCTACGACTCTAGATATTACATGATGTTGAATTGATTTATATATAGAGAGACTTCATGTGTTGTGTGTACTGAACTACTTATTCACAATTTCTTCGTGTGACAATGAATTTTGCTGAGTACATTTGTTGGATTCCGGTTTTTGGAAGACAGAGGTTTCGATTTCCTTATAAATTAAGGGCTTGTAAGGACAACAATATTGACTCTGATAATCATACTTAGGGCTTACCCTGGTGTGGGTAAGATATACATTCTTGAATGTATAAATCAAGGTACTTTTATCCAAGGTTGTTGGATACCCTACTCTTTGGGTTAAAAGACTTCAATATTTGTTTATTGTACTGTTTCAAGTTTGTTTTCTGTTGTATTTGTATTAATAATTAATGTATAACCATATTATACTTTCTTATGACTGTAATCTGATTAAATATGATTCTATATGATTTAAGGTAGAATCTTTGTTATGTAAACTTTTGTCACGACCCCCTTCCATCAAAGATGCCCCTCCTGAGCTGGCAATGGTGAAAGGGAGATAATGACCCCTGAGTCCCGCCTCCAGTAGGCCCCGGGGTGGCGACTAGCACCAAGGGTATGAGTTTATTTTTTTTTCAATCATGGGAGGCATTGCCCTTTTTATAGTTAGGATCGTAAATAGGACAAGTCAACCACTAAAAAGGAAAAAGAACAAAGGTGCTGAAAAGAAACCCAAACCAGTCCCATATGAATGTATAAATAAACTGAAACAGGTACAAGTACAAATAAGCTCAAAGTACAAGTGAGTACAGTACCAAAAGAAAAACAAGAAAACAGCAACTGCACAGCCCCCACTGCCTGACTAGTAGGGTCTCTCATGGCCCTGGTAGTCCTCCTGAAAACCTGAAACTACGTAGGGTGAGCATACAAGTATACTCAGTAGAGGACCTAAAGCTCTCGTGCACAAGTGGGGAGACACCCTAAGGTCCCGTGAGAAAACAGAAGAACCAGAAACTAACAAGGAAAAACTATCCACCCAGCCTCACTGGTCACACTCACCAAGTAACACAAACAAGTTTAGTATATATATAGAACAAAAGTATTGGGTACCCCGCACCATTTCCCACTTAATTAGATAATTCTCTTCATAACGGAAAACGTCCTGACGCTACCACACTCTTCCCGCCCGCACACACTTGGGCCAAACCACGCATCCCGCCCGCACACACCTGGGCCACAACCACTAACCCGCCCGCAGACACCTAGGCCTCATCCCGAAGGTTCTTGGGAACGGTAAGCCTGCTCGAAGAGTCTTGGGATAATGGTCACCTCAAGCCATCACAGCCTCCGAGACCTACCCGAAGAGTCTTAGGTGTAATGTCACCTCAAGCCATCATAGCCTATGGAAGAAGGAGCAGGAAGGAGCTAGTAACTAAGGGGGAACACCCTCTCCCATAAAATGGGAGTGTTCGGCACTAGGTGCTTGACATGGGTGTGGTGCGACAAAACACAAAGATACAATTATATATATACATATACCAAACACACAGCCCAACCTATGGCTTCTTAAAAAGAGAAACTGAGCATGTGCCTCGGCACTGCTACCACGAAGCATGCATCAACAACCAAACAATCATCCCCCAACCCCATTTAGGTTTTCATGTTTCATGCAATGGTTTAACAAATTATTACTACTGGGCAACTAACATCCAGACAAAACCTTTCACAAACATATCCCTACCATCCACAACCAAGGTTAGGTAAAACGCAAGCAACCACATGCCATTTCATTTACAAGAGATTATCACAACCATACAACATTCCATCATTCATTTATTTCAAAGTTCCACACATAAAACCCTTTCCACACACAAAAAATTTCCGCATTTGAAAACACCTTTTACTTCAAAACACTTTTCATAATCAAAACACTTTTCCTAAATAAAGGCATTTTCCACAAAACAACCAAACCACCAACATGTTCATTATTCCAACTTTGTTCAATCGGGGTGATCACACAAGGTTTTCATTCTCATTTAATAAGCCAGTCTTTACGTGCTTATCCATTTTCCATGTTTTAACAAAACCAACCACAAACAATTCAGATATCAATTGCGCATGCAAAGGCCACCAACAGCCTTGATTTTCAGTAGGGAAAGGCCTTTCAATCCAAAATCACAATCAGAAGATAAAGAAACTGGAAGGCAATAGAAACAACACAAAACCCCAAACCGTTCTTTATCAGGTTATTATCTTTATTTAAAGTTCAACTGCATCCCATGGAACAAAAGAAAAATATCCCACCCCGCATGTTGCACCAAAAAGAGAGACGAAGGTAAACCCCTACCTCAAAAGGTCCCGATCACTTCGCTTCCGACGACGTCCTTCGGTGTCCTCCGCCTTCGCCAAACCTGACAAACGCCTCCTAGGATGGAAGCTGGAGAAGGAATGTCGGAAGGAAAGGTGAAAAGTCTGGTCTTAGAAGCTTCGTCTCGTCGCTACGATCCTGTGGCCGCTGACGGATCGTAATTCGGAGCTCGGACAAAGAAGTTAGAGGAGGAATACTTCTCGATCGTCCAAGAGCATCGTCGTGCGACAAAGAAGCGATTGATATGGAAGATAAAACATGACCTCGTTCTTATATAGGCAACGAATAGGTAAATCCTTATTCAGCGTGCATTAATGAATACACGATGTGACCGTACATACGTTACATGTTTTGATTGGTTAACACACAACACGTCACGTGGTTTCCACGCGTTTTAATAATAATGATAATTCTATCAATATGTGGTGTTTCGTTGACCCGAGGCATGAGTCATAAAAGTAGCTCATTAATGGTCTTAAAATGACCGTCATAATTTCAGGGTTACACTGTCTCTGACGGATCGTCAATCCGATACCGTATGAGGGAGATACGTTGGATACAAGATCCCGTAATAATAACAATATTAAATCTATTAATTCATGAGCGTTTCGGGTACCCAATCCAAAAACCCGAAAAAGACATCCAATATTGGACTCATAATTTTTGTCTCGTAGTCAGGGTCGCACTGCCACTGGCGGTTCGTGAAACCGAGGTCGCACGAAGAAGTTATTGTGAAAAAAGTGTTTTATTATCAAAAAAATGATAACAATATTTTATTAATTAATTATTTATTTATTTCTCTAACTCCAATCAATCACCATTTGTCATTTTTCACGCTGGAAATTCATCACTAATTATCTCCTTTACTATTTATTTCACAGTTAATTTTATTCCCATTAATATCTTATAACTCCTCCCTCTCTCCAATCTTTATTAATTCTTTCTCCCAAGATTCTCTCCCACAAAAAGTGGAGCCTCTCTCTTATATTTATATTATTATATTTTTCATCTTCTCTCTCCTTGTGGCACGCCCCAAATTTATTTTAAACCTTTATTTATTTATTTTTACACAATTATCATAACATCTTTAATTTATTCTCATATCTCAAATCTCATTGCATTTAATTCAAAACATAATTCTTATTAAATCATTATTACCAGATCTATCAAAAAAAACCAACATTATTATTATAATTATTTAGTATAACACTTATAACAAGACCCAAAAAAAATTTATTAACACGTCACCATTTATTATTAATAATTATTATTATTTTTGATGTTCACCGCATTGACCACATAAAAAAACGTTTTTTTACAAAGTAATCGACCGGAGAGGTCCGGGCCCTTACAATAGATACCTCTCAAAACATTCTCGTCCTCGAGAATTAAAAACTGACCCAAAAGAAGGAAAGGATCTGAAGAACCACTCCACAAGATACCTCTCAGGGCTCTCGTCATGACAAGGAACCAACCAACATCTCTATGAGTTAGGAATTCCCTCTCCTATTTCAAGATACTATCCACTTTAGGCGGCACTGACTCGCCTGAACGGGTTTAATCGCATCCTCATTAATGCGTCTTGATTAAGGATCAGGTTTTTCCTTTCCCATATACCCGGACAAGCCACACACTTCCCAAGAACAAGGAACAAAGATCTCACATCCAACAAGCCAACATTTTATATATCAAAGGTACAGGGTAACACCAACAAAGAAAAGGAAGGTACAAGTCAAAACAACCCCGGGTACTGAGCGCACATCTGGGTCTCCCGCTCCCAAGTGCTCTCCTCAAGGCCGCCATACCTCCACAACACACGAACCAAGCCGATGGTTCGTCCACGGAGCACTTTCTCCTTGTGATCCTCGATCCTGGCTGGCCGTTCCTCGAAGGTCGCGTCTTCTCCCACATCTATCTCTCCCCTGCTAATGACATGAGAGTCATCATGTAAGTACTGATGAAGCTGGGAGACATGGAAGATGTCATGGACCCTCTCCAACTGAGGTGGTAGGGCCAGCTGATATGCCACCTCGCCAACTCGCCTCAGCACCTCGAAAGGTCCGATGAACCTAGGGGAGAGCTTACTCCCCTTTCCGAACCTCCGCTGCTCCCGTCGAGGGGAAACCTTCAAAAACACATGATCTCCCACCTCGAACTCCAAGGGCCTCCTCGGACGACCAGCATAAGACTTCTGCCGATCCTGAGCTGCTTTCATCCTCTCCCGCACTAGCTGGACTTTCTCCGTGGTGCTCTGCACTACTTCTGGTCCAGGAGTACCAGTCTCACCAACCTCTGCCCAACAAAAGGGTGAACGACATGGTCTTCCATACAAAGCCTCAAAAGGAGCCATGCCGATAGTAGAGTGGAAGCTGTTGTTGTAGGAAAACTCTACTAAAGGCAAGTGTTGTACCCATGATCCTCCAAAATCCAGAACACATGCTCGCAGCATGTCCTCCAATGTCTGGATAGTCCGCTCTGTCTGTCCATCAGTCTGAGGGTGAAAAGCAGTTCTAAGGCGTAGTTGGGTGCCAAAAGCATGTTGTAACCCCTTCCAGACTCGTGAGGTGAACCGAGTGTCCCGATCTGAGACGATAGTCTTCGGAACTCCATGCAAACGCACCACCTCATCCACGTACCTCTGTGATAAGGTACTCACAGGTCCTGACTCCTTGATGGCCAAGAAGTGAGCAGATTTTGTCAGTCGATCCACCACTACCCAGATAGAATCATGCCCGCCCTGAGCTCTGGGTAGTCCTGTGACGAAGTCCATCGAGACGTCGTCCCACTTCCACTCGGGAACATCTAAAGGATGCAACAAACCACCAGGAACGCGGTGTTCATCCTTCACCTGCTGACACACCAGGAATTTAGCCACAAACTCTGCCACTGCTAGTTTCACCCCGGGCCACCAAAACTATCCCCTCAGGCCTTGGTACATTTTCGAAACACCTGGATGTACTGCCAAGGCTAAGCTATGGAAATCACGAAGGACTTCATCACGCATCACCTCTGGAACAAACAACCTTCCATGAAAGATCATCTGATGTCGGCTGTCCTCCGACCATCCTTCCGGAGCGTTCCCCTGATCGACACGATCCCGCAACACTTCCACCTCTGGGTCTCCCCACTGAGACTCTTCCACTTACTGCAACAAAGAGGATTGTACCGTCATCTGAAACAAGCAGCCTCTAGCACCTTCCACCCTCGCATCCAAGTGCAAGGCAGCCAACTCCCCCATCGCCTTCCAAGCATCAGCAGATTCTCGAACCACTTCCTGATGCGGCTTCCTGCTCAGGGCATCAGCCACAACGTTTCCCTTAACTTCAGTGTACGAGATCTCAAAGTCGTAGTCTTGGAGAAACTCGACCCATCTCCGCTGTCGAAAGTTCAAGTCACGCTGGGAGAAGATATAGCGCAAGCTCTTGTGATCGGTGAAGACCACAAAGCGCTCCCCAGAGAGGTAATGTCGCCACAACTTCAATGCGAACACTACTGCTGCAAGCTCCAAGTCATGGGTGGCATAGTTCTGCTCGTGAGGACGCAACTGCCTAGACCCATAGCAGATCACACCCTTCTTCTGCATCAGCACACATCCCAAGCCAAGGCCAGAGGCATCACAAAACACCTCATACAAGGATCCTTCCTCTGGACACCTAAGGATGGGAGCACTAACCAACTTCTCCTTCAGGTAGTCGAAAGCTTCCTGGCACTGCTCATTCCACAGGAAGACCTGATTCTTCCTAGTCAAAGCTATCAACGGAGCAGCAACTCGAGAGAAGTCCGAGACGAACCTCCGATAGTATCCAGCCAACCCCAGGAAACTACGAACTTCTGCCACACTCTTGGGTGCTGTCCAAGAAACAACTGCTTCTACCTTCGACGGGTCCACTGACACTCCATGCTGAGACACCACGTGCCCAATGAAGTGTACTTCTTGCGTCAAGAACTTACATTTTGACATCTTTCCATAAAGATGATGGTGCCGAAGGACTTCCAAGACAGCCCTGAGATGCTCAACGTGCTCCTCCTTTGATCTTGAGTACATCAAGATTTCATCGATGAACACAACGACGAACTGGTCCAGGAACTCTCGGAAGACAACGTTCATAAGACCCATGAACACAGCTGGTGCATTCGTAACCCCAAACGGCATCACTACAAACTCGAAGTGCCCATACCTGCACCTGAAAGCTGTCTTTGGGATGTCACTGTCTTTTACCCTCAGCTGATGATATCCCAACCGCAGATCAATCTTAGAAAACCAACATGCTCCCCTCAGCTGGTCGAAGAGGTCATCTATTCTCGGAAGGGGGTAACGGTTCTTGATCGTTACCTGATTCAGCCTCCGGTAGTCTATGCATAGCCTGAGACCACCATCCGCATTTTTCACGAACAGAACCGGAGCACCCCATGGTGGCACACTGGGTCGAATGAAACCCTTCTCCATCAGATCGTCAATCTGAATCCGCAACTCCCGCAACTCCGAAGGTGCCATCTGATAAGGAGACATCGAGATTTGACGGGCATCTGGCTGTAAGTCTATCCCAAACTCAACATCACGTCGAGGGGGTAGAGTCACAACCTCCTCGGGAAAGACATCGAGGAATTCCCCAACAACTTCTGTAACATTCATCATCTCCATATCAGCTAGAACCGCTGATTTCCCACCCAACAAAGAAAAGAGAGGCTTCACATGCCGGCTTCCCACCTGATAGCTCCTCTCGCCAACAAATGTCACACGTTGTCCATCCATATCGGAGAACACTACTCTTCTCCGGAAGCAGTCGATAACAGCACTAACAGAGAACAGCCAGTCGATGCCTAAGATGACGTCGTATGGCTGCATCTGTAGCAAAAGAAGATCTCCAATGGACCGATGTGGTCCCAACGTTAGCTCGCATCCCCGACAAACACAAGACAATCGGGTCTGACCTCCAACAGGCGTACTCAGTACCAGGGGTATAGAAAGTATCTCTACGTCTAGACCCAAAGCATGGGCTAGACTGGGTGCAACAAAAGAGTGTGAAGCTCTTGAATCGAACAAGGTAGAAACAAGAGTGCTGAACAAAAAGATCGTACCTCGTACCACCTCTGGTCCTGCTGGAGCTGCCAACTCTGCTGCGTGCAACTGTCCACGCCCAGCTCCTCTGCCTCTCTGATGTCGACCGCCTCCCCGACCACGCCCTGGTCGAGGTCCCTGAGGAGCACCCTGAGATCGGCCTCCTCCTACAGGGTCTACCCTCGGAGGGCCCTGCTGCTGCTGAAAGGGCCTCGACGGCAACTACTGCTGAGGCGGGTACTGATCCTGACCACCTCCATCGTGCTGAGCTCTGGTCGGGCACTGACTCCGGACGTGCCCGAAACCTCCACAAGAAAAACACTTCAGTCCAGGACTCGAGAAGGAAGGACGAGGGCCTGAAGACCTGAACTGGAACCGCAGGGGCCTGCTCCCCACCGGCGTGAACCTGGAAGGTCCGGTCGCAGGAGGTCTGCTACTGACTGCCTTCCCCTTCGACGGACCCGCCTAGATCCCTTCTCGAGGTGCACCTCCCTGCAAGTGCATCCTCTCTACAACTTCCGCCTTCTTCTGTACGGCTAAGTATGTCGGAAGGGTGAAGGGGGTCACATCATACTGGAGCGAAGGACGAAGCTCCTCTTCCAAACGTCTCGCCCGAGACTCTTCATCCGGAAAGAGTTCCGGAGCAAAGCGTAGGAGATTCTTGAACTTAATTCCCAACTCTCAAATAGCCATACTCCCCTGCTGAAGGGAGAGAAACTCCTGATGCTTTTACACCTTGATAAAATAAGAAAGGAATTCCTCTCGGAACTCCTTTTCGAAGTCAGCCCATGGAATCTCTGCCTCCTTCCTCTCCCTGAGGTAGAGCATCCACCATTGGCGCGCCGCGCCTCTCAGCTGACTGACCGCTAGGGGGACCCAGTACTCCTTCAGAGCATGGATCAAGGTAAAAGAGATCCCTAGCTCTTCAAGCCACCCCTCCGTCTCCAGGTCCGAAGTACTTCCCTCGTACTTCTTGAGAGTCTGACGCTGGAAAGAACATAGGGTCTTCTGCCACTGGTTGTCTTCCTCCTCTTGATCGATCCTCAGTTGATCGATCGCCTGAACCTGCTGGGCCTCGGCCGCCTGAGCCACCTGGGAATGCCGTCCAGGTGCCATAGCTGTACGGTAAACAAGGAAAACCTTAGCCCGAGTAGTAAGGAGATTTCTCAAGGGTTCATTTTATCATTTTACATTATTCCCAGAACGCCCCAAATCAAGTAAAACACAAACATGATGATGCATGTACCTTTCCTAGGGTTTCTACCCTAAAATCAATGTAGCCTCACTTGGTTGTTCGGTAGGCTCAGAGTCCTTGCATCGGATCACGGGGGGCCCTAAAATCCCATGTCCTAGCCGGTCTTCCCTGGCCTATGTCACACACCAAGATCAGCTAACACTGTTTCCCTACCATCTCATGCAATCCTCACTGTGCCTAACTCCAGACTCCATCTTATCTCTCAACCATTCCTCTGATACCATTCTGTCATGACCCCCTTCCATCAAAGATGCCCCTCTTGAGCTGGCAATGGTGAAAGGGAGATAATGACCCCCGAGTCCCGCCTCCAGTAGGCCCCGGGGTGGCGACTAGCACCAAGGGTATGAGTTTATTTTTTTTCAATCATGGGAGGCATTACCCTTTTTATAGTTAGGATCGGAAATAGGACAAGTCAACCACCAAAAAGGAAAAAGAACAAAGGTGCTGAAAAGAAACCCAAACCAGTCCCATATGCATGTATAAATAAACTGAAACAGGTACAAGTACAAATAAGCTCAAAGTACAAGTGAGTACAGTACCAAAAGAAAAACAAGAAAACAGCAACTGCACAGCTCCCACTGCTTGACTAATAGGGTCCCACACGGCCCTGGTAGTCCTCCTGAAAACAAGAAACAACGTAGGGGGAGCATACAAGTATACTCAGTAGAGAACCTAAAGCTCTCGTGCACAAGTGGGGAGACACCCTATGGTCCCGTGAGAAAACAGAAGAACCAGAAACTAACAAGGAAAAACTATCCACCCAGCCTCACTGGTCACACTCACCAAGTAACACAAACAAGTTTAGTATATATATAGAACAAAAGTATTGGGTACCCCGCACCATTTACCACTTAATTAGATGCTTCTCTTCCTAACAGAAAATGTCCTGACGCTACCACACTCTTCCCGCCCGCACACACCTGGGCCAAACCACGCATCCCGCCCGCACACACCTGGGCCACAACCACTAACACGCCCGCAGACACCTAGGCCTCATCCCGAAGGTTCTTGGGAACGGTAAGCCTGCCCGAAGAGTCTTGGGCTGAAGGTCGCCTCAAGCCATCACAGCCTCCGAGACCTACCCGAAGATTTTTTGGTGTAAGGTCACCTCAAGCCATCATAGCCTATGGAAGAAGGAGCAGGAAGGAGCTAGTAACTAAGGGGGAACACCCTCTCCCATAAAATGGGAGTGTTCGGCACTAGGTGCTTGACATTGGTGTGGGGAGACAAAACACAAAGATACAATTATATATATACATATACCAAACACACAGCCCAACCTATGGCTTCTTAAAAAGAGAAACTGACCATGTGCCTCGACACTACTACCACGAAGCATGCATCAACAACCAAATAATCATCCCCCAACCCCATTTAGGTTTTCATGTTTCATGCAATGGTTTAACAAATTATTACTACTGGGCAACTAACATCTAGAAAAAACCTTTCACAAACATATCCCTGCCATCCACAGCCAAGGTTAGGTAAAACCCAAGAAACCACATGCCATTTCATTTACAAGAGATTATCACAACCATACAACATTCCATCATTCATTTATTTCAAAGTTCCACACATAAAACCCTTTCCACACACAAAACATTTCCGCATTTGAAAAAACCTTTTACTTCAAAACACTTTTCATAATCAAAACACTTTTCATAAATAAAGGCATTTTCCACAAAACAACCAAACCACCAACATGTTCATTATTCCAACTTTGTTCAATCGGGGTGATCACACAAGGTTTTCATTCTCATTTAATCAGCCATTCTTTACGTGCTTATCCATTTTCCATGTTTTAACAAAACCCACCACAAACAATTCAGATATCAATTGTGCACGCAAAGGCCACCAACAGCCTTGATTTTCAGTAGGCAAAGGCCTTTCAATCCAAAATCACAATCAGAAGATAAAGAAACTGGAAGGCAATAGAAACAGCACAAAACCCCAAACCCTTATTTATCCGGTTATTATCTTTATTTAAAGTTAAACTGCATCTCATTGAACAAAAGAAAAATATCCCACCCCGCATGTTTCACCAAAAAGAGAGACGAAGGTAAACCACTACCTCAAAAGGTCCCGATCACGTCGCTTCTGACGACGTCCTTCGGTGTCCTCCGCCTTCGCCAAACCCGACAAACACCTACTAGGATGGAATCTGGAGAAGGAAGGTCGGAAGGAAAGGTAACAAGTCTGGGCTTAGAAGCTTCGTCTCGTCGCTACGATCCTGTGGCCGCTGATAGATCGTAATTCGGAGCTCGGACAAAGAAGTTAGAGGAGGAATACTTCTCAATCGTCCAAGAGCGTCGTCGTGCGACAAAGAAGCGATCGATATGGAAGATAAAACATGACCTCGTTCTTATATAGGCAACGAATAGGTAAATCCGTATTCAGCATGCATTAATGAATACACGATGTGACCGTACATACGTTACATGTTTTGATTGGTTAACACACAACACGTCACGCGGTTTCCACGCATTTTAATAATAATGATAATTCTATCAATATGTGGTGTTTCGTTGACCCGAGGCATGAGTCATGAAAGTATCTCATTAATGGTCTTAAAATGACCATCATAATTTCAGGGTTACGCTGTCGCTGAAGGATCGTCAATCCGATGCCGTATGAGGGAGATACGTTGGATACAAGATCCCGTAATAATAACAATATTAAATCTATTAATTCCTGAGCGTTTCGGGTACCCAATCTGAAAACCCGAAAAAGATATCTAATATGGGACTTATAATTTTTGTCTTGTAGTCAGGGTCGCACTGCCACTGACGGTTCGTGAAACCGAGGTCGCACGAAGAAGTTATTGTGAAAAAAGTGTTTTATTATCAAAAAAAATGATAACAATATTTTATTAATTAATTAATTATTTATTTCTCTAACTCCAATCAATCACCATTTGTCATTTTTCACGCTGGAAATTCATCACCAATTATCTCCTTTACTATTTATTTCACACTTAATTTTATTCCCATTAATATCTTATAACTCCTCCCTCTCTCCAATCTTTATTAATTCATTCTCCCAAGATTCTCTCCCACAAAAAGTGGCGCCTCTCTCTTATATTTATATTATTATATTTTTCATCTTCTCTCTCATTGTGGCATGCCCCAAATTTATTTTAAACCTTTATTTATTTATTTTTACACAATTATCATAACATATTTAATTTATTCTCATATCTCAAATCTCATTGCATTTAATTCAAAACATAATTCTCATTAAATCATTATTACCAGATCTATCAAAAAAAACCAACATTATTATTATAATTATTTAGAATAACACTTATAACAAAACCCCAAAAAAAAATTATTAACACGTCACCATTTATTTAAATAATAATTATTATTTTTGATGTTCGCCGCATTGACCACATCAAAAAAACGTTTTTTTACAAAGTAATCGACCTGAGAGGTCCGGGCCATTACAACTTTTGTTAAGTTTCATTTCCGGAACTACATTTCTGGAACCTAGTAAGTTTGTATAACTAGTTTCATTTCTGGAATGACATTTCCAGAACATCATTCTCAAAACAATATTTCCAGAATTGAGAAATATTGTATAACTAAAAGGTTTTAGGAATTTACCTTGTTTAACTTTGATAAAAATTACCATCATTAAAAGTACCTATGTAATTTTTAAAGTATAAAATTCACCCCCCTGCTCTTGTATATTGAGAATCTATATCATTATTTCAATACTACAATCAGTATCATTTCGTTCCTACAATTGGTATCAAAAGTCTTTTCTTTAAAATACTTATATTCACATATATGTTTTCATGCTCATGTTTTTCATTGTTTAATATTTTCCGTTCTCAGGTATTTGCAACCTTGTTTTTTAACTTTTATTACTAACTAGTTTGTGTGGAAATATTTTTTTTAATATGACAAGAATGAATGTTGGTTGAATTGAAAATATTAATCCTACTATACCACCTATATTTGATGGTAAAGATTATGAATATTGGAGAGATAATATAAATAATTTTTTCATAAACACTGGAGTGGACTACTTTGTTATACTTACTGGAGATTATAAGATTCCAAATAAAGAAGTCAGAACTTTTACTCATCAAGAGAAGTCATGATATCAACTAAACTATAAGGATGCAATACTTTTTTATGTTCCATGACCAGGAATATATATAGCCAAATTTCTTCTTGCGAAGCTACAAACTGTATTTAGAAGAATCTTAAAGTAACTCATTTTGTAACTTCCAATGTTATTGAAACTAGAAGAGATATGATTAGAGCTTAGTAACATGGTTTTTTTATTTCCTTATGGAGAACCTATATGTAAGTTACAACAGAGATTTGTGACTATTTCCAACATCTAACACTCCTTGGGTGAAAAAGGTTTGGATGATGAGGCACTTGTGGACTAGATTACAGACATCATGTCAAATTAGTGGGAATCAAAGAGAGCAACTATTGATGAGAATAGGAAAGTATAACATATTATTCTTGATGAATTTTTGGAACTATTCTTCAACATGATACTATAATGAAGAGGGATGCTTCCAAGGTTAAGAAGAAGAATGGGAATGGAGGGGTTGCTTTTAAAACTACTTCAAAACATATGAAATCCAAGATTCCTATAAAAGTTACAAGATATAAATTAATGAAGATCATTGTTTTATCTAAATCATATGAAAGTGAACATTCTGAGAATGAACTAGATAATATTTATCAAAGGATGAACAAGGTAGTTGGAAAAAAGATCTTTCAATATAGATATAAAAGAAAGATATAAAAGATAAGAAAGATTAAGAAGTTACATGATATAAATGTAGAAGAACTAGTCATATCAGACCTGATTGTCCCTAACATAAGAAATGAGACAAGAAGGACAAAAATTATAAGATAAACAAGAATAAGTTTTATAGATCAAAACATAAGAGTGTCCTAAAATCCAATGACACTTGTAGTGCCAGTGGTGGAGATTTTTCTGATGATCCTTTATATTATGAATCTTCTGAGAAAATGAATATTGGTTTAATAGCCTAAGATCTATTTCAAAATAAATGTCTTATGGATAAGGTATGAACTGTTAAATCCTTAACCAATATGTCTTTGAGTGAAAATTTATCTGATAAAGATTTTTCTTAAGATGAAGAATCTTCTTCATCAGAAAATTATAAAGATTTTCCTTCTTATGAGGGATTCTCTAGGTTTGCTAAGTTTCTAGAGATGATAAATTTTAAATTTTCTAAGAAACTAGAAAACGAAAATTCTAGAGAATTTATTTTAAAAAAATATATTTTGGATCTTACTAAATATCTTGATAAGAAAAATGATGTTTTAGAAAATATTTCTATGAAACATGAATAATTTGATTCAAATAAGGATAAGCTTTCTAAATATCATAAAAACTATTTTTAGAAAAAGATGTTATGGAGGATAAACTTAACTCTATGTCTATTATTCTAGAAGATTTGAATATATTCCTTAGACTAATGTCAGAAATTTTTTCTTTGAAGAAACCTCTTGAAAATTTTACTTCTCGTAAGGAAATTTTTGACATGATATATTCTCATATCTGACCTCGTGGTAATAATCAAGGATTATGTTATTCTCATGAAAAACTTATTTTTAGAAACAATAATTTTGTTCCTCCTAGAGCCCCTTTATGTACAAAATTTCAAAGTGGTGGGAATTGGAATAAGAACTATTCATTGAATAATGTTCAATCTCTTAGGTTTCATAATGCTAACTTTTCTAAACAAATGTGGATACCCAAAACTTTATTATATAATAATTATGGATCCAAGAATGTTTCAGTTCCAAAAGTATAACACTATTATTTTCAGGAAAAAAATGATAGTACCAACAACAATACATGGTACATGGATAGTGGATGTTCCTGGCATATGACTGGTAACAAAAACTTCTTTGAAAATATTATCAAGACTAAAGGTGGAAAAGTGACTTTAGGAGATAATGCTATGGGAGAAATTATTGGTGTATGTAATTTTGTTCTTCTTGAAAAAACATTGATTTCAAATGTATTATTTTTTAAGGGTCTTAAGAACAACCTCATTATCATAAGTCAATTATGTGATGAAGGCAACCTTATGAATTTTAGGAATGAATAGTGCTTAGTACACAATGCAAGGAAGAGTTTATTCATTCTGCTAATAGGCAAGAGAATGTTTACACACTAAACTTAGAAGACCTTAGAAGTTATGATCTACCTTGTCTTAGTGCAATGGAAGATCATTCTTGGTTATGACATAGAAGGTTAGGACACTATAACCTTAGGAACCTATGAAAACTCGCTAAGAATATACTAGTTAAGGATCTATCAGAGCTTATATTTGATTCTTCAAATTTTTTATCCTTTTTAATATGTAAAGAAACATAAATCAAGTTTTAAATCAATTGGTGAAGTCTCAACTACTGATGCATTACAGTTAGTACATATGAATCTTGTTGGTCGAACATAAACAACAAGCATTGGAACAAAATATTATGTTTTTGTTTTAGTTGATGATTACACTAGAATTTTGTGGGTATATTTTCTAGTAAATAAATATGAAGATTTTTCATATTTCAAAACATTTAGATCCCAATTTAAAAATTAGAAAAACCTTCCTTTGATAACTATTCATAGTGATCATGTAGGAGAATATCAAAAATCTGATTTCAAAACTTTTTGTAGTAGAAAAGGCATTACTCATAACTATCCAGCACCCAGAACACCTCAAAAAAATGGTGTTGATGAAATAAGAAATAGAATTCTTCAACAGATAACAACAACCATGATGAGTAAATATTTGGTAGCCAAACATTTCTGGGCGAATGTCGTAAGTACTGCTTGTTATACTATAAATCGTGTCTTGATTATACCTTTTCTTAAGAAAATCGTTGTGAGTTATGGAATGGTAGAAAACCTAGACTTTCGCACTTCATGTTTTTTGGTTTCAAGGTATTTATTCTGAATACTAATGATAATCTACAATAATTCACACCAAAATCTGAAGAAGGAATTTTTTCAGGCTACTCCGCAACTTTTAAGCCTTATAATGTTTTCAATAAAAACCCTTGTACTGTTGAAGAAATAGTTCATGTCAAATTCGATGAAATTAATCATTTTGTTTTTAAACAACCTCAACTTACATTTTCGGATTAGTTTTCAAAAACTAATTATCAACCTTTTTTTGAAGATTCTTCAGATAAAGAAAATGTTCAAGAAGGTATTTCTGAAATATTTACCCCAGAAGATTTTCTACTCTATGTAGATGAATAGGTTTTACAAAACCCAAATCAATTGTTTCTTAAGAATCATCCTAGTGATAGTATAATTGGTGATGTAAATCAACCGGTAAGGACTAGTAGTTTATTAAGAAATGAAGTAGAACATCTGGATTTTCTTTCCAAATTAGAACCAAAAATCACTGATGAAGCTTTAGGTGAAGATTATTGGATAAAATCTATGCAAGATGTGGTAAATGAATTTTAAAGGAATAATGTTTGGTCCATGGTTAAAATACCTAAGGACACTTATGTTATTGGAGTAAAATGGGACTACTAAAATAAATCTAATGAAAATGGAATAATTGTAATAAATAAAGCTAGATTATTTGCTAAAGGATGTAATCAACAAGAATGAATATACTATGAAGAAACCTGTGCTCCAGTATCTAGACTTGAATATATTCGTATTCTACTTTCCTCTATAGCATTCTTTAATTTTAATATTTTTCAAATGGATGTGAAATGTGATTTCCTTAATGGTTATGTTAAAGAGGATGTTTTCATTGAAAAATTTCTAGTTTTGAAGATACAAAACATCCTGAACATGTTTTCAAACTTACCAAAGATTTGTATAGACTCAAAAAAGTCTCTAGAGCATGGTACGATAGACTTGCAAGATTTTTGTTTCAAATTAATTATGTTAAGTGAAATGTTGATACAAATCTTTTTATAAATAATGATAAGAAAAATGTTTTGATTGTTCAAATTTATGTTGATGACATTATATTTGGATCAACTCAGAAATATTTAACTGATTCCTTTGCGGTTCTAATGAAATCTGAGTTTTAAATGAGTATTATGGGTGAGTTAACATTTTTTATTGTTTTTGAAATTTCTCAAAAACCAGAAGGAATCTATATATCCCAACATAAGTATACTAAATAACTTCATAAAAAGTTTTGATATGAAAACACTAAGAGTATATGTACTCCCATTGGTACCTCAAATTCAATTGATCTTGACGAAGCATGGAAACCAGTAGATCAAAAATCTTTTAGAGGTATGATAAGAAGTCTAATTTACTTGACATCTAGATGACCAAACAAATTTTTTTTAATATTCATATGTGCATGATGTTAATAAAATCCTATGGAATCCCATATAATGGAAGTGAAAATGATTTTTCACTACTTAAAAGAAACCATGGATCTAGGACTCTTTTACACTTCTGGAAATGATTTTGATTTAAAAAGTTTTCAGATAATGACTTTTGTGGATGTAGAATGGATATAAAAAGTACATCTGGAACATGTCATTTCTTAGGAGATTCATTAGTTTCTTGGTCATAAAAAAAGCAACACTCGGTAGTAGTTTCCACTACTGAAGCTGAATATGTAGCAGCTGAAAGTTTTTACGATCAAGTGTTGTAGATGCAACACACACTCACAGACTATGGTATGAGTTTTTCCAAAACCCAAATTTTGTGTGATAATACTAGTTCCATTGCCCTATGTAAAGACCTTTCACATCACTCTCGTGCAAAACACATAGATATTATGCCTCAATTTCTTTGGGATCACACAAAAAAGGAGATATCAATCTTCAATTTATCAGAACACGAGATCAACTTGTTGATATTTTCACAAAATCCATACCATCCGATAGATTTGAATACATTAAACAAAATCTATGAATGATAACAGTAAGGTAATGTTCCATGTTAACTTGCTGTTGAAACCAATCTCTTTATAGTAAGGAATTTCTTTTTGTAGGGGGAGTACAGTTGTTTGTTATATTCTAAAAACGTTTTGAGGTCTAAAATTGTTTCATTGTCTAAATTTTATTTGTCCAAATTTTTATTATGATCTATATTTTTTCGTAGTCTAAAAATTTTTGTAATGAATATTTTTTTGTACTTAAAATTTTTGTAATGAAGATTTTTCTACTTAAAATTTTCGTAATGAAAATTTTTGAACTTAATATTTTTGTAATGAAGATTTTTGTACTTAAAAGTTTTGTAATGAAGATTTTGGTACATAAAATTTTAATAATGAGGATTTGTGTACATTAAATTTTCGTAATGAATATTTTTGTACATGAAATTTTCCTAATGAAGATTTTCATACTAAATAATTTTCATAATGAAGTTTTTCGTATCTAAAATTTTCAAAATAAATAATTTCATAGTCAAAGTTTTCAAAATAAAAAATTTCTGAATATAAAAGTTCTTCACGAAAAATTTTCCTCATTACGAAAGGTATTCCTAGCAATCCAAAAGGTATGTTTCTTTTCTGAAATCATCATAATCATCTTTTAATTTTTGGTATGTTCAAATTTTTTTAAAATTTTTGTATTCACTTTTCCTCGAATACGATTTTTTTATTAAAAACCACAAAAGATCAGAATCCGTCAAAATTATTCGTCGGTCATTTTTTTTTAAACCGTCAGATCTGATAAGAAGGTTTATCAACCATTGTATTGAGTATGGAAGCTGAACATTAACCTGAAACACCTATATAAAGGACCCCCAATGATTTTCCCACATCGAAACTCAAGCCTTTGCGTGCTAAAGCCCTGAACCTACTACATATGCTCGTTCCAAATCTTCAAGGTGTCCTCAGATCTGAATGTCTATTGAAGATTGGTCTCAAAAATAAATTCCATCCATAAAGGAAATCTCTGAATGGAATATTTACAGAGAATGCTTGATTCACCTGAATTTCTTTACCATGTATGATTCCATTATCTCTATGAATAGATAGGTGAATTGGTGGGAGAGTCTTTTCATTTCAAAACTGAAAGAACGGGATCCGGTGTATCCGGAGTTGCTAATTTAATTCTATGAGACAATAACTTTATTCAAGGAAGATGGTAGGAGTAAGTTCTCATTCAAGTGTTATGGAAAGACTTATTCAATTTATTAAAGCAAGGCTGCATATATGATTGGTATTACTTACGAAGGGGAACTAGAGTTTTTCTCACACAAGCTGCCTGATGTTCAAGGAAGTTTTACTAAAGAAAAATCCATGACATGTCTTAGTCTTTCAAAGGTAAAGACTCTGAAGATTCATCACCAGTCTACAAATTTTTGGATTCTTGAATTGTGGGTTCAAGGTTTCAACATTCCAAGAAAAGTTGAAAAGGATACATTAAAGAAGAGTGACATCTACATTTTTTATTTCTTGGTAAACTTAAGAAAGATGAACTTGGTGAAGCATAACATGGTTATAATTGAGAACATAAAGAATGGAAATTTGATGTCTCAGATTACTATGTATCTAGACATTCTGTCAAATATGATTTTTCATTGTTTAGAATATTTCAAAATTCATTTCAATTCTAAGTCGAGGAATTGCAATGTTATATTATTGAGTGATGGTACTTTGAGAAGGATGAAAATTTGTTTTTCCAAATAATCTGAAGAATTTTATGATTTTCATGAAGAGGAAGTTGATATTCTTTCAATGAAACAGGAGTCAGTTGAAACCTGAAATAATGGTGGAAGGAAGAGGAAGGTGTAAGAAGAGGAAGAGAAGGCAAAAACTGTAGTGGCAAAGGATTTTTAGTCAGCAGCTTGGAAGCCAATGAAACAAAAATCTTATCCTAATGAGGTTTTAGAAAAGTGGATAGAATACATGAAAAATTAAAAGGAAGGGGAGCCTAAGTTTGTCTTGGACCATGCTGAGGCAAAATCATTGAAAGAAACTGCTACTGAGATTCTGGATAAGAAACAAAAAAAGGCAAAGGAAGAATGTGTCTGAATTAGAGATAGTGCAATCACTTCAGAAGGATATTGAGAAACCCTCTGAGAATATTAAGGTACCAGAGTCGTTTCTTCAAGAACCACTTCTAGAGACTCCAGGAAAGAAGTTTTTAATTCTGGAAAAACATCAAGAAGAAGTTGTTGAATAAGAAGTAGAAGAAGAAGAAGTAGAAGAATAAGAATAAGAATATGGCAGCGGTGACACCGAAAATGTGTTAAAGAGGTTAGAGGAATATCAAAATAAGTAAATACCTTCGGAGAAATTATCATTCCGAACCTATCAATCCAAATCATCAAAGCTTGCTACTCCTAGAAAGGATGAAGAGATGGGTAAAGATGAAGTAAATAGGTAGTATAAAGAAGAAATCATCAATAAATATTTCATTCATCTAGAGTATGCTGAGGCATAAACTGGGAAAGAAGAGGTAGATTCAGATAAAATTGTCTAATTATCAAATAGTGAGGAAAAATCACCCAATCAAGAAGAAGTCATTCTGATGACTGATATGGGAAAACAGGTGGTTTTTGATACACCTAGTAGAGCAGTGGTGAAGAATAAATAAGTTGGTGCTTCATCAAAGAGGAAAGCTGCTGATATTGAAAAAGAATCCACACAATGAAAAATCTTAAATTTAGAATCATCCTCTCTTGGACATGATTTTGTAGTCCATTCCTTGAAAAATCTTGTTGGGACTATTCCAATATTTCTCAGTATAGACTCGTGATTCTAGATGCTTCAACACACATTAAATAGAAAATCAAATTTATTATCCTTGGTGATGAATAAGGGTGTCAAACTCGAGAAAGACTTCAATAATTTTCTCATTAGTTATGAAGCTCTTAAAAGGTTATGTAAAAAAGATGACAACCTAGTCAAGGAAGATAGTTTAAGAGAGAGAATCCTTGATTAATTTCAAGAAAGTGTAAAGGATGATTTTGAAACCAAAGATGGGAAGATCAAGGATCTCACAAATAGTTTTGAGGACAAGCAAACAATGGAACATACTTCTCAGAAGTAAGAAATGAAAGATCTAAATGGGATGTTGAATTCAGTAGCTTAGAGTTGGAAAAGAGAAAGGGATATCAAGATTGATATAGAAGAGAAGATTCCTAAGAAGAAAAAAGCCTTGAAGGCTTAGGTGGAGGTTCTTAAGTCTCAGGATGAAAAAATCAAAGCCTTATAAAAGAAAACAGAAGATCAGGATCAGCTTCTCAAATGAGCAGAGGAGGATCGCAAGGAACTCAAGAAGCTCAAAACCAAATTGATAAAGTTGATGTTGAAGAAGAAGGAAGGATAATCTTGTTTAATTCTGATATTTTTTGGTATTTCTTCCTTGTATAAATTTTTCCAATCCTAATGAAATTTTTTGTTTCTCTTCTTTTGGTTGTTTATTACTAAAATTTTAGGTACCATATTTTCTTTTCCATTCCCTTTAATATTTTTTAAAAATCACAAAGGTGGAGAAAGGAATATTAAAAAAGAATACAAAGTAAAAGATGAAATTTCACTAAGGGGGAGTTCGTCTATAGGGGGTTTCAATTCCAGAAATTAATAATACGATCCTTAGAGTTTCCAAGGCCCAAGGGGGATTTAGTCGTATTCACTCTGATCTATAAGTAAAGGCAGATGTGTTTTTATTTATAAACCAATAATATTTCTAAAGCCCTTCTATTCTTTTTCGTAAGGATGTTTCAGCTTTCCAAAATGGGGGAGATTGTTGAGCCAATAAGGTTTCATTATGACTGTTCCATTACTTCATGTTTGGGGAGATTTTTGAGTCAAAATGGTTTCCTTGTGACTTTTCCATTCCATTTTGTTTTGAAAATCACAGACACTCTATCTTAAGGAAAATTGTTTTTCCCCTATATTTTATATTCATAAAAAAAATTCCTTCCCCAAGGAAATTTATCCTTACCTTGTTGTAATTTTTCATATTTTAGTTTCTCTAAAACTAACTCATTTTCTTTCTATGTATAAAATTCAGTTTCTTATCTAAAACCCCGTAATCTTATAAATACTTAGATATAAAGAATTCTATTTTCAGGATCCAAATTTAGGATCCAAATTCTCTGAATCCATACTCCAAACTATCTTAGTTCAGGTTCTGAATTCTAGGAATTCAGACTCCGAATTCTTTTTAATTCAGACTTTGAATTCACTAAAAATCATACTCCGAATTCTGTGAAATTCAGGTTCTGAATTCCTTTGAAATCAGATTCTGAATTCCTTATAATTCAGACACCGAATTCTTTAAGAATTAAGGCTCCAAATTCTTTAGAATTCAGACTTCAACTTCCTCGTAATTCTGACTCCAAATTCCTTAGAATTTAGAATTCTATTTTTTCATAATTCAACCTCCGAAGTCAATAGAATTCTAATTTTGAATTCCGGAGAAACATAGTTTTAATATCCAATTAATATAGACTCTAAAGGTTAACTTTCTTGGGCTCCAAACTTTTATTACACTCCGAAAAATGGATTTGGTTATGCAACGGTTCTTGGTGGGTCCATGTTATGATATACAAATCTTTTGGGCATCTATGAATTTTATATTAATAAGAAAAATCCAACTTTTAATTATTTAAATCCTCTAACTAAGACCATTTATACCTCTATTAAAATTATCCATCAAGTATTTCCTAAATCCTATAATTAAACTAAATTATAATACAGGTAATTAAGGAATAATAAGAAACCCATATATGATAAATAATAATAATTATATCTCATTCAATTAATGAGAAGATATAAAAATGAATTGACAAATAATGTTAATAAATAATGATTTATTTCATATACATCGATAGTAATCAGAGATTAATAGGGGTGGAACCCATACATTTAGACCTAAAATGATGAATACCTAAAATTAATTTCAAATAATTATTTCAACATGTATAGAAATTGATAACCATTATTCTATTTTTTTGGATCAAGATAGGTAACAAACTAAGGAGTTATTACATTTAATATTAAAGATATATAAAATATTCAAAAACATCTCAAAATCATAATTTCAGTTTAATATAGATATGGAATGGAAAAAATACTTTTAATAAAATACTGTACCTAATAATGATAAATGTTTTAAATATCTCAAAATTATTAGTTGTTAAATTCTGTCAAGAATTATGTCAATAGAAGTTGAAAACAAGAATTATCTTCAATCCAATGATGTGTGGGATTTATGAAAAAAATTATTTTTCATGGCCATTATGGGTTCTATGTTGATTTTGAGAACATAGTATAAAATTTTAATCATAATGAGATAATTAATAGTAATTATTGAACATATAGGTATTTTAAGTTCAATGGGAGATAACCCACTCTTACAAAAAATGTTTCAAAGTGAGAAGAATCTTCATAACTAAAATTGAATGAAGAATTTGAACAATTGAATGAAATATATTAAACATGTGACAAATTAAACGGTCATATGAAGGATTTTAAAATTTTTCTAAAAACTTAAATGAATTTGAAGTAATAATTAGAAATGTGACATACAAAAAAATGTAATGAAAGAGGAATTTATTATTGATTTCACACTAAAATATTTCAAAATTAAATATCCTTTCATATTATGCCTTGTTTTTTCATCTCACATTACATGTAAATTAATTCAATTAATGATTTTTGGTAAGTACAAAGGTAACTTATTTTACATCAATGAGAAATCCTTCGTCAGGTAAAATTAAATTGGGGATATTTAATAGAATATTCTTGGATAGAAAATTCCATTTTCCTCTATGTAATATAATTAGACTTAAACTAATAATTTTCCATCCGATCCATCTAATGAGGTGGATTAGAAATTAGATGAGCTCCAGAAATAAGCTCAATAGAAACCCCAACATCTCTATTATGTGTAAAAATAGATATGTAATAACTAAAAACAAATGAAATCTATGAAACAATATGAGGAAAAATATCTCATTATTTCTCCCCATTGTCCATCATCAAGTTATAAACATGAGACATAATCCCTCTTAGTTTCTAATGGTCAGATCATGCTTAACTCACCTCTAATTTCTATTCTAAAATGTGAACATCTTCATCACCCTTTGGATATATGAAAGTAAATCATCAATTCTAATAGTATACTTGATAATGTTTTGGAATTATTCAATACAACCAAAGGACAAGGTCTAAAAAATCATTTCAAACAAGAAGAAGTACGAGAGAAAATAGAGATATAGAAAACTCAGATTTTTTTCATGCCTCGGATTCATTTGACCATTGAGTCATTTGAGCCTTCAATATGACCCTTGAAATTGTTCAATCATTGATTTTATCATTGATTCAGGCTTCGATTCACTGAGGAGGAGGGCTGAGAGAGCGTTGCTTCTGTTGAAAGCACCAGATATCACGATTAGATCAGGACTCGTTAGTGTTTTTTAAATAGATCGAGAAACTTTTATCAGTGCTTCCAAAAAAATTATTGATAAATATATCTTTTATAAGTGCTAAATTATTGGTTGCTAATAATAATAGAGCATTATCATTACTAAAAAAGTGATGATAAAGATGGATTTTTTACCAGTTTTTAGCACTTATAAAGGATTTATAATTATAATTATAAAAAATTATAAATATATTTATATAATTATAAATATATATATACACTAAATATATATAACTATAAATATATTTAATATATTATTTAATTAAATTTTATAAATACTAAAATATATATTTATATATTTATAATTATATAAACATTTGTTTAAAAAAATTGTATCATTATAATTTTTTTTATTAAATATATATATATTTAATAAATATATATAAATATGAATAAATTAAATCTATTCATTATTTAAATAAATTTATTATAAATTTTATAATTATTTATTTATATGAAATTATTTATTTACATGTAATTATTTATTTATAATTATATAAATACTTTTTTTAAAAATATTTATTTATAATTATAAGTATATAAAAGTATAAATAGAGAAATTATACATTAAAAAATATATTCATTTATTAATATTTTTTTACAAAATTATTTTTAACATTATTAATAAAAAATTAATCATAAGTGCATACATGTTAAAAATGAGTGAACTTGAATAACTATAGATATGTACATTTTAACAATATTGAAAAAATGGATAAGTTTTGTTAATTAAATAGATGTTATTAAAAAAGTAAATATATTTTGAAATAAATATGAATAAATATCGAAAATATTATAAATATTAAATATATATATATATATATTAAGTAATATAAAATCATTAAATTCCTAAAAAAATTAAAAAAAAATATTAAAAATGAGTTGATATCTAATTATAATAAAATAAAAAATAAAAATAAATTTTACCCTGGATAAATACATGATATATTAAATGTATATTTTATAATTTAATTTTATAATGAATTCTATAGTTTGAGTACATTACATAAATACTAGGTGTATGTGTTTTAATATAAGATTTTATTAATTACGTAAATAGTTTTGTGTGTGTGTGTTGTATAAAAAAATTAATTAATTAAATTTTTGTTAAATTTATATAAAATATATTTGATATATTTTAAATTGAAAAATAAAATGACATTTAATTATGTTCATCACTAGATGAAATTAGTCACTATTTTTACTTCATATTAAGTTTTAATTACAAACCATTATTCACTAAATATATGACTATTCAATGTAAAGCCTAATTATTTTTTATTATATAAATCCTATTTATATACATTCATATATATATATATATTATTTTATTTAACATGTACTACAAATTAACATTATCAATAATGGTTTAATTAAGTAAATGTTTAACATTTTGGTCAATTTACTTATTTTTTATTTTTATTGGTTTAATTTTCATTTTACATATATCTATATACACAACATATATTATTTAAAGTACTTCTAATTTATATATATTCTAACAAATTTATACATTTTAATTAATAATTCTTTAGTTAATAAAAATTTGAATAATTTTTTAATAAACATGTTTTTATTTTTTACTAGTAAATTATTTAATATTATTCAGTCCTTTATTAGGGAAAAAATTATATGATAAAGGATCCATTTATCAGTACTTAAAATAAATCATTGATAAAGGATGTCACTATTAAAGGGGTGTTTTGTAGAAGTGATGTCCTCAAGAACCGATTATTCATCTTGGACTCCACATTTAAGTATACAACTTCTCAGTTCCTTTTGAAACTAATTTTTGGATTTCTCAACTTAATATTCTAGAATACATCCATAGAAAATCTTGCAATGCATTTATGAATTGAAAATCACAACTTCAGAATCCTATTTGTTTATGAAATCATTGGTTACACTTAGGTATGTTCTTGATCACAACATATAGATCCTCAAATTTATACTACTTCTTTATCAACCACTTCGACACATATTATTTGGTATATTAGTTTTCAAATTATTCCACATATTCTAGTTCTCTTATTCTTCTTAAAAACCATTCTCGTTCTCAAATGAGTATATATTTGGTAGGAATTCCTCTCTTTTTACTCAAGATATTCTTCTCTCAACTAACCTGACTTCTTCTTCATTCCTGAGATTTGGTTCCCTTAGCCAACTCAACTTCTTCCTCAATAGATCTTGTGGCCTCTCAATTCTCAATGGTATAATATATCATCAATGACCCCACTTTTTATTCATCTCAATTTTAACTCCAACATTGAGTCCCTTTATTATTTCTACAAGTGGATAATATCAATTATTGTAATTGTGCACCCCAAAATAATATGCATTTATAAATAAACCATAATCTATTTTTCTTCATTTTTTAGAATGGTATCCCATGTTAAATGAGTTCATTATTCTTAATTTTTTCCCTTGTTTTTTTGTTGGTTTAATAGATCATATTTATTACCTAGTAGGCTTGGGTGTTCATCATCAAAAAAATAAACTCATGATAATTACATTTTAATATTATTTAAAGAAATATAAAATGTAGCCGTAATAGTATTTGGAGTATCTCTGATTTTTGCTTGAGTACTCTTCAAAATAATAATATATGTCCAAATTTAATATTTAATTCCTCAGATGTTTCTCAGTTCAAACTCATCTTTATATTATTGAATCAAAATTGAATTTTTTATTTTTCATCAGTGAAGGATGTTACATGCATCATATAAATTATTTTCATTAAAATTTGAATAATTATAAAAACTCCATTTTTATAATTTAAAAAGTATTTCACGACTCACATGAGTTGATCTTCCTTTTGATTACTTTAAAGATCAATACTCATAACTATAAATCTTAAATCATTGATAATTTTAGTTTTTTATGTTATTTTTATCCATGAATAATATATCTAGTATCATCTCAATTCATTTCTACATCAAAATATAAATTAAAGAAATATTTTTTTCAGTATTTTGAAAGCTCGTTTTTTTCTCTAAGTATTGATGTTCATAGAGATTTTAATTCAGGTGTATGTTGAGAGGCAGAATGTTTACATAGCTCTAAATTATGTGTTCGTAGATCCATGATGTATACATAGATCATTAATGGTGTTTATAAATATTTAGCGTAATGTTTACGTGGTTGAAATCATGTATATAAAATGGCAATTGATTATTATCCATAGAAAACGATGTGCATGCAGAGCATTGAATGATGTTTACACAAAATACAGGATGATGTTTACATAGATCATCCTATTCTATTTTTTAGGATTGTTAGGATAAAATTATGTGTACATAGATATAGAACATAGAAAGATTTCAACCTTATCATAGGATTTATATAATTAATTCAAATTAACCTGTAGATAATTCAAATGATATCCAACCTTCATTTCACCAATCTATAATTTTAATAAAATATTATTTAATTACTAATTCCAATAACCAATATTCTAATTAATTCAAGGATGGTGTCTCCAATACTTCTCACAACATTAGTTAGATTATATCCTATTAATAACAACTATTTAATATCCCCACTATATTGCTTATTCCAAACTCTTACCACACTATTTTAGACAAGACTTGTATCCTTCAATAAATTCATTTGACATGATGACCAACTCAATAATTATCTTATGTTTTATCATTTTTTGTGTAAAAATCATGGAATATTCTTTGTTATTTTTGGTTGTCAGTTTCTCACTCCTTCAACCAACACTTTAACATTTCATAATTACATTTAAAATATTCTTAAAAATAAATTTAATTTAGAAAATACAAAAATTTACCACATATAGAACTATACTCTCATTTTTCCTCTCATGAATCTTTGGTAAAAACATTGGTTGATAACGGTTTTAAAAAATTTCTCAATTTATCTTTTGAAATTTGGTCTTAATAATGTTCTCAGAAGTCATATTGAGGTAAGGATTCCAAAAACAATTATCTATGTTTCTATTTTAATATGCAAGAATCATGAGGATCTAATAATTTCATTCTCATTATTTGGGAAGGGACATAGAATTTAATGGTTTCCATTCCTTAATCGTCTTATCTCTTCCTAAATTCATATAATTTAATTTAAATTTGCTTATATAAGGGTGTTAAGTTTTATTATTTAAAATTAAATATTGTCTTGTGAATGATATATTACCATTAAATCTTATTAAACCACCCCCATTAGCCATTGTAATGCCAAAATATTTGCATCTCATATAATAGTTTTCTTCATTGGGGTTTGTTTCATCATTTCTTTGGTATCTAAAAAGTGTATTCATTAATGCTATATGATTAATGTATCCCATCCTACTACACCATAATCATGGATACATTCCATATTATTGGGAATATCATATAAATACAACTAGATTGATGGATATTCACCTATAAAAACAAATAATTCAATTTACATGGGAAGCATTGACTATTTTTAACCCATTACTTTTGAACATACAAGTATTAATTAACAATACATGTGAATATAAATAATTTATTTGAATATTATGAAATGTATTTTTAGACAGACTCTATCATATGATAGCTTTATTGGAGTTATTGTGTGATAGGTAAGTCCCATAATAACATATTTCCTTGATGAATTGGGGTATTTAGTGTTTAGCTTCCTTATTATATATGATTTCATGGAATAATGACATGATGTTATGTTCAAGATATCTTGTATGATGCCTTGAAGGTATAATTAAAATGTATATAATTTTTTATTCCATCACTATAAATTCATTTATTTTGTATATTTTTCTCATATATAATATATTAGATTATTTATTCTTGTTATATTATTATATGACATGATTATTCCATTCTAGTTTTTTGTACACTACCCCTTACTGGGTATTGGAACTCACCCATTTATTTTGATTTCCTTTTCCATATAAAACCATTAAGACTAGTATGAAGTATCTTAATATATTATTGGATGAAAATTAATGATTCATTGTATTTTTTTAATTCATTTAAATTTTTAAATATAATGTACAGATAATGTATATATCTATTATTTTAATACTACAAACTATTAGATCACGTGTGATGTGATCCCTTGTATTATGTACCAATGAAATGAAATAACCATAAACTATGATTTACAATAGCCATGGTTGTTATAGTTCTTATTATAGTAAGTTATGTATAATCCTTCGGTACTTGATTTATAAGAACATATTTACATATTTTATTTTTAGGGAAAACCCTTAAAGAAATTCAATCATGAATAGATATACATAACAATAATATACTGTGGTTTATATTTCATATGGTTTTTCATGAACTAATCAAGAATAAACTAGTTTTTAGAAATAGTGTTGAATAAAATGAATATAAATAATTTCAACACCCTTAATCAGATTATGTTTTTTCTTATTGAGAATGATAATGAAGCAAGTTTAAAATCTAAGAAAAATAAAATTATATTTGGTATGTTTACTTAGGTAATTACTAATAACCCTTCTAGTTTGGAACAACCTATTACCTGTCAAAATGGTGTAACAATTTTGTACCACTTCATGTGAAAACAACCTCTATACTTCAATAAATCAACTAATACATTATTATTCAAACACTGGACAAATTCTCTAGAGATTATGTATTTATCTTTGAGATATAATGATAGGGATAAGGATATCATTTTTTACGTAATATAAGTGTAAATGATGATAAATGGGGTTGTTGAATCAAGACACTAAGAAGGAGGAGGACATATATAGACTAGAATGAAATTATTTTAAGTTTATATTATTTAAAATGTATTTCCGTAATGATAGATAAGCCAATGTGGAAAATAAATTCCAAGATATTATACAAATGCAAGAGGAAAATAATTCTAAGTATGAGGCTATAATTTCAATCTTTTAAAGACAAGATATAGATAATGTACACAATCTAGAAAGTAGTATTGATCACTTTTTTATTGGTTAAGTAAATACATAATAGGGAATTAAACTCTTAGAAATTTTCAATATATGAGGATATAGTGTCGACTTCCATAAATACTATTAATGAATTAATCAAGTCTAATATTTTTAAAGAAATAAATAGAATAATATGATGGTTTAATCCAACATATGGGGGGGACATGGCAATGGAAAAGAGATGAAGGGTAGAATTCAAATAATAAAATAATTATATGAAGAATCACATTGGGAATTTATTAAGAGAACTTTGAGATTTAAACATGTGTGGAGACGATTTCCATAAATATCATGAATTTAATGTATTTTTCAATATTTTTTAGTTTCATTAGTTATCAATATGTGTGTATAGGAGAAGTTTTTTATACGAACATTGAAATGTTTGAGAAAATTATTATTGACTTGATAAGATAATAATTACTAATTTACATGATGCTCTACTTATCATCTAGGTATAAAAAATCATGAATACTTTCATTATCCTAGCTGATGTTTTCTAAAGTAAACAATTGGTGGAAATTAGTGGATACCAAACTGATGTTATCAGATTGATATATATAAAGTCATAGTTACAATGTTTAAATATGCGTCTATATAAAGACTGATATTTGAAGTCATTGTGATAAGAAATATTATAATAAGATGAAGGAAATATGTACCAAAATAAATTATGAATGATTATATCCTTTCAATGCTATTAGGTGAAGGAAATTTGGGTAGATAATTGGATGATGAAATATGTAAAGATTCATTGAAAGGTGAAATATGAATTTATACCAAATAGAGAGCTATGATGTTATAATATATGAGAAGATTGATGGATTTATACCAGATAGATAACATAAATTCCATTAGATAGTGAATTTAAATTAAATAATATTGAGAAATATAAAAGTTTCTAGATGAATATTCGTGAGGTCATCTGATGGAAGAATGTTTAAGGAAGTTGTATCATATAAAGTTATATTGAGATTTTTAGAAAAAGTAAGGTATAGTGAAACACCACATGATTTTACAAATAAACTTAATTTAATACATGAAACACTACGTCTCTACATAATGACACTTTGTTAGGGATATTGTTATAATGTAGCCATTAAATGTAATTTTGTTGCTTCTGTGTTTGGAATTTTGAAAAACAAACTTACGCAATTATGATCAAAAAGTTATTTGGAGTCTGATAAAACCAACTTAATTTTTTACTGAAAAATAACAAACCCTTATGAGTAGTATAATACACTTATGAATAGTAATATAACCCTTATTAATAGTAAATTGGATAAATTTATAGTAGCCACACCCATGAATGTATAATAAGAAGGTCATCTTAGAAGTGATAATATGATCATTATATAAGTGTTGGTATTTTTTGAAAGTCATAGATATTTTATTACAATTTTATGTTTAATTAAATAATTTAAATAAAGAATTATTATCATAAAATTTAATCATAAATTACTATTTTATTTATTTTGGTTATAAGATAATTTTATGTGATCTTGATTAAATTTTCAAGGTGTTATAAACTGAGTAATAGTTTTAAAATAGTTATTTTCCGAATAGATTATGATTTTATTTAAATATTAATTTAATAATATTTAGAAACTTAGTTTAAAAAAATAGTTTATTTTTTTATTCTACATGTCTAAAAATGGTAATAGTGATTCTTTGGAATTTTTTTGAAAGACTTGAATTTTTGGTGAATAGTTAAATACATTAATTAACAAAATATACTAAATAAATGAATTTTTGCTTCATGCTTGAGACCTGGATGATGTAAATGGATATTTTTTTAACTCATATGAAATTATTAATATTTTGGGTTACATGAATTAATATTATTAACATTATATATATAAATATATTAAACGAATGACTTAAATAATGTAAAACCCCTAGTCTCCACCACTATAAATACCACCCTCACCCCTTCTTCCTCTCACACCACTAAAACCTTGATCCTTGTCTAAGATCTACCAAATACTCTTCCAAATCCCCTTACCCACTTCTTATACCTTTTTTCACAGAAAGGCCAAAACCAATGGCCTTAAAGGGGATCTCAAGGAGAAAAGACGGAGAGGTAATGATCCTCTTTCATTTTCTTGTATTTTATTTGCAATTCATACATTTCTTATACACTCTTCTCCTACCCTCATTAAATCATAATTAAATCTCTAGTATTATATATATCATTTATTTTTATCAAGAATATGGAAAAATTCATCACCATTCATCATCTCCTCTTCTTCTTATTCAAAAAATAAAAACACAATCCGTGATATGCCAATTTACCAAAATTGTGGATGATGTGTTTTCAATTTCAATTACTTTCTTCCAAACAGGTGATAAAACCATTTTAATGGTTGAAACTGATTATAAATTTTATTATATATCCACTTTTATGTTCAATAGTTAACATATATACATAATATTATGTTATATAACCAAACTAGTTTATGATTATCAAAGAACCACCAAAATGATCTAAACGGATATCAACAAAGATTTATCTAATGATTCATCCTAATAGCAAATAAAAAAAAGATTTATGGTATCATTTAATATTTTGGAAACATATTAATAACATTTCATTCTACTTAAATAAGTTCATTTCTATACAATAAGAAAATCAAATACAAATAGGCCATGGAAATCAGGTAAATAATGCACCCAAAACAACAGAGGAAACAAAATACTAATAATGTATGGGTGAAATAATATTATAAAATGATCATATAAGGTGTTATAAACATGAATATGTTTCCATAAGATATTAATAACATTATTTTAACCATTATAGAGGAGGTTAATACTCGTTTTAATCCAGAAGAACCCGAGGTAATGTAATTCAGAACACAATTTCCATTCATTGGGTTATCCTTCTACTTTATTCATTATATTGTATTAAGATTATTTTTGTGATTAATATTTAATTATAATATGTTTTATTATGTTTATTTATATTTTAATCACATATCAATTTCATTCTTTTAATTCTCACTCTAATTATATTTTTAAGGGACATTCCTTTTAAATTCCTTTTAAAAGTCGCTTTAATGAAATTCAAAAAGAATATTTTTTTATATGTATGGAATGAGTGGTTTATCCTGATTTCATAACAATTTATTACTATGAAATGTTCCTTGGACATATATCTGTTGTTTTTAACCAATTATACCTCATGATATGTTGGTTTGAGCCCATTATATCTCAAGATATGTGGATTTGAGCCCATTATAGCTCAGGATATAATGGGTGAGCCTCATTATAGCTCTCTAATGCATTGGGTAATTCAGAGATAGAATTTTACCGAATAGTTATTCCTTGTGTAAGGTTGAATGTAAGAGTGATATGGTAAATATTTCCCAAGGAAACTACATGATGTTTCTATGCATGATAATGAGTTTTATTAAATGTTTTTTATTGCTTTTCATGTTATCACTTGAATAATGATTTCATTATTTATATATCATTCTAATATTTCTGTGCTCATACCATGTTTATTAATGATTTTAACAAGTTATATGGATGTGTAAGAGAAATAAGTAAGTCCATTTAAATGTTAATCATATTTTTCAAAGAAATTATTTTTTATTTGAAATGTTTTATACATTGAAAAAATGTATATTGTTTAAATAGTATCCACATGTATGATTATGATATATTATGTAAGTTTTATGTTCTAATTAATATAAACTATAAACCTAAAATGATCCATAATGTGTAATAATTTATATTACTGTCTAAAACTAAGTATTATATAATGTACTAAGGCTACATACTTTTATAGAGTACATTAGATATAGGGGTTCTAACATAGTGGAATGATAAATTGTTTATTGAATAGATTATTGATTTTTGACTCCACTAGATATAAGATGCTAATGGTGTACTATACACAATTCCTCAAAAAAAGGATTTATAATAAATAAAAATCAGACATATTTTTCAATATATTTGTACATCATATGATGGTTTGAGGATATTTATAAAGACTTTCTAATGACATTAAATATGATGATGTTTAATTGTTCTATGAATTCCCATAAATATGTCTATTATTTATAAAACATTGAATATATAATTGATGCATATTTTTTATGAAAAATTAATGAAAGAATCCAATGTTTTAGAGTGTTTGAATTTTGTCAAAAAAAGTTTATGTTCAGTGGAAACTAAAATTGTAGCCTTGGATTATTTCTTAATTTGTGGAAATTGTTTTACTATATAAAGGGGTGTGTGCTTTTTGAGAAATACCTACTATATTAGAGTGGGGGTGATGAAGTTTTTATGGGAGTGTAGTGTGAGTTCTCTAATAAGAAGATACTTGGTTAAATAAGAAGAGAAATAGATGGAAGAACTCAGAACATAGATCAACTAAATATTTCATAATAGATAGAGTGAGTATTGAATAATGAAGGTATATAACATATAGACACATCAACATATTCATATCATACTAAGGTTCACTGGAATAATTGTATTAGATGGAGCTCAATATACTAAGGAGTACCAGATGTAATGTTGCTAAGGAATATTTCTGAACAGTGTTTTTCATAGATGAGTTTGAGTATATCCATGCCATTATATAAAGAAGATGTACATCAGATAAGGAGATGTAACATGATTATAAAGAAGGAACATATAAAGAAAAATATATTTCTAAAGTTGATCAGAAAGGGAAAATAAAGAACATTTAGTTAGGGTATATAAATAGCTACTAAATAATCTTGTTTCTAGGGAGTATGAATAGTTTTTATGGAACACATACAACTAGGATAGTTTTTAGGTATACCAACTATAGAATAAGAGTTCATTTTTGGGGTGTAGAACATGGGTTTATTTTATGAATAATTACTGGTGGATATAACTAATTACTGAGTATGAATATGTAATCATGATGATGATAGTGTATAATTCATGTTGGGTTGTATAACCAACATGTAATGGATTATGACTATATATAGAATATTTTAAATATTTTTTATTTTCTTCTCTCATATCATTACTACAATTGAGGATAATTTAAGAGATTATATATAGTGTATTGTATACTATAACAAGTTTAATAGGTTTAATTAAAAGGGAATGAATCTATTAAATTAACTAAAAATTCACTTAACCCCCAATGCTTGACCAACATAGTAAACTACAATTTGTGTCATAGGGTAAGGTTACCTATTGAGATCCAAATATTAATTTTCATATTTTAGGAAGGGAATACTTTATAGAGAATTTGATTTTACTTGGATGGAGTGGAATAAATTTAACCATTGGGATAAAAATATATAGGTTCTTTAAATATTTAAAAAAGGATAAAGAAAATATAGGTAAATATGCTGAAGAGCAATCCAAAAGAAAATTAAGAAACACCACTAATTTAACATCCATAAAGTGGTACAAGTAGTAATTATTATTTTAATTATGATTCTACTAATGAAACATATTCAATCAGTGATATTGATATTTTTCTTAGTGATCCTCCTTTAGATATGAAAACACACATGGAAAAAGTGAACAAAAAATTAGTTAGTTGTTTTCTTAAAACAATTATGGGACTCTGGGATGATAAATTCTAATAGAAATTTTAGGCAAATGAAATGGAAGAATATTTATCTTGTAACAAACCTGGTATTTACTACATATTAGTTCATGATTTATTAAATAATATTACACTTAATACAACCCAAAATATTGATATGTATAGTTTATTTGGTAATTGGGTACATTACATACTAATTTAAAACATGAAAAACAATATATTTGTTGAAAAAAGCTTTCACATGATCACACTTAAAACAGTATGGGATAACCTGTGGACATACCTAAGGGGTTGTCTATAAAGCACGGTAAGGGAATATAAATGGAATACATAAAATTAATAATAAATGGTACACAGGGAATATCAATGGGGAATAAAATTAGTATGAATCATAAACATGTACAATGAAAAATTATATAACATGATAATCATAAAGGAAACATGGGAAATGTAGATACAACCTAAAACAATGCATCATACAAATATGTCAATGATAACTACCAAGAAATCATGAGGAAAAAATTCAAAAAATTGAATCTGGTTCACTCTCTATCCAAACATGACGTATCATGATAATAGACATTACCCAATGCACTGGGGTGCTATATAATTATGGGCACACCTATCACATTTATTTCATTCTCACGCTTAAGAGTTCCATATATATCATACAAAAGAGATTCATTCATCAAATTATTTTATTCCACGACTAAGTAATATAGAATAAATAAATTTAATTCACAACTTAAATAATTATATGTTTATAAATTTGGATACCCTTGATAAGAAATGGTTATTGTATTCACTACAGATTTGTTTTATCATGGAAAATCATGGTGAAATTTATTCAACGTAACTACGTCGCATCAAATTCATAACAATGGGATGATGAGAGAGAAATGGGTCACCGATATTTTTTACATCAATTGGATATTAAGGATGATATGGAAAACATGTCCCATCAAAAGGAAATGATGATAAAATAAATAAGTAAAATATGATACTTGAATAAAGAGGAGAAGGAAAATATCCCTTAGATGTGTGTGTGTATCCAAATGGTTGGAGAGGCTTCCTGAAACCATTGGGGAACCATGGTATTAATATATAGTGTTTAGGGAAGAGTATGGATGTGTTCAAAGGAGTTTTAGTGATGATAAATCAGATAATTTGTGGGTTTATATAGGAAACAAGGGGGATTTCTTTATTTCGGAGGTTTTGGACTCTACAAAATAAAATAACCAAAACCACAAACCATTCCATGGTATTTTCCCATGGTTTATGAAAAATGGTAGTGGTTTTCATTATTTTATATGGTAATGGTTCAAACATAATAAAATAATTTTCTTTCTTATGTGGTGGTGATTCAAACCCTTAACGAAATTGTAACACCCCGAGCTTCCATGATACGCTTCTCATTCAATAATGCAATAGCTTGCATTGTACGCAACTTCGAGTTCTAAAACACTGCAACTAATCAAAGTAGCCGTTATGAATAGTAATAACCACTTTTTAAAATTATTGAAATTTTATATTTCAAAATGGACTTCATTTTTGTATTCGTAATATCAAAATTATCCTATGTTGAATTTTTGGTATTTTTCTGAGAACTTCTAATTTTTTATGAATAGTTAAAATTACTTAAAAACAAATTTTTTAATCAAAATAATTTATAGTGATAAATTATACTATTTAGTGGTTTTAAATTATAATTAGAATATATTTTTACCATTTTATCCAATGGTGGTCATTAGAATTAATTTGACATTGAAATTGGACATAAACAATTTCCAATCTTTTGATATAAATTGTTTCTTAAAAACACGCTATTTATTGTGACAGTGGGAATTGATTATAAAATTAATTAATGAAACTTATATGTTTGGAATTTTGTAAAATAGACATCATTTTTTAATTCAGAATATCAATTATAGCTTAGGGTGAAATTTTGGCATTGTTCTGAAAAACTTCAATTTTTGATGAATAGTGAAACCACTAAGTGGAAGTTAAATAACTGATTTTTCGTTTAAATGAAATATTACCACTTCTGTGATTTGATTTTCAAAAATCCGACATACATGGTTTTCATTAAGAAGTAAAATGTGGTTCAATGAGATTAAAATAATTTTTTGGTGAATAGTAACTTTTATGTTCTTAATCGCGATTAGAGGTAATTTGTGTAGTTTAAGGTACAAATAATGTTTTAATAATATGAGATGAGCATGACACTTGTCCTACTCCTATTGGATGAGTCATGGCCGACCAAGACAACCCATGGGTCAACTTTGGGACCCCATGGAGCCACTTTAGTTGGAAAATGACATTAATATATATTTATTTAATGTTAAAATTAAATTGACACAAACATGAGGTGTTTTACTAAAACAATTTTTAAGTGGGGTTAAAAACGTAAAAAATTTGACTATAAATATTCATTAGAAAGATAAAATGATTTCCTACATCATAGTAGTTTTTTTATAATTTTTAGACATTAAATAAATAAATTATTTATGACATCATTATGATGCAGCGATGACCTCATTATTTAACGATTTTAATAAAATGAAAAGATAATGTAAAATCCAAGGCTTACACTTGTCCAAAGACTACTGGATGGGTATATTTAGAACCCTTATCACCTTAGCCACGAATTATATAAGTGTGGGACCTTTAGAATCCGAAAAGAATTGTATAATAATGTAACATTTCAATCTTTCCAAAAGATCCCCTCCTCTCCACTTATAAAAGGCCCCCACCTCTCCCACCTCATTTACACTTTCAAGCCATTTGGCTCGGCCAACCTCTGCCCAAATACTCTCCCAACTTCCCTCTATTACTCTTAGAAGCCTCACTTTGGGCAGAACTCTTCTCAAGGAAGCCTTTGGCTGAAATCAAAAAGAGTTACCCGATTTTGAGGTAATGTCTTCTCTAATGTTGTTTTGTTTTATTTTTCTTCTCCAACCCCCTAAACTCTTTTTATTCATTTCTTTTGTAACAACACCAGTATCCCCAATATTCTAGGATGTTTTTATAAGAAGTATTAGAGCTACACTTACACACACCTACATCTAATGGTTAAAGGACATACGGTTTCTGTGGATGGCGATTTTCTGCCTCACGAAACGATGATTGTTCAACACTCATATAACACCTTCAAAGGTGGCCATTAAGATGTCACTATTTTTATATATGATATAAAATATGTTTATGTTTTACTTATGCTTCTGTATTTCTCATTTATGTCATACTTTATGATTTCCATTATGGGTAAAACGCGATAATTTCATTTTAGGAAGTGCGGACTACCGTCCCCTCAAAGTGATTTGAGTCGTTAATGCCATATGTGGGATGTATAAAGGATGGAGTAAATGGTATTATACACTATATTATACTGGAATTATATTATACATTTATATAATTATTATTTCGTTCCAGTAAATATGAAATGGAAATGAAAGTAGCGTTCATGCGTACGTACGGCTTACCGTCTCCATGAACGGTGCATTTCATTTCTTACCTCTAAATGTTACGTAATATTATAAATGAATGTATATACTGGATATATAAGATATATATGACATCTAAATCATGAATATAATTCTGGAGATAATGGATATTCTACCACATAAACAACTTGTAATTATAAGAAGTTTATTGTTGACTCAAGTACCAAAGATCGACAAAACGACCGTTATTAACTTAAATAATTACATAATGTTCATATCATTGTAATAAGTGATATAATAAGGATAATTAAATTGAAAATGGTTCTTAATAAGGTATATATTAACTCTAGTTTATTATATAGGAGGTTAACCTACCCCAACCAAGGAAAAGTACAAGGTAAGGGTTTACTTCACAACCACTTCATTATCCAAGGTTGTTTATACATAATTATCTACTGGGACCTCATTATCATCCACATCCATGTTTCTTAAAAATGTCATTCAAAACATTTTTAATATTAAATGGAAAATGGGTTAAAGTCATTTATACCCTTATACATTTTTGAAAGGAATCTTACCGTCGTTTTCCAAACTATGTACTTTTTGACCTTTTTGACAAATTTAAGGTAAGAATGTTTTTTTTACTTATACGGTGGATGCGGCTATTTTCCGCCATTATAACTTCGTCGAAGCTTCCCTAACAAGCTTATACGAATATTTTCAAAGTAAATGTATTATTTTATAATTATGGGACTTTTAAATGATTTCAAAAAGGACAGATATTTCTCTCAAATAGCTTTGATTTCATCCATGTCAACATCCTTTGATGGGTTTTAAGTTTAATTGAAATTGATTTATGATACAAAACTTCTATTGAACATTTTGTGAAATATTTTACTATGGATGTGTTATTTTATACCATCCATAGTTTATGGTGAAATTTTTGACATTTGTATGCTAGTTTTAATACGAATATTTATGTTATGTTTAAACCTATTCATATGAGGAATGTATTGGACTTAATATGTGACGGGTGGAGCCTGCTATAGCTCCTCGATGCATCGGTAGGTTTCATGAGACAACTAGACGTGGAATTGGCCGAGGCCCTTTCCCAATTTGATTTATGGTTTTGGCCGAGGCCTTAATCATTTTAGACGTCTTGGCCGAGGCCTTGACAAAATGTTTTAGAATGTCCGGCATTATACATTCCCTCATTACGAAAGTGGTTATTGATATTTCATGTGGTTATTCGTCTAGTAGAATATCCATGTGAGTAAGTAATGGCATTATTTTATTTTACTTTTGCCATATTATGCTGAAGTTCAAGTTCAATAAGGCTTTTGTTTTAGTTATACATTGCCTTAAATGCTTATGTTTTCTTATAAAATCTTCCGCAATATTGTTATCCTTACTGAGCATCTGAGCTCACCCCTTTCAATGTTTTAATATTTTACAGGATGTGAAGAAGTGTTTTATGACTGACTTGCAAGAATAGTCAGTGAGGATATGAGTGTGGACTATGAAGACCATGTTATTGTAGTTTGTTTACTTTTTGATGTAATGAAAGACTTATGAATGTATCTAGTGTTTCCAAGGCTACTAAACTAATCGGTCTTTCGAGACTTGATCTTTTGTGATCATGCCAATGTTACGAAGTAATTCACTGACTCTGGGTAGCTGGGGTCAGGGTGTTACAGTTGGTATCAGAGGCAGTTCTGTACTAACCTTGGAAGCTAGATTTATATAAACTCTGATTAGAGAACATATCCCGAAGATAGTCTTTGAGGATTAGTATAAAAGAACTTCCTAGAATTTTGGTATTGTAGAGATGTTGTAAGTTTTCCGAGCAATACATCCCTGTCTGGATATGAGCAGGTAGAGGTGGCTCTGGCACATATGTACCTAGGGGTAAAACCCGAAAACACTGCTTTGAGCTAGACTCGAACGGGAACTGGTGCACGACAACGGGCCTTGTTGCACTCTTGGTTACAACACTCCCGGGGGATATGCTTTGGATAATTCCCATTTTCTTTACAAACCACTATGAAGGGTTACGAGTATATACTTCCTCAAAGAAAACATTTTTATAATTATGGATTATATCCATAATTAGTTCAATTTATGTAAAGTGTTTTACAAGTATGGAATTATGTATTTTAATTCATAAACTAATCTAGTTTATGCCATTGTTTAGAAATGGAGCCTAGTGGAAGGAATGGAAACCGTATCAATGCACACACTCTGTGTAGGGATTGCCCTCCTGCTCAAGATAATTATTGTGGATCTGGAGATACAACTGGTGCTGATCAACTTATTACCATACTGGGACAACTCACGCAGGTTATGAATAATAACCATACTCGTATGGAGCACCCTGATCCGCAACGTGGAGGATCAATGTTAGACCGCTTCATGAGGCAACAACCACCAACCTTTAATGAGAGTACAAATCCTATAGTAGATGAGCAATGGATAAATTCCTTAGAGAAAATATTCCATGCCTTGGGGAGTAGTGAAAGGGAGAAGGTTATCATGGCAGTTTACCGCCTCACTGGAGATGCTGATCAGTGGTGGTCGCTGATTCAAAACACAAAGGAAGATGATGACGTATCTAATATAGAATGGAGGGAGTTCAAAGAGCTTTTCTTAGAAAAATACTTTCCTCTTGACCATCGAGCAGATATGGAAAGTCAATTTCTGAGTCTGAGGTAGAAGGAGGATGAGAATGTCGCAAAGTATGAGGCTAACTTTACAAGGTTAGCGAGGCATGCTTCCGATTATATACATAACCCAAGAAGTAAGATTGATCGTTTCTTTGATGGGTTAAAACCATTTCTCCGTCGAGCTTTAGTATCACAAACCTTCTCATCATACGAATATATTGTCTCGTGTGCTATCAAGACAGAAAAGGAATTCTCTAAGTTTATGACAACAAAGTAAAGCAAGAGAAGAAGAGAACGGTGGAACAAGAGACATATAAAGGGAAAAAGGGGAAAGAAGGATTTTCCATTATGTGATAATTGTGTGAAGAATCACCCTGGTACTTGCCTAAAAGGAATGGGAGTTTGTTATAAATGTGGAGAAAAGGGTCACCAGGCTCGTTATTGCAAGGGAAAGAAAGAGGCTATCAAAGTTGAATGCTATAATTGTAGAGAAATGGGTCATTATGCAAATGAATGTCCTAAGCGTCTGGGAAACTTACCTCAGAAAAGGCCAAGGGATCAAGGAAAATCTTATGCTGTTACTACAGTTGAAGCAGAATAACTAATGTATTGGTGCTTTTGGACTGATGGATTATATTTCGGTTATTAGAATAATGTGATATATATATATATAAGGATTGTACTGCAGTACTTGTTGATTTCAGTAAGGTTTTAATATGATGAAGGTAATCATATTTTTAGTATGTGACAATAAGAGAAACTTTACTTTGTTTGGGGAATCTGATAAATTGATTTTGGAATTAAGAGACCTTTTAGAGAAAGTCTGGACAGAGGTATTTTGGATAACTATAAAGGTTGGAGTGGATTAAGTTGATCTTTGGATTGTATTGTTTAAGGTTAAAACATTTATGAAGATTATTTTTGGAATAGTATAGTACTATATTTTTAGGAAAAGGACAACCTGCAGGGTGGGGCATAACCCGTCGTGTCGGACAAAGCTATAGGAATCGAACCCACAATCATAGTGCGACAAGCCTTTATTTCCTACCACTAGCCTACAGGAAGTCCCTGGTTATTACAAAATAATTTTACTAATCTAAATGGTATGTGTTAACATTTGGAACCTTATACAATTTGGATAAGTATAATATTTTTGAGTTCTATTATCTTTTTGAGTGAAAGATGAGTTGAAGGTTGAAACTCTAATTGTCAAGCATAAATATATATATACCTATCTCTTATTCAATGAATAAATTAATTCTTAAACTTTAGTAAAGGGATATTAAAACAAAAAATGTGTTATCCTAATACCTTATGTCTTGTTGAACTGATGATATTTTAAATCAACATAGATTGAAGGCTTTGAGGCCCTCAATTTGACAGTTGATTGTGATTGATGACCTCAATCACTCCCTACAAATATTTACATTTTTCCTCCAATTATATGTCTCTAATTTCCACCAATGTTCTCCTTATCGAGATCATAATTTGGTGGTGACTTTCTTATTTCCATTTCCCTCTTATTAAGGCTAAATTTTATTAATCTTATTTCCGATGTGGGTTTTCCACAAAGGTATTTTCTCTTTTCAACCTTTTATTTTCAAAGAAAAAAAAATTTCAAATTGCGAGGACGCAATTTATTGAAGGAGGGGAGAATGTAACACCCCGAGCTTCCATGATACGCTTCTCATTCAATAATACAATAGCTTTCATTGTACGCAACTTCGAGTTCTAAAACACTGAAACTAATCAAAGTAGCCGTTATGAATAGTAATAACCACTTTTTAAAATTATAGAAATTTTATATTTCAAAATGGACTTCATTTTTGTATTCGTAATATCGAAATTATCCTATGTTGAATTTTTGGTATTTTTCTGAGAACTTCTAATTTTTTATGAATAGTGAAAATTACTTAAAAACAACTTTTTTAATCAAAATAATTTATAGTGATAAATTATACTATTTAGTGGTTTTAAATTATAATTAGAATATATTTTTACCATTTTATCCAATGGTGGTCATTAGAATTAATTTTACATTGAAATTGGACATAAACAATTTCCAATCTTTTGATATAAATTGTTTCTTAAAAACACGCTATTTGTTGTGACAGCAGGAATTGATTATAAAATTAATTAATGCAACTTATATGTTTGGAATTTTGTAAAATAGACATCATTTTTTAATTCGGAATATCAATTATAGCTTAGGGTGAAATTTTGGCATTGTTCTGAAAAACTTCAATTTTTGATGAATAGTGAAACCACTAAGTGGAAGTTAAATAACTGATTTTTCGTTTAAATGAAATATTACCACTTCTGTGATTTGATTTTCAGAAATCCGACATACATGGTTGTCATTAAGAAGTAAAATGTGGTTCAATGAGATTAAAATAATTTTTTGGTGAATAGTAACTTTTAAGTTCTTAATCGCGATTAGAGGTAATTAGTGTAGTTTAAGGTACAAATAATGTTTTAATAATATGAGATGAGCATGACACTTGTCCTACTCCTATTGGATGAGTCATGTCCGACCAAGACAACCCATGGGTCAACTTGGGTACCCCATGGACCCACTTTAGTTGGAAAATGACATTAATATATATTTATTTAATGTTAAAATTAAATTGAGACAAACATGAGTTGTTTTACTAAAACAATTTTTAAGTGGGGTTAAACAAGTCAAAAATTTGACTATAAATATTCATTAGAAAGATAAAAAGATTTCCTACATCATAGTAGTTTTTTTATAATTTTTAGACATTAAATAAATTAAATTATTTATGACATCATTATGATGCAGCGATGACCTCATTATTTAACGATTTTAATAAAATGAAAAGATAATGTAAAATCCAAGGCTTACACTTGTCCAAAGACTATTGGATGGGTATATTTCGAACCGTTATCACCTTATCCACGAATTATATAAGTGTGGGACCTTTAGAATCTGAAAATCGTTGTATAATAATGTAACATTTCAATCTTTCCAAAAGAGCCCCTCCTCTCCACTTATAAAAGGCCCCCACCTCTCCAACCTAATTTACACTTTCAAGCCATTTGGCTCGGACAACCTCTGCCAAAATACTCTCCCATCTTCCCTCTCTTACTCCTAGAAGCCTCACTTTGGGCAGAACTCTTCTCAAAGAATCCTTTGGCAGAAATCAAAAAGAGTTACCCGATTTTGAGGTAATGTCTTCTCTAATGTTGTTTTGTTTTATTTTTCTTCTCCAACCCCCTAAACTCTTTTTATTCATTTCTTTTGTAACAACACCAGTTTCCCCAATATACTAGGATGTTTTTATAAGAAGTATTAGAGCTACACTTACACACACCTACATCTAATGGTTAAAGGACATACGGTTTCTGTGGATGGCGAATTTCTGCCTCACGAAACGATGATTGTTCAACACTCATATAACACCTTCAAAGGTGGCCATTAAGATGTCACTATTTTTATATATGATATAAAATATGTTTATGTTTTACTTATGCTTCTGTATTTCTCATTTATGGCATACTTTATGATTTCCATTATGGGTAAAACGCGATAATTTCATTTTAGGAAGTGCGGACTACCGCCCCCTCAAAGTGATTTGTGTCGTTAATGCCATATGTGGGATGTATAAAGGATGGAGTAAATGGTATTATACACTATATTATACTGGAATTATATTATACATTTATATAATTATGATTTCGTTCCAGTAAATATGAAATTGAAATGAAAGTAGCGTTCATGCGTACGTACGGCTTACCGTCTCCATGAACGGTGCATTTCATTTCTTACCTCTAAATGTTACGTAATATTATAAATGAATGTATATACTGGATATATAAGATATATATGACATATAAATCATGAATATAATTCTGGAGATAATGGATATTCTACCACATAAACAACTTGTAATTATAAGAAGTTTATTGTTGACTCAACTAACAAAGATCGACAAAACGACCGTTATTAACTTAAATAATTACATAATGTTCATATCATTGTAATAAGTGATATAATAAGGATAATGAAATTGAAAATGGTTCTTAATAAGGTATATATTAACTCTAGTTTATTATACAGGAGGTTAACCTACCCCAACCAAGGAAAAGTACAAGGTAAGGGTTTACTTCACAACCTCTTCATTATCCAAGGTTGTTATATATAATTATCTACTAGGACCTCATTATCATCCACATCCATGTTTCTTAAAAATGTCTTTCAAAACATTTTTACTATTAAATGGAAAATGGGTTAAAGTCATTTATACCCTTATACGTTTTTGAATGGAATCTTACCGTCGTTTTCAAAACAATATACTTTTTGACCTTTTTGACAAATTTAAGGTAAGAATGTTTTTTTTACTAATACGGTGGGTGCGGCTATTTTCCGCCATTATAACTTCGTCGAAGCTTCCCTAACAAGATTATAAGAATATTTTCAAAGTAAATGTATTATTTTAAAATTATGGGACTTTTAAATGATTTCAAAAAGGAGAGATATTTCTCTCAAATAGCTTTGATTTCATCCATGTCAACATCCTTTGATGGGTTTTAAGTTTAATTGAAATTGACTTATGATACAAAACTTCCATTGAACATTTTGTGAAATATTTGACTATGGATGTGTTATTTTATACCATCCATAGTTTATGGAGAAATTGTTGACATTTCGTATGCTAGTTTTAATACGAATATTTATGTTATGTTTAAACCTATTCATATGAGGAATGTATTGGACTTAATATGTGACGGGTGGAGCCCGCTATAGCTCCTCGATGCATTAGTAGGTCTCATGAGACAACTAGACGTGGAATTGGCCGAGGCCCTTTCCCAATTTGATTTATGGTTTTGGCCGAGGCCTTAATCATTTTAGAAGTCTTGGACGAGGCCTTGACAAAATGTTTTAGAATGTCCGGCATTATAAATTCCCTCATTATGAAAGTGGTTATTGATATTTCATGTGGTTATTCTTCTAGTAGAATATCCATGTGAGTAAGTAATGGCATTATTTTATTTTACTTTTTCCATATTATGCTGAAGTTCAAGTTCAATAAGGCTTTTGTTTTAGTTATACATTGCCTTAAATGCTTATGTTTTCTTATAAAAGCTCCTGTAATATTGTTATCCTTACTGAGCATCTGAGCTCACCCCTTTCAATGTTTTAATATTTTCCAGGATGTGAAGAAGTGTCTTATGACTGACTTGCAAGAATAGTCAGTGAGGATATGAGTGTGGACTATGAAGACCATGTTATTGTAGTTTGTTTACTTTTTGATGTAATGAAAGACTTATGAATGTATCTAGTATTGCTAAGGCTACTAAACTAATCGGTCTTTCGAGACTTGATCTTTTGTGATCATGCCAATGTTAAGAAGTAACGCACCGACTCTGGGTAGCTGGGGTCGGGGCGTTACAGAAATGATTTTAAAACATTAAAATATATTAATGGTTTTTGAGGATTCATAATGAATTTATAAAATTAATAAAATAAACTTAAAATATAATTATTTTAATAATAAAATATATATTTTTTCATGGATACCCTTTGTAGTTCTTATTACATCACTTTTATACAATTATGAAGTCTTAATATAAAAATTATTTTTACACGATATTTATTGTTTACCCAAAAATTTGAATGTCTTGGAAGATTATGAAATATTTACAATTTGATAACTTAAATTTCATGACTCCAAATATAGTATTCATTTCATCTAAATAATTTTGAAATTAAAAAATCACTTTTAAAAATAAAATCAACATTTTTTAAGAAATAATCGGTTTTTTGACAATAACATTTTTCAAACCCTTATATAAATTACATTTGAATTCCTAAAAATTTTATGATCATTTATATCTAATAAAAATATTTTAATAAAAATATTTTAATAAAAATATTTTAATAAAATGTTTTTTTCAGAAATCCCATAATTAACCAAAATAAAATTTTTAATTGAATTTTATCATTACCCAAAAATACAAATTATTTTTTATTGCTTTAAAATAAAACTCATTTATAATGTAATAATAATTGAATAAAAATATAGTCATTATTATATAGAAAATAGTTTAAATACTAATATTTCTAGGATATTGATGCATATCCCATCAATACACCCGCAAACTACTGAAGGGTAAGGTGTGTGACAATGAGACTTTTATGGGGTGGTTCGGCATATATGGTTTGGGTCATGATCTCGATGAGCTTGAAATTATCTTATAAATGGTTTTTCTCATGTCTATGTTATTGGATATGAGCTTTGGATTTATCAAGGTAAAATTATAGTGATGTTATATCCCTCATAAGATCTGATAAATAGGTTGTATTGGGATGATCCTACAAGTTAAGGTCATCACTTTCTTTATCTAGGTTAATTAGATTTTCTAAAACACTATATTATTCTATCCATGTTTGTAACACCCCAAGATTTTATGAAAAATATTATTTTTAATTTTATTGATGTCTTGTGGTGTACGCTACAACAAAGGAGTCTTGCAAAACAAAAAACCCTAACTTGGCTGCATTAGACACAATCGCGACCTTCCTCGATAGCGTGTGTTGTACGCAATACCGAGTTTCACTAAACAATGATATGCTATTAAAATATTATTAAAACTAGCCGTTGTGAATAGTAATAACCACTTTTTGAAATTTTGAAAATTTAATCTTTCAAAATGGACTTTATTTTTGGATTCGGAATATCGAAATTAGCCTAGGGTGAAATTTTGGTATTTTTCTAAAAACTTTCAATTTTTGATGAGTAGTGAAAACACTGGGTTACTATTTAAAAACCGAATTTTTATTTAAATAATTATTTATTTTATTTAAATTTATTTTTGGTAAAAATTGATACATAATACCTATATAAGGTCAATTTAATTCATTGAAGTCATTTTTTAATAATTTTAGATATATAAAAATTTTATTGAACTTTTGACCGTCTTTTACCCACCTCTTAGGAGAATTTGAAAATATACATAAAACATAATTTTACAGCTTTTGTGAATGGATTTTCAAAAATACAAGATACACGGTTGATGTCAGTAAGTAAAATGTGGTTCAATTAGATGAAAATAATTTTTGGTGAACAGTAACCATTTACTTTTATTTACCACGGTTAAAAGTAAATAGGGTAATTAAGGGTAAAAATGATATTATTATTTCCCTAACACATGTCCTAATTCTATTGGATAAGTGTAATTTGACCAAAAACAACCTTAGGAATAAAATATGACCATTTAGGGACACTTGGATTAGATTAGGACATTTATTATTAATTTATTTAAAGAAGGGTTAAAATAGTTAAAATCAAAGTTTAATGATTAAATCATTTTCAATATAGGGTTATACATAACATAAATTCGACAATAAATATTCATTAGAAATCTAAAACGATTTCCTACATAACGATGTTTTATTTTAAATTTTTAGACATTAAATAATTTAATTTATTTATAACACAATGATGATGCAGTAATTATCTTATTAATGCAATATTGACATAATTGATGTTATAAATACCCAAATAAATGTAATTTGAGACTTTTTATGAATTTAAATAATTTTATATGTTAATATGACATGTTAGTGTTGATTTAAGTAACTTTTTTCGAACTAATCTTTCTATTATGATTTTCACAAAAATCAATTACCAAATAGTGTAAAAATTGACATAAAATAGTTTTTAAACAAAATATTATATTATTAATTGTTATTATATTCCTAAGAATCTAAGGTTCGGCCAAATGACTTATATAAGATTATATATATTAATAATAAACAACTTGTGGTTCGTTTGGCTTGTTATAGTAAGTTTATTAACCTTATAGTGTAAGAACACAAAAAGACACGGTAAAAGTAAAATTATCTAACTTAAAGTAAAATCTAAATGATAAGGTTAAAATAGGAACCTAAACTTGTCTAAATTCTATTGGATGAGAGTATTTTTACCCATCCCCACCTTAGCTTCGAAATAAATCAATTTGGAGCTATTAAAAACCGAATATGACTTTATAATAAAATAATATTTTTAGTTATTCCAAAGGTGCCCCTCTCCTCCCTTATAAAAGGGAACCTCCTCCCTCTCTTCCTCACACCACTTTGAGCCTTAGAGCTCGTCCAACACCTACCAAGTTCTCTTCTCCACTTCCCTGGAAACATCCTAGAGGTTCTGGTCGTCTTAAAAGACCAATATTAGTGCCCTAATAAGAGGTTTCAAAAAGGCTCTTCAAATAAGAGGTAATGCCCGTTACCGATTCTTTCAACTTTATTTCTTCTTCCACTTCTTCTTATTTAGTTGTTTCATTAGGAAGTAATAACATCAGTATCACTCATATACCGATATGTTATTATAATTATGAAACAACCCTATTTCACCATCTATCCATCCTACGGAAAACAAAATCACCACGCGTGCATACGTACTGAATACCGTCTCCACACTGTGGTGTAATCTTTTTTTCCACCACCACCTTACATGGATGGGTATAATGGTGTAAGTAAATGATTATTGTAAGTGATATTTTTTATGAAATAGTATACATAAACTCCAATACAATTCCACAATAATGGGAATGATATCATCACTCGTGCGTACGTACGGACTACCGTCTCCACGAACGCGATGAGATTCATTTTCCATGATTAACCATTCAAGAATGATTATAAAGTATATATAATGAATAATAATGAAATATATGACATAATAATGATACTGGATCTATTTATATATATATATATTTATGTCATATACTCAATTCCATTCAATTCAATAAGGAAACGAAAACAGTGTTCATGCGTACGTACGACCTACCGTCTCCATGAACAGTGTATTTCATTCCTTTTATCATTCTATAATATATATGTATATATGAATACATATTATATATAAATCATTTTTTACATTCTGAAATTACTTAAATCAGGATATAAGTAATAATATCAAGAATGATGAGTCGAAACACATATGATAAATGAAACGATTTTACCCAAAACGCTCTTTAACATGGAATTTACAAAAGAACGGGTAATATAAAGTCATAAGTGAACCATATATGATATCATAAAAATGAATATGTTTCTGTAATAAGTCAATGACATTATTTAAATCATTATACAGGAGGTTCGGACACATAGGAAGCATATCAGACATAAGGTAAGGGAAAATATCACAATCTCATTTTATCTGAGATTGTTTATACTTTGGTATTTACTGGGGTGTATTTTATCATCCAAATCCATGTTTCCTAAATATATAATATTTTTTCCATCCACCTACAATTTTTTATATCCAATATTACCCTTCGGTGAGTTTTTAGTAAAAGATATGAAAGAAATCTTTTGTCGTTTTTCGTACGAGGTACTTTTTGACTTTTCCGACAAAAGTACAAGAACAATGTTTTTTTTAACTTATATGGCATGAATAGATTTTTAAAAAATTATTTCCAATAATCTTCCATTACAAGTTTTCAAGTTTATTTTTAATCAACTTCTTTTAGTTTAAAATTGTATGACATGCTAATAAAGGAAAATGTTTTTGAAGTAGAAAGGATATTTTCCTCAAGAATAGTGTTCAAGTGTTTTATCAAAATTATTTTCCATCTAAGATAATATCGGGTTCTGTTTCTATCCCTATTATTACATTGATTTGATTATGTTGTGATGGAATTATTTTTATGAATTCCTTTATCTTATATGAATTTTTTGATGATGTCATGTTGTTTAAGAATCCCATTTTTATTACATGGGTTATGCAATGATGTATGATTTATGATTTTGTGGAACACATAAGAATGGTATCATTATGAGATGGGTGGGACCTATATATACTTCCAATGCATTGGGTAAAGATTTATATCTCATGAGATAGAAAGGGATGGAATGGTATGTTAATCTGGTTCAGTGTTACAGGACTGAAATGAGGAGTTAACTCAATTTAGAAAGGGACTTTGTCCACTAAGATGGTCTTGGCAGCAATGCCTTGGCTACTATGGAAATCATGACATGTGCTGAATGGTTTCCACAACTACATGTTTTATTCCCATTTTATCATGGTTGATGATCTATTATGATATATTCCTTATGTACTTCCACTATTTATGTCTTTGCTCAAGATTTTGATGTTTAAATTTCATGTTCATGTTTTTGCTTCCAAATGTTTTTGGATTGTTTTATGTTATCTATGTTTTCCCTTACTGATCATTTGAGCACACCATTTTTATTTTTTATTTTCCCCAGTAAGTAAATAAAGGTTTTATGTAAGGAAACAAAACGGGGAAGATCGTTATGGGAGTTGTTGAAGATCTTTCACCACGATTAGAAGATTTTATTCTGAGTTTCCAAAGACACTAAACTATTACGGTCCTTGTGTGTATATTTTTGTTATGTATTAAGTATTCCGCAAAAGTAATGTATTTTCCATGTATTTCAAGCTTTGGGTCTTTATAGTTGGTATCAGAGGAAAGGTTTAGTCAACCTTTGGAAACTAGGATGCGAAAACATTAGGGAGATCCCTAGAGATATTTCTAAGGTATGTCAAGGGATGTCCCTATGGATAAGTATACATATAGGATATAGTCCTAGAACTACGGTAACGATCTTATAATTTAACCAAAGATGATAGATATTGAAGGTACTCCCCCTTTATTGTTTTGTTTTCCCAAGCATGATTTTTGCCTCTCAAACTATTCTTTTTGGGTTTTAGACGATGGCTGAAACCCGAAGGAACGGTGTTGATCAATGTAATGGACAATGCAATGATTTTCCTCCTCAACAGACAAATGTTATGGGAGATGGAGTGAAAAATCTTATTATTATACTTACACAAGCTATGAATCATTCTGGACTTCCAAATGAGCAAGGAAGGGAACAATATTCTATTGAGTCCTTCATGAGGCAACGTCCACCTTCTTTTAGAGGGTCTTCTGATCCACTTTTTGCTGAACAATGGATGAGTACCACTGAAAAGATATTTTCAGTTCTTCAATGTTTTGAACATGATAAAGTCATCTTAGCAGTATATCGTATGGAAGGTGAAGCTGATCAATGGTGGAATATTATCAAGAATACGAGGCCAAGAGATGAAATTGAGTCCATGGAATGGGCCGAGTTCATGAACTTATTTTTCAATAAGTACTTCCCTCTTATTATTCGAACAAAGATGGAGAAGGAATTTCTTGAACTAAAGAAAAAGGATGATGAATCTGTTGGTGTATACAACGCGAATTTTACAAGGCTTGCAAGGTATGCATCTGGCTTTATCATCCAACCTGATAGTATAGTTGATCAATTCTTCAGTGGATTAAAACCAAATCTTCGAAGGGCATTAGCTATAAGATACTTCAATAGCTATGAAGAAATTGTGCGTTATGCTATCAAGGTAGAAATGGAAGTTGGTGTTACTTATCCATCTCATAGTTTTGACAAGAAATGAAAGATTGAGTTAAAGGAGAAATCTCAGAATAATGGTTAAAAGAATATGAATGTTTCCTTATGCTCAAATTGTGGAAAGAAGCATGGTGGAGATTGTCTTAAATGAATTAGAAAATCTTTTAAGTGTGGAAAAGAAGTTCATCGAGAAGCTGAGTGTCGAAGTAATGGAAAAAGGGTTTCTAATGATGTGAATAAAGAAAAGACTGCAGAGAACGCACCCCCAACACTTCAATACTTCATGTTCAAGGAAATGGAGCATTATGCTAATAAATGCCCTCATCTAAGGGTTAGTGATGATCGACATGAGCAAACACTTAAGGAAAAGGACAAAGGGAAGTCACATGCGATCACTATTGGTGATGTTGAATTGACAATGATGTGGTGGAATGATTAAGTGTTTATGTAATGGGATTCCAAAATTATGTTATATATAGTATCATGGAAAATAGGAATATTTATGTATTGGTCATTTGTGGTTCTCAATAATTTTATGGTACTGGTAACCATGGAATGTGATTGAGATATTTTTGGAAAAAAGATGATATGTGCATGATGAAGGGATAGGGAGAAAATGAAATGTTTGACAGTATTCATGAGCTCGTGACAGATATAAGGAAATAGTTATATCATGGTTTGAGGTTTTGGTATGTGAAAAGAGTTAACTTTTGACAGCACTCATGTTTTCACTAAGATTCAATGGGTAATCATTTTATAAGAGAATACATGATTAAGGCCTTCGAATGTTTGTAATGTGACCAACAAGACATATCTCATGATATACGGGGATCAACGATGGTATTAACATGCTTGTTATATGAACTCTTTGGTAATCGTTTTCACTATAATATGAGATTGGATAGCATTATTTTGGATAAGCCTAAATATTGGAAAGGATTATATTGGAAATAAGATATTATTGTTTAAGGATAGAATTTTTTTCTTGATATTATTGATGGGATGTTATAGTAATGTAGTTTTAGAAAAATGAAAACCTGCAGGACGAGCGAAAACCCATCGCGTCGGACAAGGCTGTGGGAATCGAACCCACAACTGAAGTGCGACAGGCCTTTATCGCTTACCACTGGCCTACAGGAAGTCCCTTTTTTGTAGAAACTAGTATTATTATATTATGTAGTTGGATATATGAAGTAAAAGTCTATTTTAGGAACCATGTATGATTAATCTCACTATAGATCGACATATGTGTATTTAATAACTTTTGCTGGCCTTTTGTTTGAGACAGATGGAATGACCCGTCATTCTATCACATGATCTGTTAACACTTCACGAATAACAAATTAAACTTCAATTCTTTAAGAGATGAAGTGGAAATTGTTCAAATCACGAACAATAGTGAGGTTGTACCAAAATAAAGTATTTATTCTAATTTAAATTCTTCAACTTTAGGGAAATGATCTTGAAAACCAAAATTGTTGTCCTAGTTCCCTTATAACTGATGAATCAGATGGTACCTTATATCATCACAAATCTATGGATTTATGATTGTTGTCTTTTTCATAGCCATGCTCTCTACCACTCTCCATCAGAACATGATGGTTAGATTTCTCTTCCATATCCATATTTTCACCTATGTTCTCCTATGTAGAAACCCAGTGATTAGCTAATTTGGGTAACTGTTATGTTTCATAATTTAGTTTTTAAAGATTGGTTTTGGTATTCCTTTTTACGATGTGGGTTTCTATTAAAGAAACATTTGAGTAGTAAACCATTTATAACACCGACGAATTTCGAGGGCGAAATTCATTTTAAGGGGGGTAGAATGTAACACCCAGAGATTTTATGAAAAATATTCTTTTTAATTTTATTGATTTCTTATGTTGTATGCTACAAACAAAGGATTATTGCACAACACGCAACCCTAACTTGGCTGCATTACACACAATCGCAACTTTCCTCGATAGCGTGTGTTGTACGCAATACCGAGTATCACTAAACAACGATATGCCATTAAAATATTATTAAAACTAGCCATTATGAATAGTAATGACCACCTTTTGAAATTATGAAAATTTCATCTTTCAAAATGGTCTTCATTTTTGGATTCAAAATATCAAAATTAGCCTAGGGTGAAATTTTGGTATTTTTCTGAAAACATTCAATTTTTGATAAATAGTGAAAACACTGGGTTACTATTTAAAAATAGACTTTTTATTTAAATAATTATTTATTTTATTTAAATTTATTTTAGGTCAAAATTGATACATAATACCTATATAAGTTCAATGTAATTCATTGGAGTCATTTTTTAATAATTTTAGATATAAATTTTTTTTATTGAACTTTTGACCGTCTTTTACCCACCTCATAGGAGAATTTGAAAATTTACATAAAACATAATTTTACCGCTTTTGTGAATGAAATTTCAAAAATCTGAGAGACACAGTTGATGTCAGTAAGTAAAATGTTGTTCAATGAGATGAAAATAATTTTTGGTGAATAGTAACTTTTTACTTTTATTTACCACGGTTAAAAGTAAATAGGGTAATTAAGGCTAAAAATGATATTATTATTACCCTAACACAAGTCCTACTTCTATTGGATAAGTGTAATTCGACCAAAAACAACCTTAGGAATAAAATAGGACCATTTAGGCCCACTTGGATTAGATTAGGACATTTATTATTAATTTATTTAAATAAGGGTTAAAATAGTTAAAATCAAAGTTTAATAAGTAAATCATTTTTAATATAGGGTTATACATAAGATAAATTCGACTATAAATATTCATTAGAAAGATAAAAGGATTTAATACATAATTATATTTTATTTGTAATTTTTAGACTTTGAATAATTTAATTTATTTATGACACAATGATGATGCAGTAATTATCTTATTAATGAAATATTGACATAATTGATGTTATAAATACCCAAATAAATGTAATTTGAGACTTTTAGGAATTCCAATAATTTTATATGTTAATATGACATGTTATTGTTTATTTAATAACTTTTTTCGAACTAATCATTCTGTTATGATTTTCAAAAAAATCAATTACCAAATAGTGTCAAAATTGACATAAAATTGTTTTTAAAACAAATATTATATTATTAATTGTTATTATATTCCTAAAAATTTAAGGTTCGGAAAAATGACTTAGATAAGGTTATATATATTAATTATAAACATCTTGGGGTTATTTTGGCTTGTTATAGTAAGTTTATTAACCTTGTAGTGTAAGAACACAAAAAGACACGGTAAAAGTAAAATTATCTAACTTAAAGTTAAATCTAAATGATAAGGTTAAAATAGGAACCTAAACTTGTCTAAATTCTATTGGATGAGAGGATTTAGACACATCCCCACATTATCTTGGAAATAAATCAATTTGGAGCTATTAAAAACTGAATATGACGTTATAATAAAATAATAGTTTTAGTTATTCCAAAGGTTCCCCTCTCCTCCCTTATAAAAGGGCACCTCCTCCCTCTCTTCCTCACACCACTTTCAGCCTTAAAGCTCGGCCAACACCTGAACATTTCTCTTCTCCACTTCCCTAGAACCATCTTAAAGGTTCTTTTCTTCTTCAAAGACCAATATTAGTGCCCTAAGAGGAGGTTTCAAAAAGGGGCTTCAAAGAAGAGGTAATGCCTGTTACCGATTCTTTAAACTTTATTTCTTCTTCCACTTATTCTTCTTTAGTTGTTTCATTATGAAGTAATAACATCAGTATCACTCATATAATGATATGTTATTATAATTATGAGACAATCCTATTTCACCATCTATCCATCCTACGGAAAACGAAATCACCACGCGTGCGTACGTACGGAATACCGTCTCAACGCCATGGTGTAATCTGTTTTTCCACCACCACTGTAAATGGATGGGTATAATGTTGTAAATAAATGATTATTGCAAAGTGATATTTATTCTGAAATATTATACATACACTCCAATACAATTCCACAATCATGGGAATGATATTATCGCTTGTGTGTACGTACGGACTACCGTCTCCACGAACGCGATGAGATTCATTTTCCATGATTAACCATTCAAGAATGATTATAAATTATATATAATGAATAATAATGAAATATATGGCATAATAATGCTACTGGATCAATGTGTATATATATATGTATGTCATATACTCAATTCCATTCAATTCAATAAGGAAACGAAAACAGCGTTCATGCGTACGTACGACCTACCGTCTCCATGAACGGTGTATTTCATTCCTTTTATCAATCTATAATATATATGTATATAATGAATATATATTATATATAACTCATGTTTTACATTCTAAAATTATTTAAATCCAGATATAAGTAATAATATCAAGAACGACGAGTTGAAACACATACGATAAATGAAACGATTTTACCTAAAACGCTCTTTAACATATAATTTAAAAAAGAATGGGTAATATAAAGTCATAAGTTAACCATATATGATATTATAACAATTAATATGATTCTGTAATAATTAAATGACATTATTTAAATCATTATATAGGAGGTTCGGATACATACGAAGCATATCGGACATAAGGTAAGGGAAAATATCACAATCTCATTTTATTCGAGATTGTTTATACATTGGTATTTACTGGGGTGTATTTTATCATTGACATCCATGTTTCCTCAATATTTAATATTATTTCCATTCACCTACAATTTTTTAAATCAAATTTTACCCTTCGGTGAGTTTTTAGTAAAAGATATGAAAGAAATCTTTTTTCGTTTTTCGTACACGGTACTTTTTGACTTTTCTGACAAAAGTAAGAGAAGAATGTTTTTTTAAATTATACGGCCTGAATGGATTTTTAAAACATTATTTCCAAGAAACTTCCTTTAGAATTTTTCAAGTTTATTTTTAATCAACTTCTTTTAGTTTAAAATTGTATGACATGTTAATAAAGGAAATTGTTTGTGAAGTAGAAAGGATATTTTCCTCAAGAATGGAGTTCAAGTGTTTTATCAAAATTATTTTCCATCTAAGATAATATAGGGTTATGTTTCAATCCCTATTATTAAATTGATTTTGTTATGTTGTGATGGAATTATTTTTAGGAATTCCTTTATCTTATATGAATTATTATATGATGTCATGTTGTTTAAGAATCCCATTTTTATTACATGGGTTATGCAATGATGTATGATTTATGATTTTGTGGAACACATAAGAATGGTATCATTATGAGATGGGTGGGACCTATATTTCCCTCCAATGCATTGGGTAAAGATTTATATCTCATGAGATAGACATGGCTGGAACTGTAAGTTAATCTGGTTCACTGTTACAGGACTGAAACGAGGAGTGAACTCGATTCAGAAAGGGACTTTGTCCACTAAGATGGTCTTGGCAGCAATGCCTTGGCTACTATGGAAATCATGACATGTGTTGAATGGTTGCCACAACTACATGTTTTATTCCCATTTTATCATGTTTGATGTTCTATTATGATATATGCCTTACGTACTTCCACGATTTATGTCTTTACTCAAGATTTTGATGTTTAAATTTAATGTTCAAGTTTTTTTCTTCCAAATGTTTATGGATTGTTTTATGTTATCTATGTTTTCCCTTACTGAGCATTTTAGCTCACCCTTTTTTTGTTTTATTTTCCCCAGGAAGTAAAGAAAGGTTTTAGGTAAGGAAACAAAAAGGGGAAGATCGTTATGGGAGTTGTTGAAGATTTTCACCATGATTAGAAGATTTTATTCCGAGTTTCCAAAGACACTAAACTATTACGGTCCTTATGTGTATGTTTTTGTTAAGTATTAAGTATTCCGCAAAAGTAATGTATTGTCCATGTACGTCAAGATTCGGGTCTCTACAATGTTATCATTATTCAATGGTTAAACTATCAATGGTAAAGATACAAAAAAGGTATTTGAAATCCAATTGGATATAACAAAACCAATTAAGTGCATGTGTTTTTTATTACCAAAATACATAATAAGATATTTAATTAAAACAAAGGGGAATTTTTTATATCAGTTTTGGTCATTATATTATTCCCCCATTAAGAAATTTCACCTTAAAAATTTAAATTTCTCATACTAAAACATATGAGGGTAAATCTGTTTTATCCCCTCCTCTGGTCCGCACATTGATTATTCAAATTTACAGTTCATCTGCTACACTTTGACAAGGGGAATAATCTTATTTCATAGATATTTGTCTCCACAATCTAAGATCTTTAAATAATTATCATCATATTAAAGATAATTCAGAAATGATATCACCTCTATATTGAGACCATGTGAGGGGTTTGGTATGTACTTTCTCCAGAGGGATACATGGACTACATCATGTACTTGAGATAGGAAATGTGGGAGTTCAAGTTGGTTGGTCATCTCTCCAATGAAATCAAGGATCTAAAAGGGGTCAATGTATATTGGACTATGATTTTCCTTCACCCCAAATCCCTTCATTTTATTCCATGTAGATATATTAAGGAATATCATGTCTCCAACATAAATCTCTAGGTCACATCAACTGTCCTAATAATAGATCTTTTGTTGACTCTGGGTATCATTTATATGCTACAAAATGATATTATCCTTTTACACTATTTATTTAACCATTATAGGACATTCTTGTTTGTGTTGTCCAACATCATCCAAACATGTAGGTATTCTAAACCACTTCCCATAAATGTCTTCATAGGGAGCCATTTGGATTGTCGACTAGAAAAAATTGTTGTAAGAGTACTCGAGCAGAGGTAGATGTTGGTACCATCCTCCATTTAATTCAATTGAAAATTCTCATGACATGTCCTCTTATATAAGTATTATTATCTTATATTGGCCATAATTTTGATTATTATTGGTCGTACTGATGTATATCTCAATGTTTTGATAATTTTAGAGAATTTCCCAGAACATAGAGGTGAATATCAAATTTCGACCAAATACAATCAATAGTGGAACTCCATGCATACTTTACACTTCTCGGATGTATAATCATCAATGTTGATCCAGTCATAGGTCCTATAAAATTGAGATAATGTGATTTGTATTTATATAATGATCCACAACAACCAATATACCATTATTTCTCCCAGATTTCATTCAAATTATAGTGACAATGTCCATGGTGATGTCGTCCCATTTTCATGTTCATATGGGTAATGGTTATGTTTTCTCTTTATACTTATACCTTTAAGCCTTCACTTATAGACATACCATGAAATTTTTTTATATTCAGTGATCTCCTTCTTCATATTATCCCACCAATATTTCTCTCATAGATCTCAATACATATTTATGATTCCTAAGTGAATAGAGAAAATCAAAGTATGTGAGTCAACCAATTGTTCCATATTTAACATTGGATTTGATAGTAAATATAGTCCTGATCCAAATCTCACAACTCCTTCTTCATTAAAATTTGACTTTATGGATTCCCCTTTCCTTATAGTTTCCTCTTTCTTCATAATTCCCACTTCATCTTTTTTATCATTCTTTAACATCTTCATAAGGAATGCTTGAAAAATAATTTGTTAAAGGGTTGATTATGTTTTTTCTATAATGATTATGATACCCAACATTTTCAAATCTAATAAGATCATATCCTTATCAATTCAGATCAATGACAAAATATCAAGATCCTTTCTACTTATATATTCCGCCACTTTATTCAATTTCACAGGATGGTAGTGAATTTACCATTGTTATTCCTTGACCATCTATAACCATCTTTATAGAACATAATCATCTCTTTATTTTCTAATATATACTTGAGACTTTTTTTGCCTTTATATATTTCAAACTTCTCCCCAAAGAGATAGTGTTTCTATATTTTCATAGTGAATATCATCTCATCCCACTCTAGATCATGCATTGGGTGTTCTATTTTTGAAATTTTCACTACCTTCAGGAATAGTCTATGACTTTTTTGTTCTACATTAACACACAAACCAACTACATCTTCTATGAATAACTGAATACTATAACAATTTCTCCACATGTGGCTTGTGTGAGAATAGAGGCATTGATAATCCTCCATTTCAACTCCTTGAACCATTGTACGTATTCATCCTTTCAATAAAACATGAATCCCTCCAGATTTAGATTGGTAAGATGGTTTGATAGTCATGATAAATTTCTTACAAATTATAAATAATAACAAGATAATCCATGGAAATTGTAGATATATATCATAGATGTTAGCCTCATCCTTCCTTCAATTGTTTCTATATTTTAAGTGTCCACAGATATTTCTTTTCTTGCAATGATATTCCATTTAAATGATACTTCCTTCCAAAAAAACATACATTTTTAAACATGGAATAATGATTCTCCTTCTAAAAGGTATTTAGCATAATGCTCAGATTATCCTAAGTCTCTTTCGTGGTTTTGGAGTATAATAGAATATCATCTATAAATACTACCAATAATTTGTCCAGGTAATACATAAATACATTATTCATCAATATTATGAAGATTACTAGATCATTAGTGATTATTAATGTCATTACTATGAAATAATAGCATATGTGCCTTATACAAAAAGTGATCTTGGGGATATCTTCCTTCTTCACCCCTACTTGATAATATCTCGATTGATGATCCGCCTTAGAGAAGTATTATGATCCACATATCTAATAAAACAAGAAATCAATATGTTGTTGAGGAGACTTGTTATTTATCATTATCTTATACAGTTCTCTAAAATCAATGAAATGGTGCCATGACCCATCCTTATTCTTAATTAAGAGGTCTAGTGCACCCCATAGTGAAGCACTTGGGTGAGAAACCCTATATCGAGATTGTACTGTAGTTGTTTCTTAAGCTCCTCATGTACAAAAATAACCATTCTATATTGATTCTTGGAGAATGGTAGCACCCTAGGTATAATATTTATTTAAAACTAAACTTCCCATAATGATGGAAGACCAAGAAATTTCTCAAGAAATGCATCAACATATTTTCTCAAAATAAGAATTTATTCAAGGATGATTATTTCCTTAGACTCAATAATTTGTTCTAGATATACTTGATTGTAGTAAAATAATATCCATGATTAATATTTTTATGTTTATGAAGATTAATCCTCTACCTAGCACTTGAACAAAATCATGGTTCAATTCCTAATATGGATAGTGATTTCCTTCTCATAGTAATTTATGGTGATTCTGTATAGGGAAAGCCAATCCATGCCCATAATTGCATAAAATTCCACTAAGGAGAGAATGAAATGTTTTTTTGGGATGTTTATCCCACAATTTATGATATGGGAGGATTTATGTACTTAGAATTCATTAATTTCCTCATTTTTCATTTTCACTGATAGATATACATCCATTCATTATGGTGGCGTCTGAATAGTTCAACTAAGATTTTGTAATATACAGGAATGTGTAGAACTAGAATCAAAAATTTCATTCTCTATTCTCGAATTAATATCTAGTGCACCAATATACAAGTCATTTTTGGGATCCACTTCAGTAGTTGTAATGGAAAAATCTCACCCTTTCTTCTTTAGATGTTTTTTGTTGTCTTTTAAAACATTTTTCTTAAGGAATTGAATTTCATAATGCTCTGGTTTAATTTAGTTTAAGAAATGAAAAATGCATTGATAGTTGACCAAATTATTCTTTTCCTCTTTCACATTAGCAGTTTCTTCTATTATCAATTGTTTGCTCCGTGAAATTCCTTCTTGCACCTAACGAATTTCATCCCCCCCCCTTAGGAAATTTCTAGGGTACTTCTTTCTGCCCCTTTAAAAAGTGGTATGTTGAAATTTCTTATCACTGTTAGGTTTCTCCATCAGAACACTATAATTAAAACCCACTTTTTACTTATTATACACTTTATAGCATTGATATTCTATAATCATCATTTCAAATTTGTGGGAACATCATAAAATATATTCACAGCTATCAAAGTCAGTGATCCCTAGGGATTTTCATAGATAAGGTTTTATCCCACCCAAGAAGCATTTATCCTTGAATTTGGAGGAAACAAAAAATCCGAAGGTGTATCATGAAATTATTATTAAGTCTTCCGTATACAACCCAATATATTCATCATATTTTTTATTAAGGTAAATTAATTCTCTTTCCATTTTAAGATGGATAGGGTGAGAAAAATATTTATCAAAAAACATTTTCCATAATTCCTTCCACCACATCACTTCGATATCTTCCCCAAGATTCCTATTCTAGGTCAACTTCCACCACTAACTAGCTTCTACCTATATATGGTAAACATCAAGTAGAAACTTCTGGTGTTTATAACATTTTAGTATTGGGAATATCTTCTCAATGGATCTGACCCATTATTCAGTGATTAAGGGAGAATATGATACACTGAAAGTCAAATGCCTTTGTCATATAAATATTTTAATTGTATCTTTTTATTTTTAGGTGGATTTTTGTGCTCCTCCTAATCTAGGTTCCTATTAATAACCTAAGTCAACTAAGAGAGTATTGTAAAATAATTTGTGATCTCTTCTCCCATTGGGTTGGACATCTCGTTGTATTGTCATCATATTTACTATCGCATTGATTGTGTACCCAATTCCTCCAATTTTAATCCATTATATAAAATAAATATAAAATTGTGAATGATTTTCTTGAAACCATTAAACACATAATGGGGTAATCCAATGTCATTAAAGGGATAACTTATAAATTAAATGCATTTCCTTAACTTATGAATTTCTAGGATTTCATATATATTATCCATGATCTATTTATAAACATATACTCTTATAGGTATTTTTATAATTAAAAATAGTTTGTTATGATATTGTGAATTTACCAAATCATATCCATACGGAGTGTTAAATGAGGTGCATAGTAAGTCTTATTGTCATGTACTAGATTACATCGAGTTAGGCCTAACACACCTTGTTGGGGTTCTAACCATTATGTACATCTATGCCAGAACCACACCAACTTTTAGTTTCTATATGGGGTTTAATATTATTGATAAACCACATACTATACCCTTACCATAATTTAGGTATGTTTTATTATAATTTGTCTTATCCCAAATGATTTCACTAGATTTTTCAAAACTTTTTCCAAAAAAAATATGTTCTTCCTTTTATATCATCTACAACAACCCTTCTCTTTATTAAACATTAATTCAAGATTTATTGCATAAGATTAATCTTAATAAAACATAGAAGATTGATATGTCTTGTGAAATTGTAAATTAGTTACATTACAAAACAATTTAAAACATGAAAAATACATCTTTATTGAAATCATCCTTTACATGCTCTCACTTAAAACTACATGGGATAACTTAGGGACATACATAAGAATGGGGTGAGTTATAAATCTAGTAAGGGAATAAATATAGAATAAAATGAAGCAAATAATACATGTTAGACAAGGTATGTAAATGGGTAATAAAAGGATTAAGAATCATAAACATGAACAATGATACACGATATAGCATGATAATTATAAAGGCAACTTGGGAAATGTGGACACCACATAGAACACTAGATCATAAACCTTGTTCAATGATAAATACCTAGACATAATGAAGAATAATGTAACATAAATTAATTAGGTTCAATCCCTATCACAACACAAAATATAATGATACTAAACATTACCCAATGAATTTAAGCTCTATATAATTCTAGGCACACCTGTCACATTCATTTAATTCACATTTTTAAGTGTTCCACATAGATCATATAAAATGGATGCATTCATCATCCTATTGTATTCAATGATATAGTAATGTCTAATAAATAAATGTAATTTCCATTTCAAATAAATATATGTTTATAAAGGTTAATACCATTAATATTAAATGGGTATGGTATTCTCTACACAGCTGTTTTGGCATGGAAAATCACGGTGACATTTCAACAGCATAATGGAGTCGAATAAAAATTCATAAAAATGGGTTGATGAGAGAGAAAAGGCTCTCTAATAAATTTAAAATCAATTGGAAAGTAAGGGGATATGTAATAACATATCCCATTATAACGAAATGAAGATAAAATACATATGGTATAAAATATACTTGAATAAAGAGGACAAATGAAAAGATCCATTACATGAGTGTCTATCTCCAAATACTTGGGAGGGGATTATTGATAACATGGGGGGAACCTTGGGAGGACTTTAGGGAGTGGAAAAAATAGAATGGACATGATCCAATTATTTTTAGTGAATATAACTGGGAACTTCCATGGGATTATATAGGAAATGATGGGGATATGTTTCTTATTTAGGTTAAAGACTCTATAAAATATAATAACCAAAAATTAAAACCTTCCATTGTTTTCTCCCATGGTTTACTCAAAATTGGATTTTATTTCATTATTTTACAAGGGTAAGCGAATAACGTAATAAAATAATTTCCCTAAATCCTATTGCTTGCCCTACTAACCATGATAGGTGGTTCTGTTGGGTTCTTCCAACCAAGGGGATGAAGCTCAATGTTGATGGATCTTTCTCATCAAGAAATATAAGGGGAGGTGGATTAGTAAGGGATAAAAGAGGTTGGTTTATCTTTGGCATCTGTTCTTTCTATGGCCCTGGTAATTATTTTGGAGTAGAAATCAGATTCTAGCACACAGGTATTTCTTTATGTGATAGATAAAAGGTCTCAATTGAGATCATAGAATTTGACTACGAGATGTCGGCCTATTTCCATCACATGAAGCATGATCCCCCATGGGAATTCATCTATTATTCTAGGATATACAGACTAATTATCAATTAGGATATGATATTTTCACATTTTTGGAGATAATATAATTTTTCAGTTGATGTGTTAACTCGGGATGGAAAAGTTGAAGAGTTACTTCAGGTTTATGACAATATGGGTTCCTTGCCTATGGAATGTAATCACTTTATTCAAGGAGATTCTCCCAGGATTCACCACTTCATGCCACCATGATTATGTTATTCTTGTAAATTTCAATTTGTTGTTCTCTATCTTTTCTTTTAATAAAAATTTAATTTTCAATCATTTAATAATTCACTTTCTTTTGTGGAAGTTAGTCATACTCTTAAAGAAACAATTTTTAATCGACAAAATTTATTAATGGTTTTTGAGGATTTATAATGGCTATATCAAATAAATCAAATAAAAATAAAATCACATTATTTTAAATAGAAAAAATATGTTTGTCCTTGGAAACACATTATATTATTAATTACATCACTTTTGGATCATTATGATGTAATAATAATCAATGAATATTTATACGGTTTTTTATTTTTACCCAAAAAATTGATTATCTTAGAAAATTATGAAAAACTCAACATTGGATAGTATTGACATTATAATTCATATAATAATATTAATTTTATCTTAATGATTTTCTAAATATATGAATTTTTATTTCTAAAAATAAAAAATGCATTTATTAAGAAATTTTGGGTTTTATGAGAATAATAGTTTTAAAACACTAACAAATATTACATTTGACATAAATATAATTATATGATAATTTATATTTATTAAAAATAATTTAATAATAATATTTTAATGAAATATTATTTATTTCAAAAATTCATTAATTCAAAAACATAAATTCCTTAATTGGAGTTGATCATTACCCAAAAATACAATTTCTATTTTATTGTTTTAAATAAAACTAATTTATAAAGTAAAAATAATAGGATTAAAATTTATTAATTAATAAATAAAAAATAATATAAATACTCATATTTCTTTGGTCTTGATACATATCCCTTTAATACACCCAAATATTCCCTTAGGTTAAGGTGTGTGACGGTGAGAATTTCATGGGTTGGTTCGGTGTACATTGTTGGGGTCATGATAGTGATGAGCTTGAACTTCTCCCATAAACTATTTTTCTCATTCTTAAGTTGTTGGATCTAAACATGGGCTTGTTCAACGAAAAATCCCCATGATACTATATCCCTCAGGTGTTTCAATAAATGGGCTTCATAGTGTATGATCCTACTGGTTGAGGTCATCGCTTATTTTATCTATGATAATTAGATTTGTTAAAACCCCATATTTATACAAACCATGTGATCACTATTTAATGTCTATATTATCAATGGTAAATATACATAATGATATTTTAAATCCAATTGGATATAATAAAACCAATTAAGTGAATGTGTTTTCTATAATAAAAATACTTAATAAGAAATTTAATTAAAACAAAAGGTGATTTTTATTTATAACAGTTTCTATCATTACAAAGCTAAATTGTTTGGAACACTCAACACTCTCACAAAATGTTTAAAAGTAAAGGATGAAATAATCTCTCATTTCAATAAAAAATGGATAGGCTGGTGAAGAATTTAAAATATGAAGCGTATTGAACAATTAATAAAGAAGATGGTGGAGGATTTGTACGAAATGATGAGATCTATTGAGGATGATATTAACTCCATAAACATAATGTGCCTTTTGTTGGAATATATATTTACGAATCAAGAATCAACACATGATGAACAATCCCATGTATTTTACAACAAATATTTTTCTAATCATATTTCCTATTATAAAAATGGCTCTATATGAACTCATTATAGCATTAATAGAATCATTTGATCATCCTCTCATCAAGTGTAAACATCCTCCAAGTAGAAGGTATCCCAAATCCTAGAAAAATTCATTTGTACTAATGTTACTTCAATTACTGGTACATGTTTTATACCAAATTCTTGGAAATTATGGATGGTAAAACAGGTATAAAACCCTAAATATTAAAGGTGAATAAGAGTATATATATAAATAATTTTCCCAATAATTGATAAAGATGGTAGTGGTTCCACTAAAAAACATAAATTTACACTAACAATTAAATTGGCATATAATATATTTTAAAGTAAAAGAAGAATATTTATAGACTATTTTTGGTGGTGTTAGAAATTGAGACCTAAAGAATTAGCATACTAGAATAAATTGTAAAGTAATTAAAACCTTATATGGATACAAGTAAGGGGCCTAAGGATGATGAAAAGAGAAATCATAATGATCAAAATAATATAAAAAATGGAATTATGAATGCGCATTCCTAAATAAGTAAACAAAATAAAATTATTGATTCAAAAACTCCCAAAAATATTGACCAAGAATGAATGGTTCCAATTAATAGAAACTTGAGTATTGTGTGTCAATTATGGAAAAGGATCAAAAATCCAATTCATATAACCCACAATTTTTTAACATGGATTCCTAGAATTCGGAGCTTTTAAAAATATATAAAAAAGAATTAACTTTGGAATTAATTTTCTCTAATGAATAAAATAGACAAGGTTGTTTCATAAAAAATAAACAATACGTTAATAAGATTGCCTCACTTAAATAAGTAGATCATTAGAATATTATAAGTAATAAACGTGTTATGATTGAAGATAGTCAATAAAGTAATGAATATATATGGAAATAAAAATCTTTAATTGAGTAAAACCACTTAAAATAAGTGTTACTTATATGAAACATCTTGGTTCCTCCCAATTAAAATTATTCTAGTTTATTTGAACAATACTTTTGATAATTTTAGGAGGATAAGAAGAGAAGATTGCAAATTATTATTGTTGTTTTCCATCAAGAAAAGGTATCCATCATGGAATATTATAATCACCTTGACGAATGATGTTGTACTACCATTCATGGGGAGAAAATATGAAACTAATGTATGAGTATCACACATTCCATTGTTCTGTAAAACTGATCATTAATAATAGATAATGATTTTTAAGAAATTTGAGATGCATATGGGGTTTTTGTATACACATTAATTATTTTGTTTCTTTAGTGGAGATAGATATCATATTTATAAGAAACATACTCAAATTTTCCCTAATACAACGTATAATTAATGTTCTTTTTAAAATTATTAAAAAATAATGTTCTTATGGACATCGTTCATCTACTTTATTGTTGGACTCACCTGTTTTGATAATCTCAAATATGATTAGATATGTTCTGATAATCCTAAATCATGCTTATCTATATAATAATTATGTTTCATAATTACGACTTCATGTTATAGAGTTAGTATGGATGTCAAACTAATCATATAATAACATATAATATATTAATCAATGTTTATTTATGTTTAAAAATGATGAAGTATGATATTAATTAAATCTGGAACTAATATGAAAAGAACTATTACTTTGTAAGAATTTCAGTTCTTAAGTCACTGATTGTTATGATTCTGACAGATATTGATCAGCTCACCGATACAAGGTCAATGATACATACTAGCTCACTGATACAAGTTCACTGTTATACTAGTCCACCGATATACTAAGTCTACTGATATACAAGGTCACTACTATACAAGTTCACTGACACACGTCCACTGATACAATCTACAAATAGAATGGAGCTATCGATAGAGGAAGCTACTGATAGAGAGGGATACTGTTACTGATGGTAACAGCTACTGATAGCGAGGAAGAGCTACCGATATAAGTTCACCATTACAAAGATCTACTGACAGATGGAGCTACTGATAAAAGGAGCTACCGCTACACATGGAGATACTGATACCTAAGACACTGCTACAAGAGATACCATTAAAAGTCTACCGAAAGAGAGCTACTGGTGGAAGATGACTGTTAACCAGTCACTATTTCTCAAACTCTATACTTTACCAATATTATTAATATAATTCTAACGGTCATATTTTCTTAATTCAATGCAACTTATATTAATTAATGTGGGTTGTTGGCATGTCAGGGAACCGTACCTCGTACCTGTAAAAGGTAATCATTCCCATGGTAGGTTCTCAAGGAATAAAAGTAATATTGATTTACTAGAGAAGAGATATATATATATATATATGTAAGGAAGAATAGAAGATACATATGATACACATACAAGAAGATACACATGTACATGCAAAGAAGAACACACGAAGAACTCAAAGAACACTCACACACATCAAGAACCAAAGTTCAAAGAGGAGGTTCAAGTGATACAAGGAATACTCTCACATTCAAGCTGAACACATGTACTAGATGTGAAGGAACAGAACCACGAACCTCTGTTTTCCAAAAAAACATCCATAGATGGACTCAACCTTTTATCTGATTCTATCCAGAGGAATTCAGAGCTGCATGGACATCACAAAAGAGCATTCTAAACTCATCTCCATATTACTTCTCTACTATGATCATTTTTAATACATTACAAGCAGTGTGTGTTCTTTTGTCTATTTGGACACTCACTGAATCCTAAGATGAACTGGAGGATACTGAAATCCTAACACCAAACTATTTATACATTTGTGTATCCCACGTAGAACTATGGTAGAGGTCTAAGGACCTGGACATCCTGTGTGCTGTTGTTTTTTCTTTCCCATGTAGAACTGTGGTAGAGGACTGAGGACCTGGATAGTCTGAGTATTGTTGTAAACCCCAATACAGGGTGTGGATCAAAGTTATATATTAAATTTTTGAGAGGAATAAGTCTCATCTTGAGACTAAACCTCTTGGTTAAAAAATGTGTGCGTCTTATTTTTAGTTTAAACTATTTTAAATATTCCACAACTAACTTCATTGAAATATAAAACTATTTTAAAGTAACTCTTATATTTAAACATGTAAGTGTTTGTAATTATTAATAACTTATAGGTAAGTTTCAAAAGATAACTTAATCTTCATATTAAAGTTGACTGAGAACTAATCAATCCTTGGGAAACTAATTGAACATTTATAATCTTTATAAATTCACTATATATTAACTTGTTTTATGAATTGGGGGATTTCAATATAAATCTTTTTAACAGAAAATTTTTAATAGGAACTCAATTCACCCCCTATTGAGTATTCCATTGTGACAACATTTCGTATCAGAGGGAGTAGATAAATTTTTTTCAAAACAATCTATAATATGTTTTCAACTATGATTTTAGTTTTACCTTAAAGTTCTCAAAATTTCTATTAATTTTAAATTTTAATATCTATATATATCTTTTTAAAACATAGTTATTATGGATAACATATTAGAAGGTGTAACTACCAATAAGCCACCCTTCTTTAATGGTGTCAATTATTCCCAAAGGAAAATAAAAAAGAAAATCCATTTAGAAAGTATGGGATTTGACATCTGGACTGCTATAGTGACTCAGTAGAAGATTCCAGAAACTGTTAGAACTACTTAGGATGAACCTACAAAATCTTCTTACAATAATAATTGTAAATCAATGAATGCATTGTATTGTGCTTTAGGAGATGAAGAATTTAATCTAATATTTTCATGTAAGTCTTCTTATGAAATTTTGGATACTTTGGCTATTTCCCATGAGGGAGCAAACAATGTTAAGGAAATAAGACTAAACACATACACTATTATATATGATAATTTTATAATTAAATCTAAAGAATCTATTTCTGATATGTATCTCATGTTTAATGAGATAGTTAATACAATGAGCTCACTAGGAAATCTTGTTCTAGCCTAATAGAAAATCATGAGGATACAAATATTCCTACCAGATAGAAGGAGAGGTACCTCTGTCTCTATATGAGAATCATGTGACATTGGAAAGATACCTATCAAGGAGATGATTGAAAAAAAATGATATATGAATAATATAAAAAAGTGAATAAAGAGTAAGATTTTGAACCCAATAAGATGTCAGTGGAATTCAAGTCCACTGCTTCAAAGAGAAAAGACAAAGGGAAGGTTCAGATAAATGAATAAAGATCAACTTGTGAAAATTATGACTCAGACAGTGATGAATAGATGGCTCAATTATCCACGATATTCAATAAATTATATATAAATAAGAAAATATTTAGAAAATATGATTATAAGGGTATGTATGATCGATGCGGAAACTGGAAGAACGACTAGAGGAAAACTGATAATGATGATGGAATAGGTTTCTATGGGTGAAAATGAAAAGGGCATGTCAAAGCTGACTGTCCAAAACAAAAATTGAAGAAAAATTGTGAATATAAGGATAAGAAATATAGGAAATCCATGAATGATACATGGAGTGCTTCTGAAGACAACTCAAGTGGATATGAAGCTTCTGATTCTAAAGAAAATAATCATGCCAACATGTGTTTCATGACTGAAACATCTAAGGTAACACTTAATTCCCCTATGCACAGTGATTATTTTTCTAGAAATGAAAGTGATTCAAATAATGATTATAATATGTATAATGAATAATTATTTGAATACTGTAATATGTTAGAAGATACTTGTAATAAGATGAAAGATAAGAACAAATCATTAAATAAATAGTATGCATTGACTAGTACTGTTAAAACTGATCTTAGTATAGAAAGGAAAATGAATTCTCAACTATTAAAAGAGAATAATGAACTTAAATTGTATAATGGGAAATAGAAAAAATATCGAGAGAATTTTAAAAATGAAAAAACCAATCTCACTCAAATTCTTGGAAAACAAGTTGCACCAAATTATACTACTGGTATAGGTTACCAGCCTGGACAGAGAAAGATTGTTAAAAATAAATATATTCCAAAATCTTGACAGTATGTTGTTACTTCATGTTTTGTAAATTCTTATTCTTTATCTAGATATTCAAATTTTTATAGGCCAAAAAATGTTTTTTTATCAAAATCTCTTGAATCTGTTAATTATAGGAAATCCATTAGACAAATATCGGTGCCTAATGTTTTACATTCTAACCTTTATGGACCCAAGAAAATATGGTTACCAAAATCATATTCTGTGTAATTCTGTTTTGTATGAAACTTTCATGGAATGTTCTTATAGGAAGATGTAGTACTTGGATAGTGGATTTTCAAGGAATATGATAGGACACTCCTCATGCTTTGAGAGCTTAATCAAAGTTGATGGAGGACATGTCACCAGTGGGGATAACTCAAAAGGGAAAATCATTGACTTTGGCCAGATTGGTAACACTAATTCAATTTTAACATCAAAAGTACTATTTGTTTATGGATTAAAATACAATCTGTTGAGTATTTCTCAATTTTGTGATGTGAATTCAATGTAAAATTTGAAAATGATTCATATAATGTTTTGTATTTCTAAAAATGTATTGGTATTTAGTGCATTAATAAATAAAAATTTATATGCTGTAGATTTAAATTTTTTAGCTAAACAAAATGTTACTTATTTAATTTCTCTTCATAAAGAATCCTGGAAAAGTTACAGAAGATTAGGACACAGCAATGTTCATTCACTAAGGAGACTAGATAATAAAGGTTTAGTTAGAGACATGCCCAAACTAGAATTCCCAATAGATAAATTTTGTAGTCCTTATCAAAAGGGAAAACAATATAAAGTTTCTTTCAAATCAAAGAAAGAAGTTTCAACTTCTCAACCTCTTGAGTTGATTCATATGGATTGATTTAGACCATCTAGAGTTTCTAGCATAAATTGGAAGCACTATGTCTATGTTCTTGTAGATGACTTTTCTACACATACTTGGGTATACTTTCTAGCTCATAAAAGTGAATCTTGTTTTATTTCATTAAATACTCTAATTATATAGAAAACCAAAGTGGACTTAATATTAAGACCCTGAGAAGTGACCATGGTCATGAGTTTGAAAATCACGAGTTTGAAACTTATTGCTCACATAATGGCTATAGCCACAATATCTTTGCACCCAGAACACCTCAATATAATGGTGTAGTAGAAAGATGAAATAGAACACTTCAAGAAATCTCAAGAACTATGCTTAATGAATATGATCTACCAATTTACTTTTGGGCTGAATCTGTCAATACAACTTGTTATATTATAAATAGAGTCTTGATTAGACCAATTCACAAAAGGATCTCTTTTGATCTATGAAAAAATAAGAAGCCTAAGGTTAATTACTTTAGGGTTTTTGGTTCCAAAGTATTCATCCTTAATACTAAAGATAATCTTGATAATTTTGCATCCAAAAGAGATGAAGGAATCTTTCTAGGTTATTCTATATCTGGGAAAGCTTATAAAGAATTTAATAAGAGGACCAATTATCTGGAATAATCTATACACATGAAATTTTATGAAACTGATCCACATGAACCTAAGACCCCTATTGAAAATCTTGAAGAAGATTTGTAAATTCGAAACCTTAATGACAAAAACAGTGAACATATTGTTAAGACAATATGTTTTGGAAATTTTCCAGATCCTGTTTCTATTGAACTTGAACCTGTAAATTGAACCGAAAATTTATTTCCCAACATTAACTAAACCAACTAGTACCCTTAAAAACCATCCTTTAGATGTTGTACTAGGAGACATAGATAGATAAACTCATACTAGGGATTTTATAAGAAATCAGGTTGAACATCAAGCTTATCTTTCACAGTTAGAACCTAAAAATATCAATGATGCTATCAATGATGAATTTTGGGTAATGGCTATGCTGGAATAGTTAAATAAATTTGAATGAAATAATGTATAGGAATTAGTTGAATGACCTAAGGAAACCATGACCATAGGCACTAAATGGGTGTTTAGAAACAATGTGGATGAATATGGAAATATTGTTAGAAACAAAGCCAGACTAGTTGCACAAGGATATAATGAATAAGTAGGAATAGATTATGACGAAACCTTTTCTCCTCTAGCTAGGTTAGAATCCATTAGGATTCTAATTTCCTATACTGCTCATCTAGATTTCAAATTATTTCAAATGGATGTAAAAAGTGCATTTTTAAATGGGTTTATAATTGAAGATGTTTTTGTTGAACAACCACCTGTATTTACTAATTCTCATTTTCCAAATCATGTTTTCAGCTTTCTAAAGCTTTGTATGGTTTAAAACAAGCTCCACGAGCTTGGTATTGTAGACTTAGTAATTTTCTTATTTCAAAAGGTTTTACTAAAGGAATTGATGATCCAACTCTTTTTATCAAAAATATTTCTAAAGATGTTTTGATAGTACAAATCTTGGTTGAGGATAATATTTATGGAGCTTCTAAAAATTCTTTATGTATTGATTTTTCAAAAACCATGAAAAATGAATTTTAAATGAGTTTAATGGGAGAACTCAAATATTTTCTTGGTTTTCAAAATTTTTAAAATAATGATGGTATCTATTTAAATCAAATAAAATATACAAAGGATCTTATAAATTTTTTTGGTTTGGATAGTAATAAGGGATGTGATAAACCTATGAGTACTAGATGTAAATTAGAAGTTGATGGAGCTAGGAAACCAGTTGATCAGAAAATTACAGAGGTATGATTGGGAGTTTACTTTCCCTTACTACTAGTCGACTAGATATCATGTTTAGTGTGTGCATATGTGCAAGATTTCATGCTAATCCAAAAGAATCAAACATACTTGCTGTTAAAAATATTTTCAAATATCTTAATCATACTACCAATCTAGGATTATTTTATCCAAAAGGAAAATATTTTTATTTAATAAGTTATTCAGATGCTGACTTTGCTGTTTGATAGTTAGATAGGAAGAGTACATTGAGAAAATGTCCCATTCTAGGTAAGTCCTTAGAATCATGGTGTAGTAAAAAGTAGAATTATGTTGCATTGTCTACTGCTTAAGTATAGTATATTGCTGTTGGTAGTTGTTGTGCACAAATTCTAAGGATCAAACACATTCTATTGGAATATCGATATCAATTTAGACGTGTATCTATAAAATGTGATAACACAAGTGCATTCAAAATTTCTAAGAATCTTGTGTCTCACTCTAGGACTAAGAACATTGATGTAAGACATCAATTTTTGAGAGATCATTATCAAAAAGGTTATATAACTCCTGAATTCATTGGCACTGAATATCAGTTGGATGATATATTTACCAAACCATTAAATTCAGAGAGGTTAAATTATATCAAACATTAATTAGGAATGATAAATTTTTCCTAACAGTTTAAAGATACATCACTGGTATAGACCTAACCATTAGAACCTCACTATTAGTGAACCTCATCGTTTGGAATCCTCACCGGTATATGTTAGCGTTAGTTTGTGCTGTTTTAACCTTCGTGTTTTTTAGCCGCTGGAATATGTATCATTTGTATTTTATTTATTTTGTTTCATTTATTTATAACTTTATTCCTAAATGATAAAAAAAATTTCTGAACCTCATTTCAATCCACCTCGAACCCTTTAGCTTCAAACCTTAGCTCCTAAACCTTCGTTTCTTTCGAACCCTATGCCTAGTGATTCATAGAATGGAAAGAGTAAAGAGACTGGCAGTCTGTCGAGAGGGCGATGAGCCAAATGCCACGATACTCAAAGGAGAGTCTAGTGGTGGTAGTGAAGTAAAGAAACCTATAAAATTGCGTCTCGTTAGAAGGGAAATAGTAGTTGAGAAAGAGCTATGCACAGAATGGTTGATAACCAGTAATTCATTTATTATAAGAGTTCATGAAGAGAAGGAATGGGTTGAGTGCTTCTCAAACACAATGGACCATACTATCCTAAGTTAGTAAAAGATTTCTATGAGTTTCTCAAATGTGAAAAACTGGATAATGAGAATCAGGTCTACTAATTTTTTAATGGAATGTAAGTTTCATTCTCCATAGAGGAATCGGCTGATTGTCTGAGGGTAGCCCATGAAGGTATCTTCAATTTTTATTCAAATTATGTACCCCGTTTTTGTGATGTATTTGAGTATGATGTTGCCTTAGTTGAACTCACTAGAGATGGTACATCAAGAAAAGTTGTTTCTATAGAAATGGATTGTGAGAACAGATTGCTTTTTATGTTTTTCTAGCATGTTTTAAGTCTAAGTAGAGGATACTGTGAAAATATAAGGTTTAAAGACATTTATTTTCTATATCTTCTAAGACATGAAGTAAAATTGAATCAGTGTAGGCTGATAATGGTACAAATGGAAGATATCACTAGGCCGAAATAATAAAAAAATTCCTTTTTCTTTTCAAAGTTGATATCTTTAATGTTTAAAGTAAAGGGAATAGATGGGTCTCTAGAAGAGACTGTAGTTGTGAAGGAAAACTACTGTGTCACCAAAACCATTTGAAAATACATGAAGATTAACTATAACCTATGGAGAATAGAATGGGTCAGTGATGAAGGGAAGTTGTATGAAAAGTTTAATCATGTGGACGATTCTTTCAGACCAAAGGATGTGAGGGATCCAGGTCTAGAACCTGATGAAGATAAACCTGTATATAGTAATGAGGATACTGATGAGGAGGACACTTCTGTGGATGACAGAGGTGATCCTAACTTTCCACCTATCCCTAATTCTCATGCCATATCATATGGGGATTCTAGTCCTCCAGTTTCTTTTTCAAGGAGAGAATCACTATTAAGGGATAGTGAAATTGATGAAACCAGTATAGAGGAGGAGGATCTACCTAAGTTAGATCATGAAGAAACCTCTCTTGAAAGTGAGAGTAGTGCTGAAAAAGAAGAAAGTTTATCTACTACTCGATCTCCTTTTAGTCCAGATGATGATGGAATAAGTACTGGTTTAAGTCTCAGTCCCCTTATTGGAAGTTCTGTTATGCCAATTGATGATGAAATTGTTGTATATGGACATGAACTGGCTCTAGAAATACCTAAGGATAGTGAAGCTAATGCTGATGATGTTGTAGAAATGATAGTTGATGACTCTTATAAATATTAAGCATCCAATGAGGCTGCTGCTACTGCAGTAGATTTGGTGATGGAAGCTTAGGTTGAGGGGGAGCATCCTTTAAGGATAGGATCAGTTTCTGTGACCTATGAAGTGGAAGATTGGTCTGTGGATCCAGGATTTTTTGTATTGGGACTAGAATATCCTGATTCTGATAATGAGACACCCATTAGAAGGCATTATATGTCTTATGATATTTTCTCAGAGGAAGTTACTGCTCAACCAGTAGCTCCTATAGCTCTGCCTGAAGACATTCTGAGAAAAATAGATCATAAGGCACTGAAATCTAAATTGAAAACCTATTTTGTTGAAGACCTATGTATGATGTAAAGTTCTTTGGTATCTTCCCTGGGATGTATTTTGTCAAGTGTTGTGACAGAAGTGATGGATGAAGTAAAATAATGTCAAAATCTAGTTAAATGTTTATCAAATGTTGTTGACTCTCTAAGGAAATCTGTTTCTTCATTTGATACCTTCATGAGTTATAAGTCTAAAGTTAATACTGACATCAACTAAATTCTAAGTGTATTGAAATAGTTTATGGATGTGTTTAAATATTTTAAGAAGACTATAAAAGAGAATGTTAGTACTCAATATTTTGTTTTGAAAAAATTGATAAGTAATTTGACTCAGTCTTTCAAAGAAATAGTAGCTTTTTCTATAGCACCTCTTGGTGCGTCAAAAGTTTTAGTTGATGTGGAATAGTTTAGATCTGTGTTGAAGGAAGAACTTGGTCAAGTTCGTTCCATTAGCTCATCGGATTACTAGGAGATTACTACCACAAGGGATATCAGAAAAATCGTCCAAGATTATATGAGAGATGCTATTGCAGCCTAGAATGAAATCAAAGACAAAAGTGATTATTATTTTCAGAGAGTGTACACTATGCATCACCTAACCAATCATTTAATGATGCTATTATAGAATCTGAAACTACCCCCATCACTCAAGCCTTTAGAGAATAAGTTAGTAAGCTCATGGAGTTGACCTCTGCTTTGGACAAATTTATGGAGAACAAGGATGATTTCATGTATGCCATAGAGAGAGGGGGAGTTATCATTATAGATTTCAGGAATCTTTTACTATAATTCCCGCATGTGGAAAATATACATATCATCATGCCTCTTTCGTTACTTGCCATTGGTTCGGCTGGTTCCACACCTCAAATGAATCATACTCAGGCCATCAGAACCGTGACTCCTATTATCACACAGAAGAGTACTCATTACAGACTTGGAAGTGTTTCAGTAGTTTAACCACCTTTGATAATTACTGAAGTACCCAAGATTGCATCTCAACCAACCCAACCTTAGTCCTCTAATCATAAAGTTAATTCCCAATTTGACATCTATGAGGTTGATTGAATGGGGCTAGTGATTTTGATAGGTATCTTTGTACTTCTTGAATTTCTTTTGTACTATCGCATGTAACATTGTCATGTGAAATGAAAATACCGGTTTTATCTATACTTCTTTTATGCTCTGAATCATTTTTTCTCTTTTTTCTAACCACAAAGGGGAAGAAAAATTATAATATGGGGAGGAATTACAATTTTGAGAGAAATTACACTAAGGGGGATATAAATATTCTATTTCTTTTTTATTCTTATGTTTGTCCATAGTTTATCTCATATACATTTGAGAGTTATGATCTAAACACACTAAGAAATTCCATTAGATGTATTTTACTCTGATTCATTAATGTTTATTCTATATTATAATGCCATAATTTGTGATTATTAAAAAGGGGTATATTTTTGGACTCACCTGTTTTGATAATCTCAAATATGATTAGATATGTTCTGATAATACTAAATCATGCTTATCTATATAATAATTATGTTTCATAATTATGTCTTCATGTTCTAGAGTTAGTATGGTTGTAAATATAATCAAATAATATCATGGAATATATTAATCAATGTTTATTTATGTTTAACAATGATGAAGTATGATATTAATTAAATCTGGAACTAATCTGCATAGAACGGTTAATTTGTAAGCATTTAAGTTCATAAGTCACTAATAGTTATAATTCTGACTGATATAGATTATCTCATCAATATATGGTCACTGATATAGACTAGATCACTTATACAAGTTTACAGTTATACAAGTCCACTGATAGACTAAGTATACTAATAGACAAGGTCACTGATATATAAGATCAACAATACAAGTCCACTGATACAAGATACCGATATAATGGAGCTACCGATAGAGGAAGCTACTGATAGAGAGAGCTAACACTACCGATGATAGAAACTACTGATAGCATGGAAGAGCTACTGATAGATGTTCACCGTTACAAAGAGTTACTGACAAATGGAGCTACCGATACAAGGAGATACCACTACACATGGAGCTACTGATACATGAGCTACTGCTACAATAGATACCGTTACAAGTCTACCGACAGAGAGCTACTGATGGATGATGACTATTAACCAGTCACTAATACCTAGACTCTATACTTTTTTAATATTATTAATATAATGTTAATGGTCATATTTTCTTAATTCAACGCAACTGCTATTAATTAATGTGGGTTGTTGGCATGTCAGGGAACCGTAACTCGTACCTGTAAAAGGTAATCATTTCCATTTCTAGAGCTCAAGGAATAAAAGGAATATCGAGCTATTGGAGAAAATATATATATATATATGTAAGGAAGAACAAAAGATACATACGAGACACATACAAGAAGATACAAATGTAAATGCAGAGAATAACACATGAAGAACTCGAAGAACACTCATACACATCAAGAATAGAAGTTCAATGAGGAGGTTCAAGTGCTACAAGGAATACTCTAACATTCAAGTTGAACACCTATACTAGAAGTGAAGGAACAAAACCAAGACACTCTGTTTTCCAGACAACGTCCAGAGAAGGACTGAAAGCTTCATCTACTTCAATCCAAATGAGTCTAGAGCTACATTGACACCATACAAGAGCATTCTAAACTCATATTAATATTACTTCTATGTTGTGATCATTTTTATTACATTATGAGTAGGTTGTGTGCTTCTCTCTATTTGGACACCCACTGACTCCTAAGCTGAACTGGAGGATATGGAAATCCTCACACCAAACTCTTTCTGCATTTTTATATCCCACATAGAACTACAGTATAGGTATAAGGACCTGGACAGCTTATGTGTTGTTGTTGTTGCTTTCCCACATAGAACTGTGGGGGAGTTCTGAGGAACTAGATAGTTTGAATACTGTTGTAAACCCCGATCAAGGGTGTGGACCAAATTTATATATAAACTGTTTGAGAAGACTAAATCTCAGCTTGATACTGAACCTCTTTGTTAAAACTATTGTGCTTCTTATTTTTAGTTTAAACTATTTTCAATATTCTGATGGTAACTTCTTTGAAATATAAAACTATTTTAAAGTAACTCTGATAGTTAAACTGGTAAGTGTTTGTAATTATTTTGAACGAGTAGGTTAGTTTCAAAAGCTAACTTAATCTTCAGATTAAAGTTAACTGGGAACTAATCAATTTTGAGAAATTAATTGAACCTTTTCAATCTTTATAAATTTACTACAGTTTAACATGTTTTATGAATTGGGTGATTTCAATATAAATATTTTAAATAGAAATTTTTTAATATGAACTCAATTCACCCCCTATTGAGTATTCCACTGGGACAACATTTATTATACACTATTATTTACTACATCAGGTCCACCCAGATAGAATTCTATTTTTTTAATTAAATTCTATTTGATTAGAGATTCATGTGATATTATTCTTCTATAAAGTAATGTTCTTAGGATTATAGGAAGAAAGGATATGCTTTAAAAAACCCATAAGTTACCATATTCATTGGATTTTAAATAAGGGGGAGAAATATCTTTTGGGGATAATGAACATTGAGGTGAAACAATTGAGAACATATAATGACTTAAAAGAAATATGAATAAGTGTGAAGGAATTAGAAATAAATATAAAGAGTTATATTATTGTTCCCAAGATGGTGTGGTTTCATTTTTTATCATAATATGAATATGTTGTTATAAAATAAGTTATTTGGAGAAACATGAAAATGTTTGGGAGAAGATTTTTTTACCCAATCTGGAGCTGTATTATAAATTCAGAATGTGATTTTATGATATCTCAAACACCAAACATCACGAATACATTCAAGATCCTCGATAAATTTGTTCAATGGAAATAGTTGGTGGAACATGCTAGATATTGGACTGATTTTTTTCGATAGAGCACTATAAAGTCTATGTTGCAAAGTTCAAATATATGGTCATATGAATATTGATTTCTAAATTTATCTTTATCTGATTTAGAATGATCAGATAAATGGAAATATAAACTATATATAAAATTATGAATATAGATTATAGATTTTCAATTATATCAGATGAATTAGACCAATGTAGGGAATCATATGGAGTAATATATGAAGTTATATTGGAAGGATAAATATGAACATTTAATAGAAAGAGGTCAATGAATTTCTACCTGATAGAAAGGTATAAGTAGTTCAACCAGAAAAACTACCTTGATGTCCTTAGATAGAATGATACAATGGTATCATATGTAGATATAAAAAGGTTGATGGATGAACGTTTGAAATATGGTCATATATATTGGATGTATGAAGAAGTTTAATCAAATAAAGATAATCCAATCTTATAAGATCAATTAATGTTGAGTGCATTGGGATAGGGTTCCTAAAAAAGTATATTTTAACAATGGTTTAGGTTATAGAGAATAAATTTATTAGTCCTTCAGATAGAGGCATTTGATGTTTTGTTATTCAAATCCATCAGAGAGATGGGTTCTGATTATGAAATTTTAGAAAATGTTTTTTTATTGTTTGTACACTAAATAGGGGTTTTATGATATTTAAAAATAGTTTTTAATTTCATTAACTATGAAGATGTTGAGTTATTTTCTACAATGTACATAAATATAGATATTATTTAGTGGCTTTTTAAGAGATCATTATTGTCATATTTTTTAAAAGAACGTTAATTAATAAAGATTAAATTGATGTTTCAGAGAGTTTAATGGTTGTTAAATGATTTTTTAATTGAGCATTAAATTTAAAATATATCCCTCGTTTATTTCTTAATTTGCAGAGTAAGATTTTCTATATAATGTATTGAAGGGTTATCGAGAAGATTTTATTTAAACATAGGGGAATTAATAAAGTTATTGTGAGAGAATAGTGTGAGTTCCCAACCATGATCCTACATGCTAGAGGAGGAGAGGAAGAAGATGGATGTTCTCGATAAATAGATCCCCCCTACATAGAATACTTGATGGATGAAGTATTGAATGAAGAAGGTAAATCGTACAGATGTTCATCAAATATAAGAATATTGGATAGAGATTAACCCAATATATTGAATCAAATCAGGAAAATATGATGAGAAGTATCATATAGACATTTGAAGAGTAGTATTTCTTAAAAAGGTTTTTTAAAGATGATTTTTTTATATATGGGTCTTTCATTTACTAGGTCTAAGTTCTAACACTAATAGACTCTTAATATATTTATTGAATATCTCAAAGAAGTTGTACATATTATAAGTTAATCCCAATTACTTGTGGATAAATAATATATGAAGAATAATATAATTCTATAGTGGATAAACAAATAAAAAATAAGATCTTGTATCTGGGTTGTATAGCTAGTTTTTGAAGAAGATTGTGGATTGGGAGTATAAGTAGTTTTGTAGGTATATGAGATAAGAAGGAAATATTGGGTAATAACCAAATACAGTAAAAGAGTTTATTTTTAGGGTATAAAACTGGGGTTAGTCAGATGAACGATTACTATTGTGTATAACAATTTGATTTTTATGCTTTTTAAATCTTATTAATCATAATAGAGAATCCATTTTAGGGAAAAATTGCATATATGGTAAACTTTGTGTCTTTATAATAAACACTTAATATCTCTTGTTTTTACTTCTCTAATATAATTACTATAAATTAGATGATTTTAAGAGATTATATTGAGGGAATTTTGAACTATACAATTATCAACAAGAATAATTTAAAGGGAAATAATACCTAAAATAAACCACTCATTTAGCCTTACTCAATGGTTTATCTTATTAGGGAACTACATAAATTAAATATAAAATACTTTGATGTCTAATTATTCTGTTACAAGGATATAATAATCAATTCATATCAATTTCCCAACAGTCATGGGAATCTACCTCAAAATATTTCAAGGGATCATGGTCATCCTTATGTAATTTTAACTATGAAATGTTAAGTCCTAAATGGTATGATAGAAGGTATGTTGATCAAAAAATCAATGTTAGATAATTCATTATTTTATTTTTTATCTAATAAATCATTTATATCATGCATATTTACAAAGAACATTGAATATTTCCTTGATACATTATATAAGGAGTTTCCAATAAAAATACCTAGTAAAAATATTACTCCAAACTGGGTATAATTAAATGTGTCTATTAAGATTGATAATTATTATCTAATTTCAAGAATGGTTTTTATATGATCATGACACAAATTCTTAATGTTTGTGTTATGATTTTATATAATTTCAACCATTATTTACCTTTAATTCATAATAAATATTTTAAATATTGGACAGCTTTTGATTCTATAATTAAACTATTAAAATGATTTTTCCATTATTTCAAACTATTTAATTACTTTTTTGGAATATATGGGGATAAATACTCTGTTAATTTAGTTGTGTTTCATGATTTTTATAAGTATTTGGTCTGATTGATGGAAGTGTACAATAATAAAATTATTATGTCACAAATCAATGAAGATAATGGAGAAGTAGCTTAATACATAACAATATTATACTATATAAGGGTGCATGTGAAATATTGGAGTTGGGGAGATGAAAACATTGGTAAAGAATAATATTATTCAATGACTATAAAATGGAATATTTTCTTATCAATGTAGTTTAGTAGAATTTGTAAGGTCGGTCATTATGTTCTTGACATGTATTGAATTGGCCATGGATTCCATTCACACGGATCCCAAACTGCATTTCCACAATGTTATATGATAATTCCCAATCCCTGAGGGTTAGAAACTAGTGTCTAGAAATCACAGGAATCCCTTTTGAAACAATTTTTCCCAATATTAGAGAAAAACGACAATGGATATCTACTGAGACCCTATAATGGACTATCATTACATTAGAGATCTATGAAATATTTATAAATAAGAAAATAAAGTGAAAGAACATTCCAAACAGTTTATAATCAATAACAATTGTATATCCCATTTTTATAAATATAAAACATAATCCATAAGAATAATGATTAAACATGACATAACATTATACAAAAAAAATTAAATAAGATATAAAAAGGTCATCCTGGAGGATACAACACTAACAAAAATAAAAATAACTACAAACCACCCCAATCCGAACCCAAAAACATCTCCATCCAACCTTTGGTTTCTCACCACTACCCAACTCACCCCACTATAGCCTCAAGAAACAAAACATGAATCCATTTGGACACCTAGAACCTTAAATAGATAGGTGTAAGGTAAATATCCCAATAAGTCACCTCCTTCAAGGACTATATATTTATTTTCATAAGGAAACTATTAAATTATAGTTTAAAAATATGAATAATAACTATGATTTCAAATATAATCATGTAGAAATAATTATCAAGTTCAAATTCACCTCTCAAAACGTTCCACATTAAATAATTAAAGAAAAAATTCATGCTTTGAAAAAATTTCCACCAGCCAAATCCATTCCAAAACTACACACTTATTAATATTTCATGAAAAAAAATTCATGAAATGAAAACAATTACTTCATAAAAATTTTACAAGATAAATCACTCATTAAACTGAAATACATATTTTAAAATCCACATTAAAAAATCACACAAGATTATTTAATTTCAAAATAATTTTATCCAAACATCCTTGAAAAAAAATTCATAAGTAAACAACCCAAACTGACACATGTAAATCATAACAACACAGACATCACAATGTCACAAATAATATCACAAATATTAGCCATATATAGATTCCCTAACAATGTAAGAAAGGGGAATTATACAATCAATCATTAAATAGAAACCACTAATTTAAAATATTAATAAAGAAAATGAATCTTTCATGTGATTTAACCTAGGATCTATAACATGAGATGTGTCTTAAATTATCAAATTATCTCATGGACTAAATACTAGTATATTACATGTACAAACAACAATCTATCCAACTATCCCACACAAGCCCTGTGGGGATGAAACATCCCTCCTAGACCTAGTTTCTACCACAACTTGTGGTCCACTAATAGTGTTTGAGCTAACTAGTATAACATACTTATAGGCCTCCAAGTTATTCATAATGTTCCCATGACCAAACAATAAGTGATTTATGTGAAAATTCAAGACAACATTAATGTAAAATGCACAATATATTACTCTCCCTCACTCCAAACACCCTCATTATGAACAGACCCAAATATATCATACACCCATAGTATAAAAAAGAAAAATTCCCACACATGGGTAAAAATAGACATTACATAGTGATAAACAACCCAACAAAGCATAAAAATCAATAAGAAATAAATAGGGGTCTTTCACAACCACATTTACTACCAAGGTTCCAAATGGGAAGCTAACACCAAAACATGGGTTAGAATTCAAATTAATTTTACATTTCAAAAATAAGAAATTAAAAATCCTTATAGATCCATAGAAATAACACATACTATTAATAAATTTCAAGGACACCCTTGAAACATGGATTTTTTTTCTTTGAAATATAAAACAATGTGACATTCCATCCATTCACATCGAATTCATTTAAATGAATCCATTAAGAAGTTTTCACAAGGGAAATACCACACATTAATTTAAAAAAACATTTTAAATTCATTAAATGAATCGTTTAAAAAATATTTTGAGGTCCACGCAACAATTTAAAAAAAAATTATAGTTTAAAACATAGTTTCCACTCTATGAAAACCATAATAAAATCAAATTCCATCATACAATATTTTAAATAATTTCCAAATCATAATTTTAATTTCATGAATTTTTATCACATAAAAACATTCCATTTCAAACAAGAAAATATGGAATTAAAAATATAAACCCTTTATACAATGATTAAAATGCATGCAAATGGTTTCAAATTGTCACATGTATATCACATATATTCCCACATTCAAAATTTATTTATAATGAACAAGAACACATTGAATTCAAAAATAAAACAATTTCATAAAAACTCCTAACCTAAATAAGTGAAAATTGAGATGAAATAAATTGAATTTTTTTTCTTTCATTAATGAGATCCCAAACAAGGATGGATACAACATCTATGAACCTTACACAATAAGACCCATAACATTATATCTACCCAAAACCCTAAAATCTTACAAAATAGTTCTAGGTTTCATGGGAGAAGACAACACCAAGAGTAAATGGATAGGGAAAGGGAAAGGAGTGAAAGAGGAGAATATTTACCATAGAATCAATTGCAATGTTCTAAAGGGGAGATATGAATCAAGACATAAGGATATTGGAGTTTATCCTTAGGATTCCAATGTTCTTCTAATTCATATGGTGGTAGAAAGGGAGAAAATACTTAAAATCAAATAGGGAAAAAAATTTAAAAATCACGGTTTATATAATTTTGGCCTGGGAAATTTTTATATCCACATGTTTTACCAAAGTAGACACAAATTGTGTATTTTCCACTATTTGTCCCTAAACCAACTATATTGTTTTTGGGTTATTTCACATCGTTATGCCTAACATTGTTGGTAAATTATGTAACACATAAAAATGCAACAAAACCCAAAAAATTTGACCAAAAAGTAATTTGGACTTTGAACAACCCAATATAATTTAAAAAACAAATTAAACACTAAAATGACATGCGGGTACCACAATTATCTAAACCATGATACTTTCTATACCTAGAAAGTTCACGGTAGGAAATGGGAAATAAAAATATAACCATAGATTCAAATAGGACCTAACCAAAATAATTTATCAACCTAACCCAACCTCAATTCCAAACAACCACAATAATCCAAATGATTGAACCAATCATCCATGAGATATTTAAAAGTATCCAAGTTCAACTGAAATAAAAACCAAAATAAATAATCCCTAAGCGTTATGGGAGACCTAACAAGGTCTCCCCTTCATTTAAAATCCCTTTATCATAGTGGAACCCAGGGAAACTATTTAGATATTCATCCTAAAAATAATTGAGAAACCATGATTGAGAATTGGACTAAAAAAAGTACTTCGAAACTCAATGAAGAAAGGATGTGAAGGTTCTAGGCATAGTGAAAATACCTCACTGGATGAAATAACCATAATGGTTTTTTTGATTCAATGGATCTTTTAAAAAAATTCATGATGTAAACATTATGACCAATGAAATTTTCCACCTAATATTGACATAAGAGAACCCAAACCCACGAGAGGATATTTTTGTATTAAATAAATAATTATTTTATATTATAGAAAAAAAATGTTACATCATGTTATGAACTATATCAGATGAAGTTATTGATTTTTCAAAACCCTTTCTCGATTAACTCTACTATGTAAGGAGGATCCAAGTGTTGAATCCCTCATGTGGTGATCCACATGTTATCTTATGATATCTAAATGAAACTGATTGATTATCATGACCCAACATGATGGTTTAATAAAATTTTATTATTCATCTTGATCACTATAATATCTATTGGCCTTGAAATAATTTTTTAGGTCAAAATGACAAGATAAAGACACGATAGGAGGGATTTTTTCCTCATAGAGAATTGAAAAATTTAAAAAACCACTTTAAATTAAAGTGATTATTTACTTATCTCTAAAAAGGTGAGAATTGAAAAATAATTAAAGAAAAAATAACATAATTTATGTATAGTGGTTCAAGGAATAGAATTCCCCTAGTCTACTCTATAAACACTCTACTCCATTATCTTGATTATTTTCATTACAAGGTCCTGTTATCTGGAGACCTCTACAACTCAGTGTAGGTAGTTTACACCTTCACAACAATAATTTTTCAAGGCCTTAATATTTATTTATAGGGAAATAAAAATTCCAAATCTTAGTATGGGAAATAAAACTTCACTGTGATTGAGTACGAGAAATAGAAACTAAAACAGTAAATAGATTAAGATGGAGAGTTTGAATATTGGGTCAACTCATAGTTTCAGCAGCAACTGGCTAAAGTAAATTATCTTCAATAAATAATAGTATAAAAATATTATTCAGTGTAAATATGTATTAATTTAAATAGTAGTCGATAATATACCAAGACGATAATCAAATATGATTGTCTTTAGATTGTACTTATGATAAGTTCATGGTCAAACTACAGTAAAATATTAACATTGAAATATGGTAGTAGTAATAGCTGAGTTGATCAAATAGATAAGATTCAAAAAAATTATGTGTCCAAATTATAACTCTAGAGGTGAAGACACTTTATTATTTTTAAATTAACATCTATCAGTTTAGAAAAATAAACTCTTTGTATTTAACATGAAATTTGAATTGGATCATGTCAAATAGATTCAACAATATCAGAAGTAATTCATGATTATTTAAATTTAAACCATTAAAATAAAAATTTTTACTTCCCTTATTAATAGAATCAATTTCATATATTGAAAACAATACTTTAATTTGTTCATTAAATAGCTTAATAGATATATTTAATTCACGAAAGATTATTGTAGAATACACAAAAATAATCTACAACCAAAACACTGTATTTGATGAAATAAAAATCAGGGTTTCTCAATATAGTGATAAACTCTTAAAGTATGGTTTATAAAAAAATTAAGTACAATGAATCATACATTTTTTCTTCGACATAGGGTTGATTCCAAAATTAGGGTTCTTAGTCCATATATTCATTCCAAATGTACAGTATGAAATTATGGTTTATTACCGAAAGTTGGGTTCGCAAACTATAAATTCTTCTCAAAATGTACAGTATAAATAGTTTTTCTATACATTATAGAAGTACAAATGTGATATTTTATATTTTGATAAGTCCAATAAACATTTATTTGTTTAATGTATGAAAATTATTTCTGAAAAATGATTATTCCAATAATTATTATCCTGAGATTCAATTAAAGTTACTTAATTAGTTTAATAGATGTGTGGGTTTGTGACCATCAAAATCATATAGAAATTTATGTAATTTTTGGATTGAAACATGAAAAAAATATCCCCCTTTTTTATGATTACAAATCCCATAAAAATAATACTTACAAAAACACGGATAAGAAAAAAAAATTACAACTTTGAGACTACGCTTCACAAAAACTTATCCGATATAATTTATATTTTCTAACAAATATATCATAATTATTCTCTAATAATTAGAAAATTTTACATCTCTCCACATACATTTATCCCATTTTGTGGCATCAAAGATAAATTAATATAAATATTAATTCAAATTTGACATAGAAAAATATATAAAAAATTATGTATACTAGGAGAAACAACAATAAGTAAAAAAACTCCTAAATATTTAGATTTTAAAAAAAATATTTTGGATTTGATTTAGGATAGGATATCATAGAAACAAATAATATAATGTTTTGGAAAAGTTTAATAGTTCATCATCACTCTCCAAACATTAAACTCTTTTACTCACAACATCAAGAACTCTCGATAACAGTTCTATTTTCCTTTGAATATATGCAGATATTTGATGTATATAATAAGATTGGAACTATTTAACTTAAAAATCCTTTAGATAATTTAGATCTGAATCAGTAAAATATTAACATATCATTTAATATTTTTCACTAACCATTTTCACTTCAAATACATCAAAATATTCTTATGAAATTATGATTTCATACAAATTTGATACATCCATGGAAGAGTATGAAAAAATAATTTTTTTTTCAAAGGATTTTCCTATATATTTAAAATATTTTCTAGACTGGTTGATATCATTATAAACCTTTACTAATTATTAATTCAATATATCAAACATCAACATAAACTAAATATAGGTGATTGTATCACTAACTATTTGAGATGATTACACTTTTGGTTTGTCAAATCCATGGATTTCTATACATTTTCTAGAATATTTTTCTATGAAATTCTTAACAAAGTAAACTGATAGTTTAGAAAACAATAGTATTAACATTAAGAAAATACTTTCCCAGCTTACAAAATTCCTTTAAAACATTTTCTAAACAACAAAAAGGGATCAAAAAGACCAAACCTTGACCTGTTATCTTTTGATAATATAATTTCACTAAGATTGAATTCATAGGTTTATTCGCTCCACTCAATCTGGATTCTTAAAGAATATTTCTGTTTTTCATTTCAAATAAGGAATAAAAAAGGTTTGAGAGGTTTTGAGAAAATATTATGGTAAAAAGAGGCAAATAACGGTATAATCCTAATAGTTTTTAGGTGACCATTCAGATTATCAATCCAAAATATAGTGTAATCAATTATAATTTTTTAGTTGAAAAGACTGTTCAATGTAAGAAAGTGATTTTGAAATAATAACTTTATGTAATTTTATAATATTTATGAGAAAAAGAAATTTTCAAATAAAACATGATTATTGATATAATAGATTAATTAGGAATATATTTTTTCATTAAATAAAACTAACTTTATTCCTTTAATTTAAATTAATATAAGCAAGTACCATGTACTCCCCCTGAATAATAACTTCTCACTAAAAACTAGGTTTAAGAAGATATATGAAATAACATTTAACAAAATAACAAAATAATAAAAAATTTAAACATATTTTAATACTTTATAAATTTTGTTACATGTATTAACATGAAATTAAATAATCCATAAAAATTATACATTATGTAACCAAAAAAATAAATGGTTTTATTCATAAAATAATATAATAGAGTGAGAAAAGATTTAATAGTTTAAGATTAAATGAAATACATCCTAAAAATTAATAGATCTAAATTTTAGGATATTTTCTTTTAAATAACAAACAACTTCAGAGTTGATCAAAAAAATTGAATAAATCATTCATATATGTAAAAATATTGTTTAATGAAATATATCTTCAGAATATCAAACACAAGTTCATTTAGTTACCAATATTATTTTGGGTCTCGAAGTGATAAAAACCAAAAATTTAGGTAACCAAATATAATTTATTTTAGAAAAGACTCAATCATCAATTCTAGATAATTATTTCCAATAATGAACTTTCTTGGAACCAAAAAATTAGGTTTTATAAAATGGAACTCATCATCATAACGTCTCGTTATTCCATAGTGAAAAACTTAAACAATATATATGATCTTTCTTTTTAAACCAATAACAAAATAATTTCTATATTATTTTGGTTTTTCTTTATTACATCAAATCATAAGATTACACTTATTTTTATATCTATTTTTACCCAAAATTAAATTCAAATAGGTTTCTTTTTCAATAATCATTTTGGAGGCTTGTTTTAAAGTATTTAATTCATATACTAGTTCCATAATTTTATTTTTTTTATAAAATAAAAGAATATTTAGAATAATTAGATCTTAAATTTTCATTATTTTATGATAAAAATTATTTATTATTCAAAATAACATCATAAGATTTTATAAATGTTATATATTATTTATTTTAATATTAAAATTTGTCTTAAATAATAAAATTTTATTTTTAAGTACATTATAATAAAAATTACTTGAATAAGAATTTTGAGAGTAAAAAGATTGTACGTCATAAACATGGGTTATAAAAAATGGATATACCATTTATGTTTCATGATTAGCTAAAATTTTGGCAGTAAATTCATCACATGAATTATAAGAAGTTCTCCAGCTATCCTTCATAACTTTATTTTGTTATATTTTATAATTGTCTTTCCTTTGAGCTTTAATCACATGGCAGATAGAGCTTGTGTGACCTTTTTCCTTCCATTCATATGATCTATCTTCTTTATTTAATTTCATAGTTCTCTTGTTGTATAGTTTTCTAATAATTTTAGAAAGATATGATAATTATTTACTTGAATCGTGATATCCTAAATCAAATGATTAATTCATATCAGTTTTGAGTGAAACATCTAATTTTTTATAAATATTTTATTTTTACCTTTGTCTTGTATCTTAGATTGATACATCATCAAGTTAATAATCAGTTCTTTCATTGTTAATTATTTATCTTGGGTGTATTGATTAATAGTAGTTGATAGATAATTCCACTTAAAGGGTAAGACTCCAAGTACATTTAAATATTAATCTAGTAGTTTAAATAGAAATTCCATGGAAGAAATATTGTTTACTTTATTTTTTAGACATTATCAGTTCCTTTATTGAAAATACAAATGGTTTTCAAAATATCATATATGGTAGCACATTAATAGACTCGATTAAATTCCATAAATCCTAATCCATAAAAAATATTATCCATGTCTCATGAATTCTGATTATATAATTTCTCTTCACCATCATTCCATCCTTTCATATCTTATTTGGAGATTTCATAAGGAATGATTACCTTTAAGAAAACTTTTATTCTAAAATTTTGTATATAAATAATCATTTGTGATTTCTAAAAACCATAATAATTTCCATTAAATAAAGAGGAACAGATCATCGATATACCTTCACTAAGTTCATTCACTTGGATTTATCTTCATATGGATACATAAATTTGACTCATAAAATCCAAAATAAATATAACCACTTTCTCCTAGAATTTGATACCACTTATTTGTATCATTTAGAAACAATAAAATGATCAAGGATTACAAAAAATGAAATATATTAATTGATCCTTTACTATAAAACCAATTCTTGGGTTGATATGGAAAATATGAAGACACAATAGGGGTAAATTGTGTTCCTTTATGGACATGAAAAACTTATAACATCTCTCCTGAAATGAAAGTTATTATTTCATTCTCCATTAAAGATAAGTCAGCAGTGAAAAATAAATAAATAAAATAACACCAAAAGAGATCTATAGTGCTTTAGGGCATAGTTATCCCCTATTCCACTTCAAAAATTCTCAACTCCATGAGCCTGGGGTTTTGAAATAACATGTCCTCTTATTCAGATACCTCTACATTTGTGTTCAAAAATTTGACAACTTTACAACATGTCTTTTAAAGGGTCTTTTGGATTTTTTATAGGGAACTGAAATATATATAGCTTAGTATGTGAAGCTAAAACTACACCACAACTGTGTATGAGAAGTCAACACATCTCTTATAAATAGATTAATAAGAAGTGGTTGAATACTTATTAGTATCATATTTGAAATGGTAACTGAAAAATTAAAAATATCTTTAATAAATCATAGCAGAAAAACATTCTTCAATTTAAACTAGAATTGGGATAAACAATTTTATAGAAAACACCAAGAAGATGATCAAACATGTATTTACCCAAATTGTATATCTGGTAATTTCTTTATCGAACTATTTAAAAATATTATCAAAGAAATATAGCAGATGCAATGGTCGAGTCTATTAAACAAATAAGAATAGAAACATGTATGTCTCTAAAGTGTATTTACAAATGAGGTGACACGTTATTGATTTAAAACCCATATCTACCACTTTAAGAAAAGAAACTCTAAATATTTAACATGATGGGAAAATTTCATTAGGTTAAATAGGTCCAGATATATCATGTGATGAATCATGATATTTTGAATTTAAAACATTCTATGAATGTTTTAACTTAAATTATAAATAATAGTGATTTAATACATTGAATATGATCATTTTAATAAGTCTTTAAATGGCATTAAAAAGGTATTTAATTATAGTAGGGTTGATGAACCACATTTTTTTTCCTAAGATGTAGGGTTTCTTTCAAAAGTAGGGTTCTAGATCCATACATTCATTCCAACTATAGGGTACAAAATTATGGATCCTTAATGAAAGTAGGGTTCACAACCCAAATATTATGTATAAAATTTTGGGTACAAACTATGTTTCATTATCTTTTATAATCATGTCTAGAATACTTTATACTTTCAGAAATCAAATAACCTTCCTCTAGTTCAATGTCTAAAATGATTCTAGAATAAAATAATTATTCTAGTAATTATTATCAATAAATTACCTTAATATAACTTCATTAAAAAATAGATCTGGGTGATTTTATTCATATATATCAATAAGAAATTATAAAAACTTATTAGATCAACTCACTCCTAACATTATTCACATTCTTGAGAGAATAAGAGAAGGAATATTATTAAAGAGATTTTTGTTGTGCACAACCATTATAAATTCATGATTTTTAGATTAACCATGCACACAAGACAAAACCATATATTTATAAAGCTTGGGTTTATGTTAAAATATTTTTTAATATCATATTAGCTCTTTAATAATATAATAATTATTAAAAAAACCTCATGATATATAATAATAATGTTATTATTATTATATTATATTGTATGTTAACTTGTAAAATGATAAATACTATTTTATTGGGTTCTAACTAAATATTTTTAACTAAAACATATCTCTATACACTCCATATCCTTATAATTTATAGATCACATAAATAAATATTTCATTAATTAATAAATATTTTCAATCGATAGAACATAAATAAAATTATCTTTTGATTTTGAGAATAATATGTTTTCTATTAATTTAATTCAATTAGAATTTAATAAAGATTAGTGAAAACACATAGTGTGTGACCCTCAAGTATTATTTCACATTGGCGTTAGGAAGTCTTACTTAATGTCCATGATTACTATTTAGAAATTAGTCAAGGAACTCAAGAGAACGAACTTTAGGTCACAACCCAGACAACCATATATTAACACTCACTGGTAATATAATCTCCTTGTCATAATATCTCATCATGAAGGTTTTATATTTTTTTCATTAGTCTATATACTTGATAATTATTTATTTGACTATCTGGAAAAAAAATCAATACACAATGTCCATGGAATTTATTGAAATAATTATATATCAATCAAAGGTTCTATATATCAACATCCACAAAGATGGAAGGGAAAAATTTCCCTCATCTTATCTATTAATAACACATCACTTGTGACACAGCTAATGTATCCATCATCACCATAAAATGTTATCATCATGAATTTTGAAATACATCTAAGTGTGTGATTCTTTGAATTCATTAATAATAATCTCATATTATAAGGACCAATACGCACACACGTAGATAGGAATGTCAGATGGTGCCAAAACATGTTGAACTTATATTAGTGGGTCTATTATCATAATCTCATATCTTGGATATTACCAAGTGTGATCTTCAGGAGGAGAAGTCACATCCACATATGAATACTTGGACCTGAAATACATCATTATGTATTTCCCATCCTAGTATATTATTCTACCATATAAATGTATTTAAGAATACCATTGTGGAATTATAATTTTCTCATCGCAATGGGAACCATTATCACCTTATAAATGTGATAGATACCCTAAGACATTATTAAATTAATGTGATATAGAACAGTAAAAAATATATAATAACATAGTTTATTAAAATTCAATTCATTGAATATACATGTAATCCAATGTGATAATAGTGGGATTTACAACATCAAATCCAAAAAACTAAAAATTGGACTAGATCTAACTACCAAATAATTTAATCTACTGGACCACAGAATAGAATCATGTTTCTACTGAGTTTATGATATTGTTAATGGGCTCTATATGTTGTCATATGTGGATATTCTGATCATTTTGACGCCAGCTATTTGAGAGAGTACCTCATTAGATGATAATTCGAAATTATTTTCTTGATATACTAATGTGACCTTGGATACTTGATAAGGATCACCATTGTAGTATTATAACAATAGGTTATGATGTGATCTTTACTTCTAGGTATCACATTAAGATCATCGAATAATTTTTGTATCCTTACTACTTCTTTAGATTCCTTATAATCCACAATATACTCAAAATCTACTATAGAATCTATAACCATACCTTTATTTTCAATTTTTCGACTCACAACATGTCTAATTAGGGTTAATATTTACCCTCTCTATGATTTTAGATCTCCTTATTCTGTATGGAAATTAGAATCTACATATCCATCGATTACTACTTCCTCTTCTCATATATATACTAAGAATATTTACTTAGTAATCCTTAGATTCTTAAGGATAATATTGACATCCATCTGAGGGCGGTCAACTGGGTTAGCTTTATATCTTACAAACACAAAAATGGCATATATAACATCTATCCTATTACAAAACCTTGCATACATGACTGAACTAATCAAATATTTATATGGAATCCATGATATATTTTTTCATTTATCATGTGTTTGAGGGCTCATTTACCAAAAAAGATGAATTCCATGTGACATCGAGAATAATTCTATCTTGTATTGTTCTATACTTAATATTTTCGTTATTTTTTCAATACATGTACCTTGACTTAGTCCACATAACCTCTTGGATATATAATGATTTATCTTTATTATAAGAATATATGATGCTTCTCCTAAACCCTATATAGTGACACATTTATTTTACTAGTATTTAACATATTGTAATACTAGTATTTTATTTCAAATAAGTAGATTTTCAACCATGTATACTATTAAGAAAACAACCATAATCCCAATGTACCACTTATAGACACAAGTATCTCATTCATTCTATATGAAAGAAAATTCTTCTTTGGATTTATCAAATTTAATACTCTATGATCAAGATTCATTCTTTAAACTATAAATAGATATCTATAATTTTCATACCCTGTTGGAATCCTTTAGATTCAAAACCCCTTTAAGTTATTTTATATAGATATCTTCCAGAACGTTTCCAATAAGGAAATATATTTTGAAATCAATTTTATAAAACTAATAGTCATAGAAACCAATATTGGAATGTAGATTTCTAATGGATTTCAATATTGAATATTTTGAAAAGTGTTTGTTATAGTATATATCTTGACACAGTTTGAACCCTTATGCAACCAGTCATTCCTCTTAAGTACTGACTTATCCATCCATTTCCTATTTCTTATTTAATTATTATTTAAAATTAATAGTATTAATATCCACCTAAGGATCTACCAAAATCAATAAATTGTTTTGGTACATGGAATCTGTTTTATAATTCATAGCCTCTTGCCACATGTAAACTTCTCTAACACTTACTGATTCCTTATAGGTCAAAGTATCATTATTATACACTAATAATGAGTCACCAAACTCGATGACTAGAAATAAATATTTTCATGGTTCTCTTTCCACTCTTATACTACTACATAGTATCTTTTTCTATAAAACATCTTCTTATATAAGGCTCATTGGAATATTCTCTTGTTCAAACCCTTGTGTACTTTGAGCGTGGACTTCATCAAAGTATTTCTTGCACCTGCTATCTATTTTAGAGATATGAAACTTTTAAAACAACATGGGGAATAATTCAATAATAACCTTTTATCTAAATGACTGTATAGGTAATATACCTTTATTTTCTTATTATATATTATTTGGATACACTTTGTACCTCAAGGTGTGAGTTTGTTTCCTAAAGTGTCCATAACAAATGTTCACAGCACTGTGCATGTAAGGATGACAGAACATGTTTATTTTCACTCCATAATTTCTTTGGAATTATGATTGATGGTTTAGTTATCACTCTGTTAAATATGTATTTTTCTATTTGTAACATGTTTCCCTTAAAGAATAATGGAAGAGTTTTATGACTCCTCATTGATCTCACCATCTTTAAAAAGGTACATTTCCTCCTTTCACAAATACGGTTCCGATAAGGTGTATAAGGAGAAGTGAGTTGATATCGAATGCCAAACACCCATAAATAATAAATAATGTATTGGATATGATTTTAACTACCACATACTGAGTGGATTTTCATAATATTCTTAAAAAATATATTATCAACATCATTATTGTATTCCTTAAATTTATCAAATGAATCTGACTTATACCCCATTAAGGTTACATAAAAATACCTACATAAATAATCATTAAAAGTTATAAAGTATGATTACCTAATAATTTATTCAAATGGAAATTGTTCATAGATAAAGTTATGAAATAATTCCAGAATCTCTTTTTCCCTTTCACATTTTCCACCAAATAGATATTTGGTCATTTTTTTGTAAATATATGTGACATAAACCAAGTGGTTTTAGTTCAAAATAATATAAATATATGTTTTGGTGAAATTTATTCAAATAAATTTTTTTTAATGACCTATTTGATGATTCTATAGTTGGTTGTGTAAATATTCATGTGAATTGTTTTTTATCAATTTTCATTACTTGGTTCTTGTAATCCAATACATAAATAAGGGTTTTTTAAATGTGACTTTCCATATAAAATGTTATTATTCAAAAAGATGAAAACATTATTACCAAATTTGGAAATGAATTCATATATATTATGTATATATACAAAAATATTATTTTCGGTGATTAATAGATCATAATAAAATCCTTTCAAAACCATGATCATTATTGTTGAAAACATGAGGTTTTAGTCACTAATAGCTATAGAGAAAAGTTTACCACTATTGGATGATCATAGATCTACCATCCCATGGCCAATAATTCTGTGTCTATCGAGTTCTTGTACTTCAATACATATGCGAGAACTATAAGGTATATTTAATACCAAATTTTTAGAAATAGCTAAATTGAACTCAATAACCAACACACCAAAATCTTCCCATTGATTATTTGCCTTTGTGCATTTTCTCTTACAGGGCCACTTATTTAAACTTTTAAAACAAATAGTATCTTTCTCCCTTTCATACCCATTGATCTCTCTCTTCATGTAAGATTATTATGAAGAAGTTTTACACATAGATATATTTTATTGAGATTTCCTTTTATTCACCATAAGGACAGAAGGGTTTTCATGATTTATAACCATATCAACATGGGGAATAAGAGTTAGTAAATCTGGGATATACATATCAATGTTGTTCATGTTAAAATTAATAAGAAATATGGGGAATATTTTAAATAGTGGTGGAGTAATGAGATCGGTACACAATTTAATAGGGATCTAAAAACATAAAACCTCTAAACACTTGATGTAGCCAATGAGTTTGACTATGTGAGGTACCACTGACTAAATATCTCTAATCTTACTCTCAAAAATTATTTTTATGTCTCATACAATTTCTTTATTTCTCTATCCTATTATGAATCATGGATATTCATGAGCGTGATATAAGAATCCCAATCTTCATGACATTTAATAAGTTCACATGACATATATGAAATCATTAAACACTAAACATATACCTCATCGCTAATGTGTTTATCCTAAACATAAAAATATGAATCAATATCCTTGTTTATAGGATGATCAGGTAGTGAGGATTATAACATGTAAGATTTCCATTCTTAGTGCAATACATCCCAAAGGAATATGAACCATTTATAGAAGTCTCTACCAAAAAGGATATGGTCTTTATCTAATATTTTTCAAATTCACTCACTAAAAAATTGTAGACATATAATAATTCCAAACCATGTACCATCCAACTATAAATCATAAGACTCGTTACAATATCACACCCTTTCTATCCCTAAATACTATAAGCACTGGAAGGTTACATGAAACGTGTGATCCAACTACCATAACATTAAAGATAGACCTCCCACTTAGTACCAGAGTCCCCATGAACGATAAATAAGTGATTCAAGTGAACATACAAAGAAATATTAATGGTAAAGGACATAGATATAACACTCCCTCACCCCAACACCCTTAGAATGAATATCACTAAATATCTCATACACTCACGGTATAAATAGAAACATTCTCAAACATGGTGATCAACAAGTATCACATAGTGATAAATAACCCATACCAAGGATAAACAAATCAGGGAGAACTTAAGAGGGGTATTTCATAATTGAATTTATATCCAAGGTGTTAAATGGTCCATTAACTCCAAAACATGGATTTAATATTCGTATCCATTTTATATTTCATAAAACACCTCTTTAGTCATCTTTAAATATCCATTTAAATCATGCACACTTCATAGAAATTTTAAGGCCCCAATCTAAAACATAGGTTTTAATATTTTAAATTCAAAAAATGTGAAAGGATTTCTACTGTCTTCAAATTAATTTTAAGTAACACATTAAAGAAGTTTCCCAATAGGAAAACCACACATTTATTTCATACTAATATTTAAAATTCATTAAAGGATCCATTTTTAAATAATTATTTGGTGAACACATCACATAAAAATAATTTCTACTTTAAAACATATTTTTCATTCATTGAAAACCAAACCCGAATAAAAATACAACACACACCATTTTGAACCATTTCAAAATTCTGATAGGCATTTCCAAAATATTTATCACTTAAAATATTTCAATTTCCAAAATTAAATCATGGAATTCAAAATCGAAGCCATTCATGCCAGGATTAAAAAAAAATTGAAATACTTTCAATTTATCACATAGATATCACATATATTCACAATTTTAATAAAATATTATTTTGAAATCACATGAACACATTGAATTCCATAATTAAACATTTTAATATAGACACCTACCTTAAATGATGTATAATTGAGATGAAATCAATCAATCAAAACTTTTCTCCTTCATTGAAGAGAACCCAAAAAAAGTATGGAGATAGCCCCTATAAACCAAAGACACCAAAAAAACCCAAAATTATATATTATGAAAACACTAAATCCATCCACAATAGTTCAATGATTATTGGGGAAATCCATAACCATGAGAAAAGAGAGATAAAAGGTAAAAATAGATAAAGAGATGAAGATTTATTTTATTATCTATTAAAAATATCAAATGATATCCAAGAATCTATTGGTATGAGTGTCAAAACTCCCCATTGGACTTATAAGGTTTGGATGATGCATGTGTGGGATGAAATGTGTGAAAAAAGACTTAAAAATGTGGAGGGAAAATTAGTAAAATAACATTTTGAAGTGATTATGGGAAGTCCACATGGTATGGACACATAGTTTTCCCAACCATGAACTAGACAATACCTAAGATAAAGTTAACCACATTGTCTTTGGGGTTCTATACATTGTCATTCTAAACCATCAGGGAAAACTATTCAAAACTTATAAAACCTCTAAACTCTAAAATTACATCAAAAAAGTCAACATGACTCATAAAAACCTATGATAAGATAAAATGAAACAAATTAACTAATATTGTGACATTTGGGCTTCACATAAGGTGAATAGATCATCTTAGTATATTGTATTAGATGTTTTTTAAGGTTCATTTTTTTATGAAATGTTGAGGATATGAGGTAATGAAAATGATATTTTCTAATGTGAGTTCCCATTTTAATTATTAGTAGATGATATCTCATAGCAATGTGAATGTATTTTAATGATTTTGAAATATTATTAAAAAAATATTATACCGCTCTAGTAGTTAATAAACCCAATATTTATGTGAATTTAAATTTAAACATCTCAAATTAAATAGGGAATTAATTAAAATAAATTTTATTTTATATTGTCACCTAAAATCTGGTAAAATTACTTAAATTCTTCCATGTGGAAAACATCCCATGAATTGAGAAAGTATATTATAGCAGGAAGGGAATGATAACATGGAATATATGAGAAATAAAATTTTAGGTAATTTGTAATGTTGATTTCTACACATGGAATCCATCAAAAAAAGGAGGAATGTTTTACACTAAATCATAGGAGGATTCTAAATGCACCAAGGGAAAATTTCATGCAACAAAGTAAAAGGATTTTTTTAACTAATTGGGAGATCGTGATTCTAGGGACTGATTGATTATCATCTAAGTTATAAGAGAGTTGTTTTTGGAATATTCATCCTCCTTAACAAAAGGTGGGTTTGAATGAGGTAGGGGAGGAACTATTTATTAACATATTTTTCATGTATAAAATTAGTATCTAGTGATATAACACTAGACTATAGTGGTTGATCCAATGGTATTTCCATTACCCCTATTAATTAATTCTAAATTTAGTTTAAAATCTTATTATTAATCTTCATAATAGAGTTTCTTTTGCTTAAAAAATGTGGTTTTAGTTATTCATTTTACATAAAATATTCTTACATTGTTGTTTTCACTCCCAGGCCCCCTGAATATTATTTACTACACAATTTATTGAGGGGTGTGGAGATTGATTCAAGAGTTAATATAGATATATTATCACATGTATAAGAAATATTATGAAGGGTAGTGGTTATTATATTTATTTTTTTATCGTAAATTATAGGTTTAGGGTGATTAGTTTTGATATTAACTGATTAGTGTGGGAGAGAAGGATATTTTACTGGATGAATAATTATTTAACATGTATGTGTGGAGATATTTGAGGTTAAACCACTCTTTTAAAACAATATTCAAATAAACTTTTAATGTTTATTAAAACCAAAAAACATTATTCTTTGTTTTTAAAACCAAACTGAACTGAAATGATAAAAAATGACTGACTGATAAGACTCAACATCTCAAAAGATATCATTTTTAGCACATTCATTAAATTCTAATTGGGTTATAAATATTTTGGTTTTTATACTCAAAAAAATTAAGCATAAACATAACATCATTTTATAAGAAGGAAAACTAGGGTTGTGTTTTTCATTTATTAATTTTGTATTGATCGATATTTTTTTGAAAAATGATCAAGTATAGTTTTGATAACCTATTTTAATTTGATCTATAGGTTTAGAATACTTTAAAATTGAGAGTAAAGAATTTAAGAACCACTAAGGCAGTGGATATGGTGTTTATCACCATCCCATTGAATGAATATATATTCTCATATTCAACTTTATTAAGAATTTCATCACAAAGTAATAATATGGGAGAAAACTAAGTTCAACTGAATAAAAACTTTGATAAATTTATTTTGTGATAGTTATTTTACATTTAATCATGTGAGAAATATATCTCATATGAATTCATATTATCCACCACTAACTATTTGAATGTTTTAAAAATTTAAAATCAATCTTCTTCACCCTTCATTGTCCATAACATCATTGCTACCTCCCTCATCAATCCTTGAGGTTATTGTTTTTCCTATACCAATTTCTACGAGTGTCAGGTGATATTTAAGAGGTGGTCAATATTCTATTAGACTTAATTTTGTGGTTCTCTTAGCATATTCAATCCCTAAGGTGTTATTATTTCTGTATGATTTTATAGATGCAACAAAATAGGATTGTTTTTTTATCCTTTAAAGGATTTTATAGATCTATATTAATCAATTAGATCCATTTTTTAAAGTGTAATATTATTAATTTGTTTTTATACATCCAATAATTCTTTTTTTCTATGTTGATCAAGTATCTGGAGTCTGTGGATGGTAATATCATTATCTCCCTCTCTCCCTTTATATGGTTTTATTGTAGTGAAATTTTATAATAATTTATATTTATTTACAAAGTATGGGAAGGATCATACTTTTATTCATTCTTTCAAATGATTTTATTCTTAATGTAATCTATCTATGCTAGTGTAATAATCCATATTAAGCTATAGATTCTTAAGTACCCATCTTTTCCCATAATCAGATTTTGTTCAGCCTTGGTCTAAGGAATCTTAGGCTTGTTAGCGCAAACATTTTCTATTGTTTTTTTGGTTAATAAAGGTTAATTAAGTGATCTACATATCTTATGAATCTATTTGGTTGAATATTATAGACTTACATTTACTATTTGTATTCCTTATATTTCTAAATGTATTTGAGACTCGCTCTCATTTTTTCTTTGTGTGGAAAATGATACCTTAAAGATGGTTTATAAGTATCCTATTATAATAATATTCAATTATTCATCTATATGGATTTATATTAATTTTTCAATATTTAATAACTATAATATTATGTCTATATAAGATATTATCCAAATCAGATTTTGTTTGATGTTGATAAGATCATTTCTAAGATAGGTGTGTATGTATTGGTTCATACCCTCTTAGCTTGTTCATACATTTCTTATTTATTCTTAGATTCTACCCAATATTTGCTTCCTCTAGCCAATGTGGCGTGTAGGGGTTGTTCTAGTTTTCTAGATTATATTTCCCTTCCCATAGATCTTCCCTAGTTATTTATTTGGTGTATTTCTTCTCAACCTACTAATTATTATGAGGTTTTGCAAGTTCCTATGATCTCTGACCTGTAATCCATCATTTTTAAAAATTTCAAGGATTAATCTACATATTATCAAATTATGGTAACTATGGTCCACCCTATTTTTTTGGTTTTTAACTATTATTATTAGGGTTATCTCTACCACATTCACTAATAATTGGTCTTCTAGTCTTTGAAGGAGGTATTTGTATCTATGTAGAAATCATAGAGGTTGTTGGACCTAACTCAAATATAAAGAATATAATTCAATCATAGTATATTTATTATAATTAATATTAAAAGGGTATATCTTATTAGTATATATCGTCAGATCTTCCTCCTTTCTCTATCAAGGTGTCATTTCTAAAGGTTGGTTCTTTGGAGATTTAAGCTACAATGGTTTGAAAATATAACTCTTCGAGTGATCTGGTTATGATTGAATATCATTCTCCAATCACATTCAGTTCTAATATTATAATTTTGAATATGGATTATAAATAAATACTTTAATCCAATATTTATAATTTCTATTTTATGACTATTATATATTTTAGAAACATTAATTCACTTATTCATTATTTTTCTTCAAGGCAGCATTTAAGGTACTCTCTACATGTGAATGATAAATAATCACATCTAGATATTTTGGAAGAGAAACATTCATGTGGATATTTCTAATTATTTTTTCACAACTATCATCGTTATGTTGACATATTTATTCTATCCTATAATTTTCAAATTTTTAGATATTCAATCGGATGAAATGAATCATGGTGGTCTATGGGATGAACTCACATATTTCTACCTAGAATCACTCACATGGTTTATTAGTGGGGATTTCCACAATATTCATGATGATTCTGAATAAACAACTGGATGTTACTAATCTATAAGTTCTATTCATAATTTTAAATATTTATTGGATTTAAATAACTTGTTAGACTTAGGTTAGTCAGGTGATCATTATAAATGGTGCAATATTAATAAAAAGTTGTAGGATCTGAAACAACCTTGAAAAGTGTTTTCCTAGTTTCCAATAATAATTCTTCTTTCTAAAAACCAGTCTTTCCCACTTGGTTAGGACTTTTTTAGACCGTTATTCTCTCCTCTTTACTTTTTAATTCTTAAATGGTGATTCCTAGTGATTTTAGTTTTCAATTTTTTGGATTCACTAAGAAGATTTCTTATATGTTGTTTTGAAATCCTACTATGGTTTACAGCTTGGATATCTATTGAAAACCATATAAAGAAACCTCAAACAAATAAAATAATTTCTAATGTAATTTACTTTAAAAATATATTAAAATTTTAATATCATTAAATATCTGTAAGATTATATAACATAACATGATATTAGACTTCAGGAATCCATAAATGAATATATATTTATCTCTATCTTGTACAAACAAATGGAACTTATGAAATGATGATAAAAGATTAAAAGAAATTCACGTGAAAGTTCTTGAGTTCATTAGTTGTAAGAGGGTGATAGAAACACTACATATTTTAAATATTTTATAAAATAAATGAGGTATATTGGAATTCTCAACCTGAAAATAGAGAATGGTTTATATATAAATAAATTAATATTATTAGGTACTTTATTAGTAGTCCTTTATTTAAATTCACTATATATTTCTGGTTTATATTCTCAAGGTGGTTATCCTAAAGAAGATCTTGATGTGTCATTATTTTTTATGATTTCAAATATCATTGATGATGACATAAATTCTCATTTATATTCCTTTTTTGATTAATAATAAATCTCACATTTTATTAGATACTTTAATTTACATAGTTCCTTACATCGATATGGGTACTGAGGTTTTTTCTTTGCATCTATATATAACATTATCAATAATATTCTTATTAGAGTTATTTAATATTATTTTATTGGGGGTTATCTACCAAGAGCTAATTATTCTACCACCCTACATCTCATTCCCAAAGTGAAATATCAGTGATTTTTTTATCAGTTCCAGCCTAATAATCTTTGCCACTTCTTCTAAAAAATCATTAATAAAGTTATTAGTGATAGACTTTATACACATATTCTTAATATGGTTTTATATGAGTAATAATGATTATTTTAAGAGTAAAATATTCAATGTTCCATTTTATTACCATAGTAAATGAATCCTAATTTCAATACAGGGGTGATTGGATCAAATATTATAATGAACTTGTATTTTGAAAAATCTTATGACACTATTAAATTGAATTTTATCATTAAGATCAAGATAAATAATGCCTTTTCTGACTAGTTATGTGATTTTTGTTTTTAAAATTTATCTTTTTTCAATCTTAGTTTCATTTATTAGAATTATTTTTAGATTATTCAAATCTATTAGAGGTATTTGGAAAGGTGATCCCATTTTTTCGAGCTTATTTGTCCTTTCCCAAGATACTCTTAGTAGGAATCTTGAGTATTCTCTCACTTTGGTATGTATCATTCCCTTCAATGGTAGGTATGGTACCTCTTTTATCTCTAATCAGTTATTTATTGATGAAATTATATGTTTAGATAGAATTATAGATTTATTACAGGTTTTATTAATATTTTTGAATGATTATGATAAATGGAGTCGATAAAGGGTAAGTTAGTCCAAAAGATTGTTTTATATTCATAAAACTTGTTTGACTAACAATATACATCATATTGAGAATTGTCTATGAATTTATCATATTTATTTTCCCATATAGTATCTAGGATATTCCCATTTCTACTAGTAAAATCATAATTTAACACTTTGATACCCTAGAGTAAAGTATTTTTTATTGAATTAATAATAGGAATGTTTTAATGTTATATTTTAGAGGGCTTATCATCCTCATAAACTCCATTATATCTAAATTTTCCATGTATATTTTCTATATCATCCGAGTTCCTAAAATTATTATCTACCAACATAAAAATCATTCAATTCTTTTCTTTTGAAATCTAGAACGGAAGGTCATTACCACTCGGCTAGGTATAGTCTAATTTCGAGACATTATGATGATGGATGTATTTGTGTGGGAAGTCTTTATGACGCCATGCGATCCAAACATTCATGAGAAGTTGTAGAATGAGATTATATTTGGTCCAAAGTGGATATAAATAGATATGGCTTCACAATGGATACAATATATCATTATTACCCTTCTTCTTATTGTTTTTTAAATGTCTTGGAAGTAATTTTAGTTAAATATTGGTACACTATAAAGGCATTATTGGTAGAGGTGAATTAATTTTCTTGAAAGAAGACTGGTTAGGTTTAATGGGTTTTGATTAATCATATCATGATCATTGTGAGTAGAAACACACACAAAAATAGGTTAATCTATCTTCAAGTAATAAAAGTGATTAAAATATCATAAAACATTGCTCACCTAGTCTTTTTTTGGAGCAGTTTTCTTCTACCTAGATGTAGGAGGAACCCTTGGGGAAAATCACAAAAAAAACGGAACAAACCCCTATTTCCTATAAAGGGATACACCAATCACTAGATCATGATATCTATCAAATGTTACCTGAATCACTCAAAGGTTTGTTAGTAACATCTCATGGATAGATGAATGGGGGTTTGGGAAGAAGGCTCTTATAGAAATATCTATAAAAATTTATGATCATCAATATATTTTAATTAATGTGAATAAAACCACACACCATTGGGGAGAAACATTTCTCCTTTTATAAGAAATATTTAATTCTTCTTCATAATTGAAATCATGTATGTAGTCTCAAATAATATCATATAATAAACATGATATACACCTCATTGATAAATTTATTAAATTATCTAAATGAAAATATTTTAAACTATTATTAATTTATTAAACAAATGGAATCCTTTCATGATTTTTGTTAATATCATGCGAGAATAAAATGTATTATGTATGACTTTTTAGGCCACACTAAAAGTAACAATGTTACATGTATATATGAATCTCATTAACATATTCCATCCATAATATATATTAGAACATGCATACATCACATTAATGTATAGTATGTGCACCGTATATATAAATGCTTACACAGAATCATATAATTTATTTTGACATAATAAATATACTAATAATATATATGTCATATATATGTATTAATTGTGAATTCATCAAATGCATGTGTTTTTTTGTTCATGAATATCATACTCACACTTGCACAAAAAATCTCAATGATACTAAATTCAAAAATTTTATGAATCCATCCAAATACATTTGGATATAGTTTAGACAATCTAACATCATTTTGAACATAAAAATTATACAAAATTTTATTCTCAGCTAAGGGATTAATTGAATGACCCTACAGGACATATAAGTAATGATAACAAATATGAAATCCATATTTCATAGAGGTATGAAAATATTGGCCTCTATAAAATCATCAATGCTTCACAAGATACTAAATGGAATGGTTTGATCTCCATCAAATATAATCATATCTTAATAAAAACATTTCCACCACAAGATGTATCATATATATCATATGCATACATATATAATCATGTTCCCATGACCATGAGTGTCCACTAGATATATATCTTGTCACTCTATTATAGGTTATCACATATATGCATGATTCTCTAAAATTGACTCAACAAGTTGATGAATACATCACTTGTCATTGATATAAGGTATGAGTACATCACATGTCCCTCATCAATGCAACTAATCACATTGTATGTGAATCAACTAAGAATTGTCGTAAAAATATTTTTCCTAGTTAAATAAAGGTCCAGATGACTATATTAAATTCCATTAGATATGCATGGGCAGGAAAATCCAAGTAATAAGTCCCTGCATACCACCTCATGAATGTATTCATCAAATCTTATATACAACCCTTTGTAATCAGTATAAGAATTTATTCAAGCTAACCTTAAGATGTCATTAATACCCATAGTTATCTATAATGATCTTTAGTTTGGGAAAACTCTATGGTTTACATTGAGTGTATTTTATCATTTTAACATTAATGTAAATTAAATTACAACCCACATTAATGAATGATAAAGTGATATTTCCTTTAATATAAAATCATTGTATCAATCTCTAAGGTATCATATACTAAGAGATTCTATATAAACATTATGTATCTACAGTGATAATGTTTTCTACAATAAAATACATATTTATGTAATTCATGTCACATATCTATGTTACCATCTAATAAAATACACCCACTAATCTATTTTAATGGGTATAATATTATGAACTAAGTTAGTTTGAATAATGGGGAGACTTAGAAATAATATTCCTAACATTAAACTATTTAAAAATATATATTCAAACTCTTTAACTCCATATCAACTATATATTATGATGTTATATTATCTTTTTTACTTAAAACCCTTTATATGTACATCGTCATTATCCATGTAACTATTTCCGCTAAACATTTTTCTTCAAATCATTCCATAAATAATATTACTATTAACATTATAATTATACTATCATATCCAAAATTCCTTTTAAGATAATGTGATGTCCAATTTTTATTGTAACATGAATGTAACTATTTATATTTCTTTTTCAATGATATCCTAAACTCCTTTTATGATATCATGTATAATTCACCTTTTAATTTAATTGGTATTTTTCTTCAAAAAATAGTGATATTGATATATTTATAATGACTAAATATAACTCCTTGTATTTTCCTTTATAATAAAAAATAAAAAAAAATTATGATAAAAAACATTATAATATTATAATCATATAACTATTTATTTTTTAACATTGAGCTTCACTATGTTCAAAAAAACCCCACCTAACCCTTTAGACAAAATATTCTTCTCAGAATATCTTACTAGGAATCAAAACAAAATTATTTGTGTTATGAAATAATTATTATTATTATTTAGTCTGGAAGTTTCACAAATAAACTATTCTTTACAAATCTGAAAAGTTATTCTATGTTTTATGGAGATATTCCAGGAAAAAACATTTAAATATAACTGGAAAATTTTTTATCTTAGATTAACACTTTTATACATTTCTTTATACTGTAATTATTATATAAATTTTGAAGAATAAAATCTAGGCCAATAATATAATATCATTTTTCTTAAACAAACTATTATTTTTCAAATTCAAAATGAGAAAAAATAAAATCAAATAAAAATTCCACCCAAAATTATTTTTTCCACCCAGGAATCACTTGCTACATCACTTCAAGATCTATCATTCAATTCATCTCTTCTACTATTGAACTACTATATATTTATCAAAATTTTAAAATAAATATTTCGTATAAAATATCATCTTGAATATATGAATTTACTTCTATAATATTCAGACTTAGTGTAGACTCTCTATATGGTTTCTTGAAACATTTCAGGTATTCAATATAGTTCCTCCAATAATGGCCATTTAGGCAAAAATGGTAGCACTATAGTTTCTTCTTTTAGTTTGAAGTGATTAGTGGTGTCTACTCTTTATGGATTCTTTTCTAACCATTCATTTAAAAACATTTACCTTTATTTTTTGTGCCATAATAATGGTACTTGATCATAGACCACCATGTCCTACTCCATAATCTGTAACATGTGGAGGAGATCCTATAGAGTTTTGTAGAATTCATTCATGGTCTAATAAAAACACAAAATTAAAAAACCGTTATGGATGTTATTGAAGAATGAAATCTAGAGAAAGAATAATTTTAGGTGGTCAAATATACATCTCCAAATAATTAACATACCTAATAATATTGATCACATGGGTAGAAACTGAATTTTCTTCCACCATGTTACATAAAATAAGAAAATTTAAAAATCTCTACATTTCATTTATTTCTTGTTCATTTTATAACCTCTTTATATTTACTATCATTTTTAAATCAATATACTAACATTTTTTTGAAACATTCAGTCCATGGTAATAATAATAAGGTATGAAACCTCTAATGAGTCTTTTATATGATTATTTTTGAAATCTAACTCCTTTTGTGGAATATATTCCCCAGCAGTTGTCTTTTGAAGTGAATTATCAAGTATATATAATTTTTCCTCTTTCATGAGAACAATTCATAAGTTTTCATACCAATAAAAAAAATTTCTTCTGTTTAATAATTCTTTTTGAATGATAGATATTAGGGTTATGTTGGTTAATGATTCCAATCTCTATAAAAAAAGACTGTATCATATGAGTATATTTTTTTATTTATTTTCATTGAGTACTTTTAACAATAGTTATCATACTAAAATTGAAAACCACATACATTATATCCATTTAGTGATCTAGGATTCATATTTCACAAATCAGTGACCCCTATTTCACATGAAACTCATTTCTTTTGTTACCTAGGTATGGATTCATCCCAATCACACTTGTTATGGTTCTTAGATAGTTGAGTGGATTACTATTTATCTCTATACTTGATATGGATAATACTCAACTCCATTACAATATAATCAAAAATCTTGTGGTTTCTCAGTAGGTGTAAGACAAATAAAATGCCAAGAGAAGGCTAATAAAGAATAAACTAAGGGAACCATGATTTTGTGGGAAACTATGTTAGGATAATCCATTTTCATCTATAAATTTCTTTCCATAAAATAGATAATCCAAGGGAATACCACATTGTCACGAAAATACCTGATTACATGACCAATGTCTTGAAAAGTTACACTTTTAATTTAATCTCACACTAAGTATTAGAGAGGTTTTAAAATTTAAGGTTTCAATTCTTTTACTATACATCATATGCATATCAAATTCCTAATCATTACATATTATGTATTTATAATATTTTCATATATTATTAATTTTTATGCATAATTGTAAGAATTTAATTTTGGAATCCCTATTCAAATCAGAAAATAAACTTGTTTACAATACAGTTATGTGTAACTTTTACAGAACCAACATGTTTGTGTCACTCAACCAAAACAAAACAAAATTATATTCATATATATCTGAATGAATAATATACATAAGTTACATAATCTATTTATGTAAATGTATATTTTTTAATGATATTTATAAACTCCACATTAGTAAGCTTAGAGAAACAGATAATCCAACCCCATTCACATTTCTAAGATAAGACGTAAGCCTCCAATATTGTAGGTGGTATAACCCCCATTATCTCTACTTTTTAAGGATTTTATAAAGGAATAATTCAATTCATGATAATTCTAACAACCAATATGCACAAAAAGTATTCAATTACTACTCTAAAGCATGTAACTCAAAATAAAAAATGAGTTCAAGGTAGAAAAAAACAAAATTTTATAGAGTCACACCATGAATGTAATGCAGTTGTGTTTCCTAGAATAACTTTATCATATAAAATTTTCACACACTATAGTCCCAATATAAAAAAAATTATGTACATGAATAAAAAAAGGAATAATTTAAATAAATGAAAATTTCATAAATTCAGTCATCATAAAAATTTATGAATACTTCATACAATGAAAACTTACTAAAAAAAAATTTATAATTAACCTAAACATGATTAATATAATGAAATCTTATAAATAAATTTTTTTATATATAATTATAATATTAACTCGTTTATATTTTACATTATATAGAATTTTAATTAAAATATATGATATTTTCAAAATTATACATTTTATAATTCAAAATCTATTATGTAATACTTTTACATAATTTATATATCATATAATTTATATTGTTTTAATATTTTTTCTTATTAATCCTCAAAACATTTTTGACATGGTCTAAATAATACATTTTAAAGTAATTTCTTTTTAATTGAATAACTTTAAATTAATTAATTATTGAAATGTCATAATTTCAAATAGAAACACTTTAATATTTTACCCATACTTATGTTCTTTCTACACTATTTTATAAATATTTTATAATTTTAAATAAACCCCTTATCTAAAGATTAAAAAGATTTCAAAAAAAATTAATACCTTTTAATGACGATTTACAAACTCCTTATAAACCATTTTAATATGAAAATGGTATTTATAATATTAATTCTTTATTATTAAAGGAATATTTTTAATAATATTTTCAACACATTTAATGCATTAACCATAATCCATTTATGTTTAATTAATTTATAAACTTATTTTATAAAATGTAATAAATTTACATAAATTTAATATAAACAGTTTATGTTCTCATTCATTGTAAGATTTTCATAGTATTTTATATATGGAATTACCCGTTAAATATGTTATATTACATAAATTATAAACAATTTTACAATTCAAATTTCATTATATAAGCATTCCACATAATAAAAATATATTATATTTAAATATTATTTAAACTCAGACTAAATTAATCATCAAACCCATTTCATGATTTGATTTAAATAATGTTAATAAATAAATCATATTTTAATATTAACAATTCAACATATTTGATGTTAAATAATTAATTATATATAAATTTATTTATTTTTTTCCTTATTTTATAATTTATAAAATATCTGTAAATTACTTTGATTATTTTTAAATAACATTATATTTATAGATCATATAGAAGTCCATATAATTAATTAAAATATATCTTAAATTTTAACTATTAATATTTAGAGGATATAAATGTTTCAAATACCATCAATTTAACTTTTATAAAATATTTATAGTTTATTTAATTAGAAATTAATTATAAATTAAATATTTCCCAAAATTTCTTTTACTATGATTTATAAAAAATTTAGAAACCATATAAATCCTAAAATGTCAAAAAAAAATTGAACACATTTGGTTTACTCGTGCAAGGGAACTATTTCATGCGAAAAGGTTTCCTTTGATTACCTTTATGAATAATGGTAAAACTGTTGTGTAAAGTTAATATATATTACCTTTACACATTTCATTCTCATTTATTTTCTAACATTCATAGATTTTATGAAATATTTCACTTTAATTATATAAAACTTCTTTCATAACATTATTTATATGCGACAATGAGTCTAAAAAAACATGATATAATATTGAATTATTATTAGGTTAACTTCTAGTTGTAGGCTATTTGTGTATTAATAGGACTTTCTAAATTATTAAAAATTATTTTTTACACATTTTATCAATTTACTCATTGGTTACCAATTGAAAAAATTATTTGGAAGTAATAAAGAGTTTTTTTCTAAAAAATATTTTTATGAATGCAACATATTTTTCTATTAATTATTTAAATTTATCAATATTGATAAATTATTTTAAAATATATATATATATATTATATTTGTTAAACATTTTTTATATTTTTATTTTAGTTTGTACTAATAATTTGATAATATTATATCTAGTTTTATGCATAAGAACACATTTTTATGAAGATAGTTTTCATTAAATATTGAAAGCTTATTTTAAAATGTATTAGTACCACTTATATATATTTTATCTTTAAAATTTCATTCAATTGTTGGAGTTATAATTTCAAAATTTATTAAATAGATTACCTTTATTTTTTTATAATGAATATCAATTGTAGAAAATATTGGTCGACTCGGTAGGGGAAAATCAGGTAATTGAGGTTAAAAATAATTTCATGTGGCATTAAAAATATATCTAAAACCTGAATTATTTCTTTTCTATGAATTTATTTTGAACATACTCATCCAATATTCAATGATATGGAAACATGTTTACATTTTTCAATGATAGTGACATTATAATATTTTATGTAAAGAGTAAATAAAAAATATCACCATCTTAGTTTTAATACCTATCATAGTTCTTTATAAAGATAAAACAAGGTTCTATTTAGTAAAAAAATTTCATTTTAAATAAGAGTTAATTTTTTTGCATTGTAATTTATTAGTATTTTTTTATAGAATAATTACCTTAAATTCTTACTCATTGACGACCCAATACTTGTTCATGTAATAGAAAAATAAAATAAATGATTTTAAAAATTGTTAAATGTTAAAAAGTTAGGAATAATTTTGTTTTGAAAAAAAATTTAAAGATACATATAACATATTATGTTTAATAATTTTTTTTAAAATTATATTTCAATATATTTTTATATCATGTCAAACTATGTGTAGAGTCTTGAAAATTACTTTAATGGTATCTCATGTTAAATAATATTTTATTAGATGATTTAAAATTTATAAAATATTATCTTTGTACATTTAAATGGAATAGAGTTAATATAGTAAACCATTTTCCACTTATGGGTCATTTTCCATTTTATAGTAACATTAATGACCCCTAAAGAGTAAAAATGTTTGATATCACAGTAATTCTGAAAAGGTTTAACGGGGGTAAATGTTAAGATATCATGGTTAAAATTTAACATAAACTTGTCTAATTTTTTTATATTTCATTATATAATCATATACTCATCCTATATTTTAAATATATTATTTTTTTATCCATATTAATATGAATGAAAATTTATATTAATTTAATACTTTAAGTAATTCCAAGGGTTTCCCTCCCCTAACTTTTAAACGGGCACCTCCTCTCCTCCCTTATTAACAATGTTTTACAACTCTATATCATCCAATACCAACCCTAATAATCCATTATTGTTTATACCACATCATATATCTTATTTTATTTTCAAAATATAATCCTTTTAAGGCTTAAGGTGTAATTCAAAGGAGGATTCCCAATAAAGAGGTATAACCCTTAACTGAGTACTTCAATTTTATTTCGTCTTATACCTCCTCTTAATATTTTATAACCATTATAAAATAATTAGTTAATTACCTTAAATATTATAAATTGTTATTATGATGATGTATAGACCATTTTCCAAATCCTATTCATCCTATGGGAAAATAAAACATCAATCGTGCGTAAATGTGAACTACGACCTCTAGGAAAATGTGTATCTAGTTTTCCATCAAAACATCATTTTATTGGATAAAATTATGGATTTAATGAATATATATGATATTTATGATGTTATTTTAGTTCCTTAAATATGAATTATAATTTACTTTTCTTTCTTTGAATATATCAAAAAGTGGTAACATCACTCCAGTGTATGTATGAACTACCATCTCGATGAAGTGATGTAATTAATTTTTCCTCACTACATTATATTAATAGTTATAAAATTATAAATAATTATTAAATATGATACCCAAGAAATTATTAGCCTCATTCATATGATGGAACCATGTTCAATTTATAAGGACACAAATAGTGGATCTGAAACATGCTTGTAAAACAAAACAATGATCAATTAGAATAGTGATTTCAATAAACAATTATTAATTAATGGGTGATAAGATGTTATAAGTAGAATTAATGCGGTATTTTATGTATTAATTTGAATCTATAATATATTTATATTTAATTTATACTTATTATACATGATGTTTAAACATGTATAAATCAAGACGGGGCTTGTGGAATGGGATTTATGTTTCAATCTCATTTTAATTGAGATTAATTTTTCTTGTATTTTAATTTACTGAAATTTTAAGATTATTTTCTAATTAAATACTTTAATTTTATTACATTTTTTTATTTCTATAATTGGTAAATTTTAGTACCATTTTCCATTCTTTGGAACTCAAAATGGGTCAGAAAACATTTTTACGAAAATATGACTTTATTTATTGTCTATTGGTCTGGAATCTTTCCCCTCTCTATCCATAATCTCTAAAATATTTTTTAACAATGTTATTTATATGCTAAACTTATTTTTTAATGTCATTTTTACCGATGTTTTACATCATTTAAATGTTTCATAAATAATCATCATGTCATTTTGGACTAAGGTTCTTCTTATTGAATGTGTGAATGTAATTTTTTTAATGATTATAGAATTAATAGAATTTCAAATCATCGTGAATGATCCATGATTTGTATTTTACTTTAAAAAATTTCCTGTTTATTTAAAAAAATTAAAATTTTATAATTTAAATAAGTGATTTCAAAATGAAAATGATATTTTCCCCAAGAAATATTCAAATGTTCTTTTAATAAACATTTTTATCTATGGTAATGTCCTATAATTATAATTATTATTTATCATGGATATGATACAATGATAAAAACATTATTAATTTTTTTTATTATTATCATGATAGGTGATTATGAAACCTATTTATTTTCCATGGTTTATGCTATAATGATATAATAAATGTTTTCTACTGTTGTGGAATACATATGAATGGATTGTGATAAAGTTGTTATTGGGTTATCTATATGTCTCCAATATATTGGGTAATGTGATATTGATATCTCATGATTTAATGGTGATAATAGTGTACATGATTTTGAATATCTTTGTTCACATTTTTATACTTGATTATGATTGCTTCTAGTTATTCTCACAACAAAATGCATGGACATTATTGTGAATTGATATGTTCACATTTTGATATGTGAGTAGGGTTTCTTCTATCTGTGCTCACAATATTATATGTCTATTTGATCTTTAATAGCTATATCCAAAATACATTAATTTCCTTAGAATATTATTGTACATTTCTATGTTCTGACTCTTTAATGATGATTGCTACTTTGATACCCCTTTTAATCATGTGTCAGGATATTACATGATTTTCGATTTTATGATATAATTTTTTTTGGGTAAGAATATTTTATGTTGAAAACATAAACTTTATTAGGTTATCAAACCCTTACGGTCATCTTATTATCTTATGATTGATATATCCTATATTTAATCTTACTGAGCATCTGAGATCCCCCTTTCTTATGTTTTCCTTCTATGGGATTTGATGGAAGGTTCTGAGAATGATATTTATAGAAGGGTACTAATGTAAAGATATTTATGAGAGATATTAAATATATTTTAATTAATAAGTTTATTTTGTATAAATTCTCCAAATACACCAAACATTTATAATCCTCAAGCATGTATTTTGATGAAATATATTTAATATTCATCTTGAATGATTTAGTATTTATTTATGTTATAGTTGGGTTTCTATTGATGGTATCAGATGAAAATTTAGTTATTTTGGTATATTTCGATTAGAAAACATCAGTGAGAACCATAAGGATAATTCTATGTAAATATAACATGTTAAGTTATGGTAAATAGAAGAGTTCAGTTATCCTATTAAATATATACTTGTCTACATACTAACAAGAGGATTTAGATATGAAACAAATGTATCTAAGGGTAGAAACCATGAAAGGGGGGGATAGGGTATTAACTCAATCATCACTGGTGTTCGATCAGTGATCCTAAGAATAGATACATGGATAAAAACTCTTTGGGATATAATTGTATTAATTAACATTATATTTATGAACTATTTTTCTGAATGAGGGGACAAAAGCAATGACAAATGATGATAATACATAGTGATATTATATGAATTAGTAGTGTCATGTGTAAAAATAAGGTTTCATGATTTAGAATATCATTGTATTTATTTTAATAATCATATAATTTTTTACTCTAATTATTTATATTTTATATTCACAATAAGTTTTTTGGGTTTTATTCAATTACTAGATCTATGAGGAATGAAGTGAACAATGAACATTATGGACAATCAAAAGACCATCCTCAGAAGCAGCTAAATGGATTTTGAGCTAGGATTCAATATCTAGTGACTATGATCACTCAACTATCACAATATATAATAAATAATGTGAACCATATTAAGATTATAAATACCTCAAGAAGGGAAAAAAATTCATTGAGTCTTTTATAAAACTAAATCCACCATCCTTTGATTGTCCTTATGATTCACTACATTTTGATAAATTTATCAATGCTATGGAAATGATATTTTATTTTCATTAGTGATTATACCATAAGAAATTTTTCATAGAAGTCTATCACATGGTATGTGAATCTGATAAATGTTGAAATATTATTAAGAACACATGGAAGGAAGAATAAATAAAATACATAGAATTGGAGGATTTTAAGGGTGTATTTCTCAATAAATAATTTCATTGTACTATTTTTTCCAAGATTGAAGGGAATTTTTAAAGATTAAATAGAAGTATGATGAATCCATTGGTACCTAGGAAGAATAATTTACCAGAATTTCAATGTAATATTTTGTCTTTATCATTAACCCTGTGAGAAAAATTGATCAATTCATTAGTGGCCTGAAAACAATTCTATGAATGGTGTTAGCTATAAGTTACTTTTATAATTATGAGTAAATCATTAAATTTTATCAAACTGATGAAATGGAAAGTAGAAACTATAATTATTATTTTGGTTTTAGTTAAAATAATATTAAAAATAAGTTTCAAGGAAACAAGAATGGTAAATTCCATTTAAGATTGAAATTTTAGCCACATACATGCCCAAATTTGGGAGAAATTTCTCATGAAATTGTATTAAAGGAACCAGGATATGCTGCATTTATGGAAAGGTTTTTCATCAAGCTAGTAAATTTTGGTGAGGGGTGAAAAGGTTGATAACTGAAATAAAAAAGGATAAGTATTCGACCAATAATGTTAAATTTTTTAAATATATAGAGATTATAAGTTACATTAATAAATTTGTTAATCCAAGAGCTAATGAGTAATTAAGGCCTCATAAACCTGTTTAGAATAACAATAATAGGAGGGACTTTTCTATCCCAACTGAATTGTTCCAAGAGAATGTCATGGTTAAAGGTATAATTAACATCCACTAAAGAACTAAAAATGTCTTATTTGATTATGGATCAACACAATATTTTTTATATAAGGAATTTTCTAAGGGTTTCACATCACCTCCATAATGATAAAATGATGGGTTAGCAGTAAGAAACTCCAAATGGAACTATGATCTCATCTCATGTTTATAGCTCCCCTATTATAGAACTGTGTGGGAATGTGCTTCCTATAAATAATTTTATTTTCTCTCTAGACGAATTTGATGTGACTGTTTTCTGGAATTAGATCTCTTGATATAGATCACATATCAATTTCCAAGGAAGGAAAGTCACATTTGATATTATAAATTAATCTCTAATAATATTTCGGAGTTATGATGGATATGAACTTCCAATGGTAGTTAATTTTGTTATATAGGTCTTGATGCCTATTAATGAGGTATATTTATCTCAAATAGTTAGAGAGAAACTCAACATCAAAGATATACCTACTGTTCAATATTATTCTAATGTATTTCTTGAAAAACTTTTCAGTCTTCCCTCAAATTGTGAAGATGAGTTTTCAATTCGACCCATAAATGGTGCTACATAAATTTCAACTAATGCTTTTAAAATATTCGAAATTCAGTTTTATGAATTGAAGAATAAACTCCAAGAGAATACTCAGAAAGGAATCATACACCCATGTTCATAACCATGTGATGGACCTGTTATTTTTTCTAAGAAGAAAGATGGGTCAGTGAGTCTTTTCATTGATTATCGAGAACATAATAAGATCACTATCAAAACAAATAATTATTTACACTATATTGATTAATTGTTTGATCAACTATATAGAGATCAATACTTTTTGAATATTGACTGTCACGAACTGCCATCGGGGCCCGTGCCGTGACTACCCCAAGCCCGCCTTCCATAGGCCAGGGGCTGGAAACTAGCACCATGGCGTAAATCCCAGTAAAAAGGGAAGGCATTGCCTTTGAAAAGTAAACAAACACCATAGAGTAAGCAAGCGGAAAAGTAAACACTAAGTAAAAACAGAGTACAACTGAAAGTGCGGAAAAGTAAATGGGCCAGTATACAAACCCAAACTGAAAGTAAAGTACAACTCGAAAGGGAAAACAACAACTATAAAGTAAAAGCCGCTACACCAAGCTGTCCACTGGAAATCCCACCTAAAGGGTGGGTACAGATAGCTCCACTGCTCCACGGGTCCCACCATCCGCTCCGAGTACATCCCGCCCAGTGGTCCACCTCCATGTACCGTCCTGCTCTGCAAGCCTCAACCACGATCAACGTTGTCCGTCGTCTGCAACCAACACAACGTAGTGCGGGAATAGCCCGTGTAGGGGTGAGTATAAGCTACTCAGCAGGGACCCCGAGACCCCTGAAGGTCTCCCAAAATCCACAAAGGATAAACCACAAATGTGAGATACAAACACGAAGTAACAACCGACACTGCTTAGGTATATGCCCATACATATACCTAAGTCATCAATTCCAATACGCTCCAACCTCGGAGCACAAGTACAACTCAGTCCACACTGGAAAGTATACGTATTCCACACAGGAAAGCAAAACGAAATCCACACAGGATAGCACAACACAATCCACACAGGAAAGCAACAGGATTCAGCTCACACAGGTATACTTCTTTGAAGGACGATAAAGATTATCTTTGATCCATCTAAGTCGTCGAACCCATGAAGGATCGATAGATAACTAACCCCCGCAATGACCCACATAGGATCGGGCCCACACAGGACCTGTAGGCGGTGGTTCACACAGGACCGCTGAGCGCAATGACCCACACAGGATCAGGCCCACACAGGACCTGTAGCACTGATCCACGTAGGATCGCTGAGTGTTGTAGTCGTCGTCGAATCCACCAAGGATCTCTGTACTGTCTTCGTCGCAGTCACAACAGTAGTAGCAGTAGCAGTAGCAGTCACAGTCACAGCCAGCCCTAGGGTTTCCACTCACAGCAAGCTCGTTCGGGAGGGTCCGCTCCACGAGCCGAGAGGCTGATACATCAACTGTCACAAAGTCCAGAGTTGATGTATCCAAAAGTTCCGTATCGCCAACAGGAACTCAACAAAACAGATGGCGCGTCGATCGGACGCCCGGTCTGAGAGTTATTGGCCTTTTCGTCCTAGGGGCCCGGTTAGTTTTTAAGGAAAAACCAACCCGACCGTACTCCACCTGCGTCCAAACCTCGGGCGGAGTATGCCAAAAGATTTGTCTCACTAAGAGGAACACAACAAAGTTGACGGCACATCAATCGGACGTCCATAGCTCAAGATATGAGCGTTTCCACTCCGAGGGCCCGGTTGGTTTCGTGTACGAACCAACCCAGCCGAACTCAAAGTATTCCGAAACTTTTAGTGCGATATACGGAATCGACCGACTCGATCCAAGGATCGCATCGCCGCTGACGGTTCGTCAATCGGAGGTTCGTAGCTCATGTAATGGGCAAAAGACCGAAGTCGATTCGAAAACGGGGGGTCCGGGTCCAGCCCGACCCCCCCTGGGTCGACCCGACCCGGTCCGGCCGGCGGCGCGGCCCGGCACGGCGGCGAGGCCGGGCGCGGCGGCGCGGTCCGGCGCGGCGGCGCGGCCGGGCACGGCGGCGCGGTCCGGCGCGGCGGCGCGGCCGGGCACGGTGGCGCGGTCCGGCGCGGCGGTGCGTTCCGGCGCGGCGGCGCGGCCGGGGCGCCGCTCGGGTGCCACGCTCGGGGGGCAAAGCCCCCGCCTTTCCATGCTGGCGGCACGGCTGGATGTCGCGCCTTGGATCAAACGGCCCCCCTCACGTGGGGCCTGAATTTGAGAAAAAACGGGGGGGCGATGCCCCCCCTTGGTGTAACCGCCCCCCCCCCCCATTATGTGGGGCCGGTTTTGGCAAGCCGGGGGAATTAATTCCCCGAGTTCTTCTCCCTTCCGGCCGGCCCGACCTGGTCGGCCGGTCCTTCCTCAACGGGACCGGCAAGGCCGATCCCCTTTCTGGATTCCGACACCGGCGGCCCGGCTAGCCGCCCGTCTTCTCGTTCCGCCGCGGCCTGGAACCGGCCGCGGCCTTCGTCGTCCAGCGCGGTGCGACAGCACCGCGCCCCTCTGCCACGGCCCCGCTCCGGCCGCGGCGCCTTTGGTTTCCTTCGACACGGCGCGACGGCGTCGCATTCATGATAATCTTTCCACGGCGCGGTGTGACGGCGTCGCGCAATATTTGTCGTGTGATCCCCACGTGGTGTGACGGCACCACGTCATCTCGTTCATCCACAAGAAAATAATAATATTCAAGAACAAAGGAGGGGGGATTTGGCCGTGTTTGTGCGGTCCCCCCCCCCCTCTCGTTAGACGATAACACATAAACATTTATCCTCAAGTTTGTCATGCTAGAACCAAGAACGAGAATAAATAAATAATCAACAACAAACCCCTACCTCGGTTTCAAGAACGATGATCGTCAACGACCCCTGGAAGACGCGTCACGGTGGTCGGCGTCACGGAAGAAGGACGTCGATGTCGTGAAGCGAGGATTCGAAGTTCTTTGACGACAATTTCGTCGCGGGAAATCGTCACAGAAGAGATGACGCGGAAGAAGACGTCGTCGGTGTCGCGGGTATGGCGTCGCGGAAGATGATTCCCGAGAACGTGGCATTCTTCGTCGATGTTCGAAGGTTCTTCGCATTCTTCGTCAAAGTTTGAAGAAGAAGAAGAAAGCTCCAAATTCTCTCAAGGTATCTAGAGAATTCTAACCAAATAAAATATGCTAAAGTCTAATTTTATTTACTCAACCAAAACATTTTTAAATTCAAAGGTTTGAAAATAAACAACTCCACCCATTTAATAACCAAAGTTGTCATGTTCATTAAAAGAGGAGTTTAAGGGAGTTTAAAAAAAAGGTGAAGAGTTATGCTTCGTGTGGGCCCCACCACACTTAATCCTCCCAAGGGAGGTTAAGTGGATGTGGGTTCCACCTCTAACTCCCTTTGGGAGAAAATAACCAACAAGTTAAAAATAAAAAGTGTTTCCATTTTTTTATTTAACTTCGTTTAATTTTTTCCAAAACTAACTTTCATCCCGCATAAAATGCAACCTCAGAAAAGGTCTCCTTAAGAGAATATCATAAATGCGAGTTCATCGGTGCCCTTGGAATTTGATTCTGGGCATCGGTTCAAAAGTTAGAAATTTTCGCTCGTTCGTTCACTGAACGTACCCGAGCCAAACTTTAGAAATTGATTCCGGGCACTCCGGGCCTCAGAATCAGGTGCCGTCAGAAACCGCGTTCTTGTAAAATTCCAAATAAAATTAAGAAAAAAATTCCCTTGAATTTTACGGGTCTTTACATTACTCCCACCTCAGGGATTTATGTCCCCGTAAAGATACATCAAAAACTAGGGAAACAAATGAGGGTACTGAGCACGCATCTAAGCCTCCCGCTCCCATGTGCTCTCCTGGAGGTTCCCGTGCTGCCATCTGATGCGCATAAGAGGAATCGATCGCCCACGTAGGACCCGCTCCTGTCGATCTTCTATCTCCACCGGGACCTCTGTAAAAGTTGCACCATCGTCAACGTCAAGCTCCCCATGATCAATGATGTGCATCGGGTCATGCACGTATCTCCTCAGCTGAGACACGTGGAAGACATCGTGCACCCGGTGCAACTGAGGTGGTAGAGCCAGGCGATAATCCACCTCGCCAATCCTGCTAAGGACCTGGAAGGGTCCGATGAAGCGCGGAGATAACTTGCCGCCTCGGCCAAATCTCTGTATACCACGTCGAGGTGAGACCCGCAAGAAGACGTGGTCGCCATCCTCGAACTCTAGTGGCCTCCACCTCCTATCAGCGTATGACTTCTGCCGGCTCTGAGCTATCCTCCTCCACTCCTGGATGACATGGACCTTCTCTGTCGTGGCCTGGACCATCTCTGGTCCCACAAGTGTTGACTCCCCAGGGTCTGTCCAGCACAAAGGAGATCTACAAGGTCGGTCATACAACGCCTCGTACGGTGCCATCCCGATGGTGGAGTGGTAGCTGTTGTTGTACGCAAACTCCACCAAGGGTAGGTGGTCCTCCCAGCTACGACCAAAGTCGAGGACACATGTGCGGAGCATGTCCTCGAGAGTCTGAATAGTCCTCTCCATCTGACCATCCGTCTGAGGGTGAAAGGTTGTGCTCAGACGTAGCTGCGTCCCGAATGCCTCCTGTAACCCCTTCCAAAGCCGGGAAGTAAAGCGAGCATCTCGATCGGAGATGATAGATGATGGCACACCGTGGATCCGCACAATCTCCTGAACGTAGAGATGCCCCAAGCATTCCACTGAGCACTGCTCTCTGATGGGTAAGTAGTGTGCCGACTTGGTGAGTCGGTCAACAATCACCCAGATGGAGTTGTGACCTCTGGAAGTGCATGGAAGTCCAGTCATGATGTCCATAGATATCCCATCCCACTTCCACTCCGGGACCTCCAAGGACTGTACCAAGCCTTCTGGTACCTGATGCTCTGCCTTCACCTACTGGCAGGTGAGGCGTCGAGAAAGGAACTCTGCTACAGCCTTCTTCATGCCCGGCCACCAGTGCTATCATCTGAGATCCTGGTACATCTTCGCCACTCCAGGATGTACCGCCAATGGAGGAGTGTGAAACTCTCTCAGCACCTCCTCTCGCAAAGTGACTGCTACCATGGTACGTCCTCTGAAAAGGATGTCATGCTCTGCTCCAAGGGAGAAACAATCAGGTTCCTGTCCTGAGGATATCTGTGCATGTCGTGTCTCACAGTCAGCGTCCTCACGCTGTGCCTCTCTGACCCGCTGAAGTTGTGGAGGGGTGACTGTGAGAGACTGGAAGAAGGTTACTCCATCTCTATCCACGAAGGATATCTGCAAAGAGGCTAGCTACTCCGTCGCCTCCTCAAGTAGCTGAATGCCCGTCCTCCTGGTAAGGGCATCGGCTACTATGTTCCCCTTCCCAAAAGTATAGACTATCTCAAAGTCATAGTCCTGGAGGAACTCGAGCCATCACCGCTGTCTCAGGTTCAGGTCCTTCTGCGAGAAGATATACCTGAGAATCTGATGATCAGAAAAGACTGTAAAGCGCTCGCCCATCAGGTAATGTCGCCATGTCTTCAGAGCGAAGACCACTGCTGCTAACTCAAGGTTATGGGTAGCATAGTTCTGCTCGTGCGGCCTCAACTTATGTGATCCATAGGTGATCACTACCCTCTCCTGAATCAGAACATATCCGAGTCTGGTCCCTGATGCATCGCAGTAGACTACATACCCTACTCCCTCTTCAGGAAACCTCAAGATAGGTGCACTGGTCAAACTCTATCTCAGCTCCTGGAAGCTCTGCTGACATCTGTCTGACCACACGAAGGGTTTCCCCTTCTTCGTCAAAGCTGTGAGTGGTGCCGCAACTCTAGAGAAGTCTGGCACGAATCTCCGATAGTATCTAGCTAGTCCCAAGAAACTCCAAACCTCAGTCACGCTACTGGGTGGCTCCCATGCTAACACAGCCTCGATCTTCGCCGGATCCACTGAAACTCTCGCCTCAGAGATAACGTGTCCTAGGAAGTGGACCTCATATATCCAGAACTGGCACTTCGAGAGCTTACCATAAAGCTGGTGCTCTCGGAGTGTGTCTAGTACAACTCGCAAGTGATAGGCGTGCTCCTCCTCAGTCATAGAGTAAATCAGAATGTCGTCAATGAAGACCACGACAAACCGATCAAGGTATGGCTGAAAGATCCTATTCATGAGGGCCATGAACACTACTGGAGCATTGGTTATGCCAAAAGGCATAACCAAGAACTCATAGTGGCCATACCGACATCTGAAGGTCGTCTTCTGCACGTCCTCGTCTCTGACTCTGAGCTGATGATAGCCTGACCTGAGGTCTATCTTTGAGAACCACCGTGCTCCCTTGAGATGATCAAATAGGTCATCAATCCTCGGTAGCGGATACTTGTTCCTCATTGTCACCTGGTTCAGGTGACGGTAGTCAACACAAAGTCGCAAGCTTCCGTCCGCCTTCTTGGAGAACAATATCGGGGAAGCCTGGGGTGAAACACTGGGTCAGATGAACCCCTTGCCCTGCAAGTCCTCCAACTATACCCGTAGCTCTCGAAGCTCGGCGGGGGCCATCCGATATGCTGGAGTGGATATCGGGGCTGTCCCGGGGTACAGGTCAATATAAAAGTCTACCTCTCTGCGAGGAGGTGTCCCTGGAATGTCGTCGGGAAAAACGTCTGCAAACTGATCCACCACTGCAGGAAAACCAGGACTCCGCACGTCAACTGCTCCAAGGATGAGGCTAGCCAAATGTTGAGTGATGGGATGTCCTCTCCTCCGCGGAAGACCATCATGTGCTGCAAAGGCTCCCTTCTCACCGGTGAAGGTGAACCTGCTCCCGTCGGTGCGTACACATCGCACCTTGCGCCGAAAACAGTCAATCTGTGCATGGACCGTAGATAGCCAATCCATTCCCAAGATGACGTCGTAAGGCCTCGACCCCGCTACAAGAAGATCCCAGCCAAAGCTCTCGCCTCCTAGAGTAAGCTCGCACTGCTGGCACCAGTGCGTAATCGTCGAGTCTACTCCTGTAGGAGTCTCTAGCCGTAAGGATCGAGCCAACGGCTCTGTCGGAATCTCCGAGCTCGGAAAAAGGGAAGCGGCTATGAAAGAGTGACTCGCTCATGTGTCTATAAGTACTGCAGAAAGGGTGGAATAGACACAGATAGTATCTTGAATCATCTCTGTCACGCCGTGGTCGTAGGCCTCTACTGCCTGGAGCTGTGCCTGTCTCTGCCCGCCTGCTCCCTGTGGTCAGGGTGGACCTCCTGGTGGTGGTGGTGGTAGAGCCTCAAAGCGTCGCCCACCACCCGCTGCTCGGCTAGCTCCTCTGCCTCGTCTGCCTCCTCCCTGCGGACCTCCATGGTCGACCCTCTGCCTCTGCCTCGATGGTCCCTCAACCGTCTGCTGCTCCTCGGTACGGCGGGTCGGGCAGTCACGAGCCATGTGGCCCTGCCCGCTGCACGAGCAGAACTGTCTGCCTCTCGAAAGACTGGCTCTGCGCTGTGTGCCCCGCACTGTTGAGCCAGTGTCCTGAGGTCGTCTGCCTAAAGGTCTGGTCTTCCTGGACCCCAGAGTCATCTGTCGACTGCCAGCTGTAGAAGACTCTGCTATGTGCCGCCCTAAGGTGGGTCTCGGTGCTGGTGTAGACTCAGTAAGGAAGCTCTCGATCAAAAGGGCCCGCTCTAGTACTCCTGTCTGAGTCGGTATGCTGAGGGAGATCAGCGATGCCCTGATCTCATGTCTCAAACCCTGCTCGAAGGTCCGGGCCCGGAAGAATGGGTCTCGTACCATGTCTGTCGAGTAGCGCGAGAGATCAGTAAATCTCGCCGAGTACTGAGCGACCGTCATGCTGCCCTGTCGCAGCTGAAGAAGCTCCAGGATACGCACCGCACGAAGGGTGGATGGGATGAACTCTAAGCGGAAGAGGCTCTCAAAGTCCGTCCAAAGTACAGATGCCTCAACGTGCACCTGGAGCATCAATCTCCACCATCGGCCCGCTGCTGCGTGTAGTAGGCTCGCAGTGAGGATCACCATGAGGTCTGCAGGTGTCCTCACTAGCCTAAAAACTCGTACCACTGCCTCCAGCCAGTCCTTGGCTGCCTGGGGGTCCGTCTCCCCACGAAACCTGGGTGGTCGCTGGCGCTGAAACTCATGCAGTGCGCTGAGGCGACGTGCATCATCAGTGGCTGGTGCTGGAAGCATCGGTGGCTCGACGGGTAGAGCTACTGCCGGTGCCACTGCTGACAAAGGGCCCTGCACCGAGGCCTCGTCGCTCGGTGGGCTGTCATCATACTCGACTCGTGGAACCCTAGCTGGCTGCCATCGTGGGGCCATCCTGAAAAGGAAACAGGTGCGCCACGGTCAAAACAGTATACCTGGTGAGCTGATATAAAGTAATCACAAAGAAAACTTTGAAACACACATGCAATCAATTTTTTCGTGCATTAAGTTGGAAATCAGTAGTCAGGGTCCTGGTGTACGGATACGTCGGTCGTCGCACCAACACTGGACTCCCTGGACGGATAACCACACTCAATACGCTAAAAATTATTTCTTCTCATAGAAATGATCAGAGTTCGTGGTAGAACCGAACTCCTCTGATACCAATTTGTCACGACCCTCCCTCGGGGCCCGTGCCGTGACTACCCCAAGCCCGCCTTCCATAGGCCAGGGGCTGGCGACTAGCACCAAGGCGTAAATCCCAGTAAAAATGGAAGGCATTGCCTTTGAAAAAGTAAACAAACACCACAGAGTAAGAAAGCGGAAATGTAAACACTAAGTAAAAACAGAGTACAACTGAAATTGCGGAAAAGTAAATGGGCCAGTATACAAACCCAAACTGAAAGTAAAGTACAACTCGAAAAGGGAAAATAGCAACTGTAAAGTAAAAGCCGCTACACCGAGCTGTCCACTGGAAATCCCACCTGAAGGGTGGGTACAGATAGCTCCACTGCTCCACGGGTCCCACCGTCCGCTCCGTGTACGTCCCGCCTAGTGGTCCACCTCCAGGTACCGTCTTGCTTTGCAATCCTCAACCATGATCAATTCTGTCTGTCGTCTGAAACCAACACAACATAGTGCGGGCATAGCCCGTGCAGGGGTGAGTATAAGCTACTCAGTAGGGACCCCGAGACCCCTGAAGGTCTCCCAAAATCCACAAAGGATAAACCACAAAGGTGAGATACAAACACGAAATAACAACAGACACTGCTTAGGTATATGCCCATACATATACCTAAGTCATCAATTCCAATACGCTCCAACCTCTGAGCCCAAGTACAACTCAGTCCACACAGGAATGTATACGTACTCCACACAGGAACACAAAACAAAATCCACACAGGATAGCACAACACAATCCACACAGGAAAGCAACAGGATTCAGCTCACACAGGTATACTTCTTCGAAGGATGATAAATATGATCTCTGATCCATCTAAGTCGTCGGACCCACGAAGGATCGATAGGTAACTAACCCCCGCAATGAACCACACAGTATCGGGCCCACACAGGACCTGTAGGCGCTGGTTCACACAGGACCGCTGAGCGCAATGACCCACACAGGATCGGACCCACACAGGATCGGGCCCACACAGGACCTGTAGCACTGATCCACGTAGGATCACTGAGTGCTGTAGTCGTCGTCGAATCCACCAAGGATCTCTGTACTGTCGTCGTCGCATTCACAGTAGTAGTAGCCGTAGCAGTAGCAGTCACAGTCGCAGCCAGCACTAGGGTTTCCGAACACAGCAAGCTCGTTCGGTAGGGTCCGCTCCATGAGCCGAGAGGCTGATACATCAACTGTCACAAAGTCCAGAGTTGATGTATCCAAAAGTTCCGTATCGCCAACAGGAACTCAACGCAACAGACGGCGCGTCGATCGGGCGCCCGGTCTGAGAGTTATTGGCTTTTTCGTCCTGGGGGCCCGGTTGGTTTTTAAGGCAAAACCAACCCGACCATACTCCACCTGCATCCAAACCTCGGGCGGAGTATGCCAAAAGATCTTTCTCCCTAAGAGAAACACAACGAAGCTGACGGCACGTCAATCGGACGTTCGTAGCTCAAGATATGAGTGTTTCCGCTCCGAGGGCCCGGTTGGTTTCGTGTACAAACCAACCCGACCGAACTCAAAGTATTCAGAAACTTTGAGTGTGATATACTGAATCGACCGTCTCGATCCAAGGATCGCATCGCCGCTGGCGGTTCGTCAATCGGAGGTATGTAGCTCAAGTTATGGGAAAATGACCGAAGTCGATTCGAAAACGGGGGGTCCGGGTCCGGCCCGACCCCCCCCCCCCCCCCCCGGGTCGACCCGACCCGGTCCGGCACGGCGGCGCGGCGGCGCGGTCCTGCGCGGAGGCGCGGCTGGATGCCGCGCCTCGGATCAAACGCCCCCCCTCATGTGGGGGCCTGACTTTGAGAAAAAAGGGGGGGGGGGCTGCCCCCCCCCCCTTTATGGGGGGCCGGTTTTGCCCAGCCGGGGGAATTAATTCCCCTGGTTCTTCTCCCTTCCGGCCGGCCCGACCTGGCCGGCCGGTCCTTCCTCAACCGGACCGGCAAGGCCGGTCCCCTTTCCAGCTTCCTACACCGGCGGCTTGGCTAGCCGCCGGTCTTCTCGTTCCGCCGTGGCCCGGAACCGGCCGCGGCCTTCATCGTCCGGTGCGGTGCAACGGCACCGCGCCCCTCCGCCACGGCCCCGCTCCGGCCGCGACACTTTTGGTTTCCTTCGACGCGGCGCGACGGCGTCGCATTCATTATAATCTTTCCACGGCGCGGCGCGACGGCGCCGCGCAATATTTGCCGTGTGATTCCCGCGTGGTGCGACGGCACCACGCCATCTCGTTCATCCACAAGAAAATAATAATATTCAAGAACAAAGGAGTGGGGATTCGGCCGTGTTTGTGCGGTCCGACCCCCCCCCCCCCCTCTCGTTAGACGATAACACATAAACTTTTATCCTCAAGTTTGTCATGATAGAACCAAGAACGAGAATAAATAAATAATCAAAAACAAACCCCTACCTCAGTTTCAAGAACGATGATCGTCAATGACCCGCGGAAGACGCGTCGTGGTGGTCGGCGTCACGGAAGAAGGACGTCGATGTCGTGAAGTGAGGATTCGAAGTTCTTTGACGACGATTTCGTCGCGAGAAATCGTCGCGGAAGAGATGACACGGAAGAAGACGTCGTCAGTGTCACGGGTATGGCGTCGCGGAAGACAATTCCCGAGAACGTGGCGTTCTTCGTTGATGTTCGAAGGTTCTTCGCGTTCTTCGTCAAAGTTTGAAGAAGAAGAAGAAAGCTCCAAATTCTCTCAAGGTGGCTAGAGAATTCTAACCAAATAAAATAAACTAAAGTCTTATTTTATTTACTCAACCAAAACTTTTTGAAATTCAATGGTTTGAAAATAAACAACTCCACCCATTTAATAACCAAAGTTGTCATGTTCATTAAAAGAGGAGTTTAAGGGAGTTTAAAAAAAAGGTGAAGAGTTATGCTTCGTCTGGGCCCCACCACACTTAATCCTCCCAAGGGAGGTTAAGTGGATGTGGGTCCTACCTCTAACTCCCTTTGGGAGAAAATAACCAACATGTTAAAAATAAAAAGTGTTTCCATTTTTTTTACTTAACTTCTTTTAATTTTTCCCAAAACTAACTTTCATCCCGCATAAAACGCAACCTCGGAAAAGGTCTCCTTAAGCGAATATCGGTGCTGCGAGTTCATCGGTGCCCTCAGAATTTGATTCCGGGCATCGATTCAAAAGTTAGAAATTCCCACTCATTCGTTCACTAAACGTACCCGAGACAAACTTCGGAAATTGATTTCGGGCACTCCGGGCCTCGGAATCAGGTGCCGTCAGAAACCGCGTTCTTGTAAAATTCCAAAGAAAATTAAGAAAAAAATTCCCTTGAATTTTACGGGTCTTTACATTGACCATCATTCTCTGGATGATCAATTGAGTTTCAAGGAAGAGTATATACAAAATAAATACTTTCATATACAATATGCGAAGTATGAATTTACTTAAATTACATCTGGACATACAAATTCCCATTCTATATTCATATATCTAATGAAAGGAGTCTTTAGTGATTAGCTTTATCAGTTTTTGTTAGTCTATATAGATGATATTCATATATATATATATATAAATGGAAATGATGATCTTATGAAGATCGTGTTGAAGACACTGAGGTAGTATGAGTTATTTTCCAAATTTACCAAGTATCGTTTTTTTCTAAAAAAAGGTTTCATTATTAGGTCATATAATCATAAGAGATGATATATTGATATATACATAAAAGTTAGAAGTTATTGACCAATTTCCTAGGCTAACCATGGTAACTGAGATCTATAATTTTCTTAGGTTGAATGGATATTTTCAATGATTTATAAATAATTTCTCACAACTATCTAATCAGGTAACCTAGTAGACATGGAATGGATCCATATTCCTATATATAAGTGAATGTGAGGAAAATTTTAAGGAGATGAAAATAAGGTTGTTCAGTGCACTTGTGATCACATTACCCTATAATGGAGAAGTATTTATTATCTATATTGGTTCATAAATGAATGAACTGAGATGATTCCTCAAAAAAATGATATGGTGATAGTTTATGCCCCACGCCAATTGAAAATTCATGAGAAAATTTACATAACACAAAATTCAAAGTTGAATGTAATTATTTTTATATTTATGGTAAGGAGTGATTGTCTTTATGGTGAATTGTGTGAAATACATATCGATTATGAAAGGTTTAACAATATATTCACATATAATGTAATACCCCAAGGATTTATTAATAAATGTAATATTTAATTCATGAAACAATAAGTCCCTAAAAAACCACTTCATTATAACCTGGCTCATAATCATAATTTTTCCACCACTGTGATTTGAATTTTGAAAAACTAACATACCTGGTTGTGTCCAGAAAGATATTGAGAGTTTGATAAGACAAATGTAATTGTTGGTAAATAGTAACATACCCTTATGAATATTAATAAGAAAAGTAATATTACCCTTATGAATAGTAAATCATATTATTATTTTACTATTTTATAGTTATATGATAATGAGATCTTGATTAATTTTTCAATGTGATTTAAAACAAATTATAGTTTTTAAACTGTTATTTTTTTAATAAATTATGGATTTTTTAAAAAATTAAATTAATAATATTGAGAAAAAAATTAAAAAATGGAGTTTATTTTTTAATTTTACATGTTGAAAAATGGATTGTATGAATTTTTGGGATTTATTTAAAATACTTGAATTTTTTTATTAATAGTAAAATACGGTAGTTTACTATATATATACATTATTAGTTAAATTCACTATTCCTAGAATCGTGATTGATGTAATCACACTTGGTTCAAAATCACCGGAACTTATTACTATTAAGGGTCACAATAATAAACACAAATGGTTTTCCTGAAGGGAATAATAAAATAATTAATAAGATATTCACAAATCACCCCCTCTCCTCCAATATAACCCCCCACCCCACTCTTCTCTTCAGTCCTCTAAATATTTCTAACTTTCCTAAATTATTCCCTATATATCCTCCCAATACCCCCCCCCCCATATACAAAATCCCTTGGTCTCATAGAAACACCAAAACCTCTTACCTAAAGAGGATCTCAAGGAAGATTACTTCAAGGGGTAAATTCATCTTTTCCTTCCTTTTCTTCCAAGTTACTTAATTTTATTTTTCTTTCCTCGCGTCCATTAATACAAATGATTTTATAATAAATGAATAATTCATCATCATACATATTTTACGATTCTTTTATACTAGAAATGAAAACAAAATCTAAGATGTGTTAATTTATAACATTCAAGGACAATGAGTTTTGAATTTATAATATCATATTAAATTCTGGTAATGTGACAATTTTTATTGATCTACCATAAAATAATATATGTATTCTAAGTTATTTTAGGATCAGTAATCCTTTTGTAAAAATTATATTAATTTATAAATCAAAATGAGTTCATTGTGGTCAAAAACCACCAATTAACCAAAACAAATGTCATTAATGTTTTATATAATGATTCAAAATCACTCCCAATAACCAAATGAATTTTATAACCATGTAATATTATATTTTATCACTAATAACATAAACTCCTCTTATATAAAACCATTCTCATTATATATTTTTAACCATACATGATTATAAGTAAACTGATCATGAAAACTAAGGTAAAAAATGCTCCCAAACAATGAAATAGAATCTCTTAACCCATTAAAAGGTCATGAATGAACGTACTAAGGTTATAATAAATAAATTTCATATAGGGGAGGTTCTATTATTATTAATATATGAACCTATATTTTATAATTCAGGTCAATAAGTTCAATTGAGCACACCTTCATACCTAATGTATGGTTTTTCTACCCAAACCTCCATTTTCATTCTGGTTACTCGTATTCTCTACTTGCCTAAATAAAATTCTTATTTATTCATGTTTACCCCTCATAAATTCTTTTTTAATATTTATATATTTGTACCAATGAAAATCCTACTTTCATTTATTGGGAGTTATATGTGTTAAAAAGATCTTTCAAAAATTATTCTCGTAATACAAGCTCGATTCAAGAGAATTTCTCAAATTATTACTTATTTTGAAGGGAAAAATATAATATATTTTTTAGAAACCATTATCTTTATAAAAATAACTCATTTAATTATAAAAGTAATATTTTAATTCACTTCTAGTTTTATATAAATACTTTTCCAAAAGAGATCTTCTTTTCAAAATAAAATAGTATTCATCTCAAGAATTACTCGATTATTCTATAAGAGTATCTTCATCTATTTCAAAACAATTTTTGATGATTATGTACAATTAGGATAAATATTTTATGAAATCATCTAACATATTTAATTTAATGGGTTATGATTAGATTGACTATGGATTTTCTGTCATAAAACCATTCTCTAATTTACATCGAATGGTTAGTGTTTATTGTTAATGTTTGTGGAAGGTTATTAGAATTTCATATGTCAATTTAAATATGAATGTATATGTTTTTATGTTTATTTTCATTAATATGATGAATTAATTGGTCTTAGTAATTGTGGGGATGGGCCCGCTATAACCCCTCGAGGCATCGGAAGGTCTCATGAGACAAACTAGTTCTTGGAATGAGGCCTTGAAAAATGGTTATTTATAGTCTTGGCATGAGGCCTTCACAGTGTGGTTATGATGTCCCACATTATAAATTCCATTATTATGAAACTACTATTGATAGTTCATGTGGTTATTTGAATAATATAATACCCATGATTATGTTTTCATATAGAACTATTTATTTAGCTCTAATTCCTTCCATATTATGTTTATGTTTAATTTTTTTTAGAGGCAAGTGTTTTTAGTTATTCACCAGGCATAATATATATGTTTATGATATATTATGTTCTATTAATTACTCATATTTAACATTTTATCTCATAGATTTATTATGTTTTAATTTTCCCCAGATGTGAAGAAGTATTTTATGAATGAACTATAGGGATTACCTAGGAGATATGGATGTTTTCAAAAAAAAATTATATGTTTTATTTAATTTCAAGTTGTAATGTTGAACTTAAATATATATCATGTTTCCAAAGATACTAAAAAACTCGGTCTTTTGGGATGCATGTTTCTTTTTTATATGATAATGTAATAGAATAGGGCAGTGACTCGAGGCAACTGGGGTCGGGTCCATATAGTTGGTATCAATAGAAATTTAGTATAAATCATGGAAACTAGATTTAAAAAACATATATTAGGGAAAAAATTCTCAAACATATTCTTTTATGAAAAGTATAAAATATTATCCTAGAATTTTGGTTATGAATAGGTTATGTCGATCTTTCTATATAATAAATTCATGCCTGGATACTACAAGTGGACATAGTTCTAGCACAGATATACCTAGGAGTTAATACTTTGACAATGAGTTTTGGGCATGAACCTAGGTATCCTCATACACAACAACGGTCCTTACTGCGCACCAGGTTTGATACTCCTAGGGGATATTCATAGGATAATTCACATCTTCTTTACAAGCCATTATGAAGGATTTAAATGTAAAAATTTTCCCAAACAACCCATGTTTATGATTAAGATATTAGCTATGGATAAGATTCTAATTTATGATAATTATTTTTCTGAGTTGATATTATATATTATTATTCATTAAATAATTTGCTTTCTTCCATTATTTTTAAATGGTTCCTAGTTGAAGTAATAATAACCGCATGAAGGCACTTATCCCATGTAAGGATTTCCCTCCAATGCAAGATAATGATGTTGGATCTGGTGTTGTGACTGGTGCAAAGCAGATAATAAATATATTGGGATAGTTGACTCAGGTTAAGAACACTAACCTTAATCATATACAACATCTGGATCCACAACATGGATGAGCTTTGTTAGACTACTTTATATCACAAATACCTCCATCATTCAGTGGGACTACAAACAAAATTGCAGCTAGAAAGTGGATAATTTCTCTAGAGAATATATTTATTGCATTGGGATGTAATGAAAGAGAGAATGTTGTCATGGTAGTTTATCCTCTATCAGGAGATGTGCCTTAGTGGTGGTCATTAATAAAAAACACAAAGGAGGAGGCAGAAATAAAAGATATGGAATGGATTGAATTTAAGGAAATTTTCCTAGCAATATACTTCCCTTTATGAATAGAGAATAGATATTGAAAGGCAGTTTCTGAATCTGAAGTAAAATTTTTTTGAGAATATTGCAAATTATGAATCTAATTTCACAAGGTTAGCATGGCATGTCGCAAACTACGTGAAAAATCCAAGGAGAAAGATGGAAATATTTTTTTTAATGTTTAAAACCATTCTTCTAAAGTACACTAGTCTGCCAGAATTTCGCATCACATGAAGATATAGTCTCATGTGCTATCATGACTGAAAAAAATTCTTAAGTACTATGAATTTAAATAAAATAAATAGAATAATATGGAAGATGAAAACTATAAAAAAGGAAATATGGAAATGGGAATGAATGGAAGAGTTGACTTCCAACATATCGTAATTACAGGAAGAAACACCCAGGCACTTGCTTGAAGAGAATGGGAGTATGTTACAAGTGCGGAGAAAAATGAAACCAATATCGTGATTGCAAGGGGAAAAAGAAAAAACCAATGTTCAATGATATAGTTTTAAATAGATGGTACATTATGAACATGAATTTCCTAAGAGTCAGGGGAATATTCGCCAAAGAAGTCCAGGAGAGAAAGGCCAAGCTAATGTGGTCACAACTGGTGAGGTTGATGTTTATAACAATGTGGTTCCAAGTACTTTAATCATTTCCTCAAACATAGCCAATACTTTATTCGATTCTAAATCATCACAATATTTTATGTATTCTCAGTCTTCCAGAAAAATTATACATTTACAATTTAATTTAATAAAGGAATTGTTAGTCAAAATTTATTGGGGATGTATCATTGAAAAAAATTTGATTCAATAGTCCCCCTTATGAAAAATAAATCTTCTTTAGTTTCAAACATTATCATAATACACATAATTGAATTTGATATAATACTTTTTTATGAGTTGGTGTTCACGTCAGGATGTGAAGATCTATTTCAAGAAGAGGTAAGTTACGATTTTTGAGAATGGTGTTGAATCCCTTATCTTTATAGCAGAAACCTCCCCATGTGATCCTCATATAGATCCACTCCCAGTAAAACCGCTGAATTCAATTATTGGGGTGGATAAGAACTCAATATCTAGGGGTGAGTAATGGAATTTTCACACAAATGACGTACCTATTATGTAAGAATTGTTGGGTATATGTTGTCTCAACCATACTCTACATTTTATAATTATTTTGATGTTCATAAATAACATTGTTTTTTATTCAAATGATTTTATTTTTAGTATATTTCATGGTATTTATATTCTTTATAATTCATATTTATTGGAATGTAATTCATTAAAGTGTGTATAATGCTCTTAAATATATTTTGGAAACACTGTTCATCGTTTGTCGTTTTGTTAGAAATACTGTTCATTTTATTCATCAGCAAAAGTAACGTATCGAACAAACCTTATGTTATCAAAAAAAAGAATGGTTAATGTACTTTACGTTTGAATGGAACCCTTCGTGCAAAAAAATTAGAAAATTATAGTTGAGGAACCGTACGTTCAAAATGAACCTAAATTTTGTATCACAAAACGTATGGATCATGAACCATAATTTTGTATTGAACCCTACGTTTTGATAGAAACATATCGATGATCAATCATACGTTTGAAAAGAAACACGTATAGATCATCAACCGTACATTCATAATCTACCGTACGTTTGATGTTTTGTTTTCTAGTGATGGAATCTTACGTTTGACTTTTCAACGTTGATAATTTGAAGTTTAAGTATTTATCAGAGATTCATGCAATGGTCTCTACAGAATATCAGGATGATTTAAATCCTGTTACGGACTGTTTCAGTGTGACTTTATGATCGATTCAATGAACCAATTACAGTGGAGATTTTCTTTCCTATTCTTAATGGGAGTTATGACGTCTCTGATCTTTTTCATAGGCATATTTTTCGGATCTGAAACACCAAGCTGAAGTATTTTCTCGTTATAAATCCTTCTGAGATTTAATCTTAAAAGATAAATGACTCTCTGGTTTATGAAATCAATCAATCATCTGTGAATAATTTTTTTTAATTATAGAGAGATCAAGTATCACAGGAACACGAACTTCATCAATAATATATCTTTGTATTTTTGTGAATACGATGCTCTGTTTTTGATGTTTTTCTCAAAGATTCAAAGATATTTTGTGCAACCGGATCTCTTCAGACATCCTTCAAGGTTTATTCTTTTCTGAAGACAAAGATTCATCTTTTATCAGTTGTGTGCTGCTGCAACTGTGAGCTGAATTTTTTTCTCTAAATTAACAGCTTTTATTGTGAGTATCGGTTGCTCGTATTCATTCGTGGTGGAGAATCAGCTTCTCGCACTAAGATTTGGATTTCGGTTCTATATTGTAAAGAACCAAGAGGCTCTGTTTTATAAATACATTGTTGTAAGGTTAAAAACTGCCTCTAATCATTTGTGTAATGGTCTTATGATAAGAGGACCTTAGTAGTGAAATTCACCAAGCTCACAGAGAGGGTGATTGGTGGAGTGGACTATGGGATATTTGTGCCCTAACCACTATAAATTTCTTTGTTCTGTTTTCGGTTCTATCCACTGTATATTATCTATTCCAGAAACATCTCAAGATATGTCTACTATCTTTTTAATATTGAATCGAGGAATAATTTTAAATGAAGCAATTCACACCCCCCCACCCCATTGTGTTATTTTCATAGTCAGTCTGACCTAACATTTGGTTTCAGAGGTTGAGATTTTCTTTAGAACCTTAACAAGCTAAAAGCATAAAATATACATTAAGATGGCAATGACTGGCCTAAGGGAAGGTATGTCAATGGTTTGTGCTCCATAATTTAATGGAGAGAATTATGGTTACTGGGAATCATGGATGATTATATATTTGAATAATTTTGGATACAAAGTCTACTAAAAAATTCTATCTCCCTATACGATTCCTGAGAAACAAGAAACATGGGATACTACTACAGAAGCTAAATATGATACCAACTCAAAGGAAATGAATGCTATCATTTGAGGTCTTGGACCAGATGAATTCAATAATGTATCATAGTGCCCAACAACATATAAAATGTGGTAGAAAATTGCAGTAGCCTGTGAAGGTACTGAAAATGTCAGGAAAATGAGATATTAAATAGCGAAATTAAAGTTTGATTCTTTCAGAATGTCCGGTGGCGAGAGAATCACTCAGATGAATGGAAGATTGATAGAAATTTTCAATAATGTGACATCCTTATGTGAACCTGTCAACCAATCTGATCAAGCTTAAAAAAGTTCTAAGACTTCTACCTACAAATTGGAATGGCATATCAGCAGAAATTCGATGATCAGCACCTTTCAAGGATCAGAACATGAGAGAACTAATTGGGACATTAATGATTTATGAAGCTTAAATGCAAGATAAAGCTGAAAATAACAAGTTTCTAGTAAAAAAGGAAAACACTTCTTTAAAGGTAACATCTAAGAAGAAGAACATGAAAATGAAACAGAAGTGAAAAATGAAAAAGGTAATGATTCATCTGACTCTGAAATAGAACTGTCTCAACTAGCCAAAAAATCCAGCAAGTTCTACAGAAAGATGGAATGATTCAGAAAAACCTTCAAAAATGATGAGAGAGGTGCAAAGGAAGTAAGATACTATGAATGTAAAAAATTGGGTCATATAAGACCTTATTGTCCTCAATTGAAAGGAAAGAAGAGAAATGCAGAAAATAGATATTAGAAGAATGTTGACTATGATAATAGAGATAAGAGAGAAATTAAGGCTACATGGAGTGTCTCAAAAGACTCCAATATCTCATCTTATTCTGATACAGAAAATATGTCAAATCTGAAGGCTGATATGTGCTTCATGGTTAAAGAATATGAGGTACAGACTTATTATTCATCAGATTCTGACTCTAGTTACTCAAATGATTAAATGATTGCCTACTATAGAATGCTTGAAGAGAAATATGATTCCTTGTTAAAGAAGTATAAATCCTTAAAGAATATTCACAACACTATTATAAATGAAAGAGATAATTTAGTTAAACAGCATCAAGAGCTTGTTAAAAAATTCAACTCAACAACTATAAACTATGCTATTCAAGAAAATAATATTAAAATTCTACAAAAAGAAGAAGAAACTTATAAATAAGTTATTCTTGTGTTTTCAAAAGGAGAAGATATATTGAATTAAATACTTGGAAAAACTATTTTTGAAAAGGAAATATTTTGCATTGGCAGTAAGGGAGAAAAACCAAAACTATACAAGAATTACTTTGTTCCTGGAACCAAAAGCAAAAGTATATCTACTGTTAAATGTTTCTACTGTGGTATTAATGGACATTATGATAATGAATGTTATTTCAGAAAGCCTCAATTATGTGGTATCAACCATGTTCATTACTCAAAGGCTTTATCTAGATTTAATTATAATAACTTTGACCAAAGAAAATATGTTTGGATTCTAAAGTCTTTGAAAGATAACACTACTGGACCCAAAGAAATTTGGGTACCAAAACAAACTCTTGTTTAATCTGTCCTTGTAGGTAACAGGTCACAAAAGAGGAGAATACATATGATATATAGACAGTGGTTGTTCGGGAAATATGAGTGGAAACTCATCAAATTTCCACATCCTGACAAAAATAGTTGGAGGCCTAGTCACCTTTGGTGACAATGGTAAAGGAAAAATTATTAGACTTGGGATAGTTGGAGATCCAGATTCTATCTCAATTAATAAATTACTATATGTACAAGGATTAAAGCACAATCTGATAAGTATCTCTCAACTCTGTGATGATTGATACTATTTTTATTTTTCAAATAACTCATGCTCTCTATTTAAGAATAAAATATTTAAATTCAAAGCCCCCAGAATAGACAATGTATACACTATGGATTTAAACTTCCTGTGTAAAAAAAATTGAATTGTTTAACTGCTAAAATAAATGAGTAATGGATTTGGCATAGAAGACTTAGACATTGTAATATATAATATTTAAATAAATTATCCATGAAACAATTACTTTCAGATTTACCTTGTCTTAAATTTGATGTTAATAGATTCTGTGATGCATGCCAAATTGGTAAGCAACACAAATCTACCTTCAAATCTATTAACAAAATTGCTACATCAAGACCCTTAGAACTCATCCATATGGATTTTTTGGACCTTCGAGAGTAGAAAGTTTGGATAGTAAACTATATGTATATGTTTTATTTTATGATTACTCAAGATTTACTTGGGTGTATTTTCTAAAACATAAGAATTAATATTTTTCTATTTTTTGAAGTTTTTGTAAGAGTATTGAAAATGAAAAAGGTTTTAATATAGTTTCATTAAGAAGTGATCATGGTGGAGAATTAGAGAATCAAGACTTCAACTCCTTTTTCTCAAACATGGGTATTAAACACGCATTCTCTACACCAAGAACACCTCAAAAAATGGAATTATTGAAAGAAGAAACAAATCTTTAAAAGAAATGGCTAGGACCATGCTAAATGAATATATCCTACCTACCTATTTATGAGAAGAATCTATATGTACAATATGCTATATTATGAATAGAGTTTTAATTCAGCCTATTTTTAAAAATACTCCTTATGAACTTTGGAATAACAGAAAACCTAAATTAAAGTACTTTAAAGTTTTTGGATGCAAAGTGTATATGCTGAACAACAAGGATAATCATGGTATGTTCGATCCAAAAACTGATGAAGGAATATTTTTAGGATAATCTACTACATCAAAATCTTATAGGATATTCAATAAAAATTCAAGGATTGTTGAAGAATCAGTTCATGTGATGTTTCATGAAACTGACACTTTTAATAAATAGAAAGATCAAGCTGATGAGTTTACTGATCCTACTAACAACATGTGACTTGAAAATCTGAAAAATGATTTTGAAAACAATATCAATGAAATTCAGTCTAGTTCAGAATAATATGACACTAATTAACCTAAGATTGTTCTGCCTAGAAATCCCAGAACCTTAAAGGATCATCCTTAGGAAACAATTATAGGAAACCTAGATTTAGGCATTAAAACTAGAGAAAATGTAGAAAACCTAGTTGAATTATCTTCTTTTGTATCCCAATTATAGCCTGAAACCATTTAAGAAGCTTTAGAAGATGAAAGTTGGATGTTAGCTATGAAAGAAGAGGTAAATCAATTTGAAAGAAATAAATTTTTGAAATTAGTGGAAAGAACATAATTTTTTCTTGTAATAGGAACTACATGGGTCTTTAGGAACAAGAAAGTTGATCAAAGTATCATAACTAGAAACAAATCCAGACTAGTAGAAAAAGGATATAGTCATGAAGAAGGTATAGATTATGATGAGACCTTTTCTCCCGTAGCTAGACTATAATCCATTAGGATTCTCTTAGCTTATGCATCTCATATGAATTTTAAATTATATCAGATGGATGTTAAATCTGCCTTTTTAAATGATTATTTAAAGGAGGAAGTTTATGTTGAGCAACCTACTAGTTTTGAAAATCGTAAAAAACTAGTTTTTGTTTTTAAACTTACTAAACCTCTATATGGCCTTAAATAAGCACTTAGATCCTGGTATGAAAGATTAAATTCTTTTCTTTTGAAAATTGGTTTTACTGTTGGTCTGGCAGACCCAACTCTTTTTATGAAAATAGTAGGTTCTAATTTTCTGTTAGTACAAACATATGTTGATGATGTCATTTTTGGATTAACAAACAAAAATCATTGTAATGATTTTTCAGAACTTATGCAAAAATAATTTGAAATGATCACGATGGGAGAATTAAATTTCTTTTTAGGAATTTAGATTTATCAAAAGGACTGTGGAAATGTTTTAAACCAAAGTAAAAATATTGTTGATTTATTGAAAAAATTTGGTCTTGAAAACAACAAACACATATTCAACTCCCATGTGTTCCAATATTAATCTTGATTTGGATGAAACTGGAAAACCATTGGATAACAAGTTATATAGAGGTGTGATTGGTATCTTACTATATCTTACTATATGGAGAACTGATATTATGTTCTCTGTATGTTTATGTGCAATATTTCAATAAAATCCTAAAAAATATCATCTTAATATTGTCAAAAGAATTTTTTGATATTTGAAAAAAATTGTTTTTCAATCCCTTATCTACCCAAAAACATCTGATTTTAATTTAACATCATACTCAGATGCAGATTCTGTAGGATGAAGATTAGATAAAAAGAGTACTTCAGGAACCTGTCATTTCTTAGGAAAATCATTAGTGTCACAGTTAAGTAAGAAGCAACACTCAGTTGCACTCCCAACAGCCGAGGTAGAATATGTATCTACAGGCAGTTATTGTGCATAAGCTTTGTGGATGAAAAACACACTGATCGACATTGGACTTAATTTTTTAAATATAACTATTTTATGTGATAATAATAGTGCAATAAATATTTCAAAAAATCCAATCAGTCATTCAAGAACCAAGCATATTGATATTAGACATCATTTTCTAAGAGGTCATGTTCTAAAAAAGGATATATCTTTAGAATTTGTTAGCACTAAATATTAATTAGCTGGTATTTTCACTAAACCACTACCCACTACAAATTTTTATTTTATAAAGGGGGAGTTAGGTTTATCTAATTTCTAAAGTAAATATGATTCAATTTTATTGTGATATTAATTTTATTGTATTTTATTCTGCAAATTTGTTTTTTTTGCTGTATTTTAATTAATTTTAGAGGTTAAATGTGTGTTTCAAACCACATATTCATTTAAATATTTTTGTAATTATTACATTATGACACAAGAAATGATAACATGTCATCTTTCAGAAAAACCCTTCATCTACCTTACCTGTTGTTTTCCCAAAACCTGTTGACTAACCCAAGACCTTCATCTATCGTTCCAAACCCTAAACACCGAAATCCTCAGACTTTCAGACCTTCAAGTTTTCGAACCTTCAGAAATGACCAAGACTAAGCACGTTGAAGAACGAGAACCAAGAAATCTAAAGTGACAGAAAGTTAGGCTAAGAATGTTTCTCCAGGAGAAGGTTATTGATTTCGAGTGGCTGGTTCAGATAAACCTGCTTCTCAAACAAGCCCTTGCCTTTCAAGGACTGGAAACCATCTTTAGCGACAATGAAATTTTAGAATTCTTGTATGAGCCAGAGTTGAGGTATTTTTATGGTATCGTGCAGTGTATTTTCGAAGAAGAGGAAGATATGATGTATGGTAATATTGAGAATAAGGACTTCTCGATCTAATCAATTAGAGTGTCAAATATTTTAAGTTGTTTGCATGAAGGGGTATTTCATTTATATTTAAATCGATTTGAGATCAGACCCACAACTCAAAAGACATTATGCATTTTCTGTTTAACTCAACAAACATTAGGAAAATGATTGTAAAATATCTTGAAGTTGACCACAAGATCCTGGTATAGTAAATTCAAACAGAAATTGGTCCCAGAGTAGCGGAGATGGAGAAGATCCTCTACCCATACATTTACATCATGTTTCTGTTTCTAAGTGATATTAATCTAAAATTCTTAAGGTACTTATTCATATATTTTTACTACTACTGTCAACCTAATGTGAGGATGACCTTTTATCCATATGGACAGATAATTTCAAGGATCCAGTTCAAAAAGGGGATGATTATTTTAGTTGAAGCAAGAGTCAAGTGTCATCACAGTAAAGTTCTAAATTAAGGCTCCCTAAGAAAAAATGGATTTCTCTGGAGCACCATCAAAGAAAAAATTTAACCTATAGGAGTTTAGGAAGACTAGATCTCAGGACCTCATGGGGAGAGAATTGCTGCTAGAAAAGAAGGGATAGCTGAGTCCAGAACTGAGGGGGTTTCCAACCCTTAAGAAGAAGACTTAGGTTTCCGACACAAGAAGAAGAAGAAGAATAAGAAGACAAAAAAGATCAAATACTTGTTCAGAAGCCCGGGATATGGACACAACCACAAGCTATATAAAAATATTTGGCTTCAAAAGATGCAACATGCTCAGTTTATCTTGATGAATCACTTATGTAGGAAGAGAAGAAGGTGGAAAGTCAAGCCAGAGAGCTTGAAATTGTGTCTGTGATTGGTGACGGAGCGCTGGAAATCACTCCTGCTGAAAAGGTTCAAGAAAAATAAGCACCATCAATAATTGTTCACATAGAAGTAGTGAGAGAGAAAACTATTGAAGATAGAGTTGAGCAAGCAGAATAGATTGTTCAACATTTAGTGACTTAGAGTAAAACAATGACAGTAGATCAGACTGTGGGACAGTCAGATCCAATTTTGGGAGTACAGACTGATGTTCTGGAGAACCAGTCTTTTTTAGATGAAAGTTTAGCTGGAAAATCATAGGATAAAGCAATTTCATTTGTTGTTGTTAATCAGCCTGTGAATGTACATGCGGATACATATGACTCTCTATCGCAACATGTAGAGGAATTAGTGGTGAAGTATAATAAAATTCAAGAAGAGAACGCATCTCTAAAACAAGATTTGTAAGCTGCAAGGAAGAGATTACATGATCATGAGGAGAACTCAGTCTCCAAGAGAGAATGTGATGCCTTCAAGAGGGATATGATGGTAGAAATTGGCAAGATCATGTTTGAATTTGTTTCTAAGACAGACTTTGCTGATCTCAAATGGAATTTGGGAAGACAATTCTCCTTAGTGAAAAGTAGTTTCAGTCATCCTACTACATCTACATCAGCTTCACCAACCTTTCCAGATCTCATTCCTAGATTTCATTCCATTACAGCAGTATTAGAAAATATAAATATCAGACTTGAAGATATGTAGTGCAACAGTGTGCCCCTGTTAGTTCTTTTAGAGAACCAAAATTATTTGGTTGACCAGCTAACTCAATTAGAGCCTAGTATTTGATCATTGTTGAACACATTTTCAGAGAAGCTAGAGTAGTTCATGAAGCAAGAGAACAGTCTGCATGGGTTTTTGAAAGTGAATATTGTGGAGAATATGCATGTTAACAATGACTCCATAATGTTGGTCTTTCGACTTGGAGATAGTCTGATGTAGAAGTTGTGATTACAGTTGGAAGATCTTAAATCTATGTTTGAAGTCATACATAATTCCAGCCCAACCAATATTTAACCCCTTCCATCTTTTACTATTTCTAACAATGATTGTTCTTGTATCTTGATCCTGTAATGTTTTATAAAAAATTAATTTATTTATCATTGAAAGTTATCAATTTATATCTATTTTATATGTTTTTGAATGTTTATCTATAGTTCCAAATCCATTTCTGTTTATTTAATTACAGTTAACTGTAACTTTCACTTCAAATATGTTCAAATATTATATTTGTTCTAATTTATTTCTATAATATCTTTTTGATATCACAAAAAGGGGGAGAAATTTAGATACTACATTTACACCTATCTATGTTTACAAAATTTCTAAATTATGTAGCTATGATTATAGTTTTAGTTTATGGGTTTTGTGATCATCAAAAAGGGGGGGATTGTTGGGCATATGTTGTCTCAACAATACTCTATATTTTATGATGATTTTGATACTCAAAAATAACCTTGTTTGTTATTATAATGATTTTATTTTGCGTATATTTCTAGGAATTTATATTATTTATAATTCATATTTATTCGCAAGTAATTCATTAAAGTGTGCAGAATGCTCTTAAATGTATTCGGGAAATAGTGTTCATCATTTGTCGTTTTACTGGAAATACTGTTCATTTTATTCATCAACAAAAGTAACTTATGGAACAAACCTTACATTATCAGAAAAGTATGGTTAATTTTCATTACATTTGGATGGAACCCTTCATGTGACAAAATTAGAAAAGTATGGTTGAGGAACCTTACTTTCATAATGAACCTTATGTTTGTATCAAAAAACGTATGGATCTTGAACCTCACTTTTGTATCAAACCCTATGTTTTGATAGAAATGTATGGATGATCAATATTGCATTTGAAAAGATACATTTATCGATCATCAACCTTACATTCATAATCTATCGTACATTTATTGTTTTGTCTTTTAGTGAAGGAACCTTATGTTTGACTTTTCAACACCAAGAATTTTAAATTTACCTCTTTATCGGAGATTCATGCAATGGTGTCTACGGAATATCAGGACGATTTAAAGCCCATTACTGATTGTTTCAGCATGAATTTATGATTCATTAAAATAACAAATTATATTGTAGATTTTCTTTCCAATTCTTAAGGGGAGTTACGACGTCTCTGTTCTTTTACTTAGTCATCTTTTGCGGATCTGAAAAACCATGATGATGTTTCTGCTCATTATAAATTATTCTAAATTTTCATCTAAAAAGATAGATGACTCTCTAGTTTATGAAATCAATCTATCATTTGTGAATTTTTTTTTTCAATTCTACAGCGATCAAGTATCACAGGAATGCAAAGTTCATCAACCAGCAATCATTTGATTTCTGTGAATACAATGCTCTGTTTTGGTTGTTCTTCTTAAAGATTCAATGATCTTCTGTGAAACCGGATCTCTTCAGACATCCTTCAAGGTTTATTCTTTTTTGAAGAAAAAAGATTCATCTTTTATCAGTTGTGTGATGCTGCAACTGTGAGATGAATTTTTTTTCTATAAATAAACATCATTTATCGTGAGTATCGGCTCCTCGTATTCAGTCGTGGTGGAGTATCAGCTTCTCAAATTAAGCTGTGGATTTTGGTTATCTATTTTAAAGAACCAAAAGGCTCTATTTTATAAAGCCTTTGATGTACGGATGACAACTTCATCTACTCAGTTTTGGAATTGTCTTTTGATAAGAAGACCTTACTAGTGAAATTCACCAAGCCTGCAGAGAGGGTGATTGGTGGAGTGGACTAGGGGATATCCGTGCCCCAAACCACTATAAATTTCTTTATTCTGTTTTCTGTTCTATCCACTGCATATTATCTATTCCAGAAACATCTCAAGATGTGTCCACTATTTTGTTAAGACAGAATCAAGGAATAATTTTAAAATACACAATTCACCCCCCTCTTATGTTATTGTCAAAGTCAATCTGACCTAACCAGAATATGTTGAAATGTTTCAAGAGGAATTACTTGTAAATCTTCTAGAGTGGGAAGTTGAGTTCTATATTAATTTAGTTCATGATTCAAGGCCTATATCATATAATCCTTATAGAATCTCCACATTGGAATTAGTGTAACTGAAGAAAAACCAAGAGGAATTGGGTAATAAAGGATTTATTAGCCCTATTTCTCCTCATGGGGTGACCTTATTCTTTTCATTAAGAAGTAATATAGATCAACATGTTTTTTCATTGATTACAGGGGGATCAATGCTATAATAATAAATAACAAGTCTCCACTACCTAGAATTGATGATTTATTTGATCAAATTCTTGTAGATCAAATTTTTTTTAAGATTTAACTTTGATCTGGATATCATCAGGTGTGTCTGAGGTAGGAATACACTCCAAAAATAAAATTTTAATCTATGTATGGGAATTATGAGTTTACAGTAATGCCTTTTGGACTAACTAATGTACCCTCTGTTTTCATTGATCAAATGAGTAGAGTTTCAAAAAAATCTTAATCACGTTGTAGTGATATTTATTGATGATGTCTTTTTATACTCCAAAAGCAATGAAGATCATGAAAATCACATTCGCACTATTATGAAGACTCTTACAATAAATCAATTTTATTGGATGTTTAGCAATTGTTAGTTTTGGCTTCAATCAGTTTCCTTTACCAGACACATTCCCTCTAAAGACATAATATATATTCATCTTGTGAAGACAAAGGCTATGCAATAATTTCCTACTCCAATGAACATAACCAAGGTATGTAGTTTTATTGGTTTATTAGGTTATTGTTGGCATTTCATTTAGAAATTTTCCCGTTTAGCCAACCCAATGAACAAGATTACATGTAAAGGGGTTCAGTTCTTATAGAAAAAAGAATTTTTGGGATCTTTTGAGTAATTGAAGATGATATTAGTGAATACTCTGATTCGGACTCTACCATTAGGGAATGATGGGTTTTTGATCTTTAGTGATACATCAAGGAAAGGACTTGGTTTTTTTTTATACAGAATGATAGAGATATTGCCTATGCATCAAGGCAGCTAAAATTAATGAACAAAACTATCATACTCATGATCTTGACTTATAAGCTTCAATATTTTCCCTTATGATATAAAGGCATTATCTCTATTTAAACAATGTGAGATATATATAGATCATAAGAGTTTGAAATATATCTTATCACACAAAGAACTCAACACAAGGCAAAGGATATGGATCTAAATACACAAGGACTACGATTTTTCTATACAATTCCATCCATTAAAGGATAATAAGGTAGTCATTTCATTGACCAAAAAGGATCATGGAGTTCTCAACAAAATGAGGATTGACAAGGATCCATTTTTCATGGATCTAGTGAGGATGGATAAGATAATTATCAAAGAAGGAGGAACAACCCGACTTTTTCAAATGATTTTCTAACCATATTTATTTGTTACAATTAAATCATCACAATATGATGATGAGAATCTTCAAAAAAAATTAATGATGTGAATGATGTGAAGTTTCAAGACATCATATATGAAGATGGAATTCTGAAATTTTGGAAGAGGCTTTGTGTTCCAGCTATACCAAAGATAAAAAAGGAAATATCAGAGGATGCACCTAGTTATAATTTCTCTATGCATCTAGGAAGCACAATGATTTATACATATTTTAAGGAACATTTTGGGTGGGAAAACATGAAGCTGGAAATTACTGATTATGTATCAAGATATTTAGTCTATCAATAAGTGAAGGTCAAAAAAATCCTATAGGAGTCATTCAATCTCAATCTATTCCTACAAGGGAATAGGATTAAATCACTATTGACTTGGTCACTGGATTACCCAAAACTCCATGAAATAATGATTCAATATGGATAATTATTGATCAACTTTTGAAATCCACATATTTCCTTGCTATAAGAGAGGATTTTCCATTATAACTCCTTACATGAATATATATAAATGAAGTCGTGAGACTTCATGGAGAACCTATCTCAATTGTATTGGATTTTAATCCATGATTTAAATAAAAATTATGGAAACATCTTCAGAAATATTTTTATACTAAGATTCATTTGAGTACTGCATAACACCCACAAACTCAAAAGCAATCTAAAAGGATGATAAAACCCTTAGAATACATGTTGAGATCATGTTAACTTTATTTTCATGGTATGTGGGGATCAATATTTACCCTTATAGGAGTTGTTATTGAATAACAGTTTCTATTCAAGTATTCAAATGGCACAATATGAAGCATTGTATGAGAAGAGATGTCATACACTAACATGTTGGGATGAAGTTGGTGAAACAAAGCTTGTGGGCCCAGAGCATGTGGAGGAAACAACAAAAAATATAAAGAATATTCAAACCCATATCATAGTATCTAAAAGTATGAAAAATATCTATGACAAAAATCCAAGGAAGTATTTGGAATTTGATGTTGGAGATCAGTTTTTCTTGAATTTATCTCCATGGAAGGGTGTTATAAGATTTGGGAAGAAAGGGAAAAATGATCACTATGTACATTGGACCTTTTGAAATCCTAGAGATAATTGTTGTTGTTTCATATCGATTTTCTATGTCGCTTAAACTTTCTAAATTACAGAATGTGTTCCATGTCACATTGTAGATAAAGTACATGCCAAACCCAATTCATGTCCTCACCTCTGAAGGAATAGAATTGGAACATGAACTATCATACAATGTAGAGTCAATCCGGATTCTAGACACTAAATAATATGTGTTGAGGAATCAGACAACTCAACTGGTAAATATAATTTTGAAAAATCCTAAAATCAAAGATGCAACATGGGAGAGTGAGGATATTATGATGAAGAACTACCCAAATCGTTTTATGAGGTAACATTCTAAGAATTTTGAAGACGGAATTTTTTTAAGGGTTAAGAATGTAACATCATAAGGATTGAAAAATAAATTTAATATTTAATGCATGAAACACTGAGTCTTAAAAAATAACACTTTTTTATAACATATACTATAAATATAATTTTTCCACCTCTATGATTTGGATTTCAAAAAACTGACATATATGGTTGCATTCAGTAAGATATTTAGAGCCTGATAAGACAAACATAATTTTTTTGAATAGTATCATACAATTATGAATAGTAATATGAACCCTATGAATAGTATATCATATTATTATTTTATTTTCTTAAGTTTATAATATAGTGAGATCTTGATTAATTTTTCAATGTGATATAAAACAAATTATAGTTTTAAAATTTCTACTTTTCGAATTAAGTATTATTTTATTTAAAAATTAAATTAATCACATTTATAAAATTATTTTCACTCAATAGAGTTTATTTTTTAAATTTACACATCAAAAAACGGTTAGGGTGAATTTTTTTGATTTTTCTGAAATACTCGATTTTTTAATGAATAATAAAATATAGTAATTTATCGTATATATACATTATCAGTAAAATTCACTATTTCTAGAATTATGTATGATTTAAGAACACTTGGTTCCAACTAAAATGAACTTATTACTATTATGGGTCACATGATTCAACAATTTTGGCTATCTTGAGGGGAATAATAAACTAATGAACAAGATATTCACAAATCTCCCCTCTCCTCCACTATAAAAATCCCCACCACTCCCTCTTATCTACACCCCTTTCAAGACTTGTTACTTTTATAAATTCTTCCCAAATACCCTCCCATGATCCTCCCCCACTTACATAAGCCCTTGGTCTCATAAAAAGACCAAAACCTCTCCCATAAAGAGGCTCTCAAGGAAGACTACTTCAAGAGGTAAATTCATCTTTTCATTCCTTTTATTTCAGGTTTCTTTCCTTTATTTTTCTTTCCTCGGATACCTTCATAAAAATTTTCTGATGACTTTAGTACCGTACATTTACTGGAATTGTTTTATGATAGAGGAATAATTCTTCATCATCTCTCCTTTCTCCTTCTTTCATACTACAAATGATAACTACATCCAATATGTGTTAATTTATCACATTCCAGGACAAAGGGTTTTCAATTTCAATTATCATATTAAATTCTAGTCATGAAACCATTTTGATGGATAAAATTGAATATAATATATGTATTATAAATTATTTAAGGTTATCTAATCCTTTTTTATAAATGATTTAATTTATAAATCAAAATGAGTTCCTTGTGATAAATAACCAACAATTAACACAAACAATTTTCATTAAATTTTTATTTAATGAATCATCTTCACTCCCTACAACCAAACGAATTTTAAAATCATGTAATATTATGTTTTTAACTAATAACATAAAGCTTCAATTATGGAAAACCATTCACATTCTTCATGTTTATCAGCACATGCATAAAGGTAAATTGATCATGAAAACTAAGGAAGAAAATGCTCCGAATCAATGAAATTGAATATATTACCCATCAAAATTACACGAATGAACCTAATAATGTTATAATAAATCAAATAAATGTATGGGAGGTTCTTTAATTATTAATTTAGGGTCCTAAATTTTATTATTCATGTCATTAAGATCCATTGAGGAACACATTCGAACTTAAGGTAAGGGTTTTATACCCGAAACTCCATTTTCATTCGGATTACTCATATTATGTACGTACCTCAATAAAATTATTATTTATTAATATTTACCGCTCATAAATTCTTTTATAATGTTATATATGTGTGTACCAACCCAAATGAAACTTTATTTTATGGGGAGTTATATGTTTTAAAAGGATCTTTCAAAAATGCTTCTCGTAATACAAGCCATGTTCAAGGGAATTTATATAACTCTTAACTATTTTTAAGGTTACTCTATAATATATTTTTAGAAAGCATTATATTTATAAAATCACTCATTTTTTATAAAAATACTATCTTACTTTACTTCTGTTTTTATAAAAATACATTTCCAAAAGAACTATTCTTTTCAAAAAAAAAATTATCTCAAGAATTACTCGATGATTTTATACGAGTATCAGCATCTGTTACAACACTTTTGTTGATTCTTATATGTTATTGGGATTAATATTTTATGATATCATTTACCAAATTTAATTTAATGTTTTATGATTAGTTTTTCTAGGGATGTTCTATCTTAAAACAATTTACAAATTTCCTCTAAATGGTTAGTGTTTATGTTTAATGTTTAGTGAATGATATTTACATTTCATATGTTAGTTTCAATATGAATGTATCTGTTTTTTATGTTTATATCCATTCATATGAGGAATTCATTGGACTTAGTAAGTGTCGAGTGGGTCCCTATATATCCCCTTGATTAATCAGTAGGTCTCATGAGACAAACTCTGTCTTGGTCCGAGGCATTGACAAAATGGTTATTTATGGTATAGGCACGAGGCCTTGATGTTATAGTTGTGATAACCAGCATTTTGAATTGCCTAATTATGAAACTAGTATTGATAGTTCATGTGGTTATTCGACTAGTAGAATACCAATGATTTTGATTTATTATATCATTATTTATTCAAATCTTATTTTTTCTATATTATGATTAAGATTATTTTTTTAAAGGCATATGTTTTAGGTATTCATCATTCTGAATGTTTATGTTTATGATATATTCCAATGTATTTATTACCCTTACTGAGCATTTTTCTCAAATGTTTATTATTTATTATTTTTTCCGGGATGTGAAGAAGTATTTTATCATTGACCTGTAGGGATAACCTAGGATATAAGTATGTTTTCATGTGAATTTTAATGTTATATTTCATTTCAAATTGTATTATTGAACTTATGTATGCATCATGTTTCCAAATCTTCTAAACTACTTAGTCCTTTAAGATGCATATACCTTTTTTATATGCCAATGTAATATAATATGGCACCGGCTTTAGGAAACAGGGTTTGAGTCCTTACATAGAATGAGAATAATATTTACAAGGGAAGATGGTTGGAGATGATTAAATATTATTAATGCTTGATAAATTATCACCCTAGTAACGAAAACAAGGTGGTTGATGTTTAGAGTTATAAATACCATGCTATTTTTTCGATGATGAGGATTAAAAGAGATCCAATATTTATGAATTTTTAGAATATGGACCTTGAAATCACGAGTAAAGGGGATAGATCATTACTTTCTATGATGATGTTGAACTATCTAACCATGTGGTGATTAAATAGGTGCAGATGGTGGATGTATAACTATAGAATAATTTGAGAAATATTTTTGTATACAACCATGATTGTAATGGAGTGATAAGGTTTAGGAGATGATTATATTTCACATCAATACATAACATGAACAAGGAGTTATTGGATGAATATAATAGATCATCACTCTCAATTCATCCTAGAATTATGAGGTTATGTAGATATCTGAAAGAGTATTACTAGTGGGATAACATGAAAAGGGATATTATATATTATGTATCATGATACTTGGTATATCAGAAAGTTAAGTCTATGAGATATAATTCTAAGGTAAAATTATAACCATTACAGATATAATAATGGAAATGGAAAAATATTATTAGGAATTTCATCATTCAGCTCCCCTAAAAATATAAATGGAATAATATTATTTGTGTTGTATTCAATAACCTTATTAAATAAGTACATTTCATTACAATTACAGAATATTTATATCTTGATCATATTTTTAGTATATACATTAATTATGTGGTGAGTTTTTATGGAGTACCATATTCTACATTATCTGATTGGGATCTGAGTTTTACCTCTATGTTGTGTAGAATTATTCTGTTCAAAATGAATACATAGTTTAAATTTAACACCAAATATCATCCTAAAAAATTTGGTCACATTAATAGAAACATTAAAACCTTTGAAGATATGTTGAGATCCAGTTTTATAGAATTTAATTGTGGTTGGGATCAACACCTTTCTCTAGTTGACATTTCTTACAATAATAGATTTCACTCGAGAATTCATATGGATCATTATGAATCCCTATATGAGATAATGTATAGAACTCCAACATATTGGGTATAAGTAGGAGAAAGAAAGCTATTGGGACCTAATATGGAAAAGAAAGTGGTAGAAAATTTTAGAGTTATTCAACATAAAATACAGGTGGATCAATGTTCATAGAACTTTTATACTAATAATTGTAACAATCTGGTTAAATGTTCACTCTATTTTATTGTTTATGTTTTTGTCCTTTGGTATATGAGGGAATTATATGTCAATTGGGTGATTTATATAGGGACTGTGTTGGGAGGTTTCTATATAACTAGTTCACTCAAAGAACTAGATACACAATGTGTGTTCGGTTCTAGGAAATTATTGTGAATCAATTTTGAAGTATGAAATATATACAGGGAATGAATCTAATTCACACCATGAATTCCTTACTCTGGATTTTTAAGATGAGGTGATTCCTTTTTTAACATATATACCACTATGTGAGTTCACGTTGGGAATCAATGATTCATGGAATGAATTATTTAATTCAAGTGGGTTTTTATGAGCTACAAGCCTGAATTTGAACTCATTCTATGTGAATCGTTCTCCCACAAACCCTAGTACTCTTCTTGGTTTTTTCAGATGATTTTTCTCCTTCTAAATTCTTGTGTTTGGTTCCTTAATCATCAAATTGGTTCTTTTCTTCTCCTATGGTGAGTGAGTTTTGTTATGTATTTTCTCTTTTCTTGATCTCTTAGTATCTTATTTGTTTTGGGATTTTAATATAGTCTTTTGATCAGGATCTATTTTCTATTGATCTTTTAAATATTCATCAATGTGTTTGTCTTTTAGAGCTTAGTTTTATTGTCAATTGTGGTGTGGTGAATGAGTTTCCTAAGGTATGTGTTGATCAAACCTCTCCACCAACGATTTTTTATGAGACCAAATTCTAGGATATGATAATTGATGAGACGGACTTCATTTATTGATATGAATTACATTATTTTCATTGTTGTTGTGTGGATCCCATTATGGGTAATATGTGACTCAGGTTTGAGGTAGATGGTTCCATATCTAACCATTGCTAGATAAATCATAATTACTCTTGGTTTCCTAAATTTTTCTATAAATTATTTTCAATAATCCCATTTTGGTATATTTGTGTGTGTAAATAGTTTTTTGAAAAAAAAATGGATTCCCCTTCATTTAGGTAGTAGAAAGGTTATTTTCAAAGCATTTTGAAATGGATTGTGAAATGTCTTTTCAAATAAATTGTTTTAATAGAAAATCGTGTTTTAAGTTTATTATTAAATGTGTAATCCCTTTGAAATTATTTGACAAATACCTCACAATTGAAGCCTTTAGTTTTTTGGTGGAGGGTGTAGTATTAGGGATCATCCTTTGGTATTGTAAGGAGGTTCACTTTCTATGGAGTTCTTCCATTCTTAGATAGAGATGCATTTAGCTACAGGACATTATTGAAATGTTAGGAGGGTTCACTTTTTAGTTTGTTTCTCCATTCTATAGACCTTGATGCATGGTTCCTAGGGACATTTAGTGTGAAATTTTCATGATTGTTATAGGAGTGAACTAGTTAACATGGTCATATGTTATCCTTTAATTTTTTACCAATTTTATTTGTCTTTGTACTATTTTGGATTTGATATAACTATTTTTTATAAATCAGAAATTATTATGGGAATTATGATTTGAAACATTTTTATTGGTATTGTTTTAGAACTATAAAAAAAGAGGAATCGTTTTCCATGATTTTAACATATAAACTATTTTACTATTTATCATGACTTGTTTATTGTAAATCAAGAATATTTGGATTATTATTCAATGAATTTATTTTGAATACATGGTGGGATCCTACTAAGAATTTCTTGACCACATCCTATACATTACCTAAGGAATATGTAGTAATTGAATTGAATTTTGATAATAGAAAGGGAAAGGATTCATAGTGAGGTAGAAAACTTTATTCAGCTCGTTATGGGTAGCTGGTGGTGATATGGTAGTATATTTACCACATACCATATGGAGTAAATATTTCCTATTTTGGTTGTCCATTTTGATTGTTGGACATGTACCTTGGAGTTTAACCTTTCTTATTTTGATTTTCATTACTTCTTTGACTGTGGAATATTTCCCTTCTAGTGGTTCTTTCCACTTGTCTATATATATATTCCATGTATCTTATATTTGGTTTGGATAAATAATTAACTGTTGTCATTTCTTGATTCACAAGTTCTAGTTATCATGCTGTGGGGATTGATAATTCCCTTTGGGTTTGTGGAGAATCAGTTTGTTTGCTAGTTTAGAGGTTATCCTAGGTATGTTCATTAAAATTGGTATCAAGGGTGGTTTTTCCTTAGGTGTATGTATCTAGGTACATCTGGTAGAAAAAAGATATGATTATCAGGACATGAGAGGTAGGTTGTTGTGAGTTCCAATATAGATCTTATTATGAAGATATTTAAGTTACCATGGGATATTGAGATGTCTGTATCTCCAATATTGAGTTTTGATCTTGATTATAGTTTATTATTTTGATATTTTGGTTTAAAATTAGATTTTATTTATTACCTAATCATTTTATTCTATTTTTGATACATAAAAACATACCTATGATATATCATGTGTGGATTCCATAGGATGGTAGAGTGAGAGATTCTCCTTAATATAATTCAATTTTGGATCATAATCATTTAGAGTTTATAGTGTAGGCATTTTTTAATGTGGACAAAAATGTACCTTGATTTCAAAATAAAATTGTTTTTTTGAAGCCAAGAGTTTAGATAGAAATGGATTCATCTCACAAGTTCCTACAAGATAGTCCCTCATCCTTTAAGAGAAAAAATAAACCGCAAGAGATAGAGGATTGACTGACTGACTGAAAATTACTTTTTTATTATAAAAACACTTTTAAGGAAAAGTGAGAAACTATGGGATCCAACACGAACACAATGAAACCAAAACAAAAAAGAACAAACACAGAACAGGCTCCTCCCCAGCAGTTGCACTATGTCGTAGCCTTCATCAGACGATAACCCTTTGACGAGAAGTCCCGTGCAAATGCACGGGCACAGAACCTATGGAGAAGCCATACCATCTAAACGACCAAATTTGAAAGGCAAGCTCTGGTGAAGACTCTGTGCTCTAATCCCCATCTAGAGAAACTCTGTGTGAAGTGATTATTGAAAGAAATAAATTTTCAGCATAACAAGCAAGATAATTGAACCTAACTCAGGGAAATAATGCACAACATTCCACCAAACCAGCCAAACTCAGCAAGCCAACCTAAACAGAATCATAAAATAGTAACTTAAGATCACCAGAGCCTGCTTCCCTGAACAATTTCCATGATAAAGCTGAGACCTGAGTGTCTTGTACCTTATTCATCAGCTTTTCGACCTCAGAAGCTGGTTGATCCCAATACAGGATATACTCATCAATAATGATCAGACCTTTATTAAATCCCCCTACTAATATGAGATCTTGTTTGTCAATCCAATAGTATTTATCCTCAATAAGAGACACTTTTAGGGACCTCCCCATCATCTTTGCTACCTCCTCTTCATTTTCATTCAGAACCAATACCTGCTCGAACGCTTCTTCTTTGGAACATAAAATCAAGTCCAAAGATTGATCATTTTGGTCCCCTGTTCTTTGAGGACTTTGGTTCTCAATGGAAAATTTATTTCCATTTAATTTTTTTGCCAAACAAGTCTCCAATGGTGGAGGGAGTGGGGAGTAATCCTTTTTCCCCTTCCTTATCCTAACACTCCTGCTACTCCTGCTACTCCTTAGGCCTAAAGAATCATCTGCTGAGAGTTCGGGTTCAACCCCAATGAGTTCCTTCCAGCATCCCTTGCCTCTCTTCTCAAGGATATCTGAATCAGATTGAACATCTGCCTCTAGGAGGCCTTCGAACCTATTTCTCAAGTGGACTGGATTCCATTTCAGAAAACCCCAACCTCCAGAATCTTCTCCTCGGTTAGAAACAGTCATGACCTTTGCTAGTCAATGCTTCCCCTTACTCACAACCCCATTGCTCTCCCCTAACTCCTCTACACACAAAGCAGTAGAAACCACCTGCACACCGCACGTTGTCTGTTCCAGGTCCACATCCCTATCATTCTTATGAATTTCCACTCGGACATCGTCATACCGAGACTTTCCCTCAGCTCTCTACACACTATGGTTGGAAGGACCCACGATATCATCCCTAAGTGCGCTAAAAAGCTCGGATACCTATGGGTTTAGCTGATGGTCCATAGACTTCTTCCCCACATCGGAACCCTGGGCAACCTCAACACTCGCATCCCAGTCGGCTGAAGCATTTCCGCATAATTATTTCATCAGCCGCTGCAACTGGTGTTCCTCTTCACTATTCTAGATGCCCGCTTCAAAATGTTCCTCACTACCCACCATCTTGGTCGCCATCTGGATATCTTGGTGACCCATTCCCCTGACCACCGGCTATGCAAACCCCCATCGACAAACATCAGAGAGATGTCCCAGCCGCCTACAAGCTGAGAAAAAATCAGGCCAACTCTCATAAACCACACATTGTTTAAACCTATACTCTTCACCGATTGTTATCCATACATAATCAAGAAAGATTATAGACACATATATCTCAACACACACCCATGTATTTACCGGGTCACAAATAGCTTTTGTGCGACTGTTCGAGAAAATATATCTACCTATATGGTTTGTGAGCATTTTTAACAAAGAGGGATTTTTGAAAGGGTGCGAAAGGTTAGGAAAGCTAAACCAAATCATAGAAGTAGGTGGGTCACGCTTCATATGAAATTCAAATGACCATAGAAATAAAATGAACCTGAAACCATTGCAGAACCTGGGGTCCATCTACCATGCACCAATGAGGTCCTCCTTTGATGAAAATTAGATCACGAGGTGATGATTATCGAGCAATCCTACTGTTTCCCTTTCGCAGATATCCTAAGAGTTGAAGAAGAATTTTTTAAAGGAATCCACTGTCCACTGAAGGCCTTCGATGCTTGAAATGCACAACCAAGGTGAGATTAAAGAGTGCAGAGGTCTCTGTGAACTCTAAGGTCGAAATCTAAAGATTCAGAAAACCATCAATGTGATCTGGGAATTGAGGCCTTAGTGTAGATTTCAGAAATAGAGGAAGGAAGGCGGTATTAGAGAAGGGGTGAAATGTGGCTACTTCATTCCTGATGGTTGATGAAGATCCCTCCCCCTCCTAGGGGGGAGGGACCGGTGCGGGAGCCTCCATCATCACCAATAGAAGAAGACCATAGGCCTAGGGTTCTCGAGTGCCCGATAGACTTTAGGTAGAGGATTGACTGGAAAAGACTAATTAGGTGTTCAACTTATTGGATACATATGAGGCTCTCAAGTTGAACCATGCAATGTTCAGCCCTTAGTGTTCAAGTAAATGATGATGGGATTCTATGGTATATTAAATCCAACTTGTGTGATTGTATTAGAAGAGTTTAAATACCCTATTATTTTAATAGCTAATTTGACATTCCCTAATGATAGTGAAGTTTCTACAGTTCCTCTATTTACATCAGGGAGAGTGCTTGGTGTTGGAGTACACCAACCAATTTAGAAAGATGGATCATTTCACTTTGAAGGTGGTAAAGAATGATCAGTAGAGAGTTTAGAAGTACCTATAGGGATTTTTGAGAGCCATCCAATAACAGGTACATATCCTAAATATTTCTACTTATGTATAGACACTTGGTATGAATATTATGGATGAAAAGGATATTATGGGAAATATTATCTATTATTCCTTTCTCTTCCACCTAATGGTAGTATCAATGAAACATGGGGAAGGAAGAAAAAGTGGTGTGATAATCACAAGGGTTGTAGAGGTGGTTCTCAGCTGCAGGACTCCTCTACACCATCATTAGAAGTCAATTGTGTTCCATTGACTTTCTATCACTGTGGTAAGGTAGGGAAACCCTATGAACTTGTATTTATCCTTTAAATGTCTGAAATTCTTATGGTCATTGATGCAATCTACATTGGTTCTTACAGGATATGTCTACACCCCATTGTTTTTAGGGATCTTAAACTCGAAAGGACACTATGGTGGATTTAGATGCTTAAAATTCCAGAAGGATCCATCCAAAATCCTCCTGAGTAGTGATCTATCATGAATTAGATGAGTTTATTATTGAGGTTAATATGATCCTACTGATAGTGAGAGGTAACATTTTTATTGCATATTTTTTAGAAAATAATATATTTGATATATAATCATTGAACTAATTTATATCTACCAATTTTTGGATATGTTAAACATCTAATAGAACTCATGTACTTTTTTATGTAGATGGTGAAATATCATTTAATGAATTTGGATCAAGGGTATTCTTTTCAATCTTGTTATCTACCGATAGGTAGCACATATTTTTTATAGGATTTCATGGTTATCAATCTGTATATGTTCAATTTCATCATTAGGATTGATTTTCATGTTTCTCATCATACTAATATTGATTGATATCATCAGAATGTTTTGTTCTTTATAGCTGATGGAATATCATAAGTGTTTAAAGGAGTGTGGGACTTGAGGTTGGGTTTTTCAGGACCTACAACCCAAAGAACAAACGTTTTTTATCTACCATATTAGTTGAGATATATTCCACTTATTCTCTTGTAAATATTACATTATTTTTAGATACTTCATTGATGTATTCTAAAACAACAGCTCTGGTTTCCCTCTAGATATTGAGGTAGAGATTTCAACTGATCTAGTTTTTTGAGCTCATTCAATTATGATACCCTCTTGAATTATGGTACTAGAAGAGTTTGGGGAGATCAATAACCAATTAAACAACTTTATAGTGAAAGGTTTTGTTCTCCCTAGTGTTTAGTTGTGGGAATCCCCATACTCATTTCAAAGTAGACTGATGGTTCACTTCATTTGTATATGGAATACCAGAAGATAAACAAAGTAACTATTAAGAATAGGAATAATTTTCTCTAGGTGGATGACTTGTTTGAGAATTTAAAGGGTTGAAGTGGTTATTGAAAATTGATCTTTAGTTAGGTTATCATTAGCTTAGAGTTCAAGAGCTTAATATTATGAAAACCACTTTCAAGATCATGTGTGGACACTATGAATATATTTTTATTCCTTTTGGTATGACTAATTCTCATAAAAAATTATAAATTTGATGAATCAGATATTCCATTGGTATCTTGATACCTTTGTCATGGTTTTTTGGACGATTGTTTTTGGTCCAATAGGCTAGATACCATAAGAGGGGGGTGAATTATGGTATGAAAAATTAGAACAATAGCCCCTTTTGATCTTGTTTTTTGTTAGAAAAAACTCTCTTCTATATCTCATTCTCATTGTAGAGTATGAATGAAAATTAAATCATGCACAAGACATAGCAATTTTACTTGGCTCACCCTCATTGGACTCCGTCCATGGAGAATACACCTGAGATATGCCGATGTGCCAAATCCACTATTGGTGTAATTTTTTTACATGTTTAAAGTGGAATCATTGTCCCTCCTGGTATACATCCATTCACAATTTTAGAACTCACTTCTCTCTCAACTGAATTGAGCTCACTACTTATTCATAAGATTCACTCACAATTTATAGACTTGTATGTCTCTTCATTTGAATGAATACATGCATCCTCAACTCTATATAGATAATCCATTAAGGTTCTAAATTCATCCATAGATGAATAAATCTTTACCATAGAATTAAACTACGCAACCTCAAATTTTATTTAGATCCCTTACAATGCCTTACATGAAATTCGCTTGACTTGCATGAAAAATATCTTTTTTTGCACACAATCCCAAATACACTTTTTACGCAACCTCAAAAATTTCACGCAACCTCCATTTTACGTGCACCCTTAAATTTTATGTGCAACAACATTTTAACATGCAACACCATATTTTCCATGAAAATTCCTTTTCTTATTTTTTTTACACACACTAGAGCTCAAATCCTCTCTAAGTCTTGAGCCATGCTGAATGAGGGGTTCACCTCTTATTTATAGGCGTCACCAACCCTCATAGGAAAAAACTCTCATATCATGAAAATTATCATTCTACACACAATCCTTTTCATGCATGAACCATTTTTCACACACATTTCCAGATTTTTCATGCCCTTAATACCTTTTCCATTTTTCAGCGCTCTAATCCCAAAACTCCTTTTGCAAGAAAATTCCAACATGCGTTAACTATTGCGTGAAAAACCAATTTCACGCACATTCCATTTTTTTCTCACACAACTCCAATATTTCTCACAACATCCATTTCCAACAACACATCTCTCCATTTTCTGATTTTCATGCCCAAAAATTTGGCAAACACTCGAAAACGGTTCCACCATGTATCTTCTCTTTTTGTACCACCTCCAGATTGTCCATTACTTTGTCAAGTTTCTTCTTTTAATCATCAATTGTCAACAGAAACTCTTGAACTTGACAACTCATCATGTAAACCCCCTCTGTCAATAAATTAAACATCGTGGTCCAATTTATTAGCAAACAAATCACTGAGACCCGCTTTACCCGCAAACACAATCACCTCAAAAATGATTCAATGAAACCTTGAGGGATTTTTTCCTAACAATATCCCCATTTGGGTTTGTTGAAAACTTTTTCATAATTTGATCCTTCTTTAAAGCTTCTTCATATCCTCAATCAACATTCACCTCTTGCGATTCAGATAGTGATCAAAGATTTACTCAACACATACTCTAAGCCCACATAAGAAATTCATGGTGTGAGAAACAAGAGAAGTATGAAAATATCATCATAGAAGCACTTCATTCATGACAGAAATTCTTGACACAAAACTGATACCAATGATCTTATTTCATCACAAAACTCATATTTTGTGATATATCTTATTTGATCGATCACTTTAAGCATCATCAAATTTAATACTCTCCATGCCTGCTTACATCGTCAACTCCTATTTAGATGAAAAACATCTTTCGTACTCTTTTCTATGTAGTCCAAGATAAGTACTGGTTGAACACTTCTAGACTCATGATGTTTCCCCCCTACCAGCTACAACCCCACTTTAGCTTTTAACTCTACCTTTCTTGTTGCTAAAACTGTCATCTTATCCTTGTATCTACTATAATTTCTCAAATATCCACACTATCTCCCCCTAGAACAATCACTGTTTTCTCCCCCTTTATCAATGAACCCAAGGGTCACTCTTTGGCGGTCTGTAATAGGGTAAAAACACATATGAGTACATTAGGGAAAAACACATCATACCATAAGGAGAGGGTCACTCACATCCACACTTTTTCAAGTGTGGCGAGTTGACTAAACTCTCAGAGCTAGTATATGCCTCTCAAAATCTTCCTTAGGTAAGGTATTTGTCAAAATGTTTGTAACTTGTAGTTCTATTGGTGCATACTCCAACTTTAGAATTCCCTACTCAACCTTCTCTATGATAAAATGATTCTCTATCTCAATCTGTTTCTTCCTTGAGGGATGGGGGGGATTTTTGCTGAGATTTATAGCACTTGAGTTATCGCACTAGATTCCGATCGGAGACTTCACCTCAAAGACCATATCATCATGTTACTGCTTCATCCATAATAAATATGCACATGCTTGAGTGGTAGAAATATACTCAGCTTTTGTTTTGGTAAATGAAATGAAATATTTCTTCTTTCTTATCCAAGAAATACAAAATCCACTAAGATAGAAAGTACCTCCCGAGGTATATTTCATGTCATCTGTTGTTTCAACCCAATCTGAATTTGTATATCCCAAATGCTCTAGATGAGATTTATCATTATACATCAAACCAAAATCTACACTGCCCTTAATATAATGAAGTATTATTTTCACTCCAAGTATGTTTCTTTCCTTTTAATTGCTTCGATATCAGGTTTCGTTGAATGGGGAAAGAACAATATTAAGTCTTGTCACTATCAGGTACAACAAATTTCCAATAACCTGGCTATATTATGTTACATTTACTTCCTTTCCATCCGTATCTTTTGAAAATTTCATTCGAGTGGAAATTGGAGTCTTTATCTCTATAGAATCTTCCATTCCTAATATTCCTACAACCACCTTGGAATATTTGGATTGATAAATAAATGTTTCATTCCTTCCTTGTGTCACATTTAATCCAATGAAAAGCATTATCTCTCCAATAATTGGCATATCAAACTCACTTTTTATGAATTTGGAAAACATTCTACACTAAGAATCATCTGATCCTCTAAATATTATGTCTTCGAAAAAAACTTGAACCATTATCCTTTGATTACTATCATTGTTAAAATAGAGATTATAATCAAATCCACCGCACTAAAATTCAAGCTTCTTCAAATACCAATCAACCCTTGAGTATCACGCTCGTGGGGCTTGTTTTAGACCATATATAACTTTCTTCAATCGAAAAATAGTATTCTCCTCTTCATGAATGATAAAACTGCATGGATGGTCAATATAAACATCCTCCTCTAGAACCCCATTTAAAAATGAATATTTGACATCCATCTAGAATTAATTGAAATTCCATTTAACTATAATGGATAGGAATAATAAAATTGTATCCATCCTTGAAACCCATGAAAATGCATCATCGACATCAATAACCTCTATCTGAGAGTATCCTTTGCACACCATTTATTCTTTTTTTCGAATAACTGTGACATATTTTTTCATACTGTTGCAAAAAAACCCATTTATTTCTAATGACATTCTTATCTGTTGGCCTGAAAACAATCTCCCAAGAATGATTTTTTTCAACAGGGTCTAACTCTTCATTCATCACTTGAACCCAGTTTCAATCTTCATCTATATTAGAAAAAAAATTAGGTTCAACTTGAGATAAGGGAGATGTCTACTGTATTTATTTTATTCTTCTTGGCTGAACATGCACTATATGATCACCAATGATATTCTGCCTATCAATTTCATCCCAACTCTTTGTCTTCTCTGTAGATACAAACATGACTTATTCTTGTTCATCCCTAGTATCTTCTTCTGAGTTGGCATCATTTATTTATGTTCCCCCTTTGTTACATTCTTCTTCTTCACTTTCATCAATGAATAGTTCACTATGATGTTAGGAATTCTCTTAATTTTCCACAATAGTGACATCATTTCTCGCAACTACTTTTCCCAGCCTCTTGTTAAAGCATTTGTATGATTTTCTTTTACCTGAGTAGCCAAGGAATGTCTCCTCATCTCCACGTGACTCAAATTTACTATGTTTTTCCTTATTGATAATGAATCACTTAATTCCAAAGATTTGAAAGTATTTCACTGTTGGATTCTTTCTATACCACATCTCATATGGAGTCTTTCCTTCCTTCAGACATTATTGGGCCACGTTATAAATTTAGACCGATGTCAATACTGCTTCTTTCTGAAATTTCCCTTGTAGTTATTTTTCAATAAGCATCGTTCTAGACATATTGTTGATGATGCGATATCTACTCTCAACCATGCCATTCTAATGGGGAGTTCCCACTAAATAAACATGATGCCGTATTCCATGTTTCTCGAGATATTCTTCCACCATACTGTTGGTGAATTCCATACCATTATCAGAACAAAACTTATGAATTTTCTTCCCAAGAATCATTTCTGATTCCCTTCGATACTTTTTAAGCAGTTGAACACATTAGACTTATGGTCAACGAAAAATACCCAAGCCATTCTTCTATAGTAATCAAGTAAAATAACTTAATACCTCTTTTCATTAATGGATCTTGGTTTCATAGGCCCCCAAACATCATCATTCACTAATTAAAGTGCTCTTGTTGATTTATTTTCTATTCCATTGTATGTATTTCCAATGATCTTACCTTGTTTAAATGAATCGCACATATGTGTACAATCACATGCTATCTTAGGGAGGACTCTTGTTATATCACACCTTACTAGATCATCCAAATATGGTTGGTATAGATGACCAATTCGTTTATGCCGCAACTTGTTTTCTTCCTTTCTGGATAAAAAGCACATATCTTCTTCTCCACTTACCAGGTATAAATTTCCATTTGTCCTTTTTCTCTAAAGAAACATTGCACTATCTCTTCCTTTGAAAAAAAATGTCTTCATAGTAAACCTTATAGAGATCCTTGAGTCACATAGATGACTGACACTAAGAAAATTGTGATAAGACCTTCTACTACTAAGACATCAGCATCTCTCATTTCTATTCCACCAAATATGGGATTTCTCGAGCCAATGATCTTCAAGGATTCATCGTTTTTTAACATAAAAACTCTTTATTTGTCATATTTTGTGCTTGGTACAATATAATTATTACCATTTATGTGGGATGTGCAACCACTGTCAAGGATTCATACACTAGAACGGTCTAATGCTTTAAGGGAAATTTCAGCAACCACTACCTTCTCAACTCTTTTCTTCTTGTTCTATATTTTTGTCATCACACTCGATATAGATTTATAACCTTTATCTTTTTAGGATTATGATGCACTATATTCATATTTCAAGACTGTAAAACCATTCTACATTTTCAACTCACCTACCAATTCATTGATCTTCCGCTTGCATACAGTTTGGTTCTGCTTTGGCCCATTTCTCTTCATGGTCAATGTATAGTATCTAGACATATTTATAAATACTCAACACCAAAAACAATTTCCCTAGGAATATATTCTAGAGTATCAAGATCTATTGGGATAAAAAAAAATTCTTGTGTGATCTTTTATACCTATTATCAATGGAACACACATTGTGTGAGTGTCCCATATTTCCACTGCAATAGCACTTGATATAGGGTGCTTTCTTATGCATCACTTGTACACCACTGAGTCTCCCTTGGGTTATTTGAATCTTGAGATTCTCCTTCATACCAAAATCCACATTCAATATCAGAACGGGTTCTTGGGTATGACTTCAATTTTTATAGATTTTATTTTTCGATCAATCCCCCCATCTCCCTTCTCATTTGAACATAATTGATGATTTATTTCTGTAGAACCACTATAGTCCACTTTCAGCTTCTTAGTTTTCTATGTGATATTATTTCTTTATGTTATAGTAGGAGTCAAGATTTTTTCTAGATCCTTAACCTTTTTTAATAAACTGACAACTTCTTCTTCAAGTTCTTCAATACGCTTGATTTGGTCTTTTACTTTGTTATTCAACCCATCAATCTCCCTTTTCTATTCATCAACCATGATCTTATGTTCATCAACCTTTTTTGAGCTCTATAACATAGAGGACTTAAGTTTTTTAATTTCTTTTACCAGCTCATACTTCACTTCTTCCTGTTGTTTCATGTATTGTTTGGCATCATATACCACCTTGTTGTATTTCGTAATTTTTTTCTCCACACATCTATTTATTCAATAGATGCTTCTAATTCAGCTTCTATGTTGTCTCTTCCTTCAATTTATTCTTATTAATCATCAACGTCAGATTCTTCCATCTTTGAATAACTACCGATAACTACCACCATAGCATTCTCTACCATATTTTTGTAGTTATCTATCTCTTCAACCTACTCAACCTCGGACTCATCTAAACTATCCCATTATTGTGAAACAAGATTATTTTTCTTAATGATATTTTTCTTGAAATGTTTCTTACCATTCTAATAGGATGAATATTTCTTCTTTGGGATTTCTTCTTCATCCTCATCATCTTCTTGGAACTTCTGGGTTCACCTTTCTGCAATATTTTCAACCTTTCCACATTGATAACATGCAAGTGGATGTTTCCCCTTGAATTTTCCTTTTCCTCTTTGAAGATTTGAAGAAATAAATGAAATCACCTCATTTTTCTCTTTATCTTCCTAAGAATATTCAATAGTGAGCTTCTTCATGGACCAAATACCACCTCCTTATATTTTCCTTTTCTATAGCCTCATTATCATCATTCCTCGTTTCATATGAAACCAAGGTACTATGAAAATTGTCCAGTGTCTGCTCTTTCAGATCTTTATATTCCAATTCTGATACTTTTGGATTGAACCAATATGGAAGTTTCCACAATCTGTGCTTCATGTTATTTATCACATCAATTACTTCTCCAAGACCTTCCATATCTTCCACAAAAATATTTACCCTATCAAAGAATGCGTCAACAGAATTATTTGGGTTTATTCCTAGATCTTCATTCTTGTTCAACAGAACAAGCATCTTTACCTCTCTGACTACTGTATCTCTTTGATATATATTCAATAGATTTCTCTACATGGAATGTGTTGTTTTTAATGAAATCACATTAGTAAAAATACTATTGGATCTGGCTCCCCCTAAGGAATTTATTACCTTGGCCTCAACATCTAATTCTATTTACTTGGCTACTGATAATGCACCGCTATTAATATCGGCTTTTATACCATGCATTACTCCTATAAACACATACATTACCAAAGATCATAAGTAGTGTTTCATTCTATTCTTCTATATCTACAAATTGTTCCCATTGAATATTGGAATAACTTTATGATTTTTGGCCTCCAATTGAGAGAGAAACATAGATATCAATCTTCCTTTGATACCAATTATTTGGTCCATTGGGCTTGATGCCCTAATAGGGGGTGAATTAGGGTATGAAAAATTAAAACAACTGCCCCTTTTGATCTTGTTTTGTTATTATACAAAACTCAATTCTCTCTCTCCTTACCCTTCAAAAGTATGAATAAATCTTAAAGCATGCATAGGACACAAAAATTTTACTTGGTTTACCCTCATGAGGCTACATCCAAGGAGCACACACTGGCAATATGTTGATGTACCAAATCCACTATAAGCACATTGTTGTTTACAAGATCTTTGTGGAATCACTATACCTCCTAGTTTACAACCATTCACAATTTGAGAAATCGCTGCTCTCTCAATTGAAATGAGATCACTGCTTCTTCAAAAGATTCACTCATTGTTTATAGACTGGTAGGTATCTTCATTTGAATGAATACGTGCATCCTCAATTGTATGTAGATTATTTGTTGAATTTCTAATTTCACCCACAGATGAATTTCCTCTTTATAATAGAATTGAACTGGGAACCGCCAATTTTACATGCATCCCTAACTGTGTGATGCATGAAATTACCTTTCCTTATGAAAAAAATATCCTCTTTTATGTGAAATATAAAATCCACTTCTTGAACAACCTCAATAATTTCATGCAACCTCCGTTTTATGTGCACCCATAATTTTTATGTGCAACATAATTTTTACGTGCAACACAAAATTTTTCGCACAACTCCCTTTTCGGATTTTTTACACGTACCAGAGATCAGATCTTCTCTAAGTCTTTAACCAAGCTAAATGAGTGGGGGTCACCCCTTATTTATAGGCATCACAGACCCATGTGGTAAAAATCCTCTGTTTCATGCAAAACTCTCATTCGGTGTGAAAACCTTTTCGCACATGGACCATTTTTCATGCACTCTCTAAATTTTTCACACACCTCATGCCTTTTCCATTTTTCATTGTTCTGGCCCCAAAACACCTTTTTCATGAAAATTCCAACATTAATTCATTATTATGCACCAATCCAATTTCACAAACATTCCATATTTTTCTCACACCCCTATAATTTTTCACACACCATTCTTTTCCAATAACAAATCTCTCCATTTTCTGATTTTTTGACCCAAAAATTTGGTAAACATTGAAAATGGTTCCACCTTGTATCTTCTCTTTCTGTACCACCTCTAGATCATCCATTATTTTGATGAGGTTCTTCATTAAATCATGGATTGTCAACAACATCTATTGAACTCAAAAACTAACCATTTAAACCCACTTTTGCAACAAATTGAACATTGTGGTCTTCTTTTTCAACAAACACGACATGGATGCCCTGTTTTATTAGCAAACACAATCACCTCAAAAATGCTTCAATGAAACCTTGTGCGATTTTTTCCCAACAATATCCTCATTTATTTGAGATATGATCATGAGCACTATAACCATCTAAATATGCTTTTATAAATCATGTTGAGTTACAGCCTTTATGGTGAAATTTCAAAATAAAATTTTTGAATAAAAGAAGTGAAATTATTTTGGCAAGTGATTTATGAACATAGCCTACAAGTTGATCCTATGAATGTGGAGGATTACTTTTTATGGGATGATCCATAAAACATCTTCAATATACACAGTTTCCTAGGCCTAGTTGGATACTATTAGTGGTTCATCTAGGATTTATTTATTTTGGTGTCACCCCTACCTACTCTTAACAATAAAGGGGTGATGTTCACATGGGATGATAAATTTGAAAATTACTTTAATGAATTGAAATGAATTCTGACATCATCTCTTATTTTAATCATACCTTGTCCTTGTAAGGGTTATGTGGTATATTTCAATGATTCTAGTGCAGTTATGTGTTTTTATTATGTGAGATGATAATGTTGTGGCTTATGGATCTCGTTATCTTTATTCAAATGATAATAATTACGATGCTACTGATTTAGATCTTATCACAGTTATGCATTCACTTAAATATTGGTGACCCTATCTTTTAGAGAAGAGTTTCATGGTCTTTTCTTGTCATGGTATTTTCATATACATCATTTCTCATAAATAAATAAATATCACATAGATATGATGGATGGAATATATTTAGATATTAGACTTAAACATCACCTACACCATGAGAAAATGGAATTACATCGCGGACGCTCTTTGTAGAAAAATTCCTCTACATGTTGTCTTGGAATCAAAGGAAGAGTGAATCTTTATAGTGATCTTTTCTCAATTTCATCTGGACATGTAGTTGGGAGATTTGGGTATGGATTGTAATTATGTTCAGTTATAATCATCTCCCCTTGAATCTATTCTATGGGATTAGTAAAATAATGATGAGATCAAAGGAATCAAGGAAACCTTATATAGCAGGGAGATTACTTCTTATTGATATCTCTACTCAGATGGTTTTATTTATTTTAGGAATTAATTTTTCATCTACTCTCCAATTATAAGTTCAGTGTTGTGATATTTTCATTGTTATTCATGGATCATTCCTCCTGGAATTGTGAAGATGTATTATGACATGGGATAATATTTTAGGTGTCAATGTATGAAGCATGAAATAATTGATTGGGTATCTCATTGTTACCTGCTAGTAGATAAATTTAGAGGACCTAAAACCATTTGGTATTCTCTAGAAACTTACAGTACTAGTATAAAAATGGTAATATATGTCTGTATATTTCATTTTTTGATTTCTATGGACTCCCCTTGTAATGAATTTTATCTAGGAGGTGATTGATAAGTTGATGATATCATATCATTAAATTCCTTAATAGGACATATAAAAAGTTGAAGATATAGGTATGTTGTACATGAAAAATATCATGAGTATCCATAGGGTTCCCTCTTCTATTTTCTCAAATAGGTATCCTAGGTTCTATTTAAGATTATAGAAGAGTTATAAAAAATCAGATGTAGACTCATTTTTGATAGAGTATAACATACCAACCATAGATGGATGGTCTGATGAAGCATGATCTTCCTATCATAATTGATATTCTATATGCATGTATCTTCAATTATAATAGATCATGGGACATCCATTTGTGACTTTTTAATTTTACTTATAATAATAGTAACTAGTAATTGTTCAAAATGGAACACTTTGAGGCTTCTTATAGTTTCCCATACAGGTCACCTCTTCATTGAGCAGAGGTGAGTGAAGCCTCTCTTATGAGACCAAGTCTTATTCAAGGGAAATCATTGGGGTTTCAAGATATAAATTGAATCTTAGTTGTAAATAAAAGTTAGAATAAATCATATAAAGATCATCAAAATCATCTTTTGGGGTTCTCTATTAGTGAATTGGTTTTCTTGAAATTTTCTCAGCAGTTGGGTCACCGTCAGCTTTGTAAAAAATGAAGATAGCTTCAAGGTATGTTGGAACATTTGAGATCACTATATGTCTTAGGATTTTTTTCTTATGGGTTTGAATTTCTCTCTCAGTTGATAGGTATATGTGACATTTTCCGTATATATTAACTCAAAAAGTAACATCATGATCCCTCCCATGTTTTGATTTGGGAGGCAGTTAAGTTAGAGTCAGATATTTTGATTATGGAGAAACTAATAGAGATAATCGATTCTTAGAATAAATTATTATGTAGAAAGTCTATTTTTTTGGTCAAACTGATATGGATGTATAGATCGTATTCTCATAATACTGGTGAGTGTGAATCATCTATGAGGGAGTGTTAGACTCACATATTTCCAAAGAACCCTACTTTCACATGAATTAATAGGGGTAAAACTTCTTATAGTGGGGAGATTGTAACATCCGGGTTAAATGTGTGCTCTATTTTAATGTTTAATAATTTTTTATTTTGGTCGTAATATAATTCTGAGGAAACATAGAGTTTTTTACCAGGCATGTGTTGGGAATTTCTTATAGAACTAGTTTGTGTTGTAAACTGGATACATTATATGAATTTAATTCTAGTAAGGTACCAAAAAACAGTATTATATCAAGAGATGGTTATAGGGATTGAATCCATTTCATTATATGAATCCATCAATCCTGATTTTTAAGCCGATATGATGCCTTTTTGGTGAATATGTGACCTCAAGATTTTACATTCTAAATATCTAATTTATGACATGAATAATTTACAACCAGTGGTGTTTTATGAACAAATATTTTTAATTCTAAATAATTTGGCACTAATCATTCTCCCGCAAACACAATATCTATTCTAGGAATTTTGGGGTGGTTTAAATCCTTTTAGATCACTTTTTTGGGTGCCTTAGTCTCTATCATGGTTGGTTTCTTCTACTTTGGTGAGTGTGTTTTATTATGCTTCCAATCATTTCATGGTCACTGGGTTAGGAAGTGTCAATGGGATGAATTTTTTAATTATTTTAATCAGCATGTGTTTTCTATTGATCTACTTTAGATTCCTTATCATGTTTGTCTTATGGAGCCCGGTTTGATTAATGGTTGTGGTGTAGCATATGAGTTTCTCAAGCTATGTGTCGATCTAGCCTCCCAACCGACCCTTTGTTTATAATATATAATTTTGAGATGTGATAATCAATTCTAGGGCCATAATTTATTGATTTATCTTCCTTTACATCTATTATTGGTGTTTGGATCCTATTGTGAGTGGTGTGTGACCAAAGTTTACAGTAGGTGGTTCTATCTCTAACCTATGATGGATGAACAATAATTTCACTTGGTTTTATAATATTTTTTATAAATGATTTGGAATTATTTTGTGTTATTTTATTTCTATTTTAAAATGGGTTTTGAGGAAATATGGTTTCCCCCTCTTTTTTGGGTAAGAAATGTTATTTTTAAAGAATTTTAAAATTGATTAAAAATGGGTTATTAAATTATTTTATGATAGAAAAGATGTTTATGGAATTTTATTATAAAATGTGTAATCCCTTTGAAATGATTTGATAAATGAAGCACAAAGGCACCTTGGGTTCATAGGTGGAGGGTGTTATATAAGAGATCGTCCTTAAGTATTTTAATAGGGTTCACTTTATAAGGTGTTTTTAAATCCCCAAATCGAGATGCATTTGTCTCTAGGATTTGATTAACATGGTAGTAGGGTCCAGAATCAATGTTGTTTCTCAATTACCTAGATCTTCATTCATGTGTCATATGGACTTGTAGTGCATAATATTCATGATTGTTGTACAAGTGACCTTACTACCCTTCCCATAAGTTATACTATGAGTTTTACCATTGTGATTCGGTATTATATATTTTTGGAATTCCTAGACCAATTTTTGATAAATGAGAAATTATTTTAAAATTTATGATTTGAAATTTTTTTACAAAAATTGTTTTAGAAGTATAGAAAATGGGGAACTATTTACCATTCTATTGATATAAAAAACTCTTCAACTATTTATCATATTTTATTTTCTATAAAATGATCATATTTGGATTATTTCATAGATATTTAATATATAACACCTAGGTGGGATCATATTGATCTTGTTTAGAACACACCCTATACATTCCATTTGTAATGTATAGACCTTTTATTGTCCTTTCCTATTAGAAAATTAAAGGTTTCGTAGTGAGACAGTTTGGTTTATGTCAGTTGGGTATGTGTAGTAGGTGGTGAGATGGTGTGAAATTTCACACTTATCACATCGATTAACTGTTTCCTATTATAGGTTTTCCTTTTGATTGTTGGATATGTACATTGGTGTTTTACATGGATACTTTTGATTTATATGACTACCAGTGTAGCTTCTTTGATTATGATATATTTCCCTTGTGTTTTTTCTTTATAATTGTGTGTATATATATATATATTCCATATAACTTGTTTTAGGTTGGGAAAAATTATTCCTTATAGTTGTTTCTTGGTTCTCGGGTTCTTGTCTCTATCTCATGGGGATCAATAATAGTTTTTGGGTCAGTGGTGAATCCATTCAGAAAATAGTTTTGATGGTATCTAGGGTTAGTTCATTACACAATCGTCAGAGAGATAAAATGATCAAATTGAGAGATGATCTATTACTATTGACATTTTCATTAGAATAATTTTATGTGTATTATAAATAAGGGGATGTTGATCCATAATTTTATTGGTCCCTTTAAAATTATTAATCATTTCGGGATGATTTCTAATCATTGGATGCTTCCACAAAATCTCTATAATGTTTATGATTTGTTTTATATATCCCTCTTGAGTAACTATATACCTAATCCATCATGTGTACAAAACATTGAGGTGGTTCTACTAGAGTTATATCTCTCTTTTGTAGAAAAAATAGTGGAGATTCTGGATCAAAGAGGGAAATTACTAAGGAACAAGACCAATCACATGGTTAATGTTTTAATGTAAAACAATAAATTTTAGGAATCACTACAGGAATCTGTGAATTTTAAAAGGAAAAATTATCCTCATTGGTTTTTTTCTAGGTGAGGGAATTTTTAAGAATAAATACTTATAAGGGTTATAATTTAATACTTGGATATTTTATGATATATTTATCTTCATATAAATAAAATATCTTTGATATCTTACATTACACATAACATCGAGTTTAAAAAAAACATTGTATATTATAGAATTATTTTTATTTTATCGCTAAGCCATTATATTGGTGGGTATAAATAAGACTAACTAAATTATAAAAAACTATTTTTTACATTTGTATAGATTTAATTCATTAGTTTTTAATTTATAAAATTATTTTAAAATAAAAATATATTTTTTTTTCTAAAAAACTATTTTTATGTGTGAAATATGTATTTATTTGAATAAGTTAAACTAATCACTATTGATTAATGATTTTAATGAAATGTATAGACTATATATTCAATCAATTTTTTAATATTTGTTACAACCTTACTTTTCTCAATTGTATGGATCATTTTTGTTTCATTTCAAATCCTTTTTTTATCTTGGTAAATGTATATTAATGCCTAAGGAAGGTTTCAAGAGTGTTCAAGGAATTTTTGGAGCCTAGATTTCCAGAAAATGGAGAAGTATAATGGGTTGCGTGGTTAGCTCATGGTTACTGCTAACATTACGACTCAATTGTGTGAGGTAACGATTGTATAGGGGAGGTCAAATAGTTTTTCTTCAACTGGGCATGCCAGGGTGTATTCACATGAGTAATTACATAGGTTTTTATAGAGTATTTTCACACATCTTCCCCATAGTTAGGATAATTGTAAGCATATCCCATAAATGTGGTGTTCTAGGAAATTGGATGGGGCATGGTTTTTCCAACTAAGTGGCCAAAGCATGGAAACTATATTTGAGTGGTGAGTTTATGGTTTCTCACTTAATGAACTTAAAACACCCCCCCCCCCCCCCCCCACTATTATTTTCCCATATAATGTGTGAAATTCCACATTCCCCCTTTATGAGCTATACCTCCTGCCTTTCGAAGATCCTTGGAAACTCGTTGATCTGAACATCATATTGAACATTGTCAGATGAATTGGATCCACATCTATAATATCCCTAATACTCTTGCTTCCTTTCATTATTTATATTCCCATCTCTTATGATATTTTTGTGCATGCTCATTTGAAATATTTTTCTGGGAGTTTGTTAATTTCGCTAATTTCTTCTATTATACCTCAAACCTAAAGCTGATATTGGATGATGAGTCTTCTACGATCCTAAGGTAAGTAGTCTAGTTTTTACCTAAAAGTCTTGGGGATCATATATCTTTCTCTATTGTGCAGTGTGCCATATTTTTCTATGAATTTCCTTAAATTTTTATTTTCCTTTATAAGTTAATATATGCATGTTGTTATACTCCCATTGAACTAGTTTAGCTTGTTGGAGGATTTTTACCTCATTGATGGCCACCCATTTTGGTGTTACATCTTATTTTCCCTCTAAAATATAAATGTTAATGAATCTGACCACCTTATAAGTGACTCATCTTGACATTATAATGGTTATTCCTTTCTTAATTAAATTAAGTGGAATAGTTTAATGGATTGGAAGTGGGTGGAAAGTCCACACCACATGATATATAAATATATATTGGAATTTTATACATTGTGAATCCTATTATTTATTAGGCCTAATGAATTGGAATTATTTATATAAATTTTCGTTTTATTTTTATTTATATGATAAGGATATTGGTTGTCGAACGATGGATAAGGGACTTTTTGTGCATGGAATTTCACACTCCCTTATATTGGGTGTTGGGAATGATGCCTCACACTATTAAACTTTTATTTCGGCAATGGGAAGGACATTCCACATTTTTATATATTGGTTGTTGGGCATGATAACTCGCCACACCATATTGAATGATGCGAAATATTTCTTGAATACATAATGAGATTTATGTCTTGTTCCCTTTCTTGAGATTATAGCTCATTAAACTAGTTATAGGAACCTAAGTTATGCCTTGGGTCCAGCTAGAACCATGTAGCATTATATATTCCTACTTATTTCCTCAGTTACATTGTGCATATACATGTACACATTATATAACTATATATATATTACTACTTTTATATATATATATATATGATATTTGGATTAGACATATTTCAACCAATACTGAACCAGGTAGATTCTTCTAGGGGTTTTAATGGAACCTGATCCAATTGGTATTTATTGGTTAATGCTTTTTTATACCTTATAACTACAATCTTCTTTTCTATCTACACCGAATTGATTATTTCTAGATTCCAATGGAGGTGGCCTGTTGTGCTTCTCTCAAACCCTACTCAAGCCGCCCTTGGTACCTATGTATACCTTATGACTGTAGATATGTATAAGGGGAAATGCCTAGTTATAAATGCTTGTTCTATTCATCTTGTGGCGTGGAGCATGGGAGAATATTACTGAGAATATTCTTTTGATGTTGGTGGAGTATTATTTTAACATTTTTTATTTTTGTATATCTTTTTGTATATGACTATCCCATGTATCCCCTATTTCCCTTTTTTATATCAGTATTCCATGACATCATCATGTATATGACTCATCCTATGGTATTTTGATTACTATTATGGTTACTTCGTTTTTTAAGCTTCCATGGTTATTTATTGTATTTATTTCTATTGTTCCATATGTTATATCATGATTTCTCTATTTCTACTCGATTCTAATATCACTTTTTTCTCTCTAATATGAGGGTATAGTTTCCCCGCTATACAACCATAGACCTTCACTTCTATTCATCCACCTATGGCACATGCGGAGGTGATCTTGAGGCCAGGTGACCCATTGGCTTGGGGAATCAGTTAATTGGATCCCAGTTTAGAACATCACAACGTGGTATTAGAGATTTCTTTTTTATTTTTTCTTACTGTTTGGGTGTTATACATGATACTTTGAGGAAATATAATTTGGTAATGAGATTGTTCCTATGAGTAGTTGACACATGTATAAGGGAATCCAAAATTACCTAGGATACGATATTATTATGATAAAATTAAACCTATTATAGTTAATATTATTCCACTGTTGGTTGATGCATACAATTTGAAATATTATTATTATTGATGTTATTGAAACATAAATCATTCTTTGGCCTATTATTTCAAGTAATTAACATCTCGTGCATCATTATAGGTGCTTGAGAACAAATATTATATGAATTTTTTCATGTCACATCTACATTCTACAAGAACTTTTATTTTTCATATAGTTTAGTTCCTAGTTATTATATATTGAAGTGTGTTAATTCTTCATGTAGGGAAAAATATAATTGTATTAATTTATGTTCCTACATCAATCTAAATGGTGTTTTCCTACATAGATTAGTGATTTCACCTTAATTATCCAATTATATCATGTTTTTAGTTCTTGAAATACTGGTTCTAGACCATGATATATATATATATAGACTATGAACTCTATCAAATTTAAATCTTTAAAAGTGAAACAGTTACATCTAAATGGGATTTCAATTGTAATGTAATGGATGTTTCCACTATACCTAACAATTGACACTCCAAATTTCTGAACCTATATCATAAGATTTGATACATATACCCAAAACCGAACATAGTAGTGGATATTTGAGAGTTACTCTTATGATCTTATGTCCTATAAGTTTTTCCTTTACCACCTTGAACTGGATTTTGGAGTTGTCCAAGAGGTTTGAAATTTTTTTAGGAAGGTTTGGTGTCTGTGATTTTATCTATCTACAAACATTTCAACAATTAAATTCTCTTTTAAGGCATTCATTTGGCATTGTAGAATAATTCCACCATGACATCATCGACTCATATTCAAGAAAAGAGGTGACTACCAAATATCAGAGGTGATAGGCCATGATCCACTAGTCATCCCTCTTAGATTTCAACCTATGGAACCAAATCTTATTCTTGATATGGTCAGTAAAACCTTATTTTAAAATGGTTTCTTTTGAATGACACAAAAGTTTCAATTAGTTACTTGACCTTCCCCGAATATGAAAGAGTTTACTAAAGAAATCCAGATGTAGCATCTCTCCACCTTTTTTGGGGATAGAGAACCATATGCTACAAATTCATGGTTTGAATCCATGATTTATTTTTTGAGCATCTAGGAATGCATCCCTAGAAAAGATTCAAACTTGTTTCCTATATGATATGTGGTTTGGCCAAGAGATTGTGAAATGTAATTACCCAAACAAAACGATATCAAGATATTAAATGGGAAAACTACTAGAAGATCTTTTATAATTACATATTCCATGGACACTAATGGATGACCAATATAGATATTTCAAGGGCCTGTGGTAGAGAGAAATGTTTTTTATGGAGTAATCTTCTCACATTACTAAGTTTAAGTGGTTTTCACTGAATTTATCTGGTGATGATCTCATGACTACTAGGTGATTCGAGGATGGCTTGAAATTCACCATCCAATCAAAGGTAAATTTATTTAATATTACAATTATTTTTTGAGATATTTAACTAGAATCTCATTACTAAGAGGAATATGAGGGAATATAGTCATGGGAACAAAGGTAGTTTAGCACCCAGACCTAGCATTCTTTCTTCTAGTAGGTTAACGTAATGTTTCAAAGTATCTGGTAGGGTAGAAGAAGTTTGGTGCATGTACTGACATCATTCTTGTATATCACTAGTTTAGGAAACTAGGACACACAACCTTATTGTATGTGAGATAAAATGGAGTGAAAAGAAGATGGAAGGATGGGTCATATTCACAGCTTGTATAGTAATTTTCTATCATAACCTAGAGAGTGAACATCTACATTACCCTATATTCTAGAGATGGTCTATTAGTATCATAATAGGTAGTAATATGAAATAGTAATGTCTACTGAGGATGAAGTGGTTTTCAAGGAAATGAAAATCAGAATCTGGACTTGCAATGTCAGCAGAGAGGGCATACTCAGGGTTGTTAGGTTAGGACTCAAGGCCACATTATAGAGAAGATACTTGAAGTGTATCCTATACCTGAGGATTAGATCACTAGACCTTCTATTATTCCAGGTATTATTCTAGTATCCTCTACTTTAGTGACTTTTTTATTTGAAACAAACGCATAGAAATATTTTATATCAGTGGAAATTATGGAGTGTTTGGGCCTCAATATAGTGTTTTACTGTGTTGTGATAACTCTTAACACCCCATTGGGTATCCGATCAAAGAGTTCTTATCTATTTAATTATTTTCCTCTTTATATATATGGGTATAAATTTATATGGAATTTTTCATCCTTGACATGGTAGGGTTTTATGTAATTATCATAATACACTGATTAGTTTCCTATCAATCACATATTCATTTATTTTTCAGAGGGTGATGTTTACATCACTAGAGGGTAATAAACATACCAACAAGGGAGAATTGGATGTCCATGAATCTCAAGCTAGACCTGAGAATCATAGGATAGGTATGGTGATATCCCATATCGCCCTTCTTTTCCTTGACGACTAGGGAGTATAACCAATTTTTTCCCTCCTATGGTAGATTGATTTGGATCCATCTTCCTTAATTATTCTTTTAGGATTCCTCTATTGAGAGTGGTAAATTTCACCATCGTTATTTTCATAAGAGTCGTACCAATTTATATTATTCCTTATAGGATGTCAGCTATGGTTCTTTTAGAGATCACGAAATTGTTATAAGACTTGGAAGATAAAGTCTTTATCAGACCTAGAACCTCACCATGAGGTTCACCATTAATTATTTCCGAGAATGTGGATGGTGCCCTATGGCTCTTTGTGTATTAATGATTGATGAACCAGATTATAGTAAAGAAATAGTATCCCCTTACTTTAATAAATGTGCTCTTTGATCTGCTCTTAGGAGAGAGGGAGTCTTTAATGATTGATTGGATGATGGGATATTATCAATTTAATTTAATATCCTTAGACATAACACATATAATTTTTGGAGAATAAATAGTCTTTATGAATACCTGGTAATGTAGTTATATCTCAAGAATGTTCCAATAGTCTTTATGTATTTGATGAATTGGGTTTTCCACCTCTACATACATTCAATCATGGTAGTATTTATGGGATAAAAATTATTGTATTAAAGATCACAAAAATACAATGAAAAATATCTTGAGATAATGATGAATACATTTATAGAGAACCAAATTTATGCCAAGTTAAAAAAATCACTTTTTGATCGATAAGGTTCCCTTCCTAGGTCATTTAATTCTAAAAACAAGAGTATCAGTAGACATGAATATGGTCAAATCTGTAGTCTCTGAAGAGAATACAAAGAACATATTTGATATATGGATTTTCTTGGTTCTATCAGGGCAATACAGATTCTTTATAAAGTAACTATCATTCCTAGTAATTCTTCTTATGACTTTACAAAAAATGTTTTGAAATTTATATGAAAAAAATGTTTTGAAAGTTCAATTTAGGGTTTGAAAGGAAGATCGACATCAATATTAATCCTAATTCTTCAAGATACAAGTAGGATATATAAAGTCCATTATAACACATAAATCATTAGAAAAGGAGTTATTATTATATAGGATTTATGAGTCATAGCATAAATGTCTTGTAATTTGAGGCCCTACTGGCATAATTACATGATGCATGATCTCGAGGTTATGGTTTTATTTTATTAATTACACTATTGGAGATATTATTTGCATTGATATAATTTTTTGGAATTCACTAATCCCAAAATCCTCAAGTATAACTTTACACAGTGTGATTTGATTCCCAGTAATCACTGATGGGTTGAGTTCTTATAATCCTTCGATTTTAATCTTGCATATTTTCTCGGGAAAGAAAATGTTGTGGCCAATAATCTAAGATGGAAGACTCAAACATAGGATGTTTAGGATGATAGTTGTGAGTAGCAGCTCATGTCTTTGTTTGTAGAGATTCATGTTGAAGTTCTGGAGGATTGTGGTGAGATATTCCTCACTAACTTAGCAGTGACCTCTACTCTTCTAGAATAGGTGAGAATGAGGAAACTCTTAGATCCTAGGGGCTTAGTCTAAAGGGAAAGTGTATCAGATGATAATTTGACTTCTAGTCAAACCATGGATGAGGATAAGACCTTACACATTCATGGGTTTTTCTAGGTCCAATCAGATATCATAGAGGAGGTGATGCAAGAATTCCATGCCTCTTTTTGGGTGGTACATATGGGTGTCACTAAGATGTATCAATACATACATTGGTAGTATTGGTTTCTTGTTATTAATTAGGGGATAATCATATTTATCACTCAGTATTCCACCAGTCAGTTGGTGATGGTGTAACATCAGTGACAAATAGTTATTTTACAACCATTATCCATTCCTGAGTGTAAATGAGATGATGTTTCCCTAGAATTCATGACCAGTTTTCCAAGATAGCATCATGTTAATGATAAAGTATAGATATTCATTGATCAATTGACGAAGGTATCACATTTATTGCATATTCAACATACCTTCTAGATAGATGATCTGGGGTGTCTATAGGTCAGAGAGGTCACATATTTTCATGGAGCTCCTTGATTTAACAAATCTAATAGGACACTCACTTTATAACTCTTTTCTACAAGGTGTTGTAGAATTACTTGTGAAAATAGGTTCTTTTGAGAAAAAATTGATCACCCTCAGACCAACAGACAAATAGAGAGAATGATTTAGGTGTTGTAGGGCATTATTTTTTGCATTAGTCCTTGACTTTGGGGGTTCATGAGAGAAACGCATACCACTAGTTTATTTATATTATAATAAAATCTTTCATGCTACCAATCAGATGTATCTATATAAAGAATTATGTAGTAGGCCTTCTTGATACCTTTGTGTTGGTTAGAGGGTGGGGAGGTGGCTTTTCATAGACCACGCCTTCTCCAGGATACATTAGAGTAGGTAGATATAATTAGAAAGCACATGTTGACATCTCAATAAAGAAAAAATTCATATGTCAATTGATGTTAGTGACCACTTGATGTTGAATTTAGGGACCCAGTTTTTATGCAGTTCATTGCCAATTTGGGCCATCAAGGAATTCAGGGTAGGGTAATCTTTATCCAAAGTTTATTAGAACCTTTGAGGTTTTGAAATGAATTGGGCTAGTAGTATAACAGAAAAAAATAACTCAGAGAGACTAGTCTGTGCATTATTTATTCCATGTATATCATCTCCACTAGTATTATCTAGACACATCACATGTTCTACAACATGATAAGGTTGTGTTAGATGTGTATTCTTCCTTCATGGAGTATCTAGTTCCTATCATTGATCAGATCATGAAGACAATTTGATTTGGTTTATCTCATTTAGTATGGTGTCTATGGTAGCACAATTGATTAAAAGACAAGACATCGGAGTGAGAAACTGATATATGATACTAGTGGATAGATCTTTTCTCATAAAATACCTTTTTACCCTATGAAGGCCTACTTGAGGATGAATTTATTTAAGGAGGGGAGATTGTAAGGAACCATATTTTCTCAAAGTTATAGATAGTTGTTTCAGTTAAAATCCCTTATTTTATATTGATAAACATTTTTTATGGCCTAATAAATGTTTTAAGGGCATATATAGATTATTTGGAGCCTAAATTTACTGAAAATGGAGTAAAATAATGGGTTGTATAATTCCTGCATGGTTAGTGCTCACTACATCAAGAAACCCTGTGAGGTACCCACTGCATATGGTAGGCCTCGTGGTTTGTCTGGGACCATGTGAGCCAGTGCACACACCCATGATGGATTCTAGAGGTTTGGGATAGAGAATATTTTCAAATAGTTCATGCATTTAGTAAAATTTGTGCCTAGCCTATGCGATCGGGGTTCAAGGGTAGTGGGTGACACACAGCTGACACTCAGTTTTGATGGCTATGTAGCCAACCCATTAAAACTAGTTTTAAGGGGTGATTTTATGGTTTTCCTTCAATGTAATTAACCCCCCCATATTTTCTTTTCCCATTTCCAGTGGGAAACACCTCTTTCTTATGTTGTGAGCTATCCCTCCTCCTTTTGAAGGATCATTAATAACTACTCAATCTATAATATTAATAATATTCAACTGGAATCATTAGATCCACATCATTAAGATCTCTAATCCACTTACTTCCTTTCATCATTTATATTACAGTCTCCTTCACAATTTTGGGGCAAGATCATTTTCCTTATATTTTAGGGTGTTGATCCATTTCTCTAATTTCTTTCATTCTAATTCAAAATTGAATCTGATATTGGATGAGGAGTCATCTTCGGACCTATGGAAGGTTTTCTAGTGTTTTACTCTAAAATTTTAGGTTATTATATATCTTTCTATATTGTCTGGCGTGCTATAATTTTCCTTGCATCCCCTTAAAATGCGATTTTCCTTTATAAGTTAATATTTTCATGTTTTTATACTCCCATTGACATGTGCTATCTTGGTAGAGGATTTTACCTAATTAAATTCCAACCCATTAAGAGTTTTAGATTATTTAATGCATTAAATATTAATGTTGATGAATTTGAGTAGCACTTATGTGGTTTCAATTGACTCTAAAATGGTTATTACTTTCATAATTAAATTAATTGGCTTAGTTTTATGTATTGCAAATGGGTGGTAGGGCCACACTATATTCTATATATTTATATATGGGAATTGTATAAATTTTTATTTACATGAATAATTAGTCTTGATGAAAAGGAATTTTTTATATATAATGATTTTATTTTTTATTGGTATTCCATGGATATTGGTTGTTGAACAATGGATAAGGGACTTGTTGAGAAGGTTGTTTCATGCCCCCTTACATCGGGTGTTCGGAATGATCTCTCACACTGTTATACTTTTATTTGGGAATTGTTAATAATGTTCTACATTCATCCATATTGGGTGTTGAGTAGGAAGTTTCACCCCCGCCATCTCAAATGACAAGAAATATGTCTCACATTCACCATGAGATTTCGGTATTGTGGCCTTTATTGATCTTATATCTCGTTATACTAGTTATGGATTCTTGAGTTACACCCCGAGTCCATTTAGCACATAGTATCCTTGTATATTCCTACTTATGTCTTCATGAACTTAGTTCATACACGTGTATAAGGTATATAACTATATATAAATATTATTACTTATATATATATGATATTTGTATTAGAAATATTTTTTCTTACGTCAAAGTAGGTAGAGTCCTCTAGTAGTCCTAATGGAACCTGTGTTGACTGGAATTTATTTATTCATATTTTTTTTATTATTCCTAATACTTGTACAATTATTTTCTATATACACTTGTTAGATTATTTCTAAACATTGTTGGTGGTTGAATACTAATCTTCTCTCACACCATACTCGGTCCCCCTTTGGTACCTGAGTAGACTTAATAACTATATGTTTGGATAACGGAAAGTTCCCTGTTATAGATTCTTCATTTATTTATCTTATGGCTGAGAGTATGAGGGCAGAGTGCCAAGAATATTCTTGTAATACTAGTGGAGTAACCTTTTGGACTTTTTTATTTTTTTATCATGTTGTATATGCTAGTCCCCTATATCATTGGTTTCCCTTTTTTGTGTATTATAAATAAATGACATCATCATGTATATGACTTAGCATATTGGCTTTTGATTACTATTATGTTTTCTTCATTATATAAACTTTTGTATTTGATTATTTTATTTCTTTCTATTATTTCATATGTTATATCATGATTCTAATATTTGTATTTATTTACTATATCCATTGTTCCGCTCTGATATGACGTTATAGTCTCCTTATTTAACCACCTTAGACCCTAGTTGCAAGTCGGTAGCCTCTAGTATATGGGGGTGCTTGAGGCCATGTGACCCACCATATCTGGGAAACGATTAAGTGGATATTAGGTTGTCATAATACAGTATTAATATAATTATTTTTACTAGGAATGGGAGAATAACAAATATTGTATTATCCATAAAATTCATTTTTCTAAGAAACACTTTTATTACGTATTTTTCATTTTTTAAAAAATAATTACTCAAAATAATTGAAATTTAATATTGAAAAATAGCCTCCATGTATTGAATCATAATTTCAAAAAAAATTAAATAGGGTAGCTTTATTTTTTGTAATAATGAATATTGGTTGTGGTAAATACTTTTCACCTTGGTAAGAAAATATTTGGTAATTAAGGTTGAAAATATTGTGATATGGCTTTAAAAATATATCTAATACCATCATTATTTCAGTTGAATGAGTCTAGTTCAACGATACTCATCCAATATTTTAAGATAGGGTGACTTGGTTTATTTTTTATTTGATAATGACCTTAATCTTATTTTACGTAAACAATTAATACAAAATGTCTCGCTCTTTGTTTCAATATCTCAAACCTGTTTTTCAAAAGAATAAAACAAGGTTCGGTTTGATTCTAAATGAATTTTTTAACGATTAGTTTATTTCATTTATCATGTTCATTTATTTTAATTTTTTATTGATATAATAAATACCTTAAATTTTCATACAAAGTATCTATAGTACTTGTTAAACTAGTATAAAAAATCAATTAAATTATTTAAAAAATATTAAATGTAATACAATTTGGATGAATTATTGTCTTCCATAAATTTTTTAAATAAATATAACATATTAGTGATGTTTTAAAAGTTTATATTCTAATTACATATAAATATTCTTGTCTTTAAAGTCAAATTATGTGAATAGTTTCAAAAATGACTTTAATGGTATCATATGATAAATAATATTTTATTAAAGGACTTAAAATTCAAAAAAAAATGTCCAATTGATTGAGATATAGCCTAGAATATCATACATTTCCACTTATGGGAAAATCTAATTTTATAGTCACTTGCATTACCCCTAAAGATTAAAACAAGTCGATATCATAGTTTTCATCAAAAGGGTTAACAGGGGTAAAAACTAAGAGATATGGGTTAAAACATTAGTTAAAATTTTAGAAATTTTATTGGATGAGATGATTTTTAATTATAATCATCCAATATTATAAATATATTAATATTTATCCCCTTGATTGTAACACCCCATGATTTTTATAAAACATTTATCCTTAAAAAATTTGATTTCTTTGATAGCTTGTGTTACATGCAACAACTAGTTTAGATGATCCACATAACATTATGAAAATATGATGTGTCTATTATCTTCTAGTCATTGGATTGGTGGGTATGAATAGTAATAAGTAAATTATAAAAAAATATGATCTGCAAATTTATAAATTTAATTCATTAATTATCAAATGATTAGAATTAAAAAATATATATTTAAGAATAAAAGTAATGTTTGTTTTTTGAAAAATTATTTTATTTTTCAGGAAATATATTTTTATCTTAGTAAATTAAATTAATCACTATTGTAGAATAATTTTAATTAAATATATATTATTTATTTCATAAAAAGTTTTAAACATTCAACAAATATATTGTTTCTCCTCATAAGATAAAAATAAATCCAATTTTATTCTTAATAATTTATTTAAAAAAAATTGTTGCATCTTTTGAAAATAAATTAAAATTAATTTATTAAATTAATTGGTGTTTAATTAGATAAAATTAATTAAAAATTTAAAAACATGAGATTAAAATTTGGTAAATAATAACCTTTTATTTTTGGTTAATATGAATAATAATCATGGCAAAAATTATTACCTCGGTAAAAAGTAATCCAGGATAGTCTAGATTAAAACTAAGTGATAAAGATATAATTTTTAATCCAAATTCTAATTTTATGAATTTAATTATAAAATTATCACCTTGGTCTTGAAATTGTGTTTTTTAGTGGATACTTGTCCATTAAAATTACTCGTAAATTAAAATCAAAGAGTGTTACGAAATGTTTCTCTCTTATTTTAAAATATCCTTTATGTATTCACAGAGTGACAAAAGATATTTATGGAAGAATATTAATAGTAATATTTTCATAATGAAATTTTATTCATGGGGATAATTTATTTAAGATATTCAGGTATTACATAATTACCTTAAATCCCTTGGCACACTAAAATACTGCTTATTCAATTTATGGAATAAAATAAATGATTTTGTAAATATTAAAAATTATCTAATTTGATATATTTATAGTGTTTCAAGTATTTTATAAGTTAATATGACATATTGATATTATGTTAAAATATTATCTTTTAATTTTTACATTTTATTCTTTTAATTCAAATTAAATGAAGAATGTTGAAATTTATAATATTGATATTTTATGAAAATAATATATTATTAAATTATTTAAAAATAATAAAATATTTAAATAATATAAATAGGATATGATATAGTTTCAAATATAGTATGTTTTTAATTTATGGACTAAGTTTTACCATATAAATAAATATTATGACCCATTAATATTGAAAATGTTGTTACCATAGTTAAAATTAAAACTCATCAACTAAGGGATAATCTATTTTATAATGTTTAAAATGATACCAAAACATATCTAAATTATATTTTTTTGATTTTATTAAAACTATATAAAACGTTATATCTGAAAACCATTCCATTTTTATGTGTTTGTAATGAGAATGAATTTATTATAATTTAATCCTCTAAGATATTCTAAAAGTGCCCCTCGACTCAATTAAAAAAAGAACACCGTCTCCCTCACTAATTTAAAAACATTTGGGCCTTATATCACAATAAAACAATGTCAATTTCACTAATAAACTTAAATATACATATAATAGGTGTAATGGTCTTCCAAAAATACCAATCCTATAGCCCTTTATAGGAGATCTAAAGGATTCGATTCAAAGAAGTGAAATTTACTTAACCATTCATTTTATTTTATACCTTTCTCTAAATACCATAATTATATTTTATTTACCAAAAAATAATAAATTTATTTCCCAAAATATGCTTAAATTTTATTATTATTATTAAAACATCATTATAAACCCTGTTTCAAATCAAGTGTGAAATGAAAGTATCACTCATTCATATGTATGTCTTACCATCTCCACATAACAATACAATTAATTTTTATCTAAAAAAATTATGGATAGGTATTATTATGGGAATAATTTTTAAATATTATTTCTATGAAATAATTATACTTATGTATTTATAATATAAAAACTATGTACTTTCCAGCTAATCCTTTGGGGAACGATGACGTCATTTATGTGTACGTGCGAATTACCACCTCCACAAAGCGATGTAATTTGTTTTAATTTATATTTTTATTTTAGGGTAATTAGGAAGAAATTGATGAATATATATTATATATTTGATATAATAATTATCCTATAAAGTTGAATAAATATTTAACACTCTTTCATTCCATACTTCAAAAAATGAAAAGAGTGTTCTTGCATACCAATATCTTACCATCCCCATGAAAAGTGTAAATCAATTTTCTATCTATAACATTTATAGATGACTATAAATTTTTATATAATTAATATATATGATATTTATATCATAATTAATTTTATTTAGGTGATGTAACCAATATAAATTCACAATGACCATAACTACTGAATTAAAATACTCTTGATAAAAGAAATTGTTAACACTTGGAAATGAATATTTTAATTAAGAATTATTGACTAAAGGTGGTATTTAAATGTAATAAAGGTATCATATATGATATTATAAGTATAAAAAATACATTAGTATAAAATTATTATAAATTTAAATTTATTATACCAGATGTTAGATTGCTTTCCAAGAAGGTTGAACTCATTATAAGGTTTTTATGTTACAATATCATTATAAATCTAGATTCATTATGATGAAGTTTATTATGATAAAATATTATCATATATCTCTAAATAATTTTTTGAATTTTATTTTTATGTGTTTATTTTATGAAAATATAAATTTTTCATTTATTTTTATCACATTAAGTTATCAATATACTGAAAATATGTTTTTATGTAAAACTGGCTTCATTTTTCTATTGGATCAATGATATTTTCTCTTTCATGTATGTGTTTTATAAAACAAATTCATGAATGTTTTTAATATTGTAATACGATTTTTTAAAGACATTTTTATAAAAGTTGTTTTTTTTAAAAATGGTTTGAATGGAATATTTTTTTATTTTCCAAATGAGTACATTGTGAATTTTTTGACATATGTATTTAAGGAATGTTTTTTCAATTTATATCGAATGAATGAATTTTCCCAAAAATATGAAAAAAAAATTTATATGAATATTAATTTAGATGATTAAATGTTTATTTTCAAAGAAAATTTTTTCTTTCATACTTTCATAGTTATTTTAATAAATTATTTCAAAATTGAAATGACATTTTCCTCAAAAATGTTTTGTAGATATTTAAATGATATTACAATTCCTAAAAGATAAAAACCATTTATATAACATGGTATTTAATGGAAATATGATCTAAGGATACCATTCTTATTCATTCTAGATATGGTTTATCTTTATGAAGATAATATGATTATGAAACCCATTTAATTTCCATGGATTATGCTATGAGGAAATGATTATGAAACCCATTTCTGTTTATAAGTTAGGATATGATGAATGATTTATGATATTATGGCACACATATTTATGATTTTAATTATTTTATGGGTGGAAAATATATCTCCTTATAATGAATTGGGTAAATATTCATATCTCATGAGATAAATAGGATGATAATGGTGATAGAATCTAGTTCAAGAAGGGACTTTATCCATGAGAATAGTCTTGGGAGTGAATCTTTAATACAATGTTTCTTAAAATATTGAACACATTCCATTATAATAGCCTTTTCAATGATACATGACTATTATGGAAAAGATTTTTTATGCTAATTTTTATGCCAAAATTCTAGGTCTTATGTCAATTTAATTCTCTCATTGATCTTATTCTTTGATTTTCTTATGATCCATGTCTCTAAACTACCAATATTTATTCTATGACTTAATATTGTGATATTCGATATAAAGGGTATGGTTATTAAATGTTATGATTGTGTTATTATACCCTAATGAACATGTTATACTTATATAGTCATCAATATATCTCTTTTTAACCTTACTGAGCGTCTGATCTAATCATTTTCTTAGGTTTTCTTTCCCCATTTTACAAAAAAGGTATTAGGTATGATATGTCTAAGAAGAGTGATACTTATGAAGAATTAGTGGGGGATAATGTAGACATTTTATAAACCATTTGTTTATGTTTCCATGTTTTCAAATATACTAGACCTAAAAAAATTTGGCAGGAGACATTATGTTATGTAATTAATATTCATCTTTTAATATGAAATATCTATTAATGAAAAGTATGTGTCACTATAGTTAGCATCAAATCATGGATTAGAAAACCATTAGAAACCTGGATGAGAAAGATTTAGTAAGAACTATTAGGATAAGTCTAATTAAAGGATAAAATCCTAAATTTGTTTTAATGAAAGAGGTTAAACCTAATGTGTTATAGAAGAATATGTTACTATTTTGAAATCCTATATGTTATTTTTCAAGATAATATGGTTTCTTACAATGATTTCTGTTTCTCGCACCATGATTTTGGTTTTATTAAAAATCTATAACCTAAATGAACCATGTTAATGTTGATTTTTATAGAAAATTCAATGATTATCCTCCTAATAAAGGGAATTTAATGGGATCTAGAATTAAAAATCATGTTTCTATGTTCACGTGACTTTATCAACATATGAACAATGTTGAGATTCCAAAAGAGAAAATGATGGAATAATGTTATTTTTTTCCTTCCTAAGGAAACTTGCAACTTATTTTTGTGGGTCCATTAATCCACTAGGAACTGATCAATGAATAAATACCACTAAAAAATTCCATTCTTCAGAGTTTAGAACATGATAAAGTTAAATAGGTTTTTTCTCATTTTGAAGGTGAAGCATATTAGTGGTTAACTCTCATCAAGAACACAAGATAAAAAGAATAAATTGAATCTATATTGTGGGAAAAATTTTAAAGATTATTTTTCTATAAGTACATTACTCTTATTCATCATATGAAAATAGAGAAAGGATTCATTGTGTTAAAGAGGAAGGATAATGAATTTTTTGGTACTTATGAGGCAAATTTCCTTAGAGTACACAACCCACAATCAGATTTTTTAAATGAAAATGTATTGGAATTATACTAACCAGATCCTAAATGTGAAGGGTGATGTTGACACTACTGGAAATATGACTTTTACCAACGGTTTTGGCCAAAACGTTGGTATAGTTCATTAATTTTGACCTATACCAATGGTTTTCCCAAAACTGTTGGTATAAGTCACTTATATGGACCTATACCAATGGTTTTAGGTCCCTTATAGACACCCTATACCAACGGTTTGGCCAAACCGTTGGTATAGGTCCCCCCTCTACCAACGGTTTGGCCAAAACCGTTTGTATAGGTCCCAAAATCCAAGGACCTATACCAACGGTTATCAAAAATTTTGGTATAGGTCTATACCAACGGTTTTGAGAACCGTTGGTATAGGTCCTTAGATTTTTTAAGGAATCTTCTTAACGAGAACATTATATAAATAAAAATTTAAAATAATTTTAACAATACATATATATATTTATGAAATTATGTTTACAAAAGTCATGTTAGGTTAGTGGTTAAGTCATTCAATTATAAACTAGAGGTTCTGTGATCAAATCCCATCGAATGTTTTTTTTTTGAAATACATATACCAACGGTTTTGAGAACCATTGGTATAGATTTTAATATTACTTATACCAATGGTTTTCAAAACCGTTGGTATAGGTCTATACCAAAGGTTTTCCCAAAACCATTGGTATAGCCTATTGTCATGGCTTACTTGGAAACGGTCCTCCAAACCGTTGGTATAGCCTATACCAACGGTTCCAAACCGTTGGTATAAGGTATTTTTCCAGTAATGTGATAATCAATTTCAACAATCTCTAAAGAACATAGATAAAGGTAAATATCACACAATCACTATTCTTATTGAGGGTCATGATAACTATTTGGTGAATTGTACAATTACCATCCTCTCTAAAACTGTTAATATCAAATTTTATTTTGGATATACACACGATTTTATATCTAAATTATTTTGTAATGGAATCACAATACCCCATCAAAAATAATATTCTTATTTAGTATTAAAAACCCTTAATAGTATGACTATCATATCCCTAGTCTATTATTCTTATTTGGATAATGATTGTGAGAATGTGTTTCCTGGAAAATAAAATTCTTCCTATTTTTTAATTTGATATTATCTTAGTCATGGATTGGCATTCATTACATAAATTTAAAATTAATTGTAGAGTATAGGAAGTAAACTTTGATATTCCAAACTAACATATTGTTTCTTATAAATGTTTTGAAAAAATTAATTTTTTTTAGAAATTACTTCCATTGTATGGGTCAAGATTTCTATTCAAAAGGTGAATATATCTCAGATTGTTGTGAAGAAACACAACATTGAAATATGAATATTATGTGAGAGTTTATTCAATTATTTCAAAAAATTTCTAATTTTTCAACTAAATCATGAAGATGAGTTCTCAATAAAACTAATACCTTGTGCTAAACCAGTTTTCAAGACTCCATATTTAATATCCCTAGTTGAGTGGAATGAAATGAAGAAGAAACTCTAGGATAATTTTGGAAGGGGATTCATTTAACCACGTAAGTCACCTTGGTGTTCACCTATCTTGTTTATTACGAAAAATGATCGATCAATGAGACTCTATATTGATTATTTAGAACATAACAAGACCATTATTAACAAAAATTATCATTTACCCAATAATAAATACTATTTTGATCAACTTTGTGGAGATCAATAATTTCCCAAGACTGATTTTCATTCTAGATATCATCAATTGAGGTTCAATAAGGAGAATATAGCCAAGATATAATTTTTAACATGGTATGAACACTATAAATTTATAGTGATTCTATTTGGACGTACTAATTTTCCCACTATCTTTAAGGATTTAATGAATTGAATTTTATATATTACCTAGATTAGTTTTTGGTAGTCTTTATAAATGATATTATTATTTATTCGAAAATCAAGGAATATCAGTAATATCACATAAAGATTGTGTTGAAGACCCTAAGTAAGGAGAATAAATATGAAAAATTTACCATGTGTGTATTTTTCCTTCATAATGTTTTTTTATTTCATCATATAATCCCAAGTTAGGGTATATCAGTAGGCCTTTCAAATATATGAGTTACCAAACGTTGGCCCTAACTAATCATTGTGATTAAGATTCATGGTTTTTTTCTTTTGGATTGATAATATCAATTAATTTTTAAGAATGTTTCATAGCAATCAAATTCACTCACCATGTTAACTCATAAGAGATAAAAATTCATTCATATGGATGAATGTGAGGGATGCTATAAGAAATTGAAGACCAGGATAGTCAGTGTACCTATGATAACACTACCATACAGTGGAAAAAGGTTTATAATCTATGGTTCTGCATAAAATTTGGGATTGGGATGTTTCCTTATGCTAAATTATATATTCATAGATTATGCCCCATGATAATTGAATTTCCATTAGAGAAATTACCTAACTATTGATTTAGAGTTATCTTTGGTATTTTTTTCATTAAATATATGGAGGAATTATCTCTATGGGGAAAGATGTGACACATATACTGATCCCAAAAGTTTAAAGTATATTTCAACTCAAAATATATATGCATGCACCAAAATATATTATTATACATGATTAAAAATTATGACTTCTCAACACATTACCACCCTGGGAAAGAGAACAGGGTGGAAGATTATATAAGTTGAAAATATCATGATTTCTTATTTATGATGAGGATAAAAAATGATAAATTATTCTAGGGCATGCATAGGATGGATCTTGAAATATTAAATAGTAGAAATATTATATTTCTCAAATAACTCATCAAAAATATATCCAAGTGAATATTGAATAGGTGAAAGGGGTAGATTTATGTAACATATTATGTTTTTGGAGTAGGTAAAATTCATTGACCCATTTGAATTTTTAGATTTTTTTTCATAGAAAAAATATTTTCATGATATTTAGAACTTTATTCCAAGAGTTTCTTTGACCCAAGATATTAGTTTTAGATGTATTTTAATGCTTCAAAAGTACCTCATGTTTTCTAGAGGTTTTCAGGTGCATCTAAGGTGGAAAACCCAGTCTCATAAAAGAATATACTGAGGTTCATGATTTGGAAAATCCCTATAGACTCCAAGTTGAAACTATGTGGCTATAGTTTAGATTTGGACATGGTTTTTCAACCCGTTTAGGATGAGGCACACAGTTATGTGGGGTGATTTTAATTTTTTAGTAAAGAGTTCTTCATGGAATTTGCAAGGTTTTCCAAAAATATGTGCATGTTTGAATGCTTAGTTCCACAAAGGAAGTGGATCTGAATAGGATCAGCATAGTTTGGAAAAACCATATAGTCCAACCATGTGAGGCGTGGTTCCAAGAGAGTGTATTTCACATGGTTGGTACATGGTTATGAAATCCACATGGCCAAACCATATGGGTCACTTAAATAGGAAAAATTACATTTTCCCATATTTATATTTTACATATTTCCTTCTCTTTTCGTCTCCATTGATGCACTAAATAGAGGGAAGCACTCCATTTTATTCCTCCCTTATGTTTTGATCTCCACCATTCATCTGAAATTTGTTCTTTAAGTCGTTGGTCTCATTATAACCATATCAATATGACCTTTAATCCCCTTTATTCTATTATCCTATTCTCTCACCATATGGTTCACTAAATATGTGTGAGGCAGTTTTCCCTATTTTTAGTGTGTTCATCTAAAATTCTAATTTCATCCAAATTAGTCATAGTTAGAGGGTTATATCCGATGAGCGAGCGTCTACCAACATGAGGAAGGTGGTTCCTAGATTTCTCTTTTATTTTTCTTGTGTTTTGGGGTGAATTCTTGAGTTTGTTTTGGTTAGTTTTAAAGAGAACCTTTTTATATGAAATAATGCCTTTTAATTAGTTAATTTATCATTGGATATTCTAATGGGAATGATTCCACCAAACATCAAATGGTATGAGTTGGTTTGATGCTTCAGACCATGGACATATTAATTTAGGGTGTTTATTTATTAAATTAAATTGTATATTATTCTTTTGGTGGTTCCATGTGAACATGATGGTCTTGGATTGAGAATTGAGATGGTGTTGACCATTTGAATGATGCTACATAGTTTATAAGGTTGGGAGAGGCCCAAATTCTATGAGTGATTTTTATCAAAGGTTGGTTGACTTGGTTTTTTGGTTGAGGTGACTGGGTTATTGGGTTATGGGAAAGGTCCATGCGATATTGGATGGTGTTGACTGTCAGGTTAAGTGATATGGTCGAAGGGGCATGAGGTTCTGTAATGATTTGTATTATGTACTATGTTGATGATTGCCACTAATAGTGATTGCCTAATGAACTATTGGAGTCATGTGCATGTAGATATGACATAGATGATGAAGTTGTTTTGAACACTCATGTGAGAAGAGGCATCTATTATATTTGGATTGGAATTGTTTTGACCATCAGTTTGGTTGGAGGTGCTTGATATAGAAAGCCATGGGGATGGTAAGGATCCAATGCTTGATGGTGATGGAACAATTGGTTGGGGTATTAGTCTCACCATATTATTGAGACCATTGGGACAGGGTTATTTAGGAATATAGATTTTTTTCATTTCTTGGGATGTTGTCTACTGAGCTGACATTGAATATTATTTGGAGGATAGATATAATTATGCCTCAGGACATCAGGCATCGAGATTATGGGGTTTTCTAGCATGGGTGTGAGGGACTAGGTATTTATTTGTCAACATTCATTTCTGGGAAGCGGTATATGAATGATGGCATGATGTGCCATGTGATATTTTAGAGGTGGATCCTTTGGATTCACCAAGAGTGATTTTTATCATAGGATTTCAAGGGTTGTATGCTAAGGATCCTCTTCACTGCATTTATGTTGACATTGGTCAAATCAAGTGATAGCTTAATTATGAATATTTAGTATAAGAGAGGAATGTTATTTATTTATATTTTCATGATCATAGAATTATTTACTTTTATGCACTCCTTCTTAACTATATATGTAGTTTAGGAACACATTGGTTGTGGCATATAAAAATTTATTGTCACACCCTGCAGGGCCCCTCAGGAAGCGTCTGTTCATCATTATTTTGTAATCAGGTAAGGGTATGGGCTTAGAAGTTGGACCTTAGTAATAATGTCAGTCATTTTTCATTGGTTAAATGGAAATTTACACATTCATATCAACAAATTTTGTTTATTTCTATATATTTTATCTTATGGTGTTTTATTCTATAAATGTTATGTTTATATTATTGATTATTACTAAATTTCTCTTCCTCTAAGGCAGGTTACCAGTCATATCATTTATGGTATTTCTTCGACTACTATATTTATATATACCATTATTATTAACATTGTTAATGGTAATAGTCTCCCCACTATCACCAATTTACACCCTCGCTGCTAGTAGATAGAGTTTGGCATGTAGGAGGTAATCTTGAGGCCTAGTGGTAAACTAGCCCTAAGCACTGTTTGGGTGGAAAATAGTTTGGGGTGCTACAAATGGTATTATTGGAGTTTCTATTACTTATTTTAAATTTTTACTATTTTGTCTATGGAAATATAGAGAAAAGGGTGTTGTCAAAAATAGGTTTAGAGCATGTGTCTGTGAGCCTTCATCCCAAGGCATCAGGGAAAGGCCAAGTTTCTAGTGGGGGGGGGGGGGAATTTCTGTTCTATATTTCTCTTTTTTAGTTTAATGGATTTCAACCTTGAGTGGTGCACATGGCTTTTATTGTTAACTATTATGTTTTGTTACCCCTGTCCTGATATGTAAAGTGTTATTTTTAGATCCTCAGATCATTATGGCATGGGAGGTTTTATTATAATTTCTTGATAGGAACATGGGATTAATGTTATGTGTGTGTGTGCAGATGATAAATTTATTTTTATTTTTATTAGGAATCAAGATTTATCTAACAGGTTCTGTGTTGTTTAAAGTGTCAATAAAGGAATAAAAATATTTTTTCTATCTTATCCTCTCTTTGGAAGAATTCTACTCGACAAACCTGGGCATGTGGTTCAAATGAAATATTTATGTGATGTGATATGTGATATGATATAGGTATATATGGTATTTTCTCTAATAAGATTAGTTTTGTATGATTATAGGGATGAGTTTATCAAAATTCCAATAATGATTTTTAACGTTGTCTTCTATATTAGCCTCTTTAGGGGCATCTTTATCAAATACCACAAGTTGATTTTGTGACTGTGATTTTATCTATCTACAAAAAATTTAAACAATTAAATTCTATTCTAAGTAATTCATTTGGAAATGTAGAATCATTCCACCATGACATCCTTGACTCATATTCTATAAAACAGGTGATCACCTAATATCAGAGGTGATGGGCCATGATCCACTAGTCATACCTCTTAGAGTTCAACCTATAGAACCAAATCTTATTTCTGATATGGTCACTAAATCCTATTTTTCAAATGGTTTATTTCTTATGATGCAAAATATTCAATGACTTACTCTAACTTCTCTAAATATGGAGGAGTTGACTAAAGAGTTCTAGTAGTATAATCCTCCCACCTTTTCATGGTGTAGAGGACCATATACTGCAAATTCATAGTTTGAATCCATGATTTTTTTTTTGAGCATGTGGTAATGCCTCCATAGAAAAGGGTCAAACTTGATGCATATATGATATGTGGTTTGGCCAAGTGATGGTGGGATGTAACTACCCAGAAAAAATTACATCGAGATATTATATGGGAAAACTTCCATACGATCTTTTATGATTACTTAATTCTATATACACTGATGGATTACCAATATTGATATTTCAAGGGCATGTGTCACAGAGAAATGTTTTTCACTAAGTATTCATCTCACATTACTGAATTGTAGTGGTTTTCACCGAATTTATCTGGTGAAGATCTCTTGACTAGTAGGTGATTCAAGGATGGGTTGGTACGAACCATCCAATCACAGTTCTATGTCTTTTAGGTTACTTTTATTTTTTAGATTGTTAACTAGACTCTCAATACTAAGAAAAATATGAGGGAATTTAGTGGTGGGAACTATAGTAGTTTAGCACCCAGACCAACAATTATTTCTTCTAGAATGTTAAAGAAATGTTTCAAAGTTTCTGGTAGGGTAGATGAAGTCTGGTGCTTGCAATAACATATTTCTGGTATATAACTAGGGTATGAAACTAGGACACACAAAACCTTATTGTATGTGAGATAAAATAAAGTGAAAAGGCAGTGAAGGGATGGGTCATATTCACAGATTCTATAGGAATTTTCTATCAGAACATCGAGAGAAAACATCTACACTATCCCATGTTCCAGAGAGGGTATAGTAGTATCCTAGTATGTAGGAAGATGAAATACTAATGGATACTCAGGATGAGGAGGTGGTCAAGGAAAATGTAATCGGAAAGAGGACTTGTAGTGCTAGTAGAGAGGGCCTACTCAGGGTTGTTAGGTTGGGACTCAAGGCCACAGTACATGGAATCTAGATACAGTGTAGCCTATACTGGAGGATCATAGCATTATACCTTATACTATTCTAGTTACTATTTTAGTAGCCTCTACTTTAGTGACTTCTTTTTTTGAAACATACACATAGAACTCTTTTATATCGGTGGAAATTATGTAGATTTTGGGCCTCAATATAGAGTTTTACTATGGTGTTATAAATCTTGACACCCCATTGGGTATTTGATCATAGAGTGTTTGTCTATTTACGTATTTTCCCCTTGATATATATGGATATCTATTCATATGGAATTTTTCATCCTCGACATGGCAGGTTTTTATGTATTTATCAGAATAGTATGGTTAGTTCCCTATTGAGACCATATTGGTTTCTTTTTCAGAGGGTGATGTTTACATCACTAGAGGGTAGTAGACATATCAACAAGGGATAATTGGATGCACATGAATCTCAAGCTGGACTTGAGCATCAGGGGTTAGGTAGGGTGATATCCCATATCGCCCCTCTTTTCATGGATGGCTAGGGAGTATAACCTATTGTTTTCCCTCCTATGGTGGATTGATTTAGGTATATCTCCCTTAATGATTTTACGAGGAATCCTCTAATGAGAGAGGTAGAATTCACCATTTATATTGTCCTAGGAGCCACACTAATTTCTATTATTCCTTGTAGGATGTCACCTATGGATCTTCGGAAGCTCGTGAAATAGTTAGTAGACTTGGAGGATAATGTCTTTATCAGACCTTGAACCTCACCATGGGGTTCACAATTCATTTTCTCCAAGAATTTGGATGGTACCCTAAGTCTCTGTGTGTATTAATGATTGTTGAACCAACTTATAGTTATGAAATAGTATCCACTTACTTTAGTATAAGTTTTATTTAATTAGCTCTTTGGAGAGAGGGTGTCCTTAATGATTGACTTGGTGTTAGGCTATCATCAAGTTCATTTAATATCCTTACACTTACCACATACAAATTTTCGGAGAATAAATGGTCATTATGAGTACCTGGTAATGTAGTTCTATCTCAAGAATGTTCCAATAGTCTTTTTTATTTGATGAATTGGGTTTTCCATGTATACCTACATTCAATAATGGCAGTATTTATGGGAAAAAAATTATTATATTCAAGCTCACAAAAAGACCATGCCCTATATCTTGAGATCATGATTAATACACTAATAGAGAACCAAATTTCTGCTATGTTCAGAAAATTTCACTTTTGGATTGATAAGGTTGACTTCATAGGTCATTTAATTTTGAAAACAGGAGTATCAGTAGACCTGGATATGGTGAAAGTTGTAGTTTCCTAAGAGAATACCATGAACATATTTGATATATTGAGTTTCTTGGGGCTATCCCGGATTTATAGATTCTTTATAATGTATTTATGAGGCCTAGTAATTCCTTTTATGGACTTTACTATGAAGGCTATGAAATTCATATGGAAAAAAACTTATGAAAGTTCCTCTCAGGGGTTTAAAGGAATATCAACATCAATGTCAATCCTAATACTTCAAGATCCAAGTAGGATCTCTAATGTCTATTATGACACATAAAGCATCAAAATCGAAGTATTTGTGATATAATATAGATGATTCATATCATAAAGGTCCTGTAAGTTGAGGCCTCACTAGCACCATTACATGATGCATGATATCGAGGTAATTGTTTTAGTTCATGCATTACATTTTTGGAGATATTATTTTCATGGATAGAATTTTTTGGTATTCACTAATCCCAAAATCCTCAAGTATTAATTTACATGGTGTGATTTGATTCTCAGTCATCACTGATGGGTAGAGTACCAAAAATCCTTTGATTTCAAGATTTCCTATATGCCTGGGAAAGGCAATGTTGTGACCAATGATCTAATATATAAGACTCAAACATGGGAAGTTCAAGATGAAAATGGTGAGTAGCATCTCATGTCCTTGTTTGTATAGATTCATGTTAATGTTCTTGAGGATGTTATTAAGTTGGTCCTCACAACCTTAGCAATGAACTATACTATTCTATAATAGGTGAGAATGAGGAAACTATCAGTTCCTGGGGGCTTAGTCTAAACAGAAATGTCTCGGATGATGATTTATCTTATGGTCGGACCATTGATGAGGATAACACCTTGCATATTCATGGGTTTTTCTAAGCCCAATAAAATATTAGATACGATATGATGTAAGAATTACATACCTCTTTTTGAGTAGTACATCCTGGGGTCACTAAGATGTTTCAAGGCTTACATCAGTAGTATTGGTTTCTTAATACGAATTGGGAGATAATAATATTTATCACTCAATATTCCACTGGTCAGTTGGTGATAGTGTAAAATTAGTGACCAATATATATTTTACAACTATTATCCATTCCTGAGTGGAAATGAGATGATTTTTCCATATAATTCATGACCAGTTTTCCTAGATAGCCTCATGGAAATGATATAGTATTTGTATCCAATGATCAATTGATGACGGTATCACATTTATTACCTATTCAATAGGCCTTCTAGATAGATGAGCTAGGGTGTCTATATTTCAGAAAGCTCACATGTTTTCATAGAGCTCCATGATTTCTCCAGTCAAATAGGGACATTCACTTTATATCTCTATTCAAGGAGGGGGTATAGAATTCCATGGGAACATATGTTTTTTAAGCAAAGCTGATCACCCTCATACCAACAGACACATAGAAAGAATAATTCAGGCATTGGAGGACATAATTTATTCACGTGTCCTTGAAATTGGGGGTTATTGGGAGAAACACATACCCTTAGTTTATTTATCTTATAATAATAGCTTTCATTCTACAACTTAGATGTATTTATATAAGGAATTATATGGTAGGCCTTCTTGACACCAGCGTGTTGGTTATAGGGTGGGGAGGCGGCTTTTCATAGACCACGCCTTGTCTAGGATACTTTAGAGTAGGTCGATCTAATCAGGAATCACATGTTGAAATCTCAATAAAAAAACATTTGTATGTCAATTGATGTCGGTGACCACTTGATTCTGAATTTAGGGACCATGTTTTATGCAATTATTTCCCAGTTTGGGACATCAAATAATTTAGAGTAGGGTAATCTTTAACCCATGTTTATTGGACCCTTTGATGTTTTCAAACGAATTAGGCCAGTAGCATACTGGAAAGCACTTCCTCGGAGATACTCTTCTATTCTTTATTTATTCCATGAATATCATCTCCACCTGTATTATCTAGACCCATCACATGCTCTATAACCTGATGAGGTTGTGTTAGATGTGTCTGCTTCCTTCAAGGAGTATATGATTCTTATCGTGGATCAGATCATGAAGACAATTTGAGGTAGCTTATTTCCCTTAGTATGGTTTTTATGGTAGCACAACTAAGTAAAAGAAAAAACATGGGAGTGAGAAATTAATATATTATCCCAGTGGCTAGATCTTTTCTCAAAAGATACCTCTTTACCTTACTTGAGGATGAATTTATTTAAGGAGGGGAGGTTTTAGTGAACCATATTTTCTCAAAGGTATGGATAGTTTTTTTCTGATAAAATAACTTATTTTAACATGGTAAAAAATTCCTATGGCCTAAGGAATTTTTTAGGAGAATCTTGGGCTTATTTGGTTCCTAAATTTACTGAAAATTGAGAAACAAAGTAGGCTTCATAATTTCTGCATGGTAAGTTCTCACCATGTAAAGAAACCATGTGAGGTGCCCACTGCATATGGGAGGCCTCATAGTTTCTCTACATCCATGTGATCCAATTCACACACACACGATGGATTCAATAGTTTTGTGATAGAAACATTTTTCACATCTTTCATGCATTTAGGAAAATGTTTTCCTTGCCCATACGAGGGGGTTTCAAGGTTAGTGGCTGACATATGGATAACACATAGTTTGGATGGTTTTGTAGTCGAACCATTCAAACTAGTTTTGAGGGGAGATTTTATGGTTTTCCTTCAATGAACTTAATCCCCCCCTTCTTTTCCTATTTATAGTGTGCAACACCTCCTTTCTCTATTGTGAGATCTCCCTCCTCCCTTTCAAGGTTCATTAATAACTCATCAATATGAAATATTAATAAAATTCAATTGTAATCATTAGATCCAAATCAGTAAGTTCTCTAATCCACTTACTTCCATTCATCATTTATATTCTTTTCTCTTTCACAATTTTGGTGCAATACCATTTTCCTTATATTTTAGGGTGTTAATCCATTTCTCTGATTTCTTTAATTATTATTGAAAACTAAACTCGATATTGGAAGAGGATAAGGGAGCTGGGGGACAGGGGTGGGGACAACTGCATGCGGTCAAGGCGTATGACCCAGGGAGTATAGGAATGATTTTAAGCATGATTTATGTATTCTCTACCTTAACTTTCATACTTATAGACATAGGTTCCAGTCATTACTTCATCTCCACATATCTTGTGTGAAACATGAGAATCCGGTAGTGATATTGACTAGATCTATATGCTTAGAGACACCTGGAGGAGGAGACTTAATGATCATGCACCTTTTCAGATGGTGTGATCTTACCCATGGAGGTGAGAGTTTCATTTGGAACCTCTTGGTGGTAGTGTCGAGGCCTTACAATGTGATTCTTGGTATGGATTTATTATCTTTGCTCCATGCCCATATTATCTGTTTTAGGAGAAGAGTGAGGTGGGTCCGTAGTGATGGGATGAAGTTTTCTTTTGTCTTAGAAAAGGAGACCCAGGAAACATAAAATAAAATCTTGCATAGGAGGGTGCATTTGATCACACATGAGTTGGATAGCCTTGCCGTCAGAGCAACAAATGTTATGAGCTATCAGTTCCCAGTAGTAGTGGCGGAGTACGTGGACATCTTTCCCAAATATGTTCCAGGACTACCTCCCCATCAAGAAATCAACTTTTGCATCGACTCATACCCTATGATGGAATCGATTTCCTCATCAGCATATCATATGGCTCCCACAGAGCTTTGCGACTTGAGGGTGCAGTTAGAGGATTTTCAGAGCAAGGGTTTCGTAACACATAGTTTTTCACCCTGGGTGGCCCCAGTCTTGTTAGCCAAAAATGCATGCAAGAGTTTGAGGTTTTGTGTGGATTACTGGTGCCTGAATCAGGTAATGATGAAGAAAAAGTATACAGTGTTGAGAATAGACAACCTCTTAGATTAACTAAGAGGGGAACATTGGTTTTTGAAGGTTGAACGTTGATCAGGTTATCACTATTTACGAGTACGGGACGAGGATATACTGGGGACAGCTTTCAGATGCCGCTACAATCACTATGAGTACTTGGTGATGCCTTTTGGTGTGACCAATTCCCCTGCAGTGTTCATGGTATGGATGAATAGGATCATCTAGTCATACATAGATCGGTTCTTATTGGTCTCCATTAATGAAATCTTTGTGTAATCAGTGTCATATGAGGAATAAATGAGACACCTGTGGATGGGTGTAGACATACTCCAAGAGCACCAGCTTTATGGGAAGCTGTCGAAGTTCCAGTTCTTGATTCATGAGATCCACTCTCTGGGACATGTATTCTCCGGAGATGGTATAGATGTGGACCCAGCCAAGGTGGAGGCAGTGTTAGTATGGGAGCCACCTCGGAGCCCGAGAGAGGTGCGGATATTCCTTGGGTTAAAATGATATTACCAGAGATTCATTCCTAATTTCTCCCAAATATCAGCACTGATGACAGCCTTGATTAGGAAGGTACAACCCTTCATATGGATGGAGAAGTTTCAGCAAGCTTTTGGGTAGTTGAGGCAGGGTTTGATAAGCACTCTGATTTTGAGATTGCTGGAGGAGGGTGTCGGGTACATTGTTTTCTGCAATGCATCAGGGACCAGGATTGGTTGTGTCCTAATGCAGATATAGGAGGTGATTTCTTATGGTTTGTGCCAGCTTAGTCCACATGAGAAGAACTATGCGACCCATGATCTCAAGTTGGTATTGGTAGTCTTCGCGTTGATGATGTGGTGACACTACCTTATGGGAAAGTGGTTTATCATATACTCTAACCAAAAAAGACTCAAGTACAACTTATCACAGAAGGATTTGAACCCAATATAGAGGAATTGGCTAGAGTTCCACCAGGATTATGATTTCAATATAATCTATACTCTTGGGAAGGGTAACAAGGTGGCGGATTCTCTTAGTCGAAGGATGATCTCACAGCTATTGAGTGAGGCAACAGATCAGTTAGCCACATTGTAGCTATCTTTCGTGGACAGTGAGGATGCATCTTACCTTCAGTCGATGGTTATCACCCCTCCACTCTTACAGTGAGTTAGGGAGGAATAGCATGGGGGTGTTGACTATGAGGATTTACGGGCTCAGTTATCCACAGGACATGCTCTAGATAGATATTCAAAAGGTGGGGATCACATAATTCTTTTTAGAGGATGCACTGTTGTACCAGTGGCATTGCGAGAGGAGGTCCTGAGGGAGTTTCATACGTCCCATTTTCCAGTACATCTGGGAGTGGAAACGACGTGCAAGGATCTCCGACAACAGTTATGGTGGTCAGGCATGAAGAAGTCAGTAAGAGATTTTGTTTCTCGATGGTTTCCATGCCCGCATGCGAAGGCTGAGCACCAGGTTCTATCGGGATTATCTCACCCCTAGATGTTACAGAGAGGAAGTGGGATGGAATATAGATGGACTTATTGACAGGCTTACCACAGACCTCCAAGGGGAATGATTCCATCTGGGTGATCGTTGATAGACTCACCAAGTCGGCCCACTTCCTAGCTATCATGAAGTAGAGTTTTGTAGATAGCTTGGGACACCTCTACATGTATGAGATAGTTCAGATTCATGGAGTCCCTTCGACAATAGTCTTAGATTGAGATTCCTGCTTCACATCCTAGTTGTGGAAGGGATTGCAGGTGGCTTTTGGGACTCAGCTATGCTTGAGCATGGTGTTTCATCCCCAGACTGATAGTCAGGCGGAGAGGACTATCCAGGTTCTGGAGGATATGTTACAGTCTTTTTTCATGGACTTTGTTCACCATTGGGAGGACCACCTACCACTGGTGGAGTTTTCATACAACAAAAGCTACCACTCCAGAATTGGTATGGCACCTTTCGAGGCTTTATATGGGAGACACTCCCGGTCACCGCTTTGTTGGACCGACCCTGGAGAGTTAGAACTCATGGGTTCGAAGTTGGTGCGAGCTACCACCGAGAAGGTGTAGATCATCTGGGAGTAGATGAAGACTCCACCAAGCCAGCATAAGTCTTATGCTGATAGATGATAGAGACATCTAAATTTTGAGGAGGGAGACCATGTCTTTCTACGGGTCTCACCTCAATGAGGATTGTGGAGATTTGGATGGGGCGAAAAGCTATCTCCAAGGTTCATCAGACCCTTCTAGATACTGTGCAGAGTTGGCGATGTGGTGTACCACCTAGCTCTACCGCCACAATTGCATCTGGTGCATGATGTATTCCATGTGTCACGGCTAAGGAGGTATGTGCCTGGCCCATCACACATCATCGACTGGGGCGAGCTGGAAATCGAGGATGGAATGACCATTGCTGAGTATCCAGTGGATATTGAGGATCAGCAAGAGAGGATCCTTCATGGGTGAACAATTCCCTTGGTGCACGTCTGGTGGCAGCACGGTAATCTTCAAGAGAGAACATGGGAGCAGGAAGCTCAAATCCATGTCCAGTACCCACATATTTTTGAGTGGCCTTTGTGTTGGATTCTTGAGGATGTAAATACCCAAGGAGGGGAGAATGTAATGTCTTGATTTTTTTTTTGTATATTATTTTTAAATAGTATATGGAATTATTATGAGACTAGACCTTTTGAAGACGTGTGATTCTGAGGCCCAGAGTTCCTGAAAGAAATGTTTGTAATAGATTAAACCTTTAAACAGCATGCGCAAGCGGTTTTCCTGAAAAAGTTGAATATCATTTATACTGGTGCCCGAGTAAAAAATTTGAGGGCACCATTGCATTCAGAGTAGTGACTTTACCTTATGTGGGGCCTAACTTCGACTGGAACAGGTCAGCTGCAAAATATAGTTTTTGGAACTTTAATGGAAATAAAATAAAATAATAATTTATTTTATGTAAAAGTTTCCCTTTTGCGCAACGACCAAATTCCTCCCTTTTTAATATGTTCTTATGGTATGTTCGTAGGGTTAGCCACATAAACCTACAAATTGAGAGAGACTCTTGGAGCTTTGGAGGAGAACCTGTTAGCGGATGACAACGATGCATCTCAGATCTGACGAGCCTAGCCAACGAACGTGATGCGTCGATCGTTCTTTAATAGGATCAAGGTAGGGGTTTTTATTTCAATTCTTCTCCCATGTTTTTGGATTTAAATGACAAACATGGATCAACCAGAAACATTTTGATCCATGGAGCATGCGTTCTTTTGGGAGGGTGTTATTTTCTGTTTCTTTTGGGGTTTGATTCAGGAATTATAAATGTGATAACTGTTCGAATATCATTTTGATTCACCATGTTTAATCCTTCTAATGGGATCGAATCAACGTCCTCGCGGATTATGGTGGGGGTTCTTTCCTCCTTTTTGGCATGATGAATTTTTCTTCCTCTTTTCACCGCGTTCTTCATGGGGTGATGAACAATGGATCATTTCACATCCGTTTTGTGACACAATGGTCCCTAATTAGAGAACCGACCTCGTGATGACCTGGAAAAGGTGTGACGGCAATGGCGACAGACGAATCTACATGGTTCGAGAATGATAGTTATTCAACCATTCTTCATGCGGATGATCAAAACACATTTTCAGGGCTAATCATAGGCCCAAAACATACAGAATCAACTTCGTAATGTGTGAGTGACCTAAAATCTAGAGTTTTGTTGTGATTGGACGTCCAGATCGATAATTGGAGCATCACAAAGGTGCGGCGAAGCAGGTTCGTGATTTTGAAAAATTCTAGAATACACGACGTGTAATTCCAAAGAACATGATGTGTGGTAGCTGCAGTAGTGGCTAGGGTTTCAGGGGTCATAAAGGTATCACACGGTATGTGACCCCAGTCACATGGAATTTTAGACCTTCCCTGAATCCCAGTATGTATTTTGAGAAGTACACGGACATGGGATGAACTATAGAACTTCAAAGACAAGGCGCATAGACCCTACTTGGCCTGGAAGAGGCGATTACGTGGGACATGGTGTGTATCTCGGGTGATACATAGACACGGGATAAAGTCATGTATGGGAACACGCCCACGTTCATGGAGCTGAACCTAGTTACTCAGACACGGCATGTGATCTGTACTACATGTCTTGTACTGAATTTCCTACATGACCATCCTTGCGACTCAAGCCATTGTACACGAGCACTACCTGTGGTCAGAAGTCACGATGTGTAACACTTCTACAATCTGTGTACTTTTCAGTACATGGATTGATCTTCTTTTCCACCGTATCTTAGACATGTTTCATTTGGGTTGTGCCCCCTTTTCTCATTCCCCTGATTGTCTGGTATCAGTTCATAATAAAGGAGTATGGTCCATTCAGTAGGACTTCCCGAGATAGAGTCAGGTATCTCTCTGAGAGGCTCGTAGCGAGATCCTCTATCCATTCATGACCCTAGGTGGAGTCAGGTATCGATGTGACCACTTCCACAGGGCATCGATCCTCTACTTAGCAGGTGAATTCCAGATGAGTCACGATATCTGCTAAGGCCCTGGTAGTGATCCTCATCTGTGTATCGTGATCTTTCCCGATCATGAGTGTGTTCTCCCATAATGATTGTATCTATCTCTCATCAGATTTCTATACAGACAATACGTCTTGGATGGACCTCATCAGAGCTATTAGACTCATGGAGTGAGTTCTCCTAGGTGATTTCTTTGTGGAATCTTCGAACCGAATCCCTAGCGGGGGTATGCTGTTGAGTGGCTTATCCCTAGACTACGGGTTTGGGATTTTATTATATCTGGATTGTGTTCTCCTATTATATGTTCAGTAGAAATATATAGTGTAGAGCTAATTATGCCTTAACTTTGTGTATTGCTTTGTGGTTTTTGAGGTCCTCTACTGAGTATTGTTATACTCACCCCTGCATGGGATTTTCCCTCACATGTCATGTCTTGTGAAGATGATCATCCTTTTGACAGAGTCCAGGGCTGACTAGGACAGGTCCGAGATTTATGAGTTCCCTATAGGCCGAGGTGATACTACGGCTACGAGCAGCAATCCCGGTTCCACATTGGGTTTACTGGTTGTACATTTTAGTTTTCAGACTCTTGTTTTTGGGGGGCTTGTATTCTGGCCCAGTTTACATTCAATGCTTTAATTTCAATCATACTCTGTTAGTTGGGTTTCTTTGTATGCATGCATTTTGTTCCCTAGTTGTTTTTACTTTTTAACATTGTTGGCGTGGAGATATGTGTGGGTGTACAGGTACTTAGGCAATGCCTCCCAAGTTAGTAATATGCCTACTTAGTGAGAGTCACCAGCCCCTATCCTATTGAAGGTAGGCTTGGGGAGTCCCGAAACGGGCCCCATAGGGATCGGTCATGACATATATATGATATTTAGATTAAAAATATTTTGCCTTCTATGGAAGAAGGTAGTGTTATCTTGTTGTCCTAACAGAACCTGCATTGACTGGAATTTATTTATTCATGTTTTTATTATTCCTAATACTAGTACACTTCTTGTCTATATACACTTCTTCGGTTATTTCTAAACATTGTTGGTGGTGGACTACTAATCTTCTCTCACACCATACTCAGGCCACATTCATTACCCAAGTAGACTTCATGACTATATGTATGGATAACGGCAAGTGCCATGTTATAGATGCTTCATTTATTTATCTTATGGCTGAGAGTATGATAGCAGAGTGCCAAGAATATTCTTACAATGCGGGTGGAGTAGTCTTTTGGCCTATTTTTATTTTTTTATCATGTTGTATATACTTATCCCCTATATCCATGGTTTCCCTTTTTGTATATTATAATTACATGACATCATCATGTATATGACTCAGCTAATTGGATTTTGATTACTACTATTTTTTCTTCATTAAATAAACTTTCGTATTTAATTATTGTATTTTTTCCATTGTTTCATATGTAATATCATGATTCTAATATTTTTATTTATTTAGTATATCCATTATTCCACTCTGATATGAGGTTATAGTCTCCTTATTGTACCACATTAGACCCTCTTTGCTAGTCCGTAGCCTCTGGTGTATGGGGGGTGCTTGAGGCCATGTGATCCAACATATCTACGCACCGATTATGTAGTTCTTAGGTTGGGATAATACAATATTAATAAATTTGTTTTTACTAGTAATGAGAGAAGGATAAATATTGTATTTTCCATAAAATTTAACTTTCTAAAAAAATTTATTTTGTATTTTTCATTTATTTTAAAAATAATTACACAAAATTTTTGAAATTTAATATCTAAAAATAGACTCTATATTTTGAATCATAATTTTCAAAGTTTTAAATAGGTTTGATTTATTTTTTTGTAATAATGAATAGTGGTTGGGGTAAATACTTCTCACCTTGGTAAGAAAAAATTAGGTAATTAATGTTAAAAATATCATGATATAGCTTTAAAAATAATTCTAATAACTTAATTATTTCTATTGGATGAGTTTAGTTTAACCATACTCATCCAATATTTTAAGATAGGATGACTTGGTTTAATTTTTCATTGATAATGACCTAATATTATTTTAAGTAAAGAATTAATACAAAATGTCACTCTCTGTGTTTCAATATCTCTAACATATTTTTCAAAAGAATAAAACACGGTTATATTTGATTCTAAATAGATATTTTAATTATTAATATATTTCTTTTATCATGGTAATATATTTGTAATAAATACCTTAAATTCTTACACAATGTCTCCATAGTACTTTTTCAAGTAATATAAAAAATAAAATAAATTATTTTAAAAATATTAAATGTAATACAATTTGGACGAATCATTGTGTTCCATAAATTTTATAAATAAATATAACATATTAGTGATTCTTCAAAAGTTTATATTTTTATTACATTTCAATATTGTTTTCTATAAAGTCAAACCTTGTGAATAGTTTCGAAAATGACTTTAATGGTATCATATGATTAATAATATTTTATTAAATGACTTAAAATTCATAAAAATTATATTTGTCCATTTGAATGAGATATAGACTAGAATATCAATAATTATACACTTATGGTCCAGTTTTCCTTTTATAGTTACATTCATGACCCCTAAAGTGTAAAACAAGTTGATATCATAGTTTTCATCAAAACAGTTAATAGGGTTAAAAACTAAGAGATATGGGTTAAAACATTAGTTAAAATTTTAGAGATTTTATTGCATGAGATGATTTATAGATATAATCATCTTATATTATAAATATATCAATCTTTATCAACTTGAGTGTAACACCCCTTTATTTTTATAAAACATTTCTCCTTAAGCAATTTGATTTCTTTGATAGCTTGTGTTACACGCAACAGCTAGTTTAGATGAACCACATAACATTTTTGAAATAAGATGTGTCTATCGTCACATAGTCATTGGATTGGTGGGTTTGAATAATAATATGTAAATTATCAAAAAATATATTATCTATAGATTTATAAAATTAATTCAATACTTATCAAAGGATTATAATTAATAAATATATTTGAGAATAAAAGTAATATTTTTTTTCTAAAAAATTATTTTTTTAGGAATGTATTTTTGTCTTAATAAATTAAATTAATACCTATTTTTTAATAATTTAAAATAAATAAATATATTATTTATTTGAAAAAATGTTTTAAACATTCAACAAATATATTATTTCTCAGAATATGATAAGAATAAATCAAATTTTATTCTTAATATAGTATTTTTCAAAAAAGCAGTTTTTGTTGCATTTAAAAAAAAAATTTAATTTAATTTATAAAATTAATTTGTGTTTAATTATATAAAATTAATTATAAATTTATAATCATCAGATTAAAATTTGGAAAATAATAACCTTTTATTTTTGGTTATTATGAATAATAATCGTAGTAAAATTTATTGACTCGGTAAAAAGAAATTCAGGATAATCTATCTTAAAACTAAATGATAAGGACATAATTATTAATCCTAATTCATATTTAATAAAATAAATTATAAATTTATCACTTTTTTCTTGAAATTGAGTTTTTTAGTGCGCACTTGTGCATGAAAATGTCTCATAAATTATAATCAAGGAGTATTACGAAATGTCTCTCTCTTAGTTTTAAATATCCTTTATGTATTCACACAGTGACAAAAGATAGTTATGAATAAATATTAATAGTAAATTTTTTATAGTGAAATTTTATTCATGATGATAATTTATTTAAATTTTTCAAGTATTATATAATTACACTAAATTCTTACGCAATTCTAAAATAGTGTGTATTCAATTTATGGAAGAAAATAAATGATTTTGAAAATATAAAAAGTCATCAAATTTGAGAAATTTATAATGTTTCAAGAATTTTATAAGTGAATATGACATATTGTTAATATATTAAAATATTATCTTCCAATTATTACATTTTTTTTGTTTTTTAAGTCAAATTAAATCAATAGTGTCAAAATTTATAATATTGATATTTTATCAAAATAATATTTTATTAAATTATTTAAAAATAATAAAAATATTTAAATAATAAAAAGTGGATATGATATGGTTTAAAATGTAATATTTGTTTAATTTATGGGCCAAGTTTTACCATATAATTTAATATTATGACCCTTTAATATTGAAAATGTTATTACCATAAATAAAATTAGAACTATTCAACTAAGGGATAATCAATATTATAATGTTTAAAATAATACCATAACTTATCTAAATTATATTTTTGTATTGTATTATAACCACATAAAACCTTATATTTGAATACCAATCTATTTTTATGTTTTTGGAATGGGAATGAATTTATTATAATTTAATCTTCTGAGATATTCTTAAAGTACCCCTCACCTCAATTAAAAAAGTACAACGTTTCCCTCACTTATTTAAACCATTTTGAGCATAATAACTCAATAAAACTATGGAAATATTACTTATAAACTTCTCTATGCATATAATATGTGTTCTCATTTTCCAAAAATACCAATCCTATATTCCTTTATAAGATATCTAAATTATTTGTTTCAAAGAAGTGAAAAATTCCTTAACCGATCACTTTATTTTATACATTTCAATACATCCTATAATTATATAGTATTTAGAAAAAATAAATAAATTTATATCCCAATATATGATTAAATTTTATTATTGTTATGAAAACATCATTATAAACCCTCTTTCAAAACAAATGAGAAATGAAAATATCACTCGTTCATATGCATGTCTTACCTTCTCCACATAGTGAAACAATTAATTTTCATCAAAAAAAATTATGGATGAGGTTTTATTATGGGTATAATTTTTTAATATTATTTTTATTAAATAATTATACATATGTATTTATAATTTAAAAACTATGTACTTACCATCTAATCCTCCAGGAAACGATGATGTCGTTCATGTGTACGTGTGGATTACCACCTCCACAAAGCGATGTAATCTATTTTAATTTATATTTTTTTATGGTAATTAGGAATAAATTAATGAATATATATTATAAAAATGATATAATTATCATCCAATAAATTTTAACACATATTTAACACTCTTTCATTCAACCCATCAAAAAATGAAAAGAGGGTTCATGCATACGTATATCTTACCATCCCCCTGAATGGTGTAAATAATTTTTATATATCTAACATTTATAGTTAACTATAAATATGTATATTATTAATACATATGAAATTTATATCATTATTAATATTATTTAATTGATGTAACCATGATTAATGTACAAGCATCGTAACTACTAAATTAAAATACTCCTGTTAAAAGAAACTGTTAACACTTGGAAATGAATAATTTAATCATGAATTATTGACTAAATGGGGTATTTAAAAGTAATATAGGGATAATATATGATATTATAAGTATGAAAAATATATTAGTATAAAATTATAGTAAATTAATATTTAGTATACCAAATTTTATAGTTCTTTCCAAGAAAAAGTGAACTCGCGATAAGGGATTTATGTTACAATCTACTTTTATGTCAAGATTATTTATGATAAAGTTTATTATGATAAAATATTATAACATATCTATAAATAATTTTAGGAATTTTATTTTAATGTGTTTATTTCATTAAAATATATATTTTCCTTTCATTACCATCACATCAAGTAATCAAGATACTGAAAATATGTTTTTAAGGAAAACTGACTTCATTTCTCTCTTAGATCGAAGATATTTCCTCTTTCATTTACGTTTTTATAAAAACAATTCATGAATGTTTTTAATATTGTAATATGATTTTTTATAAAAATATTTATCCATGTTTGGATTTTATAAAAATGGTTTGAATGGAATATCTTTTTCATTTTCCAAATGAGTACTTTGTGATTTTTTTGACAAATTTATTGAAGGAATGTTTTTAAATTAAATTAAATGAATGTATTTTCCAACAAACATGTAAAAAAATTTACATGAATATTTATTTATAATAATAAATGGTTATTTTCAATGAAAATTATTTCTTGAATAATTTCATATTTTTTTAATAAGTGATTTCAAAATGGAAATGACATTTTCCTAAAAATGGTTTATTGATCTTTAAATGATATTAAAATTCATAAAAGATAAAAACCCTTTATGTAACTTGTTATTTACTGGTAATATGATCTAAGTATACCATTATTATTCTTTCTAGATATGGTTTATGTTTTTTATGATCATCTGATTATGAAACCCATTTCATTTCCATGGGTTATACTACTATGAAATAATTATGAAACCCATTTATATTTATAAGTTCGGATATAATGAATTATTTATGATATTATGACACACATATGTATTATTTTCATTATTTTATGGGGGAACTATATCTCCTTCTAATGAATTGGGTAAATATTCATATCTCATGAGATAAATAGGATGATAATGGGGAGATAATCTTGTACAGGAAGGGACTTTGTCCATAATAATAGTCTTGGGAGTGAATCTTGAATACTATGTTGCTTTAAAGAGTGAACACATTCCATTCTGATTGCATTTTCAATGATACTTGACTACTATGGAAATGATTTTTTATTCTATTTTGTATGCCAAAATTCTAGGTATTATGTCAATGTAATTATCTTATGGCTCTTGTTCTTTGATTTCCTTATGATCCATGTATTATAAACTACCAATATTTATTCTATTACTTAATATTGTGATATTTGATTTCTAGGATTTGGTTTTCAAATGTTAATATCAATTTATGATACTCTAATGATCATGTTATACTTATATGATCATCGATATATCCATTTTTTACCCTTACTGAGCATCTAATATAACAATTTTCTTAGGTTTTCTTTCCCCATATTACAAATAAATGTATTAAGTATGATACATCTAAGAATAGTGCTACTTATGAAGAATTAGTGGGGGGATAATGTGTATTTTTTATAAACCATTTTTTTATGTTTCCATATTTACAAATATACTAGACCTAAATTATTTTGCCATGGATCATTATGTTATTTAATAAATATTAATCTATTAATATGAAATATTTAATAATGAAAAGTATGGGTTGCAATAGTTAGCATTAAATCATGGTTTAGCAAACCTTTAGAAACATGGATGAGAAAACTTTAGTAAGAACCCTTGGGATAAGTCTAATTATAAGATAAAATCATAATTTTTTATAATGTAATAGGTTAAACCTAAGGTGACATAGAAGAATATGTCACTATTTAGATATCCTATAAGTGATTTTTCAAGATTGTATGGTTTCCTAAAATGTTTTTTGTTTCATGCACCATGATTTTTGTTTTATTAAAAATATATAATATAAATGAATCATGTTAATATTTATTTTTATGGACAATTCAATGATTATCATCCTAATAAAGGGAATTTTATGGGATCTAGAATAAAAAATATTGTTTCTATGTTCACACGACTTTATAAATCTATGAATAATGTTGAGCTTCCAAAAGAGAAAATCATATAATAATGATCTATTTATTCCTTCATGGGGAACTTTTTAACTTATTTTAGTGGCTACCTTGATCCACTATTCACTGATCAATGAATCAATACCAATAAAAATATATTTTCCATTCCTGAGAGTTTAGAACATGATAAAGTTATTTTGGTTTTTTCTCATTTTGAAGGTGAAGCTTATTAGTGGTTAACTCTTGTCAAGAACACAAGTTAACAAGAATCAATTTAATCTATATAGTGAGACAAATTTAAAATATTGTTTTTCTTTAAGTACTTTACTCTTGTTCATCATATGAAAATGGAGAAAGGATTCATTATGTAAAAGAGGAAGGATGATGAATTTGTTGGTACTTATGAGTCAAATTTCCTTAAAGTACACAACCCATAATCAAGTGTTTTAAATGAAAAAAGTTTTGGAATTATACAAACCAGAGCCTAAATGTGAAGGTTGATTATGATGATCAATGTCAACAATCTCTAAAGAACATATATAAAGGGAAATATCCCACAATCACTATTTCTATTGAGGGTCATGATAATGATTTGGTGAAAGGTACACTTACCATCCACTCTAGAACTGTTAATGTCATATTTGATATTGGATATACACACTATTTTATATCTAAATTATTTTCTAAGGGTATCAAATTACCACCTCAAAAATTATATTTTTATTTATTAGAAAACCCCCTTAATGATATGACTATCATATCCTAATTCTATGATTCTTATTTGGACAATGTTTGTGGGAATGCATTTCATGAAAAAAAAATATTCTTCCTCTTTTTGAATTTCGTATTATATTTGGCATTAATGGACATTCATTATATAAATCCAAAATTAATTGTAGAGTAAGAGAAGTTAATTTTGATATTCAAAACCGAAATATTATCACCTATAAATTTGATGAAAAATATGAAATTTTTGTAGAAATTACAAGCATTATATGGGTCATGATTCTTATTCAAAAGGGGAATCTATCTCAAATGGTTGGGAAGAAACAAAACATTGAAATATGGATTTGGTCTGAGAGTTTATTCATGTATTACCAATAATTTCCATGTTTTCAAATAAATTGTAAAGATTAGTTCTCAATAAAACTCTTACTTGGTACTAATCCAATTTTCAAGACTCCATATATGATGTCCCCGATTTAGTGGAATGAATTGAAGAAGAAAATCTAGGAGAATATTGGTAATGTATTCATTCAACCATGTGTGTCACCTTGGTGTTCACCTATTTTGTTTATTAAGAAAAAGGATGGATCAATTAGACTCCATTTTGATTATTCAGAACATAACAAGACCACTATTAACAAAAATTATCATCTAACCCATAGTGAATACATTTTTTATCAGCTGTGTGAAGATCCATAATTTTCCAAGATTTATTTTCATTCTAGATATCATCAATTGAGGGTCAAGATGGAGGATATACCCAAGATAGAAATTTTTTACATGCTATAAACACTATAAATTTATAGTGATTCTATTTGGACCAAATAAATCCCCTACTATCTTTATGGATTTAATGAATCGAGTCTTTATATATTACCTTGATTAGTTTTTGGTAGTCTTTATAGATGATATTCTTATTTATTCAAAAATAAAGTAAGATTAGTAAGATCGTATAATGATTGTGTGGAAGACCCTAAGGATGGAGAAGCAACATGAAAAATATACCATGTGGAAATTTTGGCTTCTTAATGTTTTTTTATTGCATCATATAATCCCAAGTTATGTTATATCACTAGGCCCTTCAAATATATGAGTTATTGAAAATTGGCCCAGACAAACCACTGTGAATGATTTAAATGTTTTTTATTTTGGATGGATATTATCAATTTATTTTGAATAATGTTTCATATCAATCAAATTCTCTCACCTAGTGAACTCGTAGGGAGAAAATTTCATTCATATGGATTAATGTGAGGAATGTTATAAAGAAATAATTACAAGGATAGTAATTTTACCTATGATTACACTACTATACGATTGAGATGGGTTTATAATCCATAGTGATGCATAAAATAAGGGATTGGGATGCTTCTGAATGCAAAATTATATAGTCCAAGCTTATACCCCATGATAATAGAAGTTCCATTAGAAAAATTACCTAACTGATGATTTAGAGTTTTCTTTGGTAATTTTTTCATTTAATATGTGGAGGACTTATCCCTATGGGGAAATACATGACACATATACTGATCCCAAAATTTTAAAGTACATTTCTACTCAAAATAGATAAACATGGACCAACAAATATGATTAGATATAAATAAATATTATGACTTCTCAATACATTTCAACCCTGGGAAATATAACGGTGTGGAAGATTATCTATGTTGAAAAGATCATGATAGCTTATTTATGACGAGGATAAAAAAAGATAAAATATTTCTGGGCTTGTAAAGGATGGATCTGAAAATCTTAAATACTAGAAATATTATATTTCTCAAATTATTCTTCAACAATCTATCCAAGTGAATATTGAATAGGTGAAAAAGGGAGATTTAGGTAACATATTAGGTTTTTGGAGTAGGTAAAATTTCTTAACCCATTTGAATTTTTAGATTTTGGTGGTCAGAAAAACAATTTTCATGATATTTAGACCGTAATTCCAAAAGTTTATTTGACCCAAGACATTAGTTGTAGAATTTTTTTAACTCTTCAAAAGTACCTCAGGTTTTTTATTGGGTTTCAGGTGCATTGAAGGTAGAAAAAACAAGTATCAAGAAAGAACATATTGTGGTTCATGATTTGGAAAAACCCTCTAGCCTCCTAGTTGAAACTATGTGGCCCTCATTTTGATTTGTATATAGTTTTTCAAACCGTATAGGATGGGGAACATAGTCATGTGGGTGATTTTAATTTTTTTAATAAATAGTTCTTTATGGATTGTGCATGGTTTTCCAAAAATATGTGAATGTTTTAATGCTCAGTACCATAAAGGCAGGAGCTCTGAATTGGATCATCATAGTTTGGAAAAACCATGCAGCCCAACCATGTGAGGTGTGGTTCCTAGAGAGTGGGTTTCACATGGTTGGTTCATGGTTATGAAAACCATTTAGTCAACCCATTTAGGTCACTTAAATGGGAAAAATTACATTTTCCCCTCCTTATATTTTAACTATTTCCTTCTCTTTTCTTCTCCATAGATGCACTCAATAGATGAAAGCACTCCATTTTATTCCTCCCTTATGTTTTGATCTCCACCCTTCATCTTAGATCCGTTCTTCAAGTTGTCAGTATCATTAGAACCATATCAATATGACATTTGATCCCCTTTCTTCTGTTATCCTTTTCTATCAAAATATGGTGAAGTAAATATGTGTGAGACATTTTTCCCTATTTTCATGTTGTTCATGTAAAATGAAAATTTCGACCAAATTAGTCTGAGTTAGAGACTGATATCGGATTAGCGAGCATCTACCAACATGAGGAAGGTGTTTTCTAAATTTTTATTTGATTTTTCATGTGTTTTGGGGTGAATTCTTGAGTTTGATGTGGGGTAGTTTTAGAGAGAGGATTTTTATATGAAACCATGTCTTTTAATTACTTAATTTATCACTAGAGATGATAATGGGAATGATTCCACCAGACTATAAATGGTATGAGTTGGTGTGAGGCTTCAGACCTTAGACATATTATGTAAAGGTGTTTATTTATTAAATTAAATTGTATATTATGCTTGTGATGGTTCCATGTGAACATGATAGTCTATGACTAATGATTGAGATGGTGTTGACCATTTCAATGAGGCTACATAGTTTATAGGGATGGGTGAGGCCTAAATTATATGAGTGATTTTGATCAAAGTTTGTTTTTCTTAGTTTTTCAGTTGAGGTGACTAGTTTATTAAGTTATGGGAATGGCCCATGTGATATTTGATGGTGTTGAACATCAGGTTAATCGATATGGTCGAAGGGGTATGAGGTTCTAGAATTATGTGTATTATTTACTATGTTGACGATTTCCACTAATTGTGATTGTCTAATGAACTATTGGAGTCTTGTGCACATAGAAATGACATAGATGATGAATTAGTGTTGAACACTTGTGCGGGTAAAGGACTATATTAAATTTGGATTGGAATGGTTTTGAACATCAGTTTGGTTGGAGGTTCTTATTATAGAAATCTATGCGGATGGTAAGGATCCAATGCATGATGGTGATGGGGCCATTGGTTGAGGGATGATGATCTCCATATTATAGAGGCCATTGGGACAGCGTTATTTGGGAGGATGGATTTTTCATTTCATGGGGTATTGTTTATTGAGCTGACAGTGAATGTTATTTGGAGGATAGATATCATTATGCTTTAGGACATCAGGCATGGAGATGATGGGGTCTTTCTAGTAGGGGTCTGAGGGACTAGGTATTTATTGCGGAGCATGTATTTATGGGAATCGGTATATGAATTATGGAATGATGTGTTATGTGATATTTTAGATATGGAACCTTATTTTTCAACTACTGTCATTTTTATCATAGTATTTCATGGGTTTTATGATAAAGATCCTCTTCACTGTAGTTATATTGACATTGGTCAAATCATGTGATGCTTAATTACATCTATTTAGCATAAGGGAAGCAAGTTATCTATTTATATGTTCAAGATAATATCCTTATTTACTTTTAGACACATCTTTTTAATCAGATATGTAGGTTAGGCACACATTGGTTGTGGCCTACTAAAATTTATTCTCTCACCCATCAGGCCCCTCATGATGCATCTAGACATTTTGATTTTGTAATTAGGTAAGGGATTTGGGCTTAAGAGCCAGACCTTAGTAATCACGTCTGACCTTTTTCATGGGATAAATGGAAAGGTGCACATTCATATCTACAAATTTTGTTTATTTCTATAAATTTTATCTGGTGATGCTTTATTCTGTAAATGGTATGTTGAGATTATTGATTATTACTAATGTTTTCTTCCTCTAAGGTAGGTTACCAATCATATCATTTAGGTTATTCCTTAAACTCCTATATTTATATATACCATTGTTATTATCATCACTGTTTGATATAGTCTCCCAACTATCACCAATTTACACCCCCACTGCTAGTAGATATAATTTGGCATATAGGAGGCAATCTTGAGGACTAGTTGTAAATTGGTCCTAAGCACTATTTGGGTGGAAACAAGTTGGGGTGCTACAAATGGTTTCATAGGAGTTTCTATTACTTATTTTTAGGTATTACTATTTGGTCGATGGAAATCCAAATACTAGGATTTTGTCAAAACTTGATATAGAGCATGTGTTTGTGTCCCTTCATCCTCATCCATCAGGGAAAGGCCAAGTTACTATTTAGGGGAAATCGATGTTCTTTTTTTCTCTTTTTTAGTTGAATGTATTTCCACCTTGAGTGGTGCACTTGGTTTTGATTATTAACAGTTATGGTATGTGACCCCTGGACCGATATGGAAAGGGTTATTTTTAGATCCTTGGATCATTTTGGCATGGGAGGTTTTATTATAGTTTCTTGATAGGGACATGGGATTAATTATATGTGTGTGTGTGTTCCTATGATAAATTTATTTTTATTTTCATTAGGAACCTAGAATTATCTAAGAGGTTCTATATTTTTTAAAGTGTCAATAAATGGATCCATATAGTGTTTTCTTGTTTAGACTCTCTTTGGGGGAATTATACTCAAAAAACCTAGGAATATGGTTCTAATGAAATATTTATGTGATGTGATATGTGATTTGATATTGGTATTTGTGGTCATGGCTCTAATAAAAGCATTTAGGGATGATAATAGGGATGGGTTGTTCAAAATGTCAACAATGAAGTTAAACAGTGTCTTCCAGATTAGCCTCTTTGGTGGCATCTTACTCAGATACGACAAGTTGATTTTTTTAGCCTGACTCTAATGTGGGTAGGTGAGGGGACATGAGGCCAGATTTATATGTGATACATGGCTCTGATTTGGGTGGGTAAGGGGAAAAGAAGTGGGATTTCAAGATACATGGTTAAGATAGGGGAGAGTAAGGGGAGAGGGATTGGCATTCCTATTACAGATTTCTCTATCTATATTATATTTTTATTTACACATTATTATTCTTGTCTCAACATGACATTAGTATATAGTGGGTTTCAACCTAAGTGGATTCTGATGGAGAGACAGGAAGGCTATGATTTAGTGTCGCATGAGTGTCCACAGGTTGAGACCCTAGAGGGTCGGGATGAGTCCCTAGAGTGATAGGAAGATCATGAGTCATATTTATAGGCACAAGTACAAGCTCTAATATTGGTGGTTCATCCATATAATATAGAATATTCTAGGATAAATCTTGATGAGAAGCATAAGGAGATCTTGGTTCATGTCATACAAGGGATTTTTATGGGAGATCAGGGAGAGGAACCATCTATGGAATATTTGACATTGGGGTTCAAATAATAATACAAAACACTATTCTAGGGTGAGGTTGGACTACAGGCACTTAAGAACTGGATCGAGTTGGTCTAGACGATCTTTAATTTTCGTGGAACACCCCCGGGTAGGAGGGTGAAGTTAGCTACATACATGCTCTGAGGGTAGGTTCCGGGCACAGCGGAAGAACGTGGGTGGATGTGCCCACTTGGATTTCTGTCATTAGCAGTGATCCATCCGGGATAAATATGACGATAAATGCCAAAATCCATGGATCGAATCATAGAAATAGGTAAAGGAAAAAAATAGTCTTGTAACCACAAAGGAAGATCATCACATGTTGATTATAATTAATTTAATTAATTGAAAACAAGTACCTTTTATGGTGTTCCTTCTTCGTTGATATTTCTGATCACGTTTCGATATGATTCGTCATTGTGTCGCAGAATCCAAGTGTAGACTTCCTCTGGTGGTGATCCACACGTTCACCGCGTAGCTCTGGACATCGACAAAGCATTCTCCAAGTGATATCATGGAGAAGCCTTTCCTAGCGTTGTCCATCTTAGATCACATTGAGAGGATGGAGGAGGATCTCTCTTTCCCTTGAGAGCGTTCTTGTAGGATTTATTTCAGTCTTGAGAAGAATTTTTTTGCATAACGTTTAGGGAAAAGTATTGGGGTTGTGAGGATATTTATAATCGGGTTTGAGGTTATAGAGTTTCGACAATAAATAAATGCATTATGTGTTTTATTTATTTCATTAACTCTTATTGAAAACCCCATGTCAAATCATTAATTCCTTGACATGCGCCCATGAGGATTATAATTAAAACCATTTAATAAAATGATATTATTCCCTCAATATCCTAACTGGAAAAACTACACAGTGTGTATTCATTAATACACGATGAGTACTCGTTTTTCATTTCCATTCCAAAATGAAAACTACACAGTGTGTACATTCAATGTACACAACGTGTATATCTTATTTTCATTTTCTTTCCCAAATGAAATCTAAATGGCATCTACATTCAATGTACACGGCGTGAATATCTTTTTTTAATTTTCTTTCCAAAATGAAAACTACAATGCGTGTACATTCAATGTACATGGCGTTTATATCTTATTTTCGTTTTCTTTCCAAAATGAAAACTACACGGCATGTACATTCAATGTACATGGCATGTATATCTTGTTTTCATTTTCCTCCAACATTAAAACTATTTTGGATTTCTTGTATAATTTTTAAACCACATACAGGAATAATCGTTGTTCTACTTGAGATACTTGCACACACTTAGTGTGTGACCCTCTAGGCCTCTTTCTCATTGGAATTAAGTGGGGTTGCCTAAAGTCCATGATTACTATCTAGAAACGGGTCAAGGTACCCAAGAGAAATAAGTTGGTTCCACATTGATGTGTCACCTCATACGAATTCTTACTGTGAAATTTAATCCTTTTTTCTCAATATACCATCAAGCATGTTTTATGGAAGTGTCATAAACCTATATGATTGATCCGGCATTCATTGACTTTCAAAAATAAACTCTTCGTGACACTATGGACATGGAATTTGGGTGACAGTTCTATTTCAATCAAAGGGACTGAGATATCTACTTCCATAGATATGTAATGGAAAAATCCTTCCTCGACTCATCCATTAACAACATGTCATTCATGATGCACCCAACGTACCCATCTTCCCTCCAATTGTCTTCATGATAGTTTTCATAAGAAAATCTAAGTGTGCAAGCCATTACATGAGTTAATGATAATCTTACTGTCTAAGGACAATTACACACTCTTGTAGATAGCAATATATGATGACACCAAGAGATGAGGAATTACTACTGGTTGGTTTTTTCTCATAATATCTTATCTTGGAGATTACCAAGTGCGAACTCCATGATAGAGAGTCTCTTCTTCATACGAGTTCTCGCACATGACAGCCTGTATACTATGTGTTTAATCATAGTATTTCATCCAACTTTAGAACTTTATTTAAGAATATTGTTATAGAATTTCAAGGATCTCATCATGGTGGGGATATTCCATGACAATATTAATACAACAAATATTCCAGGACATTATTATATTATAGTCATGAAGAACAATGAACAATATATAATAAGTGTACATTCATGTAATCAAAGTAAAATAGTTGGTTCTCATGATGCCAACTCTAACAAACTCTTACTTGGACTAGAGCCAACAACCTACGACTTTTAGACAACTACACGTCACATGATGATCATGTTTCTGCTGATTCAAAACTTTAGTCAATGGTTCTACCACGTTGTCCTCCATGTAAATACTACTCACTGCAACTTCACCTCTCTGAGAAAAATACCTCAAGAGATAATACTTCCGAAGTATGTAATTTTTCCGCTGATGTGACCTTGTCTCTTTTCCAAGTTCCACCACTGTAGTATTATCACAATAGAGTGTGATATGATCTTTACTGCAGGGTACTACATCCATCTCTTCAAAGAAGCTTCACAACCATACTGATTCATTAGCTGCCTCAGAAGCTGCGATATACTCAGAATCTATTGTAGAATATGCAACCACACCTTTTTTGATCTCTTCCAGCTCACTACACATCCATTCAAACTAAAAATTCTTCCAGTCTATGACTTCATGTCATCTTGATAAGTCTAGAAACTAGCATCTACTTGTCCTTTGATTACTAGTTCCTCATATCCTCCATAAACCAGGAACATGTCCTTATTATGCCTCAGATACTTCAGGATTGTCTTGACTATCATCCAATGGTGGTCTCCTGGATCATATTGATATCTGCCTACCGCACATAATGTGTAAGCAACATACATCCTTGTACATAGCATAAAATACATGACTAACCCAATCGCAGATGCATAAGTTATCCTTTCCATTTTCTTTCTTTCCTCATGTGTTTGAGGACACATTTTCTTAGAAAGATTAATGCCATGTGACACTAGAAACAATCCCCTCCGGGACTACTCTATACTGAATTTCTTCAGTATCTTTTCAATGTATGTACTTTGACTTAGGCCAGTATTCTATTGGATATATCACAATGGATCTTGATCCCAAGAATATATGCTACCTCACCCAAGTCTTTAATAGAGAATAATTTATCCAACCATGCCTTAACTGACTGTAAGACAGGTAATTCGTTTAAAATGATTCCACTTCCTCTAAACCTTTTTTAGACACAAGGATAACATTTGGTCTTAACAAATAAAAATTCTGTTCGGGCTTCATCAAAAAAAAATTCCATGACCTTGATGCTTTCTTTAATCCATATATTTATTTCTTCAACTTGCATACCTTGTTGGCATCCTTTGGAGTCAAAACCCTTTAGGTTGTGTCATCTAGACATCTTCCTGGAGGTTCCCATTTAGGAATTCTATTTTGACGTTCATTTTGGAAATTTCATAGTCATGGTAAGATGTAATGGCCAATAGGATTTAGATGGATTTCAGCATCATAACTGGTGAAAAGGTTTCATCATAGTCAATTCATTGACGCTGTCTAAAACCTTTTGCAACCAGTCATGCCTTATAGGTGCTGACTTGTCCTTCCATGTCTAGTTTCCTCTTAAATACCAATTTATTACCAACAGTCTTTACATCAACTGGAGGATCTACCAAAATTCAGACTTGGTTTTGGTACATGGAATCCATTTCAGATTTCATGACTTCGTGCCACTTGGCAATGTCTGTGCCTTCAACTACTTCCTTGTAGGTAAGAAGATCATCATTGTCAACCAATAATGATTCACCATCCTCGGTGACGAGAAAACCATATCGTTCTGGTTCTCTTACCTCTCTCATGCTCCTACGTAGTTATTGTGACTCTGGAACATATTTTTCTCTCACAGGGCTTTGTGGAATCTATTCTTATACCAACTCCTGTGTATTTTGAGCCACGACTTCATCAAAGTCTATCTCACTCTAACTGTCTGTTTTGGAGATGTGATCCCTGTGACGCCTGAGACTTTTATGAGAAATATTTCTTTTTTATCAAAGGAATCTTTCACTACACACAACACTAGCTTGGCTTGCTTTACACGCAACTGCGGCCTTCCTCGATAGCTTGTGTCGTATGCAATACCGAGTTTCACTAAACAACGATATGCTATTAAAATATTATTAAAACTAGCCGTTATGAATAGTAATAACCACTTTTTGAAATTTTGTAAATTTTATTTTTCAAAACGGACTTCATTTTTGGATTTATAATATTGAAATTAGCCTAGGGTTAAATTTTGGTATTTTTCTGAAAACTTTTAATTTTTGATGAATAGTGAAACCACTAAGTGGTAGTTAAAAAAACTGAATTTTTCATAAAACAAAATTTTACCGCTTCTGCGAGTAGAATTTAGAAAATCCGAGAGACACGGTTAATATCAAGGACTAAAATGTGGTTCAATGAGATTAAATAATTTTTGGTGAATAGTAACTTTTTACTTTTTTTTACCACGGTTAAAAGTAAATAGGGTAATTAAGGGTAAAAGTGTTATTATTATTACCCTAACACATGTCCTAATTCTATTGGATAAGTGTAATTCGACCAAAAACAACCTTAGGAATAAAATATGACCATTTAGGCCCACTTGGATTAGATTAGGACATTTATTATCAATTTACTTAAAGAAGGGTTAAAATAGTTAAAATCAAAGTTTAATAACTAAATAATTTTTAATATAGGGTTATACATAAGATAAATTCGACTATAAATATTAATTAGAAAGATAAAAATATTTCCAACATAATGGTATTTTATTTTTAATTTTTAGACTAAAAATAATTTAATTTATTAATGACACAATGATGATGCAATAATTATCTTATTAATAAAATATTGACATAAGTGATGTTATAAATACCCAAATAAAAGTCATTTGAGACTATTTATGAATTCCAATAATTTTCTATGTTAATATGACATTTTAATATTAATATTTTTAATTTTTTTAGAACTAATCATTCTGTTATGATTTTCAAAAAAATCAATTACCAAATAGTGTGAAAATTGACATAAAATAGTCTTTAAAACAAATATTATATTATTAATTGTTATTATATTCCTAAAAATACATGGTTCTGCCAAATTACTTATATAAGGTTATATATATTAATAATAAACATCTTGGGGTTCTTTTGGCATGTTATCGTATGTTTATTAACCTTTTAGTGTAAGAACACAAGAAGACACGGTAAAAGTAAAATTATTTAACATAATGTCAAATCTAAATGATAAGGTTAAAATAGGAACAAAAACTTGTATAAATTCTATTAGATGAGAGGATTTCGACCCATCCCTACCTTAATTTCTAAATAAATCAATTTGAAGCTATTTAAAACCGAATTTGTCTTTATAATAAAATAATATTTTTAGTTTTTCCAAAGGAGCCCCTCTCCTCCCTTATAAAAGGGCACCTCCTCCCCCTCTTCCTCACACCTCTTTGAGCCTTCATGCTCAGCCAAACCCTGCCAATTTCTTCTATCCACCTCCCTAGATACATCCTAGAGGTCCTGGTCTTCTTCAAAGACCAATTTTAGTGCCCTAAAAGAAGGTCTCAAAGAAGCGCTTTAAAGAAGTGGTAATGTCCGTTACCGATTCTTTCATCTTTATTTCTTCTTCCACTTATTCTTCTTTAGTTTCTTTCATTATGAAGTAATAACATCAGTATCAATAATATACTGATATGTCATTATAAGTATGAAACAACCCTATTTCACCATCTATCCATCCTACGAAAAATGAAATCATTGTGCGTGCGTACGTACGGAATACTGTCTCCACGCCGTGGTGTAATCTATTTTCCACCACCACCTTACTTGGATGGGTATAATGGTGTAAAGAATGAATATATATGATTATTGTAAATTGATATTGATTCTGAAATAGTATACATACACTCCAATACAATTCCATGATCATGGGAACGATATCATCGCTCGTGCGTATGTACGGAATACCGACTCCACGATGTGATGAAACTCGTTCTACATGATCTTCATTGCATAATGATTATATAAATTAATTGAATGAATTAATATGTTATATATTACACTAATACCATTCTGGGAATGAGGTATCTATAACCTAAAAAGAAGAATAAGAATTTATTCGACAAAACACGTATAAGAACAAAAGGTAATAAACACCCAAATAACAAGTAGCAATGAAATATTATTAATAATAAGCTAGGAATATGACCATATATGATATCATAAAAATGATTATGTTTCTGGAATAATTCAATGACATTATTTAAATCATTATACAGGAGTTTCGGACACTTACGAAGCAAATCGGACCTAAGGTAAGGGAAATATCACAATCTCATTTTTATCCGAGATTGTTTATACTTTGAAATTTACTGGGGTGTATTTTATCATCCACATCCATGTTTCCTCAATATGTAATATTATATCCATCCACCTAAAATTATTTAAATCCAATTTTACCCTTCGATGAGTTTTTAGTAAAAGATATGAAATGAATCTTTTGTCGTTTCTCGTACGAGGTACTTTTTTTGACTTTTCCGACAAAAGTACGAGAAGAATGTTTTTTTAACTTATACGGAATGAATGGATTTTTAAAACATTATTTCAAAGAAGCTTCCTTTACAGGTTTTCAACTTTAATTTTAATCAACTTATTTTAGTTTAAAATTGTATGAAATTTTAAGAAAGGAAAGTGTTTTTGAAGTAGAAAAGATATTTTATTCAAGAATGGAGTTCAAGTGTTTTATCAAAATTATTTTCCATCTAAGATAATATAGGGTTCTGTTTCTATCCCTATTATTACATTGATTTGATTATGTTGTGATGGAATTATTTTTATGAATTCCTTTATCATATATGAATTGTTTTATGATGTCATGTTGTTTAAGAATCCCATTTTTATTACATGGGTTATGCAATGATGTTTGATTTATTATTTTGTGGCACATATAAGAATGGTATAATTATGACATGGGTGGGACCTATATCTCCCTCCAATGCATTGGGTAAAGATTTTATATCTCATGAGATAGACATGGCTGGAATGGTAGGTTAAACTGGTTCAGTGAAACAGGACTGAAACGAGGAGTGAACTCAATTCAGAAATGGACTTTGTCCACTAAGATAGCCTTGGCCATGAGTCTTGACTAATAAGAAATGATTATCTATGATTATTTGTGTTTGAAACAAAGTTTCATGTTTTAAGTTATGATTATTGGGATTACATTTCACTACTATGATTTATTCCATGTTATGAAATTATGATCTCTTTTGCAGGTTAAAATTTCCAAAAGTTATGTTCATATGAATATGATGTGATTGATATTTCTTTTGTTTACCCTTACTAAGAATTTGAGCTCACCCTTTTGTATGTTTTCTTTCCCCAGGTCATGAAGAAGGTTATTAAGTAAGATATGCCAAAAGGGACTATAGATATGATGAAAGAAATGGGAGACAGTGTAGATGCTTTATGAACCAGTTGTTTATGTTTTCCAGTTTCTAAAGACACTATACCTATACGATCCTTTACTAGTTTTATTATATGTTGTAATAAGTGTGCTTCAATTTTGAAGTAATAACAATTTATGTAATGTATGGGTCGTTATAGTTGGTATTAGAGCAAAGGTATAGTCAACCTTTGGAAACTAGGATGTGAAAGCCTTAGTAAGAACCCTAAGGATAAGTCTAAGCACTGAACACAATCTTAGTGTTTTAGAAATGGCCATGAATAACCTAGGATAAAACCTTAAGTGTGAAATTTTATTCTTGATTATGTGGTTTACCTATTATAATTAGTGTTGCTCACACTATTATTCTTGGTTTTAGTCAATGGATGGAACCCGAAGGAACCGTGTTAATTCGGAATGCGGCGGGCAATGAAATGATTTTCCCCCTAAGCAACCAAACGTTATGGGAGCTAGAATGAAAAATCTTTTAGCCATGCTCACACAACTTTATCAAGCTATGAATCATGCAGGACTTCCAAATGAGAAAAGGAAAGAGAAACATTTTGTTGAATCCTTCATGAGGCAGCGTTCGCCTTCATTCAGCGGGTCTACTGATCCATTAGTTGCTGAACAATGGATTAGTACTACTGAAAAGATATTTTCAGTTCTTCAATGTTCTGAACATGATAAAGTCATCCTAGCAGTGTATCGTTTGGAAGGAGATGCTGATCAGTGGTGGAATCTTATTAAGAATACGAGGAAAAGGGATGAAATTGAGTCCATGGAATGAGGCAAGTTCATGAACTTATTTTTCAATAAGTACTTCCCTCGTATTCCCCGAACAAAGATGGAGAAGGAGTTTCTTGAACTAAAGCAAAAGGATGATGAATCTGATGGTACCTATGAAAAAAAAATTACAAGACTTGCAAGGTACGCTTTTGGTATTATTATCCAACATGAGAGTAAGATCGATCGATTCTTTAGTGGATTAAAACCAAGTCTTCGAAGGGCGTTAGCAATAAGGGACTTCAATAACTACGAGGAAATCGTTTGATGTGCTCTCAAAGTCGAGATGGAGATTTGAGTAACCCATCAGTCGTATGGGTTTGATAAGAAGAGGAAAATGGAATTCAAAGGAAAATCTAAAGAGCACACTGAAAAGAAGATGAGATTTACCCTATTCTCAAAGTGTGGAAGGAAACATGGATGGAGTTGTCTTAAAGGGACAATTAAATGTTTCAAATGTGGAAAGTAAGGTCATCGGGCATTTGAATGCCACAATGATGGGAAGAAGATTTCTAATGATCAAAAAAAAGGAAGGGACACACAGAATGAACCTACTACACTTCAATTTTTCAAGTGCAAGGAGATGGGTAATTATGCCAATAAATGCCCTAATCCAAGGTTTGATGATGATGGTCGATGTCAACAAACTCTTAAGGATAAAGAAAAAGGAAAGTCACATGCAATTTCTATCAGCGATGTGGAGTATGATAATGATGTGGTGAAAGGTACACTAACCATCCTCTCTAAAGTAGCAAATGTTTTATTTGATTCTGGATCCACCCACTCTTTTATTTCTGAATATTTTTCTAAGGGTATCACCGTATTACCTCAACAATTAGATGTTGAGTTAGCTATGACAACACGTAATGGCACAACAGTCGCATCAAAAGTTTATAATTCTTCCCCGATTGAATTTTGGGGGAAAGTGATTCATATAAATCTTGTGATCCTTCCTATAGTGGAATTTGATGTGATTCTTGGCATGGATTGACTTTCCTTATATGGAGCTCATATCAATTTCCAAAAAGAGAAGTCACATTTCATATTCCATATCAATCTTTGATCGTCTATCGATGAAAGGATGAACATAACCTTCCAGTGGAAATTTCTTCCATCTAATGGGTCTTGATTCCACTAAATGAAGGTTATTTATCTCAAATGGTTGGTGAGAAACTCACTATTAAGAATATGCCCATTGTACGGGAGTTTGATGATGTCTTTCCGGATGAATTTTCGGGTCTTCCACCAAATCGTGAAGTTGAGTTTTCAATAGAACTCGTAGCAGGTGCTTTACCTATTTCAAAGACACCTTATAGAATGGCCCCAATTGAGTTGCAGGAATTGAAGAAGCAACTCCAAGAGAATCTTGATAAGGGATTCATACGCCCTAGTGTGTCACCTTGGGGATCACATGTTCTATTTGTTAAGAAGAAATATGGGTCAATGAGACTCTGCATTGATTATCGAGAACTTAACAAGATCACTATCAAGAACAAATATCATCTCCCACGCATTGATGACTTATTTGACCAACTACGCGGAGCTTAATACTTTTCCATGATTGATCTTCATTCAGGGTATCATCAATTACGGGTCAAAAGTGAGGATATACCAAAGACGACTTTCCGTACAAGGTATGGACACTATAAATTTATAGTGATGCCATTTGGTCTTACTAATGCCCCTCCTATCTTCATGGATCTGATGAATAGAGGCTTTAGAGGCTATCTTGATCAATTTGTGGTAGTCTTTGTAGACGATATTCTTGTCTATTCAAAGAGCATGGAAGAACATGAATATCAGTTGAGAATTATATTGAAGACCCTAAGAAAGGAGAAGCTTTATGCCAAATTTACCAAGTGTGATTTTTGGCTTCAAAAAGTTTCATTTTTTGGGTCACATAATCTCAAAAGAGGGGATATCTGTGGATCCAGCAAAAACAGAGGTTATCGAAAGATGGTCGACATGAACAACAGTAACTAAGATCCGAAGTTTTCTTGGTTTGGCTGGATATTATCGAAGTTTTGTGAAAGATTTTTCACGATTATCTAATCCACTCACTAGGTTGACTCAGAAAGGAGTTAAGTTTGGTTGGATGGAGGAATGTGAAGATAATTTCAAGGAGTTGAAAATAAGGTTATCCAGTGCACCTGTGCTCACACTACCTTGTAGTGGAGAAAGGTTTGTGATCTACAGTGATGCCTCCAAGAAGGGATTGGGGTGTGTTCTTATGCAAAATGATATGGTGATAGCTTATGCCTCACGATAGTTGAAAATCCATGAGCAAAATTACCGAACTCATGATTTGGAGTTAGCTGCGGTAATCTTTGCATTAAAGATTTGGAGGCATTATCTTTATGGAGAAAGGTGTGACATTTATACTGATCATAAAAGTTTAAAGTATATTTTCACACAAAAGGAGCTGAATATGCGCCAAAGAAGATGGTTATAGCTGATTAAGGATTACGACTGCTCAATTCATTACCACCATGGGAAAGAAAACAAGGTGATAGATGGATTAAGTCAACAAGACCATGCCAGTTTATCCATGATGAGGATCACAAAATATCCAATATTTATGGATTTACAAAGGATGGATCTTGGAATTATAATGGAAAGGGAAAAATATTATCTTTCTCAAATGAATGTTCAACCATCTATACATGTGAAGATTAAAGAGGCGTAGAAAGAAGATGTAGAGTTTCAAAAGAAGGTGAGAAATATTCCTGAATTCAACCTTGATTGTGATGGGATAATAAGGATCAGGAATTGGGTTTGTGTTCTGCCCATCTTCGAATTAAAGAAGGAGATGCTAGATGAGGCATATAGTTCTTCATTCTCTATTCATCCTGGAAGCACGAAGATGTACAGGGACCTGAAAGAGTACTTCTGGTGGGATGGCATGAAAAGAGATGTTGCTGAATATGTCTCTCGATGCTTGGTTTCTCAGCAAGTTAAAGCTGAGAGACAGAAGTCTAAGGGGATGTTACAACCATTACCCATACCCGAATGGAAATGGGAAAACATCACTATGGACTTTGTCACGGGACTTCCTAAAACATCCAAAGGCAATAATTCTATCTGCGCCATAGTTGATCGTCTTACAAATTCTGCACACTTTATTTCTATTAGAGAAGATTTCTCTCTGGATCAGCTTGCCAGGATATATGTAAAGGAAGTGGTAAGATTTCATGGAGTATCACTTTCCATTATATCTGATCGGGATCTGAGATTGACCTCGAAGTTCTAGCGAAGTCTTCAGCATACTCTAGATACAGAGTTGAGTTTCAGCACTGCTTATCATCTTCATACAGACGGTCAGTCTGAGAGAACAATTCAAACTCTAGAAGATATGTTGAGAGCTTTCTCTATGGATATCAAAGGTGGTTGGGATCAATACCTACCTTTGGTGGAATTTTCTTATAATAATATCTTTCACTCCAGTATTCAGATGGATCCATATGAAGCTCTCTATGGAATGAAATACAGGATTCCAACTTGCTGGGATGAAGTTGGGGAAAGAAAGCTATTAGGACCAGATCTTGTTGATGAGATGACAGAAAAGGTCTGGTCTATTCAACAACACATAAGAGCAGCTCAGAGTCGACAGAAAAGTTATGCCGACAACTGAAGAAAATACCTAGAGTTTGAAGTGGGTGATAAAGTTTTCTTAATAATATCTCCCTGGAAGAGGGTTATTATATTTGTAAAGAAGGGGATGTTGAGCCCTAGATATATCGGTCCTTTCGAAATACTGGATCGTGTTAGAAAGGCAGCTTACCGGTTGGTGCTTCCATTGAATCTCTATCAAGTTCACGATGTGTTCTATGTATCTCTCCTGAGAAATTACATACCTGATCCTTCACATGTACTCAGCTCAGAAGTTGTACCGTTGTAACAAGATATTTCTTATGAAGAACAACCAATAGAGATTCTGGATTGTAGCGAAAAAGTCGTATGAAAAAAGACCACACGCTTGGTGAAAGTTTTATAGAGGAACCACCAATTAGAAGAAGCTACATGGGAGCTTGAGGATATGATACGGGAGAGGTATCCTCATCTGTTTGTTACAAAGTGACGAAGTTTGAGGGCGGAATTCATTTTAAGGGGGGTAGAATGTAGCCCCCGAGACTTTTATGAGAAATATTTCGTTTTTATCAAAGGAATATTTCACTACACACAACACTAGCTTGGCTTGCTTTACACTCAACCACGGCCTTCCTCAATATCTTGTGTCGTACGCAATACCGAGTTTCACTAAACAACGATATGCTATTAAAATATTATTAAAACTAGTCGTTATGAATTGTAATAACCACTTTTTGAAATTTTGAAAATTTTATTTTTCAAAATGGACTTCATTTTTGGATTCGGAATATCGAAATTAGCCTAGGATGAAATTTTGGTATTTTTCTGAAAACATTCAATTTTTGATGAATAGTGAAACCACTATGTGGTAGTTAAAAAAACTGAATTTTTCATAAAACTTAATTTTATCGCTTCTGTGAGAAGAATTTCGAAAATCCGAGAGACATGGTTAATATCAAGGACTAAAATGTGGTTCAATGAGATTAAAATAATTTTTGGTGAATAGTAACTTTTTACTTTTTTTTACCACGGTTAAAAGTAAATAGGGTAATTAAGGGTACAAGTGTTATTATTATTACCCTAAAACATGTCCTAATTCTATTGGATAAGTGTAATTAGACCAAAAACAACCTTAGGAAAAAATTATGACCATTTAGGCCCACTTGGATTAGATTAGTACATTTATTATAAATTTACTTAAAGAAGGGTTAAAATAGTTAAAATAAAAGTTTAATAACTAAACCATTTTTAATATAGGGTTATACATAAGATAAATTCGACTATAAATATTCATTAGAAATCTAAAAAGATTTTCAACGTAATGGTATTTTATTTGTAATTTTTTGAGTTAAAATATATTAATTTATTTATGATACAATGATGATGCAGTAATTATCTTATTAATGAAATATTGACATAATTGATGTTATAAATACACAAATAAATGTAATTTGAGACTTTTTATGAATTCCAATAATTTTATAGGTTAATATGACATGTTAATATTAATTTAATTAATTTCATTCGAACTAATCATTCTGTTATGATTTTCACAAAAATCAATTACCAAATAGTGTCAAAATTGACATAAAATAGTTTTTAAAACAAATATTATATTATTAATTGTTATTATATTCCTAAAAACCTAAGGTTTGGCCAAATGACTTAGATAAGGTTATATATATTAATAATAAACAACTTGGGGTTCGTTTGGCTTTTTATAGTATCTTTATTAACCTTATAATGTAAGAACACAAGAAGACACGGTAAAAGTAAACTTATTTAACTTAATGTTAAATCTAAATGATAAGGTTAAAATAGGAACCTAAACTTGTCTAAATTATATTGGATGAGATTATTTCGACCCATCCCCACCTTATATTCTAAATAAATCAATTTTTAGCTATTTAAAACCGAATTTGTCTTTATAATAAAATAATATTTTTAGTTTTTCCAAAGGAGCCCCTCTCCTCCCTTATAAAAGGGCACCTCCTCCCCCTCTTCCTCAGACCACTTCTAGCCTTAATGATCGTCCAACCCCTTACAATTTCTTCTCTCTACTTCCCTAGAGACATCCTAGAGGTCCTGGTCTTCTTAAAAGACCAATTTTAGTGCCCTAAAAGGAGGTCTCAAAGAAGCGCTTCAAAGAAGAGGTAATGTCCGTTACCGATTCTTTCATCTTTATTTCTTCTTCCACTTCTTCTTCTTTAGTTGTATCATTGTGAAGTAATAACATCAGTATCACTAATATACTTATATGATATTATAAGTATGAAACAACAATATTTCACCATCTATCCATCCTATGGAAAATGAAATCACCGCCTGTGCGTACGTACGGAATACCGTCTGCACGCCGTGGTGTAATCTATTTTCCACCACCACCTTATTTGGATGGGTATAATGGTGTAAGGAATGAATATATATGATTATTGTAAATTGATATTGATTCTGAAATAGTATACATACACTCCAATACAATTCCACGATCATGGGAACAATATCATCGCTCATGCGTACGTATGGAATATCGTCTCCACGATGTGATGCGACTCATTCTACATGATCTTTGTTGCATAATGATTATATAAATGAATTGAATGAATGAATATGATATATATTACACTAATAACATTCTGGAAATGAGGTATCTATAACCTAAAAAGAAGAATACGAATTTATTCGACAAAACACGCATAAGAACAAAAAGTAATAAACACCCAAATAACAAGTAGCAATGAAATATTACTAATAATAAGCTAAGAATATGACCATATATGATATCATAACAATGAGTATGATTCTGGAATATGTCAACGACATTATTTAAATCATTATACAAGAGTTTATGACACTTCTGAAGCAAATCGGACCTAAGGTAAGGGAAATATCACAATCTCATTTTTATCCGAGATTGTTTATACATTGAAATTTACTAGGGTGTATTTTATCATCCACATCCATGTTTCCTCAATATGTAATATTATTTACATCCACCTACAATTTTTTAAATCCAATTTTACCCTTCGATGAGTTTTTAGTAAAAGATATGAAAGGAATCTTTTGTCGTTTTTCGTACGAGGTACTTTTTTTGACTTTTCTGACAAAAGTACAACAAGAATGTTTTTTTAACTTATACGGCATGAATGGATTTTTAAAACATTATTTCCAAGAAGCTTCCTTTACTAGTTTTCACGTTTATTTTTAATCAACTTCTTTTAGTTTAAAATTGTATGACATGTTAAGAAAGGAAAATGTTTTTGAAGTAGAAAGGATATGTTCCTCAAGAATGGAGTTCAAGTGTTTTATCAAAATTATTTTCCATCTAAGATAATATAGGGTTATATTTCTATCCCTATTATTACATTGATTTGATTATGTTGTGATGGAATTATTTTTATGAATCCATTATCTTATATGAATTGTTTTATGATGTCATGTTGTTTAAGAATCTCATTTTTATTACATGGGTTATGCAATGATGTATGATTTATAATTTTGTGGCACACATAAGAATGGTATCATTATGAGATGGGTGGGGCCTATATCTCCCTCCAATGCATTGCGTAAAGATTATATATCTCATGATATAGACATGGCTGGAACGGAAGGTTAAACCGGTTCAGTGAAACAGGACTGAAACGTGGAGTGAACTCGGTTCAGAAATGGACATTGTCCATTAAGATAGTCTTGGCCATGAGTCTTGACTAATAAGAAATGATTCTCTATGATTAAGTGTGTATGCCACAAAGTTTCATGTTTTAAGTTATGATTATTGGGATTACATTTCACTACTATGATTTATCCCATGTTATGAAATTATGATCTCTTTTGTAGGTTAAAATTTCCAAAAGTTATGTTCTTATGAATATGATGTGATTGGTATTTCATTTGTTTACCCTTATTAAGAATTTGAGCTCATCCTTTTTTATGTTTTCTTTCCCCAGGTCAGGAAGAAGGTTATTAAGTAAGATATGCCAAAAGGGACTATAGATATGATGAAATAAATGGGAGACAGTGTAGACACTTTATGAACCATTTGTTTATGTTTCCCAGTTTCTAAAAACACTATACCTATACGGTCCATTCCTGGTTTTCTTATATGTTGTAATAAGTGTGCTTCAATTTTGATGTAATAACAATGTATGTAAAGTATGGGTCATTATAATCCCTCATAAGAAATATTGAATGTCTTTCCATTATAACCCTTTTATCTGAGGGGTTTTATAGGTAATATTCCCTTTTTTCCTTGGGATATCCTATAAAGATACACTTTGCGCCTCGGGGAGCAAGTTTGTTACCTTAAGAGGCTTTAACAAATGCTTCACCACCCCACACGTGTAAATTTGATAACATGTATTTTCATCCACTCCATAACTGGTATGGAAAACCATCTATCAATTTAGTTGGTACTTGGTTTAGTATGTGTGCTACTATTTGTAATGTATATCCCCAAAAAGATAATGGAAGACTCACATGTCTCATCATTGATCTCACCATGTCCAATAGTTTGTGGTTCCTCCTTTCACTTACTCCATTCCACTAAGGTGTTTATGGAGGAGTGAGTTGAGATAGAATCCCAAATTCCCATAAGAAATCAATGAAGTCCTGATTAAGATATTCTCCTCCTCGGTCTGAGCAGAGTTTCTTAATTTTCTTACCAAGATGGTTCTCAACTTCATTATTGTATTATTTGAACCGATCAAAAGAATCTAACTTATACTTCATTAAGTAAATATATCCATATCTACTAAAATTATCAGTAAAAGTTATGAAGTACAAGAAACCACCCCTTGCTTCAACTGGAAATGGTCCACACATATCTGTGGGAACTATTTCTAGAAGTTATTTATCCCTTTCACTATTCACACTAGAAGGGGCTTTGGTCATTTTTCCTTGTAGACACACATGACATACACCAAGTGTTTTTAGTTTGAAGGAATCTAAATACCCATCTTTATGTAATTTTTTCAAATGTTTCTCATTGACATGACCTAGCCAGTGATGCCATTTTTGGGTAAAGTATGAGTCATGTGAATTAACTTTTTCATCGATTTACATTACTTGGTTTCTGTAGTCTAACACATAAAGACCGCTATTTAAATTTTCCCTACCCAAACAAATTCTATTTTTATAAAATTAGAAACATTAATTTTCTAAATTTAAGATGAATCCATTAGTATCTAATCTGGACACTGAAATAATGTTTTCGGTTACAGGGGGAACATAATAACATTCTTTTAATACCAAGACCATCCTAGTAGGATGTGTGTGGTTGTAGTCTCTAATAGCTACAAAAGTGAGTCCGGCTCCATTGGCTGCTCACAGATCCACCTCACCTCGGTCAATATTTCTAAATCTACTTGGTTCTTGTATTTGGATATAGATATGAGCACCAAAAGTAGTATCCAATTCCCAATTGGTAGAAATAGCTAGATTGCATTCGATAACAAATTCACCTGATGCTTCCCCTTGCATCCTTGGCTTGGTGCAGTTTTTCTTCTAGTGGCCTTTCTTACCATATGTTAAACAAACATCCTCTTGTTCTCTTACCTCCACATTGATCTTCCTTTTATTGTAAGGACTTGAAGAAGCATTGGTCTTAAATCTCTTCACCTTCCCTTTCCTCTTATTCACCATAAGGATAGAAGGAATTTCATGATTCATATCATTTTCCACTAAGAGAATGTGGATAAGAAGATCAGATAGTGACTTCCCAATGTGGTTCTTGTTTAAATTTACTACAATGTTAGAGAATCTCTAGGGGAGTGATGCAAGAATGAGATCGGTACCCAGTTCTTCGGGGGAGTTTAAACCCTAGAAACTCCAAGAGCTCAATGTAGCCAATGAGCTTGACTACATGAGGCCTAGTTGTGGACACTCTCCAAGATTTCTCTGAAATAGAGCATTATAGATCTCAAACCTTTCGCATCTTGCTCTCTCTTGGTACATACCACGGAGGTGCTCGAGCATGCTATAGGCATCCATGTCTTCTTGAGAATTCATGATCTCACTAGACATTTATGATAGCATCAAACATTGAACGTCGAGTGCATCATTAAAATGTTGATCATAGACTAAGAAATCTTGATCACTCACCCCTTGGGCAGGAGAATCAGGAAGTGAGGACTCCATCACATAAAACTTTCGTTCATAGCGTAGGATAACCCGATGGTGCCTAAACCATTCTTAAAAGTTACTATCAGTGAGGATATTGTTTTTATATAGAATTGATCGTAGAGAAAATGTGGTTGATGAGATTTTCATATTGATTCTACAAATTAAAAGAGAATATTTTTTAGTGCCTTTTGATTAAATTTTACGAAAAATAATAAATAACTTTATTAAATCTATAACTATTTTAACAAGTCCCAACGGCCCCCACCATTGAACTTGGAATGCCTAGTTGCTATGACATTCTAGTGCCAAGGATCCATATTCCCCTTCACATAACCCCAACTAGGGTTGGTCAAGCTATTTAAAGGTATTAAGGTAGGCAGGTCATTTCCAACTTTGAGCTTACAGTTCCTTGATCTGTTGAGTGGAATCCCCAATCTTGAAATCCTGACTTGGATTTCCTCGACACATGCCTCCATTTTAAAATAAGTCTTGAAAGGGATACTCCTCTTGATTTAAAATATTTATGTTAACCCGAAACATTAATAAGAGCTTCCTTTATAAAATCTAATGTCCTAACAAGGGTTGGTCAAACACATAGTTTTATTGAGTCCTTACTTTAATCAAGTAACAGAAGGCTTGGTCTAACATAATATGGTGTTTGAGGGATTTCAATTATTTATGAACAGTTTCGCATTATCACATCCTTGTTAAAATTATGTGATACTTTCTTAAGTGATTAACCATATTCTGATAATGTTTACACATAGTTCGGTTATTATTTTTTTCTATCTTTGCATGCCTATTTATTTCATTAATTATGTGATCGTGACAACACATACATAATAAATAAACCACGCAATCTAAAAGAAATAAAATAATATGGCATGATCATGATCCTCTATTGGTTAGCTTATCTAGAGGTTTTGATAAGCTAACCCTAACCTAGGGGAAACCACCATAAACCTGATGGTTCATGTTTTGCAGCTCCCACCTATCCACCTTTGTATCTTCTTGGGTTGGTTTCACCTCAGCTTCAGATTTTGAGCCTTCTCCTCTAGAATGGGATATCCTCCATTACATGGGGTTTACATTAAATAATTTAGGGGCACACAGAACCTAAATTTTATTGGAATAAATATTACAGGCCAAAAATTTTAATTAAATAAATTTAAATGAAACCACACACACACACAAAAAGGTTCTTCGGTCTATCTCATGATCATCCATATCATGCAACGACATTTACACATATTTAGTATTCAAATTCTTTTAATTTTTCTATTATTCTAGAAAAGTCATGCTTTAATTCAATTAATTATGATCTTATAATTAATCAATTATTTATCTTAAATTTCTTTCGAAATTTCCTTGATATTATTCTCATCCATATACCGTGTACGGTTCTTTTTACGTTAGAGGAATCTTGGTGAAATATGATTTCTAGAAAGTACACGGCATGTAGGATATATTACATGGATTATATTTTGTTTTCTCCCTTTATCCGAAGTACACGCCGAGGGATTCGGCGTGTTTTCTATACATAGGAAATTTTGAAGTACACTTCATATAGATTAATATAACACAATGTGTAATTCATTATTATGTAGTTACCGGTCTAGAAATCTTGTGTACACAATTACACATCATTTCCTTGTACATGGTTTCACCTAGGCCGGATCGGGCTACATGGCGTGTTGATTCAACATACAGGCCATGTATTCTAGTTTCCACGCGCCGTTCAGTTTTGGTCATCATGATGTATTAAAACTTAGTTATGCTCAATTCACACGGCGTGGTTTGGTGGACCAATACCAGTTCTTTGAACCTAATTATATAGCTTGTAGATTACACTACACGCCGTGTATTCTGGTGTTATTCAGACAGAATGAGTGGCTCCTTCGGATGAGTTCCTCATTTTTATTTTAATAAAAATCAAAATTAAAAGGTCATTTATGTGATGTGAATTGAGAAACGAAGGAGGAAGAGCAGATCTCATTCATTCAATATTATAGAATGATTTATCAAGAATTGAATCAAATATACATGTGTAAATTATCAATGAAAATTAAATTACTATAATCAACATTGTGACCCCTCTAATACCACTTGTAGGTTCTGGGCACAGCAGAAGCACGTGGGTGGATGTGCCCACTTGGATTTTTATCATTATAAATGATCAATCTCGGATCAATATGATGATAAATGCCAGACTCCATAGTTAAAATCATAGAAATAGAAAAAGGAGAAGATTATTCCTAGAACCACAAAGGAAGATCATCACTGGTTGATTATAATTAATTTAATTAATTGACAAGAAGTGCCTTTTATGGCGTTCTTTCTTCATCGATATTTCTGATCACATTCTGATGTGATTTTTCATTACATCACAAAATCCAATTGTAGACTTAATTTAGTGGTGATCCACACGTGCACCACTTATCGCTGGATGTCGTCAAAGGAATCTTCGGGTGCTAGCGTGGAGAAGCCTTTGCTTGAGTTTTCCACCCTAGATCACCTTGATCCGATGGAGGTGGATCTTTCTTGGTCTTGAGAGTGTTCTTGGAGGATTTCCTTTGGTCTTGAGAGATTTTTCTTGAGTTTTTGTGCATAATTATTAGGAAAAATTATTGGTTTTTTAAGGATATTTATAATCGGATTTGAGGTTACAGAGTTATGACCATAAATTAACATGTTACTCAATTTATTTATTTCATTAACTCTTATTGAAAACCCCATGTTGAGTCATTAATTCCTTGACATTCTCCCATGATGATTATAATAAATATCATTTAACAAAATGATATTATTTCCTCAAAATCCCGACTGGAAAAACTACATGGCATGTAATAATTAATAAATGGCGTGTACTCGTTTTTCATTTCCTTTCCAAAATGAAAACTACATGGCATGTGCATTCAATGTACATGACGTGTATAGCTTGTTTTCATTTTATTTACAAAATTAATAACACACGGCATGTACATTCAATGTACAAGTTTGTATATATTGTTTTCATTTTATTTCCAAAATGAAAACTACTCAGTGTGTACATTCAATGTACACGGTGTGTATATCTTGTTTTCATTTTATTCTTCCTCCAACGTTAAGATGATTTAGGATTCCTTGAATAATTATTAAACCACATATGGTAATAATCTTTATTCTACTTGAGATACTTGGATACACTTAGTGTGTGACCCTCTAGGCCTCTTTCTCAATGGCATTATACGGACTTGCCTAAAATCCAAGATTACTGTCTAGTAACAGGTCAAGGCACCAAAGAGAAAGAAGTTGACGCCGCATTGATGTGTCACCTCATAAAAATTCTTATCGTGTAATTTAATCCCTTAGTATCAATATCTAATCAAGAAGGATTCCTAGAATTGCCATAAACCTATATGCTTGATCCATCATTCTTTGAATTCTAGAAATAAACTCGTCATGACACCATGGCTATGGAATTTGGGTGACAGTTCTCTTTAAATCAAAGGGCCCGATATATCTACTTTCATATGTATGGAAGGTATAAATCCTTCCTTGACTTATCCATTAATAACATGCCATTCATGACACACCCAACGTACCCTACATCTTGTCAACTGCCTTCATGATGGTTTTCATCCGCAAATATAAGTGTGCGAGTCATGACAAAAGTTAATGATAACCTTCCAGTCTAAGGACCATTACAGATGCTCGTAGATAGAAATGTCTGATGACACCAAGACATGTGGAATTACTACTGGCATGTATGTTCTCATAATCTCCCATCTTTGAGATTACCAAGTGGGAACTCCATGAGGGAGAGTCTAGTCTTCTTACGAGTACTCACATATGACGGTCTATATACTATGTGTCCTATCATAGTATGTCATCCAACCGTAAATCTTTATTTAAGAATATTGTTATAGCATTTAAAGGTTCTCATCATGGTGGGGATCTGCCATGACCTTATTAATGCAAAAAATATTTTTCGAACATTATTATATTATATTCATGTAGAACAATGAACAATATAAAATTAGTGTACATTCATGTAATCAAAGTAAAAGAGTTTGTTCTCAGGAGACCAACTCTAACCCTGAGAACCAACTTAATGCTTGTGAGATGTACAGGTATAGGAAGGTAGAACATATGAACTGGCTCGGAGGTATTTTTAGGATAGGTTCTTATAGAACTTATTTCCAAAGATGATGAGGGAAGATATAGATCGTGTTTTCTATAGCCTATAGTAGGGTGACATTTCCATCAGAGACTATGAAAAAACCCTCATAGACTTGTCTTGTTTTGTACCTGGTATGGTGTGCACTGATACCTTGAGAGTGAGGTATTTTGAGGATGGTTTATGAAATTCTATTCAATCATAGATAAACATTTTTAGGATATCCTATATCCTAGAGGCTATGAATAATGAAATAATAATAGAGGGAAACATGATGGACCGATCCTACTTGAGTCGAGTAACATCATAAAGTTGTTGTAGTGGCGATGCTTTAGATATAAATAAGTGAGGATGAGATGAGTCTCGTCAATTAATTTAGGTAAATGATATGATTAGACCACCAATAATTGGTTCATCAACAGTGTGCTTTAGTATTTGAAACTGGACATGTATGGATGTAGTGTGATCGTGCATCTAAAGAATTTCAATCCTGCCTCTAGGTCAGGAATCTCGAGATCTTCGAAATGAGGCCATCTCAAATAGCTAGTATCTAGAGAATGGGCTATACTCGAGGCCCTAAGGATGGAATATGAGCGGTTTCGGGAGCTAGTATCTATGATTCAGTTGTATGTGGAGGTAGTGGCAGCGATAATGGGAACCAAAAGTGGGCTCATTGGATGGTAGCTATAGAAACTCCACTGGGAGTCTATGATATTGTAATTCGAGCTTCAGGTTAGGTGAATGTTTGTGAGAATCCAAGTTCAAAGTAGTCTGGTGATATGATTATGGTTTTTTCATACATCATGGGCCTGAGGAGGTTTCTTTTTTCTTCGACATAGCCCATTTTAGTGGGCATGTCTACTTTCAGGTGAAAACTTTTCATGAGATATATTTTGTACTAACCAAATTCTATTTATTAGGTCTACATTGGATCATATGAGTTATTCAAATATATGTGTGTGAGAGAGAGAGATAGAGAGAGAGTTTGGTGTATAGAAACAGGATCATCTATAGGCATCAATGTGATGCAGGATTACTTGAGGTACATTGGTATCTACGAATCGAAGTGATAAGATATTCTTTGTAGTGCATCAGCATCTAGGAGTCATTATGATGAGAAATTTATGTATGGTGAGAGGCACATGGATTTTTTATTTGAATCTGAGGATATGTGATATTTTTTGGTGTCTATGAGGCATGGGTACTTTTGAGAATCTTTTTACATACAAGATGTCATAGGTTCCATGATCAACTTTTGCATGAGGTGAGCATATGATGAGATGAGCATAATGATGGGTTAAAGGTTTGGAATTGGTATGAGGCAAGAAATTGATGAGTATTACGATTAATAATGTGTCATATGATTACTTTTGAGTCTGGGTATGGTCAGTGAACCATTGGTTTATTTGAGTTCTCAGTTAGAAAGCGACTAGGGTAGGTGACTCCTAAGGTGGGGATCACATTGAGAGATTTGACCTTTGAATTTGTTACCATGGTATAAAGGGGAGGTTTGAATTGGATGTGTGTGTGTTGTACCATCTCTAGGTAATTATTTATTTCTCTAGGATGAGCTATGTTATGATTAGGTGATTCTAATATCCTGGGTTTTAGGAGTATGTGGAACTCCTCAACCCATTTGAATTTTCATAGTTTGGTTGTTAGACTAACTCGTTTCGGATATTTGGAACATAATTTAAAAAAATTATTTGACCTAATTATAATTTTTATATGATTTGTTAATGCTTAGAAAGTCCCACAGGGCTTCAAGTGGTTTTTAGGTGCATCAGGGTCCAAAACCCCAGTTTTGGGAAATTACAGACTATGACGCACGGTTTGGGAAAACCATGAGCCTCCCAGCTCAAACCATATCACCCTCCATTGTATATGTATATATTTTTTCTAACCATGTATGTGGGGGTGTACAAACATATAGGAGATATTTAGTTATTAACAGAGGGGTTTGACTGACCTCTGCACAGTTTAGGAAAACTGTGAGCATGGAATCATGCTTAATTTCACCTAGATAGTAGATATGCATGGGCTCAACATGGTTTGTCTAAACTATGAAATCCAACCATTCAATGTTTTGTTCCTAGATAGTTGGTGTTTCATGGTTGGTGCACAGTTATCCATATTGTGCTGCTAAACCTTGTGGGTAACATAAACTATAAAAAAATGCATTTTCCCTACCTTATATTTAACACATTTCCTCCTCTTTTCTTCTCCACCCATGTGCATAACAGATGAGAGAAGACCATTTTCTTCCTCCCCTTGGTGTTGAGATCCACCTTTTATCTAAGCTCCATTATTCAATCCATTGGTCTCATTGGAATCATATCAGTAATACCTTTGATCCTCATTCTTCTCTTCTTGCTTGTTATTACCACACCGTGTGATAAATCTATCAAATCCTTTTTACTCTATTTTTAGTGTGTTCATCTAAAATGATGATTTCATCCAAATAATATTGAGTTCGAGACTAATATCAGAAGAAATAGAATCTACTTATGAAAGGTAGGTGGTTCCTAGATTTCTCTTTGATTTCACTCGTATTTTGGGGGTGGATTCTTGAGAGTTGTATGGGGTAGTATGAGAGAGCCCTATTTTATTTTGCATAATATATTTTAATTAATTAATTGATTATGGTAGATGCCTATGGGAATTCTTACACCATACTAAAAATTGGATGAGCCGATGTGAGGATTTAGACCTTGGGAGGATTAGGACGAGGGTATTTTTTTATTAAATTATACTTATAATTATGCTTGTGATAGTTCCATGGGAATGTGAAAATCTTGGACCACAAATTTAAATGGTGTTGACCATATAGATGAGGTATGTAGTTCTTTATATTGGGAGAGACCTAGATTCTATGAGTGATATTGATCACATTTTTGGTGACTTGGTCATCGGGTTGAGTTAATGAAGTCATCATGTTGCAAGCATGGCTCATCGGATATTGGATGGTGTTGACCATTAGGATTAGAGACATGATAATAGGGTAATGAGATACTAATATGATGTGAATTGGGTACTGTGTTGGCGGTTTCTGCTCACTGTGATTGGTCGACGCACTGTTGGAGTCATGTGCACAGAGATAGAGCTTAAATGATGAGGTGGTGTTGACCACTCATGTGGGTAGATTCCTCCATTAGATGTGGTTTAGGATGGTATTGAACAATAGTTTGATTGGAGGTTTTGTTTGTAAAAGTCCACAGGGATGGTGTCGATTCATCGATTTATAGTGATGAGACCATCGATTGGGGTACGAGGATTGTTGTATTATTAAGGATAATGGCCCATGGTTATTTATGAGGACGGATATTTTCATTCCTAGGGACGTCAACTATTAATCCAATGGTTATTATTATTTCAAGGATAGATATCATTGTGCCATGGTACATCGATCGTAAAATCTAACAAGAGCTTTCTTGAAGGGGTTTTAGGGACCATGTTCTTATAATTGAGCATCCCTTTCTGGATATCGGTACATGAATTATAGAATGAGCTATCGGGTGAAATTTTGGAGTTGGAACCTAAGGGTTCATCTAGGATGATTTTCATAAGAGGATTCCTTGTGATTTATACAAGGGATCCTCTCATATATAGTTATATTGGTGTTGTCTGAAGTAGGGGATCGCTTCCTTGTGGTTTTTAAGCCTAAGGGAAATGTGTTATTTATTTATAAATGTATGATCACTACTTTATTTACATTTAGAGTCATATTACTTATCAAATATGTTCATTAGGAACATTTTGGTGGTTTCCTATTGAGATTTATTCTCACATCCTACATGGGATCTTTGAGACACATTTAGAATTTATACTTCTACGATTAGGTATGGGTTTGGGATCAATATCTAGACCTCACTGATGATGTCATAAATTTTTCATGAGTTGGATGGAAAGGGACCATGGAGGTTCCTTCATTAGTTGGAGTTTATTTTTTAGTCATTATTTTCTATATCAACCTGTCCGTATGTATATACCGATGGTTGAACATGATCTACCCTACCATTTTTCTCTTATTTTATAGGACTTTATTTTTATTCATTAATAGATATGAATGGTGTTTATTTATACAAATGGTGTCTTGTGATGTTTTATTTTTCAAATGGTTTGTTGAGCATACTGATTTTTGATGTTTATTACTTCCACTATGGTGGGTTACTGGCCATGTACTCTCTAGGTTTTATTATGTTTTTTTATTTATATAGACCATTATCATTATCATAACTATATAGTATAGTCTCCCCATTATCACCACTTTACACCCTTGCTTCTAGTCAGTATCCTTTGAAATATGGGGAGATGAGCTAAAGGCCTAGTAATAAACTGGACTTGAGCACTATTTAGGTGGAAAAATAGGTCTGGGAGCTAAAATGTAGAGATATAAAAGAAGGTGAGAAATGTTATTAATTTAATCCATGATTGTGATAGACTAAAATATTTTAATGATCCATGTATGTGTAACTTCAGAACCAGATTTCACGTGTGTGATAATGGATGAATCTCATAGTTATTCGTTATCTATTCATTCTATAAGTACGAATATGTATAGATATTTGTAATATAACTTTTAGTGTGATTTAATTAAAATAGATATTGTATCATAGGTTTCTCAATATATTCTATGTCAGAAATTTAATGCTGATACATAGACATATAAGGTGATATTATATTTATTACCCATAACACAATGGAAATCGTAAAACATCACCATGGATTTTTTTCATCTAACTCCCCAAAACATCAAAAGGGCATAATGCTATTTGGGTTTCATTCAATCATATTACAAATTCTACACACTTCATTTCCATTATTGAATATTTCTCTCTTGATGAACTTAATTAGTTATACATAATGGAAGTTTTCATATGTCATGGTCTTCCACTATCTATTATATCTAATTGGGATCAAAGGTTTACTTTGATGTTTTGGAGAAGTCTTCAATAGTATCTAGATATAGAGTTATGTTTCATCACTACTTATCATCCTCGGACATATGGTTAGTTTTTTATGACTATTCAAACTTTAGAAGACATGTCGAGAGATTTATCTATGGACTTAAAGGTATTTGGGATCAAGACCTTCTTTTGGTGATATTTACATACAAATATAGTATTCACTCTAGTATTTAGATAGATCCTTGTGAATATCTCTATGGTATAAATTTCATAACTCTAATATACTATAATGAATTTAGAGAAAGAAATCTGTTGAGATATGATCAATATAATGATATGGTTTAGAAGGTTAGATCCATTAAATAGTATATATGAACATCTCAGAGCTGAAAAAAAACATATGCTGATAATCTTTGGGGTTTTATGTTGGTGGATAGGTATTCGTATGAATATCTTCCTACAAGAGGGTGATGATATTTGGAAATAAGGGAAATATAACCACTAGGATGTACATACCTAAACTTTAACATGTAATGAAATAATAGTTCATGCCACTGGATTATGATCTTTATCATGAATAAAAATTGATATATATTCTAGATCATAGAGTGAAATTGATTCAAAATAATACCAATACTATAGTCAATGTTTTGTGGATAAACCACCAATTTGAGGAAGCTATGTGGGAACCTAAGGATGTCATCAGGCATAAGAATTCTTATTTTTTGAATTATAGTGATGAATTTTGAGGGATAAATACATATTATAGTGTTGTTATGAAATATTTATCCTTAAATAATTTAATTTCTTTGATATCTTATGTTACACACAACAATGAATTTAAAAGAATCGTGTAATAATATTAAAATATAGTGTGCCTCTAATCACCTAGCCATTACACTAGAATATATGTATAGTTATAACTAAATAATAAAAAATATAAGTTCCATAAATATATAAAATTAATTCAATATTTATAAAATTATAAAAATTAAATATCAAAAAATATTTGAAAATAAAAGAAATGTTTTTTCCAAAAAAAATTATGTGTGAAATATATTATTATCCTAATAAATTAAATTAATCATTATTAGTGAATGATTTTAATGAAACTTATATATTATTTAATTTATAATATGTTTTATAAATTTAACCAATATGTTTTTCTTGTCCTAGGATAATAATAAATCCAATTTTATGCATAAAAATATATTTTATCTAAAAAGCTGTTTTTTTCATTTTTCACACTTACATTAAATTTAATTTATTTAATTTAGTGATATTTAATTAGATGAAATTAATTAAATATTTATAATTATTTGATTCAAATTTTATAAATTTACCTTTTTTATTTTTGGTCAATGTTAATTGTAATCATGGTAAAATTTATCACCTTGGTAAAAAGTTAATCAGGTTAATCTAGGATAAAACTAAGTGATAAGGCTATAATTATTTCATCTAAATTCATATTGAATTAATTTTATTCTACCCTTATCACTTTTTTACTCAAAATTGTGCTTTTTATTGAACACATTCCTTTGAGAAAGACTTATATATTATTAAAATCAAATAAAGATACAAAATGTCTCTCTATTAGTTTTAAATATACTTCATGTTTTCACATAGTGAAAAAACTAGTTATGAATGAATCTTAATAGTAATTTTGTGAATAATAGAATTATATTCATTATAGAATTTTATTTAGGATTTTTATGTATTATATATTTAAATAAAATTCTTATACAATGTCAAAATGATCCTTATTCAATTAATGGAAAAATAAAATAAATTATTTGCAAAATATTAATATTTTTATAATTTGACTAATATATAATGTTATATTAATTTTATAGGTGAATATGAAATATAATTTTTGGGTTAAAATATTATATTTTAATAAAAACATTGGGTATATTTATTTTAAGTCAAATTAAAAGAATAGTGTCAAAATTTACAATATTTATATTTTATCAAAATAATATTTTATTGAATTATTAAGAAATTATAAAAAACATGAAATTATAAATGGTGGAAAAATTCCAAAATTTTCCATTTATGGTCTAAATTTTCCTTATAGGTAAAAATTATAAACTTTTAATATTAAAAATGTATTTCCGAAGTTAAAATTAAAATTGGTTAGCTAAGGGTTAATCAAAATGACAAGGATTAAAATGACACAAAAACTTGTCCAAATTCTATCGGTTGATAGGAATATAACCATATCCAAACATATCTTATGATCTCTTTCCATTTAGAGGAATTTTTCTTCATAATGAATTTATTGTATTTTAATCTTTTGAGGATTTCCAAAAGTTCCCCTCGCCTCAATTATAAAAGTGCACAACCTCTCTACTTCTTTACATCACCTTTATCCTACTAAAATACCCAAAATATGAAAATTTATCTTTTTATCATACATATATATAGTCTATAGGTTCTTTTATTCTCAAAATACTAACCCTATATCCCTTCAGAAGAGATCTAAATGAGTCATTTCAAAGAAGAGGAAATCACAATAATTTATCACTTTCTTTTATACTATTATTTACCTACTTTAAATATATTGAATTTATTATAAAATAATAAATTAATTATAATAAATATTATTAAATTTTTTTAATATTATAAAAACACCATTATAAACCCTCTTTTCCATCAAATTAGATGTGAATGTATAGCTCGTGCATATGTACGTCTTACCATCTCCACATAGTGATATAATTAATATTTCATCACTAGTTTTTATGGAAGTGTATTATGATGAGTTTAATGTTTATGTATGATATTTATAACAAAATTTTAATTCTAAAATTATAATATTAAATCTACCTACTCAACATTTATTCATTTGAGAAATAATAACATCGTTAATGTGTGCATGTGGACTACCACCTTCATAGAGCGATGTGATTTATTTTTCATTTATATTTTACTATGATGATAATGAGGAAAAAAATTACAAATGTGATATATATGATATAATAGTAATCCTATAATATTTAATCAATATTTATCTTTCTTTTATTCTATCATTCAAAAATATAAAACAGCATTCATGCATATGTATGGAATATAGTCTCTATGAATGGTGTAATTCATTTTTCTATCTCTAAATTTTATTAATGAATTTAAATTTGTATATAGTGAAAATATATTATTTTTTTATAATGATTAATATTATGGATGTGACCTAACCAACATAATTTTACAAGTATCAGAACTACTGAATTGAAATACTCATGTTAAATGAAATAGTGAACACCTAGAAATGGAGATTTTAATAAGTAATTATTGATAAAAGGGGTTTGAAAATGTTATTAAGTATAAAACCATGACCTTTTATAGAGATGTATTAGATTCATTTATAGGTAATTGTTTTCCTTGTGTTTAGTACATTTCGTTTGGGCTTTACCTTGGGATGTGTTTGGGTGAAAATTAGAGAAAAATGGAAGAAAGAGGGAAGTTGATGGTTGGAACGAGATTTTCCCTAACCATACACCCTAGACCTAAAAATTGTAAAACCCTAGTCAAAGAAGGTTACATGTCTAGTAAAATGTTTTTCAATATTTTCCCCCAAATATGAGAAATAATGAACCCCCCCCCCCCCCCATTCCCCCCATAGGAGGTGCACAGTTTGACAAACCATGGGCTTCAACCCAGCAAACCATGCATGGGTTTTTAATTAGCCAGGAAATTTATTTTAAAATTTTCCAAGACCACATTTTTACCCATATTTAGACCTAGATCGACCCTAACCTCTCTTTCATGATTTGGGAGGCTCCTAGACAAATTCAAAGCATTCTTTACCTCTGTTCATGGTGAATCGATGGGTGGATGGATGATCTTTACCTCCACAAGTATGTGATTTCTTCCCGTTTAGATATATTCCTCTATCTTTCTCTCTCACTCCTCTTATAAGATAAAAGAGTGATTTTATCCTATATAGGTTCTATATGTATATCTAGGTTTGTTTTATCTTGATCTTTTTAATTTAGGATTTAGGATTTGGATCTAAATTTCATTCTTTATCGTGTTCTTGATTGATTCCATTCAATTTGGGGATATCAATTTCTGAGAATTTTTCATCAAAGAATTGAGGTAGGTGTTCTATTAGTTAAATCTCACAGTTATGATTTCAATTATGTGTATATAATTTTAGAATTTCTATGGTTTTTTAGAAATTGAATTTATGAATTGAATTAATTAATTTAGTAAATTATTTAATTAAGTGATTTTGGAATTTGGGATAATTGATTATTTAATTAATTGTTAAAATATATAAATTTTTAGATCTAGGGAATAATTCATTTTTGAGTTAATTATTGGAATATTTATGTTATGAAGTTGAATAATTAAATGTTGAAGTAATTATGTATATTAATATTATGAATTTTAATAATTAATTGTGGAATAAATTATCGGATACTGAGATTATGAATATGAATAATTAATTGTTTAATTAGTTATGGGATATATAGATTTTATAGTTGATTAATTAATTGTTGAATTGATTATGGATATTTGGATATTGAATTTGAATAACTGATTTATTAATTAATTATTCGATGTTTAGATTGTGAATTGATTAATTAATTTTGGAATTAATTAATGGACTTAATGAGATTAATTAATTTTTTGAATTAATTAATGTGATATTCGTGTGGGGGACATGGTATGCTACATCAAAATCCCCTAGTTTTATAATAAATGATAAATGGTAACAATAAAATTCACATGTAATAATTATGTGTGAGACATGGTCTGTTGCATCAAAATCCAATAGTGTGAATTGAAATAATGAAAGGTAATAATGGAATTCATATGTGGATTGTGATAATTAATGTTAGCAATGGAATTCTTATGTGCATTGTGATAATGAATGGTAATAATGGAATTCATTTGTATCATATACCCTAGGGATAGTTCAGACTCTTGCATGGGTCAAAGTATGTATTAACAGTTCTGGTGTCCTTGGGAAACCAGGTGTTATGTTGTTAAATAAAAGTAATTTAATAAGTGTAAATTGTTTACATTATTTCTTTTATGTATTCTTTAAAAAAACTCATAAACATTTTATTGACTATATATTGTTTTAGACAATATTGGTGGTGTCGTACTAAATTGTACTCACACTTTAATTGGGCTTCCTGATCTATGCCTGAATAGATTTCATGGTTTTAGAAAAAGATATGGGAAATGGACATGTGTTAGATGGTTGAGTCAAGATGAATCATGGATGAGGGAACTGGATGTGGTTCAGGACCCTCTTAGGAGTTGTTAGTGTCTTTAATTTTTTGTCTCATTTTGACACACAGAATATAATTTAACATGGCATATCTATTGTTTAGTTTTGATATTGTGTTTTCAGTTTTGTTCATCTTATGATACTGGATTGTTCATGTTATATTTTATCATTCTTTGGTTATTGTTTATTTATTGATGATGGTGTACTACTCTAATAAATAAGGTATAGTGTAATGAAAAAAAATTGTCCATATAATTTCCTTCCTAAAATTAGGTCATATAGTATAATCTCATAAAATCACATTAGAAAAGGCAATGCAACATCATGCATAAATGAAATACTAATACTATGTGACCTTTAAACCTAATTTTCCCACTTCTGTTAATTCAATTTGGAAAATATGACATACACGGTTGCGATCAGTAAGATGTCTGAAGTTTGATAGGATAAACTTTTTTTTGTGAATAGTAACTGACCCTTATGAATAGTAATGTTACCCTTATGAATAGTAATATGAACCCTATGAATAGTAATTGGACAAGTGAAGAATTAACCTTACCGATGAAAGTATAAATTAAATTTATCCATCTTATTGGTAACAATATGATATAATTATATCATAGTGTTGGTATTTTTATAAGTTGGAAATATTTAATTAAACTTTTAAGAATAATTTAATAATTTAAAAGAAAATTTATTTTCATAAAATGTATTCATAATTTTTTTATGTCTTATAATAATAAGATAATTTTATGATACCTTATTTAATTTTTCAAATTATTATAAAATCATTTATAATTTTAAAAGATGAGTTTTTCAAATAATTGCTGATTTTATTGAAAAATAAAATATATCATATTTAGAAAATTATTTTCATAAAATGGATTTCATTTTTGTATTCAAACATCTAAAAATGGTTATAGTTAATTTTTTAGATTATTTTACAATACTTGAGTTTTTGGTGAATATTAAAATATGATAATTTAACGAATAATCAAAATACATGATTTATTGAGTCATTGATGATGTTATGTTGAGGTAATCACCTTGGGTTAGAACTAAAATGACCATATTACTATTTTTTGTCACAAAATTCAATAATATTTTTTGTGTTGAGAAAAATAATAAAATAATGAATAAAATATTGTGAAACCCTTCCTCTCCTCCATAATAAAACCCACCCCTCATCCCTATTCTCCTCACACATCTCAGGAATTGTTCCTTATCTAAATTCTGCTAAAATATCCTCCCAAATCCTTAACCCACGTCTAGAAACCATTGATCTATTCAAAATACCAAAAACCTTTCCCTAATGAGGTTATCTATGAGGTCAAATTCAAGAGATAAAAACCTCTTCCCTTTTCTTTTAACTTCTATCCATTTTCTATTCTTTTCTTATTATATATTCACACCCCTTATCCAATCGGAATGGTAACTATAGTAAATCACATATACTCTAATTTTATTATGTCTATGTAATAATACAACCATAATTATTTTCCTCTCCTTTAGTTCAATAAACGATAACACCATCTGAGATGTGTTAATTTATCACATTCAAGGACGGTGAGTTTTCAATTTATATTACCGTATTCAATTATAGTCATGAAACCATTTTTTATGGGTGAACAAGATTATTATTTATGTAATATATCCTTTTTAATTTTATGGAATCATTTTTTACAAATGATATAAATTTATAAAACAAAATGAGTTTATTATGATCAAAAAAACCACCAATTAACCCAAACTGTTATCATTAATGTTTTATATAACGATTCATCCTCACTCCAAATAACCAAATGAATTTTATAAACATTTAATATTATGGATTTTATCTAATAAAATATAACTTCAATTCTACACAACCATCCTCATATTAAATTATTATTCAAATATGTATATAAGTCAACTGATCACGAAAACCAAGGAAACAAATGCTCCAAAACAATGAAATTGAACACCTTAACCCATAAAAATCGACATGAATGAAATTGAAAGGTTATAACGAATAAATTAAATTTATAATATGTTATATAATTATTTATTAATGATTCTAATTTTATTATTCAGAACATTAATATCAAGTGAATAACACCTTCAGACTTAAGGTAAGGGATTCTACCTGAACCTCTATTATTTCTTTGGGTTGCTCTATCTCTCTTTTTACCCAAATGATGTTATATTTTCTTTTTATGTACATCTTATAAATGAATTTAATATCTTCCAATATCTTTTATCATGATCCATTAATCACTCTATTTCAAGGATATACATATTTTAATGTGGTTCCCTTCTCAATTCTTCCTCATAAGCAAACTCGTTTAAAGGGAACTACTCGAATTCTTACCCAATTTCATGTCGACTCTGTCGTCTATTTTAAGAAACCATTGTTTTTAAAAAAATCTGTATTTTTTAGGAAAACTTTAATGGTTTACTTCTGGTTTTATATAAAATATTACTCCCTTTTTATTTTAAATTCTCTTTAGTATTTTCCTTAAAACTGCACAAAATTGTTTTAAAGTTAAAATTTCATAAATACTCTTCTTACATGTTGTCACTTATGTTTGACATCACTTACCATGATATATTCCTATTTTAACTTATTAATTTCCATTTATGTATTAATTACTTTCTTTCATGGACACTTTTATAATACACCCATTCATTATGTTTTATGACATGATTATGATACCCATTTCTTTCCATGGGTACCCTTAGGTTTATATACGATTGATTATGTATGATTCATTATGTGGAAAACATATTCATGAACATGTTAATATGGGTGTACCTAGATATCTCTCCAAATCATGGGATAATTTTTAGCCTCATGAGACATTATGTGGAACGGTCTTGTCTGTTAGCCTTGACTCGTGCTCCATGTGAAACAGTCTTGGAATTTAGCATTGAATCGGGATCCTCTAAGTGAAATGAGCATTGAATCATGCTAAATTCGTGTTTTATATTTCTTCCACATTACTATGATTCAATTTTTATATGATCCCATGTTTTATATGTTATTTTTTTTATGTTCAATCATGTTCCATGCCTTTTTATATCATTATGTAATGCCTTCTAACCCATGTGCGAACATTTATTATTATGATTATTCTCTTACTGGGATTTCTAGATCATCCCTTTTTTCATGTTTTCTTTATGTTATCCTATATGGATGTTTGAGAATAATTTAAATTAAGATATCAATTTCTATATTAAATAAATTTTTCTTTTATGATGTTTAATTATGAACCCAGTCATCCAAGACATTATACATTACGCTCATCGGCTTGTAATATGATGTTTTAGTATGCCCAAAAACATGTAATGATATGTGTAAAAGGTTTGGGTTTCTATATATATCCTTCCCATTACTAATATTAAACCCTCTATTCTAGTTGGTATCATCTGTCTTATGGGGAGGCACTCTTGAGGTCATGTGACCGACTGGCACAAGGCATCGGAGTTGGCACCCAGGTTGGGGCGTTACAAAGTGGTATCAAAGGATATTTCGTTGCTTTTCTATTACCTTACTATTTGGGAAATGTATATATGAGACTAATTAGATTTGGTACATGCAAATAATATCATTCATGGGAGTTTCAAATTGACGTATTGGGGAAAACCCATGTACCCAATCTGGGATTGGTGTTATTGATGTGTGTTATTACGGTTGATGATATTTCACCTTAGCTGATGCACTTGTTGTGTGATGTGGTGATTGTTTCTGAGTTTTCTTTTTTTTTTGATATTTTACTTTTTTCCTAAACTGGAATTACAGTTATGTATTCTGGCATTATTCTAGTCACTTAGTATTATTTTGTGAAATTCATCATTTTTGTCATGCATGGGAAAACAAGTATTGGGTAAGTCATTCAACATTAAATATTTTTTCTTACTTATGAAATTAAATTAAAAACGGTGCATAATTTGAAATAAAAAGTGGTGAAATGATTAAAAATTTTAATTCTTCTATTTCTGAATGAGAAAATAAAATAATAAAAATAATTTTAACCTTGGTTAACCATTACCAAGATGTAGGATGGTTAAGGGTGGTGATAGTGCCTCAGTTTTGACCATAAGGCGAGGGTTGGGAAAGTGACTTGTTATAGCCATATGGGAATTCCTATAAATGTGTTAATGTTTTGTTATGTTTCTTGATATGTGTGCTAGGTATTTTAGAGATATACCTCCAAAATGATGCTTATTTAGAGGATGATAGGTGATATGGCTAGAGAAGCTCCACTAGTAGTTGAACATGAGGCACTGATAATGCTGAATGATGAAGTAGGAGAGCTGTTATGAGGGAACATTGTGTGCTTATTGTAGTTTATGGAAAGATAATCGTTGATTTTTTTTGAAAAGAATGTATAATATGATGAGGTAATTTCATTTTCAACACCCAATCACTTTTACTAGAGTGGGTGGACCTGAGGTAGCAAAGTTATAGATTGAGTATTTCTTAAAGATGCATGACCATTTGGAGACTTCTGCTGAGAAAAGGGTTAATTTGGATTATTATATGGTATGATGATCAACAAATTGCTAGTGGAAAATTTATACTCAGACTATAGAATCTTATATTATGTTATGAATTTACTTCATGAAGAAGTTCTTGGAGAACTTTTATCACAAGAGGCTGAGGTAAGAGAAAGTAGTTGAGTTCATGAGGTTGAATTAGGGGACTATTTCTCTGATGGACTATGTTGTCTGATTTATAGATTTTTAGAACTTTTCCCTAACACTGTTAGCGGATGAGACTATTATAGTGACTCATTTCTAGGAGATACTTAAATGTTAGATTAAGTCCCAAGTTATCCTTTTTTTTGCTAAAGAAGTTTGTTGAGGTGGTGGATTGGGCTCTCATAGAAGAGGTTAACCAGATAAAGGATTCCAGTTCTGGATAGGTGGTTTCTTTTGAGAAATCAGTAGCTATGAATTCTAAGAGCATGAAGAATTGTTATGATAGTGTTATTCATGGAAGGTTGAATTATTGTAACACCCCAAGCTTTCACGGTACGTTTCCCTTTGAATAATGTAGTATCTTGTATTGTATGAAACTTGCAGTTTTAACACACCACGACCAATCAAAATAACCATTATGAATAGCAATACCCACTTTTTGAAATTTTATAAATTTTACTTTTCAAAATGGACTTCATTTTTGAATTCTGAATATTGAAATTATCTGAGGGTGAATTGTGGATATTTTTCTAAAAACATTCAATTTTTGATGAATAGTGAAAAACACTGCGTTATTGTTTAAAAATAACATTTTATTTAAATAATTAGTTATATTATTTTAATTTATTTTAAGTAAAAAATAGATACATAATACCAATATATATTCAATGTAATTTAATGAAGTCATTTTATAATAAGTTTAGATATATAAAATTTTATTGAACTTTTTACCATCTTTTACCCACCTTCAAGGAGAATTCACAAATTTACATAAAACAAAATTTTGCCACTTTTGTGAGTTGAATTTTAAAAATCTAAGAGACACGGTTGATATAAGTATGTAAAATGTGGTTTAATAAGTTGAAATTTGTTTTCTTAATAGTAACTTTTGACTTTTATTTACCACGGTTAAAAGTAAATTGGGTAATTAAGGGTAAAAATGATATTATAATTACCCTGACACAAGTCATTAATCTATTGGATAAGTTTAATTAAATCAAAAACAACCTTAGTAATAAAATATGATCCTTTGGTCCACCTGGATTAGATTAGGACATTTATTATTATTTTATTAAAAGAAGAGTTAAAAGGGTTAAATTAAAAGTTTAATAACTAAACTATTTTTAATAGAGGGTTACACACAATATGAATTTGACTATAAATATTCCTTAAAAATATAAAAATATTTCCTACATAATCATATTTTATTTATAATTTTTAGACGTTAAATAATTTAATTTATTTAGGACACAATGATGATGCAATAATTAGCTTAATAATGAAATATTAAAATAATTGATATTATAAATATCCCAATAAATGTAAATTGAGACTTATGATAAATTCAAAAAAATAATGGTTAATATGACATGTTAGGGTTTATTAAATAAATTTTATTTGAAGTGATAATGTTTTTATGGCTTTCAAAAAAACAAATACTAAATAGTGTCAAAATTGACCTAATTGAGTTTTTAAAACATATAATATATTATTAATTGATATTGTATTCCTTGAAATCTAATGTTCGGCCAAAGTTCTTAGTTAAGGTTATATATATTAATAATGAACCACATGGGGTTTTCTTGGATTTTTATAATATGTTTATTAACCATATAATATAAAAATACAAAGAGACATGGTAAATATCAAACTATTTAACTAAGAGTTAAATCTAAAAGATATGGTTAATATGTTGACCTAAACCTATCAAAAACCTATTGTTTGAGTGGTTTTCTACCCATACCCACCTTATCCTAGAAATAAATCTTTTTGGAGCAATTATAAACCGAAAATTATTTCATTATAAAATAATACTTTAAACTTTTCCTAAAGTGACCATCTTCTCTCTTATAAAAGGGTACTTCCCCTTCTCTTAATTTCACACCATAGAAGCCATTTGGATTGGCCAACCCCTTCCCACATATACTTTAAAATTTCGTCCCTTCATCCTAGAGGCCTTAATTCAGTCATAAATCTAACTTAAGGAGTCATTTTGATCAAATGAAAAGGAAAAAACCGAAGAAGAGGTAAATATTTCATCACCTCTTTCATGTTCTTTTCTTCTACCACTTCCACTTTCTTTGTTGTTTCTATTCTAAAATAATAACTCCAGTATATTCTATATTCTGTGATGTTATTATAAAAATGGTACAATAATATTCATTATTCTATCCATCATATGAAAGACAAATTCATTATACATGCGTACGTACGGCTTACTGTCTCAACATCCTTGTGTAGTTTGTTATTCAAACACTTCATTACTTGGATAGGGATAATAATTAGTATAAATTATGTAAATAATAAATATAACATTTTATTTATTCTTTATATATGATATAAAATCCAATTACATATAATTTCATCATCAATATAATGATAATTTTGCTCATGCATATGTACGAATTACCGTCTGCACGAACACGATGAGATTTATTCCCCATTGTAAACATTCAAAAATAATTTTCATTTTATGATTAAAAATAATGTTTATGAACATAATATAATTTTTTATATGAATAAAATAAATCATATCCACAACAAACATGACTTATGTAACCAAGCATATAATGGAAAATGAATCAGTTAACACCAGAAATGATGATACTACTAAAATATTATTGACAAATAAATATTATAAGATCATATATGATGTCATATTTATGTATATGATTCTTTTATAATTTAATAAAAAAAATTAACTATTATACAGGAGGTTAAAATACCATCGATTAAGAAAAAGTACAGGGTAAGGGTTAATTTTTACAATCTCTTTATTATCTGAGGTTGTTTTTATGTAAGAATCTAGTGGGACCTCTTTATCATCCACATCCATGTTTCTTACAAATGTATTTCAAATCATTTTTATTATTTACTAGACTATGGGTTAAATTCATTTATACCCTTGTTCTACTTTTTATAAAATTGTTTGAAAGGAATCGTTCCTTCGTTTTCCAAACAAGGTACCTTATGACCTTTTCGACCAAATTAAGGTAAGAATGTCTTTTTTTAACTTATACGGAGGGTGTGGCTATTTTCCGCCATTATATCATCATCAAAGCTTCTCATACATGTTTATAAGAATATTTTCAGAATAAATGTTTTATTTTATAATAATGTGACTTTTAAATAATTTCAAAATAGAAAGATGTATTTATTTCAAATAGTTTTCATTTCATTTATGTCAATATACTTTGATCGATTTTAAACTTGTTCGAAGTTGATTTATTATGAAAAAAATCATCCAAATTGTATTGAATTTTTTGGGAAATTTTTGAGTGTGGATGTGTAATTTTAACACCATTCATGGTTTATGGATAAATAATTGACATTTTGTATGATAGTATTAATATGAATGGTTATGTTATGTTTAAACCTTTTTATACGAGGAATGAATTTGAAATAGTAAGTGATAGGTGGATCCCTCTATAGATCAACGATGCATCGGTATGTATCATGAGACAAACTAGTGTCTTGAAATAAGGCCTTGATAAAATCTTATTTGAATTCTTGGCATAAGGCCTTGACTATGTGGTCATGAAGTCTGGCATTATGCATTCCATCATTATGGAAGTGGCTATTGATATTGCATGTGATTGTTTGACTAGTAGAATATCCATGTGAATAAGTAAATGAAATTATTTGATTTTATCTTTTCCATATTATACTGATGTTTTTGTTCAAAAGGCTTTTTTTAGTCGTATAGATTGCCTTAAATGTATATGCTTATTAATGAAACTTTCCGCTATATTGTTATCCTTACTGAGCATCCGAGCTCACCTATTTTTATGTTTTACTTATACCAGGATGTGAAAAAATATTTTATGGTTTACCAATAGGGATAGACTAAGGATATAAGTGAGGTCAATGGGGAAAAAATGTTGCTGATGTTTTTATTTAAGGATGTATTGTAAAACTTATGAATGTATCTAGCACTTTCAAGGCTACTAAACTGATCGGTCTTTTCGGACATGATTCCCTATATCATGCCAATGTTATGTAATAATGCATAGAATCTAGGTAACTGGGGTTGGGGCATTGCAGTTGGTATCAGAAAAAGTTTAGTACAAACCATGGAAACTAGATTTAGATAGACTCTAATTAGATAAAATTACCCTAGGATAGACTTTGAGGATTGGTATAGAATAACTTCATAGAATCTTGGTACTGTAGATATTTTGTGTATTTTCTAAGAAATAAATCTCTATCTAGATACGATCATGTAGAGTCGGCTCTAGGACAGATGTACCTAGGAGTGAAAACTCCGACATGGAGATTTAGGCTTGACCTGGGATATCCTGGTGCACGACAATAGGCCTTGCTACACACTTGGTTATGAAATGCATGAAGAATATGCATGGAATAATTCACATTTTCTTTACAAAACATTATGAAGGATTTATGAGTATATACCTCCTCTAAGAAAACATTTTTATGATTATGGATTATATCCATAAATTGTTCAATTTATTTTAACTATTTTACAAGTTGGGAATTATGTATTATGATTCATAAACTAATCTAGTGTATGCCATTGTTTAGAAATGGCACATAAAGGAAGGAATGGAAACCATATCAATGCACATAATCCATGTAAGGATTTCTCTTCTACTCAAGATAATTATAGTGGAGTTGGTGATGAAACTGGTGATGACCAGCTTATCACAATACTAGGACAACTCACTCGGGTTATAAATAATAACCTTACCCATATGGAGCACCCTAATCCACAGCACGGAGGATCAATGTTAGACCGCTTCATGAGGTAACAACCACCAACAATAAATGGGAGTACAAATCCATTATTAGAAAAATAGTTTCCTTGTGACCATCGAGCAGATATGGAAAGACATTTTCTGAGCCTGAGGAAAACGGAGGATGAAAATATCGAAAAGTATGAGGCTAACTAAACAAGGTTAGAAAGGCATGCATAATATTATATATTTAACCCAAGGAGTAATATTGATCGATTATTTGATGGGTTAAAACCATTTCTCTATCGATCATTAGTCTCACAATCCTTCTAATTGTATGAAGATATTGTCTCATGCGCTATCAAGATAGAAAAGGAATTGTCTAAGTCTTATGACTTCAAAGAAAACCAGTAGAAGAATAGATCTGTTGATCACTCTAGAAATGGAAATATGGGGAATAAGGGAAAAGTATAATATCCATCCATCGGTAAATATCGGAATAAACACCCCAGTAATTGCCTGAATGGAATGGGAGTCTGTTACAAGTGTGTTGAAAAAGGCCACCATGCTCGTAATTGAAAGGGAAAGAAAGAGGTTGTCAATGTTGAATGCTAAAATTATAGAGAAAAGGGACATTATGAAAATGAATTTCTTAAGCGCCAAGGGAACTTATCTAAAAATAGGCCAAGGGGGCAAGTCCATGCTTATATGGTCACTACTGCTGAGGTTAAATCTCTGAAAGATGTGGTGGTAGGTAATTTAATGGTTTCCTCACATTTAGCTGATGCTTTATTTGATTCTGGATCCTGAAATTGTTTCATATCTTCTTAGTTTTCTAAGAAAATTAGATATTTTCATTTGTAATTAACAAGGGAGTTATCTGTCAAAACTCTTAAGGGAAGTATCATCACAACAATGTTTTGTGAATCAGTTCCCATTAGGGCATATAAGTGTTCTTTATCTTCTGATGTCATTGTCATACCCATGATTGAATTTGATATAATCCTCAAAATGTATTGGCTTTCAGACCATGATGTGAATATTTATTGTAAGAAGTATAAGGTTTCAATTTTCAAGGATGATAATGAGTACCTTATCTTTAGAGTATTTTCTTCACCACCTGATTCTTATCTAGATCCTCCCCAAGTAGCTCTACTAAAATCAATTATTGTAGAGAATTAGAATGAATTAATTATGGGTGGGGAAAATAATGTTCGAATAGATGAAGTACCTATTGTGAAATAATATGTTGATGTGTTTCCATAGACATCGTCTAAAACATGAAATTGTGTTTTCCATTGATTTAATTACTCGTTCTAGGACCATATCGAAGACCCCTTATAAAATGGGCACTGTGGAATTATTGGAACTAAAGAAACAACTAGAGGAATTTAGTAATAAGGGATTTCTTCACCCTAGTTTTTCTCAATAGGGATCCCCTGTTGTAACACCCCAAGTATCCATGGTATGCTTCTCTTTGAATAATACAATAGTGTGTGTTGTACGTAACACTGAGTTCAAGTGCACCACGACTTACCAAACTAGCCGGTAAAAAGCGGTTATGAATAGTATTAACTGAATTTTAAATTTTATATTATTTTTATAATTTTAGAATCCATATTATGAGTTTCTAAGACACAAATTAAGAACAAATTTATTTTTATCATATAAAAGAAGTATTTTTCAAAAAATTCAATTTTACCGTTGTTTAATGGTGAAGACTTTTTAAATCCAATATTTGAATCTTTTATATATTCAATTTGACAAAATTAACTTCTTATTTAGAATCAAGACATAATAATTTAGTTTCAATAAAGTTTTGGTGTTTTTCTGATAACTTTCATATTTGGGTGAATAGTGAAAAATACTATATTTTATCTGAAAACAACTTTTTTAATCAAAATAATTTATATTGTTAAATTATACATTTTAATGGTTTGTAAGTATAAATAGACTATATTATTACCATTTAATCCAATGATGGTCATTGTATGTAATTTCACTTTGAAATTGCACATAAACAAGTGTCAAACTTTTGATAGTTATTATTTCATAAAAATACGCCTTTTGGTTTTGACAGCGGAAATTAATGTTAAATTAATAAATGAAACTTTTATGTTTTGAATTTGGTAAAGTAGACCTCATTTTTGGATTCGGAATATTGAAATTATCTTAGGGTGAAATTTTGGTACTTTTATGAAAACTTTCGATTTTTGATAAATAGTGAAAAACACCGAGTTATTGGTTAAAAACGACTTTTTGTTTAAATAATTATTTATTTTATTTAAATTTATTTTAGGTCAAAATAGATACATAATACCTATATAAGTTCAATGTAATTCATTGGAGTCCATTTATAATAATTTTAGGCATATAAAAATTTTATTAAAACTTTTCACCGTCTTTTACCCATCTCCTAGTAGAATTTGGAAATTCACATAAAACATAATTTTACCTCTTATGTGAGTGGAATTTCAAAAATCTGAGAGACACGGTTAATATCAAAGAGTAAAATGTGGTTCAATAAGATAAAAATATTTTTTGGTGAATAGTATCTTTTTACTTTTATTTACCACGGTTAAAAGTAAATAGGGTAATTAAGGGTAAAAATGTTATTAATATTACCCTAACACATGTAAAAATTATATTGGAAAAGGTTATCTAGACCAAAAACAACCTTATGAATAAAATATTATCATTTAGGTCCACTAGGATTAGATTAGGACATTTATTATTATTTAATTCAAAGAAGAGTTAAAAGAGTTAAAATCAAAGTTTAAAAACTAAAACATTTTTAATATAGGGTTTTACACAATATATATTAGATTATAAATATTAATTATAAATCTAAAAATAGTTCCTACGTAATGGTATTTTATTTATAATTTTTAGACATTAAATAATTTAATCTATTTATGGCACAATGGTGATGCAGTAATTACCTAATTAATGAAATATTAAAATAGTTGATATTATAAATATCCAAATAAATATAATTTGAGACTTTTTATGAATTAAAATAATTTTCTAGGTTAATATGATATATTATTATTGGTTATATGTATTTTATTAGAAGTAATAATGCTTTCATTAATATATCAAAAACAAAATACCCAATGGTGTCAAAATTGACATAAAAGGGTTTTTAAGAAAAATAATATATTATTAATTGATATTATATTCCTAAAAATCTAGGTTTCGTCCAATGTACTGATATCATTATATTTGTATCATTATTGGACCACTTTGGGGTCTCTTGGATGTATATAGTAAGTTTATTAACTATATAATATAAAAATACAAAGTGACATGGTAAATGTCAAACTAATTAACTAAGAGTTAAAACTAAAATATAAGGTTAATATAATGACCCAAACCTATCTAAATTCTATTGGATTAATTTATTTCTACCCATACCCACATTTTACTTTGAATAATAAACTTTGGAGCCATTAGAAACGGAATATTAATTTATTATGAACTAATACTTTAAATGTTTTCTAATGAGCTCCTCCTCCCCCTTATAAAATGACACCACTTCTAACCAATTATTCATACCTTAAAGCCTTTAGTTTCGGCAAACCTCTGCCCAAATACCCGCTCAACTATCCTCCCTTAATCCTAGAGGCCTTACTTTAGTAATAAAGCTAACCTATAGAGCCCTTTTGATCAAATCAAAAGGAAGAACCCGAAGAAGAGGTAATGTTTTCACCACCCTCTTTCAAGTTCCTTTCTTCTTTAACTTCTTCTTTATTTGTTATTCCATTTCTAAAATAATAACTCCAGTATATTCTATATATTTTGATGTTATTATAAATATTTTAGTACCATATTCAGTATTCTATCCATCCTTTGAATTACATCTCACCATACGTGTGTACATACGGCTTACCGTCTCCACGTCGTGGTGTAATTGTTATTCAATAAATTCTTTTTTGGATGGGTATAATAATGATGTGTAATTCATGTAAATAATAAATATAACATTATAATTATTCTGTATATATGATATACCATCCAATTATATATTATTTTAATATCAAAAGAATGATATTATCGCCTGTGCGTACGTACGGACTACCGTCTCCACGAACGAGATGAGATTCATTCTCCATCGTATCCATTCAAGTCTAATTATCATTTGATGGTTAAAAACAATGTTTAAGGACTTTATATCATTCTGGATATGAATAAGATACAACCTATCCATAACAAACATGTCTTATTTAACAAAATATATAAAAGAAAACGAGTAAGTTAATAATCGAAACGATGATAATACTAATATATTATTAACAAAGCAATGTTAAAAGATCATATATGATTTCATATTAATTTATAAGATTCTTGTATAATTTCATAACAATTATTTCACCATAACACATGAGGTTAACCTACCCCTAACTAGGTAAAAGTACAAGGTAAGGATTTATTTCACAATCTCTTCATTATCTGAGGTTGTTTATATGTAATTATCTACTCGGACCTCTTTATCATCCAAATCCATGTTTCTTAAAAATGTATTTCAAATCATTATTACTATTTTACAGACTATGGGAAAAATTCATTTATACCCTTATTGAATTTTTATAAAAAGTTTATAAAGTAATCTTTCTGTCGTTTTCCAAACAAGGTCCTTTTTAACCTTTTCGACAGAATTAAGGTCAGAATGTCTTTTTTAACTAATATGGCAGGTGTGACTATTTTACGCCATTATAAAATTGTTAAAGCTTCCCTTACAAGATAATAATAATATTTTCAATTTAAATGTATTATTTTATAATTATTTTACTTTTAAATGATTTCAAAAAAAGAGATATTTCTCTCCAATAGTTTTGATTTCATCTATGTCAACATCCTTTGATGGATTTTAAGATTATTTGAAGTTTATTTATTATGATACAAAACTTCAATATTGTATTGAAGGTTTTGTGATATGTTTGACTATGGATGGGTTATTTTTATACCATTCATGGTTTATGGAGAAATTATTGACATTTCGTATGTTATTTTTAATTTGAATGTTTATGTTATGTTTAAACATGTTCATATGAGGAATGCATTGGACTTAATATGTGACAGGTGGAGCCCGCTATAGCTCCTCGATGCATCGGTATGTTTCATGAGACAAACTAGTTTCTTGGCACAAGGCCTTGACAAAATCTAATTTTTAGTCTTGGCACGAGGCCTTGACTATGTGGTTATGATAGTCTGGCATTATGCATTCCATCATTATGAAAGTGGTTATTGATATTGCATGTGATTATTCGACTAGTAGAATATCCATGTGAATAACTAAATGGAATTATTTCATTTTATCTTTGCCATATTATTCTGAAGTTTAAGTTTTAAAGGTTTTTTTTAGTTATACATTGCCTCAAATGTTTATTCTTATTTATGAAAGATTACGCTTTATTGTTATCCTTACTGAACATCTGAGCTCACCCCTTTCTATGTTTTATTTTTCCCAGGATGTGAAGAAATATTTTATGACTGACCTGCAAGGACAGTATGAAGAGGATATGAGTGTGGACTATGGAGACTATATTATTGTAGTTTTTTCACTTTATGGTGTAATGTAAACTTCATGAATGTATCTAGTTATTTTAGGGCTACTAAACTAATCGGTCTTTCGAGACTTGATCTTTTGTGATAATGCCAATGTTATGTAATAATGCACCGACACCGGGTAACTGGGGTCGGGGCATTAAAGTTGGTATCAGATAAAGTTTAGTACAAACCTTGGAAGCTATATTTAGATAAACTCTGATTAGAGCACATAGCCCTAAGATATACTTTGAGGATTGGTATAGAATAACTTCCTAGAATTTTGGTATTATATAGATTTTGTGAGTTTTTCAAGCAATACATCCCTATCGAGATACGAGTAGGTAGAGGCGGCTCTGACATAGATATACCTATGGTTAAAACCCAAAAACACTTCTTTGAGCTATACTCAAACGAGAACGGGTTCACGACAATGGGTCTTACTGCACTCTTGGTAACGACACTCCTGGGGGATATGCTTAGGATAATTATCATTTTCATTACTAACCATTATGAAGGGTTTATGAGTATATACTTTCAGAAAAAAAAGCATTTTTATGATTATGGATTATATCCATAAACAGTTCAATTTACACTAGGTATTTTACAAGTTTGGAATTATTCATTACAATCCATAAACTGTCCTAGTTTATTCTATTGTATAAAAATGGTGCACAGTAGAAGGAATGTGAACTCCAGCAACACGTATGATCCAATGAGTAAGAAGGATCATATCTTTCATGGTATTAATCCAGCATTTAGAAGGGAAATTATCTCCCATATATTATCATCAAATGAAGAAATTTTATCATGTGTAGATAAGATAAGTAAAGAATTCTTGGAGTCCTATGGCTTTGAAGGGAAGCTAGAGAAGGAAATGATGGTAGAGAGAAGGACAGATAAAGGGAAGAAGGTAAAGAAGGATTTTCCCATATGTGATAACTGTGGAAATAATAACGTTGGAAAATTATTGAAGGGAATGGGAGTCTGTTATAAGTGTGGATAAAAAGGACACTGAGCATGTGACTACGAGGGTAAGAAAAAGGTTCCAAATGTACACTGCTTCATCTGCAAGGAGTTGGGACACTACGTGAACAAATGTCCAAATCATTAGAGTATTCCCCAAATGATGTTATGGATAATAATCAAGTTATGATACTACCAAATATGAGGAGGAATTATTAGAGTTCTTATGTTGTTATTAGTGAATTATGTCATTTGAGTGTTGTATCAACAATGTATTGGTTATAATAATTATGGAGTATATAAGGATTGTATTGTAGTACTATTTCATTAAGGACTTGAGATTGTGTGGAACCAAGAAAAGTGACTCAATAGCATGTTAAATTTTTGGAAAATATATGGTTTAGAGAAAGATAAACCATAATATGGTTCTGATACCGAGGTAGTGATTTTGGAATAATACATGATTGATTTGGATAAATTATATTGGATATTCTTGATTACCATGAAACTGATCAATGATTTGTATATTCCATCATTGTTGGAGTTTACAACATTTTTTGATAGAAGGAGTATATCCAGTATTCTATAAAGAATAAGGTATCATGAATGTAATCAATAAGGTTTTATGGTAATTCAGGATGTTGCAGTGTTTTAAAAAAATAAATGATGAAGGTGTTCACATGTTATTACGTGGAAAAAAGGATCTTCATTGTGTTTACCTTCCTTATAAATTTTGGATTGTGAGTTTGGACAGAATTATTTTGGATAATTATAGTTTGAGATTATTTTTGGATTGCCATAAAAGGACAACCCGGAGGTCGGGAGGCAACCTGTCACGTCCGGCAAGGCCGCGAGACTTGAACCCACAACCAAAGGATGACAAGGGTGAATCACCTACCACTGACCCACGTGATGTCCTAGATTGAATAATGTATTTTTTTAATGGTTCTGCTAGATGAATTATAAATTCATATTTTTTTTGAACCCTGTATGAATAGGATAAGTAGAAAATTATTTTTTAAGTTTTATTATCTTTTAGAGTGAAAGATGAGTTTGTCGTAGAACTTAGTTAAAGTATGGGACTCTACTTGTCAAGTATATATTTTTCTTCTTCTCTAATTCAATGAATAAATTAATTCTTATACTTTAGTAAAGGGATCTTAAAACAAAAAAAAATTATCCTAATACCATGTGTTTTGTTGAACCGATGGTATTTTAAATCATCATAGATTGATGAATTTAAGGCCCTCAATATTACACTTGTTTGTGATTGATGACATCAATCACTACCTATAAATATTTACATTTTTCCACCAATTATATATCTCTAATTTCCACTAATGTTCATCTAATCGTGATCATGATTTGGTTGTGACCCTTTCATTTCCATTTCCTCTTATTAAGACTAATTTTTATTAACCCAATTTCTGATGTGGGTTTTCCCACAAAGATATTTTTGATTTTCAACCTTTTATTTTCGGAAAATAATATCAAATTGCAAGGACACAATTTTTTGAAGGATGGGAGAATGTAACACCCCAAGATTCCACGGTATTCTTCTCTTTGAATAATAAAATAGTGTGTGTTGTACGCAACACTGGGTTCAAGTGCACCACAACTTACCAAACTAGTCGTCCAAAAGCGATTATGAATAGTATTAACTGAATTTTAAATTTTAAATTATCCTTATAATTTTAGAATCCATATTATGAGTTTCTAAGACATAATTTAAGAACAAATTTATTTTTTTCAGATAAAAGAAGTATTTTTCAAAAAATGCAATTTTACCGCCATTTAATGGCGAAGCCTTTTTAAATCCAATATTTGAAACTTTTATATATTAAATTTGAAAAACTTAACTTCCTCTTTAGAATCGGGACATAATAATTTAGTTTCATTAACGTTTTGGTGTTTTTCTGATAACTTTCAAATTTGGGTGAATAGTGAAAAATACTATATTTTAACTGAAAAAAACATTTATGATCAAAATAATTTATATTGTTAAATTATAAATTTTAATGGTTTGTAAGTATAAATAGATTATATTTTTACCATTTAATTCAATGATGGTCATTGTAAGTAATTTCACTTTGAAATTGGACATAAACAAGTGTCAAACTTTTGATAGTTATTATTTCTTAAAAATACACCTTTTGGTTTTGACAGTGGAAATTAATTTTAAATTAATAAATGAAACTGTTATGTTTTGAATTTGGAAAAATAGAATTAATTTTGGGATTCGGAATATTTAAATTATCTTTGGGTGAAATTTTGGTAATTTTCTGAAAAGTTTCGATTTTTGATGAATAGTTAAAAACACTGAGTTATTGGTTAAAACCGACTTTTTATTTAAATAATTATTTATTTAATTTTATTTTATTTTAGGTAAAAATAGATACATAATACCTATATATGTTCAATTTAATTCATTGGAGTTATTTTATATGAATTTTAGGCATATAAAAATTTTATTGAACTTTTCACCATCTTTTACCCATCTCCTAGTAGAATTTGGAAATTCACATTAAACATAATATTACCGCTTCTATGAGTGAAATTTCAAAAATTCGAGAGACATAGTTAATATCAAGGAATAAAATGTGGTTCAATAAGATAAAAATATTTTTTTTGAATAGTAACTTTTTACCTTTTATTTACCACGGTTAAAAGTAAATAGGGTAATTAAGGGTAAAAATGCTATTAATATTACCCTAACACATGTCATAATTCTCTTGGACAAGTGTAACTCGACCAAAAATATCCTTAGGAATAAAATATTATCATTTAGGTCCACTTGGATTATATTATGACATTTATTATTATTTAATTCAAAGAAGAGTTAAAAGAGTTAAAATCAAAGTTTAATAACTAAAACATTTTTAATATAGGGTTATACATAAAATAAATTTGATTATAAACATTCATTATAAATATAAAAAATTTTCCTACATAATGTTATTTTATTTAAAAAAATTATACATTAAATAATTTAATTTATTTATGACACAATGGTGATGCAGTAATTACCTAACTAATGAAATATTAAAATAGTTGATATTATAAATATCCAAATAAATATAATATGATACTTTTTATTAATTCCAATAATTTTATAGGATAATATAAAATATTATTATAGATTATATGAATTTTATTCGAAGTAATAATGCTGTTATGAATTTATGAAAAATAAAATACTCAATAGTGTCAAAATTGACATTAAAGGGTTTTAAAACAAATATTATATTATTTATTGATATTATATTCCTAAAAATCTAAGGTTCGCCCAAAGGACTTCTATCATGATAGGTGTATCATTAATGGACCTCTTGGTGGTATCTTGTATTATATAGTATGTTTATTAACTATATAATATAAAAATACAAAGTGACATGGTAAATGTCAAACTATATAACTAAGAGTTAAAACTAAACGATAAGGTTTATATAATGACCCAAACCTGTCTAAAATATATTGGTTGAATGGATTGCGACCCATACCCACCTTATAATTTGAATAATCCACTTTGGAGCCATTATAAACCTAATTTTAATTTATTATAAATTAATACTTTAAGTTTTTTCTAAAGAGCCCCTCCCCCCACTTATAAAAGGACACCACTTCTAACCAATTCTTCATACAATAAAATCCTTTAGGATCGGCCAACCTCTACCCAAATACCCTCTCAACTATCCTCCCTTAATCGTAGAGGCCTTACTTTAGTCATAAATATAACCTAAGATCCCTTTTGATCAAATCAAAAGGAAGAACCTAAAGAAGAGGTAATGTTTTCACCACCCTCTTTCAAATTTCTTTCTTCTTCAACTTCATCTTTATTTGTTATTCACTTTCTAAAATAATAACTCCAGTATCTAATATATACATTGATGTTATTATAAATATGGTACAACCATATTCAATATTCTATCCATCCTTTGAATGACATGTCACCAAACGTGCGTACGTACGGCTTACCGTCTCCACGTCGTGGTGTAATTGTTATTTAATAAATTATTATTTGGATGGGTATAATAATGATGTGTAATTCATGTAAATAATAAATATAACATTATAATTATTTTTTATATATGATATTCCATCCAATTATATATTATTTTAATATCAAAATAATGATTTTATCGCCCGTGCGTACGTACGGACTACCGTCTCCACGAACGTGATGAGATTTATTCTCCACCGTATCCATTCAAGTCTAATTATCATTTGATGATTAAAAAAATTAGAACTTGATATCATTATGGATATGAATAAGAAACAACCTATCCATAACAAACATGGATTATGTAACAAAACATATAATAGAAAACGAGTAAGTTAACACCCGAAACGACGATAATACTAAGATATTATTAACAAAGAAATGTTAAAAGATCATATATGATATCATATTAATGTATATGATTCTTGTATAATTTAATAACAATTATTTCACCATTATACCGGAGGTTAACCTACCCCCAACCAAGGAAAAGTACAAGGTAAGGGTTTATTTCACAATCTCTTCATTATCAGAGGTTGTTTATACCTAATTATCTACGGGGACCTCTTTATCATCCACATCCATGTTTCTTAAAAATGTATTTTAAATCATTATTAATATTTTACAGACTATAGGTTAAATTCATTTATACCCTTGTTTACTTTTTATAAGAAGTTTATAAAGGAATATTCTTGTCGTTTTCCAAATAAGGTCCTTTTTAACCTTTTCGACAGAATTAAGGTAAGAATGTATTTTTTTAATATATACGGCGGGTGAGGCTATTTTCCACCATTATGAAATCGTTGAAGCTTCCCTTACAAGCTTATAAGAATATTTTCAAAGTAAATGTTTTATTTTATAATTATGTGACTTTTAAATGATTTAAAAAAAAGAGATATTTCTCTCAAATAGTTTTGATTTCATCTATGTCAACATCCATTGATGGATTTTAAGCTTATTTGATGATTATTTATTATGATACAAAACTTACATATTGTATTGAAGGTTTTGTGATATGTTTTACGATGAATATGTAATTTTTATACCATTCATGGTTTATGGAGAAAGTATTGACATTTCGTATGTTGGTTTTAATACGGGTGTTTATGTTATGTTTAAACCTGTTCATATGAGGAATGCATTGGACTTAATATGTGGCGGGTGGAGCTCGCTATAGCTCCTCGATGCATCAGTAGGTCTCATGAGAGAGAATATTGTCTTGGCACAAGTCCTTGACAAAATATTATTTATATTCGTGGCACGAGGCCTTGACTTTGTGGTTATGATAGTCTGGAATTATGCATTTCATCATTATGAAAGTGGTTATTGATATTTCATGTGGTTATTCGACTAGTAGAATATCCATGTGAATAAATAAATTACATTATTTCATTTTATCTTTTCCATATTATTCTTAAGTTCAAGTTTTAATGGCTTTTGTTTTAGTTATACATTGCCTAAAATGTTTATGATTATTTATGAAAGCATCTGCTATATTGTTATCCTTACTGAGCATCTGAGCTCACCCCTTTCTATGTTTTATTTCTCACAGGATGTGAAGAAATATTTTATGAATGACCTGTAGGGATAGTCTGAAGGGGATATGAGTGTGGACTATGGAGACTATATTATTGTAGTTTTTTCACTTTATGATGTAATGTAAACTTTATGAATGTATCTAGTTATTCCAAGGCTACTAAACTAATCGGTATTTTGAGACTTGATCTTTTGTGATCATGCCAATGTTATATAATAATGCACCGACTCTGGGTAACTGGGGTCGAGGAATTACACCTGTCCTTTTTGTTAAGAATAAAGAAAGGTCTATGAGGTTGTGCATTGACTACAGGGAGATCAATGTTATAACAATAAAGAACAAGTATCCCCTACCTCAAATTGATGATTTATTTAACCAACTTCATGGAGAAAAATATTTTTCAAAGATTGATCTTTGATCTGGATATCATCAGTTGTGTGGGAAGAAGGAAGACATTCTGAAAACTGCATTTTGAACCAGGTACGGGAAATACGAGTTTACAGTAGTGCCTTTTGAATTGACTAATTCACCCTCTATCTTCATGGATCTAATGAATATCATTTTCAAGGAATATCTTGATGACTTTGTAGTGGTATTTATTAATGATATATTGGTATACTTAAAAATATACAAAGATCATGAGAATCACTTGCACATTATTCTGAAAACCCTTAGAAGAAATGAATTATATTGGAAGTTTAGAAAGTGTGAATTCTGGCTTCAAGATATTTCTTTTCTAGGCCTTATTATCTCTAAGGATTTAATCTTTGTTGTTCCTTGAAAGACCAAGACAATTCATGAATGGCTAGCACTGACGAATATAAATGAGTTATGCAGTTTTATTTGTTTAGAAGGTTATTATCGACGTTTCATCTAGAATTTTTCCCGGTTGGATAACCCATTAACCAAGATCACTCGAAAAGGGGTTAAATTTGTTTGGATAAAAGAGTGTGAAGAATGTTTTCAAAAACTAAAGATAAGATTAATCAATGATCATATCTTGACTCTACCATCAGGGAACGATGGGTTTTGTTATTTATAGTGATGCTTCAATGAAAGGACTTGGTTGTGCCCTTATACAGAAGGATAGAGTTATTACCTATGCATCACAACAGCTAAAAATCATGAGAAAAACTATCTCACTCATGATATTTAGTTAGTAGATGTAATATTCGCTCTGATGATATGGAGAAACTATCTCTATGGTGAAAATTGTGAGATTTATACTGATCATAAGAGTTTGAAGTATATTTTATCACATAAAGAACTCAACATTAGGAAAAGTAGATGGCATGAACTACTCAAGGATTATCATTTCACTGTGCACTTCCACCTAGAGAAGGAAAATAAGGTGGTATATGCTTTGATTAAAAAGGATTATGGAGTTTTGAACAAGATGAGAGTTGAAAGGGATTCTATTTTCATGGATCTAGTAAAGATGGATATGGGAAAAACCTTGGAAGGTGAAACATCAATACTTTTTCAAATGGTTGCCAAACCATATTTACAAGAAAGGATAAAGAGTTCTCAAACTGATGATGAGGAGTTTCAAAAGAAGATTAAAGATATAAATGATGGGAGATTGAGTGACTTCATGTATGAAGATGGAATTTTGAAATTTGGGAACATAATTTGTGTTCCTAACATACCTGATCTAAAAAGGTAATTATTGGATGATTCTCACAGCTCCAATTTCTCTATAAACCCTGGGAGCACCATGATGTATAGAGATTTGAAGGAATGTTTTTTGTGGGACAACATGAAGAGAGAGATTTATGATTTTGTGAAAAGATGTATGGTTTTTCAACAATTAAAAGATGGAAGGAAATATCCTAGAGGAGTCATGCAACCTATTCTCATACCTGAGTGTATATGGGATAATATTACGATGGACTTTGTCATTGGGCTACCAAATACTCCTATAAGGAATGATGTGATATGGGTCATTGTTGATTTTCTAACCAAGTCAGCACATTTTCTTGCTATAAGAGAAGATTCACCACTTGAACGTCTAGAATACTATATATTAATGAATTTGTAAGACTCCATGGTGCACCTTTATTGATTGTTTCTGATCGCAATCTCCATTTTACATCAAGATTTTAGAAAAGACTTCAGAAGGCCTTAGATACTGAACTTCGTTTGAGCACTGACTACCACCCTCAAACCAATGGACAATCATAATGGACTATTAAAACCTTAGAAGACATGTTGAGATCTTTCTCACTTGACTTTCAAGGTATGTGGGATCAATATTTACTTCTGGTATAATTTTCCTATAACAATAGTTTCCATTCAAGTATTCAAATGAAACCATATGAAGCATTATATGGAAAGAGATGTCTCACACCAACTTGTTGGGATGATGTTGGTGAAAGAAAACCCATTGTCCCAGAACTTGTTGAGGAAATAATAGAAAATGTGAAGGTTATCCAAACCCACATCAATGAATCACAAAGTAGGCAAATGAGCTATGCCGATAATCAGAGGAAGGATTTGTAATTTCAAGTAGGAGATCATGTTTTCTTGAAGGTATCTCCATGGAAGTGTGTTATATGATTCAGTAAGAAGTGAAAATTGAGTCCTAGGTACATCGGACCTTTTGAAATTCCAGAACAAATTGGGGTTGTAGCTTACCATTTGGAAATGCCGCCAAGTCTCTCCAAAGTTCCAGTTGTGTTCCACTTATCACTGTTGAGAAAATACATGTCTGACCCAACGCATGTACTCACCTATGAAGAAATTGAACTGGAACCTGGTCTGTCTTGTTGTGAAGTGCTCGTCAAGATTCATGATACCAGAGAACAGGTGTTGAGAGACAAGATGACCCAACTGGTAAAAGTTATATGGAGAAACCATAAGTTGGAAGAGGAAACGTGGGAACCTGAGAAACTTATGATGAAGAACCACCCAAATCTTTTTATGCAGTTGTATTCTAGAAATTTTGAGGATGAAATTATTTTATGGATGGTAGAATATAACACCCCAAGCTTCCATAGTACGTTTCCCTTTGAATAATGTCATATCCTGCATTGTACTCAACTTGGAGTTTTAACACACCACGACCAATCAAACTAGCTGTTATAAATTGTAATACCCACTTTCTGAAATTTTATAAATTTTATTTTTCAAAATTCACTTCAGTTTTGAATTCAGAATATCAAAATTAGCTTAGGGTTAATTTTTGGTATTTTTCTGAAAACTTTCAATTGTTGATGAATAGTGAAAAATACTGCGTTATTGTTTAAAAATACATTTTATTTAAATAATTAGTTATATGATTTTAATTTATTTTAGTTCAAAATAGATACATAATACTAATATATATTCAATTTAATTCATTGGAATAATTTTATAATAAGTTTATATATATAAAATTTTATTGAACTTTTTACAGTCTTTTACCCACCTTCTATGAGCATTTATGAATTTGCATAAAACATAATTTTACCGCTTCTATGAGTTGACTTTCAAAAATCAAAGAGACATGGTTGAAAACAGAAAGTAAAATGTGTTTCAATAAGATGAAAATATTTTTAGTTGAATAGTAACTTTTGACTTTTATTTACCACAGTTAAAAGTGAATTGGGTAATTAAGGGTAAAATGATATTATAATTACCTTAACACATGTACTAATTCCATTGGTTAAGTTTAATTAGACTAAAAAGAACCTTAGGAATAAAATATGATCCTTTTGGCCCACTTAGTTTCAATTATAACATTTATTATTATTTTATTAAAAGAAGAGTTAAAAGAATTAAATTCCAAGTTTAATAACTAAACCATTTTTAATATAGGGTTACACACAATATAAATTAGACTATACATATTCATAATAAATATAAAAATATTTCCTACATAATTATATTTTATTTATAATTTTTAGACATTAATAATTTTATTTATTTATGACACAATGATGATGCAGTAATTTCCTTAATAATGAAGTATTAAAATAATTGATATTATAAATATCCAAATAAATGTAAATTGAGAATTTTGATCAATTACACTATTTTTATAGTTTAATATGAATTGTTATGGTTGATTAAATAAATTTTATTATAAGTGATAAAGTTTTTATGGCTTTCAAAAAAATCAAATAATAAATAGTGTCAAAATTGACATAATTGAGTTTTTAAAACAAATAATCTATTATTAATTGATATAATATTCCTAAAAATATACAGTTCAGCCAATGGAATTAGATAAGGTTATATATATTAATAATTAACCACATGGGGTTCTCTTGTATTATTAGAGTAAGTTTATTAACCATATAATAAAAAAATACAAAGAGACATGGTAAATATCAAACTATTTAACTAAAAGTTAAATCTAAAAAATAAGGGTAATATGGTGACCTAAACCTGTCCAAAACCTTTTGTTTGATATATTTTATACCCATCCCCACCTTATCCTAGAAACAAATAATTTTTGAGCCATTATAAAAAGAAAATGATTTTATTATAAAATAATATTTCATGCTTTTCCTAAAGTGACCCTCGTCTCTCTTATAAAAGGGTACTTCTCCTTCTCTTAATTTCACAGCTCCAAAGCCATTTTTCTCAGCCAAAACCTTCCAAAAAATCCTCTCAAATTTTCTCCCTTCATCCTAGCAGCCTTCCTTTGGTCATAAATTCAACCTATGGATCCGTTTTGATCAAATAAAAGGAAGAACCCGAAAAAGAGGTAAATATTTCATCACCTCTTTCAAGTTCTTTCTCCTTCCACTTCCTCTTTATTTGTTGTTTCCATTCTAAAATAATAATTACAGTATATTATATATACTGTGATTTTATTATAAAAATTTTACAACCATATTCATTATTCTATCCATCATACGAATGACAATGTCACCGAACATGTGTTCGTAAGGCTTATCGTCTCCATATCATGGTGTAGTTTGTTATTCAAACACTTAATTATTTGGATGGGTTTAATAATGAGTATAAATGATGTAAATAATTAATATAACATGTTAATGATTCTATATATATGATATATCATCCAAATACATATGATTTCACCATAAATATAATGATATTGTCCCTTGTGTGTGCGTACAGATTACCGTCTCCATAAATGTGATGCGATTCATTCCCCATCATAATCATTCAAGAATAATTTTCATTTTATGATTAAAAATAATGTTTATGAACATAATATAATTTTTTATATGAATCAAATACATCCTATCCATAACAAACATGACTTACATATCCATGTATATAAAGGAAAATGAATCAGTTAACACCCAAAATGATGATACTACTAAAATATTATTAACAAAGCAATATTACAAGATCATATATGATATAATATTTATGTATATGGTTATTTCATAATTTCATAACAATGTTTTAACTATTATACAGGAGTTTAACATACCATCGTCTAAGGAAAAGTACAAATTAAGGGTTAATCTCACAATCCCTTTATTATCCAAGGTTGTTTTTACGTAAGTATCTATTAGGACCTCTTTATCATCCACACCCATGTTTCGTAAAATGTATTTCAAAAAAATTACTATTTACTATACTATGGGTTAAATTCATTTATACCCATGTTTGACTTTGTATAAAATGGTTTGAAATGAATCTTTCTATCATTTTCCAAACAAGGTACTTTATTACCTTTTCGACAAAACTAAGGTAAGAATGTATTTTTTCAAATTATATGGAGGGTGTGGATATATTCTGTTGTTGTATTATCGTCGAAGCTTCCCATACAAGATTACAAGAATATTATTAAAATAAAATTTTTCCTTTATAATTATGTGACTTTTAAATGATTTCAAAATAAAAAGAGTTATTTATTTCAATTAGTTTTCATTTCATTTATGTCAACATACTTTGATGGATTTTAAACTTGTTTGAAGTTGATTTATTATGATACAAATATTCCATATTATATTAAAAGTTTTGTGATATGTTTTTCCATGGATGTATTATTTTTACACCATTCATGGTTTATGGATAAAGTATTTACATTTCATATGATAGTTTTAACACGAATGTTTATGTTACGTTTAAAACTTTTCATATGAGGAATAAATTGGACTTAGTAAGTGATGGGTGGAGCCCACTATAGATCCTCGATGCATCTATAGGTCTCATGAGACAAACTAGTGTCTTGGATCAAGGTCTTGACAAAATCTTATTTGTAGTCGTGGAACAAGGCCTTGACTATGTGGTTATGAAGTCTGTAATTATGCATTCCATCATTATGAAAATGGATATTATTATTTCATGTGATTATTATAATAGTAGAATATCCATGTGAATAAGTAAATGGAGTTATTTCATTTTATCTCTTCCATATTATGAGGAAATTGAAATTTAAAAGGATTTTGTTTTAGTCCTATACACTTCCTTAAATGTTTATGCTTATTTATGAAAGATTCTGCTATATTGTTATCCTTAGTGAGCATCTGAGCTCACCCATGTCTCTGATTTATTTTTTCCAGGTTGTGAAGAAATATTTTATGGCTGACCTAAAGGGATAGTATAAGGATATATGTTTGGTAAATAGGGACAAAATGTTGTTGATGTTTTTATTTCCTGATGTAATGAAAAACTTATGAATGTATCTGGTACTTCCAAGAATACTAAGATGATCAGCCTTTTCAGACATGATTCCTTCTATCATACCAATGTTATGTAATAATGCACCGACTCTAGGTAACTGGTGGAGGGGTGTTACAATTAGAGAACCTAGAAAAAGGGATCAGTTTCTCAAGATCTTCCCTGAGTGATCCATCATAAGTGTTTTTGGTCGAGATAAATCTAGTGGCAGTACCCCCAACCACCATTATAGTGTTAAGGCTGTAGAAGAACGGGACATCTACAGAGGTTTCGTTGGAACCCGTGATTTATGGGTATCAATGGAGTATCTAGATAGATCCATAGAATAGGAAGGGATCTTATAAACATTATCAATCTGAAAGTCATATTTCTACTGGTCATGGCGGTAGAGTCAGTGGAAATGGAGCTTTTGAAAAATATCCCAAATAACAATAGAGTGTTATAACTCAGGGGAATCGGAAAGCATCACATAAAAGAGGGGTATGATAGTTTCAATTCATTTATCATATACTTATAGATAGTGAGGTTAGATCTTCTAGAGTAAGAGGTATTATTCTTGTAGCTTTTACACTATCTAGTTCCTTATTTTATATAGGTGCCTCTCATTCCTTTATATCTAAAAATTTTTAATGGTTTCAGTCTTATGGTGGAAATTGCGAGCGGAGATGTGATGATAGATAGACCATTAGTATTATGGTCTAGGGATATATTTTTGTGAAAGGTCTTTTCTCTAGAGGTTGGGGAGTATAATTTTCTATGGGATCTCTATACTCTTGAATGTTAATATTTGACCTATTTTTGGGTACGGACCATCCAGTAGTATACTAAGCCCATGTTCATTATTTCCATAGATGATTAAAGTTATTTATCTTAAGGGTGACAATTATATTCACAAGGGGAGGGGATATAAAGATAGGCCATGAAGGGAAAATTCATTAGAAACTGGGGGTGCTCATCACCCAGGTTTCCAGTCTTTTTCTGGATGAGGGAGGTGTGAAGCAGGATGTCTTTCCACCCATAGTGGATAAGTTTCAGGATGTTTTCCCCAATGACTTATCAGGGCATCCACCTGAGAGATATGTAAAAATTACCATTCATATCATACTTAGTGTTGATCCAATTTCTATTCCACCATACATAATGTCACTAACAAATTTTCAAGACATAAATATTCAAATGGAAGATTTAGAGGATATGGGATTTATCTGAATGAGTATGTCATCATGGGGTTCAATAGTTTTGTTTTCCAAGAAGGTTGACATGATTTTTTCCATATGTTTTGATTAACATAAGTTAAAAAGTATTTTAGTGAAGAAATAGTATCCCCTTCCATGTATCAATAGTTTTTTGACCTGTTGAGAGGAGCTTGTGTTTCCTACAAGATCAAATTAAGATTAGGGTATCATCGGTTGAGAGATATTCCTTATGATATACTAATGAATTATTTTAGAAGATGGTATAGACTATATGTTTTCTTCTTAATTCTATTTGGGTTGATGAATACCCCAGTAGTCTTTATGGACTTGATGAATAGAATCTTCTATCTATACACAGATTTTTTTTTTGAAGTTTTCATGGATGGAATCTTGGTGTACTCAAAGACTCATGAAGATCATACCCAACACATTGACATTGTTCTAAGTACACTAAGAGTTAATTAGATATACAAAAAGATATATAATCTTTAGTTTTGGATTGATCAGGTACACTTCTTGGATCAGATCATCTCTTAGGAAGGTGTGTTAGTGGACTAACAAAAGGTTCAAGTACTGGTTTCTTGGGAGGATCCATAGAATGTTTTTGATATCTATAGATTTATTTGATTTTCTAGATATTATCTAATATTCATTCAGGAAATTACCCATTTAGAAGAAAAAAATTCTAGCCTGACCAAGAAGGGGTTAAATCTTGCATGGTCAAAAGCATGCGAGAATTATTTCTAGGAGATGAAGAAGTGCTTGACATCAACACTGATGTTCATTTCACTAGAACTAGGTGAGGAATATATGGTGTTTTTAAATTATTATAGGATAGATATTTGAGATGTGCTGATTCTGGGAGATTGAGTAGTGGCATATGGGACTCAGAATTTAAGGGCACATGAACAGAACTACCCTACACATGATCTTGAGTTAGCGGCAGTTGTTTTTTATTACATGTGCTTGTATCATTATCTATTGGTTGAGAATTTTATTATGTATAATCGTAAAAAATCATAACCTATATATTTTCATAGTGATATTTGAATCTATGGTAGAATGTATGGGTTGAGTATATACAGACATTTTATTTTGAACTACAGAATATGTTTGGAAATGGAAATAGTGTTACTGATGAGTTAAGCTGAAATACTCAAACTCATGTTTTTCAGGAGTCTACTGCTAAGTGGGTAATGATGAATTTAATGGCTAAGATGTATATAGTGGTTCATGATAGTTTGGATCATATGAATATTGTATCAGTTTTAGTAGATTTTTCACTTTTGCGATGGAATAGAGACAGACAGTATAAGGTTCTGGAATGATTAACTTTGAGGTAAAGCCTTGAAGGTGGGGAGTAACCTTCAGATTGGGTCATAGATGAGGATAAGATCTTCTATTTCAGTAATCTGGTAGTTATGAAAATGATAATATGGTATGAGCTGAGGCATGAGTTTAATTCCCTGAATTCGGTGTTATATCCAGCCTATGATGACATTTTTGGTGGTTGGGCATGAAAAAGTATATAGTAGGTTTTTTGAAAATATTCAACACATATCATATAGTAAATTACAACCATCAACAATCCGGTGGTTTAATAACACCATATCCTATTTCATAATTGAAGTGGGATGACGTGATTATGAAATTTTCAATAGTTCTTCCAAGGATGCCTCTGAGGAATGATTTTATTTGTCTGATTTTGGACCAACTAATGAAGGTAGCACATTTCTTTCCTATACAATATACTTTCCAAGTGTTATAGTTGAGAGAACTATATGGTTGATAGATATTCTATTTTCATGGGGTTCCTTAGACAATTGTTTTGGACCGTGACTCAATATTTACTTAGTGCTTCAGAAAGGTCTTACATAAGGTGCATGGTACATAGGTTTTGTTGAATATGGCACTCCACCTACATACATATGGAATGTTGGAGCATAAAATATAGGTTCTTGATGAAATTTTGTCAGCATGTTTTTTAGACTTCAGTGGGTCTTGGAAGAAGAGAATATCTTTAGTGGAGTTCACCTATAACAACAATTATCAGTAAACTATATAGTTGGAACCAGATAAGTCTTTTTATGGTAGACCATTTAGATCACCTCTATACTGGATGGAGGAAACTGAGGAAAAGTTGTTGGGACTAAGTCTCGTATATGAGATGTTGAAGCAGGCATAGTTAAATACAAATTGTATGGATATGGGTCATTGTAGATAGAACTCATAGGTAACCTATAGCATTTTTAGAGGTTGATCATGTATTCCTTCATATTTCACCAAGTTTGGGTCACCATAGGATATAGAGATAGGGAATGTTAGCACCCAGGTTCATCGGACTATTTGAGGATTTAGAGAGAATTGGGATGGTGGTGTGATGATTGGCTCTTCCATAGAGATAAAGTTATATTCATGATGTTTTACATGTATCACAATATTGGAAATATCACCCCGACCCTTCTCATGTGATCAATGTGGATTATGTTTAGCTTCGGAATGATGCTTCCTTTGTGGAGCATCTGATAAGTGTGTTGGATCATAGTGATAAAGTGGTGTGGGTGAAAACTATACTAATATTTCATGTATTGTGGAAACATAGTTCTGTTTAGGAGGAAACTATTTATAAAGAAAATTGTATTGAGGTCTCAGTGGCCCAATCCTTTTGAATCGGAATCTTGAAGATTCATGGGAGTACTGCTCAAGGATGATCTACTTTTAAGTGGGTGTATTTTATAACTTGAACCATTATAAAGATGTTTCGGGCTCATTTAAAGGAAATATATTACCTCTTGTTGAGTAATTTTCATTTGGGTTTTACCTTAGGGTTTGTTTGGGTGAAAATTAGAGAAACGTGGAAGAAATAGGGTATTTAATGATTGGCACGCATTTTTATCAAACTGTGCACCCTTTCCCAGAAAACCATTAAACCCTAGAAAGTGAGAGTTTTTATTGTTTCTATATGGTTTGTCAAACCATGTGGCCAAATAAGAGAAACTATGCACCCCCCCCCCCATACGATGTGTATAGTTGAGGTGCATGTTTTGAAAAACTGTGTGCTTCTTCCCAGCAAACTATGTGTGTATTTTTAATTAGCCCAAAAATTTGTTTTAGCCTCTCTCTCATGATTTTAGAGTCTCTTGGATATATTTTTATCCTTCCTAACCTCCATTCTTGGTGAATCAAAGGGAGTATTAAAGATCTTCCCCTCCACAAGTATGTGATTTCTTCTCGTATAGATCTCTCTCTCTCTCTCCTCTTCCCAGAAAAAATAGGACTATGTATCCACTCTTGGGTGTTATATCTTGATATGTTTATCTATGTATTTATTATTCATATCAAAATATCATTATTCATTGTGTTATTGATTGATTTCATTCAATTTGGGAATATCTTTTGTTGATCTATCTTTGTCAATAAATTTAGGTAGGTGGTCTATTATTAAAATCCAATATTCATGATTTCAATTACGTGTATATAATAATAAAATTTATAGGGGTTATTAGAAATTGAATTTCTTGATTGAATTAGTTAATATAGTAATTTAATTTAGTTATTTTGTAATAGGGGATAATTAATTTCTGAATTAATTATAAAAATATTGGAATGGTGGGATATGTGAAATAATTAATTGTTCTGTAAATTATTGGAGTATTGAGATTGTGAAGTTGATTAATTAATTTTTTAATTTATTATGGATATTGTGATTGTGATTTTTAATAATTAATTTTTAAATTATTTATGGGATATTGAGATTGTGAATATGAATAATTAATTGATGAATTTATTGTAGGATATTAAGATTGCATAGATGAATAATTAATTATTGAATTAATTATGGATATTGAGATTGTGAATTAGAATAATTAATGTTTGAATTATTTATTGGATATTGAGGTTCTAAAATGATTAATTAATTACTGACTTAACTAATAGACTTAATGTTATTAATTAATTATTGAATTAATTAATTTGAAAATCATGTGTGGGATATGGTTTACTGCATAAAAATCTCATAGTGTGATAAGAAATTATGAATTGTAAAAATGGAATTGAAATTTGATAATTGTGTGTAAAATATGGTTTGTTGCATCCAAAGCCCATAGTGTTCATTGAAATGATAAATAGTAACAATAGAATTCATATGTGAATTTTAATAATGAATGGTAAAACTGGAATTCATTTGTAAATTGTTATAATGAGTTGTAACAATGCAATTCAATTTTAGGATATCCCTTAGGGATATTTTAGACTAAAGAATGGGATGAATCATGTATTGAGAGTTCTGGTGTCCTTAGGAACCCAGGTGTTATGTGGTTAGATAAACAGTAATTGAATAAGTGAAAAAAATTACCAATTTTATGTATTATTTATACCACTAAATAAGCTTTTTATTTACTGTAAATTGTTTTATACACCATTTTTGGTGGCATTATGAGTTATACTCACACCCTACTAGGGCTGCCTAATCAATACCTGAATATATTTCATGATTTCAGGAAAAGATAAGGGAAAAGACCCTCTGTTAGATGGATGAGCCAGCATGGACCATGGAAGGGGGAATTGGATGTTGTTCATGACCCACATGGGAGTTATTAGATTCTATAATTCTAAGTTGTATTTTTTCACTTGGCATGTACATTATCGTGGCATATCTACTGCTCAGTTCTGATATTATGTTTCTGGTTGTGGACATCTTATGATAAAAAATTATTTAAGTTATGTTATAATTTTATTTAGTAATTTTTTATGTATTTACACTAGTGTGTTAATATGATAAATTTTTTATAGTCTCTTAATGGTGGATATTAGACCATCACTGCTTTTCTGCAACCTTTTCTATACGAGGAAGTGTGCTGGAGGTCATGTGACCGACCGACTCAGGGAACTTATGTTTGGCACCCAGGCCGGGATGTTATATACATGGATCATATATTATATTATAATTATGATATTGGCTCTGTTATATATTTGTAATAAATTTAAATTTATTATATTGGAGTTTAGACTACCTTTTAAGTAATGCTCACTCAAGTTAAGGGTTTTATGTTTCAATCATATTGTTAATCAAGATTGTTTATGATGAAGTTTCTAATTATAAAATATTATGATCTATATCTCATTAATCTCATTAATTTTATTTTCATATGATTATTTATTTAAAATAAAAGTTTTCTAATCATTTGTTTCACCCTAAGTACTCAAGAGACTGGAAATATTTTTTTAAAGAAAATAGACATCATTTCTATCATCACTGTAATATATTTTCTCTTATATTAATATGTTCACTAAGAAATCTACAATTATTTTATATAATATTTTGATTTTTTAAATAATTTTTTACCCATGTTCAAATTTTTACAAAAAAAATGAAAGGAATATTTTTTTCATTTTCCAAACAAGGTACTTTGAAAATTTTATGACAAAAGTACTGAAGGAATATATTTTTACTTATACAACATGAATATATTTTCCCACTATCATAACAAAAAAATCATTAATGATTAATTTACAATTTTACTTGGATATATTGAAAAAAATATATTTTCTTTATAATTTAATAGTTTTTTTAAAATAAGTTATTTCAAAATGGAAATGATCTTTTCTTCAAGAATGTTTTAATAGTATTTTAAGGGTATTACAATTAATTAAAGAAAAAAATATTTGATATAAATTATGATTTACAAGAGATTTGATACAAGCATACTATCCTTATTCTTTCTCTAGATGGTTTATGTTTATGCTGACAATATGTTTGTGAAACCCATTTCTTTTCCATGGGCTATGCTATGATAAAATGTTTATGAACCCCATTTATTTTCAGGGGTTTTTATATGATGAATGATTTATGATATTATGGAACACATATGTATGATTTTAATTCTATTATCTGTGGGACCTATATATCCCTACACTTAATTGGGTAAATATTGTTATCTCATGAGATAAAAAGGACCAGAATGAGAGTGAACCCAATTCAGTAACTGGCTCTATCCAATATGATAGTCTTGGAAGTGACCATTGACTACTATGATGGTATGGGGAGTAAATTCATTCCACTATTATATCCTTGGAAATGATACCTAAATACTAATGACATTATTTTCTATGCTTATTTGTATGCCAAAATTCCATGCCCTATGTCATTTTTATGCTCTAATGGATCATGTTATTTTATTTCCTTATGATTTGTATGTTATAAATTGTCAATATTTATTGCATGAATTATTTCTTAAAATATTTATTTTTTAATGAATAGAAAAAAATCATGATTTTTTAATTAAAAATTTTATTTATTTTCAAGTATTTAAGATTATTATCTTTGATATGAAGGGTATGGTTTCCAAACATTAATATCATGTTCTTACCCTTATTATCAATTTATGATTATATTTTCATTGATATATCCCATTTTTACCCTTATTATGTATATGATCACACCATTTTATTTTTTTCCTTCCCCCAGGTTTTGATGAAAGGTATTTTTTAGGATATTTATAAGAAGGGTGGATGTTATGGAGAATATTTGGTAGATGATATAAATATTTTATGAATAAGTTTTTTATGTTTCCATGTTTACAAAAAATATGCTAAACACAAATGATTCTGGAATGGTTCATTATTATATTTAAGGAATATTAATCTAATAATATTTAATATATATTTAATAAAACTATTGGTCACTATATTTAAAATGAAAATTAATTTATATTAATTTAATAATTTATGTTATTCCAAGGGTGCCCCTCCCCTCACTTATAAAAGGGAACCTCCTCTCCCACCTTATTCAAAAAATTTGAGCACTATAGCTTAACATAACCCTAAACTACTACCATTTTAAAATTAATTACCCATATCCTAGAGCTTCTATTATTTCCAAAAATCCATCCTTTCAAGATTTAATGTATAGTCCAAATGAGGTTTCTCAATGAAGAGGCATGACTCTTAACTGGGTACATTCAATTTTTTTCATCTTATGCCATATATAAATCTATAGTATATATTCTAGAATAAGGACTCGAGTATATTAAATTTTCAAATTTATTATTACCATGATGTAACATCCATTATCCACCTCATTTCCATCCTATGGGAAAAGAAAACATTTCTCATGTGTACATGTGAACTACCATCTCTGTGAAGTGACGCATTTAATTTTTCATCACCTCTTAACTTTGTTTTATTATTATAGTTCTATAAAGTTTAATTATTATTTAATTTTTTCCATTCCATCCATTTAAATGTGGATACATCACTCATATGTATGTTCAGACAACCATCCACATGAAGTGATGTAATTAATTTTTTATCACCACTATATATGAATAGTTATAAAATTTTATGTAATTATTAAATATTATTATAATAAAATGATTAAAATTTGGGATATTGTTGAACCACGATCAAATTATATAAACCAAAACATCTGAACCAACAAATACCTGAAAAATGATCCAGGTCTTCCCCAGGCCTGTGATTTTAATGAAGAATCGTGAATAAACATGGGATAAGATAGTATAAGTAAATCATATATACTATGATTTGTATGAATATGGTTTTATTACAAATTTATAATAAATATAGATTTATTATACTATAGGTTTGAATGTGTGCAAAATAATATAGGACTTGAGGCAAGGGGTTTTTGTTTCAATATTATTTCAATTTGGAATGGTTATGACTGAATTTAAATTGAGTGAAATTATTTGATACATATCTAATAAACCCATTTAATTTTATTATTTCCATGACCCACCTTCAACAAGACGAGGGAAGGGATAGAAAATTTATATACCCTTCCTTATTCATGTTGAATTAGAGATAATGACCCCCGAGTCCCATCTTCAATAGGTCCTGGAGTGAAGACTGGCACCAAGGGTATAAAATCACACATAAAATGGAAGGGATTACTTTTTCTATAGAACAATATAAGGATATAATATTTTAAAACCCAAAAAACTCAAAAAATGTAAGTAATAGTAAATCCAAAAATCTATTCCCACATGCATGTTCAAAGTAAAGTGCTACAAAATACAAGAAAACTCTATAGGAATGTACCAAAAGAAAGAAAACCAGCAACGGTGACTCCTGAAGCCAAAACTAGTACGGTTTGACACAGTCCTCAAATTCCTCCTGGGAACTTGAAAGTAGTTGTATATAAATAGGGTGATTATAAAGGTATAATCAGTAGGGAAAAATAAAAGCTCTCGTGCACAAGTGGGGAGGCAATCTAATGCCCCGTGAGAAATAGAGATAACCAAAACACCTAGCAAAGAAACTATCCACCCAACCTCACTAAGTTTCACTCCCCAAATAATGAAATTCAGATAATGTAATAGTAATAGCACATAGAAATTTGGGAACCCAGCACTGCTTTCCCACTAGCTATTTAGGACATCCTACGCATTAACCCCCCCCCCCCATAAGTTCCACTGCATTCCCACTATAACCCCAACAACAACCTTCTAGGCCACCAAAACTATGCATTCCACCTGCAAAAACATTGTCCACAACAACCACACATCACCACGCCCTCAAACACCTAAGACACAACAACTACTACCATGATTGAAGTCACCTGGGCCTCATCCCGAAGACACTTGGGAAACAAACCTTTCGGCACACACCTAGGCCAACCACCAAACACATTCTGCCCAAATATTTTTGGGCTATAACATACCTTAGGCCATCACAGAATTCCTGAAAAAAGTCTTTGGATACCAGGGAGAGGGAGTATAATGGATCTAGTAACCTTCCACTCATAAGACTTTTGGAAAAAAAACATCCTCCCCCATGAAATGGGGGTGTTCGGCAAGGATTTCTCAACATGTGTGGGGTGCGAATAATAATAACAAGAAATAAATCTATACATATAGTTGAACAATAACGCATCCCAACCTAAGGGTTTTGAAACCATACCATACACAAACACTCTCGTTACTATTACTACATGCACAAATACACAACATCCACAACCAGAGCACAACCCATTTCTGGAAAACAATTTTCCATTGATCCCATTATTGTTATCATGTCCAGGTGATTCCATTTAAATATTCCTTCACTATTGTGAAACTAAATGAAATATCCACAATACAAGATAACAACTAAAGGGAAATAGACAGACATCAATTTAAGAATTCACACCCCGTTCTCTTGTAAAGTCACAACAATAAAATGGATCTGTGAGATCCCTCAATGTACTGGAACCAAAAAAGACAAAACATATGGCCCCACATGGCCCCAAATCCACAACCAACAACTGATCAACAGGATATCCAATCCCCATCCATGTCACCCCACAAGCATCAAGCAGCACAACCATGCATATTACCAGAACAGATCAATGGAGTTTTCAGATTTAACCACACAATTTAGCAAGTTCATTTTTTCCATTTGGTTAACTAGGGTGATCATACAAGTATTCTTATTCATTGGAAATCCATTTTATCAGCCAACATTACATGATTAACTAGTTTCCATGTTATATCCATTCAATTGTAATATTATCCAGAAAAACATAGGTTTATTAGTGAACAAGAAAGGACAAACAACAACCACTATTATTAGTGGGAATAATCCCATACAATTCACAACATAAAAATAAAGATAAAAGAAACACAAAAATATTATCATCAATCACACCCCTTCATTCTTTATAGTATTTTTATAATCTTCATTAAAGTTTGGTTTCATCCACTTACCATGGGAAACATTATCCTACCCACCCCACATGATACATGGTAAAGAGAGACTAAGAAAAAACCTATTTGGACGAAAAAATATCGATATTTTATCCTCACTCCAAGAACTGGGTATGCGTAACTTGCAGAGGAATAACTCTAAGGACTCTAACACTAATTGGGAAGGGTTTCAGTATGGGTTCAAGATTTGTCTCGAAAAATATCCTTGAGTCACACTAATAGATACTGTAAGGGAAAAGGAAGAGAGAATCTCGGCTTAAGAAAGGTCCAGATCCTAAAACCATGGAGACTAGTTAAAGTACATAAAAGTCATATCATGGATCAACCATTCAGTTGGGAAGTTTCATATTTTGGGATTAATTTAGATTTAATAATTATCCTTGGAGATTGTGGAGGTAAAAGCTATGAGTTAATAGAATTATTTTAAATGGCGAAAATACATAACAGGGTCGAAACTATAAAATATGAAAAAGGTGTGAACTGATGTAAAAGGTCATACATTTACATAACTCAAGGTTATCCTAACTATTTGGGATTTAAAACATCTTTTACTGGTTTTAAATAGATTTTAAAGGGGTATTAAACCACTTTTACATCAAAAGATATGTTACTGGGGAAAACTGGAATGTCCTGGAAAAACTGGGAATGACTCATCATTAGGTGAGTCACCGTCACCCTGGCAACGTCGCCCTGGCACCGTCACCCTAGTACTATCGCCCTGGCACCATCACCCTGGCACCATCATCCTCACACCATCACACTGGCACCGTCATCCTGGCACTGTCTCCCTGGCATCATCACCCCGGCACTATCCCCTGGTATAGATGCTGATTGCTACTATGTACGACCCATCAATACCACTGATAACTGTCGGTGCCACCGACGCTTCTCGGTGCCACCAATGTCAATAGGTGCCATCGACACCCATCGGCATCACCCAAGCTCTTCGGTGATACAGATGTTGATTGGTGCCTCTGACGCCCATCAGTTCCACCATTCGTTAAATCCTGAAATTTTGAAAACTCTTTAATGAGTCACTGATGGTCCCCAAGACACCCAAAAAACTAGAACATGGAAAAGTAAAAAACCAGAGGTTCTAGGCCATTACATTAGATACCTATCAAACTATTATCTCACTCAATAATTCAAAGAGTAATCTGAATAAAAGTGGTGGAGTCCAAACAACTACCTCGCAAGATACCTCTCAGGGAAAAACCACACAACAGTTGTTTGAAAGCTGGAACAAGCCTCAATATCTCGGAACACCTCACTATTATCCATCTTTTGAAAAAATATGGATATAATACCACTCTTCTCCCCCACCATATCACACAAACATATAAAGGTCACACCATCCAGACATATGGTTTAGGGATTCCCTTCCTCCATGTCAATATACTATCTTTTTTTGGTGGTACTGACTTTCCCACATGTATTTAAATCCACATTAATGTGTTTTGATTAGGGATCAGTTCCTTCCCTCCCCATAGTAGGGAATTTTACACACATTATGAGAAAGGAGAATATACCAAATTATAATTAACACGATCAAGAACTAAATCATAGTCTAGTACAAACCCAACCCAAAACAAATATCAAAATAGATCTAGGTACTGGGAATGTAATTGTGCCTCCCATTCCCAGGTACTCTCCCTGAGGCCACCAGGTCTCCACAACACACGATCCAAGGGAATGTTTCATCCACAACACACCTTATCCTTGAATTACATAATCCCCATTGGTGTCTCCATGAAAATTGCATTGTCCTCAATATCCTGCATCCCCAGTCGATGATGTGCGAATCATAATGAAAATACCTACGGAGCTGAGACACATGGAAGATGTTGTGGACCCTCTCTAGTAGCGGTGGTAGTTCCAGATGATAAGGCACTTCACCAACCCGCCACAACACCTTGAAGGTCTTGACGAACCTGGGAGAAAACTTACTCCACCTGATGAACCTTTGTTGCCCTTGTTGAGGGGTGACCTTTAAAAACACTTGTTCCCCAAACCTGAACTCCAAGGGTATCCTACTACGATTAGCATACAGCTTCTATCGATCATGATCTCCCTTCATGCTCTCACGCATTGGATAAATCTTCTTTGTCATGCTATGCACTACCTATGGGCCAAGAACACCTACTTCACCAACCTTGGTCCAGCACATGGGTGAACAACACGACCTACCATACAATACTTCAAATGGAGCCATGCCAATGGTAGAGTGATAGATATTTTGTAGGAAAACTCTACTAGTGAAAAGTGTCTAACCCATGATCCTATGAAGTCAATAATTCATGACCACTGCATATACTCCAATTTATTGATGATCTGATTTGTCTTCTCATTCATCTCAGTGTGGAAAGTAGTGTTACGGAATTACTGGGAGCCAAAACCATGCTGTAACCCTCTCTATACTCGGGAAGTATAGAATATATCCAGAAATCAACATCATGTCAAGAATGTAGGGTTATAATCTATTCAAGGAAGACATATAGAAAATCAATAATGATCCCTGAGACATCCACCATCTCTGAGTATACCGGATCCACTGACACCTTAGATAGAATGTAAAGGAGGGGCTCCACATGTCGTCTTCCCTCCTGGAAACCCCAATCGCTGGAAAAAGATACATGCTGGATGCCCATATCTAAGAACACAAACCTTCCCCAGAAGAAGCCGATAACGGCACACACAAAGAAAAACCAGTCGATTCCTAAAATGACACCATATGGTTGCATAGTAGCAAAAGAAAGTTCCAACTGGACTGATGTGGCCCCAACATCAGTCTGAATCCTTGACAAATGTATGGTAAGCTAGTCTGACCTATGACTGGCGTACTCAATACCTGAGTATTGGAAAGTCTCTCTAGGTTTAAACCTAGAGCATGGTCTAGACTGGGTGTAACAAAGGACTGTGAAGACATTTAATCAAACACGACATAAGCAATAGTACTAAACAATCTTATCATACTTCGAATGACATCTAGCCCTGCTACAACTGTTACCTCTACGGCATGAAACTTCCCATTCGCATCACCTTGGCCCCTCAACTGTTGGCTTCCTCCCTGACCAAGACCTAGTTTAGATCCCTGAGGAGCACCCCGTGGTCAGCCTCCTCCTTCAATTCCTGCTCTTAGAGGATCTGGAGCTCACTATCCCTATTGTTGCGGTAGAAAGGGTATGGATGGAAACTATTGTTGCTAAGTTGGGCACTGAACCTTCCCACCTAAAATGTACTAAACTCAGTATGGGAACTGATTCTAAATATTCCCATAGCTTCCACAGATAAAACTCCCCGGTCTTGGGATCATGGATAAAGGAATAATAGAGGGAGTTCAAAACTGGAACTGACATGGTCTGCACCCCACCGTCTGAAACACAGAATGCCCTAATGCTAGAGGCCTACTACTAACAGACTTCCCCATCGATGAGATCAACTGGGTCTCCTCTTGTTGCACACCTCTTAGAATGTGAATCCTCTCAAACACTTCAGCTTTATTCTATAACTCCATGTACCTCAGTAGTGTGAAGGGTGTAAACGAATATTGAATGGAAGGTCTGAGTCCCTCCTCTAAGTGCCTTGCCCGCAATTCCTCATCCGGGAAGAGGTCTAGAGAAAAAGAAAGGAGATCCTTGAACATAAGCCCCAACTCCCTTACTGACATACTCCATTGATAAAGTAAGGGTATCTCATTCCTCTTCTCAGCCTTCATTGTGGAAGAGAGTAATTCCGCCAAGAACTCCCCCTCGAAGTGGGTCCCTGAAACCTCGGTTTCTTTCTTCTCTCCAAGATAAAGCATCCACCACTAATGTAATTCACCGCGCATCTACCTCATGGATAGATTAACCCAGTACTCAGACGGAGCCCATATCAAGCTGAAATCTATCACCAACTCCTTGATCTAGTTCTCTGTCTCCATGTCTAAGACGCAACCCTCGTACTTCCCAAGGTTCTGTCACTGAATGGAAGAAAGTGACATCAACCACTAGTCGTCCTCCTCCTATTGATAATCCTTCTACTGATCAGTAAAATCATCCCCCTGGGGCTCGATTCCCTATACTACTTTTGGTCATCGTCTGGGTACCATAGCTTCGAGGTAAACAAGGAATTCCTAAGCCTTAGTAGTGTAAAAGATTCCTTTTTAATGTTTATTAAACTTTTTATTTATTTTAAACTCCCCAAACATCCAGAACACATGAGAAAACAAGTCATTCTGGTATATATACCATTACTAGGATTTCTACCCTATAATCAGTGTAGCCTCACTTGGTCATTCAGTAGTCCCGGAGTCCTTGCATCTGATCATGGGAGGCCCTAAAATCCTATGTCCTAGGTGGTCTTCCCTAGCCTATTTCAGGCGCCATGATTTTATAACATTGTATCCCTACCATCCAATGTAATTCTCAATGGGGATAACCCCAAACTCTATCTAATATCTCAACCATAACCTTTGATATAATTCTGTCACAAACCACCATCACCAAGACGAGGGCAGGGACACAAACTACCAGACCCTTCCTTCTTCATGTTGAATGAGAGATAAAGACCCCAGAGTCCCACCTTAAAAAGGTCCTGGAGTGGCAAAAAGCACCAAGGGTATAAAATAACCCATAATATGTAACATTCTTGGTAAATAAAGAATATGAAATTTTCATATTTATTTATTTTTTTGAATAAAATGTTAATATTACATTAAAGGGAATTCTATGTTCTATGGCATACCCAAAATGCAACAATGAGTTTCTTTGAAATCTTACGTTGCACACTAATAATATAATATTATTATTTTAAAAGGTAGTTAACATCTAGCCATTGTAATGACGGGAATGAACAGAACTAACTACAAAATGATTATATATTTTTGTAAAATATTTTTACAATTACCCATTAAATGATATAGGCTTAAAATGCAAATGAATCTAATTTTAAGAATAAATATTCTAATATTCTTTAAAAGTCCGATTAAAAGCCTTTTGATGGAGAACATTTTTTAAAACTAATTTTTGTCAATTTTATATGTTATATTTGACAAAATAAAATCCTTCTTTATAATTGGGACATCAAAATGTACTTTTTGTAATTTTTTATTATTTTTCTGATAAAGTTCATTTTTAATGAATAGTGAAAATGATGTGTTTTAATTCAAAACCTCCTTTTAATCTAATTTATTTATATGGTTATATTTTCTTTTTAATTTGTTTTAAAGTGTAATTATAATATAATTTTTCCATTTAATTCAATGGTGGTCATTGGAATTAATATCACTTTGAAATTGTACATAAACATGTGTCAATCTTTTGATAGATATTGTTTCTTAAAAACATGCTATTTGTTTTGATGGCGGGAATTAATTATAAAATTAATTAATTAAACTTATATGTTTTGAATTTTTAAAAATGGAAATAATTTTTGAATTTGGAATATCAAATTTACTTTGGATAAATTTTTGGTATTTTTATGACAAATGTTCATTCTTAATGAATAGTGAAAAATACTGCATTTTACTCCAAAACTGCTTTTTAATTTAATTTAATTATATAGTTAGACTGTACGTTTAATTGGTTTTAAAGTTTAATTGAATTATTTTTTTATCACATAATAAAAAAAATTTCATTGGAAGTAATTTTACTTTTCAATTGAATGTAAAAACAAGTCAATCTTTTGATAAATTTTACTTCATAAAACTCATCTTTGGTTGTGACAATAGGAATTATTTTTAAATTAATTACTAAAATTTTTTTGTTTGGAATTTGGTAAAATGGATTCCATATTTGGAATCAAAAGTTCCAAATTATGTAATTAAGACTCTTTTTTTTTCTGACATTATGAATAGTAACGACGGTAATTATCTTTAATTATCGTGATTAATTACTAATCGGGTAGTTAAGGGTAAAAAAATAATATCATAATAATATAAAATGACCCCAACATGTGTCCAAATCCACTTTTTTGAGTCATTTCTGACCATGGAATTATTTTTGACATACTTGAGGGCCCATGGAGTCCCATGGGTGTGATTGTAACATTTATGACATTACTTTTTAAAAAGATGAGAAATATAACAAAGGTCGGTGTATCCTAAGTAAAAAAAATTGATTTTGTTTACATAAATGATATATTAAACTATAAAGATTCATTGGAAATATAGAAATATTTCCTACATCATGGTATTTGTTTATAATTTTTAGACACTAAATAAATAAATTTATTTATGACACCATGATGATGTAGTGATTACCTCATTAATGAACGATTTAAATAAAATGAAAAGATAGGGTGAAATATAATACTTAAACTAGTATAAAACCTATTTGATGGGTGTATTTAGAACCTTTATCACCTTATCCTCAAAATATATCATTGTGGGACCTTTAAAATCCGAAAATTATTTTATAATAAAGCAACATTTCAAGACTTTCCAAAAGTTACCCCCCTCCCTCTTATAAAAGGCCCCCACCGATACCCCCTTACACACACCTCTCAAGACCTTGGATCATCCAAAATATGATCATATTATCTCTCCACATCCCTATATTTCTCCTAAAGCCTCGCTTTGGGAAGAATTCATTACAAGGAAGCCTTTGGCTCAAATAAAAAAAATTACCCAATTTAGAGGTAATGTCTTCTCTTATGTTCTTTTGTTTTATTTTGCTTCTACAACCCCATAAAATATTTTTGTTCCTTTAATTTGTAACAAAACCAAAATCTAAAATATACTATGATGTTTTTATGAGAAGTATTAGAGCTACACATACACACACCTCTTTCTAATGGTTAAAGAACCTACTGTTTCTGTGGGCGGTGAATTACTGGCTCACGAAACGATGATTGTTCAATATTATTTTAACACCTCTCATGGTGGACATTATGATTGAACTATATTTATATATGATAGATATTATATTTATTTCCTCTCAATTATTCTGTATTTTATATTTAAAACATACCTTTATGATTTGCATGTTGTGAAAATGTGATAATTTCATATGGGGATGTGTGGACTACCGCCCCCTCAAGTGATGTGACTCGTTCATGCCAAACATGGAATTTATAAAGAATGTAATTAATGAACTTATGTTACCTATATAAAATATATATTATACTGTAATTATAATATATATATATATATGTCTAATTTAGTTTGAATTCCTTTAATATGATAAAGAAATGAAAGTAGCGTTAATGCGTACATACGGCATGCCGGCTCCATGAACGGTGCATTTCATTTTTTATCTCCAAATGTTATGGAATAGTATAAAATGAATATAAACTGGATATATATAATATTTAAATCATTAATTCCATTCTGGAGATGATTTACTTATAACTACATGGGAAATTCTTTTCAAACAAGTTCATTTTTTACTCCTGTATCGAACATCAAAAAAATGTATGATATGAACTCACATAATTAACTAATTATTATAACAAGATAATATGTGATATAAATTGAATAATAAACTTTAAATGAATTCCTTAATAAATTATAAATTGACCAAAGTTTATTATTCAAGAATATAAAGAAACGAACAAGACAAATCAGACTTGATGTACGGGGTTTTCTTATCTCACTTTTAATTCCGAGTGATTTCCATTTGTTCGCCACTTAATTATTTCATGTGGTGTATTGTCTACTACAATTTGATATATATTATCCTGATTCTATTTATATTCATGGTATTCTGTGATTCATTTGGTGCTTATTATCTTTTGGTCATACGACTCGATTTATTACAACGAGTTAAGGGGTTTTTATCTCACTATTTATTCCCGTCAGATTCTTGCTATATTTGTCACTACCTCCTTTGAGTGGTGTATGTACTGCCCATTATTCAAATATATGTGTAATAAACTTTCAGTCATGGATATTTACATCAACATTGTATATTCCTTCTTTCATGCGGTGTACGTTTCGAAAGTTACCCAAATCGGTAAGGGAACCTTCCACCCTCCTCTTTTTAAAATACTTATTTTTCTAATGTATTTTAATCCACATATTAATTTTTTGGGATAAGTTATTCTATATCCTTATTGATGTATATTTTATGTCCAAGTGATGAGATACCATTTTCTCTCTCATCAACTTATTTTCTGAATTTTAAATTGACGTTGTTAGGATGTCGAATTTTTTAGGGAACTTCTTAACCCAATTTCAATTATTTGTGTTAAACTTGTACTTCTTGAATATGTCATCCTATGAATATATGTGAATTACCTATTATTGATTCACAATTAATATCAAATTATATTGGGTGTATTTTTATTTTTCACAGATAATTATGTAATAGATTTATCCATAATAAAAGGATACCATCTTTATAAGGGATTTAGTCTCAATTTATATTCCATTGAGACTTTATTTTTGATGTGTTCCAATTTGATTTGATATGGTGTATATACATTCCTTTGGCATATTATATCATGAATACCTTTATTCTCATGATATTATAATGTTTTGATTAAATGTTATTCCCCAATTATTTGTATTGAAGCATCTCCAATTTGTTAATTACTCCTTAACTAAAATATCCTCTTAATGATTTAATCTTCTAAATATTTATTATTAATGTCCATGTTTCAAAATGGTTTTAAGGATTTATTTATATGGAAATTACTGTTTTAAAATAATAATTCATTTAAAATCTTCAAAGTGGTATAGGACACTTTGATTCAAAAATATCTTTGTTAAATGTTTTAAATGGTTTTGAAAATGGTTTGATAAAGCATTGATTATGTCAATATATTTAGATGATATCTTGTGATTGAAATGTGGAAATTTTATGTTTCCTTTATGCATGTTTTATGTTATACGATTATGTTATGGTTCTTGGACATTGTTTATGAAGATGGGTGGTTCCGTGATAAACTAAGGGCGGGTGAGCCCGAGATAGCTCTCCAATGCATTGGGTAATGCGAAGGAGTTAAACGCTAAGGTTTCCCCAAAGAGCTTTTGGGAATATAATTTGATGGGTATTCCAAACATAACCATGAGGGTTACTCCCTATATAAGAATGTTATAAATTCCTCAAGTTACCTTTATGTATTATGATTTCTATGTGTATTTCAAAAATCATATGATTTCATGAGGTATGTTAAAAGGATTATGTTATGTATATATTGATGATCTAATGTTTTCTTTCTTTGTGTACCCCTTACTGAGATTTTTATGCTCATCCCAGGTTTTTTAAATGTTTTTCATAGAACATAAAGTGGAATAGGGTCAAAGATGGGATCAAGGAAATGTCATGTTTTCTAAAACATGGAACTAGTCATGTTTTTTTTACAGTTTTTATTTTGTGGAAAAAATTGAAACTGAGTAGATGTGTCAACTTTGTAATCATTGAGATGTAATAGTTATGTCCTAATTCTCTAAAACTCTAAACCTAAAAAGATCCTCAATTTTAATTATTCATTTAATTCATGATTATGTAATGTTTTAAGGTTGGGTCCTTACAGTTGGTATCATAGGTTGGTTTAGATAACTTTAGAGGTTAGGGTATTCTTTAAGAATAAGTGACATTACCATAATGGTTTGGATTTCAAAAAGATTCATAATTTTTTTAGATAAAGTGAATGAGTTTAAGATAACAAGAATATTTATATCTTAGTATTATATGATTATTTTACTGATATAATCACACTGACCTTTTTGGTTTTAGTAAATGGTTGGATCTAGCAGGAACCAAAGTAACAGTTGATGTGAAGAAAACTATGATGGTTTTCTGAACGAGTAACTGAATGATATCAGACCTGCAATGAGAACACTTGTGGTTATTATCAACCAACTATCTGGAGTCATGATTAACCACCTGAACCTTAGTGATTTTTATAAGGCATTATATATGAGAGAAACAAATCCCTACGGAAGTTCAAGTAATAATTATAAAGGTAAGTGTGTTCAAAAACCTATGTGTCAAAGATGTGGAAAGAAACACCTAGTAAAATGTTTCAAAGGGACAGAAAGATACTATAAATGTGGAAATGAAGGTTATAAATCAAGAACCTACCATGGAAAAAGGAAGAATCTCGTTGACTCTAGGAAAGGGAAAGAAGCCCTTTCTGAGGGATCAATTGAATGTTTTAAATGTGGTGTGCATGGTAATTATGAAAACACATGTCCTCTGAAGATGTTCCGGGAATGGTATCACCATGATCTTACAAATATTCGTTTACCAATACCTAATTTCATTCCGATTGATGATGAAGAAAGTGACAATGGCCAATGAAAGCTATGGATTATTTCTTAACATATGTTTTCTTATTATTGAATATTAGGATATGATTCATGATTTTGTTTGTAGGAAAGAAGTATTTTAGAATAAGTAATAAAGTAATGGTTAATGGATCACGAAGAATGTTGGATGAGTAAGAAGTCAACATATAAGGGATTCAAGATTTATGGTAGATTTTAAGATGTTGAAATTCTTAAAAGTATTAAGGCTCTTTTGGTAATGGTATTACATTAGAAGACTTTTTATAGTCTGTGTAACCCTGATGTTTGATATGTGAAAATTTTATTCAAAGACTAATTATCTTTTCTTTTGTGGATATAGTTATAAAGAACCATTTTTGTTTATATGATCCTTCAATTTGAGGCAATTACCGGTTAATACATTTTGGGATTAAAAATGAAAGTTATTAGATAACCTTTGTGGTTAAAATATGTTATGGTTATTTTTTTTGAATTTATCTCTTCTTGGGAATGTTATAAAATTGTGAAGTTTTTAAAAAGGGACAACACGCAAACTGTGTGACAACCCATCGCGTCGGATGAATTTGCGGGAATTGAACTCACAACCAAAGTGCGACTGGTATTTATCACCTACCACTGGACTACGTGAAGTCCCTGGTTAATATGACTTATTCTGTTTAGTTAGATGAATTTATGAATCAAGAATAAGTTGCTTTTGGGTTATCTATGGAAAAGATTAACCAATCACAGAGGATATGTGATTAGGTTAATTACTTTTCAATATTAGACTCTAAGAGTAACTGATGTTATTTGGAGATAAATGTTAAGATTTAACATGGAAGACGATGTGATTAAATCCTTCAGAGATTTGGGTTTCAATCTTAGTTTGGATTACATTGAAGAATTTTATGGATAGCTATTTATTGAATGGTATTTGATGAACTTTGGGTTCTGTTGGACAAATTTTGGAGGTTAAGAGTAGTTTTTAATTTTGTAAAAGATTATCCTTTTTAGAGATTATCTAATCTTGTACTAACCATTTTGGTTTTGGTTAAGTTTTAAAAGACATCAAAAATATATTGTTCATCTTGTGTATATTATGTTATTCTCTCGAAGTTGATTTTAGTGCTCTTAATGAGAACAAGTCATCTTGAATACTCATTGTTTGGAGGAAATATGAGTTTGTGTTAGAAATATAGTAAAAGTTGAATGTCTATATGACAATTAAGTATGTATCATTATGTTTTAGTTAAGCTCAAAAAAAAATTCCTTAATGAAAAGTAGCTTAAAAGAAAAAAACATTCTGTTAACTTTTCCTACTAGGGAATCAAATACCGTTTAACCCATCACAAGTTTGTGATTTTTTGGTGGTTAACTTTCTCCTAAACAAGTTTTCTATCACTCTCCATCAGAACTTGACCCTTTTTTTCTTCTCCATGTCCATGTTTTCATGGAATCCTAGTATGTGTTATTTTAGGTGACCATTGTACTTCTCTTTATTTCTTTTAGTGCGATAGTTTTATTGACTCATTTTCTGATGTGGGGCTTTCAATTAAGTTTTTGTGCCCAATTTTAAAATTGCGAGGACGCAATTCCCAAAAGGGGGGAAGGATGTAACATCCCAACTAAATAAAGAATATAACATTTTCATATTTATTAATATTTGGGAATAAAATGTTAATATTACTTTAAAGGGAATCCTATGTTCGATGGTGTACCCAATACACAACAATGAGTTTCTTTGAAATCTTACATTACACACTAACAATATAATAATATTATTTTAAATGGTAGTTAACGCCTAGCTGTTATAATGGCAGTAATGAACAGAACTAACTATAAATTGGTTATACATGTTAGTTAAATATTTTAACAATTACCAAATAAATGATATAGGCTTAAAATGAAAATGAATCCAATTTTAAGAATAAATATTCTAATATTTTTTAAAAGGTCGATTAACAGCCTTTTGATGGAAAACCTTTTTTAAAACAACTTTTTGTCAATTTTATAATTTATATTTTACCAAATAAAATCCTTCTATAGAATCGGGACATCAAATTGTACTTTGTGTAAATTTTTGTTTTTTTCTGATAAAGATCATTTTTAATAAATTGTGAAAAATGATGTATTTTAATACAAAACCTCATTTTAATATAATTTATTTATATGGTTAGATTATATTTCTTATTGGTTTTAAAGTGTAATTATATTATATTTTTACCATTTAATTCAATGGTGGTAATTGGAATTAATTTCACTTTGAAATTGGACATAAAAAAGTGTAAATATTTTGATAGATATTGTTTCTTAAAAACACGCTATGTGTTTTGACAGTGGGAATTGATTATAAAATTAATTAATTCAACTTATATGTTTTGATTTTGGTAAAATGGACATCATTTTTGAATTTGGAATATCAAATTTACTTTGGATAAATTTTTAGTATATTTCTGATAAATGTTCATTTTTAATGAATAGTGAAAAATAGTGCATTTTACTCCAAAACTGCTTTTTCATCTAATTTAATTATATAGTTAGACTGTCCTTTTAATTGGTTTTAAAGTTTAATTGAATTATATTTTTATCATTTAATAAAATTTTGTTCATTGGAATTAATTTCACTGTAACACCCTGAGATTTTATGAGAATTATTTTCTTTGATGTCTTTTCTTGTATGCTACACCAAGATTATATTGCGCAATATGCAACAGCGTATTAGCTTGTAGTATAGGAAACACTATTCTTGGCTCCCGTTACACACAATTTCAAGTTCGTTTTGTGGAAATTATACTACGCAACATTAAGAATAGATTTTGTTTAATGTATAAATGAAATAGGTTTTGATTATGTTATACGCAACACCAAATAGAGATTTCACTACATGCATCCCTGACTTGGATTTCATTACACGCAATCAAGACCTTCTTCGATAGCATGTTTAGTACGCAATAACAAGTTTCACTAAATGAGATATTATTATAATATTATTATGAACTAACCCTTATGAATAGTAATTCCCACTTTTTAAAATTTTATAAATTTTATCTCTCAAAATGGACTTCATTTTTGAATTATGAATATCAAAATTAGCCTAGGGTGAATTTTTGGTATTTTTCTGAAAACTTTCAATTTTTAATGAATAGTGAAAACACTAGGTTACTTTTTAAAAACCGACTTTTTATTGAAATAATTATTTGTTTCATTTAAATTTATTTTAGGTCAAAATTGATACATAATACCTATATAAGTTCAATGTAATTCATTTGAGTCATTTTAAAATAATTTTAGATATATAAAAATTTTATTGAACTTTTCACCGTCTTTTACCCACCTCCTAGGAGAATTTGACATTTTACATAAAACCTAATTTTACCACTTCTGTGAGTGGAATTTTGAAAATCCGAGAGACACTGTTAATATCAAGGAGTAAAATGTGGTTTAATAAGATAAAAATAATTTTTGGTGAATAGTAGCTTTTTCCTTTTATTTACCAGGGTTAAAAGTAAATAGGGTAATTAAGGGTAAAAATGATATTATTGTTACCCTAACACATGTAATGATTCTATTGAATAAGTATAATTCGACCAAAAACAACCTTAGGAATAAAATATTACCCCTTAGGTCCACTTGGATTAGATTAGGACACTTATTATTATTTTATTTAAAGAAGAGTTAAAATAGTTAAAATCAAAGATTAATAACTAAAAAAATTTTAATATAGGGTTATACATAAGATATATTCTACAATAAATATTCATTAGAAAGATAAAAATATTTCCTACATAATGGTATTTTATTTATAATTTTTAGACATTAAATAATTTAATTTATTTATGACATAATGATGATGTAGTAATTACCTTTAAATGAAATATTAACATAATTGATGTTATAAATACCCAAATAAATGTAATTTTAGACATTTTATTATTTCCAATAACTTTATAGGTTAATATGACTTGTTATTATTGATTTAATTAACTTTATTCGAAATAATCATGTTGTTATGATTTTCACAAAAATCAATTACCAAATAGTGTCAAAATTGACATAAAATAGTTTATAAAAAAAAATTATATTATTAATTGTTATTGTATTCCTAAAAATCTAATGTTCATCCAAATGACTTGGATAAGGTTATATATATTAATAATGAACCTCTTGGGGTTCTTTTGGCTTGTTATAGTAAGATTATTAACCATATAGTTAAAAAAAACAAGAAGACGCGGTAAAAGTTAAATTATTTAACTTAGAGATCAATATAAAAGATAAGTTTAAAATAGTAACCTAAACTTTTCTAAAACCTATTGTTTGTGAGGATTTAGACCCATCCCCACTTTAGATTCTAAATAAATTAATATGGAGCTATTATAAACTGAATGTGACTTTATTATCAAATAATATTTTATGTTTTTCCGAAGGTGCCCCTCTCCTCCTTTATAAAAAGGGAACCCTTCCCTCTTCTCTTCACACCCTTTGAGCCTTTAAGGTCAGAAAACCCCTGACCATTTCTCCTCTCCAATTCCCTAGAAAAATTCTGGAGGTTATGGACTTCTCAAAAGACCAACTCTACTTCCTTAAGAGGAAGCTTAAAGGAGGTGCGTCGAAGAAGAGGTAATCTTTTCTTCTGAATCTCTCAAGTTTCGTTCTTCTTCTACTTATTCTTATTTAGTTGTTTCACTATAAATTAATAACATTAGTATCACTAATATACTGATTTTTATTATAAATATGAAACAATTGTATTTCATCTTCTATCCATCCTACGGAAAACGAAATCACCGTGCGTGCGTACGTACGGAATACCGTCTCCACGCCGTGGTGTAATATGTTTTCGACCACCACCTTACTTGGATGGGTATAATGGTGTAAATAAAAAACTATATATGATTATAGTAAAGTGATATTGATTCTGAAATATTATACATACACTTCAATACAATTCCACGATCATGGGAATGATATCATCACTCGTGCATACGTACGGACTACCGTCTCCACAACGCGATGAGATTCGTTCTCCGTGTTAACCATTCATGAATGATTATAAAGTATATATAATGAATAATAATGAAATATATGACATAATAATGATAATGAATTTATGTATGTTATCTACTTAATTCCATTTAATTCAATAAGGAAATGAAAACTGTGTTCATGTGTACGTACGACCTACCGTCTCCATGAACGGTGTATTTCATTCCATTTATCGATCTATCATATATAAATGTATATGCTGAATATATATTATATATAAATCATGTTTTACATTCTTAAATTAATTAAATCATGATATAAGTAATAATATAAAGAAAAACAAGTCAAAACTCGTACGATAAATGAAATGATTTTACCCAAAACGCTACTTTAACATTGAATTTACAAAAGAACGGGTAATATAAAGTCATAAGTGAACCATATATGATATAATAACAATGAATATGATTCTATAATAAGTCAATGACATTATTTAAATCATTATACATTATTTTTGGATACATACAAAGCATATCAGACATAAGTTAAGGGATAACTTTTCCAATCTCATTTTTATCCAAGATTGTTTATTCGTAAGTATTTACTGGGGTTATATTTCTCATCCATGTCCTTGTTTTCAGAAAATGGTTTCATGTATGTTTAATGTCCTTTTTAACCATTTTTGACTTTTACTACATGGTTTGTAGGGAATCTTTTTTTTACCATACAAGGTAATTTTTGACTTTTCCGGCAAAAGTACGAGAAGAATGTTTTTTTAACTTATACGGAAGAACAAATTTTATGGTTTTATAAAGCCTTATTTTCATGAAGATTACTCTACAATATTTCATGAATATTTTCAACAAAATACTTTTCTTTTATGATTTCATGAAATTTTGTGAAATGAAATTGATTTTGAAGAAGAAAAGATATTTTCTTCAAGAATTCATTTCAAGTGTTTTATCAAAACCATTTTCCCTCTACGATGACATTATTCTCACATGTGTATGCTTAAAGTATAATGTCTCTATTATTTACATGGTTTCACTTTTCTTATGATGAAACTATATTCATCTGTTTTATATGGATTATGTTGTGATGGGATGATGTTTATGAAACCCATTTTATTCTTTGGGTTATGATGAATGATTTATGTTTATGTTGTGGCACACATAAGAATGATTTAATTATGAGATGGGTGGGACCTATATATCCATCCAATGCATTGGGTAAATATTTATATATCATGAGATAGACATGGCTGGAATGGTAAGATAATCTGGTTCAGTGATACAGGATTGGAACGAGGAGTGAACTCGATTCAAAAAGGGACTTTGTCCACTAAGATGGTCTTGGAAGCAATGTCTTGGCTAATAGGGAAATAATATCTTGTGCTTCATGGTTTTCCACAAATAAATGTGTTATTACCATTCTATGTTATCATGATTAATGTTCCCTTCTGATATATTCCTTATGTACTTCCAAGATTTATGTCTTTGGTCAAGATTTTGATGTTTAGATTTAATGTTCAAGTTTTTGAATTCAAATGTTTATGGGTTGTTTTATGTTCTCTATGTTTACCCTTACTAAGCATTTCAGCTCACCCTTTTAATGTTTTATTTTCACCAGGATATAAAGAATGGTTTTAGGTAAGAAATCCAAAAGGGTAAGATCTTTATGGGAGATGTTGAAGATCTTTCACCATGATTAGAAGATTACGTTCCGAGATTCAAAAGACACTAAACTATTACAGTCCTTGTGTGTTTATTTTTTTTGTGTATTAATTATTCTGAAAAAGTAATGTAATGTCCATGTACGTCATCTTTGGGTCTCTACAGTTGGTATCAGAGTGAAGGTTTAGTTAAGCTTTGGAAACTACGATGTGAAAACTTTATTGAAATCCCAAGAGATATTTATAAGGTATGTCTAGGGATGTCTCTAAGGTTAACTATAAATATAGGTTATAATCCTAGAATTACTCTAACCATATTATAATTTAACCTAAGATGTTAGATATTGACGGTACTCCCCCTTTATTATGTTGTTTTCCCTAGCATGATTTTTTCCTCTCAAACTATTTCATTTGGGTTTTAGAAAATGGCTGGAAACAGGAAGATTCACGATAATGGAGGATATGATGTAAAATGGAATGATATTCATCATGAGAAACCAAATGAAACGGGATTTGGAAGTCCAACCATCGTTATTATGACTAATCATCAATCTCATAATATGATAAATAATCTCAAATTTGGTATGTTTCCCGACTCAGCTAATAAGCGAAAGATGGAGTTTCATGATGATCATTGAGGAAAGAAAGTTGAATTTCTCTCATGTAAATCATGTGGGAACAGGCATCAAGGAGAATGTTTAAAAGGAATTGGAAGATGCTTTGGGTGCGGAAAATAATGACACAAATCTAGTAAGTGCAAAGGAAAAGGTTCAGTTAACACCATGGAGAAGGATAATGGTATTTCTACGACATCAACAATGATTAGATGTTTTAAATGTAGAATGTATGGGAATTATGCAATCCAATTCCCTCAGGGAAAATCTCAGGAAGAGAATCAGCATGGTCATATGGGTAGTATTTATATGGATGATGATGAGGAGAATACAAATGATATATGAGATGAAAGAAGTGTTGAAGCTTGTTCAATGGTTTTAGAAGGTAGTGGAATGATTTATGTTTATCCAGAGTTATGTTGTATAGGTAATAGTACTATAGAATAAAGACACATCTAAGGATTGTTACACTATTTTTTTTCTATAGTATTTGAAATTATATGTTGAATGATACTAGAAACCATAAAAGGTTATTCATATATTTTTGGAAAGAAGATGATATGCGCATAATGAAGGGATAATGAGAAAATAATATATTTGATAGTATTCATGAGCTCGTGGCTAATAAAAGGACAAAGTGATATCATGATTTGAGTATATAGTTTTTTTTGTTTGGATTTTGGTATGTAGAAAGAGTTAACTTTTGACGGAATTCATGTTTTCACTAAGGTTCAATGGGTATTCATTTTTCAAGAGAATACATGATTAAGGTATTCACATGTTTGGAATGTGACCAAAAAGATATATCTAATATGGGGGATAAATGATGGTATTCACATGCTTGGTTGATGACATTTCTAGAAATCGTTTTCTTTATACTATAAGACTAGAAAGATTTATTTTCGAAAAGATTAAAGGTTGGAATGGATTAAGTTGGACATCAGATTGAATTGTTTAAGGCTAGAATTTTTTTTGATACTATTTCTGGAATGTAATAATAGTGTAGTTTTAGAACAAGGATAACCCATAGGATGGGCGACCACCCATCGCGTCGGACAAGACTGTGGGAATCGAACCCACAACTGAAGTGTGACAGGCCTTTATCGCATACCAATGGCCTACAGGAAGTCCTTGGTTAGTAGAAACTAGTTTTATTATATTAAGCAGTATGATATATGAAGTATAAGTCCATTTTAGGAACCATATACGATTGATCTCACTATATATGGACTTAAGTATATTTGATAACTTTTGATTACCTTATGTTTGAGACTGATGGAATGACCTATCATTCTATCGCATGATCTGCTAACACTTCATGGAAGACAAATTCAGCTTCATTTCTTTAAGAGATGAAGTGGAAATTGTTCAAGGTACAAACAATAGTGAGATTGTACCAAAATCAAGTAAGTATTTATTTTAATTCAAAAAAATATTCAACATTAGGGAAATGATCTTGGAAACAAAAAATGTTGTCCTAGTGCCCTCATATCTGATGAATCAGATGCTACCTTAGATCATCACAAATTTATGGCTTTGTGACTTTTGGATTTATCATAGCCATGTTCTCTACCACTCTCCATCAGAACATGATGGTTATATTTCTCTTCCATATCCATATTTTCACCTATATTCTCTTATGAAGAAACCCAATGATGAGTTACGTTGGGTATCCGTTATGTTTCTGTCGTTCCTTTTTAAAATGATGTTTTAGTATTCCTTTTTACAATGTGGGTTTCTATGAATGAAACTTTCAAGTAGAAAACCATTTATAATCCCAGCGAATTTTGAGGGCGAAATACATTTTAAGGGGGGTAGAATGTAACACCCCGAGATTTTATGAGAATTATTTTCTTTGATGTCTTTTGTTGTACGCTACACCAAGATTATCTTGCACTATACGCAACACCGTATTAGCTTGCAGTATAGGAAACACTATTCATGGCACTTGTTACACACTATTTCAAGTTCGTTTTGTGGAAATTATACTACGCAACATTAAGAATAGATTTTGTTTAACGTGTAAATGAAATAAGTTTTGATTATGTTATACGCAACACCAACTAGAGCTTTCACTACATGCATCCCTAACTTGGATTTCATTACACACAATCAAGACCTTCTTCGATAGCATGTGTAGTACGCAATAGCATGTTTCACTAAATGATATATTATTATAATATTATTATGAACTAACCATTATGAATAGTAATACTCACTTTTTAAAATTTTATAAATTTTATCTCTCGAAATGGACTTCATTTTTGAATTCTGAATATCGAAATTAGCCTACGGTGAATTTTTAGTATTTTTCTGAAAACATTCAATTTTTGATGAAAAGTGAAAACACTAGGTTACTATTTAAAAACCGACTTTTTATTGAAATAATTATTTATTTCATTTAAATTTATTTTAGGTCAAAATTGAAACATAATACCTATATAAGTTCAATGTAATTCATTTGATTTATTTTATAATAATTTTAGATATATAAAAAATTTTATTGAACTTTTCACCGTCTTTTACCCACCTCCTAGGAGAATTTGAAAATTTACATAAAACATAATTTTACCGCTTCTATGAGTGGAGTTTCGAAACTCCTAGAGACCCGGTTAATATCATGGAGTAAAATATGGTTCAATAAGATAAAAATAATTTTTTGTCAATAGTAACTTTTTGCTTTTATTTAACACGATTAAAAGTATATAGGGTAATTAAGGGTAAAAATGATATTATTATTACCCTAACACATGTCGTAATTCTATTGTATAAGTATAATTCGACCAAAAACAACATTAGGGATAAAATATTACCCTTTAGGTCCACTTGGATTAGATTAGGACACTTATTATTATTTTATTTAAGGAAGAGTTAAAATAGTTAAAATCAAAGTTTAATAACTAAAACATTTTTAATATAGAATTTTACATAAGATAAATTCCTCTATAAATATTCATTTTAAAGATAAAAATATTTCCTACATAATTGTATTTTATTTATAATTTTTAGACATTAAATAATTTAATTTATTTATGACACAATGATGATGTTGTAATTACCTTATTAATGAAATATTAACATAATTGATGTTATAAATACACAAATAAATGTAATTTTAGACTTTTTAGAAATTAAAATAATTTTATAGATTAATATGACATGTTATTATTTATTAAAGTAACTTTTTTAGAACTAATCCTGTTGTTATGATTTTCAAAAAAATCAATTACCAAATAGTGTCAAAATTCACCTAAAATAGTTTTTAAAACAAAAAATATATTATTAATTGTTATTATATTCCTAACAATATATGGTTCATAAAAATGACTTATATAAGGTTATATATACTAATAATTAACCACGTGGGGTTCTTTTGGATTGTTATAGTATGTTTATTAACCATATAGTGTAAGAAAACAAGAAGACACTGTAAAAGTTAAATTATTTAACTTAGAGTTAAATCTAAAAGATAAGGTTAAAATAGTAACCTAAACTTGTCTATAACATATTTTTTGAGAGGATTTAGACCCATAACCACATTATCATAAAACGAAATCAATTTGGAGCTATTATAAACCGAATGTGACTTTATTATAAAATAATATTTTATGTTTTTCCGAAGGTTCCCCTCTCCTCCCTTATAAAAAGGGCACACCTTACCTCTTCTATTCACACCCTTTTGAGCCTTTAAGCTCGTCCAACCCCTGCCCATTTCTCTTCTCCACTTCCCTAGAAAAATTCTGGAGGTTTTTTTCTTCCCAAAAGACCAACTCTACTTCCTTAAGAGGAAGCCTAAAGGAGGTGCGTCGAAGAAGAGGTAATCTTTTCTTCCGATTCTCTCAAGTTTCTTTCTTCTTCTACTTCTTCTTATTTAATTGTTTCATTATAAATTAATAACATCAGTATCAATAATATACTTATATATTATTATAAATATTAAACAACTGTATTTCATCTTCTATCCATCCTATGAAAAACGAAATCATCGCGCGTGCATACATACGAAATATCGTCTCCACGCCATGGTATAATCTGTTTTCGACTACCACCTTACTTGGATGGGTATAATGGTGTAAATAAATAACTATATATGATTATTTTAAAGTGATATTGATTCTAAAATATTATACATACACTTCAATACAATTCCACGATCATGGGAATGGTATCATCGCTCGTACATAAGTACGGACTACCGTCTCCACGACGCGATGAGATTCATTCTCCATGTTAACCATTCATGAATGATTATAAAGTATATATAATTAATAATAATTAAATATATGACATAATAATGATACTAAATTTATTTATGTCATCTACTTAGTTCCATTCAATTGAATAAGGAAACGAAAACAACGTTCATGCGTATGTACAGCCTACCGTCTCCATGAACGGTGTATTTCATTCCATTTATCGATCTATCATATATATATGTATATGCTGAATATTTATTATATATAAATCATTTTTTACATTCTTAAATTAATTAAATCATGATATAAGTAATAATATCAATAACAATAAGTCGAAACACGTACAATAAATGAAACGATTTTACCCAAAATGTTTCTTTAACAAGGAATTTACAAAATAACGGGTAATATAAAGTCGTAAGTGAACCATATATGATATCGTAACAATTAATATGATTCTGTAATAAGTCAATGAAATTATTTAAATCATTATAAAGGAGGTTCGGATACATACAAAGCATATCGGACCTAAGGTAAGGGATAACTTTTCCAATCTCGTTTTTATCTGAGATTGTTTATTCGTAAGTATTTACTGGGGTAATATTTATCATCCATATCCTTGTTTTCTAAAAATGGTTTCATGTATGTTTAAATTCCTTTTTAACCATATTTGACTTTTACTACATGGTGTGTAAGGAATATTTCTTTTACCATACGAGGTACTTTTTGACTTTTCCGCAAAAGTACGAGAAGAATGTTTTTTTAACTTATACGGAAGAACGGATTTTTACGATTTTATAATGCCTTATTTTCATGAAGCATACTCTACAAGATTTCATGACTATTTTCAAAAAAATCCTTTTGTTTTAAGATTTCATGACATTTTGTGAAATGAAAATGATTTTGAAGAAGAAAGGATATTTTCCTCAAGAATTCATTTCAAGTGTTTTATCAAAACCATTTTCCCTCGAAGATGACATTGTTCTCATATGTGTATGTATCAAGTATAATGTCACTATTATTTACATGGTTTCACTTTTCTTATGATGAAACGATATCCATTTGTTTTTTATGGATTATGTTATGATGGGATGATGTTTATGAAACCCATTTTATTCTTTAGGTTATGATGAATGATTTATGTTTATGTTGTGGAACACATAAGAAGGATTTCATTATGAGATTTATGGGACCTATATCTTACTCTAATTAATTGGGTAAAGATTTATATCTCATGAGATAGACATGGATGGAATGGTAAGTTAATTTGGTTCAGTGATACAGGACTGGAACGAGGAGTTAACTTGATTCAAAAAGGGACTTTGTCCACTAAGATGGCCTTGGCAGAAATTTCTTGGATACTATGGAAATCATATCATGTTCTTAATGGTTTTCCACAATGAAATGTGTTATTCCCATTATATTTTATCGCGATTGATGTTCCCTTATGATATATTCCTTATGTACTTACAAGATTTATGTCTTTGCTCAAGATTTTGATGATTTTAAGTTCAAGTTTTTGCATTCAAAAGTTTATGGGTTGTTTTATGTTCTCTATGTTTACCCTTACTGATCATTTGAGCTCAAACTTTTAATGTTTTATTTTCCCCGGGATATGAAGAAATGTTTTAGGTAAGAAAACCAAAAGGGTAAGATCTTTACGGGAGATGTTGAAGATCTTTCACCATGATTAGAAGATTACATTCTGAGTTTCCGAAGACACTAAAATATTACGGTTCTTATGTGTTTGTTTTTGTTATATATTAAGTATTATGCAAAAGTAATGTAATTTCCATGTACATCAGATTAGGGCCTCCACATTCACTATTCAATTGGATGTAAAAACAAGTCAATCTTTGGATAAATTTTACTTCTTAAAAACCAGTTTTGGTTGTGACAACGGGAATTATTTTTAAATAAATTACTAAAATTTCTGTGTTTGGAATATGGTAAAATTGATTCAATATTTGCAATCAAAATCTCAATATTATGTAATTAAGACTCCTGTTTTTTGACATTATGAATAATAACCATAGTAATTATCTTTAATTATCGTGATTAATTAGTAATCAGGTAGTTAAGGTTAATAAAATAATATCATAATAATATAAAATGACCCCAACATGTTTTTAAATACACTTTTTTCAGTCATGTCCAACCATGAAATTATTTTTGACAAACAGTAGGGCCCATGGAGTCACATGGGTGTGATAGTAACATTTATGACTTTACTTTTTAAAAAGAAGAGAAATATAACAAATGTTGGTATATCCTAAGTAAAAAAACTTCATTTTGTTTACATATATGATATCTTAAACTATAAATAGTCATTGGAAATCTTGAAAGATTTCCCACATCATGTTATTTTTTTTATAATTTTTAGATATTAAATAAATTTATTTATTTATGACACCATGATGATGTAGTGATTTCCTCATTAATGAACGATTTAAATAAAATAAAAAGATAAGGTAAAATCTAATACTTAAACTAGTATAAAGCCTATTGTATGGGTGTATTTATAACCCTTATCACTGTATCCTAAAAATATATCATTTTGGCACCTTTAAAATCCGAAAATCATTTTGTAACAAAGTAACATTTCAAGACATTCAAAAAGTGACCATCCTCCCTCTCATAAAAGGCCCCCACTGATACCCCCTTACCCACACCTCTCAAGACCTTGGATAATCCAAAATATTCTCATATTATCTCTCCACATCCCAATTTTACTTCTAGAAGCCTCACTTTGGGTAGAAGTCTTTCCAAGGAATCCTTTGGCTCAAATCAAAAAAAAAATACCCGATTTAGAGGTAATGTCTTCTCTTATGTTCTTTTGTTTTATTTTTCTTCTAAAACTCCTTAAAATCTTTTTTTCCTTTATTTTGTAACAAAACAAGTATCTACAATATACTATGATGTTTTTATGAGAATTATTGGAGCTACACTTACACTCACCTCTGTCTAATGGTAAACGAACCTATTGTTTCTGTGGGTGGAGAATTACTGCCTCAAGAAACGATGATTGTTCAATATTCTTTTAACACCTCTCATGGTGGCCATTATAATTGAACTATATTTATATATTATATATATTATATTTATTTCCTATAAATTCTTCTGTATTTTATATTTAAAACATGCCTTTATGCTTCACATTTTGTCAAAATGCGATAATTTCATATGAGGATGCATGGACTACCGCCCCCTAAAGTGATGTGACTCGTTCATGCCAAAAATAGAATTTATAAAGAATGTAATTAATGAAATTATGTTACCTATATAACATATATATTGTACTTTAATTATAATATATATATGTCTCATTTAGTTTTAATTCCTTTAATATGACAAATAATTGAAAGCAGCGTTCATTTGTACGTACGACATGCCGTCTCCATGAACGGTGTATTTCATTTTTTATCTCAAAATGTTATTTAATAGTATAAAATGAATATATACTAAATATATATGATATTTAAATCATTAATACCATTCTAGAGAAGATGTACTTATAACTACAAGGGAAATTCTTTTCAAACAAGTTCATTTTTGACTCATGTACCGAACATCAAAAAACGTATGATATGAACTCACATAATTAACTAATTATTATAACATGATAATGTGTGATATGAATTGAATAATAAAATTTAAATTAATTCCTTATTAAATTACAAATTGACCAAAGTTTATTATTCAGAAATATAAAGAAACGAACAAGACAAATCAGACTTGAGGTAAGGGGTTTTCTTATCTCACTTTTAATTCTGGGAGATTTTCATTGTTCACCACTTATTTATTTCATGTGGTGTATTTTGTACTGCCATTTGATATATATCATCAAGATTCTATTTTATATTCATGTTATTATGTGATTAATTTGGTTCTTATTATCTTTTGGTCATACAACTCGATTTATTACAACGAGGTAAGGGGTTTTTCTCTCGCTATTTATTCCCGTGAGATTCTTGCTATATTTGTCACTATCTCCTTTGAGTGGTTTATGTACATCCCATTATTCAAATATTTGTGTAATACACTTTCGGTCATGGGTATTTACATCACCATTGTATAGTCCTTCTTTCATGCGGTTTAAGTTTCGAAAGTTAGCCAAATCGGTAAGGAAACCTTTCACCCTCCTCTTTTTAAAAGACTTCTTTTTGTAATGTATTTTAATTCACATATTAATTTGTTGGGATAAGTTCTTATATATACTTATTGATGTATATTTTATGTCCAAGTGACAAGATACCATTTTCTCTCCCATCAAATCATTTTCTGAATTATAAATAGACGTTGTTAGGCTGTCGAATTTTTTAGGGAACTTCTTAACCCATTTTCAATTATTTGGGATAAACTTGTACTTCTTGAATATGTCATCCTATGAATATGTGTGAGTTACCTTTGATTTTTTCACACTTAATATCCAATTATATTGGGTGTATTCTTATTTTTCACAGATAATTATGTAATAGATTTATCCTTAATCAAAAGATACCATCTATATAAGGGATTTCGTCTCAATTTACATTCCATTGAGACTTAATTGTTGATGTGCGCAAATTCACTTTGATATGGTGTATATAATTTCCTTTGGAATATTATATCATGAATACCTTTATTCTAATGATATCATAATGTTTTGATTAAAGTTTTTTCCTCAATTATTTGTATTGAAGCATCTCATATTTGTTAGGAACTCCTTAACTAAAATATCCTCTTAATGATTTAATCTTCTAAATATTTCTTATTAATTTCCATGTTTCAAAATGGTTTTAAGGATTTATTTATATGGACATTACTATTTTAAAATATTAATTCATTTAAAATATTCAAAGTGGTATGGGACACTTTCATTCAAAAATCTCCTTATTAAATGTTCTAAATGGTTTTGAAAACGGTTTGATAAAGCATTGATTATGTCAATATATTGAGATGATATCTTGTGATTGAAATGTGGAAATGGTATGTTTCCTTTATGCATGTTTTTTGTGATAAGATTATGTTACAGTTCTTGGATATTGTTTATGAAGACGGGTGGTTCCGTGATAAACTAAGGGTGGGTGAGCCCGATATAGCTCTCCAATGCATTGGGTAACATGAAGGAGTGAAATGCTAATGTTTCTCTAAAGAGATTTAGGGAATATACTACGATGGGTATTCCAAACGTAATCGTGAGGGTTACTCCCTATGTAATAATGTTATAAATTCCTCAAGTTACCTTTATGTCTTATTATTTCTATGGTTATTTCACAAATCTTATGATTTCATGAGGTATGTTAAAAAGCTTATGTTATTTATATATTAATGATCTTATGTTTTCATTCTTTGTGTATCCCTTACTGAGCTTTTTATGCTCATCCCCAGTTTTTGAAATGTTTTTCACAGGGCATAAATTGGAATAGGGTCAAATATGGGATCAAGGAAATGTCATGTTGTCTAAAACATGGAAATATTCATGTTTTTTAGAGTTTTTATTTTGTGGAAAAAATGGAAACTGAGTAGATGTGTCTACTTTGAAATCAGTGAGATGTAATAATTATGTCCTAATTATCTAAAACTCTAAACCTGAAAAGATCCTCAATGTGAATTATTCATTTAATTCATGATTATGTAATGTTTTAAGGTCAGGTCCATATAGTTGGTATCAAAGGTCAGTTTAGATAACTTTAGAGGTTAGGGTACTCTTTAATTATAAGTGACATTACTATAATGGTTTGGATTTCAAAAAGAGTCATATTTTTTAGATAAAGTGAATTATTTTAAGATAACATGAAAAATTATATCATAGTATTATATGATTATTTTATTGATATAATCACACTGACCATTTTGGTTTTAGTAAATGGTTGGATCTATCAGGCACCAAAGTAACAGTGGATGTGAAGAAAACTGTGACGGTTTTCTTAACGAGAAACTAAATGATATGGGACCCACAATGAGAACAGTTGTGGTTATTCTCAACCAACTATCTGGAGTCATGACTGACCACATGAACCTTATTGATTTTTATAAGTCATCATATATGCGAGAAACAAATCCCTACGGATGTTCAGGTAATAATCATAATGGTAAGTGTGTTCAAAAACCTATGTATGAAAGATGTGGAAAGTAACACCTAGGAAAATGTTTCAAAGGGACAGAAAGATACTATAAATGTGGAAATGAAGGTAATAAAGCAAGAACCTGCCATGGAAAAAGGAAGCATCTAGTCGACTCTAGGAAAGGGAAAGAAGTACTTTCCGAGGGATCAATTGAATGTTTTAGATGTTTTGTGCAAGGTCATTATGAAAGCACATGTCCTACAAAGATGTTTTGGGAATGGAATCACCAGGATCTTACAAATATTCATTTACCAATACCTAATTCCATTCTGATTGAGGATGAGGAAAGTGACAGTGACCAATGAAATGTATGGATTATTTCTTAACATATGTTTTCTTATTATTGAATCTTAGGATATGATTCATGATTTTGTTTGTAGGAAAGAATTATTTCAGAATAATTTGAAAAGTAATGGTTAATGGATCATGAAGAATGTTGAATGAGTAAGAAGTCAATATATAAGGGATTCAAGATTTATGGTAGATTTTAGGATATTGAAATTCTTAAAATTATTAAGGCTCTTTTGATAATGGGATTACATTAGAAGACTTTTTATAGTATTTGTAACCCTGATGTTTGATATATGAAAAATTTATTCAAGGAATAATTATCTTTTCTTTTGTGGATATCATTATAAAGAACCATTTGGGTTTATATGATCCTTCAATTTGAGGCAATTGCCGATTAATACATTTTGGGATGAAAAATGAAAGTTATTAGATAAACTTTGTGGTTAAAATATGTTATGGTTATTTTTGTTGAATTTATCTCTTCTTGGGAATGTTATAAAATTGTGATATTTTTGAAAAGGGACAACACGTAAACTGTGTGACAACCCATCGCGTTGGACGAAGCTGCGGGAATTGAACCCACAACCAAAGTGCGACTGGTATTTATCACCTACCACTGGACTACGTGAAGTCCCTAGTTAGTGTGAATTATTCTTTTTAGTTAGATTATTTTATGAATTAAGAATAATTTGATTTTGGGTTATCTATGGAAAATATTCAACTATCATGGAGGATATGTGATTAGGTTAATTACTTTTCAACCTGAGACTTTAAGAGTAACTGATTTATTTGGAGATAAATGTTAAGATTTAACATGGAAGATGATGTGATTAAATCCTTCAGATATTTGGGTTTCAATCTTAGTTTGGATTACTTTGAAGAATTTTATGGATAGCTATTTATTGAATGGTATTTTATGAACTTTGGGTTTTGTTGGAAAAATTTTGGAGGTTAAGAGTAGTTTTTCTTTTTGTAAAAGATTATTCTTTTTACAAATTATCTAATATTGTACTAACCATTTTGGTCTTGGTTAAGGTCTAAAAGACATGATAAATATATAGTTCATCTTGTGTATATTATTTTATTCTTTCACAGTTGATTTTAGCGCTCTTAATGCGAACAAGTCATCCTGAATACTCATCGTTTGGAGGAAATATGAGTTTGAGTTAGAAATCTAGTAAAAGTTGAATGTCTATATGACAAGTAAGTATTTTTAATTTTGTTTTAGTTAAGCTCATAAAAAATTCCTTAATGAAAATTAACTTAAAACAAAAACTTTTTCTATTAACTTTTCCTACTAGGGAATCATATACTGTTTAACCCATCACAAGTTTGTGATTTTCTGGTGGTTAACTTTCTCCTAAACATGTTTTCTATCACTCTCCATCAGAACATGACCCATTGTTTTCTCCCCCATATCAATGTTTTCAGGGAATCCTTGTATGGGTTATCTCAGGGGACCATTTTACTTCTCTTTCTTTATTTTAAAGCAATAGTTTTATTGACACATTTTCCAATGTGGGGCTTTCAATGATGTTTCCAAGCCCAATTTTAAAATTGTGAGGACGCAATTCCCAAAATGGGGGAAGGATATAACATCCCATGTAAATAAAGAAAAAAACATTTTCATATTTATTAATATTTGTGACTAAAATGTTAATATTACTTTAAAGGGAATGCTATGTTCGATGGAGTACCCAATACGCAACAACGAGTTTCTTTGAAATCTTACGTTGCACACTAATAATATAATAATATTATTTTAAATGGTAGTTAACGCCTTGCCATTGTAATGGCAGGAATGAAAATATCTAACTAAAAAATAATTATATATGTTTGTTAAATATTTTAACAATTACCTAATAAATTATAGAGGCTTATAATGAAAATGAATCCATTTTTAAGAATAAATATTCTAATATTTTTTTAAAGGACAATTAATCGCCTTTTGATGGAGAAACTTTTTTAAAACTACTTTTTTGTCAATTTTATATGTTATATTTTACCAAATAAAATCCTTCTTTAGAATCAAGACATCAAATTGTACTTTGTGTAATTTTTTGTTATTTTTCCGATAAAGTTCATTTTTAATGAATAGTGAAAAATCATGTATTTTAATTCGAAACCTCTTTTTAATATAATTTATTTATATGGTTAGATTATATTTTTAATTTGTTTTAAAGTGTAATTAGAATATATTTTTTCCATTTAATTCAATGGTGTTAATTGGAATTAATTTTATTTTGAAATTGGACATAAAAAAGTGTTAATCTATTGATAGATATTGTTTCTTAAAAACACGCTATTTGTTTTGACAACCGAAATTAATTATAAAATTAATTAATGAAACTTATATGTTTTTATTTTTGTGAAATGGAAATCATTTTTTAATTTGGAATATCAAATTTACTTTGGATTAATTTTTGGTATATTTCTGATAAATGTTCATTTTAAATGAATAGTGAAAAATACTGTATTTTAATCCAAAACTGCTTTTTCATCTAATTTAATTATATAGTTATACTTTTCTTTTAATTTATTTTAAAGTATAATTGAATTTTGTTTTTATCACTTAATACAATTTTGTTCATTGTAAGTAATTTCACTATTCAATTGGATGTAAAAACAAGTCAATCTTTTGAAAAAATTTATTTCTTAAAAACTCATCTTTGGTTGTGACAACGAGAATTATTTTTAAATTAATTACTGAAATTTCTATGTTTGGAATTTGGTAAAATGGATTCAATATTTTTAATCATAATTTCCAAATTATGTAATTAAGACTCTTTTGTTTTTGGACATTATGAATAGTAATGACGGTAATTATCTTTAATTATCAAGATTAATTATTAATCAGGTAGTTACGGGTAATAAAATAATATCATAATAATATAAAATTACCCAAAAATGTGTCCAAATCCTCCTTTTTGAGTCATGGCAGACCATGGGACGATTTTTTCCAAACATGAGGGCCCATGGAGTCACATGGGTTTGATAGTGACATTTATGACTTTATTTTTTAAAAAGAAGAGAAATATAACAAATGTTTGTATATCCTAAGTAAAAAAAAATTAATTTTGTTTACATATATGATATCTTAGACTATAAATATTCATTTAAAAGCTAAAAATATTTCCTATATAATGGTATTTTTTTACAATTTTTAGACATTAAATAAATAAATTGTTTATGACATCATGATGATGCAGTGTTACCCCATTAATGAACGATTTAAATAAAATGAAAAGATAAGGAAAAATATAATACTTAAACTTGTCTAAAACCTATTGGATGGGTTTATTTAGAACCCTTATCACCTTATCCTCAAAATATATTGTTGCGGGACTTTTAAAATCTGGAAATCATTTTATAATAATGTAACATTTCAAGACTTTCCAAAAGTGACCCTCCTCCCTCTTATAAAAGGCCCTCACCTCTACCCCCTTACCCACACCTCTCAATACCTTGGATCATCCAAGATCTGCTAATATTCTCTCTCCACATACATATATTACTCCTAAAAGCCTCACTTTGGGAATAATTCTTTCCAAGGAAGCCTTTGGCTCAAATCAAAAAAGAGTTACCCGATTTAAAGGTAATGTATTCTCTTATGTTCTTTTGTTTTATTTTGCTTCACCGACCCCTTAAACTCTTTTTATTCATTTATTTTGTAACAAATACATTATCTTAATTATATTATTATTTTTTTATGAGAATTATTAAATCTACACTTACACAAACCTCCTTCTAATGGTTAAAGAACATATTGTTTCTATGGGTGGAGAATTACTGCCTCACGAAATGATGATTGTTCAATCTTCTTTTGACACCTATCATGGTGGTAATTATGATGGAACTATATTTATATATGATATATATTATATTTATGTCCTATAAATTCTTTGGTATTTTATATTTAAAATATAAATTTATGCTTTTCATGTTGTGGAAATGCGGTAATTTCATATGAGGAAGTGTGGACTACCGCCCACTCAAGTGATGTGACTCGTTCATGCCAAACATGGAATTTAGAAAGAATTTAATTAATGAAATTATGTTACCTATATAACATATATATTATATTGTAATTATTATATATATATATATGTCCCATTTAGTTTTAATTCCTTTAATATGACCAAGAAATGAATGTAGTGTCCATGCGTACGTACGGCCTACCGTCTCCATGAATGGTGCATTTCATTTTTAATCTCAAAATTTTATGGAATAGTATAAAATGAATATATACTAGATATATATGACATTTAAATCATTAATACCATTCTTTAGATGATATACTTATAACTACATGGGAAATTCTTTTCAAACAAGATCATTTTTGACTCATATACCGAACATCGACAAAACGTATGATATGAACTCACATAATTAACTAATTATTATATCATGATAAAATATGATATGAATTAAATAAAAACCTTTAAAGGAAGTCCTTAAGAAATTATAAATTGACCAAAGTTTATTATTCAAGAATATAAAGAAATGAACAAGACAAGTCGGACTTGAGGTAACAGGATTTCTTATCTCACATTTAATTCCTGGTGATTTCCATTGTTAGCCCCTTATTTATTTCATGTGGTGTATTGTATACTAACATTTGATATATATTATCATGATTCTATTTATATTCATGGTATTATGTGATTCATTTGGGGCTTATTATCTTTTTTCATACGACACAATTTATTACAAAGAGGTAAGGGGTTTTTATCTCCCTATTTATTCCCGTGAGATTCATGCTATATTTGTCCCTATCTCCTTTTAGTGGTGTATGTACTACCCATTATTATACTATTTGTAAAATACACTTTCAGTCATGGTTATTTACATCAACATTGTATATTCCCTCTTTCATGGGGTGTACCTTTCGAAAGTTACCCAAATCGGTAAGGGAACCTTTCACCCTCCTCTTTTTAAAAGACTTGTTTTTGTTATGTCTTTTAATTCACATATTATTTTTTTGTTATAAGTTATTCTATATCCTTATTGATTTATATTTTATGTACAAGTGATGATATACCATTTTCTTTTTGTTATGTCTTTCAACTGAGATTTTAGTTGTCCTTAGAAGATCTTAAATTTCTGTTAGTTCTAAATTTTAATTATTAAAGTGGATAATAGACCAAAAGGTTTTTTGACAAAAAGTACACCTTTTTTAAATGGTAATAATTATGGTCAGTGTAAAATCAAGATGAAAATTTTTATATAATGTATGGGATTTAAAATATGGTCTGTTGTTGAGGATAATTATGAGTTACCTAAGACTTCTAGAAAAGATTTGTCTTATTTAAAAATGATTTCCTATAATAATAATTTCAAAGACATGGATTCATTGTATTATTATTTAGGATATGAGGAATATAATAGAATCTATTCTTGTAAAACTGCATTTGAAATTTGGGACACACTAGTTATTTCTCATGAAGGAAAAAACAAATGTTAAAGAAAAAACATATATTATTAAATAAGATAATTTTAAAATGAAACCTAGTGAACTATTCTCATAGATGTATCATATGTATAATAAAATTGTAAACACTATGATCTCACATGGAAATAAACTGTCTCATAAAGACCAAATCATGAGACTGCTAAGAGTCCTTCAAAAAAGATAGGGAGACATATGTGTTTAAATTAGAGAATCATTTGAAATCAACAAAATTTCAATCCAGGAATTGATTGGTAAGATGATGGTGTATGGAGAAGAACTAAAAGTCAACCAATAGAAAGATTATAAGACTAAAAGAAAGATATTTTTCACCAAGACTACTACATCCAAACATATATAAAATGAAAAGATAGTGGATGAAATTTTGAGTTTCTGTGAGTCTCCTCTAGAAGGTGATAAAGAGATGGCCCGCCTTTCCTAAACATTCAAGAAATTTTATAGAAAGAAGAATTTTTACATAAATCCTATCCATAAAGGGAATTATGAGGCAAATGTAAACTATAATAGATATTGGAATAATTATGATAGCACAAATGAAATTACATTTTATGAATGAAAAATAAAATCACACATGAAAACCGACTATCCAAAGTTGAAATTAAAATAAAGAAATATGATGAAAAGGACCGAAGGTAAAAGAAATAAATTAATTCAAATTGGATTGATTATATAGGAAACTCCCTTTATTCTGATTCATCGCATGAGGAACAATATGATTGATCCAACATGTGGTTTTTGAGTAATGTCTAATGAGGTACCTATTGATTCTAATGTTTTGTTTGTGATTAATTCTTAAAATTTTGAAAAGGAACAAATGGATGATGATATGACTAAGGAAGAGATGTTAGAATATTGTAGTATAATAAAATATCATTTTAAAAAACATAAGGTTAAATAAAAAGTTATTAAGAGATATCAAGCTTTAACTACAAATATTAAAACTAGTTTATTTGTTGATAAATTGAACAATGCTCAATTTTTTAAGGGAATACTAAAAATAAAATTTATATTGAAAAAATAAAGAAATAATTTGAAAATTTTACCAATTTTAGAGAAAATATTTCTCAGATTTTATGAAGACAATTTGCTCTAAAATTTGTTACTGGTATAGGATAACAACCTGGATGAAGAAGAGTAGTAAAGAGCACATTTTTTCCAAAGTCCTAATCTAAAGATTTTATTACTAGTTATTTTTATAAAGTAATGAACAATGTGTTTATTTTAGTAATATTAAATTCTATTTAAAAGAGGTATGTTAAAAAATGTGGGTTCCTAAAACCCTGATTACTAACACTTCTAGATTCAATTAAATCTAGGTGCCAAAATCATTTCATTTATGAATTATACTTTCTAGGAAAATTATTGGAAGACTTCCTATAAAATTCTATGGTACATGTATATTTGTTTTTCAAGGTATATGAAAGAAGATTATTGTATCTTTAAGATCCTAATAAAGTATAATGGTGTTCATGTAACCTTTGTTGATAGTGCTAAAATAAAAATTATCGGCCTTGGCCAAATTGGTAAAAACAATTCTTTTTTAATGTCCAATATAATGTTTGTTGAAGGTCTGAAATAAAGCTTTCTTAGAATCTAGTAATTATTTTAGGATGGTTTTCATGTTAAATTTGAGAATAATGAATTTTATTTTTTTTATTCTAAAGATTGATTTTTTTTACTGCTTTATAAAATGAAAATGTTTATATTGTTGATCATAATTCTTTAATTTCTCAAAATGTTTTCTATTTGAGTGCTCTTCATAAAGAATCTTGGATTTGGTTCTGAAGACTAGGATTTTGTAAAATTCACTCACTCAGGAATATTACTAGAAAATGTTTATTCAAGGATCTATGAAAACTATAGTTCCCAAATGACAGATTTTGTAACCCCTATCAAATAGGGAAGTGACACAGGATTTCATTTAATTTAATGAATGATGTTTTAACCTCTAAACATCTTGAGTTAGTTCATATGGATTTATTTGTACCATATAGACTTTCAAGTATAAATAGAAATTATTTTGATTATGTATTAGTATATGAATTTTCTAGTAATAGTTGGGTTTTTCTCTAGATCAAAAAAGTGAATCTTATTATTACTTTACTAGTTATGATAGAACTTTAGAAAACTTAAGTTGACTAAGGATTAATACCCTAATAAGTGATCATGGTCGTGAGTTTTAAAATCAAGACATTGAATCATTTTGATCACAAAATGTCTATAGTAATAACTTCTCTTCTCTATGGACACCTCACCAGAATGGAGTTGTTTACAGAAGGAATATAAGACATCAATAGATTTCTTAGACCATGCTAAATTAATATGACTTGACTATCAATTTTTGGGTAGTAGCTATATAAATATCATGTTACATAACCAATAGTGTTTTAATTAGACCTATCCTAAGGAAGACCCTTACAAAATTTAGAATAATATGAATCCTAAGGTTAATTAATTTAGAATTTTTAATTATAAACATTTTATTATTAACACTAAGGATTGTGTGGAAAAATTTTCCACCAAAAGTGATGAAGGGATTCTCCTAGGTTATTCAACCTCCAAAAAAGCCTATATATTTTTTAATAAAAGTACCAAGACTGTGACAGAGTCTTTTCACATAAAATTAATGATATAGATCCATGTGAGCCTAAGAACAATTTATAAAGCCTTAAAAATGATCTATAAACTCTAAAACTAAATATACAACCTAGTATTTTTTCCATAAATGGTCTGAAAAATCATCTAGTTCTGAGGAATTTCCAAAACTACCAGAACCAGAACCTGTAAAAGAACCTGAAGTAACCATCCCTACGTCTTCTAGAGTTGTTTGAACCCTTGAGTAATATCCTTTATATGTTATATTTGGATACCTGGAAAGATGTACATAGACTATAGTTTCTGTAACACCCCAAGATTTCATAGTAAGTTATCTCTTCAAAATAATTCAATAACTTGTGCTACATGCAACATTGAGTTCGACTGCACCATGACTTACGAAACTATCCATTCAAAAAGAAGTTATGAATAGTATTATCAAAATTTCAAAATTTTATATACTCTATATAATTTTAGAATCCTTATTATGTGTTTCTTATACATAATATAAGAAAAAATTCATTTTTTTCAGATAAAAGAAGTATTTTTTAAAAAATGCAATTTTACCGCATTTTAATGGAGAACCCTTTTTAAAATCCAATATTTGGCACTTTTATATATTATATTTGACAAAATATACTTCTTATTTAAAATAGGGACATAAAAATTTAGTTTGGATAAATTTTTGGTGTTTTTCTGATAACTTTCATATTTTGCAGAATAGTGAAAAATACTAAATTTTAATTGAAAAAAACTTTCTTAATAAAAATAATTTATAGTGTTAAATTATATATTTGAATGGTATTAAATTATAATTAGATTATATTTTTATCTTTTAATCAAATTTTTTTCATTGGAAGTAACTTTACATTTAAATTGGTTATAAAAACATATCAATCTTCTGATAGTTTTTACTTCTCAAAAACCCACTTTCTGGTATTAACAATGGGAGTTAATTTTAAATTAATAAATTCAAATTCTATGTTTGTAATTATTTAAAATAGACATAATTTTTTAATTTAAAATATCAAAATGAGCTTAGGGTGAATTTTTGGTTTTTTCTTAAAACAATCAATTTTTATTGAATGGTGAAAAACACTTTGTTATTATTTATAACCGACTTTTATTTAAATAATAATTATATGTTTTTTAAATTTATTTTAAAGTAAAAATATATACTTCATTCCTATATTAGTCCAATTTGATTCATTGATTCATTTTATAATAACTTTAGATATATAAAATTTTATTGAACTTGTTAACGTCTTTTACCCACCTTCTAGGCACATTTGAAAATTTGTATAAAATGTAAGTTTACCACTTCTGTGAATTGAATTTAAAAAATCCTAGTGACTTGGTTGAAATCATTATCTAAAATTGTTTTCAATAAGATGAAACTAATTTTTGTTGAGTAGTAACTTTTGACTTTTATTTACCACGGTTAAAAGTTAATAGGGTAATTAAAGGTAAATAAATGATATTATAATTACCTTAACACATGTATTAATTTTATTGGATAAGTTTATTTAGACCAAAATCAACCATAGGCATAAAATATGATCCTTTTTGTCCACTTGGATTAGATTGGAATATTTATTTTTATTTTATTTAAATAATTGTTAAAAGTGTTTAATTAAAATTATAATAACTAAAAAAATATAATAGAGGGTTATACATAATATAATTTCAACAAAAAATATTAATTATAAATTTAAAAATATTTCCTAAAACATGGAATTTTTTTATAATTTTTACACAATAATTAATTAAATTTATTTATGACACAATGATGATGTAGTAATTACCTTATTAATAAAAGCCTAAGATAATTGATTTTATAAATATTAAAATAAATGTAAATTGATACTTTTGATGCATTTCAAGAATTTTCTAGTTTAATATGACTTTTTAGGGTTGATTTATTAAATTTTATTCTAATTGATGAAGTTCTTATTACTTTCACAAAAACCAAATACTAAATAGTATCAAAATTGAAGAAAAAAAACTGAGTTTTTAAAACAAATACTATATAATAAAATGATATAATAATACTAAAAATATGTAGTTCATCCAAATAACTTATATAATAATATATATTTCATTAATTAACCACTCGATGTTATCATGAAATTTTATAGTAACTTTATTAACCATGTAATATAAAAATAGTAGGAGACATGGTAAATGTTAAACTATTTAACAAAGAGTTAAATCTAAAAGATAAGGTTAGTATGGTGACCTAAACTTTTCTAAAACATATTTTTTGAGAGGGGTTCTACCCATAACCACCTTATACTCAAATTAAATCCATTTGGATCCATTAGAAATCGAAAATAATATTATAATAAAATAATATTTCAAGATTTTCCTAAACTGCCCCTCACCTCTCTTATAAAAGGGAACATCCCCTTCTCTCAAATTAACACCTCCTAATCCATTTGGATAAGCTAACCCCAACTCAAATATACTCCCAACTACCCTAAATTTAACCTATATTCCTTACTTTGATTAGAAATCCAACCCAAGGAGCTCTTTTGATCATATAAAAAGGATGCACTTGAAGAAGATGTAATTATTTCATCACCTATTTCAAAGTTCTTTTCTTCTTCCACTTCCTCTTTATATGTTGATTCAATAAAAAAATAATGACTTTAGTACTTTATAAATGTTGTGATGTTATTATAAATATGGTAAAACCATATTCACTATTATATTTATCCTATGAATTACTAAGTCACCATACGTGCTTACGTACAGCTTACTGTCTCCACATCATGGTGTAGTTTGTTATTTAACAATTCATTATTTGGATGGGTATAATAATGATTATAATTGATTTAAATAATAAATATAACATTTTAATTTTTCTTATAATTAATATACCATCCAATTACATACCATTTTATCATTAATTAAATGATATCGTTGCTCATACGTACATATGGCTTATCATCTCCATGACGCGATGAGATTCATTTCCACATTCACTATTCAATGATGATTCTAAAAATACATATTATTAATAAGTATGTAATATATGAAATAATAATTCCAATAGAACATATATATATATATATATATCATTCACTTACGTCCATTCAATATGATTTGAAAAAAGAAACAACGTTTATGCATACGTACGGCCTACCATCTCTATAAACTGTGTTTTAAATTTCATATATCTATCTATTATACATATTTATATTGTAAATATATATTATATATAAATAATTTTTTATATTATAGAAGTATTTAAATCATGATCTAAATTATACGATCAATAATAAAAAGTTAAAACATATATGATAAAGAAAAAGTTTATTACCCGAAATGTTAATTTAACATGGAAATAATTATTGAATGGGTAGTATAAAGTCATAAATGAATCATGTATGATTTAATAAATATTAATATGGTTATTTTATAATATAATACCATAATATTGTCATTATACAATAGTTTAAATGTACCCTCGACTAAAGGAAATTACAAGGTAAGGGTTAATTTCTCAATCTCGTTACTATCTGATATTGTTTATGTGTAAGTATTTTCTAGGAAATATTTATTATACATGTCCATGTATCATAAAATACATTCCAAAATGATTTTTTAAGGTACTCTTTAACTAAAACACTATTTTAAATTTTTTAAATTTTTATTCTTCTAAATCATTCTCATTAATGTCTATGTTTTCAAAATGGTGTTAAGGATTTATTTATATGGTCATGAATGTTTAAAAACTTTAATTCCTTTAAAAGGTTTTAAAGATGTATGAGACAATTTGATTCAAAAATATCTTTTAAAATTCTTCATTTATAATTTCTGAGACTTTTAAATGATTTCATGAAAAGAAATATATTTTTCTCAAAGGGCCATACTGATTATTTTCAATTATGTTAACATCATTTTTGGATATTATTCTTGATTGAGGTTGATTTATTATTAATACAATCTTCAATATTGTATTTAATGAGTTATGATATGTTTGACTATGAATGCACTATTTTTATACCATTCATGGTTTATGGTTGACGTATTGACATAACATATGCTAGTTTTAATATGAATATTTATGTTATGCTTCAACATTTTTATATGAGGAATGCAGTGGACTTAGTAAGTGACTGGTGGGGACCTCTATAGACCCTTGATGCATCGTTAGGTCACATGAGACAAATTAGTGTCTTGGAACAAGGCCTTGACAAAAAAAGTTATTTGTTATCATGGCACGAGGCCTTTACTAGGTGGTAATGATGTCCAACATTAGGCATTCCCTCATTATGAAATTAATTATCACATGTGATTATTCAACTAGTAGAATATCCATGGTCATGTTTATATGGTAATGTTTGATTTATTTTCTCCATATTATGTTCATTTTTATGTTTAAAAAGATGTTGTTTTTATTACACATCTTTCCTTAAAAGTTTATAGCTTCCGCTAAATTATTTACCCTTACTGGGCATCAAATCTCACCCCTTTCCTAAGGTTTATTTTCTTAGGATTCCAAGAAGTGAATTATGTTTGATATATAGGGTAAATTTAGGGGAATAATGGTATTAATAATGGATTATTTATGTTGTTATTTTTTTAATGTGTATTTTAACTTTCATGTATGTAATCTATATTCCAAGACTTCTAAACTGAACGGTACTTCGGTACATGATTCCTTGTAATTGTGTCAATGTATTAAATTAATGCACCGGCTCTAGGATTCTAGATTCAGGGCGTTACAGTTCGTATTAAAGAAAGTTTAGAAAAAACCTTGGAGATAGATTTAGATAAACCCTGATTTTGAAATATTACCCTAAGATAGACTTTGAGTATTAGTATATAATAACTTCTTAGAATTTTGTTAATGTAGAGATTTTGTGAATTTTCCAGGAAATACATCCCTATCTACATACAAGCAGGTAGAGGCGGCTCTGGACCAGATGTACCTAGGAGTGAAAACTCTAACAAGGAGTTTTGGGCTTGACCTGGGGTATCCAGGTACATGATAATGGGATTTCCTGCACTTTTGGTTACGAAACTCCCATCGGATATGCTTATGATAATTCACATTTTATTTACAAACCATTATAAAATATTTATGAGTAAATACATCCTTAGAGAAAACATTTTTTATGACTAAGGATTATATAATTAAACTATTTAATTTATGTTAGGTATTTTACAAGTTTGAAATTAAGCATTGTGATTAAAAAGTAACCTAGTGTATTCCATTGTTTAGAAATTGTGCCTAGTATAAGTAATGAGAACTCCAGCAATACGTATGATCCAAATAGTAAGAAGCATCATGGTATTAATTCATCATTTAGAAGATAAATAATTTCCCACATGTTCTCATCATATGAAAAAATAGTATCATGTGTTAATAAGATAAGTAAAGAATTCTCGGAGATGTATTGATTTTAAGTGAATCTAGAGAATAAGAGGATGGTAGAGAGAAAAATGGATAAAGGGAATAATGGAAAGAAGGAATTTCCCATATGTGATAACTGTGGATAGAATCACCCTGGTATATGCTTGAAAGGAATGGGATTTTGTTATAAATGTGGAAAACAAAGACACCATGGTTGTGATTTCAAGGGTAAGAAAAAGGTTTCCAATGTATAATGATTTATCTACAAAGATTTGGGACACTACGTGAATCAATGTCCTAAACATCAGAGTATACCGCAAAGGATGCTATTGGATAATAATAAAGTTATGATACTACTACAGATGAAGAGGAATGACTAGTGTTCTTATATTATTAATAAAGAATTATGTCATTTGAGCGTTATATCAACGATGTACTGGTTATAAAAATTATGGAGTATATAAGGATTGTACTGTAGTAATATTTCATTAAGAATTTGAGATTATATTGTTCTAAGAATAGTTACCCAATAGCAAGTTAATATTTTTGAAAAATACATGGTTGAAGGAAAGATAAACCTTAATATCGTTCTGATATTAAGGTAGTGATTTTGGTATAATATATTATTTATTTGGATAAATTATATTTGATATTCTTGACAAATTTGAAAATAATTAAATGTTTTTTATTCCATTATTGTTGGAATTTACAAAAGTTTTGGATTTAAGGAGTATATTTAGTATTCTATTAGAAATAAGGGAGAATAAATGTAATCAATAAGGTTTTATGGTAATTTAGGTTGTTAACATGTTTTAAAAGAATACATTATTAAGGTATTCACATGTTATTACATGGAAAAAAAAGATCTTCATTGTGTTTACCTTCCTTATAAATTTTGGACTGTAAGTTTGGACAGAAGTATTTTGGATAAATATAAAGGTAGTAATGGATTAATTTTGACATTGGATACTATTATTAATGTTAAATCATTTCATATTATTATTTTAGGATTGTTATAAAAAGAACAACTCGAAGGTCGGGAGACAAACTGTCGCGTCCGGCAAGGTCGCGAGACTTGAACCTGCAACTGAAGGACGACAAGGGTGCATCACCTACCACTAGCCTATGTGATGTCTGGGTTTATATAATTTATTTTTTCAAAATATTCTGACAAATGAATTATAAATTCCTTATTTTTGGAACCCTATACGATTAGGATAAATAAAATATTTTTGAATTTTGTTATCTTTTAGAGTGAAAGATGAGTTTGTTATAGGAATTAGTTGAAAGATGAAACTCTACTTGTCAAGTATATGTTTTCCTCTTATTCTATGAATAAATTAAATATTAAACTTTAGGGAAGGAATCTTGAAACCAAAAATGTGTTATCCTAATACCTTATGTTTTTTTGAACTGATTATATTTTAAATCAACATAGATTGATGGTTTTAAGGACCTAAATTTTACATTTCTTTGTGAATGATGACCTCAATCACTCCCTAAAAATATTTACATTTTTCCTCCAATTATGTGTCTCTAATTTCCTCCAATGTTCTCTTAATAGAGATCATAATTTGGTAGTGACTATTTTATTTTCCTTTCCCTCTTATTAAGACTAAATTTTATTAACCCAATTTCTGATGTGAGTTTTCCAAAAAGGTATTTTTCTATTTTTAACCTTTTATTTTTGAAAAAAAAAATCAAATTTCAAGGAAACAATTTATTGAAGGGGGGATAATGTAACACCCCCTGATTTCATATCATGTTATCTCTTCAAAGTAATTCAATAACTTACGCTACATGCAACACCGAGTTCAAGCACACTACGACTTACCAAACTAGCCATTCAAAAAGCGGTTAGGAATAGTTTAAATGAATTTTGAATTTTATATACTATATATAATTTTATTATCCATAATATGTGTTGCTTAGACATAATATAATAACAAATACATTTTTTCAGATAAAAGAAGTACTTTTCAAAAAATGCATTTTTACAGCTTTTTAATGGAAAACCTATTTTCAAATCCAATATTTAGCACTTTTATGTATTCTATTGTATAAAATAAACTTATTATTTTGAAGCGAGACTTAAAAATTTAGTTTGGATAATTTTATGGTGTTTTTCTGATAACATTCATATTTTGATGAATAGTGAAAAAATACTAAATTTTCATTCAAAAAAACTTTTTTTAATAAAAATAATTTATAGTGTTAAATTTTACATTTGAGTGGTTTTGAAATATAATTATATTATATTTTTATCGTTTAATTTAATGTTGTTCATTGGAAGTAATTTTACATTTAAATCAGACATAAACACATATCATTCTTTTGATAGTTTTTACTTCTCAAAAACATCCTTTTTGGTTTTGACAACAAAAATTAATTTTAAATTAATTAGTGAAAATTATATGTTTTTTATTTGGTAAAATAGACATTGTTTTTGAATTTTTAATATCAAAATTATTTTAGGGTGATTTTTTTGTATTTTTCGAAAAACCTTTAATTTTTAATGAATAGTGAAAAACACTTCATTATTGTTTAAAACCGAATTTTATTTAAATAATTATTATTTTTTAATTAAATTTATTTTAAAGTAAAAATAGTAAAATAATACCTATATTATCCCTATTCAATTCATTGGATTCATTTTATAATAAGATTAGATATATAAAATTTTATTGAACTTTTTAATGTCTTTTACCCACCTTCTCGGCACATTTGCAAATTTGCATAAAACATAATTTTAACACTTCTGTGAAATGAATTTCCAAAATCTAAGAGAAAATGATGACATCATTAAGTAAAATTTGGTTCAATAAGATGAAAATAATTTTTTGTGAATTGTATCTTTTGACTTTTACTTACCACGGTTAAAAGTAAATAGGGTAATTAAAGGTAAAAAATGATATTATAATTACTCTAACACATGTCTTAATTCTATTGGATAATTGTATTTTGATAAAAATAAACCTTAGGAATAAAATATGATCCTTTTTGTCCACTTGGTTTAGATTAGGACATTTATTATTATTTTATTTAAAAAAGAGTAAAAAGTGTTAGAATCAAATATTAAAAACTAAAACATTTTTAATATAGGGTTACACATAAGATAAATTCAATTATAAATTTTCATTAAAATTTTAAAAATATTTCCTACAACATGGTATTTTATTTATAATTTTTATACATTAAATTATTAAATTTATTTATGACACAATGATGATGCAATAATTACCTTATTAATGAAAGATTAAGATAATTAATATTATAAATGTTAAAATAAATGTAAATTGAGACTTATGATGCATTAAATGAATTTCATTGGTTAATATGACATGTTATGGTTGATTAAATAAATTTTATTCTAAGTGATGAGGTTGTTATTACTTTCCCAAAAACCAAATACTAAATAGTGTCGAAATTGACATAAATGAGTTTTTAAAATAAATACTATATTATTAAATGATATAATAATACTAAAAATATAATATTCTACCAAAGGACTTATATAATAATATATATTTCATTAATAAACTACTTTAGGTTCTATTTTCATTTTATAGTAATTTTATTAATCATATAATATAAAAATAAAAGAAGACATTGTAAATGTTTAACTGTTTAAACAAGAGTTAAATCTAAAAGAAAAGATTAATATGGTGAACTAAAACTGTCTAAACCTATTGGTTGAGAGTTTTTTGACCCATAACCATCTTAGCCTATAATTAAATCCATTGGTATCCATTAGAAACCTAAAATTATTTCATGATAAAATAAAATTTGAAGCTTTTCTCAAAGTGACCCTCACCTCTCTTATAAAAGGGCACTTCCCCTTCTCTCAAATTCACACCTCCAAAGACATTTGTCTGGTCTAAATCATGATAAAATATATTCCCAACTACACTCACTTCATCCTAGAGGCCTTAATTTGATCATAAATCCAACCTAAGGATCCCTTTTAATCAAATCAAAAGAAATCACCCAAAGAAGAGATAATTATTTCATCACCTCTTTCAAAGTTCTTTTCTTCTTCCACTTACAATTTATTTATTGATTCAATACCAAAATAATAACACCAATAACATATAAATACTATGATGTTATTATAAATATTTTACAACCATATTCTTCATTCTATCCATCCTATTAATGACAAATTCATCATACATGCGTACATACGGCTTACCATCTCCACATCGTGGTGTAGTTTGTTATTCAACACCTCATTATTTGGATGGGTATAATAATGAGTATAATTGATCTAAATAATAAATATTACATGTTAATGTTTATTTATATTTAATATACCATCCAATTCCATAAAATATTACCACTAAGGAAATGATATCATTGCTCATGCTTACGTATAGCTTCCGTCTCCACGATGCAGTGAGATTCATTTCCATGTTCATCATTCAATGATGATTATAAAAATACATATTATTAATAAGTACGTAATATTTGACATAATAATTCTATTATAAATATATTTGTGTGTGTGTTTTTGTTTTTTTTTTTTACATTTATATCATTCACTTACTTCTATTCAATACGATTTGAAAACAGAAATAGCGTTTATGCGTACGTACGACCTACTGTCTCTATAAATATTGTTTTCCATTTCATATATCTATCTATTACACATATTTATATTCTAAATACATATTATACATAAATCATGTTTTATTTTCTATAAGTATTTAAATCATGTTCTAAATTATACGATCAAGAATAACAAGTTAAAACATGTTTGATAAAGAAAGTGATTATTACCCGAAATGTTAATTTAACATGGAAATCATTATTAAATGGGTAGTATAAAGTAATAAATTAATCATGTATGATAAAATTAATATTAATATGGTTATTTTATAATTTAATAATATACTATTTTCATTATACAGAAGGTTAATCGTACCCTCGACTAAAGCAACGTACAAGGTAATGGTTAATTCCTCAATCTCATTATTATCTGAGAAAGTTTATGTGTAAGTATTTTTTGGGAAATATTTATTGTACATGTCCATTTTTATTAAAATACATTTCAAAATTATTTTTTAGGGTAATTTTTAACTAAAACACCATTTTAAAATTTTAAATATTTATTCTTCTACATCTTTTTCATTAAATTCCATGTTTTCAAAATGGTTTTAAGGATTTATATATATAGACATTAATGTTTTAAAAAGTTAATTCCTTTAAAACATTTCCAAGTGGTATGAGAAACTTTCAATAAAAAATATATATTAAACATCTTCCTTCCTAAATTGTGATACTTTTAAATGATTTCATTAAAAAAAGATATTTCTCTCCCAAAGGTTATGCTGATTACTTTCAACTTTATCAACATTCTTTTTGGATATTATTATTGATTGATGTTTATTTATTATAAATACAATATTAAATATTTACTCTAATGATTTATGATATTTTCTACTTTTAATGTTCTATTTTTATACCATTCATGGTTTATGGTTGAATTATTTCGATTTTTTATTCTAGTTTTAATATGAATTTTTATGTTATGTTTCAAAATTTTCATATGAGGAATGAAATAGACTTAGTATGTGATGGGTGGGGCCCGTTATATCCCCCAAAATCATTGGTAGGTCACATGAGACAAATTGGTGTCTTGGAACAAGTCTTTGAAAAAAAAAATTTGTAGACTTGGCATAAAGCCTTGACTATGTGGTAATGATGTCCAGTGTTAGGCATTCCCACACTATGAAATTAATTATTACATGTGATTACTCAACTAGTAGAATATCCATGTGCATGTTTTATGGTAATTTTTGATTTATTTTCTCCATATTATGTTCTTTTTTATGTTTAAAATGCTGTTGTTTTTATTACACATCTTTTCTTAAAATTTTATAGCTTACACTAAATTATTAACCCTAACTTACCATCTAAGCTCACCCCTTTATTATGTTTTATTTTCCCAGGATTCTAGGAAGTGTATTATGTTTGATACGTAGGGTTAATCTAGGGGAATAATGTAATTATCAATGGATTATTTATGTTTTTTTATGTTTGAATTTGTAATGTAACATTCATGTATGTAATCTATCTTCAAAGACTTCTATATTGATCGGTCCTACCAGACTTGATTCCTTGGAATCATGCCAATATATTAAAATAATACACTAGCTCTAGGCTTATGGGGTTGGGATATTACAGTATCTCATATAAATTAGGTTAAACATAAAGCATTCTTGTCTCATCTTTAACCAAATAACATCCATCATTCAATTAATGATGAATTTTGGGTAATGGATATGCAAGAAGAGTTAAATTAGTTTTAAAGATCTAAAGTATGGGAACATTTTAGTAGACTAAAGGACACCTTGCCTACAAAAACTACATTGGTGTTCTGAAACAAGTTAGATAAATTAGGAACAATATTATGTAACAAGGCTATACTAGTTGCACAAATTTACAGTCAAGAAGAAGGAATAGACTTTGAAGAGACCTTTTCTACTATACATACACATGAATACATTAGAATAATTCTAGCTTATATAACTCATCTATATTTCAAGCTTTATAAAATAGATTTCAAAATTTATTTCTTAAATGGGCATATAGTTGAGTATTTTTTTTGAAAAATCCCCTATTATTCAAAATCCTCATTTTCCAGATAGAGTTTTCAAATTAACTAATGATTTTTATGGTTTTAAGAAAGTTCCAAGAGCATGTTATGATAAGTTATACATGTTTCTCATTCCTAAATGTTTTCCAAAAGATATAGTTGATCTTTCTCTTTTTATAAAATAAATTTCAAAAGATGGTTTCCTTGTTTAAATTTATGATAATGATGTAATTTTTGGATCTTCAAAAAATACATTATATACGGATTTTCCTATAATGATGAAAAATTAATTTGAAATGAGATTAATGGGTGAAGTAAAATTATTTCTTTATTTTAAGATTTTTTAAAATAAATAAGGAATAATTTTAAATCAAACTAAGTATATAAGGGATATTCTAAAATATTTTTTGTCTTGGATATCATGAAAAGTAGTGACACTCGTATGAGTACCACCTATAGGTTGGATCATGATAAAGTTATAAAACTAGTAGACCAAACCAGTTATAGAGGTATGATTGGAAGTCATCTCTACTTTTCTATTAGCTAACCTAATATTTTGTTTAGTGTATACATGTGTTCTCATTTTCAAGATAATCCAAAATGAGTGACATCTTATAGTTTTAAATACAATTTTAAAATAACTCAAATTTAGTACCAATTTAGGATTGCTTTACCCAAAATTATATGAATTTTATTTAGTTAGGTATTTGAATGTTTATTTCAATGGATGTAAGTTTAATATAAAAACCACCTCTAGAACATTTCACTTCTTATTAAAGTGATTAGTATCTTGCTGTATTTAGAAACAAAATTTTGATTCACTATCTACTATTGAAGATAAATAAATATCTATATGTAGATATTGTGCACAAATTTTGTGGATGAAGCACACATTACAAGACTATGGATATCAATTCTGACATGTCCCTATAAACTATGATAATATAAGTTCTATTAATATTTAAATTAATCCAATATCATATTATATAACAAAACATATTGATGGAAGACCTCACCTTTTGAGAGATCATTTTCAAAATAGAGATATCAGACCTCAATACATTGTTACAAAACATCAATTTGTTGATATATTCACTAATTATTTGAATTATAAGAGAATGAATAATGTAAAACATGAATTAGGTATGATCAAAAGTTCAATTTTCAGAGACTCACCACTGGTTATGTCTCTCTATTATGTATGTCTTATTGTTGGTTATGACTCACTATTTGGTATGACTCACTATTGGGTATGTCTCACTATTGGGTATGTCTCACTATTGGACTTCTCACTATTGGACATGTCACTATTGGAATTATCATCTCTAGGCTTCTCACCATGGGACTTCTCACCATCGGAATTCATACTGTTTGTTTGTCTCGCTATTATGATGTTTCTTTACATTGTCAAAAAATATTAATTCATAGTTTTGAACCACCAATTTTTTATGCATAGTTTATTTTAAATTTATAACTTGATTTTGAATTTATCATGATTCCCGATTTTGATTTACCAGATCCCTCAAAAAACCAAATGTTTTATATGGAAATTTTTAGTTTCAATGCACCTTTTTCCTAAAACCATTTTCTCTTGATTATTTTAGTCATTATCTTCCCAAATTTTGGACCATCCTTGCACCTTCACTAAATATTGTCAAGCCGATCTATATAGCCATAGTGAAGTGACCTTTAGAATATTCTCTAGATAATCCACACTCTGAAAAGAAGAAGAAATGGGAACTGAGTCGTTATATACTTGTCAGACTAGTTAACCCCAAGATTTCAAATAATTTTGTTCTACCTAAAAAGGAAGTCGAATCAGAATGGATTCTTAAGAGAAGATCCTTAGTGATGAATGTTATATAGAACCAACGATGGATGGATTGGTTATCTTTAAATAATAGTCCTTTTTATAATATTATGGTGTATGAGTTCTATCATTATTTTGATTTAGGTATTCAATAAGAAGAAGAACACTATGTAGGAACTTTAGTTAAAGATCATAGAATTTCCTTTTCTTCAAAAAAAAGTTGGTTGAGTTCTTGAAATTCCCACATGAAGTTATTTTTAATGATAATAAAAGAACCATCCTTGATAATGGTGGTAATTTCATTTATAGAGAATCTCTTATTGATTTATCTAAAAATGGAACAATTATAAGGATAGATTATTTAGAGATATGTGGAGAGTAGATACTAATTTTCAAATTTATCCATTACTTTGTATGCACATGGAAGGGTAAATTTTCTACTCTAAGGAATCAAGATGTGTATTTTCATTGTTTTATGAAAAAGGAAAAAATATAAACCCTTAAAAATATCTCATGCTTTATATATCATAAATCATTAATACAACCTCTGGATCAAAATTCGTAATTTATCTTAAGATTATTTTGGCTATGTTGAAAGCTAAAAGGAGTGTTGATGAAAATGAAGATTCAATTATGGACAGGGCTGGTTTTTGTATTACAAGTATAATTTTTTAAAGAATTAAGATCAAATAGAACCCATTGAAAAATAAGTGGTTAGTTGATAGTGAGAAACTGTATGATGAGTTTAATCATGTAGAATACCTATCTATGCTAAGATATCCTGTTGATCCTAGTCTAGAGCTTGAAGAAATTGTAGAATATTCTAATGAGAAAGAATAAGTATCTATTGGTCTGAAATAAGAATAGGAATGTCTAGTAGATGAGGTTAGGGACCCTAACCTATCTCCTAGTTCCCCATCTATCACTTATGGATCTCCAAGTACTCCTTGGACTCTTCCCAAAATAGAACAGTTTGTAAAAATTGATTAGGTAGAGACTGAATAATCTTGAGAAGATCAGTTCAAAATTAGTTCCAAATTAGATAAAGATAATGGTGATTAAGTAGATAAAGAATGAATTGAAAATGATGATGAAGATTATGATTATTATTATTATTATAATGATGAAGGATCAGATCATTATGTGTCTAGTAAGAAAATTAGAATACAAGATGTTGATATTCCTCAAGAACTTCTAACATATATTGGTGGTTATGTTTATAGATCATAGGAAATGACCAGTAATATATATGAGATGGATATTTTTACTGGAAAAGCGGGATATGAATCTATAGAGGAGGGTAAATGCCCATGTCATGATATTAATTAAGTAGATGTTTATGTTGATGGAAACTATATATCTATTACTAAAGATTAGATAGAGTTAGATCAAGTTATATTTGAGGAGATGATAATTATCACTACTATTGAGCATCATGTGGATGAAAATATGGATGTATAGACATTAGCTCAGATTATTGACGTTCATAGATCATTCGAGACACATGATGATGTAATGTTGAGAGATGTGGCTGATTTCGGTGAGCCTTCCATTGATGACCACCTAGAGGGTGCAACTTTTTTAAACAGAGAATAGTTAAGACTTATATTTTTGTATTTGATATTGTAGTATTTACAGTTATTTTTTCTTCAATGTCTAACTATCCTTCTAGGTATTAGAAATTTGTTTTGAACTGATGTCATAGGAATGGGTTTTTTTCCTTGGCAGTAACCCAAGAATGGTGAACCTTCGATTTGAGAATAGAGATATCATGAAGGATCAATGGTTTATGAAATTTATGTTAATAGTTTATTATAAAGGTTTAATTATGTTAGAAAACATTATCTTATATTCTAGCCTATTCCCCTTGATGTACTTTCCAAGTGTGTCCTGTATGTTTTCATAGAAAAGAGGGTTGCATATTTTGGTAGGTTTTTTAGAAATCAATAACCACTTATTACTAAGTTTAGTAAACAAGATGCCTGATATTTATTTGAGTTAGTAATTCACCACATTAAACCAAATATAATGGATCATATTCAATAAGCAAGAATTAAAAATAAAAGACTTTGTAGTGAGATGGAGCCTTTGAGATCTGTTGTGGAAGGGGTGCAGTCTATTTTTTCATCAAGAATGGATGCTTTGTTGGAGGGTGTTGATAATATTTCCTTAGTGGATCCTATTTCAAGTTCCCATCATCCACCTATCTTTGAGGTTATGTTTCTTCTATTAATGTTCAAATAAGATCTTAGGGTTTTTTCAGCTAGTTCTTCAAGTTTTGTTTCATATCATCCTTTGGAGACCTTAAGTAGAATAAGTTCTAACAGTGATCATTATCTCATGTTCATTACATAATATATTGTGGATATGAAGTTTGATTGAGATAATAAAACCAATACAATCAATTAGTATCTGTCTATGATTTACTCCAATAATGAGCTTAATTCTCACTTTATTTTTTTGGCATAAAATGTGAGGATGACTCTAGTGAACCGAGACTTTAACGAAAAAGTTGATTACTTTAAAGTCTTGCCTCATCTGTTGAATATTTTTATGGAAGACAATATTGAATTATTTAGTTTAATAGAGAAATGTGGATACAATATAATGGAATTCACATATCTCATGAAACTATTTCTTCATGTTCGTGGGACTATTGTTGTATCTCACGAAGGCATCCCAGTGACTTCCCACCTAACTCATTTTATGACTACCCTAGATTATTTCTAGCCTAGAGGAGCCAAATACTCTCTTTCACCTTCTCTATCTAAGTTCTAATAGTTTTCTCTATCTCCTAGGTAGGTACGATAGAACCAATAGCCAACTCTCATTCGAGAACCTCAAACTCCTTCAGATATTTTAATTTTTCCTCCATTTATCTATTTAGTACCCTCGACACTCCTCTAGTTGCATCAGAGCAGGATTCTAAGAACTCTGCCTCATTCAAGGAAAATAGAAAGGAAATTCTAGATACATCTAATGATTCTGAGAAGAAGCATTTGTTGGACTTAATGTATTTTTTTGGATTATTTTATTTCACATTTTGTTTAACCCTTTTGAGATAAATTTTTATTGAATTTATTCATAAAAATTATAATTCTATTCTGAAATATATTTCTCTTTAATTTAATGTTTTATTCTTATTAGGTTAATTTTTTTATTGTCTTTTTCACTTTTTGATCATCCCAAAATGGTGATAAGATTCTTTTTAATTTACATTTATCATTTTTCTTCTCCTTCTTTTCCATTGATACCATACTTCTATTTTTTCCCTTTGATACTAACTATTACACATTTTTTCTTTGACTCTTTCTCTATATTTGATACTATATGTCCAAAAATATCAGGATTTACCTTTTCATTCCATGAATATAAAATTTTATTATTTTTTATCATCTAAAATGGGGATATTTTTTCACTCTTTTTAATACTCACAAAATCATGATTATTATAATATTTAAGGAGTTTCAGTTTTTCTGTTAGAATTTTATATTATGAGACAGATTTTAAAATTTTTCCTAAGTATGACTCATCTCCAAGAAGAAGTTCTGTCAAGTATAAGTCTCACTATCAGCAATGATTCATCATTGAGATGGAAATTTGAAAAAGTATGAGACACCACCAGTGATGTCTCACCAACACAAAGTATCACAGTCACCTAGAGATATTGTCATGGAATCCATACTTCCATAATAAATAATTGACAAATTGTTGGGATGACACCCCGCCAGCATGACACACTATCAGCATAAAATACTACCAAGAAAGTGTCACAATTCCAAGAACACATTACTCCAATGTCTCACCTGAAGACTCTAAGTCACCTCCAAAATCTATGTCACTACCATATTTAGACACATCCATTGTCACTAAATCACATAATTGTGGTAGAGTTATTGTGTGACCTTTTTTATTTTTGTACACCCATGAAAATTGTGTAACAGGACCTCTATGGTCTAGACTGTTGGTACACTATTATAAAATTTGATCCAGGTAGTGTATCAAAAGATTATTTTATATAAAGTGTTAAGTAGAAGGATATTTCCAAGTGTATAGGATTAAGTCTCATCTTGAGACTAAATCTATTGTCTTCAAATTTTCATTGTTCATTTTGTTTGATTGATTCATTTATATTATGTCTATTAAAATTTAATCTATTATTACCTTAAAGAAAAACTCATACATTGATAGTTTGTTTTAATTTGAATTTATATTTGAATGTTATTTAGTAAATTGACTTGAAATGGAAAAATAATATCGTAAATATTTTAACCAAGACCCCATTAATCTTTGATAACTCTTTTAAAAGTTCAATTCTTATATCCAACTGTTATTTTAACTAGTTGTGTTATTTTATTTAAATTGGAAAATTTTATTTAAATCCATTTTAAAAATAAATTTTTATGAGGTAATCAATTCACCAACCTCTTGAGATACTAAATTACATAGACAATAAACATTTTCATACAACATAAAACATGATATTGTAGACATAAGTTAAGGGTAACTCCTACAACCATGATTATAAGGTTGGAAAAGTCCCATGGTGGATTAGGTTCGCTCCCTAACCCCTAACATAATATATCATGAGATATAATGTTGTTCACAAATAATTATAGGGCTATATAATTTTAATCCCAACAATTATATAAATGAAAATCATGTATATTTGTTCCACCTGATGAAAATAAACAAGACAAAAATTATAAGCAAGATCAAAACCATGAGAAGGAAAAGGTATTCCTAATTTTTATTCAAGGAATGATTAAAGGATAAGTCAAAAGGATTCCTTGGAGAAGAAGGAATTAAACCATATGGGATATTATTAATTAAAAAATATACATATTTCTTGACACTAATTTTAAATATAAAAAATTCATGAGATTTATCTAGGAGAAGAATGAATATATTTGTACCACTTGGGTGAATCATTGTGAAATAAGTAAAGGATATTTTTAAAGAATGAAATAACTTATTACATTCCATTAAACCGGAATATAAATAAGTTCTTTCTACATGAAATAATTATTTTTTATATTTTATCCATGGTTTAAATAAATTTTATTTGGGTGATACTCGATAGGGGAAACAAAATAGAAAAGTTCCATTAAACTGGGTTTACATAAAAGTGAAAATTTTAAAAGGAACTAAAAACTTGTATAACCACAAAAATTGAAGGTATATTTAAATAAGTATATATTTAAAGCATATATATATATATATATGAAAATTATAAAAGTTAAATGATAATAATTTTGAAAAAATAGAGAAAAATAAAGAGATCTTGTAACTAATAATTCATAAGATCCCTTACAACTTGAGTAACATTTAAATAAAAACACTTAAAAGAGACAGGGAATTAAATGAAACTTCAAATATTTTTAAAAAAAATTAATGATATAATATAACAAATATGAAGCATATACACTATATAAATGTGAATTGGTTTATAAAAAAATGTTTCAATGAATGGAATTTGAGATAAAAAAGATTACAACTTAATAAAAATTATAATAAAACCCTTTGAAATAGATATATATTTAATTTACTACAAAAATAACATGAATAAAGTAAATATGTGATATAAAAACCAATTTTTAGTATTCACACAATTTATAATAAACTAGGATCATAAAAATAAAATGTGTCTCAAGGAAATATGTTTTGAAACGAAACGTGTACCTTATTCCAAATTCATTCTATAAACAAGACTAAGAACATAAATAATAAAATTAAATTTATAAAATATATTTTTTGTAACCTTATTCTTATTTATTAAATTTAATATTTATCATTTATTATCATATTCCATTTATTTATTATATCTTTTTTTCTAACATCGGTTACTTGAGGTTGTTTGGTAAATCTTTTGTATCTATTTATATAGTTTGACCATTATAAAATTAACTATAGTATTGTTTCATAATGTAAAGAATATTAATATTTTTATGGAAAAAATTATATATATTAATACATTTCTATCTCTATCTGTGATAGTGGGTCATTAAAAATGGAACTCATTTCTCGTGGATGTGATAGTTCGCACGTACACATGATTAATGTTTCCATTTATCGAAAAATGAGGGAGAGAAAAGGTATATGATAATTTAAAATTTAAGAAAAATATTTAAACAATATATATTATATTTATTCATATATTACATCCTTTTTATCATCCATTAATATTAATTATGAAAAATGGAAGACGTCACTTTGTGGAGGCGGTAGTTCATGCAATGCACTGACAACGCTTGGGTTTTTCTTAGTGAATGGAAAGGAATAAATAATTTTTATTACATTAATATAATAACATATTAATATAATAATTTTTCTTATTTCATTATATTTTTATGGAAATAATATATTTAGAAGATAAATATTAAGGATAAAAGGCTATGAAGAAGGTAATACTTACATTAGAGCCATGATATTCTCTTTGAGATTTCCTTGGAAGTGAAGGCCTCAAAATAACTTCTAGAGATAATGGGATTAAATATGAAAAAATAAAATTTAGGATATTTATTTTTGAAATATTTTCAATTTAAATTTGAATGGGAAGTGAAATAATGGAGGGGTAGTGATCCCAATTTTTAATTGAAGAAATAATCAATTTTGGGAATACTATTTACACTTCCAAGATATCATTACACTATTACAAGGTCAATGACTCCCAAATTTCAATTTAATTGAGTGTTTTGTGATATTGGGTTGATAAATCCTCATTAAATAATTTCCAATCATGTTTCAATTGTTTTACCATATGTTTTTACATTTTCACCTTTTGATTTTTAAATTGGTAACTATTTTTTACCTAAGTGATTTATATTTTATTTAAAAAAATTAAATTAAATGATATCAAAAAAATATTTTTTTAAAATAAATTTAATCTAATTAAATTTTTTAAATATGATAATATCACCTTTAATACTAAAGTATTTAATATATAAAAAAATATTTTTGTAGAAAAATAACTTTTAACCATAATGGGTTCTTAATAATATATTATATTTATTAACAACTGAATAAGTGCTAATATAATGATATATAGGTCTAAAAACATTTTAGAATCGTGGTCAAAATTATATAAATTTATTTGATAAGATAAAATTTACATGATGCAAATAAAACATTTCATTAAAAAATGATTCACAATTTTCATGGTAATTAACTTCAATATTACTAATATTATATTTGTGAAAAAAATGAAATTTAACTTGTTAACTAATATTAAAATTTTGAAAAAAAATTGGAAATAAATTTTATTATATTTAATTCATAAAATCGATAAATACTAACTTTCTAATACAATTTCATAAAAATAATTTTTAGTGTGAAATATTACTTGAGTTTCAAAAATGACTGACATGTGTTTTATAAATTAAACATAGTATTTTAAAATTATTTATATTACTCATTAATTATATTTTTTTTGTATATAAAAAATTTATATTGAACATTTACATCATTCTTGCATTATAAAATTGATATTTTTTAACATAAATAATATTTTTATTATTCCCATAAAAATCAATTATTTCATAAAAATATAAAAAATTCATGGGATGTTAATTTTGATATAATGAATTCTAAAATGAAGTTTATTTTACAAAATTAGAATTTTAAAATTTATATATTTGAATTTTAAATTTAAAACATAAAATATAAATACAACTCCTTTTATGGAAAAAAAATTGTTTTTAACATTTTGTGTTCTTAATATTATTACATATCGATTTTAAGTTTAAGTGATGTTAATATGTTAACTCATATATAATAATATTTTAAAACTATAAATTTAATTAATTAGAAAAAAATATAAAACACTTAATAAAACAGTTATTTAATAATAAAATTACTTTTCTATAAAATAAATTTTGAAAAATAAGATTAATTAATTATTAATATTCTAAAATTAAATTTTTACTAATTTATTTATATTGAAATATTTATTTCACTTGTATATATACAAAAAATCATATTTTAATAATAATAATATTTTGATATTAAATTTTTATTTCATTATGAGTTATATTATTGTAAATTTACCATTTAATGATACCCTACTTTAGTATGCCTATAAGATATATAACTAAAGACGGTTATTTAGTGAGAATTTTAAATTGGCAAGAATTTAAATGGTCACATGTGAAATGGATATATTTATATACAATATATGTATACTTATTAAACTTATTCCATTCAAACTTATCATTTCGAAAGTTTTCATTTTCAATCTCAGAACATGCTTTCTCCTTTCAAGGAATTATTATTATTATTTTTGAAATTTAAGACCTTGTTTAGAGAATAATACTCATACATTAAATAATAAAAAATCACACCCATCAATAATCAAATATTAATTATTTTTAAATAATATAGAAAATTAATGGCTCCTAAAACCTAGGGTGTTACATTCTCCCCACCTTAGATAAATTGAATCCTTTTAATTTTAATTATTACCGACTAATGAAAATATTTGAGTGTGCCTTTTAGATAAACATGAATTGTGATATAATATCTAGATTCATATTAACCTTAAAATAATAGGAAATTTATGTTTTTCCTTATAATAATATTGTCCCTAATATTGAGTTTTCTCCAACCATTTTTTCCAAGATTATATTGTTATTCAGTATTCAGACTCAGGTTATATAATTTTCTTATAAAGGGTGTTATTTATCATCATTAAATATAATATCATAGGTTTATATAAAATATTATCTCTTTATTCCAAATAATTTTTTCATTTAAGTTGAGGGAAGTAATCCATTTAAAAAATCTCATTAAATTTATCAAGGAATCATAGTAATATTAAAATAGGACACTTTCTCATAAAATTTGGGATATAATAATCATACAACAAGAATTTTTATTAATAATTCAATATACGGATATTGAGGTGACAATTTGTTGTCATTATAAAATATTTTATATACCAGGGTGTGGTTTGATGAATATAAAAATATAATGCACCCAGATCTTGAGTAGATAATTACAGTTCCTCACTCCACATCATTTTCTGAAATCACTTCTATAGTTGTGATTTCATAGGCTTTCTCTTGTTCACTTCGACATGGAAGTTAATTATTATTTTCATACTTGTTATATTTTATATTAGGTCATTGAATCGTATAATTCTCATGTTTTACACACTAAAGGTATTTGACCATTATTTTTTCTTTGGGAAGCATAGTTTCTACTCCAATCATACTAACCGGCCTCTTCATATTCCAAAGGAAGATTGATTCTTTATGACCCTATCTTCCATAATTAAATAATCTATCGGTCCCCTTGAAGAAAATACCTTAGTGATTTTTCACACATTTTTTATGAGATGGAAATTGAGCCTTCTTTAATTTATTATCTAATTTATATAAACATTAATGATACTCCATCTATCTTTTCATTGGTGTACTCTATCAAGAACCAGCCTGGATACATTGGTACCCTGATACCCAAAAAGAAAACGACATGGAATGAAGGTAATTACTGGTCCCTATAGGTTGGTTAATAGTACCTAGTATCATACAAGATAAAAGAGGGAATAAATTAGCCACAAATAGCAGAAGATAAAGATATAAGTCAGTATCCTTAATACTCCAAAAAGAGAGAGTACCAGAAACCAAATAGGTATATCAAAACCCAAAACATAACATCATCAATTTACATAAAATATTACAAGATAAACTCAACATCCCAAAGGGAACATTACTCTAATCCCAGAAGATCAAGAACATCTACCTCCTCCAAGAGGTGCTTTCCCTTTTGTCAAAACTAGTATCATGAAATTTATAAATTCCCAAATAAAAATGTGGGGTGTGAGATAAAAATATTAGTAGGGTCTCACCATGTTTTTCATAATATATTACATAATAAACCAAATAATCCTTTCAATTTAAATAAATAAATTCATGGAATTACATTTTCATATTTAAACAAAACATCCTTTCATTAAAAAAATATTGAAAAAAAATTCAAACATTGTATCAAATAAACATTTAATATAAAAAAGTATATATAAATTAGTCATAATGAATAAAAATGTTCAATAAATAAATTCTATATATATATAAATGATCACAATAAGAACCATGGTCATCTACTCTTTGGTACGATATTTTTTATTCCAAATATCCTTACACAAGTCATAATAGAAATCACGTCAATATGTGTAAGCATGTCCTTCAATATCAACATCAAGATCCTCCCAGATCAAGACATGGGATGGGTTAGAAATATACATCTAAAGTTGTGATACATGAAACACATTATGTATCATCATCAACTTTTTTGGAAGTTCTAAAAACTAAGACACCTTCCCCTCCTACTCAACAACCTTGAAATGTCTAAAAAAGGAGAAGTAATCTTCCCTTGCCTCCCAATCCATCAATGACCTAAACATGGTGAAACTTTCAAGAAAACTTGGTCACTAGTGAAAAACTCCAACAGTCATGATAATGATCATCATAAGATTTTTACTGATTCTATGTTGTCAACGTAATCTGATGAATCAACTAAATCTATTCTAACTTCCTTTGATCCAAGCTTAGTGTAACAAAGGGACTTTCACCGATCTCTAAGAAACATTGTGGAAATGTATAAGGCCACACATACTAGGATATAAAAGGATCCATTCTAATCCTAGATTGGTAACTATTGTTATAAGAAAAATCAAATAGTCCCAAATTCTCATCCCAATCTCCACCATAATCTAAAACAAATTCATTAAGCAAATCCTCAAGTATCTATATAGCCCTCGTTATCTGGCCATCCATCTTTAAATGATATTCCATACTCAAATGATCCTAAGATACAATCTCCTCTTAAAGGCCTCCCCAAAAACAAGAGGTAAAATGGGGATCTCTATTAGATACTATAGAAGATGGATCTCTATACAAACAAACAATATATTTTAAATAAATATTTCCTAGCTCCTCAATTTTGGTTGTTTCATGAATGGGTATGAAGTGATCCAATTTGGTCAGCCAATCGATCATAAACCATATCACATTCCTCTTTAAAAGGGTACATGGAAAACCTTCCACAAAGTTAATTGAAATCTCATACCACTTCCAAGTCAGCACTAGGTGTAGGTGGAGAAAACTTGAAGGTCTCGAACGATCATCCATAACATATTGGAAAGTATAATGATGAGAGACAAAATAATAAATTTCATGTCTCTTACCTAGACACCAGAATCATCATTGCATATCAAAAATCATCTTTTTAGTTCAAATGTGTACAACCCATTTGGAATTATTCCAATCTCCCATCACATTCTTTCTAACATATAATGACTTAAAAATATGACTTCAAAAAAATAGAATACACTCCATGGATAAATACCACCCATTAATGATCTCTCTACTATAAAGAAAATCTCTAATTCTTTAGAAATTATCATCAAGATATTGATCCTAAAGAATCAACCCAATAAGAAAATAGTTCAACTAACAATATCCAAGAAAACTTGTTCTGTTATTTGAAAGTCTCTTATATTCAATTGAGTAAAAATATCCATCAAGTTCCACTATTTTATATGATTCTTTCATAGCTTGGGTAATAATTTTTCTAATCAATCGATCAAAATAACATTACCTTTACCCAAGGTATAGGAAATGTCTAAATTGAAACACTTTAGGTACTCAACCCATAACCTCTGATGGATTTTTAAATATTTTTCAGAAAAGATATTATTCAAGCTCTTGTTGTCTAAAAACATGGTAAGACTCTCTAAATAGGTAGTTCCATCAACTCGTAAGTACCTGTATCATAGTAGTGAGTTCAAGTTCATGGGTTGGATAATTATTCTTTGGTGGCCTAAGCTTCTGAGATCCATAGGATACCACATGATCACCCTTCATAAGAACATAGATAAAACCTTGACCTAATGCATCCTAGAAGAACATATAGTCCTTATCGGACATTTTAAAAGTCATCACTAGTGAAGAAGTCAAAATATACTTCAAATAAACAAAATAACATTCGAATTTATCATCCCAAATTAACTTCACCCCCTTCCAACTTAGAGAAATCTTTTATCAATTATTGATAACACACCACTAAACCCTAGAAGCTCTGAATTTTAAAAACATTTCATAGTTAATCCCATTTCATAACAACTTTTAACATCTTAGGATAAACTAAGATACAATGTTCTGAGACCACGTGTTCCAAGAAATTCACTTCCCAATTCCATAAATTGCATTTCAATGGATTATCATAAAGTTATTGACTTTTCAAAAATTCCACAACTACTCTCAAATGATGTATATGATCCTCCTTGGACATAGAGTAAACTAGAATTTTTATCCCAAAATAACACCATGAAAATATCAGGATACTCATTGAAGACCTTTTTCATCAATTCCATAAGTAATAAAGTATCATTAGTTTGACCAAATGGCAGGACAAGGTACTCATAATGGTCATAACTCTCCAGAAGGTAGTTTTTTGAATTTTAAATTATTTTATTCCCAATTTGTGATAACCATATTGAAGATCAATCTTCAAGAACCACTTCACCCATTTCAACTGGTCAAATAGATCCTAAATCCCTGGAAATTGATACTTGTTATTTATTATAACTTGGTTAAGTTCTTGGTAATCAACATATAGGATAAGTATTCAATTATATATCATATAAAAGGGAAAAAGGATTCGCCCAAGCTGAAACACATAGGAGTATAAACCCTTTTTTTAATAGATCATCCATTTGTGTCTTCAAATCTTTCATTTCAATAGGTTTCATATAGTAATAAGTTATAGATAACTACTGAGTATCTGGTACTAAATCAATAGAAAACTCTACATACCTTACGAGTGGAAATTAGAGAAGTAGTAAGGGAAAACATAGGGAAATTCTATGAAAATTGAGGGAGATAATTGATCATGGATTCTCACTCTTGATCAAAAGAGAACACTAAGATCACTTTCCCTAACTCTGTAAAATAAGGTTCATATCTACTTAACCTCAGGTCACATTATCCCCAAACAGTATGACATATCCCATCAGTTATAATAAAGGATACCCATAGAAGATAGGGGTTAGTTTAGGATTTTTTATTAATAAGAAGATCCATCCTTAAAATGATATCAAGTGGTTTCATTTCGAGAAATAGATAATTATATGTAATCTAAATTTCTAAAAAAGATAAAATGCAATCAAGAAAATGAAGACTAAGATCTCTCTGCGTTCTGAGGGGTGTAGTAATATCCATCACATAAGGTAAAATATTTTTTGGAAGATTTGGTATGTTTAAAATACAATTTTAAATAAATTAAGGAGTTTAACTAGTATCAAATAGAGCATTCATTAAATATGAATTTGTAGTGGTGGTACACCTCACAGTCACTAGACTTGTATCAGCTCCCTCTGGAGACTCATCCACTATGTGGTGAATATTTTTTCAAAATGTTTGTGGTTGGAACCCCTTTTTCTTGAATAATAATATTTCACCACATCACTTTTTGTGTTGATGAGGTTTTTCCACTATGTGAGTGGAAAAGATATAACAAAACATAAGAAAGTTTCCAAAACGTCTCTATAAACAGCTGATATTGGGTGCCTTGGGGTAAACCTATTACAAAATCTCATGCTTTCCACACTTGGAAAAATCCAAAGGGCCTATATCAAGAACAAAAATAGGTCTAGAAGAACCATACTATCAAGAACCACCATGAAACTCATCACACTTTCGATTTATTTTAAATCAACTCATAGAACAATCACTAGGAGAGAAAGGAACTCCCATAAACCTTGAATTACTATCCATATCAATCACAACCATCAATGACCTATCCATAACATCATCATAAGAATAGAGATTCAGAAATAAAGCATAAGAAAGAATATTATATTAAAGGACCATCTTAGTTCATTGGGCATCCATCTTCTCATTCGATATAATCTCAAGTGAAAACTTCACAAGCTCTAAAAAGTGGTTTTCATACTCTTTCATGGTCCTCTCAGCATGTTCGAGTTTAAAAAAAATCCATATCCATGTCTATAATAATAGAATATCCAAGTAAATAACCAATTAAAATAACCCTAAATTCATTTCAATTTAAACCCTTTCACTTCTTTACTATAACTATCGAGTCCCGTCATCTCGTGTTCGGTCCTTCAAACATAAAGGTGGAACATTTCACCATAATTTATTTAGGTGTTTTGATGAATTCAAGAAAATATATATATATATATATATATATATATATATTCCACAACTAATCCTCACCATGTTGAGGATATTTTGATCCATAGAAAATTGGTGGCTTCTAGATAAGTAACTCATAAGCACGATTCTGAGATTCATCCCTTTGAGGTTCCATAACTAGAACCTGAATGGTAACAGTTTTAGTTTCCAATCCTAGAGCTTGGATAGTACACACAATAATATCAATGATATTTTGTCCATGGGGGGATTCACTACTGTGGTTTACCATAAGATTCCTCCTAGGTTCTATTCACATATCTTCTTAGAAACATGATGTTACACAGCATCAAAAAACAATATTAAAGTCATCTGAAGATTACTCAGATCAACAAATCAAATAATAGAAATAGGGAAATTAATCCCACCAGATGATGTAAGAAGATTTTTATTTAAACCTATTCATATAAAAATCATGGAAAATACTAGAAATATATCAGATTATTCCTCAAGACACCTTTCCCAAACCACCCATGGTGACTTATGTCTTGCTATGATGAGAGCTGGCTAAGAACATTCTTTTAACTACATCATATCTCCCGATAATATACTCCAAACTATATAATGATATCATGAAATGATACTAAAAATTCACATTGATACCACTTTGTCATTAACTAGCCCAGATACCCAACTACACAGAAATATAAAAGAGGGAATGAATTTTCAACAAACAATGAAATATAAAGATACAAGTTAGTATGATCGACACCAAAAAAAAGAGAAAATAACAAAAACCAAATTAGCGTATCAAAACCCAAAAACAAACATCATCAAATCACTCATAAACTGATAATATAAACTCAAAATCCTAAAGGTGGCATCTCTCCAAACACAAAGGATAAAAAATATTCACCTGCTATAAGAGATTATCTCTCTTTTCTTAGACCTGGCAGTTGGAAATCTATAAATTCTAAAAGGAAAAGGTAGGTTGTGAGCTAAAAATACATATATGGTGTCACCAAGTGTTCTATAATAGATGAAATAATAATTAAATAAATAATTCTTTCAATATAAATAAATAGGGGAATATTTGTACATTTTCATGGTTGAAATGAAACATGATTTCATTTCAAAGTGATGGAAAACATTTCAAATAATGGATCAAAAAAATATTTTTATATAAAAGTTTATATAAATCTATTGGCATGAATAAAATAGTTATATAAATCAATGAAATATATATCAAAACAATAACAATAAGCATAATGGTCATATTCCTTATTGTGTGATAGTTTCTAGTAATAGGATCCTCACACAACCCATATCTCTGATTATGGAAATATGTGTACACACATCCCTCATGCTCAGACCAAATTGGACTTGTCAACATCACACAAGGGATAAAATCTATCAGACAAGTTTTTTGATAGATTTTTAATCATTAATCCATTTATAGGGAATTATCATCCTATATTTCTTATCCAAAATAACTCACTAACTACCTAGGATTTCATGTGCTAAATTAATAAATCAATAATTGGATAATTCTCTCATTTTGAATCAAACATCATTTACAATTCAATGACTCAAATTTCAATTTCATTATGCTAAATCAATTCCAAAACCAAAAATGGGTTTTTTATCATTCTATTAATTTTAAATAGAAAAAAATCATAGTTTTTCATTATTTCAATTTTATATATTTTTCTCAAAATAATTTATCAATTCCATGAATTTCTAAAATAGGCCCCAAATTCTAATTCCATTAGAATTGTGGGTTTTCCCATAAGTTCCATTCCATTATGAATTCCAATTACAATGAATATAGAATTGGGTTTTTATAAATCATTTTAATGATATTTCAAAAAAAACGTTCAAATCTTGGTTTAATTAAATTTTCATTCTTAAACAGAGCCACATACCTTTAATCATGGAATCAAATACCAACACGTGCAATGACGTCCAAGAATGAAGAAAGATAGAATAAAAGATCAAGAAATAAAATATAAATTCAAAATTAAAATAAATAGAGCTTACATTCATAAAAACATGATGATCTAACACTCTCTAAGGAGGATAGAAAGATAGATCAGGAGAAGACACTTGAGAGGAGATTCACTTATCCAATAGAGATCATATGAGATATACTAAAGTTTTCTCTTCCAAGGAATGGGTTTGGAGGATCCAAAATCCCCCTAGAGAGATTTATAGCTAAGTAATTTGAGTTAGGTTTAATAAGTTTCTATTGAAAAAATAAATGGGTTTTGGGGTAATTTTTAATAAATTTATAGAATAAGAATATCACGCATTCATCGTTAGCTAGGTAGGGTCACACTGTTAGAAAAAATTGTATTCTCAAAACCCTAGGAAATTGATAGTGGTTCCATATGGGGAACACATTTATGGAGTAATGTTTTTATAACCATGTGGACATATCCATCTAAACAATCATGTGAGATATTTTTAATTTGAAAATTTATTAAAACAATTCCAGAACACTTAATTAAGTTGTTGTTCAACCCCAATTCCACTTAACTAGGATTCCTTGGCTAGGAAAGATTTCTAGTGTTGATTTTGGCTCCTCAAAACCAATTACATAGTCAATAAAATCATGGAGGATATCATTCAGTCTTCTTCATGTAAGTGAATCTCCTCTCATATTTCTTCTCCAGTAGTCTCTTTCTCTCCTCCTTAGAGAGTGTTAAATCATCATGTTGTTTATGGATCTCAAATTTATTTATTTAAAAAATTAATCTTGGTTTTATTTTTTGATATTATTCATCATCATCACTCACTATAGGATCCTACTATGGGAATTGATATTTGATTTCATGATTAAAGGTAGGTGGTTTTATTTAATATTGTCCATACAATTAAACCTTGATTTTCATGATTTGTTTGAAATTTAGTTCAAACAATTTATGGATACCAAATATGTTATGAATTTGAATTGGAATTTGGAATAACATGTATTTTCGAGAAACCCCCCCCCCCCAATTATTGTGGAATTTTAATTTGTTGTGTATTTTTAAAATTGATTGAATTGATAAATTGTTTTGAGAATTGTTTTGAGAAAAATGGAATATATTGTAATGAAGAAAATGTAGGATTGTTTTTATATTGAAAAGGAATAAAATGATGAAAATATATGTTTTGGTTTTGAAATTTAATTAGAGTACAAAAAATAAAAATTAGTAAATTAAATTGTGAATGATGTCTGATTTGAAATGAGATGATTTTCCCATTATTGATCGATTTATTTAGAACATGCGAGCATGGGTAGTTAGTGGGTTATTTAGGATAGGCACATTGGGCTGATAATTCCCTATAAATGCATTGATAACGAAAATAATAAAAAACCTAGTTCGGTTTATATTATCCTCGATGGGATGTTAATAAGTCATATTTGGCCGGAGCTTGAGGGATGTGTGTACACATATTGTTGTGATGACTGATATGAGTTATGTGTGGATCATATGACTAAAAACTATCATACCATAAATAATATGACCATAGTGTTTATTTTCATTATTTTTATATATATTCCATTGATTTATAGAACTTCTTTTTATCATGCTAGTATATTTATATATACTATTTTATATAAAGTTTTTATTTTATGCATTGTTTAAAATGTTTTCCATCGTTTTAAAATAAATTCACATTTTGTTTTAAAAATTAAAATGTATGGCCATGAAATGTTTTATTTGAATTGAAATCAAGATTTGGTTTATTATTATGTAATATATTATAGAACACTTTATGAGACCCTACTAGGGTTTTTATCTCACATCCTATCTATTTTTTTCAGGCTTTTATGGATTTCATACTTCTATGTTTGAGTAAAGGTAAAGTGCCTCGAGGAGGAGGGGGATATTTTTTATCATTTGGGATTGGAATGATGTTCCCTTTTTTATGTTGAGTTTATATTTTTAGTTTTTGAGTTAATTTATGGTGTTAAATGTTTTGTTTTGATATACCTATTTGTTTTCTAGTACTTTCTCATTTTAGGATTGTTGAGCATACTGACTTGTAACTTTTTCTTCTATAGTTTGAGGAAAATTTGTTCCCTATTTTATATTATACAATTCTAGGTGCTAGTCTCTAACCCATGTGGATCCTGAATTCCCTTCGGTCCATGTCATTAAAAACTCCAGTATTAGGGTACTAATAAATACAGAATATTTTGTGACACACTCAGGATTTCAATTATATTTGCATTGTGGATATTATTTTGTGATAGATAGTTTGGAATAACCAGCATATTTATCCATACATCTCTCATTATAATAGTTTTATCACTAAGTTATTCATCACATTTTCCCTCATATAAAATTGTTACTTAGTTTCTTCTGGTTTTATCCATCTCTAAAGAAAAAAAGGTTAACATAGTGATGAAAATTTTACATCATGGGAGGTTATCATAATCAATAACATAAAAGGGATTCAAACTTAAAACCATTTACCCGTTTTCATCATCATGTTCACTTATAATTCCTTTATTTGAACCTATATAAATAATAGTTTACCCAAGACTACATTAAGTTGTGTTATCCTATAATTTTTGCCCTATTATCTCAAAGTAACTACAAAATCAGTCATTCATTGTGGTTCATAAGGAGCATATGATTAACCACAGCATATCCCTGTAAATTTTCTAGCTAAGAGTGTAGTTAGGCCTCTTTTTTTACTAGGTCATGGTTAATTTAATAACTAATGAACCCAATTTGTGGTTATTATAGCTAGGTGGAACTATGAAAAATATTACATCCAATTCCCAGTATCTAAACAGAGATGTAATTACAAGGAAAACCACACAATATCTACTTTACTAAATTTTTACAGTGTTATTTTATACTTAGTCTTATCCATTAGACTTCTCCAAAGGGGTTTCAAAAATTTTATGTGATCATAATCTTAAAAAATTACCATACCTTCCTTTGATACCAAAAATGGTGACCTAATCCTTTATTACAAAATATTTAATGATTATTAACATAGTTCTCCAAAACATATATAGAGGTGTAGTGTATTTTTAATAATATACATAAAAATACTCCATATTAAATATAAAAACATCAAATTTATTTAAAACTCAACATAGTGCTCCTAAATACCAAACATATTCTAAAACAGCAAAGGATATCATAAATAGGATGACCATAATCATAAATACATGAAATAAAGAAATTATTTAATATGATCTTAAACATGTGGAAATAACATAAAACATAATATCATAATCTTAAGTAGTGGTTCACATCTGAGAAAATCATTATAAAGTGTACAAAGTCCCATAGTGGATTAAGTTTACTCTCAAACCTCGTACATAACATCTCAAGTGATATAATGCTTTACCCAATGCATTGGAGGGAAATATAATTCTGATCCCATCCATAAAAAACATTTAAATAGTATATATACAAGTTAAATGAAGGTATTAAACCATAAATAAATCTTGAGATGATCAAAACCATGAAAAGAAAGTGGGTTTTATAATTCTAATTCATGAAATTGCTGATGTATATACAATAATTATTCCCAAGAGAAGAAGGAATTAAATGATTGGGGATGTTATTATTCAAAAACAATTCATATGTATTAAAAAAAGATCTAATATAGATAATTCATAAGAAGTATCTATGAGAAGAGTGGATAAAAATAAACCACTTGGGTGAATCATTATAAAAAAAGTAAAGGATTTTTTTAAAGAAGGAAGGAATGCATTTATTTACATAAAAAAATAGAACCAATAGGTTTCTAAATAAAATAATTGGGGTTTCTAGAAGCTATTAATTTTTGAAAACATTTTATAGGGGTGATGCTCGACATGAGATAAGAAATAGTAAGATTACCGTATACTAGGTTTACTTAAAAGTAATTTTTTTAAGAGAATTAAAAACATGTTTAACCCAAAAAATAAAAGGGATATTTAAAAAGGTATATATTTAGTATAAATATAAAAATAACATTAAATTTACATGAGAATAATATTTTATAAAAGGAATAAAAAGAAAGATAACCTATAACAGACAATCTTTAAAGTAGGTGTGAATGATCCCTTATGACGTGAGTCACATTTCAATGAAAACACTTGAAAGAGAGAGAGAGAGAGAGAGATTGAAATAGAATTTAAAATACAATTAATAGAATAAAATTAATGATATAAAATGAAAATTAGGAAGCATATAAATTATATAAATGTAAAATATTTATAAATAAGAATATAACACAATTAAGGGAATTTGATATAAAACCCCCTTAGAAGTTAAGAAGAATTCTAATAAAACCCCTTGAAAGTGAGAGAATGAATTTGAAGTTAAAATATCATTAATAATGGTAATATATGATATTAAATATCCAATTAGTATTATGTGCACTATTTTAAATAAATTAGGTGGATAAAAGAATATGTGTCTCAAAGAAGGCAGTTTTCAGAAAAAACCATTACCTTATTCCAAATTTATTTTCTCCACATCCCTAAATTATTGAATAATAAAAATAATTTATTTTATAATATATTTATAAACCTATTATTATTTATTTTTTTTAATATATACCAATTATTATCATATTTCAGTTATTTATTATATAGTTTTCTTGAATATGTTGGTTACTAGTGGTTGTTCGGTCTGTTTTTCATAACTCCATATGTATGTTAACCATGGTAGAAAATGTTATAAAATATTAATAGTTTTTGAAAATAATTTTTATATATAAAATATATTTTTAAGGTTAACCGTGATAGGTGGTGATGACCAATGAAACTCATTTCTCGTGGAGGTGATAGTTCTCATGTACACATGATTATTGTTTCAATTTCTCAAAAAATGAGGGTGAAAGAAGGTAAATGATAATTTAAAACTTTAGAATCATATTTATTCATCAATTACATTATTTTTATCATCCATCAATAGTTTTGATGAAAAAATAAAGTTGTTTCTTTATGGAGGTGATAGTCCATGCAACCTACTAATGATGTTATTATTTTTATTAAAAAGTGGAGAGGAATGAATAATGGTTATTATATTAATATAATAACATCAAATTATAATAATGATATTGATTTCATTATATTTTTATATACATAAAATAATTTATAAAAGAAAATTTTATGGGAAAAATTACGAAGAAAGTAATACTTATGTTCGGGAGTTGATATACTCTTAGATATTTCCTTGGAAGTGAAGGCCTTAAGCTAACTTATAGAGTCCAGTGACTTAATTTTGGGAAAATTTATTATAGTATATTTATTTTTGGAATATTTACAAGGTTAATATAAATGTTAAGTGTAATAATGGATGGGTGGAAGTGATCTCCTTTTATACCTAAAGAAAACAGAACTTTTGGGGATAGCCTTTACACTTAAATGATATCATTAAACTATTCCATCATAAATGACTCCAAAATTTATAAATAATGGATTTTGGTTGATATTTGGTTGATAGATCCTCACCCAATACCTTTCAAACATGTTTCGAATCTTTTACCATATGTTTTTACATTTCAACATTTTGATTTTTACCAAGGTAACTAGTTTTAAACAATATGGTTTATATTTTATTTAAATAATATAAATTAACCCCTATTACCAAATTTTTTAATTTAAACAAAATTTTAATCTCAATTTATTCTAATTAAGTTTATAAATATAATAAAATCAACTTTTAATTTAAAATATATAATATATAAATATAGTTTTTTGTAAACAAACGTTTAACATTATGGGTTCTTAATTTTATTTAGTATTGATTACCAATTGAATGAGTGTTAATATAATTATACAGAGTTTTAAAATAATTTTTTCTCACCGTTTAAATAAGAAAAATTTAATTTATTCTATAAAAATTACACAACATTATTAAGATAATTCATTTAAAATGGTTTCTCCATTATTGTGGTAATTAACTTTAATATTACTAATATTATTTTTTATGCTTAAAAATGAATTATATCTTGTTAAATAAAATTAATATTTTCAACTAAAATGGGAAATAATTTTTTTTAATATTTAATTTATTAAACTGATAAAGTCGAGTTATTTAATATTAGCACAAAAAATAGTTTTTACTGTGAAATATTTTTTGAGTTTAAAAAATGTTAAACATGTGTTTTATAAATTAAATATAGTATTTTTAAATTATTTCTATTTACTATTAAAAATATTTTTTTATATAAAAAGGTATTATTAAACATTTAAAATATTTTTGAATTATAAAAGTGATAGTTTTTAGAAAAAATTTTATTTTTACTATTAACGTAAAAATTGATTATTTCTAAAAAACAGAAAAAATTTATACTATGTTAATTTTGAAATAATTAATTTGAAAATTAATTTAATTATATAAAATTAAAATTTAAAAAAAAATATTTAAGTTATAAATGAGAAATATAAATTATAAATACAACATATTTTATTGAAAATTGTGTTTTTAATCATTATATGTTCTTAATACCAGACCATTAAAACTTTATCTTAAACAAAAATTTTAAGGTATGAGTGGGAATCCTACCATGTTTAGTAAAACATCAAAAATTACAACATATATTAGATAACCAAGCCATTATATACAATTTTAAAATTTTTATAATCCTTCACTCTATATAACCTCCATTCGATAGTGGTTACCTACATGTCTATATTATCATTGATGAGATCATTGAAATAAAAGGCCATATTATCCTAGTTATGAATGTAATACATCAAAATTAATTTCCTATCATAGAATCCACATGTCAAAATATGGTCATATTTATTGATCCAAAAATATTACACTTCATTTATGTCCACACAAACCATTCTTTCAAACATTTTGGTGGTATTATCTTTTAAAATGTTGATAAAGAAATAATCCTCTAGCATACCTTCCATATAATAAAGTATAATCTATAGGGTAGATTATTTGTACACTTTTTTCATACCTATATCCTTCAAACCACCATCATATGATTCCAATTTCTGATATGGATCATCTTTCTTATTATCTTGAGCTACCTCGGCCTCATCAGAAAGAGGTGATGGTTACTTTTCAGAAAATAATAGTAACTATGTCAATTCCATAACAATATCCAATATAGATATCCAACCCTCTACCTCTTAGAGCATTGTATTTCTAGAGGATCTAGTGCTCATGGGTTTGGGTAAATTTGAGTAGTCATTACATTACCTTGTTATTTTCATTTGTTAACTAGATAATCTCTAAATTCATAGGTTTATTTCTTCCCATTCCTTGATCCATTCCCAATAGTCTCTATCAAGTGATTGTGTGTTCTTAATATTATTCCAAATAAATTTATAATTTCACTAATTTTAATATATTATCTCACACATAATAATATGTTAAAAGTGTGAATTTATTTTGTTAGGAAAAATATATAATACTTAATAAAATATTTATTTGAAAATAAGTTATAATTTTAAAATAAATATACTTTGAGAAATTATGTTAATTATTTATTTAAATTATAAAATATAATTTTTAAGACTCTATTGATATTGAAATATTTACTTAAATTTTATTTATACAACATATAATATTTTAATAATAATAAAAATATTTATATGTAACTCGTAAATATATATATATATATAATATTTTAATATCATTTTTTTAATTCATCGTAGGTTATATTATTTTAAATTTACTATTTAACAATATCATAATCTAATATACCTATAGGATATAAGAGTAACCACCTTATTGCAATAACCATATTTTCAATGGTCATAATTTCAATAACCTTGTGTGTAATAGACATATTTTATTTCAATATATCTATAGACTTACAAAACTTATTCTATTTAAACTTCTCATTTTGATAGTTTTCATTTTAATTCAAACAACATAATTTATCCTTTCATAGATTTATTTATCTTTGTTTGTTTTATTATACTAATGGTAATTAATAAATGTGACAGTATTCCATTTGAGTTGTTAGTTCTAATGATATTATTATTTTCAATATATTTTCCCCTTTTAATCTTTTTACTTTTAATAGATGTAATCATCCATGATGTGTAATAATCCATTGTATATGATACGTGGTTTCATATAACTTTGTTTTAATGTTTAATTGCAAGTGAATAAAGTATTTTTATCTTGGTTTATATATTATGTGTCCTAATCTCTAATCATGTATTAATTCTTTTGAAATAATAAATAAATTTAATGGCTCTTAGAAATTTGGGTGTTACATTAGCCCCCCCCCCCCAAATAAATTATGTCCTCACAATAATAATTAATTCCTACTAATTGAATTATCTGAGGGTGTATAATAGATAGATGTGAGATGATATATAATTTCTATAGTGGTATCAACCATATAAACTTAAGAAACATATATTTTTCATTATAAAAGGATTATACCTTATTTTGATTTTTCTTCACCCACTTGAGCAAGGTATCTATATTTATTTAGTATTGATGCATTTGTTGAATAATTTTCTAATAAAAGGTGTTCATAATCATATTTTCATAGATTATCATAGGTTGATATAAAAAGGGATATCCTTATTCCAAATAATGTTTCCCTCTACATAGACAGTACCAATGCATCTTTAAAATCACATTAAATTTATCTAGGAAGGGTAGTGAGATATTTATAAGATTAATTCTCATAAACATAAACATAGGATATGATAATCATACCCCTCGAAATTTTTGTGAAAACTTAAATATATCTATATCAAGGAGGAAATTTGATGTTCCTATAAAACATTCTAGGTAAAAAATATTTTTTGAATATATATATATATATAAGTCATGATTATTAGGTAAATGATTCTTGTTTCCCACTCTATATCATTTTCATAACTTACTTTCATAGTGGTAATTTTATAAGCCTTCCCTTGTTACCTTGGCCATAGAATTTGTTGATTTTTGATATCCTTATTAGCCTTTAGATTAGGTAATTAAAATGGATAATTCCCATGTTTTCCACACTTAAGGCATTGGACCATTAATGGTACTTTTTTATACATGTTATACAATCCCATCATGATAAATAGACTCTTTGTATTTCTATAACTATTTGATTATAAATGAACCTATGAAATTTTTTATATGAAGGAAATTGAGTCTTCTTTCCATCGTCATCATATTTAGATAAACTTTTATGAGACTTCATCATTATTTTATTCGGTTCACTAGGGTTTTCAAGTATGGTTATATTGTTAATCATGTTTTGTGATATCTAGTTTGGAATAATCACTAGATATCTTAGTTCATATCTCATTTTAATGGGTCGATCATTGAGTTAATAATTGTATTTTCATGCACCATGTCACAATTGAGTTAATAACCATCATGATATTATTGGGGTTATTTCACCTTGTAATAACTGAGCAAGATCCTACATTCACATTCCCATATCCAGATAGAGGTGTCATTATAATGAAAACCATAGAATTACTACTTTACCAAAATTTTAGGATGTTCTATTATACATAGGCATATCCATTATATTTATTCAAAGGATTTTAACTATGGTTATGTCATCCTGACCTTAAAAAGTAACATTGCCTTCATGTGATACCAACTATGGTGGCACAATCCTTAAACATATAATATTTTATGGTTCTTAATAACTTTTTCCCATAAATACATTCAATGGATCTGGAGGTCAAGTGTATTCGGAATATTATACATAAAACTAAAACATCTTAAACATAAAAACATTATGTTTATTTAAAACTCCACATATTTCTCATAAATATCATGGTTCTTCTAAATATGTATAGGATATCCTATAGAAAATACATTAGGAAATGAGTGATCTAGAAAGCCCAATAGGGGAATAAACATAAAAATAAAGCATAGCATGATAGTCAAGAGTAATAACATGATATCATAAATTGAATGATCGTAATCATGGAAAAATGTAATAATGAAATTATATAAAAAGATCATAAACACATTGTTAAAATATAAAATATGATATCATATGTATAAGTCATGGTTCACTCCCAAGACCATCATTATAAAGTGGAAAAAGTCCCATGGTGGATTTGGTTCACTACCAAACCCCTTACATAACTTTTGATGAGATAAAAATATATAAAAGTGAATATTAAATATATATAATTATGGTCCCACCAATCAGATAAATTAAAATTATATATATATAATTCATAAGATTAAAATAAACCAAACATAAATCATAAGCACGATTAAACCCATGAGAAGGAAGTGGGTTTCATAAATATAATTCAAGAAATAATAAAATGTTAAATCATAATAATTCCTAAGATGATATGAAATTAAATAATTTTTGATGTTTTTATATGAAAAATAAATTTACCTCTTGAATAGTGAGCTCTAATATAGACAATTAATGAGAATGATCTGGTATAAGAATGAATAAAAATGTACCACTTGGGCGAAGTATTATGAAAAATGTAATGGATATTTTTAAATAAGGTAATACCATATTAATTAATATGAAACTATAAAAGAACCAAGAGGGGTATACCAAATGTAATTAGGTTTTATATAATATACTCATAGTTTAAAAATATTTTATGGTGGTGATTCTTGGCATGAAGAAAGAATGATGAAATTTCACCTAAACTAAGTGTACTTAAATGTGTGAATTTAAAAAGGGAAATAAAAGAATGTATTACATAAATAATTAAAATTATATTTAAATATATATATATATTTGATATAAATATATAAAAAATATATTAGGTTGATGATAATAATATATCATAAAAGGGAGGTCAAAACGGTGAACTTGTAATTGGTAAGTCGTGAAGGGGGTGTGGAATATCCCTTGTGAATTGAGTAACATCTAAATAAAAACATGAGACATAGGGATTTGGAACTAAAACATAAAATTTAATTAATATGAAAAAATTAGTTATATGGTATAGAAAATAAGAATCATATACACTATATAAATTCAAATTTCTCTAAAAATAAAATCATGTATCAGTGAAGGGAGTTTGAGAAAAAAACCCTTATGGATTAAAATATATTCTAATGAAACACCTTGAAAGAGAGATAAGTTGAATTTAAAGTTAATATACCATGAAAGAAGATAATACATGATATTAATCATGAAACTGATAGTATACACAAAATATAAAATAAATTAGGTGCATAAATGAAGATGTGTCTCGAAGAAGGGTGTTTTGAGATAAAAATCTTATTATGTTCTAGATTTGTTCGGTGCATATGCCAAACATCCTGAATAATCAAATTAGTATTATTATATATAATTATATTAACCTTATTATTATTTATTTTATTTAATATTTACCATTTATTAGCACATTTTATTTATTTATTACGTAATTTTATTTTTAATTTTGGTTACTTAGGGTAGTTCAGAAAAAAATTTAAATCCTTATATATGTTCACCATGGTAGAAAGTATTATAAAATATGTTACTAATTTAAATAATTTTAATAGTTTTATATAAATAATTTTTATAATTTAAATATTTCTTTATTTCCATCCATGATGGGTGGTAATGATAAATGAAACTCATTTCTCATGGAGGCGATAGTTTACATGTATGCTTGATTAATATTTCCATTTATCAAAGAATGAGAGGTAACAAATGTAAATTTTAAATTTAAATTTATAAATTATATATATATATATATATATTAATATTTACTCATCAATTACATCGAATTTAATATTCATTAATATTAGTGATGAAAAACTGAAGATTTCGCTTTACAAGGGCAGTAATCTATGCAGCACACTAATGATGCATCAGTTTTTATTAACATTTGGAGGGGAATAAATAATGATTATAACATTAATATAATAACATATTAGTATAATAATGATACTAATTTAATTTTATTATTATTTACATAAGATATTTATAAGTTAAATTTTAAGGAGTGACAGGATTGAAAAAGGTAATACTTATGTTGGAGATCTGATCTTCTTTTAGAGATTTCCTTGGAATTAAAGGCCTTAAGCTAAATTTTAGGGGTCATGCTCTAAATTATGACTTATTTTATTATATTATATTTAGTTTTAGTATATTTTAAAGATAAAATATAATTATAATTGTAACCATGGATGGGTATAAGTGATCTTATTTTATAAGGGATGAAAAGGGAACTTTTGGGAATACCCTTTATACTTCCATGATATCATTACACTATTCCATGGTAAATGAATCCAAAATTAATAAATAAAGGAATTTGAGGTAATATTGGGTAATTAAATCCTCATAAAATACATTATACAAAATGTTTTTAAAAATTTGAAGTCTTTCACCATAAAGTTTTACATTTTAATATTTTGGTTTTTACCTTGGTAACTAGTTTTTATTTATGTGATTTATATTTTATTTAAAAAATATAAGGTTAAAACTTTTAAAAAAATTAATATTTTAACCTAAATTTAAATTAAATTTAATATAATTAAATTATAAATATTATGAAATCGAATTTTAAATTTAAATATATAAAATATAAAAAACATTTTTTCATAAAAACAACTTTTAACCATTATAGGTTATTAATTGTATTTAGTATTGATTAAAAATTAAATTATTATTAATATTATTATATATAGTTTTGAAAATAAATTTTTATTCATCATTTAAATTAAATCAATTTAATTGATTAGTTAAAAATAACACAATATTAATAAAACAATTCATTTAAAAAATTTATTTCACAATTATCGCTTTAATTAACAATAATCCTATTAGTAATATCTTTATGACTAAAACATAAATTATGATTATCAAATAATATTGAAAATTTTTACTCAAATGGGAAATAAATTTCTTTATATTTAATTTCTAAAAGTGTTAATGTCTAGTTTTTTAACAGAGGAGCGTGAAAATAGTTTTTATTGTGACATAATACTTGAGTTTCAAAACCATTAAACCTGTATTTTAAAAATTTGCCATAATATTTTTAAATGATTTAGATTACTTATTAAATATGTTTTTTTTTATATCAAAAGAGTTTATTAAACTTTTATGTCATTACTAAATTATAAAAGTGAGAGTTTTTAGTAAAATCGATATTTTAACTATTCACGTAAACACGATTATTTCAAAACAAATCTAAAAAAATAATACTAATTAAATTTTGTTATAATGAATTAAAAAATTAATTTTATTTTAAAAACTTAAAATTTTAAAATTTATATATTTACCTTTAAAATGAAAATTTTAAATTACAAATAAATCTGATTTTATTGAAACATAGTGTTTTTAAAACCTTGTGTGTTCCTTAATATTATTTCATTTTGATTTTTAATTTAAGGGATGTTAATTTATTATCTCATACATAATAATATTTTAAAATTCTCAATTTTTTTTATTTAGGGAAAATATACGATACTTAATAAAACAATTATTTGAAAATAAATATTGATTTTATACTAAATATACTTTGAAAAATACTATAAATTAATAATTTATATTCAAGAATTTAATTTTTACTACTCCATTAACATTTAAATATTTACTTTGATTTTTCATATATATAACATATCATATATTAATAATAATAATATTTATATGTAATGTATAACTATATATATATATGGATTGATTTAATATCATATTTTTATTTCATTTTGAATTATATTATTTTAAATTTACCTCTTAACAATACCCGACTTCAATATACCTATAATATATATGAACAATGAACAAAATTTAAATGACTGTATATGAAATTATAATAATTTCGTTGATAATATATGTAATTTCCATATTTCATTCTTATATATATTCTTACTAAACTTATTCAATTCACAATTCCCATTTCCATAGTTTTAATTTTTGGTCGGAAAAAAAGCTTTCCCTTTCATAATATTCTTTATCATTGTAGTTTTTATTATAGTAATGGTTATTCTTAAAGTAAATGTAATTCCTTGGTATTTTATAGTTCTAAAGGTATTATTATTTACAATTTAATATCCCCTTTAAATTTTTTCAGTTTTAATGGACGTATCATCCACGATGTTTAATAATCCATTGTATGTGATACATATTTTCATATACATTAACTATAATATTCCATTGTAAATGAATAAATTTTCATTATCATGGTTCATATCTTGTCTATAATAATCAAAAATATAGTATTAATTCCTTTGAAAGAATAGATAAAATTAATGGCTCCTAAAACGTAGGGAATTACATAACTCTGATGATTCGTGCACTAATTGTAATATGTCAGTCTAGGGAATTGCTTATGATAATAATATAATAGTGATTTTGGCCAAAATTTATTTATTTGGTGATAGTAATCCCTTAAATTTAGAAGCTTTAGTTTGTACAATGGTTTGTCTCTCTATAAAGAAAAGAATATTCAGCTATTAGTGGTAGATTTTGACTTGTATATGATCGTCAAATTCCATCTTGAATCTTGTCCTATTCACTGGCCTGTTGATTATATTATTTAAGAATGTAAAAATCTTCTGAACAAAATTTTTTTCATTCAATACTACTAGAGAAAGGTTAATGAAGTGGTAGACCCCCTGGCTAGAAAAGGAAACGAATCTAATCCTTTCATTATTTTCAATTCTTTTGGATCCATGCCTCAGGATTATAATGTCAATGTATCTATAGATTCTCTTAGTCTCCATTAAATTAGAACTATATAGATTTTTCTAATATTTGTTCTATTATATTCAAAACCATTTATATTTTCATCAATTAGAGGACTTTATGCACCAAATTTCATTAATAATAATAGCATACTATTACGTATAAAGAAAAAAAATGTTTTTAAACTTAATCTAGCACTAATCTAACTACTTCCCAATTTCCATGGGTTTCTTAGAGAAGACCCAAATATACATAAGAAATAATTTAAAACCTTTTGAAATGACTTAAAACACATATAATTCTTGTAAGATCACATCATTTATAAGGTACTAACATTATTCATAAAAGGATTGGACAAGGAATAGATGTAAATACTATATCCTAAAGACATCACCACCTAAGATGAAAACCATAGTGCCTTTCTGAAAAAAAAATCAAACTTCAATAACTACCCAACTGGGGAAGGATATTTTTTGTAGTTAATAAAGACATTTGAGAGACTCTATAAGTGTTTTGGAAAAGGTTTAAAAGTTAAATTCATCCATCTCACATCAACCATTTAAAGACAATGATTTATTACTTTTTATTTTAACATGTATTATAAGACAATGATAGTAGTATTTTATATACTCTCTCAAGAGAAGAACTAATTGAAAAATATCCACCTAATTATAGATATCCAATAGAGAGGATCTCATATAACAATAAATAATTTTAAACATGGTCCACAACTATTTTAGTACATGAGGTAAATACTTTTAATTATCATTTACTTGAAACTACAGTTGAATAACTAACTTCTCTTGTGAGACAATTAGAAATTAATAAAGTTCATGAAGTATCACATATTCCCCCCCAATAGTTTTCCATTTAATTCATTCTCTAGATCACATCGTTGATGTTTCTCATAAAGTAAAATAAACTAAAATGTTTGGTGTTATATACCAAATTATGTTCCAACAACAACATCTATGAAACTAGGGATTTAGGTAGTAAACTACCACTCAATACAAATATAGGGATCAGGGGCCACTAAGACCACCATTATAGTGAAATTTTCAAGATTCTTACCAACTACCATCATTCCATAGGAATATCTCTGATCCCACTATAAGCTACCATTATTAAAGGAAAAAACCAAGAAACTTATTTTATGGACATGCTAATACGTCTATTGGATCACAAAAGCAACCAAAAATCCACTCTTACCACTGATATATTGAACTAAAGGAGTTATTGGTTAAGTTAGATAAATTATTTATATTCAAAATAAATTGTTCAATAAAAGATTGGGTAATATTCTATCCCAATCAATTCATAACACTAAAATATATGTGAGCTATATATCTTTAATAAGTGGTAGGAATGTTAAGAGAAGTGAAGTATCACTACTATAGACTGAATCTGGATGTGTAAAGCCTGAGGAAAAGAAATAACCTATGATTAAATAGGAATAAAAAGTACTTGTAAACACACACCTAGTGACCATGGATAAAGTAAAATCTATGATAGAGGGTATTCTTTAACCCCACCCACACCTCCCTTCAAGAATAACTCCATATAAGAAATTAGGGAATAATCCCTATAATAAGAAGTCTGGGAATCCTTTAAAAATGTGGAAATCAGCATACATTTAGTGGATCAAATCAATAGAATCTAGTGGTATGAAAAAATCAACTAGGATATTTTTACCAAGAAGTAGAAACTATAAGGAGATGAAAAAGGAAGTCTAGGAATAAATTTCTTGGCTCTAATAATATTGTATTGCCAAAGAAATTTTAAGAACCAGATACTTCTACTATCTCATGAACCATAATAAATCCCACTTTTACTAATTAATTATGTTATTAATGAGCACAAATAAATGTTATGCATCATTTGGTTAATCATTCCCTACAAATAAGTGAACTTAATCCAATTATTGTTATCGTAAAACTAGATATCCAAGCCAGTTCATTCCTAGTAGGAGTCCTAGAGGATGCATTGGTAGGAGTGAAAGTTTTATTGTTCCTTACTGTTTTTTAAATCTTGACCATGAAAGAAGAAATAGGTACAGATCATTCGCCTATCATCTTAGGTAGTCCATTTCTAAAAACTACAAAATCCAAAAATAAATGTTCATGAAGTAACCCTTTTAATGTATATTAAAGAATATGTTTATATTTTTAGTATTCTAGATTCTATGAAATATCCCCAATAAGAACATTTTATATTTAAAATTTACCATTCTGAATCCCCTTTTTCTTAAAGGAATAAATTCAAATTTTTTATTAAAAAATTAACCTAGGTGTATTATTATAATTAAAAAACATTTATAATAGTTTTTCATTTAAAAATTTATGGCATTTTAAACTATAATTTTGTCATGATAAGTTTGAATAATAACTAGAAGAATTTTATATTAATTATTATCTTATTTTTTTACTGATTTTTTTAATTTTCACATATAGGTTGAAAATGTCAGTGAGTCCGAGTTGACACCATCACTAGAACACCATCCTGAACATGAACTCTAACTAATTATATCTAATTTAAATTATTAATATCATAAAAAAGATTAAAAATTAAAATAATAATTCCAAAAAAATGGAACCTAATCATGAACACTATTTCATAAAAATATATAAAAAAATTCTTAGGCCATATGAAAGTCATCAAAAGATATTCTATGGATTATTAATATAGTTTGTGTACACCAAATAATCCAATTGAGTGATTTAGAACATATATGGTAGCCTCGAAGAAGGATTATCCCAACCTTAATGGAATTAGTGAATAAGAAAATTGAAATACTATTATATGAGGGTATCATATACCCCATTTAAAACTCATAATGGGTGAGTCACATTCAAATTGTGCCTAAAAAGACTGGAATCGGCATTTTAAATAATGGAAACAATAAACTAATACCATCTATGATTCAAAATAGTTGTAATTTAATTATTAAGTATAGAAAACTAAACCATGTGACTTGAAATTACCATTACCACCATTCATTTTATAGATCAAATTCTAGTTATATTAGATAGGAAATATTAGTAATTTTTTCTTGTTAGGTTTTTTGGTTATTTTCAGGTCCCTATAGAACTTAAAAAACAATAAAACACTAAATTTACATTCCCATTGGGTATGTTTTCAAACCAAAGGATTCATTTTGTATTATTTAATTCCCCAAGTACTTAACAACATAGTACAATAAGAATCTTTCTAGATCATATTTAAAGTTTTATAGAGGTATTTCTCAATGAATTTACAATATATAGAACATTATTTGAAATACATTTTGAAAATATAGAAAAGTTTTTAAATATATTAATTGAAAAAATACATTTTTTTAAACTTTTAAAAGGTCATTTTATGGTAGAGAATGGTAATTCCCTATCCCACATCATTTCTAAGGAAGGAATTTAACTAGACAAGTCTAAGGTTAATGTCAATTATATACAACCTTACCCCGCCACTATGAAACATGTTAAAATAATTATAATACATGTTTGATTTTGTAGTAGGTTTATTAAATATTAAAAAATTGATATTTACTTTAGAAAAAATACATAATAAATTTAAGGATTTTTTGTTTGATAAATTATATAGGAATTATTTTGATAAACTAAATGATATCCTAACCATATCCCATATAATTAGACCACCATCTGGGGTTCTAACCTTTTAAGTGTTATGTAATACCTTTAATCAATTAGTTGAAGAAGTGATGCCCTAAAAGTTAAATAGAAACTCCCATGTTATGGTTTATGATTCCTAGATCTTAGACATAGCTCAAATAAACTATACAGTGATAATAAATGAATTTTTGTCTATAGTGGTTGCATTGGAAAATTTCTTTCATATTTTTCAGAGAGTAATGTTAAAAATTTATTCTAATTATGAATTCCTCAAGTATTTAACAAATATATATGATGAAAAACTAAGTATGGTATGATGTATTATTCTCTAAAAATAATTTAACATAGTGATCAAATATAATAAGGGTTCTGAGAACATTGTTACAGACCACATGGGAATATTTACCCACATTAGTTATGTAAAATAACTATATAAATTTCCATAATTTATTCTCTCCCTAGTAAGTATCTATAATAAATCACTAAGGTAACCTGATATGCTGACATAGAGAACTATTTGGCCACATCAAAGGTAGCCTTATTTTCTATGAAAAAATTTCTTAAATTGAGATATGAATCCAAATACTTATTTGGGGAGGATTAATACTTATAGAAAATCTATAGTGATCAGGTAATTATGAGATGTATACTAGAGGAAGAGGTAAACTCTATGATTAAATTATATCATACCCCGTCTTTTGGAGGATACTTTAGACCTTATAGAATATCGGGAAAAAATCTGGTTTATTTTATCCAATAACTTTTAAATATTCACATAAATTTTACAAATCATGTAATAACCTCCAATTTCTATAGGAATTTCTAAAAAATAGGAAATTCCCCCAATGACCTTTATTTTTATTTGAAAATTTTAATGTATGAGATATAGAATTCATGTATTAATTAATTATTTTTTAAAATTTAAACATAATTAGTTAGTAGTATATTACGATTTTTAATGGATTCTAGATCAACACACTAAAAAATTTTATTCAAGAGTGGTTATTCAATTTATAATATCACATAATTTTTATTTTTTTAGAGCACCTCAAGAAATAATCAATAAAATGGTAATAAATTTTTGTAACCAAATCATGGATTCACAAATAAAGAGATATGGTATAAAAAACAAACCTCAACTGCCTGCCAATAACAAATAAATTAATAGCCTATGGTAAATAATAGATAAATTAAAAAGAATTTTGGGAAGGTAAGTGCATCCCTCTAGAAGTATTATAGTAGAGAATTTGAAGATGGACTTTTGGAATAAGGAACATACATTAAAATCTCCTTAGGTATGTCCCCTTAAAGAATATTTTATGGTAAAATCTATCACTTTTCTATTAAACTACATCACAAATCCTATTGGGCTATAAAGTAAGTGAACTTAGAATTATGCAAGGTTAGAGAGAATAATAAGTTCCAAATGATGTAACAAAAAGATATGAGGAGGGAAGAATATAATAAATCCCTATTTTATAAATAAAAGATAGGGTTTTACATTACTAACTAAATCAATGAAAATACTTCCAAATTGGGGGGTGATGTTTTTTTCTCTTCTAGAATGAAACTCATTCTCTGAAATCCAATTTCTATGTAGACTAGACCATCCATAGTGACTAATACATTCCAATTTGGTGAAATTGATATTAGAGGATTTATATCACAAAAGACCTTGGATGTAAATGGGAAATAGTTGATGCAATTTCTTGATGATTTTTTAAAAGAGACAATGGATGAGTCTATTCTCCTCCCTAGTGAATATGAATAAAAACTGCAAGGTCGTCTCTTTCCTTTACACTAGTCTAGAGACTCATATATTAAATCCATTACTACTTGAAAATTTAATATTAAATCAATTATAGGTAGTGTCTAAGATAATTGTGGGGGAGAGGAACAATTATCTTATCATGTCAATAGGTATTTTTAATTTACATTTATTTTTTTCATTTAGCCTAGAAAATTAAATAAAAATTAAATCTAATTTTGAAAAATCAGTTCCCCTCCCTAATAAAAATATTCAATTCACGGTGGAAACTTTGGAAAATATATGTTTTATAAATTATTAAAGGGGTTTCATGGAGAATAACATGGTGTAATAAAAATTATTACCTGAGGAAAATGATATTTTTAAATTTAATTTCAGTAATATATCCTCTATAATTGATTCCAACCATTGGGAGTCTTCCAAAATTAAATTCGGATAGCTTGTATGAATTGAAGTAAAATAATAAGATGGTAAATTATCTATATTTCATCCTAATTCAAAAAAGACATATTTTTTGAGTTTTACATTAAATTAGAGTGAGATTAACTTAAGAGATATCTTTCCAAGCAATGATTCATTTCCTTGACTATTAAAATTAGTCATGGGGGTAATTTCTATGTTTTAATGGTTTAGTTATGGATTTATATACACTCATCGAATAAGTTAATTACATAAACATTTTTGGTAGAATACAATAAGTACTAATTTACCAAGATGATGTGTAACACCCCAAAATTTCGTAGTATGTTATCTCTTCAAAGTAATTCATTATCTTGTGCTACATGCAACATCGAGTTAAAACACACTACAACTTACCAAACTAGTCTTTTAAAAAGAGGTTATGAATAGTATTAAATGATTTTTAATTTTATATACTCTATATAATTTTAACATCTATATTGTGCGTTTCTTATACATAATATAAGAACAAATTCAATTTTTTAGATAAATGCAGTATTTTTTAAAAAATGCAATTTTACCTCCTTTTAATGGAGAACCCTTTTTAAATCCAATATGTGACACTTTTATATATGAAATTTGACAAAATAAATTTCTTATATAGAATTGGGACATAAAAATTTAGTTTTGATAAATTGTTTGGAGTTTTTTTGATAACTTTCATATTTTGGTGAATGGTGAAAAATACTAACTTTTAATTAAAAACAAATTTTTTAATAAAAATAATTTACAGTGTTAAATTATACATTTTAATTTCTTTAAGTATGATTAGATTATATTTTTATCATTTAATAAAATTTATTTCATTACAAGTAATTTCACATTTAAATTTTACATAAACACAAGTCAATCTTTTGATAGTTTTTACTTTAAAAAAACCTGCCTTTTGGGTTTTGACACAAGAATTATTTTTAAATTAATTAATAAAACTTATATGTTTTTAATTTAGTAAAATATATTTCATTTTTGAATTTGTAATATCAAAATTATCTTAGGGATAATTTGTGGTATTTTTTTGAAAACATTCAATTTTTAATGAATAGTGAAAAACACTGTGTTATTATTTAAAACCGAATTTTTATTTAAATAATTTTTTATTTTATTTAAATTTATTTTTAGTAAAAATAGATATATAATACATATATAAGTTCAATGTAATTCATTGGATTAATTTTATAATAAAATTAGATGTATAAAATTTTATTGCACTTTTTAACGTCTTTTACCCACCTTCTAGGCACATTAGCAAATTTGCATAAAACATAATTTGACCACTTCTATGAATTGAATTTAAAAAATACTTGAGACATGTTTGACATTATTATTTAAAATTTGGTTCAATAAGATGAAAACATTTTTTGGTGAATAGTATCTTTTGACTTTTATTTACCACGGTTAAAAGTAAATAGGGTAATTAAAGGTAAAAATGATATTTTAATTACCCTAATACGTGTTATAATTCTATTTGATAAGTGTATTTATACCAAAACCAACCTTAAGAATAAAATATTTTCATTTTGGTCCACTAGTTTTTGATTAAGGCATTTATTATTATTTTATTTAAAGAGGAGTTAAAAGTGTTAAATTCAAAGCTTAATAACTAAACCGTTTTTAATATAGGGGTATATATAAGATAAATTTGAATATAAATATTAATTATAAATACAACAAGATTTCCTACATAATTTTATTTTATTTATTATTTTTAGAGATTAAATAATTAAATTTATTTATGACACAACGATGATGTAGTAATTAGTTTATCAATGAAATATAAAAATAATTGATATTATAAATATAAAAAAATGTAAATTGAGGATTTTAATTCCATTAACTAATTTCATAGATTATTGTGAAATTTTTTAGTTGATTAAATTAATTTCTTTCAAATTAATCATGTTTTTATGACTTTCAAAAAAACAAATACAAAATAGTTTCAAAATAGACATAAATGACTTTTAAAAGAAATACTATATTATTAAATGATATAAATTTCCTAAAAATCTATGATTCAGAAAAAGGACTTATATAATTATAAATATGTAATCAATGAACCACTTGGGGTTAGTTTCCCTTTTATAGTATGTTTATTAACAATTTATTATAATAATACTAGAGGGCATAGTACAAGTTAAACTATTTAACTAAGAGTTAAATATAAAAGATAGTGTTAATATGGTAACCTAAACTTGCCTAAAACTTATTGGTTGAGATAATTTTGACCCATACCCAACTTATCATCGAAATAAATCAATTTTTATCTATTATAAACCGAAAATGATTTTATAATAAAATATTATTTCAAACTTTTCCTAAAGTGACCCTCACCTCCCTTATAAAAGGGTACTTCCCTTCTCTCAAAATCACACCTCCAAATCCATTTGGCTCAACCAAAACCAAACCAAATATTCTCCCAACTTCCTTCACTACAACCTAGAGGCCTTCCCTTGAGCATAAATCCAACCTAAAGATCCATTTTCTTCAAATCAAAAGGAAACACCTAAAAAAGTGGTAATTATTTTGTCACCTCTTTCAAAGTTCTTTTCTTCTTCCACTTTCTCTATGTTGGTTATTTCCCTACAAAAATTATAAATCCAGTACCTTCTACATACTATTTTGTTATTATAAATATGTTACAACCATACTCATTATTCTATCAATCCTATGAATGATAATTTCACCATGTGTGCGTACGTATGGTTTATCGGCTCCACACCGTGGTGTAATTTGTTATTCAACACTTGTTATTTGGATGGATATAATGATGAGTAATATGTATATAAATAATGAAAATAACATGATAATTTCTAAGAAAAATTAATATATGATCCAATTCCACTTTTTTTAATCATTAAATAAATGATATTGTCGCTTGTGTGAACGTACGGCTTACCGTCTCCACGATGCGATGAGATTTATTTCCTGGTTCACCATACAACAATGATTATAAAAATATATATTATTAATAAGTATGTATTACATGAAATAATAATTCTACTGGTGATATATATATATATATATATATATATTTGTATTTACTTACATATATTTTATTCACTTACTTTCATTCAATACGATATAAAAATGGAAACAGCATTTATGCATACATACGTCCAACCGTCTCCATAAACGGTGTTTTCATTTCATATATCTATTTATTATACATATTTATATTTTAAATATATATTATATATAAATAATTTTTCATATTCATGAATTATTTATATCATGATCTAAATGATACGATCAATAATAACAAGTTAAAACATGTACTATAAAGAAATATATTGTTACCCTAGATGTTAATTAACATGAAAATCATTATTAAATCGGTAGTATAAAGTAATAATTTAATCATGTATGATATAATAAATATTAATATGGTTCTGGTAAAATTTAATAACATACTATGGACATTATAAAAGAGGTTAAACGTACCCTTGACCAATGGAAAGTGCAAGGTAAGGGTTAATTCCTCAATCTCATTATTATTCGAGATTGTTTATGTGTAAGTATTTACTGGGACATGTTTATCATCCATGTCCATGATTCATAAAAATATTTTCAAAATGAAAATTTTAATTTTATTTATAACAGACCCTTTATCATGATCATCATTTTAAATGTTTTAATAATTTATTTTTCTAAATCTTTTTAATTAATTTCCATGTTTTAAAAATGATTTTAGGGATTTATTTATATGGATATGATTGTTTTAAAATGTTAATTCCTTTAAAAAAATCAAAGTCATGTGGGAAACTTTGATTCAAAAATATTTTTTAAATGACTTCCTTTATAAATGTGTGACTTTTAAATGATTTCAAAAAAAGGGACATTTCTCCAAAAAAGTTTTACTAATCATTTTCAACTATTTAAACATCCTTTACTAGATATTATTCTTGATTAAGGTTGATTTATTATAATAAATCTTCTATATTTTATTGAATGAGTTATGATATGTTTCATTTTGGATGTTATATTTTTATACCCTTTCATGGTTTATGGTTGAAGTATTGAAATTTAGTATGCTAGTTTTCATATTAATTTTTATGTTATGTTTCAACATTTTCATATGAGTAATGCAGTAGACATAGTAAGTGAAGGGTGGAGCCCGCTATAGCTCCTCGATTAATCGGTAGATCTCATGAGACTAACTAGCATCTTGGCACAAGGCCTTGACAAAAACATTATTTTTCGTCTTAGCACGAGGCCTTGACTATGTGGTAATGATGTCTGGCGTTAGGCATTCCCACGTTATGAAATTAATAATTACATTTGATTATTCGACTAATAAAATATCCATGTGAATGTTCATATGGTAATGTTTATTTATTTTCTCCATATTATGTTCAATATAATGTTTAAAATGTTGTTTTTTTATTACACATATTTCTTTAAAAGTTCATAACTTCTGATAAATTATTTAAGCTTACTGATCATCTGAGCTCACCCATTTCTTATGTTTTGTTTTCCCAGGATTCCAAGTAGTGTATTATGTTTGATATGTAGGGTTAAGTTAGGGTAATAATTGAATTCATAATGAATTATTTATGTTGTTTTTATGTTTGAATGTGTAATGTAACATTATTGTATGTAATGTATTTTCCAAAATTCTAAACTCATTAGTCCTTTGGGACTTGATTCCTTGTAATCATGTTAATGTATTAAAATAATGCATCGGCTTTGGGATTCTAGGGTCGGGGAAATACATTTGGTATCATAGGAAGTATATTACAATCCTAGGAAACTAGATTTTGAATAAAATTGATAATAGAACATTACCCTAAGATAGACTTTGAGAATTAGTGTAAAATAACTTCCTAGAATTTTGTTAATGTAGATATTTTTGGTATTTTCCAAGAAATACATCTCTCTCTGGATACGAGCTGGTACAGGTGGCTCTAGAACAGATGTACCTTGGCGTGAAAACTCTGACAAGGAGTTTCAGGCTTGACCCGAGGTATCGCAGTACACGACAATTGGCCTTACATCACTATTGCTTATGACACTCTTAGGGGATATGCTTGGGATAATTCACATTTTCTTTACAAGCCATTATGAAGGATTTAGGAGTAAATACATCCTCAATGAAAACATTTTTTTATGATTATAGATTATATGAATAATCTTTTCAATTTACGTTAGGTATTTTACCAGTTTAGAATTATGAATTGTGATTCATAAACAAACCTAGTGTATATCATTGTTCATAAATGGCTCTCAATAGAAGGAATGATAACTCTAGCAATAAGCATGATCCAAAGAGTAAGAAGGACCATATCTTTCATGGTATTATGACAACATTTAGAAAGGAAATAGTCTCCCATGTATTCTCATCATATGAGGAAATTGTATCTTGTGTTAATAAGATAAGTAAATAATTCTCTGAGTCCTTTGTCTTTTAAGGGAAGCATGATAAGAAAAGGGTGGTAGAGAGAAATATGGATAAAGGGAAGTAGGGAAGAAGGATTTTCCAATATGTGATAATTGTGTAAAGAAACACCTTAGTGATGGGAATGGGAGTTTGTTATAAGTGTGAAGAAAAAGGACACCAATTATGTGATTTCAAGGGTAAGAAAACGGTTTCAAATGTACAATGATTCATCTACATGGTGTTAGGACACTACGTGAATCAATTTCCAAATCATCAGAGTATTCCCCAAATGAAGCAATTGGATAATAATCATGTTATGATACTACCAAAGATGAAGAGTAATGACTAGTGTTCTTATGTTGTTATTAAAGAATTATTTCATTTGAGTGTTGTATCAACGATGTACTGGTTATATGAATTATGTAAATAAATAAGGATTGTATTGCAGTACTATTTCATTTGAAGATTTGAGATTATATGGTTCTAAGAAAAGTGACTCAACAGCAAATTAAACTTTTTGTAAAATACATGGTTGAATAAAATATAAACTATAATATGGTTCTAATACTGAGGTAGTGATTTTTGAATAAGATATGATTGATTTGGATAAATTATATTCGATGTTTTTGACCACTTTAAAACAAATTAATTGTTTATTTATTACATTATTGTTGGAGTTTACAACATTTTTTGATATAAGGATTATATCGAGTATTCTCTAAATAATAAGGGAGAATGAATTTAATCAATAATATTTTATGATAATTCAGGGTGTTACCATGTTTTAAATTAATAAATGATGAAGGTATTCACATGTTATTATGTGGAAAAAAAGATCATCATTGTGTTTACCTTCCTTATAAATTTTGGATTGTGAGTTTGGAAAAAAGTATATTAGATAAGTCTAAAGGTTGTAATGGATTATATTTGACAATGGATACTATTATTAATGTTAAATAATTTCTTAAGATTATTTTTGGATTGTTATAAAAGGGTAAACTAGAGGTCGGGTGACAACCAATCGTGTTCGTTAAGGATGCGAGACTTGAACCTGCAACTGAAGGCTGAAAATGTTGCATCACCTACCACTTTCCTACGAGATTTCCTAGTTTGTATAATTTAGTTTTTTTAAATAGTATGAAAAATGAATTAAAAATTTATTATTTTTGGAATCCTGTACGATTTGGATAAATAGAATATTTTTGAATTCTTTTATCTTTTGGACTGAAAGATGAGTTTGTGGTAAGAATTAGTTGAAGGATGAAACTCTACTTGTCAAGTATATTTTTTTCCTCATATTATATGAATAAATTAATTCTTAAACTTTAGGGAAGGGATCTTAAAATATTAAATTTGTTATCCTAATACCTTATGTTTTGTTTAATCGATGATATTTTAAATCATCATAGATTGATGGATTTGAGGCCATTAATTTTACACTTGTTTTTGATTGATGACCTCAATCACTCCCTAAAAATATTTATGTTTTTCTTCTAATTAAGTGTCTTTAATTTCCACCAATGTTCTCCTAATTGAGATCATAATTTGGTGGTGACTTTTTCATTTCCCTTTCCCTCTTATTAAGACTAAATTTTATTAACCCAATTTATGATGTGGGTTTCTACAATGATATTTTTATATTTTTAACCTTTTATTTTCAAAGAACAATTTTAAATTGTGAGGATGCAATTTATTTATTAAGGGGAGAATTTAACACCCCAATATTTCATAGTACGATATCTCTTCGAAGTAGTTAAATAACATTCACTACACACAACAACGAGTTCGAGCGCACCAGAACTTACCAAATTAACCATTAAAAAAGTAGTTATGAATATTATTAACTTATTTTTAATTTTATATACCCCATATAATTTTAACATCCATATTATGTGTTTCTTAAACATAATATAAGAAAAAATTTCAATTTTTGAGATAAAGGACGTATTTTTCAGAAAATGCAATTTTACTTCCATTTAATGGAGAACAATTTTTAAATATAATATTTGACACTATTATATATTCAATCTGAAAAAATAAAATTCTTCTTTAGAATCTGGACATAAAAATTTAGTTTTGATAAATTTTTGGTGTTTTTCTGATAACTTTCATATTTTGGTGAATAGAGAAAAATACTAAATTTTAATTGAAAAAAACTTATTTAATCGAAATAATTTATAGTGTTGAATTATACATTTGAATTGTTTGGAAGAATAATTAGATTATATTTTTATCATTTAATAAAATTTATGTCATTATAAGTAATTTCACAATTAAATTTGAGATAAACACAAGCTATCTTTGAATAGTTTTTACTTTATAAAAACCTGTTTTTTTGTTTTGACAACAGGATATAATTTTAAATTAATTAATGAAAATTATATGTTTTTAATTTTTTAAAATATAATTTATTTTTGAATTTGGATTATTAAAATTATATTAGGGTAAATTTTTGTTATTTTTTGAAAAATTTCAATTTTTGATGAATAGTGAAAAACACTACAATATTATGAAAAACCAAATTTTTATTTAAATAATTATTTATTTTAATTTAATTTAATTTAAGTAAAAAATAGATATATAATACCTATATATGTTCAATTTAATTCATTGTACTTATTTTATAATAAAATTAGATATATAAAATTTTATTGAACTTTTTAACGTCGTTTACCCACCTTTTAGGCACCTTTGCAAATTTGAATAAATTGTAAATTTACCCAAAATGTTAATTTAACATGGAAATAATTATTTAATGGGTATAATAAAGTCATAAATTAATAATTTATGATATAGTAAATATAAATATGGTTCTAGAATAATTTAATAACATACTATGTACATTATACAAGGTGTTAAACGTACCCTTGACCAAAGGAAAGTGCAAGGTATGGGTTAACTCCTCAATATCATTATTATCTGAGATTTTTTATGTGTAAGTATTTGCTGGGACATTTTTATCAATATTTTCCATGTTAAATAAAATGTTTTTTAATATGAATATTTTAATGTTTTTTGGAAGGGACACTTTATCAAGATCAGCATTTTAAATGTTTTAATAATTTATTTTTCTAAATCATCTAAATTAATGTCCCTATTTTAAAAATTATTTTAAGGATTTGTTTATTTGGAAATTATTGCTTTAAAATTATAATTACTTTTAAAAGTTTCAAATTGGTATGGGACACTTTGATTCAAAAATAACTTTTAAATGACTTATAAATGTGTGACTTTTAAATGATTTCAAAAAAAGGGATATTTCTCTCAAAAAAATTTACAGGTCATTTTCCACTATGTCAACATCCTTTACTGGATATTATTCTTGATTAAGGATGATTTATTATAATACAATCTTCCATATTTTATTGAATGAGTTATGATATTTTTTACAACAGATGTGCTATTTTTATACCCTTTATGGTCTATTGTTGAAGTTTTGACATTTTGTATGCTAATTTTAAAACTTATGTGTACGTTATGTTTCAACATTTTCGTATGAAAAATGATGTGGACTTATTAAATGACATGTGGAGCCTGATATATCTCCTTTATGCATCGTTATGTCTCATGAGAAAAAATAGTGTCTTGGAACAAGGTCTTGACAAAAAAGTTATTTTTAGTCTTGGCATAAGGCCTTGACTATGTGGTAATGATTTCTGACATTAGACATTCCCTCATTATGAAATTAATTATTACATGTGATTATTCGACTATTAGAATATCCATGTTCATGTTTATATGGTAATTTTTGATTTATTTTATCGATATTATGTGTAACTTTATTTTTAAAAGGATGTTGTTTTTATTACACATATTACCTTAAAATTTTATATCTTCCATGAAATTATTTACCCTTACTAAGCTTCTGAGCTCACCCATTTCTTATATTTTGATTTCCTGGGATTCCAAGAAGTGTAGTATGTTTGATATGCAGGGATAATCTAGGGTAATAATGGCGTTCGCAATGGATTATTTATATTGTGTGTTATGTTTGAATGTGTAATTTAATGTTCATTTATGTAATCTATTTTCCAAGACTAATAAATTGATCGGTCCTTCAGGACATGTTTCCTTGTAATCATGACAATGTATTAAAATAATGCACCAACTCTAGGATTTTGGGGTTCGTGTATTCCAAGATGGAAGTATTTTGAGAATAATAAACATGGATGAAGATGGGGAAGATGATTCATATAAATGTTTGGTAGAAATCATCAAGGTGGTTTGAAAATAAACTACAGAATATAAATATTTGGGGCTAGGTATTTAGAAATATTTAATTTTTGAAGTCTTAATTCTAGTAAATTCCATTATTTTTACAATCTTAAAACTCTAAATTTGTCTTAAGAGGAAGTGGGACCCTTGTGAACTTGAGTAAATTTTTTTGTTAATGTATTGGGGCCGATCATCCAAAAAAAATTCAAATTTTTTTTAAAATTTTATATAAGTTTCTCTTATATTAACCATTAATTAAAAATATATTTTTTAAATAATATATATTTTTTATTCTATAATTAAATATTTAATAGGATTCCTTCCATTATTCTTAATTTATTTTATCATTTTAAAATTTATAAGGATAAATCCAACACTAATTTCTTAGTTTCCCATGATTTTTAGAAGCAGTCAGTGTGAAGGATCAAGGGGTAGAAGAATAACATTCTAGAAGTTAAAAATCACAAAATAAAATGAAAATTTAAATTAATGCATAAAATATTTCTACTTAAGAAGAGATTACATAATATATTGGAGTTTCGGAGATGAAAATTATTTAAAGGAATAGCATTACCCTTTTCATGTAAAGTGGAATATCAATCTAATAAGGTGAATTAGTGGACTTCATAAAGTGATTCCCCATATGTGTAAGGTGAATTGATGGTATTTTTATAGTGTATCAAGAGTGTGTAATGTACATTTCTTTTGAGAAATGCGGTGGTCAGTGGGAAACAAAAAAGAAACTTTTTTAAGCTCTGTTCCCTTATATAATTTAAATGAAGGATCAAATAGGGTAGTGTGAATGTATTTTATTGATTTCAAACATATGTTTAAAACATGTTTAACCACTCAATGATATAACTAATCCATGATTGAAGGGAACTAAAATTAAAATTTTCCAAAATAAATTGGGCATGAGTTAAAATGAATTCTCATTTCCATTTTTCCCAAATCAGGTTAAATGATCTTAATAGTTCTATATAAAAAACATGCAATTAACTAAGAAATATGATGATAATAGTAATGTAATTTAAAGTTATAATATTCAAGAAATGATCATTTAGAGAATTTAAACCCTTTATCAATGCATGTGGAATGCATTGAAAAAGGATGAGAGTTTTACCCTGAATCACATGAAAATTTTAAAGGTATGAGGGAATGTTGTGCTCAATCAAGGAAGAGAATGTTTATTCCCCCATGCAAGAGATAGATCTTCTAATATTAACAAAATATAATATCATATATGAGTGATATATTCTAGAATATTCATCATCTGTTATAATAAGGGGGTTGACTATAAAGGGGGTAGAACTACTATTTACTCTATTTTTTATTTCTTTAATTATTCTCTAGTAATGGGACACTAATCCCATAGTGGTAAATACAAGGATATTCCCCACACTCATGCCAATGAATTTTAAATTTCACTGATAATCATATTCTTTCTTTTCTTACTTGAAGTACTTTATTTATTTAGACAATATGAGGTTTCTATTGTTCATTATACATCAATTATTCTACCTTATTTCTGGTTTGAATACCCATACCCCCTAAACATTCACCATTTCCTAAGTGATTGAGGTAAAAGGGTATTAATTCAATAGTGATTAAACATATCAAATCATTATTCTTAGAAAGAGTAGGAAGTATATAGATTCTTAAATTTCATTGTTTAAGCCAGAATTATCAATTGAGGTCAATTCTTTGAGGTATTAGTCTATTAGTGAGGGTGAGAAAGTGAGTTTACTAAATTATTCATGATTTAATAGGTACATATAATAATATATAATGTTAGAACTATATTTATAAATGGAATTTAAACACCTATTTTACTTCCATTGAAACCGAAAATTATTGTTCTCTTATTTCAACCCAAAACTGAAACCTTTGAACACAAAAATGAAGCACTAAAAACACTCTACCTCTTTAGGGGCAATATGAGTCACACATTCACTAAATTTTACATTATTTAAAAAATAATTTGTTATGAGGAACATGATATTCACTATGTCATTATTATTATAGCGCACATCTACATAATCCTTAGGATGGATTAGATCTCTATGTATAATGAAGAAATTTATGACTGGGAGAAGATGATTAGTGAGGAAGGCATACTATATTTTTATAGGAGAGATATCATTATCTAATAATTTTCTTGAACCACCTCAAGTATCTCATATCAATGAAATTTTAGAATAATAATTAAAATACACAATCTTTGGGAAGTACGGATATCCTATGAATGATGTATATACCTATTTTTTAAGAATGAATTGATTTATTTCCTGATAAATTAACTAAACATACACATAAACATGACGTTTGGTATTATATTTAATTCATCCCTAATTCAAACCCTTTATATAAGCCCCTCACAGAATGGATCTAGTGGAACTATAGTATTTAATAGAAAAAATACATTATTTGTGTGACAATGGATTCATACTCCCTGGTGTTTCACCTTCATGAGCCGCTATGTTATTTTTTAAAAATAAGTATAAGTTTATAAAGTTGTACATATATTATTAAAAAATAAATTTCATTACTATAAATAACATGTATCTTTTACCATTCATTGATGACTTGTCTAATAAACTTCAAATTGTTCAATACTTCTCAAAGATTTATCATCATTATGGTTATCATCAATTAAGAGTTAATAAGAATGATATTCGAATGATACAATTACATTTGTGGTATGGACATTATGAGTTCACAATAAATAAATATGTATAAACTAATTCACCCTTACTGTATATGGATTTAATGAATAGATTTTTTAAATTTTTTCTTAATAAATTTATGCTGGTATTTATTGATTATATCTTAATATAATCTACAATCTATGAAGGTTAAGAGTACCAATTTCAAATTATTATTTATACTCTTAATAAAAATGAATTTTATAAGAAATTTAGTAAGTTTGATGTTTGGATCTAACAAGTTTATTTTCTCATAAAAATTATCTCTATGGATGGGATATCTATAGACCCTTAAAAGTTCAAGGTGGATGAATAATTTACAACACAAAAGAATTTAAACTGGAAATATATTTTCCTTGGTTTACAAAGTCACTATTTGGAATCATTTCAAAAAAATAACTCTTATGTAACCCATTAACCAGGTTAAAACATAATGGTACAAGTCACATGGTCAATGGAATGTGAAGAAAGTTTTGAATAACTAAAGAATATTTTGGTCAATGCACCAGTATTAACATTACCATTGGGGAAATAAATATTTGCAATATATAGTCATGTGTTGAAGAATAAATGGGGTATATCCTTATGAAAATTGATAGGTTTTTTTATTTTTCAATATGATAATTAAAGATCCCTGAACAAAACTATCCAACTCATGATACTGATATTAAAGATATAATCTTTTACTTTAAGAAATGAATATTCTATCTTTATGTTGAATGATGTGACATATATGTATATAAAAATAGTTTGAAGTAAATATTTACATAAAAAGATCTCAATATGAGACTAAGTGGATGGATTAAACTACTCAAGGGACTATGAATTCATGATAAACTACCAATATGGGAAGGAAAACATGGTGTTGGTGCGTTGAGTTCGAAGGATCATGGAGCTATATCCAAGATGAGGTTGAAAATATTTATAATACTTATGGGATTGGTGAATTTTGATAATGAAATTATTAGGGCAGGGGAAAATCATTCCTTTTATAAGTAATTGACCATACATATTTACTATAAAAGATAAATGAGTACTAAAAATATGATAAGGATAAACAAAATAATGTTATATCCATAAATAATGGGAGACTTAAAGAATTTTTTTATGAAGATGGGGTTTTGAATATTAGAAATACAATATGTGTATCATCGATTTCGGAGCTAATAAAGAATTTTCTAGATGAATCTCGCAAGAACATGAGCCTAAGCCTAGTTGGTTAGGACTCCTAAAGAGAATCCATGAGACTGAGGTTCAAAAACAGGCAGAGGCATATTTCAGGGGGTTCTATAGCATTATTGTAATGGTACTATAACAGGTATTTTTCAAGTACTGTATAAGGTACTGTAATAGTTATTATTCAGCACTGTAGCAGCTAGAACTATTCACCTTGGGCCACTGGTTTGGTCTTGGAGTTCTTAAGGCCTTCGGGCCACCCAGGACTTCGGGTCATAAAGGATTTTGGGACACCTTTAAGGAATTTGGGCCACCTCAAGGAATTCAGGCCACATGATCAGTGCAGTTACCACAGACATACTCTATAAAAAAGGAGCATCCCCATAGGAGGATTCAGATCAAGTGAACTCAGCTGAGTAGAAACAAATGGATTTGTAAGAATGAGATAGTATTTCTATGCCATTGGGACCAGCCTATGATTTCATGGGAAGCCTAGCCAAAGGTCCATGCGAAGGTGTATATCTACCATCACGAAGCAGATGCTGGGGAGGGGCAGTACCATGTAGTTATAGTCTGGTTTAATTCCCTAAGACCATCAGGTAATTTAATCTCTTAAGCCTATGGGCCATGTAATCTCTAAGACCACAGGCCTTGTAAGGGTTCCCCCTCATCCCTTGAAATAAGGGTTATCAAAAAACATTAACAATGAAGGCCTTAGGTCCATTCAGACTAGATGAATCTTGAAAATAAAATTTCTCTATATCCCCTAGAAGCACCAAGATGTGGATGGATTTAAAAGAATATTTTTGGTGGGAAAACATGAAGAAGAAAATTTCTAACAATATGTCATGATATTTGGTGTACCATTAAGTAAATACTAATAGATAGTATCCAAACAGTGTCACAAAACCTCTCCATATACTAATGTAGAAGTGGTAAATTATTTCAATGGAATTTGTTACTGGGATTTATCATAAATCAATGAAGAATAATGAAATAATGTTTATTACGTATTTCTTTAAAAATTCTACAAACTTACTTATAATGAGGGAGTATCTACACATTAAGTGTCATGCACGACTCTATATTAACGAAGATGAGTGTCTTTATTGTACACCTCTATCAATTTTATAAAATCATGACCCTAATTTCACATCAGTATTCTAGATGAGTAATTAGAATTCTCTTAACTTTGAGAAAAATTTGAGTAGTACCCATCCTCATAAAACTTTTAGGAAGTCTGAAAGGACTATCCAAAAATTAGAGGACATGTTGAGGTAATTGTCACTTGACTTCCAAAGAACGTGGGAAAATTTTCTAACTTTTATGTAATTTTCAGTCAATAATAGCTTCCGTTTATGAATTAAAATGGCACAGTATGAATCATCATATTGGAAATGAGGTTATAATATAAACTATAATCATAAATATAACATCATATTTTTTGGACCATGTAAAATTTCCAAGGGAATTTGAATTTAATCATTTGTGGATAGATAGAATTCTAATCCAAGATTTTTAATCTAAATAAAATCTATATAAAACTCAAATGTGTTTTTTTTAGACTTATATTAAGTCATGATTAGTGTCTTAGGAGTTTCTATGAGTTTCAAAATCATCAGGCTTTAAAAATAAAAAAACTCTGAGAAGATGGTAATGGATCAAGGTTTATCAGAAATGGTGAGGCTCACCAGGGGAAATCGTGTGGCCTGTTTAAAGAGGATTAGGGTGTCACATAGATTGGTCAAACCATCCACACTAGAATGTATGTTTTTTTGGATACTATATATTCCTTGATAGAGGAAACATTCATTATTTTTTTACAATTTATCAAGTCATGTGCTTGAACCATGTGAGGCCCCTCCTTGGACAGTGGCCCTTGCATGGATGGTGTATGGTTTGTACATCCATGCGGCCAAACCATATTCCACATTTAAAGGGGTTAAATAATCATTTTTCTCCATCCTTATTTTATATTTCCTTGATTATTTATCCTCCTCCACACATGCAGCTTCATCCCCTCTCCCACTCGATCTTCTCCTCCCTCCATGCTAGGTATGGAGATATCTCCTACATCCAAACTCTATTTTGAGTGTTGTTAGGTGAATTGGAGATCCCTCGATGAGTCTAAAACTCATCTTCCTTCCTTAAAATATTTATTTTTTTGTCATTGGAACTATATTTGTGTGAGATAATTCCCCATATTTTTAGGTTTTTTGTTCATTTATTCAATTTCTTTCATACTGTATCAATTCAATCCTTTATATTTGACTATTAAACCATCCCAATCACGTGGTAGTTGGTCTACATCTTCTTCTTCAAAGATTCATCATTTTATAATTTACATCGTTTACCATGTACCAGACATTTTGGGCATCACCAAATAAATGTGATATTTTTTTATGTAGATCCCAATGCTAGAATATAGATATTCATTGTGTTTTAAATGAAAATTTAGGGCTATCTACATAAATACAAACCACTCCTTTGGGTTTGTTTCCTAAATTCATTTTTTCTATATATTTTTAGGAAATTAAACCATCATTATGGTTGTTGCTTAAATGATTAAATTACAAATCATTGTCTTACTCACTCTTGGTTACCTTTTTAGATGTCATAAGTGACCCCTCCTATAAGGGGTTAAGGAAATTGAATTAGATGAATTAAAGTTGATAGTCTCACTCATATTATTAACAAACCCCATTTATGATGTGTGGTCTTCGCTGATGTTAAAGGGACATTAAATGGAAATTTTAAAATGATGAATGGAATGACCAAGTACATGGACCTTATTATTTTATAAATAAATTGATAAATGTTCTTGGAACTCTCTTTATGTATACCTAACCTGTGATGTGGCATGCTTACATGCATGTCATTTTTTATTCTTTAATTGAAACATTAAATGGTTGTGGACCTCTTAAATTATACATGACTATTGATGTTTAATGTTTATGAAAAGTTACTTATTATTATTTAAAATTAAATGGATAAATTAATCATGAACACCTTGAGTGATACTCAGGTTCATTCTAATGAATTTCTTGGACAGGCATATAGGTTGTTGAGACTGTATCATTCCTTGAGTGATACTAGTGTTTCCTTTTTACATAACACCACTGATAGGATCACTAGATACATAATTTATATTATTTTGGGGGAGATAATTTTAACGCCTTTATGGATCGCCTTGGATGGGATCACTGAGTAGATGTTTTACTTACCCATGAGTGATATTGATTCTCTAGTTGGGTTACTTTGGACAAGATTGGTGGAAAGATGGTTATACCATGACATGAGTGATACACGGTCTCCTATGTGAGATACCTTGGATAGGATTAGAGGTTCATTATTTACATCAATCTAATATTGATACTTGGGATGCATTTATGGATCTCCTTGGATGGGCTCTTACAGTGTTGGGTACTTACAGTGATCTCGGGGCGATACTTGGGTTCCTCTATATGGTTCACCTTATATGGGATCAGGATGCCACTTTTATAAATCATAAATATTATTTTTATATAAAATATAGGATTCCAATTGCTTAAAATAACGGAATTGTTCACCCAGCTGATCAAAATGCTTAGTTTCAGTCCACATTTGTATTTGATCCTTATCATGGACCAATTATGTCCCCATATGCATCCATATATTCAATTATATATTTATAATTATATATTTATAAACATAAATTATATCTATACATGTTGACCATAGTTCAAAGAAATTATAGCTTGGGTTGAAAAAGGTATGGCCGACCAGGTGGCCCTGGGGAACCTGAGTCGACTTGTTTCTTTTCGTTATTTATCACTTTACCTATCATACCTGCAGATTGTTGTATTTTATATTCATAGAATGGATTAAACTTTGGAAACTTTTGGTGGGGTCTATTAGGTATACATCACATTCTAATAAGGCCTTTATTACACTAGAGTTCCCAAAACGACCTCATTTTTGCAGGTTGATAGATTATTGCTTATGTTGTATATGGTAAATGAGAGCTTATGAGCATGTGAATGAGTAAGAGCTCAGCATTCTTAGGGAGATAGTCTTTAGTTATTTTTTTATTTTCATTTTACATGTCATATAATATATTTTAATGCATGTTTTTGGTTTACTACTTGTTTATTTTTCCATCATATTGACATTAAGCCTGATGGAGTGTTTGGAAATAAACACCTTTCTATTCAATAATTTCTATTATTTTTCACCATATTGTTATTTAAATTATTCTTCTATTGGTTTATCTCTATAATACCATTGTAATAATCTAATTATGATTTTATAGTCTCCCTATTGTACCTCTATTATACACTCACTGCAAGTCAGAAGCCTCTGGTGTATGGGAAGGCATGCTTGAGGCCATGTAAAGACCAAGTTAGCAAATGGTTTTATAGTCAGTTGGTTCGGGACATTACAAAGTGGTATCATGGTTTTTTTGTTTCCTTTTGTCTTAATATTTTGGGATGGTATTTTGGAGACTAGTAATTTCATGGTTCTTTTTGAATAACCATGTTTTTGAGTTATCAACTCACGCATGGGGAAAAGACAAAGTGTCCAAGAATGTGATTGTTATTCATGTTGTTTGTTGTTATCTTAATTATGATTTTACCTTGATTAATGGGTGTTATTTCTGTTTTTATTGATTTATGGGTATTATTTAATTTTTCCCTTGTCTTAGTAGGGAACGTTTGTATTTTCACATTCATTATTATTGGCACATATAGATTCACTTTCCTTATATATTTCATGCCAAAAAGATTGTACCGATAGGCTATTTTAGATTTTTTATATGTGCCTTTTGTTTTTTCAAATCATACTTATTTTAGACACCACGTTTTAGGTATTATATAACATTCATGAATGTAAAATATGATTTTGTGAATTATTTTTCATACTCACTATCAAAAAAACTAAATCCATGTTTTCAGATTCAGTTCTAAAAACATGATGTGTATTTTTTTTATAAAGGATAACAGAAAAATACATAGTGCTTTATATAATCAGGGACCTTTTCCTATCATGGTTATAGAGAATTAGGAAACACCTTACAATTTATCATATTTGTAAAAAAAATAATTATTTCTCTTTACGTGCGATAACTTCAAAAGTTAATATATCTATTTTAGAACATCTAAGATACCTGTGAAAAATATTTTAAAACATGGGATGAGAATTAACTTTCCCAGTAAGGGTTTTAAAATCAGTGACAAAAACTTTAATAAATATATTTCAAAAAACTCTTTAAAAAACTTTTATCAAATATAAATATTCAATATATATAATAATTATAAAATGTTTCAAAAATACTTAATATTTTTAAAATAAATTTCAAAAATACTTCTTTCAAATACAATTTGATTTCTCCTAAAAAATAATTGAAAATAATAATATTTCTTATGGATTAAAATGATAATCTATAGATATTATAAAAACCTTGTGGCCACAAATAATATATCAGGTAGGATAGTGGCTTGTGAGGACATGGATTTACTCCTCATTCCTTATTCTCCAGCATAATATCCAGAACTGATCCAAATTTTTAAGAAAACAATTTATGAAGATCCACCTCTCTCAAACACAACCCATAAAAACACATTTCAATACTAAATTAATTCCTTCCATAAAAGAAAATTATTATTCATCCTTGACTCCATTTCAAAACTATTTTTTCATAAAATAATTTTAAAATTTATGGGAAATCCATGAATTTAATAATTTCAAAGTCTGAAATCAAACACACCAAATTATTAAAATGAAGACAATTTTTTAATTAAATGTATTGAATGTTATGCATAATACATGATGAATTCCCATGAAGATATGAAAATTCAGTATCTGTGATTTCAATTCATACAAAATCGTAATATGGTTTAATAAAACATGATGAAACAAATATTCATTTGAAAATAAAACCTCCAAATTTATAATTAAAAAATATATTTTTAAATAGTAGTAATAGAAAAATTATTATTCTTTCACATAGTTATTAAAAATATTAATTTCTAACTTGAAAATTTAATTTATATTGTAAAATAAATTTAAAAACACAAATTTAAATTTTTTTTTGAAAAACATAACCCTTTTCACATAAAATATTTAATTCCCTAACTTAAAATAATAATTTTTATAAAACTTTATGTCATAGAATTACTATAATTAAAATTTAATCCCATAAAAAATAAAATCATAAATGGTTTATGAATATCATAATATCTTATAAAATTCAATTCTTTCATGAAATTCAATAAAATAAGGGTTCTTGAATGAATTTTAGTGAAATATAATTTTAAAAATAATATCATTAGAAAAAAATAAATATAAAAATAAACTTCGTTACCAATTATATTTTCTATAAGTATAGTTCTTTTATCATTCTTCTATATTCAGACTCTAATTCTCTCTTACTCCCCTAAACTAGAAATCATAAATGAATAAAAAAAGTAATGGCTACATCCTACTTTAAATACCCTCATTTCCAGCCTTCCAGATCCTCACTAAGAACCCACTTATTTATATACACTCAACCAAACAATAATGATAGGTAAAAATCCATCCCCTCCACGCACATATATATATATACACTCATAAATAAACTAGAGGAAGGATTCATTACATTCATCCACCATACGAAGAAGATGAATAAAAAACAACCAAAAAAATATGTGATCGAGATGAAATGATTAACGAGTAAGGTGATTGTAGAAAAACCTATATATATATATATATATCTGTGTGTGTGTGTGTGTTTATTTGTTGTTTACATATCGGAAATAAACAAAATTTTAAAGAGATTCTCTATTTTCCTATTCTTTCAATGCAAGCATTGAAAAAGATTTCCAATATATATATTTACATTTCATTATGATTCAAATTGATCTCAATGATTATAAAAAAAATTGATAAGGACAAAAGAAAACATTGATAAAATATTAATAGATAATTTAAGAATTATAATATATACAACTTCGAATAGAGACGTCATTTGAAGAAAAAACCTTGATAACAAAAATCATAAGAAAATTAATGACGAAATGAAGAAGAAAAATTATATATAAAGACAAAGAATAGGAAATCACTGATATTCAGTGAAGAAAATGAGGAAATGATGAACATGTATTTATTAAACCAAAAATGAAGGGATTCAGATACCAAAATAAAAAATTAACTTATCAAAAAAACTGAAAATGAAACATTAATAGGAAGAAATCAACAACAAACTACTCACACTCAACCCCTAAACCTTATTCAGTGTTCAAAACCCCTAACACTGTCTAGATATGGTTTTAATTCAACCTAAGATTTGTGCTCAAGACTATCATCCTTCCTCATACTCCCTCATTGGTATCCTTTCTTATTCGGTATGATAGAACATAAATCCATGCTTGGCTTCCTAAAATGACACGCTTCGGACTGATCTCCCCCTTCGGTTGTGCTCGACCCTCCTCCTTAGTTCGACTCATAAAATTCCATTGGGTCTCTTTCCCAAATCAAGGCCCTCAAATGAAATACCAAAAACCAATTATGTGTTTTCTTATCTCAGTATCATTTTTTTATACATCATTGTTTAATAAACTAAAACAACAGATAAATATCTTTATATGTATTAAAAAATATTATGCATTTTTTATTAAAAAATTAGAATCAGATTATAAATATTAATACTCATATTATTATCATAATATTTTCATAATTTCATTTATTATCAAACTTATATTAATATATTACCTTTAACATTATAATAATAATTTAATTATTTCTATAAAAAAATTTAAAATAATTATGATTTTATATATATATATTATATTACCTTGAAAAGAATAATAATTTTTAAAAAAAATATGTTTTACCATTACTTATTTATTATGATTATTATTATCATTAACTTTTAAAATTTTAAAATAAATTTATTTATTTCAAATCATGATAAGATTTTAATTAATAAATTTGAAATATGAATTTAATTTCATATTTATATTCTATTTTAAAATGAAATTCTTATATAATCATATTAATTTTCAATTTTATTTATTCAAGAATAGTAAAACTATATTTATATTAAATTCTATAAAAGAATAAAACATTTATAAAAGATAGTATTCATTCATAATTTTAAATATTAATTTAAATTCCAGTCTTATACCTTGAAAATAATAATTTGTATTACAAATATTTTATCATGAGATTTTAAAAATTATAAATTTTTTATTTATTTACTTTATTAATAATTTACAATTTTATTTTATTAATATTATAATTGTTATTATGGATTCAATATACTAATAAAATAAATATTTTTTATTTAAAACTCGTGATGTTACATTCACTCCCCCCCCCCACTAAATGAATTTTTTCCATGCAATTCATTCAATGAACTCAATAAAATTTAGAATTTTCATCTTCTGAATTACTAAAAAATCAAATTTCAAAGGGAACCTAATTATCAAGGATTATTAAGGAAAATTATACAGTGAATATTTTATTTTCCTTAAATGACAATGTGTTATGTCCAAAGTTTTTTAAACCATTCCTCCAATACCAAACATAAATACCTCGAACCTACGTATATGTATTCAGTGCAAAAAAATGTTGTTTATCTTTCTATAAAAGATAATTGAAAACTACACAGTTCTTTATACAACTGGGGACCATTTCTAGTATAGGTTTTGTAGAATTAGACAACACATTACAATTTATCATAGTTGTAAAAAAATAAAATAAAATAATTATTTTTTTTACCTTCACTAACTCTAAAAGAAAAAAAAATCTATTTTAGAACTTCTAAGATACTTGTGGAAAACATTTTAAAACATGGGATGGGCATTAAATTACCCAATAAGTGTTTAAAAATAAATGACCAAAAATATAAATAAATATTTATTTAAATTATAACTAAAAAACCTATATATAAAATATAAATATATGATATATATAATACTTTTAAAAATGTTTCAAATATTATAAATATTTTTAAAATAAATTTCTAAAAAATTATCTGAAAACCAATAAGATTTCTACTGAAAAATGATATGAAAATAATAATATTTCTTATAGATTAAAACCTAACCCGATAGATCTTATAAAACCCTTGTGGCCAAAACTAATATCACCAATAGGATTATGTCCCATGAGGCCATGGGTTTAATCCTTATTCCCCACTCTCCCACCTAATACCCAAGTGTCGAATCAAATTTTTAAGAAACATTTTTTGAAGATTTTTCTTTCTCAATGAAAACCCATTAAAAAACTTTTCATAACTCCATGAATTATATTCAAAGAAGAAAATTATTTTACTTTCTCAATTCTTTTTTTAAACAATCATATCATAAAACATTTATAAACTTTGTAAAAATCTAATAATATAATAATTTAAAAGTCTAAAATTAAACACACCTCGTAATTAAACTAAATACAGTTGTTTAACTCAATGTATTGAATGTTATGCATAATACATGATGTAGTTCTATGTCGATATAAAAATAATAAATCCATTATTTCAATTCACAAAAAATGATAATATGGTTTAATAAACTTTTCGAATATGAATATTCATTTGAAAATAACAAATATAAAATTTTAATTATAAAATAATATTTTTAAAAAATAATAGTAATAATATTATTATTATTCTTTCTCATAGTTTCAAAAAAATATTAATTTATAACATAAAAAATCTTGTCTAAAATAAATTTAAAAACACAAATATTATAATTTTTTTGATAAAAGATTACCCTTTAAAAATAAAATAAATAATTCTCTTACTTAAACTAATATTTTTTATAAAATTTTAACTCATATAATTAATTTATTGAAATTTATTACCCTATAAAATAAAATCATAAATTATTTAAGAACAACATAACCTCTTAAAAAATTAAATTTGTCCATGAAAGTATATAAAATGGATGTTCTTCAATTAATTATATTGAAATATAATTTTTTAAATAAAATCCGTAGAATAAAAATTCACTATATAAAAATAAACTCCCATAACAATTTGATTTGCAGGAAGTCTAGTTCTATTCTAATTCTTCTATATTCAGGCTCTAATTCTCTCTTACTCCCTAGAACTAGAAATCATAAATGAATAATGGAAATAAAAGGCTATTTCCTACTTTGATTACGCTCTTTATCAGCCTTTCAAATCATTACTAAGAACACACGTACTTATATATAATCAAAAAACAAGAAATACATGTTTTAATCCATAATATCCGTGAACATACAAATATATACACTAAAAAAACTAGAAAAAATAATCAATTCTTTGATCCAGTATAAGTAGTAGATGAATAAAAAACAATCAAACAAAATATGTGATTGAGGTTCAATGATTTTTTATAAATCTTATAATAAAAAAACTATATATATCGGTGTGTGTGTGTGTGTGTGTGAATGTGTGTGTGTGTGTGTTTGTGTGTGTGTGTGTGTGTTTTTTTTATGTTTAAATATTATAAATAAACAAAAATAATAATTAATATACTATCATTTTTACTATTCTTGTAGTGAAAATGTTGAAACAGATTGCAAATATATAAATATATTTATTTATATATACATATATATTCATTTCATTTGGATTCAAATTCATCTATAGGATTTTACAAATTCATGATTAGGATAGCAGAAAATATTGACAAATGATTAATAAATAATTAAATAATTATAATCAATATTATTTCTAGCAAAGACATCGGTTGATGAAAAATCCAGGATAATGACAATCGTAGGACAACAGATAATGAAAGCAGAAAATATCCAGAAATAAAAGGACTATGGAATCATTTATTTGTAGTAAATAAAATGTGAAAATGATGAACATGTATTTATTAATCTGAAAATTAGATGATTTGGATACCAAAATAAAAAATACACTTACCTGATAAACTAAAAATTGAAAATCTAGAGGAATAATACAATGAAAAACTGCTCGCGCTCGACCCCTGAACCTTCTTCACCTTTCAAAACCTCTAACAATATCCAAATATGGTTTGCGTTCAACCTCAAATATACTCTCAAGAATATCATCCTTGGTCAGACTCCATCTTCAGTAGTCTTTCTTCTTCGGAAAAATCTAGCCCTCATCCTTGTTTGGCTTCATGAAATGACAGGATTTAGACCTGATATCCCCTTCTATCGATCTTGACCCTCCTACTCATTTTGACTCCTCTAAATCCCCTTAGGTCCCTTTATCAAATCGATACCCTTAAATGAAATCCCCAAAATCAATTCTCCATTTCCTTTTCTCGGTTTCATTTTTTTCTTTGTCATTTTTTTAATAACTAAAACATCAAATAAATTTCATTTTACACATAAAAAATTTCATATTGATTATTTTATAAAATAATTTAAAATAAAAATTTAAATATTAATTTTCGTATTATTTTCATAATATATTCATAATATTGTTTATTATTATACTTATATTAATATATTACCATTAATTTTATAATAATAATTTAATAATTTTTATAAAACAAATTTAAAATAATTACAATTATATATATATATAATATTTTACCTTGAAAAGAATTATAATTTTCATTTAAAACAATATGTTTACTATTAATTCTTTATTAGGATTATTATTATATTTACCACTAATAATCTTATAATAAATTTATTTATTTCCAATAATGATAGAATTTTCATTAATATATTAGATATATACATTTCAATAAATATTTATATTCTATTTTAAAATGTAATTCTTACATTATCATTTTAATTTTCAAATTTATTTATTCAAAAATAATAAAATTATATTTATATTAAATTCTATAAAATAATATCATATTTATAAAATATAGTATTTGTTCATAATTGTGAATATTAATTTAAATTAAAATATTATTGCTTGAAAATATTTATTTGATTTAAAAATATTTTAACATGATATTTTGAAAATAATAAATTTTTCAATTATTTAATTTTTAATAATTTTAATTTTAATTTTATTAATATTATTATTTCTAATATGGATTCATGATACTAATAAAATAAATATTTTTATTAAAAACTCTAGATTTTAAACTTACTTATTTTTTATGATTAGACAATTATATGGAATTATATATAATTATTTAGCATGCCTAGAAACTTACCATGTTTAGGTGATTAATTAGTATGTTTTGCCTTTATATTCTATACTTCTAGGTTTTTATATTTATACGTTTTAATTTATTACATGTAATACAATTCATTGATATAATTGTGATATTGGCTATTAATGTGCCATCATTATCCTAAAATGTGTTTTCCTGTATATATTGATATTGGTACCTTAAATAACGAATAATTACAAGTTTGATCCCTGAACCATTGGTTTCATGGGATGAAACATACTAATTATGGTTAAATGGGATGAAATTTTCAATTTATAAAGTGTATAGGTGATTTATAAATTTTGAAATGAAAACCCATATAATAAATAATATATTTAAGATTTTGATATACCTTGAGAATGTTGTACAGATAAAAGATACATAGTTTTTTGTTTTAAATGAATGGGTTTCCATTATAATGTCTTGTACCTCTATCACTTCGACATACAACCCATATAATTAAATTCATAAATGCACAACTAAACCCAAGTAGGTTAGTTGGGGTGTGTTGTTTATATGATATAGACCAACTAAGGGTGTTTTAAATATTAATGTTTAAAATATTTCAGGTTGCATTTAGTTGAACCCATAATGTCTTGATGGGACCCTCATAGGTCACCTTTATAATTTTATACCTAGATACTTAACCCCATATGGGTATATTTATGTTATATAGGGTTGGTTATTTAAAGTGCTTGTATCCACTTATATGGATTTACATATAGATGTATGATGGAACCTTACCTGATCAGTCCTCTTTTTAATTTTTGACATAGCTATTATCTAATTTTGATCTGTACTTATATGAGGTGTTTGTTAATTAAAATTACAATTACAACCTAAAGGTTGTTTTCCCTTTATAGATTTAAATTTATATTTTCTTTAACTAAGCCCAATTGTGAGAAACCTATAAATATATAAATGATGTTTAAAATGAATTTTATGTTATAAATTTCCTAATTAATATTTAATTTCGTTAAAATAATTAATTTTTAAAATGAAGTTCGATAAATATTCTTTATGTGCCTTCTAGTGCTGGTTAAATAAAGTGTTATGTGTAGTTTTCCTTATAAATGATACGTGACGTTTAAAATTGGGAACTTTAAATGTTTAAAGACCTAATTTAAATAAATATTTTGGCTTAAATAAAACCTTTAACTATTCTTTTATATTAAAACATCCTATAAGGGTAGTTTAAATGATTCTTTGAGTTTTTCATTGGAATAGAATGAGAGAGTTTCCCATTCGCTTCTTCTACCCTAAGTGATAGAGGTAGATCCAAATGAATTTTTCATAATGGAATATATGTAGGTCCAACATTTCTTTTTTTAAGGGCTATCCTGAGGTAGGTAGTTCCCTTATAAATTTATGATTTGGTAAATTCCAATGAGAAGTTTCTAACGTGAGGTGTTGTTTGTCTATAGTAGGTATTTTAGATTCTAAAGTGACACCTAAGATGGATGGGTGGTTGTTCAATATATTAACCCTAATTATGGGTGGTAGAAATATTTAATTTCTTGGTTTTGGTGGGGTATACATGCCTAGGTCTCAGTCGGCCACTTAGTAGATTGTGACACCTTTCTTCTTTTTCAGTGATGGATGCGTTGGTAAGTCTTTAATAGGGTTAATGGTCATATGGGGTTATATGAATTGGGGATTAAAACTCTTATACAATTCCCATGATATTATTTGCATAGAGAGATAATTCTATGGATATTATTAGAGATATTTTTTTGTCGATGAGATCTTGATGTCTAATGCATTGGTACAAAGGATACTCATTATATTGGTAAAATGGTGGAGTGAGCAATATGATTTCAGCTATAATTTTTTTAATATTGATTTATTATGCTTGAATTATGGGTCATCTCTGAGGTAGGGTGACTTGGACACTAATGAAACACGAATCATCCCAAATTTTTGGGATAATGTACCTAAAAGGATCAGGTGTTAGACACATTAGTCAATTTTTTGACCTTTTGCATAATGCTAATGATCAAGTGAGTGTAACACATATTTTTAGGGTGAATATGATATTGCGTGATTTTAAGCAGTTGTTCTCCATCTCTTTTTATGTTAATGATTTATAAAATACTTTAAAACACATCTAGTGTCAATTTTCATTGGTTAATGGAGTGTGTGTCCTGGAATGAGTTTTGTTTTTAGTTAATGAAATTAGGATAATCCTAAGGTGGGAAGCATCGCTTCAATTATGGTTAATAATGTCCTTCTAAGTATAGGAACCCAACTAATCATGTAAAATTGAATGGGGTTGGTGCTGACTTTGATTTCCCATGGGACTGATAAGATTTCAGATGTGTCAGTTCTTGTAAGAAAGAACGATAATGGTATGGTTGGATGTGTACACAACCTTGTAAAAAAATTTTGTCCATGTATGGAATCTCATGGTTATACTTTAATGATCATGGGACACCTCAGGTGGTAAAGTCATCTTGGTCATTTAATGATGACGTTTCAGAAAGGTCATTTGATCTCTATTAATAAGATTCATTGTGGGATTGTTTGTCTATTCTTCTCGTGCACAGTTGGATATGGTTGGTGGGAAACCATTCCAAGCACTTCATCTTTGGTATGATGGAAGTGTATTGAGTATTTCTAGAATTTACTAAAATCAAATTAGTGTAATCCTATTTTAGATATGATCATGTCTCTTATCTTGACATTGCCCTGGGTACAATGAGAGAGCATCAATTATATAGTGAGATAAAAGATTTAAATTCCTTTTGTTTCATAAATAAACTCTATGGGATTTATGATTCTACAATGTTTTATGTTTAGAGGCATGGTTAGTCCTTAATGATACATGGGTTACCAAGTAGGAATTTTATGAATGTAATCATAAACACCAGCTGATTCTTTGACTTGATTGTCATTGGGTTCAGTCAACATTTAGATCTGTGGATGTTTCAACTATGTATGGATGCATCATTTACAAACACTGAAGTGTAAACTACCCTGGAAAAGATCCTTTGACTCTAATTTATGATTCTAAGGTTATCCAGAACTTCATTTAGGCTTAGATGATATTTTTTACGAGTTTTGATCCAAATTATCTGGAACATTTTTACACCCATGTTAATTTTTGTGAACAACAACATAAATGGATATTTGGCTAATGACATCTCTAGAATCTGGTTACAGGCTTTAGTGAGCATTCTTGGAGGTTCCTTTATTTAAAGGAATCAGTTTTAGATTTTTGAAATCACTGGTCATCTAAGATGACTTTTTTATGGTAGTTGACTACAGTAGGTTCGACTTGATATATATATATATATATATATATATATATATATTTTATTACATGTAGTTAGTGAGGAACCACATTAGGATAATTTTCAATTAGGGTAGAGTGCAGTGCATGGGCCAAACAATACATTCATAGAAAAGTTTGTGTGGTCAGGATGAATGTGGTAAATTGGGAATCACTTCTACTATACAGTTTAGAATCATGTTGGAGCATTGTTAGAGCACTATGATCATCTTTAAATAGGACATTCTAGCATTGGAGATACTATGTCTTGAAGTTTTCAGTTAAATGGTAGGACCTATGGTTAGGAGTTTCATAGACTGGATGGTGAAATATGTGATAATGTGATCATATTTTTAGTTATACGGTCTTGGGTAAGTGTTTTCTTCATGCTTTAGTTTTAAATTCAAGTATTGACTAGAGTTTATAGGGATTATGTACCTTATGCTTAAAGGGAACTTTGGATGTGCAATGGTCATTTAGAAATGAAATGTGGATTTTTGGAAAAAACTACATGACCTAAGTTGGTTGGGTGTTTTATTTGTTGTTTCTATAAGAATTATTGGGTACGATATATTCTAAGGTAGGGAGGTTGTAATGTCCCATGTTTTGGACTAGGTACAATTTCCAAGGGAATTTGAATTTTACCATTTTTTGGATGGTCCAAATTGTGAGCCAAGACATGGAATGCAAATACAAGATTTAGAACACTCAAATTTGTTATTTTGTCACTTATTTTAAGGCCCAAGGGGTGTCTTGGGAGTTCAGATGAGTTTTGGACACATCGGTCTCCAAAAATTAAAAAATGGGAGAAGTTGGTAAAGGCACACAGTTTGTCTAAAATTTTGTGGCGCACCAAGGGAAACTGTGTGGCATGTTCAAAGATGATAAGGGTGTCACATGGGTTGGTCGAACCATGAAAACCATTATAAATGGTCATGTAGTTGTTTGATGTTCTTTGGTAGAGGAAAAATGTGTGGTTTGTGCATGGTTTTTCAAACTGTATGAATGGCCCGTGCGAGCTCCCTCTTTGGATAGTGGCCCTGTCATGGTTGGAGAATGGTTTGGTTGACCAAGTGACCAAACCATGTTCCTCATTTAAAGTGTTTAAAACCAAATTTTCCTGAAACATATTTTATACTTCTTCCCTTATTTCTCCTCCTAAACACATATAGCTCCTTTCCCTCTCCCGCTCAATCTTCTCCCCCATACAAGCTAGGCATGGTGACATCTCCACCATCTAAACTCCATTTAGAGCTCTATTAGGTGTGTTGGATAGCCCTCAATGATTATAAAACCCATATTCATTCCTTAATTTATTTCTTTGGTCATCATTGGTTTTATCTTAATGAAAGATAATTCTCCCTATTTGTTGGTAATTTTTCCATTTATTCTATTTCTCTCTAGTCAGATTGATTCAAGACTCAATATTGGCTGAGTGGGCCATCCTAAGCATGACATAGGTGGTTGATTTAATTTCCCTCAATATTTCATAATTTTATAACTTACATTATTATGACACCTGCAAGACTTTCCATGCATCTCCTAATAAATGTAAAATTAGTTATGTATAGACCAATTACTTAATATAAATTTTCATTGTGCATTAAATATAATAATTGGAGGTTATATACATTAATCCAATCCTCCCTCTGGGTGCATCACCTAAATTTCTATGGCCTATTTTTTTGGAAATTAAACCATCCTTATGGATACTGTATAAATTATTAAATTACAAAGACCATTATTACTCACTCTTGACTATCTATTTATATGTGATTAGTGACCCGTATTATAAGTGATTAATGAAATTGAATTAGATGAATTAAATATGATAGGTTTTCTATAACGCCCCGACCCCAATTACCCAGAGTCGGTGCATTATTACATAACATTGGCATGATCACAAAAGATCAAGTCTCTAAATACCGATTAGTTTAGTATCCTTGGAATCACTAGATACATTCATAATGTTTACATTACATCATAAAATGAAAACTATAACAACATAGTCTCCATATTCCACACTCATATCCCATCAGACTATCCCTGCATGTCAGTCATCAAATACTTCTTCACATCTTGGGAAAAATAAAACATAGAAAGGGGTGATCTCAGATGCCCAGTAAGGATATCAATATAGAGGAAACTTTCATAAATAAGAATAAACATTTAAGGCAATGTATAACTAAAACCAAAGCCTTTTAAACTTGAACTTCAGCATAATATGGCAGAAATAAAATTAAATAACTCTATTTACTTATTCACATGGATATTATACTAATCGAATAATCACATGAAATATCAATAACCACTTTCATAATGATGGAATGCATAATGTCATACTATCATAACCACACATTCAAGGCCTTGTGCCAAGACTACAAATAATATTTTTTCAAGGCCTTGTTCCAAGACACTAGTTCGTCTCATGAGACCTACTGATGCATCGAGGATCTATAACAGGCTCCACCTGCCACTTATTAAGTCCAATGAATTCCTCATATGAACAGGTTTAAACATAACATAAACATTAGTTTTAAAACTAGCATACAAAATGTCAATACTTTATCCATAAACCATGAATGGTATAAAAATAACACATCCACAATCAGAAATATCACAAAACATTCAATAAAATATGGATGTTTTGTATCATAATAAATCAACTTCAAATAAGCTTAAAATCCATCAAAGGATGTTGACATAGATTAAATCAAAACTATTTGAGAGAAATATCTCTTTTTTGAAATCATTTAAAAGTCTCATAATTATAAAATAAAACATTTACTTTGAAAATATCCTTATAATCTTGTAAAGGAAGCTTCAAAGATTTTATAATGATGGAAAATAGCCGCACCCACCGTATAAGTTTAAAAAGACATTTTTACCTTAATTCTGTAGAAAATGTTAAAAAAGGACCTTGTTTGGAAATTAATGGAAAGATTATTTTATAAACATATTATAAAAAGTGAAACAAGGGTATAAATTACTTTAAAACATAGTCTATAAAATAGTAAGAATTTTTGGAAATGCATTTTTAAGAAACATGGATATGGATGATAAAGAGGTCCCAGTAGATAATTACGTATAAACAACCTCGGATAATGAAGAGATTGTAGAATTAACCCTTAGCTTGTAATTTTCCTTGGTCAAGGGTAGGTTAACCTCCTGTATAATTGTGAAATAATTTTTATTAAATTATACAAGAATAATATAAATAAATATGATATCATATATGATCTTTTATTATTCCTTTGTTAATAATATTTTAGTATTATCGTTGTTTCAGGTGTTCACTTACTCGTTTTCTTTTATATGTTTTGTTACATAAGTCATAATTTTTATCCATAGGTTGTATATTATTCATATACAGAATGATATCAAGTCCTTAAACATTATTTTTAATCATAAAATGAAAATTATTCCTGAATTGATACGATGGGGAATGAATCTCATCACGTTCGTGGAGACAGTAATCCGTACGTACGCATGAGCGACAATATCATTCTTTTGATATTAAAATAATATATAATTGGATGGTGTATGATATATACAGAATCATTATAATGTTATATTTATTATTTACATGAATTACACATCATTATTATACCCATCCAAATAATAATGTATTGAATAACAATTACACCATGACGTGGAGACAGTATGCCGTATGTACGCACGTATGGTGACATGTCATTCAACGGATGGATAGAATACTGAATATGGTTGTACCAAATTTTTAATAACATCACAGTATATAGAATATTCTGGAGTTATTTTTTTATAATGTAAATAACAAAGAATGAATAAGTTGAAGAAGAAAGGAACTTGAAAGAGGGTGGTGAAATCATTACATCTTCTTCGGGTTCTTCCTTTTGATTTGATCAAAATGGTTCCTTAGGTTGGATTTTTTATTAAAGTAAGGCCTCTAGGATGAAGTGAGGTAATTTGAGGGAATATTTGGGCAGGGTTTGTCCGAACCAAAAGGATTTGAAGGTATGAATTTGAGAGAAGGGGGAGTTCTCTTTTATAAGAGGGGTGAGGGGCACCTTAGGAAAAACATAAAATATTATTTTATAATAAATTCATATTTGGTTTATAATGGCTCCAAAGTGACTTATTTAGAGGATAAGGTAGGTATGGGTTGAAATATTTTCAACCAATAGATTTTGGAGAGTTTTTGTCACTATATTAACCTTATAATTTATATTTAACTCTTAGTTAAATAGTTTAACATTTACCATGTCTCTTTGTATTTTTATATTAGATGGTTAATAAACGTACTATGACAAGCCAAGAGAACCCCAAGTGGTTCATTATTAATATATATAACCTTATCTAAGTCATTTGGATGAAACTTATATTTTTATGAATATAATATCGATTAATAATATAATATTTGTTTTAAATACTCCTTTATGTCAATTTTGACACTATTTAATAATTTACTTTTTTTAAAGTTCTAAAAACTTTTTTAATTCGAACTAAATTAATTTAATGAATCCTAACATGTAATATTAACCTATAAATTCTTATAATTCATAAAAAGTATCAAATTACATTTATTTGGATATTTATAATATCAATTATTTTAATATTTCATTAATTAGGTAATTACTGCATCACCATTGTGTCGTTAATAAATTAAATTATTTAATTTCTAAAAATTATAAATAAAATAAAATTATGTTTAAATTTTTTTTAGATTTATAAGGAATATTTATAATCAAATTTATCTTTTGTATAACCCTATATTAAAAAAAATTTAGTTATTAAACATTGATTTAACTCTTTTAACTCTTCTTTGAATTAAATTATAATAAATGTCTTAATCTAATCCAAGTGGACCAAAGAGGATCATATTTTATTCCTAAGGTTGTATTTGGTCGAATTATACTTAACCAATAGAATTAGGACATGTGTTAGGGTAATAATAAAATCATTTTTACCCTTAATTACCATATTCACATTTAACTGTGGTAAATAAAAGTAAAAAAGTTACTATTCACCAAAAAAATATTTTTATCTTATTGAACCACATTTTACTCCTTGATATTAACTGTGTGTCTTGGATTTTTTAAATTCCACTCACAGAAGTGGTAAAATTATGTTTTATGTGAATTTGCCAATTCTTCTAGGAGATGGGTAAAAGACGGTGAAAAGTTCAATAAACTTTTTATATATCTAAAATTATTATAAACTAACTCCAATGAATTACATTGAAATTATATAGGTATTATGTATCTATTTTGACCTAAAATAAATTTAAATAAAATAAATAATTATAAAAATTCGGTTTTAAACTATAACTTAGTGCTTTTTCACTATTCATCAAAAATTGAATGTTTTAGAAAAATACCAAAAAATTCGCCCTAATCTAATTTCGATATTCCAAATCCAAAAATGAAGTCCATTTTGAAAGATAAAATTTATAAAATTTCAAAAAAGGTTATTACTATTCATAACGGAATGTTTGATTGGTTTTGGTGTGTTAGAACTCGAAGTTACGTACAACACACGCTACTGTATTATTAAAAGAGAAGCGTATCGTGGAAGCATGGTGTGTAAAATTCTCCCCTCCTTCAAATAATTTCATCCTTTAAATTTTTTAAATATTACTACATAAAAAGACTCGAGTGTTTCTTCATCATAATTTCCTCGGGTTCCCACGTTTTCCCATCCATCTTATGGTTTCTCCATAGAACTTTTACCAGACAAGTCGTCCGGTTTCTCAACATTTTTTCTCTGGTATCAAGAATCATATCAGGCTCTTCTCAATATGATAGATCGGGTTCCAGTTCTACTTTCTCATAGGTGAGTACATGCGTTGGGTCAGACATGTAGTTTATCAACAGTGATACGTGAAACACATCGTGAACTTGGGAGAGATTTGGCGGCATTTCCAAATGGTAAGCTACAGCCCCAATTTGTTCTAGAATTTCGAAAGGTCCAATGTACCTAGGACTCAATTAACCTTTCTTACCAAAACGTATAACTCCCTTCCAGGGAGATAACTTCAAGAAAACATGATCTCCTACATGAAATTCCAAATCCTTCTTTTGGTTATCGGCATAGCTCTTCTGCCTACTTTGAGCTGCTTTGATGTGGTTTTGGATTACCTTTACCTTTTCCATCATTTCCTCCACCAGTTCTGGGCCTACAAGTTTTCTTTCACCTACATCATCACAACATTTTGGTGTGCGACATCTCTTTCTGTATAACGCTTCATATGGTGCCATCCGAATACTTGAATGGAAGCTATTGTTATAAAATTCCACCAGAGGTAAATATAGATCCCACACACCCTGAAAGTCAAGTGAGCATGTTCTCAACATGTATTCTAAGGTTTGAATATTCTGTTCAAATTTTCCATCAGTTTGGGGGTGGTAAGCAGTGCTCAAATGAATTTCATTATCCAGGGATTTCTGAAGACTCTTCCAAAATCCCGATGTAAAACGGGGATCTCGATCTGAAACAATCGATAGGGGTACTCCAGGAAATCTCACAACTTCATTAATATATAGTCTTGCTAGACGTTCAAGTGGTAAATCTTCCCTTATATCAAAAAAATGTGCTGACTTGGTAAGATGATCAACAACGACCGATATTTCATCATTCCTTCTAGGAGTCTTTGGTAGTCCCATGACAAAGTCCATAGTGATATTATCCCATTTCCACTCAGGTGTGGGAAGAGGTTGCATGACTCCTCCAGGCTGTTGCTTTTCAGCTTTCACTTGTTGAAAAACCATACATCTTGACACAAAATCCGCAATCTCCCTCTTCATGTTGTCCCACAAAAAATGTTCCTTTAAATCTCTATACATTTTCGTGCTCCTAGGGTGTATAGAGAAATTGGAACTATGAGAATTGTCTAACAATTCCCTTTTTAAATCAGGTATACTGGGAACACAAAGTCTCTTCCCTAATTTCAAAATTCCATCTTCATACACAAAGTAACTCAATCTCTCATCATTCATAGCTCTAACCTTCTTTTTAAACTCTTCATCATTGGTCTGAGAACTCTATATAATTTCAAGTAAAGATGGTTTGGCAACCATTTGAAAAAGTATTGAGGTTTCACCTTCCATGGTGATTCCCATATCCATCTTTACTAGATCCATGTATATCGGATCCTTTTCAACTCTCATCATGTTCAAAACTCCATGATCCTTTCTTCAAAAAGAATCTTCCACCTTATTTACCTTCCCCGGGTGGTAGTGTATCGTGCAATCAAAATCCTTGATTAGTTCAATCCATCGCATTTGCCTCATGTTGAGTTCTTTCTGTGAAAAAATATACTTCAAACTCTTGTGATCAGTATATATCTCACATTTTTTACCATAGAGATAACATCTCCATATCTTCAAAGAAAATATTATAGCAGCTAACTCAAGATCATGAGTAGGATAGTTTTGCTCATGATTTTTTAGTTGTAGTGATGCATAGGTAATAACTCTATCATTCAGCATAAGGACACAATCAAGTCCTTTCTTTGATGCATCACTATAAATAACGAACCCATCATTCCTCGATGGTAGAGTCAATATAGGAGCATTGACTAATATTTTCTTTAGTTCTTCAAAATAATCCTCCCACTCTTTTGTCCAAACAAATTTAAACACTTTATATGTGAGCTTCGTTAACGGGTTATCCAATCGGGCAAAATTCTGGACGAAATGCTGATAATAACCCGCTAAACCAATAAAATTGTGTACCTCAGTTATACTATTCGGTGCTGGCCATTCTTGGATAACCTTGGTCTTAGAAGGATCAACAGAGATTCAATCTTTAGAGACAATATGGTCAAGAAAAGAGATCGCTGGAAGCCAGAATTCACACTTGTTAAACTTCCCATATAATTCATGTCTTCTAAGAGTGTTCAGGTTAACGCGCAAGTGATTTCATTGATCTTTGTAGATTTTGGAGTATACCAAGATATCATCAACAAATACCACCAAAAAGTCATCAAGATATTCCTTGAAAACTCTATTCATTAGATCCATGAATACAGAGGGTGCATTAGTCATCCCAAAAGGCATTACTGTAAACTCGTAATGCCCGTACCTAGTTCAAAATGTTGTCTTTTGAATGTCTTCCTTCTTCACACACAACTGATGGTATCCAGATCGAAGGTCAATCTTTGAAAATAATTTATCTCCATGCAGTTGGTCAAATAAATCATCAATGCAAGGTAGGGGATACTTTTTCTTTATTGTTATAGCATTGATTTCTCTGTAGTCGATACATAACCTCATAGACCCATCTTTCTTCTTAACAAAAAGGACAGAGGCTCCCCATGGAGAAACACTAGGGAGAATAAATCCTTTATTACTCAATTCCTCTAGTTGTTTATTTAGTTCAACTAATTTCACAGTGGCCATTCTATAAGGGGTCTTTGATATGGGCCTTGAACCAGGAATTAAATCAATGGAAAACTCAATTTCTCGTTTTGGAGGATGTCCAGGTAAATCTTCTGGAAACACATCAAAATATTCTTTCACAATAGGTACATCCTCTATTTGAACATTCCTTTCCCCACCCAAAATTATTTCATTCTCTTCCTCCCAAATAATTGAATTTAGTTGAGCTATTGGGGGTGGATCTAGATAAGAATTGGGTGGTGATGATTCTGCTCTAAAGATAAGGTGTTATTTATCATCATCATCAAAAATCGTAACCTCCTTCTTCTAACAATAAATCTTCACATCATGGTCCGAAATCCAATCCATATAGAGGATTATATCAAATTCAATAATGGGTAAGACGATGAGATCAGCAGATAAAGAACATTTATGTTCTCTAATGGGGACTGATACACAAAACTTTGTTGCAATGATACTTAACATAGGAGTTTTGACTGACAACTCCCTTGTTAAATCAAATTGGGAATATCTAATTTTCTTAGAAAAATGAGAATATATGAAACAATGTGATGAAATAGAATCAAATAAAGCATTTTCTAAACTTTAGGAAACCATTAAATTACCTTCCACCACGTCTTTCAGAGCTTCTACCTTAGTAGTAGTGATAGCATAAGCTTGGCCTTGATCCCGTGGCCTTTTCTGAGGTATGTTCCCCTGACGCTTAGGACATTCATTTTCATAATGTCCCATATCCCTGCAATTGTATCATTGAACATCATTAGCTTCTTTCATCCCCGTGAAATCACAAGCTTGGTGGCCTTTTTCACCAAACTTGTAACAGACTCCCATTCCCTTCAAGAAAGTACCAGGGTGTTTCTTCCCACATTTACTATAGGATGGATATTAAACTTTTCCCTTCTTCCCCTTATTTCCATTCCCATAGTGATCAGTAGATCTCTTCTTCTCTTTCTTTTCTTTAAATTCATGAGACTTAGAGAATTCATTTTCTGTCTTAATAGCACATGAGACAATATCTTCGTACGATGAGAAGGATTGTAAGACTAATGCTCGACGGAGAAATGGTTTTAACCCATAAAAGAAACGATCAATATTACTCCTTGGGTTACATATATAATCTGATGCATGCCTCTCTAACCTTGTAAAGTTAGCCTCATACTTTACGACATTCTCATCCTCCTTTTGTCTTAGATCAGAAATTGCATTTCCATATCTGATTGATGGTCATGAGGAAGGTATTTTTCTAAGAAAATATTGTTCAACTCCCTGCATTCCATATTTGATAATTCATCATCCTCCTTTGTGTTTTGAATCAATGACCACCATTGGTCAGCATCTCCAGTGAGGCGGTAAACTGCCATGATAAATTTTTCCCTTTCACTACTCCCCAAGGCATGGAATATTTTCTCTAAAGAATTTATACATTTCTCAACTACTAATGGATTTTTACTCCCATTGAATGTTGGTGGTTTTTTCCTCATGAAGCGATCTAACATTTATCCTCCACGCTGCGGATCAGGGTGCTCCATACGGGTAAGGTTATTATTCATAACCTGAGTGAGTTGTCCCAGTATGGTGATAAGCTGATCAGCACCAGTTGTATCACCAGTTCCACTATAATTATCCTGAGCAGGATGGAAATCCCTACATAGAGTGCATGCGTTGATACGGTTTCAATTCCTTCAACTAGGCGCCATTTCTAAATAATGGCATAAAATAAATCAGTTTATGAATCGAAATACATAATTCCAAACTTGTAAAACACTTAATATAAATTGAACAGTTTATGGATATAATCTATAATCATAAAAATGTTTTCTTTGAAAATTTATATACTCATAAACCCTTCATAATTGTTTGTAAAGAAAATGAGAATTATCCTAAGCATATCCCCCGGGAGTGTCGAAACCAAGAGTGCAGTAAGGCCCTTTGTCGTGCACCAGTTCCTGTTCGAGTCTAGCTCAAAGCGGTGTTTTTGGGTTTTACCCCTAGGTACATATGTCCCAAATCCGCCTCTACCTACTTGTATCTAGACATGGATTTATTTCTCAGAAAACTCACTAAATCTCTACAATACCAAAATTCTAGGAAGTTATTCTATACTAATCCTCAAATTCCATCTTAGTTCGATGTGCTCTAATCAAAGTTTATCTAAATCTAGCTTCCATGGTTTGTACAAAACGTACTCTGATACTAACTGCAATGCTCAGTCCCCAGTTACCTAGAGTTGGTGCATTATTACATAACATTGGAATGATAAAAAAAGATCATGTCTCGAAATACCGATTAGTTTAATATCCTTGGAATCACTAGATACATTCATAAAGTTTACATTACATCATAAAATGAAAACTACAAAAACATAGTCTCCAAAGTACACACTCATTTCCCCTCAGACTATCCCTACAAGCGAGTCATAAAATACTTCTTCACATGCAGGGAAAAATAAAACATATAAAGGGGTGAGCTCAGATGCCTAGTAAGGATAAAAATATAGCGGAAACTTTCATAAATAATCATAAACATTTAAGGCAATGTATAACTAAAACAAAATAATTTTAAACTTGAACTTCAACATAATATGGCAGAAATAAAATGAAATAATTCCATTTAATTATTCACATGTATATTCTACTAATCTAATAATCACATTCAATATCAATAACCGCTTTTATAATGATGTAATTCATAATGCCAGACTATCATAACCACATATTCAAGGCCTTGTGTGAAGACTAAAAATAAGATTTGTTCAAGGACTTGTTCCAAGACACTAGTTTGTCTCATTTGACCTACTGATGCATCGAGGAGCTATAGCGGGCTCCACCCGTCACTTATTAATTCCAACGCATTCCTCATATGAAAAGGTTTAAACATAACATAAACATTCGTATTAAAACTAGCATACGAAATGTCAATAATTTCTCCACAAACCATGAATGGTATAAAAATAATACATCCACAGTCAAACATATCACAAAACCTTCAATACAATATGGAAGTTTTTTATCATAATAATTCATCTTCAAATAAGCTTAAAATCCATCAAAGGATGTTGACATAGATGAGATCAAAACTATTTTAGATAAATATCTCTTTTTTTGAAATCATTTAAAAGTCACATAAATATAAAATAAAACATTTACTTTGAAAATATCCTTATAATATTTGAAGGGAAGCTTCTAAGATTTTATAATGGCATAAAATAGTCGCACCCGCCATATATGTTCAAAAAGACATTATCACCTTAATTCTGTCGAAAAGGTTAAAAAAGGACCTTGTTTGGAAAATGACGAAAAGATTCATTTATAAACATCTTATAAAAAGTAAAACAAGGGTATAAATGACTTTAACCTATAGTATATAAAATATTAAGTATATTTTGAAATACATTTTTAAGAAACATGTATTTGGATGATAAAGAGGTCCTAGTAGATAATTACGTATAAACAACCTCGGATAATGAAGAGATTGTAGAATTAACCATTACCTTGTAATTTTCCTTGGTCGAGGGTAGTTTAACCTCCTGTATAATGGTGAAATAATTATTTTTAAATTATACAAGAATCATATACATAAATATGTTATCATATTTGATCTTTTAATATTGCTTTGTTAATAATATTTTAGTATTATCGTCATTTCGGGTGTTCACTTACTCATTTTCTTCTATATGTTTTGTTACATAAGTCTTGCTTAGTATCCATAGGTGGTATCTTATTCATATCCATAATGATATAAAGTCATTAAACATTATTTTTAATCATCAAATGAAAATTATTCTTGAATAGATACGATGGGGAATGAATCTCATCGCGTTCGTGGAGACGGTAATCCGTATGTACGCACGAGCGACAATATCATTATTTTGATATTAAAATAATATATAATTGGACTGTGTATCATATATATAGAATCATTATCATGTTATATTTATTATTAACATGAATTAAACATCATTATTATACCCATCCAAATAATAATGTATTGAATAACAGTTACACCACGACGTGGAGACGGTAAGTCGTACGTACGCACGTATGGTGACATGTCATTCAAAGGATGGATATATTACTGAATATGGTTTTAACATATTTTTAATAACTTCAAAGTATATATAGGATACTGGAGTTATTATTTTATAATGGAAATAAGAAAAAAGAAGATGTGGAAGAAGAAAGGAACTTGAAAGAGGGTGGTCAAATCATTACCTCTTCTTCAGATTCTTCCTTTTGATTTGATCAAAAGGGCATCTTAGGTTGTATTTATGACTAAATGAAGGCCTCTAAGATGTAGTGAGGGACGTTTAGAAAATATTTGGGTAGGTTTTGGCCGAAAAAAAATTCCTTGAAGGTAGTAATTTGAGAGAAGGGGCAGTTCCCTTTTGTAAGAGGGGTGAGGGGCACCTTATGAAAAACATAAAATATTATTTTATAATAAATTCATATTCAGTTTATAATAGCTCCAAAGTGACTTATTTAGAGTATAAGGTGGTGGTGGGTAGAAATCCATTCAACCAACAGATTTTACATAGGTATGGGTCACTATATTAACCTTATCATTTATATTTTACTCTTGGTTAAATAGTTTAACATTTACCATGTCTCTTTGTATTTTTATATTATATGATTAATAAACCTAACATAACAATCCAAGAAAACCCCAAGTGGTTCATTATTAATATAAATAACATTATCTAAGTAATTTTTCTGAACCTTATATTTTTTGGAATAGAATATCAATTAATAATATAATATTTGTTTTAAATACTCCTTTATGTCAATTTTGAAGATATTTAATAATATATTTTTTATAAAGTTATAACAACATTATTAATTCTAAATAAATTAATTTAATCAATAATAACATGTCATATTAACCTATAAAATTATTATAATTCATAAAAATTCTCAAATTACATTTATTTGGATATTTATAATATCAATTATTTTAATATTTCATTAATTAGGTAATTACTGCATCACCATTGTGTCATAAATTAATTAAATTATATAACGTCTAAAAATTATAAATAAAATACCATTATGTAGGAAATATTATTATATTCCTAATGATTATTTATAATCGAATTTATCTTTTTTATAACCCTATATTAAAAATGTTTTAGTTATTAAACATTGATTTTAACTCTTTTAACTCATCTTTGAATTAAATAATAATAAATATCCTAATCTAATCCAAGTTGACCAAAGAGGTTAATATTTTATTACTAAGGTTGTTTTTGGTAGAATTATACTTATCCAAAAGAATTATGACATGTGTTAGGGTAATAATAATATCATTTTTATCCTTAATTGCCCTATTCACATTTAACCATGGTAAATAAAAGTAAAATGTTACTATTCGCAAAAAATTATTTGTATCTTATTGAAAAAAGTTTTACTCCTTGATATTAACTGTATCACTAAGATTTTAGAAATTCCACTCACATAAATGGTGAAATTAAGTTTTATGTGAATTTGCAAATTCTTCTAGGTGATGGGTAAAAGACGGTGAAAAGTTAAATAAAATTTTTATATATCTAAAATTTTTATAAACTGACTCCAATGAATTACATTGAATAGATATATGTATTATGTTTCTATTTTGACCTAAAATAATTTTAAATAAAATAAATAATTATAAAAATTTAGTTTTAAACTATAACTCATTGTTTTTTCACTATTCATCAAAAAATTGAATGTTTTCAGAGAAATACCAGAAATTCGGCCTAAGCTAATTTCAATATTCTGAATCCAAAAATGAAGTCCATTTTTTACGATAAAATTTATAAAATTTCCAAAAGTTGGTATTACTATTCATAATGGCTAGTTTGATTGGTTGTGGTCTATTAGAACTCGAAGTATTGTACAAGACATGCTACTGTATTATTCAAAGAAAATCGTACCATGGATGCTTGGGGTGTTACACTTTACACTATTATTAATAAACCCGCTTTAAGTTGTGTGGTCTTCTCTAATGATATGGGGAAATTAAATGTAATTTTTCAAATGATGAATGGAATTTTTAAGTACATAGCCTTTATTATTTTATAATTGAACTGATAAAGCGGATTATCTCTCTCTTTAAGTATACTTACTTGAAATGTGGAATGATTATGTGTATGTACTTTTTTATCCATTTATAGAAATGTTAAATGGTTGTCTCCCTCTTAAAGTATACAGGACTGGTGTTGTGGCATGTTAATTAACATGGCCTTATTATTTTTTAAACTTAAATGGATAAATGAATTATGAGCACCTTGACTAATACCTAGGTTCCTCATGAAATTCCTTGAATGGGCTCATATATTTTTGAGACTATATCATGACTTGTGTGATAATTGAGTTTCCATATCAAAAAATGACAAGGATGGACTCACAGGTTTAATAATTTGTATTACAACAGGAGTGATACTTGGTATCACTTAATGGATCACCTTGTATGGGATCACTGAGAAGGTTTTTTACTTCCCCATGAGAGATAATAGTTTCCTATGGGGGTTCTCTTGGATGAGATATATGGAAAAATGGTTATACCAAGCCAAGAATGATACTTGGTCCCCTATGTGAGATACCAAGGATAGGCTCAGAGGGTCATGCTTTACACTACAGCAAGAGTGATACTTGGGATGCGTTTATAGATCACCGTGGACTCACTCTTACTATATTGTGTACTTGTAGTGTTCTTGGTGTGATACATGGGTTCCTCTATATGGTTATCCTTGGATAGGCATAGGATTTTGATAATTTATAATCTAGAGATAATTTTTAAATAATAACAAAAACTAAATCTTGTTAAACCGATGGAAACATCTTCCAATCCAAATAACATTCCTGACTTTGGTCCATGTTTATATTTGGCCCTTAGGATAGCCCAGTTGTGACACCATATAGATGCACCTAGAGAATTACATATTTATATATGTATGTATGTATAATCATATATTATATATGTACATATTTACCCTAGTTCAGAGACATTCCGACTTGGGATGAAGTAGGTATGGTCAGCTAGGTGTCCCTGAGGAACATCAGCCGACATGTTTCTTTTTGGTTATTTTATGCTTTCCTCTCATACCTGCATACTGTTGTATTTTATATTCACATATATGATTATTAATTAGACACTATTGGTGGTAGCCTACTGAGTATAAATCATAACCTTATTGAAACACCATTGCACTATGTTACATGACCAGACCTAATGTTCACTGGTCTATGGATTATTTCATGTGTTTTACATGGTACATGAGAGCTTAGGAACATTGTACTGAGCTAGAGCCCAGGATTATCATGGATATTTCCTTTAGAGAATTTTTATGTTAATTTTAAATTTTTTGAAAACATTTTGACACCTGTTGTATGTTTACTTACTTTTTAATTTTGGTGTTATATTGACATACATTCATGATGGAGTGTTTGGCGATGGAAACCTTTTTGAGTCAGTTATTTCTATTATCATTAGCTTCCCTATTATTTATCTAATTCAACTAATTGTTTATCTATATAAAACCCCTATAGAAACTTGATTATGAGGTTATATTCTCCCCACTGTACCACCATTAGAACCTCTCTACTAGTCGATAGCATCCGGCGTATGGATAGGAGCGCTTGAGGCCATGTGGTGACCGGTCTAGTTGCTAGTTTTATAATCAGACATGTTAGGAAATTAAAATAAAGATGGAAAAAGTAAAATAGTTGGTATAGAACTCATTGAGGAGGAAACTTAGAAAGTGTTATCCATTTAAAATCATATCATGAAGGCTAAAAATAGATAAAAAAATATTTTCTGATAATCAGAGGTAGGAAATGGAATTTCAAGTAGGGGTTATGTATTATTGAAGGTATCTCTAAAAAATGGAGTTTTAAATTTTGGTAAGAAAGGGATTATTAGTCCAAGGTACATTGGTATTTTGAGATTTTGGATATAATAGTACTTTTGGATTGTTTTTTGGCTTTCCACCCAACCACTCTTAAGAGCTATATGTATTTCATATCTCACTATTGAGGGAGTATATAAAAGAACCAACACACATAATAATCTCTAAGAAATAGATACGGGTCCTGAAAATTATTATAATTAAGATTAAATTTAGATTATTAATACTAGATAGTAATTATTATGAAATTGACCAATTATTTTTGTGAAATTAATTGAGATGAATTGAAAGTTAGAGGAACCAATGTGCGCTCTAATGTAAGAAATGATGAAAAATTTACCACATTGGTTTATGGAATAATGTTTAAAATAGATTTTAAAGGAAAAATTATTTAATGGGGGAAGAATTAAAGACCTAAGATTCTAATATAATAATTAAATAATTTGGTATAATAATAATTTCATAGAGTCCATTCTATTATTTCATAATAATTTTATAATAAAAAACAAGAAACTTTCTTTCACTGTAATTGTTAAAACTGTTGATGTAGACCACATAACAATATAAAGAAATACCATAATATTTAAATACAAAGGATTATACTCTAAAAAGAATGAATAATATTTAAGATACATTTTTTTAATGAAAAAACTAATAAGAAATGAGAGATTAATGGTATATAAACTAAGAGAAGGATATTATTTCTTTTAGATATTAGAATGAATTTAACACTGGAAGGGTAAGTTGATAGTTGGAATATGACTATTGGAAATCAGACATTTAGAATAGTAAATTCCATATATAAACACTATAATAATAATTTGATCATTATAGACACATAAAAATATATAACATTATAGTTAATAAATTTAAATAATTTAAATTCATTAATTAATAATAATATAACTGTAAACATATTCCTTTGAAAGTAGTTTTAAATTTTTTAGTCCTAACCACGTGGCTTTGAAATACACTAAGATTTTTATTTAATAAATAAATTTATATTATATAGAAAATTATTTTTGTAAAAATGAATTAAAATTTATAATCAAAACCTTGAAATTATCTAATGGTAAATTTTTCCAAATTTTCTAAGACATTTGATTTTTGGGTAAAGAGTAAAAATATGGTATGTGTATAGGGTAATAATTATGGGTTCATTATTATTATAATTATATTATAAATAATAAAAATTATTTATAAACAAAAATATATTTATTAATTAAAATAATGTATTTAAAAATAATAAAATTAATTTTTCAAACCTCCAAAAATCATCCAAATCCTAAAATATGTTTTAAGGTTTTAGAAAGTATTATTTATGAATAAAAGGGTTTCCCAAAATAAAGATAATATAATTTAAAGGAGTTATGTTCTTAAACTTGTAAAAGTAAAAAACTTGGTCCTAGATGTTTTATATAGTGGTTCAAAACCATGGGAAAGCTAATGGTTTTCAATTTTACACAACCAAAAGTTCAAGGCCTATGTTTAGAAAACAGTAAACAATTATCCCTCATTTTCTATAAATACCCACCTATCCTCATATTTCCCTCCACTATCATTTTCCTTATCAATAATATTAATTAAAATTATGAGGTAGATAAGTGTTTGAAACATTATCTATAATTCTATTTCAAAATTTGGTCCCAATAGTTTTCTCAAGAGACATAGTTTGGTAAGGCTTTCCAAACTCATTTTAAAATTTCTCTTTTGAGTACCCAATCTCATAATGATATAGGGAGTTAATTATAAATATATTGAATGGTATATATAAAGGTAAGAGTTTCTATAAATTTATCTTATATCTATTTTTAAAAAACATTCAATTTATTTATATTTCCATATTTAATAGTGTTATCTGTAATGAACTAAACTTTTATAAATAAAATTCCCTTTTGTGGTTGAATTAAATTACCAATTATGCATTATATTTATAGAAAAAAAATTTCTTATATACTTTTATTATATCCTATAAAATTTAAAATATAGTGAATCGTCATTACTATTGATAATATAGTAATTGAAAAATGATCATATGATTAATATAAATTTAAGGTCATGAAAAATCCAATTGACACATATAAAGGAAGTGATGTCCTCATCCAATAGGATCAAACCATATGAATCCCATTTATTAAAGATTAAAAGGTAGATAAAATCTATCGGATTTTCCCTTGACTAATCCCAATCGTAGATCTCACATTTAAATATGAGAGAATTTACTTATAAGATAAGTCCAAGTGCATCGAGATCCTGTCCCAAACCATGTATGTTGAACCACCCCATGAAAATATCAACAACCCAAACCTTACCTTTAGGGTTTTTGATGTTGTAATAAATGGATATGTATCAATACCCTAATATTATGAATATGTGAATTTTTTTTTAATATAATAATTCTTATATTTACTTTGTAATATATTTACTTTATAAATTATTTTTATTTTGATTTGAAAAAACCCAAATTGTATTTTTGAGTAATATGTAACATCAATTAAGACATTACTTTTAGTGAATTAATAAATTTTTAAAAAATTATATTTAAAAAAGTATTGAATAATATTTATTAAGTATAGTTTGTAATATAATTTCATATGTCAAAAATAAATTTTATAAGTGTATAGAAATAATTATTCTCAAAAAACTCAAAATTTGGAAATAAACATTGGTTTTTATTTTAAAGGTAAAGAATAACTTATTTTGAATTTTAATTTGATAAAATAAATATTATATTTTGAATAATAATGTCAAAATTATCCAACAGTGGATTTTTAATAGTTTTCTAAGTAATTCAAATTTTCGGGTAAAAATTAAATACAATATAAATATACAATGTGTATTATGACATCATAATGACCAAAAATGATGTAATAAATGCAATAAAGAGTATCCAAAACCAAAAATATGTTCCCCATTTAAAATAATTTTATTTTCAGGTTATATTATTAATTTTATAAAATATTTATGAATCCTCCAAAACCTATGTCATATTTTGAGGTTTTAAAATCATTTCCATAAGAACATGACTCACTTCTACATCAAAAAGAGTAATATTTTAATTAATTCAACCATTTTAATTTTAAAATAATTTTAAAAAAACTATTATTTGGTAGAAAATATGGTCAAAACCCATGGTAAGTTTTGTGTTTTTTATTTATTTTTTACCTGGAGTCCAAAACCTAAGTTTAAGAAATAATATAGAACTCCCCTCACTTTTCCTAAATAAACCCACACAATATCCCCTTAATCTTAAGTAAAAACCATATATCAAATCTCTACTCTACCCTCCCCTCTATATATTCTTCTCAAGGTGACCCTAATCTCTCAATAAGCTCTTATCAAGCTTTTGGAATCTCCCTCTCAAGGTAAGGGATCTCTCTCTATTCTTTTCCATTCCAAAATCTTCTAAATTTTATTTATTTTATTTCCAAATCACAATATTGGGATATTTTTTTAGACATCAATATTATTTTTCAATTGATTTAAAAATTATTAGAGACCCCTTTTTCTCTCATTAAACCATTTTATATATCATTAAGTACCATCCTTATGCTGTCAAAATTTCACTGTAATTAATCCATACCAAACCTTTGTATTGTTAATTCCATCACCCATTCCACTCAAAACTATTAACATAGATATACCTATACTTATTTGATTTTTGACTTACATGTATCTATTACTCACTACTAGATCATGGAATAAAATTTTATTAAATATGATCCTATGTGGAGTGATCTATGTGGCACACTTATTCATGTACATAATATGAAAGTGATGGGTGTATCTGGAATTATATAGTGATCCAAAGAATTAGTTAATGTTTTATTCTCATGATATGTCATTCAAGGGATTATGGAGTGAACCAAATCCATCATAGGAATTTTTACCCCATGTTATAATGTCTTAGAAGTTATCCTAGACCTATGTTTATGATGTAATGTTTAAAATTGTTGTCACTTTACCATGTTGCCTTTATGTTATCATTCTATATCATGCCTATTTGTTCATCATTATGATTCTCACCATTTTTATGTCCCATTGAAATTCCTATTGCTTAAAATGTAATACATTCATCAAGTTATTTTTTGTTTATTCCCTTAATGGTCTTTATAGATAACCCAATTCTTATGTAGGTCCCTAGGTTATCCCATGAATTTTTAAGAACAATAATATTTTACAAGAAATTTAACTATGTTTTCAATAATTTTGAAGTACCACCTATTTTTAAGTTGTAATTTAATGTACCTAATTACCCAAATACACTATACATATTGATCTTCTAGGTTTTATTATGTGTATTCTTATGTAATAAATCATGAATTAATGTGTAATAATGATACTGGTCAATATATATGGTATCAGAGGGGGGTTTAGTTTTTTTTTGGGATTAGTATTATAAAACTCTAGGGAAATCCATATGGATAAGACTAAAAATAATAATAAATTATAAAATTTTGGTAAAGTATATAGTATGTGATTTACAATAAAATAAACAGATTTCTAGATACTACAAGTGTATATGGTTCTAAAATAGATGTACCTAGGGGTAACACATGAAAACACCTTATTGAGAAAGAATCGATCGAGAATTGGGTCATGAAAATGGGCCTTTGTTCAAAATTATTTTGACAGTCCTGGGGGTATTATTTGGTAAATTCATAATCTAATTACAAACCATTATTAAGGGAACCAAAATTCTCGTAATATTCTATGTTAGGAAATATATCATTAATAACGTAGATTGAACCCAAAAAAATCATAAGTTAATAAAATATATATCATTTATAAATTAACCATTTAATGTTATTGGTTTCATATTTATGGGTTTAATATTTTTAAAATTATTGTCCCTAAGTCTATTTTAGATGAAGTAAATTGTTAGAAAAGGAATCAAAATGTGAAAGGCATGGTCATCATCCATAGTTCCACACATTAATTCTTATCAAGAAAGTTTAGTATAACAATTAAAACACCACCAAAAAGCATGGAATTAAATTTTTTAGTGAAAACAAAAAATTTGGGAAATTACTACATCCCAAATATTTAACTCATACCCTATCAAAATATTTTGTTTGAACTTTCCAGTGAACATTGTGGTAACCTATTTAGTGTAATTGGATACAATTATAGGTATGGATGGGATTTCCTTACATAAATCCAATATAATTTTTCTCAAGAAGGAAGTGACTCTTCATATCAGGAATCATAACGTAATTCAATACAAGATCAAGGAGGATGATGAATCTTATTTAACACCAACATCCAAATAATGGATATATTTACTTGTGAGAAAGTGTATCTAGATCAAATTATTGATTCTAAGTAAAAGATAATCCTTGAATACATACTCATTGTGAGGGAATACACTGAAGTGTTTCCCAAAGAATTATCAGATCTTTCTCCAAGTCAAGAGGTTGAATTTTGAATTGATATTACACTAGGGAATTTTTCAATATCCAAGAATCTATATTGAATTTATATTTTAGAACTTTAGGAGATGATGAAAAAACTAAGGAGAATATTTATAGAGGGTTCATACACACAAGTTATTTATTATGTGGTGCACAAGTCCTATTTGTCATGAATAAGGATGGGTAAATGCACCTTTATATTGATTATCATGAGCTCAATGGGATCATAATAAAGAACAAATATCCTTTTTCATAGATTGATGACTTGTTAGATCAGTAATGATGAGACCAATACATCTCCAAGATGAATCTCTGATCAAGGTATTATCAAGTAATGATGAAGTAAGAGGATATCCCCAAGACTGTTTTCCATACAAGTTATAAGCACTATAAGGTCATAGTAATGTCATTTAGACTCACTAGTGCTCCATAAATATTTATAAAATTGATGAATAAAGTATTTGGAAATTACCTTGATAAAATTTTGATAGTAGTTATATATGATACTCTAATATACTCTAGAAGTAAAGAGGATCATGAGGCACATCTAAGAATAGTGCTAAAACATTATGAAAGGATAATATTTATAAAAATTATATAAAATGTAAGTTCTGGTTGAAGTAAGACTTATTTATGGGGAACGTTATCACAAAAAATGGATATTTTTATACCCTTCGAAGACTGAATAAATGTAAGGACGTTTAAGGCCAACATCTAGGATAGATATTTTCAGTTTCATTGTATTGGTGGGGTATTATCATAAATTTTTGATAAATTTCTCACAATTTTTAAATATTCTAACCAAGATAACTTAGAAGGGAGTCAAGTTTTTTTTTGGAATAATTAATGTGAATAGAGATTCGAGTAGTTCAAAAAATTTCTTATGATTTTTCATGTACTTAAACTACACATAATTGGAGAAATTTTCATGATATATAGCAATTCATTGAAGAAGGTCATGGGATATGTTCTATTACATGATGAAAAGGTGATATATTTGCCTCAAGGATATTGAAAGTTCATTAATAAAACTACCCAGCGCATGATCTTGGGTTTTTCATAGTAACATGTTGTTGAAAATCCGGTATTATTATCTCTTTGGGGAGAAATATGAAATATATATGGATCATACGAGCCTCTAGTATATATTCACACAGAATGATCTAAATATAATCCAACAAATATGGTTAGAGATAACTAAGGAATATGAATGTTCAATCCACTACAATCCAGGGAAATAAAATAACGTGGTAGATATTCTAAGTATAACGGATGAAAAAAAAATTATCATAGATGATAATTGAGAATAATCTGATATTTTATACTTAAAAAGTCTGGACATGGAATAATAAATTAGGGAACATAATTAATCATTTCACAAATGATTGCTCAACCATCCCTTTTAAAGAATATAAAGGTTTCTCAAATAGATTATGTGGAAATTTAGATAAATATGGAAGCTATAATGAAAGGGAAATCCTCGAAGTTCAAAATTAATAAGGATGGAGTTTTATGATTTGGGTCACGAATATTTGTACCATAAAATTATGAGTTAAAGAAGGAGTTGTAATATGATGCACATATATTGACCTTCTCCATCCATCTATAGATCACAAAGATGTATTAAAATCTATGAGAGCACTATTGGTAGGAATACAAATAAGGATATCATAGAATATACATCAAGGTGTCATGTATCTCATCAAGTGAAGGGAGAAAGACAAATATATAATGGGATGATACAACCATTAAAAATAAAAACCTAGAAATGGGAAAACATAACCATAGCCTTTTTCACTGGTCTTCCAAATACTTCAAGTGAAAATAATTCTATATGGATTTTGGTGGATCATCATACAAATACTTCTCACTTAATTATAATTAAAGAGGACTTCTCACTCAATCAATTTTCAAGGATATAAATTAGAAAGGTGTAATGGTTTTATAAAATTCCGTTATTTAGTTTATATAATTGAGATCCAAGATTTACCTCTATGTTCTAGAAAAGTAATTACCATTCACTAAATACTAAGTTGAACATCTTCATGGATTATCACACTCAAACTAATGGACAATATAAGCAGACTATCTAGATAATCAAGGGAATGTTGAGATCATGATCAATTAACTTCAAAGGAGGATGGGATCAACATCATCCTCTGGTCAAGTTATTATTCAATAATAGTTTCTAATCAAGCATCCAAATAGCTCCCTATGATGCCCTTTTTTGGAAGAGGTACATACCACTTACATACTGAGTTGAATTTGGTGAATGAAAACTATTGGGTCTTAAAACAAGTGAGTAAATGGTGGAAAATTTCAAGACTATTCAATAGCACATCAATGCTACTCAGAGTCAATAGAAGATCTACGATGAAAATCATCGATGAGACATGGATTTTGATTTTAGAGATAATTTATTTCTCTGTATATATCCATGGAAAAGTCATACTATATAGCGAAAAGGGAAATATTATTCCAGGATACATTGGTCCCTTTGATATCCTTGACCACATCATATTGGTGGCTTATCGACTAGATCTACTACCTAACCTATCTCAAAAACATTATGTTTTTAATTTATCCATCTTGAGTAAGTACATAACAGACCCCTTACATGTTTTGAATCCATAGGTGGTACCATTAGATAATGGACTTCCATATGAGTATCATTCAATGAAGATCTTAGATTGTAGAGACAAAGTTATATGAAATAACACAATTCACCTAGTCAAAGAGCCATGATGAAACCACCAGTTCAAATAAGTGACATGGGAACTAGAGGAGCTGATGGAATAGAATTACCCTTATCTATTTTAGTATGTGAAATAAAAATTATGAGGGTGAAATTTCTAAAGGGAAGAATATTGCAACAACACAAACTTTTTTAAATAAAATTCTCTTTGTGGTTTAATTACATTCAATATTATGTGTTATAGTTATAGAAAACACATGCACTTATTTGGTTTTATTATATCTTATTGGATTTAAAATACCATTAATAATCCTAATCATACATAATATTTTCATTTAATATTGATCATATGTTTAATATAAATATATGTTTTGAAAAATAAAATTGATGCAAACAAAGGAAGTGATGACCTCGACCAGTAGAATCATACCCTATAAAGACCATTTATTAGATCTTTAAAGGGAGATAGAATCACTATTTTTTCCATATACAAATCCAAAGAAGATATCTAAAATCGATGGCATGATAAAAACTATTTATGGGATAATTTTAAGCTCATCGAGATCACAGCCCAAACAACGTACTTTGAACCACCCCATAAAAATGTCACCATCATGCACCTGACCCTTAGGGTGTTTTCTAGTGTAATAAATGGATATGTATCAAGACCCTAATAATATGAATATGTATATTGTATTTTCAATATAATAATGGTTATATTTACTAATTATTTTCAATTTATAAATGATTTTTATTTTGATTCAATAAAACGAAAATTGTATTTTTGGGTAATATGTAATTTCAATTAATATAATACTTTTGATGAATTAATGAATTTTTAAAATAAATTTTATTTAAATAAAATATTATTATTAAATAATATTTATTAATTATAGGTTATAATATAATTTTACAACTTCAAAAATAATTTTTATACGGGTTCAGAAACTGTTATTGTCCAAAATCCCAACATTTGTCAATAAATTTTGATCTTTTTAAAATAAAAAACCACATATTTAAAAATTTATTTTTATATAATAAATATTATTTTTAAATCATCATTGCTAAATTATCTAATAGTGAATATTTCATTATTTTTTGAGAAAATAAAATTTTTGGGAGAAAATTAAATATGTTATAAATATATAGTGTGTATTATGACATCATAATGACCCAAAAATGTCATAATAAATAATATAAAGGGTATACACAACCATATATATGATTACCTTTAAAATAATTATATTTTTAGGTTATTTTATTAATTTTATAAATCCATTATGAACACTCCAAAACCTATATTATATTTTAAGGTTTTAAAATCATTTCTTAAAGAACATGACTCACTTACACATCACTAAGGGTAGTATTTTAATGAGTGTTTCCCTTATACAGATAAAATAATTAAAATCACTCACATTTGGAAGAAAACATTTGAAAACCCCATTATAAGGTTTGTAGTTTTTATTTCATTATTATATAAAGTCCAAAACCTATGTTTGAGAAATAATAAAGAACTCCCCTTTATTTTCCTATATAAACCCATCCAAGATCCCCTTCCTCTTCACTCAAAAAACTTGGAAAATGTCACTAATATCCACTCCTATAACTATAGTCCTCTGAAGTTTCCCCTAAGATTAATATAATATCACCCCAATCTTTTGGAATCACCCTCACAAGGTAAGGTACCTATCTCTTTCTCTCTTATTTTTCATTCAAGCATCTTATTAATTATATGAATTTTATTTACAAATCATAATATTGGAAAATATTTTTCCACATCCTTATTACTTTCCATTTGATGTAAAAATTATCAAATACTCATTTCTCTTTTATAAAACCAATTTATGGATCTTTAATAACCGTTATTATGTTGCCGAAATTTCACTTGATTTTTTCATGCCAAACTATTTTATTATGAATACCATTGATTTTTCAACTCAAGGTTATTCACCTAGACATACCTATAATTATTTTATTGAGGAAATACATAAATTAATTTCTTGATCCTTTATCATGTAATGAAATTTTATGAAATGTGATCCTATTTTTAATGATCTATGTGGAATACTTATGCATGTACATGACATGGAAGAAACGGGTGTGCCCATAATAATATAGAACTCCAATGAATGGGGTAATGTTTTAGTCACATGAAACACCATTAAATGAATTAACTAGTGAACCTAATTCATCATGGTACTTTTTCCACCAAGTTATGAGGTCTTTGTGTTTATCCTTTTCCTATTTTTATGATGTCATGTGTAAATTTGTTTTCACATTCTCATGTTACCTTTATGTTATCGTGATATATCTTATCTCTTTGTTCATGATTATGATTCTACTGATTTCTTTGTCCAATTGAATTGGATATTGTATAACATGTAAATATTTCTTCATGTTGTTTTTTTATTCCCTTATTGAGGTTTATATCGCACCCCTTTCTTATTATGTCCCCAGCTTATCCCATATAGTTTTAAGAATGATATAATATTATGAGAGTGTTAAGGATGTTTTCAAGAATTATGGTGTTCCAAATATTTTTATGTTTTAATGTAATATAACTAATTACACAAGGACATAAGACTTCTCAATATTTTGGGTTGTATTATGTTCATTATTATATAATAAATTAGGAATTAATGTGTAATAAAGGAAGGGTTGTCATATCACGTTTCTATATTACAAATATATTATTGTATTGTGAATAAGAAATTACTATTTTCCCATATTATATCATCCTCATAAACTATTATAATGGAAAAAATATTTACATTTCATCAACTAGTTTTTTTTTCAGAAGGGGGTTGTTATGTAATTTATTTAGACTCTAAAAATTGTATTTAATACCCTTATATGATAAAAGTATCCCACCCTACCATGCCATTATCGAGGATACTTTACATTGAATTGTAAATATCCTATAATTTTATCTATATTGATGGATGTTCTCTTATAAATCTATGGAATTCAAATGAATTGGTAAAATTTAACAATATATATACCAATTACTTCTTCATGAACATGTAATGAATTATAATAAATGTGTATGTAAATGATTCTATTGAATGTTATGACATGTATTATTAGTTATAATCGTAACATCCCAGACTCGGCCAGCCACCCGAACAGTGTCGAACGGGTCGGGTGTTACTACCTTTGGTGCACCTCCCCTGAACGCCAAAGGTTTCTGACTAGCATCAAGGGTCTGAATAGTTATAGTGGGGAGGCTATAACCTCTCGGAGGAATTAAAGGTACTTGTCCAAGTATTAAACTAAAATATGATACGGAAATAAATGACTCATTAGACTCGAACCAGACCAACAGAGCAGAAACACATTCAATAATAATAAACAGTGGAAGCAATATAAAAACAATAGCAGCAGAAAGTAAACAGAACATCATGCCAGCAATCAACTGCAATAACTGCTAAAACAACCAAGCACGCATCCAAGCATGTCATACAAATCAATATATATATATAATGGCGCCAATGGCTAACCAGTAGTAGCTATAATACAAACTAAACATACTGGTGCATGAAAGGAATACTAAATAAGTAACTCCAGTATGGCATGACCTCAAGGTCCACGCTAGTCTCCATGTCAACAGCACTAAAGTCCAGCTCCTGAGGCTGACCCTCTACCTGCACACAATTTCATAAAGTCTACACATGTCTTGAAGGGACCATGTAGGGTGTGAGACAAGTCTCAATATGATTCCACCCAGAGGTGCATACCTAATATAAGTGTTTAGGAAGACATGGTTATATAAGTGAAATAGTAAACATTGAAATGCCCAAAAGTAAACAAAGACTTCATCGGTGCTCAACAGCCACCAAGAAGTGTCACCTGCTTCGACCAACGCCAGAATCTCTAATATGTATCCTGGCACCTCATGCCACCTGACACCATGTGTCTCACGTATCAACGTCCCGAAGGCATGACCAACTGTCTTTACCCAGCTCAAAAGCTCAGCCTACCCATGGCACAACATCTGGAGGAACAGTGATACCTGTCCTCAAAAGAAAACCAGAGCGACAGCGATGTCTGCCCTCAAATCACGGTGAGCCTCTACCCCCAACCTGACCACCTCAAATCTATCTCCTAAAGGCTCCTCACCTTCGACGTGGATTCCTATGGAAGGCACCCCCAAACCAAAATACCTAACCGCAACTATCAGGGGCCTCTACCTAGCGAGTGGTCGTACCACCCCATCTCGGAGTCTATCTATGTGCACACTACTAAAAAGTACCCGGTGAGCAGTAATCACCTCATCATATCCCAAGACACAACACCTCTAACACCTCGTGTCCTTGCGAACATGTCGCTCGAGTCTGATGGCCTCGCCATCCAAGTAACCCGGGTCATTCCAACCTGACAGTCCAACTGCCTCAACCGACGTCCATGACGCCCAATCCTGTGGTAGCAACCACCCAAATTACCCCAAGCCAAAATCCCCAACTAGTGATTCTCATCACTCAACAACATATATCCAGGCCATGCCCAATAATCAAGCAGTCCAACACAAGAAAACCACACATTGCAAAAATAAACTTGAAAGCATAAATTTTAACAAACAATTACTAAACAGTAAAATTTCACTAACTTGTGCTAACCCAAACCAACACCTAAGGTCTTAACACCTTACAAAAGTTAACATCATTCTTTAACAAAACAACTCAGAAGTTTAATTCAACAACATCAACAGCAGTCTAAACTCAGCAGTTAATATTGGTCCAAAACATACCCATTTCGGCACCCCTGGCCGAATTGCCCCAAATGAGCCATGATCTCTCACCCGGCCTTGCTCAAGCACAAAAAGGGTCAGGGAATACCCAAAGGCATCCCACAATGCAAATATACTATTAAAGATAAATAAACAAGGGTTTCGCTCAATACCCAACGTTGCGCCTGAAGGTCGCAACCCCCAAAAGTCTACGAAAACACGAAAGAATGTATGCACCCCCCAACTCGTACTCATACGATGACACTCCTTTGATTTCAGCCTCTGAGTCGGACTGAATCGTGGTAGATCAGCATTTTCTTCAAATCCAACAATTCCGTTCGGATGGAATCTGTGGAGGAATAGGTGAGGGATCAAAGACAAAGAAGTGTGTGTGGGGTTAGCCTTTCTGATGCGGTCCCACTACCACTGAAGGATTGAAGAACGGAGGTCGTACGGAGATTCTGGGAGGGTTTGAGTTTTCAGGATTTTTCGGATGAACTGTTCGTCAAAAGGGGAAGAAGAAGGGAATTATAGGAATGAGACGCGATGGCGTCTCGATCGCTCAAATAAAAATAAAAGTACATGGCGTGTATTTCCAAAGTACAAGTCGTGTAGATGTGTTTCCGTACTCTGATTTAAGCGGAGTCTAGCACACAGGTGGGACCGTGTACATGATCAACACACGGCCAGGGTCTCGGCCGCTGCATGGGACAAAGGTACAAGGCGTTTCAGGGAAGACTACATGCCGTTTAGATGGAAATTTACACCTGGGTACCACACGACATGTACATGGCCTCGCACGGGTAAGGGATACATGGCGTGTCGATAAATACAGGTTGTCTAGTAAGAAACTTCTACAAAGTCTTCACATAGCATGTACTCAGCTAGCACATGGTCGTTCACTCGGGTAACTCATACACGGCGTGTACTTATAGTACACAGCGTGTAGTCTGGAAATTTCCAGAAACTGTCCAGATTTTCCAGACTTCTCAAAAACCAGTCAAAAAGTTTAAACAGGGTCAGAATTTGACCCGTTTCTAAAAACTCGGGTTCTTACAAACTCCCCACCTTAACATAGCTCGTCCCCGAGCTACCAAACGAAACCAGGAGATGGAACCGAACATGCCCATCCCAATTAAACAACCCGGACTACCCCGGTCTCAAGGTTCTGGCTAAAATCCTAAAGGGGCTCCCCACCTTAGGAATTGCCTACTCGGTCTTCACCTGAACAAAGCTCAAAGTAAATCAAATAAACAAGCAAGTCCCAACAACCTATTTCCCGGACCCATGGTACTCCTGTGACGCATCATCACCCCTGTACCTCCTTGGTGCTCACTTGTTTCTTCCAACACCCAACGTAACCCTCACCGCATCGGTGTCTGCCTCCCTGAGGTCCTACATCTAACAAATGCTCAAATAAAACCTAGTGCCATGCACCTCAAGTAACTCGCATCCACAATGCCCCGATGCCCACGGAACCTCAAGTAACCTGCATCCCTGATGCTCCTGATGCTACACATCTCAAATATATAAATAAAATGTATAACACATCTGATATGATACCAATCCCACTAACTAGCATCTAGTCAGTCCACAAGTATCATGTGCAACTCGTGCACTCAACCAGACACGCCTCAAGAGGACATGCCAAAAGAAAGAAAAGAACTCACGGCCACACCCACGGTATACCTGCCACCGTCATTGGCTCTCCAGCCTGCTCAGTCCCTGGCAGCTCCACAGCATGCACCTAGCCTGAAGCACGGCTGCCTGATGCCTGACCTCCCTGCGATGCTGCTCCAGTCACTAGCCATTGACCCCTCAGCTGGGTCCCGCTATCCCTGTCACGTCCCCCACGTGCAGCTGAACCTCGACTACTCTCTCTTGGTACCAAACTCGAACCATCTCTTGACGTCATAATCTGTCCCGGTCCCTACCTGTCGGCTCTCTGAGAAGGCTTCCTGCAAAACCTCTCCAAATTTCTGACCTGTCCACACACCTGACACTCCTTCTGGGGCCTATTGCACTGAGCCCAAACATGTCCCAGCTGTCTAAACTGAAATAAAACTACTATTGAACTGCCACGAGGTGGTCTAGCTGAGTCCTTGGCCTGCCTGCCCTGCTGGAACTTGTCTCTGCCTCGCTTTCTGTTGTCTGAACCATCACCTTGGGTTGTCACCCTGCCAAAGCGAGACTTCTCTCTCTCATTGCCCTCTGCTATAAGCGTCTGGTTAACTGCCTCAGAGAAGGAACCTTGCCTGAAGATGTTTACCTGAACCCAAATGGTGTGTCGTAAGCCTTCCTTGAAGCGCCTCACCCTAGCTACGTCATCGCTCACCATACCAGGTGCAAAACGAGATAACTCCGTGAAGGTAGTTGCATAGTCCATGAAGGACATATCTCCCTGCTGAAGACTCGAGAACTCCCGAGCTCTCTCTGACCTCGGTGTCTCTGGATAGAAGTGCTAGAAAAACCTATCCTCGAAGTCCTTCCATGCTAGTACCTCATGCCTACGAGCTTGTACCTGTACATCCCACCAACGCTTCACTGGTCCTCTCAGCATGTACGTCTCCAGCTTGACCCTCCACCCTGGAGGTGTCTCGAGCTGCTCGAAGATCATCTGCATGCTCTCTATCCAGTTCTCTGTCGCCTATGGACCACCCTCACCTAGAAAAAGCGTTGGGTCCTACAACTGGAACTCTCGGGTCAGATATGTCATAGAGGGCTTTGTACCCTGCACGCCTTTGTCAATCCCCTACAAGACGCATACCAAGCTCACTTGGAGCTGCTCGTCGAGCCACGGCCCGAATGATGCCAAACCCGGCTGTGGTCCTGCCTGCACTGGATCCTGAACCTAATCCTATCCCTGAGCCTGTACCTGCGGTTCCTGCTCTCCCTGCACCGGATTCTGAACCTAATCATGTGGTGTTGTATCCTCTCCTTCCTGACGCTCCATAATGTCGTGAAGTATTAACTCGTTGAATACCATAAATGGTCAGACAACCCATATATATATAACAATATATTCTACTCATATAAGCAAAGCAGTAAAGAGGCAGTTTATAACAACTGCCCTTACTCTCCCCTATCGCAACCCATGACCTCGGCATCTTAACCTCGCGGCCTCCTTACCCGCCCTCAATAGAGCCAAGTATCAATAGTACCCCGGGCCAAGGCCGTCCTGACAACCAACGTTGCCTCAAAGCCGACGACCGAGTCTCCCAATCCTGACAGTTACACTACCTCACTCATAGTACCTGTTTGCTCTCATAAGAGCCAGACCCAAATATCCAGCACCTGAAATTCTACCAAATACAAAGCATGGCATACACATTGCAATAAACAAGCAATTATATTAGTAGTTTCACCTATTCACATTTCAAAGCATACATAGCATGGAAATTGATTTTTATTCACATTTTATTATCACTTACCAAAGCATACGTGCAGTTATGAAATTGAAATACCCTAAAATGTGCCTATCAAAATCCAAGAAAGCAACCCTTGCCATACCGTCCATGGTTTACATATCATAATCAATAAAATCGTAAAACAAGTGAGCCACCGAGGTGGAAATCATATCAACTGTAATCTAAGAAAAAAGAAAACAGCAATTCACACCCCCAGCAACTCAATCCATCCCTCGTACATGGGGCTGCAGGCACCCAAGAACAAGTTCAAAATTCAAGTTCCAACAATAACCTATCTCCAGTATACCATATCACAAATAGAAAAACCAGTAGAATGGAACGAGAAGCCGCACACTCATTAGTATCCAGAAAACACTGCTACTAAATCCTTTTCAAAAACTCCTCTAATACCACTTTGTAACGTCCCGGACCCAGCCAGCCACCCGAACAGTGCCGAACGGGTTGGGTGTTACTACCTTAGGTGCACCTCCCCTGAATGCCAAAGGCTTCCGACTAGCAGCGAGGGTCTGAATAGGTATAGTGGGGAGGTTATACCCTCTTAGAGGAATTAAAGGTACTGGTCCAAGTATTAAACTAAAATATGCTGCGGAAATAAATGACTCAGTAGACTCAAACCAGACCCGTAGAGCTGAAACACATTCAATAACAATAAACAGTGGAAGCAATATAAAAACAACAGTAGCGGAAAGTAAACAGAACATCATGCCAGCAATCAACTGCAATAGCTGCTAAAACAACCAAGCACACATCCAAGCAAGTCATACAAATCAACATATATATATATATATATATAATGGCGCCAATGGATATCCAGCAGTAGCTACAATACAAAGTAAACATGCTGGTGCAAGAAAGGAATATTAAACAAGTAACTCCAGTATGGCATGACCTCAAGGTCCATGCCAGTCTCCATGTCAACAGCACTAAAGTCGAGCTATTGAGGCTGACCCTCTACCTGCATGCAATTTAATAAATTCTACACGTGTCCTGAAGGGCCCGTGTAGGGTGTGAGACAAGTCTCGGTAGGATACCACACAGAGGTGCATACCTAATATAAGTGTTTAGGCATACATGCTTATATAAGAAAAACAGTAAACAGTGTAATGCCCAAAAGTAAACAAAGACTTCATTGGTGCTCAGCAGCCACCAGGAAGTGTCACCTGCTTCGGCCAACGCTGGAATCTATGGTCTGTATCCTGGAACCTCGTGCCACCTGACACTATGTGTCTCAAGTATCAACGTCCCAAAGGCACGCCCAACTATCGTAACCCAGCTCAAAAGCTCAGCCTGCCCATGTCACAACATCTGGAGGAACTGTGATACCTGTCCTCAAAAGATAACCAGAGGGACAGGGCTGTCTGCCCTGAAATCACGTTGAGCCTCTGCCCCCAACCTGACCGACTCAAAGCTGTCTCCCGAAGGCTCCTCACCTTCCACATGGCTTCCTATGGCAAGCACCCCCAAACAAAAATACCTAACCACAACTATCGGGGGCCTCAACCCAGTGAGTGGTCGTACCACTGCATCTCAGAGTCTATCTGTGTGCACACTACTCAAAAGTACCCAGTGAGTGGTAATCACCACATCATGTCCCAAGCCACAACACCTCTGACACCTCGTGTCCCTGCGAACCTATCGCTCGAGTCTGATGGCCTCGCCATCCAAGTAACCCGGGCCAAGCCCAACCTGACAGTCCAACTGCATCAACCGATGTCCATGACACCCAATCCCGTGGTAGCAACCACCCAAAGTACCCCGAGCCAAAATACCCAACATGTGATCCTAATCACTCGACAACATATATCCAGGACATTCCCAACAATCAATCAGTCCAACATAAGCAAACCACACATTGAAAAAATAAACATGAAAGCATAACTTTTAACAGACAATTACTAAACAGTCAAATTGCACTAACTTGTGCTAACCCAAACCAGCACCTAAGGTCTTAACACCTTACACAATTTAACATCATTCTTTAACAAAACAACTTAGTAGTTTAATTCAACAACATCAACAGCAGTCTAAACTCAGCAGTTAATATTGGTCCAAAACATACGCATTTCGGTACCCCTGGCCGAATTGCCCCAAACGATCCATGACCTCTCACCTGGCCTCTCTCAAGTACAATAAGGGTCATGGAATACCCAAAGTCATCCCACAATGTAGATAAACTATTAAAGATTAATAAACAAGGGTTTCCCTCAATACCCAACATTGCGCCCGAAGGTCGCAACCCCCAAAAGTCTACGAAAACACGAAATAAAGTATGAAACACCCACCTTGTACTCATACTATGACACTCCTATGATTTCAGCCTCTGAGTCGGACTGAATCATGGTAGATCTGCATTTCTGTCAAATCCGGCAATTCCATTTGGATGGATTCTGCGGATGAATAGGTGACGGATCAAAGACGAAGAAGGGTGTGTGGGGTTAACCTTTCTGATGGGGTCCCGCTGCCACTGAAAGATTGAAGAACGGAGGTCGTACGAAGATTCTGGGAGGGTTTGAGTTTTCAGGGTTTTTCGGAAGAATTGTTCTTCAAAAGGGGAAGAAGAAGGGAATTCTGGGAATGAGACGCGGTGGCGTCTCGATCGCTTAAATAAAAATAAAAGTACACGACATGTATTTCCAAAGTACATGCCCTGTAGATGTGTTTCCGTACTCCGAATTAAGCGGAGTATAACACATGGGTTGGATTGTGTACACGGTCAACACATGGCCAGGGTCTCAGCCGCTACACAGGACAAAGGTACACGGCGTGTCAGGGAAGACTACATGCCACATAGATGGAAATTTACACCTGGGCTCCACACGACATGTACTTGGCCTCGCACGGGTAAGGGATACATGGCATGTCGATAAATACACGCCGTGTAGTAGGAAAATTCTACACAGTCTTCACACGACATGTACTCGGTGAGCACACCGCCGGTCACTCGGGTAACTCCTACACGGCATGTACTTAAAGTACACGGCATGTAGTCTGGAAATTTCCAGAAACTGCCCATATTTTCCAGAATTCTCAAAAACCAGTAAAAAAGTTTATACAGGGTGAGAATTTGACCTGTTTCTAAAATCCCGAGTTCTTACAATAATATTTTATATGATGGATTTATTGGACATATTATGTGATGGGTCGGTTCTGAAGTTATATAGAGCCTCAATGCATCAATAAGTCTCCGGACACTAACTATTTTTGGGTATTTTGTGTTTGTATACCCTATTATGTTTGATGTATTAGAACAAGGACTTGATTCTAGGGTCATTACATCTTGTTCGAGGCATTGTTAGTATGTTTAATATTTCTAGAATTATGCATTTCATCACTATGAATTCATTTATTTGATATATTTTTCTCATCCAGAATACATAAATGTTATTAGTGAATATGAATGAAAATGAATGGATGGTCTTCATATAGTGTATTAGGATTCATTAAGGTGAATTTATTTTGAGAAAAGTGACAGTTGGGAGGAAATATAAATGAGATTTGGTAAGGTTTGTTCCCTTTTTTATTTTCAATGAAAGATCAACTAGTGTAGTGTGAAAGTATGTTATTGACTAAAAAATATGATTAAAAACATGCTAAAAACTCAAGTATATAATTAATATAATAGTTAAAGGAACTAAAATCTAAATTTTCCAAAATAAATAGGTTATGAATTATAAATTTTTATTTCTATTATATGTCCAAATATGGTAAAATTCTCTCAATACTTCTAAATAGAAAGCATCCAATGAATAGAAAAATATAAATATAGTTGGAAGGGAATGTAAAGTTGGTTGATTCATGAAATTATAATTTAGATAATTAGGATCCTTGAGCTATACATGTGGAATCCATTGAAAATAGTGGAGATTTTGAAACTTAATAGCGTAAGGATTCCAAAGGAACTAAGGGAATGCATCACTTAATCATGTAAGATGAATTTTTTTCCTCCATGTAGGAGATAGATATTCTAGGTGTTCCTAAATATCATCTCCTCTATGAGGTATGTAATATATAATTTTTTCATCCTTTATAAAAGGTGGTTAACTGAGATGGGGGTTGAACTGTTGTTTATAGTATTTTTATCTTCTTTAATTATTCTCTAGTAATTGAACATTATACCCATAGTAGTCAATCCAATGATATTTACCTTACCTATTATAATTAAATAGTATTTTAATTTATAATCATATTATTTGTTTAATATTGGAATTACTTTATTTCTTTATATTATATGAGGTTTCTATTATTCATTGTACTTGAATTATTCATCCTTCTTTCTGTTTTGAACACCCATACCCCATGACACTTATTCATTTATCAATAAATTAAGGGAAGGTGGGATTGGTTCAAGAGTGATTGGAGATATCAAATCACATTCCCAAAAAATTGAATGAAGTTTAATGACAATTACATTTATATTTTTAAGAAAAAATTATCATTTGAGGGTGATTAGTTAAGCTATCAATTGATTAGTGAAAGGGAACAAGAGATTTTACTAAATAAATCATTATTTGACATTTAGGTATAGGAATATACAAGGCAAGATCACTATTTTGAAACTAAAATTAAAAACAAATTTTAATTTCCTTGAAACCCAAGAAAATTGTTCTTTTTTCTCAACATTTAACTAAACCAGCGCACCAACAAAAAATAACTAAAAAATATACCTCTATGGAGGCATCCTGAGTCACACTTTCACTATATTTTACCTAATTTACAAAATAATTTTTTTAGGCACTCAATAGTAACTGCATAACTATTTATATGGTTAAATTTGATATAATACTTGGGATGGATTGGATCACAGTGTATAATGAATAAAATTACTGCTAAGAAAAAGAGATTACAATTTTTGAGGGAGGCATAGAATGCCTCGGTTTTAGAGGAGAGACATTATTATCTAAGTCATATCTAGAACATCCTCAAATATCTCATCTTAATTAAATTTTGGGAGAACAATAATAGAAAACGTAGTCAACAGATAGGAAAGATATCTTCAGAATGGATTATAAGCCTATTTTGGAAGAATGAAATGATTTTTTCCCAAAGGAATTACATAAACATCCACTTGAACACTAAATTTAGTTTTCTATTAAATTAATCCTTAATTCAACCCCAATATCTAAACCCCTTATAGAATGGATCTGATGGAGTTAATAGATTTAAAGAAACAACTACTTGGGTTATGTGATAATGGATTTATACACTCGAGCGTCTCACCTTTGGGAGCCCCTATATGGTTTTAAAAAAATGAGGATAAGTATATAAATTTGTACCTAAATTATAGATAAATCAATGCCCACTACTATAATTAAATATTTTTTTCCAAAGGAACTTTTGAGGAAATGTAGGAAGCCATTAAATATCAAGACCAAAAGCTTTAGGCATAGTAAGAAATCAAAAAATAATTAATAGTGAGAATAAAAATATTGTAATTTCTGAACCGATATATCCCCAAATGAAGTGTGTGGGCCTTTGTATTCTGGTCATCTTTGACAAGGTCTTCAAAGTAATTAACAAGCATATCCCAGGTTTATATGTACTCCTCTGCATTTATTTTTCTTTTGTTAAAGTCATATGCAAAAATAATGTCTTTTTTATAGATCTAGTCCCTTTTATCTTTTCTAAAATCACCTCAAAGATCTATCTCTAGGATTATATTGTTCTCCTCCTCTAATGCCATTATCTTAATGGACCATTCCTTCATTTCTTCATTTGAATACATAAGTATATCTAGATGTTCTTTCCCATTTTCTTATTCCACCTTTCCAAATTCATCCTGGTGCTTTTGTATTTTAGGATCCCTACTCTTGATTTATTGTTTTCCTTTGGGAAGAACCATTCTCTTCTTACTTCCCTGAACTTGGTCCATAGTTTCATCGGCCATCACCTTGTCCCTACTGAACGACCTTGTCTACATTGGCTTAGGTAGTTGAGAATACTTCTTATTACCTTTGGATTTCATCCCCTCAACCACAATCCATCCCCCTGCATTGTGATTCCCCTTGTGTCCCTTATTTTTCCTTGGACTATGAATCCCTTTGACTTAAGTGACCTCAACATAGTCCACAGAGAGATGACTAGGGATCTCTTCCTCAAGGTGTTCAATAATTATAAAAGATTTATCTTTATTGTTTTTATCATCAATTAATAGTTATGAAGGATATATACTAATTTTTGAATTTCATTCAATGTATTTACATTATGATTTCATAATAATTTCCTTTATATTCACTGATTCACCCTCAGTGTTTATGGATTAGATGAATTTATTTTTTAAAGGTTGTATTGATAAATTATTGGTGGTATTTATTGATGATATATTATTATACTAAAAATTTATTAATATCATTATAACCTTTTGAAAATTATTCTTAATAAACTTAGAGAATATTAATTACATAATAAATTCAGTAAGTGTTAATTTTGGATCTAACAAGTTTCTTTTCTTAGCCATATTACCTATAATAATGGGATATTTTTAGACCCTTGAAATTAGAAGGTGGTATAAGAATATAAAACACCAATGAATATAACTTTAATATATAGTTTCTTTGATTTATCTGGATACTATTGGAAATTTTTTCAAAAAAAATCTTGGTTATCCATCCCATTAACCCAGTTAATGCATAAAGGGGTCAAATTTACATGGTCAAAGGAATGAGTAGAATGTTTTTAGGAACTGAAGAAGATATTAGTCTATAAACCAGTATTAACATTACCACTAGGGAAGGAATTATTTGTGATATTTTAAAGAAATGAATGGGGTGTATCCTTGTGAAAAATAATATGTTTTCTTTCTTAAGCATCTTGATAGTTAAATATCCATAACAAAACTATCTAACTCATGATCTTGATTTGTAATATATAATATTTTCCTTGAAGATATGGAGACACTATAGTTATGGTTAAATATGTGACATATATATGACTCACAAGAGTTTAAGGCATAATTTGACTTAAAAAGATCTCAACATGGGACAAATAAGTTGGATTTAACTACTCAAGGACTATGAATTCATGATACACTACCACTTTGGGAAGTCAATAAAACATTCCAGGTTCATTGAGTAGGAAGGATCATGGAGTTATATCTATGATGTGGATAAAAAAGAATCCAATACTCATGGGTTTAGTAAAGTTGGATATGTAAATTATTAGGGAAGGGAAAAATTATTCCAATTCCAAGAAATTTCCCAACCATGTTAAATATAAATGATAAAGTAATAATAAAAAGATGATAAAGATATATAAAATTAAATTAAATTCATGAATAATGGGAGACCTAATGACTTCATCTATGAAGATGGGGTTTTGATGTTTGTAAAGAGACTATGTCTATCATTAGTTCCTAGCCTAAAGAAGTAATTTAAAGATGAATCTCATAGATCAAATTTCTCTATATACCCTAAAATCACTAATATATATAGATATTTAAGAGAATATTTTTGGTTAGACAACATGAATCATAAAATTACTGAATATATATCAAAATAATTGGTATACGAACAAGTAAATACTAAGTGAAAAAATCCTAACTGTTTCATAAAACCTATCCTAATACCAGTGTAGAATCAGGACAATATTATAATGGTGTTTTTTAATGTTATTCCTAATAAATTTAGGAGGAATGATGTAATATGGTTTATTATGGTTTTCCTTACAAATGATACACACATCCTTACAAAAGGGAAGTATCTACCCCTTAATCATCATATATCGCTCCATATTAATGAAGTTGTGTGACTTCAGGGTAGACCTATATCAATTTTATAATGTCATTCCCCCCATTTCACATAAAAATTATACATAATTATTTATAATTATCATAACACTGAGATACATTTGATCACTGCATATCATCCATAAACTAATGGTCATTAAGAAAGTAATATACAAAAATTATTGGACAAGTTGAGGTCATTCTCACTTGACATCCAAGGAACTTGGGACCATTAACTACCTTTGGTGTAATTTTCATAAAATAATAGCTTATATTCAATCATTCAAATGGAACTTTGTGAATAATCATATAGAAAAAGAGTTTGTGATCTAACTTACTAGGATAATGTTAGAGAAAGTAAACTAGTTGGTTTCAAACACATTAAGGAGACAACTGAGAAAGTTTTAGCTATTCAAAATTATATGGTGAAGGATCAAAAAAGACAAAAAAAATTCTAATAATAGAAGGTAGGAGTTGAAATTTCATGTTGTGGATCATATGTTATTGAAGGTATATCTATAAAAGATATTTATAGTGTTTAGTAAGGATGTGAATATAATTCCAAGGTGCATTGGGAGTTTTGATATTTTGGATACAATAGGACTTATGGATTGTTGTTTGGTTATGTCAACCAACCTCTATAAAGTACCTAACATTTTTTATATCTTACAATCAAGAAAGTATATACCATACCCAACACACATACTCATTACTGAAGAAATATATATATATCCAAACTTGCCTTATAATGAATAGTATATCTAGATTCTTTATACTATAGAGAAATTGTTGTGAAATCGGATAATTCGAAAGGTGAAATTAAAATTGGATGAATAACAAGTTGAAGTAACCAACATGGTAACCAAAGGAAGTAATAATGAAAAAAATTCACATTTTCTAATGGATTGTTATATACAAAAAAAATTAAAGATAAAATTATTTAGGGGTGAGAATGAAAGACCTAAGATTCTACTATAGTAAATAAATAAATTAGAACAATAAAAATTTCATAATAAATAATCTATTATTTCATAAAAAATAGTAAAATAAAAAACTAGGGAATTACATTCAATAAAATTATTTCAACTAGTTCTATAGAACACATAACAATATAAAGAAATATCGTAATCTTGAAATAAAAAGGATCATACTCTAAAAATAATGAAAAATATATAAGATACATTATTATTATAAATAAAATAATAAGAAATGGGATAGAAATTTTATATAAACTAAATGATGGATTGGAATGGTTTTAGATATTGGAATCATGTGAATGTTGGATGGGTAAGGTAGTCATTGGAATCAGACTGTTGGTAATCATAATATTAGAATAGTATCTTCCCTATATTACTGCTTTAATAATAATATGACCATTATGAATGCATAAAATATATAACATCATATTTAATAAATATAAATAACTTAAATTAATTGATTAACAATAATTTTTCAATATACAGATTCCTCAGAAATTAGTTTTTAAATATTTCATGTCAAACACATGATTCTGAAATATAAAAAGTGTTGTATTTAAGAAATTAATTTTTAAAATATATAATTTTATTTTCAACAAAAGGATATAGAATATTGAATCTGAAAATTGAAATTACCTAATGGTTTATTTTTGAGAATTTTATGAGTCATTTTAATTTTGGGTGAATAGTAAAAATATAGTATGTTCATATGGTAAGAATTATAGGTTCATTATTTTTTAAAAATTAGGTTATAAATAATATAATTTATTTTTAACCATAAAATATGTTTATTCATTAAAATAGTGTATTACAAAAAAGAAAATTAATTTTCCAAACATGTAAAGATGTTTCCAAATCCTAAATTTTATTTTAAGATTCTAAAAATGATTATTTATGAATAAGTGTATCCTATAATGAAAATAATATAATTTAGAGGTGTTCAGATCTTAAACATTTAAAAGTCGAAAACCAAGGCCTAAATGTCACATATCATGGTTTAAAACCATGTTAAATCCTATGTTTTATAATTTTCCACAACATAAAGTCCAAGACCTAGGTTTGGAGATTATTAAACAATTCTCCCTCATTTTCTATAAATACCCAACTATCCTCCCATTTCTATCCAATCCAAAACTATTGATAATGGTTTTTCTCTAATTTTCCTTCTTAATAAGATTTAGTGGAGGTCTGAGGTAGATAAAGGTTTCAAATCTTATCTCCATTTCTCTCTCAACAGATGTTCCTAATAGTTTTTTCAAGAGTCTTAGTAAGGTAACGGTTCCTAAACCCTTATCTAAATTTCTCTTTCGAGATCCCATACTATTAAGGATCTAACGAGTTCATTCTCAATGTTTGGGAAGGGGGTTTCTATAACTGTATCATATATATCTTTTGATATTCCTTTAAATTCATTTACATTTACATATTTAATGATGTTATGGTTCATTATTAAAAATCCATGACTATATTTTGAAAAAAAATTGCTATTATCTATTATTTTACCAAACTTATAAATCAGTATAATTCCAAAATATTTCCATACCGTCAACTTTCTTTTTATTCAAGAATAGATTGTTCTATCATTTCTTCAGTCACTAAACATTATATTTCATACCCTTATACAATGAAAACATACCACCCTACTACATTGTTATCAAGGATAATTTCAATCACATTGTAAATATCCTATAATTATAACTATATTGATGGATATTCAACAAGACAATCAAGTAATTAAAATTAATTGGGAAATTTTTACAATCCATATACCCATTACTTCTATATGAACAATTATTTAATATTAAGACATGTGTTTGTAAATGTTTCGGTTCAATATTATAAAATTTATTGTTAGAAAAATTTGTTGATATGTTGGATTCATTAGGGTTATTATGTGATGGGTTTAACTTGGAGTTATATAGCCCCTCAATGAATTTGTAGGTCTCATGAAACATACTAGTTTTAGGTATTTTTTATGTCTTCTCTATTATATATGATGTATTGGAGCATGGTCTTGATGGTATGGTTTTGTATTATTGTCCATAACCATGATGTTATGTTTAAAATTTCAAAAATTATGCATTCCATTAATATGAATTCATTTATTGGATATATTTTTCTCATATGGAATCCATTTGATCATTTATTCTCACCATATAATATATTCCTTGATTATTCCCTGTTAGATTTTGTTGTACAATACCCCTCACTGAGTTTCCGAGCTCACTCCTTTATTTTGTTTACATTTTCTCCCATGAAACTATGTATAGTTCTATGAATGATATAATGATATTATTGGAAGAATTATAAACTTTCATTGAATTTTTATGATGTATTTTAAGTATTCAAATATAATGTAAGGATCATGTATGTATTTATTCTCTTAATACTATTAATTTTTTTTATATTCTATGATGTGATATATTGTATTTTGTTCCAATCTAATAAAATAAACATTGATTCCATGTTACTAGATTTGGGGTTGTTTCATAACATCTCATACATAACTAGAGACACTCATCATAGCATTGAACTTATAAAGTATGAATTTAACATCCCTGTTATAAATCATATCTCAAAGGAAACCAAAAATTCATAACATACTGTAATATTTGAATCGCCTAATTTACCTATCCTTTACAACTTCAATTTCACTTATTCAAGACTATAGATTGGAACCATGCCTCTTAGAGGTAATTTAACTTGGTCAAGGGAACATTTACCCTTAAAGAGGATACCACCCCAACAGACAATGGAGTACTAAATCCGTGGATAGTGGACTATTCCCCAATATATAGGAGAGTAACTGAACCCTATCTACTAAGCACTTATAGCTTCCATACCATTTTTATCTAACTATGTTTAGGGATCATGCCTCATTGAGGAATCAGTGTGTCAATCAAGGCAGCACATGAACCCATGAATAGGGGACATAATCCTAACACACAATGGAATACAAACTCCATTTATCATATGGGAAACTATACCTTATCATGTGTATACCAATAGGGGAGTACCTAAACCCCATGAATAGAGTACTAAACCCAAATTTATGAGGGGGTACTAATTCCATGTCTACTCTGAACACCTCACCCAAACCCTATCATCATCTCTATGATGCTAATATCTACATATATCTCAATGAAACTTGTTAATGATTGTCTATTTCAAGGAGGATTTCACCATCATTCTCTATGTGGAAAAAAGCATATAATAGACTATTTATTTTCATAATTTTGACATCTGTGTGAAAATATATTGAAAACACTATAAGTAACCCAATACACAGTTGTTACTCTATTTTATACAATATTTGAGCCTTTGGAAGTAGTTATCCATGTACTTTCATTGTCCACTCATACAGTCATAATATATATAGTGTTTCATTCAAGTGTCATGATGTGCTCATCCCTAGAGTAAGTCGGACTTATACCTTGAGGCCCAAGTCATATCACTATAAATATACATGACCTGTAAACTATCTATAATCAATCATGTGGTCAACTTTGAATGTCATTTATTACAATACTACATGTCATGTGCACCAATTTGAATATCTAAATGTGTACTCATGTTGTCAAGTCGCTTCCTCTGCCCATATGACATGTACACTACTACACATACTATGTGGGGCCAAGGTGTTAGTTGGGTTATGTACTCCAGTACACCCTAAGATATATAGTTCTTTTAACATGGTTTCTAATCTACATTCATGCACCATGTGATATTTAATTCTATAAGTAAACCCTATACACCAACTAAGGATAGTGCATAGTGTGTTCTATATGGTAAGATTCTATATGATATTTAAATCAGCCATGGAAACCCAAACCACATACTAAAAATGTACATAACATGTCATTCCTAATCTATATTCCATTTATTCAAGATTTCCATGTCAAATCCAAAATCTTCACTGAATTATATACCATATCTATAATTCTCTTGGCTATTTACACATAATTCATTGATCTCCATGTCTCAGCACCACTACTTCACCTCCAAGTGTCTTTCATGCCAATCCCATCACGTTCATCACCCATAATCTAACTTCTTGATGCTGAATCCACTTCTCCCCATAGAAACCATGTGGGGGTCCTTCATCTAACTTCAACCTAATCCACACCACTCTAGTTATGAAACATTCCCAATTCTATTCATAAACCATCACTACTCTCACTATCATTGATTGGATCATCATCTTAGACTTTATTTTTGAAACTACAATCCAATACAAGGGTTGGTGGTGAACTCCCTCTATGAGTGGAAAGAGAGTATGGGGGACAAGATGAAATCAATGGTCATTCCAATTCTAAAAACCCATAAATTTATTTTAAATGTGTTCAAATATTTATAAATGTAATAATTTTAAAGTAAAATGATTTTAACTTCAAATATCCCCCAATATTCTCATTAATTTAGAGTAATTTATATATTTTTAGAACTTTTGATGAATATAGAATTAATGTGTAAATGAATTAAAATTAGGGCTTATAATTGAATTAATATTTTTTCTGAATTAATACATAAATTTATTTTTCAATTTTTGAACATTTGAAAATAGTTTTGAAACTTGATAAATTTTTATTTTTAATATTTTAATTGATTTTAGAATGAATTTAAAATATCTTAACCTGATTTAGTCTGTTCTGTTGATTTATAGGATAAAATCAGTGTTAGGAATGATAAAAAGAAAATATTCAATAGTTTTTGTATGAATAAATTAATTTTTAATCCCTACATGTGAATAAATCCATAAAGGAAGGTGTTGAGTGGGGATAACAGGCCAAGACAATTGTCACATGTCATTAAATTAAAGAAAAAGGGGCTACATGAGATTAACTTTGTGACCCATCTCTTATATAATAACAAACCAAGGGTCTAGTGCTACAAACTGGCCATATTAGAATAAGTGTGGGTCATGTATGATTAAATGGTAATATCACTACCCAATGTTATATAAGAATGAAAGATAACCTCACATTATAATAATTAGGTACTTCTTCCAAATTACCAGTGGGTTGTATAAATGAACTATGTGTTATGTATTCATCAACTAGCTTGGAGGAGTTGCACATAATATTAACTAGAAATACCATTCATTGTGTATAATTAATATCATTCACACTTATGTATGTAGAGTTTTTCATGCCCACTACTCATTCCATAATGAAAATCCTCTACATCAAAATTAATGGCACTCGCATCGGATGATCTAGGCTAGAAAACCACTCACATAAGGTGAACTATAGACAAATACATGCACTTCTAGTCATTCTCCACGGAATTTAAAGCCCCATTATTTTCTATTAAACTCAAGAATTGATTCTTATGTTTGTTTGAAAATCAAAATTTTACAAATGATATTCGGCCTTGATTAGTTATCATATCACACATATTTTTCTCATCTATCCCAAATGAAGAAAATCACCAGATCTATTTGTGGAATCCATCTAACTTTAAAGGGTTAAAGTTATCAAAGAATAATTTTAAGCCTAGGGGAATCCTTGAGAGTGATATTTCTTTGATAAATACCTACCTGTAGCTGATTGATGTGGAAAAATATCCAAGGTGGGGCTACATGGAACTGAGTTTCAAGAGGATGAAGAAGAAGGATTGGGATGAAAATAAATATATTCTCTCTTTCACATTTTTTGATATTAGAGACCTTCTCTTTCATCCATGGATTGATTTAGATAGGATTTTTGGTATTTTAATTTCTTTATTATAATAATATATTTCATTTTTTTCAATTATTCATGATTTATTCTCCCTCTATTTTTAAAATTTTCATAAAAATGATTTCTCACTCTAACCAATAGTGAGATGTTAACCCAAGGATCACCACCTGGATAAAATCAGAATATTAAAAACATCATGAACATTGATATTTTTTTAGTCCTTATTTGATACTTAATGTCTATAAAGATCAAGGGGATTGAGTATGTAAAAATATCTACACATCTCTTTCCCCATGTTTCCTTTTATGTTATTAAAATCCATTTTCTCTCCCACTACTGTAATTGTTAATTTATGATGGGATTAGTGGATTTAGTGGGGTTTGCATTCAGGGTTGTGATCCTTTTTGGTGGTTATGGGTGAATTCTTGGTTGATATGTGACACCACCTAGTCATTGGGTGTGGTACAAGATAATTGTTTCCCCCTAAGCATTTATTAGTAATATTAATATAATTCATCTCCCTTGAGTAGTGTTTTGAATAAAGATTTCATGAAATAAAAAATAAATTGTATAATTACAACAAAATGACTAGGTAGTAATGGTCATGTTTTTTGAAGATTATATAAGAGAATAGTGATTGGGTTTTGGTTTTTTCTTCCCTTTTTTAATATTATCAAGGACCTTTTGAAATTAAATATTTTATTTTGATTAATTATTTTAATGAATGGATTAATAATCATTTATACTTTTCCACCCATGATTAAAATTAACTTATAATGAGAATAATCAACCCAATTTCCTTGGTTGGACTATTCTCCTTCCAAAGTGTGAAATACATATTGTGTCTTTTTTGGATCACCTAGGAAATTCCAAATCAATAATTGAGTTACCTAAGTACTCAGATTATCTAGCTATATATTCCCTATATGATTATAAATCGCTATAAACCTATCTTCCTAGAACTAGGTCATCCAATCTATGTGATCCAATACCAATAAGAGGGATAATTATTTTATTAATCAAATAAATTTTAGAATGTTCATATTTGATGTAAAAATACAATCGTATCCCATTAAAATTTCAAAATCATAAATTGAAAATTATTTATGAAACTATAAGAGATAGAATAATTTGATAAAACTTGGACTCTATAATTACATCGGGTCACCTCCCCTTATCACAATCATAGAAAGGGTCAACCAGTCAATTAAAAAGGAAACAATGGGTAAACAGAAAGAAATTAAAGCATTGAAACCAGAGTGTCTAGTAGCAGTGGGTGTTTTCTCCTTTGGGTGTTATTATCTCCCCTGATAGTGGTGACGCATCTCCTTTTACAGAGGTGGGGTGGAGATCCTCTTCATCCTCAAACGAGTGGGTTCTCCCATAAAAATATCACCCGATAGACTTTGGGTATCTTTAAAGATATATTTATGGATCTTGAGAGTTTCTGAATTTGATGTGGAATTGAACTACACTGGGTAGCTTCCTCATGCTTGGTTTTCCTATGTTTTTTCATAGATAGAGGGATTTTAAATCCATTTGGAAGTAGAAATTGGGGTAGAAAATCTAGGTGGTCATGTATGTGGAATGTTTGGTCGTGGGATTCACCAATACTCATTTGGCCTTCATAGTTAATGGATGAATTTAAATAAGCATCATGGAGGTCTGAATAATATCTTGAGGTGATCCGTAGTGGTCCTAACTGGTGAAAATGGATAATATCTCAATATAGTTCTTCTATAGAACTATAATGATGGATTCTAACATGTTTTAGTGGTGACAGGTAGTAGAAGCTTGGTGGTAGAGATGGTGATCCTATGTTCATTACCAGCTGAAATAGTGATGATCGTTTGTCGCATCAGGGGTGGTGGATGGTGGTATCTAGTGGTGGAAACTGATCAATGGTGGATCATGTGTCACTATTATCTCAATGGAGCCTCAAAAGTCATCATTATATCAATAGAGACTCATAATTCACTCTTTTATCAATGGTTTCTCATGAGTCATTGTTATCTCAACATGAATCATGAGTCAGTATTGGCCCAACGGTGGATCATGATTCATCATTGTATCAATGGTGTCTCATGGTCACTGTTATCTCATCAGTTGCTCATGAGTCATCAATGGATCAATGGTGTATCATGAGTCATTTTTTTCTTGGCCAGTGGTGGTGGATCTGAATGGACATAGTGGAGTTGAGCATCAGCATGCTACCATTGGTTTTGTGGTTAAAGGGCAACCATGGAGGTGAGCATAAATTGTAGTGGAGGGAGGTGATCTATATCTCCTCCAATCCCCTTGTCTTCAGAGTGTCCAGAGGTATCTTTGAAATGTCCTGCATGGTGATCATCCAAGGTCTTTGAAATAATCCATGGAATCTAGGTGCTTCGATAGTGATAAAAATGTTGACCCCGAGCTTCAGGGTGTCAGTAATTGATATTCCCAATGTTTGTGGTGGCGATCAGTGAGGATGACCAATAGTAGCACAACAGAGGAGGGAGAAGTAGTGTTTCTGAGGGAGATTGAGTGGAGTAAGGCATGTGATGGCATCATTTATTTAAAAAATGAATAGCTCTAGTGTTTTTGGTATCCCACATTGGAATAGTATTTAGGTGTGCACTTGTATAAGAATCAAGGTGCAGCGGTAACTAGGCATAAAATCCAAACCTGAGTTGGAGGAATCCTACCACCGCTATGGGATTGATCACCCAGCAAGACTCTCCTCCCTACACCGTATGGTATTGACCACTACAAGCCGGTGTACATGGCATTTATCCCACCAATTAATGCCCATGTATTTCATCCCCTCATTCCATATGAATGCTTCACTACTAAAAAATTACCTTCAACAATGCTAGAATAGGCCTTTATTAGTGCTAAAACGGTATTGTTAGTGGCCTCCTTTAACAGTTATAAAAAATAACTATTAAAAGGGTCCATTGATTGTTATTTTTTTCACTTTTAATGGAGAATTTTAACAGTGCTAAAAAGAGAGGTTAAAGGGGGCCTTTAACATTTCTAAAAAAGCACCTATAAAGGCCCTACTGAAAAAGGGTATAATTTTTTTAAAAACAATCACGCACTACCACCTCCCCCCTATAAACGCTTCCCCAACCTATTTAGCATCACTTTAGATAATCTAACCCTCCCACACACACCCTACATCTAGCAAGTCTCAAACCTAAGACCTCTAGCATATAGACCAGTGACGTTTTAACTCTCATATACTATTTTTTTACATTTTATGATATATCTATGTATTTATATATATTATGTTACATTTTATTATCCATATATTTATATGTGGGTTTATATATATATTTAAATATTCATAAATATATTTTATAATTTATTTATAAAATTTAATTTTTATGTATGAATATAAAAAAATGTATATGTTATTATATATTTGATTATTAATTATAGTATATCTAGAAAAATGATAAAATTTCAAAGCCATAATATCCATAGGAATGTAAGACATGGGAATAAATTCATTACTCACTAAAAAAGGAAGAATGACCCCTTTAAATGAGCCTAAAAATCCATTGATTGTTAATACATTTTTTACCCCAACTAAAAACTCATTTTTTGAGGCCTTATGGCTCTTTTGGCCTTTAAAACTATGATAGAGGTTTTACCATGATTCAACAAGGTGTAAAAATCATTGCAACATTTGATTTGATATGTGGTAGAGCCTAAAAAGACACTCGAATCAAAAGTTATGGCCGTTAAAAGTTCAAGTTACGTTTTCAACATATTTTGGATATTTTTTTATTTTTTTATTTGTTAATCTTACAATTGATATTAAATGACTATTACTCGATAATAATTTTTAAATTATTGATTGTAAAAAAAATATAATCCATTTTCACTAAATATATTTTATATTAAGTGTAAATACATCTTTAGCTTATCTAAAACATATTTAAAATATATATATTATATTTATATCAATATAAATATATTTAAACATTAATGTATTGTTTTCCATGAAATATATTTTTTTTCTATAATATACCCTTTATCAGTGCTACTAAAAAAAGCCTTGATAAAGGGGAGTCTTTATCAGTGCTTCTAAAAAAGTGCTAATAAACTCACACCCTCACTCATTTATTAGTTCTTTTTTTAAAGTGATGATAATGGTCCCATTTTAACATTTCTTTTTTTAGCACTGCTAATGTCCTCCTTTAACATCACTAAAAAAGCGATGTTAAATACCCCATTCGACGGTGATTTTTTTAGTGCTGACAAAGGGGGTCTTTACCAGCACTTTTATGTAGTGTTATTAAATATCTAGAGCTAGATAAATCCAGTTTTCTATTAGTGTTTCATCCCCCATGCATCCTCAGGCCCTTATCAAGCTTTCCCTATTGATCTCAATGGCCATTCGGGCTATATTGGGCCTATCTAGGTGGCTTGTGGGGATCTTTAAGTTGAGGGTCAGTTGATGGTCCATTTTTTACACCTAAAAAATATAAACACATAACAAAATTTCTATATAATATACAAATAATTTCCCAATTTAAACTCCTTGACAATTTATTCTTTTTGAAAATTTTAAATCCATATTCATACTTCCCCATAATTTAATAAAAAATTGGAATGTATGGGTATTTTTCATTGAAATTCATTTAGAATAATTGAAAATTGATTAATTTTTTTGTGAAAATAACAATGTGTCAAAAACCCCCACACTAAAAACATGATTTTCCTGAAGCATTAATCTCATCATCGAAATTAGTGGGCACCAATATCACCAATATTTATATTTCGATGTGATAAAAAAAAGATTATCAATGTTAAATAAAAATTTCAATAATTCCACATAAGATATCAATTCAATTTCTCAATTTTTAAAGAAATAATAAACTCAATAATTTTACTTTTTCCATTTTAAAATGATGGTACTTAACTTCTCCATAATTGAAGTTACTTAAGTAATTATTATCAAACATTCCATGTCATGATATAACTCACAATAGATTCCTTTCACTCATTACTCATTATATAATTCAAGTAGAGTTATGCTTATATCATGAGAACATACTCCACATTCATAGGCTTTTAAAGGAACTCTTTTCTCTACTTTATAAAGATAAAAGAAAAATGAAATCATTAGGGATTTTAAATTAAGGTTTAAAATTTTGTGGCTTAAGGATTGTAGGAATTGAGTTATCAAAAATTAATGATAAAATATGAGAATTTTATCTTAAATTCTAGAGAATGATATCAAAAGTGAAAGTGTAATGACATTTTCCCCTTAAAAGTAGAAACTCCAAATTCTCCAAAACACAAAGTAAAGTTCATGATCAAATAAATCATAATGAATGATTTTCAACTTATTTAATTTTTCTCTACTTTTATAGTTTTTATTATTCTTTAATATACCTTTTTCAAAAAAAAATACTCTCTTAGAATTCATTCTTGGAATAAACCTCACATCCACAACCTAACCACAAATGATAAAAATCATCAGCCCAGTAATAGTCATTTTTTAATCTTCCAAGTCACAACCCATTCCTATTTTTTTCTTTTCTTCATAAAGGGGAAATAATAAATAATAATGAATTAATAAAATAACATTTCTCAACACCCAAAAATAATATCCCCACTCCTTTTTACTATAATGAATTTCATCCCTTTTACCATGACATTCCCAACACCTACACTTCAACATTAATATATCAAGAAAAAACTAATAGGGGGTAGTAATGGATAGAAATGGATGGAAAATTGGATCATTAATAAAAGGTAATTCGTGGCCTCTATGGGTTAAATAAGTATCAATGTAAATATGTTCTCCAAGATAATTTATTTTCAAAAGATTGCTTAGTCAATTTAAATATTTTTTTCATATTCTTTTCTTGGATAAGTTCAGATGAAAGTTTTAGCATATGTCATGTCCCATGATCACACACGCAAGATGATCAAGAATAAATTGGTTGTACATGGTCTTGAAATACTATTGGGAATGAAACATTTGATTTGGGATAGTAACTCAAGACATGACTAATAATAAAAAAATTAATTAACATGAATTTCTTAATTTCAAATCATGAAAAAAAAGATTGAGATATTTCATTTACATGGATCAATTAATTCGCTCAAAAAATGAGTCCTCATTTCAATACCCATGATTCACATTAATCATCCAATTATACATTTTACATAGTCAATATCATTAACATTGAAATCTAAAACATGGTATCACAAGATTCCTAAGATACTCGTGTATCCTAGGTAAGCCAAGTAAAGCATAAATTCAAGTGAGAGCCTGAAATTTTCAGTTTAAAAAACTCAAAACACTTTTTCATTAAAAAATGTAGTGATTTTAATCATAAAAAATATTATACTGAACTCCCTATCTAATAAATCTTAGTATCTACTACCTTGTTAGTTCATAGGGTTTCATGTTGACTTCCTCCCTAGTAGTCCAATAATAAAACTCATACCAATGTAAGAACCATTCCATTAAATATCAAGGTAAGAATGAAAGAGGTGACTAGATCAGAAATCCTAGGAAAATAGTAAAACTCAAGTTTCCTCTCAAAATAAACTTTGTTTAATTTAATTGGATCAACCTAACCACATGGGGTGATATTTATAGATGGGTTGGAAAATATTGATCTCCCCAAATAGTTCTTGAGGTATATTCCCATGGAACTTTTTCATCATTGTCCCATTTATATTCAATGGTTTTCCTTTATCTTCTCTCTTAATCTTAATTGCACCAAAGTGATATACATTAATAACTATAAAATATTCTTCCCACCTAAAATGAAACTATCCTGGAATTAACTATAGTATGGAATTGTAGAGTAGAACTCAGTCTCTAGGTTGAAAGGTTATTTTTTTGATCTATTTTTCATGTTACACTTTAGTTCTATCCCAGTAAATTCTTGAGTTTTCAAAATCCACTCTTCTGGTTTCCTCCAGTTCTTATATTTATAGATTTTTCTCTTTCCTTGGACTCACCAAATCCAAATTCAGCTATTTTACATCCAAATAGGCTTAGTTCTCCAATTATATTGGTGGATAAAAAATCTTTCCATTCAATAAAGGATCATACCTATAGGTGTCTTGTAATCTATATAGCATGTCCATAACATGCCTTCGACCCTTTTGCTCTAATCCTTGAAGTTATGTTTTTCCATTTTCTCTAAAATACCTTCGATCTCCCATTTTTACTCTTCATCTTGGTTATTTTTTTTAGGATGACAAGGTGTATGTGCCTTGTGGTTCACCCCATACTTTTTAGTAATATCCTCCATCTTTCTATTGAAAATCAAATGTGTCTTTTGGTCCCCAATGGTGGACCTTGGTACTCAAAACCTATAAAAAATGTTATTCTAGACCAAATCAATGTAACCTTGGAATCATCAATATTTGTGGCCTTAGATTCTACCCATTTAGACTCGTAATCTAGAAAAAGTAAAGTATAAGAATTTATAGAAGCCTTGGGAAAGGGTCCTAAAAAATCGATGCTCCAAAAATCAAATATTTCACAAAAATTGATGGTTTTTTGAGGCATCTCTTATCTTTTAAAAAAATTTCTAGAATATTGGCACTTCTCAAATTTTTTACAAAATTCATGAGTGTAACACCCTGAAATTTTATGAGATAAATTCTTTTTAATTTATTTTATGTCTTGTGTTTTAATTTAAACCAATATTATCTTGTTATAAATGCAACACCATATTATCTTGCAGTATACGCAACACTATACTTGGCTTGTGTTATACACAATTTCAAGTACTATTGATTGAATTCATTTCACGCAACACTAAATATAGATTTTTTTCAATGTATAAAAGAAATATGTTTGGATTATGTTATATAGAAAACCAAAAGAAGCTTTCACTAAACTCAACACTTACATGGCTTGAATTAAATATAAGAGCAACCTTCCTCGATAGCTTGCGTTGTATGCAAAACCCAGTTTCACAAAATAATTATATATTATTAAAATATTTTATTTAATGAGATATAAACTAGACATTGTGAATATTATTAAAAAACATTTGAATTATATATAACATTAACTTTATACTTATTTATTTTCTTAAACATGATATAATATTAAATTCAATGTTTCAGATAAAAGAATTATTTTTCAAAAAAAATAGTTTTGCCGCCTTTTGATGGCGCACAAATTTTAAATTTAGTTTTTAACACTGTTATATATTTTATTTGAAAAAATAGTCATCTTATTTGGAAGCAGGAATTAAAATTTACATTGGTTGATTTTTTCGTTTTTTTCTGATAAAATTCATATTTTAATGAATAGTGAAAAATACTGCATTTTAATTCAAAATGGCATTTTCACATAATTTATTTATTTATTTATATTGTATTTTTAATTAGTTTTAAAGTTCAATTGGATTATTTTTTTAATAATTAAAACTAATTTTGGTCATTGGAAGTAATTTCACATTTATATTTGACATAAACACATGTCAATCTTCTGATAGTTTTTACTTCTTAAAACCTCACTTTCTAATTTTGACAATGGTAATTGATTTTAAATTAATTAGTGAAAATTTTTTGTTTTGAATTTTGAAAAATGGATTCTATATTTGGAATAATTGGGTACAAATTATGATAATAGGTTACTTTTATTTTTTGGACATTCGGAATAGTAACTACGGTAATTTTTATTTACCGTGGTTAAAGATAAATCAGCTAAATTAGGGTAACAAATAATATGATAAAGATAATAAAATTACCCAAATACCATCCAAAATACTTTTTGATGAATTAATGTCTACCAATTTCACATAAGTGCAGAAATTGATTCATTTAATGGAGTTTTGTCTATGAAAGTGATGTAATTATTATTAAAACAAAAGAAAGTGACAATGTGTCACTCTTTTATCTCTTACAAGTATAATAATTTTAATATATTGGAAAACATGATAAAACTTAAAACATAAATAGTAACCATAAATTTAATAAAATTATCTACATCATATAAATTTATTTATATTTTTTAGATATTAAATAATTATCATTAATGATGACACAATAGTGATGTACAAATTATTTTATTGATAGAAATATAAAATAAATGGTTTTAAAATTATTAAAAGGAATATCATATAAACTAATTAATATTATAAAATAATTTTAATGTTTCGTATGAAATTTTAGGAGTATATTAAATAATTTGGTTTGAATTTATCTTCTTTATTTATTTTATTTTATTTAAAATAAATGAATAGTATCAAAATTGAAACTATTGATATTTTATAAAAATAACAAATTATTAAATTATTTAAAAATACCAAAAAAATTAAAAATTAAAAAGTGAAAATTATAAGGTCTAAAATTTCATAAATTATACAATTACAGACAATTGATAACACATAATTAAATATTTAGAACTATTTAATATTTGGAATATTATTACCATAAATAAAATTAAATATATTAAATAAGTATAAATAAAATTGATAAGGTTTAAAATAAAAAAAACATGTCTAAATTTTATTTGTTGAATGTATCTCAACCTGGATCATATTATATTTAAAATAAATGAGTTTTGGACCATTATAAACCAAAAATAAATTTATAATAAATTAATATTTCAAGACTTTCCTAAAGTGCCCCTCCTCCCTCTTATAAAAGGCCACCACATCTACCCACTTAATAACACATTTCAATCCATTTGGATCATATAAACTCTACTCAAATAATATCCCTACATCCCTCCCTTCCTCCTAGAAATAACACATTAGGCATAAATCTATCCTAAGGAGATGTTTTGTGCAAATCAAAAGAAGATACTCGAAAAGAGGTAATTGTTTTATCACCTCCTTCAAAATTATTTTCTTCTTATACTTTATATTCTTATGTTGTTCTAATAATAAAGTAATAAATAAATTATATTATATATCATTAGATGTTATTATAATTATGTTACAACCTCATACCTCCTTTTATCCATCCTACGAATAACAATATCATCATGCATGCGTACGTACGGCTTACCGGTTTCACGTCATGGTGTAATTTTTTATTCAACGATACTTAACTTGGATGGGTATAATGATGAGAATAATGGATTAAAATAATTAATATAACATGATAATTATTCTGTATAATTAATATACCATTAAATTCAATACCATATAACCATTAAGTGAATAAAATCGTCGCTCGTACGTACGTACGGCTTACCACCTCCATGACGCGATGAGATTCATTCTCCACGTTAACCATTCAAGAATGATTATAAAGTATATATATAATAAATAAGAATGAAATATAAGACATAATAATTCTACTGGATTTATATATATATATATATATATATATATATATATAATTTACTTCCTTCCATTCAATTCAATAAGGAAACAGAAACGACATTCATGTGTACGTACGGCCTACCGTCTCCATGAACGGTGTATTCCATTTCATTTATCTATCTATTATATATATTTAAATACTGAATATTTATGATATATAAATATTTTTTAAAATTATTTTAACAATTAAATCACTATACAAGTAACGAGATCAAGAATAACAAGTGAAAACATGTATGATAAATAAAAAAATTATTACCAAAAACATTGCTTTAACATGGAGTTGATAAATAAAAGGTTAATATAGGGTAATAAGTGAATCATATATGATCCCAAAAATATTATTATTGTTCTTTTGAAAGTTAATATTATTTTTAAACCCACTATATGGGATTTTTGGATACATACAAAGCATATCGGACCTAAGGTAATGGATAGTTCTGCAATCTCATTTTTATTCGAGATTGCTTATTTGTATGTATATATTGGGCTATTTTTATCATCCATGTCCTTATTTCTGAAATAATTATTCCAATATATTATTTCAATCCTTATATAGTTTTTAAAATTCAATTTTACCCATTTTGGAATTTTTTTTAAATGGTATGGAAGGAATCTTTCTTTTATTCTCTATACAATGTACTTTTTGAGTTTTCCGGAAAGGTACAAGAACAATGCTTTTTACATATACAGCATGAATGAATTTTTACATTTTCATAACACTATATTTCCATGAAGCTTCAAAAATATTCAAGGTAATTTTCAATGAAATTATTTTTATTTTAAAATTTCATAGTGTTTTAAGAAGAGAGAATGTTTTTGATGAAGAAAGGATATTTTCCTCATGAATTAATTTCATGTGTTTTTCCAAAATTATTTTCCATATAAGATGAACTTCTTTAAACAGGGTTATATTTCTAAAATTATTATTACTATGATTATATTTTTTTATGATGGAATTATATTTATGAAATCCATTTGTTTTATATGGATTTCGATGGAATGATGTTTAAGAAAACCATTTTATTCCTTCGGTTATGCTATGATGAATGATTTATATTTTTGTGGAACATGTAAGAATGATTTCATTATGAGATGGGTGGGACCTATATCCCCTTCCAATGCATTTGGGTAAATATTTATATCTCATGAGATAAACATGATTGGAACAACAAGTAAATCTAGTTCAGTAATACATGGTTGGAACGACAAGTAAATCTGGTTCAATAATGCATGGCCGGAACGACAAGTAAACTCAGTTCAGTAATGGAATTTTTCCACTATTATGGTCTTGGCAGCAATTCCAGGGCTACTATAGAAATCATATTATGTTCTCATTTTTTTCCACAATTCCATGTTTTATGCCATGTATATTTTATCATGTCTAATATTCCTTTATGATCTATGTATTATGTACTACCAGTATTTATTTGATGACTCAGTATTTGGATATTTAAACTTTATGTTCATATTTTTACATTATTATGATTTTGGTTTTTTTTATGTTCTCCATGTTTACCTTTACTGATAATTTGATCTCACCCTTTTTATGTTTTCTTTTCCACAGGATATAAATAAAGGTTTTAGGTAGGAAAACAAATGGCGAAGATATTTAATAGAGATGTTGAAGATCTTTCACCAAGTTATAAGATTATGTTCCAAGTTTACAATGACACTAAATAAATACATTATTTGGGTGTATATTTTTGTAATGAATTATGTATTCCACCAAATAAATGTAATTTCCATGTACGTCAAGCTTGGGTCATTAGAATGAACATCATTAAATAAGTTTTTCCAAAAAAAATACCAATACTTTTTTGGACATTATCTGAGGCCCAAAGTGGAATCCACAAGAATATTTATGAAAAAATCAAATACATTTTCTATTTCACTTTCCCGTAAGAACATTATTATCACTTGATCATTACATATTTTTAAAAGAAAAGAATATTCCCAAATATAGAATTTTGATTTATCCTTAAGTTTTTTATTATTATAATATTTAAGGTGAGATGGTATATAAGAGGTTTCCAAATAATTCACTAAATTAGCATACCATGGTACTTCACAGTCCATTATGTAGAATCATTCTCCAAGTATGTGATCATTTAGTATGCTTAGTTATGGAATATCCATTTCAGTAGTGTTCGAGAGTCTACTAAGGTGATCTTATACTTGGTTTGTATCTCCAATATTATCCTTGATCACTAGGTTAAATTCTTTAAATAGTAGTATCCATCTTACCAGCCTTGTTTTGGCATTATTCTTCTTTATAAGGTGCCTAAATACCTCAAGATCAAAAAATACAATCACAATAGTTTCTAGTAAATAAGATCTAAATTTTTTCAATGAAAATAAAATATTAAGGAATTCTTTTTATGTAGTTGGTTAATTTAGTTGAGTCATATATAATATTCCTTAAATCCTCTAGGAGAGGACTTCTCCAATGTCTTGGTTTGATGCATCAAAAATAAACTCAAATGGATTCTCCTAGTCTGGGGGTTTCATAATTGTTGGGGTAATCAAATTTTCTTCCATCTCATTTAATTCCTCTCTACAATAATCATTGAGAACAAAGTAAACTTCTTTTAAAATTAATATTGAAAGGGTTAGATAAATCTTACTAAATTTCTTGATGAATATTCAATAAAATCCGACATGGAAAAAATTATCTAATATACCTAACATGGCTGGGGTATGGAAAATAATTAATTGATTCAACTTTAGACCTATCCACCTCAATGTTGTTTTCCAAAATGATATGACCCAACACTATCCCTTTTTCAACCATAAAGTGACACTTATCAAAGCTCCAAACAATATTTTTCTCTATATATATTTTCAAAACAAAATTCTAGGTTCTATAATTATAAATAAAAAGAGTTTCCAATAAAAGTGAAGACATTAAATAATACATCCAGGAAGTCATCCTTGGGATCTAAGAAAATACTTACAATACACCTCTAGAATGTACCTGGAGCATTTAATAATCTAAAAGGCATCCTCTTGTAAGAAAATGTCCTGAAGGAGAAGGTGATTGTTTTATTATTTTGGTCTATGGTACCTAAAAACAACTATAGAATTCATCCAAGAAATAATAATGTGTCCTTCCTACCAAAAGTTTTTCCATTTTGTATATTAATGGGATGGGGAAGTGATCTTTTTGGGTGACTTGATTTGAGTTTATATGGTTAATAAATGCCCTCCAACAATTTTGGACTCTTATAGGGATTAATTCATTATTCTCATTTTTTACTATTATCAAACCAGTATTCTTGGGAACCACATGAATGGGGACGACCCATTGTGATTTAGAAATTGGGTATATTATGTATACTTCCAAAAATATTTGAATATATTTTTTAATAACTTCTATAATAGTGGGGTTAATTCTCCAATGGGGTTGCATAATAGGTCTGGAGTCTCCCTCTAGAACACATTTATGGGAATTGACCTTGGGTTTAATTATACGGATGTATCTAAGGCTCCTGATTTAATATTTCTTTCAAAAAGGTCAATTAAAATTTTCCCTTTGTCTTGGAAAAGGTTTTTAGAAATTATCACTGGTAATTTTTCTCATTCAATTGTATACATATATTTTTTGTTACAAGGGAGATGTTTTAGTTCCATAATTGAGGGTTAATCTAGAGATGAGATCGAATGCAAATTTCCTACTTCAAAAGCATTAAATTCATTAGAAAAGGGTGTCATATTAAGTTCCTATAGAAAATTATCAATGAATTAATATGTTATTTACTATTGTTTAGATCTTATGGATTTTATAGAATTCACTTTTTCCATTATGTTTTTAGCAGAAAGTAAATATCATAAGGCTAAAAATTCTCTAATCAAACCCGATTCTTTCAAGGTCTTAATAGATTCTTCATGGATAGTTGCAAAGAGTGACTGATTTTTTGAAGGTTCCACTTGGAATCAATAACATTGAGGTACACCTTACTATCTAACAAATCCATTATGAAAGTCACTTCATGTATATTAATGATCACCTTGAATGCCTTTAGGAATGGTCTTTCAAAAATTATGGGTGAATTCCTTAATTCTTTATCTTCCTCTATTGTCAACACATATAAATATGTTGGAAAAACAATCATTTCACTCCCACTATAACATTTTCCTAAAATATAGCTGGGAAGATAGAGGGTCTATTTTCTAACTGGACAACCACTCTTGTGGGCTTCAGTTTACCAATTTATAAGGATGAAAAAATAGAGTTAGACATGACATTAATGGAAGAACCAAGATCACATAAGGTTTAAATAAAATTTAAATAACTAATGGTGAAGGGAATTGAGAATGTACTTGGATCCTTATGTTTTTAGGGTAATTGTGGTGTGATCATGGTTGAAACACTTCTCCTAAGGTTGATTCCTTAGTTAACATCCAACCAATTTCTCTGGGTGTAAATATATTTGAGAAATTTGGAATATTTAGTAATATTACTTATGGATTCCAAGAGGGTTATATTAATTTCAACCTTTTTAAATGTCTCTTAGATCTCTTTTTTATGTTTTTCTTCAATAATATTTATGTATTAGGTAAATCTTAAAGGAAATGGAAGGGAGATGTCTTTCTTTTATATTTTTTTTCTTTGAAATAGTGTTCTTGGAATTTCCTTACTAAATATTTTTTTGGGTTTTCCCTCTATATTCTTATCCTATTGGGTATGTTGAGTAGTTTTCTACTCTAGAAACTATCCAGAATTTGAAAAATTTTTAACTTCACCTTCTTCTAGGTTAGTTTGGTCTTTCCTAGGTTATGGTTTTTAATACTTTACTTTTGGTTCAGGATTGTCTAAGCTGGGATTTTTCCTGGGTTTTTGGAATATATGTCCATAAGATTCTAAAATCTATTTAAAAAATCCTTTACTATATTTTATCAGATCCTCCATCTTTTCTCCTCTCATTCATTCGACTAGTAGTGCACTAGATAAGGATTTTTTGTTATAGTTTTTTGAAAAGTCGGTGGATTGAAGGATTTTTTTGGTACTGCTACTTGAATGGTTGTGGGAAAAGGTGGAGGATTTTGGAATTTCTATTAGAAAGGGGGTCTAGTTTGACTTTGTTGAACTCCAAATTACTGTTGATCTTTCCCATCCCTCAATGGTTTGTTTTTTTAAAACTTTCTTCGTTAGAATTTAGTTTCACATATCTCCATGACCTATACTTCACTATAAAAATAGTATATTGTCTATATTTTTTTAGAGGGGGTTATGCACAACCCCATAGAAATTAATTTTAGAGGGGGTTATGCACAACCCCCTCTAATCATCAAATTTAAAGGGGATTCACAACACCCTATAAAATTTTTATCATTGTTTTCTGAATATGTGGTTGGATATTATAGTTAATTATGTCAAAACCACTAATAATTAAAAAATTAGTGGTGATATATGTTCGGTTGGATTTTAGAGGTGTTGTATATATATATAATATGTGTTTGGATATTAGAATAAATATGTATAATGGAATTTTTTTTAATAAATGGAAATAATGGGGTTTCAAAACCTCCTCTAATTTCTTAAATTAGAGGGTGGGTTTGAACCCCCTCAAATTTAAGACATTAGAGGGGGTTCATGAACCACTATTATTCCCCTATATTAAAAGGGGTTTAAACCCTATATAATTTAAGAAATTATAAGGGGTTCTGAAACTCCTCTATTTTAAGAAATTATAGGGGGTTTTGAAACCCCACTAATTTATGATATTAGAGGGGGTTTTGAACCCCCTCTAATTTATAATATTAAAGGAAATTTTTAACCCCTTAGATTATGATTAATCGAGAAGGTTAGGGGTAAGACCTTTTGTTAAAGAAGAAAAAGGAAATAAGAACCCTTATTAAATTCGGTTAAAGGAAACCCCTTACAAACATGCGGGTCTAGAGGCACATAGCCCAAAAATAGTATCCTGAGAGCCTAGCGGTAAAAAATTAATTAAAACACCAACGACCAAACAAGTCCAAATCATGATCACATTGGAAGAAGACTAAAACAAAAACTAGACCCAATGTCAAGAATCCTAAGCTGCACTTTCCCCAGAAACCAGCTCCTTCATTGTCACCTATGGTCATGCCAACCCAGCATGTTTTCTACCTACTCTCCCCATAGCTAGTCAAAAATAGCATCCTTATGCTTTCTCTCACACCATAGTCGAAACTGCGCATCTACACAGATCTTTATTGATTTTTCCAAGGTCATTACTAAAATCATAGACTATATCTATATCCACAAATCCTACCACTATCATCAAAGCATGCTCTTCAATTCCATAGTGTTTCACCCAAAACTACTCGCAATCAACACAAATCGTTGTGATGGGAACTCTCCATATATTATGGAAGACCATATCACAATATCAACCACTAGAAATCCAAGATGGTTGACCCCACACTAGAATTCCAGACCTCATTATCACCGCTGCTGTGAGGAGAGCCATTGGATGCTAAAATATCTCCATGTAGGAGCACTACCAATGAGGAGATACATAGTTGACTCAATGGATAGATGGATGGGGGAGAACACATGAACTGGTGGGCTGCTGTAAAAGTGTTGGACCTGGGTCAGTCTATGTGGGTGGGCTGGGGGAGATGTCATGAGGTTTTCTAGCTCCTCAGGGGTATCATGGGGGAGCGATTGGGGTGTCGAGTGGGTGTTTCATGACCTGGAGGTGTCAGGGGGGTTTTTCAATTCTTGGTGGGGGTATCGAGTTGGGTTCCATGGGTTTTTCACACCTAGGTGTGTCTGATGGGGTTTCAGGGGTTCTTTGGCACCTATTGGTGTCATGTGGGGTGTCAGGGGTTGTCTAGTTCCAGGGGGTGTCATTGGGGTTTTAGGGGTGTCAAGGGGTTTTCCTGGGTGGTCTGTTGGTGTACTTGTGGGAAATTTTAAAAAAACGGAGGGTAGTTTAACCGCCAATATAATTCAAATTTGAAAACTCATTTAGAGGCAGTTATAAATATCCCTAAAATTGAATCATCACTTTAGAGGAGATTATAACCACCTATAATTCACTATTTATAGTGAGTTTAGGGAGATATTAGAGGGTATTAAAACATCTAATCAACCCACCTCTAAATTCATGATCATTTTACCAGTGCTTGGCCATAACCACCCCTAATTAGGTTAAAAGTCCACATTAGCGGTGGTTTCCCATAATCATCATTAAAGTGTTTAGAGGGGGTTATAACCCCTTATAAATTTAAAAACAACCCCTTATAATCACCCTATTTTTTTTAGTGCCTCTTCACATTGATCAGTTAAGTGATGGGGTGATGAACATAAACCACATACTTGAGTTGGGGTAGGTTGTTCATACACTTATTTCACTTAAATATGTCATTCAAGTCTTTTCAATTCTTCATATTCGGTTTCAATAAAAGGGGAAGAGTTACGAACTTTTCCCACATATATTCCTCTTTTTCTAATACCTATTATTCAAAATTGTACTAAATTCTTAGTAATATTCTCTATTAAGATACTAGATTATGTGGTTGATTTATCAATCATTGATCCTACAAATGATTCATCAAAGTGGTTTCTCTCATTTTATATCATCCCTTAGTAGAAGAATAATAAGAATTAATAATCTTCCATAGATTGGTGTGGAAATATTTCACAGAGCTTTTTGAATATTTCCCAATATTTTAAGAGGGTCTCTCTAGTATCTTGTTTGATGGCATAGAACTCCTTACTTATTGCAGAGATTAGGGAGGCTGGGAAGAATATCTATATGAAACTTATTTAGAGATCATACCATTCAAGTAACTCTCTTCGTTGTATGATATACAACCATTCTTTAAAAACTCCCTCTAGTGAAAAAGGGGAATTCCCTCCATTCAACTTTTTCCTTTTCCACTCCTCTGAGCTTGAAGCTTGAAAAAACATACCTGAGATCCTAGATATGCTTGTTCGGGAATTCTCCTACAAACCCATGAAACATGGGAAACATGGTAATAATATTAACATGCAATTAAAAATAATTTTTTAGTACAAGTATAGTTAATTGATTATTCTAATTAGAAACTTTTGGGGGAAAATGTCTCTTAGGGTTTATTGTGGGTTAATTTCCAAGTATATTGGCTTAGAGTGAGCAGCAGATGTTTCACTTGAGTATTATAACATGATTTATTCAAAGTGGTTTTCAATGTTAATATTTTGATGAATTTATTGTAAATTCCTCTCTATCGCAGGGTCAAGATATAAGATTCCTAATTGGAGGTCCTAGTCATGAAAGTTATGGGTTTTATTTAAAACCTACTCTCTGAAAACGTGATCAAGTTTTGGACCCCCCCCCCCAATCATGGGGTGTGGAAAAAGATAATTTTTTTCTCTTAAGTGTGTAGTAGTGGTAATAAAATAAGTCCTCTCCCAGGATTAGTGTTTTGAATCAAGATTTCATGAATGCTAAAGTAAATTAAGGAATAATAATTAAATGACTAAGAAGCAAAGAGATTGTTTTGTGAAGATTGGATTAAAGAAAAGTGACTTGGATTTAGTTTTGGATTCCTTTTTTTAATTCTGTCATTTTCCTTTTGAAATTGATTATTTTGTTTTGATTAATTAGTTTAATTAATTAATTAAAAATAATTTATCATTTTCTATCCTTGATTAAAATTGATTAATACTGAGAATAATGCACACAGCATCCTTGGATATATTGTTCTCCTTCCAAAGTGTGAAATACATAATGGGCCTCTCTTGGATCACCTAGGAAATTATAAATAAGGAATTGAGTACCCTAAGTGCTTAGATTATCCCACTATGTCTTCCCTGCATGATTAATAATCACTAAACAGTCCTCTCCTTAACACTAGATCACCCAATCTGTGTGATCCAAAACTTAGAAGAGTGAGAATAATTTTATTAATCATAGAAATTTTCAAATGTTCATATTTGAAATAAAAATAAAATCATATCCCGTTATGATTCTGAAATCATAAATTGAAAACCATTAAAGAAAATAAAAGAGACATAAGAATATGATAACTAGGACTCCATCATTACATCAGGTCACATCTCCTTCTCCCAATCAGAAAACGGTCTACCCCTCCATTAAAAAGGAAAAATGTGGGTAGGTGAGGTAGAATACATAATGAAAGTATAAATAAATTAGAGTAGTGAAAATAGAATATCTAGAAGTAGGGGTTGTTCTATCTTTTGGGTGTTCATCACTCCCCTAGCAGTAGGGAAGTATCTAATTTTGTATTGGTGGGGAGGAGAGTCCCATCCATCCCAAACTAGTAGGCATATCCCATAAAAATATCACCTCAAAGACTGAGGTTATTTTCAAAGATACACCTAAGGATCTCAGGTGTTTCCAAATTTCATATTAAAGAAGAGTGTATGGATCATCCTAATCATGCATGGGTTGTGTGGTTTTTTGAATGGAGGGGGGGGGGGGATTTGACACTCCACATGGTAGTGGAAGTGATGGAAGTGGAACTTGGTGGTCGTGGATGTGGCAGGATAGATAGAGGGATTCACTAAGCCTCATTAGGCCTTCATAGTGTATGGATGAATTAAAATAAGAATCATAGTTTTTAGAACAAGATCTAGAGGTGATTCCTGGTGTTCTTGGATGGTGATAGTGTAAAAGATCATATGTTCAAGATTCTATAGTGCTGCAATGGTAGATTTAGATGTGCTGCAGTGGTAGTAGGCAGCATGAGATTAGTGGAGGAGATGGTGATCCTTTGTTTAGTAGTAGTGGCGGTAATGATGAATGTTGCTGGAAGCAATGGTAGAGGATGGTGTCATACAGAGGTGAAAACTGGTAAACTATGGATCACGGGTCACCATTATATCAATAGTGTCTCATTATTCATTGTGGCATCAATGGTGTCTCATGAATTTCCATTTTATCAATGGTGGATCACATGTCGTTGTTATATCAACAGTGGATCACAAGTCATCATTGGATTGATAATGGCCCATAAGGCACCATTATATCAATGGTGGCTCATGAGTCACTATTTTCTCAGAAGTAGATAAAGATTGACCATTATCTCAATGATGGACCAGGATTCATTATTGGATTGGATAGAGATTGGGGTCTGAATGGAATTTGTGGATTAGAGTGACATTGTGCTGCCATTGGTGTGGCGGTTGAAGTGTGGTTGTGGAGGTGAGCATGCATGGCCATGGAGGGTGGTGTTTCCTTATCCCCTCCAATCCTATGGACTTTATAGTGTCTATATAGATCTTCAAAATGGCCTCCATATTAATCACCTGAGGTCTCTAAAATGATCCATGGTGTTCGGGTGCTTCAAAAGTTGAAGAAGGCTCGACCCTGAGAATTAGTGTTTCGACAATAGAGATTCATGATGTTTGTTGTAGTGTTCGGTGAGGATGAGCAACAGTAGCATAATGGAGGAGGTCAGAGTAGTGTGTTTGAGAGAAATCTAGAGGAGAAGGTCATAGGAAGGCATTATTAATCTAAAAATGAATAGTTCACATGTTTTCGATGTCTCGTATCAGAAAGGGATACGGGGTTGTGCTTGTATGAGTATCAAGGTGAAGAAATAACAGAGCACAGAAGCCAAAATTGATTTATAGGAATCCTACTTCCACTATGGGATTAATCACACATTAATACTCTCCTCCCTCTACCTCATGGGCTCAACCACATGTGATGGTGTGCATTGACATCATCCCACCAATGTATACTTGCAAGTTTCATCCCTATGGGCCTTGTATAAACTTTATCCCTCCTGAAACCTCATCTTCTTTAAAGGCCTTACCTAGGGATATGCATGGTTGGCTAGGCCCTATTAATCCTAGATAGGTGGATTCTGGTGATCTTTGGGTTGAGTACTAGCTAATGGTATATTTTTTAAACCTAATAAATATAAACACTTGATTAAATTTCAACCGAATATAGAAATAAGTTCTCAATTTCAACTCTTTAACAAATATATTATTTTTATAAAATGTTAAATACACATTCCTATTTCCACATAATTTAACAAAACATTGTAATATATGTGTATTATTAATTTAAAATCATTTAAAATCATTGAAAATTGAATAAAATTTTCATGAAAATTTCATTGTATAAATATGTTTCCTTCTCTTTACTCTTAGAGATAGTGGTGGGTAAGACACTTAAGAAGATTCCTAGGAGTTGTTTTTATTCACAAAAATTTCATAGTATGGGTGTGTGTAACTAGTTAGAATAACAAAATGAGTTAAAATAAGGGAAAATTTGTAGTGACATAATAAAAATATCATTTAGGTATAATCCAGGGGTGTCTCTTTTCTTCCTAACATTTCATTATATAGGCATTTTCTTTTCATGTTTTCTTCTTGTAATTTATAACATCACACACTTTATCACTTATTTTTCTTCTAATTTAAATATTTTAAATAGTAAAAAAAATTATAAATTTTTAGTATTGTGTGTGTTTAACTTGTATTTTTAGGTGATGACCCTTATGGAGACAACTAAGAATTCTTTTTTTTTATCCCATAAAAATACAACTAGAAAATTGGGTTATGGACATACTTACTATCGCCATTGTTTTAGAAAATTTTGGGTATAGGACAACATATATACACAATTATATGAAACTGTGGAGATGGGTTTCATGGGAAAAACAAAAAAAATGTGGAAAATTGGTGGGAAAAGGCTACTTCCATGGTGTAGTAAACCATGACCATAGACACATATTTCCATAGTTTAAACTATGGTCATATCCACCTATTTCTGTGGTTTAAACTATGGTCATAGGTACTTATTTATATGGTTAAAACTATTTTCATTGCCAAATATTGATATAGTTGAAACCATGGCCATAGCCTCTTATTTACATGGTTTAAATCGTGTCCATAGCATCCTATTTCCATGGTTTAAACCATATTTATAGCCACATTTTTTCACATTTTGCAACCATGGCTATGACCACCTATTTCCATGGTTTAAACCATTGAAATAGTTTTTTTAATTATTATTAATTATAATTAAATATAATTATTTATATATTTATATGTATATATATACACATATAGTAGTGATCAATGTAGTTGTAATGTCTTGGGAAGAATATAGAAAATTTTAGAGGATCAAACCTCACTGGAAGCATTTATTTTTTATAAGGCTATTTCAACGGTTTGAAAATGTTGAAATGAATACCTAAGTACATGGTTCAAAACCATTACTATATCCAACTATTTCCACATTTTAAACCATGGAAATATCCACCTATTTCCATGGTATAAACTATGGCTATATCCACCTATTTCCACAGTTTAAACCAGTGAAATAAGTCCAATCCTATTACAATGGCTATAGAGGAAATAATTTAGAAAATAGTGGTTGTAAGATACAACCTTGGTTTTGGTATGTATTTCCATGATTTCAAACCCTATAAGTATGATGATTTTCTAGTTTTGTAATTTCTTACTTTAATTTGTTTATTTGAATTGTTTTCTGAATATTTCTTTCTTTCTTTTCCTTAAACTGGGTTTTGTATCACAGTAAAAACATTAAATAATGGATTCCAATATATTTTCCCAATTCATAGAGATTTATAAAATGTTCACTGTGTTTAGGGACTTACACAATGATAAATAATTAAATACTAATCAATTTCCCTTCTTAAATGATCTTATGAAACAACAACTTATGAAACAGAATGATAAACCTATGAATCATACCAATGGGTTTGGGGATGAAATCTATTACCATAAGGAAGATATTAAACATTAAATTTATAGTCCCACACACACTATTAGAATAAAGATAAACCAAAACAAGAGGATATTCAAGATTTACTTGCTATTACTCTTCTGTTAGATCAAAAACTCAAGGATCAATAATGGGAGATAGAAGACTTGAATGAAACGATGGCTATGATGGGAGAATCACATAAAAATACTTCACTCCCACACATTTAAAATATCATTTATGATTTAATCCATGGAGAATAATATATATTTGTGTAAACATTAGAGGGATATGATTGAACCCTTGATTTACTTATTTTAATATTTTCTGAAATCCATTTTTAAACTAACCCTTCTTATTTTTATAATAAATATTCAACATTATTAGAGTATGACTTGAATGAGAGGAAGAAAAGAAGATTGTAAGATTTAAATAATGAATGATGTACCTAATTTATTTATCATTAGAAACCATTCCATATGAATTCACTAAGTAGTAATATCTTAATGGTAAATAATTTAAGGGAGTAAACCTTTCATTACATCCATTTTCTTTTATTTTATCACTACATAATATTCCTTCCAAATCCTTTTGATCAAAATTTATAGTTATGGATGAGCTTTATATATCCCTGGAAGTTGAAGAAAATGAATATATAGACAACTTTAAAGAAATTTAATTGCTATAATTCAAACAATGGTGTCTCTAATGGAAAGGTGGCTAAAATGGAGCTATAAACTAACCATTTTAAGTGGAAAATTCATATTTACTTTTAAAAAAAATAATTGAATTCAAATAGAACTATTTAATGATTTTATATATTTATTTAATTAATAGTTTATACCTATAAAATATCCCTAGATAGAGAAAAAAATACCAACATAATGGTGGCTCAAGATAAAGAAGAATATTCGAGACCTATGGAGAAGTAGCTACTCATTCCACACCAAAACAAATAGCTGATGAAGCGATAATAATCTTATTGGTAGTCCCTTTAATTCTTATTCTCACCCTTTATTTTCTTTTAAAATCATTTGGGTTTGTGTTTATATAGCCTATTTTTGGAATACTCTAAGTCCAATGTCCACTCATGGACAATGGAAAAAATCACATGTTTTAGTTCCTATCAATGAAACCCAACTCACCTTCTGATTGAGGTTAGTACAATTTAAATTCCTTGAATATAGGATGTTAAAACATATTACCCACATGGGGATTATTTGAATAATTATTTTTCATTCCCTATATCTCATGTTTCTTTTTTGTTTCAATAAAGTTATCATATTTAATTATGTTTTTTCTTACAGGAATCTAGTGGAAATAATAGAGAAGCCTAACTCAAGGATTTTATTGGGAGAATAATATGATTTTATTTCTCTTTAACATATGTTTAATAACTTTCTATAATTTTTACATTTTTATGAGCTTAAAGGGGTATTATTAGATATGTTTTGGGTCAGTATATCAACCTATTTTTGGACCTTTTTATATGTTGTTTTTTTTATTTTTTGGTATGTTTTAGGTTAGAAAAATTAATCTCTAAATGTTGACTTGCTCTGTTAGAGATAGGGAATGATTTACTCACTAATATTTAATGCATGGATATGTACCAATACAAAAAAAATGGAGGTAATAGGGATATGGGAGTGCTTTATGGTAAGATATGAGTGATATAATTAAACTATTTTTCACTAATAAGAAATTTAACACGTATTTCTCATAGAGATTAAAACTCCTAATTATGCCTCAATATTTTTTATATTTAATCCAACAAGACCATCAACCAAGAATAATATATTGAAATTCCTCTTGAGTATCATATTTGACTCTAGCAGTGTAGACCCAAGATTTGGGAAAGCATATAGTAGATCACATGCACTTATGTAATGAGAAAAACTATATTTTCATGTGTTTTTAGTGTGAATAAGGAAAAATCCATGATAGGTAGTGAATGTAGTGTCTTAAAATTTATTTTAAACCCCAAAACCTAAGTGAGATAAAGTGGGTAGTGATATGGTGTTATGAAAATTTATAGTGTTTTCCGTATGGATTTAGTATAAGGGGTTTACATCCCTCTTACTATCAAGTATCAGGGTGTTGGAGGATGGCTAGTGAGGTTCTAGTGTAACCATAATCATATATTCCAATGTCATTAACGGATGATACATAGGCATGTAATATAAATACAATAAGATTTAACCCTTATAAAGAGGCATTTTCCAAGTGTATGATGGGGTCCGTGGGAAAAACAAATTTATAAGGCAGTCAGCTAAAGAAGAAAATATCTTTTTATGAGGTTGTTCGGACCATGAATCTGGTATTAGATTTATGGTTAGGTTCATATCCTTAGGTAATTACCTAAGTGGATACTTTTTTGAAAATTTATAGAACTTTCCCAATGGATTTGGGATATATCCTGAAAGCCCAAAGGCCTTTATTTTTTATTAATTTTGAATAATCCTTTTTTTAAATTGGTTTAGGGGTAAACCTAAATAGCCTTTAGGCCTTAGGAGAAATTCCAAAATGCATGTAAATTTAATGCCTAAATACTAGACACCCAACATAAATCCCACCCTAGTTGTTGCTTAATTTTTTTATCCAAAGCATCTAACCAGTAATACTGATCAGCAAGAAAATACTCATACAGTACTACATTGGGCTAGGTACTAATCGAAAATACATACACTACCATTATTTCAATATTATTTTCATTATTTATGGTTTCTTATAGGTCTTACCTCATCTGATATTTCACTTGGGTATCTAAAATAATTTTTTCCTATATTTTATCCTTCCTCAATTAAATCATATTCTCATGTCATCATCTATAAATGATATTGAGGTCCTATAAATTATCCATCTCTGGTTCTATCGAGAATGCCCCTTTCTGATGTCATCTCTCACCTCTGAATAAATCACTCATGTTTTCCCTATGTTAATTCCTTTTTTCACTACCATCAAACCTTATTTCAAAACTTATGGGCCTGATCAACTCAACTTCAATGTACGACATAGCACCATTGCCTTTTTTTCTACTGGACCAACACTGAGAAGCCACTGAGAATCCCTCCAAAAAATTTCTTCTATCAGGACTCAATCCTTGGATTTAAATACAAGATTATAGGGTTTCTTTTTACCACTAAGAAACAATCTCAACTATAGAATTTGGGATATCAGATTAACAGTTTTCCAACTATCTTGTTGTTTGGTATTATGGTGTGGCTTGTGAGGATATAACAAAACCCTGATCCTTCAATACCATATTAGGAAAGAGGGAGTCTTAGTAATATAATATATGTCATGTAAGATCTCTCACCCCCACAATAAGAGGACTCTTACAAGTGTGCATAGTGTGTCATGAGAAGGACAAATTTGTGAGGTAGTGATCCAAAGGGAAGTTTTTCAGAGGTAACCATATGATCCATATGGTTTCTCATGAAACTATATGGAATAAATTCAATGTTTTGTTCTAGGTGAGTAATAGTTTATGAAACAAACTGAGTATGTTCACCTCTATGGAGGAGTCACATGGGAGGAATAATCCAATGTTGAATTACTTTCAAATATTTAGAAGTAAATATTTCATTCCCAATAAAGAGAAACGCCGTAATTTTTAATCCTATGAATATTAAGGGATATTTCTTGGTTTCTCATGAAAAATGAAATTATAAAGATGATTCAATAAGAATTAAAAAAATATAAGAGAAATTATGTTAATGTGGTAGAGAATGAAAACAAATTAAGAAAATTAGTGAGTATTTTTAGGAAGAAAGTGATGAGGATTTGATCATATCAATGTGACAAAATATTCCATACAAAAAATTAGAAGAATACATTAATGATGATAAGGATAAATATAAAACTATATTAATACATAGGAAAAAATGAAGATATAAAATTGATGAGTAGAATATTATTTTTGATTATAAAGCATTAATGTAAATAAAGAGAAATAAGTCACTATAGAAAAAAAAAATCTATAATAGGTAGAGCCAAAATGTTTTGAAGAAGCTGTAAATGATGAGAATTAGGTTCAAGCAATGAATGAAATTCTAGAAAAAATTGAGAACAATCTGAATTGGGAGATTGTTTTGAGGCTGACATATAAGAACATCATCATAAACAAATGGGTCTTACAAAAAAAACTAAATAAAGATGGAATGTTTATTTTAAAAAAATCATGACTAGTGTTCTAGGGTTACTCCTATATCAAGTGAACTGATGTGAAAGAGACATTTACACTGGTTTAATGGCTAGAGAAAATTTGACTATTCTAATCCATAGAAGTGAAAACCACATTCAAGTTTTTTCAAAGGTATATTAAAGTTAATGAATATCTTTTATTGGAATCCATAGAAGTAGTCAATCACAAAGGAATTCTGATCTTTTAAGGAAACAATTTTTATCTTTGGAGGAATCAAATATAGCATTACTTCTGATCCTTAGGTATGGATGTGTATATAGCTTTAATGAATGGGATCCAAATAGTATGTATAGTTTGGATTTATTAGATATAGACTAAAGATAACTATATATATATTCAACAGGAATCAATTATTTTGGGGGATCTATCAAATATAATCTATACAAAAGAATTGTCATGTAAATCCATACACGCCATGTTGGAAAAGTCAATCAGTATCTATGAAAGAGATTAAAAAGTATGAGATTCCAAACTTCAGGTTCTATGGAACAATTTTGAGGACATAAGGATTCACCCAAATGAATATATTGACGCATTCTTTGATTACGTAATTATTATTGGAGAGGACATGCATTGTCTTAGAGAAACCCTTGATAATGTGAATATCACCAAGCACATCATGAGAATATTTCCACCTTATTTCAATATTAAAGTATTTTTACTTGAGGATAAATAACCTAATGAGCTTATTTTGGAAAGTTTACATAGTAATATAGTCATATATGAGATGAGAAATTATTATAACATGGTTATGTAAAAGGGAAATTCTAAGGAGGTTTCATTTAAATCCATCAAGAATATCACCATGGATGATGGCCATGAAGAAGAATATATAGATGAAATCATTTTATTCCTTTCATAAATTATAAAAAGTAGAAAAGAAAATTTTAAATAGAAACATAAAATCACTAGTTTTTTATGTGGAATGGTTATAAACCTTGTAGTAAAGTGTCCTAAGAAGTTTCAATATGATGATGATGATGATGATATTCTCATGATGAAGTCTTTAGGAAATTTTAATGCTAAAAGAAACATCAAGGAACCTTTATTCAATAAGAAGAACCTAATTTCATAATAAAATAATACTGAAAAATAAATTGAATACTACAAACACCATAGAGAAAATTTTATAGCGGTGGTTTAGGGAGGTTTCCAAGTAAGGGAAGAGAGAGATAATAAAGAAGAAGAATAAGAAGAAATATAATTAATATTTGATACTTTGGTTTAATTGAAATAAAATTTTTAAGAGATCTATATCTAGTGTAATACATTGACCCTAGTTTCCCAGAGTATGTGCATTAATTTATTATATTGGAATGATCACAAGAAAATAAAATCCCAAAGGACCGATCAGTTTAATATCCTTGGAAATACTATATAGAAACATAAGTTTTACATTACATCTTTAAATGAAAAACAACATATTATCCCCTTTTGAAAACACTCACATCCCTAAGTTTATACCTGCAGGTAAAATATAATTTACTTCTTCACATCCAAGGGAAAAATATAACATAATAAATGGGTGAGATCAGATTCTCAATAAGTAGAAACAATATAGTCCAAGCTATCATAAATAATAATAAAAAATTAAGGAGATGTATAAAACTAAAATATAAGACTTTTAAACAGAATTTTAGAAATATTATGGAAATAATAAATCAAATAATTTCATTTAACCATTCATATTGATATTCTATTACTTGAATAATAATATGAAATATCAATAACTAATCTCAAAATGATGAAATGCATAATGTCAGACATCATAACCATAACCTTGTTGTCTCGTGCCAAGACCATACATTACAATACTGTAATGGCCTTGTTCCAAGAAACTAGTTTCTCTCATGAGACCTACTGATGCATTGAGGGCCTATAGAAGGCCCCATCCATTAATTACTAATTCCATTGCATTCCTCATATGAAAGGGGTGAAACATAACCTAAACATTTGTATTTAATCTAGCCTACTAATTGTTAATTCTTTAACCATAACCCAAGAATGGTATAAAATAGCACATCCATAGTCAAACATATCATAAAACCTTTAATACAATATTGAATATTGTATCATACTAAATCAACCTCAATTAATAATAAAATCCAAAAAATTAAGTTGACATAGTTGAAAATAATCTAACAAAATCATTAAAATTCTATGAGAGAAATATCCATTTTAATTTGAAATCATTTAAAAGATGCACCATTATAAAGGAAAACATTTCTTTTGAAAATAAATTGTATTATTGTAAGGTAAGATTCAAAAAAATTATAGATTCTAGATAGTATAAATATATGCTCAAACCGTATAAGCTAAAAAACATTCTTTCCTTAATTTTTTAAAAATTTCATAAACTACCTCATTTGGAAAATGACAGAAAAATTCATTTCAACACATTTTATAAAAAGTCAAAAATAATTAAAATTTAATTTAAATTTTTTTCATTAATATTTTGATATAAATTTTAAGAAACATGGATATGGATGATAAAAAAGTCTCAATATATACTTATGTATAAACAACCTTGGATTATAATGAGACTGTGAAATTAAACCTTGCCTCATACTATACTTTAGTCGAGGGTGTGATAACCTCATATATAATGGTGAAAGAATGTTATTAAATTATACCAGAACAATATCAATATTTATGATATAATATATGATCCACTTATATGATTTTTTTAACAGTATTTTAGTATTATAATTATTTCGGGTGTTAACGGCTTCATTTTCCCATTCCTATTTTTCAATATATGTCGTGTGTGTTATCATATAATGTATTTTATTCATATCCAGAATTATAATAAGTTCATAATTATTATTTTTACTCATCATATAAATTTATAATCATTCTTTAATGCTTAACAAGGATAATGAATCTCATCGCATCGTGGAGAGGGTAGGTCGCACGTACACACGAGTGATGGTATCATTTCCTATATGGTTAAATGGTATGGAATTGAATCATATATTAATTATATAGAGTAATTATAATTTTATATTCACTATTTATATCCATTATACTCATTATTATACCCATCAAAATAAATTATTGTTGAATAACAAATTTCACCACGGTGTGGAGATGGTAAGTCGTACGTACACACACGTGGTGATATTGTTATTAGTATGATAGATAAAAAAGAGTAATATGGTTGTACCATGATTATAATAACATATAATTATATGTATGATACTAGATTTATTACATTATTATGTAAACAACATAGAACGAGTGAGTATAAGAATAAAATAACTTTGAAATATATGATAAAACAATTACCTCTTTTTTGGGTATCTCCTTTTGATTCGCACAAAAGGACTCCATAGGATGGATTTATTCCTAAATTATAAACTATAGGATGTATTGAGGGAGGTTGGGAGACGAAATTGTCATGTTTTGGCTGACAAAAATGGACTTTAGAGGTGTGAATTAAAGATAAGGTATGTTCCATTTTATAAGAGAGGTGAGGGGAACTTTTAGAAGATCTTAAAATATTAATATATTATAAATTTATTTTCTATTTCAAATAGATAAAAAATTGTTTATTTCTAGTATAATATGAGTATGGTTAAAAATACTCTCATACAATTATTTTTAGAAAATTTTATGTCAAAAAAGTAACCTTATCTTTTGGGTTTAACCCATAGATAAACAATTTAACTCTTACCATGTCTTCTTGGATTTTTACACTATAGGGTTAATATAGTTACTATAAAATTCCAAAAAACAATTGGATAATTTATGATATATTTAAGATTATCCTATTTATCTGTATGAACCTGATATTTTTATAAATTTTATAACATTTAATAGAATATTATTTATATTAATGTATCATTTATGTGAATTTCGATACCATTCAATATTTTCATTTTTTAACAATATTAAAACAACATGATAACTTATAACCAATACTCTAAATATATCAATAACAAGTCTATTTTATCTACAAAAACTGTGTATGTCATTAATTAAGTCAAATTATATTTATTTTAATATTTTTTAATATTATTTCATTTATATTACTATTAATAAAACAATTTCTACATCACTATTGTGTCGTCATTGATAGTAATTATTTAATCTATAGAAATTATAAATATGTTTCTATAATTAAGTTAATTATTTTTTCTTTCCAGAGACTATTTATAATTGATTATATCTCATGTATATCTCTATATTAATATTATTATTCTTATAAGAAATGAGAGTGTGACATTTTCTCTCATTCATTAATTATATTAATATTCATGTCATCTTCATGGAAAAAGGTCCGTTAAATGATTCCATTTCATAAAATAGGTGATAAGGGTATCATTTAGTCATCCAATAAATTTTTTACATGTGTTAGGGTAATTTTATAATATTATTTTTACTTTAAATTACCTGAATTAATCTTAACCGTGGTAATAAAAAATTACTCATGTTACTATTCATAAAATCTAAAAAAGTAAATATGCTATGATTCAGGTGGAGTTTTTTAACAAATAATCATCTAATTATTATAAATTTCCCTTGTTTAGTTTTTTTTAAGAATAAATTTTGGGGTAGTTAATTACTGCTCTTATATTTTTTATGTCACAAAATGGGGGAGATGTTTTATATTGTAATTTTAAAAGTTTTTTATTTAAAGTAAAATGATTAATGTTATTACCATGTTCATAAAGTTATATAAATTTATGAATTATAATATCCTTGTCTTATGGGAGAATTTTTTTACAAAAAAAAACTTACACAAAGGGATAATAAGGGGAGAAGTTTATCGTTCTCTAGGTTTATGTGTTTATCATCATTTTTTAGAGAAGTTTTTTCTATTTATTTCATTTAGTATAGAGAAATTTTATTATTTATAATGGGAAGAATTTTTTTATAGAAAAAATATTATACAAATAAAAATTTGGGAACTTTATTTTTGATTTTTCCAAAAAAAAATTTATTTATTTATATTATGGGTTTTGTGATCATCAAAAAGAGGGAGATTGTTGAGAATGTGTTAATTAAATAATTTTGTTAATTTATTTTTGGTTTTTATGAACACAAACATCCATATCTGTGTTACTAATAAATTCTATTTAAGTAAATTTAAGAAAATTAATATTCATAAAAATATTTATTTTAGAATTATATTTAAGTATTTGATCCATGAAGAATATTTTTTAAAGTATTTGGAACGTTTTTAATCATATTTTGGAAACATTTTTTATACCCTACATGTGAAATCATAATGTAATCATTGAATCCTAGGTTTTCAAGAGATTATGGTTCAAGAACCCTATATTCGGATGGAACCTTATGTTTGAGAATACAGATTGTATGGTTCATCAACCCTATGTTCGTAAGAAAACCTACGTTTGAGGAAAAAATAATATGGTACATCAACACTACTTTGGTAATCAGTCATATATTGTCAACCCTATATTTTTTGTTTTTTCTTCACATGAATTAATCATACATTTGACTATTCAATGGTGGAGTTTTAAATCTGTGATATTATCTAAGATTTATACAATGGTCTTGGTGGAAATAAAGATCTATTCAAATATGTTTCATGATTGATTCAAAGGATTGTTAGGATTTTTGTAAAGGCTCATATTCAATAGAGTAAAACTTTACCATTCTTATGGAAGGTAATGATTCTCTTGAAAGTTTTTCAATTCAAATATTTAAGATTTATTGTGCAATATTTTTGGAGACGGTTTGACCAAGATTTGTTCAACCTAATATATAAATATAGATACTCTCTTTATCAAAAAATATATACGTAACAATACAACATATATAGTTTTACATATATATACAAGAAGATATGTGTATTGTTACCTTCATAACTACACTTTGGGAACATACATGTTTATATCTATCTGATTTACTCACTTTTGTCATCATCGCCGCTACTAAATTTATTTGTTATGTCTTCCTATGAAATAATGATGAAGATTTTGGTAAATATACACTTTAGATATATTCATGTTTAAACATCTATTTGGTGTTTTCTTGGATGATGTTTGAAGAAAGCCTATGCAAATACTAAAGATCGATTTTTACATGATATATTGAAGATCCTACTTCATCTATCAGTTGTTGTTGCAAGCTGTGAAGTTTAACCTGTACCATCAAAAAAAATAAAACTCTTTTGATTTTTTTGATTTTTTTTCATGTACGTAGTTGTGGATAAGTGTCATCTTCTTTCACTATGTTGTGTATTTAGAGTTCCTTATAAAATAACCCCAAGGCTCTATAAAGCCTTATTGTAAAGGCGACAACTACCTATACTCAGTTGTGAATTTTAAATGTCATAGGATAAGAGTTCATAATGAAAATAACCACTATTGTGGAATTTAGAATTGGTGGAGTGGACTACTGGAACTTTGTGACCTAAACAACTATACATTGTTGTGTTCATTTAGTTTATTTACTTTTGTTGTTCACACATCATTGAGATAAAAGGAAAGGAATGCTTCTTAGTAAGAGAGGTTTTATAAATCATTCAAGGTTTTGGATACCACAATTCACCCCCCCCCCCCACCCTTGTGCCTTTTTATTCGTCATATATACCCCAACTTAACACTCTAAAATATTAAGTAGCATATGTTTTCAATAAAGTATGAAATCTTCCTGATTGAATAAGGATGTTAATATGTGTGTATTAATTGTGATGATTAGTGTATTGTTATTAAGTTCCAAAATTTATTCTAAAGGTGTTTAGAGTGATCATTTTGTTCATAACCTGTTAAGGAATTTAGAAGAATATGAATTTATTAAATACCATAAAAATATTATTTTTCATGATGAGTTATAGAGAAGTGAAGACATTAGAAGTGACTTATAATTTTTTTTGTTATTATTGCAAGATTTCATTTTAAAATTATTTTCTAAATGTTGTAAAAATATATACCAACCACCTAGATAGCCAAATTGACCCCATGAAACCACTTCTTATGTGGTAAATAGGGTATAACTCTATCCATCTAGGGTGGAATGAGAAGTTACGATGCTAGGCCCTCAAAGGGGTAGGTCTAAGAGTACACAGGTGAGCATACATGAACGTGAGACTATCCACAGAGGTACATCCCCATGAATTTCATTGTTTCTCATGTAGTTTGGGGAGTGAACCATGGGTTGCACACATCTTCTGATAGAATGGAATAATTTTACTTATATAGCTACAGTAGACCAATTGTGAGGTCAGTGTGGCACAATATAAACTAGGAACTATTCACCCATTAATAAAAAGATATGAATATAACACAGTCATCAGATCATGTGAATTATGTTCGTCAAATTGAGGTAGCCAAAATATTCAACCTCCAGAGTATACCCTTACATTGTAGAGGCACTGGGATACCCTTATATGGGTATTTTTTTACCCTTATATATGCTAAAGACCCTTACATAGCTAAGGAATTGAGGTGAGTGACTCTTATGTAGTGTGATGGTTTTTAACATTACTTAGGGATTGTTCTACGTTTATGTGAGGGTTTTTGTTTAACATATTTCATCTTTTAAAAATACTCAACAACAAAAACTAGGATTTATATCATTGTATACTCAAGATTTTTAGAAAAATATACATTGGATCTTCATGCACACAAGACATGATGTGAATGAATGATTTCATTCAAATCATGATCTCCTTATGAATAAATATATTGTTAGGAAGATTGTTTGAGGAGTTTTGGATGCATGTGATGACACATATATTATTATCTCATGCGCATGAGGAGTTTATCATGAAGGAATAATCCAGTTACAGGAGGACTCCATATTTTTTGGCATCATGAAAGTCGCATGATAAGTTAGAAACCCACATTCAAAGGATTCAAAAATCACAAGTTCTTATAGAGTATTAAATCATCCTTGATGTGGAATTTAACTTATATAATTGACATGGCATATTATTTAGGCATTTGAGTTGGTGAAACTTACCTATAAGAGGATATGAATTGATGCCGATAGAGGTGCTCAAATTCTTGAGGATATTATTTTTCGGAGATAAAAAAAGCACCATGAAAACCTTATTTTACAAAGATAAGTTACGATAAATATTTATGTTTATGTAAAAATTAAGAATACACCATTTCCTCTTTACTTTTTATTCATTCACTCAAGAGTTTCGTAAAAAAATTAAGATAAAACAAAGCCTTCTTAGTTTTATTGTCTCACTATGATACTATAAAGGTGTTTACCCTTACGCCAAGGATCTTACCCTTATGTGAAGTGGATTGAGACACTACTACCCTTACATAAAGGCAGTGAGTACGAAAGAATAAATTTCAAGAATTTGAAAAAGTGAAACATTTATTCCTATTAAGAAACCCTAACCTTTTTATTTTAAGGAAACTTGGAGTTCGAATTAAGGTAGTGAACATAAGCACATAAATTAATAAGAAATCTCTCATTATATGGGGTTTGGTGTATTTCAGTTGAGAATTTTATAAATTTATTGAATTGAATTTATTTAAGTTTATTCTTACAAAAAATAATACATAAATATATTGTTTTCATCTCTTGAACACATCTGATTGAGCCTGGTACATAAATTACAAAAGGAAGAATATCTTATTGAGCATTGATGCACTAAGGAAACTGATCTTACACTGGTGATCTAAATTATTTGATAAATTACATCATGTTATAAGGTTTCTTAAAGTGTACAAAAGAAAATCTGATCCTGTAAGATCATGTAGGAGATCAAAATATCATCCTATAGTGGATCAATCAATGAATAAAGAAGAAGATTGTGTAATGTAGTATAAATGTCCTCTTGTGTGACTAAAAATTCTGAAGGTTAGTGTGGAATCTAGTAACATTATGTGAAGTATAATAAATATCCTCTTATGTGACTCAAGAGTGTGAAGTCCAATGTGGAAGCTGGTAACACTATGTGAAGTAATCTAAATATCCTCCTGTGTGGACTCAGAAGTTAAGATATATCATGAATATTTATTGGCAATTTTAATTTATAAAAATATTATAGTGGACAATATATATTGGGAGGGATAACTAATATGGCATGAAGTAGGACTTTTATCCAAACATTGAAAATCATTGTACTCATAGTTTCCATTTACTACATTATTCAAGGAGAGGATGGGAGTAATAAGAAGAGTTTATTGAGGATTTAATCAGCCAAAATGGTTGAATTAAAAAAGGGACAATTCATAAAAATAAAAAGGGATCACTGATTCACCCCCTACCCCTGTTAGTGATCTCACACTAATATGGGTTCTATAATTGGTATCATATTTAGTCACCCTTTGAAATATCCAACCTTTATCTATAAGAATGTACTACCATTTTGACATAAATAATACTATTAGAACATATGATATGTAGATTTCAAGATTTCCCATAAAAACATAATTTTTAAAATTTAGTATCTATCCCTATTTAATAAAATGTGTAATTCTTAGAAAATACTCCAAGTAATATGAATAAAATATTGAAAAATAATATGAAAAATAATTCAGGAAATAAAGAATAATTGTTTAATGAATCAAGCTTTGATAAATAAATTGTTAAGAACCATTTAGTGATTTATTATTTTAAATCGAGGATTGTTTAAAGAAAGTTCAAATTGAAGAATTTGTACATATTTTTCAATATATCAAGATACTTCATAATGAAAAATCATAGTTGTAACAAGAATAAGATGTAATGGAGGAATCACTATCCAAGAAGTTAAAAAAATAATTCCCTCATAAAACTTGACAAAAAACATGGATGAAACTTTAATTTTTTATAAAGATAGAGTTACCATGGATAAATAATAAATGGAACAAATTGTGACTCTTTGTAAAAAAACACTTTTTGATGAAGAATTATAGAGTGAGCTATAGTTTAAAGAAAGGAAGATTGAAAAGTTTGATAATTATCTATCACAGACAAGTGAAAGTCATTAAGATCACATCCAAATGATGAATAATTGTTTGTAGGAGATTCCGATATAATTAGAGATGGATAAAAATCCTTTAAATTTGAAATATATTAAACTAGAATCAATATTTAATTATTTAGAAACAATATCTAATGTTATTTCTCAAATAGTTATAAAGAAGGATGCTTCTACACAAATCATTAACAAAGTTCATGATTACAAGAAGAATCTTAAGTGTAAAAAATGAAGTTTGAGATCATGTGATGAATAATTCACATCATGAATATAGAAATAGGTAACACATTTTTCATAAAAATATAAACGTAAAAATACAATTTCATCGACTATTTCAAGTTATAAATTGAAAAATGGAAAATTGTGGGAGAAAAATTCAGATGAAAACCTTACAATATCAATAAAGGTGGATGTAAGGAAATTAAATAACTCTTGTTCCGCATATAAATATCATAAGAATAATAATATTGTCCAAAATTAATAAGGTTTCAAAGATATATGTGATGTTTTATAGAAAAGGAATTCATGATTTGTTGTCCATTGTTGGTGGTGTGGAAAATTTGGACATCATTCTATTAATTGTTGGCATAATTTTTTGAGTATGATAAATACAGAAGGCCTATCTCAAGGTATAGAAGATCATATAAAAAATAATAACTTAAAATTTTTGGAAGGTGACATGATCTTGGGGTGAAAAAAATATGAAAAGGTTTGATCACATTACTCCCAATAATTTTATATAGAATGCAGAAAATGATGTCACATATACTAGGGAAATCTTCTTCTAATGTGGTGGGAAATTCAATATCATGTATCACTATAAACAATCCATGTAAATAAAAATTAATGAAGTCATAGTGAAATCAAATAAATAATCAATTCAAGAAAGAAAATATAATATAGGATTGATTGAAGACCTCCCAGATAATTATTTTAAGATGTTACCTAAAATGAGTATAATAAAGCTGAGAAGAAATATTATGGAAACCTCAAGAAGACTAAGCATATTAGAAAGGATTTTCAAACTGTTAGTCTAGATCAATCAAAATTTTACAAAAAAATAGATAATTTTAAAAGAGATAAATAAAATTACACTAATGATACTATCTCAACTAAAGAAATAAAAACAATCAAATACTCTAAGAAAATAGAAGAATAAGGCTCATCAAATATTGAGTTGAAAAAGAATAAGAAAACAAGTTTGATAGGGAACTCTCATCCTTAGTATGTTCACTATAATTTTTTGGTACCTCTATATTTCATTATTCCTTTTATATGAACTAACATACAATTAATTGAAGAATTGGATTTTTTTAATCATGGAGAACACCTATTTCCATGATTATGAATAAAGTTTATCCCTTCAAGGGGGGAAACATTCTAATTTATGTATGACCATTAAACTTTGATAACTACCTTGATTATTAAAACTATTTCTAAAAAATGATTATGAATAATGATAAAGATGAGTTGAAGAGAGAGTAATATGTTATGCACTTGAATTTTATTAATATGTTTGTTAAGAAGTGTACAGAATATCTCTTCAAACACATTCTTAGATAACCCCTAAACTAAATAATTTGAATGATATTTAGGATGGTATTACAGTTAAATATTCTTTATTGATACCTTTCATTCTTTGGTAAAATAACTCTTGTTTTCTACCCTAGGTTATCCCAATTAGACTTAGACTTGACTAATAAAATATCATTACATTGAGAAAAAATGTGGTTCTATTCTTTAAGTTGAGATGAATACCCCTAATTATGCCTTTACATTTATTATCAATAGAGGGATAAGAAAGAGGGAAAGATTCACATATTTACATGATAAATTATTTGGTGGTATTGACTGAAAACTAGAAGGGTAAGATATTTGAGACCAATGATGTTGTGTTCAATTTGTTTTCAATAATGTATGATAGATTGATGATTGAAGAAGCAGGTTAATATGTTTATCTTAATTTTGATGCTTTTTGTACTTTAATTAAAGTCTAGAACATGTTCTAAAGAAGTTTGGTATGATCAATTTTTTCATAACATATTGATGAACTTATAAGAAGAATAATTTATTGAAAACCATGAAAAATATTATTTTTTATGATGATTTATAGAGAATATAACACATTGAAAGTTCCATGGCGTTTGTTTTTTGGAATTCCTATACGGTTTCATTTCACACTTATTTTATAAGTGTTGGAAAAAATATGAAAAGAATGTAGTCGGAAAAAGGGACCATATAAAACCATTTATTATGTGAGGAATAGGAATAATATATAGTCATTCATGGTGGATGATACAGGAAGGGTAGTTAAGACCTCCAGGGAGAAATCCTAAGAGTGCAAGGGTGAGCATGCATGCTGGTGGGAATATACAGGGAAACGCAGCCCATGGTAGCCCTATGTGTGTGGTGTCATTTTCGGAGTAAACTTTGGGATACTCATGTATACTAATACAATGGGGTCATTTTACTTATATAGTGTTCAATGATCGAGCATGAGACCAATGCGGGGCAGTACAAAGTGGGAACTATTCACCTTTTATTAAAAAGATACTGGTATAACACAATCATCTGATCATATGAATTTGCTCTATCTGATCATGGAAGATAACATATCCAACCTTTTAAATGTACCCTTTAAGAGGAGAAGTGATGGAATACCCTTATGTGGGTACTTTTTTTCCCTTACATGTGTTGAATACCCTTACATGGGTGAGGAAATAGGGTGAGTGACTCTTACACATCATGTCGGTTCTTACATTTACATACAGATTGTGCTACTTTTGAGCATGTGTTTCTGTTTGTTAGAGTTCATCATTCCAAAAGTCTCTAGAACTAGATCTGAGCTTGGGATCATTCTAGGCTTGGGATTTTGAGAAAAATATACATTGAATCTCTATGAACACAAGACATAATGCTTTTAATGAATTAATTCAATGCGTGAGCTCATTCCAAATGAAGGTATAATTATAAATATCATTTGATGTAGTGTGGGTGCACGTGCTGATACATGTGATTTTATTACATGAACATGAGAAATTCATCACAAATGAAGAATCTAGTTACATGAGGAATTCATATTTTTAGTGTCATGAAATTTGTGTGATAATTTTGAAACTTTCATTCAATGGATTCAAAAAATCCAAGATTTTTAGGAGTATTAAATCATCCAAGATGTGGTATTTAACTTAGAGAATATTCACAAAATATTATCTGGGAATTCTAGGTAGTTTAACTCACCTATAATAGGAGAAGTATCGAGGCCAAGATAGGTGTTTTTATTCTTGTGGATCTCATATTGCTGAGAGTAATAGATCACTATGAAACCCTTATTTCAAGAAAATAAGTTCTCATAAATATTACTAATTTCATGAAGAAGAATAAGATATCAAGGCCTCTAGACATGTTATTCATAAACTTAATATTTTTGTGAAGAAATTAAGATTCAGTGAAAACTTCCTAGTTTTTTCAAGTCAATGTGATTCCATGAAGGTGATTACCCCTATCCCAATGTTCTTACCTTTACAATAAGTATATTGATACACTGCCACCATTATGCAAAGAAAGTGATTTTAAAATACTAAAGTACATGTATTTGAACATGTGATATAAGAAATCCCATTTAGATAATTGAACCTTGTTCAATTTAAGGCATCGTAGAGTTTGAAGTTAGAAAGAAAACATAAGAACAAAAAATAATAATAAATATATCATTCTATAGGGTTTAGTGTGTTCAATTTGAGAATTATAAAAACATATTAAACTAAATTTTTAAAAATTTATTCCTGAATGAAATAATACTAGAAGAAATTATGTTCATATATTTCACATATCCGAGTGAGGCCAATACTTAAACATAAGAAGGAAGAATATTGGCTTCATCGTTATTTCACTAAGGTAACTAATCTTACATAGGTGATTTGAATTATTTAAGCAAGATTGAAAAGATGAAAAGGTTATTGACTTGTACAAGAGAAAGTCATATACAACAAATTCTTGGTGGAAGATCAAAATATCATCCTATAGTGGATCAAACCATTGAGAAAGAAGATAACTATGTGATGTAGTATAAAGATCCTCTTGTGTGACTCAAGAGTTAGAAGGCTAGTGTGGACTATGAAAACACTATGTGAATTAGTACAAATATCCTCTTGTGCAACTCAAGAGTGTGAAGGCTAGTGTCGATTTAGTAATATTGTGTGAATCAGTCTAAAGATCCTTCTGTATGGACTCATGAGTTAAGATATAGTGTCACTCTTTATTGGCCATTGTAATTGATGAACATATTATAGTGGAGAATCTATGTTTTGGGGGTATGAACAAAATGTCAAGGAGAATACTTTTCATCTGAACCTTATAAATCACTTTATTTAGAGATTCTATTTATTATATCATTCAAGGAGAGATTAAGATTAATAAGAAGAGTGGATTGAGTCTTTAAATGGACACAAAGTTTGAATTGAAAAAGGGAAAAATCATAAACTAAAAAGGGATCATTGATTCACCCCAACCCCTCTCATTGATCTCACATTGATCTAGGTTTTTCACAATCCTCCCTTAATAGGGTATTCCCAATAATGCATTAAATTTATGGACATCTCACCCATTTCCCCTTGGATTAGTCCCCTTATTCTTGTTAATTAACCCTTGGAAGATCAGAACTAGGCTACCCAAACTCATCTCGATCCCCAAGACTTATCCTAAATATCTCATAGACCAAAATTAAATCATTTTCCACTAAAGACTTATCATTGGGAACTTCCAAAATACTAAACATGTAAAGGAAAATTTTTTCTAATTCTAGGAGTCTCAAACCTGCCCAATTATCTTTCCTAGGGTTCTCTCGGTCCATATCCATTTCACCCAAACTCAAAAAAACCAATAAATTGTGAAAAATAATGTATCAACATGCACATGGTTAATTATTATAGATACCACCTACATATTTAAAGAAGTTTATGTCCTTAATACATGTCCAATAAGCATGTTCCAATCCCTAACTAGGACACAAAAATATTCCACCATGTCACAAGTCACCATCTCATTCAAAATGCTCAAATAATTAACCATAACATTTATAATAAATTTAAATAATCTAAATGAGTGAATTATAATTTATAGAAACTCACTAGGTCATATCATGACACCAAAACCGTGACCAGCGATGTATGCAAGGTGTGTTATACACCCCTAACACCTTCACAGGAAAAATTATTATCATCTCAAAACTATAAAATCACAAATTTAATCTAATTTAATTTAATTTCCTAAATAAATTCAATATAAATCTCCAAAATGGTTAAATATGGCATGTGTTCATCATCATGGGATGTCCTCTATCCATTAAATGAAAAAGGCCCAACATATAAAGATGATTCCACTATAATATAGTTGATTATTCACTCAAAACCTATCCCATAAGCATAAAAATTATTATAAATCAAGGAGGATAATAATGGAAGAATAATGGGAAGATCATACCTCCAATCACCATGGAGAATCTATCCAAATGGCCCCTCATCAAGGGTGGTTCAAAGGGAGGAAGAAAGGTGGAAGGAGTAGTCTAGTGGACCTTCAACAATCCCCCTTTCCCTATAAATCATGAGTGGTTAAAACCTAGAAAATATGAGTCTAACCCCACTAAAAACATTGTGTAAGAGTCCCATTTAGGCATGACAAAAAAGGTTCATGACCCCCCCCCCCCATTTGGGGTCACACTGTATTGTGGTCCACTAAGTCTCGGTGCAATACCTACCGCCATAAATCTGATATAGCACATCCCAAGGATCTAAGACATTACTAACCACACAATGAAACCCAATAACCATTCCTCCAAAAAATTCTTCATGACACAACCCATAGGTTGTGGTGTAACGCTTCACCCTCAATTCCCCCTCACATCACTGCACCTCCAACTACGGTCAGATTTCCCCAAACACTATAATTTCAATATTATATAAAGGGTTTGAGGTTTGATCCCATAACATTACAACAAAACCCTCACCCGCTCTCTAAAAATAAATTTCATGCAACACACTCCATGCAACCAGACCCACTAGTTGCAGTGTGATAATCCACCTAGAGTATAATTTTTATAGAAAGTCCACCCCATACCAACACCAATGCTCACTTGATCACCTGAGACACCACCAGGACCTATAAACACATATAAAAACAAATCTTAGAGTTCTTACATCTTAGATTCAAATTCTTCGATCACCACCTACTTCCGGACATAAAAATTTGAATTTCATTGAAATCAATGATTCGTAAATTTATAGTTCATTACACTTCATTAGTTATTGTGACCAAGGTTATTTATATATAATATATTATATGGTGTTATCAAAGAATAATTATATAGGATCTATACTGGTAGGTATAACACCAATCTCCTAGAAAAAACTATGTACCCATACTACTTTCATAACAACATCTGAAGCTACAATATACTTAGAATCATCTATGGAATAAATGACCATGGGTTGTTTTGAAAACATCCAACACATTATGCCTCCATTGAAAAAGAATAAATATCTTTGTTTTTTATTTTATATCAACTTTGTATTTTTGAAAACTATCATATGAATATCCCCTTATAACTAGTTTTTCATCTCCAATATATTCTAGGGACATATCCTTTATGCATCTCAAGTACTTAAGGATAGTTTTAACAACTTCCCAATATAGCACTCCAAGATATTCTTGATATATTCCTACCATTATAAGTGTATATGTGAAATGAATCCTAGTACATATCATATATTACATCATAGATCCAATTGTTGAATAAAAATTAATTCGACTCATTCATTCTCTCTCTTCTTGTGTTTATAGACACATTTTTTTATAGAGAAATATTTCATGTTACATACACAACAAAACGCACTTGTATTATTCAATTTTTTATCATTTAAATAACTTATCAATATATTTACTTTGAATTAGTTCAATTATCCTCTTAGATTTGTCTCTCTAGATCTTAATCCCTAGTATACAATCTGTTTCACCTAATTCCTCTATGGAGAAGCATTTATTTAACAATGTCTTAATTGACTATAGAAATAATATCTCATTTCCAATTAATAATATATCACCAATGTATATTATTAAAAAGATAATGGCACTCCCAATAACCTTATTATAGAAAAAATATCAATTTAAATATTTATGAAACCAAACTAACCTAGGGCTGCATCAAAACAAATATTTCAGGATCTTAATGCTTTATTTATTGTATAAACAGATACTTATAACTTTTGTAATTTATCTATATGTCTTGGTTCTATATTACTTTCTAGTTGTGTCATGTAGAAATATTCCACAAGTTTTTCATTTATGAATGTGGTATTCACATTCAACGTATAAATTTTATAATCATACAATTCTATGATATAAATATTATTCTAATAGATTTTAGCATTATAACTAGTGAATATGTCTCTTCATAATTAATCCCATGAAATTTCTTGAAACATTTAGTAAACAATTGATATTTATATGAACTAACATGAATATAAATATAAATTTTCTTCTTGAATACCCATGTTCACCCAATAATTTTTACATCAACTAGATTATATAAGAAAATCTAGACCTTTTTTGGTGTATGAAATCTATTTTAAAATCCATTACCCATTCAAACTTAGTAAATTTTGAGCTATTTATTGGTTCATTGTATGATAAAGGTTTATTATTATCAAAAATCAATGTGTCTCCTTCCTCAGTAATAAGAAAACCATATCTCTCTAGTTATATAACTCCCATAGCTGACCTATGAAGTATTTATGTCTATAGAACAATTTCATCCATTGGATCCTGCATAATTTTTCTATATACCAACCCATGTGTATCTTGATTATTAAATTCATAAAATTCTATCTTTCTTCCACTATCTTCTTCAGATATGAGCTCCCTACACATAAATATGTGACAAAACTAATTTTTTCACATATCATAACTCATATGGGTTTCTTTTTCTAATTTATTCAACACACATTTTTGTTTATAAGCCATTAATTATAATACATATCCCCAAATAGATAACAAAATATTTTCATGACTCACCATTGATCACACCATGTCTAAAAAGGTGTGATACCTCATTTAAATTATAATATTCCAATGTGGTGTATAATGAGAAGTGACTAGAGATAATATCTCAAGTTCTATTAGATAATCAGTTAATTCTTGGTTAAGATATTCTCTACCTCTATTTGAGTGAAGTTTATTTATCTTCTTACCAAGATGATTCATTACATTATTTTTATATTCTTTAAATTTTTTAAAGAAATCATACATATACCTTATCAAGTAGAAACATCCATATATATTAAAATCATTTTTAAAAGTAATTAATTATTATAAATAACCTTTATCTTCTACTTTAAATTATCCACAAACATATGTGTGAACTACTTCTAGAGGATTTATGGAAATTTCATCATTTGCACTAAATGTTTTCTTTTTTATTTGAACTTATAAATAAACATGAAAAATGTCTATGGGTTTTAACTCAAAAGAGTTTAAATAGCCTATTTGAAATAATTATTTCAAAGGCTTTTGGTTTACCTAACCAAGTCAATGATTCAACTACTGGGTGTAGTACGAGTCATGGGAATTTGATTTGTTATCAATTTTCAATACTTATTTCTCTAAGAATAGTATATAAATACTATTATTCATATATGTCATGTTGAGTCTAAAGTTTATTTGTAAAAATTTCCATACTAATTTTGAAAATCAAAAACCACATACTTAACAAGTATTTTTTACTAACTTTTATAAATTCCTACTTCTAAGTATGTTTTTACAGGAAATTTATTTTACTCGATGTAGAAAAACTATTCATCCTACAGAATTATTCTTAGTAATCAGATGAACATGTGTACTATAAATTAGAAATAAAATTAATTATTTAATTGTATAAAGATTTATTAAAATCAAAACATCAAAGTTTAACAAATTCCAATAGATAAATTTATACCAGGTCCATCAGAAAAACCTCATCAGAAAATGGAAAACATGATTTCTAGAAAAACATTTATTAAATCCATCAGATGATTAAATATCATTCCACTATATGAAAAATCAGTATTCTATCATAAGAAATCCTAATACACTATATTGGTTTATAAACATGGCAACCATAAAACATAGAAGTTGTAAAGAACTGTTAAAGGGAAGTAAGAGTTCTTATAAGTCTATTTAACAAATCTTGGGATGTAACGATATAACCATTGATGAAATGAATATAAATTGAATTTATACACAATGATAAGGAATATTTTTTATAATTTATGATCTAAATTTATAATGAATCTTTTTATAACACTTTATTACTTTGAGTGAATGCTTCATTATAATTCTTTAGTGAGTTTCTTTCTTAAGGCATCCACTTTGAGTATATTTTGTAAATTCCTTAAGATTTTTTTTGTAATTATTTGAATGATATTCTATGATCAAGGGCTATCATGGTTTTGTGAAAAGATATTTATGATCTCATGTGATTGAGGGTTTCTGAGGCTAGGGAAGCAGAATATTGTCCAATATTTTTATCGAGGGATTCCCCACTTAAGAAGGTCATAACATTACAGTTCAATGAAATCCATGGATACTTAAAGTCATGGTTTTTATCTTCCTCAATAATAAATGATAAATCATATATATTTACTATAAAAACTTCAATAAGTTTTTTGTAATTTTTTTATAAATTTTACTTTAGCTGTTTTATAATTCTCTATTTCCACTATGTTATCTATATAAAAGTTTTACATTGTTTTCTATACACTTTTCTATACTTTTAGAATCTGACAAAAAGTTTTTAACAACAACGTATATAAGGATAGTTGTGAAAAATTTATGTCTTATTTTATAAACATAAATTCAGCCCCCACTTATAGTGTTCCTATATCCATGACTAAACATGACTTAAAAAATAATGCTTTGGTCACATTGGGAAAATAACTATGGTTCATTAAAAAAAATTATTTCAATTTCCAATGTGATATAGTAATTTCCTATAACTAGAATAGCTATTCTAACTCCATTTATAGCCCAAATATCCACAGAACCTCTTTTAATCTACTATAATATTCTTTGTTAACATATTTGGATAAAAATGTGTAATCTACATGTTATATTCTACATGTTGTATCCAACACAAAATTTTTAGAAATATAAAGATTACATTTGATTATTAATATCTCTAGATCATCCCCTTGATTTAATCATGGAAAAAAAATTCTCATATTGTCACCTCTTACCACATGGAAAATAAATTGTTTCCTGGTTATTATATTTCCTCTGGATATTTCATTTCTTTGAAGGGAGGTTCATTGGTTTCTCTGGATTATATCCTGCCTTAGGCCCGTTTTCCTTTCCTATTTTTTCACCATAATTATTCAAAAATTATATTTTTTCATGTCTTTATCATCTGGGTGAATTATTGTTAAAATATGTGACATATTTATATTTTTTATATTAAAATTACTAATAAATCTTGCAAAACGTGAAGGCAAGGATGATAAAATAAGGTCTATAAAAAACTCTTTAGATACGTTGATTCCAAAAAATATCTAAATTCTCAATGGGCCCTATAATATTTAGTACATGAGGTCTGGAAAGGACTCCATCTCCTAACATGCACGTGGAGAGTGATTTTGATATTCTATACCCAACTTGACTTGTTTTATCTTAGAAAATATCTTATAGATGAGATAACATTGAGTATGCATATTTTTATTCATATTAATTATTCATATCACTTGAAATTGTTGATAGAATAATTCATTAAAAATCTAATGCATCTTTTTATGTGGTTCTAGTGGACATTTTTCTCTTCCTCACTGGTTTCCTGTCATTTTTTTTAGGTAGTAGGGATTCTAGTACATAGTACATTACCAATTTTCATAGTATGATGAATAAATTCCTATACCACTCCTATAATTTTGCACAAGTAAGGAAATTTTCTTAGTCCAAAATTGATCATAATGATAGTTTATTTATGTCATTACTTTCCATTATCTATAATAAATAAAATTATAGTTTTTTTATTTATATTGATTACTGATTAGGATATAATTTATAAATGGTTTAATTTAATCTCCCATTATTTTATCAAATCCAAATATCTCTAACCATTGGATTTGGAATACCCAGTCACTATGATATTTGTAGCGACCCAGATTTTTTGCGGTCTTGACTTAACTCAAATTTGAGTTTTTATAGTCTTATGACCTCCCCTTGGGTAAAATGATAAATTTACCCAAGAAAATGGCCTCATAAAAAATTGATAGTTCTATTGATCTCAAGATGTATTTTTTGTCCCCAGGATGTGTTTTGGTGAATTTCATAGCATGGTAAATTTTAATGTATTTTTAATATTTATTAATTAAATATTTATTTATCTTGTGAGTTATAATGATTCTATATTCTTAATCATAGTTCAGATAAAAATTTCATAATTTTTTGATTTCTATATTAAAGGGTTAACCTGAGGGGTGATGTAACCTTCACTTTTATTATGGACCTAGAAAAACCTGAAATTGGTTCATTAATTAATGAGATTAGTTAATTTGTAATTAATTAATTAATATGTGATAGAATCCTAAAACTCCCATTATAAATCCCCCTTGTGATTCTTTTATGGGGTTTTCTACTTTCATCACCATCATAACCCAAGATTGGGAGAGAGGGAGAGGGGCCGGATCTTAGTGGAACCGATGGTGGACTGAGGATGAATGATGAGATCTATGGAAACATAGATGATCAAATAATGTGGAGAAAACTAATGAATCCATGGAAATAATTAAGGGCTAATCCGAAGGAAATTTTTTCATGACTTATGGATTATTATTACATATTTATTATGATAATAGATTCAAGAAAATCCCCTATCATTATTTATTATTGTCCATGAAACTGGGGATGAATGATGAGATATATGGAAACATTGATGATCAAATAATGTGAATAAAACTAATGAATCCATGGAAATAATTAAGGGCTAATCCGAAAGAAATTTTTTCATGACTTATGGATTATTATTACATATTTATTCTGATAATAGATTCAAGAAAATCCCCTATCATTATTTATTATTGTCAATTAATTTTTTGGATGTTCTTCTATTTGACATTATTATGATCATTCTTCAAAAGATCATCTTCTAAATATGGAATTTATTAAGTGTAATGATTTTTCATGATTCCATCCTCCATTTATCATCATGTTTTTTTCTGAATTAATTTCCCATTTCTACAATTTTCTTGGCTTGTGAACTATGTATGGACATTCATGTTGTTAGTATACACATTGATCATTACTCATAATATTATCTTCTATCATGTGAAGAAGTTGATCATTTTATACCTTTGTACTGGTTGACAGTTCGACCCTGGGGGATTAGAAAAGCATGATGATTGAGGTTGTCATGTAGCAGAGCTGGTTTGGGCATCATAACAATATAGAGATAGTGTCGTTCCAATATTGATTATAAGTGGGTCATGAGGGGGTAGCTTGGTGACATGGTGTCACCAGGGTGGTAAGATGTCAGGCGGTGACCCTCGTGTAGTAGTGTAGGTCATCCACATTGGTAGTTAGTGGTGTCTTAAGAAAATAGTGATCATGGTGGGCATGTTTAAAGAATAACTAATATGGGTAAGCTAGGACCGCACCTAGTTATCTGATTAGCTATATTCAAATGGCCAGTGACCTTACCTAGGACACTTGCAGGCTAGGCAGTGTGGGACGATTAGTCGAGGTAGCCTGGGAAAATAGTCAGGTGGGAGCTAGAGTCTGGTTGAGAAGACCCAGAAAAGGGGTAAAACATGTGATTCATGTGGATGTACCACTAGGTAACTCCCTCTATATACTATTGATCCTACGGTCTCCATAGGGCCTAATTTCACCTGGGTGGGGTGTTTTCACAAGATTTTCACCATGTGCAAGTTTTGAGAAAATGAATAACCTATATTGAGTATTTTTTTCATTTAGATCATAATGGAATGATCAATTTTTTCATTTAAGTCTGATTTTAAAGAAAGATATGATGTTTTATTATTTAAATTCATCAAGATGAAGATAGGGATCAGGCATGGATGTTGAAGAAATATCATGGTTTTTACCCCCTCTTGAGTGTTTATATCAAGGCATGGGTCCCTCATATTTCATCCTAGAGTTCAATCCCCCCCACACACACACACCTCTATCTAGTGTGTTCTTGTTATGTTCTTTTTAGGGTGTAGGTATTTCACTCTAATTTCTTACCCCCTCAACTGATACTTTTTCCTCAGTGAGGTTTCAGCCCCCTATTATAGTTTTTATGTGGTGATGTGGCTTTTCTCACATCCTGGGTGGTTATTATAATAGGGGTTAGTACTCCCCCAACATAAATATATTCTTGGTCAAGGTGTGGGTTCCTGTAACACCCCAAATTTTTATGAATTATTTTTTAAAAATAAATTAAATTTAATTGATAGCTTTCTTTACATGCAACACAGAGTTTGGATTTTGATAAACACAACACTTATTTTAAATGAAACGTGACATACGATTAAAATTTTATTATTTAACAACACAGTTATCACCTAAAAATTAGAATGGAGATAATTAATAGATTTCAATGGATTATAAAAATATATTGATTACAAATATACATATAATGGATTCATTGGTTACCAATGAAGAAAAACTTTTGAAAATAAAAGAAATCATTTTCTGAGAAACTACTTTTGTGAACATAAATGTTCTTTAACTCAATAAATTAAACTAATAAATTATTTTGAATTATTTTAATGAAATTTATATTTTATATATTCAATAAAAATTTTAACAATCACATTATGTGTTTTCTAGACAAGTGATAAGAATAAATCAAATTTTATGCTTAAAATGTTATTTTTTTAAAAAATTGTTGCACTTAGTGCACCTATTTTAAAATAAATTTTCATCACTTTTATAAAGTTTATTTTAAAAAATAAAATATTTAAATAAGAATATCAAATTTATCTTAGGGTGAATTTTAGGTATTTTTGAAAAAAAAATATTCATTTTTTGATGAATAGTAAATAACTGAATTTTAACTGAAAACATCCTTTTAATTTAATTTATTTTAAAAGTTAAATTATATATTAAATTTATTTTAAGTTAAAATTATATCAATTATAAGTCCATTAATCAAATTTAAATAATTTTAATCAATTTAATATTGAAATTTAATATAAAAAAAATGTAATCTTTTGAACATTTTTTCTTTAAAAACCTTTCTTTCTCTTCACATCTGCGGGGTTAATTTTAAATTAAAATTTTTCTAATTATTTGAATGGAATTTGGAAAACTTAATTCCATATTTGGAATTAGAATAATTTATATTATATAATAATTTAAACATAATTTTTTATCAGAATTAATAGTGAAAAATAATAATAATTACTATAGTTAAGGAAAAAATGGGATTAAGAAGGGGTTAAACTAAAAAGATAAGGGTTAAAATGACATATAAAACTATCTAAATACTATTTTATGGAAGTATTTATACCATTACACCCCTAATGTTATAAAATTCTCCATATTTTACCCTTATTACATGTGAAAAAAATGGGATCACTTATTTATTTTCAAAAATACTAAGTGTGTCATCCCCCCCACTTATAAAAGGCCACCCCCTCTCCTCTCTTCTGCACACCTTAAAACATTTTTTGTTCAACCAATACCTAAAAAAATAACTTTCCAAATTCCCTCCTATCATTTTATATTTATTATTTTTGACATAAATACAACCTTGGAATCTTTTTATTGCAAACCTAAGGAGGATGCTCAAAGAATAGGTCACATTCATTAATGACCATTTTTGATTTATTTCTTGTTCCTGCTCCTTAAATTATTATTATACCATGATTGTAAAATAACCTATATTACATCCATATACTTAGATTTTTTAATGATAATTTCATAACCTGTAACTATCTCCACTTCCATCAAATGGGTTACAAAATCATATTTACTGTATATGGTGGACTACCTCCTTACAAATCAATGTCATTCATTTTTCCATTAAAAACTCTAAAAGTTAGGTATCGTGATGAATATAAGTATATATAGGATATTCATAAAACATATTATACCTTTTTATTAAATATATAATATATACTTTTTTCTTTTCATTTTATAGGGTATATGATAACGTCGCTCGTGTGAATAGTGGACTACCGTCTCGTGAAGCGATGTGATTCATTTTTCACTGATGCTTTACATGGAAGATAATAAGTATAAATATATGTGATATAAATTAAATAATTATGATATTCATAAAATAATTATAATTCCAAAATTCTAATATATTCTTTTCTTTATTACCTTTTCACTCACTGGAAGCTAATAGAATCGTTCATGTACATGTAGAAAACCTCCTTCACGAAGCGATATGACTCTATATTATCATCACAACACCACATTAATGATATGTAAAATTATATAATATGGAACTTATGATATTATGATCATTATGTAAAAATAATATATTACTCACTTCCATTCCATAATGGTCGTTGAAAAATGGAAATGTTATTCATGTGTACGTACGGTCTACCGTCCTCATGATTGTAGCATACTTCATTTATCAACACCATATTTCATGATTAGTTTTAAAATTATAACGGATGTATAAATATAATAATTAATTCTTGATTATTATTATTATTGATATTATGTAACCATGATCAAAGTAAGAGTACTTAAAATAAATGACAGAAAACAAAGTGGTTATTACCTGAATCATGACTTTAACCTGGAATTGTTAATTAATGGGAAATAAAATGACATATGTAAATCATATATTTTATGATATATGTAACTATGTTTCTTTATTATATGTATAATAAACTTATTTTTATTATACATGTTGGTAAAAAATCCCACAAGGTGTCCTCTTAGTATATTTTGGGTGTGATTGTGTTTTTTGGAAAAGCCAGATGACCGCAAATTCGTATGGTTGGTGTTTTATGAAGATAGGTTCTTAAGGTGGCATAGTTTCCCAGTGTTTTCCAAATTTTTGGGAATCAAAATTGGGAATTTTTTTTGGAAATGTATAATTTTAATCATAGGACTATATGGTGTGAATAATGGAGAATGATATCGAAAAAGTGAGAGAAATGTAGTGGAAAAAATATGAACCACGTACCATGTCCGGGAAGTGTTCGTCATACCAGTTAGAGGGAATAGTATGTGAGAGCAGTTCGCAAAATTGGAAATGGTTTGTTGTAATGTTTTGCGGTGAAGGGTGTGCAGTATGTGGAATGTGTGATGGTTCACAGTCATGTGGAAGAGAATGGCTTCGCATATGAGCAAAGGCAGTATGGAGATTTCCATGGAAAAATGGTATGTGGAAGGGTTGTGGTTCGTGGAATGAGGATCGGTATGCGGTGAAGGATTTACCGAATCCAAGATTCGGTAAATCATAGATTATCATATTTTGCGAATATCTTTTCCTATATAAGGAGGCCTAATCCCACTGATTAAAATAGTGAGTAAATATTATTTGAGAACTTATATTCACTACATGAATTTGGAAAAGTCTAAAGGAATTTCATGTGGGAGAATTACGTCAAGGATATAGTGGTATGTGCGAAATAAATTTCGCTGAAGGCTTTTGTTGGAAACTATATCCTACAAAGGATGTAGTACATAGAGTAAGAAGTTACGGTATGCATATGGTTTGTGAAGTTAGTCCATGAACAGAGAATAGTTTTCAGATAGAGAGTGTATTACATAGGAGGTTTGAGGAGTCAGTACGTGGAGGTAGAATGCGTAGGTGGTATGCGATAGCGAGGGAGGAAGCAGTCCACAGATGAAGGGAGGTTTTTGGAAGTGGAAGAAGTACACGGAGGAGGTGTTCCATGTACCAAACCTGGTACTTAATACATGGTAGAAGAATGTGGTTTATGGTTTTCTAAAGGAGGCTTGTGAAAGCTTCAAATCAGTTTAAGAAAGTATTTTCGGGTACCTTGCAGGACCTGGGAAGGTGTATTTCATCTACGGGTTAAAAAAGAACTTCAACATAGCATCTACTTAATGTTTATGGTGTAAGAATTCATGTAAATGATGGGAACTACATTTCTATAATTGTGTTTGACTGACAAGTCTATAAACTATGAGTGTATTCCTTTCCAGGAGAAATGAAATCAGGAAGAATAAGATGGTGACCCTTTCCACTAATAGTGAGCCAGAGAAAGAGGAAAAGGGAGTGACCCTTGGGAATATAGAGAGCACACCCTCAACCTTGTAAAGGTAGTGAGCCTAGGCATTTAATATCTTGCCCAAACATTGTACATATTGTTAGCAGTGATCCTTGGTGAATTTGTTACATTATCACATTTACATTGTATGCTTCTTCGACATAGCCCAGTGAGGGTTAACCAAGTAAAAAATAGTTGTGTCCTATGCAGGATTTCCTATTTATTCATATATTGTTATAGGAGGAATAGATAATTGAGTTTTGTCTAAAAATAAAACAAGATTCTAAGGGGTAGATGTTTTAATTTGTTATAATCTAATTCACCCCCCTCTTTAGGGTATCTGATCTTGTGGACTTGAAAATATAGTATGTTTCAATGAATGAAAAGGAAGCCAAAACTTTTGGTAAGGGATTTCTAGTCACTATTTTATTTTTGGGATACGTGTAAAAATTCACTGATCATTTATTTTGTGTAGAGTATATATTGACCCGTTGAGATGATATATCGTGAATCCCATTATTTTCATGATATTTTAAGTTTTATTTAATTTTATTATTTATTGGGTTTTATGATTAAAATTATTTCTATAGAAATAAGGGATTTTTTTTCTGAATTTTCCTTCTTTGAGACTTATGTAATGTTATGAACCTGTCTTATTTTATGTGGTGAAAATGAATCCCCTTTGACATCTAACATTATGAATATATTTATTCTCATGATATTTCAAGTTTCATTTAACTATATCCTTTCATGGTTCTTATGATTTAAAGTCACTAATAGGTATGTGTTTTATGTTACAATCTCATCATTTATCAAGATTGTTCATGATTAAGTCTCCAATATTGAAATATTATCATTTACCTCACAATAATTCTCATTATTTTAATTATCCTGTGGTTATTCATGATATTTTATGTAATTTAACCATTTTTACATTATTTTTTCTCAAAATAATTAAGAAATTTTTTTTAATAACAATCCAAATTTATTTATCTCTTTAGTCAGAAATCTATTTTATTCAAAAACCTTGTTTTCTAAAAAAATTCAAAAAAAAAATTTCTCTCCTATTATTTTTAAAAGACTTTCTTTCCCATTTTTTACTTTTTATAAAAATATTTTTAAATTAATTTCCATGTCATTTTACAAACAATACTTGTTTAAATTTTACTAAAAATGTGAAAGGAATATTTTTTTATATGTTATGAATAAATATTCCAATCTTCATGACCATTATTTTCTTTAAATGTTATTTTATAATTATATAATGTTATTTTCAAATAAAATATTTTAAAAAATTTTATTTTTTAAAATGTGTTTTTCAAATAAGAAAGGATGGTTTCCTTGTGAAATGTGTTAAATGATTGATCAAAATAATTTTTAATATAAGATGAAATCTATTGATGTTACCTATGTCTTAATAGGGATATGATACAAGGATAACATTTTTACTCTTTATCTAAGTGGTTTTTTTTATGATGGCATGATGTTTATGAAACTCACCTCTCTTATATGGGTTATACCATGATAAAATTATTATGAAACCTAATTCTTTTCATGGGTTATGCTATAATGAAATGATTATGAAACCTGTATCTTTTCAATAGGTTATTAAATGTTGAAATGATTGTGATATAAATTTCATTTCAAGGGTTATGATATGATTAATATTTTTGATCTTATGGTATACATAAATATGGTTTTCATTATGTAATTAGTGGGACCTATATATCCCTCCGATGAATTGGGAAAAGATGGATAACTTGTGAGTAAATATGTTATGTGTGAACCTAATGACATGTTCAGAGTGTTATCTGTGAACTTGATCACATGTTCACAATTTTATGTGTGAACCATATCACATGTTCACAGTGTTATTTATGAACCTAATTATATGTTCACAGTGTTATGTGTGGACCTCTCTTTCATGTCCATAATGTTATGTGTATACCTAGTTGTATGTCCATAGGTTTAGGTGAGGTCCTGATTTTATTTCTTTAAGATAATGAGTGAACTTGTTTCTATTTATACATGTTTACAATGTTATAATATGGTCTTTATGCCACAAATCTATGTCTTATTCCAATGGTTGGCTCACATATATCATGTTATTTGATTCTCTTATGATTCATGTCTTATGAACTATCGATCTATATCTCATGACTCAATATTATGATCTTTGATGTGTAAGATATGGTTTTCAAATGATGTGATCATGTTCTCATACCCCTATTCTCATGTTATGCTTATGTATTTCCCTTTTTTACCCTTACTGAGCATCTAAACTCACCCTTTATTATGTTTTATCTCCCCAATTTATGAAAAAATATTTTTAATTAGGAGTAATAAAGAGGAAGATAATTATAGGATACATTGAATATTTTTCATGAATTAAGAATATTGTGTTCCAATATTCTAAAGGCACTAAACAATTATGTTCTTGGGTCATGTGTTTATGTAATTTAATAAATATTCATCTAAAAAGATGTAATGTCCATTTATAAGAATCCTATGCCACTATAGTTGGTATCATAGGATAGGTTAAGTTGACCTTTGGAAACTAGTATGAAAAACAAATTAGTGATATCCATTGGGATATTTCTAAGGATATATCTAGGGATGTCTATGTGGATAATTCTAATGATGATTCAAAGTATAGAAAAATGTCCTGGAATTTTAGTAAATGATAGATAAAGTGGTTTATAATAAATTAAATCTATGTATGGATACTAAAAGTGTATGTGTTTATGGAACAGAGATACCTAGAGGTAATAAATTAAAAAAGGGTGCATTGATATGGACTCAATCACCACCTGGTGCACAACAACAATCCTTGGTTCTCACCTAGTTTCATATCCCCATAGGATATTCTTTGTATATTCACAAACTATTTATGAACCGTCATGAATGATTTAAATATATGATGAATATGAATAACCTAGGATAATCCTAAGGTGTCATATATTAAAAAATATTCCATGATTTTGACACCCTATAAGTGATTCATCGTGACTATGTGGTTCCTTTCTTGATTATTGTTTCTTGAATTATTTTTTGTTTTAGTTAATGGATTGATCGTAGAGGAACTATGTTCATGCTGAATGAAAAGACAAATTAAATAATTGTCCTCTTGATAAATTAAATTTTTTAGGGATGAAATACAGAACCCCTTTGCTATGATCACACAAATTTCTCAAGATATAACTCGTGATGGACTTCTAAATGAGTAGATGATGGAATAACATTTTTCTGAGTCCTTCATGAGGGAATGAGCACATTGTTTCAGTAGTTATATCGATCCACTGGTTATTTATAAATGGATCATTACCACCGAAACATATTTTAAGTTCTATAGTGTTAAAAGCATGGAAATTTCATTTTCTCTATTTACCAATTGGACGGTGAGGCAGATCAATGGTGGGATCTTACTAAGAATATGATGCAATGAGAAGAAATTGACTCCATGAAGTGGGATGAGTTTAAAATCCTATTTTTCAATAAGTAATGTTTCCATATTCTTTATACAAAAATAGAGAAGTAATTCCTTGAGTTTAATCATAATGATGGTGAATCTTTTGGTGCCTATAAAGAAAATTTTACAAGACTTTTTAGGTGCTCTTGATGTATTATAATTCAGACTGAATGTAAGGTTGATCAATTTTTAAGTGGATTAAAACCAAATCACTTAAGGGAATTAGCTGTTAAGGGCATTGGAAGATATGAATAAATTGTTCAATATGCACTAAAAGTGGAAATAAAAACTAGAAAACCTTTTGGTTCTATTTATAATAAAACAAAGATATGGTTCTATGGAAATTAAAATAATATTTCACATTGAGGGAAGAAAAAGTTTCAAAGTCATACTTCCCAAAACTATGGGAATGAGTACTTAGGTGAGTTCCTAAAAGGAACAAGAAGTATGGGAAGCATGTCCATTGAGAAAAAGAATATAGAAGTGATGTAAAGAAGCCAGTAAATGAAATGAGTGGAGAGATATCTCAACAGAATGCATTAATTACACTCTATTATATTAAGAGAAAGGAGTTGGTGAATTATGTGAATCAATACCTCAATCCCTGGGCTAATTTGGATTATAATCCAAAACAACATATAAAGAAAAAGTACAGAGGGAAATCTTATACAATCACAATGGATGAAGTGAATTGTGGTAATTAGGGTGTAATTATCCTCTCATCCTTATCTGGTAATTTCATGTTTTATTTTTCATGAATGATACCTATGAAAATCTTATTATTCATCCTTAAGTGAAATTTCATGTGATTATATCCCTCTATATGGATTCTAGAATAATGAAATCACATTGGATATTCTATCAGTACATTGATGAACCTAAGATTCTAATGAATGTTTTTTATAAAATGAGAGATTAAATAAGTAATTAAGGGAGAATTAAATTTTGTATGTATATATGTAATAATTAATTATAATTTATTGATACCATCATAGTTTTATGAGTTTATGGTTGACCATAAGTTAAAGGTAATTGAAACCCCCTTTTGAAGTCTTATGTGATGAGAATTTATCAAGATTAATGATATTTTAAGATACATTTATTTCAATACAACCCATTGGTTTCGTATATGTTTTATTGACAAATTCATTTAATATGGAATTTCTTTTTATAAATATATAATGAAAGGCCTTGGTAACCTTTAATGTTTATATTATCTTTGATGATGATGTAATTGTGGTTTTTAATTGATCACCTTATGAAGTCAACACACTTCATTGCTACCATAAAACATTTCTCTCTAGATCCTCATGCCAAAATAAACATTAAGGAAGGGTAAGGTTTCATGGAGTACCAAATTCCATTATATCTTATCAGGATCTGAGTTTTACCTCAACGTTTTGGTGAAGTCTTGAGTAATATCTTGATATATAGTATACTTTAGGAACTTCAAGAACAATTCAAACCCTAGATGATATTCTAAGATCTTGTTCAATGGATTTCAACAGAGGTAGGGAACACACCTACCTATAGTTTAGTTTCCTTATAAAAATATCTTTCACTCAATAATTTATATGGATTAAAATAAATACATTTATATGTACTAGAATGAAGTTATAGAAATAAATCTATTAGTACCTGAGCTAGCTGATGTGATGGAAGTGAAGGTAATATCCATTCAGAAACATGCATATACTATATAAAGTTGATAGAAATGTTATACATATAATCATTAATCTAATCTAGAATTCAAAGTTGGTGAGATGGAAATTTTATGAAATTGTATATGGAAGAAATAAGGGAAAACTAATCCCTAGATATATCAATCCCATTAAAATACTTGATCCAATTGAGATAGTATCTTACCATTTGGAATCTCCACTGAACCTTTCTCAGGTTCACAACGTATTCCATGCATAACTCTTAAGTAAGTACATATCTAACCCATCACATATAATAGACACATAGATCATACCATTAGAGCATGAGATATCTTATAAGGAATTAATGGTATATATTTTGGATCTTATAGAGAAATTTCAATGAAATAATTCCACTCACTTGGTCAAATATTGGTGGTGAAATCACCAGATTAAGAAAGCTATGTGGGAACCTAAGGACATAATTAAGTAGAAGTATCTTTAGTTGTTGGTACTAAAGTGATGAATTTAGAGGGGAAATTAATTTTAGGTGAGGTAGAATATAATGCCCTTAATTTTTATGAATTATTTTTTTTGATAAATTAAATTTCATTGATATATTTCACAACACACAACACTATGTTTCTCTTTTGTTATGTATAACACTAAGTTTAAAAGAAATGAAAAATACTATAAAAATTTTATTATTTAACATGATAGTTATCACCTATCCATTGGAATGAAAGGTATAAACAGGATTAACTAAGTTATTTCAATATATGGTTTACACATGTATGTATAATGAATTCATTGGTTTCCAATAAAAATAAAAACCTTTTGAAATTAATGGAAATGATTTTCTGAAGGAAAAAAATATTTTTTTCATGTAAACACGTTTTACATCAATAAATTAAATGAATTAATTTTGGTGAACGATTTTAATGAAATGTATATATAATGTATTCAATCAAATTTTTAAAAATCATCTAATGTTTTTTATAGACAATATAAAATTACAAATCTAATTTTATGTTTAAAACTATATTTTCTAAAAAATAGTTTTCTCAAATTTAGCACACTTATTTTAAAATTAAATTTCACCAATTTTATAAAATTTATTTTAAAAAATAAAACTAATTTTTTAGGTCATAATATAAAAAATATAAAAGGTTAAATTTTTATATTTTTCTAAAAAAAATTATCTTTTCATAAATAGTGAAAAATACTGAATTTTAATTGAAAACTAACTTTTAATTTAATTATTTTATAATGTTAAATTATATATTAAATTGTATTTATGGTAAAATTAGTTCAATTATACATCTATTAATTCAACTTATGCAATTATAATCAATTTCATATTGAAATTTTATAGGAAAACTTTGCAAAATTTTGAACATTTTTTCTTTAAAAAAACTCGTTTCCCGTCGCATCTATGGGATTAATTTTAAATTTATTTTTTCACTTATGTTAATGGAATTTTAAAAATTCATTTACATATTTGGAATTATAATCATTTATATTATCTACTAATTTTAAATTATTTTTTTACCAAAAATAAAAGTGAAAACAGTAAAAATTAATTATCACGGTTAAGGTAAAAATGGATTAAGCAGGGGTTAAACTAAAATTATAAGGGTTAAAATGACCTATAAACTTGTATAAAAAAAATTTATGGAATTATTTAGACCATTAATCCCATAAGGTATGTTAATGGACCATTTTTTTACCCTTTTTACGTGTGAAAAACATGGGATCTCTTAAATGCCAAGTGTGTCATCTCCCCTACTTATAAAAGGCCACCCCATGTCCTCTCTTCCTCACACCTTAAAACCATTTTGGTTCAGAAAATACCTATCAAAATCACTTCTAAAATTCCATACTATCCTAATATAAACCTAATTTTTAATATAGTTTCATCTTTGGAATGATTTGGTGAAAACCTAAGGAGGATACCCCAAGAAGAGGTAATGTTCCTTAATGATTATTTTTGTTTTATTTATTCGTACACCTCATTAAATTATTATTATACCATGATGATATAATATAATCAATATATTAAATATAATATGATGTTTATATGTTAAATTCATGACCAAAAACCATCTCCACTTCCATAAAATGGGTTACGAAAACACCGTTTGTGTGTACGGTGAACTACCACCTCGTGAGCTGATGTCATTCATTTTTCAATTACCGCCTTTCATAGTTGGGTTTGATAATGGATATAAAGTATATATATTATATTTATAACATAATTATACATATTTATTAATTATACTGTATATATATATAAATTTTTCATTTCCATTCCATAGGGGATATGATAACGTCACTTGTGTGTATGGTGGAATATCGCCTCATGAAGCGATGTGGTTTGTTTTTCACTAAATCTTTACATGGAAGATAATACGGATAAATATATGTGATATACATGATATAATTCTAATATTAATTAAATGTTTAAAATTATGAAAAATTTAATATATCATTTTATTTATTACCATTTCACTCACTGAAATATGATAACATTGTTCATGTACATGTGGACTACTTCCTTCACAAAGCGATGAGAATCAATATTTTAATAACCAAACTAAATGGATGATATGTATAATAATATAATATTTTATACATGAGGTTTTTATAATTTTATAAATATAAGATATTAAGTACCTCCTTTTCATAATGATCGTTGACAAATGTAAATAATACTCACATGTATGTATGCCCTATCGTCTCCATGATTTTAACGTTCTTAATTTCTCAAAAACAACCTTAATGATTAGTATTAAAATTATAATTGATGCATAATTATGATAATTAATTCATGATTAATATTCTTTATATTATGAAACCATGATCTAATTAATAGGATTGAAAGTAACAAATCAAGATATATAAGAAAAAAGCAGTTATTACCCAAAATGTGACTTTAATAAGGAATTTCTAATAAATAGGTAATAAAAGGAAGTAAGTAAATATTATATGGTATGATATATATAATTTTTTTTCTTCAATAGATGTATAATAAACTTATATTTAAAATACATAAGTTTTTAATGAGTGCAAAGGAAGTCAAGACTTGTGATAAGGTATTTTTATTCTATCTTTTATTTCTGGGAGACATATGAAAATTCACCACTCATTTATTTTATGTGTTTTATATAATAACCCTTTGATATGTTATAACATGAATAAAATAATTTTAATTATATTTAATTATTGTTTTTATTTTATTCTTTATTGGGTATTAAAATTCAAAAGATTAGTAAAGTGATTAGGGGATTTTTGTTTGAATTTTACTTCTTTGAGACTTATGTCATGTTATGCGCCTATATTATTTTATGAGGTGAATATTCATCCCATTTGGAATATAATATCATGAACATATTTATTCTCATGATATTTTATGTTTCAATTAATTTTATCCTTTAATGGGTCTTAAGATTTAGATTCACCAAGTGGTAAGAGTTTTATGTTACAATCTCATTGTTTATCAGTATTATTCAGGATTAAGTGTCAAATATTGAAATATTATGATCTAAATCTCAATAATTCTCATTATGTTTATTATCAAATTATTATTCATGATATTTTATGTAATTGTAACATGTTTCCACTCTTTTGTGCTCAAAATAATGGAAAATGTTTTTAAGAATAATCCAACATTATTTCTCTCTTCGGTCGGAAATCATTTTTCTTCCAAAACCATTTTTTTATAAAAATGTTTTTAAAAATGATATATATTATCGTATGATTTTCCAAAATAAGTTTCCCATGTTTAAATTTTAAAAAAAATATTTTAAATCAATATTCTTATCACTTTCAAAACAATGCTTGTTTGGATTTTACTAAAGATGTGAAAGTAATGGTTGTTTTAGTATATATAGTATGAATGAAACTTCCCATAATCATGAATAATATTTTCATTAAAGATTAATTTATAATATTTCATGGTTACTTTCAATGAAATAATTTCTAAAATTATATATTTTTTGAAAAAAAAAATTAAGAGGAAATGATATTTTCCTCAAGAAATTTTTTAAATGATACATCTAAATTATTTTCCATATAATATGATATATGTTGATGCTACCTATTTCTTGCTCTGGATATTATCCAAGGATACCATTCTTATTCTTTCTCTGGATGGTTTACTTTTATTATGGCATGATTTTTATGAACCTCATTTCTTTTCCACAGGTCATACCATGAAACATTTCTTATGAAATCTGATTCTTTTCACAGGTTATGCTATAATGATATGATTATGAAGCCTATAACTTTTTAATGGGTTATGATGTGATGAAATTTTTATCATTCCCATTTAATTTCAAGGATTATTATATGATGAATTTTTACAATCTTATGGAACACATAAATAGGTTTTTTTATTATGTGATGGGTGGAACCAATATCTCCCTTCAATGAAATGGTTAAAGATCAATAAATTATGAGTAAATATGTTATGTGTGAACTAGATTACATTTTCACAATGTTATTCATAACCTTATTCACAATGTTATGTGTGAACCTGATCACATGTTCACAATTTTAGGTGTGACACTGATTACATGTTCAATGTTTTATGCTTGGACGTGTCTTTTATGTTCATAATGTTATGCATGGACCTGCTTGTATGTCCATAAGTTTAAGTGAGGGCCTAATTTCATTTCCATAAATTAATGAGTAAACCTGTTTCTATTTATACATACTCACAATGTTATAATATTATATGTATTCCACAAATATATTTCTTATTCCAATGTTATTCCCTTATGTCTCATGTTATTTGATTCCCTTATGATTCGTGTCTTATGAACTTTGAATCATTATACCATGACTCAAGATTATGATCTTTGATATTCAGGGTACAGTTTTAAAATTTTATGCTCATGTTTTCATACCACAATTCTCATGTTATTCTTATATATATATATATATATATCCCTTTTTACCCTTACTAATCATATGATTGCACCCTTTCTTATGTTTACTTTCCTTAGGCTATGAAGAAAGTATTTTAAGTAAGAGAAATAAAAGGGATGTTCTTTATGGGAGACATTAAAGATCTTTCATGAATTGAGAATATTTTTTTCCAAGTTTCCAAAGGAACCAAACTATTATAGCCCTTGGGAATGTTTTTGTGAAATGTAATGAATATTCATATAAAAATTTGTAATATCTATGTATGAGAAGCTCAGGTTACTGTAAATCTCCAATGGGTATCTAGAATAGAGACGTGGAATCAATAGTTGCTGACAATAGGGTGAGGTACCCCTCAAATACATCATATAATTTAGTGAGGATAGAGTCCTCCTATATGGTTTCAATAAGTGAGGTCTAATTTTGAGAGGTTGATATGATTATATTCTTTTAGACTTGTGACTCCTCAGTCACCCCTTGGTTTCCATATGATGTAATGTATTGTTGGGATCTTGACTTTAGAATTTGTGGATGTTTCGATACTCGGATAATACCTAGTTTATCATAATATAAAACCTTAATTTATTAGATTTATTATGATTTAGTATTCTCATTGACCCTAATACTTCTAATCATAGATGATATGTTGATATTTTCTTGACTTACTTCTAGTTACCTTCTTTTTTTAAGTTTTGATCTAACATGTCACTTGTCTTTTTGTTGTGGTTTTGAGGTACCCTACTGAGTATGTTTATAATCACCCCTACATGGTCCTTGTTACCACCCATGTTATGTCTATTCTAGAAATACAAGGTTCATTGATGTTCTTGGTGGACATAGAGTTAGTGTAGCTTGTTCGAATTTGGTTCCTAGAGATGTATGGTGATACATGGTGGATCATGGTGGTTTGTGATAGTGACGGTGATCATTGTGTCGAGAGATAAATCCATGAGTACACATGATGAGGAGGATCTTTACAAAGTCATATTTATATTAGATTCAAAGTATTTTCATATGTTCATTTCCTTTGGTATTTGCCTATGTGGAATTGTTCTTGTATTTAAGGTCTTGTTAATGTGTTATAAATAGTTCAATTATATATATATGTATAATTATAGTGTTTCTGGTTATTTTATTCATTGGGTATATTTTTCTATTGTAGGTAGATATAGGCTTAATACTCCCATATTATGAGATATTCCTACTCATTTCTAGACACAATCCCTTGGAACACCCTTTGCACTACCTCCCATAAATCACTTCCAGGTGTGTTTCCTTTATAATGAATCCAAGTAATAGTTAACTACCTCCCATAAATCACTTCCATAAACTCCTCATTGCTCACTACATTGGAATAATTCATCATTGGTTTAATGACTTGAAGGTCTCTACCTTTCAATATATAATTTTATAAGCATGTTTCATCATGAATTTCATATTATAATGCTCTAATTCACTATATGATCATTTGAATAATCATCAGATATAGCTTTATAAAATGTTGAATCCAAATACCACAAAGAAATAAGTGTTACATGGTATAATATTCACTACACCCTATGGTTTACAATCCATATTCTATGTTACACAAATATATTATTTTCTATGAAATAATGCACCATGTATACTATCTTCTTGGAACACCATTTGCACTATCAGATATATTCAAAACTATGTGGTATAGTGCTTCATGAACTGCTTCTTCTAAGTGGACATGCCTTGCAATACTGTCAACCAAAATTCTCTAATTTCCCAAAAAAAAGACTCTAAATATTCTTAAGCTTAACTTTGATACCTGATAATGTAAACATTGGGGTATTTATAGAAAAACACCACCACAAAACTCACTTAATAGTGAAATTCCATTTAATCCCCTTAATGAACCTGTGTGAATGCTATGTGGATGAATCCTATGAGGTCCCCCAAACAACATTGTATTCCATTCAAAAATTAAATTATTTGTATGTATTATGTATATCATGCCTCCTTTTCTATTTGAAAAGTATTCTAACACTCGATCACAAATGATAATGTTCCATTGTGAACATTCTATGTCATTTCATATAGTTCCAATAAGAACATATTCCCTTTTTCAAGTTTCTTCTATTGTAAACTTACTATGTGGATCTTTATACTCTATATATGGTTTTCATACTCTCTATGGGGTAAAACAATTTACTATGAAACAATTATACATTCTCTTATAATATTTCATTAAACTTCACCAAAAAACCTAATAATTTAAACCAAAATAATTGTAAAACACTAGGAAACGTCTCCATTTGAAAAAATCTTCCAAGATTATATTATCCTACAAATAACATGTACTATATTTAAAACACCTTGATAAACCCAAAATGGATTGGAAAAAAACACAATACACCATTATATCCATATCAGATAACCTTGGTTCTAACATTATCCCCTTTAGGTTTGTTGGAAATCCAAAGTGAAATTCAATTATATACACATTCTCAAAAACTTCCAGAAAGTAGTAGAACAATTAATTTTTTACTTTAAGTCTATGTGAGACATGTTTCATGTATAAAAAAGAGCTTAAGAGATAATTTCATGCCTCATACCATTCTATATTATAGAACTCCCCGTTCTTTATATTTAGTTAACCTTAACTCAATACACAAAATTGCATGTCCCCATGGTTCATATCTCCCCATGTCTTTAACTCGTTTCATTCCCTAAAACATCCCCTAAATTTCACTCAATTTTCTCCCCCTTTGACAAAAAACCTAAAGACATATAGAAACTACCAATCACAAATAATGATGCAGTGTAATATATACAATGAGGGGAGGGGAACTTCTAAACCTCCTCAAGATGAGATAGGTGGTTGAATATAGAGGTTCAACAAATGTTTCTCAAAAAATTTAATATTCAATGTCCTATTTTTTATGTCTTTCACTTTCCCATTGGTTTCAATATATTCTTGTTTGATCATTCTTTTTTCCAACTTCTCTTTAACATAGTGATATTGAATCTTGATATGTTTTTTAAGAGTGTTATATGGGATTATTTATGGGTTGAATATATATTTTTCGGTCAAAGTATATCAACATTAGTTGATCACTTCTTATCCAATATCTTCTAATTTTTTCTTCATATACAAAAGTTCAGTTCATTCCTTAGTCACTTAGATATATTATTATTCTTTTATACTTGGTAAAGTGTTTTACACCCTCTTACACAAACATCCATCACATTTACTATAAATAAAAAATTCACCGCCTCTTTTAGAATTATGATCCATAATATCACCATCGTAGTTCATATCATAAATTTAATATAGCTCATTATTTTTTCTAGAATCAAAGAGTAATCCAAAATTGAGTGTTTCTTGGATGTACCTCACTATCTATTTAATTACTAAAAGTTGTTACTCGTTAATTTTACTTTAGAAACAATATTTAAACCATGGTGTAAATACAATATTAGTTTCTGTCATGGTAAAAAACAACATGCTCCCAATAATCCTCCTTTATAGGGCGGGGTCTACAAATTTTAAATCCTCGTGATTTCTAATCTTGGTTTAAACTGGAATTGGAGGTTACATTGGTTTTGAATTGGTCATGTAAAATTTATTCAATAGATCTCTTGCATACTTATTTTAATAGAAAAATGTATATATCATCCTATAAACTACTTAGAGACCCATAAAATAAGATAATTATAAAAACATATATATTTCAAACTACGATCTCATAAACTTAGAAACGTTTTCAAAAGAATTCTATTTTTTCTACCAAATATGATATCATATATGTACAAATCACAATGAAGTTTTATTATTGATATGTTTTAACATTCATATTGTGGTTTACACCACACATTTTGAGTTTTAGTTTCTTCAAGTATGAGTAAAGAAAATCATTTCATTCTTATACTTCTTGTTCTAGACTATACAAATCATTATTTAATCTCTAAACTATAGATTCATCATATTTAATCAAGAAACACACTAGTTGTTCAATATAAACCTCCTATGGAAGTAAATCATTCAAGAGTATTTTTTCACATCCATTTGAGAGACTTTAAAACCTCATTGAATTTCTATATCCATGAAAAGCCTGATCTTGTCTAATTGATCCACTGGAACAAATGTTTCATCAAAATAAATGCCTTCAATATAGGTATAGATGTTATATAATATGCATACCTCGTTTCTGATAACATTTCTATACTGGTAAAATTAGTTCTTAAAGATACATTTCTCTATAATAACATTGTGGTTAATTATCCTATGGATAAGTTCCCATGTTTGTTTCTTTCCAATTTGATACAATTATCCATTCATTGATTTAATCCAGGAATCATTTCTTTCTAATTCTTCAAATGAGGTTGGATCCAACATGGAAAATATTGAAGCTTGATTTGTACTCCTCATTCTCATTGTTTAAGTTTGAGTGGATTGATCCCAAATAATTTTATATTGATTAATTTTTATTCTTATATTTATTCACTTATTTTTGAGATGAATTTATTTTGGAATAATCTCCTCCCCTGATTCGGCCTTAGAGTTATCATCATTTTCAAAACTTTTTTTAACTTTCATATTATGACTATTTTAATTATTTTTCTTATTTATTACCAAAGAAAACATTAATTTTTGGGTTTCTATAATTATTCACATCTTTATACTAAATTAATTTAACATCATGAATCTCCAAAATTTTATTTATCCACCTGTTAAAGCATTTGTAACACATTCTTTTTGTTGAGAAAATTAAAAATACTCCTTCATATTTTACGTCATCATATTTTCACTGATTTATTTCCTTATTTAGAATATAGTTTTTCTTTAAAATATTGAAAAAAAAAAATCAACGTTTTCTTCCTCATACATTATATTTCATATGGTTTCCTTTATTTTCCTAGTATAAGCACTTCCTGGTTTGGTTTTTACACCAAAAAATTCCTTCCTTTCATCCTATAGTGACAATATATGAAACTTTCAATGGGAATTTTCTTAGCCATATTATTCACCTGTTGATTCCTTTATTCAAAAACTTTGTTTTGTAGAGTAATTCTCCTAGAGGAAACCTCATTTTTAATGCTATATTTTTAAGATATTGTTTTAATTCAATTGATGTATATTTTTTTCCATTGTTCAATTATAATATATTGATGGTGTGGTCGGTTTAATTTTCCACACTTCTTAGATATCTCTTCATTAACCCCATGAATTTTATTTTACTTTTCATAAACATGGAATATTTTATTATTCTATAGTCATCAATGAAAATGGTGAAATATATCTCTCTATATATGCCATAAATATTCATTAGACCACACAAATTAGTGTGTAAAAGATCAAGAAAATTTTATATCCTCTTATTCTATAGATGATAAGGATTTCAGACCATCTTTACATGTATCTAAGAATCACAAGTCTTTTCAAGATATTATTTCATATTTGGAATATTTTTTTATTCCTTTATCTTTGATAAATTATACATTCTTTGTTTATGGATGTGTCTTATCCTTTTGTTCCACAAGATATTCTCCCCTACAGCTATTATAAGATAAGTGTCTTCATTTCTATATACCTGGTAAAGATTACTATTTATCCTCCAAACATTACTTATCGGATTATTATCAATTCCTTTTATTGAAAATACTTTTTGGTTGAAGTTAAAATTGAGTCTATAGCTAAATAACTGACTCACACACAGAATATTGTGATGAAGATAATCCATATATAGCACGTCTATCTTCTTCAGCTCATTTCCTACTAATTGGATATTTCTACTTCCTTTTATTTTCATGGATCCATCAGTGTTGAAATTCATTATTCCATCAACTCTTGATTTAACATTATTTAGAATTTCCACATTTTCAGTCATATGGGATAATCACCCACTATCAAGGATCTATTATCTTTTGTTCTTTGTATCCTTAATAGTTATTTTAGTGAGATTGTTTTTCACACTTTTCTCATTTTCCTTCCATGATACACTAAGCTAAATTAAGGAATAAGAATGCATTTCCTCTTTCTCTTCAACACTATAAGTATAGTCGTATTCATATTATTCTATTAAATAAGTTAATCTATTACTCAAAGTAATCTTATTAGGTTGTATATAATTCTCTTGCCTCCAAATCACATGATAGTAACCACCACTTAATCTCTACCTACAATCTATGGATTTATGCTAAAATTCAGAAAACAATAAGCAGTATCCATATAAATTACTTTTTCTATGTTATGAAGGATATAGAATCATTCTCTATTAATGACTTTTAGGTTGCGCATCAATTAGATAGCTCTTTTTCTCTTCATAATAGTACACGGAATGTCCAAGAAAGACACAGGTTTGACATTTTATAATATAAAATATATACTCCCCTTAATTATTCCACATATACTAAACCTTTGTAAAATTTTATGACTATCATTGATTAACCCTATATGATTGGGTATTACTTTCTTTCCTTTAATTTCGTTTGATAGTATTTGTCTTATTCTAAGAAAATGGTGCTTTGGATTTGACAATATTAGTTCCAACGTTCTTCTTACCTTGGTTCTGATTCATTATTTTTACTAATTTTGACGTTCTATCACATATTATTTCACTTTACATACAAAAATGGGTCTTTATTCATCCAAAATATTATTGATGGATTCTAATCCTCGCTTCACTCTTTCTAATAGTTCTCCATATGTGAACCTCCCAAAGTGTAGCTTCTTCTATGGACCACAAGATTTGATTTAATGTTCTAAATTTTTTTCTTAGAGTAATAACCTATTATTATAGGTATTATACCATCTTTATCATCTATTTTATAAAATAGTTCAGTTAATTGATAACCTTAGTCTATTATTCAATCTTCATCTTTAAATTCACAACTTATTTTAAATTTACTTGACTATCCAAATAATTATTTAACTCTTCATACAACTAGATAATCTCCACTTCAAGCTAATCTACATAGTAAAAGGATTATTTCTTCATCCCATAGACCTTATAATTTTTCTTTCTTTAAAGATCAGGTTCTTAGATATATCCCTCAATTTATACATCGATATCAACTATACCTTATATTTTTTATCTTCCTCCTTTATAAGTTCTTCCTTTTCAAATATAGACGTCATGGAATATTTAATGTCAGACTTAAAAAAGTTTCCACTTCCTCTAGATAGTCTCAATAATCACCTTCCTCTATTATTTTAAAGTTATTCATCTAGAATTTATTTCCATATTTGAATTCATCATTTTGTGGGAACATCCTCTAATTTTTTTTCATGATTTTATCTTCGATTTCTTCATCATAAAATTTTTTTGAGCACCTTTACATGATGTTTTCTACTTTACCGCATCCAAAACATACCAAGGGAAACTTCCCTTTGAACCTTCCCTTTCCTCTCTTGAATTTTCTATACAAAAGAGATAGGAATTAATTATCCATGTATTCTTCATTTGTATCACCTTTCAAAATGTCAATTTTTTCATTGAATTAAAATCCTTCTTGTTATTTTAAGGATTGGTTTTTCCTTTCATCTTTACAAGAATTTTATAAGCAACTAATATGCTTAAAATATCATAAAGAGACAACTTTTCTTAATCTCTTTCTTCAGAAGCTAAAACATATGGATAATAAAAAGGTGTAAGTTGCTATAAATTTTACTTTATAGTATTGATATCTTCATCTTCTTCACTAAACCCCTGAATAAATCATACAACCACAGAAATTCGATTTAAGAAACTATAAGAGTTTTTATCAATAAATATTTTCAAATAATTAAATCTATTTTGGACAACTTCTATCTTATGCACCTTCAACTTACTATCCCCTTCATATATATTGAATAGTTTCCCCGCATGACCTTGGAACTCATACAGATCATCACTTTTATATAAATATTATCTGATAGATCTCTATTTAGATTATTTTGATCATTTTAATCATTATCTATAATTTTTCTATCAATTTTAAATATAGACTATTCTCTCACATCACATACTTGAATCTTGTGAATAGTGACAGATAATAATTTTAATCTAAGAGATAAAAATAATGATTGCATCCTCTTTTCCTAAATCTGATAGTTTCTCCAATAAAAGGGAGAAACTGCATTACTTTAATTAAATTATACATGATTATTGACTCCAAACAATAAATTTAATGATAGTAACCATTCTCTAATACCATTTGATGTACCCAAGGATTCCTTTAGTAGAGAGGGGTGAATTAAAGTGTCAAATTTTTCTTTCACTTTAGATGGATCTTATCCCCGTGTTTGTAGGAACTCATTAAAAATATCGAATAGGAATTTATATTCATAAAATATAAAAAAATAAGATATAAAATATAACACATCAATTTTACTTTTTTCACTAAAGGATAATCTCGGGAGAATACGCCGATAGTGTTCCGATAATAAAAAAATAAAATAAGACTCGCTAATATTTTTGGATTAAAAAATTCATCCATATTCAATCTATACCAGGTGTTATTCCTTTATAATGAATTCAAGGAAGAACCCACTACCTCCCTTGGATCACTTCTATTTACTCCTCCTTTCTCACACTGTTGGAATAAGTATTCCTTAGTCAATAACTTGAAGATTACTCCCTTATCATTGGTAATTTAATGAGTATGTTTCATCATGAATTATATAATATGATTCAATATGTGCTCTAAAAATTTCATAATAATCACTAGATATAACTGTATAAAATATTAAATCCAAAAACCACTAAGAAGTAAGTGATACATGGTACATTGTTCACTTCACCCTATGCTTTATGATCCACCTTATTTTCTATGAGAATATCCTTGCACTATGAGGTACTTTCCCTCACAAACATTATTCATAGAACATATTTTTTTCTATATAAGAAACATAGTACTACATGGTACAATGCTTCTTGATCTACTTCGACTAAGCAGACTCACCTTTCGATGTGGTCGACCTGACTTCTTTGGTTTTCCAGCAAAAACATTATATCTTCTCAAGATTTACATCAATACCTAATTATGTGAATAGTGGTGTATTTATAGAAAACACCCCAAAAAATATCACTTAACAGAAAAATTTCATTTAATCCTCTTCACAAACTAGAGTAAATACTACATGGATGAATCTTATGTGGTCCTCCAAAAAAACTTCATCATTTCTATATGGTTCACATAACATACATCCTTTGTGGTTCACAAATTATTCCTCCTCTCAACCACAAATGATAACATTCCACCTAGAAAAATCTATGTGAACATGCATACTTAATATGCCAACATATTATCATTTCTAAATTTCCTCAATCATGAACTTCTTATTTAGCTTTGTATACTCTCTATTCAGTTCACATACTCTCTTTGTGGTCTTCATTTTTTCTATTTGAAAATTGTCCCTTATCTTATAATGTTGTCTGAAACTTCACTAAAAACCCTAAAATTTTAGACCCAAATAATTGGAAAACACTTGGAAAAATTTCAATTTAAAATTTTATTTCAAGATTCCATTTTCTTATAAATATCCACTTATGGATTTAAAACACCTTGATCAACCCATAATGAATTGAAAATAAACACAACACACTGGAAGTATCCAGTTCTAATCACATTGGTTCCAACAGATGTTAATTAGTGAGTGATGAGGAGTTGTTTTTGATACATAATTGAGGTACATCCTTGACACATTATCAAATGTAGTTTATATTCCCATTTGTTCTTATCACGTACATTCTAGTTTAGAAAATTGTATTTACACTAAGTTATACAAGACTACCCGTGGTTTGGGTATGTTGTGTATGTTCTGATGATAAAAGCCTCATGGGTTTATGAGGAGGGCCTAAACTCAATATAAAAAAGTTTAGTATGGGGTATGATACTCACATTTACATCTGTTTAAAAATATCACTAATGATATAATGATTTTGGCATTGAGCTCCCTATACAATATAATGAGCCATTAGTGGGTGATGTTTTTCTAAAACTCATAATGGATCTTCTCTACCATAGTTAGAGTTTGATACCTTGTTCATGATAGAGTATTATCTATGGATATTAGATCTCAAAAGGGTAGAATGACCATGTTTGGGCGTGCTTTAAGACCCACATACCTTGTGAGGTATTCCCTGAATATGTTTAGTGGTGGAATTTTTTTAGATCGTCAGTTCAGATAGGGACTCTAGAGAAAGGGGTTTTGAGTTAGTGTTGTGTTTTCATGAAAAAACACCAGTATTGAAGTCCTATGAGTGGGTATTAACATATGAGTTTTCTTTTCAGAGTTAAACCCTGGTTGTGGTATCATGTTAATATTTTTACTAAAGATAATTTGAGTAATGTTATGGATGAACCTCCATGTTGAAGATGGGGTTGAGATCATAGACCTCTTAGTTATTGGACCAATCATCTATTAGAATGTTATTAGGTGGAAGACCTGATGGTTATAGAGTAGTTGGATATGGATGATGCATTGAACCACTCCCATGATCCACCTACGGTTAGTTCTTATCGAGAATGTGGTGTTTAAATTCAGAGTTACGAGATGACACACCCAAGGGATGGCTATAGTCAATCATAAATGGGTATGGTTCAAAGTATGATTTTTGTACTCTCTTCATGGACCCTTATATTGATTGATTCAGTTGTGAGTAATTCTTCTTAACAGATATGTTTTAGAGTTAGAGATTCTAATGGATCCCCTATATAAACCCTTGTCATCTTGATAGTTTCCATTAGTGGTGACAATATTTTACTCACCCAATGGGTAAAGTGAGTTTATCTTTTGTGAGTAAATATTTCTTTCATGTGATTCCTTTATTGTATAGGAAATACACAGTGGTTCCCACTTTGGTATGAATTGATTACCCATTTGTATTATCATGATGTTTTGGTGGATGAGTAAATGGGGTGGGTTCCACCTTCAACAGTAATACACCCCCCCCCCCATCCCAACCCCCCAGGTGTCTCAGGTTGAGAAAATCCTCTGGATGTGGATGATAGATACTCATTGGATGGTAATCATGCATTTATGCACTATGTGCATGGATGATAATTCAATTCCAATGAGTTTTTAGAAATTCATGAATTATTCCAAAGGAATACCCACGGTAATTCGTCAACATGAGACCAACATATGTATCATCATATATTCAGAAGATGAAGTTCAAATATTTCTTAGTGAAATGATGGACTGAATCTTTCCATGTATAAGTTTGAGGAGAAATTTCTAGGAATTTGAGGAATTTCTCTGGCCTTATCATGAGAGTATCATCTATTTAGTAACATATATTAGTGAAAGTTTGTAATTCATGGAGTAAAATTGGACTTCATGGATTTGAATTAGTAGTGGTTGATGAGATCATAGTGGTACCACACTTGCATTGTAGCTAATGCCCTTAGCATAAAAATTTGTATCTGGATGATGGAGGAGGCACAAGAGCACCTAGCTTTTGATCATTTTATTCTAGTGAGGGAAATTTCAATCACCTTTAATTTACATTCATGGAATAAAACTATTCCATTTTATAAGAGTTTCCCATGGTAATGGTGTTGATTTAGTGGTCTTTGGTGAGCAAATTTTCTCAAATAATAGACCTAAAGGGTTTTTTATAAGTGGGGATCACATAATCCACTTCCCCAGGTAAATAGTGCTTCTTACTTGATGTTTGTATTAAATATCATGATAGTAATTATTTGTATATATCTCCCTAGTGGAGCACAGACCTCGATGTGGTATGTCTAGTGGATCTTTGTGGGTGTACCCATTGAAAGTTTTTAATAGAGACAAATTACCTATTGGTCCTATGTCTAATTCTAATTTCATTATATTCAACGAATAATATATAATGTACATGGAAGTAAATTTCATGAAGAGAATATTAACTCAAATAATACTAATGTATGATATCATAACCATGTGATAAGATATTTTATGAAAATATATAATTAATTTAAATTTTAGAACTACCTAGGTCTTGGTAATTAATTTTTTATAGAAGTTATTGATTGATTGAACCTTGTCTGGGTTATGTTGTCATTGCGCTATGAGGATACAAGTATAAAATCCCTCTAGTAGTGATCCAAATATTATATTTTGATATCCAAGTTTTTTTAAAGGTACTATGGGTGATATCACTATGGTACTGATCATCTCATGTTTCTCATCGTTGACCACAACATAATCCTTTAGGTTTGAAGGATTAAATCTCATTCTGGAGAAGGGAGGAGAAAGAGGTGTAATTATCTAAAGATTGAGAGATATGGTAACGTCCCATTAACTATTCATTAGGTATGATTTAACCTTTGTTTTTGGTTTACATTTTCCTTGGATGAATAATTCGGAAAATTAATTGTGAGGATACTTGTAATGGTGAAGTCAGGGATTTGTTGGAATTTTCATCTTGAACTAGAAATTTTTTATATTTTCTAGGAAATTGCAAATCATATAATATAAGTACATGTCGTGTAATGGATTTCGGGTAGAATATGTGAACTAGATACACAATATGAGGGTTTTATACACCATATAACAATTTCATGTTGTTTAATTTAAAATATTGGGTTTTGTTAAAAAAGTATATGTGTTTTTCAGTGTATGAGGGACTCAAGGGTTAGATAATGTTTAATGGGATTACTCTCCCTAAAAATATCATGATGGGTGGTTCTAAGTAGGCATATCAGCTAAATTTTTATTTTATTTAACCTAAATACAATATATCCTGACCTGGAACCTACCTTAAACGATTTTGGGTGACTCCTTTCCTTCTGGATTTCTTCATTCAAAGACTGATCGCCATTTTGGTTGGATTAATTCTCTTTAGGTATGTAATCCTTCTGGTTTTTATTTTTCTTTGTTTTGGCTACATATTTGGATATGGATGTGATTGGATAGTTTTTTCTATTGATCCTTTTCATTTTCTGGGAATGTATTGTCTTTCAAAGGTTGTTATCTTGGTTTTTGGTCATCATTGTCAAAGGAATCTAGGATTCTACCATGTTAAAGTAGGTTTTTCTAAAAAATAGGTTAATTTTATGAATTTCATATCATTCTTGATAAATTAATTTGGGTTGGTTATTTATTTTTAATTGATAATTTGTTTCAAAATATTTCTTAGAAGTGAAAAAAAATCAAAAAGGTGTATTTCTTTGAAAATAGATTTTATTGATTTGGAAAAGGGTTTTCAAACTTTATAGTGGATTGGATTAGCTTTGAAAACATTTTATGAAATTATTATCATTTTTTTAAAAAAAATATGGAAAATTTCACATTGGGAACCTGGGATTCATCAGGAAGTAGACACAGGTAGCCTTAGTGTGTGTTTCACCACTAGGAGCTATCCTTTTGTGATATTTACTTGAAGGACTCAAAATATATTGGATCCAATCTATGCCTATTTAGGATTGTGATTGTATATTACGTAGTGTCCCATTGTCCATATCCCAATGAAAGGTTCTTTTTCATTTATCATTTATGGTTATTTATCGAATAATGTTTTATCATGTATTGTTGATCGTTGGTTTTTATTTTATTTTTTATTACATAGATTTGCATGATGGGTTATTTTAGGGATATGTGTACCTCTTGGTGCATATATATGATTTACTATTTTATAAATTATACTTTTAATAAAAAAAATTGAGAATATGAAAGGTTTTTTTAAATACTAAAGGATAAAAAGGAAAAATGTTTTACAACTGGAATTATTTTATGAAAATACTTTGTAAAACTATTTTTTTTAAGATCAAATTTTTTGAATTATTAATATTAATACTTATATAGAAACTATGGTGGTATCTTACCAGGATTTTTCTCATACCCTACTTGTAACTTTGGGTGTTTGTAGATGTTGGATTGTAGGATTTGGGTAAAGGGAAGTGAATCTTGTAGTATGTTGTATTATTTTGTTGCTGCTTATTTTGGTTTGTGTTGGTCTAGAGGTGATTTTTGGTCATGTGAGTATTTTATATAATTTCTAGTTTATCCTATTTTGGATTGGATTTTATGTATTTTTTGTAGCTCATTTTTTTATCTTTTTAATCTAGTTGTATGTACTTTTTTATTATATTTAATACTTGTTTCTTTTATTTTGTTTTACCTATATTATATGATAGGATGGTTTGGTTGGATCATACAATTAAACTTGGTTGGTTCATTAAAATTTGGTATCAAAGGGATGCTCATCCTAAAATTTATTAACATTTTCTAAGTTTGGTTTTGTGTTATGGGTATACATGAATTAGGACCATTTGAATTCAAATAGTAAGTGTAGAAAAGGGGTCTGGATAGCTCACTTACATGATTGAAACTAAGTTACCATGGGTGGTCAAGTACTTTTTCCAGGTTTGAGACTTGAAGTTTTAGGCCATTTAAAAGAATAATATAGGAAGTTTATTTAAATTTATATATTCCTTTTTAAGTAAGGTCTATCATGTTTTCTTTAAATTTGTAATGTTTTAAGGATTTATTATCTATACCAGAAGTTGTTCCTATGAGTTTAGAATTTTATCATGACTGATTGGTTTTTTTATTTTGTTAAACAATGACTCTGAGAAGAGATCTTACAAGTCTGAGAGAGGAAACTATAAGATAGCTTCCACAGGAAAATCCTACATTGGAAACTAATTTGGTATAAGTTTTTTTCTTCATTTTTCATACTCTAGGTCAAGTGGGTATCAGGAACCCAAGATGTGTGGTGAATCATGGATCTAAATTTACTAATAAGCATCCATCCATCTTTTATGGTCACAAGGGACCTAAGGAATCTGAGTAGTGTCTTGAGCAGATATAGAGGATATTAAACTTCATTATGATTCTTGAAGATTCTAAGGTTGGTTTTCCCATGTATATGCTTGAGGTACCAGGAGGAGATGGTATAACTCTATTGTGCCGGATAATTTGAATGAGTATCTTACATGGGATTACTTCAAGAAAATATTTAACTAGTATTTTTACCTTGAGACATTGCATGTGGTGAAGAACTAGGAGTTTCTAACCTTAGATCAAGAGGATCATACCATTATAGTGTATTTTACACATTTTTTGAGTAGGTTCATCTGGTATTAGAGCTTTTCACTAATGATTACTTGAAGGATAAAAGGTTTGAGTTGGGACTACGGCCTGATATTTAGTAGATATTGATACTCATGTGAATTATTACCTTTGTGGGGGTATTTTACAAGGTATATTTGGATGAGGTAGACGTATCTAGATATAGGTTTGGTTGGAGCTTCAATTGGTTTAGTAGTTAGCCAGGGTGTATCTTCTGATTAGAAAAGGAAACATAAGGGTGGTTAGTTTTATTTAGGACCAGTTTTAGGGACTATGATAAGGTAGCAGTCGGTTGTCGACTAAAAATTTTGGAGTCGTGTTAATACTAGGCCTAACTATATGTAGGCACCTAGGAATCTTCATCTTTGTATATGATCTGCCTATAAGTAACATTTCTGTTAAAGGATTTTCTGAGGTAATAAGGCTGGATCCACATTCAATAAGGGTTCACAAGTTTATATTGATGCTTCCAAGGGTGGTGGGTCTAATACTCAAGATTTGGGGGATGTTAATATGGATAATATTGGACAACATTAAGTAGGGTAGTATTCTCTAGAGGAATCTGACATAGGTCAAGTTACTATTAGAGGTATGGTGTTTATATCATCTTTTATGGTGCTAGATTTATTGATACTAGTGCTACTCATTATTTTATATCATCAAAGTTATTTTATGTGTTTGTATTGTGTTTTTAAATTATTTCATTATTTTTTTATCTTTCCACTACATTAGGAAAAAGGTCCAAACAAGGTTTTAGATGTCCTATATTTTGGGTGATGATAGTCAAAATTAAGGTGGAGTGGGATTTCATAGTGCTTAAACTTGAAATATTAGAACTGATTATCAGCATAGAATTGATGATCATTGTTAAGTCCTATATATACTTTTATCACTGTTGATTTCAGTTCTTATTTACTAATGTGGCCACTCATGATTTCCAGGGTGAGTGGGACTCTATATTGGGAAGGGTAGGTCATGTTTTTCCTTATGTTGGGGTAATCTCATGCCAGTTTTCAAAGATGTTTCTTGATATAATTAATCCTTGGTTGGGTGGTCAACTTATTGAAGTTATATTTGTATACCCCAAGGTATTTCTAGATTATTATTTTTTGGTTTTGAACCCCAAATAGAGGTTGATTTTACTATAGACCTGCTCCATGGTATAATGCCAATTTCTTTGTCATCTTACTATATGGAACCTACTGAGTTTCTAAAACATAAGTTCCATATTTAGGACATAGTGGATAAAGTATTTATTCACTCTAGTGGTAAATATGGTATTCACCTATAATATTTTCTAATAAGTCATATTAGAGCCTCATACATTTTATTAACTATCAAAAGTTTAATTGGGTGTCCGTTGAGAATAAATATACTTTGCCAAGGATTGATGATCTCTTTGATCAGTATAGAGGAGATTATTGGTTTTCTAAGATTGATCTATGGTTAGGTTACCACTAGTTGAGAGTCTTAGAAGAATATATACCTAAAGTAGTGTTTAGGATTTTATATGGGCATTTTGATTTATTGGTTATGCCATTCAGTCTCACAAATTATCATGTGGTGTTTATGGATTTAATGAACCAGAACCTTCATCTATTCTTGGATTCTTTTGTTTCTCTCTCTATAGATGATATTTTTGTGTACTATAAGTCAAAGTATGAGCATATAGACCATTTGGATATCATTATTTGAACCCTGAAAGAACATCGATTGTTTGGTAAGCTTTCCAAATTTGATTTTTTTAATTCGAGAAGATAATTTTATGGGTCATGTGATATCTGAGAAGGGAATCTCAGTATATCTTAAATAGTTATATAATTTTATATCATGTGATCATCCCAAAAATGTGTTTAGGATTCAAATATTCCTGGGTTTTTCTGGTTAATATAGTAGGGTTTGATCGAGACTTCTACAAGATTGCATATTTTATGATACCTTTAACCCATAAGTGATTAAATTTTGAATTGAATGAAAATTTTCCGATATATATTTAGGATATAAAGGTGAGGTTTCCTTCAGCACCAATTTTTATTCTTCCAGAATCAGGATCGAATTATGATGTTTTATGCGATGCTTCTGGTATAATTTTGGAATGTGTCTTGATGAAATGGAATCAGGTTGTGGCTTATAGATCATCACAGTTACACCCTCGTGAGAATAACTACCCTATCCATGATATTGAGTTGGAAATGGTTATGTATTCACTAAAAATGTGGCGCCTCTATCTCTTTTGGGAGTAGTTTATGATATATTCTGATCATAAGATCCTGAAATATATTTTTACGAATATGGATATGAATTTGTGATAGAGTTGTTGGGTAGAGAATATTAATATTTTTGAAATTGATATTGTTTATACCTATATGAATGGTAATGTGGTATTTGATGCATTGAGGGGAAAATTAGCGACATAAGTCAAGAAGAATTTGGTTGAGAAGTGGTTTCTGTTGATTTTGTATATTGAGTTAATCTTGGAAGTGGAAGAGGTTGGTGGATAGGTGTTTTTGAATTCGATGAAATTTGACTCATATTTTAATGAGTGATTTTGGCTCGAGCAGGTGACAAGAATCGAGTGCCAATGAATTAGTGAAATCTTTTATGGTGAGAAGACCTTAGGTGAGAGGTCTTAGTCTCCCAGTGGATCTTTAAGCTTCCATAGTAGGTTGTTTGTTCTGTTTTCCCTGAGGTATGATTTTTTGGATAGTGGAATCCATTCTTGTAGGTCCATACTCCCAAGTATTACAAATATGTATCATGATCTGAGACATCGATATTGGTGTCATGAGATGAGATGGTCGATTGCATTTTTTGTATTGTGGTGACTTACTTATTAGAGAATTAAGAAGTAACTTCCTAGAACTACATGGCTATTTCATCCCTTTCCTATTATAGTATGGAAGTGGGATGATATTTCTATATAATTCATTATTTTTTTCCATAGAATCTAAGTGGGAAGGTTGCGATTTGGGTGATCATTTATCAACTCACAAAATTAGCACATTTCCTACCTATCAAGGAGATGATGAAAGTGGAATAGATTTGGTACTTGTATGTTTGAGAGATTTTGAACCTTCTTTGAGATCCATATACAGGTTTTTCTAATAGGGAACTGAGGTTCAAATCTAGGTTCTGGAATGTTTTGAAGGAGATGATGGGCTCCCAGATTAGATTGAACATGGAATATCATCCGCAAATGGATGGATAGATATAAAAGGCTATCCAAGTTCTAGATGATATGCTCTAGTCTTGTGTTCTTGATTTCAGAGGATCTTGAGAAAATAATTCTCCTGTGGTTGAATTTTCCAATAATAATAGTTATCAGGATTTAATAAATATGGAAGAATTAGAGGTTTTGTATGGGTTTTAATGTAGATCTACCTTATAGTTGGAAGATTTGGGAGAGTAGTCCTTGGTTGGGTTGATTTTTTCTCATGAGATGAAGGATATGGTGCAGTTGATCCAAAAGAATTTGATAATGGCATAGAGTCTTCATAATTTTTATGTGGACCATCTTCATCAGCTAATAGAGTTTGAGGATTATGGTCAGGTCTTTCCCAGAATTTCACCTCACTTGGGACATCATCAATTGGGTAAGTAGGGTAAGTTGGCACTGAGGTTTGTAGACCCCTTTGAGATCATTGGACAACTAGGGAGGGTGGACTGTGGGTTGGATTTTCTATATTCCTTAACAACTATCGAAAAAGTGTTTCATGTTTCTCAGTTGATAAGTTATATACCATATCTTTCCCATGTGATTATATGAGAGTATTTTGATCTTGAACCTAATAACAATTTGTTTGAACTTCCAATTCAGATTATGGATCGCTAGGATAATGCATTGAATGGTAAAATGATCCCCCTATTTTAGGTACTGTGTAATTACAAAAAATATTTTCATGAGATGTGGGAGTGGGAGTCATTTATGAAGTATTATTGGCCTCCTATTTTTGTGGTTCTAGGATCTTAAGGGTTTTCTAGGGGGAAATAATTAATGTTGGGGAGATTGTAATGCCTTGATACTATTCTATCAGGTATGTTTTAACCATTTTTTTCCTTTTTATTTGGATGAATAATTCCAAAAAAGAAATGGGAGTATTCCTGTAATGGTGAAGTTAGATATTTATTGGAATTTTCTGCTTGAACCAGTGGTTTCTTCTATTCACTGGGAAATTACATGTCATGTAGTGGGAGTACACGTCATGTAATGGCCACTGAGAAGAATCCACAAACTAGATACAAAACGTGAGGGTTTTAACTAAAATGTACCAAGTTTATTCCATGTGATGTAAAATACCATGTTTCTATTAAAAATTCAATTTGTCTTTTAGTATATGTTGGACGTAAGGATTACATTATCTGTAATGGGATTACACACCATGTAAATCTCATGAGAGGTAGTTTTAAGCAAGTGGATCAGTTAAAGTTTTATTTCATTTGACCTCTATCCAATCTCACTTAACTCGTAGCCTACCCTAGGTGATTTTGGGTGACTTCTTCCCTTTAGAATCACTTCATTCAGCGATTGATCGCCATTATGGTTGGATTTCTTCTCCACGGGTATGTAATCTTATGGATTTTCTTTCAGTTGTGATTTTTCTAAGTATGTGATTGGATAGTTTTTTCTACCAATCCTTTTCAATTTATTGGCATCCCTTGACTTTTGAAGGTCATTATCTTGGTTTTTGGTCAACATTGTCGAAGGAATCTTGGTTTCTACCATGATAAGGTGGGTGTTACTCTATAATGGATTAATTCGATGGATTTTAAATAATTATTAATAAATTCATTTTATTTTTTCATTGATTTTAAAGTGATAAGTTGTTCCAAAAGATTTCTTGGAAATAAAATGTTTTTCAAAAAGGTATTTTTCTTTGAAAATTAATTTTTCTGATTTGGAAATGGGTATTCAAAATCTGAAGTGGACTTTCTTAGATTTAAAAATGTTTTAATAAATTTTGAGCATGGTTTTGAAAAAAAATTATAAAATTACACATTGGGAACCTTTTATGAATCTGGAAAGAGACACAGGTAGCCTTAGTGTGTGTTACACCATTTGGAGGTAACAATTTGTGATATCTATTGGCAGGACTCAATATCTTTTGGATCCAGTGTATGAATATTTAGGCTTCAAAGTTTCTAGTACATAATGTACCATAGTATATATCCCAATGTGAGGTGACTTTTCAATTATAATTTATTGTTATTTATCACATAATTGTTTTCATCGTGAATTGTTTCTCACGGGTTTTTAAATGAGTTTGTATCACATAGCTTCGTATGATAGGTTATTTCATGGATATGCATACCTATTGATGCATGGATATACTTTCATGATTTATCACTTCTACTTTTAATTTTTTTGGTTTGAAATATGAAATTATTTTAGGAAAATAAAGGATAAAATAGGAAAAGGATTTACAAATGGATTTATATTATGAAAATCCTTTGTAAAACTATTTTTTTAAGATATAATTATTAAATTCCTGATATTAAACCTTGTATAGAAATTTTCATGTTATCCTACTGGGATTTGGATCACACCCTACTTTTTACTCTGAGAATTTTTAGATGTCATTTTACAAGATTCAAGTAAATGGAAGAGTATATTGTAGTATGTGGGATTCTCTTATTATTTTTGTTGTTGTTTCTTTTGGTCCGGGTTGGTCAGGAAGTGACTATTGGTCACATGGGGATTTGATATACTTCTATATTTATCTTATTTTGTCTTGGATTGTATGTCCTTATGGTATCTCATCTTTTTCCACTTTGCACTTTGGTAGTCTGTATTTTTTCATATATTCAAGACTAGTTTCTGTTATTTTATTTTACCTATATTACATGATGGGTCGGTTCTAGTGGCCTGCCTAGTTTTCCCGTGTTGGTTTGTTATATATATTCTCTATAAAATTATTTTTTGGGAGAAAAATGTATAGTGAGATAATTGATGTGTACAAAAATGATTTTTTTAACCTTATAAAATTATATAAGGGTACTATATAATGATATAGGGTTTTAATTTTGATAATTTCATATAAGTCCCTTATCAAATGTTAAACTCTGTATAAAGCCCATTATAATAATAATATTATGGTTATTATTATTACATAGTGTGTTCTAATCCATACAATGTTAAATATAACTGTATTAAAATTTTAAATTAGCATTTATTTAATGATATTTAACCTTTATATCATTCTCATCATTGAACCCTTCTTAACTTGTCCACCTTCACCGGCATTAATTAAACCTCAAATAATAAATATTATTAATTTTAAAAATAAATAAATACATATTATATCCATGATCTTGTGAATAAATGTTTATTAAATATTTAACTCACACATAAATAGTTGTTGAATATATATTCAATCAATAAATTATGAGTAAATATTATTTTTTAATAAGAATAGTATTTATTTCAATTGATAAATATAAAAAATATTTAACTAAGATCTATGGAAACACTAAGTTTGTAACACCATAGGCTTCTTCATCAAGTTAATTAGTTAGGATCACCTAAATTCTAGTGTCAGTGCCTAGCAACACATTAAGGAACACATAGAGGAAGAATTAAATGTTTCAATAATAACATCCACATATGAACACTCACTTATATAATCTAATCTCTTCATCTTGATATCTCATCAAGAATATTTAACAATTCTTTCATAAAAATATATGCTTAATGTGTCATTATTTGACGATATAAACGAACCCATCAATACACCATGGCCATAGAATTTAGTTTAATAGTTTCATTCTAATAAAAGGTCCAAGATATAAACCTCCATAAAGATGGAAGGGATAAATCCCTTTTTAACTTATTCACTTATAACAAATCACTCGTGATGGATCCAATGTTCCCCACTTCCTAGTAAACATATGGCATCATATTTTTCATCATTGCATCTAATTACATGACTCATGATACATATTAACAATGATATATGATCATAGATAGAAATATCCAAGGACATTCAATAACTGGAATTCCTACTATTGGTTTTGTTCTTATAACCACCTCTCTTAGATATTACCAATTGTGAACTTCATGAGATAAAATCTCATCTGCTTATGATTACTCACACTTAATAGTCATCATACTATGTATATTATTAAAAAATGGTTTTTGATCATGGAACTATATTAAGGAATATTTCATAGAACTTCAAGGATCTTACCATTTTTAGGTATTGTTATGTCCTTTTTCAATGAGATAGATATCCCTAGGATATTATCAAATTAAATTAATATATAATAATAATTAATATGTGATAAGTAATATATTAAAATTAAAATCCATGAATATAAATTCAATATAAAGTAAAATATAGTTAGTTTTAGGTAACAAACTCCAACATACTCTCACTTATACGAAATCTAACTACTAATGACTTTGAGACCCATAGCTCTCACGTGATTTTCATACTTTTAATCAAAAGGGGGTTTACTTTAGGGGTTTTTCACATTATCTTCCAAATAAATTCTACTCACTATGACCTCATATATTTGAGAAAAATACCTTAAGAGATGATAATTTTGAAGTATGTTATTTTTCCACTAAAGTGACCTTGGGTCCATCGAAAGAGCCATTGTTATAGCAGTACCACAATATAGTGTGATTGGATCTTTACTATTAGGCATGGAATCAACATCCTAAATAAAGTTTCATATATAAACTTCTTAATTGGATATATCAGAGTAGAATAAATATATATATATACCCTAATGATTATCTCTTAAAATCCTTTATAAACCAAGATCATGTCGTTTGTAAACCTTATATAATTAAGGAAAATATTGGATTCCAACCAATGGTGGTCTCACAAATCCACTTGATATTATCCTACTACACTTAAGATATAAGAAAAAACTAGACTGGTTCACAGTATGGTATATATGACTGACACAATCAATGAATCATATCAAATCCTTATTATTATCTACCTCTCCTTATGTGTTTGAGGATGCATTTTATTAGTGAGATGATTTTTATTTGACATAAGTAATAATACCCTCTTAGATTGTTTCATACTAAATCTCTTTAGTATCTTGTCAATATATATACCTTGAATTATCCCAAGAATCCTCTTGGATATATCATGGTGTATCTTAATTCAAATAATGTATTATTCTTCACCAATGTCTTTTGTGGAGAAAAATGTGTTTAACCAAGTCTTAATGGACTATAAGACTTCTCACTCAATCCAAATACGCAGTATTTCATCAATATACACTATCAAAAAAACAACTGCACTCCCACTAAATTTCTTATAGATACAGGGATCATTTTCATTCATTATTAATAAAAAATTATGTCATAGATTTGTAAAAATGAATGTTTCATGACCTATATATCTTCTTTAATCAATAAATGTATCTCTACAACTTACATACCTTGTTGGAATTCTTTGGTGTCATAAATCACTATGGTTAAATCATATAGACATCTTCATGATGGTTCCCATTAAGTAATTATTTTTTGAAATCTAGTTCTCAAACCCTGTATTCATGGCAACCCATAATGAAAAATAAAATACATATGGATTTGATAATTGAAACTGGTGAATATTTTTCAATATAGTCTATGCCTCGACATTACATAAATGCTTTGGAAACTAGTCTAACCTTATAGGTATTTAATTTTCCATCCATATCTATTTTATTATTGAATACCCATTTGTAACCAATAATATTTATATACACTATGAGATCTACCAAATTCCATAAATGGTTGAGTTACATGGATTTCATTTCATTATTCATGGATTCTTTCCATCAAATGGCCTCTACACCACCCACTACCTCTTTGTAGGTCATGGGATCATTATTATTTACTAATAATGAGTCACCACACTAAGTGACTAGAAAACCATATTTTCAAGTTCTATAATATCCTTGATGATCATATAAAGAAATTGTCTCTATAACACCCTTTTCTATGGGGTTTTGTGGAATGTGTTCATGTATCAACTCTTTTGTATCTTGGTTTAAAAATTCATTGAATTAAATATCACTCCCAATATCTCATTTAGAGATGTGATGCCTCTCAAGGAACATGTAATGTCTTTCCACATTAACCTTTTTATTTTTTTTATTTTTATAATTTATAACCACTTGTTTCTTTGGGGTTTTCTATAAAGATACACTTTGTGCCTTAGGGTGCATGTTTGTTACTTAAAAATTCATTAACAAATACATCACATCACAACACATGTAATTTAGATGAAATGGATTTTCTTATACAAAAAATTCAATAAATAATTTCATCAAAAAAATTATTTATTACTTGGTATAGTATATACATTGTATTATATAATGTGCATCCCCAAAAGGATAATAGAAGAATTGCATGACTCATCATTGATCTCACGATGTCAAGAAATGTGAGGTTACTCCTATCACTTAAACCACCCCATTGTGGTTTATAAATAGGATTAATTTGAGATGAAATCAAAAACTCCAATAAATAATCAATAAATTAATAATTAATATATTCTCTACCAAGATCTGAGTAGAGTTTCTTAATCTTCATATGAAGATAATTCTATACTTCATTCTTGTATTCTTAGAATCTATAAAAATAATAAAACTTATACCACATTAATTTGATATATCTATATCTAATAAATTTATTAGTAAAAATTGTGAAGTATTAGTATCCACCTGTTGATTCAATAAAGAATGTTCTACACACATCAGTATGAAACAACTCAAGAAGCTCAGTGGCCCTTTTACCTTTTCTACTAAATGGTGCTTTAGTAATTTTTTCTTATAAACAAGGGTGGTATATACAAAATGGTTTTAGTTTGAAAGAATATAAATATCAATATTCCTATATTTTACCCAATTTATTTTCATTTACATTACCTAATAAGTGATTCTATGGTTGGGTGTGGTATGAGTCTTACTGACTAGATTCATTATTGATTTCTATAACTTGGTTCATGTAATGTGACACATAAAGACCATTATTAAGATGTGTTTTAACATAAAATATGCTATCTTTATAATATTAGGATATTTTATTTCCAAATTTGAAAATTAAACCATCCATATCAATATAAGATACAAAAATTATGATTTTAGTAATAGATGGAACATAATAATAGATTTTCAAAACTAATAAATTCCAATCAGTGATATGAGGTGGTAGCCTTAAATAATTACCATAGTGAGTTTAGTTTTATTGGAATCTCGTATATCCACCTCACCATATGAAAATATTCTGAATCTACTTGGTACCTATAATCAAATATACATGTGGGAACTAAAATATATTTCTAATATTCACTTTTTAAAAATATATTGCTTGTTATCGATAATAAATACACCTAAAGATTCCCCTTCCTTCCCATAGTGGAACTCTTTTTCCAATGGACTTTCTTTCCATATGTGAATTATATAACATCCTAATCTCTTTCATACCCCTTAATCTTTATTTTTATGGATGAGTTTTTTGAACAATCCTTAGACATACAATTATTCTTGATGTATTTTTCTTTTCCCTTACTCTTTTTCACTAAAAGAAAAGAATGATTTTCATTCTTCATGTCCTTATAAACTTGGAAAAGTAAGGTAAGGATATTTAGGAGAAATTGATCAATGTTTTTCATATTAATATTTAAAAAAATATATAGAAACTAAAATGGAGTGATGAAATAATGATATCAGTTTGAAATTCATCAGGTAACTTATACTAAAGAATCTCAAGTCACTCAATGTATCCACTTAGTTTGACTATGTAAGGACCAGTCATTACACCCTCTCTAATATTTCTTATAAAGATAACTTTGAAGATCTCAAATCACTACTTCATATCTCTCTATATTTATACAAATCATGAAGATTCTTGATTATGCTATATGAATCCTTGTGAAATTCCTAATAGGATTAGTGCATACACCTAAGAAGTGGAGTGAATCAGGTTTTTACAGTTTTTTTTACTAAATTAAAAACTCACTATGAAACTTTTAACCCATTTATAATTTAATATTTGTTTTTGTTTAGTGAATATGAACCAATTTTGTTTTTCCAAGAAACTATACCATATAAAATTCAAGTAAATCAAGTAAAGATTGCATGTATTATTTTTACAAGATTTGGATTAATGGTCTAATCCTTGTTATGTTTGGTTTTTCACCTCAATCACAGTTTATATACTATAATAAAATGTTAGCTATAATTTTTTGTTTTTTCCACACCTAAATTGAGTCTCATAGTGTATAAAAGTGTCTAATTCTCATAGGAATTTTTCTTCCAGAATCACACTGACTTATCTCAACAACTTATCACTACAATATCCCTATTCACCAGGAGTTTCATAGGTTCTATGGAGTCCCACAATATATATGAAAGTGTTTATTTGAATTACTTATTTGAATTAGATCACCTAGAAAACACAATATGCTTCTACACAAATTAAACTAGTCTCCTTCAACTCAGAAGAATCTTCTTTTAATTCTATAATATCTCAATGAATAACACCTATAACTCAGTCACCATTATATCTCATATTTATAGGCTTCTAAAGAACCATATCATCTATTTGTCTCACTTAATATTGGAGCTATTGTGATCTTCTATATCTATCAGGTCCCCACATACTGAAATTTTGACACCAATAAATGAAATCATTTTTAGTATGTTGGCCATGAACTCTATTATTTTTCTCATAACTTCAGCTCAAATGATCTCATAACATAATGATATTAAACTTATTATTCTTATTATTTAGATTCTATACCCATTGATCTTTTGCTTTAGCTCAGTATTTGATCTTCTAGGTTTTTCTTCTTTGATATTTTTTTCCATGTTCTTTAGTGTACACATTCTACCAGATTCTCAATCTTTGAACATTTTTTATCTCTATTTCTTTCTATTTCATTATATATATAGTTCATCATGAATAATATTTTATATATACGAAATATTGAATATACCATAAAATATTTTGGAACCCATGATACCCATTTAATTTATACACTTCATCTGTACGTGGGTAATACCAGTAGTGCCTTTGATTTTTCACTCTTTATTCTCTATCTCATTTTTATCATGAAAAATAAGATATTCTATTGTATCCCAATAGTATTACGAATCCACACCTCTATTTATAATTTTATTCATTATCACTAAAATAGATCAAACTCATCTTCATCATCCTATAGAAGTACACAAAAGTTCACATCTCCATAGACATTTTAGACTATTCTACAGCATCCTAAATATCTTGTTTATTGCTCAAAAAATATCTTCACTAAAATTAATGGATAACAATAACTATGAATGTATAATAAATCACATGGAATTTCATCTCATGTATCATCTCATTTTTTATTTCTGTATGAGAGATTCAGTGAAAAATAGTATAGGAATTAAAATAATCACCACATTTAGATAGCATCTCAGCTTTAAATAAACTTACATAATATTTATTCATCATGAATCACAAGAATATTTTTGATATTTAGAAATTTTTAGATCTGACCAATAATCTTCATATATATCTCCAACTTTAATCACTGAATGATTATTTTCAAATATTATATTTGAGAATCATAATATAAGGAACAATGTTCCTTCATCTCATTTTACCATCCAAAATTTATTAGAAAAATATTGGATCATGGATCTTATAAGAATCGTGATATCTAGATAAATTAGGAATGGTTCAGGCATCTTGATAAATAACTTTCCTCATTTATGGAATTTCTTCTATAAATCAATATTTAAGTGTTCCATAATTTCCTTCTTTCTTTAATCCTTTTCACCATGATTGGGGATCAAGTTTTTTTGATTTTTTAGATTGAATCACATACCATTTTGGGGGTTTTTTATGTTTGGATCATTTTGCAATAGGTTTATCATAATCTAAAAAAACTTGTTCTTCAGATAATGAAATATGAAATTCTTGAATTTTAGTCCATAAATTTCTCAATTTCTCACTAAGTGTTGAATGAAGATTAAATTTTAGTTTGACGACACATACACAAGAGCCTATTGAAAAATTAATAGTTTTCAATAACACACATTAAAATTATATTGACTCTTACACTGGTCAGATAGCAGTTCTATAAGGCTCGATAACACTTATAAATGTTGTATAATGAAACATACACACGTATTGGATGGCATATACATAGAACTTAATCAGTACATACACGTAGTTCTTTTCCTATAAAATTAAACATGCATAGAGTCTAGATGACACATACTATAGTCCCAATTGAAACATATGCAATCTAGACTATTTTATTTTTTTATAATTTCTTTAATAAACTATAGGACTATTTAAAATCAGCTCAGGCCATTATCAACCACACATAAAAACCTCAAATTGGCTTTGGGAATTTATAAAACTTCTTTAAACACCACAAATTCAATACCAATAACTTATGTAAACTATATACTTATATTTTAGTATTTCCATTATATATCACATAATGTTATTTTCATCTTATAACTCAAGCTTTATATACCTTAATCCATTAATAAACAATAGAAACATGTTGTGATGTATTCTATAAAACAATATCTATATTTTTACTCACTTAAAACATTGGTCTTTAATCTCCCCATGTTGTTATCTTTACTCTCAAGTATCCAATTTGTTGTAGATGTCACTGGTATGCTTTCATCAGTATCTATCATATTCTTCCATGAAGATCAACACATTTAATTGTCGTCTTTTCGGGACTACCCTTATAACCTTCCCTATGAGATGTTACAAATAATTAAACACTTCCATAATCCTTTTTAAACATAAAACCCCTTATTTAAGTTTATGTGAAATAAAATTCAAATTCATTCTTCTTTACCCATCATTCATGTGTAGTCTCTACAACAAATATTTATCACCCCATAAGTATGGTAAATGTCTTCTTTATTCATTGGGTGGATACTCAATCCATCACCCATAATTCTCTACATACATTGACTTTCACTTTTTAAATAGAAACAAATATAAAAATATCATCCCAAAATCCACAATGGAAATAAAATCTACCCCTTTGGATTTTATTTCAATACCAATTTAATGCCTTTAAGTAATGTTTCTCTACTCCCCCTTATTTAAAATTAATACAAAGTGTAAAAAAAATTCCCCTTAGTTTTAGTGTTCTCTCATAAAATTTAAATACCCACATCATCTCCCCATGATCTTCCATTATCCTTAGAGAAGGTAGGAAGCATAATTTTATTAAGTAAGTCATCTATATGTCTACTTGGGATAACTTGGTCTAAAAAATAAAAGAAATTACCAAACCTTAAAAGTTGTCCATACACATTTTTTAATGTGTTACCAACTCTTATTTTCTTCACATAGGGGTTTTATGAACATATTTTTTAAGAAATATAATAACCTACACTCAAATTCATGAAACAATTAAAATCATTCAATTTGAAGTTATTTTACTTACTATTTTTTATAAAATCACTCCCCCTTGATTTTATGAGATATATAAACTAAAGAAAGTTTGGAGAGTGAAAATCAAACCTCATAGTATAGAAATAGTTAGTTATATACATATTCCATATTCACTTAGAAATTATATATAGTTGGAAGCCTTGAATTATTTAGTTTCTCCACCTCAAGGGATGCATTCCATATTTCATAACCATGGTTAATTTATTCCAGAAATAAGATCAAAGAAGATATGATACCTATTGAAAACATAATACTAATTAGAAAATGAATACCAAATAAAACTTTATTCCACCATTATGGTCATCCTTCCTAGATATATAATAATCATAGATCTTAAAGACCCTTTATCTATAGTTTCCTCTTCAAATCACAATCACACAGGTGTAAGAATATGGTGGTTCATATTTATCACTTTAGTTGTAGTACTGGGGATAAGAATTTTTTCTCAACCCTAATTCATTTTTCTTTAAAGTTATGATATACCTAATCTTATTCATTATTGAATCCCCTTTAGATCTCCATATTTTTACTTCATTGTATAGTATAGACTTCTTCATGTTTTCAGCTTCCTTCATAGATAAAATTTCCTTCTTATCTTGAGCTAGAAAAGTAGTGTCACTCTTTGATGCTTGATCCAATTTCCAAGATTCTTCCAACTGATCCTAATATATGATTAATATATCATCAAAATCAGGTTCTTACTTACTTTTCTATGTGGGCGTCTTCTTTCTAATATTATATTTGGCACTTGGAATCAATGGTGATTTTCATTTCTCTTTGGATAACACTTTTTGACCAAGCAGCCAAGTCATGCACTTCTTAGGAGTATGCCCAAATAAGTTTCACCTTCCACACACCTCATTATTAGCACTCAATTTATTCATATTTATAAACCAATCAATCCCATCATCAGTGTTGTCCTCTGCCATACCAGTCTTTTTTCATATCTTGTATTAACTTCCTTTTTAGTTCAAGTTTTCTCTATTTTACTTTTGAATCTTCATAGAAATTTTTCAATAAACTATGATGTGTAATTTTATTCCAAAATATAAGTATATTATACTATTATGTGTGATATATTCCTTAACTTTCTTCTTGGAAGAACATTTTTCATCCATTTTTTCTAGTTGTTCCCCAAGGTAGACTTCTCTTCAACTCTTTACATATTGACCTAATTTTATGGCCTTATCTTAAAATTAGAATAGTAGTTATGGCTACATGTAATATATCATAATTTATCGTATGTGTGTCCATAAATGTTTAAATAATCATAGAAATTTTCTAGGGTTCAAAATTGTTTGTTGTTTGATATATTTCCTTTATTTTTGTGAGTTCTTCTCCATGGGATTATTTCCAACATTAGATCTACTTCCCCATAATCCTCACGTTATACCACTTTTATAAGTTAAAATATTATTCCAATAATCAATGGACATATTACCAAACCTCCAACAACACCAACAGTGGCACATAAATCTCCTTCTTTTATTTATTATCTCAAACTATCCAAATTGTTTTCCAAGTTGTTTTTGGGTTCTTTCACCACTAATTTGGTCTCTATTTGGAAACAAATATCATACTAAACTAGTTAAAATATAACCTTGGGTATATGGTAGGATTATCATATTTTTTCTTCACCCACATGTGTATATAATGTGATTTTTTCCATCATTTTTTGAGAAAGTAGATTCAGTGCATGCGCATCTTTTTCAGATGTTGGTAATATTATTCTATGTTTTTGAGGTGGATGTGTCACCAACACTTCTCAAACACTCTTTACCACTTGAATGATTACATTTTGAGGGAAAAATAATCTCTAATACTTGAGTGTAATTACTTTTCTTTTTAGATATTGAGAAAGTCCAGTATGAACTAATTCCAAATATTTTAGTTTTATCTCATGTCCTAGGAACTTTATATTGAGGTTAATCTTCTCATATTCCATTTATCTCAACCTAAATTCTTATTTAATATTCATATTTTGAGATTATTTCATTATTCTCCATAGTATCATCTTCTTCCTATAGATATGAATTTTCATTAAAAAGTTATTTGTTAAAACCAAGTATGTATGAAACAACTTCATCAGGGACAATCTTTATATAACCTTTGACATAGGAATAAAAGTCATTCACTATTTTTATCTCTTAATTCTCTTCATAGATTGAACTAGAGTTATCAAAAGGATTTATACCAAAAGGTTTACTAGATGAACACTTACCAATTTATTTATATTCAAGTAGTTCTTGATCCAATTCCTTATTTATGTTTTTCCATGCCTTATTTTCATATTTCATTTTCCTATTTTCCATAGTCTTGGTAGTGATTTCCATATAACTGCTAATTGGAATTTATTTTGATCCTTCCATCTATGGTTATTTAAATATATCAAATACTCACTTCAATAAGAAAAATGAGATTCAATGGGTCTATAAAAAAAGTCCCAATCTGAGGATAACATTTTCTTTAATACCAATTGAAATTCATTATAGTATTGATGTCGATGATTTATAGGGGAGTGAATCAACTATTGCCTAATTTTTACAAAATTCAAAACTCACTTGAAAACTTTTACCCCATTTGCAATTTAACCACTATTTGTTCTTAGTAAAAATGATTATATTTTAATTTAACTAAGAAACCAAAACATAGGAAATGAATTTAAAGAATTTAAAGAGTGTGTGTAGTATTTTTACAAGTTTCATCTCAAAGTATTAATCCTCACCATTATTGGTTACACTCCCAAATCATGGTTTTTATAATATAACAAAATAATGAATACAATGGTTGGTGTCTCCCACACCTACACTAAGTCTCATAGTGTATAAAATTCTCTTCTTCTCAAAGGAATTATTTTTATAGAATCACACTAGGCTTGCCTCAAAATATTCAAACTTTTTCATAGATTTTAATTTTGATATCTCTACATACCCTAAGTCTCATAGGTTATATAGAGTCCCACTATATATATGAAAGTGTTTCTTTGAATTCATTATTATAAGTAGATCACCAAGACAGCACGGTGTGATTATATACCAATAAAATTTATCTCTTTAAACTCAATATGAGATTCTTTGAATACCAGTAGATCTCCAAGAATAACACATACAACTTGGTTACCACTACAACTCATTTTCATAGGCTTCTAAAGAATCTTCTCATATGGAAATCTCACTCAATATATAATATCTTATTATATTATATATCTTGTATCTCCTCACTTATTGAAATCTCAACACTAATAACTAAAAAAAGAAAAGAAGGTTGTCCTGTCACTCTATTATTATTCTAAGAGCTTCATATCATGTGATATGATCTTAGAATGGTGGTCAGATTCTTATTATTATTTATCTTTGATACTCAATGGTCTTAATCTTAAGCTCAGAATCATATCCTCCAAGTTTTATTTCTTCTATATTTTCTTCCTTATTATTTTGTGTTCATAGGCTCCCATATTCTAAATCTTTGAAAAAATTTCTCTATCTCAATCCTTCTTTTTTCTTATATAAGTAGGTCATCGTTAATAATATTATCTATATATGAAATATATAATACCCTATAAAATATTTTGTTTCATGTGATCCTCATTTAATTTCTTCATATTATCCTTATGTGAGTGTTCCCATAATCTCTATATTCTTATTTCTTTCTTAACTATTTTATCCTAGAAAATACCTAGAGTTCCCTTTTTTCACTCTTAATTTTATTTCTAAATTTTATTAGTCAGTAGTAGATATTCTAGAGTATTCCAACATGCTTTATACTCTCCATAGTTCATTCTAATTTTCTCCATTCTCACTGAATTCTCAAACTCATCTTCCTCTAACTACAAAAGTAAACAACTGTTAACATAACCATAAATATTTCAGAAAATTTTTCTACAAGATAAAATTTCTCTTTAATCATCTCAAAATATATCCACAAAAATCCATAGCCAATATTTACCATGGTTTTATGATAAATAACACAACATTACATCTCTTAGCTCATCACATTCTTAATTTATTCTTGATAGATTTAGTAAAACTACTACAATCATTAAAATTATCTACACATTTGGATAATATCTCAACCTCTACTCATATTATTCAATATTTATTCATCTTGAATCACATCACTCTTTGTGATATTTGGAAAATTTTAGATCAACTCAAGCATCTTTGTATTTTTCTTTAACTTTATTCTCCAAATAATTATTTTCAAATATTCTATTTGAAAATAATTATATATGTAATACTGATCCTTCATCTCATTTTCTCATCCAGTCTTTCTTAGAAAAATATTAGATCATGGATTTTATTAGAATTGTGATATGTAGATTAATTAGGATTTTATTAAGTATCTTTATATTTTAATTTATTTATATTCTATAATTTATTCACTAAAAAAATATTTAAGTGTAACAAAATTTCTTTCTTTATTTAATAATTTTCACCAAGATTGAGGATTGGGTTCTTTTGATTTGCAGAATTTCATCACACATCCATCTTGGTGTTTTGATGTTTTAATAATTGAGTAACAGCTTTAGCATCATCCCAAATAAGCTTCTTCTTTGGATAATAAAATCTATAATTCTATAATTTTGGTCAATATATTCTTAAATTTTTTACTAACTGTCAAATGATACTTACACTGTAGTCTGATGATACATACACATAGGCCTATTGACACATACATAGTATTCAATGTCCCATATGTAGCTTCCATTGACACATAAGTGGGTTAGATGGAACATGTGTAGGGATCAATAACACTAAAAAGGTTATGGAATGACACATACATGGTTCATGGTTGATACATATGTAGATTTTGATTGACACATATACAAGGTGATTTTCCTATAGAATGGAACTTATACAGAGTCCAGTTTTCTAGAGTTGGTTCTCTAGAAACAACTACTTTGTAGATTGCCTATATATTCATGGATTTAGATATTGAAAAATTCCTTATCACGTATTGAATTTTATTATTCATAAAATAAATTTGATAATGTCTTAGAATATTTATTTCATTGAAAAAGGTCATATACAGTTCCGATTTATGATGAAGAACTTCATATGCAGTGGTAATATTCTTAAACTTAGATTTATGGTGAGATAACATTCTATGATGGAACACATTGTATGATTACTTTCAGGTATGGGTAGTGATAAGTGAATGATACTTCATCTCATGAGTTCTCACATAGTAATATCTAATATAGGAGATTATGATATGAGACCCTCTAGTATAAATTTCACATGTTTGTGTGTCATTATATATTCATATTTGTGACTGTGTGCAATTATCTTTAAATTTTATGATTACTATTAATGCATGTTATGACTAGCACACTTTGATGTATTTTTGTAAACCATGATGACATATGTACTCAGTAAAAATGGGTATGTTGGGTGCTTTTTGAATGATATGTTATTAAGGAATAAGTAGAGGAAGGATTTTTCACTTTCATTGTTTTGGAGGTAGATATCTCAACACTTAGATTTAAATAGAACCATCACATTAAATTAAATGACCATAGTGTAATAAGGAGTTTTTTTTAGATTGTCAAAGAAATACGTATCAAGTATATAGGTTGATGAAACAAGTGTGAAACTGGCTTGATGAGATATCAAGAAAAAGGTATTATATATCACACAGTGAGTGCCCATATGTGTTTTTTGTCATTGTGACATATCTTCTTCCTCAAGAGGTATCTTGACTCGTTACTAGATAGTAATCTCAGACTTTAGGCAAGCACACATAATGCCACTGAAGAATAATACTAGAGGGTTACACACAAATTTTTTCCATTGATCTTAGTTAAATATTATTTATATTTAAAGGTCGGAATAAATGTTATTCTCTAGACCATAAAGTGATATTTATTCAGTATTTATTAATTGAAAATATTAAATAAATATTTATTCGTAAGTTAATCGTTTTATTACATGAATAAATATTATATTTATTTATCTCAGGTTATTCACAAGGTAATAAATAATTATTTATTGATTAAAAATTAATTTATTTAATTATAAAAATATTAAAATAATTATTCCATTTACTTGATAGTGAATATAATATTTATTTATTTATTGAATGTATAATATTTATCTCTTATTTTTTATAATTTAATATATAAATATTTATTAATAAATATTTTTTAAAATTATAAAAATATTAAAAAAAATATTCTCCATACCGTGAATATAATATTTATGATATTTAAATATTTATTCTGCGATTCAATAAATCTCATAGAGAATGAGGAGTCCCAGTTATTGATTTGGTCATAAATATTTATTTAACAAATTATAAATAATATTTATCATCATATAGGCTAACACATGCCTTATTATTATTTTACATGGCATATGATTCATTATGGGTTTATCATATTATTACGGGTAATTGTACAATTAATTAATGTGAAACCCTAAACATGGGTTAATAAATAATGAATTGGGAGAATTAGGAGAGGTTGTTCATCGGACACAACATTTCTCTCAACATATTTCTCATTACCCACCTATCAATCCGGAAAGATCAAGACATGATCCTTCCAGTCTAAAGGGATCATGGTAGTGATGAAGGGGGTGATTCAAGATGATTATCCCCACTATGATAGCACATGGTGTACCATAAATGAAGTTACAAGATCAAAGGATCATAAGTAGATCATTAGGTAAGAGGATCTACTTTGGGACCTCTTCAATGCAATAAAAATACAATCAAACAGTGTTCAAATGATCAAAACCTACAATGAAGAAATAATTCAAGAATGGGTTATTTCTTCTTTCTATTAAATTAATTATAAATTAATGTTAAGAAGATCAACTCTCTTGGTTAAAGTGAAAAATAATTTCAATATTCTTCAAAAAAAGCATCCACTATGACGTTCATAACCAGATACATTATATATTATCTGTTGAATCTGATAAAAGATGAGCTGGATATAGAACCAATAGGCACTTCTTCTGCATCTATAACAATCAAGTGGTATCAAAGTGATCACATTCAATTTATAATTATCTATTTAGTATTGATCATTTATATGTTTAAAAGTTAGTTTAAATTTTAAGAAATTTATTCTTTTAATCGGGTTATAAAAATATCTTATTACCCACTTTAATTTTCACTCATATGACCCTGATCTGGATGATTTTTAATGAATAAGATCCAAAGAAACCATCCCGGGGTGTTGTAGATTCTGGATGGATAGTATAAGAGTACATGGTGTGTAACCTGAAGGTGCTTGTTGTGTATCCCAATACATTTTACTAGGATAAACAATGGTTTCCAAGGTTCATTATGTAATAATGACATGTCGATGCTTTAAATACATTCCACATTTTAACCAAGATAGGATGGCATGTGGAATGTAAGAATAAACTCCATATAAGTGGGTTACACATCATGTATTCCACATGTTTTCACAGTGGAAAACACATGATCAAATATGCATTTTGAATTAATTACACAATGTGTAAGGACTAAACACTATGTAAAAAAGGAGGTTACACGATATATACTAGTTATACACATTATGTGCCTCATAAATGTATGTGTAGTAATATATTCCTAGTCCCTATATGTGTATTTCACACATATTAATAGTAATATAAACATGTATAGTTAGATGTGCCCAACGTTTTTACATGAAAAATTAAAAATTTATTTATTTCACCACAAATACATAATTGTATATTATATTAATAATTTTTTTAAATTAGACACCCTATTATATGTTTTATATGATATTAAATTCTTAATTAATTTTAACATAAAATTCTAAAATGAATACCATGTATAGACGTAATACATAGACTACTTATAGTTCATTAAAATAAATACATTCTATATTAATTAACATGTGTTATATGTGTCATTTATTGACTCATACACACTATGTGATTATGTGACAAAACGTGTATGTAATATTCCACATGAGTAGAATGTATATGATCTCAATACTTGTTGAGTAATTTGAATAGGTTTTCACTGAGTTTCTTCAAAGTATAAGCTATTTAATTGTTTTATTAAGTTTTAAATAAAATTAATTTATTAATTTATTTAAAATAAAAATGGATGGATATATTCAGGATATATTGAATGGAGATTAATATAAAATGAATTAATTTATTGGTCACATAATTAACTTTATTAATTCATGCATGTTTTATTTTAATAAAAGAAAAAATCAAAAAGAGAAATAGCCAATTATATTAAATGTGTATTTGTTACATAAGTGTATGATCATGATTGTATACCAAGCCTTGTATTATTGCATGGGTTTTTATTATTATTATTAAATTAAAATGTTCGCCCATGATCCATCCCTCTTTCCTTATTATGTATACAGCTTGTGTGCCCATAGTTTCTTTTATGTAAATACCCCTATTGGATCCCATTGCATGCATGTGAATTAAAATAATTGTAAGGATATAGCTCCAAAGAACATGGAGGTTTTTTAATATATATCTGAGGTGAAACCAAACCTAAGAGATAGATAGTATATAGGTGGAATGCTGCAACTCAAGCCCAGACTGGCTCAAGGAGTTTTTTTTCACCTATTATAAATGTTTTTTTATATTCCTCTAAATAAAAAACTTCTATTAAAATCTAATAATAATTACATGATTTATTTATTTTATTTATGTATGATACATGATTTATTTTATGTATTCAAGACCAAGATCTCATAAATAAATAGATAAATATACAAAGATGGAATTAAATTAAAAGGACTATGCGTAAATATTTTATCATCACATGGTAATCACTTAATTAATATCTAATTAATATTAAAATGACATGTAAAAGGATAAAATAATAAAATTTACACATAACAAACAAAAACCCTCAATCAAATATTAATTGAGACTACACATTCCATTACTAGATTAATAATGCAACCATATAATGGAGTGTTTACATGGGCATATTCTAGACACTTGATTTTATTAGGGAGTTCTTGATAGGGTTTTGGGTCAACTTAACAAAACATGTTTTTAATTTAATGGAAAATGTTTATTGAATAAAAATTTGAAGTTAAGTGTTGAGGAAATCTAAGTCTGAATTTCAAGATTGGGGAGTCCACTCAATGGATTAAAGAGTTAAAATCTAGTAGTTGGAAATAATTTCTACCTAAAAACTTTCTTATGGTTTTTAGGGCCATATTCTGGATCATAATAAGGGAAATATGGATCATTAACACTATAATATCCATGTGATGGGGTATTCTGAGTTTAATGGTGAAAGGTATTTAGGTTTGATAAAATTGTGGGAGACTTAATAGAAAAAATAAACTACTATTTCTTTATCATTTTAGTAATCAAGTAAAGTACTATTATATCAATTTTAATTATTGTAAAATAAATGGAAACAAAAACAATGGAAACACTATAAACATTCCTTAAACTTAGGGCATGTAATCACAGGCACAAATTTCATGGAGTGGCGTATATTTTTTACACTAATTTGCTATCATAAATTGTGTACTATGTTTTGGAAACCCTATTCTTGATCTACTTCTTTAGTAAGTGTGTTATAGTAATAAGGATTTCTATATGAGATTAATATAGGGTGATTCTTATGTTTTTTTCTTCATACTATTAGTTATGTCCAGATAACTAATAATGAAACATAAGGACATCAATATTTACACAATGAATTCTCATCGCCTTTATATGAAAAGATAAAAGGTATGAATTTAGATAAATGAGATTGTCACTGAGCTTTATTAGGGTAAAATGGAATAATTATTAATATATAATGATCATCTATTCAAAATTCTAGAGTATATTGATAAGTTAACAAGGTTGGTCTTCTATTTTGATAATAAATTATCCATTAATCTCATATCATCATCCTTTCCACCAAGGTTATCCTTTTTTATACTAGACTGGATGAAATTATGAATAATTCCTTCAGGAATATTTTGACTCTACTTCACATGATAGATAAGGTTTTGATTGAACCAGTTTACTCATTCCTTATTAACTAAATTAAAATTTTGAAAATCCTATAACCATTTTAGATTCAATGGTGCCTTTTTGACATCCTTATAATAGACAAAAGATTAAAGAGGAATGAAATTAACATGAGGCTATTATCTTCTCATGTGATAAGAAAGTTCATTAAAATTATAATTATGCTAAATTGTAGAAAAATCAATCAAAATACTCTAATTCAAATATATTCATCATTAAATGTAATTTGTTTGAGATACTTCATGGGTATATTTTTTTCACATATATATATAACTAAAATATAATAGCTAAGTAAGTATAGAAGTATTAACAGAATTAAGGTTCATTCTCAAAGGAACTGAATAGGGGTGATTCCCAGATGAGTTGAGAGAAATTCACAACTTCTAGTTTTCATTGTGTAATGATATGAGTTAAACTTTTTTTATTGAATATTACCAAAAAAAATATTAGTGACTATTTTAGAAATGAGGAATCATTATTTCATATTTGAAATATTTTTTATTATTGTATTTCACACTAGGATAATAGTTTATTAATCCTAGAATCATAAATACCCATCCAATAATAAATGATTAATATATATATATATATATATATATGACTTAATTACCTGATAGTGTAAAGATATTTCTTTTTCAAGAAAAATTAATTTTAGTTGAATTGTTTATATATAGAAATGGTGTTTCAATATCAATTGAGAAAATTACTAGTTATAATAACAAACTACTTAGAGTGTTTTAGACAAATAAACCTTTAGAAATAAAGGTATGTCATAAATTTTTTAGAGTTAGTTCAAAAAGTCCATGTGAATTATTCTAAATATAAAGGTAAATATATATACTCCATGATATTCCTTTAATAATTTTCAAAAATACTCTAAAAATTAAATGAGTGAACTTAGAAATGATAGAGGATCCTCTAAGTATGATTTTTAGAGAACATATTATCCAAGTAATAATTGATCATATACATGTAGATTATATTGTATATATAAACTCAAACTTCCTCATATACGTCAATATAGTAATGGTAGTCAAGGAAATATCAATGAGGAATCTTATATATTTTAAATATTCCATAATTTCTTCTAATACAAGTTTTTATAATAGCATTGTAACAAATAACCATATACTAACTATATTGAATAATGGATATCAAATAAATTATGATATGATAAGAATATATTAGGTTGAAACCTCATATGTATATTGAAAACTATTTGTTAAAAGTTGGTTTTTATCTATAATTGAATATCAAACACTCATTGAATCTCATTTAATAATCATATTTATAATAAATATGTTAACCTCTAGTCAATACCATACAATTTTCAATAAGGGAAAGTTATCTCTTTAAATATAGTGGGATAAGTCTTAAATTCTATGGTTTAAGGATCTAGATGAACATGTGTTAGAATAAGAATGGTGTACTTCACTAATCTCAATGAGGGAGCAATTCAAGAGACATATGCTTTGTAGAAATTCGTAACCAAATAGGTGGTTTATGTTAACCATGGTGGGCGATGCATATATTATTATTTTAGAATAATGGTTCCAAAAAATAAGAACTAAATAAAAACATGCTAAGATTTAAAATTATGTATGAATTTAGTAAGGGATTCCATGTATCAAGATTTTGGGAATTTTTATTTTAGATGTTTTTACGAGCTGATACTGCTAGTGAGTATTCAAGAGAAATTGTACATGGAAGGTAAAATATGATACCAATAAAGCATGATTAATTATTGAAAGGATTAGTCTATAGAAAAACCTATCCACAAATCATCATGAATAAGAAATTTTTTAATTCTACTTGTTAGAGAATACTTTTATGATTATCATATTAGACTATTGATTGTTTAGGCCAAATTATTTAGAGGAAACCTTACAGAAGATATCCATATGATGTGACCAATAGGGGATCATGTGGTATATGTATATATGGAATAAATAGAAAATCTCAGTGAAATCAATAAATTCAAATAACATATATAGATTTAATGAATTCATTTATAGTTGAATTATGTATAGTGATTGTAAAGTATTTGTTTAAAAACAAATGATTTCTATCTGTATTTAATATGTTAGTGGGAGCGCTATGGTTTTTAAGAGAGGTATGTTGATACCATATAAAAAAGTTTTTTCTTGTCAATTTTTTTATACTAAGGAATGAATTTCTCCAAGGATGACTTAAATTAGAAACCATGTTCTTGGGAACATGGGTTTTCTAAATCTAGTCATAGTACATATATTCAAAAAGTATTAAAAAATAAAAATTGGGACAATTAAAGACTAAATCATTAGTGGTGTATAATATTTCCAATATAACATACTTAGGCATAGGAAAGGATTAATGAGATAAAAGAGTTTTACAAGATTAACTGTCGGTAATTTATCTCACATGTCATGATATGTACTGATATTTGATATTATTGATTCATGATACATAGTAGGTGAATATCAAATAGATCCAAAATAATTTCACTAATTTGTTGTTTGAACTATCTAATGGTACTTGAAAATTTAGAATTTAGATGAATACATGGTTTCTAAAGAACTGGGAATACTAGTGATCAAGGGAATTGCACACTTATCTTCATTTAGTTCAATTTGATCTAGTATCATAGTAAGGGTAAGGTAATGTGCAAGAAAAACTAATTATGGCCAGTGGTTTCCATATCTAAAATATCCAAGTACATTATGACTGCTCATACACCATAAGAAGTTGTTTAGAAACATCCTTTTACTATTTTGGGTTATAAAAAAATTAAGAGTTTTATCAATATTATGATAATATTTGACTATGGAATTAATCAAGATTTCAGGTTTCTAATAAGGGAACAAGATGTGGATACGCAGTAATGTCACTACTTGATATATTTTCTGAATTTAGTGATGTCACAGTAAGTATATTTTTCACACAGTCATGTGAATATACCTAAACTATCCATAGAAACATGGTAGGACTAGTAATTGTAGCCATACTCAGTAGAATCGTGTTTAACATGTGACAAATAACTAGTCATTAGTATTTGTCTCTAGTTCAAGTGGGAGTCTATTAGAGTTTGTTCCCTAGAACTAACTAATTTATTAGTTAGATTTTTTATATATTCATGCATTTGAATTTTAATAAATTCATTATCAGATATTTATTGTTCTTCTATGTAAATTTAATGTGATAATATCCTAGGATATCTTTTACATTAAAAAATGTCTCATTTAGTTCCCTAAATGATGAAAACCTTGATATGAAATGATTGTATTTTTAAAATTAGTTCTATTGTTGAATAACATTATATGATGGGAAACATACTATGTTGACTATCAGGTGTGGGAACTCATAATCAGATGAGACTTTATCTCATGAAGTTCACACTTGGTAATCTTCAATATATAAGATTATGAGGATAGACCCGACAGTTCAAATTCCACATATTTCAATGTCATTGTATATTCTTATATGTGATCATATCTAATGATATTTAGACCTTAATATTATTATTAATAAATTTAATGACTAGATCACCTCTATGTATTGACATAAACCATGATGACATATGTTCATGGAAAGGTTGGGTGTGTTGGGTGTGTCACGAATGATATGTTATTAATGAATAAGTCAAGGAATAATTTTCCCCTTCTATATTTATAGAAGTTTATATCTTGACACTTTGATTAAAATGGAACTTTCATAATAAATTTTATGGATATTTTATAACTAAGGTTTTATTTCATATAGTCAAAGAAATATGTGTGAATCATATAGGTTGATGAACCCCGTGTATAGCTTTCTTGATGTGATATCATAAAAAATGGATTATATTACATAGTGAGTGTTAATATTTGGTTTTTTTCATTATGATATATCTTATTCCTAGGTGGGTGTCTTGACCCATTACTAGATAGTAATCTTGAACTTTAGGTAATCCCACCTAATTCCGCTAAGGAAGGACCCTATAGGATCACACACAAAGTGTTTCCATTTAACTCAGTTAAATATTCTTTATATTTAATAGTTGGAATAAATATTATTCTCTGGACTAAGAAGTGATATTTATTCAATATTTTTTCATCTTAAATATTAAATAAATATTTATTCATAAGGTAATTGTTTGATTATATAGATAAAAATAATATTTATTTATCTCTTGTTATTTGTATGGTAATAAATAATCATTTATTAACTAATAATTAATTAATTTAATTATGAAAATATTAAAATAAATATTTCATTCTCAAGACTATGAATATGATATTTATTTATTTTTTTATTTTATAATATTTATCTCTTGTTATTTTAAGGTAATAAATAATTATTTTTTAATACATAATTTATTTAATTATGAAAATATAAAAATAAATATTTTTATTATCCAAACCGTGGATATAATATTTATGATATTTAAATATTTATTTAGGAATTTAATTAAATTCAAGGGAGATGATTGGACCCATTTATTGATCAAATTATAAATATTTATTTACCATATTGTAAATAATATTTATAATTTTTTGGGTTAGCGCATGTCATGGAATAAAATATTTTTATTATTATTTTACATGTAATGAGGTTTATTATGGGTTTAACATATTATTAAGGGTAATCATATAATTATTTAATGCAAAACACTAATTGTGGTTCTATCAATAGACAATTATGAAAATTATGATAGTTTGGTCATTGTGCGCAACATTTTTATCAACATATTATTCCTTCCCCTCCTCTCAAGATAGAGAGATCAAGAGGAGATCCTCCCATATCAAAGATATCCTAGTAACGATTAATGGAGTGATGCAAGAATATTGGTCCCTTAGTACGAGAACCCAGAGTAACATCGATGATGTTTATAGATTAATGAAGCATGTGTGTATTGCTAATATAGGGTATCTACTTTGGTTCCTCATCAATGCAACAAAAATACTATTGAACGATGTCCAGATGATTAATACTGACATTGAAGAAAGAACTCAAGACCAAGGTATTTATCTTTATTTTAAACTATTTATAAATTAACATGAAAAGGATCCTCTCTCTTTGTTCCAGTGAAAACATTTTTCAGTATTCTTTAAAATAATCATTGGTCATGATGTTAATAATCATGTATAATACATATTATCCCTTGAATATAATAAAATTTTATTTTTCCATTAGCCCAATAGGTGATTTCATGGTGTTTGGAACCATTATAGTTGACACATATGTCAGCCCCAATTGAAACATACATATTCCAAACTTTCCCATTTTTTTATAATTTCTTCAATAAACTATAGGACTAATAAAACTCAAGTCAATCCACTCTCAACCACTCATAAACATCAAAAATCATCTTTAAGAATTTATCAAACTTATTTGAACACTGGGTCTCTATTCATAATCACTTATACAATATATATACTCTTATTTGATTATTTCTATGATATTTCACTGCACTTAATTTCTAGATTTTAACTCAGCCTTTATAAACCTTCATCCAGTATTAAATCATAATAACATAGTAGGATGGATTCTCCAATAAAACATCCATCTATTTTCTTACTTAAAATATAGGTTTTCAATCTATTCATATAGATATCTTGACTCTTAAGTCTCTGATCTATTATATACTGCATTGGATCACTTCCATAAACACCTATCATGTCCTTACATAAATAAAATCACATTAAATCATATGCTTTTAGGATCTACCCTTAGAACATGCCCATCCATATGTTATTAAGAGACCATCACTTCCAACTTCCTTTTCTAATATAGTAACATCTATTCAAGTTCATATACATTTATAGTCAACTCCATTCTTCTTTACCCATCAGGCATGGGAAATCTCTACTTTATGTATTGGGTGGATACTCCAATATATTTCTCCACAAGTATGGGAATCACCTTCTTCATGCATTGGGTGGATACTTAATCCATCACCCATACTTCTCAATATATATTGACTTCCACTTTTTAAATTGATAAAAAAAACAATTATATCATCACACAATCCCCATGGTATCTTTATAATGTCCTCATGATCCTTTATTATTTCATATGACAAGGAAGATAGCATCAAACATTGGACATCCAGTGCATCATACAAGCCTTTTTCATAGATAGAGAGCACCTCATCACTCTCCTCATTACCAATAATATCAAGAATTATGGATTATATCACCAAATACTTTTTCTCATAGATAAATATATCATGTAAGAGTTTATACCATTCATGGTAGTTAATTCCAATAAAGAGATGGTATTTCTATAATATAGATCTTAAGGATATCATGGTAGATGAAAATTACATTTAACTACAGTAATATAAGAGTTAATTATTAATACTTTACCTGATTACCAAAATATTTAAGAAAAAATAATTTAATTATGTTATTATTCTCCCACTGTTTTATAAAGTCTCATTAGCACTCATTTTTTGGACTCATAATGTCTTATTAAATGGTAATTATTGTAGCTAGGATTCATATTTTCCTTATCATAACCCAATAAAGGTCATGATAAATTTTTATAAGGTATTTAGGTAAGAGATCTTTCCAACTATAAGATTGAAACTCCTAGATCTGTTGACTAGAATACCTATTCCTAAAATCCTGACATGGATTTCCTCAATACTTTCCACCAAGATACATCATGTCTAGAAAGGGATACCCCCCCCCCCTTAATTTCAACTTGGTTAAGTCAACCCAAAACCTTAATAACAATGTCCAAATAAAAGTAAGTTTCCTCATAAGGTCCAAACCAATACTTAGTTCTATGGTTTAATTCTTAATCAAGAAATGGAAGGATTATTCTAAATTAATATTTCAATTGAGGGTTTTTTAGTTTATTATGCTTATATTTTTCATTTTACCTTTTAACATACCTTGTTAATATAATTTGGTTTTTACATAATTAATTTAAAATGTATTGATAAAATATTTACACAAAATCTATTGGTTTTAATTCTATATTAAATTCTTGTTAATATATTTATATATAATATCATAATAAAGAATCTGTAAAACTAACCATATAATAGATAGAAATAAAATAAATAATGAATTGATCATGAGCTTTCTAGTGGTCGATTTATTGAGCCGACAATAAATCAACCTATAACCCTAAAATAAAAACTCTACGATCTGGGCTTAGCTCGAGTTACAGCATTCCACTAAAGACCTATGTATCATCATGATTAGTTTCAACTTAGATTGGGTTGTGAACTACTTACTCTCCTTTTAGATCCATCCTTTACATATGATTTAACTTGAACATGGGTGAGAGGAACTAATGGATTGGTTCAAGGGGGTTTACCTAAAGGTTACCATAGACCCACGGGTCCTTCATAATAAAGGGGAAGGGAAGACCCACATCCCATTATATTTAATTTAATAAACCTTTATTACATATAAAACAATTGAAATAATATGAAATTAAACATAAACCCAATCATTCATTCGTTTGGTATAATCTAATGACAGGTCAAATAAATTAAATGACTAAACATTTGTAAAATATATGGAATTTATTCCAATTTTCTCTTTTATTAAGATAAAAATGTTTGAATAAATATTATTAATTAATTTTTTTATCTTAATTATTATTTCCAATAATTTGTAGATATTCCCATCTTATTTAATTTAAAATAAACTAAATAAATAAATTTTATTTAAAATTACTAAAGTACACAGCGTGTACATGGAGGCAACATGGAATGTGCCTATCCCAAACTATGTTTTGTATTTATTGGTCATGTTTAGTTCAATCACATGGCATATAGTTTACACAACATGTCACATAGTTATACGACAGGTAAACACATGTGTACCCTATACAATGTGTACAACTTTAAATTATTGTGTAACATACATGGTGTTTATAACCACCATAGGGAATGTAGATCCAAATTTTATTCGGAATTAATTGAGAATGTAATATTATTTAAACCTTATCACATAATGTGTATGCCTGATACATGCCATATAGTTCAGTATAATGTTGCAATTAATATTCTTTCTATATAAATCAATTTTTTAGTGTATAGCCTGGATCATCATGTACTCCATGTAAATGGGTACATGTTACATTAAATGTACAAGAATTTTCATTCCATTTAAAATCTTCCACAATATACACCTTGAGAATCAATGTGTATTTTAGTTGTGGATATTTATGAGGTATATGGAATGTATTCCATTTACATGTCATTTGACCTCCAGGTTGTATGGATGTTAGTATCACATTGTAGGATCGAAATATAAAATGAGATGCTCAATATACAAGAGGGGGGGTGAATTGTATACTTTAAAAAATTCCTTTGGAACCTTTAAAGTTAGTTAAGAAACTATAGTTTCCTTAAGAAAAGGAGAGGGCTAAGTTTAACAAAGTTAAACTAAGTAAATTCACAACACCTCTAACACCGAACTGAACTTGGAAAGTGATTCCAAAAGTAGGTTCCGGAAATATGGTTCCGGAAATTGAAACTTAACAAAAGTTACAATATGAGATTCAACCTTAAAGCGTATAGAATCTAAATGAATCAGAGTAAGTAAGGAAGTATAAGAAAGTTATACTTTCCTTAAGATACAAATTACAGTGGAATAAAAACAAGTAGTAAAACTACTAGTAACAAGATAATAGTCTTTTAACCCAAAGTGAAGGGTATCCAACAACCTTGGATAAAGGTCCCTTGATTTATACTTTCAAGCAAGTCTGTCTTACCCACACCAGGGTAAGCCCTCGATACGAAGATCGGAGTCTCTGTCTTGCTATCCCCGCAAGCCCTCAACTTCAAGGTAGTTGGCAACCTCTGTCTTTCTCAGCAAGAAAGCCCTCGATCTTTAAGGTAGTCGGCACCTCTGTCTTCCTATCCCCGGAAGCCCTCGAATGTAATCACTAACATTCGGAGTCGCACGAAGCTTTGAGAGTTAATAAGAGACTCTCTCTCTAGAAATCACTTCAACAGCATGTAAGCACTTTTTCAGCAATCAGCATCGAGCTCTTTCAAATGAGCTCCTATTTATAGGTAAGGTCGGATCCTCTCCAACGGTCATATTTTCCTTAAAGATCGGAGGGACCTGTACACGTGTCACTTAGACAACGGTTAGTTTATAACAAAATGGACGACATCGTTTTATAACAAAGTGAGTGTAACTGAATGTACAACATCATTTTAAACTCTAACATAAAGGTTCGGAATAGAAACTTCGGAGTGAAGGTTCGGAATGAATAAATTCAGAGTGTATAAAACAATGATAATCAGATTCTGTTTAATAGGTGAATTCGGAATGAGAATTCGGAATAGGAATTCGTCATCAGAAATCGTAATGAGAATTCATCATCAGAATTCGTAATGAGAATTCGTCATCAGAAATCGTAATGAGAATTCATCATCAGAATTCGTAATGAGACTTCATCATCAGAATTCGTAATGAGAATTCGTCATCAGAATTCGTAATGAGAATTCGTCATCAGAATTCGTAATGAGAATTCTTTATCAGAATTCGTAATGAGAATTCGGAATGAGATTTCTTCATTAGAATTCGTAATGGGAATTCTTCATTGGAATTCGTAATGAGAATTCTTCATTGGAATTCGTAAAGAGAATTCTTCATTGGAATTCGTAATGAGAATTTTTCTTCTGAATTCGTAACCTGAATCTGGAATAGAACTTAGTCAGAGTTCATATCCGGAATTCGGAATGAAACTTTCTTATAGTTCTTGTCCAGAATCCGAACCCTAAAACAGAATGCTTTATATCAAAGTTTCAATGATTCTGAGAAAATGAATCCGAAACTCATACTTAAGAAAAATATGGATGAAAATATGATAAGGATAATTTTTCTTATAAAAGCGATTTTCCTTAAGAAAGCAATTTTCCTTATAAAAGCAATTTTCCTTAAGAAAGCAATTTTCCTTAAAGATAAGGTGTTTGTGATTTTCAAAACAAGAAGGAATGGAAAAGTCATAAGGAAAACCTTATTGACTCAACAATCTCCCCCTTTTTGGAAAGCACAAACATCCTTACGAAAAAGCTATTCCAAGAAGAAAGAAACACATTAAAGCTTATCTCCCTTGGTTTAAGGATATAGATGAATACGACTAACTCCCCCTTAGGCTTTGAAACTCTAAGGATCGTATTCATATTTCCGGAGTGATGTTTCATAAGAAGGTATTCTTTAAGAAAAACTCCCCCTTAAACAAACTCTTATTAGAGTTCTTTTTCCTTGGGTATTTTTCTTTCTCCCCATTTGATAAACTCTTATTAGAGTTCCTCTTTTTCTTAAGGATCTTTTCCTTCTCCCCCTTTGTGATTTTCAAAAAGAATTAGAGGGAATGGAAAAACTTAACAAAGTACCTGAAAAATTAGTAATGACAACAATAGAAACAACAAGTACAACCTTCATTAAAATTGGAATCTCGACAACAAAGGAAAAAAAATACAACAAAAAGATCGGATTGGTTATTTCGGATCTTTCTCCTTCGACATTAGCCCCTTAAGAATCGTCTTGATCTTCTTTAAGTCTTTGTGATCTTCCTCTTCTTACTTCTCTAAGACGACTATTCTTGCTGACTGAGCTTCAATTATTTCTTCCTGAGCCTTCAACTTTTCTTCATGAGCTTTCATCTTCTCTTCCTGAGCCTTCATCCTTTCTTCAAACTCGATCCGATAATCCCTTTCAAATTTCCAACTTTGATTAACGGAATTGAGCTTTCCATTCAGATCTCTCACTTCCTGAATCCGAAAGTTCTTTTCCTCTGTCAATTTCTCTTCGAAGGATGCAGTCAGCTCATTAATCTTCTTGTCTTCGGTCTCAAAGGCATCCTTAACATTATCTTGAAACTCATCAAGCAACCTCATCTCTTCCACATTCTTCTTCGACCATCTTGTCATCCTCTTACAAGATCTTTTATGAGCTTCATAACCAACAAAGAATGTTCTGAACTGAGCTTCAATCTCAACACACTTATCCATAACCATCGATACGGAGTCGGTTTTCTGATTCAACGCATGTTGGAGCATCTGGCATCTAGAGCCAATACTAGAGAAGGTTGGAATGGTTCCTACCAACTTCTTTAAGGACTGAACAACAAAGTCATGCCCCAACGAGGATGACTCCGAATCCGAAACCTTGCTAGGAGAATTTTCTTCCTCAATAAGCTCCAACTTCCTCTTAGAAGAACTACCAGCTTCCTTCCTCTTTCTTACTACTGAGCTCGGAGTCTCGGTAAGAATTTTCTTTCCCTTATCTTTTTCCGAAATAGAATCATGTTCCGGAGTTTTCTTTTCACTGTCAGAAACTTGAACAACCAAATCTTCCTCATCAGCAACTTCTTGAACACCAACCTCTACATTTCCCATCTGAGAAATATCATGTAAAAGTTGTTCTTCTTCTCCATGATAGGCAACTTCTTCTTCTCCTTTCTCTTCTTCCATCGCAGGAGTAAGTAACTTCGAAGATTCAGCTTCTGAAGTCCGGAGTGATAAGTGTTCCGAAGGAGTTCCCTTGTACTCATCTACCTGTTTTAGCACATCTCCTGTCTCACCACTTCCTTCAGCAGCCTCTTCAACTTGTTCCACTTGTTCTACTTCCTCAGTATTTGTGGCAACAGCCTCTTCCGAAGCAACAAGATTTCTTCCTGGAGTCTCAGGTAGAGATTCCAGGGAAAAAGTTCTCAGAACTGGAATTGTTGCTGAAACCATTTCATTGAACTTCAACAACGCTTGGACTGCCTCAGCTTCTGACATTTTCTTCTTAAGCTTCTTTTCCTTAGCTTGTTTCTCAAGCTCATCAGCAGCTTTCTCCTTCAAAGCTTTAGCTTCCGCAGGGTCCAATCCGAACTGCGGATCCCCTTCTTTCCTCTTCTCTTTGTCAGCTCTCCACTTTTTAACAACCTCATCAGGATAGGTCTTCTTCTTCTTAGGCTTTGGCGGTGCGGAGTGGACTTCCTTAGACTTGGGATTTTCTCCTTGTTCTTCCACTTCTTTCAGCTTTCTCTTCCTTGCTGGCTTGGATGATTCTGGATCAGCAGATTTCGGAGCTACTTCTTCTTGTGGAGGTAGATCAATAAACTTCCCAGACTTCTTGTCAAAAGATATATTCATTCTTTTAAGCGTGCCATCACTAAGCAGCATGATCTTGCAAACTCTCGTCTTAGAACTGCAAGCTACCTTGAAAGACTCTAGGCACCGAACTATGAGCTTTGATAATATTGTTGGGTACATTACGATCTGAGCTCTCAGATTCCCCTTCTTCAAATTTTCAATATTAAGAAGAATATGCTTCATCAGGTTAAACTTCCTTAGATTTATCAGGTAATCTAAGATATATATCTCACTCTTCTTCAAGCTATCCTTATCACCTTTTCTCGGTACAATAAGCCCTTGCACCCATAACTCCAGAATCCGGAAGTTTGTAGATAGGCTTGCAATTTTCAGAGCCTTGTCATCATCCAATCCGAGAGTTTCTAAGGCTTTTTCCTTGTTGAAGCTACCCTTGGAGTCCGGTAATACGTGAGAAATAAATTCAGCTTCACCTTCATAAGATAACCCTATCAAGCTTGCAGCCTTGGTGTAAGAAAGCTTATATGTCTTGCCATACGATTTGAACGAAAATTTTTCTCTATTATCTTCCTCGAAGAAAGCAACTGACTCATAAAATTCAACAAGAAAATCTGAGTACACTTCATCTTGGTTGCCAGTTTTTGATACCGCAACATCTTCCCAGCCATTCAACTTGATATTCTTCGAAATGACAGAATCGTAGTTGCTGAAGAAAGTCGGATGAACTAACCTTTCTCTGTATACTAACCACTGAGATATAGGCTTGGTTGAAGACATTTCTTGAGATGCTAACTCTGCAGACATTCGGATCTGAAGTTCTCTGGGAAATTTGGAACGGAAAAGACTGAAGTTCGGAGCGAAGAAAACTGTGGTTCGGAACGGCCTTAAATCGGAGAGTCAGAGCTTCAGGACGCAAGAGCTTGAAATTGATGTGGGACAAGAAATTGGGTCCCCTTTATATAGGCAATGGGATGACCGTTCACCTTCCACGATTGATCTAACGGTTTAGAATGAACTGAGATCAAATCTGACGGTTGAGAGCTCGAATCCGATCTTTTTGAGGTTTTATTAAAACAAAGAATTAAGAAATCTAAAATCTGAAAACAAAATATAAGAAACTGCCAGCAAGTAAAATATGATTACGAATACTTCAGTAAGGAAATCATACCTTTCGTATTAGCTTAGGAAAGTTATTCGTAATGGGTAATATAAAGATGACTACGAAAAACTCGATACGAAAAAGTAAATACGAAAAACTCAATACGAAAAACTCAATACGAAAAACTCAATACGAAAAACTCAATATGAAAAACTCAATATGAAAAACTCAATATGAAAAACTCAATACGAAAAACTAAATACGAAAAACTAAATACAAAAAAGTAAATAAAATACTTGTTATGGAAGATTCAGTATGAAAGTTCCGTTATGAAAATACCAGTACGAAAGTTTTTCATTCCGGAAATTTTCAATACGAATACTTCCATTCCAGAAGTATTCTGTACGAAAATATCCATTCTGGAAAAGTTTCATTCCGGAAATTTTCATTCCGGAAATCTTCGTTCCGAAAAGTTTGAAAACAAATTTTGAAAAACTTTGTTAAACAAACAATCATATGTACTCCCCCTATGAAAAGGAGTTTATTACTGTAAGGAGATTTTTTCAACAGAAAGTTAATTAAGAAATATTACCTTACGGTTATCATTCCTAACTTCTGTTTAATATATTCAAATCTATCAGAAGGCAAAGATTTTGTGAATATATCATCAAGTTGATCTTGCGTTCCGATAAACTGAAGAATAATATCTCCTTTAAGTGTGTGATCCCTAAGAAAGTGATGCCTAATATCTATGTGTTTTGCACGGGAGTGATGTATAGGGTTTTTACTTAGGGCAATGGAACTTGTGTTATCACACAAAATTTGAGTTTTAGTAAAACTCAAGCCATAGTCTGTGAGTGTGTGTTGCATCCACAACACTTGTGCACAACAACTTCCAGTTGCAACATATTCAGCTTCAGCAGTGGAGAGTGCAACTGAATGTTGCTTCTTGCAGGACCAAGAAACTAATGAATCTCCTAATAAATGACAAGTTCCGGATGTACTCTTTCTATCCATTCTACATCCACCAAAGTCAGCATCGGAAAATCTTTTTATAACAAAATCATTTCCAGAAGTATAAAATAATCCTAGATCCATGGTTCCCTTAAGGTAGCGAAAAATTCTTTTTACTGCCTTTAGGTGAGATTCCTTAGGATTGGATTGATATCTTGCACATAAGCATACTGAAAACATTAAGTCTGGTCAACTAGCTATTAAGTAAAGTAAACTTCCAATCATACCTCTAAAAGATGTTTGATCTACTGGTTTCCCAGCTTCATCAAGATCTAAAGAGTTTGAGGTACCAATAGGAGTACTTATACTCTTAGTGTTGTCATAACCATACTTTTTAAGAAGATCTTTAATATAATTATGTTGAGATATGTAGGTTCCTTCTGGATTTTGAGAAATTTGAAAACCAAGGAAAAATGTTAACTCACCCATCATACTCATTTCAAACTCAGATTTCATTAGACTAGCAAAAGAGTCAGTCAAAGATTGCTGAGTTGAACCAAATATAATTTCATCAACATAAATTTGAACAATCAAAACATTTTTCTTATCTTTCTTTATAAAAAGGGTTGGATCTGCATTTCCCTTAACATAGTTATTTTGAAGCAAAAATCCAGTGAGTCTATCATACCATGCTCGTGGGGCTTGTTTAAGGCCATACAAAGCTTTGGTAAGTCTAAAAACATGATCAGGATGTTTTGTATCTTCAAAGCCAGGAGGTTGTTCAACAAAGACTTCCTCTTGAACATAACCGTTAAGAAAAGCACATTTCACATCCATTTGGAAAAGTTTGAAATTAAATAATGCTGCAAAGGCAAGTAGAATACGGATAGATTCAAGTCTAGCTACTGGAGCATAGGTTTCTTCATAGTCTATTCCTTCTTGCTGATTATAGCCTTTAGCAACAAGTCTAGCTTTATTTCTAACAATGATTCCATTTTCATCAAATTTATTTCTGAAAACCCATTTTACTCCAATAACAGAAGTTTCCTTAGGTCTTTCAACCAAGGTCCAGACTTTATTCCTTTCGAATTCATTTAGTTCATCTTGCATTGCTTTGATCCAATCATCATCACCTAAAGCTTCGTCAGTGTTTTTAGGTTCTAATTGGGAAAGAAATGATAGATGTTCTACTTCATTTCTTAAGGAACTTCTAGTCCTTACAGGTTGATTTACATTACCAATGATACTATCACTGGGATGATTCTTAAGAAACACCTGATTTGGGTTTTGTAAAACCTGTTCATCAACATAGGGTAGAAAGTCTTATGGGGTAAATGTTTCAGAAGTATCTTCTAGAACAATTTCCTTATCAGAAGGTTCTTCTATCAAAGGTTGATAATCAGTTTTTGAAAACACATCCGAAGATGTAAGTTGGGATGGTTTAAAAACAAAAGGATCTGACTCATCAAATTTTACATGTACTGTTTCCTCAACAGTACAAGTGTTTTTATTAAAAACTCTATAAGCCTTAGAGGTTGTGGAATATCCTAAGAAAATTCCTTCATCAGACTTTGGTGCGAATTTATGTAAGTTATCTTTAGTATTCAAAATGAATACTTTGCAACCAAAAACCTTGAAGTAGGAAAGTCTAGGTTTTCTACCATTCCATAACTCATAAGGAGTTTTATTAAGAAAAGGTCTAATCAAAACTCGATTTATAGTATAACAAGCAGTACTTACAGCTTCAGCCCAGAAATGTCTAGCAATAGAATATTCACTCAACATGGTTCTAGTTATCACTTGAAGAATTCTATTTCTTCTTTCAACTACAACATTCTGTTGAGGAGTTCTAGGTGCTGAAAAATTGTGAGTAATACCTTTCTTACTACAAAAAGTTTCAAAATCAGAATTTTGAAATTCTCCTCCATGATCACTATGAATAGTTTTCAATGGAAGGTTTTTCTCATTTTTAACTTGAGCTCTAAAACTTTTGAAATAATAAAAAGCTTCAGATTTCTTTGCTAGAAAATAGACCCAAGTAAATCTAGTGTAATCATCAACTAGAACAAACACATAGTATTTGCCTCCAATACTTCCAGTTTGTGTTGGACCAAAAAGATCCATGTGCACTAACTGTAATGCATCGGTTTTTGAGACTTCACCGATTGACTTAAAACTAGATTTATGTTGCTTGCCATATTGACAAGGATCACAAACTTTAGAAGAATCAAATCTAAGCTCCGGTAGATCCTTAATAAGTTTCTTCTTAGAGAGTTTACATAGGTTCCTAAGATTACAGTGTCCTAATCTTCTATGCCATAACCAAGAATGATCTTCCATTGCACTTAGGCAAGGTAAATCTTGGCTTCTTAGGTCTTCTAAGTTTAAGGTGTAAACATTCTCTTGCCTGTTGGCTGAGAGAATAAATTCTTCCTTGGAATTGTGTACTAAACATTTATCATTCCTAAAATTCACAAGGTAACCTTCATCACATAACTGAATTATGCTAATGAGGTTGTGCTTAAGACCTTTAACAAAAAGAACATTTGAAATCAAAGTTTTACCCAAAAGAACTATATTACCAATACCAACAATTTCTCCCTTAGCATTGTCTCCGAAAGTTACCTTTCCTCCTTTCGTTTTGATAATCTTTTCAAAAAAACTTTTGTTACCAGTCATGTGCCGGGAACATCCACTATCAATGTACCATATATTGTTGCTGGTACTTTCTTTATTTTCCTGAAATTAAGAACAAAGTTAGATTTTCGGAATCCAAACTTGCTTGGATCCGAGATTTCCAGACAATAAAATTTTTGGAACCCACATTTTCTTAGAAAAATAAGCTTTATGAAAACCTAAGGATTGGGTTTTGTTTAAGGAACAATTCTTTGCCCAGTGACCACCACATTGACATTTAGTACAAAATGGGGAACTTTGAGGAACAAAATAATTGTTACTGAAAACAGGTTTTGCATGGGTATAACCAAATCCGGATTTATTTCTTAAAGGTCGTATTTGAGAATACATCTTATCAAAATTTTCTTTACCATGGGTAAAGTTTGATAAACACTTCTTTAAGGAAAAAAATTCGGACTTGAATTTTACAACCAAGTTTTTATCCTCAAAATCATTAGTTTTAGAACTAGAGTTAGGCTCGAAAACATTTTTCTTAGAAATTACTTTTTCTAATTCTTTAGAAAGTTTATTCTTCTCAGAACTTACTTCCTCAAGATTTTTTGAAATATTTTCAAAATCAGTATTTTTCTTATCAAGATCTTTAGAAAGATCCGATATCTCTTTAGTAAGAATAGAATTCCTAGAATTTGCCTTGTCAAGTTTCTTGTTGAGTTTGGAATTCTCAATCTCAAGAAGTTCAGCAAATCTAGAGACTTCTTCATAAGTAGGTAAAGTATTTTCCTCATCAGAAGATGATTCTTCATCAGAAGAGTTATAATACTTATTATCATTAGGATTTAAGGAAACATTGGTCAATGATTCAGCATTTCGTACCTTAGCCATAAGACAATGATTACCAATAGGTAATCTGGCTATAAGACCAAGATTCTTCTGTCCTGAAGATTCATATTCAGAAGATTCATCTGAAGAGTCACCACCACTGGCACTCCAGGTGTCATTAGATTTCAGAACTTTCTTAGCTTTGGCTTTATAATATTTCTTCATGTTCCTGTCTGAATGTCTTTCCTTCCTTTCTTTCTTTTTGAGCATAGGGCAATCTGGTCTAATATGTCCAGCTCTTTTGCATTCATAACATGTTACTTATCCATCTTTCTTATCTTTCCTGTCCTTTTTATTATACTTGGATTGAAAGTTTCTCTGTCCAGCTATCTTGTTCATCCTTCGAGCAAGATTGGCTAATTCATTTTCTGAGACTTCACTCTCACTAGATTCGGATTGGAAAATAACTTTCTTAGACTTGGATCTGGTTACTCTTTCAGGAGTCTTAGCTTTCATCTGATTTGAATTTGTAGTAAAAGAAACAGTACCATTTCCATTCTTCTTCTTGATGTTGTCAGCATCTCTCTTCATTCTTGTTTCATGTTGTAGAAGAGTTCCAAAAAGCACATCAAGAGTAATTTGAGTGACCTTCCTGTTCTCATCTATAGCTGTTCTCTTGGATTCCCACTCATTGGGCATAATGTCAATTATCTTGTCCACAAGAGCTTCATCATCTAAACCTTTCTCTCCCATAGATTGTAGACTGTTGACGATAGTCATAAATCTTTGTTGAACTTTACAGATAGGTTCTCCATAAGGAAAATTGAAGCCATGATATTCAGCTCTAAGCATAGCTCTTCTAGTCTCAATCACCTTGGAAGTCCCAAAGTGTGTAACCTCTAACTTCTTCCATATACAATTAGCTGCTTCACAAGAAGAAATTTGGCTATATATATTTCTGGTCATTGAACATAGTAAAGTATTGCGTACCTTATAGTTGAGTTGATATTCTTGCTTCTCCTGGTTAGTAAAGGTTCTGACTTCCTTGTCAGGAATTTTATAATCACCAGTAAGCATGACAAAGTTGTCTACTCCAGTATTAATAACAAAAGTCTTCATACGATCTCTCCAGTATTCATAGTCATTACCATCGAAGATTGGTGGCCTTGTAGGATTCAGATTTTCAATCGATCCAACATTAATTCCTGTCATACTAAAAATAACTTTGCACACAAACTTGTTAGTAGCAAAGATTCGTAATAACAAAGTTCGGAATAAGAAAAGTTCGGAATGGATAAATCGGAATGACAAAGTTCGGAATGAAAAAGTGAGCAAGAAAAACTTGTATGTGAGTACAAGTATTTCAGTAACCTCCTCTGATACCAAATGTAAGAATGGTATAGAGTAAGAGGTTTCCAAGCTCTGATACCAATTGTAGGATCGAAATATAAAATGAGATTCTCAATATACAAGAGGGGGGGTGAATTGTATACTTTAAAAAATTCCTTTGGAACCTTTAAAGTTAGTTAAGAAACTATAGTTTCCTTAAGAAAAGGAAAGGGCTAAGTTTAACAAAGTTAAACTAAGTAAATTCACAACACCTCTAACACCGAACTGAACTTGGAAAGTGATTCCAAAAGTAGGTTCCGGAAATTGAAACTTAACAAAAGTTACAATATGAGATTCTACCTTAAAGCGTATAGAATCTAAATGAATCAGAGTAAGTAAGGAAGTATAAGAAAGTTATACTTTCCTTAAGATACAAATTACAGCGGAATAAAAACAAGTAGTAAAACTACCAGTAACAAGATAATAGTCTTTTAACCCAAAGTGAAGGGTATCCAACATCCTTGGATAAAGGTCCCTTGATTTATACTTTCAAGCAAGTCTGTCTTACCCACACCAGGGTAAGCCCTCGATACAAAGATCGGAGTCTTTGTCTTGCGATCCCCGCAAGCCCTCAACTTCAAGGTAGTTGGCAACCTCTGTCTTTCTCAGCAAGAAAGCCCTCGATCTTTAAGGTAATCGGCACCTCTGTCTTCCTATCCCCGGAAGCCCTCGAATGTAATCACTAACATTAAGAGTCGCACGAAGCTTTGAGAGTTAATAAGAGACTCTCTCTCTAGAAATCACTTCAATAGCATGTAAGCACTTTTTCAGCAATCAGCATCGAGCTCTTTCAAATGAGCTCCTATTTATAGGTAAGGTCGGATCCTCTCCAACGGTCATATTTTCCTTAAAGATAGGAGGGACTTGTACACGTGTCACTTAGACAACGGTTAGTTTATAACAAAATGGACGACATCGTTTTATAACAAAGTGAGTGTAACTGAATGTACGACATCGTTTTAAACTCTAACATAAGGGTTTGGAATAGAAACTTCGGAGTGAAGGTTCGGAATGAATAAATTCAGAGTGTATAAAACAATGATAATCAGATTCTGTTTAATAGGTGAATTCGGAATGAGAATTCGGAATAGGAATTCGTCATCAGAAATCGTAATGAGAATTCATCATCAGAATTCGTAATGAGAATTCGTCATCATAAATCGTAATGAGACTTCATCATCAGAATTCGTAATGAGACTTCATCATCAGAATTCGTAATGAGAATTCGTCATCAGAATTCGTAATGAGAATTCTTTATCAGAATTCGTAATGAGAATTCGGAATGAGATTTCTTCATTAGAATTCGTAATGGGAATTCTTCATTGGAATTCGTAATGAGAATTCTTCATTGGAATTCGTAATGAGAATTCTTCATTGGAATTCGTAATGAGAATTTTTCTTCTGAATTCGTAACCTGAATCTGGAATAGAACTTAGTTAGAGTTCATATCCGGAATTCGGAATGAAACTTCCTTATAGTTCTTGTCCAGAATCCGAACCCTAAAACAGAATGCTTTATATCAAAGTTTCAATGATTCCGAGAAAATGAATCCGAAACTCACACTTAAGAAAAATATGGATGAAAATATGATAAGGATAATTTTTCTTATAAAAGCGATTTTCCTTAAGAAAGCAATTTTCCTTATAAAAGCAATTTTCCTTAAGAAAGCAATTTTCCTTAAAGATAAGGTGTTTGGGATTTTCAAAACAAGAAGGAATGGAAAAGTCATAAGGAAAACCTTATTGACTCAACACACATGTCATGTAATAATACATGATGCATCTTTAACCATGTGTATTTCATGAATTTCACTGTGAAAACGTGTATAATAAATGGTTTGAACATCGGTTACACCCCATGTAATCTAAAAAATAGTGTACCTATCTGATCAGGTCAACATGCAGTGTAAACAATCACCACATATTGATTTCTGTTAAATGATCCATATATCCCATAGCTTTACCAAATGTAGTGAAACACATTACATAGAATGTGCTTTTTAGTTACATGACATGTAACTTTGTCGACTATCTATAAACCTTGGCACCTTTAGATGGTATATTTGATCATTCTTCAACTGCTCTTAACTTATTATTATTCATATAAAGGCGAATGAATATGTAATATCAATTTTGAAATAAAAAATAAATAAATTATTAATAAATATGACAGTAAATTAATAAATAATTCACTGGTGAATAGATAATTATAAAATTAATATAACCACTCTGTTACCACTTGAAATATTCAGACACAGAAGAAGCACTTATAGGGCCTTTGTCCAACTTGGATTTTTTTGGATTAAATAAATAAACTAAAATGTACATGAAAATAAATTTCATTAACAATGAATTAATTCTAATAATATTGATGTAAGATGTCAAAACCATGTGAGAGTATTTGTCACATAAATTTATAATTGATTTAAATTGAAGAATTACCCTAGTCTTGGAAATTATTTCTTTACAAAAGTTATTGGACATTCAAACCTTTTCTAGATTACTTCATTGTAGTTCCATGAGGATCCAATTGTAGAATACATTTAGGGTGATACACACATGTTCCTATGACTTCAAAACATAATTGAAAGTACTTCATGTGTTATCTTGGTGATAATAATCATCTAGAATCACTTGCCTTTGATTATAACACAATCCTTTTGGTTTGAAGGATAGATTATCATTCTTGAGAAGGTAGGAAAAGGTTATTGTATTATATTGGGCTTGAGAGATATTATCTAGAGTTTTCTTCAATGAAATAGAAATCTCTGGGAAGATAATCTTTTTGCACAAAAAATGATTTAGTTTACCCTATAAAATGATATAAGAGTATTATATATATCTAGGGTTTTAATATTGATAATTGTATACAAGGACATTATAAAATATTAAACTCTATATAAACCCCATGTAATATTATTATTATTATAAAATTTCATGTGTGAACCCGAGCATTGTTAAATATTATTTTATTAAATAAATTAATATTTATTTAGTGATATTTAACACTTATATCGTTCTTATCACCAGACCCTTTTTAGCTCATCTACCTTCCTTGTTATTTATCGAATCTCAAATAATAAATATTATTCATTCTATAAATAAATAAATACTATATTATATTCATGGTCTTACGTATAAATATATATTAAATATTCAACACACGCATAAATAATGACTAAATATATATACGATCAATAAATCCTGAATAAATATTATTTATTGATATGAATAATAATTATTCCAACTATTAAAATATAAATAAAATTCAATTTAGATCAATGTCAACACTAAGTGTGTAACCCTCTAGGATTCTTACATGGTGGCATTAGGCGGGTTCACCTAAAGTTCAATATTATTGTCTAGAAATGTGTAAAGGAACACATAGAGGAATAATTAAATTTCGCAATGAATAAAACCACATAAAAATATTGAGTTTATAATTTAATCTCTTTATCTTGATACCTCATATAGTTGGTTGCACACTCAGGTCATAAAAACATATACTTGATATGTCATTACATGACTTTTTGAAATGAAATTTTCAGTAAACCATGTCCATAGAATTTACTTGAATATTTCATTCTAATCAAAGGGTTGAGATATCAACTTTTATAAAGATGGAAGGCAAAAAATCTTTCTCAACATATTCCTTAAAAGAACATCACTCATGATGCACACAATGTACCTAACTTAATAGTGAACATATATCATCACGGTCTTCATTATAATATATAATAACATGACTCATGATATGTATTAAAAATAATATCAATTCTAAGGATAATTACACATGCTCATAGATAAAAATAATCACTTACACACAACATGCATAATTCCTACAAGAAGGTCTATTTTCATAACCTCCTCTGTTAGTGATTACTAGGTACAAACTTCATAAGATGAAGTCCCACATACTTATGTGTAATCACGCCTGATAATTAACATACTATGTGTCCTATCATATAATTATATCTAACTACATATATATATTTAGGAATATGTCCTAGAACGTCAAGGATCTCATCATATTAGGGAACTTCTATGTCCTTTCTCAATGAAATAGACATCCTTATGACATTATCACATTAAATTAGTTAATAACAATAATCAATATGTGATAAATAATATATTAATATTAAAGTCCATGAATATACAGTTAATATAAAGTAAAAAAATAGCATGTTATATGCCACTAACCCCAACACCCATTACATGGAAACTCTTATTATGTAGTGGAAGAGATTTTCTTAAGGGTTTTTAATTTTTGATCACTCTAGATTTTTGAAGGTGTTATCCTAGGGTCTAAAGCTAATAGAGAAGGGTTGTCTAAATTGTTAAGATCATATACTTTGGATTTTTTAGGATTGTTCCACCTGATAGGTAGTGGCGTGATATTGAGCAGTTTGAGGGTGTTAGTTTTGTTCTATATATTCTCAACAGTATATTTCTTGAAATATTAATGACAACACAGCCATGTTATTCACAACAGTAGGTGAAAACCTATTATAGTCCAAGATACAGAAAAATAATTCTTGTGGTTGATTGTGGAGAGGTTGAAGAGGAATTACCATATTATTGTAGATCCATGAGCTATAGAAATTGGATTCAGTGGATTTCTAGTAGGAAATAGCAGATAAGATGATGTAGATCCTAAAGACAATGTGTCCTAGAATCTCTTCAATGTCAATGTGGAATTCTATAAAGTTATATTTGTTTTATTTCAACATTAATGGGTTGTGTTAATATAACAACCATCTAGAATTCTCATTAAAGGTGGGGAATGAGGAGTGCCTGTCATATTTGACCTTGTTGAAAAACCATTTTCAGATGGATTTCAATGTTTAGTGAATTCATTCATCCCATATAGTAATATGATCCTCAGATAATAAAAGTTTTTAGGAGATGAGGCTTGAAAAGATCTGAATATATTATACACATGTTTCCATTAAGGTCTTACTTCGAGATGAGTTGGAGCTGGTAAATTTTATGATGAAGAAAGAAGGTCCCTTCCTAGGAATTTGTTTAATGAATTTTTTTAGAGTTAAAACATTTATAGAAAAAGTAAGTGTGCATAGAGGTGGGTTATTTTTTCATGGGGTTGTTTCATGAGATTCCTTTCTTAACATCTCAATTTATTTATTCTTTAACGATGAAAAGTTTTAAAGGTGGGGAAGATGCGGAAACCTAAATGTTTCCAAGTTGATACCTAATTTAAATTTGATATGTTAAGGTCCTATGACCACCACAGGGGTAAAAAAAAAAATTTAACATAAATTCAACCAAAGAAAAATAATTTATGGTTTCATTGATCTTGGGATTTTGTGTTTATCCCCAAGTTGAGTTTTGGTGAATTTTTTAGCAAGGTGAATTTTAAGAGATTTTTAATACTTATTAATAAAATATATATTTACCCCTTAAGGATGGATATAGATATATTAAAAATGATAGACCAGATGGAAATTATTGCATCATGAATGTGTCTGAATTAATGGATAACCTTATGGGAGATGTAACCTTCACTCGTATTATGGGACTTGAGACATCCAATCACTGGTGCGTTAATTAATGAGATTAATTAATATCTATTTAATTAATTTAGAGTTGGGAAACCTTAAAACTCATACTATAAATCCCCCTTATAATACATCTCTTGGTTTATCCACTTTCATCATTAGTACAACCCTATATTGAGAAATATGGAGAGAGGTTGGATCTTAGTGAAATCAATGGAAGATTGAGGGAGTGAAACCAGATCTATAGAGGTATTGAAGATCAGATAATGCAGTAATTTTTAATGAAACCATGGTGAATATGATAGATTAAAGTGGTGTTTTTTTTACATTATGTAGGTCTACTTATTATGGATTCATTCCTCATTCTTCATGATAATAGATTCATGGAAATCCAATGTCATTATGTTTTATTGTGGTTGAATTGTTATGGTTATTCTATTATCTCTTGTTATTTCAATCGTTCATCAAATTACATTCTTCTAAATATATAATATATTTGTAAAAATAATTTTTCATGATTCCATCCTTCAATTATCATCATGTTTTTTTAAATGGAATTTTTTTTTACCCATGTTTCTTATGGTGTATGCAACGTATGGAAATATGGGTGGTCTATATTCACACCAATCATCATTATTGTTACTTTTTACCCTCATGTGGGGTTGAGGATCATTTGTTAACTTTAAAAAATATAATGGTTGTACCCTAATCAATTGGGAATTGTGTATATTTATGTCGTGGGGTGGCGGATCTGGTCTAGACATCAATACAATAAGGAGGTAGTGGTAGTCACGGATCGACTGATAGTAGGGCTTAAAGTGGGAAGCTTGAAGGAATGGTATAATAAATGAGGTTTAAATCCGGATAGAGACCTTAGTATAGTGGTGTATGATATCTATTCAAGTGGTCAGCAGTGCGGGCGGCATCCCAATTAAAGAGTGATCATGATAGTGGTCATGGAATGGTGTGTGAAAGTATAGTGGTAGGGAGAAGCTATGTTTCAACCCCCAACAATCTGATCGACTGCAATCAGACTACTAACCATCTTCCACTTAGAAGGTGGTGTGATATGGGAAAGTGGTCCATCTTGGTCTCCTTGTAGGCTAGGTGGTGTGACCTGGACACACTGCCAAGTGGGCACCTGAGTAAGGTCAGGTCTTCCTGACCCAACCCGAGGAAGGAGGAGGACGTGCGTTGAGCATGGGAAACACATGCCTATACACTTACCAGGTATAAGGAACGATTTACCCCACTAGGGATCCCCCTAAAACAACCATTGTTTCATGTAGTGCACTCAAAGGGTTTCCACATGGCCCATTTTCACCTATTAGGGGTGTTTTCATGGTAATTTCATCGTGTGTCAGTTTCATGAAAATTAATAACCTAACCCTAATATATTTTCCCATATATTGTAGTGGAATTTTATATTTATTCATTCAATTCCATTTGTAAGGTAAGATATATAGTTTTAGTATTTATATTCATGGGGATGATGACAGAGAGAATCCAAGGGAATCAAAGCATTCTTAGGGTTGGTAGCCCATAACAGCATGTTTATGTTAGGGTATAGTTCCCCTGTATTTCACCCTAAGGTTTGGTACCACCCCCCCCCCTCCACCCATATATTTTTTTCTTATTGTGTACTACTCTGGTTATAGTTCCTCTATCTATGAAGTTAGGTACTCCCCCATTTTTGGTGTAATACTCTGGGTGTGGGAATTTCATTGGGTTTGGTTACCCACTTGATTGATACTTTCCCCTATGAGGCATGGATTTCCTACTACAACTTATGTGAGGTGATGTGGGTTTTCTCATATTCTGGGTGGTTATAGTATTTTGTTCTAGTACTCCCCTTTTAAAAATTTATCATTGGTCAAGGTGCGGCTTCCCATATGGGTTTCTAGAACAAAAAACATTGTATTGATAGTTGTAGATGATAGGGTGTATTACCCACTCAATTAATTTGAATAATTAATTGAGTATTCATTCATCCTTTATAGTGTCCATTTAAAATTTGTAATTTTGATAGGTTGATCATATCATATTCTTTAAGACATGTGACTCTTCACGCATCCCTTAGTTTCCTCAAGATGTAATGTACAATTGGGTTATATATTTCAAACTTTTAGGATGTTTTTTAACTCTAAGAATCCATAGTTTCTCATGAGATACAACCTTCATGGATTATATATTTTATGATTGGGATTATCTTTTTCCCTAAGACTTATTATGGTATAGCATATATGGGTCTTTCCTTGACTTACTTCTAGATACTTTTTATTATGGAGTTTTGTGTCGACTAGTTACATGTCTTTCCTTTTTCATTTCATGGTACCTTACTAATTTTGTTTATACTCACACCTATATAGGTTTTTTACCCACATTTATTGTGTTTGTGTAGAAATCATAGGGTTCATAGATGGTCTTGGTGGACATGGATATGATGTGTCTTTTTTAGAGTTTACTTCTGGAGAAATTTAGTCACACGTGGTAAAGCATGGTAGATCATGATAGTAGTGGTGACCATTATGTTTGGAGAATGATGTGGTAGTTTAAACAATGAGAAGGATATTTATAGAGTCTTGTATTTGTTAGATTAAGAATATGGTCATATGTTTTGTTCCTTTAGTATTTTTTTATGTGGCATTGTGCTTGTATTTTATGTCTTATTCATGTATTGTAAAAAAAATATTTAGTTATATATGTATATATATATGATGATGGTGTTTCTATTTATTATATTCATTGGATATATGTTTATATGTTATGATGATATAGGATAATTCCTCCCATATTTTAAGATATATATACTCAATGCTAGTAACTTTCCCCTAGCCAATTGGAGGCAAGCTTGGGGTGGAACACTCAGCTTATTATCATCCCAATGTGGCCCCTAGTGGGTTGATTTGTGTCAATATTGTAGAGGAAAAGATCTATATTTACCTTTTTATAACCCATATATAGGTCAATTCAATTTATTTGAAAGGTATTAAGGTAGGCCTTATCCTTACTTATTTCCTTAAGTCATAGTTCCTTGATATTTTGAGTGGAATCCCAAATCATGAATTCATATACTTAGATTTCTTTAACACATTCCTCTAAATTACACCAAAAAATATAGGGAAATAATTATTGATGCTAATTTGGTTTAAGTTGACCCAATACTTTTATTAAAACTTTCAAATAATTTAAATCGCCCTAATGAGGTTTAGACCAATGCTTTGAACTATATTTGTATTCTAACTCAACTAATGGAAAGCGTTTAATGAATTAATATTATTATATTGATGGATTTTTTATCTATGAATAAATATAAATATTCTATTCTTTAAATTACTCATAAATATTTATGTGTAACTTATATAAATATTTAACCATTTATAATAAAATAACTTATACATTATTATTTTATACTTTTATAAGATATCATATTTTATCTTTTATATACTTGTTAATTACTTTATGTATTGTAAGACCCCATATTGTATCCAAGTACTTTCCTCTTTAAATTTTTATTTTATTCCTTTTAAATTATCTAAAATATCCATGTACCTTGTTAAAATGGGGTTTTGGAGGTTCTCTGGGACTTGGGGGGAGGATAACGAGCAAGGACTAGTGCTGGAATGTGGTAGAGGGAATGATGCAGTGCCACAGGCTTTCTATTGGATAGAGAAGTGGACTGGTAAGTCTATAGGAATCCCATAATCTAGCTAGTGTAACCCTAATTGAATGGGATTCCTACTAGAATCTCACCATCCAAACAATGGTATTTCAAAGGGCGAATTAATTCTAGCTAGAATCACCAGCTTTCCAGTGGTGCAGATCTGGGATGGGAAAGTCAAGGGTTGATTCATATTTTTCTCTACCTAAAATCCCCATTTATTTTCTTAATCACCCTATTTTGACCCTAATTTGTGATTAATGATATTTAATTGTTCTCTATAGCTTCCTCAACTTCGCCTACTCTATTTTTTGATCACTTGACATTTGGTTTGATCTGAACATCTATAATCAGTAATTCATATCTAGAATTGATTAATTTTACTCTTTTCCTCCATAATTATTCTTATTATAGACCTTATATGGTGAATCTTTAACTATATTTAGGTATTAATTGTATTTATAATTGATTCAGATGATTAATCTTTGGAATTATTTTTCTTCACTTTTGAGGTAGGTGGTTAAAGGATTCTACCTTTGGTCTACTTCTAGTTTTTAGTATATACAACATGTATGATCACACTATAATTCCATGTGTGTGACCTCTTATAATAGGAATCCACTAATATTTCTTGAATTCTATTTCTTATACCTTCCACGAATCCCATCGTGTCCATAGAAAAATGAGACCCTGGACTTTCCCCCACCTAAGAGGTGTTCATATCCTTGAACTTGGTTGAAACTTGTAAAATATGAACCTAGTGACTTATAACTAAATTGGGAGATTGTCTTAAGGAATTAATTAACTTGTGAAATTTAATAGGACAAAATTTACATGTGAAATAATTATTGGGCATAATTAGTTTGTGAAATGGAATTTTCATTATTAATATGTGAATTGGAAAATTAGCATGTAAATGGAACATAGCATAAAGGAATATTGTCATGTAACTATAATTGGAATGATAATGTGAATTTAGCCTAAATTAACCAAAAATGACATACAGTTAACATGTTTCTCATGTTTGGTAATTTTTCATGTGTTGGATCTTTATTTTACTAAATTAATGGAATATATAATTGGCCTTGGCATGGGAATTCATATTGGATCTATTAGGAATTGATTATTTAACTAACCCTGGAATGGTAATCTTCTTTGGTTCTATTGTAAAATGGATATGTAATTAACATATAGCATGTGAATTCACCATGCATTTTATGGTTAATGATTATGTAATTAACCTCGAGAATGGGAATTAACCTTGGTTTTATTGTATATTATGCTATAATATGTGGTTATTGGTACTAGACCCATTTGTGGGTATGTACAGAGATATTTGGAATCATGAAATAGGAAGTATAGATAATCCCAAGTGTTAACTTGGAGCTCAAGGGTCAGTGATTTTATTTAAATATTTTGCATTTAATTTATAATTAATGTCTCACTTTATCATATTGTTGCATACATTATTACTCAGGATGGATTTATTTAGACACTATTAGTGCTGGTCTTCTAAGTTATAATCACACCTTATTTGAGCCATTATTGGATACCGAGGAAGACATCATGGATGCAAGTATAGATAAGGGAAAGGGGACCTATGCTTGATTGGTTGATTTTTTAGCTGGTTCTGGGGCATAGATATGGGACCGAGTATGGGGTTTGGGACTAGTTTTAGGAATATTTATTTTTGGATTATTTATTTTATTTGATTTATTATATGAAATTTATTATGACATTCATTATTAAATTTCAAGGTTTTATTTCATTGTATTGATTTGTATTTTTCCTTTTTATCATGTGGTGTTGAATTATATAGGTTTATTAATCTTATTTCCACTATGATTTTTATTCATTTGGAGAGGGTATAGTCTCCCCATTATATTTATTAGACCCATGCTTCTAGTTTGTAGCCTCTATCATATAAGGAGGTGTGATTGAGGCCTTGTGGGGAACCATCTTATTTCTCTAGATTCGGTTCATTATTACATAACATTGGCATGATACAAGGAATCATGTCCTGAAAGATTGATCAGTTTAGTAGACTTGAAAATACTAGATACATTAACAAGTTTTACATTACATCATTAAATAAAAACATTAAAAACATTTTGTTCCCTCTTGAACACACTTATATCCTTATCTTATCCCTATAGGTCAACCATAAAATACTTCTTCACATCCTGGGAAAAATAAAACATAGAAAGGGGTGATCTCTGATGCTCAATAAGGATAAAAATATAGTGGAAACTTCCATAAATGAGCATAAACATTTAAGGAAATGTATAATACAAAAACAAAAGTCTTTTAAAATTAAACTTCAGTATAATATGGTAAAGATAAAACCAAATAATTCCATTTACTTATTCACATGGATATTCTACTAGTTGAATAATCATATTCAATATTAATATCCACTTTCATAATGATGGAATGCAGAATTCCAGACTTCATAACCACAGTGTTCAAGGCCTTATGCCAAGACTACAAATAATATTTTGTTAAGTCCTTGTTCCAAGACACTATTTTGTCTCATTATACCTACTGATGCATTAAAGATCTATAGCGGGATCCACCCGTCACTTACTATGTCCAATGCATTCCTCATATGAAAAGTTGTAAACATAACATAAACATTCGTATTAAAACTAGCATACAAAATGTCAATACTTTATCCATAAACCTTGAATGGTGTAAAAACAACACATCCACATTAAAACATATCTCAAAACCTTTAATAAAATATGGAATATTCATATCATAATAAATCCACTTCAAACAAGTTTAAAATCCATCAAAGGATGTTGACATAGATTAAATCAGAACTTTTTGTAGATAAATATCTCTTTCTATTTTGAAATCATTTAAAAGTCATATAATTATAAAATAAAAAATTTATTTTGAAAATATTCTTATAATCTTGTATTGGATGCTTTGATGATGTTATAACAGTGGAAAATAGCTACACCCACCGTATAAGCTAAAAAGACATTCTTACCTGAATTTTGTCAAGAAGGTCATAAAGTACCTTGTTTGGAAAACGACGGAAAGATTCCTTTAAAAACATATATTTTCAAATAAGGGTATAAATGACTTTAAACCATAGTCTATTAAATAGTAAAAATGTTCAGAAATGCATTTTTAAGAAACATGGATGTGGATGATAAAGAGGTCCAAGTAGATACTTACGTAAAAACAACCTCGGATAATAAAGAGATTGTGAAATTAACCCTTAACTTGTACTTTTCCTTAGTCGATGGTATTTTAACCTCCTGTATAATAGTTAAAACATTGTTATTAAATTATACAAGAATAATATACATAAATATGATATCATATATTATCTTATAATATTGATTTGTTAACAATATTTTAGTAGTATCATCGTTTCGGGTGTTAAGTGATTTGTTTTCCTTTATATGTTTTGTTACATAAGTCATGTTTGTTAGGGATAGGATGTATTTGATTTATATCCAGAATTATATTAAGTTAATAAACAATATTTTTAATCATAAAATGAAAAATTATTCTTGAATGGTTACGATGGGGAAATGAATCTCATCGCATTCGTGGAGACGATAATCCATACGTACGCACGAGCGACAATATCATTATTTTGGTATTAAAATAGTATATAATTTTTGTTATATCATATATAAATAATCATTATCAATTTATATTTATTATTTACATCAATTATACTCATTATTATACCCATCCAAATAATGAAGTGTTTGAATAAAAAACTTCACCACAACGTGGAGACGGTAAGTCGTACATACACACGTATGGTGACTTTGTAATTTATAGGATGGATTGAATAACTAATATTGTTGTACGATTTTTATAATAAATTCATAGTATATAGAAGATACTGGAGTTATTATTTTATAATGGAAACAATAATGAAAGATTAAGTAGAAGAAGAAAAGAACTTGAAAGAGGTGATGAAATATTTACCTCTTCTTCAGGCTCTTCCTTTTGATTTCATCAAAAGGGCTCCTTAAGTTGGATTTATGAACAAATTAAGGCCTCTAGGATGAAATGAGGATATTTAGGAGGATATTTGGCCAGGTTTTGGCCGAGACAAATGGATTTGAAGTTGTGAATTTGAGAGAATGGGAAGTGGCCTTTTATAAGAGGGGTGAGGGGCGCCTTAGGAAAATATTGAAATATTATTTTATAATAAAATCAATTTCGGTTTATAATGGCTCTAAAATGCTTTATTTTGATTATAAAGTTGGTATAGGTCTAAAAACACTGAACCAATAGGTTTTAGACAGGTTTGTGTCACCATATTAACATTATCTTTTAGATTTAACTCCTAGTTAAATAGTTTGACATTTACCATGTCTCTTTGTATTTTTATATTATATGGTTAATAAATTTACTATAAACTACCAAGAGAACCCCAATAGGTTCATTAATGACATATATAATATTATTCAGTCCCTTTGGACGAACCTTATATTTTTATGAATATTATATCAACAAATAATATAGTATTTGTTTTAAAAACTCAATTATGTCAATTTTGACATTATTTAATAAATGATTTTTGTTAAAGTCCTAAAAATGTATTACTTATAAATAAATTCATATATTCAATCCTAACATGTCATATTGACCTAAAAAATTAGTTTAATTCATCAAAAGTTTCAATTTAAATTTGTTTATATATTTATAATATCAATTGTTTAATATTTCATCATTAAGATAATTACTGTGTCATCATTGTGTCATAAATAAATTAAATTATTTAATTTATAAAAATTATAAATAAAACATAATTATGTAGTAAATATTTTTATCTTTATAATGAATATTTATAGTCAAATTTATATTATTATAACCCTATATTAAAAATGGTTTAGTTATTAAACTTTGAATTTAACTCTTTTAACTCTTCTTTAAATATAATAATAATAAATGTCCTAATCTAATCCAAGTGGACCTAAAGGATAATATTTTATTAATAAGGTTGTTTTTGGTCGAATTAAACTTATCCAATAGAATTATTACATGTGTTAGGGTAATAATAATATCATTTTTACCCTTAATTACCAAATTTACTTTTAATTGTGGTAAATAAAAGTCAAAAGTTACTATTCAAAAAAAATATTTTCATCTTATTAAACCATATTTTACTTACTGATATTAACCATGTCTCTTGTATTTTTGAAATTCAACTCATAGAAGTGGTAAGATTAAGTTTTATGCGAATTTGTAAATGCTCCTAGGAGGTGGGTAAATGACGGTAAAAAGTTCAATAAAATTTTGTATATCTAATATTATTACAAAATGACTCCAATGAATTACATTGAAAATATATAGATATTATGTATCTATTTTGACCTAAAATAAATTTAAATAAAATAATTAATTATTTAAATAAAAAGTCGTCTTTAAACAATAACGCAGTGCATTTCACTATTCATCAAAAATTGAAAGTTTTCAGAAAAATACTAAAATTTCACCCTAAGCTAATTTCAATATTCCGAATCCAAAAATGAAGTCCATTTTGAGAGATAAAATTTATAAAATTTCAGAAAGTGGGTATTACTATTCATAACTGCTAGTTTTATTGGTCATGATGTGTTAAAATCTCCAAGTTGCATACAATGCAAGCTATTGCATTATTCAAAGGGAAACATGTCATGGAAGCTTGGGGTGTTACAATTAATGTTAACACAAATATCAGTTGAGGTTTGTTTCTTATGTTTTTTTTTGTGGATTTATTCCTCTATTCTTCATTCTTTCATCTTCGGCATTCATTTTGGCTGGTATTTCAACAAATACCCAATGATCAATCATTGTGCACCCATTTATTGTCACAACGTATTGATACTACAGATCTAGTTTTAGATTAAAGATGGTATTGAGCTATTATGGGGATGATAGTGGATCAAGTTTGGCTGTTAGGATTCTTGATTGTGGTTTCGGCATGTGATGGTGGAACGACTCGATGGTGAAGGTTTCCCAATTGATTAGGATGGTTGGAAATCAGATCTACAGTGATTATTGAGTTCAATTGAATTAGATCCATGGATTGTGGCAAGTTTCATGAAGGAAATCCATGTGGTAGTGGTGGAGGAGTAATATTTCTGAAGATCTTTAGATTCTAGAAAATTCCACACTATATAGTGTATAAAAAAATAACACACATTGTGTGTGGGTCCAAGGATACATTTTTGGGGTTCCATGTGAAGTTAAACATCACACATTGTGTAACACATGTCACACACCATGTGTACTTTACCTAATGGATTCAAGTGTATCTCAGAATATACACAGACATGGACATGGAAAGATACATGACACAGTTAGAGTACATGGGTTGAGTCGTGTACTCGAACATGTCCTAGTACACGGACACAACTTGGTACATAGACATGGCTAGGTGTACAAGGGCACAGAAATGGGAATAAGTCATAATACATGGGTAGACCCAATTTTTAAGGGACACATTGTATACTAATAATACACACCATGTAGTCCTTCAATTATGAATTGGAGACCTTTTTTCCTTAATGTGGACTAGTTTCTATAAGGGTTTGTTCCCTAGATCCATCCCTGTGAGGGTAAAGTATGGCATTATGTCTTGAATAAAGGATGGTGATCCTATTTAAGGGATTTGATTTAGATAGATTTGTAGGAATCTCTCATAGAGGATTGGATGAGAACCTCTATCATCTTTTTCCCTGTGTGGGGTTCTCAGAATTGGCATGACCAACTATACATGGGCGTCGATCCCCTACTTAGTAGTTTAATACATATTAGGTTAGTCAGTATTACTCCAAGGACCTAGGTGTGATCCCCAATTGTGTATCAGTATCTAAGGACTTCCAATGTGTACTTACTTATGGTGATACCCAAAAATCAAGACATCTTGGATGGATTCCATCAGTACTATCTGACTCGCAGAGTGAGTTCTCTCGGGTGAGTGTGGTTATGGACTCTCAAGTAAATTCTTAGGTTTCTAAGGAGGTTGTGACCATAACATGATACATAGTGTCAACTATGAGTATATTTTTATATTATATTATATGTATTATATTATTATTGACATATCTTGTGATGAGTTAACTACTCTTGATGCTTTATTCTTAGTGAATTTGGGGTGTCCTACTGGGTATTGTTATACTCACTCCTAAATGGTCTCTTTCTTCATGTGTCATGTCTTATATTGATGAGTGGATATTTCATGGGGTTATAAGTGGGTCAGGAGTATATGGAGCTTATATTTGGGATAGACATGTCATGGTTCATAATAGGAGTCACATTTGACTGTAATCCCCTCTTTCTATAAGGTTGGACTTATTTATAGTTTTACGTGGGATTACATTTAGCCCTTATTTCTTCCTAGTATTTTGTGTACTCTTATTATAGGATTTAGATGTATTCCTGTATTTTTTATTACCTATATTTTATATTTCCACATTTTATTTTCTTGGATATGTGTTTGTGCAAATAGGTACAATAGTCTAAGGCCTGTCATTTGAGTTTTATTCCTACTTGGTTCTAGTCTCCATCCCCTAGCCTATTAGAGGTGGGATTAGGGTAGTCACACTTAGCTTATGTCCATCTAAATAGTCCCTAGTGGGTTCGGTCATAAAATATTTGTATTAGAGATGGTGATCTATATTAAGACAACAGTTTAGAGTTTTATTTAGCTTTGATATTGGTTTGGGTTTTATGGAAAAGGTGTTATGTATTTCGAGTTCATCTTTCAGACCAGGGAATCCAGTTTTGGTGCAGAAGCCAATATATCCATTAAACAGGACTCTAATCACCTATCTTTTGACTCACTACACGTAGAAATTTGTTATAGAGAAAACATTAATACATGAATCGTGTTGGAATTTGTTGGGTTTCCATTCCCTTCTTGATTCATCTCCCTAGATATATTCATTGACCGTGGTAAATATTTTCTATTTTAGGATTCCTCCACTACAATTTCTAGCTAGGATTTAGTATCAATATCCTGAGGATGAACCCCTCCATGATGAGGCTTCAATAAAGGGACATGTTCAGGAGGTAGTGCTTCCATGTGGTTTTTATGTCATAACTCCACCCATCGAGCAACAAATGATACCTATAGTACCAGCGGATGAGGTATGCAGGATGAGCATGCTTTATGAGTTTATGCATAACAAAACCCTAAGGGTCAAGGGTGATCCATACCCATAGGAAGCTGAGGATTTCCTCGATGAAGTTACATGAATCTTTTTTCTATTTAGGACACCTATAAACTAGATGGAGGTCCTAGCGGTCATCCTTCTTCATGGATTCATAGGGAATTGATGGATCATAGTGGTACTTCCATACAATGAGGTGAATCTTTCATGGAAATAGTTTGAACTTCTCTTCAGGGAGGAGTAATCTCTAGCTATGATATGATCAGTGCTCATCTAAAATATTTTACAACTACAATAGGGTGGAATGGTTGTGGCTGAGTATTCATCTAGGTTTACCAACCTCTCACAATAATCAATGTATATGGTTTGGGGTCCATTTTTTTAGGTGAAAACCTTTTATTTAGGTACATGAAGATACATCTAGTTTAGTATGATAGTTATATGAATTCTTACTTATGTTGGGGTACTAGCTAATTTCTTGGTTATAGAGAGATTTCAGGCCAAACAAGCACCAGTAGTGGGTGCTAGTTGTGGTCACACAGAGGCTAAGACCTTGGTAGCATATATCCAATTATAGACATAGGGATCTATATATGCAAGAAATTTTAGGATTTTCTCTTAAGATCAAGGTTATATGATTAAATTCTCTCAGGATGGGTCAAGTCAGCCTAAGAAGAGGTGGTGATACTCTTGTGACAGTTGGGGACATCTCGCACGGGATTGTCTAACCTGTTGTATGGCTAATAGAGAGATAGTGGATGGTCTTCCTGGGTAGAGGCTGTGATAGGATCAAAGAGGTATATATGATGAAGAATGTGATATAGGGGTATAGAGAGGAGTTTAAGGTGGAATATAGTTTGACATATTTCCACCATCACCCCTAGGTGGTCCTCACTAAGCTCAGGGAGATGGTGGTCAGGGGCGAGGATGGCTGCAAGTCGTAGAGAACTATGATCCAAAGGCTCTAGAGATGATTATTAGTATTCTATATGTCTTATATACCTTTTTTTAGTTTTTATAGACATGGTTGTGAACCAATATTTTCTTAATACTTCCCTAGTGTGAGACCTAGAGGTTTCTGTTGAGCCCTTGGCTCAACAATTAAGCTTATAGACTTCTACTGGAGATGACTCAGCCATCACCCACTTTTTACGACAATGTGATATGATTCTAGGAGGAAAGAGTTTCTCATTGGATCTCCTAATGGAATCCTTGATTCCTTATAATTGTGGGATCACTGATACCAATTTTAATATCAGAATATGATATAGATGATCAATATACAAGAGGGAGGGTGAATTGTATCTTTTAAAAATTCCTTTGGAACTTTTAAAGTTTTTATAAGCCTTTCTATTGTTTAACAAAGTTAAACAAGGTAAATTCACAAAAACCTCTTGGTTCTACAAACTTTCTAGATTCTGGAAATGTGGTTATGGAAATGAAACTAGTTCTAAAAACTAACTAGATTCCGAAAATATGGTTCCAGAAATGAAACTTCACAAAAGTTCACAAGAAAAAAGATTATACCTTAAAGCGTATAGAATCTTACTTAATCAGAGTACAAGTACAAGAAAGTATAAGATAGTTATACTTTCCTTGTTAATCAAATGAAGTAGAAAACAAACTTGAAACAATCACAAAAAACAAGTATGAAATCTTTTAACCCAAAGAGTAGGGTGTCCAACAACCTTAGATAAAGGTCCCTTGATTTATACTTTCAAGATAGTCTGTCTTACCCACACCAGGGTAACCCCTCGATAAGAATATCAGTGTCTGTCTTACTATCCCTGCAAGCCCTCAAACTTCAAGGTAGTCGGCACCTCTATATTCTTATCCCTGGAAGCCCTATAACTTTAAGGTAGTCGGCACCTCTATCTTCCTATCCCCAGAAGCCCTCAAATATAAGCAACATTCTGAGTCACATGAAGCAATCTGAACAAGATATTTAGTAAGCATATGGCATGACAGTATCTCTCTCTAGAAATCACTTCAACAGCATGTAATCTCTGGAGTCATCAACTTTTTCCAAAGTTAGGTAAAAGTTTTGAGCTTGCTCAAATGAGGTCATATTTATAGGCTCATATCCAATGGTCGGCTCCCTCCTCCAACGGTCATATTTTTCCTTGAATCTCGGAGGGACATGTATACATGTCAGTCAAACAACAGTTAGTTAGAAATAGAATAAATGACATCATTTTAAAACTATAACAAAGGTAAGTAAAATATGGTTGCTCAATCAATTCTAATTTTCTAGAGTCTATGGAAAATAAAGTTCGGAGTCTAAAAAATATTCAGATTCTATATTGCATGAATATTCGGATTCTGTTTTCCAAAGAATTCAGAGTCAGAATTCTATAGACTTTGGAGTCTAAATTCTATGTAATTCAGAGTCTAAAATCTAAGGAATTCTGAACCTAAATTCTAAGGAATTCGGAGTCTAAATTCTAAGGAATTCAGAACCTTAATTATAAGGAATTCAGAACCTGAATTTTAAGGAATTCAAAATCTGAATTTCAGATAATTCAGAGTCATAATTTCAGAGAATTCGGAGTCTGGATTTCAGAGAATTCGGAGTCTGAATTTCAAAAAATTCGGAGCCTAAATTCGGATCCTAAAAACAGAATACTCTATATCTAAGTATTTATAGAATTCTGAGGTTTTATATGTGAAACCAAATTTTACACTTAAGAATTAAAAATAGTTAGATTTAGAGAAACTAAAATATGAACAATGAAAACAAGGTAAGGATAAATTTTCCTTGGGGAAGGAAAATTTCCCTTATTATGGAAAATAAAATTTTCCTTAAGATAGGTTGTTTGTGATTTTCAAAACATGAAGGAATGGAAAAGTTATAAGAAAACCTTGTTGACTCAATAATCTCCCGCTTTTTGGAAAGCACAAATATCCTTATGAGAAATAATATAAGGATATAGAAATTTTATTAGCTTGTAAATAAAAACTTATCTTCCTTTACTTACAGATCAAAGTGAATACTACTAATTCTCCCTTAGGATTTGAAATCTCTAAGGATCGAATTTTGAGTTTCCTGAATGAGATTTTTCATTTTCTTGCTTACAAAAATCTTCATGATGAAAAATCCCCCTTATATGAACTCCCCCTTACTTAGGGAAATTTATTCTTTACTTAGTATTATTTTTTACATTCCTTTCTCCCCCTTTGTGATTTTAAAAAATTAATAAAGGGAATGGAAAAGAAATTTGGTACCTGAAATATTAGTACTAAATAACCAAAAATATGAAGTGCAACATACATTTCACTATGATTCGAAAGAATTTGTACAGGAAGGAAATACAACAAAAAAATGGATTTGGAAAAGATTATCCTTCCTTATCCTATGGAATTAGATTCTTCACTATGGTGTTTAACTTCTTAAGCTCCTTGTGATCCTCTTCTGCATGCATGAGAAACTGATCCTGATCTTCTGTTTTCTTCTCTAAGGCTTTGATTTTCTCTTCCTTAGCCTTAAGATATTCTGCCTGAGCCTTTAGAACTTCTTCTTACTTAGCAATATTTTCTTTAATCTCAATTCTGAGATCCGTTTCCTTCTTCCAACTCTGAGTAACTGAATTTAGTTTCCCATTTAGATCCTTAACTTCTCACTTCTGAGAAGTCTATTCAAGAGTCAGATTTTCTTCAAAACTATTAGTGAGATCCTTGATCTTCACATCTTTGGTGTCAAAAGCATCCTTGACACTATCTTGAAATTCATCAAATATTCTCATCTCTTCTATTTTTTTCCTTGACCAACTTTTCATCTTCTTACAAGATCTTTTATGATCCTCATAGCTAATGAGAAAATTCTTGAATTATACCTTGAGTTTGACACACTTATTCATCACCATGGATACTGAATCTGATTATTGATTTAATGAATGATGAAGCATTTGGAATATTGAGTCTATACTGGGAAATATTGGAATAGTCCCAACAAGATTTTTCAAATACTGAACTACAAAGTCATGTCTAAGAGAGGATGATTATGAATCTGAGACTTTGGTTGGTGAGGATTCCTTTTCTAATTCAATGGCCTTCCTCTTCGATGAACCACCAACTTCTTTCTTCTTTACCATATCTTTTATAGGTGTATCCACAACCACCTATTTTCCCTTATCATCCAATGGAATGACTTCTTCTTGATTAGGAGATTCATGTTCACTATCTGATAGCTGAACAATTTTTTCTTCGTCAACTTCTTCCTTATCGGCTCTTGACTCAACATCCTCTTGGTGAAAGAAATATTTATAGATGCTTTCTTCCCCCAAAAAGTTTATTTACTTCATCTCCTCCCTTCTCTTCATCCTTCTCAGGAGTAGCAATCTTTGACGATTCGTCTTGAAAGGTTCGGAATGATAATTTCTCAGAAGGACTTTTTTTCTCATGATATTCCTCTACCTTCTTTAACACATCTTCAGTGTCACCAATGCCTTCTTATTCTTCTTCTTCTACTACTTCTTCTTAAACTACTTCTTCTTGATGTTTTTCCAGAATTACAAACTTTTTTCCTGGATTCTCAGGAAGTGATTATTGAAGAAACTACTCTGGTACCTGAACTTGTTTAGAAGATTTCTCGGTTGCCTTGAGAAGGGATTGGACTATCTCAGCTTCTCATATCTTCTTCTTCTACTTCTTCTCTTTCTATTGATTCTTAATATCTTCAACAACCTTTTCTATTAAAGCCTTTGCCTCAGCAGGATCCAAGCCAAAACTAGGCTACCCTGCTTTCTTGTTCTTCTTATCTTCTCACCACTTTGCATCCACTTCATCAGTCTACGTATTTTTCTTTTTAGACTTCGGTGGTGCTGACTTACTTTCCTTAGACACTGGGGTTTTTTCTTTCTCTTCTGTCTCCTTAGCTTTCCTCTTCTTTCCACCCTTCTTAGATGTCTCAACTACTTCATGTTTCTTTGTTATGGCTTCAACTTCCTTTTCTGATAGATCATAAAATTATGTAGATTGACTATTAAAGCAAATATTCATCCTCTTAAGAGTATCATCACTTATCAGCATCACCATAGAGTTCCTCATCTTGGAGCTGCTAGCAATCTTGAAGGACTGTAGACAAAGAACAATGATCTTTGAGAGAATGGATGGATACATGATAATTTGAGACATTAAATTTCTATTATTTATATTCTCAATCGTAACCAAGATATACTTTACCAGGTTAATCTTTCTGAGGTTCACCAAGAAATCCAATATATACAAATCAATCTTCTTTAGAGTATATTTATCTCATTTTCTCAGTATGACAAACCCTTGAACGCAAAATTCAAGAATCTGAAGGTTTGTAGATAGATGTACTATCATTGGAGTCTTCACCTCTGAAAGACCAAGGCAAGATAGAGATTTTTCCTTATCAAAGGAACCAGATACATCGGGTAGTTTGTGAGTATAAAACTCAGCTTCCCCTTCATAGGGAATACCAATCAAACTTGATGCCTCGCTATAAGAAAGAGAATATGTCTTCTCGTAATTCTTTAAAGAAAATTTATATCTTCCTCCTTCATTGAAAAGACTTACTATATCATAGAATTCAACTAGAAACTCAGGATACACCGGATCATGTGCTTTCGGTTTGGATATGAAAAAACTCTCCCATACATTCATCTTGATATTCTTAGAGATAATGGAATCATACTTAAAAAAGTAATTCTAATGAACCAACCTTTCTTTGTAAATTTTCCGTTTAGATATTTCCTTTACAGACGAAATTTCTTTTTGAGAAAAAGATTTAGCAGATATTCAGAACTGAGAAAACCTTTAAGATCTAGAATGGCTTTTAAAAATAGAGACAGAGCTTTAGCATGCGAAGGCTTGAGTTTTGATGTGGGAGTACCATCAGGTTTTCTTTATATAGGCAATCAAAGTGACGGTTCAACTTCCCTAATTGATCCAACGGTTGAAATATTTATTTAGAATATCTGATGGTTGAGATTATAACTAGAGAATAATTTTGATAGATTCCGATCTTTTGAGGTTTTTAAGAAGAACATTCGGAGTTAAGGAAAAGTGAATCCAAATATTTTAAAAATAAATGTAAATACCAACAAGGAAAAAAATTATTACTAAGACTTAGGAAGGGAAACATACCTTTCGGATTTCCAGGAAGATTATTCGTAATGCGGAAAATTTTTCTTGAATAACTTTAGATTCCGAAATTTTGATTATGAAAATTTTTTTGGGCTATGAAAATTTTGACTACAAAAAATCTGGTTCCAAAAATTTTGACTATGAAAAATTTGACTACGAAAATTTTAACTACGAAAATTTTAACTATGAAAATTTTAAATACGAAAATTTTGACTATGAAAATTTTGACTACGAAAATTTTGACTATGAAAATTTTGACTTTGAAAATTTTTATTTTAGCTAACAAGAAAATATACTCCCCCTTTGAAAAGAAGTTTGTTACTGTAAGGATATGGGTTTCAACAAGAATTTAATATGGAATATTACCTTACAGTTATCATTTATAACTTCAGTTAAATGTATTCAAATATATCATATGGTAAATATTTTGTGAAAATATCAACAAGTGATCTTGCATTTCGATAAATTGAAGAATGATATCTCTTTTTTGTGTGTGATCCCTAATAAATTGATGCCTAATATCTATGTGTTTTGTATGAGAGTGATGTGTAGGATTTTTACTTAATAAATAAAACATTTGAAATCAAAGTATTTCCAAGAAGAACAATGTTACCTATACGAATAATTTCTTTCTGAGCATTATCTCTGAAAGTTACTTTTCCTCCCTTCATCTTGATAATATTTTCAAAGAAGTTTTTGTTACCAGTCAAGTTCTGGGAACATATACTATCCATGTTCCATGTATTGTTGTTGGTATTATCTTTACTTTCTCAAAAATAAGAGTGTTAGACTTTCAGAACCCAAACATTCTTGGATCCGGAAACTCCAGAAAGCAAAATTTAAGAATCCATATTTTATTTGAAAAATAAGTTTTATGAAAACCTAAAGACTGAGTTTTGTTTAAAGAACAACTTTTTTCCCAATTCCTACCACACTGACACTTAGTGCAGAATGGAGGACTTTGAGGAACAAAATAATTGTTACTAAAAACCGGTTTTGAACTAGTATAACCAAAACCAGAATTATTCCTTAGAAGTCAAATTTGGGAATACATCTTATCAAAATTTTCCTTTCCCAGGGTAAAATTTGACAAACACTTCCTCAAGGAAAATATTTATGACTTCAGTCTAATAACTAAGTTTTTATCCTCAAAAACATTAGTTTTAGTACTATAGTCGGGCTCTAAAACTTTTTTCTTAGAAATTAATTTTTCTAGATCCATAGAAAGTTTATCCTTCTTAGAATTAACTTTTTCAATGGTTTTTGAAACATTTTCAAAATCATAATTTTTCTTATTAGTATCTTTATAAAGATCTTATATTTCCTTAATAAGAATAGTAATTTAAGAATTTTCCTTATCAAGATTTTTCTTAAATTTAGAATTTCCATTCTCAAGCAGCTTAGCAAACCTAGAAACTACATCATAAGTAGGTAAAGTATTATCTTCATTAGAAGAATATTCTTCATCAAAATATTCATAATATTTACTATCACTATAATAAGCCTTCAAGGATATATTAGTTATAGATTCAGCATTGTATACCTTAGCCATTAAAAAATTATTTTCAGTAGGTAACTTGGAAACTAAACCAAGATTCTTCTGATCAGAAGATTCATACTCTGAGGATTCATCAGAAGAGTCACCACTACTGGTACTCCATATGTCATTGGCTTTAAAAACTTTCTTAGGATTATTTTTGTAGTATTTCTTTCAATTATTCTCAGAATGATTTTCCTTTATATCTTTTCTATTAATCATAGGACAATATGGCCTTATATGCCTTGCTCTTTTCCATTCATAGCAAGTAACTTCTGAGTATTTCTTGTCATTTATTTTATTCTTCTTGTATCTAGATTGAATGTTCTTCTGTCCAACAATCTTGTTCATCCTTTGAGAAAGATTAGATAACTCGTTTTCTAAAGATTCACTTCCACTAGATTCGGATTTAATAAAAACCTTCTTAGATTTAGATCTTGTAACTCTCTCATGATTCTTGGATTTCATATGATTTAAAGTTGTTGTAAAAGAAACACTACCATTTCCATTATTCTTCTTAATATTGTCAGCATATCTCTTTATTCTAGTCTCATGTTGAAGAAGAGTTCCAAAAATCTCATTAAGAGAACTCGGAGTAACTTTTTTATTTTCATTTGTGGTTGTCCTATTAGATTCCCACTCATTAGGCATGATATCTATAATTTTGTCCACAAGTGCCTCATCATCTAAACCTTTATCACCCATAGATTGTAAATTGTTGACAATGGTCATGAATCTTTATTGTACCTTACATATGGGTTCTTCATAAGGAAAGCAGAAACCATTATATTCAGCTCTGAGCATAGCTCTTCTAGTTCCAATGAATTTGGAAGTTTCAAAGTGAGTTACATCAAGTTGCTTGCAAATACTATTTGCTGCTTCACAAGATGAAATTTGGCTATATATATTTCAAGTCATGGAACAAAGCAAAGTATTTTGTTCCTTAAAGTTTAGATGATATTCCACCTTTTCTATATTAGTAATGGTTCTAAGTTCCTTATCAGGAATCGTATAGTCTCATGTTAACATAATGTAGTTTTCAACACATATGTTTATCACAAAGGTCTTCATTCCATCTCTTTAGTATTCATAATCATTCCCATCAAATATTGGTGGTCTAGTAGGATTAAGATTTTCAATCGAACCAACATTCATTCCTTCCATCTAGAAGGAAATATCTTTCCACAAAAACTTTGTTAGTAATAAAATTTTTTAACCAGGGATAAAAATCCTAAGCAAGGAAAATATAGAACAATGAAAACTTGATCAAGAAAACTTATATGTGAATATAAGTATTTTAGAGACCTCCTCTAATACCAATTTTGGGATTGCTGATACTGATTGTAATATTGGAATATAATATAGATTCTCAATATACAAGAGGGGGGGTAAATTTTATCTTTTCATAATTCCTTTGGAACTTTAAATGTTAATACAAACCTTTCTATTGTTTAAAAAAGTTAAACAAGGTAAATTCACAAAACCTCTTGGTTCTACAAAATTTCTAGATTTTTGAAATGTGGATCTGGAAATTAAACTCGTTCTAAAAACTTACTAGATTCCGGAAATATGGTTCTGGAAATGAAACTTAACAAAAGTTCACAAGAAAAAAGATTCTACCTTAAAGCGTATAGAATCTTACTTAATCATGGTATAAGTATAAGAAAGTATTAGATAGTTATACTTTCCATACTAATCAAATGCATTAGAAAAAAAACTTGAAACAATCATAAGTAACAAGTGTAAAATATTTTAACCCAAAGACTATGGTATCCAACAACCTTGGATAAAGGTCCCTTGATTCATACTTTCAAGAAAGTCTGTCTTACCCACACCTGGGTAAGCCCTCGATAAGAAGATCGGAGTCTTTCTTGATATATCTGCAATCCCTCAAACTTCAAGGTAGTCGGAATCACTTTCTTCCTATCCCCATAAACCCTTGAACTTTAAGGTAGTTGGAACATCTATCTTCCTATCCTCGGAATCCCTCGAATTTACTCAGCAACATTCAGAGTCGCACGAAGCAATCTGAACAATATGTTTAGTACGCACAAGGCATGAGAGTATCTCTCTCTAGAAATCAATTCAGAAACATGTAATCTCTAAAGTCATCAAGTTTTCCCAAAGTCTGGTAAAAATTTTGACCTCTTTCAAATGAGATCATATTTGTAGGCTCATCTCCAACGGTCAGCTCTCCCCTCCAACGGTGATATTTTTCCTTGAATCTCAGAGGGACCTGTATACGTGTCACTCAAAAAATGATTAGTTAGAAATATAATACATGACATAATTTTAAAACTATAACAAAGGTAAGAAAAATATGGTTGCTCAACCAATTATAATTTTCCATAGTCTAAGGAAAATAAAGTTCGGAGTCTAAAAAATATTCGGATTCTATATTGTATGAATATTCAGATTCTACTTTTTCAAGGAATTTGGAGTCAGAATTATATAGACTTCGGAGTCTGAATTCTAAGGAATTAGAAACCTAAATTCTAAGGAATTCAAAGTCTGAATTCTAAGGAATTCGGAACCTGAATTCTAAGGAATTCGGAACCTGAATTCTGAGGAATTTGGAACCTAAATTCTAAGGAATTCATAACCTGATTTCTAAAGAATTCAGAGTCTGAATTTTGAGGAATTCAGAACTTGAATTCTAAGGAATTTGGAGTCTGAATTTCAGAAAATTCGGAGTCTGAATTTCAGAGAATTTGAAGTCTGAATTTCATATAATTATGAGTATGAATTTCAGAGAATTCAGAATCTGAATTTCAGAGAATTCAGAGTCTGATTTTCAGAGAATTCAGATTCTGAATTTCAGAGAATTAAGAGTTTGAATTCTAGATAATTCGGATCCTTAAAACAAAATACTCTATATCTAAGTATTTATAGAATTCTGAGGTTTTAAATGTGAAACCAAATTTTACACTTAGGAATTAAAAAGATTTATATTTAGAGAAACTAAAATATGAACAATGAAAAAAAGGTAATGATAAATTTTCCTTGGGGAAAGAAAATTTTTCTTATTAGGGTAAATAAAATTTTCCTTAAGATAGGGTGTTTGTGATTTTCAAAACATGAAGGAATGGAAAAGTCACAAAGAAACTTTATTGACTCAACAATAATTTCATACTAGGTATGGATTGGCTATACTTTATTCATGCACGTATTAACTATTTCAGACAGAGGATTTGGTGTGTTTGTTTTGATGGGATGATATTTTTCTTCATAGATGAGAAGGAGACCCAAGTAGAGTAGGATGGACTCATACATAGGAGTTTTCATCCAATTAATTCACATTAGGATAGAATGAATCTTGGATTAGTGGATGTTATGTGCTATTAGATTTCTATTTTTGTGGCTAAGTACGAGGACATATTTCTTGAGGAAGCGTTAGACTTACCTCCCCACTGAGAGATGGACTTATGAATTAACTTAAACCTAGGTATTTTACTGATATCTTCACCAGCATATCAAATGGATCCCATAGAGCTTCAAAATATGTGGGTGTAGTTGGAGGATTTGTAGAGGAATGGATTTTTGAGACCCAATGTTTCCCCTTGGGTAGCCCTAATGTTGTTCACCAAGAAGGTGGATGAGAGCTTTAGGTTATCCATAGATTATTGGAACCTAGACCAGGTGACCATGAAGAATAAGTATCCACTATCAAGGATTGATAGTCTCTTTTATTGGTTGAGAGGGGCATGATGGTTCTTCAAGATTAACCTCAGATTAGGCTATCACCATCTATGAGTACAGATTGAGGATATACTGAAGATAGCATTTCAATGTCACTACTGTCACTATGAGTACTTGGTGAATCCCTTCATCATGAATAATTCCATAGTATTTTTCTTGGGACTCATTATCCAAATCTTTCATACTTTATTAGAATGGTTTTTGGAGGTATTCATCAATGATATCCTATTATAATTGGCATCTAAGGAGGAGCATGTGAGAAACTTGATGATGGTTCTAGACACACTCAGATATCACCATATTTATGGGAGGCTCTTGAGGTGTCAGTTTTGGATTCAGGAGATCCACTTTGAGAGGACCAATTTGGGATATACCTAACACTGAGAGGGGGGTGAATCAGTGTTGGGAACTTTTTAAACCAATTCCAACTTTTATCCATGTACCTCTTGACCTGTTAGGATCTTGATTCTTTTATTCTCTTTTCCCTACCACGTGCAATAATAGAAAGATGTAAAAATATGCACACGATATTTTTACAAGGTTCACCACTCAATAAGAGTAGCTATGTCCTTACTATGCATGGATATGACCAGTGCATGGATTCTCCACTTTGATGTGATATGAAATTACAGTGGAGTGGCTAGGAAAAGAATCCTGTAGCCAATGTGAGTCCCTACACTTTAGAGGGGAGTGGGAAATAATCCTCTTCCCTGGACTGGTGATGACCTAGCCCAACTTGTAGTGTCTAGCTGGTTCTTTATACTGCCTATGGAGACAGTCTTCTTCCTTCTTCAAAAGGAAGGTTCTGCTCTTGGTCTTCTTTAATGTTATTCACTTGATTACTTGAAAATCAGTAGGCAAGAAATTCTTCCTTATTTCCTTCTCTTCTTTTCTAGTGCAACACCAACTACACTAGGCTTCTTCTTTCTTCTTCTTAGTGCAACAACCAACTTCACTGAATCTTCTTCTCTCTTCTTGGCTAGAATCACATATACCAATGTGATTATTCAGGTAGTGAAGATCGGTTCAGTTGGCATAATCTGAATTGAACTACCCTAAATAATTGTAGGCTTCAATTGGGCATACTCTGTTCTTCTTCTTCTTCTTCTCTTCTTTCTATGCAGAAAACATGTAATTTGCACACTCTTCTTCTTCTTCTGCTTCTCCAATGCAAAATCAGTTGCACTGAAACCTACTCTTATTCACACGTTCTCTTTCAATGTAAAACCATTTGCACCGATCTCTTCTTCTTCTTCTTTCTAGAATCACATGTTCTCTTTGTGATTTTAAAAACAATGAAGTCTAGATCAACTTAGCATCATCACAGTTAAACAGAAGCTACTAAGAACTTCTAGAACAACTCACAGCTTGCGAGCCAATCCTTACTTGCACGCCACCCTGCTTGTGTTCCTCCCTGCTTGCACACCTCCCTTATTTCAGGCCATCAAATACTTGTGCGCCACAATTGTTAACAACTCACAAATTGCGTGCCACTTCTACTTGCGTGCCATTCTACTTGTGCGACACTCTTCTTGGGCGCCACCTTCTTGCACGCCATAACTTGTGTGCCTCTATTGTGTGCAGTTCACAACTTGTGTGCTACTTTTGGCTTATACACAACAAACTTCTCAAAGAAACCTCCCTACTTGCGCGCCTCTGACAACTTGCATGCCACTTCTTCTTATGCTCCACTCTACTTGCGCGGTACCCTACTTGCGCGCCTTATAAATAACCCTTAGCTTGCACACCGCTTCAGCTTGTGTGCCACATCTACTACTTGCATGATCAGAGCTCAAATTTTCTCTTAAGTGTTGATCATTAAAAAATGAGGAGGCTAGTCATCTATTTATAGGCATTTTGGTGTCTTGCGCACCACATACACTTGCACGCCGCTCCAACACTAGCGCACCGCTCCAGCACTTGCGCGCAGTTTCAGCACTTGCACGCCGTTTCAGCACTTGCACGTTGCTCTAGCACTTGTGATTCACTCCATCACTTGCACATAATTCCAACACTAGTATGACACTTTCTTTCCTTTTTCATATTTTTATATGAGGATGTTTAAATATGTCTTGCGCACACCACACACTTGCTTGCCACATATACTTGCACGCCACACTTGCGCTCCAATCTTTAACTTGTGAACCACTTTATTTCCTTTGTCATATTTTGATAGGATGATCTTGAAATATGACTTGCGCGCTGTCACAACCCGTGCTTGGGGCCCATGTCGTGACTACCCCAAGCCCGCCTTCCATAGGCCAGGGGCTGGAGACTAGAACCAAAGGCGTAATCCCGATAAAAGGGAAGGCATTTCCTTTTAACCTATAACCCACATACAGTCTGAACACAAGCACTAGAGGCAAAAAGTACTAAAATAGAAAAGTAATGTGTGCTGAAAGTAAGTGGTCCAGTATAAAAACAAAATAGAACAATAAGTACAAGTACAATTAAAAAGGAAAAACAGCTCTTGGATCGTCCGTTCGGGAATCCTACCTGAAGGGTAGGTACAGAACTCGAACAACTCGTCCATGCGGTATGTCCCATCTAGTCCTGCTCCGAGTAGTCTCTTGTCCATTACCCTCATCTCAATCACTATCGTCCATCATCTACACAGAACACAAAAAGGTGAGGGAAAAGCCCGTGCAGGGGTGATTATAACAATACTCATAAGGGGACCCCGAGACCCACGAAGGTCTCCCAGAATCCACAAAGGATAAACCATAGAAGAAATATACGATCACGAAGTATCAACCAACCCTACTTAGGTATGTTCCCATACATATACCTAAGTTACCAGTCACAGTCCAGCTCTAACTCTCGAGCCCAAGAACAACCTAGTGCACAAAGGAAGTAAAGTCAATCACATCGATGATAATGATTGAAAGAAAAGACTCATCTCACATAGGTATAAAACTTTCATAGAGTGATAGATATGATCATTTTGATTCACTAATTCATCTAAGATATCTAACCCACACAGGATACAGGACCAGCTAAGCTGTCGGACACACACAGCATATAGGACCAGCTATTTTGTCGGACCCACACAGGATACAGGAACAAAAGTCAGAACTGTCGAACCCACAGAGGATCCTACTACAATAGCATCGTTGTCAATCCCACGGAGGATTCTGGTACTGTAGTCATCACTATCGAACCCATAGAGGATTCTGGTACAATAGCACCGTAGTCGAACCCACGAAGGATTCTGTCATCTTAGTCACAGCCAGCCCTAGGGTTCCCACACACAGCACACTCGATTCCGAGAGGGTCCGCTCCTCAAGCCAAGTGTCAATACATCAACTATCACTAATTCTTGATTTGATGTATCTCTTATATCTGTCTCATTATAAGGAACCCAACGATAGAGACGGTGCGTCAATCAGATGCCCGGTCTAAGAGTTATTGGAATTTCTGTTCCAGGAGCCTGGTTGGATTTACGCTCGATCCAAACCCAGCCATTTTCCAAATTTGTCCAAAACTCACTTAGAGTATCACAAAAGGACCGCCTCGTCATGAGGGTCAGAGTTTCATAGACGGTGTGTCATTCGGATGCACGGTCTTGAATATATTTGCATTTAAGCAAAGTCGGGCTCGGCCCGCCAAGCCCAGTGGGCTCTGGCGGGTCGGCCTAACTTGGCTCGGCTGGTCCGACCCAGCTGGGGGGCCGGCTCGGCCCGGCTTAGTGGGTCTGACCCAGCTGGCGGGTCGGCCCGGCCCTGTGGGGCATGGCCCACTTGCGAACCAGGCCAGCGATGCGGGCTAGTCCGGTTCACACGGTGGTGCCAAGAGGCGCCACCTCCTTCCTGCCCGGTTGGCCGTAGCCGGCTGGTTCTTCCCGGCGCACGCTGCCGGCGCAGCGGGTCGTGGTTCTTCCCACGCAGCGCCTGCGGTCTCCGCGGTTTTCCAGCCCGACAGGTAGGCGGCCAGCCGATTCTCCCAGCAGAGCGGCTTGTGAAAGTGGGTCGTGGTATTCTCTGTGCAGCACCTACGGGCACCGCAGTCCTCCATCCCGGCCGGCAGGCGGCTGACCGGTTTGCCCAGCAAAGCGGATCGCGGATGCGGGCGGCAGTTTTCATCCACGCGGTGCCTTTAGGCGCCACGGTCTTCTAGTGGGTCGGCCGGTCGGCCTGCCGGTCGGCTCCCTATCCGGCTCTATGGCAGCCGGCTCGACCAGCCACCTCCGCACCTCCATCGTGGCACGACGGCGCCACGGTTCTTCTCCGGCAAGGTGTGACGGCACTGTGCCCTTTCCGCTCCGTCACGGCCCGCTCGGCCGCGGTTTTTCTTTGTGCGGCGTGACGGAATCCCTTGGGCCATAGGCTTCTTCCGCGATCTACCTCCGTCATCAAAAAGATCAAAAAGAAAGGGGGAGGGTCGGGCTGTGTTCGTGTGGACCGATCCCTCCTCGTTACATTGATAACAATCGGCACATCATTGCACCAACTTAATGATGTAGAACGGAGGGTAGAATCAAACAATAAAGTAACCCCTATGTTGATTTGAAGTACGTTGTCGAAGGCGCGGAAAAATGAATTCGATGACGTCACTGAATGTTGCGCCCATCACACTCTGCCGATTCCAGGCTCAAGCGTCGTCCTCGTTCTTCTTCAGCGATGGTGCGTTCTTCGTTGGAGAGGAAAGGCTCTATCAAGGTTCCACTCAATAGCTCCACATAAGGATTATGCCAACCCAAGAAGAATAATAGACTTGTCTATTATTTAGTTGTTGGAAAAAGAATTCAAAAGAATTCAAATAGATTAATTAATTGAGACATTAATTAATCTTTGGGTTTTGGAACCATTATGAGGGAAGGTGGAAGGTGGAGGGTTTAACCCACAAAAATAGGGGATTCCAAAGGTTTCAAGCCCGTGTGGGTCCCACCTAGTAATATCCTCCCAAGGTAGGTTATGTGTGGGTGGGCCCCAACACTAACATCCCTTTGGAGGTTTTAACCACTATATAATAAAAATATGTTGCACATATTTTTATTTAAATGATTTAGAAAACCCCCAAAATTAACTTCCGCTCTCGATAAAACGCAATTGCGATAAAGGTCTCCTTAAGCGAATTCTAGCACTGTGAGTTCATCAATGTCCTCGGATTTCAATTCCAAGCACTGATTCAAAAGATATTAAATCTCGCACGTATGTTCATTGAATGTACCTGAACAAAACTTCAGAAATTGATTCCGGGCACATCTGGCCTCGGAATCAGGCGCCGTCAGAAACTACAGACTCATAAAATTCCCATGTATTTAAGAAAAAAAATCCACAGGATTTCGGGCTCTTTAGATTCTCCCCACCTCAGGTCTTTACATCCCCGTAAGATACAACACACACTAAGAGAACAAATGGGGGTACTAAGCACGCATCTAAGCCTCCCGATCCCATGTTCTCTCCTGGAGGTTCTCATGCTGCCAGCGAATGCGCACCAGAGGAATTGACCGTCCATGTAGGACATGCTTATATAGATCCCCAATATCCACTGGAACCTCCATGAATGTCACCATGTCATCGATGTCCAACTCCCCATGGTCGATAATGTGGGAAGGGTCGTGCACATATCTCCTCAGTTGTGATACGTGGAAGATGTCGTGCACCCGGTGCAACTGAGGTGGAAGGTTCAGGTGGTAATCCACTTCTCCTAATCTGCCGAGGACCTGAAAAGGTCGGATGAATCGCAGAGATAACTTTCCACCTCGGCCAAATCTCTGTAGACCTCGTTGAGGTGAGACCCATAGGAAGACGTGGTTGCTATCCTCGAACTCCAGTGGTCTCCATCTCCTATCAGCATAGAACTTATATTTGCTCTGTGCAGTCTTCATCCGCACCTGGATGATCTGCACCTTCTCCATTGTAGCCTGTACCATCTCTGGTCCCATAATTGATGACTCCCCTGGGTCAGTCCAGTACAGTGGTGGTCTGTATGGTCGGCCGTAAGTGCCTCGTAAGGTGTCATCCCGATGGTGGAGTGGTAGCTGTTGTTGTACACAAACTCCACAAAGGGTAAGTGATCCTCCCAACTGTGACCAAAGTCAAGGACACATGCACAGAGCATGTCGTCAAGAGTCTGAATGGTTCTCTCAGTCTGACCATATGTCTGAGAATGGAAGGTGGTGCTCAAGTGAATCTGCGTCCCAAAATCCTCCTAAAACCTCTTCCATAGCCGAGAAACGAAACAAGCATCCTGATTGGAGACAATCATCGATGGAACACCATGAAGCCGTACGGTCTCCTGTATGTAGGGGCATCCCAATCTATCTACCGAGCCCTGCTCTCTGATCGGTTGGAAGTGGTCTGTCTTGGTGAGTCAGTCGACAATCACCCAGATAGAGTCATGTCCTCTAGATGTACATGGATGTCCCATCATGAAATCCATGGATATCTCATCCCACTTCCACTCTGGTACCTCTAAGGACTGAACTAAGCCTGCTGGAACCTGTTGCTCTACCTTCACTTGCTGACAAGTGAGGCATAACGAGACAAACTCTGTTACCACCTTCTTCATACCCAGCCACTAGGGATATCTTCTGAGGTCCTGATACATCTTCGTCACTCCAAGATTTACCTCTAGAGGGGAAGTGTGGAACTCCCTCAACACCTCCTCTTGTAGTGAAATTGGTACCATGGTACGTACTTTGAAGAGGATGACGTGCTCCCCACCTTCATAAAACCCATCAGGTGCCTGCCCTGAGGATATCTGAGCTCGTCGCGTCTCATAGTCAACATCCCCATGTTGTGCCTCTCTGACTCGCTAAAGAAGTGGAGGAGTGACTGTAAGAGACTGCAGAAAAGCTGCTCCATCTCTATCCACAAAGGATATCTACAATGCATCCGGCTGCTCTGTTGCCCCTCTAAGTAGTTGAATGCCTGATCTCCTACTGAGAGCATCTTCTACAACATTCTCTTTCCCAGGAGTATAGACTATCTCAAAGTCATAGTCCAGGAGGAACTGGAGCCATCGCCATTGTCTCAAGTTTAAGTCCTTCTTTGAGAAGATGTACCTGAGACTCTGGTGGTCAGAGTCGACTATAAAACGCTCACCCATCAGATAGTGCCGCCATATCTTCAAGAAGAAGACCACTACTGCTAACTCCAGGTCATGGGTAGAGTAGTTCTGGTCATGTTGTCTCAACTTCCATGAACCATACGCGATCACTGATCTCTCCTACATCAGGACACACCTGAGTCTGGTCCCTGATGCGTTGTAGTAAACTACGTACCCTACACCCTCCTCCAGTAGCCTCAAGATGGGCGCAGTGGTCAACCTTAGCCTCAGCTTTTGAAAGCTCTGTTGGCATCTATCTAACCACACAAAGGGTTTCCCCTTCTTCATCAATACTGAAAGTGGTGATGCAACTCTGGAGAAGTCTGGCATAAATCTCCGATAGTACCCAGCCAGTCTCGGAAAACTCCGCACCAACGTCACACTCCTGGATGGCTCCCAAGCAAGTACTGCCTCAATATTTGTTGGATCTATTGCAACTCCAGCCTCCGAGATGACGTGTCCTAATAAATGAACCTCTTGAATCTAGAACTAGCACTTCGAGATATTACCATAAAGCTGGTGCTCTCGGAGTCTGTCTAGTACTACCCACAAATGGTAGGTGTGCTCCTCCTCAGTAGTTGAGTAAATTAGTATGTCGTCAATGAGGACTATGACAAAGCGATCAAGGTAAGGCTGGAATATCCTATTCATGAGACTCATGAACACTGCTGGAGCATTGTTTACACTGAAGGGAATAACCAAGAACTCGTAGTGGACATACCGACACCTGAAGGCCATCTTATGCACATCCTCCTCTCGAACTCTGAGCTAGTGATAGCCTGACCTGAGGTCTATCTTCGAGAACCATCGTGCTCCCTTGAGATGATCAAAGAGGTTTTCAATCCTCGGGAGTGGGTATTTGTTCTTCACGGTCACCTAATTCAGGAAATGGTAGTCGACACACAGTCACAAGCTCCCATCTACCTTCTTGGTGAAAAAAATCGGAGATGCCCATGGTGAAACACTGGGTCGGATAAATCCCTTCCCCTGCAAGTCCTCCAGTTGTACCTGAATCTCACGAAGCTTGGAAAGAGCCATCCAATATGCTAGAGTAGATATCGATGTTGTCTAGGGGTATAGGTCAATGTAGAATTCTACCTCTCTGTGAGGAGGTATTCCTGGAATGTCGTCCGGAAAAACATTCGCGTACTGATCCACCACAACAGGAAAACTCAGACATCGCACATCAACTGCTCTGAGGATGAGACTAGCCAACTGATGTGTGATCGGCTTCCCCCTCCTCTATGTAAGTCCATCCTGCGCTGCAAAGGCTCCCTTCTCACCGGTGAAGGTGAACCTGGTACCATGTGTGCGGATACACCGCACTTTGCACCTAATACAGTCAATCTGAGCATGAAATGTGGATAACCAGTCCAAACCCAAGATGATGTCGTAAGGCCTCGATGCCACTACAAGAAGATTCCAGTTAAATCTCTTGCCTCCTTGAGTAAGCTCACACTGCTAGAACCAGTGCGTAATCATCGATTCTGCTACCGTAAGAGTCTCTATCCATAAGGGTCGAGCCAATGGCTCTGTCAAAATCACCGAGCTCCGAATAAGGGTAGTGGAAATAAAATAATGACTCGCACCTGTGTCTATAAGTACTGCAGCAAGGGTGGAGTAAACACAGATAGTACCTCGAATCATCTCAGGTGTGTCGTGCTCATAGTCCTTGAATGCCTGGAGCTGAGCCTGCCTTTGTCCGCCAACTCCCTGTGGTCGGGGTAGACCTCCTGGTGGTGGTGGTGGTGGTCGAGCCTCGAAACGTAGTCCACCACCCGCTGCTCGGATAGCTCCTCTGCCACGTCTTCCTACTCCTGTCGGACCACCACGGTCGAACCCCTGCCTCTGCCTGGGAGGTCCTTCTACTATCTACTACTCATCTGCATGGAAATTCGGGAAGTCTCGAGCCATGTGGCCCTGCCCTCCACATGCATAGCACTACCTGCTCCTCATATAGTTGGCTTTTTCTCATGTGCCCTGCACAACAGAACCTGTATCCTGGGTTCGCCCACCTGATGGCCTAGTCCGCTTAGACCTATGTGCCATCTGTCTACTGCCGAGTGCAGAAAACTCCGCTACATGTCGCCCTGTGGTGGGTCTCTCCGCTGGTGACTGCTCAGCGAGAAAACTATCTACTAGAAGGGCTCGCTCCAGCACCCCCGTCTGCATCGGGATGATGAGGGGAATCATCGAAGCCCTGATCTCATGAATAAGTCCCTACTCGAAGGTCTGGGCCCTAAATAATAGGTCATATACCATATTTATGGAGTAGCGCGAGAGGTCAGTGAACCTCGCTGAATACTGAGCTACTGTCATGATGCCATGCTGCAAATTAAGTAACTCCTGAATCTGCAACGCATGAAGGGTGGATGGAAATAACTCTGAGCAAAAGAGACTCTAGAATTCTATCTAGAGTAATGATGCCTCATCATGAACCTGAAGTATCAGGCTCCTCCATTTTCCCGCTGCTGCATGCAGGAGACTCGAGGCAAGGATCACCATGAGGTCGGCTGGTGTCCCTGCCAATCTGAAAACTCTCACGACAGCCTCCATCCAATCCTCAGCTGCCTGTGGGTCTGTCTCTCCCCGAAACCTGGGCGGCCTCTAGCGATGGAACTCATGCATTTCAATCAGGTGGAATGCACTCTCTGCTGCTGGAGCTGGTGGTATCGGTGGCCCAGCGGGTAGTGGTACCGCTGGTACCTCCGTTGTGATGGGGCCCTGCACTGAGGCCTCGTCGCTTGGTGGGATACCATCTCTTACAAAACTCGGAACCCCAGCTGGCTACCTTCGTGGGGCCATCCTGAAAAGAAACAGGTGTACCACGGTTTAAACATTATACCTGGTGAGCTGACACAAAGCAATCACAAAGAGAACTTTTTCAAAGGAAACACACATGCAATCAGTGTTTTCAAGCACTTAGTCAGAGATTAGAAGTCAGAGTCCTAGTGTATGGATATGTCGGCCACCACACCAACACCGGTTTCCCTAATCTGATAACCACACCCAAAACACTTAACACTATTTCCATTAAAAGAATCAGAGTCCAAGTTCTGCGGTAGAACCGACTCCTCTGATACCAATTTGTCATGACTCGTCCTCAGGGCCGATGTCGTGACTACCCCAAGCCTGCCTTCCATAGTCCAAGGACTGGCGACTAGCACCAAAGGAGTAATCTCGATAAAAGGGAAGGCATTGCCTTTTAACCTGTAACACACACACAATGTGAACACAAACAGTAGAGGAAACAAGTACTAAAAAAGAAAAGTAAGGTGTGCTGAAAGTAAGTGGGAAGTATACAAACCCAACTGAACAACAAGTACAAGTACAAGTAAAAAAGGAAAAACAGCTCCTGGATCATCCGTCTGGGAATCCTACCTGAAGGGTAGGTACAGAACTTGAACAACTCGTCCCTGTGGTACGTCCCGTCTAGTCCAGCTTCGAGCAGTCTCCTGTCTGTCACCCTCAGCCTCGATCACTGTCGTCCGTCATCTGCACAGAACACAACAAGGTGTGGGCGAAGCCCGTGCATGGGTGAGTATAACAATACTCAGTAGGGGACCCTGAGACACCTGAAGGTCTCCCAAAATCCACAAAGGATAAACCACAGAAGAAAGATACGATGACGAAGTATCAACCAACCCTACTTAGGTATATGCCCATACATATACCTAAGTTACCAGTCACAGTCCGGCTCCAACTCTCGAGCCCAAGCACAACCCAGTCCACAAAGGAAGTAAAGTCAATCACATCGATGATAATGGTTGAAAGTCAAGACTCAGATCACACAGGTATACAACTTTCATAGAGTGATAGAGATGATCCATTGTATTCACTGATTCATCTAAGATGTCGAACCCACACAGGATACAGGATCAGCTAAGTTGTCGGACCTACACAGCATACATGACCAGCTATTTTGTCAGACCCACACAGGATACAGGAACAAATGTTAGAACTGTCGGACCCACGGAGGATCCCGGTAGAGTAGCATTGTCATCGAACCCACTGAGGATTCTGGTACTGTACTCATCGTTGTCGAACCCACGGGGGATTCTGATACAATAGTGTCCTAGTCGAACCCACGAATAATTCTATCATCTCAGTCGCAACCAGCCCTAGGGTTCTCGCACATAGCACACTCGATTCCGGGAGGGTCTACTTCTTGAGCCAAGTGTCGATACATCAACTATCACAAAGTCCTGAGTTGGTGTATCTCGTAGTTCCGTCTCATCATAAGTAACCCAACGTGACAGACGGTGCATCAATCGGACATCCGGTCTGAGAGTTATTGGCATTTCTATTCCAGGGGCCCGGTTGGATTTACGCTCGATCCAAACAAGTCTGTTTTCCAAATTTTTCCAAAACTCACTTAGATTATCGCAAAAGGACCGCCTCGTCATGATGGTCCAAGTTCCACAGACGGCGCGTTGTTCAAATGCGCGGTCTTGAAGATATTCGCATTTAAGCGAAGTCAGGCTCGGCCAGTCAAGCCCAGTAGGCTGTGGCGGGTAGGCCCGACCTAGCTCGGTGGGTTCGACCCGGCTGGGGGGTCGGCCCGGCCCGGCTCGGCGAGTCCGACCCGGATGGGGGGTCGGCCCGGCCCGGTGGGGCGCAGCCCCCCTGCGGACCCGGCCCGCATTGCGGGCCAGTCCGGTTCACCCGGAGCCGCCTCCTTACTGCCCGGCTGACCGTAGAATGCCAGTTCTGCCCGGCGCACGCAGCTGGTGCAGTGGGTCGCGACTCTTCCCATGTGGCGCCTGTTGTAACACCCTGAGATTTTATGAGATATATTCTTTTTAATTTCTTTCATATCTTATGTTGTACGTTACGCCAAGATTATCTTGTACTATACACAACATCGTATTAGCTTGCAGTATACGCAACACTATTCTTGGCTCGTGTTACACACAATTTCAAGTTCGTTTTGTGGAAATTATTCTAGGCAACATTAAGTATAGATTTTGTTTAATGTATAAATATAATAAGTTTTGATTATGTTATACGCAACACCAAATGGAGCTTTCACTACACACAACCCTAACTTGGCTTGCATTACAAGCAAACGCGACCTTCCCCGATAGCGTGTGTTGTACGCAATACCAGGTTTCACTAAACAACGATATATGGTTATAATATTATTATAAACTAGCCGTTATGAATATTATCAACTACATTTTGAATTTTATAACATTATTATTCATCTTACACATTTTCTAGAATATGGTATGAAAACAAAATAAATTTTTCAGGTAAAATAAGTATTTTTTCAAAAAATGCAGTTTTGCCGCCTTTTGATGGCGCACCCACTTTAAATAAAGTTTTTGACATGTTTATAAGTTTAATTTTACAAAATAAAATTTTTCCTTGGAATCAAGATATAAAATTTTACTTTGGATAAAATTTTCAAATTATTCTGTTAACTTTCATATTTTAATGAATAGTAAAAACATGCTATATTTTAATTAAAAACGATTTCTTTCATAGAAATAATTTATATTGTTATATTATCTTTTTAATTGGTTTTAAAGTGTAATTAGAATATATTTTTACCATTTAATCAAATATTGGTCATTGGAATTAATTTCACTTTGAATTTGGACATAAACAAGTGTCGATCTTTTGATAGTTATTGTTTCTTAAAAACACTCTATTTGTTTTGATAACGGGAATTAATTTTAAAATTAATTAATTCCACTTCTATGTTTTTAATTTGGAAAAATAGACATCATTTTTAAATTTGGAATATCAAATAAGTCTTAGGCTGAATTTTTGGTATTTTTCTGAAAAACTTCAATTTTTGATGAATAGTGAAACCACTTAGTGGTAGTTAAAAAACCGACTCTTTCATTTAAATGAAATTTTACCACTTCTGTGAATTTAATTTCAAAAATCCAACATACATTATTGTTATCAAGAAGTAAAATGTGGTTCAATAAGATGAAAATAATGTTTGGTGAATAGTAACTTTTGACTTTTATTTACTGCGGTTAAAGGTAAATAGGGTAATTCAAGGTTAAAAGAATATTATAATAATTCAAAATTACCTTAAAACTTGTCCTAACCTTATTGGATGAGTACTGGCCAACCATGGGCATCCTTGGGTCAATTTTGGGACCCCATTGAGGCACTTGGTAGTGATAATGACAATTTGGATTAATTAATTTAATGTAAAGACAAAATTGACATTAACAAAAAAAATTAGTAATTAATTTTTATAAGGGGTTATATAAATTATCTTTTCGACCATAAATATTAATTGGAAAGCTAGAAATATTTAATACATGGTGGTATTTTTTTTATAATTTTTAGACATCAAATAAATTAAATTATTTATGAAACAATAATGATGCATTATTTACCTCATTAATAAATGATTTAAATAAATAAGATTATAATGATTAAAATATTATCCAAAAAATGTCCAATTCTGATTGGATGATTTTATTTCTACCATGAGTCATATTATCTTTATCTTTAATGTTTTTTGGACCTTTTGAAACTGAAGATAAGTTTATAATAAAATAATATTTTCACACTTTCTAAAAGAGCCCCTCCTCCCCCTTATAAAAGGAGACCATTTCTATCCAATTACTCACACCTCTCAAACCATTTGGCTCATAAAAACTCTACCAAATTGATCTCCCTACATCCCTCTCCTCCCCCTAGAAGCCTTAACTTAGTCATAAGGCACTTTAAGAAGTCCTTTTGGTTCAAACCAAAGGTAGTTACCCAAATTAAAGGTAACGATTTCTCTTAAATTGTTTTCTTTTATTCTACTTCTCCAACCCCTAAACTCTTTTTAATCCTTTATTTTGTAACAACACCAGTATACTCAATATACTATGATGTTGTTATGATAAGTATTCGAACTACACTTACACACACCTCCATCTAATGGATGAAGAACATAATGTTTCTGTGGATGGAAAACTAATGCCTCACGAAACGATGATTATTCGATTTTCTCCTACCGCCTCTCATGGTGGCCATTATGATGGAACTGTATTTATATATGATATATATTATTTTTATGATTTCCTTATGCTTCTTTAATTCCCAATTATATCAATCCTTTATGGTTTCCATTGTGGGTAAATACGATAATCTCATTTGAGAAAGTACGGACTACCGCCCCCTCAAAGTGATGTGATTCGTTAATGACTTATGTGGGATGTATAAAGGATGGAGTTTATGATATTATATATGATATTATACTGAAATTATAATATAACTATGTATCATTATGTTTTAATTCCCTTAAAATAATAAATGGAAATGAAAGTAGCGTTCATGCGTACGTACGGCTTACAGTCTCCATGAACGGTGCATTTCATTTCTTACCTCCATATGTTATGTACTATTATAAATACATGTATATGCTGGATATATATGATATATATGATATATAAATCCTGAATATCATTATGGATATAATGAACCTTTGACCACATGAACAACATGTAATTATAAGAATTCCATTTTTGACTCAAGTACCAAATATCGACAAAACGAACGTTATTAACTTAAATGGTTACATAATGTTTTTAACATGGTAATAAGTGATATAAAAGGAATAATAAAATTGAAAAAGTTTATTAAGAAAGTAGAAATTAACTTTCGTTTATTATTTAGGAGATTAAATAATGATCGAGTTAAGTCGGACACGAGGTAAGGGAACTTCTTAACCCAATTTTTGTTCTTTGGGTTGATCTTCTCTTTCTTGTTTATGTCGTTCTTTGATTATGTGAGAAATGAATTTTTATATATTATCACACATTTATACGTTATTTATGTGACCTTATAGTGAATACACATAAGTGATCTATTTTATTTACAAAAATATCTTTGTAAGGGAAAATATCACAATCTCATTTTTATCCGAGATTGTTTATATACTTCTGAATTTACTGGGGCATATTTATTATCCACATCCATGTTTCCTCAATTTTAAATATTATTTCTTTCCTCATAAAATTTTTTAAATCCAATTTTACCTATTAGTGGATTTTTAGTAAAATATATGAAAGGAATCTTTTTTTGTTTTAAGTACGAGATACTTTTTGACTTTTTCGGCCAAAGTACGAGAAGAATGTTTTTTTAACTTATACGGCATGAATGGATTTTTAGTACATTATTTCCATGAAGATTACTTTAAAAGTTTTAAAGTTTATTTTTAATCAAATTCTTTTTTTAAAATTGTATGACATGTTAAGAAAGGAAAAATGTTTTTTGAAGTAGAAAGGATATTTTCCTCAAGAATGGAGTTCAAGTGTTTTATCAAAATTATTTTCCATATAAGAAAAATATAGGGTTCTGTTTTTATCCCTATTTTTACATTGATTTGATTATTTTATGATGGAATTATTTTTATGATTTACTTTTATAGATTATTTTATGATGGCATGATGTTTAAGAATCCCATTTTTATTACATGGGTTGTGCTATGATGTATGATTTATGATCTTGTAGAACACATAATAATGGTATAATTTTGAGATAGGTGGGACCTATATCTCCCTCCAATGCATTGGGTAAAGATTTATATCTCATGATATAGACATGGCTGGAACGGCAAGTTAATCTGATTCAGTGATACAGGACTGGAACGAGAAGTGAACTCGATTCAGAAAGGGACTTGGTCCACTAAGATGGTCTTGGCAACAATATCTTGGATACTATGGAAATCATAACATATGATTAATTGTTACCACAATTACATGTTTTATTCCCATTCTATTTTATCATGATTAATGTTTCTTTATGATCTATGCCTTACGTACTACCATGTTTTATGTCATTGCTCAAAATTTTGATGTTTAAACATTATATTCCTGTTTTTTAAGTTAAATTGTATATGATTTGTTATATTTTATCCATGATTACCCTTACTGAGCATTTGAGATCACCCTTTATATGTTTTCTTTTCTCCAGGATTTAAAGAAAGGTTTTAGGTAAGAAAACAAAAGGGGAAGATCTTTATGGAGATGTTGAAGATCTTTCACCATGATTAGAATATTATGTTACGAGTTTCCAAAGAAACTAAACTATTACAGTCCTTGTGTTTTTGTTTTTGTTATGTATTAATTATTCCAAAAAAGTAATTTAATGTACATGTACGTCAAGCTTTCGGTTTCTACACCTGTGTGCACCGCGGTTTTCCAGCCTGGCCGACAGATGGTCGGCTAGTTCGCCCAGTAGAGCGGCCCGCAGAAGCGGGCAGTGGTCTTCTCCACGCGGCACCTACAAGCTCCACGGTCCTCCATCCCAGCCAATAGGCAGCCGACCGGTTCACCCAGCAAAGCAACCTGTGGGTACGGGCCGCTGTCTTCCTCCACGTGGTGCCTGCGGGCACCGCGGTCTTCCTGCGGGCTGGTCAGTCGATCGTTCGGTCGTCCTATTGTCAGGCTCTACGGCGGTCGGCTTGGTCGGCCACCTCTGCACCTCCACAGTGCTGTGACGGTGCCGCGGTTCTTCTCCAGTGTAGTGCGATGGCACCATGCCCTTTCGGATCCATCGTGGCCCGATCGGCCACGGTTTTTCTTTGCGTGGCATGACAGTGGACCTTGTGCCATCAGCTTCTTCCGCAATCCACCTCCATCATCAAAAATATCAACAAGAAAGTGGGAGGGTCGAGCCGTGTTCGTGCGGACCGAGCCATCCCCTTTACATTGATAACAATTGGCACATCATTCCACCAAATGAACAATGTAGAACGGAGGGTAGAATAAAACATTAAAGTAACCACTACCTCGATTCGAAGTACGTTGTCGAAGGTGCGGAAAAAAGAATTCGATGACTTCGTCAAATGTTGTTCCTGTCATACGCCGTCGATTCTGAGCTCAAGCGTCGTCCTTGTTCTTCGTTAGTGATGGTGTGTTCTTCATTGGAGATGAAATTCCCTCTCAAGGTTCCACCCAAAAGCTCCACACAAGGATTATGCCAACCCAAGAAGAATTATAGACGTGTTAATTATTTAGTTGTTGGAAAAAGACTTCAAAATAATTCAAATAGATTAATTAATTGGGACATTAATTAATCTTGAGGTGTTGGGACCATTATGAGGGAAGGGGTAAATTGGAGGGTTTAACCCACATAAATAGAAGATTCCAAAGGTTTCAAGCCCGTGTGGGCCCCACCTAGTAATATCCTCCAAAGGGAGTTTATGGGCGGGTGGGCCCCAACACTAACCTCCCTTTGGAGGTTTTAACCACTATACAATAAAAATATGTTGCACATATTTTTATTTAACTTATTTAGAAAACCCCCAAAATTAACATCCGCTCTCGATAAAACGCAACTACGGTAAAGGTCTCCTTAAGCGAATACCGGCGATGCGAGTTCATCGGTGTCCTCAGATTTCAATTCCAAGCATCGGTTCAAAAGATATAAAATCCCACATGTATGTTCACTGAACGTACCCGAAAAAAACTTCATAAATTTATTTCAGGCACACCGGGCCTCGGAATCAGGCACCGTCAGAAACTGTGGACTCGTAAAATTCCCATGTATTTAAGAAAAAAATTTCCATAGGATTTACAGGTCTTTACATTCTCCCCACCTCAGGGATTTATGTCCCCATAAGTTACAACATACACTAAGGGAACAAATGGGGGTGTTGAGCACGCATCTGAGCCTCCCACTCCCATGTGCTCTCCTGGAGGTTCCCATGCTGCCAGCAAATGCACACCATAGGAATAGACCATCCATGTAGGACACGCTCCTATAAATACTCAATATCCACTAGAACCTCCATGAATGTCGTCTTGTCATCGATGTCCAGCTCCCTGTGGTCGATAATGTGGGACGGGTCATGCACGTATCTCCTCAGTTATGATATGTGGAAGACGTCGTGCACCCGGTGCAATTAAGGTTGAGGGGCCAAACAATAATCCACCTCACCTACTCTACCAAGGACCTGAAAAGTTCTGATGAATCATGGATATAACTTGTGCCTTGGCCAAATCTCAGTAGACCACGTCGAGGTGAGACCCGTAGGAAGACGTGGTCGCCATCCTCGAACTCCAGTGGTCTACGTCTCCTATCATCATAGGACTTCTGTCTGCTCTGTATAGTCTTCATCCGCTCCTGGATGATCTTTACCTTCTTCGTTGTAGCTTGTACCATCTCTGGTCCCACAATTACTGACTCCGCTGGGTCAGTCCAGCACGGTCATGATCTGCAAGGTTGTTCGTACAGAGCCTCATAAGGTTCCATCCCGGTGGTGGAGTGGTAGTTGTTGTTGTATGCAAACTCCAACAAGGGGAAGTGATCCTCCCAGCTGTTTCCAAATTCAAGTACACATGCACGGAGCATGTCCTCGAGAGTCTGAATGGTCCTCTCAGTCTGACCATCCATCTAAGGATGGAAGGCGGTGCTCAAGTAAATTTGTGTCCCAAAAGCCTCCTGCAACCACTTCCATAGTCGAGAAGTGAAACGAGCATCCCGATCGAAGAAGATGGTCGATGTAACTCCATGAAGTCGTACGATATCTTATATGTAGAGGCATCCCAAGATCTCTACGGAGCTCTGCTCTCTGATCGGTAGGGAGTGGGCCGACTTGGTGAGTCGGTCCACAATAACCTAGATAAAGTCGTGTCCTCTGGATGTACGTGGAATTCCCATCACGAAATCCATGGATATCCCATCCCACTTCCACTCTAGGACCTCTAAGGGATGAACCAAGCCTGATGGAACCTGGTGCTCTACCTTCACTTGCTGACAAGTGAGGCATCGTGAGACAAACTCTGCTACCGCCTTCTTCATACACGACCACTAGTGATGTCGTCTGAGGTCCTGATACATCTTCGCCACTCCTGGATGTACCGCTAGAGGGGAAGTGTGGAACTCCCTCAACACCTCCTCCTGTAATGCAACTAGTACTATGGTACGTCATCTAAAGAGGATGGTGTGCTCCCCACCTTCAGAAAACCCATCAGGTACCTACCTTGAGGATATTTGAGCTCGTCGCATCTAACAGTCAATGTCCCCATGTTGTGCCTCTCTAACCTACTGAATAATTAGAGGAGTGAAAGTGAGAGACTGTAGAAGAGTTTCTCCATCTATATCCAAAAAGGATATCTGCAACGCGGCCAGCTGCTATGTCGCCTCTCCAAGCAGCTGAATTCCTGATCTCCTACTGAGATCATCTGCTACAATGTTCCCTTTCCCAGTAGTATATACTATCTCAAATTCATAGTCTAGGAGTAACTCGATCCATGGAAATTGTCTCAGGTTCAAGTCCTTTTGCAAGAAGATGTACCTGAGACTCTGGTGGTCAGAGTATATTTTAAAACACTCGCCCATCAGATAGTGCCGCCACATCTTCAAGGAAAAGACCATTACTACTAACTCCAGGTCATAGGTAGTGTAGTTCTGCTCGTGTTGTCTCAACTGTCGTGAAACATACATGATCAATTCTCACTTCTGCATCAAGACACACCCGAGTCCTATCCCTGATGCGTCGCAGTAAACTACATATCCTACGCCATCCTTTGGTAACCTCAAGATGGGCGCACTGGTCAACCTCTGCCTCAGCTCCTGAAAGCTCTGTCGGCATCTATCTGACCACACAAAGGGTTTCCCATTTTTTGTTAATGATGAAAGCGTTGCTGCAACTCTGGAGAAGTATGGCACAAATCTCTGATAGTACCCATCCAGTCCCAGAAAACTCTACACCTCCGTCACACTCTTGGGTGGCTCCCAAGCAAGTACTGCCTCGATCTTCGTTAGATCCACTGCAACTCCAACCTCCGAGATGACGTGTCCTAAGAAATGAACATCTCAAATCCATAACTGGAACTTCGAGAGCTTACTATAAAGTTGGTGCTCTTGGAGTGTGTCTAGTACTACCCACAAATGGTAGGTGTGCTCCTCCTCAGCAGTCGATTAAATCAGTATGTCATCGACAAAGACTACAACAAAGAGATGGAGGTAAGGCTGAAATATCCTATTCATGAGACTCATGAACACTGCTGGAGTTTTGGTTATGCTAAAGGGCATAACCAAGAACTCGTAGTGGCCATACCGACACCTGAAGGCCATCTTCTGCACATCCTCATCTCGAACTCTGAGCTGGTGATAGCCTGACGTGAGGTCTATCTTCGAGAACCATCGTGCTCCCTTGAGCTGATAAAAGAGGTCGTCAATCCACGGGAGTGGGTACTTGTTCTTCACGGTCACCTGATTCAGGCGACAGTAGTCGACACATAGTTTCAAGCTCCCATCCGACTTCTTGGTGAACAAAATCAGAGATTCCCATGGTGAAACACTAGGTCAGATAAATCCCTTCCCCTGCAAGTCCTCCAGTTGTACCCGCAGCTCACGAACCTCGGCGGGAGCCATCCGATATTCTGGAGTAGATATTGGTGATGTCCCGAGGTACAGGTCAATGTAGAATTCTACCTATCTGTGAGGAGGTAGTCCTAAAACATCTTCAGGAAAAACATTCGTGTATTGATCCACCACAACAGGAAAACTCGGACTCCGCACATCAAATGCTCTGAGGATGAGACTAGCCAACTGATGTGTGATCGGCTTCCCCATCCTCAGTGTAAGTCCATCTTGTGCTGCAAAGGCTCCCTTATCGCTGGTGAAGGTGAACCTGGTCCCATCTGTGCGGATACACCGCACTTTGCACCTAATACAATAAATCTAATCATGAACTGTGGATAACAAGTCCATACCCAAGATGACGTCGTAAGGCCTTGATGCCGCTACAAGAAGATCCCAGCCAAATCTCTAACCTCCTAGAGTAATCTCACACTGTTGGCACCAGTGCGTAATCATCGAGTCTGCTTCCGTAGGAGTCTCTAGCTGTAAGGATCAAGCCAATGGATTTGTCAGAATCTCTAAGCTCTGAACGAGGGTAGTGGCAATAAAATAATGACTCGCACCTGTGTCTATAAGTACTACAGTAAGGGTGGAGTAGACACAGATAGTACCTCAAATCATCTCAGGTGTTCCGTGGTCATAGTCCTTGACTGCCTGGAGCTGAGCCTGCCTCTGTCTTCCAGCTCCTTGTGGTCGGGGTGGACCTCCTGGTGGTGGTGGTGGTGGTAGAGCCTCGAAATGTAGCTGACCACCCACTCCTTGGCCAGCTCCTCTTCCACGTATGTCTACTCCTGGCGGACCACCATGGTCAAACCTATGCCTCTGTCTGGGAAGTCCTTCTACTGTCTTCTTCTCATCTACATGGCGAGTCGGGTAGTCTCAAGCCATTTGTCCCTACCCGCCGCATTCATAGCACTGCCTGCTCCTCGTATAGCTGGCTCTGTCTCGTGTGCCCCGCACAACCGAACCTGTATCCTGGGGTCTCCCACCTGATGGTCTGGTCTGCTTGGACCTCTGCGTCATCTATGTACTACCATCCACAGAAGACTCCGCTATGTCTCGCCCTGTGGTGGGTCTCACCGCAGGTGACTGCTTAGCGAGAAAACTCTCCACTGGAAGGGCTCTCTCCAGCACCCCCGCCTACATCGGGATGCTGAGGGGAATCATTGAAGCCCTGATATCATGCCTAATCCCATACTCAAAGGTCTGGGACCTGAAGAACAGGTCTTGTACCATATCCGTGGAGTAGCACGAGAGGTTGGTGAACCTTGCTGAATACTGAGATACTATCATGATGCCCTGCTTTAGATGAAGTAACTCCTAAATCCGCACTGCACAAAGGGTGGCTGGATAAAACTCTAAGCAAAAGAGACTCTCTAAGTCTATCTAATGTAATGATTCCTTGTCATGCACCTGGATCATGAGGCTCTACCATCTGCCTGCTGCTACATGCAGGAGACTTGAGGCAAGGATCACCATGAGGTCGGCTGGTGTCCCTACCAATCTGAAAACTCTCACGACAACCTTCAGCCAATCCTCAGCTGCCTATGGGTCTGTCTCTCCCCAAAACCTAGGTGGACTTTGGCACTGGATCTCGTGCGACGTAGTCAGGCTGTGTGCACTCTTTGTTGTTGGAGCTGGTGGTATCGGTGGCCCAGCGGGTAGTGGTACAGCTAGTACCTTCGCTGTGATGGGGCCCTGCAGTGAGGCCTCATCACTCGGTGGGCTACCATCTCGTACAAAACTCGAAACCCCAGCTGGATGCCTTCATGGGGACATTTTGAAAATAAACAGGTGTGCCATGGTTAAAACAGTATACCTGGTGAGTTGACACAAAGCAGTCATGAAGAGAACTTTTTCAAAGGAAACACACACACAATCAGTGTTTTTGTGCACTGAGTCGGAGATTAGAAGTCAGAGTCCTAGTGTATGGATCCGTCGGCCACCACACCAACACCGGTTTCCCTAATCTAATAACCACACCCAAAACACTTAACACTATTGTCGTTAAAAAAAATCAGAGTCCAAGTTCTGCGGTAGAACCAACTCGTCTAATACCAATTTGTCACGACCCGTCCTCGAGGCCCGTGTCGTGACTACCCTAAGCCCGCCTTCCATAGGCCAAGGGCTGGAGACTAGCACTAAAGGTGTAATCCTGATAAAAGGGAAGACATTTCCTTTTAATCTGTAACACACACACAGTATGAACACAAGCAGTAGAGGCAACAAGTACTAAAATAGAAAAGTAATGTGTGTTGAAAGTAAGTGGGCCAGTATACAAACCCAACTGAACAACAAGTAAAAGTACAAGTAAAAAAGGAAAAACAGCTCCTGGATCATCCGTTTGGGAATCCTACCTGAAGGGTAGGTACAGAACTCGAACAAATCGTCCCTGCGGTATGTTCCGTCTAGTCAAGCTCCGAGCAGTCTCCCGTACGTCACCCTCAGCCTCGATCACTGTTGTCCGTCGTCTGCACAGAATACAACAAGGTGCGGTCGAAGCCCGTGCAGGGGTGAGTATAACAATACTCAGTAGGGGATTTCGAGACCCCCAGAGGTCTCCCAGAATCCACAAAGGATAAACCACATAAGAAAGATACGATCACGAAGTATCAACCAACCCAACTTAGGTATATGCCCATACATATGCCTAAGTTACCAGTCACAATCCGGCTCCAACTCTCGAGCCCAAGCACAACCCAGTCCACAAAGGAAGTAAAGTCAATCACATCGATGATAATAATTGAAAGAAAAGACTCAGATCACACAGGTATACATCTTTCGTAGAGTGATAGAAATGATTAGTTGTAGTCACTGATTCATCTAAGCCGTCAGAACCACACAGGATACAGGAATAGAAGTTAAAACTGTTGGACCCATGGAGGATCTCGGTACAGTAGCATCGTCGTCAAACCCACGGAGGATTCGGGTACTGTATTCATCATTTTCGAACCCATGGAGGATTCCGGTACAATAGCGTCATAGTAGAACCCACAAAGGATTCCATCATCTTAGTCGCAGCCAGTCCTAGGGTTCCCGCACATAGAACACTTGATTCCGGGAGGGTTCGCTCCTTGATCCAAGTGTCGATACATCAAATATCACAAAGTCCTGATTTGATGTATCCCGTAGTTTTGTCTCATCATAAGGAACCCAATTTTATAGATGATGCGTCAATCGGACGCCCGGTCTGACAGTTATTGGAATTTTCGTTCCAGGGGGCCCGATTGGATTTAAGCTCGATCCAAACCTAGTTGTTGTCCAAATTTGTTCAAAACTCACTTAGAGTATCGAAAAAGGACCACCTTGTCACGAGGGTCCCAGTTTCACAGACGACGCGTTGTTCGGATGCGCGGTCTTGAAGATATTCACATTTAAGCGAAGTCAGGCCCGGCCCGTCAAGCAAAGTGGGTTGTGGCGGGTCGACCCAACCCGGTTCGGCTCGACCCGGCTCAGCAGGTCTGACCCAGCTGGGGGGTCGGCCTGACCCAGTGAGGAGAGGCCCACCTACAGACCCGGCCCGCACTGCGGGCCGGTCCAGTTCACCCGTCGGCGCCAAGCGGCGCCACCTCCTTACTGCCCAGCCGGTTCTGCCCGGCGCATGTGGGCCGCGCAGCGGGCCGCGGTTCATCCCATGCGATGCTTGAGGGCACCGCGGTTTTTCAGCCCGGTCATTAGGCGGCTACCTGGTTCACCCAGCAGAGTAGCCCGCGGAAGCAGGCCATGGTCATCTCCGTGCGGCACCTGCGGGCGCCGCGGTCCACTGGCCCGGTCGGCAGGCGGCCGACCGGTTCGCCCAGCAAAGAGGCCCATGGGTGCAGGCCACAGTCTTCCTCCACACGGTGCATTCGGGCGCTCCAGTCTTCCAATAGTCTGGCCGGTCGTCCCGTTGTCCAGCTCTACGGCGGCCGGCTTGGCCGGCCGCCTCCGCACCTCCACTGCGGCACAACGGCGCTGCGGTTCTTCTAAGTCGTGGTGCGATGGCACCGCACCCTTTCGGCTCCACTGTGGCCCACTCGGCCGCGTTTTTTCTTTGCGTGGCACGATGGCGGCCCTTGCGCCGCCAACTTCTTCCGCGATCCACCTCTGTCACCAGAAATATCAACAAGAAAGGGGGAGGGTCGGGCCATGTTCGTGCAAACCGAGCCCTCGTTACATTGATAACAATCAGCACATCATTCCACCAACTTAACGATGTAGAATGAAGGGTAGAATCAAACATTAAAGTAACCCCTACCTCGATGCAAAGTACATTGTCGAAGGCACGGAAAAAAGAATTTGATGATGTCGTCGAATGTTGCCCCCGTTGGTCTCGCTTGTCGTTGACTGAAGTTATATGTGTACCAAATTAATTACCCGTTATTAGAACTTTAGTATAGCATAAGTTCGGGGTCGATCCACAGGGAACTATGGAATGCATGAATTCAATTGATTTAATACTTAATTAGGTTAAGTATGTAGAATTTAGAGTTGATTGGTTTGGTTTTGGTTTTGGATTAAAACGATATTCTTTTACTTTGAAGAAATGATTAACAGTTTTAATGAAAACAACGAGTGAATTTAAAGAGTTTAAAATGGGGAGAAAAGACGCATCGGGGTTGTGGTGTTTAAGGAGTTATTTTTCACATTGTTTAAATGGTTGTGTTGTTCATAATAATTCAATCATTCTGGATTTCATTTTGTTACAAGATTTCCTTGGTCCGGTTTCTCTTGTTTGGAATTAGAGCAGTTGACTCCTTGGTCCGGTAGTCAGTGTTCTTAATTCTTTATTGAGTTCAGTCCATTATTTGAATCGGTGAAACCTTTCCAATGGTCATGGATGTTTTCACTGTTACTTTTCTTTTGTATCGCTGAGAATTCTTCCCTTGGTCCGGCTCAGAATTCTCAGTTATATTTGACAGTGAATTAAGAAGAGTAAGATGAATTACAACGAGCAAACACAACTATATAAAACAACACACAATTATTATCCCTTCATCCACAGCCCCAACACGAGGGGTTTTGTAACACATAGAAGGAAGGAAAGAAATGACAGACATGATAACTGACGGATTCATCGTATAAGCGTTGAGGTAAGGTGTCGGAAGGTGGAATGGCGGATTAGCAGAATGACGGCACCTCGGTGGCTTCGGGAATGGTGGTAGCAGAGCTTCTCTCTCCTCCAATGGGTTCTAAACTCCAAAACCCGTAGGCCAAGGCCTCTTTTTATAGAAAAATAAAGTACACGACGTGTATAGAAAGTAAACACCGTGTACTTTTCATCAACGCGCTTTGGTGCTAATTTCTCCGCTGGCAGGTGGCCTAACAAGCTGTCTTTGACTGTTGAACACGACGCCGCCTGGTGGTTGGGTGTACACGGCGTGTAGCTCCGCCATACACGGCGTGTAGTGTCATAAGTTTGGCTGCCATCCCCTTCTAGAATAGCAGACACGGTGTGTAGAAATTAAAACATGTCCTGTCTCCTTCAACAGCCACATGGGCGTGTAGACTTTTCTCAGCAACCACCGCTTCTAGAAAGTATTACACGGCATGTAATGCCGCATCACATGGCATGTATCTTCTTCCTGGTGACATGGGCGTGTATCTTCTTCCTGGTGACATGGGAGTGTACTCCCTCCTCCGGTCTGTGTCCCTGTCTGGATGTATAGGGCGTGTATAAAAGTACACGCCATGTAGTTTCAAAATTTTCATAGACTTCCCTTGATTCGTGTATTTATCCAGAAAGCTCCTGAAAGTAAACAGATTCACCAAAATCAAAGAATATGTTCATAAAACAATATATATTTTCTGAAAACATGTTTTTATCTTGAATTATATATATGGAAATTTATACACAAATTGGGTGCATCAAATTCCCCCACACTTAGTCATTTGCTTTCCCCATAAGCAAAATCTCAACATCTAATTAAGATAGCCTATACTTTAAAAGGAAGGCATTTAATTAATCAAACGTATAACATATAAATTTACTGAGGAAAATTTCTAAAAGGCACAAACAAATTCAATTCATAAGATATTAAAATCATGCCTCATATATAATGCAATTAACTACTCTCATCCTCTTTCAACACATTTTTAAACCTTTCAAAAATAAGCATGTCATTTGATGATTTACCTTACCATTCAAAATCACACTCCACACTCAAGATATTTTTATTTAGAGTTATGCTCAATCTAAGGTATATACACTCTATCCATAGGTTTGCAAGATGCCTTGTTCTCTACTTCAGAAAAAAAAAATTGAATTACAAAAATCATGAGGGCTTTATCAATAAGGTTCAAGTGTCTCTGTGGCTAAGGGTTGGTAGGTTCAGATGTGAAAATAAATTCTGAGGCTTGAAAAAGGAAGGGTAATTCCTTTAAACAACATTGCATGATATTCAAAGTAAAGCTCACTGAAAATGCTTCCTTCACAAGATCAGTCAAATGTTTTTGTAATCGTCACCATCTTCCTTAGGCAAGTAGGGTTCATGAGAAAATAAGCATAAGGTCCCCTTGTTGTTTGTTTGCTTGTTTGTTTTTTTGTTTTTTTTTTCTTTTTTTTAAACAAAACACAAGGGAAACAATTATGAATACAATGAGTAGATGTTTGGAACCCATTCTGCCCCAAATAATCAAGAGGCACTCCCCCATACTTTATTTCATGGTTGTGCACAAAATATACCATGTATTTCCCACTCCCTCTTTAAATCTTAAATGAATAATCATGCAAAGTTTATAAAGAAATAGGGTAGGAAGGGAAATAGGCTTGTAATGTGGCTTCCTATAAAGGTTGTTCATGGCTTCTATGGGCTTAACGAAGATTAAATGTAGGGTAGGTCTCAAGATAAAGGGGTTGAAACAATATAATGCCTCAATCATTTTAATGTAATTCAAAAGTTTCTTCATGTTTTGAAAATAAATCTTTCAAATTCTGGTAGTGATGCATATCCTAAGAATCTCTCAAGAAAGAGGGTATTAGAAAAGAAATACGAAAAAAGGGTTTAGAATACCTCTCACGAGTGGAAAAATAATAAAGGGATAATCAGGTCATGACATGCATATAAATGATTAGCGTAATCAATGTAATTTATCAAGGATGAAAAGCTTCAATTGAAACTATACCAGCAATCATTTTTAAAATACTCAAAAACTAAAATAAGCATGCAACCTTTCCAAAATTTCCTACTGATAACTCTGGAATTTATAAGAATGATTAACCACAATTGCTTTACATTTTCAAATATAGAATCTAATAATGATGTCTCCTAGAGTAATTTAAGGGCAAAGACTAAGGCGAAATATATAGATGCTCCCCTACACTTAATACTGCACATGGCCCACCAAGTGCAATACCAAGGTAAAGGGTGGCCAAGGGGGTGATATGGGGAACAAAATGAGGGAAACCAGTGGAAGAAGAAAATCCAAAAAGAAAGAAAATAGAAATGGAAAAATACTCCCCTCGTGAAAAGTGATGCTCAAGGTGCTCCATGATACCTGTGACTAGCGAGGAAAAAGAAAGCTACAAACATGCATAACATCACAGCATAGAAAATGAAAAAATAGATATATAAGATAAAGAAAAATGTCACTATCATGGGGTCGCCTCAGGGGAGGCATCATCCTATACAGAATCTGCCGGTAGAGATGGTGCAGGAGGCGTGGAAGTGGGAGGATCTAACTCTGCATCGGGAAGGGGAGCTGAATAAGTAGGAGCCATAGGTGCTGGACTTGGGGTAGGAAGCGCAGCATCAGGCCCTGGCTCGGCAGAAGTGGTAGCAGCAGGGCTCACCATAGTCAGTAGAACAGAATTTGTGGCCTGCGCAGGAGATGGTGGTGGAGCAGCAGCAGAAGGGCCAGGAGCAGAGACAGAGGTTGGTGGCGGAGGCAGTGGAACACCAAGATGCTGAGCAATATGCACCAATAGCTACTCCATCTGGTCCTGGAGTCCGTCCAGACAAATTGAATGGCGTGCAATGGTGTCCTGGCGGCCAATGATACGAACGAACTGTTGCTCCATCTAAACCTGTCATCTTTCCAAGCAACCCAAGTCCTGCTCCATCGTGGCTAGGCGGTGGGAAAGGACAAGATCGACTGAGGGTGCGGGGGTATGGGGGATGGGTGATGGGACAGAAGAAGTAAGTTCAGAAGAAGTGGGGTCAGTAAGAGGTGGGTGAGGTGGAGAAGCTGGAGGGGGTGGGGAAGGAGGAGCAGGGTCAGCAGCTGGGGCCGGAGGGTCGGCAGGTCGCGGGACTCGAGCCTGAGCAAGGATGTAGGTACCCCCTACTTCCGGACCAATCCCATGCGAATGAGCATGAGAAAATCCATCCACTAGGGTGAACCTAACAAGTCATGAGGTAAAGAGGGCTCAAACACCCCTAAGTGGTGGGCAAGACGGGTGGTGTAAAATCCACCGGTCAGGTTTCCCTGACGGCCGGTAATCATGGAGTGGAAATAGGAGGCGGTGAGATAGGGGAGGTCCGGGTAGTCATGTCGAATGACACAGTTAAGAAGCTTTATGTCACGGCCGTTCATGACCCCCATATCCTCATGGTGTGGGAAAAGGATGGCGCTGAAGCACCGGTGGGCGAAGCGAAGGACGTGGTCGGCTATAAGAGTGCTCTTCTGGGAAGTGGGGGAGTATCAGTGGTCAAGCCCAGCGATCTCCCGCCACACGGCAATGAGGTCAGAGCACTCGGGCCGGGTCAAGGCAGAAACGGGGGGTGGGGGAATAGGATGGGGGTAAAAGTCGCACCCTCGGCCAAACTCTGTCATGGTAAGAGAAAACTGTCGACCGCCTAGCCGGAATCAAACTACAGGTACCGCATCGTCAGGTGTCTCCTAGTACTCCGCTCCATCAAACTCAAACGAGGCCGCAAACTCCAAAAATAAATCACGGAACACAGGAGTGCTGACCTGTAAAATACCAAGGAGCGAGGTGTGCCCGAGAAGTGCCTCCAACTCCTCCCAAATACCGAGCTGTTTCGGAACGCTACTGTCAAGGTACCGGCCACTCAATGGGATCGGCCAATGAGAGAAGCGCCAGATCCTGTCGTATGCGAGGTCGGTGGCTGGGAATACCGTGCAAGGATAAGGAGCACCTGTAGGTTCCGGACCAGGTGCCGGTGGAGCAGCAGTGGCAGGCTCTGTAGATGGATCGACCGAATAAGAGGGTGGCTCGGTGGAAGGTGTGCTCGAAGAGGGACCAGCTTCTGATGAAGAAAGCATAGGGAAATTGGTAGTTGGTGCAGTAGAAGTAGTCCCGACCTCTGATGAGGGAGTGAGTGGCGGCAGAATGGACAATGGAGGGAGCTCGAAGACTGGAGAATCTAGTTACGGCTGCGTAGGAGGTCGGAGTCGGATCCGACGATAACTGGACTCCTCGCCCTCAGTGGCAGAGGCTGGCCGCTTCCCGTGGGAAGGATCATGATCTGCCATATCCTGAAATAGAAAGAAATAGAAAACAAAACAAAAGAAAAAGGAAAAGGAAAGAAAACAAAACAAACAAAATGTGAGAAAACTGGAAAATAAAAGTACACAGCGTGTACTCCAGAGTACACGGCCTGTAGTCAAAAATGTAGAGTATCCTGTGTTCTCTGGACAGACACGTCGAGGGTGAAAAATAGACCATGTAAAATTACACGGCATGTACCGAACATACATATCGTGTTCACTCAAAGTGTCGGTGGTCGTGTGGTACAAATGACACGAACATCTTTTTATCAGTTCAAAGAAAACAATACACGCCGTGTAGGTACAGGACACGACATGTACTGCACACTAAGAACATGGCTGTGTAGAGGGTGAGACACGGGCCGACTAAACATCTAACAAACATGGTGTGTACCGAACACACACGTCGTATATAAGAACATGGGGTGAGAGTCCGTGCAGAGGGAAGACACGGGCCAACTAAAGATATAATGGACATGGCATGTACCAAACATACACGCCATGTTCTGGAACATGGGGTGAGAGGCCGTGTTATGTGCCACACACGGAGGGGCCAACAGAAATGATCTACACAGCGTGTACCAAACACACACGCCGTGTACATGAAAATGGTGTGTGAGGTCGTGTGCAAAGGTGTACTCGGGCACGATGAAAATGACACGGTGTGTACCGAACATACACACCGTCTATATTCAAATTTCGAAATATTTTTTGTGTGGCCGTGTACAGAAGTACACGGTGTGTGTTCTTTATTTAGTGGTTGTTTACTACCGGAATCCAAACGGTCGGTCGATCCGAAAAACACCCTAAATGATTCTAAAAACTTGAAACAAAGGGTGTAGAATGGTGTACCTGGATTGAGGATCACAATGTGAGAAGAATCAGAACTTGAAACGCCCCAAATTGATAGATCTAGAAAAGGGGGGTTCGGGTGGCATTCGGGAGAAAAAAATGGGAAGAGGGGAGGAAATGGGGAGGCCGCGCGACACGGCCTCAAGCCGGGTGGACCGCGGCTTATATAGCCGTGGTACAGGGCGTGTATGTTTGGACTACACGCCGTGTATCCCAAAAACAATTTTTTTTTTGAATTACAACAGATATAAATATATAATTATTATAGTAAACTATATAATAATTATTATTAATAATTAAAATAAAATAAATATATCTAAAAATTATATTATAAATAAACCTATACACGACGTATATTGGGAAATACACGCCGTGTATTTTAAAATTAGAAAAAGAGTTGTACAACCTTTAGTCAGGAGCTTGGGGCAGGATTCGAACCGGCGATCGGCCGTTCCGAATGAAATCCCTCAACCACTGGAGCAAAGGTTGCTCTGTTGTTCATATTTATTATATATATATTTATTCTATATGGCCTATACACTTGGAAAGAAAGAAAAGTGTGGCGTGTGGTTTTTATTTAGGAAAGGATGGGGGTGAAGCGGGGAGATTAGCGCGATTCGAAACCGGGTCTTTTGAACCTGGTGTCGAGACTTTTCCAATACGCCAACTTCACCCACATGTTATTTCTTATTTTTAAAACGTTTTTAATTTCTATTTGAAAAATTATGGTGCACACGGCGTATATCGGAGTACACGTCATGTGGTTTTATTAAAAGAACAAATGATGGAAATAGGACGGTTGTCTGGGTTCGAACCTGGGTCTTTTAAAACCGGATTACGATTCTAGCCAAACGGTCCATCCCCATCATGGGTTTTATTAAACATATATATATATATATATATATATATATATATATATGTAAAATACCACACACGCCGTGAAAATAAAAGGAGGAACCCCGTACCGAAGGTAGGTCAGGAGGATTCAAACCGGGGACGGCTTGAATAAACTCCAGTGACTTTACCATTGGAACCAGCATCATCCCTGGTTATTTATTTGTTATCCTATAGATTTATACTATTAAGATTATAAATTAAAAAGATAAGTACACGCCGTGTATATTAGTGGGACACGGCGTGTAACCTCTGGGTTGCCTCCCAGGAAGCGTCTTTGTTTTAGGTCATTGGCTCGACCTTCTTACCTTGCTTACCTGATATTTACGGTGGATAATAGTCCCAATAGTGGCCGCCCTGGCCATCTTGGAGTTGCAAGTTCTCTAGATCTTCTTCAACAGGAATGTATGGATTGTTAAAATTATCATAAATATAGGAACATACCAGATCATCCACCAGGCGGTCGTCCAGGGTAGTTATTGCAGAACAATCCTCATGATCAGACGATGATGTATGCTTGATGGCTTTGAGAACATTGTAGGAGACTCTCTCATCTCCTACCCAGAAAATCAGCTCTCCCTGGTGCACATCAATGAGTGCCTTCACAGTTGCCAAGAAAGGTCTTCCAAGTATAAGAGGTGCTTCCTAGTCATCCCCAATGTCGAGGATGATGAAATCAGTGAGAAGGATCAGCCTAAACACCTTGACCAGTACGTCCTCTAGTAGTCCCTTTGGGTGTTTGATGGATCTATTATCAAGTTGAAGGGATACACGGGTAGGCTTGAGCTCGTTGAGTCCCAGCTTCTTGAAAACTCTGAGGGGCATGAGGTTCACGTTGGCCCCTAAATCACAGAGGGTCTTCCCAAACTCACAGGATCCAATAGTACAAGGAATGGTGAAACTACCTAGATCTTGGAGTTTGGGAGGAATGGAATGTTGAACCACCACGGAGAACTCCTTTGTTAGTGTAATAACGCCCAAATATTCCATCTTCCTCTTATTAGAGAGGATTTTCTTCATGAATTTGGTGTATGTAGGCATTTGTGTCAGGGCCTCTGCAAATGGTATGTTGATGTGGAGCTTCCGGAACACCTCCGTGAATTTTCTGAACTGGGATTCCAGCTTCCTCTACTTCAACCTCTCCGGAAAGGGTAAGGCAGGCTTGAATGGTTGGACTGCCTCCTTCCCTTTAATCTGCGAAACTTCCTTTTGGGGGCTTTTGGAAGAGGAGGGGTCTGTATTGGTATGTTCTTCATCATCATGGGGTGTGGATGCACCTGGTTGTGCTGGGTGGTTCTGTTGGATCTCTTTTCCACTCCGGAGCATGATGGCATGGGCCTCCTCCCTTGGGTTCTTCTAGGTGTTTCCCGGTAGTGTATCGGGCTGCCTCCCTGATAGTTGGTTTGATATATGGCCAATTTGATTCTCGAGGCTTTGGATGGAATCCTCCTGGTTCTAGAATTTCGTTTCAGCAGTTGATATAAATTTATTCATCAGGTCCTCTAACCTTGATGTGTTCTCTTGTTGATACGGTTGGGTAGCCGGTGGAGGTGGTGGTTGTCGTGGTTGTTGTGGGCGAGGGTTCTGGTACCCTTTCTACTGATAGGTTCTCTGCTGGAACTGCTATCTCGGAAACTGATTCTAGTATTGAGGCTGATTGCAGCTAGGCGGTCACCGGGGCGGAGGGTTTTGCTGTTATTGGCCCCAGCCTTGGTTTTGATTATCTCGCCATGCCGGATTTTGGTACTGTTGGTATTGATTCGACCCTCGATTTTGAGCAACAAATATCACCTCGCTTGTCGAAGGGTCGGATGGAAGTCCCGGACATTCTCCCAGATTGTGGTTGTTACCACTGTCGTCGCATGTTGGATGGTTCGCCGCATGAACTTGAGATGCTCCTTTGAGATTCAATGCATCGATTTTCTTGGACACATCATCCAACTGAGTAGCTAACATAGTGGTAGCATCAATATTGTGCATACCTCGCTTTTGAGTCCCCCGATCGGAGTGCCACTGGAAACTGTTGGATGACATGTCTTCTAGTAGTTCGAATAGCTCTTCGGGGGATTTTAGCATCACTGTACCTCCAGTAGTAGCATCCACCATAGACTTTGTATTCATTGTAAGTCCTCTGTAGAAGGTCTGGACTTGCATACAGAGTGGGAGTCCGTGGTAGGGGCATTTTTGTAACATTTCCTTGAAGTGTTCCCAGGACTCGTACAACGACTCGGAGTCGTGCTGCTGGAAGTTATGAATCTCATTCCTTAGCATCACCGTCTTCGATGGTGGGAAGTATTTGGACAGGAACGCCTGGGCTAGCTCCTCCCATGTGAGGATATATCTTCGTGGCATCCCCTTGATCCAGTCTTTCACCTTGTCCCATAGAGAAAAGGGAAATAGGAGAAGACGAATGGCGTCTTCGAACATGCCATTGTATCGAAATGTGTCGCAAACCTCCAAAAAGTTAGAGAGATGAGAGTTTGGGTCCTCGCTGGCCAGGCCTCCAAATTGGATAGTGTTCTGGATCAGCTGCATGATAGCAGGCTTGATCTCGAAGTGCTGGGTCTGGACCGGAGGAAGGCGATGCCCGTATCAGCTCTGTGGATTGAAGGAATACTGTACTCCATAAGGGTACACCTTGGGGGTAGCTGCTGAGGGGGTGTAGCTTGCATGAACTGCTCCTGAGGGGAGAAGTATGGTCGTGGGAAGATTTGTTGCAGCAGTCGTTGGTAATCCCTCGGGAGGAATTCCATGAATGCTCTAGGAGCCTTCTCCGGTAGACCAGCAGTAGGAGGCTGCTGATCCTAGTACTGCTGACCAGCCGTAACATCTATGGCTGGTGCTTCTTCTTCCTTGTTCGCCATGGGTTGTGGTTGCTGGTTGTGAGGTACTGTCAGTGCACGCCGACGAAAAAGCAGGGTCTGTTCGATCTCCAGGTCAAGTAGAACTAATTCCGAAGACTCGGCGCTTCTGGATCGTGTAATACGTCTAAACATACACTTTAATCTTCTGCACAACACAAAAACGAAAACCAGGTGTAAAAGGGAAAAGAGAAAACTTGAAAGGGGATTAGAAAAAAGATTTTTGAAAATTTTTTATTTTTATTTTCACTTAAATCAATTATTAACACAATTTAAATTTTTGCACTAAAGCCAAAGAGGTCCCCGGCAATGGAGCCAAAATTTGGTCTCGCTTGTCATTGACTAAAGTTATATGCGTCCCAAATTAATTACCCGTTCTTAGAACTTTAGTATAGAATAATTTTGGGGTCAATCCACAGGGAACTATGGCGTACATGAATTCAATTGAGTTAATACTTAATTAGGTAAAGTATGCAGAATTTAGAGTTGATTGGTTTGGTTTTGGTTTTGGATTAAAATGATATTGTTTTACTTTGAAGAAATGATAAACAGTTTTAAAGAAAACAACGAGTGAATTTAAAGAGTTTAAAATGGGGAGAAAAAACGCGTCGGGGATGTGGTGTTTAAGGAGTTCTTTTGCAAAATTTTTAAATGGTTGTGTTGTTCATAATAATTCAATCATTTTGGATTTCGTTTTGTTACAAGATTTCCTTGGTTCAGTTCCTCTTATTTGAAATTAGAGCAGTTGACTCCTTGTCCTGGTAGTCATCATTCTTAATTATTTATTGAGTTCAATCCATTATTTGAATCGGTGAAACCTTTCCAATGGTCATGGATGTTTTCACCGTTACTTTTCTTTTGTGTCACTGAGAATTTTTCCCTTGATCCGGCTCAGAATTCTTAGTTATATTTGACAGTAAATTAAGAAGAGTAAGATGAATTACAACGAGCAAACACAACTATATAAAACAACACACAATTACGATCCCTTCATCCACATCCCCAACACGAGGGGTTTAGTTACACATAGAAGGCAGGAAAGAAACGACACATGTGATACCTGACAGATTCATCGTATAAGTGATGAGGTAAGGTGTCGGAAGGTGGAATGGCGGATTAGCGGAATGAAGGCACCTCGATGGCTTCGGGAATGGTGGTAGCAAAGTTTCTCTCTCCTCCAATGGGTTCTGAACTCCAAAATCCATAGTCCAAGACCTCTTTTTATAGAAAAATAAAGTACATGGCGTGTATATAAAGTACACGCCGTGTACTTTTCATCAATGCGCTTTGGCGCCAATTTCTCCACTGGCAGGTGGCCTAACACGCCGTCTTTGACTGTTGAACACGGCACCGCCTGGTGGTTGGGTGTACACGGCATGTAGAACCACCATACACGGCGTGTAGTGTCAAAATTTTGGCCTCCAGCCCCTTCTAGAATAGAAGTAATGGCGTGTAGAAATTAAAACACGTCGTGTCTCCTTCAACGACCACATGGGCGTGTAGACTTTTCTCAGCAACCACCGCTTCTAGAAAGTAGTACAGGGTGTGTAACTCCACCTCACATGGCGTGTATCTTCTTCCTGGTGACATGGGAATGTACTCCCTCCTTCGGTCTGTGTCCCTTTCTGGATGTACACGACGTGTATAAAAGTACACGCCATGTAGTTTCAAAATTTTCACAGACTTCCCTTGATTTGTGTATTTAGCCAAAAAGCTCCTAAAAGTAAACAGATTCACCAAAATCAAAGAATATGTTCATAAAACAGCAGATATTTTCTGAAAACATGTTTTTATCATCAATTATATATATGGAAATGTGTACACAAATTGGGTGCATCACCCATCACATGCCACCGATTCTGGGCTCAAGCGTCGTCCTCATTCTTCATCGGCGATGGTGCATTATTTGTTGGACAGGAAAGGCTCTCTCAGGGTTCTACCCAAAAGCTCCACACAATGATTATTCCATCCCAAGAAGAATAATAGACTTGTCTATTATTTATTCGTTGGAAAAATAATTCAAAATAATTCAAATAGATTAATTAATTGAGACATTAATTAATCTTTAGGTGTTGGCACCATTATGAGGGAAGGTGGAAGGTGGAGGGTTTAACCCACATAAATAGGGGATTCCAAAGGTTTCAAGCCCATGTGGGCCCCACCTATTAATATCCTCCCAAGGGAGGTTTTGTGCTAGTGGGCCCCACCACTAACCTCCCTTTGGAGGTTTTAACCACTATACAATAAAAATATGTTGCACATATTTTTATTTAACTTATTTAGAAAACCCCCAAAATTAACTTCCGCTCTCGATAAAATGCAACTATGGTAAAGGTCTCCTTAAGTGAATATCGGTGCGGCGAGTTCATCGGTGTTCTCGGATTTCAATTCCGAGCACCGGTTCAAAAGATATAAAATCTCGCATGTACATTCACTGAACGTACCCGAACAAAACTTCATAAACTGATTTCGGGCACACCGGGCCACGGAATCAGGTGCCGTCAGAAACTGCTAACTTTTAAAATTTCCATGTATTTAAGAAAAAGAATTTCCACAAGATTTCTGGGTCTTTCCACATGCAACATACACTTTCGTGCCACATATACTTGCGCGCCATACTTGCACGCCGGTTTTGACTTGCACGCCAATATTTAACTTGCACGCCACTTTTGACTTGCGCTCCACTTTATTTCCTTTTCCAAAAACCCTTATTTTACTCTCCCTATCCTTCATAAGTCTTGCATCACAAGTTCTCCAAACTTATTATATTTGTGAAATACGAATCAGCAATGCATCTTCACTGTTTTATCCATTCTTTTTGGAATATGAATTCCAAAGTACTTATTCATCCTCAATTCCTTTTGGAGTGTTAATTCCAAAGAACTCCAATCATCTATATTCATCCAAAAGTGGAGGATTGAAGCTTCTTCAAATGCCTTCAATTTTTCAGACAATGTATCACCTTTGATACATGTATTTGGAACTTTAAGAATAGTGCAACAATCATTTGATTTCAAGGAAATGTGTAATTCATGACCTTCTTAGAATGCCAAGCCCTTCCACACTCTCTCTTCTTCTTCATCCATTATTCTATACTTCATTCAAATCATATGATTATTTTCTTCAAGTAAGATATTTCATGGTTATCATGCAATCGTGAAGCATTGTATGGTCTTCTTTAAATCCTCGTTCTTCTTCAATCATCCTTAGATGAATGATACTTCACCATTCTTCATTGTTGTAAAAAAAATTCACCTTTGGCACAAGTTCTTTGAACTTAGTATCAGTTTAACAATCATCTGAATTGATCTTCTTAGAGACTTGCTCAAGTATGACATCTAATGCTATGATTCCATAACAATTCTCCAGGCAACCTCACATCAGCCAATCTCCACTAACTTTTTAGTTCTTCTTCATCTCTTTCTTCATTTTGATGAGTATTGACAACTGTTGAAAAAAAATACAATCATTATACACAAAGTGGTCCCAATAATCTCCCCCTTTGTATTTTGTTGTCAATACCACAAAGTCTCCTCAAATGAATGTGTCAATGTCAAAATAAGAATATTCTCTCTCCCCTTTACTTGTTTCTCTCCACCTTTCATTTCAAACTTTCATTTCACTTTCTATCCCCCTTATTGACAAGAAATACAAATTTCATGGTAGAGAGGGCATCATTTCTTACTTAAGCAGTGTTCCATCAATCATTTAACTCTATGTCTACTTGAGCAAAGCTCAATGTAGAAAACAAGAGGATTTTATTTTTGAAAACAAATTTGTCCATTATCCACTGATCATGATAATTCATGAGATGAGATCTCCTACACTTGTCTTAAAGGGTTTTCCACTTTCATTCCAGGAAAAATATATTGAATGTGATAGGAAATAATCAATCCTAAAATTCTTGCGCTCACTTTAACAAAAGGATCAAAAACATTCAAGTGAATTTAAGGGGATAAGTGGCCTTGGGGAACTTTCAGTCTTATTATGTCACTGATTGACCTAGTTACTCCCCCTTTGTAAAAATATATTTATTTTGAGTAACCAAGGATGAGAGATTAACAAATGACATACCTTTTCCAATGAAAAGATCTTCAGACAATCTTCAGAGTAATTGAATTTTATAACAACTAATGTTGATACTGAATGAGATAGTGACTCTAGTAGCTTCTTCATGTGTCCCCCCCTCAAGGGAACACTTATCCTCAATGAATCCCAGATTTTCCCCCTGAGATCTTACTTCACCTTCAGTTCTTTGTATGATAATGACAAATACAATACAAAAAGATTTAATGGAATACGGTGGATCCTATTTTCTCCGTCAATGTGAACAACAAAGCTGAGATGATCTTCTTAACCCAGATTCTCCATTATTCAAACTTTTATAACTGATATTCAATATTGACTGTGATTGTGTGGACCTCACTATTTCTTCCATCTGTTTGTGTGTGAATATTCTTTCTTCAAGTGAATTCAAATCACTAGAATCTCCTGGGGAAACTTTCATCTTTTTGAGGAATTCTTGTTGGGCTAGAGTAAATTAATAGCTTCTTTTAATAGTATAACCATACTTGTTTCATCTCAAACCCAGAACTTTATTTTCTTCATGTAGAATCTTCTTTTTGATTTTAGCACAAGTATTAGCCTGTGCATCTTCCATGTTTTTCATTCTTTCCAAATATTCTGGCCAAACTACCAGAATATCATTAGGGACTGAGGCATCATGTTTCGATCTTCTACATGGCTTCTTCTGAGTGGATTCATTCTTAGTAGTTATTTTGGATGCACCACCCTTCACCTTCTTGGATTTAGAATCCAAGGACTTCTCATCTTTCCTTCTTGAAATATTCCTGGGTGAATTTTTTTTCATATTATTTACATGATTTCTTCCCAAGGATGTTTCTTCATTATTACTAAGCTTTTGTGGTCTTATTTTCTTATATGAACATGCACCATTAATATGACCACTCCTATTGCATACATCATAGATGTTATCTAACATTCCAAATCTGTTTGTAGTATACAGATGCTTTGGGATTTGTGGATTTTTCTTCTTCTGCTCTAGATTTCTCCCCCATGAGATGAGCTTTCTCTGTGCTTTTACATTTAAGGGGTTGTACCAAAAATCTAGTGCACAATGACCAAATATATTACAACACCAGAATTGACAAACAAACCTTAAATTCTTCCCATCTTCTTTATAAGGTTGTTGAATCTTCTTCTTGGTATGTTGTGCTTTATGTGGGGAGCTATCTTCCACACTCTTTACCCTATCCACCATAGCCATGGTGGTAGGTTTCTTCTCATTTTTCTTCATCCATACTTGTTTAGAATTTTTCTTCCAACCAGTACTTTTTGTAGAAACAAAAACATTAGTACAAGTTGGTATGGTTGGTACCTTTATTTTCTCAGTTGCTTTTGATAGATCAATGAGTGAAGCAATGATCTTATTATCACATGTTGGAGGTCTTTTGATATTAGAATCTTCCATTGAGCATTGAATACTGACAGAAAATGTTTATTTCTTTTGTGGAGACTCAATTTCTGTCTTCTCAAGATTGGTAAACTCAGCTTCCAATTCTAGACATCTCATATCGAGGTTGACTTCCTGGTCTTCAATCATAGTCATCTTCTCTTCACAATCCTTCTTTAACCTTTCAAATTCATCTTCATGCATATTTACTTTGTTTTGTAACAAAGAGTCAAGTTATTTGATCTTCTTGGAGTTTTCTTCCAAATATATCTCCTTGACATCACTGCTCTTTTTCAGCTCATCTTCAAGTGCATGGATCTTCTCTTCTAGAGTCTTGTTTACTCCCTCTTTATCTTCAACATATTTGAACCACTTTGAAGAAATTACTTCAATTCCCATATTTGTTGCTTCAAAGGCTCCAACCTATCTAGAAATCTTTAAACATTCGACAATTTTTTCATGTAAGACTTTCTCCAAAGCATCAGTTTCTTCTTCCAGTTGAGTGATATTTTTCTGCATGCATTGAAATACATCACAAACAAGAGATGAACTCTCTTTAGGAATACCATACAGAATCATTCTTAATCTATCAACTCATATTTCTTGAGATGTAGTAGATTGATCATCACCACTTGTGTCAGCATTTTCATCATGAGAATAATTTCTAAACGTACTAACACATACCTCCTTGTCATTTGAGGTAGGAAGGTTATCCATCTTCTTAGTGGAAACTTGAGCCACCTTATGATAACTTTCTAAGTTTGGTGTGTCTTTAATGTCTTCCAGATATGGAGAACTAGATACATCCCCTTATTTATATAGGAGGGACTTCTTCTTCAATATTCTCTTCTCCTTATTTTTTTCCTATTTATCATGGTCTTGATAGATATAGCCTTCTGTTCAGAGATAAATGAATCTTCACTGAAAGTGCACTTTATTGATAATTCAGGAAAGAAACTCAAATCTTCAAAAGATAATAACTTCACTGTATAGAATCTAACAGAGGTTAACCTGGCTCTAATACCAATTGAGAGGACCGGTTTGGGATATACCTAACACTGAGATGGGGGGTAAATCAATGGTAGAGACTTTTTAAACCAATTAAAAATTTTATCCATTTACCTCTTGACCTGTTAGGATCTTGATTCTCTTATTCTCTTTTCCCTGTCGCATGCAATAATAGAAAGTAGTAAAAATATGCACACAATATTTTTTCAAGGTTCACCACTCAATAATAGTAGCTACGTCCTTTCCATGCATGGGTATGACCAATGCATGGATTCTCCACTTTGATGTGATATACAATTACAGTGGAGTGGCTAGGAAAACAATCCTCTAGCCAATGTGAGTCCCTATACTTTAGAGGGGGTGGGAAACAATCCTCTTCCCTGGACTGGTGATGACCTAGCCCAACTTGCAGCGTCTAGATGGTTCTTTATACTGCCTATGGAGATAGACTTCTTCCTTCTTCAAAAGGCAGGTTCTGATCTTGGTCTTCTTTAATATTCTTCACTTGATTACTTGTAAAGAAGTAGGCAAGAAATTCTTCCTTCTTTCCTTCTCTTATTTTCTAGTGAAACACCGACTGCACTAGGATTCTTATTTCTTCTTCTTAGTGCAACAACCAACTTCACTAAAACTTATTCTCTCTTCTTGGCTAGAATCACATATACCAATGTGATTATTCGGGCAGTTAAGATCGGTTCACTTGGCATCATCTGAATTGAACTACCCTAAATAATTATAGGCTTCAATTGGGCATAATTGTTCTTCTTATTCTTCTTCTCTTCTTTATATGCAGTAAACCTGTAAGTTGCACACTCTTCTTCTTATTCTACTTCTTCAATGCAAAATCAGTTGCATTGAAACCTACTCTTCTTCACATGTTCTCTTTCATTTCAAAACCATCTGCACTAATCTCTTCTTCTTCTTCTTCTTGCTAGAATCACAAGTTCTCTTTGTGATTGTAAAAACAATGAAGTATATATCAACTTAGCATCATCACATTTGAACAGAATATGGTAAGAACTTCTCGAAAAACTCACATATTGCGCGCCAATCCTTACTTGTGTGCCACCCTGCTTTCACGCCTCCCTGCTTGCACGCCTCCCTCCTTGCATTCCATCAAATACTTGCGCACCACAATTGTTCACAGCTCACAACTTGCACACCACTTCTACTTGTGTTCCACTTTGCTTGGGCGCCACCTGCTTGCGTGCCACAACTTGCGCGCCTCTATTGTGCACAGTTCACAACTTGTGTGCCACTTTTTGCTTATACACAACACACTTCTCGAAGACACCTCCCTGTTTGGGAACCTCTGACAACTTGTGCGCCACTTCTGCTTGCGCGCCACTCTACTTGTGCGGCACCCTACTTGTGCGCCTTATAAACAACCCTCAGATTGCGCTCCACTTCTACTACTTGTGAAGGCAGAGCTCAAATTTTCTCTTAAGTGTTGAGAATTAAAAAATTAGGAGGCTAGTCGTCTCTTTATAGTCATTTTGGTGACTTGTGCGCCACATACACTTGCGCGCCTCTCCATCACTTGAGTGTCACTCCATCACTTGTGCATCATTCCATCACTAGCATGAATCTTTCTTTCCTTTGTTATATTTTGATATTAGGATGTTGAAATATGTATTTCTTGCACCATACACTTGCACGCCACATATACTTGCACGCCACACTTGCACGCCAATCTTTAACTTGCACGCCACTTTATTTCCTTTGTAATATTTTGATGGGATGATCTTGAAATATGACTTGTGTGCAACATACACTTGCGTGCCACATATACTTGTGTGCCACACTTGCGCGCTGCTTTTGACTTGCGTGCCAATATTTAACTTGCACGCCACTTTTGACTTGCGCTTCTCTTTCTTTATTTTTCCAAAAACACTTCTTTTACTCTCCCTATCCTTCATAAGGCTTGCATCACAAGTTCTCCAAACTTATTATATTTGTGAAATACAAATCAGCAAAGCATCATCATAGTTTTGTCCATTCTTTTTGGAATATGAATTCCAAAGTAATTATTCATCCTCACTTAAAATCCTCAATTCCTTTTGGAGTGTTAATTCCAAATAACTCCAATCATCTCTCTTCATCCGAAAGTGGAGGCTTGAAGCTTCTTCAAATGCCTTCAATGTTGTAGACAATGTATCACCTTTGATACATGTATTTGGAACTTTAAGAATAGTGAAACAATCATCTGATTTCAAGGCAATGTGTAATTAATGACCTTCTTAGAATGTCAATCCCTTCCACAATCTCTATTCTTCTTCATCCACTATTCTCTACTTCATTCAAATCATATGATTCTTTTCTTCAAGTAAGCTCTTACATGGTTCTCATGAAATCGTGATGCATTTCATGGTCTTCTTTAAATCCTCATTCTTCTTCAATCATCTTTATATGGATGATACTTCACCATTCTTCATTTTTTTAAACAATGTGCCACCTTTGAAACAAGTTCTTTGAACTTAGTATCAGTTCAACAATCGTCTGAATTGATCTTCTTTGAGAATTTCTCAAGTATGAAATCCAATGCTATGATTCCATAACAATTCTCTAGAAAACCTCACATCAGCCAATATCCACTAACTTTTTAGTCCTTCTTCATCTCCTTCTTCATTTTGATGAGTATTGAAAACTGTTGACAACAAATACAATCTTCATAGACAAAGTGGTCCCAACACACTTTATGGGACATGTCATCTTAGATTTTTTTGTAGCTCTGGACATGGAAAAGGTCAAGGGAGTGTTCCCCTTGGAGCCACCCAAGAGTGTGATGGAGTTGCAGAGCTTCTGTGGGTTGGTAGGATACTACAGGAGATTTTTTCTCAATTTCTACAGGATATCAGAACCTTTGACTACTTTTGTTAGATTGGTATATCTTGATCTATTCAGATGATGTTGGTCCAAATTCTAGTGGCTGATACTACACATCATGCCCCAAATCTTATGGGTCAAGCTCTACAATGAGTTTATTTGGGGTTTTAGGGTAAACGTGCCCCTAGTCTGGGGGTCTGGGGGTAGAAGGCCCCCGGACCAAATTTTGGGGAACTATAATAATATTAATTGAATGTAGAAGAGATGACCAGGACACAAAAATAGGGAATTGTATCAGTTCAGACTTCATGCCACCTTCCACTATAGCAGCTTTGACATGGATGGCCACAGCACTGTATTAGTGTGAACTTCAAACCACATTTCAGTGTAGCATAGTGGAATTTATGTATGGTTGGTGGAACAATACTTTGTCCTATTTATTAGATCATATCAATCTAGGGTTTCTATATAATGAAAATCATATTTTATATCTCTATTTGTGATCTCGAATCACATAGAAATTATAACTCTCAATTGTATGTGGGGATTATAACTGAACCACATAAATTGTTCTGTCATGTGAGATATTCTTCTCATTATTTTCTCATTGTATTATTCTACCTCTTATTTATCTGTAAACCAATTATATCACTATTAATCCTAATGTTTCTGCAAAAATTGGTATCATAGTTTGAGTTCACAATTCTTGAATTGAATAATGGTTATGAAATAATTCAAGGTAAATATTGTTCACTTTGACATAATTGACTTCAATTACTAGAGGATACATATTGAGGAATATCTTTAATAAAATAAATTTTATTTGTTTCTCATGGGTTTAAATATAATGAACATGGAGAAAATGGAGTAGGAGCTTCTAGATTGACAGGTTCTAGGAGTTGTGTTCCTTACATTGGAAAAAACATAGTGTTTGACATCAAAGTGGATAAGATGATGTTTGGACTAATGAAAGATCTCATGAATATGTATGTGAAGCATTAGGAATCATAAAAAGTGTACCTGATATGATGATTGTTCAATCTATAAATGATTGAAGAGAAGAACATTACATATCACATCAATGAATTCAAAACCATTATAAGTTAGTTGACATCATAGGATATTTATCTTGATGATGAGGTATGTGCACTGGTTTTACTATCTTCATTACTTGACAGTTGGGAAGTTACTATAACAGCTATGATTAGTTCTTCAAGGAATACCAAGATGGTTCTGAAGGATGTTTGGGACCTAATCCTCAGTGATGATATTAGAAAAAGATAATATGGAATATTATCTTGTTCAAATTTGAATATAGAAAATCATAGAGGATGATGAAAAATAATAGGAAAGAGTAGAGATAAGTTAAAGGGGGAGTGTGCTACTTAATATATTTGTAGGAAGAAAGGACATGCTAAGAAATAGTGCAGAGGAGAATAGAAGGAACCTAAAACCAATGGAGAAAACATAGAGGATGAATGAATTTATGATGTGATACTATTGAGTGTGGATATCCCTTTTAAGTCTTTAATTTTATACTCAGTTGTGTATTTCCATTACATATTAGATAAGGGTTTCCTAAGAAATTATTTTTCTAGAAATTTTGGCAAGGTACGTCTTATTGATGATGAACCCTTTCAAATCATTAGGAATGGTGTTGCATAAATCTAGACCAATAGTGGGAGTTTGTTGGTTTTTTAAAACATGATTTATATCCTTGGATTAATAATAAATCATATTTCTATCAAACAGCTTGATGATTCAGTTTTTAGTACCACATTCACTAGTGGTGCATGGAGGGTCACCGAAGGAGCTATGGTCATAGCTCGAGGAGAAAATAATGGTACCCTATACAACAATATAGAAACATTCATGTACATGATTTCATCAATAAATTTTTTTTAGGATTCAAAAATATGGAACTATAGGCTAGGACACATGATTGAGAAGGGGATGAATGTTCTAGGAACAAAAGGATTGCTACCAGAGCTAAAGTTAGTGGTTGTTGTCCAATGTGATATTGTATCTTTGAGAAGAAGATGAATGTGTATTTTACAAAAGGATTTAGAACACCAAAGGTTGGGAAGATATACCTAGTTAACATGGTTGTTTGGGTTCCTGCACCAATACATTCCCTTGGAGGATCGCAATATTACGTGACATTTATTGGTGACTCAACAAGGAAGGAATGGGTTTTATTTATGAAAATAAAATATAATATATTTAATATGTTTCATAAATGGAAAACCAAGGTGGATAATGATTCAGGATCAAAGAGGAAATTCTTGAGGTATGAAAATGGTAGATAGTATGGAAGTAATGAGTTCAGGTAATTATGTTCAAATAATGGGATTCAATGGGGTAAGACTATTCTAGGAACACCATGGTATAATGGTGTGGCTGAAAGGATGAATAGGAAATTAAATGAATGTGTCAGGATCATGAGGCTAAACTCAAGGTTACCTAGGAGATTCTGGGATGATATAGTAAACATGGTGTCATATCTCATCAATAGGAGTATATCTGTACTAATGGGATAATTTATGGCATCCTGAATTTTTCATTACATAAACATTCATTACATTATACAAACCCGAGGATCTTTAAGGTTTAGTGTCTTGGAAACCAGGACCTTAATACATGAAAACATAAAACATTCTTCTTAAACACTTGAAAGGTTTCTCCTTATGTTCATCCTAGGTTCATTACTGTATCTCATAACCTGGGGACATACATCAAAATAAAGGGTGAGCAGAAGGCCCGGTAAGGGAAACAAGGGGAACATTTAACATGTGAACATGAGATACATCAATAAAGTCATGAAAAATAACTTTAAGGCATGAGAAAGAAATCACGAGGAATATCATAATAAAAATAACGTATTTCATAACTTGAAGATGTGGATACAACATTTAACTTAGACAATCATTTTTGTTTCACCAAGGTTCATCCCCAAGGTGTCATTAAAAAAAATTACCAAGGTTTGTCATGACCCGTCCCAGTGGGGCCTGAGCCGCAACTCCCTAAGCCCACCTCCAATAGGCCAGGGGCTGGTGACTAGCACCGAGTAGGCATGCTACTAACATGGGAGGCATTTCCTATAAACCTGTACACACGCACACACATCTCCAAGCCCACAAAGCTAAAAAGTAAAAACTACTAAAAATGGAAATGCATGAATACACTAAAAATCCCAACCAACAGAGTACGACATGAAGAAAGTACAAAAAGTGTAAAATCCTGGGCCAAAAGTACAATCCCACCAAAAAGAAAGTATGTAACAAAGTCCAACCTTTAAGAAAGGTGTTGGGACTGTAGTCTATAGCCGTAGGAACACACCTCGGCCTGTCTGATCTCACTGAGTACCGTCCGGTCCTGGTCCTCCTAGAATCCTGTCAAAGGCTTGCTCGTCTGCACAAGACATGACACGTGCGGGCAAATCCCATGTAGGGGTGAGTATAACAATACCTAGTAGGACACCCCGAAACCACAAAGGAAATACAATAAGGAAATACCACAAAGGAAAGATACAGTCATCTCCACACAATATATGTCTAAAGAACATACCACAAGAATATCCAGATATACTCATGCACAATCGACAATCGCGAATACCACCACTAGGATCCAGCTCGAAGATTCCACTAAGAATGAAACTGGGAGAACACACTCCTAGGTCTGAAGAGAGAGGTATGAAGTACTCATTCTAGGAGAACACACTCCACAAGTACCTTGAGAACATGATGCTCAAATGAGGATCACAACCAAGTCACGGGGTGATTCCGACAACTCAGTCAGATCTAATCCGCTAAGCAGAGGATCGGCACCTGGGTAAAGTTGGTCACGTCGATACCAAGAACTCTACCTAGGGTTTCAGGGATGAATAGAGGATCTGTCTCTAAGTCTCACAGAGGGGATTCCAACAACTCTATTTAGGAAGACTTGATGAAGGGATCATACTCCCATATATAGGAAATGATACCAAAACCTTCAGGGAAAAAACCACGGGTACAAATCCTAAGAATCTATTCCAAGTCACAGAAGACAAGTGGCTCAAGTCAACAAGAAAAGGTTACACGGCGTGTAGTATGGTTACATGCCATGTTCCTTGACCCCGGGTACGTGTCATTCGGCTTGTCTGATAGAAAGAAACTACACGGTGTGTAGAAGAATCACATGTCGTGTCCGAGCACCTGGGCTCACTCTGTGTATGCTGGCCATGTGCCCATACACGGCCTCTATCTGTGTCTGTGTCGCCTGCCCGTGTACCAGTACACGGGGTATCCCGTGTATCTGGTCGGGCCTGGCCGGGGAAGGGTATACACAGCATGTCCTTGGTCATGTACCCTACTCGTGTCTATGTACTCCCAGAGTACACGTTATGTAATCCTGTCGATGAACACATGCCATGTAGCCCATACTACATAGCGTGTAGTCGGGATTTTTTCCAGAAACACCGTCTTCTTCCTCGTGTCGCGGCTGAACCTATGGATCTTGGTTCCTTGTCCGTTCGTCCCGATACTCCAGGGATTGGTTCGTTTTGTCACACGAACATCATAACGGGTGTTTTTTGGATCTCAAAACAGATAATAAACGTTGAACAATCCATCTAAAGAAAAATGCCTGAAAACTCATATCTCCTGTTCCGCTCCAAATCGTGTTCTGAAACCGTCGTCGCACCTCCATGACACCGCTCCGGGGTTGGATCCACAATCTCGGATCATTGCGTCGCATAACGGATGCACAAAGATTCATTGTTCATCACCCCACGAAGAACGCAAAGAATACGAAGGAGAGAAAGGGGAGAAATCCAATGAAACAAAATTGAGGAACGAACCACCGCCATCGTTCGTCACGGTGTTGATCCGCTCCCATTAATAGGATAAAACGGAGCAGAAAAGATCAACAGCAGAGAATCATCATGGATTTAATCTCCCAGAATCCTCGCAAAAGCCCATCCTGTAAGAACAATCGATCTGCGGACTAATATGTTCGTGGATTATCCCGTGTTCATCGTAGAAATCAAGAACGGGGAAGAAAACACAATTTAAACATCCTACCTAGATTTCTCGGCATTCGTCGGTGATGATCCGGTCACTGCGTCATCGCCACCGCGTTGGGAGGTTTTCTCCAGAGCCTCCAGATCCACCAAGGGTTTCAAGGTTATTGAAATTGCAACCTTGATCCCCTGTGAAATCTCCATTTAAAAAGATAAGTGATTTCGCGGTAATAAAGATTTAAATAAAATATTTTAATTAAATATTTTATTACGGTTGCGTCCAAAAACCAGATGTTACTACTGACCTGCAGCGCCCGATGTTAGGCCTTGACTAAGGTAAAAATGTTGTTCTGAAAGCAATGGTGCCCTCATATTTTTGTTCTGAGCACTCGTTTAGGAGTTATTCCACTTTTTTAGGAAAACCGCACTCACCAGTTATTTAATTATTAAATTAAATTAAAACAATTGTTCCAGGCTCACCGGGACTCGGAACTGCACGTCGTCTCAGAACTTGGTCTCAAATTAATTCCCATATAAGATTTAAAATAATACATGGAAAAATCTGGGACATTACATCACACCCACCTTAGGGATTTTACGTCCCCGAAAAGCCAAAACAAAGGCTACTCAAAAAGATGTGGGTATTGCATGAGAATCTGAGCCTCCCGCTCCCACGTGCTCTCCTAGATATTCCCATGTTGTCACCAGACACCCACCAAGGGAATAGCTCACCCACAAAGGATCTTCTCCTATCGGTCCTCGATCTCCACTGGGTACTCAGCAATGGTTTCTCCATCATCGATGTCCAGCTTGCCCTAGTCGATGACGTGCGATGGATCATGCACGTACCTCCGTAATTGCAACACATGGAAGACGTTGTGTACCCGGTCCATCTGAGGAGGTAGATCCAAGCGATATGCTACCTCTCCAACTCTACTCAGAATCTGGAAAGGGCCAACAAACCGTGGAGATAGTTTTCCGCCTTGGCTAAATCTCCACAATCCCCGTCGAGGTGAGACCCAAAGGAACACATGGTCTCCCTCCTCGAACTCCAAGGGCCTCCGCCTCCTGTCGGCATATGACTTCTGCTGACTCTGTGCAGTATTCATCCACTCATGGATGACTTGCACCTTCTCTGTTGTAGCTCTCACCATCTCTGGGCCCATGAGTGCTGACTCTCCCAGGTCAGTCCAGCAAAGTAGCGACCTGCAGGGTCGCCCGTACAGAGCCTCGAATGGTGCCATACTAATAGTGGAATGATAACTATTGTTATAAGAAAATTCCACCAGTGGTAGGTGATCCTCCCAGCTACGACTGAAGTCAAGTATGCAAGCTCGAAGCATATATTCCAGAACCTGAATGGTCCGCTTTTTGTGACCATCAGTCTGGGGATGGAATGGTGTGCTCAAGTGTAACTGAGTCCCAATAGCTTCCTACAATCCCTTCCACAACTCGGATGTGAAACGGGCATCACGATCTAAGACGATTATGGATGGAACTCCATGAAGTCGGACTATCTTCTGCACATAGAGGCATCCCAAGCTCTCCACTGAACTCTGCTCCCGTATGGCTAGGAAGTGGGCCGACTTGGTGAGTCGATCAACGATCACCCAGATGGCATCATGTCCCCTGGATGTACGTGTTAAACCTGTCACTAAGTCCATGGATATCCTGTACCACTTCCACTCTGGAACCTTAAGGGGCTGAGTCAAACCTGTTGGCACCTAGTTCTCTGCCTTTACTTGCTGACAAGTAAGGCACCGAGAGATGAACTCTACCACACCCTTCTTCATTCCTAGCCACCAGAACTGACGTCGGAGGTCTAGATACATATTTTCTACGCCTGGATGCACCGCAAAAGGGGATGTATGGAACTCCATCAGAACCTCCTCCCGCAACGTCGCTGGTACTACCGTGCGCCCTCTGAAAAGACCAACATTCTCTCCACCTTCTGAATATCCATCAGCAGTATCACCTGTGGATATCTGAGCACGTAGAGTCTCATAGCTATCATCCTCGCATTGTGCTTCCCTAACTCGCTGTAAGAGTGGAGGGGTAACAACCATCGACTGAAGGTAAGCTCCCTCATCTCCATCTACAAAGGATAAATATAAGGGGGCCAACTACCTTGTCACCACATCCAGCAACTGTGAACTGGATTTCTTGATGAGAGCATCCGCCACTACGTTCCCCTTCCTAGGAGTATAAACGATCTCAAAGTCGTAATCCTGGAGGAACTCAAGCCATAGCCTCTATCTCAAATTCATATCCTTCTGAGCAAAGATATATATGAGACTCTTGTGATTAGAGTAGATGGTAAACCGCTCGCCCATCAGGTAGTGCCTCCATATCTTCAATGTGAATACTACCGCTGCCAACTCAAGATCATGGGTCACATAGTTCTACTCGTGTGGCCTCAACTGATGTGAGACATAGGAAATCATCACTTGCCTCTACATCAGGACACAACCAAGCCCGGTTCCTGATGCGTCACAGAATACTACGTACTCGACACCCTCCTCCGGTAACCTCAAGATCGGGGCGGTCGTCAAACTCTGTCTCAACTGCTGGAAAGATTGTTGGAATCTCTCGGTCCACATGAAAGGCTACCCCTTTCGGGTCAAACTGTCATGGGTACTGCAATCCTGGAGAAATCAAGGATGAATCTCCGATAGTAGACTGTCAACCCAAGGAAACTATGCACCTCCATCACGCACCGGGGTGGATCCCATGCTAGCACTGCCTCCACCTTTGTTGGGTCCACTGATACACCATCTGCTGAGATAACGTTTCCTAGAAAGTGGAACTCTTGTAACCAGAACTGACACTTTGAGAGTTTCCCATATAATTGGTGCTCTCGGAGTGTGTCCAGAACCATCCTTAGGTGTCTTGCGTGCTCCTCCTCAGATGCAAAGTACACAAGGATATCGTCGATGAAGACCACTACAAACTGGTCTAGATAAGCCTGAAAGATCCAGTTCATGAGCCCCATGAACACCGCTGGGGAATTTTCCATGCCGAAGGGCATCACCAAGTACTCATAGTGACCATAGTGACATCGGAAAGCCATCTTCGGTATATCCTCATCCCATACTCGCAACTGGTGATAGCCTGATCGTAGATCAACCTTTGAGAACCATCGTGCCCCTCTCAACTGGTCGAAGAGGTCATCGATCCTCGGTAGTGGATACCGGTTCTTTACGGTCACCTGATTCAAGTGCCGGTAATCCACACATAGCCTCATGCTCCCGTCTACCTTCTTGGAAAACAGCACTAGGGCCGCCCAGGGTGAAACGCTGGGTATCACAAATCCCTTCTTCTACAAGTTGTCCAGCTGCACCCTCAGCTCATGAAGCTCTGCAGTAGCCATCCGATATGATGATGCTGATATCGGTGTCGTCCCGGGTTGCAACTCAATGCAGAAATCTATCTCCTGGCGGGGAGGTAGCCCGGGGACATCCTTTGGGAGGATGTCCTCGTACTCAGCCACTACTACTGGAAACTGGAAACTTGTAACATCTGCTGCACCAAGGGCTAGGCTAGCCAACTGATGTGAAATCGGTTGTGCCCTCCTATGCACGAGTTCATCCTGTGCTGCCTAGGTATCTATTTCACCGACAAAATAGAACCGTGTTCCATCCCTGCGGACACACCACACCCTTCGCCTAAAACAGTCGATCTGGGCATGAACTGTGGATAGCCAATCCATACCCAAAATGACATCATAAGGCCTTGACGCTACCACCAAGAGGTTTCAATCGAAACTCTCGCCTCCAAGGGTCAGGTCACACTGTCTACAGAGGTGTGTGATCTCTGAATCTTCTCCAGTCGGTGTCTCTAAGCGTAAGGGTCGAGTCAACGGCTCAACTGGAACCTCAAGGTCTAGAACAAGGCAAGAAACCAGAAAGGAATGACTAGAACCTGTAAGGAAACAATATGTATCTCATTCAGTGAGTATATCTGGAGAGCTGACTCAAAAAGGACAGAGAAACCACAACTCATTCCTATATGATGCATGTACCATAATTTTCCCTGCAACTAGTGTTCTCATGTTCCAAGTCGAAAAGCAAGTTATCAGAGTCCTAGTGTATGGATACATCGGCTGCTCGCACCAACACTGGGGTCCCTGGCCTGAAAGCCGAACTCAAAACAATTAACACTGTTGCCCCAAACCAACTCACAGACTCTCGGTCCTAAGGTAGAACCGACCAGCTCTGATACCACTCTGTCACGACCCGTCTCAGTGGGGCCTGAGCAGCAACTCCCCCAACCCGCCTCCAATAGGCCAGGGGCTGGTGACTAGCACCGAGTAGGCATGCTACTAACATGGGAGGCATTGCCTATAAACCTGTACACATGCACACACATATCCAAGCCCACAAATCTAAAAAGTAAAAACTACTAAAAATGGAAATGCATGCATACACTAAAAATCCCAACCAATAGAGTACGATAGGAAGTAAAGTACAACAAGTGTAAAACCCTGGGCCAAAAGTACAAGCCCATCAAAAAGAAAGTCTGTAACAAAGTCCAACCTGTAAGAAAGGTGTTGGTATTGTAGTCTATAGTCGTAGGAACACACCTCGGCCTATCTGATCTCACTGAGTACCATCCGGTCTTGGTCCGCCAAGAATCCTATCAAAGGCTCGCTCGTCTGCACAAGACACGACACGTACGGGCAAAGCCCGTGTAGGGGTGAGTATAACAATACCCAGTAGGACACCCCGAAACCACGAAGGAAATACAACAAGGAAATACCACAAAGGAAAGATACAGTCAGCTCCACATAGTATATGTCTAAAGAATATATCACAAGAATATCCAGATATACTCATGAACAATCGACTATCGCGAATACCACCACTAGGATCCAGCTCGAAGACTCCACTAAGAATGCAACTGGGAGAACACACTCCTAGGTCTGAAGAGAGAGGTACGAAGTACTCGTTCCGGGAGAACACACTCCACAAGTACCTTGAGAACATTATGCTCAGATGAGGATCATAACCAAGTCATGGGGTGATTCCGACAACTCAGTCTGAGCTAATACACTAAGCATAGGATCAGCACCCGGGTAAAGTTGGTCACGTCGATACCAAGAACTCTACCTAGGGTTCCAGGGATGAATAGAGGATCCGGCTCTAAGTCTCACAGAGGGGATTCCAACAACTCTATTCAGGAAGACCTGCTAAAGGGATCATACTCACGTATATAGGAAATGATACCAAAACCTTTAGGGGAAAAACCATGGGTACGAACCCTAAGAAGCTAGTCCAAGTCACAAAAGACAAGTGGCTCAAGTTAACAAGAAAAGGTTACATGGCATGTATTATGGTTACACGCCGTGTTCCTTGACCCCGAGTAATGGCCGTGTAAACAGCCCGTGTCATTCGTTCAAGCCATGTAAAACCAAACTACACGGCGTGTAGAAAAGGTACATGCTAGGTTCCTTGACCTCGGGTACTGCCCGTGTAACCGGCCCGTGTCATTCGGCTTGTCGGATAGAAAGCAACTACACAGTGTGTAGAAGAATCACACGCCATGTCCAAGCACCTGGGCTCGCTCCGTGTACGCTGTCCATGTGCTCGTACACGGCCTTTGTCCGTGTCCGTGTCGCCTGCCCCTGTACCAGTACACGGGGTATCTCGTGTATCTGGCCGGTCCTGGCCGGGGAGGGGTATACACGACGTGTCCATGGCCGTGTACCCTGCCTGTGTCCATGTACTCCCAGAGTACACGTTATGTAATCATTCCGATGAACACACGTTGTGTAGCCCATACTACACGGCGTGTAGTCGTAATTTTTTCCAGAAATGTTGTCTTCTTCCTCGCGCCACGGCTGAACCTCTGGATCTCGGTTCCTTGTATGTTCGTCCCGATACTCCAAGGATTGGTTCGTTTCGTCACATGAACATCATAGCGGGTGTTTTCGTCTCTCGAAATGAATCATAAACGTCGAACAATCCATCCGAAGAAAAACACCCAAAAACTTGTATCTCTTGATCCACTCTGAATCGCGTGCCGAAACCGTCGTCGCACCTCTGTGACACCGCTCTGGGGTTGGATCCACAATCTCGGATCGTTGCGTCATAGAACGGATGCGCAACGATCTGTTGTTCATCACCCCGCGAAGAACGTGAAGAATGCGAAAGAGAGAAAGGGGAGAAACCCAATGAAACAAAATTGAGGAACGAACCTCCGCCGTCGTTCGTCACGGCGTTGATCCGCTCCCGTTAATAGGATAAAACGGAGAAGAAAAGATCAACAACAGAGAATCATCATGGATTTAATCTCCCAGAATCCCCGCAAAATCCCATCCCGCAAGAACGATCGATCCGCAAACTAATCTGTTCGTGGATTAGCCCGCGTTCATCATAGAAATCAAGAACGAGGAAGAAAACAAAATTTAAACATCCTACCTAGATTTCACGGCGTTCGTCGGCGATGATCTAGTTATTACGTTGTCATCACCGCATTGGGAGGTTTCCTCCAGAGCCTCTAGAGCTGCCAAGGGTTTCAGGGTTATGGAAATTGTAACCCTGATCCCCTGCAAAATCTCTATTTAAAAAGATAAGGGATTTCACTATAACAAATATTTAAATAAAATATTTTAATTAAATATTTTATTATAGTTGCGTCCAAAAACCAGATTTTACTACCAACCTGCGCCGACCGATGTTAGGCCTTTCCTAAGGTTAAAATTCTATTTTGAACGCAATGGTGCCCTTGGATTTTTGATTCGAGCACCCGTTTAGGAGTTATTCCACTTTTTCAGAAAAACTGCACGCGCGCATTATTTAATTATTAAATTAAATTCAAACATTTGTTTCAGGCTCACCAGGCCTCAGAACTGTACACCGTCTCAGATCCTAGTCTCGAATTAATTCCCATATAAGATTAAAAATAATACATGGAAAAATCTGGGACATTACAAGGTTATTCACCAAGGTATCATTAAAATTGTAATCCCTAGAGATTACATCATTACCCAATGAATTGGAGCGCTATCAGGGAGAACCCTTAAATATTTCTTTATCATAATGTGAGCCGCATATATCATCATCAAAAATTTTATAAATAACCCATATATCATAAAAGAAATGGGTTTCATTTCATAATCATAAGGTTTTAAAAACTACTTTTAAGACATGATCTTTATGTCATTTTAAACCCATAGAAAAGGAAAGCGGGTCTCATGTATGTAAATCCAAAAATTTAAAATAGAAAATTTTGATATATATGTGAATACCCCTGTAGAATAAAGAGTTTTGAGTATTCACTTAATAAAATAAAAGAATTTGAGAAAAATAGAGAGACATTTTGAGATGAAAATTCGGCAGCATAACAGCTATGTTACAGGGTTTTAGAAAACATTAAAAAGAGAGGGGACATGGGTCACCCACTAATAAATGATCCATAAAATAGTAGAGGGACAGAATATAAAGGATATAAGAATATAGCAATTAAATTTTAAGTACATACCATATGAAATGAAAAACTTTAAAGGAAGACAAGAATAAGATTTCTATTATGAAGAATTTGGCAGCCTAACGGCATCACTTAAAACTTCAAAAAAATGAATTGATGAGATTAAATAGGGTCTCTCATCATGTGAACATAAAATGAAAGTATGATGAATATAGAGATCACACCCCAACATAATAAAAAGTAACTTGAAAGACTTGACATGAAAATAGAACTTGAAAATGAGAAGGGTGAAAGAATCCCTTACAAAAATTTGGCAGCCTAACAACGCCACTTAAACATTCTTAAAATGAATTGATGAGAGCAAGATGGGGTCTCTAATCATATGAACATAAAAAGTACAGTATGATGAATATAAAATAACATCCACAACATAAGAACATGGAGCTTAAAATAAATGACATAAAGGAGAATACATGAATAGAAAGAGAGAGGTTGGATCCCTTACCTTGAAGAGTAACTTCAAAATCTTGGGACCTTGGGTGGCTTGAGGGAACCTTGGGAGGACTAATTTGGAGGTAAGGAGACCATAACTTCGTTTAGGAGGGTTTTGGAATCGAAAGCATGAGATAATGGCTTGGTATTTATAGGGGAAGTGAGGGGACAAGGCATTAATGGCTAAGGGACACCTCATTGATGGTATTGGCAAAACCATGGGCTTTCCCATGGTATTTTCCCATACTATTGTCCAATTGGGACACATCATTCCTTATCATACTATTCATAAGTTGACAAAAATTATTACATAATTATTACATCCTTAATGATGTCATTAAACACCCGAAACTCTAAACTGAAAATTCACTATTCACCGAAAATTCAACTTTTTCAGAAAAATCCAAAAAAATCACCTTAACATAATATCGATGATCTGAATTCAAAAATAAACTCCATTTTATAAAAATAATTTTTTAAATATTTTTAATTTAATTTTTAAATAAAAAACACTATTCACCTGAACAAACTAATACTTAATTAATAATTTCTGAAAGAGTTATTTACCTATTTTATTGAATCACATTACTTAATCAAGGTGCCTAAATTATATTAATACTTTCTTTAAGTGATATTACTAATCCATTTGGTCACATTACTAATCCTAAGCGTAAAATCACTATTCATAATTTACTATTCGCCAAAAATTAAGTTGATCTTATTAGACTCTAAATTTATTACTCAACACGTTTGCAGAAGACCATTTTTTAAAAATCCATACATATCATTGATTATTTAAGGTTTACATAAATATTTTAAAATATCCTTTTTTTTCAAAATTCATTCATAAGATACATCCTATATTTATCCAGACATCTGAAAATTCACAAACTTCACCATAGGAAGAAATCACAATTTTATTTATCTCAAAGGATTACACAAAGTAGCTACAGTCTCATTACATAGCCTCTTATAACACCAGCATAAGACCTAAGTGTAAGGTGTGCTAAGGTGAGAGAATATTGGGGAGGCTCTGATAATATTTCCCTTGTATTAATCTCCACTAACTTGAACTTCTATCGTAGGCGGCTCCGTTCAAGCTTGACACGCTGGAGTTCGGCTTGGGCTTGGTCCAAAGTAAAGCCCAACGATGCCACATCCTTCCCAAGCTCTGATAAGTGGGATTCATAAGGTTCGAGTCTACTGGATGAAGCCATTGATTCTTCTTTCTGCATTGACCATTAACATCTCTATTAAATCGTTAAGAGTAAATTAAAATACTATTCAAAAAGTTTGGGTCGTTACATTCTTCCCCCCTTAAAAAATTTCATCCCTGAAATTTTAAACCAAAGGCCTAGTCGAAATGGTGAGGGTACTTTTTCTTCATTGTTTCCTCAGGCTCCCACGTCGCTTCTTCATACTTATGATTCCTCCACAACACTTTCACAAGGTGGGTAGTCTTGTTGCGTAGAACCTTGTCTCTATGGTCTAAGATCTCCACTGGATGCTCCTCATAAGAGTGATCATTTCTAGTTGTACCACCTCTGGGTTCAGTACATGTGAAGGGTCGGGTATGTACTTCCTCAAGAGAGATACATGGAAGACATCGTGAACTTGAGCTAGGTTCGGTGGAAGTGTTAGATGATATGCCACTGCTTCTATGCGATCAAGGATTTCATAGGGGGAAATGTACCTAGGGTTGATCTTCCCTTTCTTCCCAAACCGCATGACTCTATTCCATGGAGAAATTTGAAGGAAGACTTCATCACCAACACCAAACTCCAAGTCCCTTCGATGGTTGTCAGCATAGCTCTTCTGCCGACTCTGAGAAGCCTTTATGTGTTGTTGGATGGCATGAACCTTTTCTGTCATCTCTTGCACAAGATCAGGCCCAAGAAGCTTTCTCTCACCAGCTTCATACCAACAAGTAGGAGTTCTACATCACTTTCCATATATATATTCATAGGGTGCCATCTGAATACTTGAATGGAAGTTTTTGTTGTATGAGAACTCAACTAATGGGAGGTGTTGATCCCATCCACCATTAAATTCCATTGAGCATAATCTCAGCATTTCCTCAGGTGTCTAAATAGTCCTTTCATATTGGCCATCAGTTTAAGGATGATAGGATGTACTAAAATTCAATTCAGTATTAAGAACATGTTGAAGAATTCTCCAGAATTTTGATGTGAATCTTGGATCACAATCCGATACGATGGATAGTGGTACCCCATGCAGCCTTACCACTTCTTTTACATATATCTTGGCAGTTTGATCCAAAGATAAATCTTCTAGAATGGAGATAAAATTGGTAGTCTTGGTGAGAGGGTCCACAATAACCCATATCACATTGTTTCCTTTGGAAGTTTTCAGGAGACCAGTGACAAATTCCATAGTGATATTATCCCACTTCCATGCTAGTATGGGTAGCGGTGGTAATACCCCCTTAGGAAGTTGCCATTCTGACTTTACTTGTTGACACATCAGGCACCTTGTAGTGTAATCAGCAATCTCCCTCTTCATGTTATCCCACCAATAATGATCATGAAGGTCTCTATACATTTTAGTACTTCCCAAATGTATAGAGAAAGTAGAGCTATGAGCTTCATCCATCAGTTCCTTCTTTATCTCCAGAATAGATGGAACACATAGTCTTGTATGAAATTTCAATACACCTTCTTGGTCAATATTGAACTCAGGAAACGTACCATCCTTCATAGCCTCAAACTTCTCCTATAACAGAAGATCTTCTTTTTGAGCCTTCTTGATCTTCTCTAGTAATGAAGGTTGAGAAATCATTTGGGATAGGTTTTATGATGCCCCTTCCCTTACAATTCCCATGTCCAGCTTTACTAGATCCTTAATCAAGGGATCTCCAAGGATCCTCATTATTTCCAGAACAATAGTGCCTTTCCTACTTAATGCATCCGCAACTTTGTTTGCTCTTCTAGGGTGATAATGAATTGAACAATCATAGTCTTTAATAAGCTTCAACCATCTCCTTTGTCTCGTGTTCAATTATTTATGCGTGAAAATATAATTTAAACTTTGATGATCGATGTATATATCACATTTCTCCCCATAAATATAGTGCCTCCATATCTTTAGTGAAAAAACAACTGTCGCCAACTCTAGATCATGCGTAGGATAATTCTGCTCATGTTGCTTCAGCTGACGAGATGCATAAGCAATTACCTTGTCATTTTTCATGAGGATGCACCCAACCCTTTCAGAGATGCATCGCTAAAAATAATGAATCCTTCTCCGATAGAGGGTAGTGTTAACACAGGTTCATTAACCAATCTCTTCTTCAGTTGTTGGAAACTTTCCTCGCATTCCTTTGTCCAGATGAACTTAACCCCTTTTCGAGACAACTTGGTTAGTGGATTAGAAATCCGTGAAAAGTTTTTCACAAACCTCCTATAATATCCTGCTAAACCAAGGAAACTACGAATCTTAGTTACTGTTGTCAGTTGAGGCCACTTCTCCACAACCATTGTCTTTGTAGGGTCAACTGATATTCCTTCATTGGTTATGATGTGCCCCAAGAAAGCCACTTGTTGTAACCAAAACACCCACTTTCTGAACATTCCAAAGATCCTCTCCTTCTGCAGAGTTTGCAAAATAACCCTCAGATGATCTTCATGCTTCTCACGACTTTTTTAATATATCAAAATATCATCAATAAAAACTACAAAAAAGTTATCAAGGTAGTCTTTAAAGACTCTATTCATAAAATCCATGAAAATACCATGAGCATTAGTCAAGCCGAAGGGAATAACAGTAAAATCATAATGCACATATCTTGATCGTAAGGCAGTCTTTGGAATATATTCCTTATTCACCCTCAGTTGATGATAACCATATCAAAGATGAATCTTGGAGAAGAATTGAGCCCCACGAATTTGGTCAAATAAATCATCAATTCTTGGAAGAGGGTATTTTTTCTTCATTGTGATCCCATTCAGTTCTCTATAATCAATGCATAGCCGCATTGATACATCCTTCTTCTTCACAAAGAGAACTAGTGCTCCCCAAGGAGACACACTCGGTTGGATAAACCCCTTCTCCAACAAGTCTTGGAGTTATTTTTTTAACTCCTATAGCTCCAAATTTTCCATTCTATACGGAGTCTTTGATATCGTTTGAGATCCAGGTACAAGTTCAATGGAGAAATCTACCTCTCTTTCTGGGGGAGGTCCAGGTAACTCCTTAGGAAATACGTCCATGTATTCCTAAACAATAGGAACATCTTCTATTTGTATACTCCCTTTTACTTCTTCATCCTCACCAATTAACTCCATAAAGAAGGCTATAGGAGGTGCCTCTAGACAAGGATCAGTTCAGGATATCTCTCCCTCGAAGATAATTTTAGGTCATTCATTCAATACTACTGAGATTTCCTTACTTCTTCATTTTATCTTAGCAATATACTTTGATAGCTAGTCTATCCCAAGTATAACGTCGAATTCCATCCTGGGAATGACTACCAGATTTGCGATAAGATAGTGCTCACTAAAGTAAACACTATAGTTTCTAAACACTGTTGATGCATGGATAATCCCACTTTGAGTCTTGACTGACGACTCTACCTCTAGAAGTTCAAGGATTGATTCTATATTCTTTGCAAACTTGGAGGAAATAAAGGAATGCGTAGAACCAGAATCAAACAAAGTACTTGCTAGTTTTGAGAGGACAACAAGAGTACCTGCTACAACGTCATTCAGAGCTTCAACTTCAGTTGTTGTGATAGAAAAAGCACAACCTTTCTCCCTTGGCCTTTTCTGAGGTTGATGGTGGTTCCCCTCTACTGCCCTCGGATTTTGACAGTGATTAGAAAAGTGCCCAAGCTATCCACACTTGAAGCATTGGACTTTGGGTAGGTCCAGAACCATCTTTCCTCGATCATTAGTGTTGGGGAGTTGAGGCTTCACCTCACTACAACAATTCCGAGCAATATGGCCTTCTCTTCCACACTTTTATCACTTTCCACTTCCGATCAAGAAGTTCCTTGAATGCTTCTTCCCACATTTATTACATGTGGAAAGTTTCATTTACTTTCCACCTCTTTCCTGATCAAAGCTTCTTCCCAGGATTGGTTCTAGAGCTCTCTTCTTCTCATTAGATTTTTGAGACCATTCTGTCTCACCAAACTAAAGTTCGACATTCATAGCACTTTGAACTATTTCTTCGTAGCTATAATAGTCCATGTTGGCTAGATTCTTCCACAGATGAGTTTGTATCCCACCAAAGAATCTATCAACCTTCCCATTAGGGTCCATGACAAAGCTTGAGGTATAACAGGAAAGCCTTCTAAAGTTCATCTTGTAAATTCCAACAGATTCATTCTCCTTATGCTTCATCTCGATAAATTCATTCTCTATTATCGTTCTCATCGAACGATGGAAATACTTATTGAAGAATATTCTCCTAAACTCTTCACACTCCATAGCTTCAATCTCTACTCTTGACTTTGTGTTTTTGATCAGTGACCACCACTGATCAGCTTCTCCCTCTAGGCGGTAAACAATAAGGGTGACTTTTCCTTGTTCTGCACAATGAATTACAGAAAAGATCTTCTCTATAAAGCTGATCCATTGCTTAGAAATCAATGGGTTAGTCGATCCACTGAAGTTTGGTGGTCATTGGGGCATAAAGGACTCAATAGAATGTTGTTCCCTTCATTTTGAGATCAGACTCTAAGCTTGATTCAAGTTATTATGCATAACTTGAGTCATTTGGTTCATCATTCACATGAATGTTTCCATTCCGGATTCCATCGGAGGGTCGTCGGTGCATGGTACATTGTGGTCACTATTTGCACGGTTCCTCCTATTTCCTACCATTTTCTAAAAGAATAAAATCTTAGTGAGAAACTTGTTTTATTTATTAATATTTTAACTATAAAGGATTCTACATCTTAAAACTTCATGCTTAAACAATTATATTTCCCTATAATTCCTTCATAATGATTCATAAAAAGCTTGTGATTAACCAAACATATCCTCTGGGAGTGTCGTAACCAAGAGTGCAACAAGGCTCGTTGTCGTGCACTAGTTCCCATTCGAGTATAGCTCAAAGCAGTGTTTTTGGGTTTTACCCCTATGTACATTTGTGTCAGAGCCGCCTCTACCTACTCATATCTAGACAGGGATGTACTTTTTTGATAAACCACTTACTCAATACTTACCAAAATACCAGGAAGTTTTCCCTATATTTAGACTTTTCTATAGGGTTCTTCTTAAATATTTCATATCCTAATTTCCATAAATAACTAAACCATCCTTTGATATCAACTATTTCATCCCTCCTTATTCATTACATAAACATTCATTACATTATACAAAACTGATGATCTTTAAGGTTTAGTGTCTTGGAAACTAGGAACTTAATACATGAAAACATAAAACATTCTTCTTAAACACTTGAAAGGATTATCCTTATGTTCATACTAGGTTCATTACTGCATCTCATAACCTGGGGACATACATCAAAAGAAAGGGTGAGCATAAGGCCCTACAAGAGAAACAAGGGGAACATTTAACATGTGAACTTGAGATACATCAATAAAGTCATGAAAAAGAACTTTAAGGCATGAGAAAGAAATCACAAGTCATATCATAATAAAAATAAGGTATTTCATAACTTAAAGATGTGGCTACAACATTTAACTTAAACAATCATTTCTATTTCACCAAGTTCCATCCCCAAGGTGTCATTAAAAAAATTACCAAGGTTATTCACCAAGGTATCGTTAAAATTGTAATCCTAAGAGATTACATCATTACCCAATGCATTGGAGCGCTATCAGGGTGCACCCTTAAATTTATCTTTATCATCATGTGATCCACATATATAGTCATAAAAAATTTCATAAATAACCCATATATCATAAAATAAATGGGTTTCATTTCATAATCATAACGTTTTAAAAACTACTTTTAAGACATGATATTTATGTCATTTTAAACCCACGGAAACGTAAAGCGGGTATCATGTATGTAAATCCCAGAATTTAAAATAGAAAATTTTGATATATATGTAAATACCCCTATATAATAAAGAGTTTTGAGTATTCACTTAATAAAATAAAAGAATTTTAGAAAAAGAGAGAGACATTTTGAGACGAAAATTCGGCAGTATAACGTCTATATTGCAGGGTTTTAGAAAACATTGAAAAAAGAGGGGACATGGGTCACCCACTCATAAATGATCCATAAATTAGTAGAGGGACAGAATATAAAGTATATAAGAACATGGTAATTAAATTTTAAGGACATACCATATGAAATGAAAAACTTTAAAGGAAGACAAGAATAAGATTTCTCTTATGAAGAATTCGGCAGCCTAACAGCGTCACTTAAAACTTCAAAAAAATGAATTGATGAGATTAAATAGAGTCTCTAATCATGTGAATAAAAAATGAAAGTATGATGAATATAGAGATCATACCCCAACATAATAAAAATGAACTTGAAATACTTGACATGAAAATAGAACTTGAAAATGAGAAGGGTGAAAGAATCCCTTACAAAAATTCTCCAGCCTAACGGTGCCACTTAAACATTATTAAAATGAATTAATGAGAGAAATAGGGGTCTCTAGTCATATGAAAATGAAAAGGACAGTAGGATTAATATAAAAGAACATCCCCAACATTAGAAAATGGAGCTTAAAATAAATGACATAAAGGAGAATACATGAAAAGAAAGAGAGAGGTAGGATCCCTTACCTTGAAGAGTAACTTCAAAATCATGAAGTTTGGGACCTTAGGAGGCTTGAGGGAACCTTGGGAGGACTCATTGAGAGGTAAGGAGACCATAACTTCTTGATGAGGGTTTTCTAATCGAAAGGATGAGATAATGGCTTTGTATTTATAGGGGAAGTGAGGGGACAAGGCATTAATGGCCAAGGGACACCTCATTGGTGGTATTGAAAAAACCATGGGCTTGCCCACGCTATTTTCCCATGGTATTGGCCACTTGGGACTCCTCATACTTTATCATACTATTCATAATTCGGCCATAATTATTACATAATTATTAAATCCTTAATGATGTCATTAAACACCCGAAACTCTAAACTGAAAATTCACTATTCACCGAAAATTCAACTTTTTCAGAAAAATCCCAAAAATTCATCTTAACATAATATAGATTCTCTGAATTTAAAAATTAACTCCATTTTATAAAAAAAACTAAATGTTTTTAATTTAATTTTTAAATAAAAAACACTATTCACCCGAACAAACTAATACTTAACTAATAATTTCTGAAACAGTTATTTACCTATTTTATTGAATCACATTACTTAATCAAGGTGCCTAAATTATATTAATACTTTCTTTAAGTGAGATTACTAATCCATTTGGTCACATTACTAATACTAAGCATAAAATCACTATTCATAATTTACTATTCACCAAAAATTAAGTTGATCTTATTAGACTCTAAATTTCTTACTGAACACATTTGAAGAAGACCATTTTTTTTAAATCCTTACACATCATTAATTATTTAAGGTTTACATAAATATTTTAAAATATCCTTTTTTTCAAAATTCATTCATAAGATACATCCTATATTTATCCAAACATCTGAAAATTCACAAACTTCACCATAGGAAGAAATCACAATTTTATTTATCTCAAAGGATTACACAAAGTAGATACAGTCTCGTTGCATATCCCCTTATAACACCAGCATAAGACCTAAGTGTAAGGTGTGCTAAGATGAGAGAATCTTGGGGAGGCTCAGATAACATTGCCCTAGTAGTAATCTCCACTAACTTGAACTTCTCCCGTAGGTGACTCTGTTCAATCTTGACACTCTAGAGTTCATATTGGTCTTGGTCCAAAGAGAAGCCCAAAGATGCCACCTCCTTCTCAAGATCTGATAAGTGGGCTTCATAAGGTTCGAGTTTACTGGATGAAGCCATCGATTCTTCTTTCTGCATTGACCATTAACATCTCTATTAAATCATTAAGAGTAAATTAAAATACTATTCAAAAAGTTTGGGTCATTAAATAATGTCTACCTGATGATCTAAGGTCTAGTAAGGAGGTAAAACTCTCACATTTATGAGTCTTTGGTTGTTTAGAATATGTATATATTGATTCTGATGCAAGGGACAAGCTTAATGCTAAGTCCAAACCATGTTTCTTTATTGTCTATGGTGATGAGGAGTTTGGTTACCACTTTTGGGATGATCTTGACAAGATGATCATCAGGAGATGCTGTCACATAGCCGGAATTTCATACTATTAAAATTGTCCATGAGAATAATGAATCAGTGTTCCATGAGTAAGTGTAGCTTGAAGGTGTACCTAAATATATGATTCCAAAATTAGTGGAGCCTACTTCTCATGTGGAGTTTCGTAGATCAACAATGGTAAGAATGCATGTAACAAGTAATTCACCATCCATACATTATTTTTTATTTACTGGTGGTGGAGAACTAGAATGTTTTAAAGTGGTAATGCAGTTAAAGGAGTCGAGAAAGTGGGATTTGTCTATAAAGGAAGAGATTTTTTCATTTCTTGATAATAGAACTTAGGAGTTGGAACTTCTTACATAAGAAAATAAAGTGTTTTAGAACAAGTGGGTATACTGGGTCAAGGAAGAACATGATGGAAATAGAAGATACAATGCAAGTTTGGTGGTGAAAGAATTTCAATAGAAGTAAGGAGTAGATTTCACTAAATATTTCTCACATATAATGAATCTTACCACCATACAGGTGGCTCTCAATATTATGGCATCATAAGACTTTCATATTCAGTATATTAATGTAAATATTACTTTCCTTTATAGAGATATGGAGGATGATATCTATATGCATCATCTAGAGGTATATTTTGAGTCTAAGAAGGAAGACTTGGAATGAAAACTTCAGAAGAGCTTTTATGGGTTGAATCGGGCACCAAGGTAATGGAATAAAAAGTTTGATTCATTTATGATTAAAAATTAAAACAAACAGTGTGTCTTGGATTAATATTTCTAAACCAAGTCTTTTGGGGATGAATACATTATACTTCTTCTATATGTGGATGACATGGTAATTGTAAGATCATTTATGTAGAGGATTAATGAGATGAAAGGTCATGTGGCTAAGGAGTTTGGGATGAAAGATCTTATAGAATCTAGTAAGATTTCTAGAATGAATATCAAGAGAGACCGTGCAACTAGAACCTTTATCTTATTATAGTACGAGTACATTGGAAATTTTCTGAGAAGATTCAATATGTTGTAAGAAAATCTAGTCACTATTCCCTTAGAAATCCATTTAAAATTATCAAATGAATAATCACCAAATACAGTATAAGAGGTTGAGTGCATGTAAAAGGTCTCATATGTATCATATATTGGAATCCTGATGTATTCCATGGTCTTTACTCAACCTGACATTACTTATATAGTGGTGGTTGTAAGAAGGGACGTGGATAACCCTATAAAGAAACATTGGGAAGATTTGAAGTATATAATGAGGTATTTTAAGGTCATTAAGGAAGTATATTTGTGATTTGGGAAAGGAAATTCATTGTATAGTTATGTGGATGCTGGACTTTTAGGTGAATTTGATAGTAGGAGGAGTACCGCGGGTTTTGTATTTACCTATGGAGGAACTGCAGTAAGCTGGATATCACATTTTCATAATATTTTGGAATTATACACAATAGAGGAAGAATACATTGTTGTAATAGAAGTTGTAAAGGAGATGGGTTGGCTGAAGAAGTTATTGGATGATCTAGGTATAAATAGAGAGAAAACTTTATTGCACTATGAGAGTTAGAGTTATATAAATATTACAATGAATATAACATTTGATACCTAGATAAAGCACATTCAGTTGAAGTTCCATTTTGTTAGAGGCTTGTTACAGGATGGGTTGATGACACTACAAAAGATTCATGGAACCAAAAATACAGTAGATATTTTGAAAAATATTATGGTAATATAGAAGTTGAGGTATTTTCTTCCCTCTATTGGTTTACATTGATGAATAGAAAATGAGAGATAGAATATGGGAGAACACTTTGGGAGAAAAAAAGGGAAAACAACTATTATTTCATGAACTGTTAGCTTGAAATTAAAGTTATGAATGGAAATTGTGCACTAGTGAGTGAATAAGATGAGCTCAAATTAAGTGAGTTTTCTAAGTCAGTGTCATTGAATCATATCAGCGTAGTGGATCAGGCTCTAATTGGGAGATTATTATATTGGTGTAGCCTAATACATTTGGATAATGTTAGGCCAAATAATAGAGGACCATACTACCCAGTAGGCCAGAACTCTCATGGGTCGAGCTCCATGGTGAGTTTATTAGGGATTGTAAGGGGAAATACACCCCTTATCTAAGGGTTTGGGAGAAGAAGTCCCCAATCCCAAATTTTGGGGAAATAAACTCTGACCAACTATAGATTAGCTAACCATGAGACACTGATAAGGAACTGTAGAAGTGTGAACTTCTTACCACTATCCAATGCAACATCTTAGACATGGGTTGTTTTAGTATTGTATTAATTTGTAATTCTAGACAAATTTCACTTTAGAAAAGTAGACTTTCTATGTGGTTGGTGGAACAGTTCTTCATCCTATTTATTAGCTCATTTCAATCTAGGGTTTCTGTGTCATGAAACTCTGGTTTTCTCTTTGTATTTTTTCTCTTTAATCATAGTGAAATTATTTCTCTCTATGGATATAGGTATTATTCTGGAACCACATAAATCAATGTGTCATGTGATATATTCTTCTTGTTATTTTCTTTTTGTTTTATTCTATCTTTTCCTCATCTTAAAATATGTTATGTCACTATGAATCTCAGTGTTTTTTCAACTACTTTGACCTAAAATTGGAAGCCTTTCATGTGGATGAAAATTTTCTAGTAGGATTTTCAGGAGTTGAGTAAAAGGTTGATGAACTCCCCCGTATTGATATTTTCAGAGGAGGGTGTCAAGTACGTAGTTTTCTATGATTCTTCTATGAAAAAACTTGGTTTTTTGATATAGAGGTAGTATATGATTACCTATGGGTGTCAACCATTAAGACTACATGAGTATAACTACATGACCCACAATCTTTAATTGGTAGTGGTAGTCTTCACCCTAAAGATTTGGCGGCACTACCTTATGGGTGATCAGTTTATTATCTATTATGACCACAAGAGTCTCGAGTATATATTCTCTCAAAAGGATATTAACTTTAGACAAAGAATATTTCTATAGTTCCTCCATGACTATAACTTTGAGATAGTATATACTCCTAATAAGGGGAATATGGTAGTAGATTCTCTTAGTGGGAGATCTTATTCTCAGTTTTTAGTAGAGGTGTCAGAGTAGTTAGCCTCATTGCAGTTGTCCTTATTATAAAATGATGGTGATTCATATCTTCAATCAATGGTTGTTACCCCCACCACTTTTATAGTGTTTTAGGGAAGCTCAAAAAGTAGATACCGACTTTGAGACTTTATGTACTTAGATATCCACTGGATCTGCTCCTGATGTATTTTTTGAAGGTGGAAAGCAAGTTATCCTTTTTAGAGGATGTATGATGGTACCAGTTGTGGAAATAGGTGATGAAATAGTTTTATACATCCCCTTTTTTAGTACATCTTGATGTGGAAAAGATGTACCAGGACCTATGATGTCAGTTTTGGTGGCCAGGTATCAGGAAGGGTGTAGTAGAGTTCTTCTCTTGATGCCTCAATTTTTAGTGAGTAAAGGCTAAGAACCAAGTCCTAACAGGTTTAGATCAACCCCTTGGGTTGAAATACTATAAGTGATATGGAATATCAATTTAATTCATGATGGGTTTACTATATTATTTAAGAGGAAAGAATTTCATATGGGTGATTGTAGACCGACTCACCAAGTCATCACACTTCCTAGCTATTCAGGAGTAGAGTTCATTAGAGAGGTTAAGATTCACTTACATGTAATAGATAGTATGGATCCAAATATTTCCCACCATGATTCTTTCAGACCATGATTCTCACTTCACATCACAATTATGGAGAGGATTTAAAGAGGCCTTTGGTAATCATTTGTGTTTGAGCATGGATTTTCACCCTTATACTAACAGCCAAACTAAGTTGACTATTCAGGTTACGTACAAAAAAAATACCATTTCACCATCAGTATGTCACAATTTGAGAAATTTTATGGTCGATCCTATAGGTCACCACTTTTTTGGACTAATCCAGGTGAGTCAGTACTCATCAACCCATAGCTGGTGTGCTCTAAGATAGAAAAGGTGTAGATCATCCAAGTAACGATGATTACAACACAGAGTTGTCATAAGTCAAATGTGGACCGACGATAAAGGAATTTGGAGTTACAGGAAGGATAACATATGATCCTAAAGGTCTCACATTAATGTGGATTATATATAATTTTCTAGGTGTAATTTTTTCTCTAGGATTCATTGTCCCTTTCTAGATACTATGCAGAGTTGGTGAGGTGGAGAATCGCTTAGCTATACCACCATAGTTAGATCAGGTACATGATTTCTTCCATGTTTCATAGATGATGAGATATGTGCATGACCTGTCACATTTTATCAACTAGTAAGATCTAGAAATCAATTATGGATCTACCATTGTAGAGTAACCAGTGGAGATCAAGGATTGGAAGGATAATATCCTCATTGGGTAGTGATTCTTTTGATGTGTGTTCGGTGGCAGTATGGGAATCTTCAGAAAAGCACCAGGGAGTGAGAGACCTATATGAAAGCTTCATACACACATCTTTTTGAGTAGTACTTTTTATATTTTAGGATGAATATACCTAATTTGGTGAGAAATAAATGACATCATTTTTCATGTAAATCTTTGAAATATATCTAGTGATATTTTTAGATCTAGGTGCTAAAACGGCATGATATTATGAGGCCTGGTGATACCAAAATTGATATTTGAAAAATATTAAATATATTAATATCATGTGTGATCATTTTTCCTAAAAAAGTGGAATAAATCCTAAATGAAGTCTCGGATCAAAAATATGAGACCACCTTTGAGTTTAGAATGTTGTCTTTACCCTAGGTGAGACATAATCTTTTACAGCATCGATCATTTGTGAAAAAATTATCATAGGTGTAAAAAATGAATTAATAATTAATTTTATTTAAAGTGGTGTAGCAACCAAATATTCCTCTATTTAATCATTATTATGAACAATTAATAGGGTTATTTACATAACCCTAAGAATTGAGAGAGAGCATTGTAGGAAGGATTTTTGGATGATGATGATGGATTGAGAATCATTCATGTCAATGGAAATTGAGGATCTTGACAATGAAAATGATGAAGAGTCATTCTTTGTCAATGATTGATCTATATCAAGGTAGGATGTTTGCCTTGTTTGGATTTATCCCTATTTTCTCATCCTACGATGAGTGTGAATCAATCAATAAATGGATTGTTTTTTGGATCAATCATTTTGCAAGTATGGGATTATTATGTTGGGAATTTGTGATTTTTTTATTATTTGATTTGAATATAATCATTAATCATTATAACTTAAATGAATCAAGTCCAACATGAATATTAGTCAAGGTTCATTCCTAATTTTTTTTCTTTTGTGAATTTCTTCATTATTCTTTATTCATTCATCACCAATGTTCATTTGGCTGGTGGTTTCTCACTTACCTAATGATCAATCATTTAGCAATAATTTCTTAATGAAATAGATTTATACCATTGATCTAAGTTCATATTGATGATGGGATATAGATATGATGGTAATGAAAACTAATCATGTTTGGATTTTGGGATCCTTGGTTTGGGTTTTGGAATCCAACAGTGGAATGACTCAATGAAAAAGGTTTCCCAATCGATTCAAACAGCTATAAATCATATCTACAGTAGCGATCAAGTTCAGTTAACTCAAATCCATGGATTGTGGCACATTACGTAGATAAAATCAATGCGGTAGAGTTATAAGAGGAATTTTTGGGAAGATCCATGGATTATGTAAAATTCCTCACTACACAACGTGTAATGGAAGACCACATGTTGTGTATGGAGCCCTGGTTGTGGTGCTAGGGTTCCGCGTGAAGTTAAACAACACAAGATATGTGACACATGTCACACTTCATGTAACCCTCACTTGACGGATTGGTGTGTATATCATAGTAAACACAAACATTGACATGGCTAGGTAGACAACACGAATAGAGTACACAAACTGATCTGTGTACTCAGGTATTCATTGATACATGGACATGGCTAAGTACATGGACACATCCAGGTGCACACAAGCACATACATGAGCATGGGACATGATATATGGGTAGAACCAGTTCCAAAGGGACATGCCTTTTATTGATAGTATATTTCATGTACTCCTTCTTGGATAATTTAGATACCTTATTCCCCTTGTAAAGGAATAGCTTCCTTAAGGGTGCATTCCCTCAATCCATCCCGATGAGGTTATAGTATGGAATTACATCATGAATAAAGGATTGTGATCTTATCTATAGAATTAGTTTCAAATAGAGTTTTAAGAATATATTCTAGAGGCCAAGATGAGATCCTTTGTCATCTTTTTTCCTTATGTGGGTTTCTCAAAATCGACCTGACCAATTGTACATGGGTGTCGATCCCCTACTTAGAAGGTTAATCCATATTACGTTATTCAGTATTACCCTATGGCCCTGGGTTTGATCCCCATATATATATTTATATCTTTATACTTTTAGAATGTACACTATTTTAGGGAGACCTAATGAGCACGACATCTCATATAGAATCCATCAGTGTTATCAGACTCACAGAGTGAGTTATCGCTGGTGAGTGTGGCTATAGAATCTCGAGGAGAATCTAAGGCCAACAATGTGGTTCTAACTATACCTTGAGACTTAGTTATAACTATGAGTATATTTGGATGTTTTATTGTATGTATCATATTATGATTGTTATATCTTATGGTGAGATGACTACTCTTGATGCCTTATGCTTAGTTATTTAAGGGTGTTCTACTGGGTATTGTTATAATCACCCATGAATGGACTCTTCCCACATGTTTCATGTCTTATGAAGATAACCAGCCATTTTATGAGGTTATCGATGGACGAGCAGTATACAGAGAATATATTTGGGAAATACAGGCTATGGTTTTTCCTAGGATTTACATTTGACTGTAGTCCCATATACTATCAGGTTGTATTTATTATTATTTTTGGTTGGTCTTATACTTTTCTCGTATTTCTTCCTACTATTTTTTTACTCTGATTGTGGGATTTAGATGTATGTATGCATTTGGTGTCAATTTTATTTTATATTTCATCATTTTATGGGTTTGTATATGTGTGTGTGCATACAGGAACCTTAGGATAAGGCCTCCCATATTAGTGTTATTCGTACTTGATGGAAGTCGCCAATCCCTAGACTATTAGAGTAAGGCTTGGGGTAGTCATACTCAACTTATCACTTACTAGGCATGCCCTAGTGGGTTGGTTTGTGACATAAATATTGTATCCTATATACTATGAGGACCATACAAGTGCTAGTGGGACATCATATTATAGGTCGGACATCATGAAGAGATGTCCTAGAAAGGATTCAAGGATAAGTTCCTAAGTCACTTATACCCATATATGTTGAGGTATGAAATGGATTAGAAGTTAATACACTTAATCCAGGGAATAATTTATATGATTAACTACACTATTTGATTCATTAAACTTTAATTTTTTTTCTATATCATTAGGAGGAGGTGAGATGTGCAAGGTGAATTGCTTCTAGGATGGTATTTGATATGAAATAAATTCACATTTTAACATCTTCTTCATGAAACAATTCTCTATAATGACGAATCGGGATATCATCGCCAAAAGAAACTTGAAGGAGGCCCCGAGTGGTGGGAAGTAAATTTTAGTGGGATGGTCAAGGAGTTCCTCTTCAGGTTGTAAGAAATTCCACTTTTATATTTCTCTAAGGTAGCAGTGGGAAGAGCAGACCAAGGATTGGATAGCCATCTCAAGACCATATCTAGGGGTAGTTCTATCAGTGTGGTAGGGGTGTCCACAAGTACTGGAAGTGTCCTTTATCTATTGTAAAGTGTAAAAATTATGGTAATATGGGCCACCCGTATAAGTTCTATAGGAAAACTCGATAATCGAGTGGTGGAGGATGATCATGAAAAACACTAGAGTCTAGGAGGGACTCATCTAACCCTCATCGTATTGGTAGTTGGAGTTCCATTAATTCCTCAATTTGGGGTAGGGGTGTGGTAATCAATGTAGAAGTATTATTATCTTAAGAAATGATCATCTTAGGGGATTTATTATGGATCCAAGGGTATAAAGGTGGTTTATTTTCATGTAGTGTATTCTACTCCTATCAATCTGGATGCAAGTACTTCCACTATCAAAGGTATAATTCTTTTTTCATCTACCCTTGCATGAGTTTTGTTTGATATAAAAGCATTTCATTTCTATATATCTACTCAATTCATCAAGGGATTGGGTTTGGATGTGGAAAGTGTTGGTGGGGTTATAAACATCAAGAAATTATTAGGGGTGCATTCGGAGAGTATCATATGTTCTCATAAGTTTTCTCTCAAAAATTGGTGGCTACCATTTCCTCTTAAAGATATTTGTGCTGGACATATGTAGATTTTTTTTATTCCAAGTATGGAATGGATAATTATGTATCAGGATCCTATTAATTATTACTATAGGATAGTGACCTTTCTATCTCCATAAGGGGGAAACTATGTTTATCATGGTGAATGGGATCTTCAGGTTGTTCTTGCGGGGCCAATTTAGTGAAATTGGATTGGATTATAACCTAGTTAGTAATCCTTATTCTATATAATGGTGTGTTTTAGTGGAATATTTTTCCTATAGTGGTGGAATTATTTTAAGATTTCTTTCCAAAAAATTTCTCTAGTAAGCCACCTAAGTTGGATATTGAGTTCACTATCGAGTTGGTTCTAGAAGCCAAACCTATTTCTATTTTGTCCTACTGGATGGAACTAGTGGAGATTTGGAAGTTAAAACTGTAGTTGTAGGATCTATAGACTAAGAGATTCATATATCATAATATATAATTATGGGTTTCTCCTATGTTATTTTCCAAGAAGAAGTATGTAACCTTTCATTTATTTGTTGATTACCTGAGGTTGAACTAGACAGCAGTCAAGAACTGGTATCCTATTCCACACATTGATGGTATCTTTAATTAGTTGAGAGGTTATCATATATTATATGAGATTTAATTGAGGTATGGATACTATTGGTTTAGGGTGATACCATTTGATATACCGCACACTACTTTTAGGAGTAAGTATGGCTTGTATGAGTTCATGGAAATTCCTTTTAGTCTAACAAATTCACTAGAAGTATTCTTGGACTTGAAGAATTAGATCTTTCATCCATATCTGGATCATTTTTTGGTTATTTTCATTGATGACATATTAGTTTACTCCCATTCTATATATTATCAGGCCCAAAATCTTGAATTCATCCTAATAACATTGATAGAGAATCATATTTATTACAATATTTTTAAATGAAATCTCTAGATTGATCAAGTATACTTCTTGGTACACATTAACTTATAGGATAGATTTTCAGTGGACATAGAGAAGGTGGAAACTATGGTGTATTGGGAGGGACCCAAGAACATCTTTGAGATTTAAATATTTTTGGGTTTTCGGGTTATTGTCAATGATTTATCTAGGATTTATCCAATATTTTATTGTCGATATCTAGTCTGATAAATAAATGGGTGAGGTTTATTTGGAAAATTTATTATAAGGAGGAATTCTAGTAATTTAAGAGTAGGTTAATCACAGCACTGATCTTAACCTTACCTGAGCTATGTTAGTAATATACCATGTATTATAACACATCATTAGTCAGGCTTAGAATAGTTCTGATGTAAGAGGATCAAGCAGCTGCTTATAGTTCTAGGAAGTTGAGGCCACATGAGAGTAATTATCCCACTCACAACCTAGAGAAATATATGGTGCTACACAATCTTTGATGCTAGAAGAATTATCTATTGGGTGACATATTCATGGTATACATGGATAACAATAGATTAAGTACATTTTTTATAGGGGGACCTAAACCTTCAGAAGTGGAGGTGGATTGAGTATCTACAATATTTTGACATTGAGTTGGAATATACTCTAGGAAAGTGAAAAGGCATTATTGTTGCCTTGAGTAGGAAGAAAAGACTCAAGTGGTGCATGAATCAAGTGATGAGTGGCAGTTGAAAGATATTTTTTCATATATGGATCTAGATTTTAGGAGTCTCAGGGGAAAGAAACTCTAATATATTTCTCTATTGTTCCCTCGCTTATGAATCGGACCAAGATAATAAAGTTGACTTATCTAGTGGTTATACATGAGGGACAACATATATGATGGGGATCCACTATCAAGTTGGTTCCTTGACATTTATGAGGATCTTTATTTCCATGTAATTACCTTGGTTCCTATGATCATATTCCAACAGCTAATAATGGAATTCCATGCTTCAAAATGGGAGGTTCATCCTTGATTGAAAAATATTTATCATGACCTCCATAGGAAATACTCATGACCAAGGATGAATAAAGAGAGAGAAGGCTTCATAGTATGATGTTACACCGGTCAGTAGGTGAATTTTGAGCATTAGCATCTGGCTGGGTTGTTTCAACCTTTTCTATTCTAGAATGGAAGTGTGATGATATCACCATGGGCTTTATGAAAAGATTACCCAAGAAACCATAGTAAAATGATGTCATGTGGGTGATTATGGATCAACTTACAAAGGTATCTCACTTAGTTTCTATCATGGATAATTTCACCATTTATAAATTGGGTAACCTCTATGAATGGTATATAGTTTGGTTTAAGGGTGTTCTATGGAGTATAATTTCTAATCGAGATAACCTTTTTATGTCATGATTCTAGAAGGGCCTTCAGAAGGTGTTGGGATCGCAAGTTTATCGGATTATATCCAATAATCCTTATACTAATGTCTAATTTGAAAAGATGAGTTAGATTATAGAGGAAACATTATGATCCTATGTTTTGGACTCTGGTAGTTCTTGGGAGAATCATTTGGTACTTATAGAGTTCTTCAAAAATAATAGATTCTAGGAATTGATCCAAATGGATCATTTCAACCCTTTATATAGAAGATCGTATAGTTTATACTTGTGTTGGTTAGATTCAGGAGAGTTAGTTCTTGTTGATACACACCTTTCATGGGGTATGGTCAAAAGTAAGTATATTTTTCCTAGTGTAGTAAAGTGGTAGACCAAGGTCATCTCACTTGAGGAGCCTTTCAGTTTGTTCACTTACTTTATCTAAATCACATAAAATATCTATTTTTGGTGTTTTTATTATTTTCAAATAATGACATGAAATATAAGAATTTATACTAACATGTAGTTCTAAATAGAATGAGTTAACAAGAAGGCACTTTGTTTTGGGGTTTGGTTTTAGGTTCAATCATTATTCTCCTTTATATGTTTTATTTTAGTTTGATAATCCAAACATAAAATCTCATCTTTGGACTAAAATTATTTATTTATAAATTTTGGAATATCATTTAATGGCTAAGTACTCTTAATTCTACCTCCTCCTTTAATCAAGTTTGATGATACTCCTTGGTCTAGGAGGTGTCATCTCCCAGGACCAAACTCAGTCAAAATTGTTTCATCCATTGATTAGCTCAACTTCAATGTGTGAATAACTAACCAATAGAGATATGAAAAGTGATTAAATAAAATAATAGAGATAGATTGAGTTGTATGTTATTAGGGGTTATCACCACATTAGGGACATTCTCCTCACCAATTCATGATACTCAATTCTTTTTACAAAATTAAAATTAAACAGTAAGAAAAATTCATTAACGTTTTGACCTCACCCCCAAGACAAGTCTTGGAGTTAGCCTCTCATTTTAGAGAGTAAGATATAACTTGGTGGAGTGGGTGGAAGATAATAGGAAGAGAGAGGAAAAAAATAAATGGCGGATGAAAAATTAAAAATGGAAGACTGGGGGGTTAGGAGAGCGAGAGAAGAAGAAGAAAAGAAATTAAATTAAATTAAATTTATAGACAATATAAATAATGTTAAAATAATAATAATAATTATTATTATTATTATATTTAAGAGAATATTTTTTGAAAAAGTATAGAATAAAGAAAATTAGAAAATAATTTCAAAATAAGAATGTTATAAATATAATTTAAAAGAAAGAAAATTAAATTGAAAATATGGATAGATTTGGGTGGAAATAAAATGCATGAATTTTTTAATTTAAACAAAATTGAAATTAAAATTACAATTTGAAATAAATAAAAACTAAACTAAAAAATAAAGAAGAAAGTAGGGGGAGAAAAAATGTAGGGGTAATTCTCCCTTCGTGGAGATCTCCTCCTTGGTGCCTCGGATGAAATGCTATAGAATGAAATGATTTGGGAAGTAGCAGATCTCCTCCTTTTATAGGATAGACTTTCCCTTCAAAAGTTATCATGTGTTTGACCCATTAAATGGTCTATTCACACATGTACCCCTTCATTAAATTTGTTTCTAATTGTCTTTCTTGTATCTCCTAAAAATTATAGGGTATTTGGCCATGTTTATAGTGAGTTATGACTAGTTCACTTTGAGAATTTAATCTTCCCAGATAGACTCTTCATATTCCATGTCTCCAGATTATCATGCATTAATAGCATTCCAAACGGATTATTCACACTTGGAATCCTTAGTTAAATTTGTTAATAAATTCCTTATCTAGATCAATGTTGATTTTTAAATTCATTGGGATGTCTAAATTAGAGAAATAAGTTCATATTTAAAACATTCTAGATCTATGAACAGTTTTCTAGGCCTCTGTTGTGAGCTGATTTTAGGCCTCTAATTGATGGATTGAGCTTATAGTATATAAGGATGAAATGTATGGAAAGATGTCTCAGATCTTAATAAAAATTAATTTAGTAATTTAAATTTGATTATAAAAATTTATATCCTAAAAACATAATAAAAATAAAGTAGTCAAATCTAGAAATTAAGTTATTTTTACAATTAAGATCAAAATTGTACAAAAACATAAAAATATGATAATTGATAATAAAATAACATTGTGGAGGGTTTAAAAATTTAAATTAAATATAAATTTATGAAAAATATTAGTTCTTTCAATTCCCCAATGCTTAAACTATTCTTTTCCTCAAAGCATAAAATCTCAACATTGAAAATTAGAGGCCACCAATGTTATCGATATTTAAATATCAATGTAATAAGTTCGAATAATTATCAATGTAGGATCAAATTTTTAAATTACACATAAAATATATAAATTCAATTTCTCATTTTCCAAATAAAAAACCAATCCATGTATTTTACTTTTCCCCTTTGAAAAAATGATGGTGCTTCTCCTTTTATTCATTCAAGCTCCTTGATTCATTATTATCAAACATTCCAAGTCATGATTTACCTCACTTTTGATTCCTTTATCTCATAACTCAATATAAAATTCATGTAGATTTATGCCCATATCACGATAACATTTTCCTTATCCATAAGTTTTTAAAAGAACTACTTTACCCACTTTGTAAAGACAAAATGCACATAAAATCATGATGACTTGTAATTAAGGTTCTAATGAATCTGAGTTTTAAGGTTGGTAGGATTTTATGTTTTTAAAAAATTAATATCAAGGAGAAGGTTTAACTATTAAATCATAAATCATGACATTCAGTGTAAAAAGGTTTAATTACGTTCTCCCCTTCAAATTGTAACAACTCCCAACTTTCCCCGTGACTCAAATTAAAGATTGTGATCTATTAAATCATAATGAATGGTTTTTTCTCTCTCTTGAATGTATTTTTACATTTATTCATTTTTTTATTTTTCAAGGAACTTTTTTCATTTTTTTATTTTTTAGGAAATTTAATGATTAGATTAATCCTCATATACACCACTTAACCACATATGATAAAAATCATAGGTCTAATAATGGTGATTTTTCATTTACCAGAATCACATCCCATTTTTCTCTTTTTTATGGTTCTTTTTTTCATTTCTATTTTTTTATATTCAATAAGGGAAAACAATATAGTAAAATGAATGACTCCATAAACTTTTACAATTCCCACAATAAGCACCCCCACACTTATTTTTTACAATGTAAATCATCTCATTTACCATGATTCCCTTTACCTCCACATCTCAACTTTAAAATATCATTAAATTACTAAGAGTAGCATATGTATCAATAAAAATGGATTGAAACAAGCCTCATTACTAACAAGGTAATTCATCATCTCTATGGTCTAAATAAGGATTGATTTAAAGGTGTTATTTTAAGGATAAGTGGATTTTAAAAAGATACCTAAATAATTTTAAATTTGTTTATGCATAATCATAGATTTGACAGGTTCAATTTTAAGTTCTTGTAGGTGGAATATCCTAAGATCACTCAATAAAAATGTTCAAGAATATAATATAAAGTACTTGATTTATAAATACTATCGAGAATGGACATATGATTTAGGAAAATCACTCAAGTCATGATTCAAAATAATAAATCAATTCACATGAATTTCAAAATTTTAAAGAATAATAAATGGTTGGGAAAATTCATTTACATGAATCAATTGATTACTTCAAATCATGATTCCTCATTTTAATATCCATTCCTCACTTTAATCATTCAATTTTCCATTTTACTCTTTTTTTTCATTAACATTGAAATCTAAAACATGGAATCACATGATTCCTAAGAAACTCATGTCTCTTAGATAAGTCAAGTAAAGCATAATTCAAGTGTGGGCATGAAATTTTATCTTTAAATCTCAAAACATGTTTTTGGAAAAAAAATGTAAGGAGTTTAAAAGATAAAAAATAAAGGTAAAATAACTTTTGAAATTAAGCTTAGTCCTCTTCCTTCATTATTTGGGACTACCTTCTACTATCATGAACATATAAAAAGAAAACAAATCAATTAAGAATAAGGATCATATGTCATTAAATCTTAAAAAGATAGGAGGGAGTGGGATTTATGTTGAACTACTTCCTAAGACTAAACTTGAAATATAAATTCCTATAAATAAAGTGAGGGATAAGTCTTGGTATGATCCCCCAAGTGGACCCTAAATTTTTACTGCCTCTAGAGGGTGGTATCAGTTGTTATCCAAAATTTGATGGTGGATGGATCTTCTTTGATTTGAACCCCCACATGTGAATTTTCCCAACTTTTTCTTCATCCTTATGGGTGAGGAATGATCCATGGATAGATTACACCAGATAATCCTCCTTCACAATGAAGAATATATTTCACGGAAGGGGTAGGATGAAGTATAAATCATCCTAATTCTTGGTTTCTACTTATGAAACCTCTTCCTTATCATCCAGTGTTGGCTTTGTATTGTATTTAAAATGATAAGACTCTATCCTAATTTCTTTAGGATCATAAACTTGGATCTCTTCATGGGGCTCCTCAAATGAATGTACATTGAAATTATGGATCTCCATGTGTTCCTCAATAGGTGAAATTCCAGGTTCTTCATCCTCCTATAAGGAAAAACAAATATTTTATGAATCTGTATAATCAAAATAGTTGGGAGTGATGTTAAATTCTATTTAAATAAAATAATAAGAGTTAAATTATGAGAAATTATCAACTCCATGGTTTGGTTCATATTGAATCAATTCCTTATTGGTAAGTTTCTCTTGGAGTTTATTCTCAGTAGATGTAGTTAGGTAGTCAGGCTCCTCTATCTTTACTTCAAATTCCACAACTTGGGTGTTTTATTCCTCTTGTGGTGTTGGATCTTCTTATTTTCATGGTATAAAGAGATAAATCATTTCCTCACATTCATTTCAGAAGTCATCCAATTCTTATTTATCTCCCACATATAACTTAGCAGGCAAGTAGTCCTCTTTTTCCACTTCAAGTAAGATAAGAGGCCCATCTTCTAGTTCATGCTTAGATTGTTCTAATGGTGCTTGGACATATATATTTTTCCAATCCATTATGTCTTATGAATTTTCCACCATCACTTCAAGATCTTGATTTCATATTTTATTTTGTATTTTTTCACTTGCTCTAGGAAATATCCTAGTGAAACTTATTAAAAAGCATTGGGAGGTATTGATGAGCACTCTTCTTATGTCTTGGCCTCTTCTTGATAGAATTTGGGGAAGTACTCCCATAATTCAGTGATCTCTCTAGCCAATCCTTCAATAACTAGTTTCTCGATAGTCTCCTTGAGATCCTAGATGAGGTCCTTGAATTCCTCTTCTTTGAAAATTTGGCTTCGTGCTCCTCTGATCTATCTATCCCATAGTGTAACATTATCTTATCTAAACTAGGGGGATTTATCTAATGGATCTTGCACCTAAGAGTATTTTTTGTTAAATGAATTAAAAAAATATTATTAAAACATCATGGAAGTATTTTTTAGTTTTTTTTTATTTTTATAAAAAGTGAATAAATATATTTAATATTTAAAAATAGAAAAATTGAATGAATAACTGATTGTATCCCTAAAAACAGTTCTAGTTTTGAAACACACCTATCATGGTGTGTAATCAAAATCAATTATATTTTTCTTAGTGTAGAACAGTTGCAGACTAGGGTCGTATCACTTAAGGATCCTTTCATTTTTTTCACTTACTTTATCTAAACCACCTAAACTATCTCTTATTGGTGATTTTATTATTTTAAAATAATGACATGCAATATGATAAATTATACTAACATGCAATTCTAAACAGAATGAGTTTAGAAGAATACACTTGTTTTTGGGGTTTGGTTTAAGGTTCAATCATTGTTCTACTTTATAGGTTTGACTTTTGTTTGATAATCCAAATATGAAATATCATGTTTGGACTACTATTATTTATTTATAAACTATGGAATATCATTGAATTCCTAAGAACTCTTAATTTTACCTCCTCTTTTAATCAAGTTTGATGATACTTCTTGGTCTAAGAGGTGTCATCTACCATGACTCATCCCAATTGATGTTGTTTCAGCCATTTATTAGCTCAAATTCAACATGTAAAGAACTAACCAATGGATATAGGGGGAAATGATTAAATAAAATAATAGAGATATATTGAGTTGAATTTCATTGGGGGTCATAATCACATCAGGGACATTCACCTTCCTCGTGTATGCTACTCAATTTTATTTACAAAATTAAAATTAAACATTAAGGAAAATTCATGAACACCTTAACCTCCTCATGGTCCAAGTCTCAAGGTTTGCCTCTCATTTCTGAGAGAAAGATATCACTTGGTGGAGTGGGTGTAAGAGAAGAGGAAGAGAGAGAGAAAAAGAATGAATGTTGGATGAAAAATAAAAATGGAAGAATAGAGGATGGGGGAGAGAGAAGAAAAAAAATTAAATTTATATAGAAGATGAATAATTTAAAAATAATTTTTTATTATTATTTATTATTATTATTATTAAATTTAAGAGAATATTTTTTAAAAAAGGGGGAGAAGAAAGAAAATGAGAAAATAATTTTAAAATAAGAATGTTATAATTATAATTTAAATATATAATAATAATAATAAATTATTATTATTATTATTATTATACTAATAATTTAAAAGAATAAAATTAATATAAAGATAATATGCATGGATTTGGGTGGAAGAAAAATTCATGAATTGTTTAATTTAAAATAAATTGAAATTTTAATTTCAATTTGAAATAAAAAAATAAACTAAAATAAATAAATAAGAAAGGAGGGGAAGAAAAGAATGCATCATATGGCCTCCCTTAGTGGATATATTCTCTTTGGTGCCTCGTATGGAATGGGATGGAATGGAATGATTTGGTAAGGAGGAGCTCTCCACCTTTTATAGGTCATATTTTCCCTTCAAACGTTTCTGCATGTTATACCCATTAAATGGATGATTCACATGTGGAAACCTTAATGAAATTTGTCCCCAATTTTCTTGTTCATCTCCCATAAAACTTTTAGTGTACTTTTTTTATGTATAGATAGTTATGACCATTTCACTATGAGAATTACATCTATCTAGAAAGACTCTCTATATTCCACATCTTCGGTTTATCATGCATTAATGGTCTTAAAAAATGGATTATTAATGTGTGGCCTCATTCATGAAAGTTGTTAATAAAATTATTATCCATATACATGTTGAATTTAAGCTTCATTAGGCTGGGAAAATTTGAGATATAATCTCATATTTAAAACATTCCAGATCTATGAACATTTTTCTAGGCCAGTGTTATAAGCTAATTTTGGGCCTCTAATTGATGGATTGAGCTTATGGTCTATAAGGATGAAATATATCTCAATATGTATGGGATCCTACCCAAAAAATATCAAATTTAATTATTTTGTAAAAAATTATGGTCGAAATACAGAATAAAAATAAAATAGTTAAATCCCAAAATTAGTTCATTTTTACATTTAAGATAAAAATTCCACAAAAAACATAAAAATATGACAATTTATAATAAAATAAAACTATGGTGGGTTTAAAAACATTAAAAATTAAATCTCAAAAAATATAAAATATTATTTTTGTCTCTTTTTAGACCTTGTCTCATTCAAAATATATCTGAGCAAGTTCAGTTGATTGTAAAGTGGTTTTCAAACACATAGAGAAAGAAAAAATATTATTATGACCATCAGAGATGACCTCTATAATTTGATATTTGTCATTAGTTATTTTTTCGAGTGTCTCCTAGTATGGGGGTAAAACTGAATCTAGAAGTAGTGGAATCTTGTGTCCAGGTTTATCGGGCCATTTGAGATAGTGGAGAGAATCATTCTTGTTTCATATTGTTTGGAACTTTTAAATTGATAAAGTGTCATCAGTGAAATGTTTCATGTTCCCTAGATTCAAATATATTATCTTGGTCTTTATCACATGATTTATTTTTATTATATTGATATTTATTTTGATTCATCATTTGAGTAGAATTCGATTGGTGTTATAAACTACAGTGAGAATAATCTTTGAGGAATGATCGTTACCCTAATGTGATTTCAGTAGTCATATAAGTGTGTTCAAAAGGATACCTGGGAGAGGAAGTCAGATATATGGGCACAGTGCCCCCATTTGTTCACAAATATCTCTTGTTGATGCATGGTATCATAGCTCGAGGGTGATCTATAATATAGTGGGTCGGTTGTAAGACCCTATATTTTATCTAGGTACTTTCCTCTTTCAAATTTCAATTGAGTCCTTCTAAATTCTATAAATGAGCCTTATACGAAGTTAAAAAGGTGTTTTGGAGTTATATAGGGATTGGGAAGGCAAAATATCAAGGATTATAAATGTCATACATCATATGGAATGTTATAGTGCCACCATCTAGCTTGTGGATTGGGTAGTAGACCAGTAAGGATATAGAAATCCCATCATCCAGCCAGTGGAACCCTGACAGAAAGTAATTCTTATAAGAATCAAATCGGCTAGAAGATGGGGTTTCTAAGGGTTAATCCATTTTAGTTAGAACCACCAGCTATTTGGTGGTATCCAACAGCTATCCAGTTACCCTGATCATGCCTATTTAATTTATTTTTCATCAAAATCAATAGATAAAATCGGAACAATGTGATGATTCTCCCAAGAATTTTATAGAAAGGATCATGGGCATTTAATTTATAATTAATTTAAATAGAACTACTTCAACCACCATTTTCTTCTTGATTAATTATATTTTTTCTATGCTCTTGTTATGTTTTCATTACATTGTATAATCCAACATAGGATTACTCAATATGTATCTACACATGCAATAAAAAATTTGAATGAAAATCTTGTCCTCTTGGGTGCTATCATGAGATGAGCATGTGTTATACATCATTCATAATTGATCATAACATGGATCTCTTATTTTTTCTCTATAATATCTTGAGAGGTGTATAATTAGATCATTTATCTCTAGGGATTGATAGAATATTAGAAAAAATCTCTTATGTCTCAAAATTTCTCTCATGAAAAATGATATATTTTAAAATATATACTTAGGTTAAAATAAAATATTTTTACAAATTCCCTTGTCCTTTTATTTTATCTAATTCATACACCACATAACATATCATAAAATAGTAACAATAATATTATTAAATTTCATGACATTTGTTTCATCTAATATAATTTATTAAATAAATATTTATTTATTTATTTAAATAATATTAATTAAAATATACCATTTTTATTCGATCTTTAAACTCTCTACATATTCTCCCCTAAAATTTTTCAATCCTTGAATAATAAAAATATATATTTAATAAAATTAATATAATATTCACTTAACTTATAAATATATATATATATATATTCATATAACTTGAATATGTATTCATTTCAAAATATGCATTGAAATTTTAAGCAAATAAATATTATATTCATTAACTAGTGAATAAATAAATAAGATATTAAATTCCACTCACATATTCTAAAATTGAATATCTTGATTAAATTTTTAAGACCAATATAACTTGAATAAATATTATTCCAAAGATTTGGAATAAATTAATTCCTAAACTTAAATTCAATAAAATTTAATGAGTTTCTAGATACACTTAGTGTGTGCCCCTATAGCCCTTTTCTCAATGGCAATAAGTAGTACTTACCCAAAGTCCAATATTGGATTCTAGCAACATGTCAAGGTACCCATAGATAAAGGAATTAATGTATCAACTACAAAAACCTTCCTATGAATACTACTGTGTTATATAATCTATTTATCAACTTACATCTCATCAAAAGGACACCATCCAAACTTATATTTGTATCATTTTCAATAAATCACTTTTATGGGGTGAATTGGGTACCTATACAAACCAATGATGATAAAAATAAATAAATACTAGATTAAAATTTATAATTTCAAATCGATTTTATTCCTTCCACTACTAGTCATAGAGGATGCCTCCATCATAGACAATACCAGCAAATCCTCATCAGAAGAAACTTCCATTGAACAAAACAGAAGCACCAACTGGACTACCAATCCCACTAGGGAGAAGCCAAATAGAAACTAGAAAACTTAAAAATAACTTATAGAACATCATCCACCAATATAGGGACCATCAACATAGAGGGGAGAAGCACCATGATAAAAAATCACTAGATCAACAAAAATAGCATAATAAAGTAGAAAATTAATATTGAGGGAATAATCGGTAGAATACCACCACCACTAGGCTATCCGAATCATTCATAGAAGGGGGAAAAACCAGTCAAGATGAGTCCTTGACACTGAACACAACCCCTAACACCATACCAACCCCCCAAAAATGCCACCTGGCTAAACTGAGAAGTGGTCAAGCATGACGGTAAGGGAAGCATAGCATAGGATGGTGAACGGTCCAATAAGTAAGGGCCACCACAGAAAAAACCCAATCCATCATAGTGCCTTCATGGAAAACCAAGATGGTTTTTAACATAAAGGATTAGGTTATAAGAGAAGTGGTAGTGGTAGAAAATTTCCTTGAAGATCCAGAAAACAATCCACCTAAAGGGAACCATGTGATCCTAAAAACCATTAGAGAACCACCAAAGAAAAAAAAATCCAACACCGATGATGAAACGCAACTCGGTAGAATCACTCCTAGCACGCCTCTTCAAGTGACAACACTAAAAATCCTATGAAATAATTCACCATTAATGAAATAAATACAGTAGAAAACCACTTAGGGATGGTAGTTTTATTACCAAAACTGAATGAAACCACCAAGATCAGATCTGGAATGACTAGAGATGAGAACCACCACTTTGGGATTGAACTTTAAATCTATTAAATATTTAGATTAAACCAAAGATGGGAGATATACCCAATGGATAGTGATCCTAACAAATAAATAGAGAGTATGAAATGAATCCAACCAAGAATTGAGATGCTGAGACTATGGGAATTCAAGAAAAAAAACCTTGGTTGAAGCCTAAGATAGAAAAGGTAAGGTGAACAAAAGGTTGGAGCTTGAGGGAAGGTTAAGTCAGAACCCAAAATCTAAAGAGGGGGAAGAAAACCCTAAATCACCATAAAAGGATGATTGGGGGAGTGTGGATCCATTCAATTAAGTGGATACATACTCATGTCATCAACCTATATTCTTGATTTATCTTTTATTTATTTTTCCAAAAAAAACTTATCTGTAAACTACTATGGCCATAAATTTTAGTCAAACACTTCCATCTAAATAAAAGGGTTAGAGATATGTTATTCCATTAACTCAAAAGTGAAAAATCATTTCTTAACCATTCAATTAATGCTATATCACTTATAAAACACCTATCACATACTACCTCACTGCGAGTTGTCACATTTTTCATCAATTCATTTAAGTAAATGATCTATGATACACATTAGCAGTGATCATAAGTCAAAAGGAAAATATGCACACTTACAGATAATAATATCCAATGACATATAAAATAATTGGAATTATTATTTGTGATTCTGAACTCATGAAATCATTTATTGGAGATCACTAAGTATGAACTTCATGAGAAGAAGTATCAATGCTTATGATCCCCCAACACATAATAGTTAGACACCATCAGTGTCTTGTCATAATGATATATCTAGACTATAGGATATTAGTTGGTTCTAGGGAACCAAAACAAAAAAATATGTCCGACCAAAACATTTATTTATTCCAATGGTTGGTGGATACCATTATAGTTAGGAACTTATCTCATTAATTCCAATTTGGGTTAATCATAGCATTGGTTTTGAATCTTATTTCACTTAATATAGGCAAAAATATGTCTCATAAAACCCATCACACCCTTCTTATTCCAACACTCTTTCTTAAGGTGTCTCTTCTTAACATAATTTAAACATGTGACATTTTAGTTCTTATTTCTTGATTTAGATTTTTCATGATTCAAGCTCCCACTGGAACTATGTTTCATTATAATTTATATCTCAATTGAAAGATTCTATACTTAGTGTGAAATTTTTTGACTATTTTCCTTATTTTTTTATAGAATTTATTTTTCAAGGACCGTACATACAACATCGTTGAAGATTAAAGTGTTTGTTAGGTTATTGCCCATAAGGTTAATGGTGGCCTCATCTTAAGAATTTTTAATACTTTAGGGGGGAATATTTCATGTTCATAATCTCCTATTTTGTAACCCAACATGGTGAACTAGGTGAATAGGGTATTCAAGGTGTAAATGTAGTATGTTGTTGAGAATGAATCCTCTATCCAGAGAGTGTATAATTTTCTCTATAAGAAATTCATGTTTTACAATCACTACATCAAAAACATCATTTAGCGGTGGTTTTTTTGGAATCTCATAGTTTTTTAAACCACTAATAAAGGATTCGTGGTTATTTTTTAAAACCTATATGAATCCAAATATCATAGATTATTTCAAAACACTTTTAAAAAAACCATTGTGAATCATTTCATGATGGTTTTAAATTTTTATCGGTGATTTTCTATTTTAATTTTTTTAAAGAAAATATTTAAAAAAATGTGTGGTAGAAGTTTTTAAAAAAACCACTAATTATTTAAAAATTAAAAAAAACATATTTTTTATTGTTTATGGGTTAGGCGGCCCAATCAGCCTAAGACCACCTAGCTTAACCCATCCCATGGCCCTTGAAAATTCTGTTATATATTAGATGTTGTTGGGATTTGAACTCACATCATCTTTCTCGTATTCCAATGAATTTACCACTTACCTAACTCCTTCATCTATTAATTATAATGTCATGATAGTTAATATACATATATATATATACATATAAATGCATGAAAATACAAATATATGCAAACATGTGTGTGTAAATATAAATAAATACATATAAATACATATATATATATATATATATATTTACATAAATATAAATAAATACATATATATATATACACATATAAATATTGAAAAAGGAAGAGCTTAGGACCCATAGGCTCTAGCCCATTTTATTAGAAAAAGGTAAAAGAAAAGTAAGAAGGAAGATGGGGTCATACATGGGCATTTCCCTCATCAACACTAGATAACGCATATAAATATATATATACACACACATATAAATTTCTATATATATACCCACATAATATATAAATATATACACACAAAAACACACATAAATACATATAAATATCTATAAATATAAATAAATTTACAAAAATGTATTTAAATATATATATATACACTCATAAATATATATATATATATAAAGACATATAAATATATATAAATATATATATATACCCCTATAATATATATAAATATATATTAATATACATAAATATATATAAATATCTATGAATATAACTAAATTTACCAAAATATATATAAATATATATATATATATAATTATATATAAATACATATATAAAGACATATAAATATATATATATAGATATATACCCACATGATATATATAAATATATATTAATATATATTAATATAAATAATTATAAATACATATAAATATATATAAATATACATAAATACAAATAAATATATATAAATATATAAAAATCTAAATAAATTCACACATAGACACACATATATATATATATAAACACATATAAATATAATTAAATATGTGTGTATATATACCCACATAATATATATAAATATAAATGCATATAAATATATTTAAATATAGGTAAATATATATAAATTTCTATAAATATATATAATTATATATAATTAAAAAAATATGTAATATTTATAAATACACTATTATATATAATTAAATATAATTATATATATATACATATATAAATATACATAAATATATATATATACCCACATAATATATATAAATATATAAGTGCCTATAAATATAAATAAATGCATATAAATACATATAAGTTCCTATAAATATATATGTGTGTAAATAAAAATACATAAATATATATAAATTCATATATATGTATATTTATACATAAATTTATATAAATAAATATAAATGTATATAATAATAAATAAATTTACATAAATATATAAAAATACATATATGTATATATAATTAAATATACCGAAACAGATTGGAGACCAGCCCCATTATTAAAAAATAAAAAGAAAAACATAAGCCCCTTTTTAATTGGGTTAAGGGAGAAACCATTACAAGACCAAAGGCTCAGAGGCATGTAGCCTAAGGACTGGGTGGCCTAATAACCCATTGAAACAAATCCCATAACAAGTAAACCCATAAAAACATGATCAAATTGGTCTATCCAAACAAATTTCCAAGGCCCAACGACCCTAAAGGTATGGGATGACCCAAAGGTCTAGTGGTCAACAACTAAAAAATGACCTGAAGATCTAGGGAAACCCATCTTTACACGCACACCAAAGCATCATTGTCGTCTGATGGGAAACTTGCCATTGGACTGCCATCACACAGCCATACAGGGATGACCCACTCGCACTTGCTCACCAAGGACATTTTTCACCTACCTTCACAAAAATGCATGTCATAGAACCTCATCATCTTATAGCCTAAACATCGACATGTGGACCACTGCCCTCCAAGATCATCACCTCACCTCCAGGGAACCCGCATGCACCACATTGATCAGCACCGATCGATGATGATGTCACCATCAGATCTAGAACAGTTCTGATTACAAGACGGAAGAAAAAAAAGATGTGGTATAATGTCCACCAATGAGCCTCGTTAGACCCACCATCATCTCCTACCACCAGATCCATCCTGTTGGGGCACCTTCTCATCTCGCCCCAATATTTTTTATCTTTGAAAAGATATATCTGATATCTTTAAAAGATATTTTGATATCTTTGATGAGATATATCTCATATCTTTAATAATATATCTTTGAAATCATTGATGAGATATATTTGATATATTTAATAAGATATGATATATATTTTAGGAGATACATGAGATATCATGTGACGAATATCCAATTTATATGAGATGTACGGCTCCTCTCTCGGTAGTTATTGGAGGTAGTGCAGTTGTGTTTTCAAGGAGTAATTTTCAGATCTGCAACTAGTGGAACTACTCTGATTTGATCATCTTTCATCTGAGGTGGTTGTTGATCCGATCCCGGTGTTTTTCATCTGCACTTTTGTTCAGACATCAATCTTCTGCTTTCACGGTCAGATTTATTTGGGTTTCTTTAGCAGGCTGCATTCTTCATTTCAGGATTCATTCAGACTGCATCTATACTCCGACTTTGATCCACTATTTTTCTAAGTATTACTTTTGATATCCATTTCATTTTTGGAGAGTCTCTACCGTATACTTATCTATTTTTAGTGGATACCTCTTTCTAGACTAGGTCTTGTGGTTTTTTCCTTTTTTGGGTTTTCCACTTAAAAATTTCTGGTGTCAATTTTATATTATGCACCTATTTTTGTCACTACACATCCGCTATTTGAGGGAAAGGTTTTTCCATTGCGCGTTCATCTTTTTGTTGTCTACACGTTCATCGTTTTCCATCTTTCCTAATATCTGGTATCAGCGGTTTTGGTTTTTATTTAATATTCATTATGGAAACCAATTATAATCAGATGATTTTATTGAATGGTACCAATTATCATATGTGGCGACTTAAAATGAAGGATATGATTTTTGTCAAGCGAATGCATATTCCAGTGTTTAGTACCCAAAAGCCAAAAAAGATGTCAAATGAAGAATGGGAATTCTAGAATGAGATGGTTTGTGGCTTCATTCGCCATTGGGTTGAAGACAATGTGATGAATCACATTTTCAACATCTCTCATGCCAGAACTTTGTGGGAGAATCACGAGACTACCTATGCTTCCAAGACAGGAAACAATAAATTGTTTCTTATCAAACAAATGATGAATTTGAGGTACAAAAAAGGTATGTCTATTTCTGAATATTTAAGTGAATATCATGGATGTTTTGATCAGTTTTCTAGCATGGGTATCAATTTTGAAGATGAGGTTTTAGAACTTTTATTGCTTAACACGTTACCTGATTCTTGGGAGAATTTACATGTTACTCTAACAGGTTCTACTCCTAATGGTGTTGTGACATTCAGTTTTGTTAAGTATTCTGTTTTGAATGAAGAATTCAGGAGATGTACTCAAGAGAAATATTCAGATATTTTAGTCACAGAGAACAGGGGGAGAATCCTAGAAAAGAATCAGGGACAGAGCAGTCGATGAAAGAGTAAAATCATAAGAAAATCCAGATCTAAGCAGAGAGATTTTGAATTTCATCATTGTGGTAAGAAGGGAAATGTTAAGAAGGTTTATTATCAGCTGAAAAGAGAAAACAGAATGATGAAAAATCAGCCAAAGAATAGTGGTGATAGAGATGATCATTTCGTTGCCGCTATAGGGGGTGATCTTGTTATTGTTTATGACTCCATTAATATTGCTTATGATCATTCTTGCTGGGTTGTTGACAGTGGTACCTATTTTCACGTGACATCAAATAATGAGTTCTTTACATCTTACAATCTAGGAAATTTTGGTATTTTTAAGATGTTTAATGATGGTCATGCTGATGTCATAGGTATCGGGACTGTTTGTTTAGAGACCAGTACTGGAAGTAAGATAATTTTAAAGAATTTTCGACATGCACCAGAGATTTTCTTGAATATTATTTCTACCAGCGTTCTTGATGATTAAGGGTTTATCATCACATTTGGTGATTTCCAATGGAAGCTTTCCAAGGTCTCTTTGATTATGGCTCGAGGGAAGAAGCAATCAGGTTTGTACTGGAATAGAGTGTCTATTTCATGTGATATTGCTTGTGTTGTTGAGTGTAGTGTTTCATCCAAGTTGTGGCATAAGAGGCTCAGTCACATTAGTGAGAAAGGTCTTGGTTGTTTGGACAATAAAAATCTTCTTCCAGATTTTAAGAGTGTCAAATCAGAGGGGGAGTTTTTTGGGGCGCCTCCTCATCTGGCCCCAATATTTTTTTATCTTTGCAAAGATATATATGATATCTTTAAAATATATTTTGATATCTTTGACAAGATATATCTGATATCTTTAATAAGATATATTTGATATCATTGATGAGATATATTTGACATCTTTAATAAGATATGAGATATCTTTTAGGAGATACATGAGATATAATGTGATGAATCTTCTATTTATTTGAGATGTGTAGATCCTCTCTCGGAAGTTGTTGGAGGCAGTGCAGTTGTGTTTTCAAGGAGCGGTTTTCATATCTTCAACCCATGGAACTACTCTGATTTGATCGGCTTTCATATGCGGTGGTTTTTGATCCGATATTGGTGTTTTTCATCTGCACTTTTGTTCGGACATCAATCTTCTGCTTTCTCGGTCAGATCTATTTGGGTTTATTTAGCAGGCTGCATTCTTCATTTCAGGCTTCATTCAGACTACATCTATACTCCAACTTTGATCCACTATTTTTCTAAGTATTACTTTTGAGATCCCTTTCATTTTTGGGGAGTCTCTACCGTGTAATTACTTATTTATAGTGGATCCCTCTTTCTGTACTAGGTCTTGTGGTTTTTTCCTTTTTTGGGTTTTCCACGTAAAAATTTTTGGTGCCAATTTTATATTCTGCGCCTATTTTTGTCGCTACGCATCCGCTGTTTGAGGGAAAGGTTTTTCCACTAAGCATTCTTCTTTTTTTTGTTTGCACATTCATCGCTTGCCATATTTCCCAACACCATCCATCATAGAACCCTCATCATCTTGATGCTTGTCCTTCAACCCACAGACCAATGCCTGCCAAAACCATCATCTCACCATCAAAGAACCCGCACGCACCTCACCAACACCGCAACAGCCCTCTACGAAACCCTAGGGTTCTCCCACAAGCAGAGAGATCCTGAGATCCCCCAATATATAATTAAATATAAATAAGTATAAATATAAATAAATATATATAAATATATATACATATAAATATACATGAATATATATGCACATATAAATATCTATATATATACATATATGTTGGTGTGTGTATATATTCACACATAATATATATATAGGTATACATAGATATATATAAATATATATAAAAATTTATAAATATATATAAGTAAATTTAAATAAATGTATATATACACACACATGGTCTGAATGGACCAAAGGCCTTATATTTTATTTTTTTTATTTCAGATAATCCCATTTTTAACTGAGTTAAGAGGTAACCATAACATGACTCATAGGACTAGATTCATAAGGCCTAGAACATGACTTGAAGACCCAAATACCTAACTACACTTGGTACCACTTATCCCCAGCATTTTCTTCATTGATGGTGCATATATCCCAACCTTGCATGGCTAATCATGTTGCATTACATCATATAGAGCTTCACAGTGTCTGGTACTGATGGCGATTTTTATACCCTCTCTTTATTCTCAATATGGTTAGATTTGCTCTATGATTACTAATTGCTCTGAATCCTCTTCTAGGGCCCGTTTCTGTGATGTATGGTTTGACTGTTTCATGGCCCAAAGGCCCTGTGTCTCAAAATCCCATGCCCTAAAGGCATGAGTTGTCATGGGGACCCTATGGACAAGATGCCTATAGTGTCCCAAAGGCCTTGTATCCCGAAGGCCCAAATTTATGTCCCATGGTCCCAAATCAGGTGAATAATTCGAAAGCTAGAGTAATTGCTATAGTAATCATTGTAGTGACTGCTATAGTAACTCGGAAATTCTCCCATTGATGGTTTTAAACCTATGTCTTTTGGATGTAGGATTATGGGGTTTACCACTCATATGTCACCCCAACTACTACATGAACACATAAATATACATAAATACATATAAATAAATATATATATATACATAAATTTTTATATATATACATACACACATAAAAATATCTATCACTACAAAAAATTACTTATACCAATAGAAATTTATTAATAGATGATATATCTATTGGTAAAAATGAGTAATTATAAGAGATATTAAATTTTATTGGAAAATATTTTAAGTACCAACACTTATTTTTACCAATATTTATATCTATTAATATTTATCATTTAACACCAACAAATCTTTTACCAACAGTTAAATTTTATGCTTTATCACATCAATACTAACATTTTTTACCAACAAATGAATCTATTACTATTAATTGTTATTACCAATAAATTTTTTACCATTAAAAAAATCTATTTAAAAAAATTATCCAATAATATAAAATATTTTACAATATATATATATATACATATTATATTCAATAAATGTTATAAATCATAAATATTTTAATAAATTCATATAATAATATGTTTTTCGTTGACACATTATGTGTTTGTGATATATAGTATACATATATATATATATATATATATATATATCTGATATAAAATTGTTGAAAATGATTATAATTTTTGGAGACTTGAATTAGAACTAATTTAGTAAAAAATAAAAAAATAAAGACACAAATATATGATTTCATTATATGTAAAAAATGCAATTTTTTATTTAGAATATATATAAATTTAAAAAATCATTATATTTAAATTTATTATACATCATGATATATTTTAAAGGTATACCAATAATATAACACTTTCTTCCCTAAAGTAAAATTCTAGAGCTGTACTGATCAGATCACTATAAATGTGTCTTCTATTGCCACACCAAACCCAGTTAATTTCATTTTCTTGTAAAAAATGTTGTTGTTTTTGTTTTTGTTATATTTTATTTTTTAATTTTTACATTTCCCTTCTCTCTACCCCATGTCAACCCACCCCCTACCCTTCTTGTTTGTGTCACACGCTCCAGCCAAAAGGAACCTTTTTCAACGTGCCTCCCCCCTCCTTCAGCCATTGAACCTAGCCATATCTTATTCTGATTTTTCATGATGGATAAAATTCCTTATCCTCTGATCTCTAATTGTTATCTTTTAATTTTGAATTTCAATTTCTTCCTTGAGATGTGAATGACCCATCTGAACCCTAATTTTATTGCAGATTTGCAATATCCATCTACTATGATGTCTATATTCTTCTCACTAAATCAATATGCTTTCCATTGACACATCCTCCCACACCTTTAGTGTCACACTATATCCATGAGATCTGGAGTTTGATATTCAGATCCCTCATTGAGATCAGCCTCATGGAATCTATGGTGTTTGGTTGATGCTATCATTCTATGATCTGCCACCCCCACTGCTATCATCTTCAGATATACCCGACCAAAAGATTACTCCACTTCGTTAGGAGATCCCTCATCCTCAGTAAACTTTAGGTGATCCAATAATTCCATCACTGATCATGATCTCTAATCTGTTATTTCCCATTATTTACATTTGGTGTACCCTAGTGGGTGTGGAATTTATTATTCAAGAATGAAACAACTGATGTTCTTCAAGAAAAAAATTCCAAGAATAAGATCCAAATAAGAATTAAAAATAATAATTTGACTTAGAAGATGTCATTTATGGTTTTCACCAGCTCATCACCATAATTATTTTAGACAATATTGAATCCCTATATCCCCTACTTGCTACTCTCACTCTCTCTCTATAAAAAATCTTTTCCAGTTAGGAATTTTTTGTTAAATGAATCAGAAATTATTTTTAAATACTCCTTCAAGAGGTACCACAAATTCAAAGTCTTTAGATTTATCATTAGAAAGAGACACATGGAATTTTTCACTATTATTATTCTCTCTCATAGATACTTTTTCTAATCACCTAAAACATTCTCCATTAGGTAATTCCATATAAAAAATTATCTAAACTTATTTCTAGCTTGGTCTCAGTCTCTATAAAATTTTTGGTGTAGCTTTTGTGCTTGGGTTCACTTCCAATTCTAAAATAATCACCTCCCTAATTTGTAAAAATTTACCCATTTTTAATTGGAATTTATCCTTTTTTTCCTTCAATTAATTATTTTAATTGGGTGCTTATCTTAGCAATAGAGGTATCCAATATCATTATTTCTTCTATTAGACTACCAAGATCAAACCAATCAACTTCAGAATCAGGTACCCTTCAGCAGTCATTTGGAGCATTAATTAATTGGTAATCCATTTATATAAATTCATTGACCACATGAGATTTATCATCTATTGTAAAGATGGACACAATAATCAGTATAGTGCGGACCTGAATATGTTTATTGGAAAATAGAAAAAAGAAATGATCTAGAAAACACACTCTTTAACTTGACTCAGATTCTCATCATAAATCCGAATCATAAGCTGATTCGATTCATCTGTGGTATAGTGAATTAGTAATATATATTCTACTAAATATGCCATACCTTCACAGGATATATATGAGAAAATTATATTCTTTAAGATATCGAATACCAGGTTGATGAATCAGCAACTGAGATTCCATTATCCTGATACTATCTTCGCAAATATCTTTAGTTTCCTTTCATTTCGTCATTTCCCAGCTTAAATATTCAATTGGTTCACCATTGGTCTTTACCTTAGATACATTTGAGGCATATTTGTTACAAAATCCTTTCTGTTTTTTAGATCTCTAACTCTTCGACACATCTCAGACTAATTGATTTGACCACGACCTTGAAAATCGAGTTTATTCGACCTTGATTAGTTAATATTTCTACCATATTGGATGCCCCTATTAGATTCACATCCCCATTCAATGGAAATTTTCTATATGTTGTATTTTTTTATTTTCTATGTTTCTTTGGGTCTTGTACTGTTCAACAACTGCAGTTCTTTGATGGTTTATTTTGTCACTATTATAAGTAATTTTAGCTACGGTTTGTGATCCCTGATTCTTTGTTGATTCTTGATTTTTCCTATCTTCCCATACTTGATTTTGGATTCCTTATATATATTTTTAATTTTATAGGAAGTTTGAAACTATTATATATTTCTATGATTTTTGTGTGATGATCTATATTTGTGTAGTTTTTATGTTTTTAATTGAGGCTACTAAAAATTTCAGGTTTTACCGAGTGAGGAAATTGTATAAAGACTCACTACTGGGATTGGAATTTGGTATTCAGGTTGTATTCCCTTATTTTCCATGATTTATATGGTCCTTTGGGTTTATATTCATGCTAACTAGTCTTGGATGTGAGTCTTATCTATGGAATTCAATGCTCTTAATGGAAATCTATTGGGCCGATGAGAGTTATTATCTTATATGTTGTAGAATTGGTTGCTTATCTTCAAGAATTACTGATCTTTAAGAATTATTGATGGTCAAACAGATGGGATTTATATTTATTGGAATATTATAGTTTATTGGATACTCTAGGTCAGCATTTTCTAGAGAATATTTGTGATGCTTGGCTAAAATAGTGACCTTTATCTCTCTCTTATATGTGTGTTAATGTTATGTATACATGAAATCTATTTCAATTCCTTGATGGCGATTTTTCACCTTGTGTTTTCATTGCAACATGCATTTTCTTTGATAAAATTTTTAGGGGTGTGGGGTGGTAAAAAACACATGTCTCATATGGTTTGGACTAGATTATAGATTTTGGAGTTATGTGTAACTCTTAATTGAAGTTAATTTCATTCTAAATGGTTTGTGTTCACACGTTACATAATCTTCCTGTTATTTTTATTTCATGCATTTTTATTTTCTCTTTTTCTTGTTACTGGATATCTTCTGTTAATGTAGTCACTTGTATTTTTTTCAACCATTGGTTATTCTAGTCATTTTTCTATTGTTTTGATCACCTGTTATTTTTATATCATGTGTTATAAAAATTGTTCTTGTATTCGTTATATATTCTTTTTGTAGTCAAGATGGATAATTTTATGGGTTTTTTGGTACTAGTTGGATTATCTTATGGTTGTTTTTTCCACTAGTTATATTTTCCTCTTGTTGCAATCACTGGATGATAGTTTTTTTATCATGTGTTATTATTTTTATATCTTGAATTTAAATAAAAAATATTTTCCAATTGTTTTTTTTTTGTGTGATCAGAACGTTTCACATGATGGTGCATGTCTAAAGTGGAGGGATCAGGGAAAGGTGTTGCTTCAAACATTAAAGGGTGGTCCACTATAGTTAAAGGGATGATGGTGAAGTTGTGCATGTCTTGATCCGCTATAGTGATAATAGATCATGTGATGTTATGGGGATTTTATGATAGTGACGTCTGATGTTAGTGATAAATAGATTACAGATGACATTTCATTGAGTTCCATGTAAAGTCCCATCATGTTTGAATATGTTTAAACATGATTTCAATATTTCTCTTGAATATTCTTGTCTTTTCATGAAGTCTAAACATATATTTAAATAAAATTGGAACTTGTTTCTCAAATAAAGTATCATTTTTTGGTGTTTTATATAAGAGAGTTTTTTAATTATTATATAATAAATATAATAATATATTATATATAATTATATTAATAAATATAATATAAAATTTTAACAATAAGTATTGAAATACCAATATTTATAGTATAATTTACAAAAAAATATTAATTTTTTATATTGTTTATAAATGTTAATAATATTACCAACAAATATATTAGTCATATTAATCTGTTGCTAAACATTTTTACCAGCATATATATTATATGTTGGTATTATTATAGTAGCAACATTCTCATTTTATTAGCAATAACATTTAGCAATAGAGTTTTTACCAATAGTTTTGTGATAGGACATTTTTTGTTGGTAAATTGTTTTAACAACAGAAAATACACTTTTACCAATAGATATACCCCTGTTGGGAAAAGCTAAATATTTTTTAGTGTATAAATATACACACATTCACACACAATTCTTAACCTTGAACTTATCATCATGAGGAGTTCTCATGACCAATAAGGTTTAACCATGAATTGAAGCCTTGACATTCTCATGAGAGAAGTATTTAGTATTAACCAACCCATGGAAATCCTAGGAACATAAGACACATCAAAAAAATAAATCACTAAAAGATGGAAGACCAATGTAATTTCAACATCATCATATCAATATGAATGTAAAATTGGTAAATAAACCTATATCATACCCAAAAAGGACAAAAAGTTCCTCTTAAACAAAGCATAAATATCATTGAAAGATATACAATTAGGATGCCTTAAATTAAAAATCAATTTTAAAAGCCATATAGGCCCCCTTTGACCAATAAAAAATAGGTTACAATGTTTTTCTTATACCAAACATCATAGAGATCATCATTATTTTTGATTTTACAGTTCATGAAACTCAAATGGACACCCAAATCTAAAGTTTCAATCATTCGAATCTAAAGTCTAATTTAAAACTTCATTCAAAACATTACTTAAGTGAGGAAGTTCTGATCATGGTTTTAATGTGTGTGGGTGGGTGGGTGGGTTGGTGGGTAGTTGTGTGGGTGTGTGTGGGTGTGTGGGTGTTGGTGTGTGTGGGGGGGTGTAGGTGTGTGTGCGTGCATGCATAAGTGTGGGTGTGTGTGGATGTGTGTGTGTTTGTGTGTGTTTATATATAAATATAGACATATGTAAATAATTAATAATTAATAAGTTCTAATTTGTAATTAATTTAATTTTTAAATAACTATTAACCAGTAATAATTAATCATTAATAACTAATAATTTACAAGTAACTAATAATTAGAAATTAAAAATTACTAATCAATAATTACTAATTAATAATTTATCATTAGAAAAAATTATAATTACTAGATAAAAAAGTTAATAATTAATAATTAATAATTTATTTATTTATTTTAATAATTTATAAATAATAATTGTAAAAAATTAATTATTAATAAAAATTTTAAATAATAAATAATATATAATTATTATTAAATATTAATTGATTGATTAATTTCAGGGTGTTTTTTAAAAATTGTCACTAAAATTAAATAAAAAAATAAAAAAAAATAAAATTTCTTATTTTATTACACTTTTAATCACCGCTAAAAACCCACTACTAAATGATAGAGGTTTTTTAATAAACCACTATCAATTAGTGATGGTTTCTTAAAACCACTACTATAAAAATAAAACGAAACATTTAGTGATGGTTTTTAAAACCATCTTTAAATGGGATTTTCTTATACTGAATAGGTTGACATTCACTACTAAATATACGATTTTTATCAATGACAGAAATGGAATATATCAGAGCTAAAGAGTGTTAATGTTGTACATTCCTTTAAAAACCAAAGGCTTTTATCAGTATAAAAAATAATGCTGATAAAATCCATGTTGCACCGGTGTGCTGCTAAAATTATAGTACACTACAACAATAAATGTAGACTTTAATTTCAATTAAATTTACATCACAATAAAACAAAAAAACACTATATAATTATTAGAAATATTTCAAACATTGGTATGTACAATTACATTGGTACATGTAATTTATCACAAACATCAACAAATTCAAAAAATAATAATTTGTTGTCTTTGGACCCCCCCCCCCCCCCCCCCACACACACACACTCAAAAGAGCTTAATCATGCCACTAGTTTCTAACCAAACCACCCCAGCATGAAAAAAAGTGTTTAACTATATAAAAAACAATTATTATGTTATTAATACTATAAATAAATAAATAAAACACAAATATGATACAATGCATTAATAAAATGCCACTTATAAACTGAAAATATACACTTTGAGTCATTCCAGGTATACTTTTTATAGGATTAACTTGTATTTGATTCCTAAATTTTACAAAATATTTATAGATCATTTTCCTAAATTATCAAGACAAACTGAGTGAATTTTCTTGGTTTTGAGTATGTGATGTGTGTTTTGAACAAAAATGTTAATTTAAAAAAACATGCACTTTGAGTCATACCAATCACATTTTGTGTTGGATTTACATGTGGTTGATTACTAAATATCATAGATGATTTATGAATCATTTTCCTAAAATATTAAGACAATAAGAGTGTTTTTTCTTGGATTTTAAAGAGTGATGTGTGTTTTTAACTAAAGTTGCATTTTTAAACTAAAACACACATTTTGAGTTATACCGATCATACTATTTATTGTATTAATGTGTGGATTATTTATACCCACCAAAAATGATTTATGGATAATTTTCATAAATTATTAAGACCAAACGATATTATTTTATTGGTTTTCAGTGAGTGAAACATGTTTTAACTAAAATATCACTTTTAAAATGAAAACACACATTTCGATTCATACCGGTCACATCGTGTATTAGATTGAGGTGTGGATGATTCCTACATATCAAAAATGAATTATGAATAATTTTCATAATGTATCAAAACAATATGAATTTGTTTTCTAGGTTTTGAGTATGTGATTTGTGTTTTGAACTAAAATTCTAGTTTTAAATAAAAATATACACTTTGAGTCATTTTGATCACACTGTGTGTCTGGTTGATGTGAGGTTGATTCATATATTTCATAAATTACTTGAGAAGAATTTTTATAAAGTATCAAGATAATTATAGTGTGATTAATTGGTTTTCAGTGATTGAATCATGTTTTTAAACAAAAATGTTGTTTTTAAATTGAAAATGTGCACTTTGATTCAAACTGGTCATATCATGTGTCAAATTAATGTACGGCTAATTCCTACTCATCAGAAATTATTTATGGAATTTTTTTCTAAAATATTAATTCAATTTCAGTGTTTTTCTCATTTTTAGCCAGCGGTATGTTTTTAACTAAAATAACATTTTTAAAATAAAATCACACACTTTGAGTCATCTCAGTCACACCGTGTATCATATTGATGTATTATTGATTAATACATGTCACAAATGACTTATGAAATATTTTACCAAATTATAAATATTATACACGTGTTTTTTATTTATTTCTAGTGATTGATACATGTTTTTATCTAAAATTTAACTTTTAAATTGAAGTCACACATTTCAAATCATACTGATCACATCATGTATCAGATTGAGGTGAGGTGGTTCCTACACATCCCAAATGACTTATAGATCATTTTCCTAAAGTATCAAAAAAAATATAAATGTGTTTTCTTGGTTTTGATAATATGATGTGTGTTTTAAATTAAAATGTCAATTTTAAATAAAAATAGGCACTTTGAGTCATATTGGTCACACCATGTATCTGATTGATATTTGGTTGATTCCTACACATCATAAATGAAACATGGATCATTTTCCTAATTTTTTAAGATAATATTAGTATGTTTGATTAGTTTTTTTGTGAGTGACACACATTTTTAACAAAAATGTCATTTTTAAACTAAAAACACGCACTTTGAGTTATACACGTCACATCATGTATTGGATTGACATGAGATTGATTCCCACTCATAAAAATGATTTATGTATCATTTTAATAAAATATTAAGATAATATAAGTGTTTTCTCTCAATCTTCAGTGAGTGGAACTTTTTTAACTAAAAATGACATTTTTAAACTGAAAACGTGAACTTTGAGTCATACCAGTCACACCATGTATCAAATTGACAAATTTCTAATTCTTATACATCATAAATAATTTATGGATCCTTTTAATAAATTAAAATTTTAATTCAAGTGTGTTTCCTCGGTTTTCAGTTAGTGGCATGTGTTTTAAACTAAAATGTCACTTTTAAACGAAAACACACATTTTGAGTCATACAAGTCATGTCATCTATCAAATTAAGGTGAAGATTAATTTTATACATACAAAATGCCTTATGGGTTATTTTCCTAAATTATAAATAAAAGATGAATTTTTTTCTCAATTTTGAGTATGTGATGTGTTCTTTGAACTAAAATTTCAATTTTAAATAACAACAAGCACATTGATTTATACCAGCCAGACCATGTATTCGAATGATGTGTGATTGATTCATATACATCGTAATTGAAATATGGGTCATTTTACTAATATATAAAGATAATATGAGTGTATTTTCTTAGTTTTTATTGAGTGACACATTTTTTAACTAAAATGACATTTTTAAATTAAAAACATGCAATTTGAGTCATACTGATCACACCGTGTATCATATTGATGTGGAGATGATTTATAATAATAATAAATGAATAAAGGGTTAATTTAATAAAATATTAATACGATACAAGTGTTTCTTATCAGTTTTTAGTGAGTTACATGTTTTAAACTAAAATTTAATTTTAAACTGAAAACATGAACTTTGAGTTATATCGATCACACAGTGTATCAAATTAATGTGATGTTGATTCTTACATATAAAAAATGACTTATTGATAATTTTTCTAAATTATCAAGATAATTTGAGAGTTTTTTATTAGTTTTCAATATGTAAAGTGTGTTTTGTACTAAAATATCGATTTAAAATAAATATATAAACATTCGATCATATCAGGAACATCGTATATCTAATTAATATAGAGTTGATTCTTACATGTAAAAAATAACCTATGGATCATTTTCCTAAAGTATCAAGATAGTTTAAGTGTGTTTTATTGATTGTTAGTATGTATGTGTATTTTGAACTAAAATATTACTTTTAAACTAAAAAAATGCACTTTGAGTCATACTGGGCACACTGTGTGTCAGATCAATCTATGGTTAATTAATAAACATCAAAAATTATTTACAGGTCATTTTAATAAAGTATGAAGTCAATCCAAGAATTTTTTTTCAAGGTTTCTAATATTTGATGAATGTTTTGAATTAAAATATAAATTTTAAATCAAATCACACGGTTTCAATCATACTGGGCATACAGTGTATCGAATTGACATTTGGATGATTTTTACACATCAAAAATGACTAATGGATAATTTTCCTAAAGTATAAACACAATACAATTGTTTTTATTAGTTTTGAGTATGTGATGACTTTTTTAAACTAAATGGTTAGTTTTAAAATGAAAATGTGCACATTGGGTTATACTAGGCACACTTTATATCAGATTAACATGTATTCAATTCCTACATGTCACAAATTACTTAAGGATAATTTTATTAAAATATCAATTAAATATGAGTGTGTTTTCTCTATTTTTAGGGAGTGACTCGTGTTTTTAACTGAAATTTCATTTTTAAACTAATAACACACACTTCAAGTTATACCATGAACATTGTGTGTTATATTGATGTGTGGTTGATTCCTATATGACAAAAATGACATATGGGTCGTTTTCCTAATGTATTAAGACTATATGAGTGTTTTTTCTTTATTTTTAGTGATTGGAACACATTTTGAACTAAAATTTCACTTCTAAACCGAAAACACACACTTCAAGTCATATCAGGAACACCATATATTGAATAGAAATATGATTTATTCCTACATGTCACAAATTAATTATGGATAGTTCATCTAACATATCAAGATAATAAGAGAATTTTTCTTATTTTTTAGTGAGTGATGTGTGTTTTTAACTAAAATATAAATTTTAAATAAGAATATACACTTTCAATTATATTAGCCAAACCATGTGTCAAATTAATGTGAGTCTAATTCCTACATGTCACAAATGACTTATGGATAATTTTCCTAAATTATCAGTATAATATGAGTTTTTTTTCTTGGTTTTTAGTGAGTGATGTTTGTTTTGTATTAAGATGTCACTTTTAAATAAAAAACACATGATTTTAATCATATCAATCATACTGTGTGTCATATTCATTTGTGGTTGCTTCCTACATGTCACAAATAACATATAGATCATTTTCCTGTAATATTAAAATAATCTAAGTTTTTTTTATCATATTTTTAGTTAGTGATGTGTGTTTTGAATTAAAATGATACTTTTAAACTAAAAACATGCACTTTGAGTCATACCATGGCTTGACGATGGCTTCTAGACTCCGGATCTAGTCTCGGCTGACCTTCGGCTTCATGTGAGTTCTGGTGTGCCTCTATAACTGCTCTGACGCGATTCAGAGGGGGGAGGTATGGTGTTGCTTTGTTTGTTTTGATTTTGGTGCACTGGTGGTGTTCTTAGGGTGGCGTCACTGGAGGGGCCCCTCTCTTCCTCGTTGGTCCCTTCTACCTCCTGCGGCTCGAACGTTCTGAAAGTCGGCAAGGGTTCTTTCACGGTTTGGTTCTGTTCGGCTCCATCCTAGAGTGGCGTTGTCTGCTCATGCCTACTCGGATCCCCTCGTCGGCAATATTCCATTGATGTGTTATTAGATCTTCCAGTCCTGGGTTACGAAGATTTGGATTCATCTATTTGGTTTGTTATTCCTTTGTGTTGTTGCAGATGTTTTCGATGGGTACCTTATGGTCGAGATGAGGTTCTTCTGGTTAAGGTTCCAGTGGTGATTGTTGTGGGAGAGTCTGACTTGGCTCTACCCTTTGGTTTGTCTTCAGGTTTCTTCTGATGATTTGGATAGGGGTGATTTTCAGATATCAGCCTTAATGGCCACTTTGATTGATGTGTTTGGTGGAAGATTTTTGTTTGATTTTGAAGGTGGAAAGTTAGTGCAGCTAGAATCGATCACTTGCAATAGGCCCAAAGGAGGATTCAGAGCTGGAATTCCATCATTGTAGTGCTTTTCGAATTCGGTTGTTTGAGAGGGTATGGTGTTTTCCATCGGATCGGGCCTGTGCTTTGACACAGGACACTTACTTTCCGATTTGTATCGCAATACTGGAGTGATTCAACATCTTATTATCCTGGTAATGGGATGCTCTGGTTTTCTTGTTTGGTTTTCACTTTTTTCCCCTCAGGAGTGATTGTCCTAAGTCTATGAAGTCATTTGGGTTCTCCCCCCTGCATCCCTTAAAAGGGGGCTTTATCAATAAATAAAAAATATTTGAAGGCCTTCGGGCCATTTGATGGATGGAATCATTCTTATAGAATCCTTTGTTGATAATTCATTTTTTACCAAGAATTTTTTTATTTTCATAGAGTATAAAATGGTTGGACAAGAATCAATTCTCAACAAAGTCACCACTACATGGTCTCTACAAAAATTAACTAAATAAGTAGTAGATAAAAATGTTAAGAAAAATAACTAAAAGTTTAGTAGATAAAATGATAATATAATTAACTAAATAAGTAGTAGTAAGTCACCTCCTTCTGAGTTCTATATTTATTCTGACATAATTTATTCTTCCCACTCATTTATAAATAGATCTATTTCTTATTTTAAATATCTGGATTGTCGATGGTCCAGGTAGTACTGGAAAAATATAAATAAACAAATGGTTAATAAATATTTTTAATTAAACTATAATTATCATGATAAATGCCTATTTTGGATTCTAGTTATAACACCCTAAGATTTTGTGATGTATTTCTCTTTAAATAAATTTAATTTTTTTGATAGGTTGTGAAACACGTAAACCCAAGTCTAAATAAACCATAATACAGTATGCCATAACAACCTAGAATTTAAATTGAAGGAATGAATAAGAATAAAAAAATTCATATTATGTATAAATTTCTTAGATAAATTAAATATATTGATAAATAATTACTCAATTTTTCGTAAAGTCTTTATATTCTTTAAAAATATATTTTTTCTCAAAAATGATTTATATTTCTTTTTGTGACAAAATAATATAATTTTTTTCCACTTTTAGAAAATTTATTTAAAAAATGAACTTAAATTTTCTAATAATCATTTAAAAATTTTCTTAGAGTGAAATTTTGAGGATTTTCTAAAAGGTTGTTTTTTTATGAATAGTGAAAATAGTGATTTTTATTAAAAACTGTATTTTTGTTTAAAGCATTTACAAAGTTTAATTTTGATTATAAATGGATTTAAAAGTAAAATTAGATAATTTAAATTATTATTAACCCAATAATGATAATTATATTTAATTTTATGATTTATTTTCATATAAAACCAATTTATACTTAAGATGACATTTTTTTCTGGAAAATTATTTTTCATCGTGTTTTGCAGGTTTAATTTTAAATTAAATTCTTCCATATATGTGAACTGAATTTAATAAAATTTATTACTTGTCTTTAATAATCATTTAAAAAAATAATGATACCAATTTCATTTTTTCATGAATAATAGTAAAAATAATAATAAAAAAACTCACCACGGTTAAGGTTAAAAATAGTTTTTCAGGGGGTTAAACCCAGAGATATGAGTAATTTTGATAATTAAACTTGTCTAAATCATATTGGTTGTAATTATTTAAACCTAATAATATATAAAATTTTAACCTCTTCTATTTGGAATCCTTTTTCTTGAGTATAAATTTATTATATTTTAATATTTCTCCTCTCCCCCGATTATAAAAGGGCACCCCTAGTTTATATTCTTCACACCACTTTGAGCCATATATCTATATAAAAATCAGAAAATTTATCTTATAAATATAATTATACATTTTTTATAGGTTCTTTTTTCTTAAAATACCATTCTTAGGGTCCTTAATAAATTATCTAAAGGAGGCCTACCGAAGAAGAGGTAATCATCCTACCCGACCTCATTAAATTTATTTCTTCTTCTAACTCCTATAAATCCATGGTATTCATAAAAAAATAATAAATTTAGTATTCCAAATATACTTAAATTTTATTATTATTATTTAACCACCTTTATTCACCCTCTTTTCCATCAAATGTGTGCTTTTGTGTACGTGTGGACTACCGCCTCCATGTAGTGATACAATTCATTTTCCATCACCATATTTCATGGATGATTATTATTATGGGTTTAATATTTATATATGAAATTTATGATATAATTATTCTTCAATAATTATAATTTCATATATTCCTTTTTACCTTCCAATCCATTAGAAAATGATAACATCCCTCATGCGTATGTTCGGACTACCACCTTTACGAAGCAATGTGATTCATTTTTCATTTATGCTTTACATGGATAGTAATATTGATATATTTAATGAATATATATGATATATATGATATAATAATAATTTTTAAATCTTAATTATTATTTACCTTTATTTATTTCCATCCATCCAAAGTGAAAACTGTGTTTCAACGTACGTACGGCCTACCGTTTCCATAAACGGTGTAAATAATTTTTCTATATCTGCCTCTTATAGATGACTGTAAATATATATATATAATGAATAAATATTATACTTATATAATTATTAAAAAAAATTATATGATTTAATCTTCTTCATATTATAAGTATTGGAACTACTAGAGAAAAATTCTCAAGAAAAATGAAACAGTTGACACCCGAAAGTGATGATTTTAATAAGGAATTATTAATAAATGGGTGTTGAAATGTTATAAGTGGATCATATATGATATATTAAGTATTGAAATATTATTTTATAGAGTTATAATTTGAAATGCCTGGATCGGTTGTGATCACTGAGAGGGGAGGGGTGAATCAGTGATAACTTTTTCTTTTTAAGAATTGTTCCCTTTGAATTATCAATTCAACCTCTGCAGCTGGTTAAGGCCTAGATCTACTCTTTTAGGGGTGCAGTGATAATGAAAGCACAGAACACAGAGATTTACAAGGTTCGGTACAAAGACCTACTCTTTGCCGTGTTGGTTACACCCCCCCAACACGGATTCTTCACTATGCCAAAAGATGTTTACACAGTAATTGGTTTTATCCCCCAATTACAAGTTGGTTAAACCCCCCAACTCCACAGCATCATCTTCATCATGGATCCACTTCACTTCTTTAAAGGTGTTGTTCAAAACTTCAAGTAGCTTCAACAGTCTTCAAAAGATCTCGTTGGTCTTGCTCACCAAAAAGCCAATCACTTAGAATGATCAGTTCTTTTGCATTCACACACTTAAGTGTGTACTCCTCTTTTTCTCAAAGTTGGTCTTCTTCACTTGTGCACACACAAGGCTAAGCCTCGGGTCTTCCTCCTTGCACACACACTCCCAAGTGTGGTAAATGTTTCACCCAAACTCAAACACCAAAAGAGGCGCGCAAGGGGTGCGGCCTCACTTCTTCAATAGCCGCGCAAGGTGTGCGGACGGCCTCTGTCGCACAGGGTGTGACACCCATGGGCACGCAGGGTGTAACCAAGCGAGGGGCGCGCAAGTGCACTGCCGGAGCTCTTCTTCCTGTCGCGCAAGAGGTAGCGCGCAGGGGACTTCTTCGGGGCCTCGGGTGGCTCCGGGATTCTCAGTCGCAAGAGGCTGCGCAGAGATACTTCGCGTAGCTCGTATGGCTTTGCGGGACTCTCAAGTTCTCAAAGAATCAGCAGCTTTTTGAGAGCCTCGGGTGCTCCTTTTATAGGCAAGGAATTCTTCGGCCCATCCGCGTGGTTTAACTTCAAAATCCCAAAGATTTCGGATCTTTAAAAATCTTTCAAATCTTGATTTTTTCTTTCCTGTTTCACCGCGGGTTGCATTTTTATTTTCCTCCTTCACGTGCATGCATTTTCGAACGAATGCATGGCCTCTTTAATACTTGTCTATGCATACCACGAACACACGTGGCCTCGGCACCTTTGGTTTGCCTCGGCCGAACTTCGAATTCTTTCTCGATGCATGCATGCAACATTTTAATGCATGCATGAGTTCTTTATGGCCTAACGATCACAAAGGAGGTCTCGGTTTGCTCGGAGGTGGCCGAGAACTCAAAAACCGTCGTCGGGATGCCTCTGGTTCGAACGGAGGCTGCGGGAATGTGCGGGTGGCCTTCGGCTGAGCTCGAGGAAGGAGACGGACGAGGAGCTGTCGGATCAGGCGATCAAATAACCTTGGACGGCCTGGATCAGATCGCGAATGGCGCGATGCATCGGGCGGCCGAGATCTGCCGCGCGATCACTCAAACGGCCAGGATGCGCTCCCGGTGAATTTTTCCGCGTCCCACATCGAAACGCCTCGCGGAATTTCCGCGGTATAACAACCAAGCACTGTCAGCCTCCCTTCAGTTGCACTTCTCCCCTCTCGGTGCCGCCCCGCACCGAGTTCTCCCTGTGGGCGCGCGCTCTGCGCCCACTATGCACCTTCGGGCGCGCCACTGGCGCCCACTATGCACACTGATACTCTTGGGGGCGCGCTCCTACGCCCCTGTCGTGCTCCTTCAGGCGTGCCCCAGGCGCCCATGCGGTGTCTTGGGTGCGCCCTGCCGCCCTGGCTCGCCCCACGGGTTCCCCCATGGGCGTGGTGCCCTAGCGCCCATGCCTTGGGGTTGAACCCTCAAGGTGCCTTGGCTGGCCAATTTTTTTTTGGCAAAGGCATGAATGAGGACATTGTTAAAAACAACGTGCCTATGTATAATATGCCACATGCCACTTCTCTAAGACATCCTACTTCTACATTTCTTCTTCACTTGAATTCTTCAATCCTCCTCAACATGTATTCATTACTTAGGAAGGTTCCTTCTTCAACCGAGCTCCTGAATCAATTAAATCTTCAATATTCTTCAATGATCCAATTAGAGGTCAAGTTGGATCACATTCACATTGTCAGGCACTAAGAATTAGTACATGGTCTTCTTCAGCTCACTTCATCCACTTAGAAGTTGTGGATGGCTCTCTTCATCTCCTCATGCATTGTCAGTACAATGCATGGTCTTCAAACATTGTTGTGACATTGTATCCAGTTGATACAAGTTCTTGGAACTTTAAGAACAGCTCAACAATCGTCTGATTTAATGATGCATCTCCAACCATTAGTCTTCAAGCTCTACGTCATCAGTTGACACATAGTGACATGTTATTGACAACAAATGCAATCACTTGGGCACAACAATCTCCCCCTTTGTATTTGGCTTGTCAATACTCCGAAGCACATCTTGAAGAATGTCACAATGTGTATGTGCTGATTATTTCTCCCCCTTATTGGCCAACAAATGCAAAGGGATGAATAGGAAGTCATTCCCAAAATGCATAACTGCTTGACTCAGCAACTAATGCTCCCCCTCAAGGGATGCACTCATCTCCTTCAATTCCCTGCATGTCAGTACAAAAACATATAAATTTAGGGAATAAGGAGGGACCTTTCTCTTCCTCAAGTGAGAGGAGAAGGATAAACATGAAGTTTCAGCCTTAGTTCAACAAATCTTTCTGTAGGCATAGCTTTGGTGAAAATATCTGCCACCTGATCCTGAGTAGAAATGTAGTCGAGATTGATGTCTCCACTGGAGACCCTTTCTTTGATGAAATGATATTTTATATCAATATGCTTGGATCTGGAGTGTTGTATAGGATTCTTAGACAATCCAATTGCACTTTGATTATCACATAAGATCCTCAATGGTTTTTCAGCTTTAATTCTCAAATCTGCTAGCTGCACCTGCATCCAAATCATTTGTGTACATGCATGTGTAGCTGCCACATACTCTGCTTCGGTTGTGCTCAATGTTACAGAATTTTGTTTCTTTCTATACCAACTAACACATCCTTCTCCCAGAAAGAAGGCTCCACCAGATGTGGATATTCTATCAGTGCAATCACCAGCCCAATCAGCATCAGTGAATCCCAACAACTTTATGTTTGTACTGTGTTTGTATAAGAGTCCATAGTTGAGGGTTCCTTTCACATATCTCAAGATTCTTTTAGCTGCTGATAAGTGAGATTCTTTTGGGTCACATTGAAATCTTGCACACAAAGTCACTGCATATGTTATATCAGGCCTTGAGGCCGTGAGATAAAGAAGACTGCCAATTATTCCCCTGAACTCTTTCTGATCAACATTGTTGCCTTCTTCATCCTTACATAGTTTGGTTCCAACAGAAATGGGTGTTGAGACTTCCTTTGCATTCTCCATTCCGAACCTTTTTACTAAGTCCCTTGCATACTTTTCTTGTGAAAGAAATATAGATTTTTTTCTTTGTTCCACCTGAAATCCTAGAAAATATGTTATTTGACCAAGCATGGACATTTCAAAGGTTCTCTTCATCTGCTCAGCGAATTCTTCACATAGTCCTTCCTGGTCACCAGAAAAAATAATATCATCCACATAGATAATGACTATGAGAGTACCAGTGGTCATTTCTCTGACATAGAGATTACTGTAAACTGTTCCTTTGACAAACTTCATGCTCTTAAGACAACCATCCAACTTGGAGTACCAGGCTCTGGGAGCCTGCTTTAACCCATACAATGCTTTCTTCAATCTGCATACCATGCTACCATCTTTGTCTAGCACAAATCCCTCTGGTTGTTCTATATACACTTCTTCTTCAAGATCTCCATTTAGGAATGCAGATTTCACATCCATCTGATAAACCTTGTACTGCTTGTGTGCTGCAATTGCTAAGAACATTCTGATAGTCTCCAGTCTTGCAACTGGTGCAAACGTTTCTTCAAAGTCGATTCCTTCCATTTGTGAATACCCTTTGCATACAAGTCTGGCCTTATTTCTTGAAACTTCCCCTTTCTCATTGAGTTTGTTTCTGAAAACCCACTTTGTCCCAATTACATTTTTATTTTTGGGCCTTAGCACAAGATCCCAAGTGGAGTTCTTTTCTATTTGATTGAGTTCCTCATGCATAGCTTGTATCCATTCCTCATGTTCAACTGCTTCAGCCACTGTGTGAGGTTCCACTTGAGAAACCAATGCAGTGTGATCTTCCAATCTCAATCTTCTCCTAGTTTTTACTGAGGACTGTGGGTTACCAAGGACATTTTCTGTGTCGACATGTTTCTTCAATTTATTGTATCTCCTTCTTCCATCTTCATTACCCTCCTCTTCATCACTGGTGTGTTCAGAGTTGATCTCACCAGCAGTTGGTATTGGCTCAGTTAATTCTTCATTCTTTTGTTCCAAGGTTGAGTCATTCATTGAGTCATCATTATCCACAATGTATGGTTTGGTGTTGTTTTCAATTATTCTGACATCACTGCAGTCAATCATTTTGTTCAACCTCTTATTCCAACATCTGTAGCCTTTTCCATCAGGTAGGTAGCCCATGAATATTCCTTCTTCTGCTTTTTCCTCAAACTTTCCTAGATTAATGTTTTTAATCTTGATGATGCACGGACTGCCAAAGACTCTGAAGTACTTAACAGTTGGTTTTCTGTTAAACCACATTTCATAGGCTGTCATTTGTGTTTCTGGTCTTAGGAGACATCTATTTTGTATGTGTATAGCTGTGCATACTACTTCTCTCCAGAAAAACTTAGAGATATTGTGCTCAGCCAACATAGTCCTCCCCATTTCAACTATGCTTCGATTCTTCCTTTCAGCCACTCCATTTTGTTGTGGAGTATATGGTGTACTGTATTGATGCTTGATTCCATGCTTGAACAAATAGCTTTCAAAATTATCACAAGTGTATTCTTTTCCATTATCTGATCTCACTTTCTTGATACAGATTCCAAGTTCTTTCTCAGCCTGCCTCCTGAAATTTTTGAACATCATGATTGCTTCTGACTTGTGTTTCATGAACATGACGTTGGTCATCCGAGTGTAATCGTCAATGAAGGTTATAAAATAGTGATCTCCTCTTGTAGACTTTTGTCTCATCGGTCCACATATGTCTGTGTGAATGAGTTCAAGAGGCCCAGTAGACATGATATCTACTCCTTTGTGTGAACTATGGGTCAGTTTTCCCTTCTGACATGTGTCACAAATTTCATCTCTTTCTCTCTTTAATTTGGGTAGATCTCGTACAATATTGTACTTCAGAATTTTACTCATACTTCTTTGACCTAGATTGCCAAGTCTTCTGTGCCAAAGATTGTTTTCATCTTTAGAACTAAGAAAACAAGAATTGATGGACTCACCAATTTGAAATAGGTTTCCAGTGGTTCTTCTTCCTTGAGTGATGATTTTTCCATCCTTTGAGCTCTTGATGATGCATGAGTCCTTCTGGAACAACACCTCATGTCCATCATCACATAATTGGCTTACACTCAGTAGGTTGTGCTTTAATCCTTCAACAAACAACACATCATTGGATTTTAGATTTGTTGTTGCAATCATAGCCTTTCCAACTCCCTTGATTTTCAGAGAACGATCATTTCCAAACACCACGGTTCCTCCCTCATGACTTTCAATGTTGCTTAGAATTTTTGTATCACCAGTCATGTGGTATGAGCATCCACTATCAAGAATCCATGACTTGGTTTTACTGCTGGCTTTTAGAGCCACTTCAGCAAAGCATGTGATTTCATCATTGGTTTCTTGAATGCCTTTCCCTTTCATGTCTTTGACTTTTTGTTTAGGAAGAGTTGTCATACATTTATCAGCTCTATGACCTTGTTGGTCACATCTTCCACAAGCTTCACTTAGGCAGTCAAATGTGTTCTGAATTGGAGGTTTTGATGCTTTCTGCAAAACACTCTGGGTTTCAGGATGTCTCCCCCTTGACTCATGCCTCATGCTTGAAAGAGACATGTTATACCAGCATGCATAGGCCTTATGTCCAAACACACCACAACACCAGCAGTAGCCTCTAAACCTTGACCTTCTTTGTTGATAAGAGTCATGTTGTAATTTTCTGTCCAAGATTTGAGTAGTCCTTCCTGAGGATTTCCTTTCTTCCATTGAAGATGATTTTACACAGGTTGGTTCATGCCATGTTTGTCTCAATTTTATCTTTGAACCTGCATTGTTAGAAATAACAGATGTATTTAGAGATTTACTTAGTGGTAAATTGACCTGCCTCTGAGCACCAGCATAAGATGATTCTGCCTTGACCTCAACAGCCTTGTTGAAGTCTTCTCTCATCTTTGTCAAGCTATTCTGTGCTTCAATCCACTTGGAATGTGTCACTGATTGCTCTTGTTCTTTGAGTTGAAGTTTCTCCTCAAGATCTTCTGCTATCTTTTCCAGCTCAGCTACCTTTATTTTGTGTCTCTTGATTTCATCAATGTACATTGTCTCTTTCTTCATACATTCTTCCAACTCCTCAGTCATACTTTTGGTTTCCTTTTGTAAAAATCTCTTCTCTTTCTTGAGTTCAGTGTTCTGTTCAAGGAAAGCCACTAGTTCATCTTTCAATATGTGTTCGAGCTCTGTTCGTTCACTTTCATCATCTTCACTGCTGCAGGTGTCAAACCCTTTTTCCACATGAGCCATAAAATTCGTTTCTTCTTCTGATTGACTGGCTGAAGTGAAGTCTGATTCTTCCTCTTTGCTTACATAGCTTCTTCTTTCACCAGGAACGATCCTTTTCTTTCTTTCACCAGATCTGTTTCCTTCTCTTGGGTATCTACTCCATTTCTTCTTTTGTGACTTATCATCTTCAATATCTGGAGCACTAGATCCTTTCTTAGGACAGTTAACAGCAAAGTGTCCAATGTTATTGCAATTGAAACATCTCGATGGTGATTTCCCTTTTCCCCTGAATTTAGTTTTTCCAAACCTTTTAGAAAAAAGAGAAATAATCGTGTTGAGATCTTCATCCTTTTCTTCATTGTCAGAATCACTTGATTCTAGGACTTCGTCATCTTTTATCTTGAGTTGTCTCATGGCCTCAAAAGCCATCTCATCCTTGATCTTCTTCTTGAATACTGGGATCTTCCTCATTTCATATGCAATGAGAATGTTGTGTTGTTCATCAAGAGAGAGATCATCTCTGTCTTCTAATGCTGAGACTTTGGGGTCAAACCTGTCAGGAAAATTTCTCATTAGTTTTTTAACAATAGTGGAGTCCTCCAACTTTTCTCCAAAGCCCCGAATGTTACTAACAATTTCATTGACTCTTGTGAAATAATCATCAATATTTTCTTCTTCTCCCATCTTGACATCTTCAAACTTGCTTCTCCAAATTTGTAACTTGGCTTCCTTGACTTTCATGTTGCCTTCATAACTACTTTCCAATTTGTCCCAAATTTCTTTAGCATTCTTGAGTCCCATGACTTTTGTGTATACCTTTTCTGAGAGTGACATAAGAATGGCATTTTGAGCTTTACCATCAACTTCCATATTTCTTTTCTCATCGAGTGTCATAGCAGTTTCATTAGCAAGAGGAGGGAATCCAAATAAGGCTGCATCTCTAACATCAAGGCCGAGAGATAGAAGGTAGGGCAACATTCGATTTTTCCAGCTGTGATAATTCTTTCCATCGAATGTAGGGACACCCCTACTATTAACAGAATTTAGATTGTCCATTTTCTCAGAAGTAGATCCTAACAGAGGGAACCTCCTCTGATACCACTTGAAATGCCTGGATCAGTTGTCATCACTGAGAGGGGAGGGGTGAATCAGTGATAACTTTTTCTTTTTAAGAATTGTTCCCTTTGAATTGTCAATTCAACCTCTGCAGCTGGTTAAGGCCTAGATCTACTCTTTTAGGGGTGCAGTGATAATGAAAGCACAGAACACAGAGATTTACAAGGTTCGGTACAAAGACCTACTCCTTGCCGTGTTGGTTACACCCCCCCAACACGGATTCTTCACTATGCCAAAAGATGTTTACACAGTAATTGGTTATACCCCCCAATTACAAGTTGGTTAAACCCCCCAACTCCACAGCATCATCTTCATCATGGTTCCACTTCAATTCTTCAAAGGTGTTGTTCGAAACTTCAAGTAGCTTCAACAGTCTTCAAAAGATCTCGTTGGTCTTGCTCACCAAAAAGCCAATCACTTAGAATGATCAGTTCTTTTGCATTCACACACTTAAGTGTGTACTCCTCTTTTTCTCAAAGTTGGTCTTCTTCACTTGTGCACACACAAGGCTAAGCCTCGGGTCTTCCTCCTTGCACACACACTCCCAAGTGTGGTAAATGTTTCACCCAAACTCAAACACCAAAAGAGGCGCGCAAGGGGTGCGGCCTCACTTCTTCAATAGCCGCGCAAGGTGTGCGGACGGCCTCTGTCGCGCAGGGCGTGACACCCGTGGGCACGCAGGGTGTAACCAAGCGAGGGGCGCGCAAGTGCACTGCCTGAGCTCTTCTTCCTGTCGTGCAAGAGGTAGCGCGCAGGGGACTTCTTCGGGGCCTCGGGTGGCTCCGGGATTCTCAGTCGCAAGAGGCTGCGCAGAGATACTTCGCGTAGCTCGGATGGCTTCGCGGGACTCTTAAGTTCTCAAAGAATCAGCAGCTTTTTGAGAGCCTCGGGTGCTCCTTTTATAGGCAAGGAATTCTTCGGCCCATCCGCGTGGTTTAACTTCAAAATCCCAAAGATTTTGGATCTTTAAAAATCTTTCAAATCTTGATTTTTTCTTTCCTGTTTCACCGCGGGTTGCATTTTTATTTTCCTCCTTCACGTGCATGCATTTTCGAACGAATGCATGGCCTCTTTAATACTTGTCTATGCATACCACGAACACACGTGGCCTCGGCACCTTTGGTTTGCCTCGGCCGAACTTCGAATTCTTTCTCGATGCATGCATGCAACATTTTAATGCATGCATGAGTTCTTTATGGCCTAACGATCACAAAGGAGGTCTCGGTTTGCTCGGAGGTGGCCGGGAACTCAAAAACCGTCGTCGGGATGCCTCTGGTTCGAACGGAGGCTGCGGGAATGCGCGGGTGGCCTTAGGCTGAACTCGAGGAAGGAGACGGACGGGGAGCCGTCGGATCAGACGATCAAATAACCTTGGCCGGCCTGGATCAGATCGCGAATGGCGCGATGCATCGGGCGGCCGAGATCTGCCGCGCGATCACTCGGACGGCCAGGATGCGCTCCCGGTGAATTTTTCCGCGTCCCACATCGAAACGCCTCGCGGAATTTCCGTGGTATAACAACCAAGCGCTGCCGGCCTCCCTTCAGTTGCACTTCTCCCCTCTCGGTGCCGCCCCGCACCGAGTTCTCCCTGCGGGCGCGTGCTCTGCGCCCCCTATGCACCTTCGAGCGTGCCACTGGTGCCCACTATGCACACTGATACTCTTGGGGGCGCGCTCCTACGCCCCTGCCGCGCTCCTTCGGGCGTGCCCCAGGCGCCCATGTGGTGTCTTGGGTGCGCCCTGCCGCCCTGGCTCGCCCCACGGGTTCCCCCATGGGCGTGGTGCCCTAGCGCCCATGCCTTGGGGTTGAACCCTCAAGGTGCCTTGGCTGGCCAATTTTTTTTTGGCAAAGGCATGAATGAGGAAATTGTTAAAAACAACATGCCTATGTATAATATGTCACATGCCACTTCTCTAAGACATCCTACTTCTACATTTCTTCTTCACTTGAATTCTTCAATCCTCCTCAACATGTATTCATTACTTAGGAAGGTTCCTTCTTCAACCGAGCTCCTGAATCAATTAAATCTTCAATATTCTTCAATGATCCAATTAGAGGTCAAGTTGGATCACATTCACATTGTCAGGCACTAAGAATTAATACATGGTCTTCTTCAGCTCACTTCATCCACTTAGAAGTTGTGGATGGCTCTCTTCATCTCCTCATGCATTGTCAGTACAATGCATGGTCTTCAAACATTGTTGTGACATTGTATCCAGTTGATACAAGTTCTTGGAACTTTAAGAACAGCTCAACAATCGTCTGATTTAATGATGCATCTCCAACCATTACTCTTCAAGCTCTACGTCATCAGTTGACACATAGTGACATGTTATTGACAACAAATGCAATCACTTGGGCACAACATAATTAATTTAAATTTATTAAACATGAGTTAAGAGTGCTTTCAAGGAAATTCAAACTTAAGGTGGGGGATTTTTGTCTCACTTTTATTTATGTGAGAAACATTCATATTCACCACCTGTTTATTTTATTCTAGAAAAGTGTAGCCAAAGTAAACCCTATAACCATTTATTAATAAAGGAAAAGTTCAGTAATCAAGTACGACAGACCAGACACAACAGCTACAGATTTTCAAAACCAAACCCATCACCATCTCCATGATAAAAAGATTCCTTCACAATCGCTAATTCTCACTTCGAGCTTTCATAATGCTTCAGAACTTTGGCATACTTCCTTTGAAGGTTCAACTTCTCCAATTAAAGAAATTCATTATTAATTTTCACTTGTTTATTTTATTTTGTGTGTATAGTATCCATGAATATATTTTATAATTATTATAATGAAAACTATAGGTATTTAAAAATCTATATAATTATATCTCTTTCCTAATTTTTTGAATAAGATATTACCAAATTTGTAAGGGATTTATGTTACAATATAATTTTTTATCATGACTGTTTATAATTAAGTTTCCATTGATTAAATTTCATGACCTTCCCCTCAAGGATCCCATGAATTTTCTTCTCTTATTATTATTTATATAGATTAAATGTTTTCCATTAATTTTACTATATTTAAAAACTCAAGAGACTAAAAGAATATTTTTTAGGGAAACCAACTTTATTTGTATCTTCATTCAAAAAACCCTTTTTATTTCATATTCATGTTTCCTGAAAGTGTTTTCAAAAATGTTTTTACTAATCTACAATTATTTTTCAAAGTCATTTTTATCCATGATTTACTTTCACAAAATGTTTTAAAAAAATCTTATAATTTTCCAAATGATGTACTTTTGACTTTTTATCTAAAATGTGAAAGGAACCTCTATTTTAACGTACACAGCATAAATATAATTTTTCGCCATCATTTCCACTCAATGATTTTAAGATTACTTTACATTTTTACAAGGTTATTTTTAAAAAACATTAAAATTTTGGAAATTTTTATATTTTAAATAAGTGATTTAAAATTGAAAAGGGTATTTTTCTTAAGAAATGTTCTAGTGATCTTTTAAATGTATTTTTCATATATGATAACATACTTGATGTGTATTATGCTTTATTGGGGATATAATACAATCATACCATCTAATTTATTTATTTTTATATATTATGATGATGATTTAAGGATGATTATATGAAAATCTTTTCTTTCCCACGGGCTAAGTAAGTTTTGATGAAACCTTTATGAAACACATCTCCTTTCCATAGGTTATGTTATGATGATATGATGAAATGTTTATGAAACCTATTTCCCTTCCATTGGTTATGAAATTTTGAATGTTTTATGATGTTTTGACATAAATTTTTAAGATTTTCATTATATTATAGGTGAGACCAAAATTATATATCCTTCCAATTAATTGGGTAAATATGGATATCTCATGAGATAATAAGGATTTGAATGGAGAGTGAACCTTGTTTAGTAATGGACTCTATCCAATATAATAGTCTTGGGAGTAAACCATGATTAAATATATAATAGAATGGGGAGTGAACTCAGTCCACTATGATAGTCTTGTAAATTATCATTGAATAAGAAAATGGTTTTATATGATTATTTATTTTCTATAAAGTAATGTCTTATGACAATTTTTTTCTCCCATGGCTCATTTTCTTTGATTCCTTTGTGATTCATGTCTTATAAACTACCAAGATTTATTCCATGATTCAAGATTACAATATATGATATGTTGGGTATAGTTTTAAAATGTTAAGTTCATATTATTATACCCTTATTCTCATATTATGCTTATGTGATCATTGATATCTTACTTTTTTATCCTTGATAAGAATATGAGCTCACCCTTTCTTATGTTTCCTTTCTCCAGGTCTTGAAGAAAGTTTTTAAGTATGATATGTTTAAGAAGGGTGTTATTTATGAATCACTTATTGGGATATGATGTAAATATTTTATTAATAAGTTGTTTATATATCCATGTTTCCAAATACACTCAACCTATACGATTATAGTGTGGATCATAATGTTATGTAATGAATATTTATCTATTAAGATGTAATATCTATGTATTAAAAGTATGGGTCACTATAGTTTTGTATCAAAGCAAGGTTCAGTTACATCTAGAAACTAAGAAGAGAAAAATTTAGTAAGAACCCTTCGGATAATCCTATATATAGTAAAACATCATATGTTATGGTAAATAAAGGAATATAGTTTTTCTAAAAAAATATCCTTGAATTAATACTACAATTTTATATTATTTTAACATAGATGAATCTAAGGGTAATAACCTTAAAAATTTTTGGTTGATTATATCTCAAATATCATTCTAGAACATGGTCAGTGTGCCCTTACTTCACACCTATTTTGAAAATCTTAGGGGATATTCTTGGGTTAACTCACATTTTCTTTATAAAACATTATGAAGGATTTTAATAGATGATAACTATGAATGAACAGGGTTAAATCAAAGTTTTCATGGATTGAAAATAATGTGTCATGATTTAGACATTCTATAAATGATCTTTATTGATTATATAGTTTCCCACTATGATGATTGTTTCTCATGCTATTATTTTTGGTTTTAGTCAATGGATGGAACCAGAAGGAACCATGTTAATGTTGAATGTGACAGATAATGAAATTATTGCACTTCTAGTCAACCAAATGTTATGGGAGGGAAAAAATTATATTGAATCATTCATGAGGTAAAATTCTCCTTATTTTAGTGTGTATATTGATCCATTAGTTGTTGATTAATGGATTAGTACCACTAAAAGGATATTTTTCCTCCTCTGGTGTTCATAACCTAAAAATTTTATTTTGTTTTTTTATCATCTTGAAGGAAAAATAGATCAATGGTGGAATATTATCAAGAAAAAAAGGTGATAGTAATAAATTGAATCCATGGAGTGGGATGAGTTTAAGAGATTATTTTAAATAATTAATTTCCTCATATTATTCAAATGAAAATAGAGAAGTAATTCCTTGAGTTAAAATATAAGGATGATGAATATATTAGTACCTATGAGGCAAATTTTACCAGGCTTATGAGGTAATATTTTGGTATTATCATCCAACCTAAAAATATGGATGAACGATTCTTTAGTATCTTAAAAACAAGTCTTCAAAGGGAATTATTCATAAGAAACTTTGGTATATATGAAGAAATAATTCGATGTAATATAAATTTGTAAATGTATATTAAAGTTACCCATCAATATCATGGTTTTTATAAGAAAATAAATAAGGAATTTAAAGGGAATTATAAAAACCATAGATAGAAGAAGATGATCATTCATTTATTCTTAAAGTGTGGAAGAAAACATGGAGGACATTTTCTCAAGGTAATTGGAGAAAAATTAAGTGTGGAAAGGAAGGTCATTAGGAAATAAAATTCTGAAATAATGGGAAGAATTTAACTAATAATGAAAATATAGATAAAACTACACATAATGCACCACCCACACTCTAGTGTTTAAAATAATAGTATTATAGGAATTATTCTAACTAGTTCTAAAATTAGAAGGTTAATGATGATTATTGATGTCAAAAACCATTTATTCCGGAAGATAAAGAAATACCTCACACAATCACTATTTTTTATGTAGGGTATGATAATGAAGTGTTGAAGGGTACACTTATTATTCACTCTTTAACTGGTAATATGTTATTTGATTATTGATCTACCCACTCTTTTATATCTGAAGAATTTAATAATGGTGTCATGATGGCACCCCAATTATTATATGTGGAATGATTGATCAAAAATACTAATGGTGTGCTCATCACATATCAAGTCTATGATTCCTCTATGATTGTATTTTGTGGAAATGTGTTTCTTGAAAATATTATTATTCTTATTCTAGTTGAATTTGATGTTATCTTAGGCATAGATTATATTTATTTACATAAATCCCACATCAATTATTGAGTAAGGGAATTAATTATTGATATTTCGAACCAAACTATGATCTTCTATCAGTGAAATGATAAATATGAACTTTTTATAAAAATTACATCTATTATATGGGTCTTTATTTATATTAAAATGGGGTTCTTATCTTATATGTGTGGGGAGAAAATCAACATAGAAGATATGCATTTTTTATAAGAGTTTGTTGATGTTTTCTCAGAATAATTACCTTATCTTCCTATGAATCATGAAGTTTCGTTTTCAATAGAACTCATGGTTGTTTCTATAGCTATTTCAAAGAATCCATATAGAATGTCTATGATTGAGTTATGGGAATTGAATAAGCAACTCCCAAATAATCTTTCTAAGGCATTCATTCATCCAAGTGCATCACCATAAAGTGATTCTATTATTTTTATTAAGAATAAATATGGATCAATGTGTCTCTACATTGATTATCAGGAACTTAACAAGATTTAAATTAAGAATAATTATCATCTTCCCTATATTGATGATTTGTTCGATAAACTATGGGAAGAAAAATATTTTTCCAAGATTAATCTTAGATCTGGATACCATCAGTTGAGGGTAAAATGTGAATACATTCCTAATAAATCCTTCCATATGAAGTATGGACACTATGAATTTATAGTGATTCCATTGGGTCTTACTAATCCCCCATATATCTTCATATATTTATTGAATAGAGTCTTTAGAGAATACCTTGATCGGTTTTTGGTCATCTTTATAAATGATATTCATATATATCCTAATAGTGAGGAAGAGAATCAAGGTCAATTGAATATTGTAATAAAGACCCTAAGGAAGGATATGTCAAATATAAAATTTACCAAGTCTGTATTTTGGCTAAAAAATGTTTCATTTTTATGTCAAATAATCTCAAGTGAGGGTATATTGGTGGATCCATCAAAGATGGAAGTTATTGAATGTTGGCCCAAACTAACCACTATGACTAAGATCCATGGTTTTATTAGTTTGGATATATATTATCATGTATTTGTGGATAATTTATCATAATTTTATAATCCACTCACCAAGTTAAAAAATAAAGGAGCCAAGTTCAATTAGAAATATGAATTTGAATAAAATTTCAAGGAAATGAAGAAAATGTTAGTTGGTTCTCCTGTTATTACATTTACTTATAGTAGAGAAGGGTTTGTGATCTATAATAATAGATAAAATAAGGTACTAGGATGTGTCATAATTAAGAATTAAATGGTAATAGATTATTCCTCATTCCAATTGAAGGTTTGTAAGTAAAATTACCAAACTCCTGATTTAGAGTTAGCTACAGTAATTGCTTCATTAAAGATATGGATACATTATCTTTATGGGTAAATGTGTAATATATATACTAATCATAAAAGTTTAAAGTATATATTTATTCATAAAGATATGAATATGCACCATATAATATTATTATAGGTGATTAAATATTATGAATGCTCAATACATTGCCACCCTAAACAAGGTGGCTGATACTTTGAGCTGAAATGATCATACTATCTTATCTATGATGAGTATCACAAAAGATCCCATATTTTTTAATTTTCAAAGGATGGATTAGGAAATTTTTAATGAAGGGGATAAATCATATTTTACTCAAATGAGTGTTCAACCATCTGACCATGTGAAGATTAAAGAGGCATAGAAAGAAGATGTAGAGTTGATAAAGAAGGTAAGAAATTTTCCTAAGTTCAAACTTGGTTTTTATGGGATGATAAGGTTAAAGAACCGTTTATGTGTCCTATAAATACCAAACTTAAAGAAGGATCTCTTGGATGAATCACACAATTAAATATTATCTATTCATACTAGAAGTATTAAGATGTATAGAGGTCATGAAAGGGTATTTCTAGTGGGACAAAATAAAGAGAGATATTGCAGAGCATATATCTATGTGCTTGGTATGTCATCAAGTTAATTTTGATAGATTGAATTCTAAAGTGATGTTAGAACCATTACCTATACAATAATAGAAATGGGAAAACATCTCCATGGATGTTTTCATCATGCTACCCAAAACATCTAAAGTCTATAATTCTATTTAGGTTATAGTAAATCGCATTATAAATTAGAAGACTTCATTACTATCAGAGAAAAATTATCTTTTGATAATATTTCAAGAATATAAACTAAATAAGTGGTAAGGTTTCATGGAGTACCACATTATATTATATCTAATCAGGATCTGTAGTTTATTTCAATGTATTGGAGAAGTATTTATAAATCTATAAATATAAAGTTGAGTTTTAGTAATTCTTATCATCCTTATACAGATGGACAGTATGAGGGAACTATTCAAGTCATAGAGTATATAATGAGACCTTGTTCAATGTATTTCCAATTTTTTTAGGATCAACACCTTCCTCTAGTTGAGTTTTCTAACAATAATATCTTTCACTCAAGAATTCAGATATCTCCATATCAAGTCCTTTATGGAAGTAAGTATATAACTCTAATGTTATAGGTTGAATTTGGATAAATAAATATATTAATACATGAGATAGATTAGGAAATGGTAGAGAAAGTCAAATATATTCAATAGCACATCAAGGAATCTCAGAGTTGATAGAAAAGTTGTGATGATAATCATTAGTGAAATCTGGAATTTTAAGTTAATGGGAAAGTATTCATATTAATTTCTCCAAATAATAAAATTATGACATTCAAAAATATAGGTAATCTATTTAAGTAGGTATGGTAGCATATCGCTTGGTGCTTCCACTAAAACTCTCTCAAGTTCACGATGTGATCTGTGTATCTCTCTTGAGGAAGTATATACCAGATCCATGAAATATACTAAACTCAAAGTTTGTACCACTAGATAATTATCTTTTTGATAAATATAAACTGGTAGAAATCTTGGATCATATAGATAAAGTTCCATGGAATAATATTACTCATCTAGTTAAATTTCTCTCAAGAAATCATAAATTATAAAAAGCTACATGGGAACCCTAAGAAGTGATGAAACAAAGATATCCTCATTTTTTATATCAAAGTGAAAGAATTTTAAGGTTGAAATGCATTTTAAGGGTGGTATAATATCACACCTTAATATTTTATGATATATTTCTGTTAAAATAAATTTAATTTCTTTGATAGCTTGTGATACATGCAAACTTGAGTCTAAATGAACCATAACATAGAATATCATTACAACCTAGCCGTTAAATTGGAAAAGGAATTATAAATAACTAAATTTAGTAAAATTAGTTAATTTATATTATTAATAATCCAATTATTATCATTATAACTAATTTTATATTGTATTTTTGTATAAAATAATGTTATACTTACGAAAATATTCTTTTCTAGAAAACTGCTTTTTGTACCATTTTACAGGTTTAATATTAAATTAGATTCTACAAATTATTTGAAATTAATTTAATAAAATTAATTTAATATTTTGAATCATAATTTAAATTTTTTTAATGAGTCTACTTTCATCTTTGTCATAATGAATAGTAAAAACAATAAAAATTGGTCACCATAGTTATGGTTTAAATGGGTTTATCGGGGGGTTAAACCAAGAGATAAGGGTATGTTTTACAATTAAAATTATATAAATCCCATTGGTTATAAATATTTAGAACTTATAATATCCCACATTTTAACCTATATCCATTTTGATCAATTTTTATTGTATATGACTTTCTTATACTTTAATCTTTTAAGAAATTCTAAGTGTCTCCTCTTCCGCACTTATAAAAGGAGACCCCTCCTTTCTATTATTTACACCAAATTGATACATATATATCTAAAAACCCCTAAAAAATAATATTATAAAATTACCTTTCCATTAATTATATGTTCTAGTCTTCTTAAAATACCATTCCAAGGGTCCTTAAGAAAGGATCTAAAGGATTCATACCGAAGAAGAGTTAATCATCCGACCCAACCCCTTTCAATTTATCTATTATTATAACTCCTATAAATAAGTGGTTTTCATAATAAAATAATAAATTAAGTATCATAAATATAATTAAATTTTATTATGATTATTTAACCACCTATATTCACTCTCTTCTCTATCAAATTGGAAGTGAAAGTATTGTTTGTGTGTATGAGTGGATTATCGCCTCCACAAAGTGATAAAATTCATTTTCCATAACCATATTTTTTGGATGGTTATTATGATGGGTTTAATATTTATATATTATATTTTCAATACAATTAGGGTTTTGGAATTATAATATCATATCTCTCTTCTTACCTTCCAATCCGTTGGAAAACAATAACGTCACTCATGCGTATGTATGGACTACCGCCTCCACAAAACGATGGGATTTGTTTTTAATTTTCTATTTACATGGATGGTAATAATGATATATTAAATTAATATATATGATATATATGATATAATAATGACTCTTTAAAGGTTAATTATTATCTATCATTATTTTTTTCCATCCTTTGAAAATGGAAAACAGCTTTCATGCGTACATACGATCTGCTGTCTCCATGAACTATGTAAATCACTTTTCTATCTCTACCTTTTATATATGAATATAAATATATATAAATATATAATGAATGTTTATGATATTAATATCATTATTAACATTATTTAGATTATGTAACCATGATCATAGTTCAAGGATCAGAACAACTGAACTGAAATTCTCATTAAAACTAAACAGTTAACACCCTAAAATGGTGATTTAAACAAGGAATTGTTAATAAATGTTTATTGAAATGTTTTAAGTGGATGGTATATGATATTATAAATATTCACATAATTATTTTATATAATTAAAACCAATTTAATTTTATTATATAAGAGTTTAGATTTCTTTCTAAAAAAACCAAACTTGAGGTAAGGGATTTTCATCTCACTTTTATTTCTGTGATTCACATTCCATTTTTACCATTTGTTTCTTTTATAAAGTGTATATATTGTACATGAATTTATTTTATAATTATTTTCATTAAAATTATGGGGATTTAAAAATACATCTATTTTTCTCTCTTTCATGAGGATTTGATACGAATATTACCAAAGTAGTAAGGGATTTATGTTATAATCTCATTGTTTATCAATATTATTTTAGATTAACTTTAAGATGGTGAAATTTTATAGCCTATATCCATAATATCCCATTAATTTTATTATAATATTTTTATTTCTTTATATTACATGTTTTAATTTTATTTTACACTAATTAAGAACTCAATATACCGAAATAGTTTTTTTAAGAAAAAACAACTTTATTTCTCTCTTTGGTCGAAAACCCTTTTTCTTCTATATCCATAATTTCTAAAAATGTTTCCAATAATTTTTTTGTAATTATACTATGATTTATTAAATAAAATTTTACCGATGATTTAATTTTTACAAAAAAAAAAGGAATCTTCTTATCATTTTTTGAATGAGGTACTTTTGACTTTTTATCAAAAATGTTAAAGAAATCTTTGTTTTAACGTACACTACATTAACAGAATTTTCCACCATAATGACCACTTGATTATTTGAATCTTAATTTATAAGTTTACAATTTTATTTTCAAAAAAATGGTTTTTATATTATATGGTAAATTTTGAGATTTTAAATAAGTGGTTTTAAAGTGAAAATGGTATTTTCCTCAAGAAATGTTTCAGTGATGTTTTAAAGTAATTTTTCATCTATGATAACATCATTGATGTTACTTATGATTTACTAGGGATATTATTAAATGATACCAACTATTTTATTTATTTTTATGGATTATGATTATGATTTAATAATAATTTTATGAAACACATTTCTTTCCTATGGGTTAAGTAATTGATGATGAAGCCTTTATGAAATGTGTTTCTTTTCCATGGGTTATGTTATGATGCTATGATTAAATGTTTATGAAACCCATATTATTCCCATGTTTTATATAATTATTAATGTTTTATCATATTATAGAAAAATATTTATTATTTTATTTATGTTACAGGTGAGACTGGAATTATATATCCCTCCAATGCATTGGGTAAATATAGATATCTCATGTGATAATAAGGATTGGAATGGAGAGTGAACCCAATTTAGTAATGGAATCTATCCACTATGATTGTCTTCGTAGTGTACCATGACTAAGGATATGATAGAATGGAGAGTGAACCAAATCCACTATAATATTATTGGTAGTCATCCTTTACTAAGGAAATGATTTTATATGATTATGTGCACTCCACAAACTTATGTATTATGAAAATATTTTTTTATTATGGATCTTGTTCTTTTATTCCTTTATGATTCATGTCTTATGAAATTTAAATATTTATTCCATGATTCATGATTGTGATCTATGATATGTTGGGTATGGTTTTCTAATGTTAAGATCGTGTTATTTTACCATTATTTTTATGATATGCTTAAGTGGTCATTTATATCTCCATTATTTACCCTTAATGAGAATCAAACATAATCCTTATGTTTCCTTTCCCTAATTCATGAAGAAATGTTTTAAATGTGATATGTATAAGAAGGGTTATATTTATAAATAACATAGTGAGCGATGAAGTAGATATTTTATGAATAAGTTTTTTATGTATCCAAGTTTTCAAAGACACTAAACCTATAGTATTATGGCATAGGTTATAATGTTATATAATGAATATTAATCTATTAAGATGTAATATCTATGTATGAAAAGTATAGTTCACTATACTAGTTTTTTTATATAATGCAATATATTTTATATATTTTAAAATATAATAATCACAATCTTTTCCATTAGTTTGTTTTGATCACTATATAAAAATTGAGAAAAATAAGTAATTTGTTTTGATATATGTTTTGATAGTGAAATATTATTATATATACCCTAAAACTTATCCAGTTTTAGAATTCAAAAGGATTATTATGATCATGGATTGCCCTCAAACCATTATTTTGATGATATTTAAACACTTCCCTATCATAAAAAAATCATTAAAACATAATATAAATCATATAACTTGAATTTTATATATAAAATATTGAATGTAGTGTATTAAAAGTTGATAACCACCATCATGTATGGTTTATTTTTTTGTAATACATGCATTGAATTTGAGAAATAAATATTTTTAGTATCTAAATTTACTACAATGAGAAACCAATTCTCCATGAAAAAACAAAAAGGAATAAGTAATAAAATAAATAAAAATATATTTTATATGATCAGATTGTAGAGTTTTACCCCTCATTTATTGTTTTTATAAATATTTTTCATCTATAAGTTTATTTTCAAACATTATGGACACTTGTTCCACTATTTTTAAATATTCATCTTCTTAAAATGGCCTTTTTTTGTATAAGTGATTGAGGACTAATGAGTCTAAATTTTTGTTCATAGGGTTTTCCCTTCACATTGTACTAATATATATGCAAAAAAATATAAATAGTATTTAATTTTAATTAAAATATTAGATTATCTACTGGAAAATAGATTATGAAAATGAACCTCATGTATAAATTTACAACTGATACTCTCATCCATCCATGCTTGAGGATTTCATCAGAATTTTCAAGATTAAGAGACTCTGTAATAGACTCTTCATACATTTTTTCTTCAAAATCAATTATGTTCATATTACCATCTTTAAATTTTGTATCTATATGAAATTGTAATATTAGTAAATTTATAAATTGAACTATAGGGTTAAAGTAACTCTTTGAATGTATTTTCAATTGATTGGTTGATCTTTTAGATTGTTCTGATTTGAATCCTTGTTTCCTCTTGCTTTTCTCTATCCATAATAAAACTCCTTCATTTAGGACTCTTTCATTAATTGATAAATATTTTTTATAAAAAATAAATTGTAAAGGACATAAATTGTTATAGAAATGCATTTTTTACAATACTAAATAGTTATTCTTTGAAATTTACAATAGAAAGTCTGGTCATACGAATATAAAGATTATCAAGGGGAATATGTAGCTTAGTGATCATATCATGAGATATGTAAATCCCTACTCTCATATGATCTTTTAGAAGTTTTTTATTGTGTAGAATATCTCCTTGGATAATGTATACTATAACCCTCACAACAAGGTGATGGGTAGGTGTTGACAAATATAAATCGTAATCAATTTCACCCTATAGAATATTAGTATAAGAAAGGTATCACTATCTGAATGATTCACATTTCATATAAATAGTTATGAAAAAATAAATTACCTCTGGTAAGGTAGACCATTTAGGGGAATGAAAATCTTCAAATATGGGGGGATGGATCTCCATATAGTAGTTGTTGTTGTGTTATTTTTTCTCTATGATTATTTCCCATAAAATTCTCTAATTACTTTGACTGAAAATTAAGTTTTTCTTATATAAAAATTGTTTTTGTATTAATCTCATAAATTTTATTAACACCTTATGAATTTATTTTCTCAAAATATGCTTGAGGTGACACTCCAAAATCCACACCTTTGATATAGTCATGTTGTACCGGCTACTTCACGACCACTAAAAGTAGTCATTCATCAGGTATAGATAATAACAATGGTTATGTCTAAAAAGGATAAAAAATATAGGAAAATAAGTATTCATTATTATTTAATACAAATTTAAATCAAAACAAATTTTTATTACTTCATACTTATAACTGATCCCTATAAACTTTGTGTATTTTCATCTATTGCCATTTTATCTTTATTTACATGAGTCTCCTTCCATAACACACAATATGGAATGGAGGAGACTTTGGATTCCAATTATTCAATTTATATATAAAAAAAGGAACATAATTATGTTTTTGTTTCATTCCACATAAAAGTATTATCATATATTGAAAATATCTACCATTTTTTTCAAGTGAATCATACCCCATCCTTTCTTTATGGTAGAGGTGCATTAGTTTTTAGGCACACTACTTATTTTTAGCACTTAGTTTCTATTTCATAAATTAATAATTCTTAATCAAAGTGATTAATACATGTATTTCAAAGTAAATTATTCTTGATCATAATGTACCAAAAATGATTCCACCCCACAATGGCTAATAAATGCATTCCGTGTTTCTGGTTTTATCATGTGTTCATATATACATGGTAAGTGAGGGTTTAATTTTCCTTTAGCATTACTAAGATGATGCTTCATAATAATTTTTTTAAAGACTCTATGAGTCTTTCTAGCCACCATTAATATAAATTTAATTCATTAGTCATCTAGTATTAATTCACTCTGCAAGGGATTATGAAGAGTAAATAAACATTTCATTTTATTTTTTATCAAAATAGATAAAATGTAACATATTTTATCCTAATATCTTCCCAAATTAGTGCCTTCACCATTACCATAATATTTTTCCATGTATCTATATCTAACATCATGTGCATTCTATTGATGACCTCAATGTAACTAATGAAAATGGATTTATTGGGGCCAATATGTTGGATTTTTTCATTCCATCCAACCTTGAATTTTATGCCTCTATTTCTCATGTTAAAATTTTTGTAAAACAATCATACTATGATTCTATTATTTTTTTCAGACATAGGGTGTTCACCTTCTATTATTTCCTCAGTTGCAAATTTTTCAATATGTTGTTTCATAGGATTGGTAGCATCGGCATATGGAGAAACCTATTGTTCCTATGGATTGGGAGAATCAGTATTTTAAGAACCCTATTTTTACTTATGATTGGGAGTATCATCATGTAGATAATTCATTATCCAAAAAAGTGGTCAAATATTTAATTTAGATTATGTAAATGCAGTTTTGAACACATAATACTATGAGGTAACATAATCTATATTAAAAAACTTTAACCTAATTATTGAACTCTTTTTTTTAAGTTTAAAGGGATGTGACCCCATTATCAAGTATCCAAATCCTCTAATTATGATATCCTATGCCTTACAAGAACCTATCTATATTGACACCACCATAAAATAATTATGACATCCTAATTAAAGGATCATCCTTGGTTAAATTAACATCTAACCCTATAGTGGTTTTAGTCGATAACAGAGCAATTGGACCCTTTATATTTGTAGGATCTATGCTATAAAATGATTATACTGCATGTGATTCCATTATAAATGGCTCTTCCAGATACCATTACTTATTTAAATCCACTTTCATGAATCCCAATTAATCGATTTTAACTACACTCCTATTATAAAACCACATATATTGAAAAATTGGAACTTGGAATGTTGTATAATATAACTCCCATATTTGTTAAATGATGTCAAGTAATACATATTTTCATAAATTATATTTATATCATTGGTATCAATTACATGTATCACTTCCACCACAAGATTAATTCCATAATTTTTCATGGTATTTCATTCATCATGTTCCTTTGTATAGAATGTATAACCATTAATTAAATTACCATTATAAGATAATATATGCACGATACGACCCCTGGTTATCCATCAAAGTCGTTCTGAAATTGAATTCATAATTTTAGATGACTCCTTAAAAATATTGTCTCAAAACCCTCCTATAAAATTTTTATTATATGCATTTGATATCCAACTTTCATCCCCTGATGGAATCAGATACCTATGAATTACTTTATGGGTTTAAAAATATAGTGAAAACTATTAACTATTATGTAAAATAAAAAGGTGATCATACTCTCTCTCTAAAATGGTAATTGTGAAAACATCTATTATATAAATTCCTTCACCCACAATTCACCCATTTTGATGAGGTTTTGGTATACCAATTATCTCTACATTAGTAAGGTATTTTTTAATGACCTAAAAATTTATAAATAAAATTCCCATTGTGACTGGATTAAATGCCATATTTTGTATTAAGGTTATAGAAAACACATGAACTTATTTGGTTTTATCCTATAAAATTTAAAATACTATTAAACATCATTATTTTTTATGATATAGTTGTTGAATAGTGATGATGTTATTAGTATAAATATGGGGTTCTAATAAATCCAATTGACATAGACAAAGGAAGTGATGGCCTCGACTAGTGGGATCATACCCTATGAAGCCCATTTATCAAAGATTATAAGGTAGATAAAATCATTTTGATTTTAACTTGACCAATCCCAAGATGAGATCAAACAACTAAATCATGATAAAAACCATTTACATTATAATTTTAAGTTCATCGAGATCACATCATGAACCATGTATTTCAAACCACCCCATGAAAATCTCACAATTACTCACCTTACCCTTAAGATGTTTATTAGTGTAATAAACTGATATGTTTCAAGACCCTATTAATATGAATATATATATTTTATTTTCCATATAATAATGGTTATATTTACTTCCTATTATTATTAATTTATAAATGATTTTGATTTAGATTCAATAAAAAACAAATTGTATTTTTGGGTAATATATAATTTCAATTAAAATATTCCTTTTGATGAATTAATGAATTTTTGAAATAAATTATTTTTAAATAAAATAATATTATTAAATAATATTTATTCATTACATTTAATAATATATTATTTTACAAAGTTAAAAATAATTTTTATAAGGGTTCAAAACTTTTTATTGTCAAAACACCCAGAATTTCTCAATAAAAATTGGTTCTTATTTTAAAAGTGAAAGTTAACATATTTATAAAATTATTTAGATAAAAAAATTATTATTATTGGAATCATAACATCTAAATTATCCAATGGTAAATTTTTTATAATTTTTTTAGATAGTCAAATTTTTGGGTAAAAATTAAATACGGTATAAATATATGGTGTGTATTATGACATAATAACGACCCAAAAGTGATGTAATAAATGATATTAAGGTTATAAAAGACAAAATATATGTTTTACCTTTAAGATAATTTAATTTTTATGTTATTTTATTAATTTTATAAATTCATTATGAATCCTCCAAAACCTATACTATATTTTAAGGTTTTAAAATCATTTCTTTATAAACATGACTCACCTACACATCACTAGGGGTAATATTTTAATAATTTTGTACCTTTGACTTATAAAATAATAAATATCACTCTTGTGTTTTAGAATCCATGGGAAAAACCATATTATTTTTTGTGTTTTTTATTCCTTTATTATATAGATTCCAAAACCTAAGTTTGAGAAATAATAAATAACTCCCCTATCTTTTTCTATATAAACCCTCCCAAGATTCCCTTACTATACACAAAAAACCTTGTATTTCATCCTTAATTTGAACTAACATCTCTATATTCCTCCCAAGGTTCCACCAATCTCTCAACAAGCTCCTCCTAATTGTTTGGAATCACCCTCTCAAGGTAATGGATTTCCCTCTCTTCTTTCACATTCAAGCACCTTCTTTGTAATTAGACTTTTGAATCTCAATTTTTTATGTTTTCATGACTGTATAAAGATACATATATTATAAAATTTATGTCCTAAAAATTAGTGATCATTTATCCTATCTCATTATATCATTTACCTAATATGTTACTATATCAAAATTTAGTAAGTGATCCTCTCTTTCTCCTCTTTATTCAAGCATCTTAATCATTTATGATTTTTATTTCCAATTACTATTGTTTGGATATGACTTTTAAAATCCCTCTTACTATCCATTTGATTTAAAAATGATTATATACCCATCTATCTCTTGTTAAATCATTTTATGAATCTTTTAGTACTTTAATTATGCTGTTAAAATTTTACTGCAGCTTTTCCATGCCAAACCTTTGTATTGGGAATAACATCGATATTTCCACTCAAGGGTATTCACTGAGGCATAACTATACTTATTTTATTGCATAATTAAAATTATTTATTACATATTTCTTGATCATGTAATTAAATTTTATGAAATATGATCCTATGTTGAATGATATATGTGTCACACTTATCCATGTACATGATATGAAAGTGACAGGTGCACCCAAAATTATATAGTACTCTAATGCATCGGGTATTGTTTTAGTCTCATGAGATGTCATGAAATGGATTATGTACTAAACCTAATTCATTATGGGAATTTTCTACTATGTTATTAGGTCTTGGTGGTTAGCCTTGACCTATGTTTATGATTCCATGTTTAAGTTTATTTCCATTTTCCCATGTTGCCTTTATGATATCATAATATATCATGAATATTTGTTCATGTTTGTTATTATCACCATTTTTTATGTCCCATTTAAATTACTATTGTATAACATATATTAATTTATTCATGTTATGATTTTTTTATTCTTTTATTGGTATTTATAGCTCACCCCTTTCTTATGTATGTACTCAGGTTATCCCATGTAGTTTTAAGAACAATGGAATATTATGAGCATATTAAGGAAGTTTTCAATAATTCCAATGTACCACCTATTTCTAAGTTGTTATGTAATTTATCTAATTACCCAAATACACTATAATTATAGATCTTATGGGTTGTATTATGTGTAATCTTATGTAATAAAATAATAATTATTGAGTAATAAAGACAAGGGTTATCATGGTTGGTATCAGAGGAAGGTTTATTTATTTTTTGGATTATGATTATAAAATTCTAGAGAAAGCCTTGGGAATAATTATAAACATAATAAAACATAACAATATTTTGGTAAAGTATAGAATAAGTGGTTTCTAAGAAAATTCATCCCTTTCTGGATACTATAAGTGGATGTAGCTCTAGTATAGATGTACGTAGGGGAAAACCCTAAAAACACCATATTGATATAGACTTGATCGTGAACTGGTGCATGAAAATGGACCTTTCTGCACACCTGGTTTGATACTCCTAGAGGATATGATTTGGTAAATTCATAATATTTTTATGAACCATTATTAAGGGAAAAAAATCCCATAAGATTCTATGTTAGGAAATTGATCATGGATAACTTATATTGAAGTCTATAAATTCATAAGTTAAGGAAATAAATGTCATTTATAATTTATCCCTTTAATGTTATTGGCTTCCCAATTATTTTTTAATTTTTTTGAAATTTATCATCCCTATGAAAAAAATATGAGGTAAATGATTAGAACTAGAATCAAAAAGTGAAATGTAGGTTATAGTCCACTATTATAAACATTTCATTGTATCATGCATGTTTAATATACCTTTTCAAACACCCCCCATAATTCATGGAAGTAGATCTATCGGTGAAAACAATAAATGGGGAAATTATTTTATCCAAAGTATATAACTACTCCCCTATCCAAATTCTTGGGCTAAACTTCCTAGTAAACATTGTTATACTCACTTTAGTGGAATTTTAAGAAATTCTTGGTTTGGATTGGACTTCCTTACATAGAGCCAAAATAAATTTTTGTGAGAAGGAAATCACTCTCTGTATTGAAAATTGTCCTCCAATTCTATAAAATTACAAGGATGGGGATGAATCTTATTTAGAACCAACATCTCAAGCATGGATATTATTTCCCTAAAATAAATAATATCTAGATCAAATGATTGGGTATAAGGAAAAGATCATCGTTGAATACATTCCCATTATGAGGGAATATGCTGAAGTGTTTCCTAAAGAATTGTCTAGTCTTCCTCCCAGTCGAGTGGTTTAATTTTCAATCAAGATTATACCTGGGGATTTTACAATTTACAAGAATCTATATAGAATAGATTTTGGGGAATATGAGGATCTTAAGAAACAACTATAAGATAATCTGTATAAAGGGTTCATATTCCCAAGTGCTTCACTCTGGGGTGCACTAGTCCTCTTATCCAGAATAAGTATAGGTCAATGTGCATTTTCATTAATTATTTTTATATAAAAAATATAAAAATAAATAAAAAGTATCATATGTTGTGGATTGATGACTTTTTCAATTAGCTACATTTATCTCAATACTTCTCCAAGGTAGATCTTTGATCGGGGCATTATCAAGTAAGGGTGGTGAAGGAGGATATCCCGAAGACTGATTTATACACAAGGTACAGGCACTATGAGTTCATATAAATTCCATTCATACTCACTAATGATCTATAAATATTCATGGGCTTGATGAATAGAGTCTTTAGAGATTACCTCATAAAATTTTTGATAGTCTTTATAGATGATATTATAATATACACCAAAAGAAAGGAGGAGCATGAGGAAATTTTGAGAACTGTTCTAAGGACCTTATAAAAGGATAATATTTTTTCAAAGTATAGAAAGTATGAGTTATAGTTGAAGTAATTATTATTATTATAACACATTATCATAATAAATGGGATATCTATGGACCCTTTAAAGATAGAATCAATTAAAGTATGGTTAAGTCTAATATTTATGATAGATATCCATAGTTTCCTTGGACTAGTTGGGTATTATCATCAATTTATGAGAAATTTCTCATGATTTTCAAACCCTATAACAAAACTAACTTTAAATATATTAAAATTTGTTTGGAATAATGAATTTTAAGAGATCTTAAAGGAGTTGAAAACAAGTCTTATCATAGCACCTCTACTTATGCTACCCACAAATGGGTAACATTTTATGGTATATAGTGATGCTTATAAGAAGGTATTGGGATATATACTAATAAATAATGACAAATTGATAGACTATGCCTCAAGGAATTTGAAATTTTATGAATAAAACTATCCAAAGTGTGATCTGGAGTTCAACACAGTAATCTTCGTATTGAAAATCTAGAGGCGTTATCTCATTGTAGAGAAGTGTGAAATATATATGCATTATAAGATCCTAAATTATATATTCACACACAAAGATCTGAATATGAACCAATGGATATTGTTAAATCAGATTAAGGACTATGAATTTTCAATGCACTACTATCATGAGAAAGCAAATAAAGTGACAGATTCTCTAAGTAGAAAGGATCCAACAATTTTATCATTGACGAGACGTCCAAAGAATCCAATATTATTAGACTTTAAAAGGATGTACATGGGAATCATAAAGGTAAGAACATCATCAATCCTTTCATAAATTATTTATTAGAAATCACTTTTGGATAAGATATAGGATGTTCAAAAATATGATGTATAAATTCATAAGAAGGTGGAATCTATAAGAAAATGGAAATACTTGGAGTTCAAAATTAATGAAGAAGGAGTTGTAAGATATGGGTCACAACTATTTATACCATAAAATCTTGCATTAAATAATGAGATTTTGTATGATTCACATAGATCTACCTTCTCTATCCATCTAGGGAGCATAAAGATGTATCGAGATCTCTGAGAGAACTATTAGTGGGACAGTATAAAGAAGAAGATCATGGATTATACATCAAGGTTTCTTATGTGTGATTAAGTAAAGGATAAAGGGTAAAAATCCAATATTATGATGCAACCATTACCCATACCTACATGTAAATGGGAGAACATAATCGTGGACTTTTTCACTGGTCTTTTGAATACATCAAGAGAAAATAATGCTATTTGGTTTGTGGTGGATCATCTTTCAAAGACTACTAACTTCATTACAATCTAAGAGGACTTATCACTTAATAAAATTTCAAGGATATACATTAGAGAAGTGGTGAGGATTCATGGAACACCAATATCAATTGTATCTGATCAAGATCCAAGATTTACCTCCAATTTCTGGAAGAGTCTCCAATATTATCCAAATAATGAGTTTAAATTGAGTAGATTATCACTCAAAAATTGATGTCCAATCTGAGTGGAATATATAGAAACTTGAGGAAATGTTGAAAGAATTCCCAATGGACTTAAAAGGAGGATGTTATCAACATATTCCTTTGGTTGAGTTATCATACAATAACAGTTTCCACTCAAGCATCCAAATGGATCCCTATAAATTCCTGTATGGGAAGACATGCAGACCACCTACATGTTGGAATGAAGTTGGTGAACATAAACTATTGAGTCCTAAAATAGTTAAGGAAATGGTGTAAAAGGTCAATAATATTCAATAATACATCAGGGATTCTCATACTTGAAAAAATATTTATAATGATAATCATTGATGAGGCTTGTAGTTTGATGTTAGAGATATGTTCTTCCTCCATATATCTATATGGAATAAATTCATGACATTTGGGTAAAATTTAAATATTATTCTAAGATAAATTGGTCCCTTTGATATCCTTGATCACATCAGAGCAGTGTCATATTGACTAGAACTCTCACCGAACATATCTCAAGTACATGATATGTTCCATATACCCCTCTTGATGAAGTACATACTAGACCCCTCATATGTTCTAAATATAGTGGTAGTGTTTTCGGATAATGATCTTTCATATGAGGAGTGATCAGTGAATATATTAGATTATAGAGATAAAGTTATACGAAATAAGACAATGCACTTGGTCAAATTTCTTTAAAAAAACACAAGTTTGAAGAAGCAATGTGGGAACTAGAGGAGGTGATGAAATAGAATTACCCATATATATTTTAGTGTGAGAAATGAAAATTTAAATGGTGAAATTTCTGAAGGTGGGAATATTATAATGACTTGAACTTTTATAAATAAAATTCCCTTTGTAACTGAATTAAATTCCATATTATATATTATGGTTATATAAAATACATGCACTTATTTGGATTTATCCTATAAAATTTAAAATACTATTAATAATAATTATCAATGATAATATGGTTATTGAAGAGTGATCATGTGGTTATTATAAATATAGGGTTCTAATAAATCCAATTGACATAGACAAAGGAAGTGATGGCCTTGACCAGTAGGATCAAATCCTATGAAGCCCATTTATCGAAGCTTCTGAGGAAAATAGAATCACTAGTATTTTCCCTTGACCAAGCCCAATCTGATATCCAATAACTAAATCATTATATAAATAGTTTACGGTATAATTTCAAGCTCATAGAGATCATGGTTCAAACCATGTGTAATGACCCGGAAATTACAGGGAAATTTTTTTCTTAAATACATGGGATTTTTACGAATCCGTGAAAATTTATGGCGCTTGACTCCGAGGCCCGGTGTGCCGAGAATCAATTTCTGAAGTTTTGTTCGGGTATGTTCAATAAACATACAAGCGGGTTTTTATAACTTTTGAGATGGTGCTCATAACTGAAATCTAAGGTCACCATTGAACTTGCAGCGCTAGTGTTCACTTAAGAAGACTTTCACCTCGACGGAAAACGATCGGGAATAAAAGTTAGTTTTTGGCTTTTTATAAAAATAATAATAAAATAAAGTACAACACTTTATTTTATTTTTAAGCTTCCATGTGTTGAGTGTGTCAATTAAAACCTCCCTTTGGGAGTTGGTGGTGGGACCGCCACACCCTAACCTCCCATGAGAGGTTATGGTGGTGGGGCCCACCCGAGCATAACCTCCCATGGGAGGATAATTGAGGTGGGGACCACCCGAGCCGCATAACCTCCCTATTAATGATAGGGGTGGGGACCACCCAACCCATATTTATGGTGGAGGATAGAACCTCCCCACTCTCCCTCGTTAATGAGGGAGAGCCTCTTGACCTCCATGCACAATTAATTGTGCCAACACATGTGTTTTATTAAGGAGAACCTCTTTGCATCCTCCAAATTAATGAGACAACACTCGTGCATTTAATTTGCTGGAGCTGGGTTTTTAATTCTCCTTTTTGAATTGGTGTGCCAACGTAATATTAGATGACTAATCTAATATTATTTTTGTTGGTATTTCCCTTTTGGTGGAATTGAGAGGAGCTTGGGAGAAAAGTGCTCCCAACAAAGAATGTTCCTCCCAACGAAGAATGTGAAGAACACCGGATTTACTCTTCTACTTCTTTCCTTGAATCCTACCGATGTGGAGCACCTTCCACGGCCGACTCAACTCAGGATTCGGAGAGCGTGGAAGATGGGATGAACGACGAATTCTTTCATCTTCTTCCCGCGACTTCCAACGTCAACGAATGAAGAATGACAAATATTAAGTTAAGGGTTTATTGCATGTTGATTCTTCCATTTTCTTCCTCTCATCATCGATTGAAAAATTGATACAAGTGTTGTAATTAATTGTTGAGATTCATTTCTAATGAGCCAAATGATATCATCTCTAAACGTGGAGGGTGCAGGCCAAACTAACATGGCCTGACTCCCTCCGCCATTCTTTCGTAATGATTCTTCAGCATGGCGATGAGGCGATGGAAATGAAGGCGGTAAAGAAAAAGGTTACGCTACCCGTGGCCTCCAGGAATCGCACTGCCCCCACAGCGCACCTATACTTTGGGTTGAATGCCATTGTGCCCCGCGTTTCCTGTACGCGTGCCACTGCGCCCCGCTCTGCCACACCCTGCACCGGCTACCCGCGTTCGGCCTACCCGTGCGTAGTCGCGTTCTGCTCTGCCTGCCCGTGCGCCCCGTGCATTGCCCGGCCTTTCCGGCGGCTTGCCCGGTGCCCCCACGCCCTACCCGGTGCCCCTGCGCGCTGCCCGCGCGCCACCGCGGTTTGCTTGGCACACCCGCGGCCTGCCCGGCATCCAGCCAGCCTACCTGCCTTCCGTGTGGCCTGCCCACTGGCTTCCCAGCCACCGAACTCCCTAGCTACACCCCTCGCAACACTGGCCGAACCGGCCCCGGCCTTCAGGCTGAGTCGCCTGCGTGGCGGCATCCGGGTCGAACCGCCCTCGCAGTTCACTGGGACGGGCCCAGCGGACCGGGCCTAACTTAGTTGGTTGACCCACCCAATGGGCTGGGTCAGACCCATCGGGTCTGTCCAGGTTGACCCAGACCGGGTCAGCCCAGACTGGATTGGGCCGCGTCGGTCCGACCGGGTCGGACTGGACCCGGGCCTACTACCGACCCTTTGCTTAATTTGGCCATTTCTGTGGCACCGGACGTCTGTTTGACGAGCCGTCAGCAGTGCTGGTAATCTCGATGAGAGTTGGTCCCTTTGAGTATACCCCACTGGAGTTCGGGTTATAGTTGAGATATGGTCGGGTTGGTTCGTACACGAATCCAACCGGGCCCTGGGACTGAAAGGCTAATAACTCACAGACCGGGCGTCCGATTGATGCACCGTTTGTTACATTGAGACCCCTATGATGTAGCGGTCCTTTGAGATACTTCTATCTGAGACTTCGCGACACTTGGAGTATCGACCAGTAACTCGTGGAGCGGACCCTTCTGGTGATGAGAAGACATAGTACGGAGACCTAGTAGTTGGATGAGACCTGACGACTGCTTGTTGATTCAACTCAGAGTGACTCTACTAGCCCAGTGGGGAGCGTCTCTGTGTGATGCGGTAGACCCATGGCGGAGGAGCGCCTCTGTGTGAGCGCAGCAGACCCGCGGTACTCGACAGGAGGAGTACCTTTGTAGGCTACTAGGGGGAGTGCCTCTATGTGACGCGATAGACCCATGGTAGGGAGCACCTCTGTGTGACGGAGCAGACCCACTACACTCGAGAGGAGGAGTGCCTCAGTAGTCCAAGGATAATGGGAAGCGCCTCTGTGTGACGCGGTAGGCCCACTATACTCGGTAGAGGGGGAGTATGCCACCAGTCATGGTTTCGATAATAAAAATCCTGGTTTGGGCTGAGTCTTTGACTTTTGTGTTTTCCTCATGATTGAGATGGGTTACTAGATAACTTAGGTATATGTATGGGCATATACCTAAGTAATGGTTATCTGTTGTTTTCATACTTTGTGATTTATCCTAGTTGGATTTTGTGAGACCTTGAGGGTCTCAGGGTCCCTACTGAGTATCGTTATACTCACCCATGCATGAGCTATGCCCGCACCTCGTTGTGTTGGATTCAGACTATGGACAGCGCTGACGGAGGTTGAGAGCGGCAGGACTGGACGGTACCCAGAGGTGGACATTACGACGAGTCGGTACACAGAGGAGTCTGACGGACGTGGAGTACCGATGTGGCCATCTGTACCTACCCTTCAGGTAGGAACCCCGGAGGACGATCCCGGAGTTTCTATTTACCTTTCAGCTGTTTTTCCCTTTCTCTGTTGTACTTGTACTTTATAGTTGGGCTTGTATTTCTGGCCCCTATTTCTTTCTAGCACACTTTTTGTATACAGTTTTTACTTAGTGTTTTACTTCTAGTTGTGTACTCTGATGTGTTTGTTTACAGTTATAAAGGCAATGCCTTCCCAGTTTAGGAATATACACCTTTGGTGCTAGCCTCCATCCCCTGGCCTATGGAAGGCGGGCTTGGGGTAATTACAACACGGGCCCCAGGGGACGGGTCATGACACCATGTACGTCGAACCTCCCCATGAAAATCTCACCATTGTGCACCTTACCCTTAGGGTGTTTTCTGGTGTAATATAGGGCTATGTTCTAATACCCTAATAATATGAATATTTATATTGTATTTTTAATAGAATAATTTTTATATTTACTTCTTATTATTTTTAATATATAAATTATTTTGATTTTTATTTGATGAAACAAAAATTGTATTTTTTTAGTAATATATAATTCCAATTAAGATGTTCCTTTTGATGAATTAATGAATTTTTTGAATAAATTATGTTTCAATAAATTATTATTATTAAATATTATTTATTAATTATAGTTTATAATATAATTTTATGAAGTCAAAAATAATTTTTATAAGGGTTCGAAAACTGTTATTGTCAGAAAACCCTTTATTTCTCAACAAAAAAATATTATTATTTTAAAAGTGAAAATTAATCTATTATAAAATTATTTTGATTAAATAAATATTATTTTTGGAATCTTAACATCAAAATTATTCAATAGTTAATTTTTCATAATTTTCTAAGAGAGTTGAATTTTCGGGTAAAAATTAAATACTGAATAAATATATGGTGTCTATTATGACATCATAATGACCCAAAAGTGATTTAATAAATTCTATGAAAGTCATACATGACCAAATTTATGTTTCCAATTTTAAATAAGGTGATTTTTTTTTGCTATTTTATTAATTTTATAAATCCTTTATTAGTCCTCCAAAACCTATATTATATTTTAAGGTTTTAAAATCATTTCTTTATGAATATGACTCACTTACACATCACTAGGGGTAATATTTTAATGATTTTGTCCCTTATATTTATAAAATAATTAAAATCACTAATATTTTTATAAATTAGGGGCAAAAACTATGGTAAGGTTTTTGTTTTTTATTGCTTTATTATATAGAATCCAAAACCAAAGTTTGAGAAATACTAACAAACTCCTCTCCCTTTTCCTATATAAACCCACCAACTATCCCATTTATATTCACTCAAAAACCTTAGATAACATCCTTAATCTACCCTCCCATATATATAGTCCTCCCAAGGTTCCAACAATCTCTCAATAAGCTCCTCCTAATCTTTTTGAATCACCCTCTCAAGGTATGGGATTTCCCTCTCTTCTTTTCCATTCAAGCTCCTTTGTAATTGGATTTTGAATCTCAATTGGCTATATTTTAATTAATTTATAAATATACTTATACTATATAATTTATTTCCTAATAATTATATATCATTTATCCATTTTCATTATATCATTTACCTAAGTCATTACTATGTCAAAATTTAGTTAGTGTTCCTCTCTTTCTCCCCATTATTAAAGCATCTTCTTCATTTTATAAATTTTATTTCCAATTACTAATGTTGTTATATGTTTTTATAAATACATGTTACTCTTCATTTGATTTAAAAATCATTATATACCTCTTTCTCTCTCATTGAATAATTTTATGAATCTTCAAGAACTGTTGTTATGTTATCGAAATTCCACTACGATTTTTCCATGCTGAACCTTTTTATTGTGAATAACGTCATTATTTCATCTCAAGTATATTCACCTAGACATACCTATAATTATTTTATTTCATACTTACATGTATTTATTCTACATTACTTTATCATGGAATTAAATGTGATGAAATGTGATCCTATTTTGAATGATCTATATAGCACACTTATGCATGTACATAATATGAAAGCAATGAGTGTGCCTTGAATTATATAGCAATCCAATACATTGGGTAATGTTTTATTATCATGGGAATCAATTCAATGGATTAGGGAGTGAACATAAGTCATCATGGGACTTTTTCCACCATGTTATTATGTCTTTTCAATTATCTTTGACCTATGTTTATGATGTCATGTTTAATGTTTTTGCCACTTTCCCATATTTTCATTATGTTATCATGATATATCATTCTTATTTGTTCATGTTTATGATTCTCACCCTTTTGTATGTCCCATTGAAATTACTTTTTTCTAAAACGTATTAATTTCTTCATGTTATTATTTGTTTATTCCCTTAATGGAATTTATAGCCCACCCTTTCTTATGTATGTCCCATGGTTATCCCATATAGTTTTAAGAATGATGGAATATTTTGAGTATGTTAAGGAAGTTTTCAATAATTTTGATGTACCACCTATTTTATTTTTTTATTTAATTTACCTAATTACCCAAAGACACTATACTTCTCGATCTTCTAGTTCGTATAATGTGTAATATTATGTAATTAATCAAGAATTATTGTGTAATAAAGATAGGGGTTGTTATATAGTTAGTACAAAATTCAATGGTTTCCTTAACAATATATGACTTTATAACAAAACCTTTTGGATCATTTTTAATTTTGACATTCCCTTTAAAAATATTTATATAACATAAAATGGGGTATATCCATCTATAATGTACAGGACCACATAGCTAGATCTCTCTAACCAAGTTAACCATCAAGTGAATCATCGTATAAAACAATAAATATGGGGAAAACAACTATAATTCACATAATATGATATAAATTTCATTTTCTATAATTGGAAACTTCACCGGGTCTATATCTTTTCTAAAAATTTCTTTAAAAAATAAATAAATCTTGGTTAATGTGTGATGAACATTTTTTAGGAAAAATGAAATATAAATATATAAGCATTAAATCTTACATCAAAACATGATAGTCATATAATTTCATACCCTTTAACTTTAAATTTGCCACTGACATAATATTCTTGATATTTGATGAATATACCTTTAGAAAATTTTCACCATTTAGGAAGTTTCTAAACTAATATCTCGCTTTCCTAGAATGATTATAAGCAACTTTAAGAAGAAAATTATTCCTTTTACCCTTCACCGGTGCCAGCACTTCTCATATCCCCATGTCAATCATGTTAAACCTAGACTCAATTCCATTATTTTTTGGCTTGGGGAATTTATTAATATTACAATGAAACTATCACATACTTTTTTTCTTCATGCACGACATTAAAAAATATCTGAAATATAAACAATTCAATTATAATAATTCAAAAAAATGATCACTTTTTCTAACCAGTTTTTATAAGGTTTTTTTAAGAAGGTTTACCAAAAGTGGTGACCATATCCTTTAATTTCCAAAACAGTTTATCACCTATTAGTAGAGATGGTATTTTACCTTCTTCTAAATTATCATTAAATAATTTCATTCAAGATTAAAATTTATGCCATCAGGTTAGAAATTTGTGATGTCTTAGAAACACAGTCTTCTAGGAATGTTTCAATCTAACTGAGTCTGTACCTTGTTCGAAAATGGGAAACCCTTAAGTTACCATAATTTTAAATCCTAAAAAATTACAAAATTAGTAAATTCATTTATCATACTATACACATTGACTCTAAATGTGAAATATTAATTTCTATTATCATCATAAAACGTAACACTTAAATCCCACATTAATTCTAGATCTCCGATAAATGGAGAAAAATAAACCTAAATATCATTAACAAATTGTTCTGGTCCTATATTTTCAATTCATACATAACCATGGTAGAAATTTATAATTTACCAACATAACTGAACATTTATTGTTACTATAACTTTATACACCAAAAATAATTCACTCCAACTTTAGATAGCGTAAGGAAAAGTTTTCTCATGTCATTTCCAAATTCAGGATGCCCATGAATAATTTTCTTACACTGAGGATATTATAATAGGTGATGAAGTTTCCCATCTTAATTTATTATATCTACATAACATGTTAATTTTCTTATAGTCTCTTCACTTCAATATAGGTGCCTAAACCTTATAATTAGTGTAAATTACCATAAAAATTTTTAATGACTCGATTCATCTTTCTTTTAACAATACGCACAACACTTTGGGTATTTTATTAAGTAATTAACGGTCATTGTGAAATAATATATAGTCATTTGGATAGGAATGTATTCTATTATGTATCATAACCATTGAACATAGTAGTCATTTAGCATCATATTTTTGGAAAGGAAGTTTATTATCTTTTGGTATCAAATCTTTCAAGAGAACAAGTATTTGATTAAATCCAGTGTCACTCCATCCATTGTTATTTTTGCACTATATAGATTTAGTGTGGATGAAAATGTTGTATATTTAGTACAACAATCATACAATGGTATCTTTTCATATCCCTTTATCTTATGAAATAGCTTTTTACAATCATGACTTTCATCTCTAGGTATCATTTTCATTTCATCAATATGATATTCATCATTATTTACACCTGTAATCATGTCCTTGATATGATCTTAATCATCATTCAAACTTTTAATCATATTAGATAATCCATAAAACATATTTTTATCCCAGTCACTAGATATATTTAGTTATTACCCATATTTAATCCAACATTTATATCTTTGATATATTTTGTGATATATCAATTTTTATTTTAACTCATCGTGACTAATTAGTCTTGAATAACAACAACATAAACATGTATAATGGATTTTAGAAGGGTCATTGTATGATCTTATAAAAACTTGATAAACTCTTTAACTCCATCCTCATACTCTTTTGTTATGAAATTGATATCCATCTATTTTTTTCATATCCATCATATTTTATTCATTAATACTCATATTTAGAAAAATAAATAAATATAGAAAAGGTATGATCTTATAATCCTAAAAGGATATTCATTATATATGTTTTTTTCAATATTTTTTGGTTTCATTTGTTTTTAATATGTCAATATGTGTTTGTAGGATAAAATCCTGGATAAGTTTGAGTGGAGAACTATTTCTAAGTTTGGAGAAACATAATTAAGTTATATGATGCTTTAATGGTCTTAAAATTACCAAACATCATGGATACATTCATGATTCCAACTGATTTTGTTCATAAGATGAAGTGGTTTTACAAAGTTTGAAAAAAAATGAAGAAGTTGTAGTTAATCAACAGGAAGAGAAGTATAAAGGTTATGAAGGTTACTAGAATAAGGGTAGTATAATGAGTTTACCAAACAAAGATACTTTTTACAAATATAAATTTATAAATTTATAGAGTTTTAAAATATATAATTATGTTTGAAGTTACTGAGTTGTGGATTTTATATCATGTGAAGTTTTATCTTTGAAGTTATCTTGATCGGATATAGAATGATCGAATGAAGGAAAGATATTCCGGATTGAGAGAATAAAAATTCTTACCGGATGAAGAGAAGTATGAAGTCGATGAAATGGAGAGAGATGATGATCAATGAAGTTACAATGGACATAATCTCAAAGAGATCATTGGATATATGAGAACCATACATAGAAATATGAAGTTGTACTAGACCTGGAGAAATGTGATTCCATTAGATATAGAATTATGAATTCATCAGATAGAGATACGTTAAGTTATTTAGATAGTGTCTTCCAAACAAAATGGATCCATATGATGGTATTTTAGACATAGGTTTCCTAAATAAGTCATATAGATAAAGTTGAAGGTGTACCAAATATAGTCTATTGGATAGAGGAGTTCTTACAAAGACATATCAGACAAAGCTTCCTTAATGTTTTCACATCAGATGGAGGTTTGAAAATATTTATAAAACATTATAAATTAAATCATTATAATGATACTAATATATTATTTAAATGATCATAAATCTATCTGATATTTGAGGAAGTTTCTAAAAAACATTTATGCCAAGATTTCAAGGCACATTGATGAATAAAATTGACTCCGAACATTTAATGGATTTGAAAGAATTCAAACGAATTTTATGTTGAGAAGGAAATTCAAACTGTGGGCTATACTTATTCCTTAATTTATGGAGGAATTTTACTTATATAAAGGGGTTCAGGATTTTTGATATTTATTTATTTCTAGTTCTAAAAAAGTGAGTGGAAGTGCTGAAGTTTTTTAGATATAGAACAACATGAGTTGTTGGAAAATATTTTATATAGATAAAAGAAAAGGAGTATTGAAATAGAATAGTTCCTGAAAAAATAATTCCAAATAAAGAGGTTCATCAGATGGAGTGTATCGAACATAGTGAAATAGATTGAGGAGTACTAGATAAAGGTTCATCGAACAGAGTACGCCATATTGAGGAGAATCAAACACATCATACCAGATGAAGTTTCACTAGATAAATAATTGCTAGTAAGGTTAGAGAAGATCTACATATTTCAATATCAAGAAGAATTTTCAATAATAGTAGTCTTATCATATATCTATTGAAGATATTGAAGAAATTATACATAGGAAAAGGCTATCCAACTTTCTGGTAGATGAAGAACATTTGGAGAAGAAGATATTTCTACAATGGATCAATAAAAATAAGTAAGGGATTGTAATCAGGGTATAACCAATTATTGCAAAGAATTGTTTTGGGGGTTATAACCATTTGAGAAGGAAGAGGAGACAATAAGGATAGTTTGGGGTATAACTAATTGTGTCAGAAGATTTTATTGCTCATGGGTAGAACCAGGGTTAACTAGAGGAATGATTACTGAATTGTATAACTAGTTATTGTCTATGCTTTTTTTATTCTAAATGAAGTTAATAAATAATCCATGTTGAGGGTTAACCAACATTTAAAGGAGTATATATTTGTATCAAAACTTATAATTATTTTGTTTTGATATCTCTCTTTGTATTTAATGCATACTATGTGAGATTTAGATATATCTTTGAGTGGATAAAAACTCTAACAAGTTTTGGAGGTTCAGTTCAGGAGAAGATTTGTAAAATAAAGGGATGATTGATTCACCCCTCCCCCTATCAATGATCTCATGCTGATATGGGAACTAAAATTTATAATAAACTAATATTTTATTACATATTTCTTTTAAAATAAATTTAATTTCTTCGTTATCTTTCATTACACGCAACACCGAGTTTAAATAAATCATGGTCTACAGTTAAAATATTATTTAAATGTGACGGTTATAACCTAGCCATTAAAATTGGAATTTATTAATAGGAATAACTAATTTATGAACAATTTATGTTTTATACATGTATTAAATTAATTCATTAGTTATCAATTGATTATAAATGAAAATAAAAATCATTTAAATGCAAAAGAGATGTTTTTCTAAAAAAATCTCCATGTAGTGTTTTTTTATCTTAATAAATCAAATTGATGAATATTGGTGAAATATTTTAATGAAATTTATATATTATATATTCAATCAAATTTTTTCACATTTATCTAGAATTTTTACTAGTAATGAGAGAAGAATACATCCATTTTTATGCCTTAAAACTATATTTTTCTAAAAAATAGGTTTTTATTATGTTTTGTATGCTTATTTTAAAATTAATTACTACCAATTATAGTGATAAAATCTTTAAAAAATGGATACCATATTTCGAATCATGAGGTTCAAATTTGATAAATATTCCCATTTTAGTTTTTGTCATTATGAACATTAACTATGGTAAAATTTACCACTTCGGTAAAGGATAAATCAATTTAACCTCGGTTAAACTAAGTGTTAAGGTCACAATTGTTCATATTAATTATTATTAGATGAAGTCAATTCAAAAATTATCACCTTATTCAGGAAATTTTGTTCTTTAATGGACACTTTTCCATGAAAATGACTTATATAATATTTAAATCAAAAAAAATACAAAATTTCCCCCTCTTACTTTTAAATATCAATTATATGTTTATATAGGGATAAAAGAAATTTATGAATGAATAATAATTTTTATTTTGAGTATAATTAAAATATTTTAATCCTAGTAATTTATTTATAATTTTTAATTATAATATAATTAACTTAAATTCTTACACAATGATAATATATAATTTATTCAATTAATTGAAAAATAAAAGAAATGATTTTAAAAATATTAAAAGTAATATAATTTGAGTGATTTATTATGTTTCATGAATTTTATAGATTAACATAATATGTTATTAAATTATTTAAAAGAAATAAAAATTTTAAAATAGGATGAGGGGATAATATATGGTCTAAAATTCCATACTTTGGCCATTTATGATCCAATTTTCACCTTATAAGTTAAATTAAAACCCTTTAATATTGAAAAATTCATTACCACAGTTAAGATTAAATTAGTTAACCAAGGGGTTAAACCAAAATATAAGGTTTAAAATGAAACTAAAACATATATAAATTTAATTATATGATGATATTTAGACATTATAATATTATTCTTTGAATCTATAGCCATTTGGAATCATTTGTATTGAGAAAAACTTAGTTATATTTTGATTTTAATAAAATCCAAGTCTGTCATTTCCCTCCATTATAAAAGGACACCCATTTATCTCAATTAGTCATGCCCATTAATCCATATTTATCGACCAAAACCTACCAATTTATCTTATAAATATTTTTATAAAAGTTTTATAGGTTCTTTTCTTCCAAAAATACCAACCCTGGGGTATTTAAGAGGAGATCTAAAGGAGTTCTTTCAAAGAAAAGGTAATCAACTTAACTGGTCAATTTCTTTTTATTTCTTCTTTTACCTATTCTAAATATATGGTATTTATAATAAAATAATCAATTAGGTATCCTAAATATAATTAAATATTATTATTATTATGAAACCACAAATATATACCCTCTTTTCCATCAAGTGAAAAGTGGAAGTATCGATTGTGCGTACGTATAGATTACCATCTCCACATAGTGATAAAGTTCATTTTTCATCGCCATATTTTATGGATGGGTATTTAGATTAGTTAAATATTTATATATGATATTTATTAAATTATTCTTCTTCTTTAATTATAATATTATATCTACCTTCTTACTTTCTAATCCGTTGGAAAACAATAACGTCACTTTTGCATACTTGTGGACTACCACCTCTATGAAGTTATGTGATTCATTTTATCATTTCTTATTTACATGGATAGTAATAAGGAAATATTTAATTGATATACATATGATATATATGAGGTAATAATGATTCTATAAAGGTGAATTATTATTTACCTTTATTCTATTTCATCTATTGAAAAGTGAAAACAGTGATGTAATTCATTTTTTATTATCTATATTTTATAGATGAATATAAATAAATATATAATTAATATTTATATAATATTTATATCATCATTAAAATTCTGGATATTTTTTCAAAGTACAAGGATTAAAACCATCATAACAAAACATGCATGAAGAACGAAGCAGTTATCACCCAGAACTGTGATTTTAACAAAGAATTGTTAATAAACTGGTGATAAGATTATAATTAAATAATATATGGTATGATATATATTATTATGTTTCAAAAATAGATCTATAATAAATCTATATATATTATATAGGATTTTCAAACACATACGAAGAAATTAGGATCTGTGGTATGGGTTTATTTCACAATCTCATCATTATTCGAGATTATTTATGGTTAAGCATCTGTTGGGGGAAATATTTGATATTTCTATATTAAACGCAATATAATTTATTATCCTTTAGTTATTTCATTATATTATAATATTTCTTTTATTTTTTAATATTTATGTAATATACAAAAATCTTATTTTAAATGAAAACCAACATTGTTTTTCTACTTGGTTGGGAATATTTTTCTTCCATATCCATATTTTCCTTAAAAAATTAAATAATATTTGTACTATTCTAAAATTATTTATTAAATGGAATTTTACCCACGTTTCAATTTTATAAAATGGTTTAAAATTAATCTTCCTCTCATTTTTTTTGAATAAGGTACTTTTTGACTTTTATTTAAAAAGTGTGAAAGGAATGATTTTTTTAACTTATATAGAATGAATGGAATTTACCATTGTCACGACTGATAAATTATTTGAAGATTAAATTAAAATTTTACCAGGTTATTTTCAATGAAAATTTTTTCCTTAATATTTTTGGAAATTTTTAGATTTTAAATAATTGATTTCAAAGTGAAAAGGTGCATTTCCCTCAAGAGATTTTCCAGTGATTTTATTAAATTATTTTCATCTATGTTAAAATATTTTATTGAATATTATGATTTACTGAGGATATACTCCAAATATACTATCCTTCATATTTCATTAGATTGTTTGTGATCATTTTTATTTGGGAAAGTATTGACATTCCATATTTTAGTTCTTCCAATATAGACAGTTATTGATTTTTAAGGCTTATTGATTAAGTTGTATTGTTTATTCATATAATGAATTAATTTGAATTATTAAGTGATGGGTGGTTCCTAGAATTATATATCCCCTAGATGTATCAGTAGGTATCATGATACAAAATAGATTGGGTATTTTTCTAATGCATTACCCATTTATATAAGATGTCTCCACACGAGGCCTTAATGGTATGTTTTAGATTTCATGGCATGATTCCTCAATGGTAAGTTTTAGATATCCATCATTATGAATTCCATCATTTTGAAATAATTTATTGATTATCATATAATTATTTTAATAGTTATGATATACATGGATATGTTTTAATCTCATGTGATTATTTATATGGCAATATTTGATCATCCTTTATTCCTTTTATATTATTCACGCCTTATTTATTTCATATTAGCTTTCATTATACACATACCCTTACTGAACATCTGATCTCACCCCTTTATTATGTTTCCTTTCACTAATATTCTAGTAATTTTATTATGATTTATATATAGATATATTCTAAAGGGGATAATGGTTTTCTCAAATAAAATACTTTTTTGTATTTTATGTTTTCAAATGTATGTGATATTTCAAGTATGTATCGTGTTTACCAAGACTAATAAACTATTAATACATTTGGGATATTATCACTTTTATATAATATCAATTTAATAAAGTAACCACTAGCTTTGGGATACTAGGGTAGGGATCTTTACAGTTCGTATTAGATTAATTTTAGTAGAAACCATGGAAACTATAATAAAGAAAACATAGATTATGGAACATTACCCTATGAATGAATTTGAGGATAATTCTAACTATAGGATAACATCCTAAATATTTTTTAAGGTATAGATCATGTGATTTTCCTAGAAATATATCCCTATATAGATACCACAAGTGGATATAGTTTTGGAAAAGATTCATCTAGGGGAAATAATCTTGAAATTAGTTGGTTGAGTACATCTTATCCATCATGTATGGTGAGTGTTCCCTTACTGTGCACTTGTTTTGACACTCTCAGGGGATATTATTAGGTTAATTAAAAAAAATTACAAACCATTATGAAATATTTGAAATTATTTTTATGATTGGATAACATTATTAAATAACCCAAGTTTATGATTTTGAGATTAGTTATATATAAATTTTTAATTTATGTTAAGTGTTTAAATAGTTTCAAAATTATTCATTATGTTTTATAATGTTATGATCCAATCTAGGGTATTCCATTATTTATAAATGGTGTCTAGTATAAGGAATGGGAATCATGTTAATTTATGTAATTAATGTAGATATTTTTCTCCTGATAATGAAAACAAAGATGGAGCTAGAGTGGCAGTTGAATCTGAGCAAATTATAACTATATTGGGGAAGAAGACTTAGGTTTTGACTAATAACCTTACCCGTATAGAGAAAACTTATGATCCACAACATGGTATAATGTTAGACCACTTCATACATAATAAACCTTTATCATTAAATGGGTATAAAAATACAATTTTAGTTGAGTAATGGATATGTTCCTTAAAGAAGATATTTCTTACTTTGGGAAGTAATGAAATGGAGAAGGTTTTCATGGAATTCTATCATCTCTCAAGGGATACGAATCAATAGTGGTCATTGATTCAAAACACTAAGGATGAGGGGAAAATAGTGAGAATGCAATAGAAGTATTTTAAAGTAATTTTCTTGGAGAAACATTTTTCTTATAAATAGATAGTGGATATGGAGAGACAATTCATGAGTTTAAGAGAAAAGAAAGAGGAAAATGTTTATAAGTATAAATCTAAATTTATAAGGTTAATAATGCATGTTTCAGACTATTTATGTAATCCAAAGAGAAATATTGACCATTTCTTTGATGGGATTAAGAAAATCCTTCAAAGGGAACTAGACTCCCAAGCATTATCATCATATGATTACATAGTGACATGTACTGTCAAAATAGAGAAAGAATTTTTTAAGTCTTATGGATTCAAAGGAAAGTAAGATAAGAAGAGTATGGCGAAGAAAAAAATGGAAAATGGGAAGAAGGGAAATAGGAATTTTCCATCATGTGATACTTGTGGAATGAAACACCTTGGTATATGCTTAAAAGAAAAAGAATTTACTTCAAGTGTGAAGACAAATTCCATCATTCTCATGAATGTAAAGATAAGGGAGAATCCATAAAAGTATAGTGCTTTAACAATAAGGATATGGGACACTATTTCAACCAATGCATCAAAATTCAAGGTACCATACCACAAAATAATCCAAAGGGTGAAGGACAATCTTATGTATTTACTACATCCAACATAGAAGTTCCTAGTGACATGGTTAAAGGTACACTTATCATCTACTCCAAGATTGAAAATATTTTATTTGATTTAGGTTTTACCAACTCTTTTATATCTAAATAATTTTCTAATGGGATCTCATCCCACCTCAATAGTTATATATTGAGTTAGAGATGATAAATTATAATAGAAAGATGGCCAAATATCAAGTATATAACTCTTCTCTAATATAAGTTTATAGAAATTTTCTTCTTGAGAATCTTGTTATTATTCCTCTAAATGAATTTTACATGATTTTGGGTATGGATTGGTTCCCTAAATACAGTTACCATATCAATTATCAAGTAAGGGAAGTTGTATTTGAAATTTCAAATCAAGATTCAATCATTTATCAGTGTGAGGATGAACTTGAACGCCCAATATAAATTACTTCCATCATATGTATTTTTCTACCTATTCATGAAGGATATTTATCTCAAATATTTTGGGATAAATGAAACATTTAAAATATTCCTATTGTTTAGGAATATGTTGATATATTTCCTAAATAATTTTCTAGTCTTCCCCTGAATCGTGAATTTGATTTTTCAATAGAACCCATTCTTGGTGTTATGCCTATTTCAAAGACTCTATATATAATGGCCTCAATTGAGCTGCAAGAATTTAAGAAGAAACTCTAGGATAATCTATATAAGGGATTCGTTCAACCTGATACTTCATCATGAGATACACCTATTCTTTTTTTAAGAAAAAATATGGGTCAATGAATCTTTTCATTGGTTATCGGGAACTTAACAAGATCACTATTAAGAGTAAGTATCATCCACCTCATATATAAGATCTTTTTGATAAATTATAAGGAGCTCTATATTTTTCCAATATTGATATTCAATCTAAATATCATCAGCTAAGGATCAAATAGGATAAGTCACCCAAGATAGCTTTCTATATTAGGTATGGTCATTATGAATTTATATCAATACATTTTGGACTTACCAATGGTCCTACTATCACCATCGATTTAATGAGTAGAGTCTTTAGATATTTCCTTGATCAGTTTTTGGTAGTCTTTATATATGATATTATTATATATTCAAAGAGAAATGAATAGCATGAATAACATCTAAGAATTGTACTAAAGACCCTAAGGAAGGATAAGTTGTATTCTAAATTTATTAAGTGTGGATTTTGGATTCATAATGTTTCATTCATGGGTTATAAAATCTCAAGTGAGGGTATATCAATGAATCCTTCAAAGATAAAAATTATTATGTAATGGCCTAAACCAACCATGGTAACCAAAATATATAGTTTTCTTAGGTTTTCTAGATATTAATAAAACTTTGTGATGGATTTATGATGACTACATAATCCACTCACCAAGTTGACTCAGAAGGTTGTTAAGTTGTTATGGACATATGAATGTGAAAACATTTTCCAAAAAGTGAATAGAAGGTTGGTCAGTACACCTGTACTTACACTACCCTATAGTGGATAAAGCTTTTTAATATATAGTGATACATAAAATAAGGTAATGGGATATGTTATCATGAATAATGATATGGTTATAGCTTATGTATCATTAAAATTTAAGGTTTATGATAAAAATTTCCCAACACATGATTTGGAGTTAGATATAGTAATTTTTGCATTAAATATGTGAAGGCATTATCTTTAGGGAGAAAGATGTGATATTTATACTAATAATAAAATTTTAAATTATACATTCACTAAAAATAGATGAATATACACCAAATAAGATGGTTAGAGTTGATTAAATATTATTACTGGTCAATATATTACCACTCTAGGAAATCGAATAAGGTAGAACATGCTCTGAGTTAAAATAATCATGCTAGATTATCTATGATAAGGACAAAAAAAGATTCAATATTTTTTTTGGATTTTTAAAGGATATATCTGGAAATATTTAAGTAAGGGGATAATTTTTATCTTTCTTAAATGAGTATTCAACCATCTATCCATGTGATGATTAAAGAGGCATGAAAGGGATGTGTGGAATTGCAGAATAATGTGAGGAATATTCCTAAGGTCAACCATGATCATGATGGAATAATAAGGTATGGGAACTAAGTATGTGTCCCATCTATACCAGACTGGAAGAAATTGTTGTTAGATAAAGCTCATATTTCATCATTCTCTATTCATCTTAAAAGTAATAATATGTATAGAGATCTAAAAGAGTGCATCTGGTGGGATAACATAAAAAGGGATATTGTAGAGTATATATCTACATGCTCAGTTTGTTAGCAAGTTAATATTGAGAGATAGAAGTCTAATGGGATGTTATAACCATTACCCATACCAGAATGGAAATGGGAAAACATCATCATGGATTTCATCATTGGAGTCCCCAAAACATATAAACGGTACAATTATATATGGGTTTCAGTCAATCACCTTAAAAATTAGCACTTATATTAGAGAAAATTTATCTCTTGATCATATTTCCATAATATACATTAAGGAAGTGGTAAGGTTGCATGGATTACCACATTATATTATATCTTATAGGGATATGATTTTTACCTTGGATTATTGGTAGTCTTCAAAAATATAGGATATAGAGTTGAGTTTCAACACTACTTATCATCCTCAGTCGGATTGTAACACACCAATATTTTGCGATATTTTTTTTAAATAATTTTAATCTATTCAATATCTTACTTTGAAAAAAACACCAATATTAAATGAACTCAAAAAATATTATTATTTTAAGGATAGTTTTCACCTAGCTGTTGGAATAGTAGGAATAAATTAGATTAATTAAATTATAAAAATATAGTTTGCATGGGTTTATAAAATGAATTAATTAATTATTAACATTTTATCAAACAAATCATCCTTATGTAAGAAATAAAAATAATATATGGGACTATTTTAAGGTATATAATTAAAATAATACCATTTTATTTCACTTCTATAATTTTATATTCATTTGATAAGAAAATCCATAATTATACATAAATGAACTGATCAGGAAACATTGAAATGAACGCACCTGAAACCATGAAAATAATGAAATATTATTAATGAAGGGGTCAAAATATCTTATAAAATAATCACATAAGGTTTTATAAACATGGATATATTTTTTAATGAATTAATAACATCCTTTAAACCTTTATATAGGAGGTCAAAGTATGAAAAACTAAAGTAAACTATGAGGTAAGGGTTTCTCATCACACTTTTACTTCTATAAGATATATGTATTATTCACCACTTATTTATTGTATGTGGTATATATACAGCAATTTGATTTATAATATCATAAATATAATTATATTAGTTTTATTAATTGTTTCTTTTTATAATTATTACTTTATGGGGCATACGATTTGACTAATTTACAAAGTGGTAAGGGAATTCTTATCCCAATTTCCATTCTTTAGGTTAAAATTCTACTTCATCAATTTTTTCATGAATTGATTATATTTGGGATGAAATTTTATTATATTATGATTCATTAACTTTTTTTATTTATAGAGAATATGTATAATTAATTTATCTTATTCTCACTTTGATGATATGATATTTATGAGGTATTTTATTTTAAAAATTATCTTTTAAAATTTCCCTTAAAACTCTCTTTTTCTTCCATGTCCATGTTTCTTAAAATTATTTCCAAAAATGTTTTTAATAATCTCTTATGATTGTTTAAATTCATTTTTATTCGTGTTTTAATTTTAAAAAATTAATTGAAAGGATTATTTTTGTCATTTTCTAAAAGTGGTTCTTTATGGGTTTTTTGACAAAATAAGGAAGGAATGTTTTTTTAACTTATATGACATGAGTGGATTTTCCTTACATTATGACACTTTAATTCCCTGAAGTTACATTTATAAGATTATGAGGTTATTTTCAAGGAAAAGTTTTTCTTTTATAATTGTGCGGCATTAAAAAAATCAAAACAGAAAGGTTATTTTCTTCAAGAATTATTTCAAGTGATCTCGCAAAATTATTTTCCATCTAATATAACATCATTTGATGTTACTTATTCTTTACTTATGATATTATTCAAGTAAATTATCCGTATTCCTTTTATGGTTGGTTTATGAATCTCATTTCTTTTCCATGGGTTATTCTATGATGAAATGTTTATGAAACCCATTTCTTTACATAGGTTCTGATATGATGAATGATATATTTTCCTATGGAACACATATGTATAGTTTTCATTATGTGGTGGGTGAGACCTATATATCCCTCCAATACATTGGGTAATGATGTTATATCTTATCAGATAGATAGGACTGGAATAAGGATTGAACTCGGTTCATACGTAACTAGAATGGGAAGTGAAACCAATTCAATAAAGGAATTTTTCCACCATAATAGTCTTGGGAGTTAACCTTTACTACTACGATGGTTTGGGGAGTGAACTAATTATAGCATGGTTTTTTCATGTTATTTAATGAATATTAATCTATTTATATGTAATATATATGTATGAAAAAAGTATGTAATTATAGTTTGTATAAGAGAGATGGTTTAGTTAAACTTTGGATATGAGGATTAGAAAACCTTAGTAATAACCCTAAGTATAAGTTATAGTCCTAGACCTTTGGTAATGATCATGAATAACCTAGGATTAAACCTAAGGTTTCATGGATTGAAATTTTATAAGTAATTTGAAATTTCCTAGTCAGAATAGTTGTATTGATGGGAGCGGGAGGGGGTAAATCCATGATAATTTTTTCTTTTAAGTTTCTTTCTTAAGAAACAACCTTCACCTATTGTTAAAGAATTATTTACCTGCTGAAAAAAAAATCAAACACACATCTATAGGAACGCAAGAATTTATAAGGTTCACAACTCAATAAGAGTAGAAACATCCTTGGTATGGTTTGAAAATAACACAATACCACACGATCCACTAGAAAACAATCCTTTTGTATGGAATACAATGAGTAGGTTATTTCCTTACACTCATGTAGCTCTATGATCAATATAATATATCATGTGATTTAAGTAGCACAAATATGTAATATAATGTTTTTATAACAAACATGTTATAATGATTCTTAACTAAATTTCATAAATATGACCTTTTAAAACAATTCTTAACTTTCTTACCCAGAAGTTAGTAAGAACACCCTAGACATTGTTATAAAACTCAGTCTAATTTCACAATCTAATTTCTTCAGTCTGATTCTTCCAATACTATTGCTCAATATGGAAAATATAAAGCTCTATCAAAATACAATATAAAAGAATCTGAAAAAGTTCTTCTTTAATAAAAAAATCCAAATATGATATTCACAGTTTGATTCCTCAATACGATGACTAGATGAATATTATAATTAGTTGAATATGATGATCAGCTAAAGTGTTGCAATCTTACCTCTTCTCCTTTCTCTTCTATCTAGCATAACTTCTTCAAGAAATACAATCTGGAAACCTCTTCTTCTCTCTAGAACTCTTTAGATCTATACCTTCTCTCTTATTCACTGTGAATAATACTTCTATCAAATGAAAGTAAAAAATATTTTCCCTTTTATAGGTGACCTAAATTTGGTTTGGGTAGGATTCAGAAATTGTTTCCCACTCAACCAATTTTTTCCTGAATCATAAATTTTACTTGAATTTTGGGTGCATCTTGACTTCATCAACATTTCTCAACTTTTCTCAAAATTTATAATAACATCATCTATAATTCAAAATTTCTTCATAAAAATTAGTCCGATTTTGATTTTCCCAAAATGATTTCTTCATTACAATGCTCCGTATTAATTTCATTTAAGAAGAAATAGACAGCTTTAATCTTCTTATAAAACCTCGATCTGATTCTAATTATCCATTATGATTATCAATATGACCTACCTCATTACAATAAAGAAAAATGAAAAACAATAGATTCTCCTTCTTCTTTTCAATTAACCCACTTGAATGATAAACAAATTAGTTCAACCTGTTGTAAATGGTTTGAATACATTGTGAAAAATCTTTGACATTATTTTTTAATTGGATCCAATATCATCAACTTATTTTTTTTATTGGTCCCAAAAACTCCCAATGAAAACAAATATAACTTTGATTATTATGATGGTATACCGATTCTGATGGATCGGTATCAGAAAATTCAACTTTAAAAAATTATTTCTCTTCCAAATATGATACCAATGATTATTCTACACAAAAAGTTTTGCCTCTGATGAATACGATGACTTACTGAATCAGATGGACCAGTATTAGTGGCTTCTTTATTTTCTAAAAAGGATACTCATCAACTTCTTTCTATGAGGGTTTAAATATTTTAGATTTTGGTTTGAATGAAAATCAATACTTCTATTACAATCATCCTCCTTAGCCTTTTACAAAATCTGTATTCAATAATATCGTTACGATGATCTTGAGACTAGAAATCTTCAGTTTCACCAACTTTATTATTTCATGAACTTCTTGTTGTATCATGACTTTATTCAGGACGTTGAATATGGTGAAGATCAGCTTTAGAATCATGTGACTTAACAATAAAATTATTTTAACTTCCTTATCTTCCATTAACATCTTTCTTTCCTACTCCTCGTAAATACGATTGAAATGATTACACTCAAACTGAATATGATTAGTAGAATCTTTTTCTCTCCCTTTATTTCATCAAGCTTGCATCACAAGTTTCACAATTTACTTGTGATTTGTAAGAAATAAAAAACAAAAAATCATCATTGGGTTTCTTATCAGATCCATGCTAAATCTAATTCACTTCCTCATTATGATCAGAACCTCATTTCATACCCAAGGTGAGTCTGATGAACCTTTTATTCTAGAAAACTTCTTCTCAATATAATGGACTTTCTTAAAAAATATGAGTCTGATTTCCTGAATATGATTCTTGAGTCCAATCACTAACTTTTACAAATTGAATTGATTTATCCTTTTTTAAAACAAAATACAATACACTTTCAAAACACCTTCAACACTTCTAAATACATTCTTCAATCAACTTTGTCCCAACAATATCCCCCCTAAGATTTTTTTTTAACCAGATTCATAAATCACTGAACTTTTTAGCCTCAAGATATGGATTACTTATCAAAAATTCTAAGCCTACATGTGCTAACTCATTGTAGGAAATAATAATTATTTATAGAAAAAACATGTTGTCCAAAAGTAGTGATCATGAAAACCTCCATGAGTTTTCTTCCTCATATTTTCTTCCTCATATATTTAACTTTCCTAGAAAACAAATTTTTTGTTTCCTATAACCACTAAAACAAATAGTTAGAATATTTTTCACACTTACATTGATGAATCTATAGCTTAACCATAACTCTCCATTTTTAAATGATTTCATAAAGGATATTTTTATTAAACAATTATCCCCCTTTGATATCAAATATCATTTCATCAAAGAGCTGGTGGAGAAGAATTAATTGAAGTTGGAGTATGTTCCGAAATCAGAACAAGTTGATGATATTTTTACAAAACCTTTACCAAAGGAACCTTTATAGAAATTGAGGTTGAAGATGGGCGTCCAACCTCCTTCTCATCAAGGTTGAGGTACTTGATTTTTTCCCTTCTATTACCTTATATTTGGATAGTGTTTTAAGATGGGGAGAATTTTTTCATAAATCTATCCTTTATAAAATCATGTAAAAGTGGGAGTTGTGGGAAAGATGTGAATTCAGCAATGTAAGTATGTGAACTATTCTGACTATTTGTTGGAGTGGTTATAGGAAAAAAATTCCAGGAAAGTTGAAGATATAAGGAAGAAAATCTGAGAAGATTTTCATGATTACTAATTTTGGACAATATGTTTTTGTTGTCGGTGATTATTGTTTCCTACAATGAGTTAGCTCATGTAGATTTATAATTTTCAATAATTCTTGTTCTAATGTAGAAACATACACCAGATTTAATTCATTCTTCTTCATATGCTATTTGATGAAATTATATTTGATATCAATATGTTTTTAACAAGAATGTTGTACCAGATTCTTGGTAACATTGATAGTACTTTGATTATCACAACCCAAGAGCAAGGGTAACTTCACTTCAATAAGTAAGTCTTCCAAATGTGTGTTCATCAATATAAGTTGGGTAGAAACTTGAGTGTCAACAACATACTCACCTTAATCCAAGATAATAGTTACTCAATTATGTTTCTTTTTATACCATCTAACACAAATTTTCTCTAAAAATAATACTTCACTAGATGTGGATCTTCTATCATCAACATTTACTTCCCAATTAGCATCTAAATACCCATACAAGTCAATAATTTTTGAGCTATCATACCTCATTCCAAAAAATATTATGCCTATTATATATCTTAGAATTCTTTTTCCAGCTATCAAATGTGATTATTTTAGATAACTCTAAAATATTTCCCATAATGTAACAACATAAACAATTTCGGGTCTTGAGGGAGTCAAATACAAAAAAAACTTCCATTCATATTTAGAAATCCTTTATAATCAACTTCCTTACCTTATCCATCTTTACTCACATTAGTTCCCACTGATATTGGTATAGAAACTAGTTTTGAATTTTCTATATTTATCCTTTAAAGAAGTTCCTTAGCATACTTTTATTGAGAAAGAAAATTTTGTTTCTTCTTTTGTAAAGATTTTATACCAAGAAAGTATTTCATTTCCACCAGTATTGAAATTTCAAACAATTATTTCATCTCTTCAGTAAATATTTCACATGTTCTTTCATCATTCCCAGCAAAGATAATATCATCAACATAAACAATAATGATGAGGGAAAACTCCTGACATTATTTAATATAAATATTTTTATCAACTCTTTCCTCCATGAAACTCATATTTCTCAAGAAAGTATCCAATTTAGAATACCATGCTCTCAGATCTTGTTTTAGACCATACAAGTATTTCTCCATATTAAACATTTAAATTTCATCATTCATAATAAAAAATCCATGAGTTTGTTCAATGTAAACTTCCTCATTAAGATCACCATTAAAGAATTCATATATAACATCCATTTGAAATATTTTGCAACTTTATTGTGAAAAAATAGAAAGATATATTCTAATGGTTTCTAATATTGCTACCAGATAAAAGGTTTCATCAAAATAAATACCTTCAATTTTTGAATACCCTTTACAAATAAGTCTTTCCTTGTTCCTTATCACTTCACCTTATTCATTCATCTTGTTCTGGAAAACCCACTTTGCAATAATATTTTTTATCTATATTAGGTATGATTTCCCATGTATCATTATTTTTTATCTAATCAAGATCTTAATTCATGGCCTAAACCCATTATCGATACTCAAAATATTCATCAATATATTTTCCTTCCAATTTTGAATAGAAATACATGTGTGTAATGTTATTTGATGTTATTCTTTTTTTAACTTTCTAATGTTGATCACCAATAATGTTCTAAGATTACACTTGCTTCCTCAACCAGGATGATATTTTTGAGTATCTTCCTCATCACTAGAAATTTTTGAGTTTGGTTCTTCTTCTTGAGTAGGATTACAATTGTTTATATCCTTATCATAATTGTTAGGAAAAGTTTCCCTATCATGTTCAAATTCCATAACTGTATGATTCTATTTATCTTCCTCAAAAATTTAAAAAACTTCCACATCACAAGAATCAACAATTCTTCATGTTTCTTTGTTGAAACACTTATATGATCTTCCTTCTATAGAATATCCAAGAAAAATTCCATCTTCACCATTCTTCTCAAACTTTCCCAAGTTTCCACCTTTCCATTTTATAATTCATGGGATCCCAAAAACATGAAGTGTTTCAAACTTCGAATTTTTCAATAAAACTATTTGTATAGAGTCATATCAAAACTTTTCCTATTAAAACATCAATTTTGAATATACACAGTAGTACTCGTGTATTTCCTCAAAAAGTAATGATAAATACCATGTTTAAGTAACATAGTTCTCCCCATTTCCACCAGACTTCTATTCTTCCTTTTAGAAACAACATTTTTTTTAGGATTATAGGGTGAACTATACTCAGGATTAATTTCATTCTTATCAATATAACTTTGGAATTATTCACTTCTATATTCACCACCATTGTTTATTCTCAACTTCTTCACTGAATACTCACAATATTTTTTAGATTTCCTCCTAAAACTTTTAAACATATTCAGAGATTCTGATTTACGTTTCATATACATGACATAAGTAATGAGACTAAAGTAATCAAAGAAAGGGATGAAATAATTATCTATATTTTTTTATTGTATTCTCATCGTCCCACAGATATTATAATGGATAAATTTTAGGTGAAATTTTGAACAAATGTCAACTTTTTATGCATAGAACTTGTAATATTTCCTTTATGGAAAATAGTGTAACACCAATATCTTCTTCTTGACATATTAAGAATATATCAAACACTATTTATTTTAGATAACTTTATCATGTTTATCTGACCCATTTGTCCCGTCCTTTTATGCCATAATTGATTTTCTTCCAACATTCCCAAGTAACAAGATTTTTGTACATCACCAAATTGAAATAGGTTTCCCTTTGTACATTGGCATCTTGTAACAATCTTTCCATCATTCTCAATTTTCACAAAAAAAATAAATATTTCCTAAAAGTAACTTTGTTTCCTTCATTACACAATTTTGAAACACTCAGTAGGTTATGTTTCAACCCATCAATATATAAGTCTTTCTTAGATTTCAAATTTTTTTCCCAATGATAGTTGATCCAACACCTTTGATTCATAGTGATTCATTATTTTTAAATGTCACAATTCCTTATTTGAAATATTTTACATTTTTCAACAACTTTAAATATCCTGTCATATTATAAAAACACACACTATCAAGAATCCAAGTTTTTTCTCCTTTTATATATTCCAAGTCATTTTCAACAACAATATCTTTTTCTTATCCCTTTTCTTTCTTCACCTTCAGATTCTGATAATTGTTAAGAAACTTTTTTTGTGTTGGTAACAAAACAACACAACCATTACCAATATATCTAGGTTTTTCAAATATTTCACATATAGTTTCCAGGGGTTGGAACATATTTTTAACTTTTAAACCATCATTCTCAGATTTCTTCAAAACTTCATTTTCAGATTTCTTTTTTTGAGAGGATTAACTCCCCCTAAACCTCTACCTTTCATATCCCTTGAAATAGTATTAATTTTTTGGTTGAATCAGCGCATATTTGATGTATGTATGAGTCCACTAAAATACCATCAATAACCATATAAAGAATATTTACCTCTGTAGCTTTCATACTGAAAGGAATTGTGAGTATTTTTCTCAACAACCTTCTTATTTCAACTTTGTTGAACAACAACTTTTTATTTTCCAACCAGAGTATTATTTCTCAGATAGGTTTACTTTTCATCCTTATCAGAACCAAAATTTTAAGATATATTCCGTACTTATAATTTTTAGAAACATTTTCAGACTCAAAACCATTAGAAATATCCAACTTCACAACTTTTATGGTTTTGGCCACATACATGACTTTACCAGTTTTTTATTTTTTAGAAAAAATTCCAAATTTCTTATCAACCTTTGAAGATGAATTTTTTTATCCTTATTAAGTTTATCCTTACCAGAACTTTCACTAACATCTGATATAGAGTTTTTTAAACTTGTATGCCTTAGTTCGGATTTAGATCTTTTTTTAGACATGTTTTGGTTCTTATTCTTTTTCCTTTATCTTTACTACTAAATATTCATTATAATTCTTTTATTACTCAATAGATTTATTCATATCATAAATATCCACCAGAATCTTGTTCTTCTCTTCTGAAAAACTTTCTTTAATTTTTGTTGAGAAACATTCATCTTCCAACTTCTTGTTTTTCTTTTTAAGCCTTCTGATCTTTCTCATATATCATTTCAACTCTTCTTTCAAATGAAATTCAAGTTGAGTTTCTTCTTCATCAGAACTGGTGCTTCAAAAATATTAATCATTCACTATTATAATACAATTATTCTCACTAATATGTTAAGTAGACTTTTTAGATTCAACTTGACTTTCTTATTCTTCTTCATATTCAGATAATAAACTTATCATTTAGATTTAGAGAATTTTTTATCTTTCCCTATGGAATATGATTTTTCTTTATCATCCTATTTCTTCCATGACCTTCTTGTACTTTCTCTTCTTCATCACTATCTTCTTATTTCTTTCTTCGTGGACAATTTTCCAAAAAGTTCCCAATGGATCCACATTCAAAACATTTAAAGGGAAGTTTCCCTTTGTATTTACCCATACCTATTCTCACATTTTTAGAAAACAAGGATAAAATTTCATCAATATTTTTACATAACTCATTTTTTGAGTTAGAATCACTATATTCTTATTCAATAAGAATATTATTTGACTTCTCTTTCTTAGTATCATAGAAAGACATTTCTATATCAACTTTTTTTTACTTTTCATATCTTTCTCCCTTATCACTTCATAAGTGATGAGAGTGATATGAAAATCATCCATAGATAATGTTTCAGGGTCTCTATATTATAATGAATAAACTTTAGCATCAAACTTATCGATAAGAATTATTAAGATTTTCTAAAAAAGTGTAGAGTCCTCCAACTTTTCACTATGAAATATGCTAGTGCTGATAATTTTTTTTACCCTGGTAAAGAAGTCCCCAACAGATTCATACTCACCCATTTTCAAATCTTTATACTTCATCCTCCAGATTTGTAATTTTTCCTTCTTTAATTTTGCATTGCCTTCGTATATGTGTTTTAGCTTATCACATATACCTTTATCTATAGAAACACCTTTTACCCTTATGAATTCACTTTCAAAAAGTAATGATAGTAAATCATTCCTAACCCTTCCATAATTCTCAAGATTATTCTTATCAAAAGATGTAAGAGGAACCTTCCCATCAATAGGAGGAAATACATCTATAGTAGCTTCAAGAACATCATATACAAGATATGTAAGATAATAAAACATTCTACCTTTCTAGATATGATAATTCTTACCATCAAAAACCAGAATATCATTACTATTTACACAATTCAGATTCTCCATCAACTTCTCTTAAAAACTTAAGAAAAGAATAAACAAAGGTAACCTTGGATCTAATGCCAATTTAAATTTTCCAGTCAGGATAATTGTATCATTGAGAGGGGGAGGGGTGAGTCAGTGATATATTTTTATTTTAAGTTTCTTTCTTAAGAAACAACCTTCACCTTCTATTAAATAATTTTTTCCCTACTGAAAACAAATCAAACACACGCCTATAGGAACACAAGAATTTACAAGGGTCACTGGTTAATAAGGGTATCTACATCCTTGGTATGGTTTTTAAATAATCCAATACCATAAAATCCACTAGAAAACAACCCTTTTGGGTGGAATACAATGAGTATGATATTCCCTTACACTCATGTGGTTATATGATCAATACAATAGATAATATGATTCAAGTAGCACTAATATTTAATAAAATGTTTTTGTAACAAAAATGTTATAGTGATTCTTGAACAAGTTTCACAAATATGATCTTTTAAAAAATTATTAACTTTCTTACCCAGAAGATGGTAAGAACTTCCTAGAATTTTTTATAAAACTCAACCTGATTTCCCAGTTTTATTTCTCCAGTACAATTATTTCAATCTAATTACTCAATTTGGAAAATATAAAGCTCTGTTAGAATATGATTGAGGAAAATATGAATAACTTCTTATTCAATAAAAAAATCCAAATATGATATTCTTAATCTTATTCCTCAATATTATGACCATATGAATATGATAATCAGATGAATATATTGATTAGTTGAAACATTATAATCTTGTCTCTTCTCTTTTCTCTTCTATCCAGCACAAATTCTTCAATAAATACAATCCGGAAACCTATTATTATTTCTATAATTATTTAGATCTCCACCTAATCTATTATTCACTATGAATAATAATTATGTCAGATTAAATTACAAATTGCTTTCCCTTTTATAGGTGGCCAAAATTAGGTTTGGTTGGGATTCTAAAATTTTTTTCTGTGAAACCAAATTTACCCAAATCATAAATTCTCCTTAAATTTCATGTGCATATTCACTTTTTCAATGTTTCTAAAATCTTCTCAAACCTTCTTGAAACTTCTAACAACTTCAGATCTACTTCATACTTTATTCACAAACATCAGTCCGATTCTAATTCTCCTAAAATGATTTCTTAATTACGATGATCCATATTAATTTCATATAAGAATATCTTTAATATTCTTAGAAAACCTCATTCCAATTCTAATTTTCCATTCTGATTGTCATTTCCATCTACCTCATTATGATGAAGACAAATTTAAAACAATATATTCTCATTATTTTTTCTCTTGACCCACTTGAAGGATAAACAAAGTAGTTCAAAACGTTGTAAATGGTTTGATTTTATTGTTGATAAAGCTATGACATTATTTTTTAATCAGCTCCAACATCTTCAAATTATTTTCTTTTTTATTGGTCCCAATAACTCCAAATGAAAAAAAAATGTCTTTGATGATTACAATGGTATACAAAGTCCGATGGATCGGTAACAACAAATTCAATTTTAGCAAGTTATTTCTCTTCTGAATATGATACCAATGATTCTTCTTCAAAAACAATTATATCTATGATGAATATGATGGCATAATAAATCAAATAGGACAGTATTAGTAGCTTCTTTTTTCTGAAAAGGATGTTCATCGACTTATTTATCTGAGAATTTTAATCTTTTGGATTTTAGTCTAACTAAAAACCAATACCTCTGTTACGATTTTCCTCCTCAACCTATTACCAAATTTGTATCTAATAATATCATTACGATTATCATAAGACTGAAAATCCTCATATTCACTAAATTTCTTCTTTCACAAACTTCTGCTTGTATCATGACTTTCTTCATGACTTTGAATACATTTAATATCATCTTTAGTATTATCTGACTTACCAAGGAAAGTATTGTAACTTCCATATATTCCATCAACGTCTTTTTTTCTGACTCATCTTGAATACAATTTATATGATTACACTCAGACTAAACATGATTGGTAGAATATTTTTCTCTCGTTTTCTTTCATTAAGCTTGAATAAAAAGTTTCAAAACTTAATTATGATTTTTGATAAATACAAAATAATAAAGAATCATTAGGTTTCTTATTGAATCCATGTTGAATCTAATTCTCTTTCTTATTATGATCAGAACCTCATTTCAGACCTAAGGTGAGTTCTATAAACCTTTTATTCCAAACAACTTATTCTAAATATGATGTACTTTATTAAAAAATGTGAGTCTGATTTACTAAATATGATTCTTGAGTCTAATCACCAACTTTTAAAAAGTGAACTAATTTATCCTTTTTGACAATAAAATACAATACACTTGAAAAAAATCTTCAAAACTTCCAAAAATCCCTATTCAACCAACTTGGTCCCAATATAATTTCCCTAGATTATGTAGTTTTACTACTATGATTAGTGTTACTCACATTATTCTTTTAGTTTTATTCAATGGATGGAACCAGAAGGAATCATGTTAACATTGAATCTGATGGAAAATTCATTGACTATGAGAAACCAAATTAGATGATGGCTGAAGAGAAAGATATTATAATTATTCTAATCAACTATCGCGATATATTATAAACAATGTGAACCTTGGTGAGATTACTAACACATAAAATAAGAGGAATATGGGATTTTATGAAATTTCATGTGGTTATGAACATAGTCTAAAGAGTATTTGGCTTCCCATATGTCAAGAAGGTAGGAAGAAGAACCTAGATTAATATCTCAAATAGAGGGGAAGATGTTATATTTGTGTAAAAGAAGGTCATAGAGTGCAAAAAAAATTAGGATCTTGATGTCTTATGTGTGGAGAACATGGTAATTATCCAACTCAATGCCCTAATCAAAGAATTAATTTCTAGAAAAAGGAAGGAACTATTTAATTTTAATCATTGAAGTTGAAGGATTAAAGTATTTATTTGGATTCAAGATTAATGTTGTAAAATTAATTTTATTGTTTTGTAAAATAATGAAACATTTAAGGATTGGTCCATTGTAGGTTTTCCTTAAGTATTTGAAAGGATATATTGAATAATTTTGATGGAATGGAAAATTGATTAAGGTAGTAAGGTGATATTTTTGGAGAACATGTGATCAAGGGAAAAATATTCCTTGATATTCCCATAAAGAGATGTTTGATTGTGATAATGATCTTTACATGTTTGGTGTGTGAAAATTAAGAGATAAATCAAGTTTTTTGGAGGATTAATGATAATTTTATTTTGTAAATTTAATAACCTTCTTTCAAAAGTTTTTTATTTTAATATTTTTGAAGGTTCATAATGCTAAACATTTATTAAATCATTAACATTAAAATTTTGATGATATTTTGAGATTAATTTATTAATTTTTATGTGTCTTGAATAATCTATGCTAACTATTTTTTTTTGAAAGACTGTGATCCTACCCAGAAAAGCAAGATCCCTTTATTGATCAAAAACAAAGCACTTACACCAGTCTAAAAGTAGATTCCTTACATTGATCCTTCCTCAGAAAAGAAAGGAGATCACCTGGAACTTGATCCTCCCAATGAAAATCAGATCCATTCACACCTTTGTTCGCAAGACCATCAGCCACCACATTTTCTTCTCTATATACATGTGTAACAATATGATTCTTTGAGTAGAGAAAATCCAAGAATCTTGACCATTTATTGGTCAACTTCCAAGAAATATGAAGAGCACCTGTCCTAATAGCAATCACCACTTGTGTGAAGTCACATTTAACCCATAGCTTTTCCCATCCCCTTCTACCATCTTTCTCAACCACTTCAATAACACCCCTCATATTTTCTTCAAGAGTAGTGGCGAAGCCACATGAGCAATATATACAACCAACAACACACCCTGTATGATCCCGGAAAACCGCCCCAAATCCAAGGTTACCCCGGTTACCTCGCGAGGCTCCATCAGTGTTGATCTTGATCCAGTCTTGGAAGGGAGGTTTCCAAAGCACTTCAATCATGCCATGAGGTGGAGGGACGTTTCTCCGTACTCCCAGTCTCTTCAGAACAGAAAGATCATGGTAGGAATTTTCACAGAAGCATGTTCTCGGAAGAACAACCTCACGAACAGCAGTGAGCAGCCCAAAAATCACAGTACTGGTGTTGAATTTCTGTTTCTCATGAATGGCCTTGTTTCTAGATTTCCATATAATACTAGTTAATTCTTCCACTGTAGTTAGGAATAGATACCTAAGTTGTGGAGATAGATTGATTGAAGGTCAGGTTCCCATGAAGTCCACGATTGAATTGCCCCGAGGCAGTGGCACTTCAAATATGCTAGAAACTACCTGCCACATTGATGTAGCTACCACAAAGCTGAGGAAGAGTTGGTCTATGTCCTATCTATGTTGATGACATAAATAACATCTGAAGCAGAGAGATATGATACATATTTGAAGAAATTCATCAAGGGGAAGTTTCTTTTGTGTCAATCTCCAAGCAAAAATGGAACGCGATGGTTTCAGAAATCCATTATTCAACTTACCCATCCATTGAGAGCCCGAATCATTTCCAACAGTATGCTTGTAGAAGTAATTTGAGGAAAGGATTCCATTTGGGGCCGACTCCCAAGCCCATAAATCCCCCCTGGAGGAGAAGAAGTACTGCCCTACAGTATAAATAATGTGGTTCGGAATACCCTTCATAAAACCCAATTGATCCGTGATTGATAGGTCCAAATTCAGATTGGAATTGTTTTCAATAACCAAGTCCTCCAGGTTTCTTCCATTCTAGATGCATTTCTAGAAAGGTAAAGAGGAGTCCTTTGAAACAATCCACCAGGAGTCAGCATTAATTCTAGAGAAAATGTTCCTAAAAGTAGGCCAGACAGATGAATTGGGATAATTGATCTTGCCATATTTTAACTTGTGAATGAATTTATCCCTAAGGAAGGCTAAAGAATCAGATTGAGTGTTGACAAGCTTCCAGATAAAACCAGCTTGCATAGAGTCATTGAAGCGTGTCCAGTTTTTAATGATCAGACCCCCATCTTCATAAGGCTTACTGACTGAGCTCCAAGGAATTGTTGCAAACCTTTTTTCAGAGATGCTTCCACTCCAAATGAAGTTTCTGATGGAGGTGTTGATGTTCTTAAGTAAATAAAGATGCCACATGTAGAACACGAAAGAATAGACAAATTTTTAAATGATGACAGACTTCACAAGACATACTCTACCAGCCATGGAGAGAGATTTCCCCTTTCAGGAGGAGAGTTGTCTACAAATCATGCCAACAATTCTAGATAAATAGCATGCTTTTGGTCTCCCCCAAAACATAGGAACCCCCAAATAAATGAATGGGAGATATCCTTATCGAATTCCCAACTCTTTAATAACATCATTCTTCTTAGTAGAGGAGAAGTTTCTTCCAAAGTAAACAAAGGACTTGCTCCAGCTAATCTCCTGACCTGAAACCATCTCATAGTGAAAAAGGGCTCTCTTAATGTTCCTAATATTTGACTTGTCTCCTTGAGTGAAAAGAATTATTTCATCAGCATAAATAAGGTGATATGGGGCAACCAACCCTATTCCAAAATTTATGGTCTTCAACTTCCCATTTCCACCCATGATAGAGAGGAATCTACTGATATAATCCTCTGCAATAGAGAAAATGATTGCTGAAAGAGGGTCACCCTGCCTAACACCCCTTGAGCAATCAAAGTAAACTTCAGGAGTGCCATTAATTTGGATAGAAATGTGATCCGAGAACAAAATAGACTTGACCCATTTTATAAAGACATCATCAAACCCATACATGGCAAGAATCTTTCATATGAAGCCCCAATTCATTGTGTCAAAGGCATTCTTGATGTCCAGCTTGAGAGAAATGTTTAGACCTCTGATAGGACTATTGAGAAGGTTCACACATTCTGACGTAGTAATAAGGCAATCCTGGATCGATATCCCTTTGATAAAGCCAAACTGATTAGCATACACTATCATTCAAACAATGTATGAAAGCCTACAAGCAAGGATTTTGTAGATAATCTTGTATATAGTGTTTACCAAAACAACAGGCTTGAATAAGGGAATTTTATTCGTATTCTCCAATTTCGGGATGAGGGCAAGAAACTATGCATTCAGACCCTGAGGGAGTGGACCTCCTTTGAAAAAATGAGTAACAAGCCTGCAAACATCGACATAGATAATATCCCAAAAGTGCTGAAATAAGAAGTTACCAAATCCATCCGGGCCCGGAGAGCTCTCAGGTTTGAGACTAAAAACAGCCTCCATGATTTCTAGCTCAAGAGGGATAGTAGTGAGAATAGATTTATCCTCATGATTAACAAGTCTTGGAATCACACCATCCAAAGGAGGGGTGGTATTTGATCCATTGAAGAGATTCTTGTAGTAAGGGATGATGTGCTCCACAATGTATTTTCTATTATCAATGAGGGTATCCCCATTTTTGATCAGGTAAAGAGGTTTAGACATCTTTCAAATTTTTTGAAGGGTGTTAAAGAATTTCAAGTTCCTATCTCCATACTTTAACCATTTAATCTTGAAGGAGTATCTTTTCAAAGTGTTATTTAGATTGAGAAGTTTGTTAAGCTTATTGGTTATCTCAGCTTCATCCAGGCACCCATTAGAAAAATCACTAGAAGTGGCCATCTCTTGAACAATCTGCAAAGAGTCAGCAAGGGAGGAAATATCAAAATCAAGGGTACTGAACCAATCCTTGCTCCAAAGTTTCAGATTTATCTTTAGGACTTTTAGCTTTGTGATACAAGAAAAGGAATAATCCATGCATTTAACATAATTCTAGGTGCTCTGCACTATGACCCTACACTCCAGGTGAGTCATCCTGGCTTTGTTAAACCTAAAGGGATGTGGCTTCTTAGGTTCCTTTTCAGCAAGATCCACAAGAATTGGATGATGGTCACTAACTATTTTTTTATAACTATAGATAGAATGAATGAATATTCATCCCATTATGGATCTTATGATACACTAGTTTTACAGGAAATATAATTTCAACTCATTCCCTAGAGCAATAAATTAATCTACAATTAAAGAGTGAGATTGTACTTATGAGATGCAATCAAGTAAGTATATCTTCTCAAAAGATTTTGAAATAAAACGTTATCCTATTATCATCATTTATGATGATGACCTTTTTCATACCTATCTGGTCTATGGTTTTGTGGTCATTAACCTTCTAATGGCCATGTTCTCTATCATTATCCATCAGAACTTGATAGTTATAATTTTCTACCATGTCTTTTTTTTCACCTTCCACTAATGTTCACCTAATCTGAATCCCAGCAATGTGGTGATCTTTTACTTTTACTTTCCCACTTTTTAAGAGGATGTTTTATTGACCCCTTTTTCAATGTGGGTTTCCCACAAATAAAATTTTAAAACATCCATATTTGATTTTTGAATTGAAATTTAAAATTTTTAGGATGAAATTTCTTAAAATTCTTGATTATATCAGGATGGTAGCTTATCTATTGATGGTTTCACCGAATCTATCTCAAGTTCATTATGTGTTCCATGTATCTCTCATGAGTAAGTACATAACTGATCCTTCACATGTACTAAACTCAGAGGTCATAATTTTGGAGAAAGATCTTGTTTATAATGAATAAACAATATAGATTCTAAATCATAGAGATAATTTTCTACAAAATAATACCACTCACCTGGTTAAAGTTTTATTGAGAAAGAAAAAAAATTGAGGAGGTTATATGGGAACCTGAGGATGTGGTGATATAGGGGTATCCACATCTGTTTATATTCTATTATAGTATTTCAAGGGATAAATTCATTTTAAGTGGGGTGGAATTTAACACCCCAATATTTTACGATATGTTTTTTTAAATTAATTTATCCTATTCAATAGCTTACTTTTCACAAAACACTAAATTTAAAAAAAACTGAAAAAATATTATTACCTTAATGATGGTTATTACCCAGTCATTGGAATGAAGGGAATAAAATAGATTAAATAAATTATAAAAATTTAGTTTATACATGTTTATAAAATTAATTCATTGGTTACTAATTTATTATAAATTAAAATAAAACCAATTGAATATAAATGAAGTGTTTTTATAAAAAAAATATTTTTATTCCCATAATGGAATTTTATATTAATAAATTAAATTAATCTATATTAGTGAGATATATTAATCAAATTTATATATTATATATTCATTAAAAAAAATTAAATTCGTTCAAAATGTTTGATAGGCTTAAGATAAGAATAAATCCAATTTTAAGCACAAAAAACCTATATTTTTCTAAAAGGTAATTTTGTCACCTTTTAAAAGCGCAACTATTTTAAGACTAAAATTTTATAATTTTATAATTTTTATTTGAAAAACTAAACTTATTTTTGAAATATGGATATGAAAATTATATTAGGGTGAATTTTTGGTTTTTTTTTTTTGATAAGTGGCATTTTTTTATAAATAGTGAAAAATACTTCATTTTAATTGAAAAATGTGTTTTCGTCTAATTTATTTATATAGTAAAACTATATTTAAAATTGGTTTTAAAGTATAATTAGTTCAATTAAAAATAAATAAATTTAATTTAGGTTATTTTATTTAATTTCACATTTAAATTAAATATAAAAACATTTCAAACTTTTGTACTTTTCACATTAAAAACCCGCTCTCCTATTGTGTCTATAGGACTAATTTTAAATAAAATTTTTTAAAATATGTTAATTTAATTTGTTAAAATGGATTAAATATTTAGAATTAGAAGGTTTTAATTATATAGTAGGTTCAATTTTATTTTTAGGGGAAAAATTACCATGGTGAAAAACTATTTACCGTGGTAGAGGTAAAAGAAATGAAACGTGTTAAAGTTAAAAGTGTAAAGGCTTAAAATACCTAAAAAATTGCATTTTAATTGAAAAATATATGTTAATATAATTTATTTATATAGTTAAATTATATTTAAAATTGATTTTAAAGTATAATTAGATCAATTATAAATAAATAAATCCAATTTATGTCATTGTAATCAATTTCACATTGAAATTAGTTTTAAAAACATTTCAAACTTCTGTACTTTTTCACTTTAAAACCCCACTTTCCCATTGTGTCTATAGGACTAATTTTAAATATAATTTTTTAAAATATTTGAATTTAATTTGGTAAAATAGATTCCATATTTATAACTAGAAGGTCTAAATTATATAGTAGGGTTAATTTTATTTTTAAGAGAAAAAACATTTACCATGGTAAAAAAATTATTTATTGTGGTATAGGTAAAAGAAATGAAACGTGTTAAAGTTAAAAGTGTAAAGGATTAAAATACCTAAAAATAAAACATCTAATGGTTGGTTAAGTTATTTATCGACCCTAAAAATCCTCTAAAATATTAATTTTTATTCAAATTCATAGAAATTAATTCCACATCAATGTAGTTGGATTCAAATATAAAATAATCATTATTTTAATCACTTAAACCCACCTCTCATCAAGTATAAATAACACCCCTCACCACCCCATTTTGAATCAAAAAACTTTAAGATCCTAAAATATCTACCCAAACCTATCTTAATTAATATACCCACATCCTAGTGTTTTTGGCCTTACCAAAATACAAAATACAAGGCCCTCAAGGGTCTCTCAAGGAAGTGATATTCAAGAGGTAATTTTCTCAAAGTACCTCTCTTAATTTCTTTTCTTATTCTAATTTCTCCCCACCTACTTCATATATAAAGGAATGATAACTCTGTAATCATATATATACTGTATTTTTATGTTTCTAATAAAATATCTCATAACCATTTCTTTTCTCATATACTCTTATTCAAAGAAATGAAACTATTTTCCAAATTATACGGGTTAATCGTCTCCATGAATAATGATTTTGTTTCTTTTCAATTACCTCCTACATGGATAGTCATAAAAATATTATTATAGTTAAATAATATTTTAATAAGTATATTATAACATATTCCATGTTCTGTTACAAATATATATACATAATATTAAATAAAAAAAACTAGTTTGTGATGGTCAAAAAACTGCTAAATTAAACTAAACATTTATCATTAACATTTTATCAAATGAATCATCCTCATGTAAGAATTAAAAATGATATATAGGACCATTTAAACTTATTGAAGTTCATTAATACCATTTAATTTCAATTCTATATTTTTGTTTCCATTAGACAATAAAATTCATAATTTTATGCAAATGAACCGATCATAAAACCATGAAATGAACGCACCTGAAACCATGGAAATAATGAATATTATTAATTAATGGGTCATAATATATTATAAAATCATCACATATGGTATTTTAAATATTAATATAGTTATATAATTAATTAATAACATCCTTTAACCCTTTATATAGGAGGTTAAAGTACACAAAACTAAAGGGAATCATAAGGTAAAGGTTTCTCGCCTCACTTTTACTTTTGTGAGATATATTCCTTATTCACCACTTATTTAATATATGTGGTGTATATGGGGACCTTTGATTTATAATATCATAAATATCATTATATTAATTTTATTCAATGTTTATTTTGATAATTATTACTTTTATGGGGAATACGATTTAGCTGATTTACAAAGTAGTAAGGGAGTTCTTAACCAAATTTCCATTCATTAGGTTAACCTTATACTTCATAAATTATTTCATTATTTGATTATGTTTGGTATGAATTTTTATTATCTTATGATGAATTTCCATTTTTTATGTGTATTTACAGTGAATACACATAATCGATTAATCTTATTATCACTTTAATGATATGATATTTAAGAAATATTTTATTTTAAAAAACATCTTTTAAAATTTCCCTGAAAATATCTTTTTATTCTATGTCCATGTTTCCTAAAAAAATTCCAATTTTTTTTAATGTTATCTTATTAATTTTTAATATCATTTGTAATCATTTTCTAAATTTTCAAATTTAATTTAAAGGATTATTTTTATCATTTTCTAAACAAGGTTATTTATGAATTTTTTAATAAAAATACTAAAGGAATGTTATTTTTAACTTATACAGCATGAGTGGATTTTCCCACCATCATGATGCCATAATTCCCTGAAGATTCCTTTAAAAGTTTATGAGGTTGTTTTTAAGGAAAATTTTTTATTTTAAAATTGTGATGCATTTTAAAAATTCAAAACAAAAAGGATATTTTTCTCAACAATTATTTTAAGTGATATCTCAAAATTATTTTCAATCTAAGATAACATTATTTGATGTTACTTATGATTTACTAGGGATATTATCCAAGGAAACTATCCTTATTCCTTTTATGGATGGTTTATAAAACCCATTTCTTTTCCATGGTTTATGCTATGATGAAATGTTTATGAAACCCACTTCTTTTCATGGGTTCTGATATGATGAATGATTTATATTATTTTGAAACAAATATGTATGGTTTTCATTATTTGATGGGTGGGACCTATATCTCTCTTAAATGAATTGTTTAATGATATTATATCTCATGAGATAGACAGGATTGTAACATGGATTGAACTCGATTCAGACAAGACTGGAACGGGAAGTGAAACTGATTTAATAAAAGACTTTTCATCTATGATAGTCTTGGGAGTAAAATTTGAATAATACGATGGTTTGGGGAGTTAACTCATTACACTATGATAGTCATGTAAAAGAATCTTGACAACTAATTAAATGATTTTCTATGATTATGTGTTTTCCACAATTCCATGATTTATGCCAAATTTATTCTTTCATTATTCATATCTTATGAATTTTTATGATTTATTCTATGACTCTATATTATGATATTTGATATGTAGGGTATAATTTTCAAATGTTATGTTCATATTATTATACACTTATGTTTATGTTATGATTTTTATCTCCCTTATTTACCCTTAAAGATCATCATATTTCACTCTTTTCTTATGTTTCTTTTTCCCTAGGATACAAATAAAGGTATTAAGTTTGATATGTCAAAAGGGTTCTAGTTATGAGGGAATAAGCGGGAGATGATGTAGATATTTTATGAAACTATTTTTTATGTTTCCAAGTTTCCAAATACACTAAACCCATATAATTCTAGCAAGGATTTTTCATTTTATGTAATGAATATTCATCTATTTATATATAATATCAAAGTATGAAAATATTGGGTTGTTATACAGATGGTTAGTCTAAGAGGGTCATTGAAACTATAGAATACATGTTGATAGATTACTCTAAGGATTTAAAAGGTAGTTGTGATAAACACATTCATTTGGTGGAATTTTCTTGCAACAATATCTTTTCCTCGAGTATTCATGCAGCTCCTTATTAATCCTTAAATTGGGACCTAATCTAGTTGAGGAAATGGTAGACAAATTCAGATCCATTCGACATCATATCAAGGAATCTCAGAGTCGATAGAAAAGTTGTGCTGATAATAATTTGTGAGATCAGAAGTTTGAAGTTGGTGATAAGGTATTCCTATGAATGTATCTCTGGAAGAAGATAACAATATTCTAAAAGAAGTAAAAGTCTAGCCCCAGGTATATTGGGACCTTCGAGATTCTTAATAATATAAGGATGGTAGTTTATCACTTGGTTCATTCACCAAATATCTCTAAAGTTCATGATGTGTTCCATGTATCTCTCATAATGAATTATATACATAATCCTCCACATATACTATAACATCCCGACCCATCTCACCCCTGAACCAGTGGCCGGACCGGTCACCACATGTCTTCAAACGCGTCTCCCTGTATGCTAGAGGCTGCTGAATAGCAGCGAGGGTCTAATGATAGTAAGTGGGGAGAATATACCCTCTTATCAGAGTAAAAATAGTGTAAAATATCCAAAAATGGAGGAATCGGTGTGAATAACGATAAAGCATTGGAAGACGTAATTTTATAAATCTTGTATAAAACAAAATGTCCAACTCCAATGTTATACAATGCATGAATGTTATGATGGTACAACTATGAAATAGATAAAAAAAATAGAACATGGTTTACATATAATTAAAGAAATAAATAAACAATGATGCAAATCCCTGAGGGAGATCTCCTTGAGCATCCTGAGCTTCCGCTCGGTTCTCTGCTCCTATCTCCCAAGTGTATGCAAATAGCACAATCCTGCCACCAAATAGAGTCTAATAGGGTACCCCGATGCAATGGAGACCTGAGTAGGGTGTGAGATATAAATCTCAGTAGGACAGGACCACCAGTGTCTACCCCAAATCCAAAAATTCAAAAAATAATTTAAACAGTGTGAAAAAATGCACAAATAATGTAAGCAGTACCATGTAACTATATACCCAAGTACCTGCTTCATCCCTTAGTTGGTGTCTGAACCTGCATTATACATTTTTCATAATTACAAAACAGTCATCACATATTCATTTTCATTTGTCAAATATTAAAACCTCATTAAAATATATAAGTCTCGATATCCATCCTAAGCCCGACATTCCCCATATAAGTCACTCACAACAGATGTCTCTAAAGACCATCTAAGAAATCAAAGTAAAGACTGAATCCAAGATTGTGCTTTGGATTGGATAACACGTCATAAGATATTTCATTTAATCTTTTATATACTATGTTCAATCTCATCCACTAAAAATAGTGATTCTCCCAACCAATACCAAAATCCAAGCCTGTCCACTATACATAGTGATTCGCTCCTAGGTTCCCCTGGACACTCGTATCTTAATACCTGCCTTGGTTATGTTGGGGTCTGAACCATTTCCCATATTCAATCACAAATCATTACATCACACCAACTTTAATTAACCATTAAATTCATCTCATGTATGACCAATTGGACCCATAGTCCAATGTCAATTAATGGGTGTATAACGTCATGTATAACACCCTTGTGAGTATTTGGACCATCAGTCCTTGTCTCACAACCCATGGGTATTTGGAGCATCAGTCCTTATCCCATAAAAGAATATTTGCATGCAATTTGTATCTAGAATGTCATGTCTAGAACCCCATGAGTATTTGGAGCATCAATCCCTATCTGAGAACCCATTTATCAATCATACATATATATTTATTATTGGTGTATAACATCATCTCTAACACCACAAAACCATACATTAATTAATTCACAAATTAATTAATCAAATACATTAATTAATTCAAAAACTAATTAACAACATAAATCTCAAATAAAATAATTATATAACCAATTAACTATTCAATATCTCAATTAGTTAAAAATTAATTAAAAATTAATTAATCTTAACCACAAACAAGTCAACTAGAAAACTAAATCAATGTTTAATTATCCCAATTCCTTGACCAAAAACATGATAATTAATTCACTAATCAACTATTCTAATTCCCTTACTAATCCAATCCATTAGTTAAATATACTAAATCTATTATTCAACGCAACAATTAACTAAGTACACTTTACCATTAATTAATCCTTCAAGTAATTAAACAAAAAAACAAATCACATCCCATAATTAATTTTCCAAAAATTAATTATCTCATTCTAAATCTCAAATCTCCATATTTAATTTCCACAATTAATTATTTAAATCAATCAATATAAAATCACATAATTAATTCACCATTTATTACATCAATTAAGCCAAAATGACTTATCACATTAATTAATTTTTAAAAAAAATTAATTTAACAAATCATTTAACTATTTAATCGTATCACTTTAACCAATTCAGCAATACATGCTTAAAACAAACACATGGTCATATCCTCATTTATCTCACATGGGCAGCATCATTTAATAAAATCAAAAGACGTGCATCAACATATCACATGTCACATTTAGAAATTTAATCAAACTTACTAAATTCACATTTGAATGGCATTCCATATAAATACTTCATTGCATAATTTAAATACCAATAAAAGTGTAGCAAGCATTTTACTAATGCATTTATTAAAATTTAGGACTTGAAAAATGATCTTACCTCGGGGTGGAACCAGATTGAATACGAAGCCCTTTGATGTGCTTGGTGGCAACCAGTTTATATTGTCACACAGTCACACATACACACCATTAACTTGCACCCATAAATAGTGCGGTGGGAACCAACGCACACCCAAAATATTCACCGCAACACAAAAACATCATAATCATCCAAATGATGGGGAGTGAAACCAGATAATAGGTTTAAACCCTCGCCTAAATATGGTGGCGATGAACCAAAACTGAGACTAAACGCTTCGCCCTTGGCAGAGGTAGTCAGAAAACGGACCAACGGGTTTAGAGGATCCCATTGCACAACCCTATAACTGAAGAAACAAGGAAACTCAATTAATCCAAAGCCTTAGGGTTTCATTCGAGGAAACAGGGTGAGGGAGGATCCAAATGGCTGATGTGAATCATGAAACATACGCAAACGGACTCACCTTAACGAGGCAGACAAGACTTGTGAAGACACCGGAAGGATTCGACGTGCAGAGAGGAGCCCGGTTGAAGGTGTGTAGCGTGCCTCATATGAGGCCCGGTGTGGGTCGCACTGCTCATGCAGTGCACCTCCTGCTTTTAATCACCTCCCTCAATCATCTAATTAATACCTTATTAAACTAATAGATTTCAGATAATAATAATAAATAATAAATAACAATTATATTATCCTTATCATTAATTATTTAACACCCCTATTAGGTAAAACCCAATACTTCATTAACACATCAAAATAATTAAATTCTCTCCAATGGAATTTAATTAAATAAAAACTTTAACTCATTTATTTAATTAATTGTCTCAACAAGAATTAATTAAATAAAACCCTTGATTCACAGTGATTAATTGAATTCTTTTTAACCATAAATTTAATTAAAAAACTCCATTTCTCCTTAATTAATTAAATTCCTCATTACCTTGAATTTAATTAAATTAAACACAACTCTACATTTATTCCTCATTTAATATTATAATTTAATATTACCATTATTTAATAACATCCAACTCCTCATTTACACATCATTTAATATTGCCATTTAATATTACCATTCTTTGATAACACAACTCCTCATTTACATGTCATTTAATTAATTCATCACAACTTTAATTTAATTAAACGAAAATCACAATAACTCATTTAATTAAATTCATTTCAACCTCAAATTAAATAAATGAAACTGCCATAATAATAACCATCATTATTATTATCATCTAATAAAATTCTTCTTTGATAAAACCCAAAAATCCCCACTATATATAATTTAATTAAATTTCGTTTAACTCAATTTAATTAAATGAAACCACTATTTCACAAAACATAATTAAATCCCCTTTTCTTTGGATTTCATTAAAAAAAACCAAATTCCATTATTATTATTCTTCATAATAATAATAATAACCATAATTAATAATTATTATTATACTCATTAAACCATAATAATAATAATCTCATTATTATTATTATTCAACTTTAGATAAAATCCAACACCTCTATTAAATAAAAAATCTTCTTTATTAATTCCGAAAATACTTATTTTATTAAATGTGTCTTTATTAAATATAAATCTCCTCATTTAAAAAAATGTTTCTTTATGATACCTAAAGGCCTCATTAATTTCACATAACTATTACACCTCATTAATCATCCAATTAAAATATTTTAACATCTAAATAATTTATGGCACCATAATAATAATAATAACATTATTATTATTAACTCATTATTATATTTAAGAACAAATCTCCAATTTAATATTATTTAATTAAAATAAATAAAATATTAAACTGGGTAAGTTGCATGGGTTGGACCGCAACCGTGCATAGCCCATGAAAATCCATTAAAGTGGAATTTTCTAGATCTGGTGCTCCTGAGACTTATCAGGACACCCATGAAAATTATTGTTTATTTACCCAAGTCCAAAAACAACACCTTTAAGTGTTCCAACACTCGTAATAATGTTCTAGAGCTCAGTTTAAAAACTGGCCCGTAGATAAATAGGAAATAAATTTAAAAACCTTTGTATTTAAACCCGGTTAAAAAACACAAGACTTTACAATCTACCCACCTTAAAAACTTCGCATCTCTAAGAATCCATAGGAAACTATTTCAAAAAATTTTGATCTACCAAGGTTGAGAATATTTTTTGTTTGAACAACCACGTTATGTTTCCAAACGCCAAACATACTTTTAACTAAAACATAAGTCCAACTACTTAATTCTTTAAAAATCTATCCAAATATTATTTTACCATTTAAACAACGAAACAGATCTTACATATGAGGTCATTACAAGGACCTCATTGAAGAAAAAAGTTGAATCTTGATCGATAAGTAGAAACTGGTTGTGCATGATTTCCTGGAAAGACATTACGGTCCCAAACACACACTCACCCTTAAACTAGAGACATGCCTTTTAAAATTATTACATCAAAAACTGCATGTACAATGAAGTCCTTACCCAATCTCTGGTGACATTACCAAGTCAATACATCACAAGGATATTTAAAAAAAACTAATGTGCCCAATATGAATGAAGTCATAGCCCAAAGAAACCACACATCCTGCATACAACCCAAATAACAACCACTCATCAAGCCCAACAACATTTAAAACTTTAGCACGGCATAAGAACGATGTTATCTTAGTGTCTCAATGATGATTTCAAGATAGGGTACAAGATTGTCTCATTTGAAAGAGCACACTAAGAGCAACCCAAGTCTCTAAAAGATCAGTCGTACTATCACCAGTTCACTCTTTACACAAAAATCTCAGCTTCTCATGTCGATTAATCATCAACCAAACCTCGATGCTTATATCATCAATGTAACACCCCGAGCTTCCACGATACGCTTCTCATTCAATAATGCAATAGCTTGCATTATACGCAACTTCGAGTTCTAAAACACTGCGACTAATCAAAGTAGTCGTTATGAATAGTAATAACCACTTTTTAAAATTATAGAAATTTTATATTTCAAAATGGACTTCATTTTTGTATTCGTAATATCGAAATTATCCAAAGTTGAATTTTTTGTAATTTTCTGAGAACTTCCAATTTTTTTATGAATAGTGAAAAATTACTTAAAACAACTTATTTAATCAAAATAATTTATTGATAAATTATACTATTTAGTGGTTTTAAAGTATAATTAGAATATATTTTTACCATTTTATCCAATGGTGGTCATTAGAATTAATTTAACATTGAAATTGGACATAAATAATTGTCAATCTTTTGATATAAATTGTTTCTTAAAAACACGCTATTTGTTGTGACAGCGGGAATTAATTATAAAATTAATTAATGAAACTTATATGTTTGGATTTTTTTAAAATAGACATCATTTTTGAATTCAGAATATCAATTATATCTTAGGGTGAAATTTTGGCATTGTTCTGAAAAACTTCAATTTTTGATGAATAGTGAAACCACTAAGTGGTTGTTAAAAACTGATTTTTTCGTTAAAATGAAATATTACCACTTCTGTGGTTTGATTTTCAAAAATCCTACATACATGGTTGTCATTAATAAGTAAAATTTGGTTCAATGAGATTAAAATAAATTTTTGGTGAATAGTAACTTTTAAGTTCTTAATCGCGATTAGAGGTAATTAGTGTAGTTTAAGGTACAAATAATGTTTTAATAATATGATATGAGCTTGATACTTGTCCTACTCCTATTGGATGAGTCATGGCCGACCAAGAAAACCCATAGGTCAACTTGGGGACCCCATGGAGCCACTTTGGTTGGAAAATGACATTAATATATATTTATTTAATGTTAAAATTAAATTGACACAAACATGAGTTATTTTACTAAAACAGTTTTTAAGTGGGGTTAAACAAGTCCAAATTTTGACTATAAATATTCATTAGAAAGATAAAAAGATTTCCTACATCATAGTTTTTTTTTATAATTTTTAGACATTAAATAAATTAAATTATTTATGACATCATTATGATGCAGCGATGACCTCATTATTTAACAATTTTAATAAAATGAAAAGATAATGTAAAATCCAAGGCTTAAACTTGTACAAAGACTATTGGATGGGTAGATTTAGAACCCTTATCACCTTAGCCACGAATTATATAAGTTTCGGACCTTTAGAATCCGAAAAGCATTGTGTAATAATGTAACATTTCAATCTTTCCAAAAGAGCCCCTCCTCTCCACTTATAAAAGGCCCCCACCTCTCCCACTTTATTCACACCTTCAAGCCATTTGGCTCGGCCAACCTCTACCCAAATACTCTCCCAAATTCCCCCTATTACTCCTAGAAGCCTCACTTTGGGCATAACTCTTCTCAAGGAAGCCTTTGGATCAAATCAAAAAGAGTTACCCGATTTTGAGGTAATGTCTTCTCTAATGTTGTTTTGTTTTATTTTTATTCTCCAACCCCCTAAACTCTTTTTATTAATTTCTTTTGTAACAACACCAGTATCCTCAAAATAATAGGATGTTGTTATAAGAATTATTCAAGCTACACTTACACACACCTACATCTAATGGTTAAAGAACATACGGTTTCTGTGGATGGCGAATTTCTTCCTCACGAAACGATGATTGTTCAACACTCATATAACACCTTCAAAGGTGGCCATTAAGATGTCACTATATTTATATATGATATATAATGTGTTTATTTTTTACTTATGCTTCTGTATTTCTCATTTATGGCATAATTTATGATTTCCATTATGGGTAAAATGCGATAATTTCATTTTAGGAAGTGCGGACTACCGCCCCCTCAAAGTGATTTGAATCGTTAATGCCATATGTGGGATGTATAAAGGATGGATTAAATGGTATTATACACTATATTATACTTTAATTATATTATAAATTTATATCATTATGATTCCGTTCCATTAAATACGAAATAGAAATGAAAGTAGCGTTCATGCGTACGTACGGCTTATCGTCTCCATGAACGGTGCATTTCATTTCTTACCTCTAAATGTTACGTGAAATTATGAATGAATGTATATAATGGATATATATCATATATATTATATCTACATCATGAATATAATTCTGGATATAATGGATATTTCACCACATGAACAACTTGAAATTATAGGAAGTTTATTTTTGACTCAAGTAGCAAAGATCGACAAAACGACCGTTATTAACTTAAATAATTACATAATGTTCATAACATGGTAATAAAGGATATAAAAGTAATAATGAACATGAAAAAGGTTCTTAAGTAAATAGTAATTAACTCTATTTTATTATTCAGGAGGATAAAGAACGGTCGAGTCAGGACAGGACGCAAGGTAAGGGAACTTCTTAACCCAATTTCCATTCTTTGGGTTAATCTCATACTTTCAAATTATGTCGTGATATTATTATGTCATATCTTGTAATTGTACTATATTTATGTGTACTTATAGTGAATACACATAATAGATCTATTTTATTTTAAAAATGATCTTTGTAAGGACTTCGTCTCAATCTCCTTTCATTGAGGCATATTTGGTTTTATACACAACTTTCTTTTATATGGTGTATAAACCCCTTTGACTTTTACATTTATTCAAAAGGTTTTATTTTATAATTATGTGATTTTTAAATGATTTAAAAAAATATATATTTCTCTCAAATATATGAAAATCTAGTGCAAATGTATATGTATTTAACACAAGCTTAAAAATGTTTTCAGAAAACCCGACTCTCGAGTGTGGTAGACAGGAAGGGATTGGGCATGGACCCATCATGGCCTGTAATTAGTCGAGTAGTCTCAGAATTAGTTATTTTGTTTTCAGAAGCTTGCATAATGTTTTCAGAAAAACACTGGATTATATTTGAACAATTTTAAATGTAAGTATCTTCTAAAAAAATTGCATCGGTAGGTCTCATGAGACAACTAGACGTGGAATTGGCCGAGGCCCTTTCCCAATTTGATTTATGGTTTTGGTCGAGGCCTTAATCATTTTAGACGTCTTGGCTGAGGCCTTGACAAAATGTTTCAGAATGTCTGGCATTATGCATTCCATCATTATGAAAGTGGTTATTGATATTGCATGTGATTATTCGACCAGTAGAATATCCATGTGAAGAAGTGAATGGCATTATCTCATTTTACTTTTGCCATATTATGTTGAAGTTAAAGTTTAAAAGGCTTTTGTTTTAGTTATACATTGCCTTAAATTTTTATGTTTATTTATGAAAGCTTCCGCAATATTGTTATCCTTACTGAGCATCTGAGCTCACCCCTTTCAATGTTTTAATATTTTCCAGGATGTGAAGAAGTATTTTATGAATGACCTGCAGGGATAGTCAGAAGAGGATATGAGTGTGAAATATGAAGAATTTGTTATTAGTTTTTCACTTTATGATGTAATGTAAGACTTATGAATGTATCTAGTGTTTCCAAGGATACTAAACTAATCGGTCTTTCGAGACTTGATCTTTTGTGATCATGCCAATGTTATGAAGTAATGCACCGACTCTGGGTAGCTGGGGTCGGGGCGTTACAAACAATGGTATTCGTGTTCTTTCAAAGCTTACGGGTGCATCACTACCCACCTTATAATTTTCCATGTCGTCACAAGAAAAGATCATTTACTCACCACTGTGCTATTTTAGAACACCTTAACGCATGCATGTGACGTTCCTCGAACCACGATCACTATGTCAAACATTGATCATAAAATCTGTAACTTAAACCTATTGGCATGTCAAAACACTCGAGTCCCAAAAATTCATTTTGAGTAGTGGAAAGAACTTACCTTAATGTCCAAAAAATTATAAGGGTACTACCTACCACGGGTTAGCCCCTTATGAAACATAAACATCGACCCTCTCTCTTGCTCACGCAAAACTGAAATCACACAGTTCAAAATCCCTTTTTTAATTTTATCCATTTAATTAATTCTTTTCAACCTTTAAACATTTGAATAGATTTCAACAAACCCACATGTACTTTTTCATAATAAGCCACTTGGTTTTCAAAACAAACCCTATGGAAAACTAGGCATTCTATCACAAATATCTTATTTAATCATTTAACATTCAGTGTTTTCCAAATATAAACTGTGAATTTAGTATCTAAATTCCTTTTACTAAAAAAAGTGACTTCTGAGGGTCCCATTTATTCAATACAGGTTCTTCAAAAAGCTACCCAACTATAGTTCATTTCAATCAAAACTCAACAGTTTTACATTTATAACCATTTTCAAACATAATATGGTTATATAAGTTTCAAACACATAGGTTTCCATCTACCAATAGATAAGTCACCCATACACCTTATCACTGGAATTTGGATCCCTTTTATCACAATAAACATTCATTTAACATTTTAACTTTATCATCCCTTTCACACATCAAAACATATCTAGCATGTTATCATAAGCAGTAACACAACAGCATATTATAACACAAAAGAATGGAACAATTATAAAACATGCTAATCACAGAGGCATCATGGCATATAAATACCCAAGAAGGTTAAATCTGTCATCAAAACATGCTATTTAAAATGGCATTCTAAATAAGTAAAAGTCATGGCACATATTCATGGCACACAATCTATATTAGTAGGCATACTTCTAATGCAATCACATGGCATGGAATTTATGTGTGGTATGTGAATCTCTAAGTGTATAAGATGATGTATGTATGCAATTACCTTGACTTATCAGGTCGATAAAATTGTTTTCCAAATTCTAAAAAACAATAAGTAGCGAAAAATACACAAGTCACTCAAGGTGAAATCATATCAAATATAACCACAAATACTACAAACATTAATTCCCATCCCTAGCCACTTGGTCATTTCCTGTACATTGGTTGATCAGTCCCAAACACAAATATTAACCCAAGCAGTGAAACATTCCAAGTCTCCTATCTACCAACCCCAAAACAGTAATACAAAGGAAAATAAAGAGAACCTGAACCTCTGATACCACTTTGTAACGTCTTGACCCGGCTCACCCCTGAGCCAGTGGCCGGACCAGTCACCACATATCCTCAAGCATGCCTATCTATATTCCAGAGGCTTCCAACTAGTAGTGAGGGTCTAAGGATAGTTAGTGGGGAGACTATACCCTCTTATCAGAGTAAAAACAGTGGACAATGTCCATAAATGGCGGAAGTAGTGTGAATAACGATAAAGTAGTAGAAGACATAATTTTATAAATCATGTACAAAACAAAATACCCAATGCCAATGTTATACAATGCATGCATGTTATGATGGTACAACTATGAAAGCGATAAAAAATAAAAAATTCTTTATATGTAATTAATTAAATAAATAAACAATGACTCAAATCCCCGAGGGAAATCTCCTCGAGCATCCTGAGCTTCCATTCGGTCCCCTTCTTCTATCTCCCAAGTGTATTCCAATAGCAAAATCCTATAACCAAATAGAGTCTACTCGGGTACCCCAGTGTAATGGTGGACCAAGTAGGGTGTGAGATATAAATCTTAGTAGGTAGAGACCACTGATGTATACCCCAAATCCATACATTCAATAAATAATTTAAACAGTGTGAAAGCATACACAAATAAAGTAAGCAGTACCATGTAACTATATACCCAAGTAACTACTTCAGTACTCAGCTGGTGTCTGAACCTACATTATACATTTTTAATGATTACACAATAGTCATCACACATTCATTTTCATTTATAAAGTATTAAAACCTCATTAAAATATATAAGTCTTGAGATCTGGCCTAAGACCAACATTCCCTATATAAGTGACTCACAATAGATGTCTCCAAAGACCATCTAAACAATCAAAGTAAAGACCGAATCCAAGATTGTGTTTTGTCTTGGATAATGAATCATAAGATATTTCATTTAATATTTTATATACTATGTCCGAGCCCTTCCACTAAAAATAGTGATTCACCCAACCAATACCAAAATCCAAGCCCATCCACTATACATAGTGATTTTCTTCTGGGTTCCCCTAGACACCCATATCTCAATACCTACCTCGGTTGTTTCAGGGTCTAAACCATTTCCCATATTCAATCACAAATCATTAAATCACACCATATTTCATTAAACATTTAATTCAGCTCATGTATGACTAATTGGACCCACAGTCCAATGTCAATTAATGGGTGTAAAATGTCATGTCTAACACCCTTATGAGTAATTGGAGCATCAGTATTTGTCTCACAACCCATGGGTATTTGGAGCATCATTACATGTCCCATAAAAGAATATTTTCATGTAAGATGTATCTAAAACTCCATGTCTATCACCCCGTGAGTATTTGGATCATCAGTCCATATCTCACAACCTGTTTATCAATCATACATATATATTTATTATTGGTGTAAAACATCATGTCTAACACCCCAAAACCATCCATTAATTAATTCATAAATTAATTAATCAAATCTGTTAATTAATTAGACAACTAATTAATAACATAAATCTCAAATAAAATAATTCTATAATCAATTAACCATTAAACATATCAATTAGTTAATAATTAATTAATAATTAATTATTCTTAACCACAAGAAATTCAACTAGATAATTAACTCAATGTTTAATTATCCCAATTCCTTGACCAAAAACATGATAATTAATTCACCAATCAACTATCCTAATTCCCTCACTAATCCAATCAATTAGTTAAATATACTAAATCTATTAGTTAACACCACAATTAAATAACTACACATTACCATTAATTAATCCTTCAATTTATTAAACTAAAAAATAAATCACATCCCATAATTAATTTTATAAAAATTAATTATCTCATTATAAATCTAAACTCTCCATATTTAATTTCCACAATTAATTATTTAAATCAATCACTATAAAAGCACATAATTAATTCACCATTAATTGCGTCAATTAATCCAAAATGACTTATCACATTAATTAATTTTTTAAAAAAAATAATTTATCACATCATTTAACTATTTAATCGCATCACTTTAACCAATTCAGCAATACGTGCTTAAAACCAACACATGGTCATGTACTCATTTATCTCACATGGGTAGCATCATTTAATAATATCAAAATTCATAAAATAACATATCAAATTTAGCAATTTAATCAAACTTACTAAATTCACATTTGAATGGCATTCAATATAAATACTTCACTACATGATTTAAATACCAAAAAAAGTGAAACAAGCATTTTATTAATGCATTTATTAAAGTTGAGGACTTGGGAAATGATCCTACCTTAGGGTGGAACCATATTGAATACGTAGCCCTTTGATTTTCTTGGCAGAAACCAGTTTATATTTATACGCATTCGCACATGAACACCATTAATCGGAACCCATAAATAATACGGCGGGAACCAACACACACTCAAAATATTCACAACAATACAAAAACACCATAAGCATCCAAATCATGGGGTGTGAAACCAAATAATAGGTTTAAACCCTTACCCAAATATGGCGGCGATGAGCCAAAACTGAGCCTAAATGCTTCGCCCTTGGCGGTGGTAGTTGGAAAATAGACCAAAGGGTCTAGAGGAGCCCATTACATAACCCTAGAACAGAATAAACAAGAAAACCCAATTAATCTTGAGCCTTAGGGTTTCAGCTGAGCAAACAGGGCAAGGGAGGAGCCAAACGGTTGATGTGAATCATGAAACATATGTTAATGGACTCACCTTAATGAGGTAGACAAGACTCGTAAAGACACCAGAAGGATTCGACATGTGGAGAGGAGCCTAGTTGAAGGTGTGTAGTGTGCCTCATAGGAGGCTTGGTGTGGGTCGTGCTGCTCATGCAGTGCGCCTCCTTTTTTCAATCACCTCCCTCAAGAATCTAATTAATACCCTATTAAACTAATAGATTTAATATAATAATAATAATAATAAATAATAATTATATTATCCTTATAATTAATTATTTAACACCCCTATTAGGTAAAACCCAATAATTCGTTAACACGTCAAAATAATTAAATTCTCTCCAATGGAATTTAATTAAATAAAAACCCTAACTCGTTTATTTAATTAATTATCTCAACATTAATTAATAAAATAAAAACCCCAATTCATAGTATTTAATTGAATTCTTTTTAACCATCAATTTAATTAAAAAACCTTCATTTCGCCTTAATTAATTAAATTCGTCATTACATTGAATTTAATTAAATTAAACCCAAATCCACATTTATTCCTCATTTAATATTACCATTTAATATTACCATTCTTTAATAACCTCCAACTCCTCATTTACACATCATTTAATATTACTATTTAATATTACCATTCTTTGATAACACCCAACTCCTCATTTATATGTCATTTAATTAATTTATCACAACTTTAATTTAAATAAATGAAACCCCCAACAAATAATTTAATTAAATTCATTTCAACCTCAAATTAAATAAATAAAACTTTCATAATAATAACCATAATTATTATTATCATCTAATAAAATTCTTCTTTGATAAAACACAAAAATCTCCACTACACATCATTTAATTAAATTCCGTTTAACTCAATTTAACTAAATGAAACAACTATTTTGCAACAATTAATTAAATTCCCCTTTTCTGTGGATTTAATTAAAAAACCCCAAATTCCATTATTATTGTTATTTATAATAATAATAATAATAATAATTAATAATTATTATTATACTCATTAAACCATAATAATAATAATCTCACTATTATTATTATTCAACCTTAGATAAAACCCAACAACTCTATGAAATAAAAAAGGCTTCTTTATTAATTCCAAAACTCCTTATTTAATTAAATTCATATTCATTAAATCTAAAAATCCTCATTTAAAAAAACATTTATTTGAGATACCCAAAGGCCTCATTAATTTCACATAACTATTACACCTCATAAATCATCCAATTAAAATATTTTAACATCTAAATAATTTATGACACCATAATAATAATAATAAAATTATTATTATTACCACATTATTCTATTTCAACAAAAATCTCTAATTTAATATTATTTAATTAAAATAAATAAAATATTAAACTGGGTAAGTTGCACGAGTTAGAACATAACCATACGTAGACCGTAAAGATCCATTAAAGTGTACTTTTCCAAATCTGGTGCTCTTGAGACTTATTGGAACACCCATCAAAATTATTGGGTATCCACCCAAATCCAAAAACAACACCTTTAAGTGTTCCAACACTCAGAATAATGTTCCGAAGCTCAGTTCCAAAACTAACCTATCAATAAACTGGAAAATGTTTTGAAAACCTTATAATTTAAACCCGGTTCAAAAACATAGGACTGTACATATACCTAACATAGAGGCCACACCAATAGAGAAATATCTCTCATATGAGGAAAAACTAGTAGAGAATATAAATCATAGAGAAAATTTACTATGAAATAGGACCACTCACCTGGTCAAAGTTTTGTGGCGAAAAATTACTATGAAATAGGACCACTCAACTAAATTCTACTGAGGAAAGAGAATATAAATTTAGTGAACAACATGGTTGTTCCTGTATTTATTGGAAATTGCTATTATAGTTAGAGGAATAAGATGTTACCCTATCTTATATTTCTTATCTTATAAGTGATATATGCTACTATAATGGGCTTTCTTCCCATTAATGAGGTTGTTATGGTAGTTTCTAATAAGAGAAATCTATAACTTGATTGAAAATCACAAAATACCATTTTTATGGATCTATTTGAGAAATTTTATACTAATATTATGGGTTTTATAGTAGCTAAAGATATGTGGAATAATTTTAGTAGAAATTGTGAAGTAACTATCAAATTCAAGTAGGCTAAGTTGGAAATATAGAGGAGTGTACTTAAAGATATAAATATGTCTTATTATGAAGATATTAATGAGTAATTTATAAAGGTTAAAGAATTTTTCAATAATAGAAGATGTTTTGGTGAGTAGTTGTAAGATTCTACTATTGTTATGAAACTCATGATAAACTTTTTAGATAGGTTTTATTCCTAGGTTTCAGATCTAGAAGATTGATTGGATCTATCTCTAGATGAACTTCAAAATATTCTCATATCATATGAGATGAGAAAAGAAATAGTCCTTGAGAAAAATTTAAGGAATAAATAGATTTTAAAGATATGTTAAAAAGGGAAGTTTGGAGATGAAGAAATAGAATAATAATCAAGTGATTCATATGATGAGGAGGATGAAGTGGACTTTAGTAAAATAATTTCTCTTATTTATAAGATATACAAAAATAGAAATTAGACATGAAAAAGATAAATAATTTCTTAAGTGATAGAATATTAACAATGGCTATTTTATTAAAAGTTTTCCTAAGAAATAGTTTGATAACTCTGAGTTGGAAGAAGAAAAAAATAAGTCTCAAAAATAGAAGTTTAAGAAACATAAGAAAAGTTTTTATAGCAAGAATAAGAATTTTTTAGAATAAGATAGAAGGATGATTCACCATCTAAAAATGAATCTGATAGTCAATTCAAATTCTTATATCATGTTAAAAGGGAAAGTGCTTCATCAAGCAGTTGTGTTGATAGAGAAAAGAGAATAGAAATAGAGTGGGATCTAAAAGAAAATTTAGAGGAATATATAATAAAATTACTCCTATCTAGAAATAAAATAGAATGTTTAAGAAATAAACTAAGGATATAACTTATGATAATGATGATCATATCAAAAATGAGTTTACACTCTTTAATAATGTTATAGAATATAAAGTAATAGTGGATGAGCTTAAAAAAAGCTAAAATATCATAAAGAAACTCCGTCCAACTAGGAGAATCATAACAATTAAAAAATAACACTTTTTAGGGAGTAATAAGAATAGATTGAATTTGGATGAATTTAAAAATATGGTAAAATATCTTGATAAAATATTGCCTGAGAAATAGGAAGAGTTCTTAGAGACATAATCAATATTTATTACAGCACAAAGTGACTTAAAGAATATTATAAATTACTAAATTAGTTTAGTTTAAAGGTTAATATTCATAAGATGGTGAAAATAAGGGTCTATAAATTTAGGTTGATCTATCCCAAAGAAATCTCAATGTACATCTACATTTACTAACAATGTGGGAATAAAAGACAAGACTGAATCAACAAGGACCAATAATATTCGTGAGAAATAATTTTCTACAAAGAAATAGTGAAATTAATCAATAAGGTTTTCCATAAATAAAGACACCCATGATTTACAAATATACAACAACAACTAACATCATAGTAGAACTATTATTGGTCTGAAATATCAAGATTCATAGGTCATTGCTGGTGTTATGGAGTATTCAAGCACAAATATTACTCATGTTTGAATAGTATGTCTTTACTAGGAAAGATTTAGGGATCAAGGGGGTATATGATAATAAAATAAGAATAAACTTTTCAATAGATAAAGATGAAGAAGAAAATAAATTTTATAAGGTGAAGAATTAAAAGAATTCAAGTGAGGCATGTAAGAAGCTTAAGAAAGTTGAGCAGCAAAAGAAAGAGTATTTAGTTATTTGTATAGATCAAATATAAAAGGATTTAAATATGGAGGAATCACAAAAACATTAGAAATAAAAAAGGTAAGAGATGTACTTTGGAAGATGAGAACAATGTTTATGATAATCTATCTACAGATGGTGGTTTGAATATTCAAAAGAAATGTAATAGGCATGAACAAGATGGGAATAGTACTAAATATTGTATAAATATCATACCATCCCAATAGAAAATTATGAAAAGTATGTTGTAAGATCAAGGGAACCAAGGTATTTTGAATACTGAAGATAAATTACAGCTTCATCTGAAGACTCAACATATGAGAATAAATCCATTGAAAAATCTATGAAGTCTAATCATAAGAAATAAAGTGTATATCATGATAGTTATAATAAGAAAAATAATAATTCTAGAATAAGATAATACTCTCAACATGAATTTTACCTCTAAGTAACATGGATATTCCTCCTTATTCCTATTATTCTTATTTATTTGAACTAACTTGCAGGGAATTAGAGGAAAATAATAAAAGGAGTTTTACAAGTTTTATAGTATATTTATAGCAAGAAGAGAAATCCATCATTGAACATATTGTTCACTATGAGGTAAGAAGAGTTGATACCCTTTAGGGGTATCAAAACTGAAGTTGGGGTATGAGTATCACACTTTCCTTGGTTGTATCAAACAAATCTTCATGGGGGAATTATAATTGTTGAGACAGCTGAGATGTAGGGGGGTTTTGTTTTTTCCACATGAATTAGTTTAATGTATTTTTTGAGGTGGGTGAGGGATTTGTCTTAAAACACATACTTAGATTTCCCCTATTATAAATAATTTGGAATAAGCATGAGGAAATTATTACATAAGAGAGGTATTATGGACAAAATTGATCACATTGATTATACACTCTTTTTTTCTATATTGGGTTCGCCCACATAGACTTAGAGTTTTCTAAATAAAGGATATTTATTTATAGACTCATGTGATATAATTATTCTCTCAAGGAAAGTTATCAGGATTCTGAGAATAAATAATATGATTTGAGATTACCCTTATGTGGCCCTTTTCATTTGATTTTCAATAAGGGGGAGAAATAAAATGCACACGCATATGGGGGAGAAAGAATTGATCACACGTATTAACTTCGAAGATGTGTAAAGATGTGTGGGGATATTGAAAACAAATGAAAAGGTTGGATTTGTGTTCCCAAGTTGGTTTGGTTTCATTTTTTTCAATATTTTAGTATATGTTTATAAGATAAACACTTGGAGAAGTTGGAGTAAAGAATTGTTGCTGAGTTTGGAGAAATATTATTAAGTTAGAACTTTACTAGTATTAAAATCACTACACATCATGGAGGCATTCATGATTCCAGCTGAGTATGTTCATAAGATGAATTTTTTGTAAGAATTTAAAGCAACTAAGTGATGAAGTTGCAGCTAATCATTAGAAGGAGAATTGTGAAGGTTATTATAGTTACCAGACTGAGGGTAATGGATTGATTTTATCAGTCATTGATAGTTTATAAAAATATGAAGTTATAAAATTATAAAGTTGAAAACTATATAAATATTTTCAAATTTATGAATTCATTTATTTTTTTTCATATGAATTTTGATCTTTGAAGTTATCTTGATCAAGTGTAGAATTATCAGATGAAGGAAAGATGTTCTAGATAGAAAGAATATGAAGTCTTATGGGATGGAGATATGTATGAAGCCTATAGGATAGAGAGAGATGATGATAAATGAAGTTACAATGGATATACTCTTGAAGATATCATCAGACATATGATAACTGAACTAATAAATGTGAAGTTGTACCAGAAATAAAGAAATGTAATGTCATCAAATAGAGAATTCTGAAGTCATCAGATGGAAATATGTTGAGTTCATCAGATAGGGGTTTCCTAAAAAAGTGTAATTTTATAAATTTATGTCATATATAGGTTTCCTAAAAAATAGGATAAAAAATTTTAAGTTGTACTGAATGGAGTCCATTAGACATAGGAATTCTTATGAAGACATATCAAACAGATCTTCCTTAATTTTTGTACACTGAGAAGCTTTACAAAACATTGTAAAGTAAAACATTATGATGATGTTGAGTTGTTCTTTCAATGATAATAAATCAAATTGATATTTGATGAAATTTGGAAGAAATGTGTCGATATTTGAGGAAACTTGGATGAATAAAGTTGACCCCAAACTTTCATTGTATTTGAAGACTGTCAAAAAAAGTTTAAGTTGAGTGGGAAATTCAAACTGTATCCTGTTCTTCTTTCTTAATTTTTGGAGGAAGTATGCCTATATAAAGTGATGCGGTATTTTTGAGATTGAGTTGTTGTTTGTTTTAAAAAATGGAGTGTAAGTTCTGAATTTTTGGAGATAGATCTCTACATGAGTTTCAAAACAAGATTCTTCTTAGTTGAAGAGGAGGAGTATCAAATGAAAAAGTTCCTGACATAAGTCTTGCAAATAGAGAGGTTCACCAGACAGAGTGAATCAAATAGAGAACAACAGACAAAGGATTACAGAATAGAGGTGCATTGGAAAAAGCACATTGGACTAATGAGAATTATACACATCATACTATATGGATTTTTACTAGATATAAAATTATTGGTAAGGTTTGAGAAGATCTAGGTCTTTCAAGATATGGAGGAAATTTTTAGGCCATAAGTCTTTTCAAAGATCTATTGAATATATTGAAGAAGTTGTAAACAGTAAAATGCGATCCAAATTGGTTTCAGAGGAAGAAAATATGAAGAATAAGATATTTATACACTAGATCAACAAGAATAATTAAGGGCTTATAACTGGGGGTATAACCAATTTCTGAAGTTCATTGTGGCTGGGGGTATAACTAGTCGAGAAAGAACAGGATACAAGAAGTAAATTTGGAGGTATAAAAAACTATGGAAGAAAAGTTGTTTGATGAGGGATAGAACTAGCCTTAACTAAATGAATGATTACTAGGGTGTAAAACTAGTTTTTTTTGTGCCTATGTAATCCTGATATAAGTTAGTAAAGAATCCATGTTGGGAGAGATGACCAACATGGAAAGGAGTAGGTCTTTGTACTGAACCTTGTAAATATTGTGTGTTGATATCTAACTTTATATTTACTATATATAAGGTGTTGGTCGGAGAGAATAACTCAATATGGGGTGATTTGAGTTCCCATTAAAAATTTCTCTAAATAAATTGGTCATTTAATCAAAATAGAATATTTATATAAGATCTATCCTTTTAAAATATTTCTTAAAGAGTGATTAGGTCTCAGTTAAAATATGGTTTATAAATACCTTTACTTTTGAGATCAATTTACTTTGATAGAAACATATATAAACACTAGTTGAGATTAATTATCAAAGAAATTGTTTCATTTGTTTTAATTAAATGTAATCTTGGATAAGATAGAAAAAAATAACAAGTGACACAGTGGAATAAACAAGAGGTTCAATCTTAATGTGAGACCTAATACCCTACACTTGGAAATCACCTGCTTCTAAGAATATTATAAATATAATCAAACAAATACACAACCTGGATTAGGTATATAGTCAATAGAAAAAAGTTGTTCAGGCTAAAAATCCTCTTCCACAGTTATACGTGGGATGAAAGAAAATCACAGGTCACACAGGGACTTCTTCCATAAACACAATGGGAAAAAGATTGATAAAGGAGAGAATAATAATTATTCTCCAAAAATATGTATGAGATGTTGCTTGTTTATTAACAGGAAAACACACTGATCAAAATTAAAATATATAGAACAAATAGAAAAATCTTATTCTGATGTGTTTTGTATGTTCGTAATCCTTAGATCAGTAGAGGTGAAGAGTCTATGATTTGTTTAGGAAAATTGAAGTATAAAATAGGATCACAGAAATGTTCAAGAATGCTTTATATGATCTCTATATATTGTCTCAATCAATCTTGGTAATGGTTCGGTGCTTCAGTGTCATTGATCATCACAAAATGTTAATCAACAAGTTAAATAGAATTCATAGATTAGATCTCACACTTTTCTTAGTCGTCATTAATCATTGTATTTGTAAAGCATCATCATACCGAGAGAGAGAGAGAGAGAGATCTTTCACAAATATATATAAATGATTGTGTAATGAGATCCACATTCCTCGGATCATCTTTTACTAAGTCTTAAATACTTTGTCAAACCATCCAAAAATAGATTTTGTCATTAAACCATTTACATCAAAGATCTCAGACAACAACAGTAACAAGAGTGTTGGCATTGACTCTGCTGACAATAACTCCTTTTGAGGTAGTGGTGACTCTCTTATAGTATAATCTCATCCTAGAAGTAATGGTAACTTGATTCTAGAGGTATCTCATCTTGGTAGTAATAGTGACTTGATTCTGGCGATAGCTCATCCTGGTGGTAACGGTGACTTGGGTCTGGTGGTAGTGCCTCCTGGTGGTAATGGTGACTTGTAGCCAATGGTGTCTTCCCATAAATCTTAACAAAAATATTATAGAAGTAATATTTTCATATAAAATGATATCATACAACATTTGAAACATTAGTAAAAAATGGATTATGGTTTTTATCATTAAAATAAGAGATGTCAAACACACTACATTCAAGGTGGTGTGAACATTCTCCCCTTTTTAGATGATCACAAAAACATGGAATTTTATAAAACATGTACTAAATACGTAATTAAAAATGATTATATATAGAGATTCTTATAAAAAAATTCAAAATTCCTAATTATCTCCCCCTTTGAGATTATCAAAATATGTATAAAGGAAATCTAAAAATATGAATGGAAAATAACTGAAAGGAATTTCATTAACTTAGTTCCAAAAATAGGTATGATAAAAGAAGAAATAAATTACATAATCCTTATCAAAGAAATATCACCAAAAACAAATTCACTCTTTAAAGGTTGGTAGCTAATCAGTTTCTTATTTTCCTTTGGTTGTTGTTATGTCTTTGTCTTCATCTTGAGAAGAGACTGTAAAATTATAAGTTGGGGAAAAGGTTGTAACAGATGGTAGAGTGGTAGCATGAGGAAGTGGTTCTATGAAAATAACTGGTCTAATTTTTTTGATAGCTTCAAATAGTGACAAACTCATAGGCTGTAGAGGTGAAGGACTAAGACTAGTTGACTGAGATATTAGAGTAGGTCTGTACTGAACTGACCTACGGCTACGGTTAAATTTTGGTGAAATATGGATTACTTCTCTGGAAATAACAATTATATGATGGAAATGAAGGTAAGGTTTTATAAGATTTATAAAGTCCATAATTATGGATCCTTCCCTTTCCATGGTATTAAATAACATGTTCTTTTCATCCATAAATCTATAAAGAGATGGTGTGGGAACCGTTAACTAACTCACATGTTCTTTAAAGCCTCTTAACATTGGTGATATTTTCAAGTTCTTATAGAGATATTTTAAATGATCATACATTTCATTTTTGGTTTATATTCATGATAGATAATATTTTATGGCCTTTTTTATTACTTCCTTATCTTGACTAAGATCGCCATCATACTCTTTTAAAAATTGAAGTATATGTTCTCCGTGAAGGTGAATCTGCCTTATCTATTATTCATGAGTACTGACATCACCCAAGAAATTTATGATTTCTTTGTTGAAAATTTGTTACAATAGATCCCTATCAAGTTGTACTAGAGCTGGAGGAGGTGTAGATGAAGAAGAGATAGTATAAGCCAAATTATCCAATTTCTGAGAAGTGGTACTCATGAATTCTAAAAAAGAGGCTTACAAAACCTCCACTGAAAATTTAAAACATGTTAACTCAGATGTAAATATTCTATTTTAAATTTCCATTTGTTGAATATGAAAAAAAAACTTTGGGTTGAATATACGATATCACCAACTCAGCTAAATATCTAACACTGTCTTTATTAAGGAGAGAAAACGGAGATGGTTAGTTGTTCAATACTTGTGGAAAGTCTGAGACCAAATTCTTCCTCAAGGTCTCCATATCTGAAATAACAGTCTTATAAAAAGAATACAAGTCATATTTGGTAAAAATATTATGATACAACACTGATGGAGCAATAGTAATATGTTCTTTCTCATGAGATATTGCATCCTCGGCTGGTCTATCTATGTCCATGGGAACAAAAGGTTATAACTCACCAACTTCATCAATCTGATTCACTAAGAATCCTTCTCTTATGATTTCTGAGTCATCATTTGAATCACTATAATTTGTCCCAAGTCTGAAAAAACAAGGATATTTCTCCAATTATTGAAAGCATATAACTGAAGATTTGACATAAGGAAGAATTGGTGTGTCGCTGGGTTTCTAAGAACTCTGGATAGCTTCAGTTATTGAGGGCACATGTGCTATCTATGGTAGTTGTAAATTGGTTGTCTATAGAATTTTATCCTCTAGAACTAGCTGATTTTCTAGAATAGTAGGTAACTCCCCCTCAGTTGTAGTTGGTAGAACTTCTATTCGATTATTTTTCAAAGTCTCCATTGATTCCAACTGAGCTAGTTTAACTAACTACTCATCAACATTAGGAGTTTTCTCCCCCTCACTTACGGCTTCCTTATCCTTTGAAAGAACTAATTCATGAGTAGTATCAATATAATCAACACCATTATTTTAAATTTCATCATGATCATAATCACCTTCTTTGTATTGATCAACTCTATGATTAGGACCACTTCCATCATTTCCATTAACAGGGTTCTCATTAATAGCTTCATCAGCTTTGTCCTTAGTAACCCCACTCGAATATTCATCTGGTTTCTCAAGATCCATAATCTCTTTATCTAACTTTTTAGAAAAAATATCATTTTTTTCATCATCACTTTATTCACTTGAAGTCTCATAGTTGGTCGATTTAAACTGATCTTCTCAAGAAACTTCTATATCTTCTTCATTATCATGTTCAGGTAAAAGTGTTTCTCCAGAAGGAAGAGATCTTGTAGAACTAACATGCTTAGTGGATACTCTAGGTTGAGATTTTATAATCTCTAGATCACTTCCTTCTTCAAGTGACACATATTTTTCTTCTTCATCTCTTGCATTAATATCTATAACTAAATATTTTGGTATCTCATCTGGTTCAAGACCAGGATCTACCATATCCTTTGGTCGATTTGGGTGATCAACTGGATTCTAATCATCATATAGTTTATTATTGTCCTTGACCCAACATATATTCCAAGGATTCCAACTTACTTTCACTCTTTTGTAGATATAGTTGGATAGACAAAAACCACCCATTTTATCCTCAACTTCTTCTCCGGGATTAACAAAACCCTTGGAATCTAAAATGGCAGAGATCATTTTGGGATAGATTAGAGAGTTCGATCTAGAGGTCTTCTTGAACATCTAATGCATATGGACTATCAAAATTCTAAAAAGATTTATTCTTTTCCCTTTCTTCATAAAATACATGAAATAGAAATCTTGAAACTTTAATGTGCTGAATTCCCCTTTTCTTGGACATAAAACATGCAATAAAAACTTAAATAGAAGTTTTCACTCACCATAAAGATTTATGTTTTTTGTTCTTCTCTTGGTTCCATCCCTATTCAATTATAGGAAAGCCTATTCAAGCTTATCATCAGGTATAATACCTTGAAAATATTCATAAAATCTTTTGTGGGGAATCTTTAAACATTTTTCCTATTCTTTTGAAGAGAAATAATATATTCTATATCTATTTTTCTTTGAATTATATTGACTTTATCCCCAAAAATAAATTGTGCATTCTGATAAAATTCATAAACTATACAAATATAAAACACTATATGATTTGAGTAAAACTAGTCCATCCATCTTTTCTTTTATATTACCTTTAACCCTATCATATTTCTAGTTAGAAGCCACTATGCTTCAATATATTTTTCAGATTTGACTACACGGTCCTTCAAATGCAGGTTTACAAAAACTGCTATCAAACTGCTCATGGATACTCATAGTCTCTTGGAAGGCCTCACCTATTCTATATTTTAATCATTAATTATTTTCATATGGGCCATTTGAATCATTTGAAGGTTTCAGGAGCAAGGAAGAGGGAATATTGGTTCATGAGGAAGGCAGGGTATCATGATTTCAAGGGTTTAGAGAAGTGAATAGTTTTTTATTAATCCAAATATTTGTATCATTTAGGGGTTCTAAAATACTAATAATAAAATTAAGATAATAAAAATTTAATCGGTATAGTAAAATCGTAATGGAAATAAAAATAATGGTAACATAAAAAAGGAATGGTGACTCATAAATAGTGGCTCGTCAATAGTGAATCATCAATGGTGAATCATAAATGGTGACTCATCAACGGTGAATTGTCAATAGTGACTCATCAATGGTGACTCATCAATAGTGACTCGCCAACGGTGACTCCTCAATGGGGACTCATCAACAGTGACTCCTCAATGGTGACTCCTCAATGGTGACTCATCAATAGTGACTCATCAACAATGACTCAATCAACCAAAGTTTATCATTCCTAATTCATATTTTATGTAGTTTAATCTTTCACAATTCAAAGGATTCATGAATATATTATCTAGATAATGTCAAGTTCTAATAAATTATAAATTTATATAACCCTTTTGATAATGATCTCTCAAAAAGTGATGTCTTACATCAATATGTTTTGTACTAGAGTGAGATACTGGATTTTTGGAAAATTTTATTGCACTTGTGTTATCACAATTAACAGTTACATGTTTAAATTGGTATCCAAATTATAGTAAAGTATGTTTCATCCACAAGATTTTTTTATAGAAACTACCTATAGTTATGCACTCAACTTCATTAGTAGATAGTATAATAGAATTTTTCTTCTTACTACACCATGATACTAGAGATTTTCCTAAAATATGGCATGTTCTTGATGTGATTTTTCTATCTAACTTGAAACCAAAAAAACATCATCTAAATAACTAAATAAATCAAAATCATGTCCTATTAGGTAGAACAATCCTAAATTTTTTGTATAATTTAGGTATTTAAAAATTCTTTTGACAGCTAATAAATGTGACTCTTGTATTTTCTTGAAAGTGAGAACACATACATGCACTAAACATAATATTAGGCCTACTAGAAGTTAATTAGAGAATACTACCAATCATACCTCTGTAACTAGATTGATTTACTGATTTCCCGGTTTCATCAAGATCCAGTTTATAGGTTTTACTCATGGGAGTATCATTGCTTTTGGTACTCTACAGGAAAAAAGGTTTTAAAATATATTTAGTGTATTTAATTTTATTTAAGATGATTCCTTCTTTATTTTGAAAAATATGAAATCCAGGAATGAATTTTAGTTCACCCATTAAACTCATTTCAAATTCACTTTTCATTAATTTTGAAAAATTAGAATATAAGGAATCTTTAGTAGGTCAAAAAAAATATCATCCACATAAATTTGAACTATCAAAACATCTTTTTAAATTGTTTTTATAAAGAGTGTTGGATCATATATTACTTTTGAAAAAACTTTTTGAAATAAGGAAAGTGTTAAGCCTATCATACCAAACTCTCGGAGCCTGTTTTAAACCATACAAAGATTTTTTTAATTTAAAAACATGATTTTGAAGATGAGGGTTATGAAATCCTAGGGGTTTTTAAAAAAAACATCCTCAATTATAAATCCATTTAAGAATGAACTTTTAACATTCATTTGGTATATTTTGAAGTCCAAATGTGCTGCATAGGAAATAATTATCCTTATGGATTCAAGTCTTTCTATAGGTGAAAAAGTTTCTTCATAATTAATACCTTCTTCTTTATTATAACCTTGTGAAACTAATCTATCTTTATTTCTTAATATAGTTCCAAATTCATCGGCCTTGTTTATAAACACCCACTTAATTACAACAGTCAAGGTATCTTTAGGTTGGTTAACAAGTTACCAAACATTGTTTATTTTAAACTGATTAAGTTATTATTGCATAGATATTACCTAGAATTAATCATTGATGGAATCATTGATGTTCTTATGTTCAATTTGTGACAAGAAGGCTTGATATTCAATTTGATTTCTCATGGAAGCTCTGGTATGTGTACCACTATCTAATTTTACTATTACTTCATCTAAAGGGTTATGTCTATGATTCCTAATGGGTCTTTGAAAAGAGGGGCTGGTAGGTTCAAGGTTTTCTTCCTGTTCAAGTTTTGGTAGTTTACTGGCAGTAGTGTCTACTTGTTTAAAAGAACTTTCAAAAGGTTTAGAATTGATATTAAAAGATAAAAGATCATCCCTAAGGTCTTTTAAGTTAGTATTAGCTTTATTGGGATCGGTTTCATCAAAATTGATATGAATGGATTCTTCTATTGTTTTGGTCTTCTTGTTAAACACTCAAAAGGATTTGCTGGAATGTGAGACCCAAGGAAAATTCCTTCATCTCTCTTGGAAGAAAATTTGTCCAAATTTTCTTTTGTATTAAGAATAAACACTTTGCAACCAAAAACTCTAAAGTAATTAACCTTTGGTTTTCTATTATTACATAACTCATAAGGTGTTTTATTTAAGATGGGTATAATCAAAACTCTGTTAATAATATAATAGGATTTATTAACATCTTCAGCCCAAAAGTAGATAGGTAGGTCATACTCATTTAGCATGGTTCGGGCTATCTCTTGAAGATTCTTATTTCTTCTTTCTACCACACCATTTTTTTGTGGTGTCCTAGGAGTAGAAAAGTTGTGATTATAGCCATTTTTATAAGGGAAAGACACAAAGTCTTGATTTTAAAATTCTCGACCATGATAACTACTTAAGGTCTTAATCCTAAGTCCACTAAGTTTTTCTATAGATTTGGAATACTTAATAAAGTAAGAACAAGCTTCAATTTTGTGAGCTAGAAAGAATACCCAAGTGTATATAGAGAATTCATTTACAAGGACATAGACATAGTGTTTTCCATTTAGACTGGAGACTCTAGAAGGTCTAAAGAGGTCCATATGAATTAACTCTAGAGGTTGAGTGGTTGAGACTTCTTTCTTGGATTTAAAAGAAATCTTATAAAGTTTCCCTTTTTGGTAGGGATTACAAACTCTATCATTTGAGAATTCAAGTTTTGGTAGGTCTCTAACTAACCCTTTTCTAGTTAGCTTTTTAAGTGAGTGAATATTTCAATGGACTATTCTCCTATGTAAAAGACAAGAATCTTTATGAAAGGAAATTAAGAAATAAATATTTTTAGAAGATAAATAATTTAAATCAATAGAATAAATATTATCATTTATTAAAGAAGTAAAAATTAAATAATCTTTATCATTAAAAACATTACCGGAATTATTTTCAAATTTCAAATAAAAACCATCATCACATAGTTGGAATATTCTAAGTAGAGTATATTTTAAACTATATACGTATAAAAATTTGGAAATTAATACAAAATTAGAATTACCAATTTAGACAAGGATGACGATTTTCCCGTTTTCATTGTCACCAAATGTGACATGTCCACCATCAACTTTAATAAAATTCTTGACGTTTTAATACTCACCAGTCATGTGTCTAGAAAATATGCTATCAAGATACTATAGGCTTTTACTGGAGGTTTTCAAACAGATTTCCTACAACACAAAGTTTATGCCAAAAATGATTTTGGTACCCAAATTCTCTTGGGTCTAGATATGTTAGTAAAAGGATATTTTGGAATCCATATTTTTCTAATAGGTTTCTTATAAATAAATTAAATATTTCTAGATGTAAAAACCTTATTAGGTCCATTTGAGTAGGTGTTTGTTATATATGAACTTTCAGCACTATAACTTGATGTAATTATGGTTTTTTTAATTTTTCTTTATCCTGGTTAGTAACCTATTCTAGTTGCATACTTGGGAGAAACTTGTTTTCCCAATATTTGAGTTAATTCTTTCTTTCCATTGGTAAAAACAATTATGTCTTTTTTAACTGTTCATTTGAAAATTTTAATTCATTGTTTTTTTTAAACAGTTGAACATTTTTCTCTCTTTCAATAGTAAGATTATTTTTAACATTTAATTCTAAATATATTTTTTCTGAGAGACTTATATTTATATTTCAATTCGTGAAAAGTGTCTTCCATTATTTTATAGTAATCATACAGATCATTTTTATTCATTTTTTCCACATTGTCATTACTTTCTTCATTTTTATAAATTTATGAAGCCTTAGTAGGAAATACAGAATGATCATTTTGTACCTCTGATGTTCTTTCTATAAAGCAGATATTGGATCTATTATAATTACCTTCTTGATTACTGTCTGAGTCACTTGAACTATCTTCGAAGGCACTTCATGTTGCTTTCATGGCCTTTTTGTATCTCTTGTCCTTATCCTCATACTTTTTTTATATTTTAATTTTGGATAGTTAGCTGTAATATGGAATTTCCTCTTACATTCATAACAGTTAACTTCATTTTGAGTATCATCCTTTTTTCAATCCTTTTTTCACTCCTTTTTTCACTTTCCTTTGTTATCATAATCTCCTCTGAAATTTTATTTTTTGAAGAAATTATTTTTGTTGTGTAATTTCTTGAATTATCTAGCCATGTGTACCATTTCTTCATCACTGTCATTATGATATCCTTCTTCACTATAATCCTTGAATTTTACTTTTTCTTTTTTTTTTTTGGAGGTAGTAGATTTGATGGCTATTGATTTTTTTGTTCATATTCATAAATCTCTTTTTTGACTTTAATCACTTCTTCATACATCATTATATTTCCTATAAATTCCTTGATAGGTAGTTTACTTACATCACATGACTCTCTAATACATCCAAGGAGATTCTAACATAAGGTTAGGTTGAGAGATATCTTTGAGTGGATCAAAACTTTAAAAAATTTCAGAGGTTGAGCTTAGAAGAAGAATTTGTAAAAAAGGGATTGCTGATTTTCCCCCTCCCCCTCTCAATGTCCTCACATTGGTCGAGTAATTACAATATATACCCATATATTGTCATCATATTTGATATAAATTTTCATTATGGAAAAACTTATTCAGAACATATAGATACCAAGAATTAAATAAATTTTAAGTATTATAACGCTCATTTTTTATTACAAGAAGTTCCATATCATAAATTATTCTTTTTTTGAAATGGATTCATTAAGGGAGATAACAATGTAAACTTTTAAAATGGAGATCACCATCTTGAGTTAGTGCACTTCATCAAAGGTCTCCAAGGTTATTGGAAGTCATTGGAGGTCACCTTGATGAAAAAATATTTATAAAAAAATTGGATGTTTTCAAGTCTACATCTCATATAGTGTATTTTGAGTTGTCATACATTGAAATTGGTTAATTTTGAATGTTGTTGTTTCCAGATCATAATCTAAAATTAATATAAGAAGCTCAATCTTAAATCTCCATTAGTTGAACCATGTTTAACAATGTTTTTTTATTTTAATATAACATTATATTATGGTTTTTCCAAATGAGTCAGTTATGATATAATATCACACCCCCTTAAAAAGTTAGCAAACTCTTCACTTAAGTATTAACTCACTCAATTTGATTAAAAAAATTTAATAACATTTCCAGGATTATTTTTTTACATAGTTATTGGATATTTTTTAACATTTAAATGATTTAATATTTTTGTTTCATTATAACTACATATTTATATATACTAAAATCATTAATTAAGGTAAAAAAGTACCATAAACCACCACTTTATTGTGTACTTGTTGATCTATGCACATATGTATGTTTTAGGGATAATAACTTTCTATATCTATTATACTTTTATAAAATAAATTTTATATGTTTTCAAAATTAAAAATATTCAAACATATCAAATGATTTATGAAAAAATATTTATGAAAATTTATATTTATGGGATCATTAGACATGTTTTTAATTTTTATATTCTAGTTGGTGATGATAAAAGTAATATTTAATTGTTAAATTTGACCATCTTATTTCATAAATTATAGGCATATTTTAAATTCTAGTATATATAAAACTTTAAAATTAGTTATACCACCATGTAAAATTTCATTTATGTGAATCAACACTTTTTTATTAATCCTTAAAAAACTTTCTTATTCCAAAAAAGAAACACAAATCAAATTCCTTATGGTAGGAACTTAGAATAAATTTTATAATCCAAGAATCAATCCACTAGGAAAAGTTATATAGTAAGTTCATGTGGTTAAGAACAACCCTAACTCCCTTTCTCACATGAATATGATCTTTTACTTTAATTAATTTCATTTTTTTTCTCAAATAGTGCACATCAACAAAAATTTATGGTATGCATCTGACATCCAACATCCATGAAATATAATAAAAATGATTAATATACTAAACATATACATCTAAATACCCATGTTTTTTGGTTTCTTATTGATTAATTTGATTGTATTTAATGTCTTTATGTTTTCATATTGATTTTGATTTTATAATACATGGATTTATATATAAGACAGATTATTCCAAATTGAAACAACCATTAATAATAGGAAATGCTAATGAGGGTTTTATAAAATTCATAGAAAGAAAAAAAATCTTATATTGTTATGAAAACAGTCAATGTAATGAAAAACCAAAAATTATTAAAATAAGAAGAACCATAATTCATGAAAACCAGGGTCCAAACATCGATCAGAAGAAGAAAAACCAAAAATCATTTGAGCAATGTGTGGGTTCCGGGTGCAGTGGAAGTGCAGGAAGGGCAGTGCCCTACTTTGATTTTTGTCATGATTTATGATCAATATGAGATCTACAATGGTTACTTCATGATCTACAGAATGGATCAACGAGATCAGACAAGGGTAATCACACTAAAACGAGAGAGAGTATATTAACACATATTGTTTATAATTAATTTAATTAGATAAATATTTGCCTCTAAGTAATTATTTATTCATTTATATGTTTAAAGATATTTCTACAGTGCACCATCTTTTCATTGTAGAAAGAAAGAATAGATTTCCTCTAGCATTGATCAACATGGGTTCTAAAAATCTCTAGACATCACCGAAGGAGCCTCTGAGTGCAAGCATGGAATATCCTTGTGCTTTCCTCGTCCGCCTTTGATTGTCTTCAGAACTACTTCCAAATAATTCTCCTTGATCCGGTGAAGAAGGATTTATATATGTTCTTGACAGAGTTCTTGGATAATATATCTCTATAGGTTTGAGAGGTTTTTCTCCAAATACCTTGTGGGCAACTATATTAGCTTATTGTAAAAATAACATAACTTGGTATTTATATTTCTAGGATCAGAATAAAATAATTGCACAAGTGCCCTTTATTATTTTATTTAGTCCTAGAAAAACACCATTTCAAATAATAATATTATTATTATTTATCTACATGTGCTTAACATGTGGATTATAATTAAATATTATTTAATCAAATAATATTCAATATTATTATTTTTCACTGGACTGTTTAACTCAATCCTCCATTCCTCCATAATATTTATTGGGGCTTGAATAATGACTAATTAATTATTAAATAAATATCATTGTATTATTTTCCAATAAATAAATAAATATTTATTAAATATTCCACTCAAAATATATTCTCTCGAATAAATAGTAACGGAATAAATGTGATCAGACATACATGAATAATTATTAAACCATGTTTAGGAATAATATTCATTCAACTTGTTAAATAATAAATAATAATATATTATTTAACTAATATTCTGGATACACTTAGTGTGTGGCCCTCTAGGACTCTTTCTCAGTGGCATTAGGAGAAGCAGTATAAAGTCAAAGGTTAGCGTCTAGTAACATGCCAAGGCACCCATAGAGAAAGAAGTTCATATCGCAATGATATGTCACCTCATATGAATTCTTACCATATAATATTATTTCTTTATCACAATATCTCTAATTGAATAGGTTTTATGTCAGTGCTATCAACCTATGTTCTTGATATCTCTTTCTTTGACTTTAAAGAAATAAAACTTTCTTATAGAACACTATGTCCATGTATTTATTTAGGATATACCATTTACATCAAAGGGACTGGTATATTAACTTTTGTTAATGAACATAAGGGATAAATCCTTTCTCACATTATTCATTAATGCAATATTACTCATGACGCACCCAACATATCCTACCTCACCATGAATATTTGTCCTCATGGTTTTCATCAATACATCAAACTACATGACTCATAATATTCTTTAATAGTAATCTTAAATTATGAGTACCAATACACATGTCCGCAAATAGGAATATCCAATAACAAATATAAATTTGGATTTCCTACTGGCAGGTCTCATTCTCATAATATCCTACTAGATATTACCAAGGTCATACCCCATGAGGAGGTGCCACAAAGTCCTATGAGTCTCCACCCCTAATAGCCATTATCATTTTTATCCTTCAAATGATATCATCCATCCATAGAACATATATTCAAAAATAATGTCATAGGACTTTCGGGTTCTCATCATGGTAGGGAACTGCTGTGACATTTTAGTGCGATAGCTACTCTTAGGAAATTATCACATACTATTTCATAGAGAAGAACAATTGTGATTTGATAAGTAGTTCATTAATATTAAAAACAATGAATATATGTTTATCATAAAGTACATAGAAGTTGGTTCTAGGGAACCAACTCCAACAGACTCCCACTTTCACTAGAGCCAACATGTAATAACCTTCAGTCCACTAGATCTCACATGATACTCATGCTTCTGGTGAGATAGGCCTTTAGTAAAGGAGTCTACCACATTCACTTTTTTGGGTACTCTGCTCACTGCAACTTCACCCCTTTGATAAAAATCCCTTAGGAGGTAACACTTCTAAAGTATGTTCTTTTTTCATTGGTGTAACCTTGGCTATTTTGCAAGATCCACCACTGTAGTATTATCACAATATAATGTGATAGGGTCTTTACTACTAGGTACCACATCAAACTCCTAGATAAATTTCTAAATCCAAACGGATTCTTTGGATACATTAGAAGCTGATATATACTCATTCTCTGCTTTAGAATTAGTGAAAACTGGCTACTTTGAACTCTTCCAGCTCACAGCTCCTCCTTTGAGATAGAAAATACATCCTGATTGTGAATTAGGATCATTCTGATATATCTGAAAACTAGAATTAGAATAACCTTTGATGAACATCTCCTCGTCTCCTCCATACACTAGTTACATATCTTTAGTTATTCTCATATACTTAAGGATAACTTTAACAACAGTACAATTTTATTCTCCTGGATTTAATTCATATCTTCCTATCATGATCGATGGATAGGAAACATCAAGTATAGTACATAATTTTTCATACATGATTAATCCTATTGCTGAAGCGTATGAGATCTTACTCATTCTTTCTTTCTCTTATTGTGCCTGGGGACACATTTTCTTATAAAGATGTAAACCATGTGGCACTGGAACCAATCCCCTCTTGGATTGTTCCACAATAAATATCTTTATTATTTGGTCAATATATGTACCTTGACTTATTATAATCATCCTCTTGGATCTATCATGAATGATCTTGATCCCTAGAATGTAGGTTACTTCACTTAAGTCCTTCTTATAGAAGAACTTGTTCAGCCAGTCCTTAACTGACTGTAAGACTGGTATGTCATTTCCATTATGTAATATTTCATCAATATATACTACTAGTATAATGACTAAATTTCAACTAAACCTAATATAAACACACGGCTCACACTTATTCTTAATGAAACTAAATTATTTTATGGATTCATTGAATTGATTGTTCTATGACCTAGAATCTTGCTTTAATCCAGAAATGGATCTTTATAACTTGAAAATATTTTTATCATCACCTGAAGTCACAAACCCTTCTAGTTATGTCATATATACATCTTCTTAAATGTTACCATTAAGTAATGCAGTTTTGAAATTCATCTGCCAAATCTCATAGTCATAGTAAGCTGCTATGGAAAATATGATTCTAAGGGATTTAGATATGGTAACTGGAAAAAATGTTTCATCATAGTCAATTCCTAAACTTTGTTTAAACCATTTATCCACTAGCCTTTCTTTGTAGTTACTTACTTCACCTTATATGTCCAATTTCCTATTGAATATCCATTTACACCCAATGGGATTTACATCAACTAGCGTATCAACCATAACCCAAACTTGGTTCTAATACATGGAATCCATTTTAGAATTCATGGATTCTTTCCATCTTGAAGCTTCTAATATCTCCACTACCTCCTTGTAGGATAGAGGTTCATCATTTTCAACCAATAATTAGTCACCATAATTGGTGACTATAAAATCATATCTCTCTAGTTCTATTACCTCTCTTACACTCCTATGTACTACTTGTGTTTCAGGAACTACTTCTTCCACAGGGACCTGTGGAATCTGTTCCTACACCAACTCCTATGTATCTTGATCATCAACTTTATTGAAGTCAATATTTCTACCACTATCCTTTTTGAGGATGTTCTCCCTCTCAAAAAATATAGCTTGTATGGTGACAGGAACTTTCTTATTCAAGGGGATGTATAGATAGTATCTCTTTGTCTCCTTAGGATATACTATAAAGATACACCTCAAGATTTGAGGAGCTAGTTTGTTTCCTGAGAAGGCCTTAAAAAATTCTTCACAACCCCATACACATTTATACGATAAAATGGGTTTATTTACACTCCATAACTCAAAGGGAATTCCATTAGTCGCTTTAGTTGGTACTCGGTTTAATGTGCATGGAAGAGTTTTTAATGCATATCCCTAAAAGGATAATAGAAGATCTACATGACTCATCATCGACCTTACCATATCTAACAAGGTATGGTTCCTCCTTTCACTAACACCATTCCACTATATTTTATAGGGTGGAGTGAGTTTAGATAGAATCCCAAACTCCCATAGAAATTCGATGAACTATTGGTTAATATATTCACCACCTCGATCCGATCAAAACTTCTTTATATTCTTACCAAGCTGATTCTCTACTTAGTTATTTAATTCCTTGAATTTCTAAAAGGACTCGGACTTATACCTCATCAATTAAATATATCCATATCTACTCAAGTCATCATTAAAAGTTATGACGTAAGAATATCCACCTATAGCTTCTACTGGGAATGGTCTACACACATCAGTTTGTACCAATCATAGAATCTCTATATCCCTTTCACACTATCCAACAAATGGTGGTTTGTTCATTTTCTATTATAAATAATAATGACATCTATCAAGTGGTTTTATCTCAGAAGAGTCTAAATAACCATCTTGACAGATCTTTGTCAAACGCTTCTCGTTTACATGACCAAGATGGTGATGTCATAACTGGGTGTTATATGAGTCGTGTGAACATGATTCATTATCAATTTCCAATACTTTAATTTTTTAATTTAATATATAGATACCATTATTTAGATGTGTCATACCATAACATATGTTGTCCTTATAAACAAAACAACTTTTATTTATAAATTTGAAAATAAATCCATATATATCTAAACATGATATGGAAATTATGTTATTGGTAACTGTAGGTACATAATAACAATCCTTTAAAACCAAAATCATTCTTGTTGTAAATGAGAGGTGGTAGTCACAAATGGCCAGAGCACCAGCCTCACACCATTGGCAGCTCACAGATCCACCTCTCCTCTATAAATTTTCTAAAATCTACTTGGTTCCTGCATTTGGATACAGATATGAGCACCAAAATCTATATCTAATACACAATATGTAGAAATGTAAATATTGCACTCAATAATGAATGAACCTTTAGATTCCCCTTGATTTTTTGTGTAGTTCCTCTTCTAGTGGTCTAGATTTCCACATGAAAAAAACATAATGCCTCCTTTTCCTTACCGAGCCTTTGGATCTTCATCTTCTTGGAAGGATAGTGATCGGGAGATTTAGACTATGTATAAGTCTTGGGAACCTTTGTCTTGTTATTCCTTTTCTTATTCATCATAAGTATTGTAGGTTTATCACACCACATGTCCTTATCCACTTGGTGAATCAAGGTCAGAAGTTCCAACAGACTCTTCTCATTATTTCTCATGTTGTAATTGACAATAAAACTAGAGAACATCTTGGGTAGTGATGAAATTATGAGATATGTACGCAACTCATATTGTAATTTAATCCCTAATATTTCCAATCATTCAATGTTTCCAATAATCTTGACTACATGAGGCTCATCTAGTGCATAATCTCCATGCTTTGTGGTGAAAAAGCATTGGAGATATCATACCTCTCTTATCTCTCTTTCTCTTAATAGAGATCCTGAAGGTGAGACATCATTCTATATGCATCCATGTTTTCATGTTGTTCAAAATATCATTGTAAATGGATGATATAATGAAGAACTTAAAATCTATAGCATCATTCATATGTTTCTCATAAATAGATAGTTTTTCATCACTTGCCTCATTACCAGGCGCAACTGGAATAGGTTCTTCCAGCACATACAGTTTCCTTTCATGGTGAAGGATGACACGTAAACATTTTTTCATTCTTGGAAATTATTTCTAGTAAGAAAGTTTTCCTTATTAATTATGTATCATATTTATATGTTTGATTTCATTTTTAATGATGTTTCTACAAATAATATAAGCAGATATTTACAACTTTATCTGATAAAATTTAGACAAATAAATAAATATTATATTTATTATTCTCCCACTATTTTATTGAATCCCAATATCCCTAACCGTTGGCTTAAAAATATCATATTGCTTGGATATTTCAGTGGCAATGATCCATATTTTCCTTATCATTACCCCAAATTTGGTTGGTCAAGAAACTTGAAAGGTTTTAAGTAGGAATTCCAAATTCCAACTGCATTAACTCGTAGTTACTTGATCCGTTGAGTGGAATCCCTAATCCTAAAATCCTTAATTTGGATTTCCTCAACCTTTGCCTCTCAGTTATACCAAGTTCTGCTTTGGTATTAAACCCTTGATGTCAACTAAGCCAATTCAACCCAAAACCTCAAATTAGAATTCCCTAATAATTGAAAGCGCCCCAACTTTGGCTGGTCTAGCAATTTGAACTATGGTTCAATTCTAACCGAAGTAATGGAAGGCTATACTGACTTAATATTTTATTGATGGATTTTATCATTTATGCATAAATTACCAATTATTATCTTTATAAAATGATTTTTAATATTAAGTGGGATTACTTAAGTGATTAACCATTCCTTAGATAATATTTATGCATAAGATAGTTTATTTTAGATCTATCTTGCATGATTGTTAATTTATTAATTGTGTTATCATGAAAAGACATCCATAATGAAATAACCATGAAACTTATAGAAATAAAATAAAGGGTATGATCATGAGATTATATAAATGGTTAATTTATTTAGCAGTTGATAAACTAACCATCGATTAATTATTATCTTTAATTAACCAATACTTTTATCTTAATTATTTTATGAATTTCCTTGATATTATCATCCATTATAATTTTAAAAAAATTAAATGAATTCATTTAAAATTAACCTTGTACATTAATGTACCTTTGAGGTAACATGGTGAATACTCTTCTGAATCTACCAAACATATATCATACTCGTATACTATTTTACTCTTGTGACATATGGCTTACATGACTTATCATGTACTTTCACAATGTGTACTTCACAGATGATTACACGAATTGCATGATTTTTTGGCCACGTGTTATGCTTCAATGCACATAGAGTATCAACATGTAATATGAATTATATATGATATGTATATCTGAACATTATGAAGATATTAATTAAACATTTAAATATTTAAATTTTAAATCTGCATTATATGGTAAAATTACACGGTGTGTAGATCTGATCTACACGGCATGTACACGCTTCATCCTCTATCAGAGGTACACGCCTAGGGAATCTACATGTTAAACATACCTCAAAAATTTTGAGTACACAAAGTTTCCAATGGTCCACATGTCGTGTTAACTTTGTGTTACATGGTCATAGGATGGGTAGGTTGTGTATGGAGTAGACAGCCCATTCTTAACCTAAGGGGACTTCACGCTGTGTCCAATGGGCCACACGAAATGTAGTATGGTTGACCATGCACCAGTTAATCCCAGTCAACAAGCGGTGCATTAATGGTGTAATTAATTCCATAATCAATTCATAATATTGAATTAATCTCTAAATCAAATCGGATGTGTTGAATGTGACTGCACAGCGTGTAACTCCGATTACACATCATGTAGTCTGGTGTTGTCCAACCAGAAACCTTATCACCTCTAAATGAGTTCTTCAATTTTATTTTAATCATAAAATTAATCTTTTCCATTAGATCTATGTGAAATGATTGAGGAATAATTAAATATCACAATTCAGATTAAAAGAATGATTAAACTTGAATTGAAAAACTAAATTACAAATGCGTAAATCACTAATGTTTTTTAAAAAATTATAAACAATTATGTGTCTGCTCTGATACCACTGTAAGTTCCCAGTGCAGCGAAAGTGAGGGAAGGGTGGTGCACAACTTTTTCTTTTGTCATGATTGATGATTAATCCGAGATCTATGATGGTAAACACTGTGATCTACGGAATGTATCAACGAGATCAGACAAGGGTAATCACACTGGAACCAGAGAGAGAAGAGATCAACACATATTGTTCATAATTAATTTAATTAGATAAATAATTACCTCTAAGGAATTCTTTCTTAATTGATGCGTTTGGCGATAGATCTGTAGTGCACCATTGTTGCATTGTAGAAACCAAGAATATATTTCCTATAGTGGTGATCCACATGTGTTTCATGAATCTTCGAACATTGTTGAAGGAGTCTCTAGGTGTTAGCACAGAATATCCTTACGCTTGCATCATCCACCTTTGATCGCCTCGAGAACCGCTTCCAAAGTGTTCTCCTTTATCTAGTGAAGGAGGATTGATCTCCATTCTTGAGAGCATTCTTGGAGAACAGAGCTCTCCAGGCTTGAGAGGTTTTTCACCAGATCTATTGTGCACAACTGAATTGTCTTATTGAGAAAATAACATAACTCAGTATTTATATTGTTAGGGTTAGAATAAAATAATTGCAGAAGTGACCTTGCTTATTTTATTTAATCCTAGCAAAACCCCATGTCAAATAATAATATTATTATTATTTCTTGACATGCGCTTAACTTGCAAGTTATAATTAAATATTATTTAATGAAATAATATTCAATATTATTATTTATCACTGGACCATTTAACTCGGTCTGTTATTCCTCCACAATATTTATTAGGCCTTGAATAATGACTATTTATTTATTAAATAAATATCACTACATTATTCTTCAATAAATAAATAAATATTATATTTACTAAATATAAAATAAATATTTATTAAATATTTTGCTCATAATATATTCTTTCGAATGACTAGTGACGGGATAAATGTGATCAGGTATACATGAATAATTATTAAACCGCAATCGGGAATAATATTCATTCAACTTGTTAAATAATAAATAATAATATATTATTTAACTGGGATTATGGATACACTTAGTGTGTGACCCTCTAGGCATCTTTTTTAGTGGTATTAGGCAAAGTAGCCTAAAGTCCAAGGTTAGCGTCTAGTAACATGTCAAGACACCCATAGAGAAAGAAGTTAATGTCGCAACGACATGTCACCTCATACGAACACTTAGCATGTAATATAATCTCTTTATCACAATATCTCTAATCGAGAAGGTTTCATGCTAGTGTCATCAATCTATGTGCTCAATATCTCTTTCTTTGACTTTACAGAAATATAACTTGCCTATAGAACACTATGGTCATGGATTTATTTAGGCTATATCATTTCTATCAAAGGACCTGAGATATTAACTTCCATTAATGAATAGAATAGATAAATATTTTCTTGCATTATTCAGTAATTCAATATTACTCATGACGCACCCAACGTATCCTACCTCACCACGAACATCTGTCATCACAGTTTTCGTCAATACCTCAAAGTATGCAACTCATAATATTCATTAATGATAATATGAAAGTCTAAGAATCAATACACACGTTTGCAGATAGGAATATCCGATGACACGTATAAATGTGGATTTTCTACTGGCGAGTCTCGTTCTCATGATATCCTACTAGATATTACCAAGGGTGCAAACCATGAGAAGGTGCATAAAAATCCTATGAGTCTCCACCTCTCATAGCCTATATCATTTGTGTCTCTAAAATGGTATCATTTGGCCATATAACATATATTCAAGACTAGTGTCAGCACTTCTGGGTTCTCCTCATAGCGGGGAACTGTTATGAACTTTTAGTGCGATGGCTACTCTTAGAACATTATCACATACTATGTCACGTGGAAGAACAATCATGATGTGATAAGTAGTTCATTAATATTCAAAAAAATGAATATATGTTTATCATAAAGTATATAGAAGTTGGTTCTAGAGCTCCAAATCCAACATAATAGGCCAAACATCAATCATAAGAGAAGGAGAAGAACCAAAAAACGTGAAAATAGTAGCATAACATCACATGGACTAGAAGAACCCAACAAGAAGAACAAAAAAACACAAAAAAATGATGAAAATCGATTAAAAATGAGGAATATCATGCATTTAATTAAAGGTTTGATTCGGTTGAAAGATTCAAAGGAGGCAACTACAGAATTCGGTTTTCATGAGATCTTGAACGATGCAAGCAGGGCGGTCGTGGTTAGTATTCTTTTAAAATTGGGGAAGGGGTTTTATCAGTGTCATTTACTAGCATTGATAAATGTTGTTTTTATCAATGTTTCATATAGTGTTGATAAATACTCATGGAAAATAAATATTAAAAATTAAATTTAAAAAATACAATAAATTGCTAATTATATAAATAGGAATATTAAAAATTACTTTATAATAAAAAATAAAAAATATTAAAAAAAAATAAATTACAAAAATATTATAAATAAATAAAAATTGTATTTTTTATGTTAAATGTATTAATAAATGTGATAATATTATGATAAATGAATAAATAATATTAATTATGTAAGTCACAAAAATAATATAAAATGATAAATTATATATATTATATATATTACAAAAAATATTATAAATGAATAAATATTAAAATAAAAAGTAATAAATACTAAAAAATGCATTTAAATTAAAAATATTTAAAATAAATTACTAATTAAAAATGAATAGATAATAACTGTAAAAAGATTTAAATAAAAAATATTAAAATAAAAATGTATAAATATTAATTATATGAACTGCAAAGATATTAAAAATAATTGATTATTAATTAATAAAAATGTATAAATATATATTAAAAATGAATAAATTATATAAATATTAAATGAATAAATATTAAAAATGAATAAATTACAAAGATATTAAAAGTGAATAAGTAATAAAATTGAATAGATAATGATAAATTAATAAATATTAAAAATTAACAAAACTTAATAATTATAAATGAATTAATTGAAAAAATATTAAAAAATGAATTAATAATTTTAATTATGTAAATTAATAAAACATTAAAAATGGAAAAAAATAAAAAATAAAAATAAAAACTCTTAAAAATACATTTAAAAATATGAGATTTATAATGAAGTAATGATTATCAATGAATAAATAATAATTGTGTAGAGATTTAAATACAAATATATTAAAATAAAAATGAATAATTATTAATTATATAAATTACATACATATTAAAAGTATTGAATATTGATATTTAAAAATGTATAAACAAATATCAAAATTGAATATATTATAAAAATATTAAATGGATAAATATTAAAAATGAATAAATTACATAAAATATTAAAATGGAAAAATATTAATAAATGAATAAATAATATTAAATGAATAAACTCATTACATACGTATGCACGCACACATATATACACATAGACATACACGTACACATATATACACATACATATACATGTACGCATATGCATACATACACATACATTCATATATACATACATACATGCACACACATGTATACACATACACATACATACAATTTCATATAAGTACATGTGCATACTACATAAACATACACATATGCACATATACTTACATACACGTACACACACATGCACATGGACATATACGCACACATACATACATACACGTACATCCACATACATACACATACATACACATACACCATTGGTACAAAACACGTGATATTAAGCGTTGCCCATTATCAGTGCTAAAAAATACTGATAAAGGGGTTGTCTTTATCATCACTAGCTAAAAGCGTTGATAAGAGGTACCTTTATCATTGCTAAAAATATTACTGATAAAAGTGCCACGTTTTCTTTGTTTTTTTAGCACTCATAAAGGATAACATTTATCATTGCTTTTTTAGCGATGATAAAGGATATATATCATAAAAAAGTTATATATTATTAAAAATCATACATTAATATATAAATATATTTACATTGATATAAATATAATATATTTTTATTAAATATGATTTATATAATATTAAATATGTAATTGTACTTAATATATATGATATTTTGTGAAAAATGGAATATAAAATAATTAAAAATTAATATTAAATAACAATTTGTTAACTATTATTGAGTAATAATCATTTAAAAACAATTTTATGACAGAAAAATCCAATAAATTAATGAAAGACCTAAAATAAGTTGAAAACATGACTTAAACGCTAAAGGACCATGACTTTTGATCAGGGTGCATGTTTGGATTCTACTACATATCAAATCGAAGCTTACAAAAATATCTACAACATATTTATTTGAGGAAACCCCAATTAGTGTTTTTTCAAGGTCATAAAATGTTCGAAAGACCTTCAAAACTGAGTTTTTTGTCGAGGTATCTAAATTTTTTAACATTTGATGAAATTTCAACCTCATTTTAGGGGGTCACCTTATCTTTTTAGCGTTGAAAAATCCCATTTTGAGCACTAACTATGGATAAATCAATAGCAGTGCACATATACATACATATATACACATACACACATACACATAAACATCAACATACACATACACATACACATACACATACACAAACGTACATCTATATACATACAGATAAACATACACATAGGCATAGAAACACAACACGTATATACACATACAACACAAAAAAAACACATACACGCACTTACATACGTATACATACATCCACATACATAAACACGTATACACATAAATACAAATATATGTTTATATTTTAAATTATTTAATGTGAATTTAAATATATTTTTCAAATATGGACTATATTTAAATAAATATATATTAATTTGTATATTTATATAATTATTTAAATAAAATATTAATATATTATATTTATATATACTTTTTCTAATTGGTGTGTATAAATTTATTACAAAACATTTTTATTGATTAATATAAATTTGATGTTTTTATATATATAAAATTATGAAAATAAGATTGATATTAATTTTTTTATTATAATATAGTTTTATAAATCATATTTATATATTATATTTACATATATATATATATATTTATATTTATATATATATATTGTTTTATAAATCATATTTAAAAATATATAAATATTTGTGTGTGTGTGTAAATAATTATTCACAGTGCCCAATATCACGTTTTTTAGCATGGTTAAAGGGAATACTTTTATCAATGCCATGAAAAACATTGATAAAGTGATACTTTTATCAGTGCTTTTAGATAGTATTGATAAACAAATCCTCCTCATCAGCGTTCTTTGTTTAACGCTGATAAAAGGTTTCATTTAATAATATAAGTGATTGTTTAACTTCGTCAAAGTATTCCAAATTTCTTTTTGAGAGGCCTCTAATTGTCAAACTCAAATGAATGTTCAATATAAAATTATCCTATATGCCATTCCACTTCTTTTTTGTCACATTTGTTGGTTTTTTATCAATTGTCACTAGATAACCATCTTTCTGTAGGTTCACTTGCATCTTCAACTTTACAACAAAAAAATATCTAATTTCAAATTTTAATTTCAAATTTTTTCATCATCTAAACACATCATTTATCTAGAACTATTATTATTTCAAAAATGTGTATATAATAATGTCAATAAAATTTTTCCAATTTAAAGCATCGGTCAGAATAAAAATCATAAAACTAAAAATTAAAGAATGTGAGATCTAAATGAATTCAAATAATCATGTTTGGATTGAGAAGGGATAATGGAAGTTTTTAAATGAGAAAATCATCCATAATAAGTGATTTATTAGATAATCTTAAACAAAGGTGACATCATTAATATAACCATCCTCATTTTGATCTCGAACTCCATGGTTCAATATTTTTTAAGAATCCAGACTAACACTACTGTGGGAAGAGACACAGAGGCAGCGCATCTCCTATAACTCCCTCCAGGATCTGGGTCACCTTCCTCTTGGTGGGGAAAAGAGATGGGTCTTCATGTACACACCACAGATACACTTTAACAAACTTACCCACCATCCCAATCTCTTTTGTGGCTTCACCATCCTCTCCAACCAATGCCTCTAATCTATTTTCTGTGCAATAATGGTAAACCCAAACGATTAAGTCATCCCCAACCTCCACATTCACAAAAACTATCTGACATCACACAATCTCCAGGGTGTCATTTCTCATGAACTCATAGATGAGAAATCAGTATGGTCTTGATTCACGCTCAAATTTACCCAAGAGATGAAGGTAGAACGGTCCTTGTAGTTTAGCTTGGGTTGTCGAATCCTCAGAGACGTAAGAAGAAACCTATAGACACGTACATTCTATGGACTATTTTAGGCTATGAGGTGGCCAACTTGGGTTGATTTTATATGGATTTAAGTGAAATATAATACACTAAAGTTAATTCAATTTTAAAGTATGATTTGATCCTAGGTTATCACTTGGGGTGGATTGGACACATTCCCTTTTCAACTATTTCAATTTCTTATATTTGAGATGAGTTCATTTAAGAAGATTAAACAAATCATCACTCACTGGTTTAATGCCTAAACACCCTAATACAAATCACATATACACTTGAAGGATCAAAGATTTGAGCACTCCAAGGTAAAGGTTCGTATTAGCACTTGAAGTGTGTGACCTTAAAATTCAATAAGGATGAAGAAGTTTTAAAATCATCAAATAAAAATCTCATTTTAAAGAAGTGATTAGTGATTAAGGTAGTGATAAATAACATCCAATCCAGCCTCTTTATACTCCCTTGGATCAACCCATAAGTGGGTTAGCCCTCCATTGATGCTATGGTTTCAATGGAAGCAGGAAGTAGACTCATAAGGGAGGAATTGGAGAAGTAAAAAAACAATGAAATAACAATCCCTCCATCGTTGTGTGATAATCTCACAAGGTTTGGTATGAACAAGTTCACACCTTGAGGCAACGGTATCAAAGTGATAAGAATAATAATAGAAAAATAGAATATGAAGAACTTTTATAAATAAGCTAAGGTAATTCAAGGAACTTACAATTGAGGGAAAATGATTACAACATCAAATTTGCAGCATAACATTAAGAAGAAAACAAAGCTCAAAGATGAAAAATTCTTCCATCACCACTACCTTAAATAGGCCTTTTGGGAGTCTTGGGTCGAGCCTCCAATAATAAAAATCATCCCACTTGATTATGGTAGGCCTAGGGTGGTGGAAAGCTTGTGGAATTTGGATTTTTCAACTCTTGAACTGAGGTGGCAGCCAGCTTGAAACCACTGAACAGATTTCCCTGTAAGACCTTCTATATGGACGAATTGGAGTGGTCAATATAAGACAAACATGCATCTCCGGAGGTCCCCTAACCTTATGTAAATTTTCAGCCCAAAATAGTTTATTGTTAACGATATATGTGTAAAATGGTGGGATGTTTTTCTGGGCCACAGAATCTGGCTCAGAATTTTATCTTCAACTTGGGCCGCCTGAATAACCACAATGGAGGCCGAATTAGCACTGAATACTGAAGAATTATTTGTTACTATATATTTATTATATAATCCAATGAAATTTGGGGTTCATTGGGCCCGTATGTTGGGTCTCACATTCTCATCAGTGGGCTGGTGTCCAATCTGCCTTCTCCAGAATTGTTTGCATGAAATCCCATTTTGGTGGTCTTCCAATGTGAATCTTCCAACACTCCACAAGTATGAATTTTTTCCAATATAATTATAAAACTGAAAATTAAATATGAAAATAAAATCAAGATCATTGGGTACTTTAAATGATGTTAAAAACTATACCACATAATAGTGCATTCTAAGAAAGAATTACAATCATAATGTGAAATGATGTTCAAAGTGTAAAATGCACTAAAAATGGTGTTTATGAATAATAAAGAACATGAATATTATATATATTAACTATGGATATTATCCTCATTTAGTGGATAATCACACCCCCCAACTTGAGTTTTGCTAGTCCCGAGCAAAATATATCTCAACAAAATGAAATTCTAATTCCTTTTTCCAAAAACATTTTAATCCACAATGATCACCAAAACCCTTATACCAAACAATCATGAAACCCATCAAAATATTTTAATACAGGATATTTTCATAAGAATATCACAAGCCAAAGCTCATTCCTTTGTTCAAATTCATCGCCATATTTCATCCAATATCAATTAAGAGTGATGACGTGTTGTGCATCGCATTAGACATGGGGGTTCATCTTTATTCAAGAGGGAAATGATGGAAGTGCTAGGTAGAATCACATTTCAATATTAAGATGAGTATTAAATTTATTTATTTTTTTGTATTTTTTTGTGTTTTTTTTTTGAAATTTTGCAATGGTAATTGAAATTTCACTCAAAAGAGTCAACCCATGTAGTGAGACTTTTCCAATGACTCTCAGGCTCAAAGACCTTAGGGAACCAAGTGAAGACCACATAATCGGGCATCATCTCGAGTTAAATCAGTCAAAAAAATTCAAATTACCAAAAATAGAGATAAAATTACAAACTATGGGCCGTACAACTATGGAATCATGATCCCCAAGTGCCGAAAGTCATGCATTAGGTCATTTCATTGCTCTACGTGAAAATTTATTGTTTTTTTATTGAATACTCATATTAAAACTAAAATTATTACCAAATATATGCTATTTATTTGGGGGACCCCATGAACTCAAACTAATACCCCACTATCCAAAGGATATGCATTGCGATCTTTTTTTTATTTGGATGAAAATATAAACGATGAAATATCACATTGAACAACCACACTTTCCAAAATCTATGCTCATGAAGTTATACAAGGATTAAAATTAGAATCGAGGAATGCTAAATTATTTGATATTCAATTTCAAAGTGTGAAATGTGTATTACCATGTTCAAAGTTAAAGGAATCTTCCTTCCATTTACACACATTTTTTTTCAAATCATTCATTTTTTTACACAAAAGCAAATTTTTTTATTTCATCCCCCCCCAACTTAAAATAACATTGTCCCCAGTGTTTAAAGAAATGAAAATTTAGGAGTAGAGGAAGTTAAGGGAATTTCAAAAAGTAAATTTAAATATAAGGATCGTAGAATGAAGTCACCTAGTGGTTGAAGTTGAAGTTCTTACTGCTCCAATTTAGTCCTTTGATATCTATGTCACTTACAGAGTTCCCTAGTTGAAAAATGAAAACAAAACAAAACAATATATATATATATTTATTTATTTATTTATTTATAATATAAATAAAGTAAAATATAAGTATATATAATAAAATTATAGAATAAGGATGCACAAAAGGCCGTAGGTCAATGGTAAGCGCGCGCCCTTATCTCCCTTCGGTCCCAGGTTCGATTCCCCGCAGCTTTGCCAGTTGTGACGGGGTTTGACCCATGACCTATGACATGTCCTTTTTATTTATTTATTAATATATATATATATATATTATTTTTATTTTAACCTACAAACACATAAAAAATAAAATAAAATAAACGGATGATACATTTTCTTCTTTTTAAATTTCTGGGTAAGGTATTACTCAAGGATCACACCACATGACACGGATGAATATGGCGCTCCCCTTTCATACCCATCCATGATCATAATAGAAGAACAGATCAACAGTATATTTTTTTATTTTTAAATATCAAAATGATTCATTAATCCAATTTAAAATATAAAGTTGATTAAAACAACAAAATGATTGGAAACTTGAAAACCATGGGTTACCTCCCGTGCAACACTTTGTTTAATGTCATTATCCCGACATGAACCCCCAACTTACCCAATATCAACTTCAAACATTTTAAGGACCACATTTTTCACCAATTCAACTAGGTTGAGATTGATTCTATTTTTAGAATTTGTTTCATGCACAAACCTATGTTCTAAAATGAGTGGTAAAATGCAAGGAATATCAGAAATGGTTGATCCAGTTTCCTCTATAATCTTTCCTAAGACATCAATGATCATTCCAACTTTTTTGGTTTCAAGAGAAGAATGAATTCCAATTGAAATCTCATGATTATACCTTATAAATGGATTCTTTAGCGGGGAGGGAAGGACAATAATTTTGAGCTCAGGTTAGATAGGACATTTAGACACAATTTGATATTTTGAATCCAAATTAGTTTCATTTTCCAAATTTCTCAACAAAATTGGTTCCTTTTGAATATAAGATTCAACCACAAAATTGGAAATATCAATTTTAGGAATGGGTATGGACTCAATGTTTGTGATTTCTCTCAATGGTTCAATGGTTGGTGTTTTTGAAAATTTATCAATGGAGTTATACTTAGGAGACTCAATCCATGATTTCAAATTCTCCTCTTTTAAATCCAAAAAATAAATTTCTTCTTGATTTAAAGACCCTTCAATAATTACTTTATCTTCTCTATCTATCCCAAATCCAAAGGTTGGTTCTTCAATAAATTTATAAGTATTTTGTGGGAGAAAAGATTCTTCTATCAATGATGAGAAAGTGATAACATGAGTGGTAATGGGTTCCATAACCGTCTCAAGTTTTTGTAATTCTAATCTCAAATATGAAACCTCAAAATTCATTTTCTCCATTTGTTGAAACAATTTTTCAAGTAATGGTTATGCATCAGGATGGATAAGGGGTTGAGAAGGATTGTCTATTCCAAGGGGATAAGTATGTTGTTGGAATTCCATAGGAGGATGTTATGATTTGCCTTATTGGGATTGGAACTCATAATAGGTTGGAATGTTTTGTGGAGAATACGAGTTAAAAAATTGTGTCTCAATTTGTTGTTGGTTATCCCACCAGTAGTAACTAGGATGATCATTGTACATCATACTTGGTGTGGGGTGATCAATGTAGGGAGAGGTTCCCCATGTTTGGGTTTGTTCAAAAGGGATTTCCATTATAGTGAAATAGGGGATGAGAATAGAAAAGTGGGGTGAGAAAAGGATGATAGTTTCTAAGATAACTTACTTAGGTCCCTATAAACGGCGCCAAAATTTGATTCACGCTCAAATTTACCCAAGATATGAAGGTAGAATGGTCCTTGTAGTTTAGCTTGGGTTGTCGAATCCTCAGAGACCTAAGAAGAAACCTATAGACACGTAAATTATATGGATATTTTTGGCTATGAAGTGGCCAACTTGGGTTGATTTTATATGGGTTTAAGTGAAATCTACTACACTAAAGTTAATTCAATTTTAAAGTATGATTTGATCCTAGGTTATCACTTGGGGTGGATTTGACTCATTCCCTTTTCAACTATTTCAATTTCTTATATTTGAGATGAGTTCATTTAAGAAGATCAAAAAAATAATCACTCACTGGTTTAATTACTACACACCCTAATACTAATCACCTATACACTTGAAGGATCAAATATTTGAGCACTCCAAGGTAAATGTTCGTATTAGCACTTGAAGTGTGTGACCTTAAAATTCAATAAGGATGAAGAAGTTTTAAAATCATCAAATAAAAATCTCATTTTAAAGAAGTGATTAGTGATTAAGGTAGTGATAAATAACATCTAATACAAACCCTTGCTACTCCCTTGGATCAAACCATAAGTGGGTTATCCCTCCATTGATGCTATGGTTTCAACGAAAGCAAGAAGTAGACTCATAAGGGAGGAATTGGAGAAGTAAAAAAATAATGAAATAACAATCACTCCACCGTTGTGTGATAATATCACAAGGTTTAGTATGAAAAAGTTCACACATTGAGGCAATGGTATAAAATTTATAAGAATAATAATATAAAAATAGAAGATGAATAACTTTTATAAAGAAGCTAAGGTAATTCAAGGAACTTACAATTGAGGGAAAGCGATTACAACATCAAATTGGCAACATAACATTAAGATGAAAACAAAGCTCAAAGATGAAAAACTCCTCCATCACCACTACCTTAAATAGGAATTTTGGTAGCCTTGGGTCAATAATGAAATAGTACAAATCATCCCACTTGATTATGGTATCCTTAGGGTGGTGGAAAGCTTGTGGAATTTGGATTTTTCCACTCTTGACCCGAGGTGGCATTCAGCTTGCAACCATCGAACATATTCGCCTGGAAGACCTTCTAGATGGCAGAATTGGAGTGGACCATATAAAACAAACATTCATATCCTGATTTCCCCTAAAGGTATGTAATGTTTCAGAACAAAATAGTTTATGGTTAACGATATATGTGTAAAATGGTGGGATGTTTTTCTGGGCCGCAGAATCTAGCCCAGAATTTTATCTTCAACTTGGGCCGCCTGAATAACCATAATGGAGTAAGAATTAGCACTGGATCCTACATAATTTTTTGTTCTTATATATGTCTTATATCATACCATGAAATTTGGGATTCATTGGGCCTATATGTTGGGCCCCACATTCTCATCAGTGGACTGGTGTCCAATCTGCCTTCTCCAGAATTGTTTGCATGAAATCCCATTTTGGTGGTCTTCCAATGTGAATATTCCAATACTCCACAAGTATGAATTGTTCCCAATATAATTATAAACCTGAAAATTAAATATTAAAATAAAATCAAGGTCATTGGGTACTTTAAATGATGTTAAAAACTGTATCACATAATAGTGTATTCTAAGAAGGAATTACAATCATAATGTGAAATGATATTCAAAGTATAAAATGCACTAAAAATGGTGTTTATGAATAATAAAGCACATGAATGTTATATATATTAACAATTAATATTATAATAATTTAGTTTCTAATCATATCCTTCGTCGTAGAACCCCAAAAGATAGACGATATTCTTATGATGGGTGTTGGCAATCACCTTCACCTCGGTTCTGAATTCCTTCTCTCTATCCTGAGCCACCCTATCTCGCTTCTTCACAGCAATGGTGACAGCATTAGAGGCCCCCTATTTCAGAATCCCTTTGTAAACAATGCTGAAAGATCCCCTTGTGGGGGCCACTCCCATCTTTGGTGGGCAGTCTCTTTTTTAATTTGGCAGCCAACCGAGCGATGCCTCCGTTGAAGCAGAAGCAGTAGGAGAAATTTCAAGGGTTGATGAACCAATCCTTGAAACCTTTGTTTTTTAGTCTCTTTAAAATGGGATCAAAGTCCCATGAATTACAACAAGGGAAACAAACCATTATAATATTATTGTGTGATCCTCTAAAGTATTATCCCAATAGAGTAATATAGAAAGGCCCTCCTTCTCCTGTGGACATAGGCATATTTTTGAACCACATAAATTGATCATGTTTTCCATTTTTATTCTTTGTTTGTGTTTGATTTAATCACCACGAAGCTCTGCTACCCCAACAAAGTGGTATCAGATGGTTCGGGTACGAAACAGCGAAGTGAAAGCAACACTTTCCAGCGACTGGAAAATTGAAGTTTCTCAGAAAAAAAAATGTGGCCAAATCCGTGAAGAGCATGATGAGATGATTCCAACAACACAAGTGGCATCAAAACGGAATTGAAACAAAGGAGGTAGAGCCGATTAAAGTTTCGGTCAAACCAAAGGTGCTACAGTACCCCCTTGCCGGAGAAGACAGCACAGTTCACGTCGCCGGCAGCATTCCGGTGAGTTTTCTAGCCACTGTTCTGGTGAGCCATGTCATTGCCACGTCAATGGTTAATCTAGACTGTTGAAACTATTTTGGTCATAACTCGGCCAATCGAAGTCCATTTTCAGTGATCCAGGAGTTGATTCCAAGTATTTCAATCATTCCGAACACATCTGTAGGGTTATTTTTCTAAATTAGCACTCTATAAATTGATGAAAATACTGGTAACATGATTAAACAAACTGCTTTTAATTATTCCATCTAGAATCCAAAAATAGAGGATCTTTTGTATATTAAAGATTTATGGAAACCAATAGTGGAGACCACTAAGACCATTGCAGCGCAAGAGGAAGAATCATCAAGCGGATAATCTGGTGAGAAGACGTCAGCCGGTATCCCACCAGTTGATGCGGAGTGGGTCATAATCAACAGGAAGTACGCTGCCCAAATCGGAAAGTGGATAGATAAGAGAATCATCCAAATTTTTTCTAATGAACATGACGCCTCTATTCTTTGGAAAAAAATGGAAAAGATGTATGTGAGTAAAACCACAAAGAACAAATCAAACCCGATACATCGTCTTGTTAACTTCAAATACAAAGACAAAAGCAATGTATTAGAGCACATGAGTGAGTTCCAAGGTACCATTGATTAGTTAAATTCCATGAAAATGATGATTGATGATGAGTTGAAGGAACTATTAATGTTGAGTTCTTTACCGAATATATGGGACACATTAGTTGTGTCAGTTAGCAATTCAACTCCAGATGGAACTCTCACCATGGAGATGGTGAAAGACAGAATGTTGAATGAAGAGTTCAGAAGAAAAGATGAGGGGAATGCACCTAGATTAGAGGCTCTTTTCACTGAAAGACAAGGGAAGCATAAATGGTAGGCAAGAAGCATTAGAAGAGAACCTCGTGACCAAATTCTTCAAAGGAGGGAGCGATCGAAATCTCGATTAAGATATGACATGAAGCACCACCACTATGGAAAGCCCAAACACTTCATTCAAGAGTGTAGAAAGTTGAAGGAAGAGTAGAGAAATCAAGATAGTAAGACCCAAAATAATGATGTTGCAGTTGTCAATGAAGATATTGTTATTTTTTAAGAAGACAATCAGGTTAGTCTTGTAAGCCAAGACTCATCATGGGTGATTGATTCTAGTTCCTCCTACCATGTCACCGCTAGAATATATTTCTTCCCATCTTACCGTTCAGGGAGTTTTGGACTTGTGAATATGAGAAATGATGGAACATCCAAAATTACTAGTATTGGTAATATTTTTTTGGAAACTAATGTTGGATACAAGTTATTATTGAAGGATTTGAGGCATGTTCCTAATATTCGCCTCAATCTAATATCCACTTGAATGCTTGATGATGAGGGATATGTCAGTTCCTTCAATGATGGGAAATAGAATATTACCAAAGGTAACCAAGTAATTTCTAAAGAAAATAAAGATACTTCTCTTTATCTCACAGATGAAAGACCGTGTTAAGGAGAACTAAATACAACCAGAAAAGATGTTCCTACAGAAGTCTGGAATAGGCGGCTGGGTCACATAAGTGAGAAAGGAATCAGAATGCTCTCCAAAAAATATCTCCTAACATTAATAAAAGGTACACATCTGGATACTTGTGTTGATTTCATCATGGGAAAATAACATAGAGTATCATTTCATGGTTATATACCATCCAGAAAAGAAAATGTTTTAGATTTGATTTTCACCGATGTCTGCATGATGAGCACCAAGATGATGGGAGGTGTTATTTATTTTTATACCTTCATAGATAATCATTCTATAAAAGTCTAGGACTTTTATTTGAAAACCAAAGATCAAGTGCAGGATGTTTTCAAGGAGTTTCATGTGAAGGTGGAAAGAGAAACAGGAAGGTGATTAAAGTGTGTGCATGAAGACAATGGAGGAGAGTACTATGGTCTGTTTGAGGAGTAATTCAGGTGTTTTGTAATTAGGCTATAAAAATCAATACCGAAGATGCTTCATCATAACAGTCTTACTAAGAGGATGAATAGAGCAATTTTTTATAGAATCAGATGTATACTCTCAAATAAAAAGCTTTCAAACACCTTTTGGGGGGAAAATGATTATTTTAGTTTATCTCATCAACCTGTCTCCATTAGTTCCATTGAACTATGATATTCCAGAAAGTGTTTGGATAGGTAAAGATATTTATTACAAACACTTGAGAGTATTTGACTGCAGGTCATTTTTCACATCCCAAAAGATGAGAGGGAAAAGCTGGATGGAAAAGGAAAGTAGTGCATATTTTTTGGATACACTCATGTGGAGTTTGGATATCGACTCTGAGATCCTATCAGTGGGAGGATCATCATAAGTAGAGATGTGGTGTTTCTTGAGGATCAGACAATTGAAGATCTTGAGAATCCAGGAAATGCAGATAAGTCGCAGTCTGGGGAAATTCTAGTCATTCTAGAACCAGTCTCACCACCATTAGTACTAGCTATCATAATAGTGATATGTGACACTGATGATACATCACTACCAGGTAATATGTCTCCATCATATGATTTTCCAGAGCAAATTCCCCCCGAAGAACAGTTGAGGAGATCCACCAGATAATGAAAACTGAGTTGTAGATACTCACCACATGAGTATGTGATGTTCACTGATGGGGGATATCTAGACAGTTATGATGAATGTAATCGGGAGTGAGAAGATGATGGAATGGAAGAAGTACATGCATGAGGAGATGATATCCTTGCACAAGAATTGTACATTTGATTTGGTAGAGTTACCACATGGAAAGAAGGAACTCAAGAACAAATGGGTGTATAGAATTAGAGAAGATGGCAGCTCACAACTGCACTACAGATCCATAATGGTTATGAAGGGATTCGGTCAGAAGAAAGGTATTGACTTTGATGAAGTTTTTTCTCCTGTGGTTAAAATGTCTTCTATAAGATTTATTCTTGGATTGGCAGATAGTTTGAACTTGGAGGTTCAACAACTGGATGTAAAGACACCATTCCTACATGGTGATCTTGATGAGGAGATATACATGGAGCAACCAGAGTTATTTCAAGTGAAAGGAAAAGAAAAACTGGTATGAAATATTAAGAAAATTTTATATGTTCTAAAACAGGCACCGAGGCAATGGTATGGGAAATTTTACTCATTCATGGAGGAAAATGGGTAGAGGAGGATGATTTTTGATCATTGGGTTTTCATCAAGCAGTTTTATGATGGTGATTTCATTATCTTTTTGCTTTATGTTGATGATATCCTGATTATTGTAAGAGATATCACCAATATTGACAGTTTGAAGAAGGAGTTGAACAAGTCTTTTTAAATGAAGGACTTGGGAGACACCACTCAGATTCTTGGTATGACGATTACTTGTGATAGGAGAAATCACAAGATTTGTCTATCTTAGGAGAAATTCATGGAGAAGGTTTTGAAAGATTCAACATGAGCAAGGAAAAACAATTCGTCACTCCACTTGCGAGTCATTTCGGGATCATGATAGGTCAGAGTCCTTTAACTGAAGAGGAGAAAGCAGAAATGGAAAAAGTTCCACATCAGTCAGCAGTTGGCAGTATTATGTATGCCATGGTGTGAACCAAAACAGACATTGCTGACACTATTGGTGTTGTGAGAAGATTCTTATCATATCCAAGAAAGGAACATTGGAAAGAGGTCAAATGGATATTGAGGTATCTCTAAGGTACATCTAGTCATTGTTTATGTTTTGGAAGTGATAAACCTATTTTGGAAGGATACAAAGATGCAGATATGGCTGGAGATATAGACACTAGGAAATCCATATCCGAATACCTAATATCATTTTCAGATGGATCATTCTCATGGTAATCACAACTTCAGAAGTGTGTTTCCCTATCCACCATTGAAGTGGAATATATTGTGGTCACTGAAGGCTACAAGGAGATGATGTGGATGAAGAAACTTTTATAGGAGTTGGGATAGAGTCAGGAGAATTATATTCTCTATTGAAATAGTCAGAGTGATATTCATCTCAACAAGAACCCAACATTTCATTCCAATTCCAAACACATTGATGTAAGATATCACTAGATCCGAAATATGTTGGAAGAAATATTATTGAAATTTGATAAAATCCACACCAATGATAATAGGGCAGACATGATAACAAAGGTTCTACCAAAAGAGAAGTTGGATACCTATAAGAAGACTACAGGTTTAGCTTCTACCCCAAATTGGTCATGAGGGGGAGATTTGTGGGGGCCACTCCCATTTTGGTAGTATTCAATGGATGAATAATTGTCGATAACTACTTGGTGTGGGTCTCCTTTGGTGAGCAGCCTCTTCTCTGGTTTGACAGCCAACCCAACGACACCTCTATTGAAGCAGTAAAGATGGAACATAGCTGGCAGAGAGAAAAACATCAAGGGTTGATGAACCAACCCTTGATAGCTTTGTTTTTAAGTCTCTTTAAAATGAGATCAAAGTCCCATGAATTACAATAAGGGAAAAACCATTGTAATCTTGTTGTGTGATCCTCCAAAGTATTATCTGGATAGAGTAATATTGAAAGGCCCTCCTTCTCCTATGGGCGTAGGAATATTTCCAAACCACATAAATTGATCATGTTCTCCATTTTTATTCCTCATTTGTGTTTGATTTCATCACCATGAAGCTCCGCTGCCCCAACACCCCTCCCTAGTTCTTTTGTAAACCCACCACCTAAATTCCACCTTTGAGGCCGGTGGTATCACACCGTCTCTATTTGCATACCAAATAATGATTCGATCGGGTAAGTTATTATACCTAATGGAAAGCAGGAATCCACCTCCACTGCTTTTTCTATTATTAATTGGTTAAAATTTGAATGTAAAATCGGCGGAGGGAGAAATCCATGGGTGGTCGTCAGTGTAGAGGGAGGAGCCCACGGATACGGTTCTATCATTCTGAGCGATGGTGGAGAATGCCGACAGAGATGGGAGAAGAAGGACGAGGAGACTCAATAACAGGGTCAATTCCAGGGCTAAAGGATTAGAGCCACCATAAAGAATGCTAATAGATTGATCTCAAAGAGAAGGCTTTAAATTCTGACAACGAAATTGCAGTCCAGCCACCCAAAACTGGAGTTCGATGTGTGGGATGTTCCAAATAATATATTTATTTAAATTATTCAATAAAAATGACTCATTTAATAATGAAGTTATCTTTTTAGACTGGTTAAACCAGTGTAATGGGTGTTCTAATGGTTCAAAGTTGTCATCTATGATCCAAATATTAAACCGCATGACCAGTTTTAATTAAAATATTTATAAAATATCTTTGAAATGTCATTTTTTCAAGAAAACATATTATGAGTTTTAAAATTTTTGCAAACAAATATTAATTTATAGATCTAATTCATATATAATAGGTGCAATTTTTGGATTAGTTGGTATACAGGTAGACTTGAAGACACTATGATTGAAGGTTTTAGTCTCTCCCACCATTGATTTCTATATTTTTCTTATTTTTTTTGTAAGTCAACATTAGATACTGGTATCACTGCCACATAAAATAGATTTATCAACATTCAAAATCACTTTGATCAGTGTTTTAAACTTGATGATGATGTGAACACTATTGTTTGACTTTACCTTTTATCTTTGCTAAAAAATCTCTAATAAAAATATTTTTTATCAATCCTAAAACTAAAATTGATAAAAAAAAAGGGGGTAAGAAATGAAGACATCATATGGTCTAATGCGATACCTACATATTTAATTTCTATATGTCAAAGATATTATTGTAAAATAACTTCTTTCACACTGTTGTAAGTTGTTTATTTAATTTTAATGACTTGTCCATTGGGACAAGTCATTTTCATAAAAAAAATTCATTTATTTGTTCTAAAATTAGTGTTGAGAAAAGTTATGTCAACTGTCGCACAATAGTTGGTCTAGTCATAGTTTTTAAGACACTATGATTGGAGGTTTTTGTCTCTATAACTGTTGATTTCTACATTTTTTTTTATTATTTTTTTGCAAGTCAGGTCCGGAGGTTGGTGTCACTACAGTAGACAAGTGATTTATCAGTGTTCAAAAACACTTTTATCGGTGTTTTAAAATCCCTGATGATGTGGTCGCTACTATTTGACTTCGATATTTATCTCCACTAAAAAGGTATTGATAAATACATTAGTTTTAGCGATGATAATGAGGACAATATCATCATTAAAACTAGCACTAATAAAAAACATGTCAGCTATTGTAGATGTTGTTAAATGAACAACACGCTCCAACATCCAATATGAGTCAAAAATAATATTTATATTGCAACAATTTAAATATTTTCATAGAATAAGAAATATATTTACGTTGCACCACTTGGAGTCAAAAAAAATTACATTTAAACATTACAATTATATTTTATACGTATAATCATTTATAAACAATTATAATTTCCAAACTAAAAAATAAGTTAACTTGTAGGAGACTGTCTCCATGGATCAATCCAACCCTGTAGAAAAGAAGAGTGTACCTATAATAAAAAATAATATTTTTTTTTGTGACGTCCCAAATCCTCACTTCCAAATCTAGTGCTAATAAACATATTATTTACACACCGACTTTGAAATCAACTGAATTGGACTAAATATAACCTTCCATGATTACAATACAAATAACAAATATCAAGTCACTTGTACACCCAAAATATGAAACCCCAACCTCGCTTTTCCTTATGATTTTATTTATTTATTTTTATCCTCACCCTCATGTTCTGAGTGCTTTTCCTTAATTTTTTTGGTAAAACATAAGTTTTTCATGTTGCACGGTTTTCACACGGCTGGTAGAAATTGTGTGTGGAGGTTTGTAGTTTTAGCATAGCTGTCTCACATGATCGACACATAGTTTTTCCTAACTATGTGGTCAAATCGTGTGGAGTGCCTATATGTATTCAATTTCACGTGCACGATTGACTCACGGTTTGACAACTCATGTGGTCTTCCCTGATTCATTAAAAAGTGGAATTTACCTTTTACCCCTTCCAGTTTTTACCTCTTGTTCTGCCCTTATTCCTCCCCATTTGACTCTTACGGAATGTGCACCTCTCTTCCTTCAATTAACATCTCCCATGGTGATACCCAAGGGATTTATTCAACTTTGGTGCATGATTCTTCAAGGTACGCCCTCCATGAAGGTTCTGAGCTCAAGGAATCGCTAGATAGGGCATGCCCAACTCGGTTTTTTGTCACAATAGATGATTAATCTGAAATCTAAATTATGATAAATGTTGTGATTAAAGGAAATGAATCAAAGAATAATTGACAATTGAATGTCAGAACAAAGATGAAAGATCATCGCATATTATTTATAATTAATTTAAATAATTAAACAATTATATTACGATTAATTCTTTCTCCGTTGATGGATTTGACAACATATCTACATTGTACCTAAGGGTGTAATTTTGTCCCGGCCCGGACAGGGTCGGGCCGGGCCGGGCCGGCCTGTAATGACCCAAACTTTTTGAATAGTATATTAATTTACTCTTAATGATTTAATAGAGATGTTAATGGTTAATGCAGAAAGAAGAGTCTATGGCTTCATCCAGTAGACTCCAACCATATGAAGCACACTTATCTGAGCTTGGGAAGGAGGTGGCATCTTTGGGCTTTGCTTTAGACCAAGCCTAAGCCGAACTCTAGCATGTCAAGCTTGAACGGAATCACCTACAGGAGAAGTTCAAGTTAGTGGAGATTACTACTAGGTAAATGTTATCCGAGCCTCCCCAAAATTCTTTAACCATCGCACACCTTATCCTTAGATCATATGCGGGTGTTTTAAGGGATTATGTTTCAAAGGCCTAATATGTAATCTCATAGTATTAATAAAATTATTGTTTCATCATTTATGTGTTATAACTAGATTTTCTTAATAAAATATAAGTTTATTGATTTTAGAAGTTAAAAATTGTACTTAAAATATTTCCCTTACATAGAGAGTTTTTATGGAAAAATAAACATCATTTTTGAATTGGAAATGTCAAAATTAATCTAGGCTGAATTTTTGGAAGTTTTCTAAAAAGTTTTATTTTTGATGAATAGTTTTTTTATGAATAGTAAAAAGATGTTTAATTGTTAAAAAACTTTTTTTGTGAATTGATTTTCAAAAATCTGACAGACATGGTTGTAATTAAGGTGAAAAATGTGGTTCATTGAAATCAAAATAATTTTTGGTGAATAGTAATTTTTAACCCTATGAATAGTAATGTGAATATTAATGTGACCATTATAATTAGTAAAACATATTATTATTTTATTTTCATAAGGTTATAAGGTATTGGAATGTTGACTAAATTTCAAGGTGTTAAAAAATGAGTTATAGATTTTGAATTATAATTATTGAATAAATTATGATTTTAATTCATAATTAAATTAAAAATATTTAAAAAATTGTTTTCAAAAAACGGAGTTCATTTTTGGATTATACACGTCTAAAAAGGGTTAGGGTGAATTTTTTGGATTTTTCTGAAACAGTTAATTTTTCAGTGAATAGTAAAAATACAGATTAGGGTTTCGGTATGTTTAATGATATCATGACTGCACCATGATGACGTCATGAGTTTTTTTGAGGTTTGGTCGACCAAATGGGATTAATTATTGTATGAGGGGTCCCATGTGGCCTAACACCATGGGAAATACCATGGGCAAGCCCATGGTTTTGAGAAAACCACTTGTGGGGTGCCCCTTGAAATTATTAAAGTATCACCTCCCTTTCCCTATAAATATCCACCCTTTCCTCCTATAGTTTTCACTACAAACTCTCCCTAAACTAAGATATGGTATCATTACCTCCCAATTAGTCCTCCCAAGGTTCCCTCAAGCCTCCAAGGTCCTGACCTTTGAGTTTTAGGACTTACGTTTTAAGGTAAGGGATTCTTTCACTCTTCCCATTTTCAAAGTTCTACTTTCATGTCATGTCATTCAAGTTCATTTTTTCCATATTGGGGTATTATATTTATATTAATCATACTTTACTTTTATGTTCACATTATGGGAGACCCTATTTAATCTCATCAATTCATTTTTTTGAATTTTTAAGTGACGTCGTTAGGCTGCCGAATTTTTCAAAAGAGAAATATTATTTTTGTCTTCCTTTCAAGTTTTTCATTTCATATGGTATGTTCTTTAAATTTAATTACCATGTTATTATATCATTTATATTCTGTCCCTATACTATTTTATGTATCATTTATGAGTGGGTGACCCATGTCTCTTCTCTTTTCAATGTTTACTAAAACCCTGCAACATAGCTGTTATGCTGCCGAATTTTCGTCTCAAAATGTATCTCTCTTTTTCTCAAATTCTTTTATTTTATTAATTGAATACTCAAAACTCTTTATTCTACAGGTTTATTCACATATATATAGAAATTTTCTATTTTAAATTCTGGGATTTACATACATGAGACCCACTTTCCTTTTTCATGGGTTTAAAGTGACATAAAGATCACGTCTTTAAAGCAGTTTTTAAAATGTTATGATTATGAAATGAAACCCATTTATTTTATTCTGTATAGGTTATTTATGAAAGTATTGATGATAATATATGTGGCTCACATTATAATAAAGACAAATTAAGGGTGCTCCTTGATAGCGCTCTAATGCATTGGGTAAAGACTTAATCTCTAGAGATGGCCATTTTAACGATACCTTGGTGAATAACCTTGGTAATTTTTTAATGACACATTAGGGATGGACCTTGGTGATACAGAAATGATTTTCTAAGTTAAATGTTGTATCCAGATCTTCAAGTTATGAAACACATTATTTTTATTATGATATGCCTCATGATCTCTTTCTCATGCCTTAAAGTTATTTATCATGACTTTATTGATGTATCTCAAGTTCACATGTAAAATGTTTCTCTCGTTTCCATTACTGGGTCTTCTGCTCACCCTTTCCTTTGATGTATGCTCCCAGATTATGAGATGTTTTAATGAACTTATGATGAACAATGAAGAATTATTTCAAGTATTTAAGAAGAATGTTTTATGTCGTTATGTATTAAGTTCCTGGTTTCCAAGACACTAAACCTTAAAGATTATTGGTTTTTTATAATGTAGCAAAAAAATTATGTAATGAAAAAGGTGGGATTCCATAGTTGGTATCAAAGGACGGTTTAGTTATTTATGGAAATTATGATTTGAAAACTTTATAGAGACCTTTAATGAAAAGATTAAATATAGGAGAACATCTTGGTATTTTAGTGAATTATTGAGTTAGTGGTTTCCGAACAAATAAGTCCCTATTTGGATACGAACAAGTAGAGGTGGCTCTAGAACAGATGTACCTAGGAGTGAAAACTCCGACAAGGTGTTTTGGGCTTGACCCGGGGTAACCTGGTGCACGACAACGGGCCCTGCTGCACTCTTGGTTTTACACTCCCAGGGGATATGTTTGGTTAATCATGAGCCTTTTATGAACTATTATGAAGGATTTATAGAAAAGTTAAATGTTAAGTAAAGAATAAGATATTTAAGAATGATAGAAATGAAATTCTTTTAGAATTATAAGATTATTAAATAAAACGTGTTTCTCATTAAGGTTTTCTTCTTTTAGAAAATGGGGGGAAATAGGAGGAACCGTGAGATTGGTGACCACAACAGACCTTATGCTGACAGTCCTTTGATGGAAGTTGGAATGGAAAAGTTTATGAGAATGATGAATCAACTGACTCAAGTTATGGGAAATAACCTGAATCAAGATGAGAGGGCAGATTCACCACGAAGGGAACAACTTTTCGTTGAGTCCTTCATGCGTCAACGACCACCAACATTCAGTGGATCTACTGACCCATTGGTTTTGGAACAATGGATAAGCTCCATTGAAAAGATATTTTCTGTACTTTATTGTTCGGAACAAGAAAAAGTCACCCTTGTTGTTTACCGCCTAGAGGGAGAAGTTGATCAGTGGTGGTCACTAATCAAAAACACGAAGCCAAGAGGAGAGATGGAAGCTATGGAGTGGGAAGAGTTCAGGGGAATATTCTTCAATAAGTATTTCCCTCGTTTGATGAGAATGAGATTGGAGAAATAATTTCTCGAGCTGAAGCAGAAGGAGAATTAATATGTTAGAATCTACAAGATGAACTTCAAAAGGCTTTCCCGTTATACCTAAAGATTTTTCATGGACCCTAATGGGAAGGTTGATAGATTCTTTGGTGAACTACGACCTCATCTACAGAAGAATCTAGCCAACAGGGACTATGATAGCTACAAAGAAATAGTTTGAAGTGCTATGAAAGTTGAACTGGAGTTTGGTGAGACATAGTGGTCTCACAAATCTAATGAGAAGAAGAGAGATCTAGAACCAATCCTGGGAAGAATCCTTGATCAGGAAAGAGGTGGAAAGAAAATGCAACTTTCCACATGCAATAAATTTGGGAAGAAGCGTTTTGGGCACTACTTGATCGTAAGTGGAAAGTGCTACAAGTGTGGAAGAGAAGGACATATTGCTCGTAATTGTTGTAGTGAGGTGAAGCCTCAACTCCTCAACACTAACGATAGAGGAAAGATGGTTTTGGCCCTACCCGAAGTCCAATGCTTCAAGTGTGGACAGCTTGGGCACTTTGCTAATCACTGTCCAAATCTGAGGGCAATGGAGGGGAATCACCATTAAGATCAGAAAAGGACAAGGGAGAAAGGTCGTTCTTTTTCTATCACAACAACTGAAGTTGAAGCTCTGAATGATGTGGTAGCAGGTACTCTTTTTATCCTCTCAAAACTAGCAAGTACTTTGTTTGATTCTGGTTCTACACATTCTTTTATTTCTTCCAAGTTTGCAAAGAATATAGAATCAATCCCTGAATTGCTAGAGGTAGAGTTGTCAGTCAAGACTTAAAGTGGGATTATCCATGCATCAACAGTGTTTAGAGACTCTAGTGTTTACTTTAGTGAGCACAATCTTATCTCAAATCTAGTAGTCATTCCCATAATGTAATTCAACGTTATACTAGGGATGGACTGGATCTCAAATTATAATGCTAAGATCAAATACAGAAGTAAGGAAATCTCAGTAGTCTTGAATGAACGACCTACAATTATCTTCCAAGGAGAGATGTCCCGACCTGATCTTTGTCTAGAGGCACCTCCTATAGCATTCTTTATGGAGTTAATCGGTGAGTATGAAGAAGGAAAAGGGGGTATAAAAAAAGAATATGTTCTGATTGTTTAGGAATACATAGAAGTATTTCCTAAGGAGTTACCTGGACCTCCCCCAGAAAGAGAGGTAGAGTTCTCCATTGAACTCGTACCTGGATCTCAACTGATATCAAAGACCCCGTATAGAATGGAAAATGTGGAGCTATAGGAGTTAAAAAAACAACTCCAAGACTTGTTGGATAAGGGGTTTATCCAACCGAGTGTATCTCCTTGGGGAGAACCAGTTCTCTTTGTGAAGAAGAAGGATGGATCAATGCGGCTATGCATTGATTATAGAGAACTGAACGGGATCATAGTGAAGAACAAATACCCTCTTCCAAGAATTGATGATTTATTTGACCAACTTCATGGGGCTCAATTCTTCTCCAAGATTGATCTTCGATCTGGTTATCATCAACTAAGGGTGAAGAAGGAAGATATTACAAAGACTACCTTCTGATCAAGATATGGGCATTATGAGTTTATTGTTTTTCCTTTCGGCTTGACTAATGCTCCTGTTATTTTCATGGATTTTATGAATAGAGTCTTTAAGGACTACCTTGATAACTTTGTGGTAGTTTTTATTGATGATATTTTGATATATTCAAAAAGTCGTGAGGATCATGAAGATCATCTAAGGGTTATTTTTCAAACTATGCAGAAGGAGAGGATCTTTGTAAAGTTCAGCAAGTGTGAGTTTTGGTTACAACAAGTGGCTTTCTTAGGGCACATCGTAACCAATGAAGGAATCTCGGTTGACCCTGCAAAGACAATGGTTGTGGAGGAGTGGCCTCAACCCACAACAGTAACTGAGATTCGTAGTTTCTTTGGTTTAGAAGGATATTATAGGAGGTTTGTAAAAAACATTTCATGGCTTTCTAATCCACTAACCAAGTTGACTCGAAAAGGGGTTAAGTTCGTCTGGACAAAGGAATGCGAGAAAAGTTTCCAAGAGCTGAATAAGAGATTGGTTACTGCACCTGTGTTAACACTACCCTCTATCGGAGAAGGATTCGTTATTTTTAGTGATGCATCTCTGAAAGGGCTTGGGTGCGTCCTCATGCAAAATGAGAAGGTAATTGCTTATGCATCTCGTCAGTTGAAGCAACATGAGCAGAATTATCCTACGCATGATCTAGAGCTGGAGGAAGTTTTTTTTGATCTAAAGATATGGAGGAACTATCTTTATGAGGAGAAATGTGATATATACACCGACCAAAAAAGTTAAAAGTATATTTTCACGCAGAAAAAATTGAACAAGAGACAAAGGATATGGTTGGAGCTTATTAAAGACTATGATTGTTCAATTCATTATCACCCTAGAAGAGTAAACAAAGTCACGGATGTGTTAAGCAGGAAAGACCTTGTTGTTCTGGAAACAATGAGGATCCTAGGAGATACCTTGATTAAGGATCTAGTAAAACTGGACATGGTAATTGTAATGGAAGGGACATCATCAACCCTATTCCAAATGATTTCTTGACCTTCATTACTAGAGAAGATCAAGAAGGCTCAAAATGAAGATCTTTTGTTGTAAGAGAAGTTTGAGGCTGTGAAGGATGGGAAGTTTCTTGATTTCAATATTGATCAAGAAGGTGTATTGAAATTTTGTATAAGACTATGTGTTCCATCTATTCCAGAGATAAATAAATAACTGATGGATGAAGCTCATAGCTCTACTTTCTCTATATATCCAAGAAGCACTAAAATGTATAGATACTTTTGTGATCATTATTGGTGGGATAACATGAAGAGGGAGATTGCTAAATACACTAAAAGGTGCCTAGTGTGTCAACAAGTAAAGGAAGAACGACAACTTCCTAAGGGGGTATTACAACCGCTACCCATACCAACATCGAAGTGGGATAATATCACTATGGACTTTGTCACCGGTCTCCTGAAAACATCCAAAAGGAACAATGCGATATGGGTTATAGTGGATCATCTCACCAAGACCGCCCATTTTATCTCTTTTTGGGAAGATTTCTCTCTGGATCAACTTGCCAAGATATACATAAAGGAAGTGGTAAGGATGCATGGGGTACCACTATTCATCGTATCTGATCGTGATCCAAGATTCACATAAAAATTCTAGAGAAGTCTTCAACATGCTCTGAATACTGAATTGAATTTCAGTATGGCCTATCATCCTCAAACTGATGGCCAATCTGAAAGGACTATTCAGACACATGAGGACATGATGATATTATGCTCAATGGAATTTAAAGGTGGATGCGATCAACACCTCCCATTAGTTGAGTTCTCATACAACAACAGCTTCCATTCGAGTATTCAGATGGCACCCTATGAAGCTCTATATGGAAAGCAATGTAGAACTCCTACTTGTTGGGATGAAGCTAGTGAGAGAAAGCTTCTTGGGCCTGATCTTGTGCAAGAGATGACAGAAAAGGTTCATGCCATCCAACAACACATAAAGGCTTCTCAGAGTCGGAAGAAGAGCTATGCTGACAACCGTTGAAGGGACTTGGAGTTTGTTGTTAGCGACAAATTCTTCCTTCGAATTTCTCCATGGAATAGATTCATGTGGTTTGGGAAGAAAGGGAAGCTCAGCCCTAGGTACATTGGCCCCTATGAAATCCTTGATCGCATAGGAAGAAGTGTCCTATCATCTAGAACTTCCACCTAACCTAGCTCAAGTTCACAATGTCTTCCATGTATCTCTCTTGAAGAAGTACATACCCTACCTTTAGCATGTACTGAACCCAGAGGTGGTACAACTGGAACATGACCTCTCTTATGAGGAGAAACCAGTGGAGATCTTAGACCGTAGAGACAAGGTTCTACGCAACAAGACTACCCGCCTTTTGAAAGTGTTGTGGAGGAATCATAAGTATGAAGAAGCGATGTGGGAGCCTGAGGAAACAATGAAGCAAAAGTACCCTCACCTTTTCAACTAGGCCTTAAGTTTAAAATTTCGGGGATGAAATTTCTTAAGGGGGGAAGAATGTAACGACCCAAAATTTTTGAATAGTATATTAATTTACTCTTAACGATTTAATAGAGATGTTAATGGTTAATGTAGAAAGAAGAGTCGATGGCTTCATCCAGTAGACTCAAACCATATGAAGCCCACTTATCAGAGCTTGGGAAGGAGGTGGCATCTTTGGGCTTTGCTTTGGACCAAGCCCAAGCCGAACTCCAGCGTGTCAAGCTTGAACAGAATCGCCTACAGGAGAAGTTCAAGTTAGGGAGATTACTACTAGGGAAATGTTATTTGATCCTTCCCAAAAAAAATTAACCATCGCACACCTTATCCTTAGGTCATATGCGGGTGTTTTAAGGGATTATGTTTCAAAGCCCTAATAAATAATCTCATAGTATTAATAAAATTATTATTTCATCATTTATGTGTTATAACTAGCTTTTCTTAACAAAATATAAGTTTATTGATTTTATAAGTTAAAAATAGTATTTAAAATATTTCCCTTACATAGAGAGTTTTTATGGAAAAATAAACATCATTTTTGAATTGGAAATGTCAAAATTAATCTAGGCTGAATTTTTGGAAGTTTTCTAAAAAGTTTCATTTTTGATGAATAGTGCTTGATGAATAGTGTTTTTATGAATAGTAAAAAGATGTTTAATTGTCAAATAACTTTTTTTGTAAATTGATTTTCAAAAATCTGACAGACATGGTTGTAATTAAGGTGAAAAATGTGGTTCATTGAAATCAAAATAATTTTTGGTGAATAGTAATTTTTACCCCTATGAATAGTAATATGAATATTAATGTGACCATTATAATTAGTAAAACATATTATTATTTTATTTTCATAAGGTTATAAGGTATTGGAATGTTGACTAAATTTCAAGGTGTTAAAAAATGATTTATAGATTTTGAATTATAATTATTGAATAAATTATGATTTTAATTAATAATGCAATTAAAAATATTTAGAAAATTGTTTTTAAAAAATGGATTTCATTTTTGGATTCTACACGTCGAAAAAGATTCAGGGTGAATTTTTGGGATTTTTCTGAAACAGTTAATTTTTCAGTGAATAATAAAAATACAAATTAGGGTTTCGGTATGTTTAATGATATCATGACTACATCATGATGAGTTCATGAGTTTTTTTGAGGTTTGGTCGAACAAAGGGGATGAATTATTGTATGAGGGGTCCCATGTGGAATAACACCATGGGAAATACCATGGGCAAGCCCATGGTTTTGAGAAAACCACTTGTGAGGTGTCCCTTGAAATTATTAAAGTATCACCTCCCTTTCCCTATAAATAACCACCCTTTACTCCTATAGTTTTCACTCCCAACTCTCCCTCAAAGAAACTCTAGTCTCATTACCTCCCGAGGATTCCTTTCAAGGTGCCCTCAAGCCTCCAAGGTCCCGACCTTTGAGTTTTAGGACTTACGTTTTAAGGTAAGGGATTCTTTCACTCTTCCCATTTTCAAAGTTCTACTTTCATGTCAAGTCTTTCAAGTTCCTTTTTTCCATGTTGGGGTATGATATTTATATTCATCATACTGTCCTTTTATGTTCACATGATGAGAGACCCTATTTAATCTCATCAATTCATTTTTTTGACATTTTAAGTGACGTCGTTAGGCTGCCGAATTTTTCATAAGAGAAATCTTATTTTTGTCTTCCTTTCAAGTTTTTCATTTCATATGGTATGTCCTTACAATTTCATTACCATGTTCTTATATCCTTTATATTATGTCCCTATACTATTTTATAGATCATTTATGATTGTGTGACCCATGTCCCCTCTCTTTTCATTGTTTTCTAAAACCCTACAACATAGTCGTTATGCTACCGAATTTTCGTCTCAAAATGTCTCTCTCTTTTTCTCAAATTCTTTTATTTTATTAAGTGAATAATCAAAACTATTTATTCTAAAGGGGTATTCACATATATATATATAAATTTTATATTTTAAATTCTGGGATTTACATACATGAGACCCGCTTTCCTTTTCCGTGGGTTTAAAGTGACAAAAAGATCACATCTTTAAAGCAGTTTTTAAAATGTTATGACTATGAAATGAAACCCATTTCTTTTATGCTATATGGGTTATTTATGAAAGGATTGATGATGATATATGTGGCTCACATGATAATAAAGACAAATTAAGGGTGCGCCCTAATAGTGCTCCAATGCATTGGGTAAAGACTTAATCTCTAGAGATGATCATTTTAACAATACCTTGGTGAATAACCTTGGTAATTTTTTAATGACACCTTGGGGATGGACTTTGGTGATACGGAAATGATTGTATAAGTTAAATGTTGTAGCCACATATTCAAGTTATGAAACACGTTATTTTTATTATGATATGCCTCATGATCTCTTTCTCATGCCTTAAAGTTATTTATCATGACTTTATTGATGTATCTCAAGTTCACAAGTAAAATGTTTCTCTTGTTTCCCTTACTGGGACTTCTTCTCACCCTTTCCTTTGATGTATGCTCCCAGGTTATGAGATGCTATAATGAACTTAGGATGAACAATGAATAATCCTTTCAAGTTTTTAAGAAGTATGTTTTATGTCGTCATGTATTAAGTTCCTGGTTTCCAAGACACTAAACCTTAAAGATCCTCGGTTTTGTATAATGTAGCGAAAATTTTATGTAATGAAAAAGGCGGGATTCCATACGGCCCGAACAACGCCAAGGGGTGGCCCGAGCTCGGCCTCAGGCTGGTCCAAACCGTTGGGTCAGGCCGGGATTTTTCGGGTCGGGCCGGGCTTTTTCGAGTCGGGCCATGGTGGGCTTTTATTATTTTCAAAATAATTGTTTGTTTTAAAAAAAATATTTAAACATTTTTTTAACATTTATTTAAAATTTTTATTTACATTTATTTTTAAATGCATGTTTTTTGTAAAAACTTTTATTTTATTTTTTTATTAACATTTTACAGTGGGTGGATATGTTTTTTTGACTCAATAGATTTATATATTGTGAATATATATATATATATATATATTATTTTCAAATTGTAAAAAAAATAATGAGGGGTGCATAGCTGTCGTGGGTGAGTTTAAAGCCTTATAATTTAAACGTTTTTCTAACATTTATTATAAAAAAATTACATTTATTTTTTTTAACTTATTTTTAATTTTTTAAGCGTTTGTTAATATTTTTTATTTAAACATTTTTATTTAAACCGTTTTTTAACATATGTTTAAAAAAAATTTACATTTATTTTTAAATGATTAATTTAAATCATTTTTTAATTTTTTTAAAAACATGCTTTTTACAAGTATTTTTTAAAACATTTAACTTTTTTTCATAATTTTAATGTAAAAAGTATTTTTTAAGTGTTTTTTTTTAAATTAATTTAAATGTTTGTTTTAAAAACTTTTTTTAAACATTTTTATTTAAACCTTTATTTAAACCATTTTAAACACTTGTTTAAAATGTTTTTTTTACATTTATTTTTAGACGTTTAATTTAAAACATTTTTTAACGCATATTTTTTACATTTATTATTTTAAACATTTAACACGTTTTATGTGAAAACATTTTACAGTGGGTGGATATGTTATTTCTTTCTAAATAAATTTATACATGTCTGTGAATTTATATATGTTATGTACAAATTAAAAAAAAATTAATGAGTTATTGGGGGGTGCGCAGAAGTGGGTGGTGGGTTTAAAGTGTTGTTATTTAAACATTTTTTTATCATTTATTTAAAATGTTTTTTACATTTATTTTTTTAAATTATTTATGAAAATTATTTTTAAGCATTTTTTTTAATTTAAAACATTTTTTTAAATGTTTTTTAATTTTTTTGCAGAGCAGACCCGACCTGACCCTGTCTGGACTGAAATTACACCCTTAGCGGGTGCGCAGCAGTGGGTGAGTTAATTTTTTTCTAAATAGATTTATATATGTATATATAGTGTGTAATATATGCAAGTTTTATCATATTTAAAAAAAATAATGAGGTTGGGGGTGTGTGAATTTCATTTGGTGAGTAGTTATTTTTTTGTTAATATATAATAAGTTATTATATATATATAATATGATAAAATTGTAAAAAAAATAATTAGGGGTTGGGGGGTGCGCTGCAGTGGGCGGGTTAATTTTTTTTTCTAAATAGATTTATATATAATATAAGAAAGTTGCAACATATTTAATAAAATTATTGAGGTTCGGAACGTGCACGAACATCATTAGTTGAGTGTGTTGTTTTTTTTTGTTAATATAAAATAAGATATTATATAATATTAAATCATTGACACACACACACATATATTATTAATGGATTTTTAAAAGCCACACTTAATTGATATATATTATTAATAGCTTTATATATAATATTAATGGCTTTGTTTATATATATATATATATAATCACATCAGTGATATATATATATATATATATTAGTAGATTTGTTTTTATATATACATATATATAATATGCAAGTTTCATCATATTTAAAAAAATAGTGAGGTTAGGGGTGTGCGCGAACATCATTGGGTGAGTGTTATTTTTTTATTAATATATAATAATTTATTATATATATATAATATGAGAAAATTATAAAAAAATAATTAGGGGTTGGGGGGTGCGTCGCTGTGGGTGAGTTAATTTTTTTTTCTAAATAGATCTATATATGTATAGTATATATAATATATGAATCTTGCAACATACTTAAAAAAATTAATGAATTTGAGGGACTTGCACGAACATTATTAGGTGAGTGTGTTATTTTTTTATTGATATACAACAAGTTATTATATATATAATATTAAATCATTGATATATATATATATATATTAGTAATGGATTTTTAAAACCCACACTTAATTGATATATATTATTAATGGCTTTATTTATATATATATACTATTATATATATATAATTATATATCGTTGTATATATATTTATACACACATTATAATTATATATAATAATAATTATATTTATATATATAATATTATTTTTTGTTAATATATAATGATATATACACATATATGTATATAAATATATATATATAGATACATATATAGATAAATATATATGTATACATACACATGTATATATATATATATATTGGTGATTAGTTTACAGGCGCAGCCTTGGGAGTTTGTGGTAGGGGGATCAAATCCCCCTACCCGCAGTTTCCTGTTAAATTTTTTTAGAGCAGGCGAGCCCTAGCATTGGCTAGCGGGTTGGGCTTCGTGCGGGCTAGGCTTTTTCGGGCCAGGCCGGCCCGGCCCGCGGGCCTTCATGGAAAAGCCTAGGTCTGACCCGCTGAACCTACGGCCTGAGCCCGGCCTGGCCCGATGCGGGCTTTGCCGTGTCGGGCCTGTCAGGCTTTTGGGTCGGGCCTGTCTGGCTTTCGGGCCACCGGGCCAAAATTACACCCTTAATTGTACCGTCATTATATTGTATGAATCAAAAGTATATTCCCTCCAATGGTGATCCACACACATTCCACAAACCTCCAAACACTACCACAAAAACAGGTTTCCACAGCGCCACCCTTTAACAGCGCTAAAAAAGCGCTGATAAAGGGGGTATCTTTATCAATGCTAAAAAAATCACTGATAAAGTTCCCTTAAAAGTACCCTTTATCGGTGCTTTTTTTAGCACCAATAAAGGTTCCCCCTTTATCGGTGCTTTTTTTAGCATTGTTAAAGGGGCCCCTTTTATCAGTGCTTTTTTTAGTAGCGCTGATAAAGGGAGGTCTTTATCAGCATTTTTTTTACTAGCGATGATAAAGAATATATTTAAAAAATATATTTCATTAAAAATAATATGTTTTTATATAAATATATAAATATATTTAAATTGATATAAATATAATATATATTTTTTAAATATGTTTTAGATAAGTATAAAAAGACATTTACACTTAATATATAAGATATTTAGTAAAAGTGACCTATAAAATCTTTTAAAAAATATTATTAATTAATAATTTTCTAGTTATCATTGAGTAATAATCATTTAATACCAACTTGAAGACACAAAAAATCAAAAAAAATTAAGAAAATATCTAAAATAAGTTGAAAAACATTCGATGGATTTTCAGCCTCATTTAAGGGGGTCTTTTTACCTTTTTCAGTGGGGACTGAATTTATTCCAAGGGATTACATTCATATTGATATTATGGATTAGAAATTTTATCATTTTTCATAGTGTACTATTATTTATAATCAAATATAAAATAATATATACATATTTTTTATATATTCACACATAAAAATTTAATTTTATAAATAATTAATTAAACATATTTACATATAAAGTATACTTCTTAATATATAATCCTTATAATATCCATTTTATTTTAAATACAAATATATGAATATTTATATACCTTTATAATATGTGTGTGTGTGTGTCTGTATTAACAAACTGATATATATTATATATATATTCTAACATATGAATATACAATATATGTAAATATATATAAATATGTATAATGATACTTACAGATACACATATATATAATATATATACATGTGTATGTATGTTGTATATATGTATTTATTTATTTATTTATTTACACACACACAAAAACATATTTTATAAATGTATTTAAAAGTAATCGTATAAATATATATTAATATATGAATAAAAATAAGGATAAAAAATATAACTATATATATATAGATATAAATATATATATCAATATAAGAATAAATATGCGGATAAAATATATAATTAAATATAGGTATATAAGTAAATAGATATAAATATGTATTAATATACGAATAAATATATATATATATATAACTATATATATATATATTAATATAAATCTATATTAATATATTAATAAATATAACTATATATATATAAATAGATATATCATTAAATGCATAACAAAGCAATATGGAGGAGTTGTAAAGGGTCCAAGCGCACATAAAGGAGGTCTCAAGTTCGAATCTTGGGGGAAGCAGGGGTGTGTGGGGTGGGTGCAGGTGGGGATAGCGCGGATAGCGCTAATAAAGGGGAGACAGGGGAGCATAGGGTGGATGCAGGGGGCTAATGCTGATAAAGGGGGTCTTGAGGGTGTGAGTGGGGCTTCCTAGTGCTGCTAAAAGGGGGTCAAGTGCTGTTAAAAGTGGGGATTCCAATTTATTTTTTTAAATTTTTTTTACTTTTATCAGCACTTTTAAAAAAGCACTGATAAAGACCACTTTTATCAATGCTTTTTTAGTGCTGATAAAAGACCTCTTTTATCATCACTTTTTTAGCGCTGATAAAAGGGGCATTTATCAGCGCTTTTTTTAGTGCTGATAAAAGGAACCCCCCCCCCCCCTTTAATAGCGCCTTGATTATCAAAAAAAATAGTGGTGATAAAAGTCTTTTCTAGTGTTGATAAAACTCGTTTTTGTGGTATTGAAATGTCGTCATGGGAATCTTCGGGTGCTAGCATGGTAGATCCTATTCGCCTTTGATCACCCTGAGAATCGCTTGAAGAAGGATTCTCTTTGATCTCTCTAGACCCGAGAGTGGTGGTGGAGGAGGATCGATCTTAGTTCTTAGGAGTGTTCTTGGAGAGGAAACTTTCTAAGGCTTTAAGAGAATTCTTTCAGGATGTTGTTGAGCACAACCAAATGAAATTGACAACACTAAAGAAAATAATATAATTGAGTTTATATACCGCTAAGGTTATAAAATAATAATTGTGCATGAAACCTTATTATTTTTTCTTAATTCCTGCCAGACTCCATGTCAATAATAATAATAATAATAATAATAATAATAATAATAATAATAATAATATTTTTTGACATGCGCTAAACTCACAAATTAAATTAAATATTATTTATTCAAATAATATTCGATATATATTATTTCTTATTGGACTATTAATCGCAGTCACTCATTCCTCCATGATATTTATCGGACCTTGAATAATGACTATTTATTTAATAAATAAATATCACTACATTATTCATCAATAAATAAATAAATATTATATCCACTAAATAGAAAATACATATTTATTAAATATTTTTCTTATAAAATATTCTCTCAAATAACCTGTGATGAAATATATGCGATCAAATACGCCTGAATAAATATTAAACCACATGTAAGAATAATATTTATTCAATTTTTTAAATAATAAATAATAATAATATTTAACTCATGTTTTTGATACACTTAGTCTGTGACCTTCTAGACCTCTTTCTCACCGGCATTAGATGAAGTAGCTCAAATTTCAAGGTTAGCATCTAGCAACGTGCCAAGAAACCCATAGAAAATGAAGTTAACACTAAAAAATCATTGTTTAGTGGCAGTTCTAGTAACCGCTACGAAATAAATCCAGCTAAAAATAATAATAATAATAATAATAATAATAATAATAATAATAATAATAATAATATAGCGGTGATTTAATCAAACCACTGCTATATTATTTTTTAACAATTAACGATAGTTTCAATTTAAACGCCACTAAATGTTTTAAAAAAACCCTAATTCTTCCCCATCCCCTACTCCCTCTGCATGGCCCTGACCCCTTCCCCGCTCCCCTAACCTCCTCCTCTCCCCTCCCCAGTGGTGACCCCGACCCTACGACCCTCGTTCCCCCCACCCCTATGACCTACCTCATCACTTCTCGATGGAGACCCCAAACCCCGCAACCCACCATTCGACCTCGACCCCTGCGACCCCTGTTCCCCCCACCCCTCTGACCTACCTCCTCCCTTCTCAGTGGAGACCTCGACCTCTATGACCCCCCCCCCCCTCCAACCCCCATGACCAACCCCCCCCCCCCCCCCCCCGACCTCCTTATCCCTGAATCGGTTCCCCTCCTCACTAGTGACGCAGACCCCCCCTCCAACCTCCCTCTCCCCGGCTTGGATCCCCTCCTCATCGCCAACACAGACCCCCCTTAAAGGTTGAATCATCCTCACCCTAAATATATTATTGAGTATAATTAGATGGACAATCGTTGTTGATAAAAAAAGAGTATAGAATTTGTTTTTTATTAATTCAGCAGTAATATATATATGTAATTTTGGTTTATAATGTGTTATTTGGATTTTTCAGTTATTTGTTTGGAATTATAATAATCAATAATTTTGTTTATGTTGTATTAAATTCAAAAAAAATCATTTATGATATAAGTCAGTAATAGAATCTAGATCATTCATAATTTTAGGGTTTTTATTTGATATTATTGATTTCCAATTTGTTCTATATATGTTAATGCCTCCAATTTTTGACATATACATAATTGAGACTATTTTCCAACTCATTACCAATTGTTGGTAGGGTTTGGGGTCACACATGGTTTCATCACCAGCCCTGACAAGGTCTCTAAGGATGAAGGCTTTGAAAATGAGATATTATACCCATTTAAAATTTATCAGAATGATTCATGTTTTATACATATGTGAAGAATCATTTAGTTTAATAAAATATATTGAATAATTATAGAGTAGTTAGGGTTAAGTTTTACATGCATGATAATCAATTATTGGTTATGGTAACTAGAACATCTGACATCATTTCATTGATTTTATTTTAACTACATGATTTTTGAGAGAACTAATTATAGTGAGTATTTTGTTTTTTGTTGAGTCAAATAACTAATTTTTAATTATTTGATTTTAAAATCATAATACACATTATTCAAATTTATGTTAACACCATTTTTTATGTTTATCTCAAATAGAAGGAATATTTGATTTGATGTTATGTTAATAGAGTTGATTTATATAATTAGTTGAATGACATGAAGTCACATTAAACTAGTTCAATTGAATATGGAAATATGGAGTTGAATATTTTTGGTGTGCATGACATATCGTGATATCCAAATAAATTATACTTTGCATTCATATTTTTAAAGGGGTGCTCTTGGTCTTAGTTAGATCATGGGAAATGGTTCAGACATTGATTAATGTAGCTAATTTTTCAATGGAATGAAATCTATTTAGTTAAAACATTAGGGTAGAATACACCATTATCCTTTTCTCCAATAAAAATAATATCATCTACATATAAAATATCAAAAATTAATACATCTTTATCATCATTAATATAGAGGATGTTTTCCACACTTACATCAGTAAATATTAATTGTTTTAAGCATGTATCTAACTTTAAATTTCATGCTCTTGAGTATTATCCTAACCCATATAGACCCTTATTTGACCTAAAAAATGTAATTTTATCTTTACCAAGAAATAAACTTCATCTTCTAACTCTCAATTTAGGAATACATATTTGATATCTTTTAGAATGTTTATGGGTTTCCTTTGTGCTAAAATGTGGTGTTCATCTAATTTATGTCATTATTCATCTATTTTTTTGATAAATAATAATTTATTTGATTCATGTTTTTATATTAGAAGTTTAGTAAGAAAATTTTCATTATTTGATTCATCTCATTTTCCTTTATAGTTTTTATAAAAGAGTCAATGGTGAAGTTGATTGATATTTTAATTTTGATTGTACCTATTTGATTAAACATTTATATCTTTATATATAAATGTATAGGGAGAATATAATCCAATACCTATGGATAAAAGTTGGATTAATTTACCTCGAAACACACCTCTATATTCCAAGTGTTTGGAATAATTTTTAGATTATGAAATTGAAAACCAATCAGTGGATGGTAGAATAAAATGTTTGTGGCATGATTGTAAATTCAAGCGATGGTTGAATAGAAACTAAGTGTACGAGAATTTGATATTGAAATAGTTTCCTACTCAATATGTATGTTGTATTTGACATGGTGAATCAAATGTTATGGAAATTCAAAATAATGACAATACTGTCAATGAAATATAATGTGACCCAGTAGAGGAGAATTCAGTTCGAAATTTGTTAAATGACACATTTGGTTTTGTTGAATACAATGTCCAAGATTTTAATAGATCAACAAAACCTTAAGTTGATCCTTAGTAGGTTAATATTTCTCAAAACTTCAGTGACCAAAAAAATGATTTTTATGAATTAGTTGAAGATGGACAATGAGAAATGTATGAAGGGTATGCCAAGTGTTAGAAGTTTTCTTTTCTAAAGTCATATTTTTTCATTATAATTATTTTATTTTATTATTAAAGGGATAACCAACAGCCAGTACACCAAACAAGCAGAAAACATGAGGCTACGAAGGCCTGAAGTGATGAATCCCAAGGGTGTCCCCTCTAATGAGATTCTTCCCTTCATTAGAGAAGGAAAGAAAGTCTAAAGGGAGAAAAATGCTGAGACCCTACGAAGGCAGAGAGGCAAGATGATCTGCAACCATATTACCCTCCCTCCAAGTGTGAAGGATGTTAGTTCTGGCACTGATAAGAGATATGAACCTCCTCATAATATAAGAGATAGACCAGGGAGTGTTGCAGTTTCCATTCATAGAGTCATGAATAATGAGAGAATTGGTTTCAACCGCAGCCAGTTCGATGCTCTTAAGCCTAAAAATCTGAAGACCAACCAGCATTTTGAGATCCTCATCCATAAGATAATTCCCTCTACCAAAGTGAATGATGTAGTCTAAAAAAACATTTCCTCATGATTCCTTGACCACAACACCACATTTCATGTCATTCAAGCAGCAGTATCCGTCAATATTAAGCTTGAGGCCGCAAAGGTGTGGGAACCATCTAACCCAGTTACCAGTATTTTGTGGAAAATTGTCAGCATCCCCCACATAGAAGGGTCTGAGAGAAGGAGAATAAATCCAGTTCCTATAGGATCGGACCATATCAACCAGAAGGAATTTCTTCTGTGCCACCAGCGCCTGACCCGAGCACTGAATTCCTTCATGCCTAGCCTTGTTCCTTTCCAACCAGATACACCAACATCTAGTCGCCAGAATGACAGCCTGGGCTTTCCTCTCCAGACCAGCATCCCCTGTCCCATGGAACCAGCGATCCAAGAAAGTAGAATCCCTTAATTTCAGAACATAGAATCCCGTGAAATCCCCGAAGTATCACCACACTTGGATATCATAGTCACTACTGAAAAATAGATGCTTCGAGCTCTCCTCTTTATATCCCCTATATCACAAAAAATGTGAAACCAGGAAAACACCAGTCTTCTTAACATTCTCATCCATAGGAAGGGCATGATTCCTGATGTTCCAAACAATAAAATTAAGCTTAATGGGAATCTCCTTAATCCATAGAGTTGAATCCCAAGTACCCTATTGAGATGTTGAACTATTCACCCTTCAGTAATCCCTGGATGAGAAAGCACCTAAGGAAGAAGTAGTAAAAATGCATTTATCCAGTTCATCTGTGAGCTCAATAGCATCAAATACCATACGTCGATCCCTGTATAACACAACACTGACAAAAGTTGGGAACTTACTAGATTACTTGAAGGTGATGTTAGTGATCAGGAAACTGGGAAACTCTATAGAAACATCAGCCCAGTTTTGATGCCAAAAATAAATCTCATCATTCCCCACAATCTAACCAATGTGGGGCTATAGGGATTGAATGAGGGAGAGAACCATAAACCGTAAAAAATCCCGGCTCCCATTATCTCTACTACCACCACCACTGATTTTCTTGGGCATAAATTTACCCCACAAAGAGTGGGCCTCAATAACCTCCCATGTCATCTTTTCCCGCATTCCTTGAAGCATATCAGAGATACTCTTCACGTCAATACCCCCCTCTTGAATATGTCTTACAAGTTTACTCTACGAAACCCAATGCCTCCTTCCTTCTTCATGAGCATCCCATATGAAGTTGGAGAGAATAGATTCAAGCTTGTTGATCACCCCCCTTGGGACTTTGGTGGATGAGAGGGCATGACACGGGATAGAAGACAAGTCACAGTTGGCCAAGATGATTCTACCACCAAAGGATAAAAAGAGGTTCTTCCAGTTTTGAACATGGCCAACAAATTTCCCAAAATTATTATCAAAGTACTGAATTTAAATCCTTCTAGGGGAAACAGGAGCACCAAGATATTCCATGGGAAAGAGTTCGTGCTGCATATCCAACCTACTTGTGAGGGAGTCAATCCTTATATTCGTGCAACGTCTCAGGAGATAGAAGTGACTCTTACTCCTGTTAATCTTCTGGCCACTCCAGAGTTAGTAATCATCTAGAATTCTATTGATCCCGCAAATAGACCACAAACCAGTATTCATAAAAACAATTGTATCATCAGCAAACATAAGATGAGAGATACCACAAGGGCTAGAATTGCAGCGGTAAGGCAGGATGGATCCATGCATGATTCCATTATTTATGAGGTGATTAATAACATCATGGTCCATAATAAAAAGGCTTATAGATAAGGGATCCCCTTTCCTCAACCCCCAAACCACTTTGAAGAATCCAAAATTCCTTCCCATGAAACTAACAACCAACCACGAGGAACTGAAACACCTAAAAAGTAGGTCAATAGACCAAGAGTAAAATCCCATACCTGTCAAGACTTTGATAATGAAGGACCACTCCAACCTATCGTATGCATTATCCATGTCCATCTTGATCACCATATTGGAACCATGGACTTTAATGTTAAGATCATCAATTGCCTCTTTGAAAACAACGATAGCCCCTTGTATTGATCTTTTCTTGACAAATCCATATTGTTCCGGGGAGGTCCATTGAGGGAGTAGGCTACTTATTTTGTTGTTGAGGATGGTGGAAAGGACCTTTTAAGAGAAGTTGAACATACTCATAGGGTGATAATGCTATAGAATAGAAGGATTTTTAATCTTTGGGATAACTACCATGGTGGTAGCACTAGCAGCACGAGGAAGGGGCCCTCCATGGAAGAAATCCTAAATAGACGCCACCATGCTAGCCTTAACAATTCTCCAAGAGGCTCTAAAAAAGGATCCAGGAAACCCGTCTGGGCTATGAGAACTCTCCGGGTTGAGGCTTCTCATAGCCCCTAAGATTTATTCCTCTTGTGGTAAGGCTACAATCTTCTCATTATCACGCTGAGACACCATAGTAAAAACAACAACCATAACCTCTTCATGACCCCTTGGGTGAACATCCGCCACACAAGGGTTGGGGACAGCAAGAAGATCCTTGAAAAAAGATTCTTCCATGTTACCAACCGTGTTGAGATCATCAGAATAGGAACCATCCTCCAACTGTATATTGGGTCGAGGTAGCCTCTGTTTTTTCTTGATACAAGCATGAAAATATGTTGTGTTCTGATCCCCCTCTCACAACCATCTAACTCTAGACTGATCATGAGCTAGACATTCTTGTCTTAAGATCATTTCATCCATCAAGTCCTTCTTAATAGCTAACTCCCCAAAGATGGAATCATTCCAGTCAGATTCCAACATGGATTCAAGATGGTCAATTTCTAGCTGGACCTCATCCAGATCATGCAAAGGAGGCGGCTGGTTACTAAACCATTCCCAGATACCAGCCCTAAGATGACGAGGCTTATTATTCAAATGATCCCAAGTATTCCCCTACACAAGTTTATTCCAAGACTGTTCCACTGTACAATGATAACCTGGATGGATGATCCACAACTGTGAGAAAGTAATAGAATCCCTCCTGACCAAGCTTGGTGATATGTCAAAGAGAATGGGGGAATGGTCTGAAACACTACGATCCATATGAGAGACTCTGGAATTCTGGTCAGTAGAAATAGCATGAACATTTTCAAGACATCTATCCAGGCGACTCCAAGACTGGTGCACACCTCTCTGATTATTACCCCAAGTGAAATGCCTCCCTAAGAAACCCAAGTCTAACAGCCCTATGCAAGACATGAATTGATAGAATTACATACTATCTCTATGAGAGAAGGAGCCCCTTCCCTTTTTCTCACTGGGATCAACAACCACATTGAAATCTTTCCCCACAAACCAGGGGGAATCCTTGGGATCAAACGTTTCAAGTTCATTCCAAAGAAGGTTGTGTTCCCCGATATCACAACTTCCATACACGAAGGAGAAGAAGAAATATTGGGATCCATTCCCGATTTCAGTAGTGATACACTGATCTGAGGCATGAACCAGATTCACACTAATGCTCAAATTCCATAAGATCCATATGTAGGGGTTTTGAGACCCAGCTTGCATGAAATGCTTCATTTTCATTCTGTGAGAAAAATAAGCAATCCTGGTTCTGCTTTGTTTGGGTTCTAGCACTGAAACTAGAGACACCGATTTGGACCAAACCACATTGACTATGTAGTCAATTTTAACCCAGGCCCCCAGGTCTCGAGCATTCAGGAAAGATAAAATTAAAAAAGATGATGCTTGGATTTGGCCCCAGGGTGCTTGGCCACTTTGATCTGAAGAGAAGGAAGGCTTCGATGCTTTGACCGAGATCTATTCCTTGCACCAATGTGGTCCAAAGGAGGAGTCCGGGGTGGAGGGGAGGACAAATTCCCAAGGATGGAAACATGGATAGGTGGGATACCCAATGAAGAGGATGGGGCCTCCTAACTTCTCACAGGAAGACCTATCGAGGAGGCCAGAGCATGAGCGGGAGGGGGGAATGGAGGGGAGAAACCTGGATGGGGATCAAAGATACTAGGGGGGATTCATAGGGGGGCACAAAACATGAGCAGGGAGAGGAAGGGGAGAGTCCTACCTGAAGGTCATAATCACTGAGGGAAAACCAGAGGTAGGGTGTTGAGAAGGGGGGTCCTCATAAAAGGGTATCACCCTAGCGAGTGAACCCTCAGCCAAGGAGGATAGAGGAGGGGCTAAAGGGGGACCCAAAAAAGCATACCTTCTGAGAGTCGTGAGATCCAGGGCCAAAGGAGGTCAGCTGAAGTAGGATAACTTAGGCACATCAATAGAAAAGGGGTCGTGCAAGACTGCCTACAAGCCTCCCTATAGGTAGAGGCAATCAAGTCCAACAGCTCCCTTGCAGCAACCGAGGCAGAAGGATCCAGAGGGCCAGACAAGGGAGAGCTAAAAGAGGCCGGAGGTGGCAGATCAGCCCACAGACCAGACGATGAGGCACTAGAACCATCCCAGGGATCGAGCATAGTGAGGAGGGGATGCACTTCCCCTTGTCCTCAAGATGCTTCTGCCTGTAAAGGGGAATAGAATTCCCTTGGAGGTGATAGAAGGAAAAGAACCTAGGAAAAGAAGGGTAGACCAGTCCTTAGTTCCAGTTGAAAGAATCTTGGACATGGAGGGTGATCTTAGCCAGGAGAGGTGAGGAAAATTTCATGTCAACATAGATACGAGCCATCAAGACCTCCTCCAGAAAAAAGGTATGATCATCTGCGCACAAAAATCACCTGAGAGAGTTACCAATGGCAAGAAGAAAGACACCATTCTGGAAGGGGAGAGGAAGCCTGGGAAGAGACACCCACATAGACACACGCGAAGAGTCCCTTCCATGATGGATCTCCATGTCCCACCACATCAAGGTGAAATACAACTTCCCTATGGACCTAGGAGCTGTGAACCATGCCGAAATGAAATCCACCTCCAAGTTCAGGATAATGAAAAAGGACATGCGGTTCAGAGAAGACACTATCGCCGAAATGTCCAGATTACATGAGCCAACAAAGGATCAGGAGGAGAGTGGTGGTCGATCGGCACCAAATCTCACCACCACCGTCCATTAGAGGCACTCCGAGGTAGCATTGAAAGCGTCTAACAAAATAACCAGCGATGGGACAGAAACATCCGGTGAGGCCACCTGAGCAACAAAAGAAACATCCAGGAAGCAAGGATGGTGATGCACCTGTGGCATACCACATAGCGCATCTCTGAATGAAAATCCATTCTTAGATGGGATCGCATCTATGTCTGATGTCAGGATAGAGAGAGTCGGATTCGACGACAAAGAACTCGGATCGAAGGTGGAGCGCCACCTTCGGAGGGACCGAAGGAGAGGGACTAACATATGGGAAATTCAAAATTCCAGGAGGTGCGTGCAATGCGTTCGAGCTGGAATTGAGGGTCATTTAGTTAAGTCATATAAGCATCTATATGGAATCCCGAATCATTATATGAGATGAAGAAAGTAATCAACAAACTTGGACTTGATTATACAAAGATACAATGATTACATGCTTTACTGGGGAGAAGAGTCTGATAAATAAGAATTCAAAATATGTCATACAAGCATATGGAAGTCAATGAACAACAATGAGAGTATAAATTAAAGGAATTGGGCATGCAGCAGAGGCTCCAAAAGTGAGATTTAAAAATTTTTCATTGAATTTTGAAATAAACTTGTCAATGTTCATGAATCACTACCCGGTATAATCCCAGGATCTCATGTGAAGAGTTTTAAGCACAAAATTAAAACTATAAAAACCTGGTTTATATCTGAAGCCATGCTCAACATCTGCTCATCGTTGGCGATCACTGCTCGAAGAATCTGAAGCCTAATTCCACTAGATCGTCCACACATGCTTCAAAATCTATAGGATCACCTATCATTGAAATCTGGGTGCTAGTGCAGAGATCTGACAACTCCTTCAATGCTCTGATAGTCGCTGCATCACTAAGCTTGTGATGACTGAGAGAGAGATCAATCTGATCTACTTGTATATAGATCCTCTCTCTCTAGAACATGGGAGAGATGAGTGGAGAGATAAATCCCATGAATAGTCCCTAGTGGGAGGCTCTCCTCTTCTATATATAGTGTGTAATTAAAATACCTGGAATTGCCTCTTTGGCCCCTGAATACTTAACGCACTATAAATGACATGTTATGACTACTAATCTGAGTCATGAATATTATTATCACTTTCTTGTAATTTATTAAATATATCACATGATGATAAATGAGTCATTAACTCGAATCATCATTCCTTTAAATATTAATTGAACCTTGAATAGTTTAATATTTGTTCAAATAATATTTTTCATGTATTTACTTAAAAATTGTAAATAAATTTAATAAATAAATTCAATGCTCATTATTCTTAACTTGAATAATATGAATTTATTTATTGCATTGGTTATTGTATCTCATTGGACAAATATCAAACCCTAGTGGTGGGTCCCATCATGTCTAATATACTTATTCAATTTAATAAGGTAGATTCTCGAATACGCTATTGTGTGTGACCCTCTAGACCCTTATCTTGATAGTAGTGAATAGTATTCATAGTCCAAGAGAAGGATCTAGAAACTCATCATGGCCCCTAAAGAGATAAGGATTGTCACAGTAGAAAAAACCAACCTACAAACATATACTGTGTAATATAATCTATTTGTCTTTAATATCTCATAAAGCATGACGCACACCAGTGTCATCTCCCTTTACTTGCTTTATTGTTTGTTGATCTAACTAGATGGACTTAACCTCGGCTGCCATGGACATGGTCTTATGAAGGTACTACCATCCTTATAAACATGGACTGAGATATATTACTTCCTAAATCTGGAAGTGACAAATCCTTTCTTGACCATTCAACCAATGCCATGTCATCAATAACGCACCCAACACAAACTACCTCACCACGATTTAAACATAATGGTTTTTGTCTTACATCAAATAACACAATCAAATGATATACATTGAAAATGATATAAATTCAGAAGACCATTACACATGATCATATATATGAACATCCAATGACACCCAAAACATGTGGTGTTTCTATTGGCGGGTCTGTCCTCATCATCTCACTACTTGAGATCACCAAGTGTGAACTTCATGAGAAGAAGTCTCAAGGCTTATAATCCCCCAACACCTGATATTTAGACATCTACTTTGTCCAGTCAGTAAGATGTATCTAGACTATAGGACCTTTGTTTAAGATTAATGTTATAGTATCTCAAGGTTCTTTTTATAGCTTGGTATCTACTATAACCTTTCAATACAAAAATTAATCTATGGACATTACCATTTTAATAATGGTAACAGAATAGTATACACTATAATGGTAAGAAAACATCATGTACAGCTAACTGTATACATGATATAATAATCAAAAGCATTGAATAGTCGGGTCTAGGGAACCCACTATTTCAATACTCCCACTTGAAATAGATCCAACTTACTAACCAAAATTATTAGCTACTCACATGATAAAGATCATGTTTCTGCTGAGTAACGACTTTAGCTGTTGGGCCTACCATGGTTCCTCCACGTGGTAATTCTGCTATAGCGACCACATCTCCTTAAGTAAAACTTATCAAGAGATGGCATCCTCGAGTATATCCTTTTTTTTCCACTGTCATAACTTGAAATCTTGGCTAGTAAGAATATCATAATTTACATTATGATAATTCTTTACTTACTAGATGCGATTCTAAGTACTGGAACAAATCATCGCATATAACTGCTTCTTAGCTTCCTTGGAAGCTGTAACATACTTGGTCTTTGTAGGTATGGCTACCACCAACTTATATGAGCTTTTCTCACTCATCTCCTTAGCCTAACTATGATATTAGATCACATGGATCTATAGAAGACTAGTTTATGTCCCCTTAAAAATAGTATCCTTTCTTATCCACTTTCCAGGTACTTGTCTTTTGTACTTTCTGAAGTACAATGAGATAGTTTTGTCCACTTCACTTGTAGTGTGTTGGAGTTGGTGTCCTATAACTAACTATTTGTACATTTATTACATGAATATTATGTATTTAAATATTAAACATCTTATTGTATATTGTTCATTTTTCTATATGACTATAATGTAATAATTTCCTATAGTATCTTTTGCATTAATAAGGTCATATTAGTTCCCTGCTATGATGAGAACCTTGAAGTGCTATGAAAATACTCTTAAATATAGTTTTGTAGTTGGATGACATACTATGATGGTACACATAGTATACAGACCTTCAGGTGCGAGTACTTGTAAGAAGATGTGACTTCTTCTCATGAAGTTCGCACTTGGTGTAAAGACCCGTAAAATTCAAGAATTTTTTTTTCTTAATTTCCTTTGAAATTTTACAAGAATGCAGTTTATGACGGCACTTGATTCTGAGGCCCGGTGTGCCCGGAATCATTTTCCGAAGTTTGGCTCGGGTACGTTCACTGAACGAACAAGCGGGTTTTCTAACTTTTTAACCGGTGCTCAGAATCGAATTTCGAGGGCACCGATGGAATCGCAGCCCCGGTATTTACTTAGAAACACCTTTTCCGGAGTTGCGTTTGCTCGGGTGTGGTTTTTTAATTTTTGGGGTTAAGTTAAGAAATAAAATAAAAGTGGTGCGACACTTTATTTTATTTCACTTAAAGCCACTTAAGCCAGGTTAAGCGGATAAGGTGGGACCCATGATATCATATCCACTTGGTAGGATATTTGTGAGGTGGGGCCTGCAGGAGCCCCACCGTTTCTTCCCCTTTAAGTAACGCACCCGTGAAAACCTCTTTTAAATAAAGTCAACCGGTGTGCTTTCTTAATTTCTAAACGCCCCTATTAATTGGGCAGTTAAGTCGTTACCATTAATTCATCGAATTAATGGTTCGTTTCTTAACTTTGAATTTCTAATCGTTGGCATGGGAATAAAATAAGACCAACACTTTTGTTGAGGGGTGGCTTGTTGAGAAGATTTGGAGAAACTCTAAAGCTTGAAGATCTTCATCCTCCTTCGCGAAGAACGCATCGTCGCTGACGAAGAACGCCGGCCTCTGAGGAAGGGCGAAGAAGAGCGCCGAACCCTCGGAGATCGACGATGCGATGCCATGTACCGTGACGCCGACGATCCTTCTTCCGCGACGTTCCTTCCCCGCGACAATCTTCGATCAACAACCGATTGAGGTAGGGGGTTGCGGTTCTCTTAATTCTTTGTGAATTATATCCTCAACATGGGTTTAAATGGTGCAATTAAATCTGTGTGATTTTAATCCTCAGAGTTTCTCTACGCAACGCCGTGTACCGCGACGACAGCGACGCCCCTTCCGCGACGCGACGATCATCTCCTTCCGCGACGCGACGATTCTCTTCTTCCGTGATGGTTAAATCCATGAAGAACTCACGTTCGACGACAACGTTGAGGTAGGGGGTTTTGTCCTTTTTAATCTATGTGATTATATCTGCGGTTTGTTTAAATATTTTTCGGGAGCCTTTTTTTTTAAACCGCTAACACGGTGGGTGCGGACCAACGAACAAGTTCGAACCCACCGTCTCTTCGTTCTTGGTGAGCGGATTGGCGGGCGACGACAAAGTAGGCCGCACGGACGATGTGAGGTCCTTGCAGTGAAGCACGGGCCCCGGGAGGGCCATTGGAGAAGACGACACGCATTTCCGACCACCGGAACTCGTCTGGTGGTCCGCGGAGCAGCCCGCCGGCGTGCCTCGCCGACACGGCGGCGCCGACGGCAGGTGGCGGCGGCGCCCAGCGCGCCGCCGGAAGGAGCCGTCACGGCTGAAGCCGCTGCTGCAGGGCGCGGTCCCGTGACCGCGCGGGACCGGAGGGGGATGGGAAGCGGCAGCCGGCTGCATCCACTGGCAAGGGCGGCCCCACGTGGGGCCGCGACTCCTTCACGCGGGGGCAGCGCGCCCCCCGCTTCGCTCGGCCGTAACGGCCGAGCCGACCCGCTGGCCACCCGGCCAGCGCCAGCCGGGTCGCGCCCAGGCCGGGCTGGGTCGCGCCATCCGAATCGAACCCGAACCCGAGTCAGGTCGACCCGGTTCGGGCCGACCCAGGGGGGGTTGGGTCGGGTCGGTCCGAGCCCAGACCCCCCGTTTTCGGACCTCTTTTGGTCTTTTGCCCATATCTTGGGCTACGGACCTCCGATTGATGCACCGTCTGCGTCAATGTGATCCTTGGATCGAGACGGTCATTTTGACATATTACAATCAAGGTTTTGGAATACTTTGGGTTCGGCTGGGTTGGTTCGTACACGAAACCAACCGAGCCCTCGGAGCGGAAACGCTTATAACTTAAGCTCTGGACGTCCAATTGACATGTCGTCGACTTTGATGGATTCCTCTAAGTGAGACGGATATTTTGGATTACTCCGCTCGAGGTTTGGATGCAGTTGGAGTACGGTCGGGTTGGTTTTGACTTAAAAACCAACCGGGCCCCTGGAACGAAAAAAGTCAATAACTCTCAGACCGGGTGTCCGATTGACGCGCCGTCTGCGATGTTGAGTTCCTGTTGACGATACAGAACTTTTGGATACATCAACTCCGGACTATGTGTCAGTTGATGTATCATCCTCTCGGCTCTTGGAGCGGACCCTCCCGAATGAGATTACTGTGTGCGGGAACCCTAGAGCTGGCTGCGACTTCGACGGCGACGACTACAACACTCAGCGATTCTACATGGATCAGTGCTACCGATCCTATGTGGGTCAGATCCTGTGTGGGTCAGCGTTCAGCGGTCCTGTGTGGGCCAGCGCCTACAGATCCTGTGTGGGTCCGATCCTGTGTGGGTATTTGCGGGGGTTAGTTACCTTTCGATCCTGTGTGGGTCAGATCCTTTGTGGGTCATTGCGGGGGTTAGTTACCTATCGATCCTTTGTGGGTCAGATCCTTTGTGGGTCATTGCGGGGTTTAGTACCTATCGATCCTTTGTGGGTCCGATGGCTTAGATGAATCAGTGGCAATATCTGATCATCTCTATCGTCTTACGAAGAAGTATACCTGTGTGAGCCGAATCCAGTTTTTCTTTCCTTTGTGGATTGTGTTGTGTTATCCTGTGTGGATTACGTTTTGCTTTCCTGTGTGGACTGGGTTGTGTTTTCCTGTGTGGACTGGGTTGTACTTGGGCTCGGATGTTGGCGCGTACTGGAATTGATGACTTAGGTATATGTATGGGCATATACCTAAGCAGTGTCGGATGTTACTTCGTGATTGTATCTTTTCTTTGTGGATTATCCTTTGTGGATTCTGGGAGACCTTCGGGGGTCTCGGGGTCCCTACTGTGTAGCTTATACTCACCCCTGCACGGGCTATGCCCGCACTACGTTGTGTTGGTTGCAGACGACGGACATCGCTGATCGTGGTTGAGGCTTGCGGAGCAGGACGGTACCTGGAGGTGGGCCACTGGGCGGGATGTACTCGGAGCGGACAGCTAGACCCTAGGAGCTGTGGGGGCCATCTGTACTCACCCTTCAGGTGGGATTTCCAGTGGATGGCTCGACGATGCGGCTTTACTTTTCAGTTGCTGTTTTTTCTCTTTTCAGTTGTACTTTTCTTTCAGTTTGGGTTTGTATACTGGCCCACTTACTTTTCCGCACTTACTTTTCCACACTTACTGTTGTACTCAGTTTTTACTTAGTGTTTACTTCTACTGCTTGCTTGCTCTGTGGTGTTTGTTTACTTTAAAAAGGCAATGTATTCCTTTTTTACCAGGATTTACACCTTGGTGCTAGTCGCCAGCCCCTGGCCTATGGAAGGCGGGCTTGGGGTAGTCACGACACGGGCCCTGAGGACGGGTCATGACAAATTGGTATCAGAGGAGTTCGGTTCTACCGCAGAACTCAGGACTCTGATCTTTTCCTATGTGAAGCAATAGTGTTGAGAGTATTGAGTGCGGTTATCAGTCTAGGGAGTCCAATGTTGGTGCGGCGACCGACGTATCTGTACACCAGGACCCTGACTTCTGATTTCCGACTTAATACACGAAAACATTGATTGCATGTGTGTTCCAAGTTTTCTTTGTGATTACTTTGTGTCAGCTCACCAGGTATATTGTTCTGACCGTGGCACACCTGTTTTCTTTTCAGGATGGCCCCACGACGACAGTCAACTAGGATTCTGAGAGTTGAGTGTGATGACATCCCACCGAGCGACGAGGCCTCGGTGCAGGGCCCTTTGACAGCAGAGGCACCGGCGGTACCTTTACCCGCCGAGCCACCGATGCTTCCAGCCCCAGCCACTGACGATGCACGTAGCCTTAGTGCACTGCACGAGTTCCAGCGCCAGCGACCACCCAGGTTCCGCAGGGAGACGGACCCCCAGGCAGTCGAGGACTGGCTGGAGGCAGTCGTACGGGTTTTCAAGTTAGTGAGGACACCAACAGACCTCATGGTGATCCTCGCAGCGAGCCTACTGCACGCGGCAGCGGGCCGATGGTGGAGATTGATGCTCCAGGTGCACGATGAGGCATCTCTCCTCTGGACAAACTTTGAGAGCCTCTTCCACTCGGATTTCGTCTCAGCCACCCTCCGTGCGGTGCGCATCCAGGAGCTTTTACAGCTGCGGCAGGGCAGCTTGACGGTCGCCCAGTACTCGGCGAGATTTATCGATCTCTCACGCTACTCGACAGACATGGTACGAGACCCATTCTTCCGGTCCTGGACCTTTAAGCAGGGATTGAGGCAAGAGATCAAGGCATCGTTGATCTCCCTCAGCATTCCGACTCAGGCGGGAGTACTGGAGCGAGCCCTTCTGATTGAGAGCTTCTTTGCTGAGCCTGCATCAGCAGCGAGACCTACCGCGGGGCGGCACATAGCAGAGTCTTCTGCAGCAGGCAGTCGACATATGACTCATGGGTCCAGGAAGACCAGACCCTCAGGAAGACGACCTCAGGACACTGGCTCAGCAGTGCGGGGCACACAGCGCGGAGCCAGTCTTTCGAGAGGTAGACAGTGCTACGCATACGGCAGGCAGGGCCACATGGCTCGTGACTGCCCGACCCGCCGTGCCGAGGAGCAACAGACGTTTGAGGGGCTACCAAGGAAGAGGCAGAGGGTCGACCGTGGCGGTCCGTAGGGAGCAGGTGGACGGGGTAGAGGAGCTGGCCGAGCAGCAGGTGGTGGGCGACGCTTTGAGGCTCTACCACCACCACCACCAAAAGGTCCACCCCGACTACAGGGAGCTGGCGGGCAGAGACAGGCACAGATCCAGGAAGCGGAGGCCTACAACTGCGGTGCGCCCGAGATGATTTGAGGTAATATCTGTTTCTATTCCACCCTTGCTACAGTTCTTATAGATACAGGATCGAGTCACTCTTTCATAGTCGCTGCCCTTGTTCGGAGCTCGGATATTCCGACAGAGCCGTTGGCTCGATCCTTACGGCTAGAGACTCCTACGGGAGCAGACTTGATGATTATGCACTGGTGCCGACAGTGTGAGCTTACTCTAGGAGGTGAGAGATTCGGCTGGGATCTTCTTGTAGCGGCGTCGAGGCCTTACGACGTCATCTTGGGCATGGATTGGTTATCCACAGTCCATGCTCAGATTGACTGTATTAGGCGCAAGGTGCAATGTGTGCGCACCGACGGGAACAGGTTCACCTTCACCAGCGAGAAGGGAGCTTTCGCAGCACAGGATGGACTCTCGCAGAGGAGAGGACAGACCATCACTCATCAGTTGGCTAGCCTCATCCTAGGAGCAGTTGACGTGAAGAGTCCTAGTTTTCCTGCAGTGGTGGATCAGTATGCAGACGTCTTTCCCGACGACGTTCCAGGACTACCTCCTCGCAGAGAGGTAGACTTTTATATTGATCTGTACCTCGGGACAACCCTGATATCCACTCCATCATATCGGATGGCCCCCGCTGAGCTTCGAGAGCTACAGGTACAGTTGGAGGACTTGCAGGGCAAGGGATTCATCCGACCTAGTGTTTCACCCTGGGCTTCCCCGATATTGTTCGCCAAGAAGGCGGATGGGAGCTTGCGACTGTTTGTCGACTATCGTCGCCTGAAACAGGTGACAGTGAGGAATAAGTATCCGCTACCGAGGATTGATGACCTCTTCGATCAGCTCAAGGGAGCATGGTGGTTCTCAAAGATAGACCTCAGGTCAGGCTATCATCAGCTCAGAGTTCGGGACGAGGACGTGCAGAAGATGGCCTTCAGATGTCGGTATGGCCATTATGAGTTCTTGGTTATGCCTTTCGGCGTAACCAACGCTCCAGCAGTGTTCATGGGCCTCATGAATAGGATCTTTCAGCCATACCTCGATCGATTTGTCGTGGTCTTCATCGACGATATTTTGATATACTCGACGACTGAGGAGGAGCACGCCTATCACTTGCGGGTTGTACTAGACACACTCTGAGAGCACCATCTTTATGGAAAGCTATCGAAGTGTCAGTTCTGGATACGCGAGGTCCACTTCTTGGGGCACGTCATCTCTGAGGTGGGAGTTGCAGTGGATCCTACGAAGATCGAGGCAGTGCTATCTTGGGAGCCACCCAGGAGCGTGACGGAGGTGCGGAGTTTCTTGGGACTATGTAACGACCCGAAATTTTGAATAAATCTTGTTTCCTAATTTTATGTGTTATTTTATTTTATTTTTATACCCAACAAAAAATTTTCATTTGATAACATGATTATAATTAAAATGAGACCGTTGGGTTTAGACGGTTATATGACCATTGGTCAATATGACCGCTGGAAACTAAACGTTTTGATTATTGTCTCTAAATACAAGTAATCTTGGTTAATTATTATAGAAAGAAGATTCGATGGCCTCACCCAGTAGTCTTGGACCGATCGAATCCCATCTAACAGAACTTGGGAAGGAGGTAGCACCACTGGGCTTTGCTCTGGACCAAACCCAAGCCGAACTTCATCGTGTGAAGCTAGAACGGAATCGCCTTTGCGAGAAGTTCAAAATGATAGAAATTACTACTCGTGCGATGTTAGCTGAGCCTCCCTCAGATTCTCTCACCTTAGCACACCTTACACTTAGGTCCTATGCTGGTGTGATAAGGAGCTATGTAAGGAGACCGTAACTGTCTTGTGTAATCCTTTGTTTTAAATAAAAATTGGGATTTCTTCTTATGATGAAGTTTATGAATTTTTAAATGACCGGATAAATATAGTATGCATATTTTTGATAAATTTTAGAAAAAGGATATTTTAAAAATGTTTATGTAAACCTTAAATAATTAAAAATGTGTAATGATTTTCAAAAAATGGTCTTCTACAATTATGTTCAGTACGAAATTTAGAGTCTAATAAGATCAAATTGATTTTTGATGAATAGTAAATTATGAATAGTGATTTTATGATTAGGATTAGTAATATGTCCAAATGGATTAGTAATCTCACTTAAAGAAAGTATTAATATAATCTAGGCACCTTGATTAAGTAATGTGATTCAATAAAATGGTTAAATAACGGTTTCATAAATTATTATTCAAGTATTAGTTTTTTCGAGTGAATAGTGTTTTTTAATTAAAAATATTTAAAAAAATTATTTTTATAAAATGGATTTCATTTTTGAACTCAGAGCACCAATATTATGTTATGGTAATTTTTGGGGTTTTTTCTGAAAAAATGAATTTTCGGTGAATAGTGTATTTATTTAAAAAAAATTAAAAATATTTAGAAAATTATTTTTATAAAATGGAGTTCATTTTTGAAATCAGAGCATTGATATTTGGTTAAGGTGAAATTTTGGGATTATTCTGAGAAAGTTGAATTTTCGATGAATAGTGAAAATACAGTTTTTAAGTTACGGGTGTTTAATGACATCATTAAATGATGTATTAAGTATGTAATCAATATGGTCGACTTATGAATATTAAGATAAGGTATGAGGTTTCCCAAGTGGCAAATATCATGGGCAAATACCATGGGAAATCCCATGGTTTTGCCAAAACCACTAATGAGGTGTCCCTTGGCCATTAATGCCATGTCCCCTCACTTTCCCTATAAATACCAAGCCATCCTCTCATCCATTCGACTCCCCACTCTCCCCCAACAAATTTATGGTCTCATTACCTCCCAAGGAGTCCTCCCAAGGTGCCCCCAAGCCCTCAACGTCCCAACCTTTGAGTTTTAAGAGTTACGTTTTAAGGTAAGGGATCCGATCTCTCTCTTTCTTTTCAAGAAATCTCTTTTATGTAATTTCTTTTATGATCCATATTCTTATGTTAAAGGGTGTTATTTTATACTCCTCTTACTGACCTTTTCATGTTCATATAATGAGATATCTCCTCTTACTCTCATTATTTCGTTTTATGAAGTTTTAAGTGGCGTCGTTAGGCTGCCGAAATTTTTGTAACGGATTCTTTCTCCCTTCTCATTTTTCAAGATCTATTTTCCATGTAAAGTATTTCAAGTTCCTTTTTATTATGTTGGGGTATGATCTCTAAATTTATCATACTGATATTTTATGATCATATGATGAGAGATCCCATTTGATCTCTTCAAATTCAGTATTTTGAAGTTTTAAGTGGCGCCGTTAGGCTGCCGAATTTTTAAGTGGTTCTTCACCCTTCTCGTTTTGAAGTTCTACTTTCATGTCAATTCTTTCAAGTTCATTTTTTTATGTTGGGGTATGATCTCTAAATTTATCATACTGATCTTTTATGATCATATGATTAGAGAACCCATTTGATCTCTTCAATTCTTTTTTTTTGAAGTTTAAGTGACGCCGTTAGACTGTCGAATTTTTAAGGGATTCTTTCACCCTTCTCATTTTCAAGTTCTATTTTCTTGTCAAGTCTTTCAAGTTACATTATATTGGGGTATGGTCTATATATCTATCATACATATCTTGTATGTTCATATTATGAGATACCCTATTTGATCTCGTCAATTCTTTTTTTTGAAGTTTAAGTGACGTCGTTAGGCTGTCGAATTTCTAAGGGGTTCTTTCACCCTTCTCATTTTCAAGATCTATTTTCATGTCAAACCTATCAAGTTCCTTTTTATTATGTTGGGGTATTATCTATATATCTATCATACTGATCATTTATGTTTATATGATGAGAGACCCTATTTGATCTCATCAATCCATTTTTGGAAGTTTTAAGTGACGTCGTTAGGCTACCGAATTCTCATAAGAGAAATCTTATTTTTTTTCTTCCTTTCATGTTCTTCGTTTCAAATGGTATATCATTCAAATTTCATTACCATGTTCTTAAATACTTTATATTTTGTTCCCCTACTATTTTATGTATCATTTTTGAGTGGGTGACCCATGTCCCCTCTCTTTCCAATTTTTTCTAAAACCATGTATCATAGACGTTATGCTGCATAGTTTTCGTCTCAAAATGCCTCCCTCTTTATCTCAAAATTATTTTATGTTATTAAGTGAATACTCAAAGCTCTTATTTCTACAGGTGTATTCACATATATATCAAAATTTTCTATTTTAAATTCTGGGATTTACATACATGAAACCCACTTTCCCTTTTCTGTGGGTTTAAAGTGACATAAAGATCATGTATTTAAAGCAGTTTTTAAAACGTTATGATTATGAAATGAAACCCATTTATTTTATGCTATATGGGTTGTTTATGAAATGATTGATGATGATATATGTGGATCACATGATAATAAAGACATGTCAAGGGTGCGCCCAGATAGCGCTCCAATGCATTGGGTAAAGACTTAATCTCTAGAGATGACCTTTTAGACTGATACCTTGGTGAATAACCTTGGTAATTTTTTTTATGACACCTTGGGGATGGACCTTGGTGAAACGAAATGATTGTCAATATTAAATGTTGCATCCACATATTCAAGTTATGAAAATGTTATTTTTATTATGATATGCCTCATGATTTCATTCTCATGCCTTAAAGTTCTTTTCATGGCCTTATTGAAGTATCTCAAGTTCACATGTAAAATGTTTCTTTTGTTTCCCTTACTGGGTCTTTTGCTCACCCTTTCTTTTGATGTATGTCCCCAGGTTATGTGATGCAGTAATGAACCTAGGATGAACATGAGGAGAAGCCTTTCAAGTGTTTTAGAAGAATGTTTTATGTTTTCATGTTTAAAGTTCCTGGTTTCCAAGACACTAAACCTTAAAGATCCTCAGTTTTGTAAAATGTAATGAAAGTTTATGTGATAAAAAGGCGGGATGTTATAGACTAGCTGGATACTACCGGAGATTTGTGCCAGACTTCTCCAGAGTTGCGGCACCACTCTCAGCTTTGACGAAGAAGGGGAAACCCTTTGTGTGGTCAGACAGATGGCAGTAGAGCTTCCAGGAGCTGAGACAGAGATTGACCAGCGCCCCTATCTTGAGGCTTCCGGAGGAGGGAGTAGGGTACGTAGTCTACTGAGATGCATCAGGGACCGGACTCGGATGTGTCCTGATGCAGGAGTGGACAGTGATCACATATGGATCATGTCAGTTGAGGCCGCATGAGCAGAACTACGCTACCCATGACCTGGAGTTAGTAGTAGTGGTATTCGCTCTGAAGACATGGCGGCACTATCTGATGGGCGAGCGCTTTACAGTCTATTCTGACCATCAGAGTCTCAGGTACATATTCTCTCAGAAATACTTGAACTTGAGACAGCGACGATGGCTCAAGTTCCTCCAGGACTATGACTTTGAGATAGTCTATACTCCTGGGAAGGGGAACGTAGTAGCCGATGCTCTCAGCAGGAGGACGGACATTCAGCTACTTGGGGAGGCGACAAAGCAGATAGTCGCTTTGAAGATATCCTTCGTGGATAGAGATGGAGCAGCCTTCCTTCAGTCTCTCACTGTCACCCCTCCACTACTGCAGTGGGTCAGAGAGGCACAACATGGGGACGCCGACTGTGAGACGCGACGTGCGCAGATATCCTCAGGACAGGCACCTGATGGTTTCTCCTTTGGAGCAGAGCACGACGTCCTTTTCAGAGGACGTACCTTGGTACCAGTTGCTTTTTAGGAGGAGGTGCTAATAGAGTTTCACACTTCTCCTTTGGCGGTACATCCTGGAGTGGCGAAGATATACCAGGATCTCAGATGACAACACTGGTGGTCGGACATGAAGAAGGTTGTGGCAGAGTTCGTTTCTCGATGCCTCACCTGCCAGCAGGTGAAGGCAGAGCATCAGGTACCAGCAGGCTTGGTACAGCCCTTGGAGGTCCCGGAGTGGAAGTGGGATGAGATATCTATGGACTTCATGACTGGACTTCCACACACTTCCAGAGGTCACGAGTCCATTTGGGTGATTATCGACCGACTCACCAAGTCGGCTCAATTCTTACCCATCAGAGAGCAGGGATCAATAGAGAGCTTGGGACGTCTCTACGTTCAGGAGATTGTACGGCTTCACGGTGTGCCTTCATCCATAGTCTCCGATCGAGATGCTCGCTTTACTTCCCAGCTTTGGAAGGGGTTGTAGGAGGCATTCGGGGCGCAGCTACGTCTGAGCACCACCTTTCACCCTCAGACAGATGGTCAGACGGAGAGGAACATACAGACTCTCGAGGACATGATCCGCGCATGTGTCCTCGACTTTGGTCGCAGTTGGGAGGACCACCTACCCTTGGTGGAGTTCGCGTACAACAACAGCTACCACTCCACCATCGGGATGACACCATACGAGGTGTTGTATGGCCGACCTTGCAGATATCATTTGTGCTGGACAGACCCTGGGGAGTCAGCACTTATGGGACCGGAGATGGTCTAGGCCATGACAGAGAAGGTCCAGGTCATCCAGGAGCGGATGAGGACAGCTCAGAGCCAGCAGAAGTCTTATGCTGACAGGAGGCGGAGGCCACTAGAGTTTGAGGATGGCGACCACATCTTCTTGCGGGTCTCACCTCGATGTGGATTACGGAGATTTGGTCGAGGCGGCAAGTTATCTCCGCGCTTCATCGGACCATTCCAGGTCCTCAGCATGATTGGCGAGGTGGCTTATCGCCTGGCTCTACCACCTCAGTTGCACCGGGTGCACGACGTCTTCTACGTATCTCAGCTGAGGAGATACGCGCACGACCCGACACATATCATTGACCATGGGGAGCTGGACGTTGATGATGGGGAGAATTTTGCGGAGGTCCCGGTGGAGATCGAGGATCGACAGGATCGGTTCCTACGTGGACGGTCGATTCCTCTAGTGCGCATCAGATGGCAGCATGGGAACCTCCAGGAGAGCACTTGGGAGCGGGAGGCTCAGATGCGTGCTCAGTACCCACATTTGTTTCCCTAGTTTATGATGTATCTTTATGGGGACGTAAATCCCTGAGGTGGGAGTGATGTAAAGACCCGTAAAATTCAATAAAATTTTTTCTTAATTTTCTTTGGAATTTTACAAGAACACAGTTTCTGATGGCACCTGATTCCAAGGCCCGGTGTGCCCAGAATCATTTTCCGAAGTTTGGCTCGGGTACGTTCAGTGAACGAACGAGCGGGTTTTTCTAACTTTTGAACAGGTGCTCGAAATTGAATTCTGAGGGCACCGATGGAATCGCAACCCCAGTATTTGCTTAGAAATGCCTTTTTTGGAGTTGCGTTTTCTCGGGTGTGGTTTTTAATTTTTGGGGTTAAGTTAAGAAATAAAATAAAAGTGGTGCGACACTTTATTTTATTTCACTTAAAGCCACTTAAGCCAGGTTAAGCGGATAAGGTGGGACCCACGATATACTACCCACTTGGTAGGATATTTGTGAGGTGGGGCCCGCATGAGCCCCACCGTTTCTTCCCCTCTAAGTAACGCACCCGCGAAAACCTCTTTTAAATAAAGTCAACCGGTGTGTTTTCTTAATTTCTAAACACCCCTATTAATTGGGCAGTTAAGTCGTTACCATTAATTCATCGAATTAATGGTTCATTTCTTAACTTTGAATTTCTAATCGTTGGCATGAGAATAAAATAAGACTAACACTTTTGTTGAGGGGTGGCTTGTTGAGAGGATTTGGAGAAACTCTAAAGCTTGAAGATCTTCATCCTCCTTCACGAAGAACGCGAAGAACGCATCGTCGCTGACGAAGAACGTTGGCCTCCGACGAAGGGCGATGAAGAGTGCCGAACCCTCGGAGATCGATGATGCGACGCCGTGTACCACGACACCGACGATCCTTCTTCTGCGACGTTCCTTCCCCGCGACAATCTTCGATCAACAGCCGATTGAGGTAGGGGGTTGCGGTTCTTTTAATTCTTTGTGAATTATATCCTCAACATGGGTTTAAATGGTGCAATTAAATCTGTGCGATTTTAATCCTCAGAGTTTCTCTACGCAACGCCATGTACCGCAACGATAGCGACACCCCTTCCGCGACGCGATGATCCTCTCCTTCCGCGACGCGACGATCCTCTCCTTCCGCGACGCGACGATCCTCTTCTTCCGCGACGGTTAAATCTGTAACGAACTCACGTTCGACGACAACGTTGAGGTAGGGGTTTTTGTCCTTTTTAATCTATGTGATTATATCTGCGGTTTGTTTAAATATTTGTCGGGAGCCTTTTTTTTTAAAAACCGCTAACACAGTGGGTGCGGACCAACGAACAAGTCCGAACCCACTATCTCTTTGTTCTTGGTGAGCGGATTGGCGGGCGACGACAAAGCAGGCCGCATGGACGATGTGAGGTCCTCACAGTGAAGGACGGGCCCCAGAAGGGCCATTGGCGAAGACGGCACACATTTCCGACCACGGGAACTCGTCCGGTGGTCCGCGGAGCAGCCCGCCGGCGCGCCTCGTTGGCACGGCGGCAGGTGGCGGCGACGCCCGGCGCGCCGCCGGAAGGAGCCGCCGCGGATGAAGCCACGGTGATAGGGCGCAGTCCCGCGACCACGCGGGACCAGAGGGGTACGGGACGCGGCAGCCGGCCGCGTCCGCTAGCAAGGGCGGCCCCACGCGGGGTCGCGACTCCTTCACGCGGGGGCAGCGCGCCCCCCGCTTCGCTCGACCGTAACGGCCGAGCCGACCCGCTGGCCACCCGGCAAGCGCCAGCCAGGTCGCGCCCAGGCCGGGCCGGGCCGCGCTGGCCGGGCCAGGTCGCGCCATCCGGGTCGGACCCGGACCCGGGTCGGGTCGGTCCGGGCCCAGACCCCTCGTTTTCGGACCTCTTTCGGTCTTTTGCCCATATCTTGGGCTACGGACCTCCGATTGACGCACCGTCAGCATCGATGTGATCCTTGGATCGAGACGGTCATTTTGACATATTACACTCAAGGTCTCAGAATACTTTGGGTTCGGCCGGGTTGGTTCGTACACGAAACCAACCGGGCCCTCAGAGCGGAAACGCTTATAACTTAAGCTCCAGACGTCCGATTGACGTGCCGTCGACTTTGATGGATTCCTCTAAGTTAGAATGATCTTTTGGCTTACTCCGCTCAAGGTTTGGATGCAGTTGGAGTACGTTCGGGTTGGTTTTGACTTAAAAAACAACCGGGCCCCTGGAACGAAAAAGCCAATAACTCTCAGACCGGGCGTCCGATTGACGCGCTGTCTGCGACGTTGAGTTCTTGTTGACGATATGGAACTTTTGGATACATCAACTTCGGACTATGTGTCATTTGATGTATCAGCCTCTCCGCTCGTGGAGCGGACCCTCCCGAACAAGCTTGCTGTGTGCGGGAACCCTAGAGTTGGTTGGGACTTCGACGGTGACGACTACAACACTCAGCGATCCTACATGGATCAGTGCTACCGATCCTGTGTGGGTCAGATCTTGTGTAGGTCAGCGCTCAGCGGTCCTGTGTGGGTCAGCGCCTACAGATCCTGTGTGGGTCCGATCCTGTGTGGGTCTTTGCGAGGGTTAGTTACCTTTCGATCCTGTGTGGGTCAGATCCTTTGTGGGTCATTGCGGGGGTTAGTTACCTATCGATCCTTTGTGGGTTAGATCCTTTGTGGGTCGTTGTGGGGGTTAGTACCTATCGATCATTTGTGGGTCCCATGACTTAGATGAATCAGTGGCAATATCTGATCATATCTATCGTCTTACGAAGAAGTATACCTGTGTGAGCTGAATCCTGTTTTGCTTTCCTTTGTGGATTGTGTTGTGTTATCCTGTGTGGATTACGTTTTGCTTTCCTGTGTGGATTGGGTTGTGTTTTCCTGTACGGACTGGGTTGTACTTGGGCTCGGATGTTGGAGCGTACTGGAATTGATGGCTTAGGTATATGTATGGGCATATACCTAAGCAGTGTCAGATGTTACTTCGTGATTGTATCTTTCTTTTGTGGATTATACTTTGTGGATTCTGGGAGACCTTCGGGGGTCTCGGGGTCCCTACTGAGTAGCTTATACTCACCCTTGCATGGGCTATGCCCGTACTACGTTGTGTTGGTTGCAGACGATGGACAGCGCTGATCGTGGTTGAGGCTTGCGGAGCAGGACGATACCTGGAGGTGGGCCACTGTGCGGGACGTACTCGGAGCGGACGGCTGGACCCTAGGAGATGTGGGGGCCATCTGTACTCACCCTTCAGGTGGGATTTCCAGTGGACGGCTCGACGATGCGGCTTTACTTTTCAGTTTCTATTTTTTCTCTTTTCAGTTGTACTTTACTTTCAGTTTGGGTTTGTATACTGACCCACTTACTTTTCCGCACTTAATGTTGTACTCAGTTTTTACTTAGTGTTTACTTCTACTGCTTTCTTGCTCTGTGGTGTTTGTTTACTTTACAAAGGCAATGCCTTCCCTTTTTTATCGAGATTTACGCCTTGGTGCTAGTCGCTAGCCCCTGGCCTATGGAAGGCGGGCTTGGGGTAGTCAGGGCACGGGCCCTGAGGACGGGTCGTGACACTTGGTAATCTCCAAGATGGGAGATTATGAGAAAAAACCCACTGGTAGGAATTGTGCATGTTTTGGTGTCATCAGATATTCCAATCTATGATCATGTGTAATGGTCCTTAGAATTTAAGATTATAATTAATATGTGTCATGACTCGTGCACTAAGATTTGCTAACGAAAATTTTCATGCCATATGTTGGCAGAAATTAAGGTACATTGGGTGAATCATAAATGACATTTTATTAATGGATAAGTCGAGGAAGGATTTTCCCTATACATTTATGGAAGTTTATATCTCATCCATTTTATTGAAATAGAACTGTCACCCTAAATTCAATGGTTGTGGTGTTACGACGAGTTTATTTCAGGTAGTCAAAGAATGACGTATCAAACATATATGTTGATGACACTATCATGAAACCTGCTTAATTAGATATTGTGATGAAGGGATTATATTACATAGTGAGATTTCATATGTGGATGTCGTTGTTGCGACTTTAATTTATTTATCTTGGGTTACTTAGCCCATTTCTAGACAGTACTCTTGAAATTTAGGAAATCCCTCCTAATGCCAATGAGAAAGAATCCTAGAGGGTCGCACACCAAGTATTTATTATGGTCTTGATTAAATTCTATTTTAATTTAATTAATGGAATAAATATTATTCTCAAGACCATGTAATAATTCTATTCATATTAAAATGATCGCATAAATTAATTAAAATATATTTATTTTATTGAACATTTAATAAATATTTATTTACTAGTTTGTAAATAAAATATTTATTTAAGAGAATAAATTATTTATTTATTCTGGTTTTCAATAAATGTAAGTGGAGTTCGAGCGGACCAAGTCTAATTCGGTAGTAAAATAATTATTTGCAAGACAGTAAATAATTATTTAACTAGTTGGAAAAAGACAAAATAATAATAACATTGTTATCATTATATGGCATGAATTTCATTTATGATTCCGTTTTGCACAAGTTGGTGCACCACGAATAATGGTGTTGTTATTTTTATTATATAGCATGGGTTTTCTTTAAGGTTATAAATGTATTTAATTTCTGTTATACAATTAAATATTGTAACTAAAACCCCATGTCACTAAATAGATAGGTATTTCTATTGTGTCGTTATGCCTGGTGAACTAAATTGTCGGTGGTGACAGAATTATTGAGCCAAAACAATTTCTCTCTCGAATCCTCTTCTCTCCACTATCAAGAACAAGAGATGTTCTTCAAGACTAAAGAATAGACGATCAAGAACGACCAATGCAAGACACTCATTTCTTCATGCTAGTACCTAGAGAATGAGTGGTGTCGATCAGAGGCCATCAGAGCACGTGTGGATCACCACTAGAGGGATTCTGGTTTGGATCCTCTCAAGTGAAACGAGATAATCTATAAGGGTCATTCTGGATGATCAACATCATCAATAAATAAAGTACTTAATATTTAGGTATTTAATTTCTGCATAAATTATTTAAATTAATTATAAACATGATGTGCAAGATCTTATCTCTAGGATCTAGCGCCCTTTTCTTCTTTTGTCTAGATATTTGATCTTAATCTGTGGATACTGGCATTTATTGTCGTATTGATCCCGGATTAGTCATCAATTATGGCAAAGGAAAAGTTGGGCCCTCTCCAACAGTCATGCTTCCCCTGCGCTTGAATCCTTCATAGTTCTCTTGGATGTAATTGATATCTACCTACTATAAAGTATATCCTAGCAATATCAATTCCTGCACACATCATGGAATATGTGATTATTCCATCGCATAAGCAAATGGATTTTAACTCATCATGTTAATATCCTCCCATGTCCCATACATGTCAACCTGGAGAGATTATGCCACGTGACATTGGTAAAAATTCTTCTCTTGAATTGTTCCATTTTGTATTTTTCAATACCATGTCACTATATGTACGATCAACTAGGTCCGAGCAACCTCTATATCTACCTCAGTATATCATGTTCCCTAGAAATTAGGTTTCAAATTTAAGTCAATCACCGGAGAATAAATTTCATCTAGGTCATAACTAACTTGAAGACCAATCTATTTTCCATATGTTTCTGAACATATTCTACTTAGAAAACAACAGCGCTCCCACTAACCTTAGGTAGACACATGGAAAACTTTAATTCCAAATGAATGTTCTATGATCCTATGACTTACTTCAATCCTAAACTATATTTAAGTAACTTGCAACCTTTATTATCATTCTATGACGTGATTATCCCTTTCTGGTTGCATCATATAGAAACTTTCCATGATCGGTGGTCATGACATCTAATGCTCAATATGATCATAGATATTAGATATGATAAGTAAAATTATAACGGATTTAGGCATAATGACTTGGTATTACCAATCGAGACTTATTGGTACACCACTTTTACCATCCATATATCAACTCGTTTGAATACCCACCACATTATTAAAAAATATAGGCCCCTTTGCAATGTGATACATGAAATCCATTATTGAATTTTAGTTGGTCTTGTCAATCTTAGCTAATTTTCATACAATAATTTCTTATGGAAAATATTATTCACATTGAATAATAGATCACCGACTGTGGTGAATATAAAAACCATAACCATGGTTTTATCCTTCCTGTGCAGTATATGTCTCTGGAACATACTCTGATCCACATGTGCTTGTGGGACTAGTTCTTATGTCAACTGCATGTGCATCTCTAGCATTGACCAGCCCAAGTCAATCAATCTCCCACTATATCTAATAGAGATGTGAACCCTTATATAGAAGTGTATTCTATCACTTGACTACCAATTTTCTATCTTGGGGATTTATGTAATATCTTAAACGACTGTTAAGATGATTACAATAGACGCACAATGTGTTTGTATTTGATGCAAGTTTGTTTATGTCCTAACAAACTCTTTACATCCAAACACATGTCTTATGACATAATGGATTTACATCATACTATAACTCGTATGATATCCATTTTTTATTTTAGATGGCATATGGTTATAGGATAATTCCGTTATTTATAAAGCATTCCATGAAATATAATGGAAGTTTTTGCAGGTTGCAGCAGTGATACTCCTAACATCATTACCTTGATGTATAAAATGTGTGTTTAGAAATTACTCCATGCTACATTTTTTTGATTAATGTTGACATGTAAGACTTCATCATCGATCCTCCTTATTAACATCAATGTCATGATGTAGATAAGGTAATGTGCGTCTAGGAATTACTCCATGGTACATTATCATGATCGATGAATGCTTGGTCAAGATATTCTTCAGTATGTCGACCCGAAGAAACTCATAAATTCTGACCATGTATATACTTCACTATATTATTCCTTAATAACTTAAAGGAATCTTATGAAGTATATATATAGCTATAGCTTACCCTTTGAATAGTTCACGTTCACTTGTTTAACTATTTCCAAAAGATTTGTGACATACCTTTATTTCTAAAGGTTTCTTTGTCTAAACTAAAGACATAAATAATACCAAAGGTATTTATTTGTGTTGAGCCTAGATACCATACTAGGTATATTATTGATGTCCACTTTTAGTTTTACTTGATAAATAATTATCTTTCCACAACTAGGTATAATTCTTAAATTTTTATATTCATCAGGTACTACCTACAATTCAAGTATTACTGAACTATTGGTTGAGTATTAAATACCAAAGACAAAATTAATTCCTGAACCTGGAATAATTTCTCCTTGTTTCCAAAAGGACACGTGAGATTAATTTTTTGGTTATACTCGATAATAGTTCTACAAGAATCATTCACTTGGAAATACAGAAGTCGTGTACTTCTCACTACTACCCTAGGTATCACCCTTTCACAGCCACTTGGAGAATACACCTGACTTCTAGTAAGGTTTCTATACATACTTGGTTACCATATATCAATACACATATATGTTAATCATATTTTATTGAATACCCAAGAATTAAAACCAAAACATTACATAGATGAATATTCCTAGAATAGAAGCAGTAATTTGATTCTTTAATTCGGTTTTATTACATTAAACTTCCATTGTTTTATTTTAGGATATGAAATGAAAATAACCTCCTATTAATACCTCTTTCATTGATTGAAATTGCAAATGTTCCCTTGTAATTACATGCCTTTGTCCTTTTCTCCTTTTCTTTCAATTTATTCGCCATAAGAATTAAAGATGAAACTATCTTTGATATTCTTATTCACTTGGAGAACCTTACCTAAAAGGTAATGAAGTGTTTACTCAATACTGTTTGTTTTGTAACTTTAAATGAGCCTTGAGTAAAGGGGTGAATATGATGTTATAATACTATGTATTGAAAGATCGTAACACACATTTCAATTTACACAAATCCAGTGTAACCATTACCTATTCATATCATTGCTTCGCTTTCTCTATGTAGAATTCTCAGAGATGAGACTACATATTATATCATCTATGTCCTGATGTAGCATCTGCAACTAAAATCAGACATTGATGAAGGCATGATGACATAACCATCATATGATATATACATTAGTATTCTGTAATCAATTTCACCCTCTCTTCTTGAGGTAATGTAACAGGAATAGGGACACTAACACTCCGAGTTTCTAATAGTATTGTGTGCAAGCGCTTATACTTTTCTTGGATACTCGTGCCAGTGTGTACAATGACTTTTTCCAATATTTATCATAGTTTTTAAACTTATGGTACAACTTTCCATTTTTCTACAAAAATAAATTTTAGAAGATTGGTACTTTTTATCTGGATTATCAGTTTAGACATTTTGATTAATTAATTAAATCATTAAATGTCTCCCACTATTTTTATCAATTTCTAGTAACCCTCTATGCTAGAATAAGAATACCCTATCACTTGAGTATTCTAGTAGAAAGGATCCCTGAACCACCCCTCATAGTCTACAATCTTTGGCTATGCCACTACTCGAAGGGTTCAAGGTGGGCTTTTGGCTAGTCAACTGCATGAACTCATGGTTCCTTGATCTGTTGAGTGAAGTTCTAACTTCTTAAATCGTAACTTGATTTACTCAACACTTGCCTAAAAATTACAACAAGAAAGATTTGGTTATTTCTTTGCTGTAATTTTAGTTAATTTAACCCACCACTCTCATAAGAACGCCCCAGTAGTAAGATTCACCCTTAGCTTTAGCTTGACTTGCACCTCAAACATCAAGTTTTGTCCAAATTTGAATTATGGAAGGTTGTAATGAATTAATATATCTTTGAGGGTTTTATTATTTTTAATGTGATGAAAGAAATAATTTTCTATTTTTTAACCACGTACTATGTGATCGCAATCACAACTGACAATATAAGAAATAGAAAATCCAATGTGTCACATGTTCATTTTATCTTGCATGATTGTTTATTATTATTCTATGTGTTTGTACATCAACTACACATACCCAAATATAATAAATGATGAAAAAATAAAATGATGGCATGATCATGAGATAGTACTGATGGTTGATCAGTTGAGTGAATAACAAACCAACATAGACCCTAGGGGTGATACCTTGAGTAGCATAGCTTGCAACTTGTAACGTCCCAATTCCAGGTGCCGCCCAAAGGTGCCCTGAACCAGGTTGGTCACATGACCTCAAGCACAACACTAGAGGTTGCTAAATAGCAGTGAGGTCCAAGGTCTGATAATGGGGAAACTATGCTCTCATTGGAAGAGTATACACAGTGGAACCATAAATATTAAACAAAATCGAAAGCAGTAATACCATAACCAAAAGTAAACAGTGGAAAACTGATAGTAATATAACAACTGGAGCACATATAAATGATGCATGTCACATGTGTCTAGGAAAGCAGCCAAACAAGTCATAGTGATGGAAATATAGTATTAAAACCAAAGTACAGAAAAGTAGTAAACTCCAACAGCATCGCAAGACTCATCTTGGTCCCATTCTCTCCAGCTCCAACGGCAATCAAGTACCTAATAAAGAAGGGTGTTTTCCCTTATCTATACCTACAACCATATAATCTATTTGGGACCAAAAGCATGACCCAAACTAGGTGTGAGATGAATCCCAGTAGGCAACCACCAAAATATATGTGTCTAACTGTTAGTGAATATATATAGCATGTAATATGTAGAAATGAAGCAATAAACAAAGTAGTACTCAAAAGAAAATAGTCCTACAGTTTTCAATCACATTTATTTACATTTATTAATTATTCAAACCACTGAATAATGTAACCTCGGGATCTAACCTAAGATCTATATCCCCTTGTATAATAATAACAACAGACGTCTCAGTAGACCATCTAAACAACCAAGTAAGACCAAGTCCAAGCTTTTGATTTGGATTGGAAGGCTCGTCGTAATCAATCGATTATTCACAAAAACCCTCTAGGAAATATCTCACATTCTAACCCCTTTGGTTTAACATAACACTAATCAAAAATAAATTACCACCTGGGTAGTTCTCATGGTCAAAACCCTTAGGTCAACATGGCATCAATAAATTATACATGACCTCCAGGTAGCTCTCACGGTCAATACCCCCTGGGTCAAATGTATTATAAATAATCATAAATGACCACCTGGGTGGATCCTATAGTCAATAACCCTCGGTCAAAGTATACACCAAGGCTCTCACGGTCCTTTGTAAATAAACATGGAAACCCCCACAGTTTTTCTGGTCCATGGCTCTCACGGTCCATTGGAAGATCAGCGCGCATATCATAACAAAGTAGCACATTTAATCTAAAACTAATACATGGATAACATTCACAAGCACAACACATACAATTATTATAATCAATCAACTCCATCCTAAACAATTCAAGGCATGGAAACAAGGTATGCCTCATAGGAAACCTAGGCCAAAAGTCTATAATCAGTCAAACAGGGGAAACACACCCATGGGTTGTCCCATAACAAGGTATAAAACCTTATGCATAAGAAATAACCCTTTCTCAAACAAACAACCCATAGCTGGTATTAAATAGGGTCACATTCCAATATACGCAATACCCCAAACATGGGTATTCAACACTTTAAGAATATATAATTCAAAGATAATCAAGGAAAGCCACAAACCACCTACCTTGATGTCGAGAGATCACTATAGTTGAACGTCGGCCCTTGAATCAACCTAGATATTCATAGATCTACAAGAAGTTTGAGAACCTTCAATGTTAGATCTCTTATATGAGAGAATGAATTAGGAATAGAGGATCAAGAAGAAGGGAGAACTCACTGGTGGGATTCCAATGCACCCGCCGGAGTTCGGATCAGACCTTGGATGGAGAATCGGTGGCTAAAACTTTGATTGTAACTCTCAATTGCTCTTGGAAAAACCAAGGTTAGAAGAAGAATGATCCATAAACAAGATGCATCCCTGCTCTGATATATCAATTAAAAAGAAAAGTACATGGCGTGTTCATTTAATGTACATGTCGTGTACTAGCCTCAATCAAACCCTGCTTTAGGTGGTCTTCCAGGTCACCTACATGGACATGTACTCAGCCGTTACATAGACAGTACATGGCTACACATGATAACTGGGTACACGACGTGTACTTAGAAACTTTCTCAATCTTCCTTTTTCCTCAAAAAAAACCCAAAATTAAGATTCATACCTAAAATGAATATCTGGGTTCTTACAAACTTCCCCCTTAAAGTAATTTGTCCCCAAATTTCTCTTCCAATGGTGGTGAAGGATAAACTTCAAACAACTCTGGCCATTGGGATCGTATGACGGCCTCCCTCTCCCAATTCTTGTCCTGTACTTACTCATGCTACCATAGAACCTGTACCAGAAGAACAAATCGACCATGGAGAACCTTCGTGTTGCGATCCACAATCCAAATAGGGTGCTCCTTGAAGGATTCATCCACCTCTAGTTCAACCTCCTTAGGTAGAAAAACGTGAGACAGGTCTGAAAAGTAAATTCATAGTTGAGAAAACATGAAAGACGTCGTGTATAGCCCGGTACCTCTGAGGTAACTGCAACCGATAGGCAATCGAACTGACTCTCTCTAAAACCTGAAATGGACCAACATATCTCAATAAAATCTTCCCTTGTATCATAATCCTCTTATGTCCCAACCTCGATGTGATGCATAAGAAAACCTGATCTCTGACCTCGAACTCCAGAGGTCTTCTTTGTCGATCAGCATAATATTCCTGCCGAGACTATGTAGTAGTCATCCTCTTTTGAATCAACTCCACATTCTCAGTGGTATCCTGGACAAGACGAGGTCCCAGCATAGCTACCTCACCTACCTCCAACCAACATAGGGGTGACCGGCATGGCCTACCATACAAAGCCTCATAATTTGTCATCCGAATCGTCTCCTGAAAACTATTATTGTAGAAAACTCAACTAGGGGTATGTGTTTCTCCCAAGATCCCCCAAAATCTAGGATGCATGTTTGAATCATGTCCTCCAAAACCTAAATCATGCCCTCAAACTAGCCATTTTTCTGTGGATGGTAAGTTGTACTCAAAAGTACATGTGTACCTAAAGCCCTATGTAGTCCCTTCCAGACACGAGAAGTAAAATGGGCATCCCTGTCCGAAAAAAATAGAGTGTGGAACCCCATGCAAACATATAATCTCTTGGATGTACAACCTTCCAAGATCATCAATGTTGAAGGTTTCCTTGATTGGTAAGAAATATGAAAACTTCATGAGTCTTTCAACAACAACTCAAACTGCATCATTCCCTTGAGGTGACCTTGGTAAACCCATCACGAAATCCATCGTGACATCATTCCACTTCCACTCAGAAATGGGTAACTACTACAAAATCCATTCTGGTCGCTGATGCTCTGCCTTCACCTACTGATAGGTGGAACATCTCATAAAAAACTATCTGCATCCCTCTTCATACCTGGCCACCAATACTGATGGTGTAAATCTTGATACATCTTGGTGACACTAGGATGAACTGCCCAAACTAAAGAATGAAAATATCGCATCAACTCTTCATGTATGTTTGTCGACACCCATATGCGTCCATGAAAACGCAAGATCTCATCATCATCTACATTCTACATAGAAGTAGGGGTCCTTGCCTGACACACTCTCCCATAGGACTAGGCCTTTGGACTCTTACAGCTGCCTCATTTGAACTCGATCCAGTAGAGTAGAGGTAACAACTACATAAGAAAGAAATGTATGCCCCTGTCTGTTGTGTACCTCCAAATTCATCTCAGAGAACAGAGCCATAAGTTGTCACTCACTGTTGGCCTCCTGGACTGCCTGTATCTAAGTCCTCCTACTCAATGCATCAGCCACCGTGTTGCCTTTCCTAGGTGTGTAGGCAAGCTTAAAGTCAAAAGACTGAAGGTACTCAACTCACATTCGTTGTCTCAAATTCATATCACACTGAGTAAAGATATACTTGAGACTTTTTTGGTCAGTATGTACCACAAAATTCTATCCCAAAAGATAATGTCTCCAACAACGTAAAGTATACAAAACTATAACTAACTTGAGATCATGCATTAGGTAATTCCTCTCATGTGGACTCAACTTCCGAGACTCGTATACAACGACTCCTTCCCCTTGCATAAGAACTGCTCCCAGCCCAATACCTGATGCATCACAGTAAATAGTTTAACACTTTCCTGACTCTGGAAAAATTAGTATCGATGTTGAAGTAAATCTCCCTTTCAACTCCTGAAAGGTTGAATCACAGGAATCTATCCATAAGTACTTCACACCCTTCTTAGTCAAGCTTGTTAGTGGCACTGCTAAGCATGAAAATCCTTAAATAAAGCATCTATAGTAATTATCCGTCCCCAAAAAACTTCACACCTCAAATACATTCTTCGGCTGCGCCCAGGAAACTAATGCCCTCACTTTCTCTAGGTCTACTAATACTCTTATCTTTGAGATAACATGACCCAAAAAGTGAATCTATTCCATCCAAAAGTGGAATTTTGAGAGCTTAGCATATAACTGATGCTCTCTCAATGTACTCAATATGATCTTAAGATGGGTAACATGGTCATGTTGAGTGTGATAGTATACAAAGATATCGTCCATGAAGACCACTGCAAAAGAATCTAAGTAAGGATGGAACACTGATTTCATCAGTGCCATGAAAATTATCGGTGTGTTCGTGAGGCCGAACGACATAACCAAATACTCCTATAGACCATACCTACTCCAAAAGGATGTAAGAGGTATATCTGATGGTCTAACATGCAAATGATGATAACCGGATCTCAAGTCAATCTTCAAGAACACACGGGATCCTCAAAGCTGATCAAAGAGATCATCAATCCTCAATAATGGATATCAGTTCTTGGTCGTTAACTGGTTCAGCTTCTAATAATACACACAAATTCTAAGGGTATCATTCACCTTCTTTGCAAAAAGGATAGGTGAACCCCAAGGAGAAGTACTAGGTTGGATGAAACTCTTTGCCTGCAACTCCTCTAACTGCTTCTTGAGATCCTGAAACTCTGGTTTAGTCATCCTATAAGGAGGAATGGACATCGGTTTCACTCCTAGAATAAGCTCAATAGAGAAATTTGCCTCTTTCTCTGGAGGTAAACTTGAAAATTCATCTAGAAAGGCATCCCTGAAACGATCCACCACTGGAGGAAAGTCCATCTGTGAAGTCCTCTGGTCATCTAGATATAAACTAGAAATCTATGTCATAACTCCTCCCAACCCATGATTATTAGGTCCATCTCTGCTCTCCTGGACATCCTATTTTCCCTTGTGTAGAAAAGACCCACCCTCTAGTGATCTGAAACTCACCCTACAGTGATAGCAGTCAACAAAGGACTTAAAGGAGACCAACCAGTCCTTTCTGAGAATGAAATCGAATCCTGTCATCTCTAAGACATAGAGGTCCCATAATAAGTGACACCCACCAACCTCAATAGGGCATTCCTTTCACTAATGTACACTAGCTGTCCTAATCCCCAACAGAGTTTCTAGAGTCATAACATTCTCATAAGTAAAGATATAGAGCTCAAGGCTCTCTACAACAGCAACAGATATAGAATTATGGGAATCCCCTGTATCAAAAAGAGAAGAAGCTAAAACTGAGGCAACTAGAATCATACCTCTAACTGTAGAGGGTCTGGGATCCTGCTCTTGCTGGGTCTACTCCACTGAAAAAGTCTGACCTGTATTGCGGCCCTGAAACCCTGCCTGACTACCCTAAGCTAATCCACCCTACTATCGTTGAAAACCTTCCATCTAGCCACCATGGCCATGACCACCTCCTCGACCTGAATAGCCTAACGAACTCTAGTTACCTAACTGAAGAGAAACTAGTGGTCCTACTTCTAAATGTGGAGTCATAACTGATCCCTTCTCACTAGCTGCTAGTGAGAAAAATTGGAAAAAACACTAAAGATGACCCATCTTTCCACAATATTGGAACTCAACTGGGTATCTCAGGCACTATGGTATCATGTTCCCACTCTTCTCACATAGGTAGCACCTCACCTGGATACCTTTAGATGCATCCATGCTACTGGAATCACTGCATGAAGGCTCCCTGCGGCACTTCCTACCATCAAATGAAGGAGTACTAGCCCTGGATGCTGAACCACCCTAGCTTGTAGCTCCCAACTCCCTCATATTGCACTTGGTAACTAGTACATGGTTCACTATAGTCATCACTGAAGTTAGCCTAAAGACATTCACCTGCGATTAGATATCATACCTGAGACCATCCTCAAATTTCCTAGCCAAAGATAACTCGTCACCTCCCAGAATAGGTGCAAAGTGCTAAATCTTTTTAAAATGAGAAGAATATTCCATCACTGAAAGAGAACCATGCTCCAAGTGCATAAAATCTCAGGCTCAATTGGCCCTTAATGTCTCAGGGTAGAAGTAGTCATATAATGTCCTCTGAAACTCTTCCCAAGCCATATTCTGAAGACGTCCCACCTGTGAGACAACATCCCACCATCTCTTGGAGGAATCACGTAGCATGTACGTCGCAAACTTCACCCTCCTCTCCAGAGGCATATTCAGATGCTCAAGGATAGCAAACATGGACTCCAACCATGACTCTGAAGCCTATAGTCCTCCATCCCCTGAAAAAGTGGGAGGATGTTGCTGCTGGAATACCCTCGCCAACTCCTCTATAGTCAGGGCAGGATGTGGTGCTCCTTGGAAAGTCTTCATCATCCTTATAAAGCCTTCATGGAACTGTGCATCAGCACCTGTGTCCGGTATAATAACTAGTGCCAATACGGGCACACTGGGAGGATCTATTGGTAGTCCCCAGTCTACCATTTTCGGTGTCTGATTGTTGCCATGTATCTGTCGTAAAACTGAAGGACGTCTCGGTGGCATGAATCTTTAAGGTCAAGCGCACACCTCAATTTAAAATTATCAAGGACTGAAACTTAGAAGTGCAAGAATGGAATAGGTGAAGGAAATCATCCAAGTTTTTCAAAAGAAGGTTACACAGCGTGTAGAACCACTACATGACGTGTTCCCTTAATCCTTAACATGGGTGTATACCTATGCCAAACCTAGTCGTGTAACACCCCTACACATGGCATGTTCCTCCTAAGACACGGTGTGTACTTGAATTTTTCCTCCTGTCCATGTTCTTCTACACGACTATAACTGCATGGTTCTCTCCTGGGTAACACTAAATGGTGTGTTCACCCTACACATGGCGTGTACCATTTAAGTCTCATCCACCCATGTCATTGGTCACATGGCTGGATACATGGTTGAAAACTACATGGTGTGTGCATGCTAGACCCGACATGTACCCCCTAGTTTCATCCACCCATATTGTTAGTCACATTGCAGAATACATAGTTCCTTACAACACGGTGTGTACAATATAGACACGACGTGTTCTACCGAAAGTTTCCCAAACCCGTGTCTCTTCTCACACAGTCAGTCACACAGTCAATCACTACACGATGTGTACTCATAGTACATGGCGTGTACTTAAGAAAAGTAAGTTCTTCCAGAATAGAAGAACACATGGCGTGTGTTCATAACCTCACATGCCGTATTGTCTAGGTTTTTGGACAGTAATCCCCTGAAACTTCTCTGGAACCCTTAAAATATTAAAATTTTGTCCAAGGCATGACAAATTCTGACCCGTGAGAGCCCATACTCCCACGAATCAAAGTTTTGCATCCTTATTCACATCATAACTAGAAAAAAATCAATTTAAAGTTCAAACATGATCCACCAAATTCTGATCCAATAGGGACCATAACACCTCAGGGATCAAAGTTTGGCATCCATCCAAATTAAACTTTACATATACCAATACCCTATCAAAATAGTAGGTATTCTATCACAGCATCTATCACAACAACATGCATATCTAATACAACATCTATCACAACAACATGTAATCAGTAATGCATCCTAAATGGCATGACAAGAATGCATGGCATGTGATATCTAACAAGTGCCTATATGATGCATGAGATGGCATACCCTCATCTCATAGGGTTGAAACATAAATAGAACCAAAATGATATAAATCATAACAACACAAAACAAGTGTGTCACCCAACGGTGAAATCAAATCAACTGTAACAATTGCAAAACCATAAAATTGCAATATTTGAGGTAACTTGGCTTTTCCCTGTAAACAGGTTAGCTACTCCCGAGCACAACTTATCACCAACTACCCATTCCTTCATATCCCTACCTATAGGCTCCAAACAATTAGACAATGCAGAAAAGAACCAGCCTCTGATAACACTTTATAACGTCCCAGTTCTGGGTGTCGCCCAAAGGTGCCCCAAACCCGGTTGGTCACATGACCTCAAACACATTTCCCCAAACGCCAGAGGTTGCCGACTAGTAGTGATGGACAAGGTCTGATAATGGGGAAACTATGCCCTCATTGGCAGAGTATACACAGTGGAACCACAAATAGTAAACAAAATCAGAAGCAGTAATACCATACAAAAAAGTAAAAAGTGGAATACTAGTAGTAATATAACAACTAGAGCACATATAAATGATGCATGTCACATGTGTCTAGGAAATCAACCAAACAAGTCATAATTCTAGAAATACAATACTAAAACCAAAGTACATAAAATTAGTAAACTCCAACAGCATCGCAAGCCTCATCTTGGTCTCATGCTCTCCAGCTCCAACAACAATCAAGTACCTGATGAAGAAGGGTGATTTCCCTTATCTATACCTGCAACCATATAATCTATTTGGGCCCAAAAGCATGACCCAAATAGGGTGTGAGAAGAATCCCAATAAGCAACCACCAAAAGATCTATGCCTAACTATTAGTGAATATATATAGTAGGTAATATGCAGAAATGAAGCAATAAACTAAGGAGTACTCAAAAGTAAACAATCCTACAGTTTTAAATCACATTCATTTAAATTTATTAATTATTCAAACTATTGAATAATGTAACCTTAGGATCTATCCTAAGCTCTATATCCCCCTATATAATAGTAACAACAGACGTCTCAGAAGACCATCTAAACAACCAAGTAAGACCGAGTCCAAGCTTGTGTTTTGGCTTGGCAGGCTCGTCACAATCAATTGATTATTCAAAACAACCCTCTGGGAAATCTCTCATGGTCTAACCCCTTTGGTTTAACATAGCACTAATCAAAAACAAATGACCACCTGGGAAGCTCTCATGGTCAAAACCCCTAGGTCAACATGGCATCAATAAAGTATACACGACCTCCGGGTAGCTCTCACGGTCAATACCCCCTGGGTCAACATAGTATAAATAATCATAAACGACCTCTTGGGTAGCTCTCGCAGTCAATAACCCTAGGTCAAAGTCTACACCAAGTCTCTCACGGTCCTATATAAATAAACATGGAAACCCCCATAGTTTTCCTAATCCAAGGCTCTCACGGTCCATTGGAATATCAGCACGCATATCATAAGAAAGCAACACATGTAATCTAAAACTACTACATGGCTAACATTCACAAGCACAACACATGCAATTCTTATAATCAATCAACTCCATACTAAACAATTAAAGGCATGGAAACAAGGTATGCCTCATAGGCAACCTAGGCCAAACGGACATAAACAATCAAACAGGGGAAACACACCCATGGGGTGTCCCACAACAAGGTATAAAACCTTACGCATAAGCAATCACCCTTTCTCAAACAAACAACCCATAACAGGTATTAAACAGGGTAAAATTCCAATATACGCAATACCCCAAACATGGGTATTTTGAACTTTAAGCATATATAATCCAAATACAATCAAGGAAAGGCACAAACCACCTACCTTGATGTCGGGAGATCACTATAGTTGAACGTCGGCCCTTGAATCAGCCTAGATCGTCGTATATCTACAAAAAGGTCAAGAACATTCAATCTTAGATCTCTTAGATGAGAGAAGGAATTAGGAAGAGAGGATCAAGAATAAGGGAGGACTCACTAGTGGGATTCCAACGCACCCATCGGAGTTCGAATCGAACCTTGGATGGAGAATCGGTGGCTCGGACTTTGATCTTCGCTCTTGGTCACTCCTAGACGAACCAAGGTTAGAAGAAGAATGATCCGTAAATGAGACACAGCCCCACTCTGATATATCAATTAAAAATAAAAGTACACAGCATGTTCATTTAATGTAGACTCCATGTACTAGCCTCAACCGGCCCTCACTTTAGGTGGTCTGTCATGTCACATACACGTCCATGTACTCAGTTGTTACACGGCCAGTACACGGCTACATGCGACAACCGGGTACACGGCGTGTACTTCGAAAATTTCTTAATGTTCATTTTTCCTCAAAAACACCCGAAATCAATATCCATACCTGAAATAAAGAGCTGGGTTCTTACACAACTCGTATTGCAGTATCTACCCACTCAATGCATCAAGGTCCTATCTGGTGCGTCGCTATAACTCAGCACAAAGTGCATCAGTGGTCTTCTTGTGTAACTCAAAAGTGGACGTGCAGGCCCTTATATATATAATAACTCAGAGACAATATGCATATCGTCATTTATTAATTAAACTAATTATTACAACAATATGCTATAATTAAATATTTAAATTAAATAAACATGCACTAAACATGCATTGGTCGGTCATTAGGCTCATGGTCACTTTATACGCATTAACTCGCGTATGTAAAAATAAATGTAGAAAATATTAAACTTGCATTGAAATAATTTCAGAGGAAATTATAATTGAATTAAAAAAATTAATCACATTTTTAATTCAATAAATATACGTCGTTTGGTCCTGATTAATTGATTTAATTTTAAAAAAATTAAAAAAAAAATTAATTAATTTAATAAGACGCCAAATTAAATTAATTTACATTGCATTAATTTATAAACCAAAAATTAATATTTAATTAATTTGATTTTCAACCAAAATTAAATTAATCATTTTATTTATTTTTTGGTTAAATAAAAAATACTCAGGCCCCGAAAACCCCGAGCATGGGTGTTATGGCCCAGGAAGGTCCGCCCAATCCCGTTTATGGCTGGGCAGACCCACTCGGGCCCAATTTGAGGTCAATTCAGGTTTAATGGGACTCCACCAGGGTTACCTCTTACCAGATATGGGTGGAACAATGGAGCTGGTGTCGTCGGCTGCTACGACAACCTGTCCTGTGAGGTGCGAGAGGCTGGGGTCGGGTGTCTCCGACCAGGAGAGTGTCCAGGTCGCCGATGGCCAGAGTGAGCTAGGGAGAAGGGACTCGGCCATGGGGTTTCATTGGGATGAAAGGAGTTACGCCGGATCCGGGAGAACCGGTCGTGGCGGTCGGCCGGTGGAGGTAGGTCGCGCGTGAAGGGATCATGAGGTTGAAGGGGTGGCTGGGAGCGACGGTGGCCGATGCGGGCGCCGGTGGGGAACGCGACACATCAGGGGAAGGCCCATTCAGCCTGGTTGGGGTCGTCGGTTATGCCGCTACGGGGGGCTGCTGCGTCGCGGTATCCGGCTGGGGTTGGTCCGGCGAGTCCGAGTCCACTGGATAGGGCGGCAAGTCCGAAGCCTGCTGGATGCGGGAGGGCACTAAAGGAGGGTGGCTGAGATGGGGCCAGATTGGGGCGGTGCGATGTGGACGAGGCTGGAGGCGGGTGGTGGGCACTGGTCTGGCGTGGTGCGGCTCGCATAGGAGGGAGGTCGGTGGTGGCTATCGACCGCTATGCGGAGGAGACGACCCTAATTTGGGCCGCCGCCGCAGATGGACAGGTGGGGGGCACTCCCCCCCAACTTTTTGATTTATTTTATTTATTTATTTTTTTGTCTTTTCTTTTCTCTTGTGACAAATACACACCCCACCCCCCTTTTTATTTTGAAAAAGTTTTACACCCCTTTATATATTTTTCCAAAAACCTATATAATAGGCTTAAAAAAATAATAATATTATTATTATAATATTATTATAATAATAAAATTAATATTATTATATTAAAACCTCTGGTATCGAAAAAACTATTCCCATGACCGGAATTCTACTGATGATCGGGCACATCGGAAACTGATTATAACTTATATAATTAAATTATATGTTAATCAAAATTGACCTTAAATTAGGCGATTTCAATCCGTATTAAGAACTTCGAATTGGAAATTCGTCTGTAGCGTTGGGACCGTAACGACGCCCTCTATTAGGTTTAATGCAAATTTAATTTATTTTGGCTTAAAATCAACACACGGTCCCTCTGATACCACTTGAAGGAACCGAGCACACAATTCACCGACGTTCGACATGAACTTGTCAACGTCCGTGAATCGCTACCCAGTATAAGCTCAGGATTTCGCGTGAAGAGTTTTAAGCATAAAATTAAAACCATAAAAACCTGGTTTAGATCTGAAGTCACGCTCGACCTCTACTCTTCATTGGTGATCGTTGCTCAAAGAATCTGAAACCGAATTCCTCTAGATCGTTCACATACGCTTCAAAATCTATGAGAGCGCTGATCGTCGAAATCCGAGTGTGAGTGCGGAGATCCGACGAATCCTTCAACACTCTGACGATCACCGCATTGCTAAGCTTGCGATGCCTGAGAGCTCCTTAAATCCAGATCCTCTCTCTAGAACATGGGAGAGAGGAAAGGAGAGAGAAATCCCATGAATATTCCCTGGTGGGAGGATCACCTCTTCTATATATAATGTGTAATTAAAATACTCGGAATTTCCTCTCCAGCCCCCAAATACTTAATGCACTATAAACGACATGTTATGACTTCTAATCTAAGTCATAAATATTATTATCACTTTCTTGTAATGTATTAAATATATTACGTGACAATAAATGATCTATTAACTCGACTCATCATTCCCTTAAATATTAATTGAACCTTGAATAGTTTAATATTCATTCAAATAATATTTTTCAAGTATTTACTTAAAACTTATAAAAACATTTAATAAATAAATTAAATACTCCTTATTCTTAACTTGAATAATATGAATTTTTTTATTACATTAGTGATTATATCTCCTTGGAAAAAACCTGGACCCCAATGGTGGGACCCACCATGTCCAATATACCTATTCAACTGAATATGATAGATTCTTGAATACACTATTGTATGTGACCCTCTAGGCCCTTATCACAATAGCAGTGAATAGTATTCACAATTTAAGAGTGGGATCTAGCAACTCATCATGACCCCTAAACAGATAAGGATTGTCACAGCAGCGACAACCAACCTACGAACATGTACTGTGTAATATAATCTCTTTGTCTTTAATATCTCATAAAGTAGGACACGCACCAGTGTCATCGCCCTTTACTTGCTTTATTATTTGTTGATCCAACTGGACGAACTTACCCTCGACTGCCATGGACATGGTCTTATGAAGGTACTATCATCCTTATCAACATGGCCTGAGATATATTACTTCCTAAACCCAGAAGCAGTAAATTCTTTCTTGAACATTCAACCAATGTCATGTCACCAATGACGCACCCAACACAAAGTACCTCACCATGATTTCAACATCATGGTTTTTATCTTGCATCAAAGTATGTGGTCAAATGTCATACACTAACAATGATCTCAGGTCAGGAGACCATTACACATGATCGTAGATAGGAACATCCAGTGACACCCAAAACATGTGGTGTTCTTATTGGTGGGTTTGTCCTCATGATCTCACTACTCGAGATCACCAAGTGTGAACTTCATGAGAAGAAGTTTCAATGCTTATGAACCCCCAACACCTAATAGTCAGACATCTTATGTGTCTAGTTAGTAAGATGTATCTAGACTATAGGACCTTTGTTTAAGATTGATGTTATAGTATCTCAAGGTTCTCATTATAGCCTGAGATCTGCTATAACCTTCCGATGCGATAATTAATCTATAGACATTACCATTTTAATAGTGGGAGCAGAATAGTCTACACTATAATGGTAAGAAAACATCATGCATAGCTAACTATATACACGATATGGTAATCAAAAGCACTAAATAGTTGGGTCTAGGATACCCACTATTTCAACATAAATCAATACAACCCTAGGAAGAAAAAGAAGAAGAAAACTCCTGCAAATGTATTATGTTACTTTCTTCTGAAGCCATGCTTGCAAAGATTATTAATGTCATCTAAGACTACATACGACATGAAGTGGAATGATTGGGATAGTAATGATGGCTTGATGAGGCATCCAAAAGATTCAACATCATGGAAAAGGAGGAACTATTAAAGGTAACTCTTTTAGCCTTTCCCATCACACAATTTTCACAAAATGGAAGATTCCTTGGTGTGATGTCACTCAACAACCCTTTCTTATTGAGTTCTCCTAGGCCCTTGGTGCTAACATGCCCCAATCTCTAATGCCAAAGCATAGTATTATTAGTTTTGTTAGCATAAACATGACCCAACTTCCTTGAATGGGTCTTTACATTCCATGACATACAACCCATTGATGAGATACCCCTTTATTATGGTTCTAGATCCTTTGGAGATTTTTAGACAACCTATTTCATACCTAAAGGTGAAGCCCTTTTGGTCTAGGATCCCTGAAGAAATCAGGTATCTATGAAGGTTGGAAAGCCACCTAACATTAGGCAAAGTGACGATGGAATGGTCATCCAGTTCTAGCAAAACAGAATCTCTTCTCACTACCTTACACCTCTTATTATTGCCTAAGAGAACATCCCCTTCTACTCTTTCTACCAATTCTAGGAATGAATCTCTAAAGGGACACATGTGAAAGGAGCAGTCTGAGTCAAGGACCCACTCATGATTGAGTGCATGGCTGGACATATTTAACACTTCAACTATGTCATAACCCTAGTCAACTAGAAAGAAATGGTCAGTGGGTTGTTTGTATTCTAACTCTTGTTTGAGTTTCCTACATTCGGGCTTAGTATGCTCGGGGTTTGCCACAATGGAAACAAACAATTTGTTCCCCTAGAGTTGGACCTAGGTTTGGGTTCTTTACTTTTCTTACTTTTATCTTTACTAAATTGTTTCTTTTTTACCTTTTGATTGAGGTCTATCCATAGTGAACAAGCTCTCGACCTCACCTTTAATTCTAGGTTTGGAATGCAATTCTTTGGAGAGAAGGGAAGATTTAACATCTTTAAGAGTTAATAAGTCACGACCATACATCATGGTCTCTACTAAGGTGTTGTAAGTATTATCTAGAGAAATTAAAAGGATTATTGCTTGATCTTCATCATCAACAATTACATTAATGTTGGCTAAATTTAACATTACTTTGTTAAATTCATCTAAATTGACCTTAATAGAAGTATCGGGTTTCATCTTAAAGAAGAACATTCAGTGTTTTTTATAAAGCATGCTAACTAAAGAATTTGTCATATACAATTTTTCTAGTTTAAGCCAAATGTCAGTAGCAGTAGACTCATGAGCAACCTCTCTGAGAACTTTATCGTCTATAGAAAGTAGTAAGGAGTTATGTGCTTTAACTAACACATCAGAGGCTGCATCTTGGTACTCGGTGGTGGTCTGTCTAGTTCATTACAGTAACAATAGTTTTCTTAGGCTCACAAAGGGCATCAATTAAGCCTTGTTGAACCAACAGGGCTCTCATTTTAATTCACCAAAGCTTAAAGTCGTTATCACCATCAAATTTCTCGATTTCAAATCTAATTGTTGACATGTTTCCCTGAAGAGTAGATGTCGAGTTTTTGCGCACAACATTAAGTTTACGCCACCAATAACCAACCAATCTTTAGGGCAAATGATATTTATCCAAAGAGATTTGAAATGCTAAGAAATACTAGATGGGACAGTGGCTTCAAACAGTTGCAGCAGAAAGGCAATGGTGATTTAAGAAGAGGTCGCGATGTAGAAATAAACAAAAACAATTATTGAAACAAAGTAACAGGTTCGACAACAAATAAGAACCAAAACCAAACAATAGCAGAACACCAAAACCCAAAATGACCAAATTGGGGAGCATGCTTTGGGAAGTCGAAAATTATAAAACCAAACATTAAAGATGCGAGAAATAAAAGAAAGCACAAAAGAACAAGAACATGAGTATTTACGTGCTTCGATCCCATGAGAACCTACGTGTATGACAAGAACACCACAAGCTCACATTTTTTATTAAGCTCAAAGAAAACAAAACGCTACAGAGTGTGAAAAGAACCGTCAGGAACCAAGTGAAACAAAATAGGAGTTGAAGTATAAGATTTACAAGCTTTGAAAAGAACGAAACGAAAAACAAACTATACTTAAAGAGCTAGAATGAACACGCTCTGACAATCCTGATCTCTTGGAGTTGGAACTGGTCTGCGCAAGACGCTAGGATCCAAAGACTCCCTTGAAGACTCCTACCAAACTTCTGGAACAGTCGTAAAGAAAGACTTCACATCTTTCATCAAGTAAGGACGTCGTATTCACATCACACGGAGAGGCCCGCATGGGAAGGATGGCTCAACGGAGGAATAAGCCCAACAACACATAATATTGAGCATTTAAAATAAAGCAAATATTTTTGCATCCATGATTATAAACAAATTAAATTCATAGAATAAATTGAACATATCATTTCAATATGAAAACATAAATGGATTGAATGTCATAATTCACAAATGTCAATAAAATTTTTCCAAGTTAAAAGATCAATCAGAATAACAATCATAAAACTAAAAATTAAATAATGTGAGATCTAAATGAATTCAAAGAATCATGTTTGGGTTTAGAAGAGATTATGGAAGTTTTGAAATGGAAAAATCATCCATTAGATAATGGAAAACAAAGGTATCATTATAAATATAACCGTCCACATTTTGATCTTTTAACTCCATGGTTCAATATTTTTTAAGAATCCAGTCCGACACCGCTGGAGGGGAAGGGACACGGAGGCAGCGCATCTCCCGCAGCCCCCTCGAGCATCTGGGTCACCTTCCTCATGGTGGGGCGAAGAGACGGGTCTTCCTGCACGCACCACAGAGCCGCTTTTACAAACCTCCCCACCGTCCCAATCTCTTTCATGGCTTCACCATCCTCTCCAACCAAAGCCTCTAATCTCCTTTCTGCGCAACAATGGTAAGCCCAGACTATTAAGTCGTCCCCGACCTCCGCATTCACAAAAACTCTCTGACAGCACACAATCTCCAGCAGCACCACGCCATAACTGTAAACATCCACCTTCGGGGTGACGGGCGTGTTCCTCCTGAACCACTCGGGCGCCACGTACCCTTTAGTGCCTCTGATGGCCGTCTGCGTTTGGCTCTGGTTCAAGATCAGCAGCTTCGCCAGACCGAAATCTGATATCCGGGCGGTGTGGTGCTCATCCAGGAGTATGTTCTGAGGCTTTATATCGCAGTGGATGATCGGCACGCTGCACTCCTCGTGCAGGTAGAGCAGCGCTCTGGCGATCCCGACGGCGATCTGGGTTCTCCGATTCCAGCTGGGCCGGCTTTCGCCGAACAGGTAGCTCGCCAGGGTGCCGTTGCTCATGAACTCGTAGACGAGCAATCGGTACGGTCCCTGGTCGCAGAACCCCAAAAGGCGGACGAGATTCTTGTGATGGGTGTTGGCAATCGCCTTCACCTCGGTTCTGAATTCCTTCTCGCTGTCCTGAGCCGCCCTGTCCAGCTTCTTCACAGCAATGGCGACAGCATCGGAGGCCCCCTGTTTCAGAATCCCTTTGTAAACAATGCCGAAAGATCCCCTCCCCAGTTCTTCTGTAAACCCACCACTTGATTCGGCGAGCTCTTCGTAGAGGAAGCAACGCAGGTTTGTGTCAACGCTGCTGATGGGATTCGTCGGCGCCACTTTCCTGCGAAAGACGAGGTAGAAGCAGCTGCACCCGACGAGCATGAGCAGTAGATTAACGAACAGAGAGGTACCCAGTATCACTGACCCGGCGACGATTAACGTCCTCCTACTGTCCTTCTTTGGTAAGGAGTTGGCTGGAATTGGTGAGAGGGGAGCAGCGCCGTCTTTCCTGACTTTCATCAGAGCCGTTACGCTCACATCACTGCCCGATATCCCATTGGAAAGCGGCAGCTTCTTCTTCCAGCAGCCATCACCCCCGGAAATGGCAACCGCGCACATACAGTCGTGGAGGCAAGATTTCCGGCACTGCTCCTCGTTGACAGGCTGCAGCTTCTCGTAAGTCGAACCAAGCCAATCGGTATTTGGAAGCTCCGTAAGATCATACAGATCAGCTACGGAACCAGAACGGGAACGAACGCCGTCTCCCCTGCAGTCCTGCACTAAATTATGCTCGCAATTTCCGTGGGTATCGTTTGCGTCTGCTAAAGGGAACCCCAGGGGACACTTGCAGCTTGGCCTCTGGTCTTCTTGAATACTGCAAATGTTATTGAACCCACACGCCCCACCGCCCATCTCGCCGGATATTCTCCGGCATATATTTTCCGGCACCGCCCACACGGTTTTCCATCCTTCCCGATCGGCCGTAAAGTTCTTCGGATGGTAATACTGAGAAAAAACCCCATCAAAATTGAGAGTCGCCCTGTGGTAGTAATCAGCTACTGGATTCACCTTGCCTGTGGTGAGAGGGAATATGTCACCGCCTTTTCTGATTATGTACATGTAGCCGGAGCTGTTGAACACCCAACGATACCCTGCATTTGAAGAATTGGAGCTATTCCAGGTGTTTGTGGCGTAATACGCATCGTACTGAACATAAGTGTCCGGATTTTGCAGGTAAAGCACTAGGTTGCCATCGATTTGGAAGGATAACTTGAATCGCCCCTTGGAGAAATTAGCCTCTGTTCGTCGCGCGTCCAGCTCCACGTTTGCCGGCATCGCTTGCCCGGGGAGCACCGTATCCGTGGGCTCGCCAAAGCTCTCCCACAGCGTCTTGGAATCGCCGTTTTGGATCACGAAATTGCCGGTGTCGTTCATGAAACCGTGAGAAGCCTCTCCGTCGGTGTTTAATTTGGATTTCCAGAGCTGCGCGCCTCGTGGGTCGGTGAGGACTAACCCGTCCTTGGGGGTGAACTCCACCTTCGAGGCCGGCGGCGTGACGCCGTCTCTGTTTGCGTACCAAACAATGGTTCGATCGGGCAAATTGTTATACCAAATGGCGAGCAGGAATCCGCCGCCGCCGGTGTTGTTAATTGGTTGAAACCCGAATGCGAAATCGGCGGAGGGAGAAAGCCATGGGCGGTCGTCGGTGGAGAGGGAGGAGCCCGCGGATACGGTTCCACCATTCTGAGCGACCGCGGAGAATGGCGACAGAGACGGAAGAAGAAGGAGGAGACGCAATAAGAGGGTCGGAGCCATGGCTGAAGGATCGGAGCCGCCGCGGAGAACGGTGAAAGATTGAGCACGAAGAGAAGGCTTTAAATTCGGACAACGAAATTACAATCCACCCGCCCAAAACTGGGGTTCGACGTGGGCGGGACGTTCGAAATCATATATTTATTCAAATTATTCAATTACAATGACTCATTTATTAATAAAGTTGTCTTTTTAAGCCGGTCAAACAGGTGGAATTGGTCACCCACTGGTTCAAAGTTGTCGTCCATGGTCCAAAGATTAAACCGCGTGACCCGTTTTAATTAAAATATTTATAAAATATCTTTAAAACGATATTTTTTTTAAAAAAAATTATTGGTTTTAAAATTTTCGAAAATAATTAATTATTTATAGATCTGATGCATATATAATAGGTGCAATTTTTGGATTAGTTGGTCTAAAGGTAGACTTGAAGACACTGATATCAAAAATTATGTCTCAGGTTCAATTGTCAACCTGACTCTCATGTTGACCGCTAGATGCCTGACATGTGTCTACAACATTTTTTGGCCCTTCGATTACAAATGAGTTTTCTAAACTGTGAGGGGCATTCGGTCGACATTTGAAAAAACGCGTCGGTCGGAGTTTTGCGTGAATCTGGGTGTGGAAACCCTTGGCGAAGTTGTCACCCACATCTAAGACGAACTTGTCGGCGATACTCGAAGGAAATCCGAAGGGAGACCATCGGTGGGAAACCTCGGCGAACACATTGGCAGATCCATCGACGACGAAACCCTCGGCGAAACCCTTACCGCATCCCCCGTCTAATCTGAGGCCAGTCGCGTCTATCAGCGACGGTCTCAGCGAACTTGTCGATGAAACTCGAAGGGAATCCTCAACGAGGCCGTCGGCGGAAACCTGAGGGCCAACACATTGACAAATCCATCGCCGATGAAGAAATCCTTGGCTAGCTGTTCGAGCATCCCTCGTCTAATTTGATGCGATTTTTTTAGTGAATTCATCGGCCAATATCTCAACGAACTATAGTTTTCTACCACCAATGACGGAAGATGACAGGTGGTTTATGCAATTTCTTCGTGTTTGCTAGCTGTTTTTTTACAAAATCTGAGATATTGTGGTATTTATTTATCTGTAAAACTTAAACAAATAAGGAGATAGCAAGATTAATATTGTTTCAGTTCGATTTTGTTTGTTTGAGTTATTGGAATAGTCTAAATGTGATGTTTTGGTTTATTTAGTATGTGATGTTGAAGTTTCAATATTTAAGTTGAAGCTTATTTTGTTTGCCAGTAATTGCTAGGATGAAAGATTTGAGTGGAATTTCTAATTGATTTCTCTCAATGCGTCTTTTTTGTCACTTGTAATATTAGAGATAATTCATACTGATTTGGTCTTGAATTCCCAATTGAATTAGCCAGTGGAAATTCTAACCAAAAATTCACAGTGGCAATTCACACTCCCACTGGGAATTCCCAGTGGGAATTGGCAGTGCGAATTCCCACGGTGAATTGCCACTGGACTTTCCACTGGAAACTCCCACCAGATAGTCGGATTGCTATGCAATTATAATTTGGAACTACATAACAATTTATAGAATCTGTTGAAATTGTAGAGTTAGAATTCTAACTTGTGTGTTGGAAATTCCTACTGGATATTCCCATTGGGAACTCGCATTGGGAATTTACACTTGAAATTCTCAGTGGGAATTCCCAGTTGCAACTTCCTATTGGAATTCCCACTGGCAATTCCCACTGTGAATTTCCACTTTAATTTCCCATTGGAATTTGCCTGTGGAAAATCCGATTGGTATGTAATTATAATTTGGAACTACATAACACTTTGCTGAATGTGCTGAAATTGTAGAGCTACAATTGTGAGTTATGTCTTAGGAATTCCGACTATATATTCAAACTCGGAATTTGCACTAGGAATTTACACTTGAAATTTCCGGTGGGAATTCTCACTGGTAATTCCCACTGGCAATTACCAATGGAAATTCCCACTAGAATTTCTTACTGGAAACTCATATTCTTATGGAATTATAATTTGGAACTACATAACAATTTTAGAATGTATTGAAATTGTACAGCTAAAATTTTGACTTGTGCCTCAGATTACCACTTGATATTCAAATTAGAAATTCACAGTGAGAATTTAGTCTTCAAATTCCCACTTACAACTTCTCGTGGAAATTCCCACTGAAATAGCCACTGGAACTTCCCAGTGGTAATTTTTCCAGTGGAAATTTCCACTGGCATTCATAGTGGAAATTCCCACAGGAAATCCCCACTCGAAATTTCCACTCAAAATTTCCACTCAAACCCACTCAAAATGCCCACAGGAAATTGTCCCACTGTAAATCCCCAGTGGAAATCTCAACTGTAAATCCCCACTATAAATTCTCACTGTAAATTCTCCCACTGTAAATCCCTAGTAGAAATCCCCACTGTAAATGCCCACTGGAAATTTCCACTGTAAATCCCCAATAGGAATTCCCAGTGTAATTCCCCATTGAAAATTCCCATTGTAAATCCCCACTGAAAATCCCCACTGGAAATCTCCCCTAGAAATCTCCATTGGAAATCCCCACTCGAAATCCCCACTGGAAATCTCCCCTGGAAATCTCCACTGGAAATGCCCACTGTAAATCCCCACTGGAAATTGCCATTGGAAATCGCCACTGGAAAGCCCCACTGGAAATCCCCAGTGAAAATTTCCAGTGAAAATTCCCTGAAAATTTCCACTGGGAATTCCCATTGTAAGTTTGCATCGGAAAATACTAATATGAGTGTAAATTCAATCTGTTATTCAACTATAATTTGAACTATGATTTGTAGTAGGTTTTCCAGTGTTAGTTTGCACTGTCAATTTCTTGTGTGATTTTCATAGTGAATTTTGATTGGTCCACTTATTTGAATGTACTGATTCAAAGTCATGTCACATTTTTGTAGTTGAAATTTTCATGGGCAGTTTTATGTTTCAACTCTTATGACTTATATTAATATTTAAATTTACTTAATGCTAATTTTTAGGGATATTGTTTTTTATGGTAGAAGAAGTGTCTACATTCATTAACAACCACTACCGGTCTTCGATGACTGGGCTGTTGACAATTTTTAATGACATTAGGCTTAAGATTAATGGCAATCACATTAAATATTTTCAAAGGATGCTGTTTTGGCAGTTGTTTAAAGTTTTTATTGATAACCTACTTCCATTTTATGATTTTAAGAAAATAAATGGTTCTGTGTCATTTTTGCTATAGAGATTTAATGTTGATTTAAGAATGTTTGAGATAACTGGTAGGCTGATGGATTTAAGAGTTGCTGACATTTCGCATATATTCAGAATTGAGGATGGCGACTTACCTATGTCTGTTGCCTATAAATTATGGCCTAATAGTTCTGCATTGTTGATGAAGATGTTTTCTAATGCTAGATGGCTATTGTCCTAAGGTGTGTTAAGAAGATCAATTCTTGAGGTTGTTGAAGCTACCGAGGAGCAAGACTTCTCCGATGCGACTTGTTTCCTTTCTCTGTTTGCATGCGCGATGTTATTTTTCCCTACTTCTGGTTCGTATGTTGGTTGGAATTTTGTTACATATTTTGAAGATGCAGCAAAAATGAATAGTCATGCTTGGGCTACTGCTATTCATGAGCAACTTCTCATATCAGTGATTTTTTTTTCAAAACTCCCTTAAAAGTTGTTGGCTGTGTTGTTTGTTTATTGGTAAGGTCTTCAACTTTATTTAAATGATTAATTTTTCCATGTTGGTTGACCATTTCCTAATAATGTTAAATGTTATAGTATTGGTTTTTTGAGAAATTTGGGAATGTTCTTCCCAAAGGAGAGGGTCCACCGTTATTCGTACGGTGGAGTTTGCAAGATGTTGTTGCTGCTGTACAGGAAAGTACCAAGGTATTGTCACTATTTTAATTTTTTGATCAGTCCTTTATTTTCATATTAATTTATTAAATCTAAATTTTTGTTTTCACTATCCATTGTAGACTCAAAGGACCCCGAGAAAGAGTTTCAGGCTGCAATCAATCCCTTGTGAGGGTAAAGAACCTGTTTAGCAGGTTGTTGAAGGAAAAAAACTTCATTTAAGTATGAAAGGAGAAGCATAAAATGTGTCAAAGGAGGAGACTCTCAGAATTTATGTGGATAATGTGAAGCTAAACAAGAAGGTTAAAAAACTAGAGGCGCAATTAAAAGTGAAGAACAAACAGATTTTTTTTGAGAGGAAGGTTAAAGATGAAGGAGAAGGAGGAGATGAAAGTAGTTATTGGTGAGGGGGAATAAACTGTGTTAGGGAATGTTCAGATTCAAGATATTGAAGTTGAAAAGAACACGACTTCAGCTACTACTATTGAGGGAAGCATAGAAGAAACTGTTGTAGATGAGATGAAGGAAGTGGGTAATGTAGATGTAAGTGAGGAGGAGGAGGATGTGAATGAAGGAAAAAGTGTTATGCAACCCACTACAACTTGTTCTGCCTCTAATATATAGACCTCATTGGTTAAAGGTGTGAAGAGTAGAGAAAGAAATTCTAAGTGTCAATCTCCCTACATATATCCACTTCTTACTACAAAGAAGAGGCCACTAATGACCCCCAAACTATCCTAGGTATTTCCTCAGTGGGTGAAGTAGTATAATATAGTGAAATCTCATGATATAAGGTTGATTTCCATGCTCCTTGATTTTGATGGGGAGATGTACTATTATTTATTTACTGTATTTAGAATATATTGTATCATATTTGACTATTATTGAAAAGATAAATGACTTTCCATGTAAATAGTGGTGTTGTCTGGGAATCTATTGAAAACTCATATCAGATCAATATGAAAAATATTATTGATTTGTTAAAAAAGAGGTTCACTTGTTGTATGGTATGTCTTATATTACTTTTTTTTAATCACCTTTTTTGTTTTAGTTTTTATTGAGTTCTTTTTTTTGGATATAGGTCATTGATGCATATACCGTTATTATTTAAGAAAAATGTCGCCTTCGTAGTATGGTTGGCATTGGAGAAGTGATAAGTTTTTCCTTCAAGTTGAGCACATTCACTGTAAGACTGTTGTTTGTTTTTAAAAAACTTTTAGCTTATATTTTTCCAGATTTTTGTTTTCTGTATTCCATTTTTGAAGTAAACCATGAGTACATTCTTATATTCTGTTTTGTTATTGGCATATAGGGTGTTCTTTATTCGTCAAATGAGAACTTAAAGGATACATTTTTTTGAAGCATATAATAGTTGAGTATGTGAAGAACTCCAATTTTTTATTTTTTCCAGTAAGCTTCGATAACATTCATTGGAATTTGTTAGTTATGGATTTGAAAAATCAGGTGTTTAGATATTACAACTCCATGAAACCTGTTAGAGCAACCAGATCAAGTGATCCATTTATAAAAGACACAATTAGTGTGGTAAGGTCTTATAGAATGTGCATGAAAATTCAGAATACATTGAAAGACGGTGTGTTGATTGTTGTTTTTTTTTGCAGAAATCATATTTGGAAGAATTTTTCTATAAAGATCATGCTAGAAAAGTGAAGCACAAGAAATGGGAAATGACAACTAAGAAGACCCCACAACAGAAAGATTGTACTTTGTATTGTGGTGTGATTATTTGTTATGTGATTGAGTGTTTTCATATAGGTGTTGTAGTGGCAGAGAGTTTGACAGTGATGGAAGTTTCTGAGTGGAGGTTGTTTATAGTGAATTATTTCTTAAATGACCTTGGAATGAGTACGTTAGAGGTTGATGCCAAGAGTAGAAAGTATTTGGTTTCTTCTAGAGACATTTGAAGCGACTTAAGAGTTTTTTAATGAAATTTATATTTCAGTTGTTGTTGTAAAAACTTAACTACTCACAGTTATTGTGACAGTTTGGGTGGGTGGTGGATTTGGGTAGTAGTGGGATTAGGGGCTCAGTTTTTTGTAGATATTGGTTGTTCATTAATTCATAGATTTTTCCTATAAAAAACATAACTGTTGTGACTTTTTGTGATGGTGGTGGGTGATTGGTGGATGGAAATGGGTAATTTCTTTTATGGATGAAAAAACATTGGTTTTATGATAGATGTTTCTTTGTTCTTTGTCTTTTTAGTATACATTGTTTTATTTGAATGAATTGGAAACTTTTTCTGCATAGAATTATTGACAAGGAATTCTCATTGAAACATTCCAGTGGAAACTCCCACTATAAACTGTGGATTGAAATTTCCAGTTTGGTTTTCATTAGTTTTTGGGTGTTATATAGGGTGAAAATAGTAATTTTCTTATCTGGATAACCATTTTCATATAGCTTATATTGATTTAATATTTAACAGTATGAAGGGTGTTAAACTGGTATTTCTTCTTGTAGTCTCTGGAGTCACTTCTTTCAATGGAAACTGGTTGTGCATAAAAATTCCAACTGGGAATTTGCATTGGAAATTCCCATTGAAATTTCACACTGTAAATTGTGGGCCAGTTGTTTTAATGTAAACTGTCTGTGCATATATATTCCAACTATTAATTTTCATTGGAAATTCCCAGTGGAATTTCTCACTGTAAAATGTGGGTCAGTTCTTTTAACAGAAACTGGTTGTACATATAAATTTCAACTGGGAATTTCCAGTGGGAACTCCCACTCCAAACTGTGTGTGGAAATTTCCAGTTTCATTTACATCATTTTATTGGGTGGTACACAGGGGGTGGAAATATTTATTTTATAATTAGGATTCAGATTTTGGTAAGGGTGATATTGATTTTATATTTTATAGTATTATAGGTGTTATAGCGTCATTTTTTTTCACTCTCTTCCATCAGTTGGATGGTAAATTACTGTGCATACAAATTGCAACTAAGAATTTGAATTGGAAATTTCCACTAGACGTTTTCATTGTAAAATGGGAGGGGAAATTTCCACTTTGATTATGCACAAGATGCTATTTACATTTTCCCTATCTGCTGCAATAAATTCAATTATAAAAACTGATTCTCAAAAGAAGTTTCATATTGTGATGACATCTGTAGTTGAAGCTGTGTATTAATTTAATTCCAAAATGCTTACAATGAGTTCTCAGTCCTCGTATTTATGTTGTCATTCCCATTTGTAGACGTTTATGAATCTTGCAACGTCAATGGTGGAAAATTCCTCCTCAGTGGATCTTAATTGCATCAATAATTATATATTAACAACTACAATGATAACTAAAAAAAGTGTTGCATTAGATTTCAAATAGGACAACATATCAACTGCTATGAACTGTGTTTAAATTTTTAGGTTTTGAAGATACAGAACAATATGTGCATACATTGAGATTTATGACAGTATTAGTATAGTAGCCAACATTCAACGGTTCTATTTCATTTCCCTAAAACAATATTATAACATTATTTATTCATGTTAGCATTGAATGAAATAGTTCAATAACGTAAGAAAATAATAGTAGAACTGATGTATAAGGTTTTAAATATCACATTATATGTAGTGCTATGATATAGATTTCAATGTAACTCTCAGTGGTGGTTTCATGGTTGGAATATGATCCACTAGGATAGTAATGTAGAGAGTTTTATTTGGTTTTGGATGGTTTATATGATGTGAGTGGGATGGGTGAATAATTGGGGATAGAAGAGTAAGAACACTCAAAAGCACCATAGGATGACTAGGTGAATTCAGACTATGGTGTGGATATAATAGTGGATCCAAGATAGGGGGTTCATGCATGTTTTACCCATGGAATAGTAGAAATTAAATTATGAGGTGTACAAACACCTAATATGGTGAGGTATTTTAATAATAAGGGAAGGTCTATTGTAATCAATGTTGTGGTTTAGGAATAAAGGGGTATAAATATTGAGATGTTGATGAGAAAGATGATAGAAAAAATAGGGAATGGAGTGGAGTTGAGGAATCACAAAGGATGTAAAAGGGATGGGAACCACATCTGAATATTTGAAAGAATTTCTAAAAGACCTCTAGAGAAGGATAGCAGTCTGAAGTGAAAATAAAGGAGAGAGAGGAATACAACATGGAGTAAGGTTTTCAACCCATATTTTAAATAGGAAGTGCATCATTGCGTCATCATCTAACGATCAAATTCTAAAATTTCAAATGACAGAAATGTTGTGTCGTGGTACCTTGGCTATGCCATAGAGGGTGAATGAACGACAGTGCAACGAAAAATTTAAATTTATTATGATTTATGACCCCATGATGTTGTGTAAAGTCTATAATGTAGAGTTATTAAAAATTACATTAACACGATTCTACAAAAATGTTCTTATCCCAGGAATCTACTGTGTGGTCAGTGAGCTATGATGTGGAGGGTCTGATTTTTTCACTATTCCATAATTTACTATCAATAAGTTATAGATCTATATGGAGTGTCCAACCATGAAACAACCACTAAGAGTTACATATAACAATTTATACTGTATAAGGTCTTAAATATCAAATTATATTAAGTTCTATGATGTGGGTTTCAATATCAAATGTTTTGTAACCTACTGTATAATACTTACATTGACATATGTGATAGGATGTCCATTAAAACCACTATTTGGCGGTTCTATAGCAGTCCCATGCAATAGCATTATAAAAATATTTATTCATGACAACAAAAAATGTATTAGTTCAATAACTTAACTAAATAATAAAAATGAAGTACCAGTTTTTCGGTCTCTTGATTTCTGATTTTGCACCGGTTTTTCATGTGTTTTTTTCCTGCTCTAGAAAACTTTTCATCCTATCACCGCCTTTCCTTTTATCTTTTTTCTCGAATGATCTTTTAGACTATTGTTGAACTTTCTTGTTAGATTCTTGTTGAATTCATTTTGAGGGTACATTCTTTTTGGCGTCCTGTAATTCCCTGGTATAATTGTTCAAATTTGACATTCCAATTCTATATCCTTGTTCAAACTCATAGGATTCTGTTACAAGATTTATTTCCATTCGTGCTAACTATTGGTAACATTGAGATTTTATTGCTACCATATCCTCTTCAATATGATTAATTATGATGTCTTCAACCTAGATGTCATAGGCATGTATTTTCCATCTCTTATGGATATTCAACTCTGGAAAGGTCTGCACGTCCAACATTTCTAATATTTTCAGTGCATGACAACACAAATAGTTATAACTCTTAAATTTCAGAAAAGCACAACCAATTCTAACAAGTGATTGTTGGTACACTTCTACTGTAAACTCATTTGATGAACCTTTCATTGCCAAAACATACCATTTTGGGGAAATAGTTTCATTATAATACTTAAGGCAACAACCACCACATAGTTGGTGTTCTGGTTGAAAAAGATCAAATATTTTTTGAGTGTATATATGACTTTCTTAAACCATGATCAGATGATATGGAAAATGATTGTGTGGAAAATTTTCCCTTCCATCAAATTCAGCTTTCATTTCTCAATACCGATTCTTCTCCAACACACACTTAAATTGTTGGAATAATTCCAAGACATTGAAAATGCCGAGTTTATGGATTCTGTCCCCTGGAATCATGAAGAACCTGCACGGGTATATCCGCTCCCAACAGATGGACCTGAGACAATGTAGTTGAGACCAGAAAATCCTAAACCTTACCCTCAGTGAATCTTGAAGTTATCCACTCAGGTGTAGCCGCGACCGTCAAAAGATTTCTTTCACCCTTGTTTAGGTGAGAAGTAATTCAGCTCGCACTTTTCTCTTTACTTTCCATTAGGATATTTCATTATTTTTTTCCAATATTTTAACGGTTCAGATGGAATCACATGACGTGGCAATCATCCAGTGGCCAACCTGACCCTTAGGTTCAATTTCCAAACCTAATACAATTTAAATCCCTATGATAGAAGGTTTTAGTCTCTCCAATCATCTATTTCTATGTATTTTTTTAATTTTTTTCCAGTTAGCTTCATATGGTGGTATCACTATCACAAATATGAAATTTATTAACATTTAAAATCACTTTAATCAGGGTTTTAAAAGCGCCAATGATGTGAGTACTGTTGATTGACTTCATCTTTTATCTTAAATAAAATATATGTGACAAAAATACTTTTTATCGATGAAAAAACTAACATTGATAATTTTTTTATTAGTGTTAGTTTTAGAACTCATAAAAATATTGTTTATTAGTGCTAAAATTAACACTAAGAAAAGCTATGCCAACTATTGAAAATGGTGATACATGAACAACACACTATATTTGGTTTAGACATAGTTTTTAAGACACTGTTATTTGAGGTTTTTGTCTCTTATACTATTTATTTCTATGTATTTTTTTCTGTTTTTTTTGAAATTCGGATTCAGAGGTTGGTATCACTATTGTAGACAAGGGATTTATCAGTGTTAAAACTTGATTTGATTAGTGTTTTAAAATCCCTGATGATGTGTGTGCTAAAACTAGCACTTATGAAAACCATGTCAGCTATTGTAGATGCTACTACATGAATAACACACTCCAACAACCGATATGAATAAAAAAATAGCATTTATATTGCAACAATTCAAATATTTTCATAGAATAAGCAATATATTTATATTACATCATCTGAAGACAAAAAAAATTACATCGAAACATTCCAATATATTACAATTATATTATATATATATAATCCTTTACAAATAATTATAATTTCCAAACAACTAAAAAAGAAGCCAACTCATACGAGACAGTCTCCATGGATCAATCCAACCCCGTAGAAAAGAAGTGTACCTATAATAAAAAAAATGTTTATTTTTGTGACATACCAAATCCACACTCCCAAATATGGTGCTAATAAACATATATTTACACATTGACTTTGAAATCAACTGAATTGGCCCAAACATAACCTTCCATGATTACAATGCCAACAAAAAATATTGAGTTACTTTCACACCCAAAATATGACACCCCAACCTTGCTTTTCCTTATGATTTTATTTATTTGTTTTTATCCTCTCCCTCGAGTTATGAGTCATTTTAATTAATTTTTTTTGGTAAAACATAAGTTTTTCCTATTTCACAGTTTTCACATGGATAGAATAAACCGTGCATGGGGGGTTTGCAGTTATAGAAAAGTTGTTACACATGATCAACACATAGTCTTTCTAACTGTGTGGTCAAACCATGCAAGGTGCCTAGATGTAGTTAGTGTCATCTCCATGATTGACGCACGGTTTAAAAAACCATGCGGTCTACCCTAATTCATTAAAAAGTAGAACTTACCTTTATACCCATTCAGATTTTTACCTATTTGGTGCCCCTCTTCCTCTCCATTCGACTCTTACAGAACATGCACCTCTCCTCCTTCAATTACCCTCTCCCATGGTGATCCCAAAGGTATTTATTCAACTTTTGTGCATGATTCTTCAAGGTAATCCCTTTATAAAGGTTCCGAGTGTAACAAAATCACCATATAGAGCATGCCTAACTCGTTTTTTTTCATAATCGATGATTAATATGAGATTTACACAATGATGAATATCATGATCAATAGAAATGAATCAAAGAATAATTGACAATTTAACATCAGAACCAAGATGCAAGATCATCACATATTATTTATAATTAATTTAAACAATTAAAGAATTATCTTGCGATTAATTATCTCATCATTGATGGATCTGACGTTTCTATGCCGTACTGTCATTGTGTTGTAGAAATCAAGAGTATATTCCCTCTAACGATGATCCACACATTTTCTAAAAACCTCCAAATATCGTTGTAGGAATCTCTAAGTGCTAGAACGATAGATCCTGTCACATGCCTCATTCGTTGTTGATTGCCTCGAGAATCACTTGAAGATGGATTCTCTTTGATATCTCTAGACCCAAGAGTGGTGGTGGTGGAGGATCACTCTATGTTCTTGAGATCATTCTTGGAGAGGAATCTATCTAAGGTTTCGAGATAATTCTCTCCGGATGTCATTGTGCACAACCAAATGAAATTGGAAACACTGAAGAAAATAATATAATTTAGTTTATATACCACTAAGGTTAGAAATTAATAATTACGCATGGGACCTTATTATTTTTTCTTAATTCTTATGGGATCCCATGTCAATAATAATAATAATAATAATATTTCTTGACATGTACAAAAATTAGATTAAATATTATTTATTTAAATAATATCAATATACATTATTTCTCACCAGAATATTAATATCAGTTGATCATTCCTCCGTGATATTTATCAGACCTTGAATAATGACTATTTATTTAATAAATAAAAATCAATGCATTATTCTCCAATAAATAAATAAATATTATACTCACTAAATAGAAAATAGATATTTATTAAATATTTTGGTTACAAAATATTCTCTCGAATAACTGATAATGAAATATATACGATCAAACAAACATGAATAACTATTAAAACACTTGTGAGAATAATATTTATTAAACTTTTTAAATAATAAATAATAATAATATTATTTAACTGGTGTTTTGGATACACTTAGTCTGTGACCATATAGGCTTCTTTCTTAGTGACATTAGGTGAAGCAGCCCAAAGTCCAAGGTTAGCATCTAACAATGCGCCAAGACACCCATAGAAAAAAAACTTAATGTCGCAATGAAATAAAACCACATATAGACATTTACTGTGTAATATAATCTTTTTATCAAGATATCTCTAATCAACCAGGATGCATGCTAATTCCATCAACCTATGTGCTCAATGTCTATTTCTTTGAATTTTCGAAAATTGAACTTTCCTACAAAACACAATGGTCATGGATTTATTTTGGATATATAATTTCCATCAAAGGTCTTGAGATATCAACTTTTGTTAATTAAAATAAGGGACAAATCCTTTTCCACGTTATTCATTAATGAAATATTACTCGTGACACACCTAACGTACCCTACTTTTCCACGAACATATGTCGTCATGGTTTTCATCAATACATAAAAGAAAGAGACTCATAACATCCATTAATAATAATCTTAAATTATGAGGACAAATACACATGTTCGCAGATAATAACATCTAATGACACATATAAATTTGGATTTTCTACTCCCGGGGCCCATTCTCATAATTTCCTACACTAAAAATTACCAAGGGTGTACACCATGAGAAGGTGCCTCAAATTCCTTTGAGTCTCCACCCCTGATAACCTATATCATTTATGTCCCTCAAATGATTTCATATAGATATAGAACATATATTTAAGAATATCATTGTGACACTTTTGGGTTCTCATCATAACAGGGAACTGACCTTTCATTGCGACAACTACTCTCAGGACCTTATCAAATACAATTTTATACAGAATAAAAATCATGATTGATAAAGAGTTTATTAATATTAAAAACAATAAATATAGGTTATCATAAATTACACATAAGATGGTTCTAGTAAACCAAATCCAACATACTCCTACTTTCACTAGAGATAATTGCTAACAACCTTCAATCTTCTATCTCTCACATTATACTCATGCTTTTGTTGGGATGACCTTTAGTCAAGAGGTACACCATGTAATCTTCCATGTAAATTATTCTTACTACAACTTCACCCCTATAAGAAAAATACCTTAAGAGGTGATACTTCTAGAGTATATGATTTGAACGTTGATGTGACCTTGGCTCTTTTGCAAGAGTGACTACTGCAGTATTATCACAATATAATGCGATAAATTCTTTACTGCTAGGTACTGCATCAAGATCCTAGACAATGTTTTGTATCCAAAAAACTTCTTTGGGTACATCAGAAGTTGTAATATATTCAAACTCCGCTATAAAATTGGTGACAACTAGATTCTTTGAAACCTTCCATCTCAAAACTCTTCTATTGATACAAAAAACTTATACTGACTGTGACTTCATATCATTCTAATCTGTTTGAAAACTAACATTAGTGTAACCCTTGATGATTATCTCCCCATCTTCTCTATACACCAGGAAAATATCCTTAGTTCTTCTCAGATACTTAAAGATTGTCATGAACTAGCCTGGATACCAAGGTAACCCGATAACCAAGCTGGTCCTGACATAGCCCAAAGGGTGTTCCCGATCCCCACGGGTCGACGACTAGCTCCTAACACCACACAATATGCAAGTGGGAATGAATTTTCCACAAAACATAGTGAAATCAAGACACGCAAGTAAATATGCATACAAAAGAAACTCCACTAGGGGTAATGTACCAGAAGTCAAAAAGGAATTAAATCTCAAAGTACTACAACCCAAGTACCAAAAAATAGAAAAACATCCCAAGTCCCTAAGGAAAAAACTCATCAAGTCCACAATTCAACAATTGGATCCACCTCCAAGAGATCCTTTCCCCCTGCTTGAACCTGTAATGACCCAAAGTTTTTAATGGAAATTCATTTCTTATAATTATGTAATATCATTACATGAAATCACAACATAATGAACTACTAAGTTCTGTGACCTTTAAACATAATTTTTTCAATTCTATGTTTGTAATTTCAAAACTCTGACATACACAGTTGCAATCAGTAAGTTATTTGGAGTCCGATAAGAAAAACTTACTTTTTGGTGAATAGTAACCTACCCTTATAAATAGTGACATACCCTAATGAATAGTAACCTTACCTATGGTAGTATAAAAAAATATTCAAGTGAAATTATGATGTACCTATATTTTATAATAAGTAAATGAATGTTTTAAAACCAGGTTTTTAATAATAAATTACAAGTTTAATCAAATATTAAATTAATCATATTTAGAAAATTATTTTTGAAAAATGTATTTCATTTTTTGGATTATATACATCAAAAAATGGTTAGGGTGAATTTTTGAGGTTTTTCTGAAATACTTGAATTTTTGATGAATAGTAATGTACGACAATTTATGATAAATGCTAAATAATGGATTTATTGAGTCATTGATGATGATATGCTGATGTAATACCAATTGGTTCGAAATCACATGCATTTATTACTATTATTGGTCATGTAATACTTACTATTTCTTGTCTTGTGAAGAAATAATAAATTAATGATTATAATACTATGAAAAGTCTCCTCTCCTCCACTATAGCCCCCCTCACTCCCTCTTCTCTTCACTCCTCTCAAGACTTGGGGCTTGACAATATTCTTCCCAAATCTCTCCCCAATATCCCCCACGTCCAACATCCCCTATTATCTTAAAAATACCAGAACCTATCCTCTTAAGAGGTTCTCAAAGGAGATAAACTCAAGAGGTAAATTCCTCTTTCTAATTCTTTTATTTCTTTTATATTCTTTTCTTTCTTATTTATTTCCTAAAATACCTTCAACAAAAGGTTATAATAACTCTGGTAACAAAAGTATAATGGTATGTTTTTATTCTAATTTGATATTCCATTATCATCTCTCCTTTCCCCACCTTTTATTTGAAAGAAATGAAAACACCGTTTGAGATGTGTTGATTTAGCACATTCAAGGACAACCGTTTATCAATTTCTATTATCATCTTTAATTCTAGTCATGAAACCATTTGTGTTATGGTTGAACTGGATTATTATATATTTAATATATCATAGTTAAGGTTCTGTAATCCTTTTTTACAAATTTTATTATGTTATAAAGCAAAATATGTTCGTTGTAATCAAAACCCACCGATTAACCAAAATAGTTATCACTAAGGTTTTATATAATAAATTATCTTCATTTATAATAAAAAATGAATTATTATAACCATGTAATATCTTGTATGTTTACTTATAACATAAAACTTAAATTCTGGACAACCATTCTCATCTTATAAGATTATTCGTTCATAAGTAAAGAGGTAATGAAAGTTAAGGAAACAAACAGACCTGAACAATAAAATTGAACATCTTAACCCATCAAAAGGCCAAGAATGAACTTAAAAAGGTTATACTAAATAGATTACATATATATGTTGTTATGTAATTATTAATTAATAAACTTATTTTTTTTATTCAGTTCATTAATAACAAGTGGAGAACACCACCAGATTTAAGGTAAGGGATCCTCTCCATTTCACTCTTAATCAAGATTTCCTCTATGCTATGCCATTTTATGTGTAATACCTAATGATGGGGTATAATTTATCACCTCCCCCATACTTCCCTCATGATTTATAAGTGACGAGAAACCATTTTTCTCTCTCATCAAGCCCTCTTAGGTACACCCGACACAATGCTGTTAAACTGTAATGAATTCTACCCGAACCTTCTTTGTTCTTTCGGGTTGCCTTATCTTTCTTTATATAAAAATGAAGTTCTATATTTATTTAATTATTCTAAATTCTGTTTAGTTTTACAAAATGAATTTATTAAGACCCTTTCATCACTCTGTTTTGGGTATATACATGTTTTTAAAAGATTCCCTCCTTAGAACTTTCCGATAAGCAAACATGTTTTAAGGGAACTTCTTGAATTTTTACCCAATTTCAAGTGCACTATATCCTATGTTTTAATCCACCATTGTCTTTATAAAATCAGTATTTTTATTATGAAAACCTTCTTGATTCAATTCTGGTTTTAAATAAAATATTGTCCTCTTATCTATTTTAAAATCACTATAGTATTTTCCTTAAAACCGCACAAAAATGTTTTAATGATAATGTTTTTCAAATACATTTATTATATGTTGTAACTTATGTTTGACATCAATTACCATTTTATATGCCTATTTTATCTTATGAATTTCCATGTATGTTCTAATTCCTTTCTTTCATGGACACTTTCATGATACGCACATTGGTTATGCTTTGTGTCATGATTGTGGTACCCAATTATTTCCATGGGTACCCTTATTTTTATGTATGGTTTATTATGTATGATTATTTACATGGAAAGAATATTCCTAAGAATTTTGAGATGGGTGTACCCAAATAGCACTCCAATGCATTGGGTAAAGTTAAGTCTCATGAGATGTGATGTGAAAGGGGATTGGCGGTTAGCCTTGACCTGTACTAAAATGGGAAACGGGATTGGTAGTTAGCCTTGAACCATACCAAATACATGTTTTATAATTATTCCACATGTATATGATTCCATGTTTATATTATCCCATGTTTATATGTTATGATTTTATATGTTCCATGATTTTGAGATCATTATGCCATGCCTCCTAAGCTCACGTGCTTAAGATTTATTCTTATATTCATTCTCTTATTGGGATTTTTATCTCATCCCTCTGTTCATGTGTTCCCCAGGGTACCCTATGCAGATGTAAGGGATCAAAGTAAGTCAGGAGCTCTTTATGGAGATTAAATAAAGAAGTATTTTTTAGCCCCGTGTTTTATGTTTTATGTACCTAGTATTAAAAGACACTAGACTTAACAATACTTGGCTTGTACTATAATGTATAATTATGCTTAAAAACATGTAATGTTATATGAAAAAGGCAAGGGTCTCTACAGTTGGTATCATATGATGGTCTAGTTATTTTTGGAGATTAGGAATAGAGCACCTTAGTGAGAACCTTAAAGATGAGACTAAGTATAAAAAAACACCCCTAAGTTTTGGTAAGTATTGAGTAAGTGGTTTATCAAGAAAATAAGTCCCTATATGGATAAAAACAGGTAGAGTTAACTCTAGTACAGATATATCTAGGAGTGAAAACTCCAACAAGGAGTTTCAGGCTTGACTTGGGGTATCCTGGTACACGACAATGGGCCTTGATTCACTCTTGGTATTGACACTTTAAGGGGATATACTTTGGTATATTCATGTGCTTAGTACAAACCATTATTAAGGGAAAAAAATCCCATATGAATATAAGTTAAGAAATAGATCGAGGATAACCTAGATTTAAACCTAAGGAATCACAAGTTAGGATATACTTCTCCTTTACATGTTTATCCTTTTATGTTCAAAGTTTTCTTTTTATAATCAATAGCTAAGTATTCAAGATCTATAATTATACATTATTTTTCTTATTTAATGGAGGGAAATATAAGAACATGTTCCAACTATCAATGTGATAGGAAATGCGAGGATTTCCCTAATGACATGCCTTATATGATGGGAACGGGTGCTCAAAAATTCACGACAGTACTTTTTTAGCTGGATCGAGTTATGAATAATAACTTGAATCATACGGAATTACCTCCTCCTCCATGGAAAGAGAAAGTTTCCATAGAATACTTCATTTGACAAAGGACTCCCATGTTTAGAAGATATTCTGACCCCCTCCTTGTGGAACAATGGATTAACTCTGTTGAAAAGATATTCTCATTCCTCCATTGCTTGAAAGAAGAGAAATTCGTATTGGAAGTTTATCGTTTTGGCGGGGAAGATGGTAAGTGGTGGACACTGATTAAGAATACAAATCCCCAAGAAGAAATTGATTCCATGGATTGGGAGGAATTCAAGAGGAAGTTTTTTAACAAATATTTTCTTTGAAACCTTCGTCTCAAGTATGGATATTATTTCATTATGAGAAAGAATATATAGCTCAAATGATTGAGAAAAAGGATAGAATCATGCTTGAAGACATGTCTATCGCGAGGGATTAAACTGATGTATTTCCTGAGGAATTTTCTGGTTTTCCTCCTGACTGAGAGGTTGAGTTATCAATTGAACTTTTTCTGGGATCTTTGCCTATATCAAATACACATTATGTAATGGACACCGTAGAACTGGAAGATCTGAAGAATCAATTATAAAAGAATCTGGAGAAGGGTTTTATATGCCTGAGTGCTTCACCGTGGGGTGCACCAGTTCTCTTCGTCAAGAAGAAGGAAAAATCAATGCGCCTTTGCATTGATTACCATGATCTCAATAAAATCATGATAAAGAACAAGTATCCCCTACCACGTATATATGAATTGTTCGATCAACTTTGTGGGGCCAATTATTTCTCTAAGGAGGAACTTCGGTCAGGATATCACCAATTAAAGGTGAGGAAGGGAGATATTCCCAAGAATGCCTTTCGAACAAGGTATGGACACTATGAGTTCATAGTGATTCCCTTCAGACTCACTAATGCTTCAACAATTTTTATGGATTTAATGACTAGAGTATTTAGAGATTACCTTGACAAATTTGTGGTAGTCTTTATTGACAATATTCTGATATACTCCAAGAGAAAGTAGGAACACAAGGAGAATTTGAATACTGTGTTAAAGACTTTGTAAAGGGAGAATCTATACGAAAATTACAGTAAATGTGAGTTCTGGATGGAGGAAGTATCATTCTTGGGGCATGTTATCACCAGTAAAGGGATATCTATGGACTCTTCTAAGACAAATATAATTGAAGAGTGGCCCAGGACAACTTATGTAATGAATATCCACAACTTTTTGGGTCTATCTAGGTATTATCGATGATTTTTTAAGATCTTTTCATGATTTTCAAACCCAATGACCAAGATGACACGAATCGAGTAAAGTTTGTCTAGACTTAGGAATGTGAATACTGTTTCAAGGAGCTGAAAAAGAGGCTTATCACTGCACCAGTACTCACACTCCCAGTAAGTGTAGAAATCTTTGTGGTGTATAGTGATGCTTCAAAGAAGGGCTTAGGTCACGTGCTAATGAAAAATGATAAAGTGATAGCCTATTCCTCAAGGAAGATGAAAATCCATGAGCAAAACTATCCCACACATGATCTGGAGTTGGAGGCTGTGATCTTTGTGTTGAAAATATGATGGCATTATCTCTATGGAGAGAAGTGTGAGATATATACTGATCAAAAGAGTATCAAATATATATTCACATAGAAAGATATTAATATGTTCCAGTGAAGATGGATATATCTTATCAAGGATTATGATTGCTCAATCCACTACCATCCTGGTAAGGCAAACAAGGCGGTGGATGCTCTAAGAAGAAAGGATCTTGCGTCTTTATCAATGATTAGAATTGAAAAGGATCTGATCTTCCTAGATTTATAGAGGATGGACACGATAATAATTAAGGGAGGAACAACATCAATCCTCTCTCAAATTATTACTCAACTGTCCCTCATGGAGAAAATAAAGTATGCTCAAAGAAAAGATGTGAAAATTCAGAAAAGGGTGGAAGTTATTAGAAATGGGAAATCCTCTGATTTCAAAATTGATAAGGAAGGAGTTGTAAAATTTGGGTCATGATTATTTGTACCATCCGATCTAGAGATAAAGAAGGAGCTTCTAAATGACCCACATAGCACCACCTTATCTATCCACCTAGGGAGAACAAAGATGTATCAAGATCTCTGAGAAAAATTTTGGTGGGACAATATGAAAAGGGGGATTGGTGAATATACATCAAAATGCATTGTATTTCAAAAATAAGGCCGAGAGGCAAAATTCTAAGGGGATGATGCAACCACTACCCGCACCAACATGGAAGTGGGAGAACATTACCATAGACTTTGTCACTAGACTTCCAAGGATATCCAGAGGAAACAATGCTATATGGGTCATTGTGGACCGTCTTACAAAGACAAATCACTTTATCGTAATTAGATAGGACTTCTCATTAGATCAACTTGCAAGGATTTACATCAAAGAAGTGGTAAGGATGCATGAAGTACCACTATCTATTTTATTCGATCGTGATCCAAGATTCACCTCGAAGTTCTGGAAAAGTCTCCAACATGCTCTAAGCACTGAACTGAACTTCAGTACAACCTATCATCCTCAAACTAATGGACAATCTGAGCGAACTATTCATGCACTGGAATACATGTTGAGAGCGTGTTATATGGAATTCAAAGGAGGATGAAACCAACATCTTCCACTGGTTGAATTCTACTACAACAATAGTTTCTACTCGAGCATCCGAATGGAACCATATTGATCCCTTTATGGTAAAAGGTAAAAAACACCAGTGTGTTGGGATAAATTCGGTGAATGTAAGTTGCTAGGACCTGAAATGGTCAATGAAATAATGGAGAAGGTAAAAACCATTCAACAATATATCAAGGCAGCCCAAAGTCGACAAAAAAGTTATGCAGACAATCATCTATGAGACAATGAGTTCAAAGTTGTAGACATGGTATTTCTATGCATATCTCCATGGAAGAAGTTCACGAGGTTTGGAAAGAAAGGGAAGTTAAGTCCCAAGTACATTGTCCCCTTTGAGATTCTTGATCATGTCTGGGCTATGGCCTATTGACTAGCACTTACACCTACCATGGCCAAAGTACATGATGTCTTTCATGTATCCCTATTAAGGAAGTACATACCAAACCCTTCAAATGTACTCTCTTTAGAGGTGGTACAGTTGCAGGATGATCTTTCTTATCAGGAGAAGCTAGTGAAGATCTTGGATCGTAGAGATAAAGTTCTATGTAACAAGACTAAACACCTAGTCAAGGTACTATGGTGAAACCATAAGTACAAAGAGGAAACATGGGAACTGGAGGAAGAAATTAAGGAAAATAACCCACACCTATTATGGACTAGAATGTAAAACAAAATTTTGAGGGTGAAGTTTCATAAGGGGGGGGGGAGAATGTAACGAACCAAAGTTTTTAATAGAAATTACTTTATTATAATCATGTAATATAATCACATGAAATCACAAAATAATGAACTAATAAGTACTATGTGACCTTTAAACATAAGTTTGTCATTTCTGTGTTTGGAATTTCGAAAATCTGACATACACAGTTGCAATCAGTAAGTTATTTGGAGTCCGATAAGAAAAACTTATTTTTGGTGAATAGTAACATACCCTTATGAATAGTAACATACCCTTATTAATAGTGATATACCCTAATGAATAGTAACCTTACCTATGATAGTATAAAAAAATATTCAAGTGAAATTATGACGTACTTATATTTTAGAATAAGTAAATGAATGTTTTAAAACTGGGTTTTTAATAATAAATTATAAGTTTAATTAAATATTAAATTAATCATATTTAGAAAATTATTTTTTAAAAATGGATTTCATTTTTGGATTCTACACATCAAAAAATTGTTAGGGTGAATTTTTGGGGTTTTTCTGAAATACTTGAATTTTTGATTAATAGTAAAATACGACAATTTACGATAAATGCTAAATAATGGATTTATTGAGTCATTGATTATGATATGCTGATGTAAGCCCAATTAGTTTCAAATAACATGAATTTATTAATATTATTGGTCATGCAATACTTACTATTTCTTGTATTGTGAAGAAATAATAAATTAATGATTATAATATTATGAAAACCCTCCTCTCCTCCACTATAAAAACCCCCTTCACTCACTCTTCTCTTCACTCATCTAAAGCCTTGGTACTTGCCAATATTATGCCCAAATATCTCCCCAAGATCCTCCCCCACTTCTAACATCCCCTAGTCTCTTCAAAATACCAAAACCTCTCCCCTTAAGAGGTTCTCAAAGGAGATAAACTCAAGAGGTAAATTCTTCTTTCCAATTCTTTTATTTCTTTTAAGTTCTTTTCTTTATTATTTCTTTCCTCACCCCCTTCAAACAAATGGTATGATAACTCCAGTAACATAAATTTACTGATATTTTTTTATGATAATGGGATATTCCATTATTATCTCTCCTTTCCCCACCTTTTATTTGAAAGAAATGATAACACTGTTTGAGATGTGTTGATTTAGCACATTCAAGGATAATAGTTTATCAATTTCTATTATCATATTTAATTATGGTCATGAAACCATTTGTGTTATGTTTGAACCAGATTATTATATATTTAATATATCATATTCAAGGTTTTTTAATCCTTTTGTACAAATGTTATTATGTTATAAAGAAAAACATGTTCATTGTAATCAAAACCCACCGATTAACCAAAATGGTTATCACTAAGATTTTATATAATAACTCATCTTCATTACCAATAACCGAATGAAATATTATAACCATGTAATATCCTGTATGTTTACTTATAACATACAACTTAAATTCTGGACAACCATTCTCATCTTATAATATTATGCGTTCATAAGTAAAGTGGTAATGAAAGTTAAGGAAACAAATGGACCCAAACAATAAAATTGAACATCTTAACCCATCAAAAGGCCAAGAATGAACATAAAAAGGTTATAATAAATATATTAAATATATATTTGGTTCTTTAATTGTTAATTAATAAACCTAATTTGTTTATTCAGTTTATTAATAACAAGTGGAGAACACCACCGAATTTAAGGTAAGGGATCCTCTCCATTTCACTCTTAATCAAGATTTTCTCTATACTATGCCATTTTATGTGTAATAAATAATTATGGGGTATTATTTTTCACCTCCCCATACTTCCATAATGATGTATAAGTGATAATAAACCGTTTTTCTCTCTTATCAATTCTTCTTAGTTACACTTGACACCATGCCGTTAAACCGTAATGAATTCTACCCAAACCTTCTTTATTCTTTCGGGTTGCCTTATATTTCTTTATATCAAAATGTATTTATATTATATGTTTATGTAATTATTATAAATTATGTTTAGTTTTACAAAATTCATTTATGAAGACCCTTTCATCACTCTGTTTTGGGGATATACATGTTTTTAAAAGATTCCCTCGGAACTTTCTGATAAGAAAACCTGTTTTAAGGGAACTTCCTGAATTTTTACCCAATTTCAAGTGAACTCTATCCTATTTTTTAAGACACAATTTTCTTTATAAAATCATTATTTTTATTATTAAAATATTATTTATTCAATTATGGTTTTATATAAAATATTTTCCTCTTTTATATTTTAAAAGCTCTATAGTATTTTCCTTAAAACCGTACAAAAATGTTTTAATGCTAATGTTTCTAAAATACATTTCTTATATGTTTTCACTTATGTTTGAAATAAATTACCATGTTATATTCCTATTTTAACTTATGAACATCCATGTATGTTCTAATCCCTTTCTTTCATGAACACTTTCATGATACACCCATTGGTTATGCTTTATGTTATGATTGTGGTACCCAATTCTTTCCATGGGTACCCTTATGTTTATGTATGGTTGATTATGTATGATTATTTATGTGGAAATAATATTCATGATAATGTTGAGATGGGTGAACCCAGATAGAACTCCAATGCATTGGGTAAAGTTAAGTCTCATGAGATGCGATGTGAAACGGGATTGGCGGTTAGCCTTGACCCGTACTAAAGTGGGAAACGAGATTGGAGGTTAGCCTTGACCTGTACTAAAATGGGAAATGGAATTGGCAGTTAGCCTTGATCCCATGTTTATATGTTATGATTTCATATGTTCCATGATTTTGATATCATTATTTCATGCCTCCTAGCTCATGTTCTTAAGATTTATTCTTATGTTCATTCCATTACTGGGATTTTTAGATCATCCCTTTGTTCATGTGTTCCCTAGGGTACCCTATCCAGATGTAAGGGCTCAAAATAAGTTAGTATATCTTTATGAATATTAAATAAAGAAGTGTTTTTTAGCCCCATGTTTTATGTTTTATGCACCTAGTATTCCAAGACACTAGAATTAACGATCCTTGGCTTGTACTCTGATGTAGAATTATGATTAGAAACATGTAATGTTACATAAAAAAGTCTAGGGTCACTACAGAACCTGGAAATATATAGTCTAAAAACACCTGAAGACACAAGTAGGGTGTGAACTAAAAGCCCAGTAGGGTCTCACCAAGGATGTCACGAACCAGCCTGAGATGACCATGAACCGATCACCCATGACAGCCCGTGACAAGTCCCAAGAGGCATTCTAGATCCTCCTGGGATGGAGAAAAGCACCAAGTGAATCAATAGATTACAAAAGGGAATGATTTATCCCAAATATAACCAATAAAAAAAACAGCAGAAAGAACGAACAACCCAATATACATTCATATAAAAATTAAACTGAACATTATTTGTACACGAAATTGAAAATAAAAATGAACCAAAAACTAAACTAACCAAACCTAAAAACCATCTAAATCCTTGTGACCCAACTGGTCACTCTCTAACACAATTATCACATGTCACCCAAGGTGATCAAACTCAAGTTGAAACCTATATGAGGGCTAAAAATAGAAGAAAACTATAGGTATGAGTACTAAAATTCAGTAGGCTATCCCAATAATCTATTCCCAATTAAATCCTTTAAAATAAAATAAAAATAAATTCCAAGTTTGAAATACAATATATAAAATTATGTTTTCCAAACATGGTTCAATGCTATAAAAATTACCAGAAAAAAACTTGCAAGTTTTATAAACAAGAAAGCTAGTAACAAATTTTCAAAGAGGTGAAACTTCAAAATGAAAATAGTTTTCAAGAGGTATGCTTTAAAGAATGTAAAATTTTAAATAAAACACACACACTACTGAGTTTACCAACCAAATACACCATATTCCGATGTTGAGTACAAAATATCCAATGAGCATAAGTCATAAGAACACCCATAGGCACAATTTCATTGTGGGCCCCACGTACCTCGTATCTCAGTGAAAAGTAACCATAAAAAATATCCTTTCTCATGAACACGAGTCACTAGTAGAAGAATCATCCATAACCTAGTGGTACCCAACATCATAATCATTATATTTTATTTAGTGTTGTCATCGTCAAACTTGCTATGTGAAATAGGGACAAAACCCCTCTGGGTCACTAGCATACTAGTACACGTCCGCCCATATAGATACCCGGGGTTTACCCTTTTGTGATAAAAAAAGTTAAACATATATAAAATACCATTTTCTCATGAAGATTACATTTAAAATCATACACAAATCAAACATCCCACACACATGTCTCGCATTTCTTTCACGGATCAACAAACCACCTAATTTTTCATAAAACAATTTCAAGAAGTATAACGAGGCCTTTCACATAAAATCCATTAAAAAATGATATTTTAAGGCCAAAAAACCACCAATACCATGTAAAAACAGATTTTTCAGCCCCAAAACCATTTAATAAATCAATTTCATGGACCTTAAAATGGCCCCAAATGATACAACATGAAATACACATGGAAACCATTTTTACAAGAAAGATGCCAAACAGACCTTTAAGCATTTCTAAAAACTAACATTTTACAAAGGTAAAAACTTAACTTTTAACAAATATGTGTATAAAAAAATCAAAGCATAAAACCACTTTCATAAATCCTTTAAAACATCTAGGTTACACATCCAAAGCATGACCATTTTTATAAAGATGACAAATGGGCCATTTTTCGGAAACTCGGTCCAAAACATGTTTACCACCAAAAACCCATTTGTTTATAAAACCAAAAATACTTTGGAAAGCCATAAAAGGACCCCAAAATACCATTTTTCATTCTTTCAATGTATTTATAAATCCAAAAAAATCATTTTAAATTGCACTAAGCACATAAAATCGAACTAGACAATTTACCGAACACATCACATGCAATTTTAAACAAACAACTTATTTTAAGCACTTGAAAAGGGATAAAATACCATTTTAATGACATAAATTTATTCAATCTACTTAACCATGTTCAAAATACCATAAACCAGGTGTGTAAGCTAACATAACATTTAAGTAAGCAAGCGGTGTACACGTTTATAACAAAACAACACTACTTTCACAAAACAAGGCTTAAACAACCGTTTTGCACACCAAGAAAATTATCTATAGTATGAAAACAATAATAAACATATATTTAAGGTTATAAAATCAAGAAAATGATGAAACTTAAATGATAAAGTCATGTGAAAGGGACATCCTACCTCAAAACCATGGAGGAAAGGAACCGCACACCCGATATGACCCACCACGGTTCCCAACACTCTAGATCTATTAATACCAGCCCTAAATGAACCAAAACCCCATAAAAAATCATGGTATAACATAACACTAGGTATATTATTACCAGGGGAGAATGTGAAACCAAAATAAAGTTGAAGGAGAAGGAAGAGGGAGGAGAAAGAAGAATGAATCTCACCTTGGAAACTAGAGAACTCTTCATCTTCCCTTAGATCTACACCATTAAAGGAAAGGGAATGACTTGGAACTTCTTGGAGAGGCTCCTTAGGTATGAAATAATCTGGTAAAGAATATTTGGGGTGGGGGTAAAGGGAAAAAATTAATGATTCATGAAATAAACAAATTACCTTACCAAATCTGGATGATTTGAGAAGACTTAAGACATTTAGCCCTAATCTAAGACTAAGATGAGATCCAAAGATTTAAAATGGAACATGGGGGGTGATCCTAGGGTTATTGGGATATAGTGAGAGGTTTAATCACCAAAAAATATTAAAAAAATGAATAATATATAAAATAAAAAAAATTACTTTTTTAAAACTAGAAATGAGATCATAGGCCGGCCTAATCCTGAATAAATAACCCAAATCCACCATGATTGTGAATTTTTAAGGGGGGTAAAAAAGGATATGGTGGTTTTAATAGGTAAGTGGAGACCAAGTTAGAATTTTAATGAGCGAAAAATGTTAAAAAAATTAATGATTTATAAAAGAAACAATTTTTTTAAATCTAGAGATGGGCTCACGGTTGACCCAAATCTTGAAGTAACCACCCTTTTATCCAAAAACTCCCAAACAAGATATGGGTAACCCATGTTAGTATGATTAGAAATATATGGAAGTTAAAAAATAATCATTCATCTCACCCATAACCCAAGAAAAGGATCATGATTTCCAAAAAACTGGATCAAAACCAAGACATGAAAAAAACCTGGGTGTGACAATTCTCCCCACCATTAAAGCTTTACACCCCCAAAAAGACACAACACATTCTAGTTGATTCATAAAAACCTAAGGATTATTTATCAATATGGTCCAACCTCTAAATATAATGACACCTCATCTACCATTAATGGAACTTAATCCACTTACCTCAACCAAAACACCAACTACCCACCACTTCCTGAGAATCAACTGAAAGATAGAGTCACTACCTCCACAACCAAACCAAGAACCAGATTGTTGGGCCTTCTTCCAATGAACCCAACAATCACCCAAACCAAAGAGAACTCATGAAAAACAAATATTCCAAGGGAGTCCTAAATAGACTCCCCTCGAAAAATTCTTAGGAGGAAACTCTACGAGATCCGTGGTGGTTCTACCCACCATTAAGAACCAACGATCAATGACCAAACAATAATTCAACATGAAATAGGAAAAGGTATCTCCCACACAGGCCCACTAAAACTCTCCCACAAAAACCTACCAAACCATGTTAAGAGGAACACAACATGAACATTTAAACCCCCACTCCTGAACAGAGGGGATATGAATTGGGCAAACACTCTCTACAAGGATTCAAACCCCCACCACTTGGGGCGGGGAGGGAAAGGGACCCGATCATTGGGACACTAAAACCATAAAATAAATAAATGAAATACCTCACTGCAATGTTAGAGGCATGCACTTAGAAATACTACCCACATTACTGGGACTCCTGACTACGTGCCAACTTCACTTTGAGACCTATGTCTAGAGCTCTAATGGATGAAGCATCTCCTTCTTCATAGTTAGGGTTTGATAATCCCTAGCTTTAACTATTCCCATTAGTTTCACATGGTGACACATAAAACTCCCATGCCAAAAGAAAAAAAATCAAGGGACACCATGAAACTCTCTTCCTAAAACAACACAATTTTACCCAAACAAGAACTTGGAGATACACAACACTATTTTCTCTCACTCTGAATGAAGAGTAGAATGGACAAGGTACATGGAGAAACACATCAACCGCACTGAGCATAACCACCCCAACCGAGAGGGACACCATAATGTAAAGGCACTTTAAATCAAGCCCTAAAAGCTCTTTATTCCAAAAAATAGGCTGATGCATCATTCGAAGATGTGGATTTAACATTTGGAATGAATCCTTAGGCTGATCACTTGGAAATCTTGCCAATAGAGAACTATACATGGCCACATTAAAACATCTAACACATCTTTAGAAACCCACTAAACATTTCTACAAAACTAAACCACCAATTAAATCCCATATCAAGACACAACAAGAGTATGGATTCTATATCGCAAGGAAGCATACCGAATAAAAAACACTTATAAGATATAGGAAAAACGAGCCAAATAACCATCAGTTTATAACAAACACCACAATTTTTCATCTTAAAAAACTTTTAAAAAACAAACCAACATGGTGGATTTTCACATTCACTAATGGTGTTTCATCAAGTCTCGCTCATATGAACATTTTCGTGCCACCCTGGGCACCCAAACACCATTTAATACAATCCATTCATCCATATATCCATAAAACCATGTATGTGATCACCCATGAAAACACCAAAGGCTAAAATAAAACAATCATCACTCCAAAAAGAATCATGTACCTTCCAAAGTTACATTAACCACCAAATCAAAAACCATTTTTAGATTTCACAAAACAAACCACACTTCATCAAGAACTATTTGATTAAAAACACAATCCATTTTATTTAATAGAACTTCCAAAAAGCAACCATTCTATTCCAAATAGACCTTTCCAATTTTCAAAAATTCAGAAAGGTCTCTTTTCATAATCCAATAACCAAAAAGGCCAAAAACCCTCTCCAGAAAAACACCAGTTGCTTAAAACCAAATTTCCAAAACCAATTCAGTAGATTCAAACACTATTCAACAGCCCAAAACACCCAATTTAAAACAAAGTTAAGAATCACTTTAAAATAATACAATATTTCCAAACAATTCATTTTAAGAAATCATATGTTTAGATTAAGGAAATTCAATTCCGTTAAATCATTTTCTCTTTATCCCCAAGATTTGTTTCACAAAACCCAAAATTCCAAAAACTTTCACATATTAAATTTTGAAAACCCATTTTCCGATTTTCAACAACCAAACATTCCTTTAAAACCCATTTTTACAATTCGCACACAAGGATTTTAAAAACAAAATTCTGAATCCAAGAAAAGACCTAGAGACCCACAAAAGGGAACTAGTGTCAGTGAGTGACTTGACCATATGGATTGAGGCCATTTTCCAAACACACCACCAACATAGAGAGCCTTCTTAGGACCATGACCTGGCTCTACATGGATTTACAGGCTCTGTGAGATCACATAGACCATTAGTCCTACCCCCCTTATCGTGTCCCAACACCAAACAATCAATAAGAACCAAAGACACTAATAAAACTGGACTTCCCATGGACACCTGGGGGCCAGAAGGAGCAAGAGTTCGTGATGCTCTTCCCAAAACTACCCCTCAAGTACCAAAAATCCTACTAAATCTACCTTGAAATCCCCAAATAATAAAGTACACTCTAAAAATAAAGGTCTACTTGTATCCAACGTCCCTCTGATACCATTTTGTTATGAACTAGCCCGAGTCGACCCTGAACCGGTCACCCAGGCTAGCCTGCGACAAGTCCCAAGAGGCGTTCCCGATCCTCCCAGGATGGAGAAAAGCACCGAGGGAATCAATAGAGTATACAAGGGAATGATTTATCCCAAATATAACCAATAAAACAAATAGTGGAAAGAATAGATAGCCCAATATACATTCATATAAAAATTGAACTGAACATTTTTTGTACATGAAAGTGAAAATAAAACTGAACAAAAAACTCAACCAAAAAAACCTAAAAACAAGATAAATCTATGTGACCCCACTGATCACTCTCCAACACAATTATCACACGTCACCCAAGGTGATCGAACTCAAGCTAAAACCTACACGAGGTCTAAAAACAGAAAAAAACTATAGGCGTGAGTATTAAAACTCAGTAGGCTAGCCCAATAATCTATTCCAAATGCACTTACTTTAAAACAAAAGAAAAATAAATTCAATTTTTTAAATACAATATATAAAATTATATTTTCCAAACATGGTTCAATTCTTTTAAAATTACCAGAAAAAAACTTGAAAGTTTTATAAACAATAAAGCTAGTAATTTTTTTTCAAAGTGGTGCAACTTCAAAATGAAAATAGTTTTCAAGAGGGATGCTTTAAAGAATGTACAATTTTAAATAAAACACACATTATTCTGAGTTTACCAACCAAACACACTGTATTCCAATGGTGAGTACAAAATAGCCAATGAGCACAATTCACGGGAACACCCCTATCCACTAGTTCATTGTGGACCCCAGGTACCTCGTATCTCAGTGAAAAGTAACCATATAAAATATCCATTCTTGTGAAAATGAGACAATAGTAGGAGAATCATAAATTACCTAGTGGTCAAAAAAATCATCATCATCATAGTTTAGTTATTGTTGTCATCATAAAACTTTTTACGTGAAACAGGGACAAAACCCATCCGGATCACTAGCATACTAGTACACATTTTCCCACCTAGATACCTGAGGTTTTCTTTTTTGTGCTCAAAAAAGTTACAAATCTATAAAATAACATTTTCTCGTGAATATTATATTTAAAATAATAAAAACATCAAATATACCACACACATGTCTCACATTTCTTTCATAAATCAACAAACCACCTAAATTTTCATAAAACAATTTCAAGAAGTATAATGAGGCCTTACACATAAAATCCATTAAAAAACGCTCTTTTAAGGGAAAAAACCAAAAAATACCATTTCAAACTAGATTTTTTATCCCCAAAACCATTTAATAAATCAATTTCATGGACCCTAAAATGGACCCAAATGATACAACATGAAATACACGTGAAAACCATTTTTACAAGAAAGATGCCAAACAAGCCTTCAAGAATTTATCAAAACTAACATTTTCCAAAGGTACAAATTTTACTTTTAACAAAGAGGTGTATAAAAATAATTTAAATCATAAAACCACTTTCATAAATCCCTTATAACATTCAGGTTACACATCTAAAGCACAACCATTTTTATAAAGATGCCAAATGGGTCATTTTTCAGCAACTCGGCCAAAACATGTTTACCACCAAAAACCCATTTGTTTATAAAACCAAAAATAATTTGTAAATCCATAAAAGGAACCCAAAATACTATTTTTAATTATTAAAATGTATTTATAAATACAAAAAAAATCATTTTAAATCGTACTAAGCATATAAAAGCTAACTGGGAAATTTACCGAACACATGGCATGCACTTTTAATAAAACAACTTATTTTACACACTTGAAAAGGGATAAAATAACATTTTCACACCATAAATTTATTAAATATACTTAATTTTTTTCAAAATACCATAAACTAGGTTCATAAGCTAACAAAACATTTAAGTAAGCAGGCAGAGTACACGTTTATAATAAAACAACACTACTTTTCACAAAACAAGGTTTAAACAAACATTTTGCACACCAAGAAAATTATATATAGGCTTAAAAAATACTAAACATATATATCAGGTCATAAAAATAAGAAAATGATGAAACTTAAATGAAAAAGGCATGTGAAAGGGACATCCTACCTCAAAACCATGGCATAAAGGAACTGCACACCCGATATCACCCGCCGCGGTTCCCAACGCTCCATATCTATGAATACTAGACTTAAGTGAACCAAAAACCCATAAAAAATCATGGTATTACATAAACCTAGGTCTTAAATTACCAAGGTAAAAGAGGAAACCAAAATAAAGTTGAAGGAGAAGGAAGAGGGAGGAGAAAGGAGAAGAAATCTCACCTTAGAAACTAGAGAACCCTTCATCTTCCCTTAGATCTACACCATTAGAGGAAAGTTAATGACTTGTAACTTATTTTATAGGATACTTAGGTCTATAATAACCAGGTAAAGAATATTGTTGGGGGTGGGGGAGAGAAAAATGAATGATTCATGAAAGAAAAAAAATTACCTTACCAAATTTGGACGATTTGAGAAGAATTGATCCATTTAGACCTAATACGAGACTAAGATGAGATCCAAATTGGGAAAAAAACATGGGGGTGATCCTAGGGTTCTTGGAATCTAGTGAGATGTTTAATCACCAAAAATATAAAAAAATGAATAAGATATAAAAGAAACAACTTACTTTTTTAAAACTGGAAATGGGATCACGGGATGACCCAATACTTGAATAAATAACCCAAATTCACCATGATTATAAATTAATGAGGGGGTAAAAAAGAATATGGTGGTTTTAATAGATCATTATAGGCCATTTGGGAAGTGTAATGAGTAAAAAATGTTAGGATACAAAGGAGTTATAAAAGAAACAATTTTTGTTTTTAAATCTGAAAATGGGCTCACAGTTGGCCCAAATCTTGAAGTAACCACCCTTTTATCCAAAAACTCTCAAACAAGCTATAGGTAACCCATGTTAGGATGATTATAAATAGATGGAAGTTCAAAAATAAACATTCATATCACCCATAACCAAAGAAAAGGATTGATATTTCCAACAAACCGGATCAAAATCAAGACATGAAAAACAAATTGGGTGTGACAAAGGATTCCATAATAGATGCCAAAAATAGATTAACCAAAGGAATTATTTAAAATTTTAAAATAAAAAGGTTTTTCACTTTAAATAATATTTAAAAAAATCATGTCATACAATTCAAATGATGGAAAATAATTTAAGCAAAGGCTTTGCAAGTGATGGAATATTTCTAAAATAATGGATTAAATACAACGTTTATATAAAACAGTTTATATAAATTTAGAAGGCATGAAAATTTGTTTAACAACGTTAGAATATATTTATATATCAAATATAAAACAAAGAAACAAGATGGTAATCTTCCAAATAGGTACAAAAGTTCTAGGCTAGAGGACTCTACACTCTCTAAGTGATCACAACAATATGTGTATACACAAGTCCCTCTAACACTGTCCAAAGGTGACTCGTCACTATCCCATCGAGGATTTTACCTACTGCATTTATGTTTTAGAATGTTGTATAATTATAGAGTGTGTCCAAATAACTCAAAAACAATCTAAGGATTGCATGTGCTCTTATACAATCAATGATGAACAATTTATTTTAAGACTGCTTAAAATATAATTAAATCCCATTCCCCCATTTAAAATGCCAATTTTCCATTTAAACAAAAACATGCTTTAATAAAAAACATGCCTTTTTAACAAGATAAAACCACTGGGTTTCTATCAAAAGTTTTTTCAAGTCAGATTCATAGGTAGGTGTCACGATTGTAGACAAGGGATTTATCAGTGTTCAAACTCACTTTTATTAGTGTTTTAAAAGCAATAATGATGTGAGCACTAAAACTTGCACTTATAAAAACCATGTCAGCTATTGTAGATGCTAATATATAAAAAAAACACTCCAATGACTGATATGAAAAAAAATAACATTTATATTGCAACAATTCAAATATTTTCATAGAATAAGCAATATATTTACATTACACCATCTAGAGACAAATAAATTTACATTGAAACATTACAATACATTATAATTATATTTTATATGTACAATACTTAAAAAAAAATTACAATTTACAAATAACTAAAAAAGAATCCAACTCATACAAGACTGTCTCCATGGATCAATCGAACCCTGTAGAACAAAAGTGTGCCTATAATAAAAAACAATATTTGTTTTTTTTGACATCTCAAATCCCCTCTCCCAAATCCGATGCTAATAAAAATATTATTTACACACCAACTTTGAAATAAACTAAATTGGCCCAAACATGACCTTCCATTATTAAAATTCCAATAACAAATATTGAGTTACTTGAACACCCAAAATATGACACCCCATCCTTGCTTTTCCTTATGATTTTATTTATTTATTTATTTATTTATATCCTCTCCCTTGAGTTATGAGTCATTTTACTTAATATTTTTTTGGTAAAACATAAGTTTTTACGGTTTCACGGTTTGCACATGGCTAGAATAAACCATGCATGGGGGTTTTTAGTTATAGTAAAGCTGTTTCATATGTCCAACACATAGTCTTTATAACTGTGTGGTCAAATCGTGCAAGGTGCCTAAATGTAGTCAGTGTCATCTGCACAATTGACGCATAGTTTGACAAACTGTGTGGTCTACCCTGATTCATTAAAATGCACCTTTATACCCCTTCAATTTTTTACCCCATTGGAACCCCTCTTCCTCTCCATTTGACTCTTACAAAACATGCACCTATCCTCCTTCAATTCCCCTCTCCCATGGTAATCACCAAGGGATTTATTCAACTTCTGTGCACGATTCTTCACGGTAAGCCCTTCATGAAGGTTTCATGCACAACAAAATCACCATATGGGGCATGCCCAACTCAGTTTTTTGTCATAATCGATGATTAATATGAGATTTACATGATGATGAACATCATGATCAACAAAAATGAATCAAAGATTAATTAACGATTTAACGTCGGAACCAAGACGTAGGATCATCACATATTACTTATAATTAATTTAAACAATTCAAGAATTATATTTTGACTAATTATTTCATCATTGATGGATTTTATGTCTCTACATCGTACCGTCGCTGCGTTGTAGGAATCAAGAGTTGATTCCCTATAATGGTGATCCACATGTGTTCCAAAAACCTCTAAATGTTTCCATAGGAATCTCTAAGTGCTAGCACGCTAGATCTTTTCACATGACTCATTCTCCATTGATCGCCCTGAGAATCAATTGAAGAAGGATTCTCTTTGATATCTCTATACCCAAGAGTGATGGGGGAGGAGGAACACTATCTATTGTTGAGAGAGTTTTTAGAGAGGAAGCTCTCTAAGGTTTCAAAAGAATTCTCCCAGATTTCATTGTGCACAACCAAATGAAATTGGCAACACTAAAGAAAATAATATAACTGAGTTTATATATCGGTAAGGTTATAAAATAATAATTGTGCATGAGACCTTATTATTTTTTCTTAATTTTTGAGGGATCCCATGTCAATAATAATAATAATAATATTTCTTAACATGAACTAAACTTTCAAATTAAATTAAATATTATTTATTCAAATAATATCAATATACATTATTTCTCACCAGACTATTAATCTCGGTCGACCATTCCTCCATGATATTTATCAGATCTTGAATAATGACTATTTATTTAATAAATAAATATCACTACATTATTCTCCAATAAATAAATAAATATTATACTCACTAAATAGAAAATAAATATTTATTAAATATTCTGGTTATAAAATATTCTCTCGAATAACTAATGATGGAATATATTCGATCAAACAAACACGAATAACTATTAAACCACATGTGAGAATAATATTTATTTAATTTGTTAAATAATAAATAATAATATTATTTAACTGATTTTCTTGATACACTTAGTGTGTGACCCTATAAGCTTCATTCTCAGTGGAATTAGGTGAAGTAGCCCAAATTCCAAGGTTATCATCTAGAAATGCACCAAGAAACCCATAGAAAAAAGAAGTTAATGTCGCAACGACATAAAACCACATACAGATGCTTATTGTGCAATATAATCTCTTTATCGTGATATCTCTAATCAACCAGGTTGCATGCTAGTACCATCAACCTATATGCTCAATGTCTCTTTCTTTGACTTTCAGGAAATTGAACTTTCCTATAAAACACAATGGTCATGAATTTATTTAGGCGATATCATTTCCATAAAAGGGCCTGAGATATTAACTTTTGTTAATGAACAGAAGGGACAAATCCTTTCTCACATTATTCATTATTGAAATATTACTCGTGACACACCTAAGGTATCCTACTTTTCCATGAACATATGTCGTCACAGTTTTCATCAATACATCAAAGAAAGCGACTTATAACATCCATTAATAATAATCTTAAAGTCTAAGGACCAATACACATGTTCGTAGATAAGAACATCCAATGACACATATAAATATGGATTTCCTACTGAGTATTTAAATACTTATGAAACTAAAATAAATATATTAATTATATATATATATATTTCATAATTTCATAATTACTTAAATATATATATATATTTATTTTTATTTATGATTATAAATAAATACATACATACATACATACATATATATATATATTTATAATTATAATTATAAATATAATAAATATATTAATTATAATTTCATAATTATCTAAATATAAATATATATTTATTTAAATAATTATGAAATTATAAAAAATATATTTAATTAATATATTTATTTTAGTTTCTTAAGTATTTAAATATATAAATATAAATATATATATTTATATTTATGATTATAAATATATATAATTATAATTATAAATACAATAAATATATTAATTATAAATATATTAATTATAATTTTATAATTATTTAAATATAAATATATATTTATTTAAATAATTATGAAATTATAAAAAATATATATAATTAATATATATATTTTAATTTCATAAGTATTTAAAAATATATATATATAACACTATATATAATTAATATATTTATTTTAGTTTCATAAGTATTTAAATAAATATAAATATATTTATATTTATGACTATAATTAAAATATATATGTAATAAATATATATTTATAATAAATATGTAATAAATATATATAAATTTATAGTTATTAAATAATTATAAAATTATAATAGATATATACAAATATAATTCTAAATAAATATAGATATATTTAAATAATTATAAAATCATAATAAATATATTATTTTTATATAATTATAAATATAATAAATATATTTATAGTAAAATTTTAATTATAAATAAATATATATTTATTAAATATGTAAATATAAATAAATATATATATTTATTATACATATAATTTTATAATATATATAAAAATATAAATAATTTATTATCATTATAGTTTTATTAGTGCTAAATAAGTGATAATAAAGCCATGTTTTATTAGCGCTTTCTATTTTAGCGTTGATAAAACACAAATTTATCATCACTTTTTAGCTAGCACTGACAAACGCTTCCCTCAATTTTATAAATGAACCCTAACAGTCCCCTCATTCTCCCACACACCTCAAGCTCTTATGGAAGCTGAACCCTTCTGCCTCCTCCTTCGCTGCCGACTCCCCCCCTCCTTTGCCACCGAATCCTCCTCCTCCTCCGCCTCCTCCTCCTCCTCCTCCTCCTCCACTTCCTCCTCCTCCTCCTTCCTCCTTCACTGTTGTTACTCCTCCTCCTCTGCTGCCGACTCCTCATCCCTGGCTCTCATACACAGGTTTCATGCTCCACATCTTCTTCATTTCTAGTGTTCTTGATTTTTACTTATATATAACGCATTGTTGGTATCATATATTATTTTTCATTGGTGTTATGGTAGTTTATACCCCTAGTAATTTTTTCTATGATTAGTTTATGTTTTTGTGGTCTGAGAATCTAGTCTCAGATGTTTTATATTTTTGAAGAGATTAACTATTTTTCATAAGTTTCATTCTAAGTGTTGTATTTATAGTTACTTGAGTTTTTTAGGTGTTATTTAGAGATCTATATCCTATAGTGTATGGTTATCTGAATTATCATGACTATCTTCTTGAAATTATGGTGGATTCGGTAACTAATAATCTTTAGGTATGTTGTATAATTATTTGATGATTTTTACATTTTTTCATGAGAAGATCATAGGTTTATCTCATATGAATAAATCATATCACAACCATGAGAATTTTAACAATTTATGTGAGCATTTGGTTTTTTAATTTCTCAATAAAGGTGTGTCCTATAATTATCTCTTTGATAGTAACCTTCATTATGGGACAATATAAGGATGATGCTTATGGTTATTGTCTTTCTTTCTAATATGTGGATTGATGATCAATTTTTATAAAGACAATCAGTGTTAAATCAAGGTATAATCTACATGATATGATCTTACACCCTTTTCTACATCCCTACCAAAAGAGGAATGAGTATAGAGATTACTACGAGGAGCTAGAAATATCTATCCCTAGTAGTTATGTCTTAGGTCCCCATAGAATAGGGACCACTATGGATGGATTTATTATACTTGATAAGTGGTTGTATTCCAAATTAGTTTGTTTATAGAACATCTATTTAACTTAATTTTTTTATTTTTTAATATGACATGGCTTAATTGAAGCATATATCCATTCCAAGGATTTCTCTAGGTTAACACTTAAGGGATAGGTTTAGTTTATGATTATGTTCTTACAAAGTGTGAAGCATATATCCATTCCACCATATAAGATGGATCCTGTAGATTTTATGAGAGAAGATGTCTCAATTGAACGACTTCGAGGTGAAGGGGTTCATATGAATGATTATTTCCCTTTGAGGTGCCTTAGTTTTTTCCATAAAAATTTAAATGGATCATTGAGAATATGTGTGGACTATTAAAGGTTATGATAAGTGATAAAAATGAACTTATATCCACTTATACGTATTGATGGACTATTTGACCAACTTAGAGGTGCTAAAGTGTTCTCTAAGATCGATTTGATATCAAGTTATCATCAGTTTATGATGAGGTATTTTGATATACCACATACTATATTTAGGAGTACATATGTATTGTATGTGTATCTAGTGATGTCATTCAGTTTGAAAAAGACAATGGTAGTGTTCATAGATGAGATGAATTGGGTCTTCTGTCCCTATTTATATAATTTTGTAGCCATATTTTTCAATCATATCAACATGTATTCCAAGTTGAGGGAGGACGATCGATATCTGGAGATCATTTTGATAAAACTTACAGAGCATAAACTATATTCCATGATCTCAAAGTTTATGTTTTGGATTGATAATGTACACTTCATAGGGAAAATTATATTAGTAGATAGTGTATTTTTATAACCTGAGAAGTTTGATGTTATAGTTTATTTATAGAGGACAGACAATTAAGTACACATAAGAGAAACTTCCTATATCCTTTCCTAGATTTGGAAATAATGGTTATTTTCATGAGGTGTTATCGGTATTATATTTAGGGTGATATATTTTTGGAATACACTAATTTTTTTTTTTGAAATATATTTAACCACAAAGTGAAATGAACCATTGATAACGGAGAAGGTTTGAGTATCTATAGTTCTTTAACTATGACCTAATGCATACCATCAAGAAGGGGAACAATTTTTTTGATGTACTGTATTAGAAGGATCAAGCTTAGGTAGTACATGATTCAAGAATCAAGTGGAATATGGTTTCCCACTTTGAAGATATGCGACTTTATGTTTAAAAGTATCATGGCCAAGTGACACTCGTGTCTTTATCTATCACTTATTCACTTCTCAATAGTATAATGGGAGTAAACAATAGGATTCATACTATTTATTAATGAGAGACATGATAAACCTTTTATATCTTTATATTTTATAAAATGTTGGTTATTTTTTATTCATTTATCCTTTATAAAGCACCTATCTTGGGATTTATGTCTTTGTGAAAATGCCTAAGTGTCTATTTTAAAATGATTCAAGTGTTTTGAATTGTTTCTTAAAAAATTATATGTGTTCAACATACCCTTTTTTGGTTTTAAATAACTTTAAAATGATTTAAAAAAAGGAATTGGGGTTTTGAGAAATAGTGTTCAGAAAATATTGATTTATTTTAAAAATAACGTGTTATTTTAAATAGGAATTTGTGTAAATGGTTGGTTTTTTAATGGGATTTCAAGTGTGATTTTGTAAATAGTTTTCAAAGGATACTTAAAGTATATGAATTTTTTAGACCTGGTTATTTTTTATATCAACATATTGTGTATTTATATTGTTAAATATTAATATTATTGAATCAAATGGGATGGATATGAACAAAGAATGGATGGATGCCAATTGTATGACAAAAGAGTATGAATATGGAGTGAAAGAGTTCATCAAGTTTGAAAAAGATAATTCATATGACCCTTATCAAATCCTTTGTTCATGTTTACACTGTTGTTATTCAATACAAGTTAGTCCACAAGAGTTGGAAGAGCACTCGATCTGTTACGGAATAGATCGAAGTTATAAATGTTAGAATAAAGATGGGGAAAAAGAGAACATAGCTAGTGGCTAAGATAACACTTCATTTTATGGATCATCTAATATGATTAAAAGTGTGGACAATGAAGAAGATTGTATCAAGAATGTCATTACAAATGTGAATGATAATGAAGATCGTATTGAGGAAATGATAAGGAAAATTGAATATGGACTTAGTGGTTACCCAAAATTGTTTGATAAGATAAAGAGTTGTGAAAAGACGCCATTATATGGTGGTTTCACTAAACATACAACATTTTCAGCCATACTAAAGCTATATAATTTGAAAGTAAGAAACATATGGAGTGATTCCATTTTTACAGAATTACTTTCTCTCTTGAATGACATGCTCCCAGAAGATAATGAGCTCTCGAGCTGAACATACGATGCCAAATGAATGCTACAATCGATGGGTATGATCTCTGAAAGAATACATTCTTTCTTGAATGACTGTATATTGTTTCTCAAGGACCAAAAATCACTTAGAGAATGCCCAAAGTGTGGTGCTTCTCGATACAAGAAAGATGAATCCGGTCCTATGAAAGTTGTATAGTACTTTCCAATCATTCCAAGGTTTAGGCGCCTATATGGAAGTGTGGATACTGCATGGAAATTGACGTGGAATACAGATATAAGAAATAAATATAGGAAACTAAACCACTTGGAAGACTCTCCTTAGTGGAAGAGAATTGATCATGAGTATCCTGAATTTGGAAACGAGCCGAGAAACCTTCATCTTGCATTATCTACAGATGGTGTGAATCCTTTTGAGTTTCAAATCAGAACTCATAGTATATGGCCAATTATGTGGGTAAATTATAACTTTCCACCATGGTTATGCATGAAATGAAAACACATCATGTTATCTATGCTTATATCAGGACCAAAATAATTGGGTAATGATATTTATGTTTATTTGGCTCCATTGACCGGAGATTTGAAATTATTGTGGGATTCAGGCGTTACATTGCATAATGCTTACAAAAATGAAGATTTCACATTGAGATCCATGTTGTATAGTATGATAAATTACTTTCCTGTTTATGGAATTTTTCATGATATAACATTAAAGGAACTCAAGGGTGTCCCATCTATGAATAAGGTACACAATCAATTTGGTCGAAGCATTCATAAAAAACCGTGTTTTTAGGACATCACAGATTTCTACCCCGACAGCATAAGTAACGATCTTGGAAAACATCATTAAATGGATGTTTAGAAGAACATACAATACTATATCCACTAACTGGTGATCAATTTTTTGAGAAATTAAAATATGTGGACACTGTTTTTGGAAAAAAATCGAAAAACCATACGAAAACCGATTGGAAAAAGAGATTAGTTTTTTTTGAATTACCATTCTGGAATTGTCTGAACGTCGTACATTTTATTGATGTTATGCATGTTGAAAAAAATGTATGTGATAGTTTCATTGACACATTACTAAATGCACCTAAAAAAACAAAGGATGGAATTAAGTCTAGATTATAGATGGTTGACATGGGAATACGAGAAGAGTTGGCACCAGTGAAGGGTGGAAAACGAAATTTTCTTCCTCCAATTGCTTAGACTCTTTCCTGGAAAGAGAGATATCAGTTTTTCAACTTCTTTAATGATGTAAAGGTTCTATATGGGTATTCATCTAATATCAAGAACATCATTTCAATAACCGATTTAAAGTTGAAGGGTCTGAAATCACATGACTTCCATGTTTTGATGCAAGATCTAATGCATATATCTTTATATTGGAATGTCCTTTATACATTAACCAAGCTCTATTTATTTTTCAAAGTTATATTTAGCAAAGTTATAGACCTGGAGAAATTTCTGACTATGGAAAGAGAAATTTCCATCATATTATGTGATTTGGAAATGTTCTTCCCACCAACATTATTTGATATGATGGTTCATTTGATGGTTCAATTGGTGAAATATATTTGAATATTTGGTCCTGTACACTATAAATGGATGTACCTCATTGAATGGTATATGGATATTTTGAAAGGGTATATCAAAAATTGAAGTCTACTAGAGTTTTGTATTATGGAGAGATATATTATTGAGTAATCCTTTGAATTCTACACCGAATACCTGTCCGGTGTGAAAAGCATTGGTCTATCGAAATATCATCACACTGGGTGGCTTGTGGGTGAAGGAATTTATGGAAGAGATGTTGTCACAATCAATATTATAGACCAAGAGCCAGCCCAATTTTACATTTTTCATAATAGTTTGGATGTTTCCCCATATGTTAAAACACACAAAGAAATTCATAAGAATTTGAATTCATCAAGGGCTGAGAGATGGATATCAAATACACCTAATCAGCAGTTTATAGGATGGTTTTGAGACCATATTTTAAAAGTGTTAGATGAAAATCTAGATTCATTTTTAAAATGGCTTCAATGGCTGGTCGGAGGAATAATTGTGTATATATTATCTTACAATGGTTATGTAATTAATGGTTATACATTCTATAAAAATGAGCATGATTAAGACAGTATCATGAAAAATAGTGGAGTTAAAATCATTGAGAAAACGATGCATATTTCTGGTACTAAGGAAAAAAATCCAATTTACGTGAGTATGTCATACTTTGGCATCATTAAAAAAATATGGGAGTTGGATTATACAACATTCCAAGTACTGATTTTTCAATGCAAGTTGGTTCATAATAGGAGTGTTGTTAAAATAGATAAATTGAGATTCAAGAAAGATTATTTTAGTAAGGAAGAGTACAAAGATGAACCGTTTATAATTACATCACAGGAAGTACTAGTATTTTATGTTCTAGACCTTGCAAACCAAAATTGGTCAATTGTGTTGTTATTGAGAAAAACCACTGAAGAGTCGGATGAAAATTCAACTGAGGGTGACCCTTTCATTGGGACATCACAATCATTTCGCAGTGGTTCCAATGTAGAATGTGTTTTGTATGTCATAGGAGACCATAATGAAGGGATTTGGATCGTCGATAGAGGGGTAAAATCCCTTGAGCCTTTAAAAAAGAAAAATAGAGTTCAATAATCATGTTACATTTTTTTTGTAAAATACATCATGTTACCTCATGTTATTATCTATTTGTTGCTACATTTATGTACTCTAAATTAAATGTTAAACCACTTCTACAAATAATGAATTCTGCATGTGCTGGTGCTCCCAATCCTGAGGAACAATAGGTATATAAACCTGTCACTGCTTACAGTGTAAAGGAATGACTTTCTCCACATGCTGGTTCTCCAATTTCTGAGGAAAATAGGTTTCTCAACCTACTTCTACTCATAGTGCAGAGGAACAAACTGCTGCACGTGCTAGTGCTCCCATTCCTAAGGAACAACATGTTTCTCAACCTGCTGATTATTAGGACGGTATGACTCTGAGTATGATATACTCTATAATACCAAATGTAGGATCGAATAAGTACAATGAGATACAAATACAAGAGGGGGGTGAATTGTATACTTTAAAAATTCCCTTAGGAAATTTTGGATAACAAAAATTCACAACACCTCTAAATTCTAAAGACTTGCATAATTTTGGAAAAGTGATTCTAGAAATGAAACTTAAAAAAAGTTTACACCAACTAAGATTCTACCTTAAAGCGTATAGAATCTAACTAAATCAGAGTACAAGTAAGGAAGTATAAGAAAGTTATACTTTCCTTAACAATACAAAATGCAGCGGAAAAACAAAGTAGTAAAACTATAAGTAACAAACAATAACTCTTTTAACTCAAAGAGAAGGGTATCCAACAACCCTGGATAAGAGGTCCCTTGATTTATACTTTCAAGAAAGTCTGTCTTACCCACACCAGGGTAAGCCCTCGATACGAAGATCAGAGTCTGTCTTGCTATCCTTGCAATCCCTCAACTATAAGGTAGTTGGCACATCTGTCTTCCTCAACAAGGAAGCCCTCAACTTCAAGGTGTTGGAACCTTTGTCTTCCTATCCCCAGAAGCCCTCGATTGTAATCGATAACAATCAGAGTCGCACGAAGAAAGTCTACACAAGGCAAAGTTTGAACAAGTTGTTCAAACTTTCTGTATGAAGCTTTGAGAGTTTATAAGAGCCTCTCTCTCTAGAAATCACTTCAACAACATGTAATTACAGATGTCAAAGTTTTCAAAGTCCTAACAATCATTTCAAATGAGCTCCTATTTATAGGTGAAGCTCTAATGGTCGGCTCCCTCCTCCAACGGTCATATTTCTCCTCAAATTTCAGAGGGACCTGTACACGTGTCACTCAACCAATGGTTAGTCAATAACTGAAAGCACAACATCCTTTTGTAATGAAACAATTGTAAGCATAAGTAAAACTGAAGTTCAGAATGTAAGAAAACAAAAGTTTGGAGTCTAACCAAAATGGAATTTGGAGTCTATAATAAAAAATTATTCGCATTCTGTTTTGTAGGAATTTGGAGTCTGGTTTCATCAAAATTTGGAACCAGAACTTACAAAGTTCGGAGTCAGAGTTTATGGGAATTCAGAGTCAGTACTCATAAGAGTTCGGAGTCTGAATTCAGAGAACTCAGATTCTGAACTTAGATAAGTTCGTAACCAGAATTTGGAGTCGAACTACATGAGAGTTCGTATCCATAATTAGGAGAGGAACTTCATGAGAGTTTGTATCCAGAATTCGGAGTGGAACTTCATGAGAGTTCGTATCCAGAATTTGGATCCTAAAACAAAATGATTCATATCTAAGTATTATACGATTTCGAGATTTTAGATATGAATCTGATTTTTATACTTAAGAAAAATATTGATATGAACAATGAAAACATGGTAGGGGTAAATTCCTTTGAGAATGAAATTTCCCTTATATAAGTAAAATATAAATTTTCTTAAGTATAAGGTGTTTGTGATTTTCAAAACAAGAAGGAATGGAAAATTCATAAGGAGAACCTTATTCACTCAACAATCTCCCCCTTTTTGGAAAGCACAAACAACCTTTCGAAAAAGAATATAAGAAGTTAGAAAAATTTCTAGACTTTTAAATTAAATCTTATCTCCCTTTTTTCATAGATGATGGTGAATACAACTAACTCCCCCTTAGGCTTCGGAACTCTAAGGATTGTATTCTGGATTTCCGGAATGGAATTTTCATTATTATGAGAATGAAAAACTTCGTAATGAAAAACTCCCCCTTACTTAAGGATAGTTCTTCTTTACTTAGAAATTTTTCTTCTCCCTTTTATATTTTTCCTTCTTCTCCCTTTTATATTTTTCCTTCTCCTCCCTTTGAGTAGTTCTTTTTCCTTCTCCCCCTTTGTGATTTTCAAAAAGAATTGAGGGAATAGAAAAACAATAAAGTAACTGAAACATTAGTAAAGACATACAAAAAACACAAGCCACCAAACTTTTCATTACGATTGAAAATATTTTTACAAGGAAATACATTACAACAAAAAATCAGATTGGTCTATTTGTCTTCCTTTTCCCTGGGGATTAACTTCTTCAACAAGGTTTTCAGCTTCTTCAATTCTTTCTGGTCCTCCTCAACTTGCTTTTCTAAGGCTTTAATCCTTTTATCTTGAGCCTTCAGAGTCTCAAACTGTGCCTTAAGAATTTCATCCCACTTCACAAGATTTTCTTTGATCTCAATCTGGAGATCTATTTCCCCTTTCCAACTTTGAGAAACTGAGTTAAGCTTTCCATTTAGATCATTCACTTGTTGATTCCGAGTATTTTTCTCAAGGGTAAGATTTTCCTGAAGATTATTTATTTTGGCATCCTTGGTATCAAAATCATATTTTACATCATTCTGAAAAAGTTCAAACTCATCCAAGTCATCATGAACTTTCTTTGACCATAGAGTGATTTTTCTGCATGATTTTTTGTGAACATCATAATTGATAAGAAAATTTCTATGTTCAGCATCAATCTTCACACACTTATCTATAACCATGGATACAGATTCTGATTTCTAATTTAGACTGTGTTGAAGAATCTGGCACCTGGAGTCTATGGTGGGAAAGATCAGAATGTAATCAAACAAAAGTTCGGAGTCTAACCAAAATGGAATTCAGAGTCTATAATAAAGAAATATTCAGATTCTGTTTTGTAGGAATTTGGAACCTGAATTCTGTAGAAATCTGGAGTCTAAATTTCAAAGAAATTCAGAGTTTGGTTTCATCATAATCTGGAACCAGAACTTACAAAGTTCTGAGTCAGAGTTCATGGGAATTCGGAGTCATAACTCATAAGAGTTCGGAGTCCGAATTCAGAGAACTCGGAGTCTGAACTTAGATAAGTTTGTAATCAGAATTCGGAGTTGTACTACATGAGAGTACGTATCCATAATTTAGAGTGGAACTTCATGAGTGTTCATATCCAGAATTCAGAGTGGAACTTCATGAGAGTTCTTATCCAGAATTCGGAGTGGATTTTCATGAGATTTCATATCCAGAATTCGGATCCTAAAACAGAATGCTTCATATCTAAGTATTATACGATTTTGAGATTTTAGATATGAATCCGATTTTTATACTTAAGAAAAATATTGATATGAACGATGAAAACATGGTAGGGGTAAATTCCTTTGAGAAGGAAATTTTCCTTATATAAGTAAAATATAAATTTTCTTAAGTATAAAGTGTTTGTGATTTTCAAAACAAGAAGGAATGGAAAAGTCATAAGAAGAACCTTATTGACTCAACACTGATGCCCCCAATGTAGAGGTACAATGACCATCTGCACATGTCGATGCTATCACTCCAATGGAACATATTGATGATGTTGATTCTGAGGAAATTGTAGGTGATGAAATCCTGGCGACACAGAAAAAACAGAAGCGCTATAGTTTGACTGTGTTAGAAAAAATCATTAAGGTGAAAGTCAAAGGCTTCAAATTCGAGGTCAGATGGAATGTTCATGGCCATCATGTTAACCCCAACAAGGCCATGTTCAATAGTTACATTGTAATCTTCACTTTAAAATGTGTTCCGATTGATGTAGATTCATGGAACCATGTTGTGTCTGGACTTAAGACACTAATGTGGGAAGAAATTATGGTAACATTATGACATCATTTATTTATTTTACTAAAAAATAAAATAATGAAACATTGACTTACTCTTCATCATCCATTATAGAGTGCATTTATATTATATGAATCCCATAAGAAATATGTATTAATTCTTACAGTATGTATTCACAATGGATTTCACACAATACTAACAAGACATTCTTAAATATGCTGAAGGGAAAATAAACCTGCACCCACCGCTTATCTATGAACACCTGATAACCCAAGAAGCACAGGATGCATTTATTGGACATCATGAAAATATGTATTTTTAGGTAAATTATGGTTAGTAATAAGTTGTTTTATGATAAGTGTATTAATCACTTTGATTAACAATTTTTTATTTATGAAACAACAACCGAGTGCTGGAAATAAGGAACAAGCAACAAAACTAGCATACCCCTACCGTAAGTTATGGATGGGGTATGTTTCACTTGAAAAATTATTGGTACATATTTTAAATGTACCATAATACTTTTATGTGACATGAAACAACACCATAATTATGTTTCTATATTTACATGTAGATTGATGACTCCAAATCCAAATCCACTTCCATCCCACACCATGTGCTATGGAAGGAGGCACGTGTAAATAAATATGGGATACTAATAGATGAAAACACACAAAAAGTGTGAGAAATATGTGTAAGTATTAAATATTTTTTTTTCTCTAAATAATTATTACATAACGATGATCACTTATTTTCCTATATTTTATATCCAACATAGTCATAGAAATCAGCAACACCTGTACCAGATGAAAACATACTGTCAGTGGCCTTAAAGCAGCCAGAACAATATGGCTGCATCAGAGGTGTGGGTTTTGGGGTGGTACCCTAAACATATTTTTAGAAAAAAACAAGAGGAGGATCAAAGTGAATTAATAAAACATACGAGAGAAAGAATAAATAATCTTAAAGAATAATTCCAATGGTAGAGAGATATGATGATAAATTTAATGGGTGGGGGGACAAAGGGAAGAAGAAACTCAAGAACATCCACCATGTGGAGATCCGGACCCACCCCACCAGCTATGGGGCTAGTATTCCCCTCAAAGAGATGTCTTAGCCAAGGTAATCAACATTATAATAAATATTTCTATGAAATGTGAATCAAACATACAATAATACCTTTCCTGTACTGATATTCTACAAGGTGATAATGACTATGATTTATATCTAGCAACACCCACCTATCGCCTTATAGTGAGGGCTACGATGTTCAATGTAAAAAACAATATGCCACATAGTAGAACACTTATAAGAGGGCATGTGCGAGTGTCGATTAGTGTAGATCATGAGCCGATCACTGAGTTACATGTTCCAATTCATGATGAATATATTCATACGGTTGAAAAATCTGTTGAAAAATTCATTGTATGACTATTAAATATTGTAAAAAAATATGTCGACAAGGAGGTATTAATTTAAAATTTCTTTCTCAAGCTAAACCTATAAAAATTAATAAAAAAAGTTATGAACCAATGGATGTTATTACAAACGGACAAAGGGTAGGGGATGAAATGAAATACTGACTCAAAACCATCGAAATGATCGACCAACCGATCAAAAAGATCTACTTAAAGCAACATTACCCCACCCGTTCTATATCTACATTTACCATCATTAAAGGAACATGTGGATAAAAAGTTAAAATATGGTCACAATCACATAGTTGATTTTGAAGAAAATATGTATGGAGAGAAAGATCAAGACTTCATTGGTGTTGAGAGTGCAACTGAAATCCTTAACTATGATTGGCTAGGCGACTCGGTTGTAAATGTATACATGAGGTATGATTTCATGATTTTATTTTCCAAAACTGATATATGTTATTAATTATGACTAAATACATTTCATATTTTTGGTAGGTGTATATATGAAAAAAAATTTAAGGGATTTTCCCATGAAATAAAATTTGGACTCATTAGTCCTCACATAACCTATATAGAACAAACAAAAATATATGCCAAAAAAATAGAAACTGTGGCATGTCTGATCAAATATTTTGAAATAAAACTTTTGGATGACAAAATTTATTTAATACCAACGATTTAGGGTTAAAACTCTACAATTTAATCATATAAAATATATTTTTATTTCATTCATTACTTATTCTTTTTTGTGTTTTTAGGTAGTATTGGATGCTCATTGCAGTAAATTTGGATACTCCAAAGATTTATTTCTTGGATTCAATTCATGGATATCCAAAAAACCATCCACACATGATGCAATTTTTCAATTTTTAATACACTACATCCAATGTTTTATAACTAACATCAAGTTATATAATTTATATTATATTTTAACGGGGATTCTGTTCTGATAGGGTGATGCATTGATATCATGAAAAACAAGGAATGGGGCTAGGGGACAAGGACAAGAAAGAATACAAGTTTTACGAATGGATAAGTATCAGGGTATATATAATAATATTTCACTATACAAACACATATCAAAACAAATTACTTATTCTTCTCAATGTTTTTGTAGTGTCTGAAACATACCAATGGAAAAGATTACGGTTATTATGTTTATAAATTTATGAAAGATATCATATTCTATGAAAAAACTAGCATTATTGAAGATGTATTTTTGAAGATAATTACCATTTCATTTAAAATATTTATTAATCCTTTGTGTATTTATATTTTTCCAGTACTACTATGAGAGTCGAAAATACTCATATTCACAAGATGATATAGATGTGCTCAGAAAAAAATGGGCAATATAACTTTTGAATGACTGTACAAAAATAGCATGAAGATGTGACTTATATAGAATTAGTCAATTGTTTCATATTTATGTTTAATTTACTTCTTTTTAGTATTACTCACATAATAATTATTTTCTTATACAGGTGGATTACTTTTTTTGAGTCGGGGTGGTTCGTTCGAAGATGCTCATGCTCATGAGAGATTGGAATTCAAGGTTGCAAATAAGAATTAAATGGGAAGGTAAGGTTTTTTTAAGATAATATGTTTTTCCTCATAATATTATTTGTTCTATACTGTATTAACATAATCTAAATTAAATGTTTGACTACTCATGCAAACAATGTATTTCATAGACTTATTCTCACTCAAAACCTTATCACCCCTCCATTGTCGACATTTATCACTTTCCTTCAAAGGTAGTGGAGGGAACTTGAAGAAAAGTGATAAATGTCGACAATGAAGCATTTTCATTTCAAAAAAGAAAACAAATGAAAATCATGGTAATGCATAATGTGGCTGGTATGACTCAAAGTCTGTTTTTTATATGTAATTAATTAATTTTGTCATCATTTTATCTATTATCTGTAAGTTAATTTACTTATAATTTTTATATAATACTTATTTAGTTTTTTATTCTCATTTTATCCTTGTATAATCATTGATATCTTACTTTCTTACACTTATTGATCATCTATGATCACCCTTTCTTATGTTTTATATCCTTAGGTTATTAAGAATAGTTTTAGAAATGATATGTATAAGAAGGTTTCTAGTAAAGAATAACTTAACAAGAGACTCTTATGAACTAGTTATTTATTTTTCCATGTTTCTATGTTTACAAAATCACTAGACCTAAACTATTCTAGCATGGTGTGACCAGTATGACTAAAAGTGTCCGTTATCAGTTTAAAATTGACATTTTAGTTCAAAACATATCACTCACTGAAAACCAAAAAAAATCACTCTAATTGTATTCATAATTTATGATAGAGATTAATAAGTAATTTGTGATGTGTATAAAGCAATCTCATATCAAACTGACGCATGATGTGATTGGTATGACTCAAAATGTGTGTTTCTAGTTTGAAATGACATTTTAGTAAACAAATACATCTGACATACTAAAAACCAATAAAAAAGATTTTGATAATTTTCATACTTCAGGAAAATGATCTACACGTAATTTTTGATGTGTATGAATCAATAGAACCACAATATGATGCATAGTATATCCAGTATAACTCAAAGTGTCTCTTTTTATTTAAAATTGACATTAATTTAAATAAAAACAACTAGTGACATACTAAAATCTGATCAGACACATTCCGATTATTTATTATATTTTAGAAAAATTATCTATGAGTCTTTTTTGACACATAGGAGTCAAAATCACCTCAATATGATGCACGGTGCGGCCGATATGACTCAAAGTGCGACTTTTTATTTAAAATTGGCATTAATTTAAGTAAAAAAGAACAAGTGACATACTGAAAACTGAGAAAACATATCCGGATTGTGTTTATATTTTAGGAAAACAATATATGAGTTATTTTTTACATGTAGGAGTCAAACTAACCTCAATAAAATGCACAGTGTGATTAGTATGACTCCAAAGATGTGTTTTTATTTAAAATTGACATTAATTTAAGTAAAAAGAACAAGTGACATACTAAAAAATGAGAAAAAACATTTGGATTGTTTTGATACTTTAGGAAAGTGACCCATGAGTAATTTTTGATGTGTAGTAGTCAGATGAATCTCAATATGATGCTTGGTGTGACTGATATAACTGAAAGCGTCTCTTTTCATTTAAAATTGACATTAATTTAAGTAAAATCAACAAGTGACACACTGAAAACCGATAAAATGCATTCAGATTGTTTTTACAATTTAGTAAAAAGATCTATAAGTTATTTTTTATGTGTAATATTCAAACTCACCTCAATTAGGTGCAAAGTGTTACCAATATGACTAAAAGTGTCTACTATCAGTTTAAAATTGACATTTTAGTTCAAAATATGTCACTCAATGAAAACCAAGAAAATGCACTATGATTGTCTTGATAATTTATGAAATAAATTAATAAGTCATTTATGACATGTATTAAGTAGTATCACATCAAACTGATGCACGATTCAACCGGTATGACTCAAAATGCGTGTTTCCAGTTTGAAATAACATTTTAGTAAAAAAACAAAACTAACATACTGAAAACTGATCAAATGAATTTAGATTGTTTTGATATTTTAGAAAAGTGATATATTATTCTTTTTTGATGTGTAAGAATCAGTCACACCTCAATACGTTGCACATTATGGCCGGTATAACTCAAAGTGTCTATTTTTATTTAAAATTGACATTAATTCAATTAAAAACAACAAGTGACATACTGAAAACCGAACAAATGAATTCATATTGTTTTGATATTTTATGAAAAATATATATTAGTCATTTTTTATGTTTATGAATCAACCTCACCTCAATACAATTCATGGTGTGGCTGGTATAAATCAAAGTGTCTCTTTTTTATTTCAAATTTACATTAATTTAACTAAAAACAACAAGTGACATACTAAAAACTGAGAAAATACATTCGGATTGTTTTGATACTTTAGAAAAATGATCCATGAGTAAGGTTTTATGTATAAGAGTCAAAATCACCTCAATACAATGGACGGTGTGACCGGTATGACTAAAAGTGTTTGTTATCAGTTTAAAATTGATATTTTAGTTCAAAACGTGTCACTCACTGAAAACCAAGAAAACATACTCTGATTGTCTTGATAATTTAGGAAAATGATTCATATGTCATTTATTCATGTATGAAGTAGTATCACATCAAAATAATAAATTATGTGACCGGTATGACTCATAATACATGTTTCCAGTTTGAAATGACATTTTAGTACAAAAACACAACTGACATATTGAAAACTGAGCAGATGAATTCAGATTATTTTGATGCTTTGGGAAAATGATCCATCAGTAATTTTTGATAGGTAGGAATCAACCACACCTAAATCCAATACACACTATGACTTATATAACTCCAAATGTGTCATTATTTAAAATTGATATTAATTTTAGTAAAAGAAACAGTTACATACTAAAAACTAAGAAAACACATTCAGATTGTTTTGATATTTTAGTACAATGACCCATAACTCATTTTTGATGTGTAAGAATCAACCCGACATCAATAGGATACACAATGTGACCAGTATAACTCAAAATGTATCATTTTTATTAAATATTGACATTTTAATAATGTATTCTTTTATTTTAATGTTTAATTTATTTCTTTGTAGTATTACTAAAATAATATTTGTTTTCTTATATAGGCATAATCTTTTGAACGGGTTGAGATGATTTGTTCGGAAACTAATACCATGGACGAACATTTTTGAGATGGGATCACAGGCGTCAAAAGATGAAATAATAATTTTTTAGAATGTTTTTTGGATAATTGTAAATGTGATTATATAAAACATTCTATTATAAATATAAATAGAAATGTTTTTTGTATATAACATGGGTGAATTTTTTTGTATTCATGATATCAATTAAATGTATATAGTATTGTTTTAAATTACAAGTTAGTTGTATATATCATTTGAAATAGGTTTTTCATTAGAAATTGTAGGTTGGTTGGATGGTTTTTGAAACAGATTGGTTTTTGTATTTGAAATAGTTTTTTGTAGGTTTTCTGGGTCTGCTGTTATATTAACAGTACACTGGAGGTGATTAAACCTTTATTAGCGCTTTTTTAGCACTGATAAAGGGGACTCCATTTATCATCTCTACAATTAAAAGCACTTTTTATCACTGTTAAAGGCCGATTTTTGTTCTTTTAAAGGGAATTTGTGTAGTAGTGTCTCAAGGAGAGGAATTCAAGAGGTAAAATCTCCCTTTGTTCTTTTAATTTTCTTTCAATTTAATTTATTTTCTTATCTTATCCTTTCCTCCTATTTCCAAAAATTCATAATAAATCCAGTATCTTATATATACTAGAATTTTATTATGTTAATGAGATATCCTCCCTCAATTCTCTTCTCTCTCCCTTTTATTCTAAAAATAAAAACATCATATGTGAGGTGCTGATTTACTGCCTTCATGGATGATGGATTTTTATTTTTTAATTTCACCTTCAAGGCCGATTATAAAACCATTTTTATGGTTAAAAAATACTATAATATTTGTATTACAACTTATTTAATGTTTTGGAACCAATATATACACATAATATTAATTCATTAGACAAAACTAGTTCGTGATGATTAAAAAAAATGCCAAAATAATCTAAATGGTTATCATTAACGCTTTATCTAATGAATTATCCTCATATTTAGAAAAAAATGATATATAATACCATTTAATATTATGTAAGCTCATTAATAACATATAATTTCAATTTTGGATAACTATATCCATTTTACATGATCTTTCATAAATGTATACAAGTGAACAAATTATGAAAACCAAGAAAAAAAACACTCCAGAACAACAAAATTGAATCTTATAACTCATAAAAAAGGTCATAAATAAACTTAATAAAAATATACTAAATCAAATAAATGTTAATAGGTTCTGAATTAAATTATTAATGAATATAATTTTATTACCCATGACATTAAGTGTAAGTGCAGAACACTTTCAGATATAAGGTAAGAGATTCTCCCCAAACTTCCATTTTTCAATTGGGTTATGATTTCTCTCTCTTTAACCCAATGTAATTATTCTTTCTTTGTATAAACTTCTTCTACATTCCATGAAATTAACCAGTGATAACCAAGAGAAAAAAATAGGAGCATAAGTATAATATTTACTATCTTTGAAAAGAATGAAACCAAAAACAAACTATACTTATAGTGCTAGAGTGAACACACTCCGGTGGTCCTAATATCTCAAAGATGGAACTAGTCTATGTAAGACACCAAGATCCAAAGACTCCCTTGAAGACTCCTTCTATCGAAATTCAGGAACAATCACAAAGAAATGGTCTACATCTTCTACCAAGGAAGGACATCATCTTCACATCACACAAAGAGGCCCACATGGGAAGAATGGACCAATGGAGAAAAAATCCCAGCAATATAGAATATTGATCATTTAAAATAAAGAAAACATTTTTGCATGCATGATTATAAAATAATTAAATTGGAAGAATAAATTGAACATATCATTTCAATATGAAAACATACATGGATTGAATGCCATAATTCACAAATGTCTATAAAATTTTTCCAATCTAAAAGATTGTTTGTAATAACTATCATAAAACTAAAAATTAAATAATGATATTTCTAAATGAATTCAATGAATCATGTTTGGATTTAGAAGAGATTATTGAAGTTTCTAAATGGAAAAATCATCCACTCTAATTAGTTTATTAGATAATTGAAAACAAATGTATCATTATAAATATAACCATCCACACTTTGATATCTAACTCCATGGTTCAATATTTTTTAAGAATCCAATCCCACTCGGGCGCGACACACCCTTTAGTGCCTCTGATGGCTATCTGTGTTTGGCTCTGGTTCACCATAAATAGCTTTGCCAACCTGAAATCTGATATTCAGGCGGTGTGGTGCTAATCCAAAAGTATGTTCTAGGGATTTATATCACAATGGATGATCAACACACTGCACTCCTCATGCAGGTAGAGAAGCACTTTGGCAATACTGACGACGATTTGGGTTCTCCAATTCCAGCTGGGTCGGGTTTCACCGAACAGGTAGCTCACCAGGGTGTCATTTCTCATGAACTTATAGATGATAAATCAGCATGGTCCCTAGTCACAGAACCCCAAAAGACAGATGAGATTCTTGTGATGGGTGTTAGAAATTTCCTTCACCTTGGTTCTGAATTCCTTTTCGCTACCCTAATCCTACAGTTTCTTCATAGCAATGGTGACAACATCGGAGGCCCCCTATTTCAGAATCCCTTTTTAAACAATTATGAAAGTGTTGACAATTTTTCTTAGGATGGTTCCAACCCCTAATTGTCAAAGGGGAAAGGCGTGGATGGTGGGTGGCCAACCACACCAATTGATCCTGTGAGAGAGGAGCAGCAAGGGTGAGGGTTGCCTATAAAAGTAAAGAGCCTCATCCATTTGCATCATCTCATCTCTCATCCTTCATCGGTTCTCATCCCTACCAGCAGATCCCATATTTGAGTGGTTTTTGTGAAGTTTATTTCCCCGCTTATTCAAGAGAGATTTTATGAGGGTTTTATCCTTGTAATATCAAGAGAGTGTGTACCCACTTTTACCCCACAGTGATCCTTCTTTTTTCCTGTGGGTTTTTACCCCCTTCATTTTGGGGGTTTTTCCACGTTACATACGGTATCACTTTTATTTCCACATTTTTCACTTTATTTTATCTCTTTATTATCGTTGCACCAGTGAACCAATCATTTATGGTCCCAACAAGTGGTATCAAAGTAAGGTTCTAGCCCGGTGTTGTTCACGTTTGCGAGTATTAATAATTCTTGTAAATTTGAGTATGCTCTGTGATTAAAACTCCGGTTGATCTGTCACAACAGAAAAAAAATTATTGAGATTATTAAATACACCATTGTGAAATGGAGGATGTTTTGGATTGATGATGTATCCAAATGGCGGTGAAATTCGAGATCGAAAAATTCAACAGGAATAATTTTTTTTTGTGGAAAATGAAGATGTAGGTAGTGTTGTGGAAGGATAATTGCCTACTAGAAATTGGTGAAAAACCGGCAGGTGTGAAGGAGGAGAAATGGAATGGATGGGAATGATATTGCCAACATTCATTTGGATTTGGCAGATGAGGTCCTATCGAGCATTGCAGAGAAAAATATGGAAAATGAAATATGGGATACTCTAACAAAGATATACTAGGCCAAGTCACTGCACAACAAAATTTTCCTAAAGAGAAAATTGTACACTCTTAAGATGGTGGAGTAATCATCGGTGACTGACCACATCAACAACCTCAATACCCTGTTTGCTCAGCTCACAACATTGGGATATAAAATTGTGGATACTGAACATGCAGAGATTCTACTTCAGAGTTTTCCAGATTCGTATGACCAACTCATCATCAACCTCACCAACAATATCCTGATGGATATACTACTCTTTAATGATGTTGCAGTCATGGTTCTTGAATAAGAAATTTAGCGCAAGAACAAGGAGGACAGACAGACAAACTTCTCTATAAGAAGAGGCTCTGTCAATGGAAGGAGGAAGGATGATGGAGCATGGTTCCAGTGGGATCCAAAATCATGGTAGGTCCAAATCAAGAAGTAAGAAGAAGAATGTCACATGTTTAAATTGTGGAAAGAATGTGCACGTAAATAAGGATTGTTGGAATAATAAGAGTGGTGAAAAGAGCTCTCAGGGGAATGTGGTGAGTACTTATGGAAAAGGAGATATACTAGTCAGTGAAGCGGCGATTACTGCTGGAAGTAGGCAACATCTCGACGATTCATGGATTATCGACTCAGGAGAAACATAGCACATGAAATCTTGATAGGAATGGTCTGACCAGTATGAAACTATCCTGGGAGGACTTGTGTATATGGGAAATGATCACACTCCGAAGATCGTTGGAGTCAGTACTATCAAACTGAAGATGCATGCTGGAATAGTATGGACCATCCAAGGAGTACATCATGTTAAGGGCCTGAAGAAGAACATATTGTCTTTGGGACAATTTTATGACATCATATGAAATACTCACACTGAGAATGGAGTGATGAGAATTGTAAAGTGTGCACTTGTGGTAATGAAGGTGGATAATATCTCTAAGAACCTGTACATGTTTATGGGTAAAATGTAAAAAGAGGCGGAGATAGTTGTTGCATCAACTACCTCGATGGAAGCATTGATGGCGTTATGGCATCAGAAGCTTGGCCATATGTCAAAATGAGGCCTGAAGGTTCTTACAAATCAGAAGTTTCTGCTTGGTCTTATAAAGGTATCCTTACCATTTTGTGAACATTGTGTTTTGAGCAAGCAACACAGGTTAAAGTTCGAGACGTCAATAGAGAGAAACAAGGATATTTTGGAGTTGATCCATTACGATGTTTGGAAAGCACCAGTTATATCCCTGGGAGGAGCAAGGTACTTTGTATCATTCATTGATGATTATTCCAGGAGATGTTGGGTGTACCCAATCAAGAGGAAGGCAGATGTTTTTGAAGTTTTCAAAACATTCAAAGCACGGAATGAGCTTGACTTTGTAAATAAGATAAAGTGTCTAAGGACAGATAATGGTGGCTAATATACAAGTGAGGAATTTGATACTTTTTGCCAACATGAAGGAATCAAGAGATATTTCACAGTGGCGTACACTTCTCAACAAAATGGAGTGGTATAATAGAATAAAAAAACCCTATTGGATAGAATGAGGGTGATGTTGAAGACTGCAGGAATTTCCAAAACATTTTGGGAAGAAGCAGTGAATACCACATGTTATGCGATCAACCGATATCCTTCAATAACGATTGAGATGAATACATCGATGGAGATGTGGATTGGTAAACCCACTAACTATTCCTGGTTACATAATTTTAGAATTCTTGTATATGCATTTTTTAATGACCAGGAAAGATCAAAGTTGGATTCGAGATCTAGGAAATGTATCTTCTTGGGGTACGCTGATGGTGTGAAGGGGTATTGTTTGTGGGACCCTACATCCCACAAATTTATCATCAGCATATATGTCATTTTTTCATAAGACAAGGTGAAAATGACAACTCATCCAGACATGAAGAAGGAGAATACATATACTACAATAGTCGAAGTAGAGGACAAGTCCAAGGAAGAACTAGTTTCCTTTGAGACATTACCAGTGCACGATGATCAAGTACTATTTGAGTCTGGACCATGATGGTCAACTCAGGAGAAAAGAGAACCATTATGGCTCTCAAACTATGTGACTGAGAGCAATATTGCATACTGATTATTGAAATAGGATGGAGATCCATATTATTTTGTGGAGGCAACCCAGAGTCCATATGTATCTTCATGGATAACGGCGATGTAGGAAGAACTTGAAGCCTTATATAGTAACAAGACTTGGGATCTTGTTCCATTACCTTGTGGAAGGAAGGTTATTGGAAACAAATGGGTCTTTAAGATCAAGTGGGATGGAAAGAACCAGGTGGAAAGATATCATGCATGATTGGTGGTCAAAGGATTTGCTTAGAAGGAAGGTATTGATTTCAATGAAATATTTTTTCCTGTTGTTAGACTGACGACTGTTTGGTTAGTTCTGGCGATGTGTGCTACATACAACTTACATTTAGAGCAGCTGTATGTGAATACTTTTTTTCTCCATGGTGATCTTGATGAAGAGATCTATATGCTCCATACAGAATGTTTTTTAGAAGAAGGAAAAGAGAACTTGGTTTACAGGTTGAAAAAATCTTTGCACGGTCTCAAAGAGGCATCGAGGTGTTAGTACAAGAGATTTGATTCCTATATCACGAGCCTTGGATACGAAAGACTTCATTCAGATCCTTGTGCATATTTCAAGGGTTTGGATGGTAATGATTTCATCATTCTTCTATTATATGTGTATGACATGTTGGTTGCAGGCCCCAACAATGATCATATCCAGAAGATGAAGGCACAGTTGGATAGAGAGTTTGATATGAAGGACTTGGGAATAGAAAACAAGATTCTTGGGATGCATATTTACCGAGACATAAATAATGGAAAGATTTGGCTATCACAGATGAGTTACTTACATAGAGTCTTGAAACAGTTCAACATGCAAGACTATAAGCCAATCTCTAACCCACTTCCCATTAATTTCAAGTTATCCTCAATGATGAGTCTTAGCAGTGAAGCAGAGAGGATGAAAATGTCTCGAGTACCGTATGAATCAGTAATGGGTAGTATAATGTTCTCTATGGTTTGTACTAAACCAGACATTGCACATGCAGTGGGATAAGTTAGTTGGTACATGGAGAATCCAGGATGGGAGCATTGGAGCACGGTGAAGAGGATCTTGAGATACATCAAGGAGACCTCAAATGCTACATTATGTTATGGAGGATAGAATTACACTATCAGAGGCTATGTTGATTCATATTTTTCAGGTGATTCTGAAAAGAGGAAATCCACTACTGGTTATGTGTTTACTCTTGCAAGAGGAGCTGGGATATGGATTTCAAAGTCACAGTCAGTTGTGGCTTTATCCATGATGGAGGCAGAGTATATGGTAGCTACACAGGCTTGAAAAGAGGTGATTTGGATGAGAAAGTTGCTGGAGGAGCTTAGGCATATACAGAATAATATTCCATTCTCTACTGGAAAAATGGGATTTTGAGCCCCTTAACCTATAACGACCGCCAATGATAGTCACTACAATTACCTAAAAAAAGGGGGGGCTTTAGCACCCCCTCCCCCCTCCCTCCTCGTGAAGAGCCCCCCCTTCCCCCCTCCCCGTCGCTCGCGCCCTCCCCGTCGTCACGCCCTCCCCGTCGCCCCGTTCCCCGTCGCCTATGCCCTCCCCGTCGTCGCGCCCTCCCCATCTCCTCATTCCCCGTCACCTTCTCCCTCCCCGTCGTCACGCCCTCCCCATCGCCCCGCCCTCCGCCGCCCCGCCCTCTGTCGCCCTGCCCTCCGCCGCCCCGCCCTCCGCCACCCCGCCCTCCGGACGGCTGCCCTCCGCCGACCCCGCCCTCCGCCGGCCCCGCCCTCCACCGGCCACCCTACGGCCGCCCTCCGGCCACCCTCCGGCCGCCCTTCGCCCTCCGGCCGCCCTTCGCCGGCCCCTCCCTCCTCTGGCCGCCCTCCTCCGGCCGCCCTCCGACCTTCGGCTCCGGCCGCCCTCCGCCTTGAGGCCACCATAAGGCCTCCCTCTGCCCTCGGACCTCCTGCCACCCGCCTCCGGCAGCCCGGCCGCCCTCGGGCTGCCCTTCAGTAGCCCTCTGGCCGCCCTCCGGCCGCCCTCCGTCCGCCCTCCATCCGCCATCCGCCCTCTGACCGCCCTCGGGCTGCCCTCCGGCCTCCCTCCACTGGCCCCGCCCTCCTCCGGCCGCCCTCCGGCTCCGACCGACCTCCGCCTTGCGGTTTCCCTACGGCCTCCCTCTACCCTCGGGCCTCCCACCACCTACCTCCGGCAGCCCGACAGCCCTCGGGCAGCCCTCCGGCCGCCCTCTGGCCTTCGGCCTCCAGCCTATCTGGCCTCCGACCTCTACCCTCGGCCCTCCTCCCCTTCGTCTCCCCCCCCCCGCACCCCGCCAACCCCCGTCCCCTTCGTCTTCGTCCCCTCCATCGCTGCACCACCGCCACCCGTCCCCTCCTTCACCGTCCCCTCCCTCGCCGCACCAGCTCCGGCTCCGGCTCCCCACCGCTGCCTCTCCTCTCCTTCGCAGCACCACCTTCGGCTCCCCTCCCTTCCAGGTTTGTAGCGCAATTAGGTATGACATGGGCTTTCACTTACATTATTATTTCATAAATGGTTCACAAACAATTAATTAGTATTTATTTTAAATATATTTGATATGAAAAATGAAAATGTAATAAGTCTTGTATAAATGTTTATTATAGGGATCTTATTATGGATAAGAGTTGGATTGATCTTCCAAATTGAACGTCTAGAGAGTATTTCAATGGCATTATGCAGTTTATTGACTTCACCAGAGGATTTGAAAGGGACTATATTAGTTGTCCATGTAGAAAATGTGCTAACAGATATCAATTCACACGAGATACTGTGAGGGAGCACCTATTCTTTAATGGATTTCTGAGAAATTATAAGAGTTGGACTCGTCATGGAGAAGAATATGTTCGTTGTGAAAATATGGATATAATTCAGATGGATGTTGATGCAAGAATGAATGATCCAATGCATGAAATGCTTACTGAAATGGTACGTGGGTTGGATCCTGCAGGCATTGACATCCAGAATCATGAGACCGGTGAGATAAATCTTCGCTCCGGTACAGATCGTGATTCGAGGAGGTTTTATGAAGCAATTGATGATGCAAAAACAGAACTATATCCCGGATGTACTTCTTTCAATAAATTGTCGTTTATCATGGAGTTATTGCATTTGAAGACTTTGAATCATTGGCCAGACACATCATTCGACATGTTGTTGGTGTTATTGAAAAAGGTTCTTCCTGTCGACGCTAAGATTCCCGAGTCATATTACCATGCTCGTAAGCTGACAAAGAACTTAGGTTTTACATATGAGACCATAGATGCATGTGCAAACAACTGTATGTTTTTTAGAAAGGAAACTGCCCATTTGGATATTTGTACGGTTTGTGGTGCTTCCAGGTGGAAAGAGAACAGGGGAAATCATACTCATCAAAGTCAGATTGTGATATAGGGGAAACCGATTTCCGTAAAGAAAATGCATTACTTTCCCCTTAAACCAAGGTTGAAAAGATTTTTTATGTCATCTAAAGTTTCTAATTTAATGAGATGGCATGCATAAAGAGTTCATGAAAGTGATATGTTAACCCACCCGACAGACTCTCATGCATGGAAGGATTTTGATAAGAGACATCCTGACTTTTCCAAAGATGTTTGTAATGTCCGATTGGGATTGGTAGCAGATGGTTTCAATCCATTCAAGTCTATGGTTGGTGCAACTCATAGCACATGGCCCGTGGTGTTGGTTCCATATAATCTTCCTCCGTGGATTTGTATGAAGAAACAATTTATATTACTTTACACTCTTATTGATGGACCTAAAATTCCGGGGGATAAGATTGATGTTTACCTTCAGCCATTGATTGATGAGTTGAATGAATTTTGGGGCGATGGTGTGATGACTTATGACTGTGAAATGAATGAAATGTTTAAACTGCAGGCTGCTTTATTATGGAAAATCAATGACTTCCCAGCTTATGCAAATTTATCAGGATGGAGTACGAAAGGGGAATTTGCTTGCCCTTGTTGCAACAAAAGTAAAAAATCTGTATGGATTAAGCATTCAAAAAAATGGGCATACATGGGTCACAGGCGTTTTATCCCCCCTCAGCACAGGTTCAGAAAGGACAGAGTGGCATTTGATGGTTCTAGAGAGTTCAGCCCAGCACTAAAGATCATGACAGGAGTCGAAATGTTATCGCAGATTGAGAAAGAAAACATCCGCACGGTATATGAAATTCAGGATTTGGTGGCTCCTCCAGTACATAATATTCAAGCTGGGGGTAGGCAGCGTAGTCATAATTGAAAAAATAAAGTATTTTTTATAGTCTTCCGTATTGGAAAACTAACATGTTGAGGCATAATTTGGATGTCATGTACATTGAATAAAATGTTTGTGATAACATATTGTGGACCATTTTAGGTGTCAGTAGGAAATCAAAGGACCATGTTAATGCACGCCGTGATTTGGAAGAAATGGGTTTAAGGAAACAGTTGCATTTACAGTTAGCTGAGGGAAAAAAGGCATATATGCCTGCTGCACAGTATACGATGACTACAAAGGATAAAGAGACATTTCTTTCCATTTTGAAGATGCTCAAGGTGCCTGATGGTTACTCTTCTAATATTTCAAAGCGTGTGAATCTGACGAGCAGGACATTGCAAGGGTTGAAAAGTCATGACAATCACATACTACTTCAGTAGTTGATTCCAATTGCCATTTGTGATTGTTTATCCCCCATTGTTGTTCAGCCGTTGATTGAGATGAGTAATTTTTTTAGACAACTTTGTTTAAGAAATCAACGAATGAGTGATTTAAAAAGTTTACAGGACCGAATTGTACTTACGCTTTGTTACTTTGAGAAACTATTTACCCCCTCATTTTTCGATGTTATGGTCCACTTGACAGTGCACCTAACTGATTAAGTAATGGTTGCTGGTCCAGTGTAATTCAGGTGGATGTATCCTATTGAGCGGTATTTGAGTACATTGAAACGATTTGTACGCAACAGAGCTCGTCCGGAGGCATCAACAACCAATGGTTATTTGATGGATGAGTGTACTACTTTTTGTGCAGAATATCTTACGGATGTTGAAACAAAATTAGATAAGCCATCTCAGATTCAGGATGGTCCAGTTGGAGAAGGAACCACATATGATATGGACAACATCGAGTGGATACAAGCGCATCGATATATCTTGTTCAATACTCCATCAGTTGCACAATAAATGCAGTAAGTATCTTATCACTTTTATTGTTTAACTTTTACATGTTTTGTTTGCATAAGTTGATCATTTAAACATTGCGTTATCATTTGCAGAAAACACATTAATGAGATAAAAGAAGAGATGTATCGTGCGACTAAGTTGCAAATTCAACAGTCTCATTATGCGTCATTTCATGATTGGTTCAAGGATTATGTACGTATAAATTGATTTTCATTATGAGTGAAGTATTATACTAATTTCTTTCTTCATATATCATTATTTAATTCTATGAATTATGTAGGTTCATAAGCTGAGGGAGTTAGGGGACCCCATGCTAATTGAATAATTTATCCAACTGGATGAGGGTCCATCTATAACGGCTCGTCGTTATAAATCTATAGATGCTAATGGTTTTCGATTTCACATTAAAGATGTTGACGACAAAAGAGAAACACAAAACAGTGTCATCGGTTGTCCATTTGTCGATTCTGGTTATTACTATGGTCAATTGATAGACATCATTGAAGTTGTATACACACATGGGTTGAAGTACATATTATTAAAGTGTAATTGGGTTGATCCAGTGCGTGGATGTAAAGTCGATCAATATCAGTTTTCATTGGTTAATTTTAACTATATTTTACAATCTAATTATTATTCGTGATGTGTACGCGCAGACGGCACGTCAATCGGACGTGCGGTCTACGCGGTAGGGCTCATTATGCGTTCTTTAAGTGTTGCGTGCGCTTCATAAATGTGCGTGGGGGGGGGGTCCAAAGAGGCCGAACGAAGTCTGAATGGCCTGAAATCAGACAACATCAAAGGGTGAGTGAATTGTGATGTGTTCGAGCAGACAGCACGTCAATCGGACGTGCCATGTGCCCGCGGTGACCGGGAACGCTGTTCTGGTGTCATAAACGGCCAAAACGGGCGTCTAATGGTCAAACTCATAGAGGAAGAAATCAGATTGACCTGAAATCACAGTACAATAATATAATTATTAATCTCAACGTGTACGCGTAGACGACATGTCAATTGGACGTGCGGTCTGCGCGGTAGGGCTCATTATGCATTCTTTAAGTGTTGTGCGCGCTTGATAAACGCACGTGGGGGGTCCAAACGGGCCGAACGAGGTCCGAATGGCCTGAAATCAGACGACATCAAAGGGTGAGTGAATTTTGATGTGTTCGAGCAGACGGAACGTCAATCGGACATGCCGTGTGCCCGTGGTGACCGGAAACGCCGTTCTGGTGTCATAAACGGCCAAAACGGGCGTCTAACAGTCAAAGTCATAGCGGACGACATCGAATTGACCTGAAATCACAGGAAAACAATCTAATTATTATTCGTGACATGTACGCATAGACGTCATGTCAATCGTACATGCGGTATGTGCAGTAGGGCTCATCATGCGTTCTTTAAGTGTTGCGCGCGCTTTATAAACACGCGTGGGGGGGTCCAAACGGGCCGAACGACGTCCGAATGGCCTGAAATCAGATGACATCAAAGGGTGAGTGAATTTTGATGTGGTCGAGTAGACATCTCATCAATCGTATGTGCTGTGTGCCCACGATGACTGAGAACGCCGTTCTTATGTCATAAATGGCCAAAACAGGCGTCTAACGATCAAAGTCATAGCGGACGACATTGGATTGACCTAAAATCACAAAAAAACAATCTAATTATTATTCATGACGTGTACGCGTAGACGGCACGTAAATCGGACGTGCGGTCTGCACGGTAGGGCTCATTATGTGTTTTTTAAGTGTTTCGCGCGCTTCATAAACGCGCGTGGGGGGTGGGGGGGGGGTCCAAACGGGCCGAACGAAATCCGAATGGCCTGAAATCAAACGACATCAAAGGGTGAGTGAATTGTGATGTGTTCGAGCAGACGACACGTCAATCGGACGTGTCGTGTGCCCGCGGTGACCGGGAACGCCGTTCTGGTGTCATAAACGGCCAAAACGGGCGTCTAATGATCAAAGTCATAGAGGATGACATTAGATTGACCTGAAATCATAGAAAAACAATCTAATTATTATTCGTGACATGTACGCGTAGACGGAACGTCAATCGGACATGCGGTCTACGCAGTAGGGATCATTATGCATTCTTTAAGTGTTGTGCGCGCTTCATAAACGCGCGTGGGGGGGTCCAAACGGGCTAAACGACGTCCGAATGACCTGAAATCAGAAGACATAAAAGGGTGAGTGAATTGTGATGTGGTCGAGCAGATGACACATCAATCGGATGTGTCGTGTGACCGGGAACGCCGTTCTGGTGTCATAAACGGCCAAAACGGGCGTCTAACGGTCAAAGTCATAGTGGATGACATCGGATTGAACTGAAATCACAGGAAAAAAATCTAATTATTATTCGTGATGTGTACGAACATACGACACGTCAATCGAACGTGCGGTCTGCGCGGTAGGGCTCATTATGCGTTCTTTAAGTGTTGGGCGCGCTTGATAAACGCGCGTGGGGGGGTCCAAACGGGCCGAACAAGGTCCGAATGGCCTGAAATCAGACGAAATCAAAGGGTGAGTGAATTTTGATGTGGTCGAGCAGACAGAATGTCAATCAGACGTGCCGTGTGCCCGCGGTGACGGGAACGCCGTTTTGGTGTCATAAACAGCCAAAACGGGCGTCTAACGGTCAAATTCATAGCATACGACATCGGATTAACCTGAAATAATAGGAAAACAATCTAATTATTATTTTCAACGTGTACGCGCAGATGGAACGTCAATTGGATGTGCGGTCTGCGCGGTAGGGCTCATTATGCGTTCTTTAAGTGTTGCGCGCGCTTGATAAACGCGCGTGGGGGGTCCAAACGGGCCGAACGAGGTCCGAATGGCCTTAAATTAGAAAACATCAAAGGGTGAGTGAATTGTGATGTGGTCAAGTAGACGACACGTCAATCGGACGTTCCGTGTTCCCGCGGTGACCGGGAACGCCGTTCTGGTGTCATAAATGGCCAAAACGGGCGTCTAACGGTCAAAGTCATAGCGGACGACATCAGATTGACCTGAAATCATAGGAAAACAATCTAATTATTATTCATGACGTGTAGGAGGAGATGACATGCCCATCGGACATGTGGTGCGCGCGGTACGGCCGAATGCGTCGTTTTCAGCAGCTCAGCGTGCGCTAAAACGACGCGTTGGGGGGTCAAAACCACCCGAACGACCTCAGAATGCCATGAAACCGTACGACATCAGACGTTGTGTGATTTGTGAAATGTTCGGGTAGACGGCATGTCAATCGGAGGTTTCCTTTGAACGCGGTGACCTGAAACGCATTTCCGGTGTCATAAAACACAAAAAACGGCGTGAGACGGTCGAATTCAGAGCAAATGTGCTCCGAATGACCTGAAACCCCACGAAAACATTAGGAATATTATTCTTGACCTATAGGAGGAGACGGCGCGCCCATCGGACGTGCGGTGCGCGCGGTACGGCCGAATGCGTCATTTTCAGCAGCTCCGCGCGCGCTAAACCGGCGCGTTGGGGGGTCAAAACCACCTGAACGACCTCAGAATTCCATGAAACCGTACGACAACAGCCGTTGTGTGATTTGTAAAATGGTCGGGCAGACGACACGTCAATCGGAGTTGTCGTTTGACTGCGGTGACCGGAAACGCGTTTCTGGTGTCATAAAACACCAAAAACGGCGTGAGACAGTCGAATTCAGAGAAAACGTGCTCCGAATGACCTGAAACCACACGAAAACATTAGGAATATTATTCGTGACGTGTAGGAGGAGACGGAGCACCCATCAGATGTGCGGTGCGCACGGTACGGCCGAATGCGTCGTTTTCAGCAGCTCCGCGCGCGCTAAACCGGCGCGTTGAGGGGTCAAAACCACCCGAACGACCTCAGAATTCCATGAAACCGTACGAAAATAGCTGTTGTGTGATTTGTGAAATGGTCGGGTAGACGACACATCAATCGGAGCTGTCGTTTGACCGCGGTGACCCGAAACGCGTTTCTGGTGTCATAAAACACCAAAAACGGTGTGAGACGGTCGAATTCGGAGAAAACGTGCTTCAAATGACCTGAAACTACACAAAAACATTAGTAATATTATTAGTGACATTTAGGAGGAGACGGCGTGCCCATCGGACGTGCAATGCGCGCGGTACAGCCGAATGCGTCGTTTTCAGCAGCTCCGCGCGCGCTAAACTGGCGCGTTGGGGGGTCAAAACCACCCGAACGACCTCGGAATGCCATGAAACCGTACGACAACAGCTTTTGTGTGATTTTTGAAATGTTCGGGCAGACGACATGTCAATTGGAGCTGTCGTTCAACTGCAGTAACCGAAAATGCGTTTCTGGTGTCATAAAACACCAAAAACGGCGTGAGACGACCGAATTTGGAGAAAACGTGCTCCGAATGACCTGAAACCACACGAAAACATTATGAATATTATTCGTGATGTGTAGGAGGAGACGGCGCACCCATCGAACATGCGGTGCGAGCGGTACGGCCGAATGCGTCGTTTTCAGCACCTCGGCGCGCGCTAAAACGGCGCGTTGGGGGGTCAAAACCACCCGAACGACCTCAGAATGCCATGAAACCGTACGAAAACAGACATTGTGTGATTTTTAAAATGGTCAGTTAGACGGCATGTCAATCGGAGGTGTCGTTTAACCGCGGTGACTGGAAACGCGTTTTCGGTGTCATAAAACAACAAAAACGGCGTGAGACGGTCGAATTCAGAGAAAACGTGCTCCGAATGACCTGAAACCACACGAAAACATTAGGAATATTAATCTTGAAGTGTATGAGGTGAAGGACCGCCCATCGGATGTGCGGTGCGTGCGGTACGGCCGACTGCGTCGTTTTCAGCAGCTCGGCGCGCGCTAAAATGGCACGTTGGGGGGTCAAAACCACCCGAATGACCTCAGAATGACATGAAACCGTATGAGAACAGCCTTTGTGTGATTTTTGAAATGTTCGGGTAGAAGGCACATCAATCAGAGGTGTCGTTTGACCGCGGTGACTGGAAACGCGTTTCCGGTGTCATAAAACACCAAAAACGGCGTGAGACAGTCGAATTCAGAGCAAACGCGCTCCGAATGACCTGAAACCACACGAAAACATTAGTAATATTATTCATGATGTGTAGGAGGAGGTAGATCACCCATCGAACGTGCGGTGCGCGCGGTACGGCTGACTGCGTCGTTTTCAGCAGCTCGGCGCGCGCTAAAACGGCGCGTTGGGGGTCAAAACCACCCGAACAACCTCAGAATGCCATGAAACCGTACGAGAACAGCCGTTGTGTGATTTGTGAAATGGTCGGGTAGATGACACATCAATCGGAGGTGTCGTTTGACCGCGGTGATCGGAAACGCGTTTTCGGTGTCATAAAACACCCAAAACAGTGTGAGACGGTCGAATTCGGAGCAAACGTGCTCCGAATGACCTGAAATGATAACATTTCTTAAATTGGGGGTTTTAAATTATTATAGCACCATGATTTGATATCAGATTTAATTTTATTATATGTATATAATAACTGAATAATTATGTTCAATTTACATTTGTTTTTTGGTTTTTTTGTCTTATTGTAGGTTTTGAAGCAGAAGATTAAAATAGATGGACCTACTCGGATCATTGAAGCACGTTTATCGTTTATGATTATTTTGATGTTTATGCTATTTGAAATTGTTTTCCATTTTTTATGATTGTTACCTTGTTTTATCTCTGATTTTGCACCGTGAAGAAAAAAAACACAATTCGTACATTTCATTAAAAAAATGAAAAATATTTTATTTAATATTATATATATAAATATTTTCATTAATATATATATATATATATTATTTAATATATATATATATTTATTTATTTATTTCAGTATGAATTTTTTTTAAAATATTTTTTCCCAGTTTAGCGACCGCCAAAGGCGGTCGCTATATGCTGCCTGCCGGGTAGCATTACCGACCGCCATTGGTGGTTGCTATAGGCTGCTGTCCGGGCAGCATTAGCGACGACCAATGGCGGTCGCTGTTGGCTTACAACGATGAAGCTGATGCGACCTCCATTGGCGGTCGCTATGCAGTCTCTATAGGCCTATAGCGACCGCCAATGGGGGTCGCTAATGCCTTTTTTTAGTAGTGATTGTTTTGTGATAGTCAGAGCACCTTAAACATTGAAAGGAATCCATCTTTTCATTCTAGGATGAAGAACATTGGGGTACAATATCACTTTGTCCGAGATGTAGTGGAGGAATGAAGTGTGGAAATGCATAAAATTCATACTAAAGAAAATCTGGGACATTTTTGATGAAGGCGATTAACTATAATAAGTTCATATGTTGTAGACCCTTGAGCGGCCTTGCAGAGACTTGAGAAACATGTTTGGAAGATAGAAATGATGCGTGGAGATGTGATTGGTTCTCAATCAAATCTCCAAGTGGGAGATGTGTCGACAATTTTTCTCAGGATGGTGCCACCCCCTAATTGTCAAATAGGGTAGGCGTGGCTGGTGGGTGGTGGGTGGCTAACCCCACCAATTGATCCTATGAGAGAGGAGCATCAAGGTTCAAGGTTTCCTATAAGAGGAAAGAGCCTCATCCCATCTGCATCATCTCATCTCTCATCCTTCATTGGTTCTCATCACCACCAATAGATCCCATATTTGAGTGGTTTTTGTGAGGTTTATTTACCCTCTTATTCAAGAGAGATTTTACGAGGGTTTTCTCCTTGTAATAGTGAGGGAGTGTGTACCCACTTTTACCCCATAGTGATCCTTCCCTTCACCCATGGTTTTTAACCACTTTCATTTTGGGGGGTTTTCCACGTCACATATGGTGTCCCTTTTATTTCCACATTTTGCACTTTATTTTATCTCGTGATTATCACTGCATCGGTGGGCCAATCATTTATGGCCCCAACAAAAAGATCCAGGTGTCTGAATCATAGTAAATGTAAGTGTCTGGATTTTTTAGGTAAAGCACTAGGTTTCCATCATTTTGGAAGGATAACTTGAATCACCCCTTAGAGAAATTAGTCTTTGTTCATCGCGCATCCAACTCCACATTCGTCCGCATCGCTTTCCCGAGGATTACCATATCTATGGGATCTCCAAATCTCTCCCACAACGTCTTGGAATTTTGCATTTTGGATCACAAAATTTCTAGTGTCATTCATGAATCCATGAGAATCCTCTCCAATGGTTTTTGTATTGGATTTCCAAAGTTTCGCACCTCGTGGGTCGGTGAGGACTAACCCGTCCTTGGGGGTGTGTCGGCATAATTTCTTTTCTTTTCTAGGATGGTGACCACCCATGTTGCTTTGTCAAAGGTAGAATGGGTGGTTGATGTGGTGGGTGGTCAACCCCACCTACTGGGCTATAGTGGAGAAAAGAAGAGTAGGAGGGGGGAGATTCAGTCTATAAATTGAGACCCTCCCTTGTGTTTCCAGCATAAGCTTCACCAAGAATCGCATCACCTGTGCATCATTTGTGTAGTATTTTGTGAGGTGGTTTTCCCCATTATTCAAGAGACACTTAAAAAGGGGTTTATCTTTATAATAGTGGGGGAGTGTGTACCCACATTTACACATAGTGAGATCCTTCTATTTTTCCCGTGGTTTTTACCCCTTTCATTTGAGGTTTTTTCTACATTACATCTGGTATCATTAATTTCCACATTTTTTAATTTATTTTTATTTTGTGATTATTGGTGAACTGGTGGGACAATAAATTTATGATCCCAATAATTGATATCAGAGGCAGATCCTGGATCAGGGTTGTTCATGTTTTTAGGTATTAATAATTATTTTAAATTTGAGTATGTCATATGATTGTGACTCCAGTTGATCTTTCATATCAGAAAAAATTTATTGAGATTATTAAATAAACCATTGTGAAATGGAGGAGGTTCTGGACTGATGGCGTGTCCAGATGAAGGTGAAATTTGAGATTGAAAAATTCAATGGGAATAATTTTTTGTTGTGGAAAATGAAGATATAGGTAGTATTGTGGAAGGATAATTGTCTACTGGAAATTGATGAAAGATATAAAGATGTGATAATGAATCATGGTTACAGATCCATAATCATGACTTGGATAGAAATGTGGTGAGTACTTTTGGAAGTGGAGATATATTAGTTAGGGAAGTGACAATGACTGCTGGAAGCAGGAAGCATCTCAACAATGCATAGATTATCGACTCAGGAGCAACATGACACATGATGTCTCAATGGGAATGGTTTGATCAGTATAAAACCATCCCAAAAGGACTTATGTACATAGATAACTATAACACCTTGAAGATCGTTGTAGTTGGTACCATCAAATTAAAGATGCACGATGGTATTGTTCGAACCATCCAAAGAGTACGCCATGTGAAGAGCCTGAAGAAGAACATATGTCTTTGGGACAATTTGATGATATCAGATGAAGGAATCACACAGAGAATGGAGTGATGAGAGTTATAAAGGGTGAACCTATGGTAATGAAGGTAGAGAAGATATCAAAGAACCTGTACATGCTTATGGGTAAAACGTATAAGGAGACAGAGATAGTTGTTGCATCAACTACCTCGACAGAAGTGTTGACGATGTTATGGAATCAGAAACTTGTCCATATGTCAGAATGCGCCCTAAAGATTATTATTGATCATAAGTTGCTACCTGGTCTTACAAAGGAATCCTTACCATTTTGTGAGCATTATGTTTTGAGCAAGCAATAAGGGTTAAATTTCAGGACGTCAACAACAAGAAGTCGGGAGATCTTAGAGTTGATCCATTCTGATGTTTGGCAAGAACTGGTTATATCCCCAGGAGGATCAAGTTACTTTGTATCATTCCTTAATGATTATTCTGGGATATGTGCTTATGATAATGAAGGTAGATAAGATTTTAATGAACCTGTACGTGCTTATGGGTGAAACGTACAAGTATGTAGATATAATCGTTGCATCAACTACCTCAACAGAAGCGTTGAAGATGTTATGGTATCAGAAACATGGCCATATGTCAAAACAAGGCTTGAAGATTCTTGATTATCAGATTTTGATGCCTGGGCTTATAAAGGTATCCTTACCATTTTGTGAGCATTGTGTTTTGAGAAATCAACACATGTTAAAGTTTGGGATATAGGCAATAAGAAGTCTGTTGATCTTAGAGTTGATCCATTAAGACATTTAGAAATAACCGGTTATATCCTTGGGAGGAGAAAGGTACTTTGTATCATTCATTGATGATCATTCCAAAAGATGTTGGGTGTACCCAATCAAGAGGAAGGCAGTTTTTTTAAAGTCTTTAAAACATTCAAAGCGCAGAAGGAGCTTGAATCTGGAAAGAATATCAAGTGTCTGAGGACTAACAATAGTGGAGGATATACAAGTGATGAGTTTGATACTTTTTGTCAATAGAAAGGAATCAAGAGACAATTTACGGTGGCATATACTCCTTAGTATAATGGAGTGGCAGAGCGGATGAACAAAACCTTGTTGGATAGAGCAAGGGAGATGTTGAATACTGCAGGAATTACCAAAACATTTTGGTTAGAAGCAGTGAATACCGCCTATTATGTGATCAACATATCTCCTTCAATAGCGATTGATCTAAAGACACTGATGAATATGTGGACTGGTAAACCCACTGACTATTCTTAGTTATATAATTTTGGCAGTTTGGTATATCCACTGTTCAATGACCAGGAAAGATTGAAGTTGGATTTAACATCTAGGAAATGTATCTTCTTTAGGTATACTGATGGTGTGAAGGGGTATCATTTGTGGGACCCCACTGCCCACAAACTTATCATCAGAAGATATGTCACTTTTGTAGAAGACAAGGTGTAAATGACAATTGATGGATACATGTATAAGAAGAATAAAAAACTACAACAGTCAAAGTAAAGGAAAAATCCAAGTAAGAACTAGTTTCCTCTAAGGCATTATCAGAGCACGATGATCAAGTACCGGTTGAGTCTGGACCACGAAGGTTAACTCGGGAAGAAAAATAACTAGTATAAAACTCAGATTATGCCACAGAGAGCAATATTTAATACTACTTATTGATGGAGGATGGAGATCTATCTTCTTTTGTGGATGCAACCCAGAGTCCAGATGTATCTTCATGGATGGCAGCGACGCAGGAGGAACTTAATGACCTGTACAAGAACAAGACTAGAGAACTTGTTCCATTACCTCATAGAAGGAAGGATATCATAAAAAATGGGTCTTTAAGATCAATTGGGATGGAAATTAACATGTGTAAAGATATCGTGCACTACTGGTGACCAAAGGATATGCTCAAAAGGAAGGTATTGATTTTAATGAAATATTTTCTCCTGTTGTTAGACTAAAGACTATTCAGATAGTTCTAGTGATGTGTGGTATATACATTTTACTTATAGAGAAGTTGGATGTGAAGACCAATTTTCTCCATGGTGATATTGATGAATAGATCTATATACTCCAACTGGAAGGTTTTTCAGAATAAGGAAAAGAGAACTGGGTTTGTAGGTTGAAAAATCTATATATGGTATCAAGCAAGCACTGTGGTGTTGGTACAAGAGATTTGATTCCTATATCATGATCCTTGGATACAATAGACATCATTAAAATACTTATACATATTTTAGGGGTTTTAATGGTAATGATTTCATCATTATTTTTTTGTACGTGGATGACATGTTGGTTGTAGGCCCCAATAATGATCAGATCCAAGAGATGAAGGTATAATTAGATAGGGAGTTTGATATGAAGGACTTGGGACCAGAAAACAAGATTATTAGGATGAAAATTTACTGAGATAGAAATAATGGAAATATTTGTCTATCACAGAATAACTACTTATAGAAAGTCTTGAAATTCTTCAACATGCAAGACTATAATACAATCTCTACCCCTCTTCCTGTTAATTTCAAGTTATCCTAAACGATGAGTCCTAATAGTGAAGTAGAAAGGATGAAGATTTCTCAAGTATCGTATGCATCATTAGTGGGTAGTCTACTGTTCACTATGGTTTGTACTAGACCAGAAATTGCACATTAAATGGGAGTAGAAAGTTAGTACATAGAGAATCTAGTATGGGAGTATTGGAGCATAGTGAAGAGGATCTTGAGATACATCAAGGAGACCTAAAATGATGCATTATTTTATGGAGGATCAAATTTCACTATCATAGGATATGTTGATTCAGATTTTTCAGAAGATTATGACCAGAGGAAATCCACCACAGGTTATGTGTTTACTCTTATAGGGGGAGCTGTGAGCTGGATTTCAAAGTTATAGTAATTTTTGGATTTATCCATGATGGAGGCAGAGTACATGGAAGATACACAGGATTGCAAAGAGGCAATTTGGATGAGAAGGCCATTGGAGGAGCTTGGGAATAGACAAGAGCAGATTCCACTATTTTTTGATAATCAGAGAACCTTTCACATTGTAAAGAATCCATCTTTTCATTCTTGGACAAAGCACATTAGGGTAAAATATCAATTTTTTCAAGATGTGGTTGAGGAAGGAAGTGTGGATATGCAGAAAATCCATACTAAAGAAAATTTGGCAGATTTTCTAACGAAGGTAGTTAAATATAATAAGTTCATATGGTGCAGATCCTTGAGTAGCCTTGCAAAGACGTGATAAGCATGGTTTGGCAGGTAGAAAGGATGCGTGGAGATGTGATTGGTTCTCAATCAAATCTGCAAGTGAGAGATGTGTCGACATAATCTTTTTTTTAGGACGGTGGCCACCCCCTATTTCTTTATTAAAGGGGGAAGGCATGGTTGATGTGGTGGGTGTCCAACCCCACCTACGAGGTTATAGTGGAGAATGGAAGAATAGGAGGGGGGATAGGCAGTCTATAAATTGAGATCCTCCCCTGTGTTTCCAGCATAAGCTTCACCAAGAATCTCGTCACCAGTCATTATTTGTGTGGTAATTTGTGAGGTGGTTTTCTCCATTATTCAATAGATACTTTTACAAGGGTTTTCTTCTTATAATAGTGAGAGTGTGTGTACCCAAATTTACCCATAGTGATATCCTTTTATTTTGCCCATGATTTTCCCCCTTTCATTTTTTTGGGTTTTTCCATGTTACATCTGGTGTCATTTATTTGCACATTTTTACTTTATTTTTTTTATCTCATGATTATTGTTGCACCGGTGGACCAATAAATTTACGATCCCAGCAGGGTGAACTCCACCTTTGAGGCTGGCGGTGTCACGCCGTCTCTTTTTGCATACAAAAAATGGTTTGATCGGAAAAAATTTTATATGAAATGGTGAGCAAGAATCCACTGCTGCCGCCGTTGTTGTTAATTGGTTGAAACTTGAATGAAAAATAGACAGAGGGAGAAATCCATGGGCAGTCTTCGGTGGAGAGGGAGGATACCACAGATATGGTTCCACCATTCTGAGCGATGATGGAGAATGGTGATAGAGATGGAAGAAGAAGGACAAGGAGACACAATAAGAGGGTTAGATCCATGGATAAAGGATCATAGCCACCAAAGAGAATAGTGATAGATTGAGGTCAAAGTGAAGGCTTTAAATTATGACAACCACCCGCCCAAAACTGTGGTTCAACGTGGGATGTTCCAAATCATATAATTATTTAAATTATTCAATAAAAATGACTCATTTATTAATAAATTTTACTTTTGACATCGATCAAACATGGGGAATGGGTGATCTAAAATTTCAAAGTTGTCATCCATGGTCCAAAGATTAAACCGTGCAACCCATTTTAATTAAAAATTTATAAAATATCTTTAAAATGATATTTTTTTCAAAAAAAATTATTAGTTTTAAAATTTTCTAAAGTAAATATTAATTTATAGATCTAGAACATATATTATAAGGTAAATTACTGTGAAACACAACAAAAAAGAAAGAAATTTCAATAAACACGCAGATTCAAAGACTTAACCCCACAACCTTCCCCTCACCTCCCAAATCCTTACCACCACTCCACTAATGATGATGCTCTGGTACATATATAATAAGTGAAATGTTTGGATTAGTTTTTTCTAAAGGTAGACTTGAAGACAATATGATCAAAGGTTTTACTCTCTCCAAGCATTGATTTATATGTATTTTTTTTTATTTTTTTTTGCAAGTCACCTTTGTATAATGGTATCACTACCATATATAATATATTTATCAACTTTCTAAATCACTTTGATAAGTGTTTTAAAAGTGTTGGGGCTCGAATCCCGACGTTGTAGTGGAAGCAGTTACATCAACACACCATAAGATTCACCTGAAGTCCTTTTATCACCTGAAGGTATTTTACCACCCGAAGGAATTTTACACATCACCTGAAGGCCTTTTACAACTCACCCAAAGGATTTCTCTCTCAACACATCCAAATACATTTTTGACATACTCACATGCACCCTCCATTCTGATGTACCATCTATCATCATAACTGGTACATGCCACTTGATCTCTACAACCCAGAGGACTTTAGATACATGGAATCATCATCATCGCATGACATCTTAGAAACTTTCAATCATTGCCATCTCCATGCCATTATTGATGTAATCATCATATTCTCTTCATTATCATCTTCATCGCTTTACACCGGTTACCAAAAACACGTAAACCCTTCCCTCAATTCTCTCTCACCGACTATATTATGGTGGTAACCCTTCATTCGCCATTATTGACATTCCATCATTAGTGTCATCATCAGATCTGCTTCATTTTTCTTCATTATCTCACTGTTCTCCATCATCGACACTTAGGTAATCGCAATAGAGACACCCCCTTCCTTGTTCTCTCTTGACGACTACATCTTTTACAGTACACCCTTTAAAAACATGCTACCACATCCTATTATATAGACATAAAGTACATATCTCTAATTAATGTAGTCAACATTCATTATTTCATCAATTAATATTGAGAATAACTCTCCATTAATATTGGGAGAGAATCCCCCATTAATGCTGAGATAAATCATTCCATTAATAATTTTCTTTCTCCTCTATATTAAAATTTCAAATAAAAAAATACCAACCATATCCATGTTGATTTAAAATTTAAATAATCCACATTCATCTCCTCCATCTAGGTTAATATGATCATTAGCTCCACCAAGCTCAAAATGTCACCCAATGAACAGAACATGCCTCACGACACCTACAACCAAGAATACTTTCAATATTCCAGAAACACCACTGATATACCACTTCCATCTTCTAGTGACATTCTTTTGGATGATTGATAGACCACCTAACCCAAGGAACCTTAGTCGTTTTCCACCAATCTATGACTGTTATCAATAACTAAACACACCTCATGAACCTAACCGGTCAATCAGACTATCAATATCCCTGAAATAGCCCTAGTACCATCATTTTCTTCTGGTAACGTCCTTAGAGTCCTTGATAAACTACTCCACCAGATGCTTGCCACTGTGTTCTACAACTGAATGCTTCAACCTCCCTCTGATACCATTATTGGGGCTTGAAGCCCGATGTCACAGCGGAAATAGTCGTATCAATACACCAAAAGATTCACCCAAAGGCCTTTTATCACCTGAAGACATTTTACCACCTGAATGAATTTTACAAATCACCCAAAGGACTTTTACAACTCACCCGAAGGATTTATCTCTCAACATATTCAAAGGAATTTTTAACAAACATACATGAACCCTCCATTTTGATGTACCACCGATCATCATAATCGAGACATGCTACTTGATCTCCGCAACTAAGAGGAATTTTGATACATGGCATCTTCATCATCACACACCATCTTTGACAATTTCAATCATCATCATCAACACACCATCATTTACGTAATCACCATATTCATTTCATTCTCATCATCATCACTTCACACCAGTTACAAAAAACACAACAACTCTTCCCAGTTTTTTCTCACTGGATACATTATGTTGGAACCCATTCATTCTCCATCATTGACACGCCATCATCTTCATCATCATCACCTCTTCTTTATTTTCCTTCATTGTCTCACTATTTTCTATCATTGACACTTAAGAAACTGCAATGGAGACACCCCCTTCCTCATTCTCTCTTGATGAACACGTCTTTTCTAGAAATCCATTTAAAAAAATGCTACCACATCCTCTTATATAGAAATCAAGTTTATATATCTAATTAATGGAGTCAAAATTAATTATTCCATCAATTAATATTGAGAATAACTCTCCATTAATGTTGGGTTAAAATCCTCTATTAATGATGAGATAAATCCCTCCATTAATAATTTTCTCTCTCATTGATATTAAAATTTTAAATAAAAAAATCCCAAAAAAATCGCTAATGATGCGAGCATTATTTTTTTACTTTATCTTTTATCATCATTAAAAAATATGTGATAAAAATCTTTTTTATCGACATTAAAACTAACATTGATAAAAACAATTTTTTATTAGTGCTGGTTTTAGCGCTCATAAAATGGTCATTTATCAAAGATAAAATTAGCACTAATAAAATATATGCATGAAACCTACTCATATTGACCTCACCATGTGCCACTTAAAATAAAAAAAATGAAAGAAAAAAAATCAGACATGTGATTTATGGGAGTTATTGACTTCTTTTGACATAGACAGTTTTTTGAAGAGGCGAGAGGTAGCCGCTAGGTTTTTACAGTGTGGATTCTATATGAGGAGTAGTTTTTGATATTATGATTGAATTTTATCAAAAATAAATTTTCTTATAATCTTGGTAATTTTTCATCACCCATTTATTCAATCAGTGATCTTTAGATCCATTGGGTCAGATTTATTATCTACTCTTCTTTCTCAGAAGATGTTCTTTTTTCAGATCTACTTTCTGCCTCTCTTATCCACTGATATCTTTGATCCACTATTTTATTTGAGTATTATTTTTGAGATCCATTTAATTTTTTTTGAGTCTCTACCATGCACTTGTTGATTATAATATATCTTCTTTCTAGACTAGGTCTCATGGTTTTCCCTTATTAGGTTTTCCACGTTAAAAATTGTTGGTGTAAAAATTTATTTTTCTTCACCTATATTTTGGTCATTGTGCATCCAATTTAATTTTTTAGGCATGTTTGAAGGGAATGTTTTTTATTTTCACTGAACATTCACTTTAATGTTTTCTTGTGCATTCATCACTTGTCATCTTTCCCAATATCTAGTATCAGAGGGTTTAATTTTTATTAAGATAAATTATGGAATCAAAATAAAGTCAGATGATTTTGTTGAATGGTACTAACTACCTTATGTGAAGATTACAAATGAAGGACATGATTTTTGTTAAGCGAATGCATCTTATGGTGTTTAGTACTCAGAAGGTAGAAATAATGTCTAATGAAGAGTGAGAGTTTGAGCATGAGATGATTTTTGGTTTCATTCATTGGTGGGATGAAGAGAACGTGATGAAACATATTGAAAACATATCTCATGCCAAAACTTTGTGGGAGAATCTTGAGACTACCTATGATTCCAAGTCAGAAAATAATGAATTGTATTTCCTCAAACAAGTGATGAATGCGAGGTAAAAAAATTACTTCTATTTATAACTGTTTGAGTGAATATTAGGGATGTTTTGATCAATTTTATGGTATGGTAATTACTTTTTAAGACAAGGTTTTAGATCTTTTGTTACTTAATACTTTACCTGATTTTTGGGAGAATTTATGTATTACTCTAACTGGTTATTCTCTTAATGGTGTTGTGACATATAGTTTTGTTAAGTATAATGTTTTGAATGAATAGGTCAGGATATGTACTCAAGAGAGATATTATTCAGAGCTTTCAGTCACAGAGAACAAGGGAAGGCGTCAGGAAAAGAATCAAGGACAAAACAGTCAAAGAAATAGAAAAGGTAGAAGAAAATCCAACCTAAAATGGAGTGAGTTTAAATGTCATAATTATGGTAAGAAATGACTTGTTAAGAAGTTTTTATATCAACTGAAAAGAGAAAATAAAATGAAGGAAAATCATCAGAAGAAAAATGATAATGGAGATGATTGTGTCACCACTGCTACAGGGGTGATCTTGTTATTGTTTATAACTCCATTAATATTGTTTCTGATTATTTATACTGGGTTATTGACAATGGTGTTTTTTTACGTGACATTGTGGAAGGAGTTATTTACATCTTAAAACCCATGTAATTTTGTTATTTTGAATATGGGTAATGATGGTTATGCCGATGTTGTAGGTACCCTGGATATTTTTTTGGAGACCATCACATGAAGTAAGATGATTTTGAAGAGTGTTCACATGCACCTGAGGTTCATTTGAATTTTATTTCTACTAGTGTTCTTGATAATGATGAGTTTATCAGTACTTATAATGATGAACAATGGAAGCTGATTAGCCACTAAATGAGGATAATATTCATTGTTAATATAAATAATTTTCATGTTCTTTGTTATTCATAAACACCATTTTAGTGCATTTTACACTTTGAACACCATTTCACATTATGATTGTAATACCTTCTTAAAATGCACTATTTTGTGGTACATTTTTGAACATCATTTAAAGTACCCAATGATTCATCTGATTTTAAGGAATTGAATTTTACATATTTTAATTTGATATTTTTGGAAATTTATCTACACTTAAATATGAACATGTTTGATTTAGGGATCAATGGAGAATTCATGGAGGATGATGGAGATATTTGGCAATGAAAGGAAGCAATTCTGGAGAAGGCAGATTGGACACCAGCCCACTGATGAGACTGTGGGGCCCAACATACAGGCCCAATTAATCCCAAATTTCGTGGGATGCTAGAAGACATGTACAGAAACAAATCACTCTTCATGAGTTAATGCTAATTCGGCCTCCATGTTTCTCATTTAGGCGGCCCAAGTTAGAGATAAAATTCTGGGCCAGATTCTGAGGCCCAGAAAAACATTCCACCAATTTGATCATATCTCGTAATAAAAAACTCCAAATGGGCCCAAATTTTACAGGCGGTTAGCAGACATCCGGAGCTACATTTTCTTCGTATATGTCCCACCCTGATTCGGCCGTCTAGAAGGTCATCCAAACGCGTCTGTTCGGTGGATGAAATCTGGCTGCCACCTCGGGTCAAATGTGGAAAATTCCAAATTCCACAAACTTTCCACCACCCTAGGCCTACCATACTCAAGTGGGATGACTTGTACTGTTGAAGGCTAGACCCAAGGCTCCCAAAATTCCTATTTAAGGCAGTGGTGGTGAAGGAGTTTAGGATCTTTGATGCTTTGTTCAATTGTAATGTTATGCTGCATTTTTGTTGCCTCAATTTTGTCTTTCACATGTAAGTTGTTCAATTCACTTTAGTTTCTTAATAAAAGTTATTCTTATACTCTTATTCTGTTGTTCTTAATATCACTTTGATACCGTTGGATCAAGGTGTGAATTTATTCACACCAACCATTGTGAAATTATTCACACAACGGTGGAGTGATCATTTTATTTTTGTTGTTTTCTTTACTTCTCCATTTCCTCCCTTATGAGTCTACTTTCCGCTTCCATTGAAACCATGGGATCAATGGTGGGATAACCCACTTATGGGTTGATCCAAGGGAGTATCAAGGGGCTGTATTGGATGTTATTTATCACCTAATTAATGTATAATCACTTCTTTAATTGGGATTTTTATTTGATGATTTTTAAACTCCATCGTCCTTGTTGAATTTAAGGCCACACACTTCAAGTACTAATACGATCCTTTACCTTGAAGTGCTCAAAACTTTGATCCTTAAAGTGTATAGGTGATTAGTATTAGAGGGTGTAGGCATTAAACCAGTAAGTGATGATGTTGTTTTATCTCCTTAAATGAACCCATCTCAAATTTAATAAATTGAAATCATTAAAAAGAAAATACGTCCAATCCACCCCGAGTGATAACCTAGGATCAACTCATTATTTTAAATTGAATCCACTTAAATCTTTTAGATATATTTAAAACCCATCCAAAATCAATCCGAGTTGGCCACTTCATAGCCAAAAATCCATCCCTTAGGTTGTGTATCTTAGGTATCTTCTTAGGTCTCTGTGGAATCGACAACCCAAGCTACACTACAAGGACCGTTCTACCCTTCTTATCTTGGGTAAATTTGGGCGTGAACCAAATTTTGGCGCCGTTGCCGGGGACCAAGTAAGTACCTTAGGTCCAAAAAAAAACCTTCTTTCCTCACCTCCATTCTTCTACTCTCACCCAATATCTCTTATCTTGTCCCTTTCTCGTTTTTTTGGCGCATGTCCGCCTACACCCGCGATTTATCAAACAGACTAGTTAGGGTGGAAAGTCCTAGGATAGGGGAGTCAAGTGCACCTAAGGGATTGTTTAAATCAGATTCAAATATTCTTGAAACCCCAAAGTCAGAACTTGAAACAAGTCCAATGGAGGGTCATCCACAAAATCAAATTGTAAACCCTGGGGGGAATCAAATGGGAAACCAAAACCAAGAAGCTCCAAACTTAGGGAATGTAGTTGATCAAACCATGAACGACTACCTCACTCCAGCTTGGACCAATGCCCCCTCATGCATTAGACACAATTCCATAGGAGACACCAACTACATATTCAAACCCCATGTCCTAAACCACCTTCCAACCTTTCATGGGATGGAGTCAGAAATGCCATACCTTCATGTCCAAGAGTTCAACGACATTGTTGAAACCATGTGTCCCCCAATCAACTAGAATCCGCTAAGATGAGGCTATTTCCTTTTTCATTAAAGGATCAAGCTAAAAATTGGCTAAACAACTTGAGACCTGCATCAATCCACTCTTGGGACCAACTGCAAAGATAATTCTACAAAAAATACTTCCCTCATCACAAAACAATTGCACTTAAAAAGAGCATCCAAAACTTTTTTGAAAAAGAGGGAGAGTCATTCTATGAAACATGGGAGAGGTTCAAAGACACCCTAAACATGGTTCCACACCATGGGTTTTCCATACCTGAACAAGTGAGACTTTTCTATGAAGGGTTGGGTCCGGGTAATAAACAATTCATTGACATGATGTGTAATGGAACTTTTAAAAACAAGGCCCCAAATGATGCTTACGAGTATCTGGAAAGTCTGACTGAACAAAACCAAACTTGGGGAACTTCACCTTATTCTGAAAAGCCACAAAGAACCACTAGAATTCACACACTTAGATAAGAGGAAAGCCTTAGGGCTAAACTCGCAGCACTCTCTAGGAAGGTTGAAGAGATAGACCTTAGGAAAGTCCATGAAATCCAAAATGTAGACCTTGTTTGCACAATTTGTGACAAACATGACCATAAAACAGACAACTGCCCAACCATTCCATCCATCAAGGATGTTCTTCTAGGAGGACCCCCAGCGGAAGTCAATGCCCTAAACTTTCAAAATCCCCAATACCAAAACATCTTCAATCCAAGGTACAATGACCACCCAGGCTTCCGATGGAAGGATAACCAACAACATAGCCAACCACAAGGGAAAAATCCTTACCCTCAACAGAACTACCAAACCCATAATCAGTTTCAAACCCAACCTATCCAATACCAACAACCACCAGTCCATTTTCAACAAACCATCCCACCTCCAAAATATCCCCCTGGGATAAACTAACCTACTCAAGCACCAACCCAAACTGTTCCACAAAGCCTACTAGAACAACTGTGCAAACAAATGGAGAGGATGAACTCAGAAGTCTCTTCCCTAAAACAAGAACTTCAAACCATCAAAACAGGAAAGGCACCCATGCCTACTCAGGCGGTGCCATCCTCAACTTCAAGGGGAGATTCAAGTTGTGCTCAAACAACTCATGAACAACTAAAGGCTGTGACTGTTTTAAGAAGTGGGAAATCAATTGAGAAACCTGAACAACTAATTCAGAACCCACCTGAAGATTCAAACTTGGATGAAAATTTAAATGAACCACAAGATCAAACTGAGGAAACTGATAACAATGTGAAAGAAACAACTCTTCAATAAACAACCCCAAAACCTGCACCATTTCCTCAACGCATAAGGGGGAAACCCAATCCTGAACTGAGTGAAACGTTGAGAGAAATATTTTCACAAGTCAAGTTGAACATACCCCTTCTCGATGAAATCCAAACCATACCTGCCTACTCAAAGTACCTTAAGGACTTGTGAACTTTTAAAAGAAAATTTTCACATAAAAACCAAGTCCTTTTGGCTGCTAATGTGAGTACCACCATTCAAGGGACCATTCCTCCTAAGTTGAAAGACCCGGGTTTCCCTTACATCAATGTTGAACTAGGAGAGAGCAAAGTTGTCAAGGCCTTGTGTGACCTAGGTGCTAGTTTCAATCTCATCCCATATGCTGTGTACTGCCAGTTAGGCCTAGAAGAACTCCAACCACATCTGTCACACTTCAACTTGCTGATCGTAGCATTAGGGTTCCAAAGGGGATTTTAAAGGATGTTTTGGTAAAGGTTGAAAACTTCATCTACCCTGCTGATTTCATTGTCCTTGACAACCATCCAAACTTAGGAAATAAGGAACAAACCCCAATCATCCTTGGCCGTCCTTTCCTTGCAACAATCAACTCTGTTATCCGAGTCCGAAATGGGAACATGACCATCACCTTTGGGAACATGAGTCTAGACTTGAACATCTATAATGCAAGCTCAAAAATAGGGGATGACGAGGATATTCATGAAGTAAACATGATAGGAAGCATTGATAATGAATCCATGGAACATCAAGTAATATTTGATGAATGTTTAAGTCAGAATGAGATTGATTTCCTTTGTTCATATGAAGGAAGTTTATCTCCTTGGCTTGAATCATTTTCAAATTTCTCTTATGATGAAGTCTTAGGTCCAAAAATCAGTGAAACCTTTCAAGAAACCAATTTCATAGAGACCCCTCTAAATTCCTTCCCTAAATCTGATCAATCCAATCTAGTAGCTAAAACCTCTACATGTGAGGAATCAATCCTATCTGAACCTCTAAAAAAAGAAATTGATCTTGATCCAATGTCCCAATCTTCTGCTGAAATTTTGAACCAACCTGATCTTGAATTGAAGGAACTTCCTGCTGCACTAAAGTATGCCTTCCTAGGGGAAAATCAAACACATCCTATTGTCATTTCTTCTTCTCTTGAAGCCAATCATGAGAGGATGCTTCTAGATGTCCTTAGGAAGCATAAGAAAGCCATTGGTTGGACCCTTTCTGATATTCCTGGGATTAGCCCACTTATCGGGACTCATAGGATTGTTCTGGAATCTGATTCAAAGCCATGTCGTCAACCTCAACGGCGACTCAATCCTAATCTCATGGAGGTAGTAAGGAAGGAACTTCTGAAATTGTTGAAAGCTGGTATCATATATCCCATAGCTGAGAGTGAATGGGTGAGCCCAATCCAAGTGGTTCCAAAAAAGGCTGGAATCACAGTGATAACCAATGAGGATGGAGAGATTTTTCCAATAAGGGTGAGTAGTGGATGGAGGGTCTGCATTGACTATAGGAAACTAATCTCATTCACCAAGAAGGACCATTTCCCCTTACCATTCATTGACCAAGTCCTTGAGAGAGTGGCAGGTCATGCCTTCTACTGTTTCTTAGATGGGTACTCAGGGTATAATCAAATTGAGGTCTCCCTAGAGGATCAAGGGAAGACTACATTCACATGTCCTTTAGGTACCTTTGCCTTCAAACGCATGCCCTTCGGGTTATGCAATGCCCCTGGAACCTTCCAGCGGTGCATGATGGGAATCTTCTTAGACATGGTAGGGGATTTTCTTGAGGTCTTCATGGATGACTTCTCTGTGTTTGGGGATACTTTTGAGGGATGTCTGCAGAATGTGGAGAGGGTCTTTTCAAGATGTGAAGAAAAAAATCTGGTCCTAAACTGGGAAAAATGCCATTTCATGGTTAAAGAGGGACTTGTTCTAGGCCATCTGGTCTCAAGTAGGGGGATTGAAGTTGATAAAGCAAAGGTTGACATCATTCGTCACCTTCCATCACCCAAAACTGTCAAGGAAGTGAGGTCTTTCTTAGGACATGCTGGTTTCTATAGAAGATTCATCAAGGACTTTAGTTCAATATCCCGTCCCCTTTGTGCTCTCTTAGTAAAGGATGCTCCATTTGTTTGGACAGAAAGCTGTGAGGGTTCATTCTCAACCCTCAAATCCTCTCTCACCTCTCCTCCCATTATGAAATCTCCAAATTGGAACCTTCCTTTTGAACTTATGTGTGATGCCAGTGACTTTGCTGTTGGAGCTGTGTTAGGACAACGTTGTGATAAAACTCCTTATGTCATTGCTTATGCAAGAAAATCCTTAAATGATGCCCAAATCAACTACACCACCATTGAAAAGGAGTTACTTGCTATTGTGTTTTCCTTAGAGAATTTTAGGTCCTACCTCTTAGGATCACCCATCACTGTGTTCACTGACCATTCTGCACTAAAATACCTCTTCCAAAAACAAGATGCTAAGGCTAGACTGATTAGGTGGGTCCTCCTCTTACAAGAATTTGACCTCACAATCAAGGATAAAAAGGGAGTTGAAAATGTTGTAGCTGATCACCTCTCTAGGATGGAATTCAAAGACAACTCAAATCACCTCTCTGTGTCTGATTCGTTTCCTGATGAACACCTATACTCTATGAGTGACTGCCCTTGGTATGCTGACATAACAAATTTCTTAGTGACAGGAGTCATTCCCAAATTCTTAGGGACTCAAGCTCGAAGGAAATTTCTTTCTGATGTTAGACACTATGTGTTTGATGATCCTTACCTCTATAAGTTCTGCCCTGACCAAGTCATTAGGAGGTGTGTTCCAAAATCTGAACAAGAGTCCATCCTTAAATTCTGTCACAGTGAGGCATGTGGAGGTCACTTTTCCTCTAAGAAAACATCTGCTAAGATTCTTCAATGTGGTCTTTTCTGGCCCACCCTTTCAAGGGACTCCTACACATATTGTCAAAGCTATCCTAGGTGTCAACAAGTAGGGTCCATCACAAAAAGGAATCAAATGCCACTCACTCCCATCTTAGTGGTTGAAATCTTTGACTGTTGGGGAATTGATTTCATGGGTCCCTTCCCAAACTCTCGGGGATACCTCTACATACTCTTAGCTGTTGATTATGTCTCAAAATGGGTTGAGGCCATTCCCACAAAATCCAATGATCATCAAACTGTGATTAGATTCCTAAAAGAAAACATATTCTCTAGATTTGGAATTCCTAGGGCTATCATAAGTGATTGTGGAACTCATTTTTGCAATCGTCCATTCTCATCACTCATGGAAAAATATGGAATTTCTCACAAAGTGTCCACTGCTTACCACCCACAGACCAATGGTCAAGCTGAGTTAGCCAATCGTGAAATTAAGCAAATTCTTGAAAAAACTGTCAACCCCTCTAGGAAAGATTGGTCTGAGAAACTCTTAGATGCTCTTTGGGCCTATAGAACTGCATATAAAACCATTTTAGGAATGTCCCCATATAGGTTGGTTTATGGCAAAGCATGCCATTTGCCAGTGGAGATTGAACATAAGGCCTTTTGGGCAATTAAGAAAATGGATTATGACCTCTCATTGGCCGGAACAAAAAGGAAATTAGATCTCAATGAACTGGAGGAACTAAGGATGGAGGCTTATGAAAATTCAAGGATCAATAAAGCTAGAGTTCAAGCCTACCAATCTAGGAATATCAAGGTCAAACATTTTGAACCAGGAAAACTTGTGCTCTTGTATAGTTCAAAACTTCATTTACATCCGGGAAAGTTAAGGTCTAGATGGTCAGGACCATTCATAGTGCATCATGTATTCCCCCATGGGGCAGTAGAGATTCAAGATCCCACAAGTGGTCACATTTTCAAGGTCAATGGTCAAAGGTTAAAAACATTCGTTGAATCATTCAATAAACAGGAAATAGATGTTGAGTTAATTGATCCAATCTATGAACCAGGAAAAAAATTGATAAATTTGGGATCTATGTCGGGCTAACGACGTTAAACAAAGCGCTGCACGGGAGGCAACCCATGGTTTTTATGTTTCTAATCTTTCTGAATCATCTTTATTTTTCAAATAAGATTACTTAATCATTTTTATATTTAAAAATAACAAAATAGACTTTTGACCTGTTATTCTATTATGAGTATGGATGGGTACAAAAGAGGAGCACCATATTCATCCGTGTCACATGGTGTGATCCTTGAGTAATACCTTACCCAGAAATTTAAAAAGAAGACAATGTATCATCAGTTTATTTTGTTTTTATTATTCAATAAGTTAAGAAAAAAAAAATAAAAATATAATAATACAAAAAAAAAGTCCACGCTATAGGCCATGGGGAAAACCCCGTCACAACCGGCGAAGCCGCGGGGACTCGAACCCGGGACCGAAGGGAGACAGGGGCGCGCGCTTACCACTGACCTGCGGCTTCTTGTGCTACCTTATTCTATAATTTTTATATATATTCTTATATTTTACTTCCTTTATTATATAAATATATATATATATTGTTTGTTTTGTTTGTTTTGTTTTTCCTTTTTCCACTAGGGAACTTTGCAAGCGACATGGATATCAAAGGAATAAATTCGAGCGGCAAGAACTTCAAACTTCAACCACCAGGTGACTTCATTCCATAATCCTCATTTTCAATTTCCTTTTTAAATTTTTATTCCCTGCCTCTACTCCTTCTATTTTTTCATTTCTTCAAACACTGGGGACAATGTTGTTTTAATTTGGGGGGGGGATAAAATAAAAAAAATGCTTTTGTGTCAAAAACAAAAATTGAATGATTTGAAAAAAAAGTAAATGGAAGGAAAAATTCCTTTAACTTTGAACATGGTAATACACATTGCACACTTTGAAACTGAATATCAAATAATTTAGCATGCCCTGATTCTGATTTTAATCCTTGTATAATTTCATGAGCATAGATTTTGGAAAGTGTGGCTGTCCAATGTGATATTTCATCGTTTATATTTTCATCCAAATAAAAAAAATGCCACAATGCACGTCCTCTAGACTGTGGGGTACTAATTTGAATTTTTGGGGTCCCATAATAAATAGCATAGGATGGTTTTATTTTTATGAATAATATGAGTATTCAAAAAAAATTATTAAAAAATAAATTATTAAAAAATAAAAAAAAAATAATAAAAAAAAAAATTGCGTGTAGAGCAATGGATTGATAAAATGCGAGGCTTTCGGCACTTGGGGATCATGACTCCAGAGTTGTCTAGCCCTGAGTTTTTTAATCTATCTCTATTTATGGTAATATGACTTTGTTTTTGATTAAGTTAACTCGAGACGATGCCCGAGTATGTGGGATTCACTTGGTGCCCTAAGGCCTTTGAGTCTGGGAGTCATCGGCAAAGTCTTGCTACATGGGTTAATTTGATTAATTGCAATCTCAATTACTATAGCAATATTGCAAAAAAAAATCAAAAAAAAAGAGGGATGAAGAATACTCATATTAGGATTAAATGTGATTCCACCTAGCGCTTCCATGATTTCCCCCTTGAATGAAAATGAACCCCCATATCTATTGTGATTCACAACACATCATTACACCTAATTGAGTTGGATGAAGTATGATGATGGATTTGATCAAAGGAATGGGCTTGGGATTGGGATCTGCTTATGAAAATATCTTGTATTAAAATATTTTTATGGGTTTCATGATTGTTTGGTATAAGGTTTTTTGGTGATCATTGTGTATTAAAATGTTTTTAGAAAAGGGAATTCGAATTTCATTTTTGATGAGATATATTTTGCTCGGGACTAGAAAAACTCAAGTTGGGGGGTGTGATTAGCCACTAAATGAGGATAATATTCATTGTTAATATACATAATTTTCATGTTCTTTGTTATTCATAAACACCATTTTAGTGCATTTTACACTTTGAACACCATTTCACATTATGATTGTAATACCTTCTTAAAATGCACTATTATGTGGTACATTTTTGAACATCATTTAAAGTACCCAATGATTCATCTGATTTTAAGGAATTGAATTTTACATATTTTAATTTGATATTTTTGGAAATTGATCTACACTTAAATATGAACATGTTTGATTCAGGGATCAATGGAGAATTCATGGAGGATGATGGAGATATTTGACAATGAAAGGAAGCAATTCTGGAGAAGGCAGATTGGACACCATCCCACTGATGAGACTGTGGGGCCCAACATACAGGCCCAATTAATCCCAAATTTCGTGGGATGCTAGAAGACATGTACAGTAACAAATAACGCTTCAGGAGTTAATGCTAATTCGGCCTCCATGTTGCTCATTTAGGCAGCCAAAGTTAGAGATAAAATTCTGGGCCAGATTCTGAGGCCCAGAAAAACAGTCCACCAATTTGATCATATCTCGGAATACACAACTCCAAATGGGCCCAAATTTTACAGAAGGTTATCAGACATCCTGAGATCCATTTTCTTCTTCTATGTCCCACCCTGATTCGGCCATCTAGAAGGTCATCCAAACGCGTCTGTTTGGTGGATGAAATCTGGCTGCCACCTCGGGTCAAATGTGGAAAATTCCAAATTCCACAAACTTTCCACCACCCTAGGCCTACCATACTCAAGTGGGATGACTTGTACTGTTTAAGGATCGACCCAAGGCTCCCAAAATGCCTATTTAAGGCAGTGGTGGTGAAGGAGTTGAGGATCTTGGATGCTTTGTTCAATTGTAATGTTATGCTGCATTTTTGTTGCCTCAATTTTGTCTTTCACATGTAAGTTGTTCAATTCACTTTAGTTTCTTAATAAAAGTTCTTCTTCTACTCTTATTCTGTTGTTCTTAATATCACTTTGATACCGTTGGATCAAGGTGTGAATTTATTCACACCAACCCTTGTGAAATTATTCACACAACGGTGGAGTGATCATTTTATTTTTGTTGTTTTCTTTACTTCTCCATTTCCTCCCTTATGAGTCTACTTTCCGCTTCCATTGAAACCATGGGATCAATGGAGGGATAACCCACTTATGGGTTGATCCAAGGGAGTAGCAAGGGGCTGTATTGGATGTTATTTATCACCTAATTAATGTATAATCACTTCTTTAATTGGTATTTTTATTTGATGATTTTTAAACTCCGTCGTCCTTGTTGAATTTAAGGCCACACACTTCAAGTACTAATACGATCCTTTACCTTGAAGTTCTCAAAACTTTGATCCTTAAAGTGTATAGGTGATTATTATTAGAGGGTGTAGGCATTAAACCAGTAAGTGATGATGTTGTTTTATCTCCTTAAATGAACCCATCTCAAATTTAAGAAATTGAAATCATTAAAAAGAAAATACGTCCAATCCACCCCGAGTGATAACCTAGGATCAACTCATTCTTTTAAATTGAATCCACTTAAATCTTTTAGATATATTTAAAACCCATCCAAAATCAATCCAAGTTGGCCACTTCATAGCCAAAAATCCATCCCTTAGGTTGTGTATCTTAGGTATCTTCTTAGGTCTCTGTGGAATCAACAACCCAAGCTACACTACAAGGACCGTTCTACCCTTCTTCTCTTGGGTAAATTTGGGCGTGAACCAGAAGATTTCTAAGGGTTCCTTGATTGTGGATTGAGGGAAGAATCGGTCAGGTTTGTACTAGAATAGATTTTCTATTTCTTATGATACTACTTGTGTTTTTCAGTGCAGCGTGTCTTCCAATTTATGACATAAGAGGATCAGCCACATTAGTGATTAATAAATCAGTTGTTTGGCCAAGAGAAATCTAATTCCATATTTGAATAGTTTCAAATTGGACACATGTGATCACTATATGGATAGAAAAAATAACAGAGTGAGTTTCAATATTCATCCTTTACACATGAAGTAACCAATAGTTGAATTAGTACATCATGAAATTTTTGGTCCTTTTAAGTCTGAAACCTTTAGTGTCAGCCTTTATTTTGTGAAATTTATTGATGAATACTCATGTAAGATTTGGGTTTATGTTTTGAATTCCAAAATTCAGGTGCTCAGTATTTTTAAGAAATTTTTGTTTTCAAATGAGAGGGAATTTTGTAAGAAGTTTAAATGTATTCATAGTGATAATGGGGGTGAGTATTGTGGTTTTTTTGATTAGTATTGCAGGAAGGAAGGCATTCGGAATCAAAAGACACCTCCTAAGACACCTAATATAAATGGTGTAGCTGAGTGGATGAACAAGGCTTTGTTGTAAAGAGTTCATTGTTATCTTTTAGAAGAAAAGTTTCATAGATATTTTAGGGGTGATGATTTATTTATTGTTACCTATATTATCAATTTATCATGCATGGTTTCTTTGAAGATAGACACTCCAAAAAAGTTTTAGTATGACAAAAAGATCAAGTATGATCATTTTCATGTTTTTGGTTGCAATTATTTTGTTCAAGTGCCTAAACATGAGAGATTCAAGCTAGATGGTAAGTCAAGACAATGTATTTTTATTGGATGTGTACACAATGATTTTGGAGACAAGTTTTATGATCCCTCTTTAAAGAAACTTTTTAGAAGTCATGATGCATTATTTAAAGAGGATCAGAATATTACAGATATTGATAAGGGATAAAAATATTATTCTATAACTTCTGATGGATTTTTCAGTCTTGAGACTAGTTATGATTCATATTTACCTCATATTATTGATTATGATGATCGTGTTGATGTGAAGAATGATGTTTTGGTTGAACAGGTTGGATTTGATGTTTCTGATGCACCATTTGTTTCTAATGATCTGGTTCCATGGGTTATTAATGAACCCACAGTTTTACTCTAGAGGTTATCTCAAAATCATACCATTTATACTTGGTATTCACCTGATGAGTATATCCTCCTTGTTGAAGGGGGAGAACCAAAATATTTTAATGAGGTGATGAAAAGTGAAAAAAGGACTGATGGGTTATGGAAATGGATGATGAGGTGAGATCATTGCATAGAAACTATACCTTTTAGCTGGTGAAATTACCCATAGGTGAGATAGATTTTCAAAATTTATGGATTTATTATATTAAAAATGAATAATCTAGTTCTGTTCAATGATAAAAGGTAAGGTTAGTTGTTAAAGGCTCCCATAAAAAAAGGTATTGATTTTTATGAGACTTTATCACATGCTGTAAAAATGTATTCCATTCGGTTTGTTATTAGTTTGGATGCTAGTTTAGATCTTCAAATTGAGAAGATGAATGTGAAGAAAAATTTCCTCCATGTATATTTAGAGGAGGATATTTATATAGAGCTATCAAAGGGTTCTATTGAAACAGGTAAAGAGAATTATGTCTGCAGGTTAAAGAACAGTTTGTATAGTTTGAATCAAGATCTAAGGGAGTTTTATAAGAAGTTTGAATCTTTCATTTTTCATCAGGGTTTCATGATGACATCTTATGATCATTGTTTTTTGTTTATATATTTTCTGATGATGATTTTATTATACTATTACTTTATATTGATGATATGCTCATTGTTAGCCATGATGATTCTAGAATTGATAGTTTGAAGAAAGATCTTTGTTAGTCTTTTTCAATGAAAGACTTGGGGACAAGAAAATAGATTCTTTACATGTCAATATCCCATGATAGAAATTTCAAGAAATTATGGTTATCATAGGAGAGATATATTGAGAAGGTTCTTCATAGATTTTCTATGGATAGAGAGAAAGTGGTTAGTACTCCTCTTACTATATAGTTTAAGTTCAGTACCAGAAAATCTCCTTCTACTGGTGAAGAGAGATAGAATATATAGTACATACCTTATTCATCTTCCATTGGTTGTAATATGTATGCGATGATATGTACTATACCTGATATAGATCAAGAATTTGGTGTGATTAGTCATTTTCTATCTAATCCATGTAGAGAGAATTGGAGAGTAGTAAAGTATATATTTCATTATATTTGCAGTACTTTTAATATGAGATTGTGTTTTGGAAATAGATAACCTATTCATTGAATATTTACAAATTCAGATATAATAGGAGATATGGATTCGAGGAAGTCTACTTTAGGATATTTGATCACTTTTGTAGGGGGAGCTATATCTTGGAATTCTAGATTTCAGAGATGTGTTGCTTTTTATATCATCAAGTTTAAGTTTATTGTAGCTATAGAGGAATTCAAAGAATTGTGTGGATATAAAATTTTATTCAAGAGCTCAATTTTTGTAACATCTTGTTACTGGTTTTAAATTAGTCCTCATCCTAAATTTTTTATCATGATTTGGTTGGGGTTTGTCTTAATATGGTTCAGCTGAAAAGTTGATTTTTTGGAAGTTTATATGTTGTACATGGTTGAAGCACAGTTTTCTCAAACTGTCCACCCATCTAGTGCAAATCGTGTAACCCTAGACGGTGGGAGTTTGCATGATTGGAACACAGTTTGAAAAAATATGCACCCACATAGTAGAAACCATCCACCCTAGTAGAGGGGTTCATAGTTAGGGTGCATAGTTTGTCTAACCATGCAGACCTACCTAGTTAACTGCGTGTACAAAACTTTTAAATCCCAAAACATATTTTAAAATTCCCCAAACCCCTATTTATATCCCTTATTGACCCTAACTTGACATATATTAAAATCCTAGGACTTGTAGGATCTCATGAACCCTTTTTGGACCCTTAAACCCCATATTTGACCAATCAAATCACCAGTGGAAGATATGATCCATCTATGGTAAATGGATATCCTCCTGTTCTTTTTCTCTCACTCTCTCATTATTTACTCCATGGATTTTTTATATCATTACATGTTTTATGGATCTAAACACTGTTGTTTTTTATCTTGAATCTAGGTTGGATTTCTTGATCTTTTTTTTCATCATCAGGGGTTGGAAAATCCCATTGCAGGAGTTGAGTTTTGATATTGTGAATAAAGATGGTGGTTCTATTTGAGTTTCACTATGTAATTAAAACTTGATTTTCATGATTTAATTTAAATTTATTTATGAAAATCCAATTCAATATGGATTGGAATTGTGCTTTGAATTGGAATGGAATTTTGGGAAACCCCCCAAATTCCAATGGAATTGGAATTTGGGGCATATTTTGGAAATTGATGGAATTTGTAAATCAATTTGAGAATTGATTTTAGAAAATGGATTAAACTGAATTACTAAAAACCTACAATTGGTTTTATATTGAAAAATGCATGAAATGATGAAAACTCATGTTTTGGTTTTGAAAGTGAATTAGAATTTTGAAAAGGAAAAGTGGGCAATTGAATTGTGAATTTAAAATGAAATGATTTCCCCTTTTTCAACTGATTGATTGAGCACATGCGAGCCTGGGTAGTTAGTGGGTTATTTGGTACAAACATTCTAGGATGGTAATTCCCTAGCAATGGATTGATGATGAAAACTCTACAAAAAATCTATTTAGGAAGATCTTATCCCCGATGAGATGTTGATTTTATTCTGAGCCTGAGAGACATGTATACTCATATTTCTATAATCACTGATATGAGAGTGTGAAAATCCTATAACTAGAAACTATTGCACCAGAGGGTAGGTGACCATAGTGATTGTTGTGATTATTTTTATTATAAATTCCATTGATATAGAACTATTTTATTCATGCCTAGTTATTTATTTAAACTATTTTATAAAAAGTGTTTATTTAAGACACGTTTGAAATGTTTTCCATCCTATGAAAATAAGAATGTTTTGTTTTAAATATGAAAATGATGTATTATTCCATGCCTTATTTTATATAAATTGAAATCCTGATTTGGTTTATTATTATGAAATCTATTTATGGATCACTTAGTGAGACCCTACTAGGATTTATAGATCACACCCTACCTTTTCCTTCGGGCGTTTTTAGATTTCCACCAGGTCTGAGCAAAGGGAAAGTGACTCTTGGAGGAGGTGGATGTTCTTAATTCTTTGGTCTTAGAGTGAATTTTCCCTTGGGATTTTGAGTATATCTTTTATTATTTTTATTACTTTAATTAAGTACTTTTTTGGGGGGTTTTACATACCTTTTTGGTTTATAGTTGTATCCCCCTTTGGAGTTTTGAGCATACTGATATGTATATCCATATTTTTCTATTTATGTGGAAAATTCATTCCCAATTTTATCTTATATGATTCCAGGTTCTGGTCACCAACCCATGGAGACTGGGAACACTCTTCAAGATAAGTCATTTTTGGCTCAGGTATCAAGGTACCAAGGTATTTAGAATAGTTCATAAAAAAGTGGTATTAAAGGTGCATGTTAAGCACCTTTCCTTGATGTCATTATGTAGTTTGAAGTATCTTTTCAGGACTTATGAGGTATTTGTGAGTGAGTGTCTAACCATATCTCATTATAATGATCCTTAAGTCACCATGGGTGGTTTGGGAAAGGCACATTGAGGAATAATTATAATATTTCCCCTACTTTTTATTTGGAGTGGTTGAAATCCAAATCTTGTTTTATTATATGATGGGATTAATTTCCCCATTTCTCTTGTTTGAGTTATTGATCTGAGTAATTTTCTAATGCCTTCAATATTTTTCTATGATGTTTTTAGCATCATAACTCAGAGAATACATTTTAATTGTATCTAATAGGAAGTTGTTGATGAACCACAATGAGAAAATCCTCCCATAGAACAGAATATCATTGAGATTATCGTGCATGTCATCCAAGCTCTAGGATAGGCACATGCAACTGTTCCCATTCATGCTCCAGCTATGGAAACTCAGTGGGATGTGTCTCAAAATCATGATCAAGAGTTCATTTTCTAGAAACCGCCTATTTTCTAAGGATCTGATAATCCTTAAGAAGATGAGGATTGGTAAAGGAAGATTGAGATTTTTTTTGAGTTCTTGGAAATACCTTATTTGATCAAGGTGAAATGTTCCACCTTCAATATATAAGGACCCAAAAGAATATTGTGGGATTATATGGTGATAGAAAAGAATAAAAAGGGTTTATAGGGAAATTACTTCAAGGTTCTCTTCATTGACTAGTTCTATCTAGATTTTATAGTTCTAGAAAAGGCTATGGAGTTTTTCAAGCTTGAGCTGGCTGACAGGACTATAATGGAGTATGCAGACCACTTTGATGATATTATGAAGTTTTCACCTGATATTATATTTAATGACAAGATAAAGATTCAATGGTTTGATATGGGACTTCAATATGATATTCTATATCAGGTTTTCTTTCTAAATATCAATTATTATGATGATATTCTGGATAGGGAATTGATTGTTGAGCTAGACCTGGATGGTAAGTCAGGGTAGACTGGAGTTCCTTTTTATCCCAGTGGTAGTTATTTGAGTTCATATAAAGAAAAGAGAAATCACGATGAGTCTTGTGGTGGATCTTAATAGTAGGGATCTTCTAGAACTCTTGCAACGACTAGAAGAGGCCCTTTGAATTGCTTCCAATGTGGCAAGCATGGGCATTCAAAACAGGTTTGCACTGAGGAACCCAAAATATGAAGTTCCTATGGCTTCTCATGACACTTTCATAAGTTTTGTTATATATTATTTACCCCACTTAGTGGAATAGGCTCATCAGTACCTAAAAGTACTGTGGTACAATCACATGCTTCAAGATATAAAGGGTTCCATCCACATGCATCTGGAACAAAGATTCGTCTTCCAGTGGAAGAGTCTCTAAAGGAAGCTGATACAGGTCCAGTGAATATAAGAGGTACCATCACTATAGATTCATATTTAGTGACTATTTTATTTGATACTATTGATTCTCATATATTCATTTCGACTCGTATTGTGAACATGCTAAACCTTCCTATGGAACTTTTATATTTTCTGACATATATTACCATACCAATCATAATGAATAGAGAACATGGTCTCTATTGTCCAACTTTTGTTTTCCCTTTATCATATATTGATCTTACTTGGGATTTTCTAGTTCTCGACATGAAACCTCTTGATATCATTCTCTGTATGGGTTGTCCTATTGCTAATAAGTCCCGAATTAATTTTTTTTGATGAGTCTTCTTTATTTTACCCAATGGGTTGTTCCATATCTTTCAGGGAGAATGAGACCCGAGGTTAAGTAGAGTCGAACCTTCTTATCTAGATTTAGGGAAAATAATATCAGTATAAGGCCCCAGCCTTAAACATTACTAAACAATGAGCTAAGTCAATAATTTGACTTTATTTCACATTGAGGATCTTTTCAAGTTTATAGATTTAGAGAATTAGGCCATAACTCATACATAAAAACTTAAATATTACAAAGTATACACTTCTACTCACTATCTAATTTTTTCATAAAATAAAAAAATTTAAAAAGAAACACGGTTTCATTTCATGTTTAAACTTCATAACTTTTACTTGAACCCATACTTGAATCTATTATTCTTTTAATACTATGAAAAAAATTTCAAAACTTGGGACGAGATTAAAAAGTTCAATGATGGATACATAAGAAAGGAAAACTATTAGTATTGGGAAAACATGTAAACCATTAATAATTTATTATAAAGTAATACTTTTCACCTTTAAGAAGTAGTAAATACAATTCAACAAATATAAGCTCATTTATTACCCTTTTTGTAATCAAAATATCACCTTAAAACCCATGTAAAGAAATATATAACATATAAAGGTAACTTAGGAGATAATCATACTTAAATGGAATAAGCATACAGTCAACTTCCACACATATCACTAAATGGAATAGCCATACAACCGACTTCCATACCCAATGCATTGGAGGTTATAACATAACCACCCATACTTGGTTTATCACATAACCACCCATATTTGTTTTATAACATAACCACCTATCTTTGTTTTATCATATAACCACCCTTAAAATTTCCAAGTACCATTATATAATCATAACACATAATAGATTTGAATTATCAACATTTCACTCATAAAATTTCATTTTAAATAACCAAAAATCATTTCAAGATATTGAAATAGTAAATAAACATTAAAAACCATTTTTAATCCCAAAATACCAAAAAATTTAATAAGGGATTTCTTTTCCTTAAAAAAATTAAGGCTTGTAAAAGAATCCAAATATCAAATAATGGTCACGGTGGCAGAGAAGAAGTTTTCTCCGAATATGTTAAAAACATTACTTTTGTAATTTTGTAAATAAATTAAAATGATTCATATAAAAATATTCATTTTAAAAACATTTGAATGAATTAAAATTCAAAGGGGTTGATTATAAACCTTATAAAATAAGGTGGTTTATATTATCAAAATATGCCTCAATGAATGGAGATTGAGACAAAGTCCCTTACCTTGAGTTCGATTCATCACGCATGTTACTTATTATTCCTGAATAATAAAATTAGGTTAATTTATATTTTATTTATAACCTTTTAATTCTTATTATTCCCTTTATTTCACTTATTTATAATTTTATAACAACTACTTAATTATTTATGTTCATGTCAGACGTTTGGTCGATATTCGGTACTTGAGTCAAAAATGAACTTGGTATGTTGTCAATAGTACATGTGGTCATAAGTACATAATATATAGAATAATATTCATGAAATTATTATCATTTTTATTCATAAATTATACTTTTAAATCAAACCATGAAATATGGTTATGAAAAATGAGCAACGTTATATTCATTGAGATGGTAAGTCGTACGTACGCATGAGTAACATTTTCTATTTTTCATTGATCATTATGGAAAAAGGTTAGTACTATTTTACCTTTAAATAATGATCATAACATAATTAATATCATAATAATCATTTAAATAAACTTATATATATCATAAAAGTTATTTAATGAGTAAAAACGAGTCACATTGCTTTGTGGAGGTGATAGTTCACACGTACGCATGAACGACATTACCATTTTTATGCGCATGAAAAGTAAAAACATAATTGATATATTAATATATTATAATGATTAATATTTCATTAATATCATATATTAACATTAATTCCATTATTATAACCAGTTATGAGATATGGTTATGGAAAACTAATTAGATCGGTTTGAGGAGGTGATAGTTCACACGTACACACAAACGATTAATTCCTTTCCCATTTAATGGAAGTGGAGATAGATTTAAGTGATGATATTAACATAATAACATATCAATATATTTAAGATACTAGATTTATTATTTCATCATGGATGAAGAATATTTGAAGGAAATGGAAGAATAAATAAAATAGAAATACTTAAATAAAAACATTTCCTTTCCTTTAGATGATCACCTTTCTTAACACCTTAACACCTCAAAGAAGGGTGTTATGCCTAAAATAAGGCCTCAATAAAGTGTTAAGGTATTATAGGAAGGGTTTTGGAAGATCTTGGTCGAACCAAAAGGTTTTTTAAGTGTGATTAATTGAGAGGAATGGGTGACTTTGAATAGGAAAGGCGAGGGGCACCCTTGGAATCGTTAAAAGTATTAAATTAGTATAAATTAAATTTCATTTCCAAATGGGTCCAAACTCATTAAGTTTGAATATAGTATTATTATGGGTAAAAATATAATTATCCAATTAAAATTATACAAGTTTTAGTATTTTAATCCTTATCTATTTTCTTTAACCCCTTTTAACTCTTACCATTTTATCAAGTAATTTACACTTTTAGAGTTAAAATAATTACCAAATCATGTAAAAAGACCAATTATTGAGTCATTAATGAAATTTTTGGACATATATAAATTTTTTGGTCAAATATTGTATTTTTATAAATTTTATATCATTTAATTAGATATTTTATATTTTAAGTTATGAATTATGTCAATTTTGACACTATTCATTACATGAATTTTTTAAAATATCATAACAACTTAATTACTTAAAAAAAACTACATCAACTCAATCATAACATGTCATAGTTATCCAAAAAATTCATACATGGAATTAAATATTTTAAATTATATTTATTTTAATATTATTAATATCATTTATTAGTTTCTTTCTTTAATAGATTTATTATTGCATCATCATTGTATCGTAATTAAATTTAATTATTTACTTCCTAAAAATTATAAATAAATTACCATTATAGAGGTAATATTTTCATATTTCTAATAAATATTAATATTCAAAGATATTAGTTTATATAACCCCATATTAAATTTTGTTAGTAATAAGAAGCATATTAGTGACATCTTTGCCCTTACTTTAAATTAAATGTTATAAATGTCATAATCACACCCAAGTGTCTTACAAAGGTAAAACTTTAAGACAAAGGACGGTCATAGTCGATAATAACTCATCCAATAATATTATTAAAAGTGTTAGGGTAATTTTATAATATTATAAGATTAATTTTACCTTTAATTACCCTATTTACCTTTAACCATGGTAAAGAAAATACTAAAGTTACTAATCACCAAAAATTATTTTGATCCTATTGGATCATATTTTTCATAATTATTACAACCATGTATATATTTTTTTTGAAAATTCAATTCACAAAATTGGTCAAATTAGGTTTAACACTAATCTTATTGAGAGATCGAGAAAATGAGTTTTTTTAAGTTAAACGTTCAAAAGTTCACATTGTTTTTATATTTAATTTTAATTTGAAAATTTATCCCATGAACTAAATTGGATTAAATGAAAAAAAATTCATCTAATTATACCATAAAACCATGTAAAATTATAATATAATAACATAAATAAATTAGACAAAAAGACAGTTTTGAATTAAAATGACATATTTTCACTATTCATTAAAAAAATGAATATTATCAGAAAAATACTAAAAATTAAACCAAAGTAAATTTGGATGTCCCTCTTTCAAATAAGAAGTTTATTTTGTTGAATTGAACATATAAAAGATAAATAACTAGATTTAAAAAGGTTTCTCCATCAAAAGGCAGTAAAACTACCTTTTAAAAAATTAGAGTATTTTATACTTAAAATTGGATTTATTCTCATTTTATGCTTCCAAAATTTATTGGAAGAAAGTAAAAATATTAAATAAACATGTGTAAACATAATATAGTTAGTTATTTTTATTCCCTATAATACAACAGGTAGACAATAACTATCATTTAAAATAATAATATTAATAATATATTATTTTTCCGTATAACTCAGTCTTGTGTGCAACATAGGATTTCAGAAAAACCCATTGTTGCGTGTCGATTATGCAATTGGACATAGAATACCCTTTAAAGTAAAATTAATATCTAATTCATAAATATTAATAAAATTGAAAAGGTCTTATTCTATAATTACTTGGGATGTTACATCCTTCCCCTCTTTTGGAAATTACATCCTCATAATTTTTATTCACTTATCAAATAAGTGGGTGTATTTATCCCTCATAGAATTTTCATATTCCCATATTGATTCTTCAACTATATGGTTTTTCCACAAAACCTTAACCTGATGAATCACCTTATTATTCAACACTTACTCTCTACGGTCAAGAATCCATATTGGTTGTTCCTCATAAAAAAGATTTTCTTCCAACTGAACTACTTATGGACTCAAAACATAAGATGGATCCAGCGTATACTTTCTTAACATTGAAACATGAAAAAAATTGTGTACCTAGGATAAAATCAGAAGTAAATCCACTCTATAGGAAACTGATCCAACTTTATTAAGGATTTAATAGGGTCAAATGAATTGTGGACTCAACTTCCCTTTCTTAACAAAACACATCACACTTTTTCATGGTGAAACTTTAAGAAAACATGATCTCCTTCCTTGAAAAAAATATCCTTCCTCTAGTTATCTACATAAATTTTATGCTTTCTCTATGCCATCCTCATATGTATCTAAATCAACTAAACTTTCTTTATCATTTCCTCTACTAATTCTAGTCCCATAAAAATCCTTTCACCCACTTCATCCCAAAAACCTAGAGTTTGACACCACTTTCCATATAATTCCTCAAATGATTCCATCTGTATACTATAATGAAAACATTTATTATAAGAAAACTCAACCAAAGAAAGATGTTGATCCCAAATTCCCTAGTAATCTATTTAACATGCACGTATCATATCCTCCAACATTAGAATCATTCATTCTTACTACCCATCTGATTGAGGATAAAAAGTTATAATGAAATTTAATTCAGTACCCAACGACTTCTGAAGGCCTTTACAAAAGTTAGAATTGAAACTAAGATCATTATAAAATAAAATGGATAGGGGAACTCTATATAACCTAACTATCTCTTTAATATACAACTGAGAAAGTTGATCCAGAGATATAGTATCTCTAATAGGAAGTAAATGAGAATATTTAGTCAATCGATCAAAAATAACCCAAATTGAATTGTTACCTCAAGAAGTCTTTGGTAACCCCATTATGAAATACATGGGTATATTTTCTCATTTCCACTCTGGAACTGGAACAGGACAAATCATCACTTTAAATAACTTCTGCTCTTATTTAACCTATTTACAAATAAAACATCTCAGGGTAAAGTCAGCAATATATCTTTTTATTCCATCCCACCAGTAATACTTCCAAAGGTATCTGTACATCTTAGTGCTACTCGAATGAACTGAAAATGGAGAACTATGAGTTTAAAATAACAAATATTTCTTTAACTATGAATCACAAGGTATATATAATCTCTTTACAACCCTCAAAACACAGTACTTATCAATGTTAATTCAAGTAACTTACCCTTATGAACCAATTATATCTTTTTCTGTAACTCACTATCTTCCTTTTGTGCTTGATTAATTCTTTTTGATATATATGATTTCACTGAAACCTAAAAAAACAGAGTAATTTCCTACACGAACAACTTCCAATCCAAAATTCATCAAATCATTAACCAAAGGATATCATTCCAAATGTAGCATGGTTAATGTAGCATTAATTTTTCAACTAAAATCATCAACCAGTTTATTTACTTTTCCTAGATGGTAATGAATTATGCAATCATAATCCTTGATTAAATACATACATCTCCTCTATCTCATGAACAATTCATTCTAAGTGAATATATAATTTAAACATTTTTGATCAGTATATATTTCACACTTTACGCTATACAAATGATGCCTCAAATTTTTTAAAGAAAAAACATCAAAAACTAATTCCAAATAATGTGTATGGTAATTTAACTCTTGAGGTTTAAAATGACACGAATCATAAAAAATAACTTGATCATTATGAATTAGGACACAACCAAGTCCTTTAAATGAAGCATCATTTTAGATAACAAATTCACCATTCTTGGAAGGTAAGGCCAAAACTGTAGCATTTACTAATCTTCTTTTCAGTTCCTGAAAACAATCATCACATTATTTTTTCTTGATGAACTCAACTCCATTACATGTTAAATTAGTTAGTGGGATAGATAAACAAGAAAAGTTTTTAACAAACCTTCAGTAATAATGTGCCAATCCAAGTAAACTATGAATCTATGTGATACTGGTAGGTCTTGGACACTCTTCAAAAAATTTTGTTTTAGAAGGGTCAATAGTTATTCCATCTTTAGAAACAATATAACCAAGGGCTGATTTTTTTGAAACCAAAATTTAGACTTACTAAAATTTTATTACAATTTCTTTTCTTTTAAGGTTTTGAAAACAATCATTAAGTGACTTTCATGTTCCTCCTGATTTTTAGAATATAACAAAATATCATATATAAACACAACCAAAAACAGATCCAAAAACTAATGAAAGACTCCATTCATGAGATTAATAAATATAGTAGGTGAATTAGACAAACCAAAGGGAATAACTACAAAATCACAACGCCCATATCACATTTGGAACGCTGTCTTTAGAATGTCATCATCTTTCACCTTCAACTAATGGTACCCATACCTCAAATCAATATTAAAAAAATACTGAGCTCCCTGGAGCTGATAAAAAATCATAGATATGAGGAAAATGATAATTTTTCTTAATAATGATCTTATTCAAGGCTCTTTAATCAATAAAATCTCATAGAACTGTCATTGTTTTCACAAATAAAACAGGAGTACCCCATGGTGAAGTGCTAGGTCAAATGAAACCTTTATCAAGAAATTTTTGAAACTATTTTTTCAATTACACCAATTCTACTTGATACATTCAATAAGGGGGTTTAGAAATAGGATTAGAATCATGCACTAAATCAATAGTAAATTCAACCTCCTGATCAGGAACAATACTGGGAAATTCATCTGAAAAAAATCTATAAATTTATTCACTATTGAAATGTCACTAATCAAAAATATTTCTTTATTTTCAACAACATGAGATATATAACTTTCACTACCATATTTAATCAATATATTAACTTCTTGGTATGTTATCAAAGGTATGAAATCATTGAATAAAACATTTTTGGTTTTTCAATATATTTTAGCATGATAAAATGAAAGCCAGTACATACCCAAAATGATATCAAATTCCACTATGGGAAGTTAAAAAATATTTGTAGGAAAAACCATCCCACTAATGATAATAGGAAGATTATCCTAAATCTTGGTTTCTTTTATACTTCCACTCATAGTTTTAACCAAAAGTTCTATATCACATTCATGAGGCAATGTTTCCAATTTTGTTGTAAAGCTCTTAGAAATGAATGAATGTGAAGATCTAGAGTCAAATAGAGTATTGGAATATTTTGGAAAAACCCATAACATACATTTCACCACTTCATTTTATGGTCCCACATCAACTGTAGTAGTAGAAAATGATTTTTCTATGCCATTATGCTTTAGATCTTGATGGTTTCCACCCGAGTAATCAACTTTGGGCACACATTGATGCAATGCCCTAACTCATTGCAACTAAAACATCTTACCGCTAACTTTTCATCTCTTGTCTGATCATCTCCCTTGTAGTCACGAGAAATATGACCAGTCTTACCACATCTAAAGAAATTCACAGACTTTGAGAGACATTCTACAAAATGTTTTTTAACATACTTCTCACAATATGGAAATTTATTTTTCTTACTTCCAAACTTCTATGATGAATGCTTTCCCATTGCCTGCTAATTGGATTGATTATTTTTCTTACTCTCATAAAATACATGATCATCAGAAAACTCCATTTATACATTCTAAACACATCGAAAAAGTTTCTCATAGCTTTTGAACTCACAATAAGCTAATACCCTTTTATATTTAGGCTTTAGTCCCGATTAAAATCGATTTATCTTACTATCAATATCCCAAATAAAATTTGGTACATACCTTGACAAACGAGTGAAATTTTATTCATATGAATCCACATAATATTACTCCTTTTATCTTAATTCCAAGAATTTTTTTCCATCCTAAGTCGAATAGCCTTAGGAAAATATTTCTCAAGTTAGATATTCTTAAATTCACCCCATTACATGGAATCAATCTCTTAACTTCCTCTGATATTTTTAATCATTGAACACCACTGATCGACTTCACCTTAAAAATGATAAATATCAAGAATAACCTTTTGATTATCTAAACACCCCATTACATCAAAAATATTTTCTAATGATTTAATATACCATTTAGTTAGCACAAGGTAAGATGATCCTCTGAATGATGGGGGGAATTTCCTTATGAAATTATCCACTACCGACATATTCCTCTACGGTTGATCTGGTTGATCTCGTTCATGGAAAAAACCACCATTTATCACCCGAGTCAACTAATCCATCATTGCAAAAAACTATTCAGTTCCGATTCCAACCATTTTAGGATGTTGATTTGGATGATTTTTTTCTTATGTATGCCTTCCCATCACAACTACCCTATTTTCTATATGGAAAACCATTCTGAATAGACATATCTTAGATGAAGCAACATGGTAATCTTCAAATTCTATATCATTTAAATTTTACCATAATGTAAAAAAAAATTATATATATTCTATTAACAATATTATAACTCCTAAAGTTATCCAAATAGACATTTGATACCAACTATAAGGTCCCAACCTTAAACATTACTTAATCTTGAGCTAAGTCAATAATTTGAATTTATTTCAAATTGAGGATATTTTCAAGTTTGAATCTTTATAGAATTAGGCCATAAATCATACATAACAACTAAAATATTAAAAAGTAGAAACTTCTACTCACTATCCAATTTTTTATAAAACAAAAAATGTTTAAAAAGAAACATGGTTTCGTTTCATGTTTAAAATTCATAAATTTTACTTGATCCCATCCTTGACTCTATTATTCTTTTAATCCTGTGAAAAAAATTTCAAAACTTGGGATGAACATAAAAATATCAGTAAGGGATACACAAGGAAGGAAAACTATTAGTCTTGAAAAAACATGAAAACCATGAATACTTTATCATAATGTAATACTTTTTACCATTAAGAAGTATTAAATAAACTTCACCGAATATAATCTCATTTCTTACCCTTTTTGTAATCAAAAGATTACTTTAAAACCCAAAAAAAGAAATATATAACATATAAAGGTAACTTGGGACATAATCATACTTACATTGAATAACTATACGACCGACTTCCACAAATATCACTAAATGGAATATTCATATGACTAACTTCCCTACTGAATGCATTGGAGGTTATAACGTAACCACCCATACTTGGTTTATCATGGAACCACACATATTTGGTTTATCATGTAACCACCCATGTTTGGTTTATCACGTAACCACCCATTAAATTTCCAAACACCATTATATGATCATAATACATAAAATATTGCAATTATCAACATTTCACTCATAAAATTTTATTTTCAATCACAAGAAATAATTTAAGATATTGAAATAGTCAATCCACATTCAAAAACATTTTTAATACCAAAATACCAAAAATATAAGGGATTTTTTACTTTTTAAAAAAAAATTAAGGCTTTTATAGGAATCCAAATATCAAATAATGGTCACAACGGTGGAGAAGTCATTGTCGCCACATATGTTAAAAAACATTCCTTTTGTCATTTTATAAAGAAAATAAAATGCTTAATATAAAAAGATTCCCTTTTAAAACCATTGAATGAATTAAAAGTCAAAGGTGTTGATTATACACCTTATAAAAGAAGGTGGTGTATATTATGAAAATTTTCCTCAATGAAAAGAGATTGATACGAAGTCCCTTACCTTGAGCTCGATTCATCAAGTTTGTTCCTCATTCTTATTGAATTATAAACTTAGGATAATTTATAATTTCTTGAGAAACTTTTTCGAGTTTATTATTCCCTTTATTTCAATTACTTATAATTTTTTAATAATTACTTAATTATTTATGTTCATGTCAGACATTTTGTCAATATTCGATACTTGAGTCGAAAATGAACTTGGTACAATGTCAATAGTCCATGTGGTCATAATTACATCATCTCTAGAATAATATTCATGAAATTATTATCATTTTTATACATAAATTATACTTTTAAATCAAACCATAAAGTATGGTTATGAAAAATGAACAACTTTATATTCATGATGACGGTAAGTCAGATGTACGCGGGGGTAACATTTTCCATTTTTCATTGATCATTATGGAAAGAAGTTAAGTATTATTTTATATTTCTAGAATGATAATAACATCATTAATATCATAATAATAATTTAAATATAATTTTTTATATCATACAAGTGATATAACAAGTAAAAATGAGTCACATCGCTTCGTAGATGTGATAGTTCACACATACACACAAATGACATTATCATTTTTATGTGCATGGAAAGTAAGAACATAATTGATATATTATTATATTATAATGATTAATATGTCTTGAATATCACATATTAACATAAATTCCATTATTATTACTATTCATGAGAGACAGTTACGAAAAACTAATTTGACCGGTTTGTGGAAGTAATAGTTCACACATACACAAAAACAATTAATGGAGGTGATAGTTCACACATACACAAAAACAATTAATTACTTTCCCATTTAATGAAATTGGAGATGGATTTATGTTATTATATTAACATAATTAAATATCATTATATTCAGGATATTGAAGTTATTATTTAATCATGGATGAATAATATTTTAAGGAAATGGAAGAAGAAATAAAATAGAAATACTTAAATAAAAACATTACCTTTCCTTTAGATTATTACCTTTGTTAACACATTAACAAATCTAATAAGGGTGTTATTCCTAAAATAAGGCCTCAATAAAGTGTATAAGGATTATAGGAAGGGTTTTGGAAAAATATCAGCCGAACCAAAAGGTTTTGGAAGCGTGATTAATTGTGAATAATGGGTGCCTTTTTATAGGAAAGGGGATGGGCATCCTTGGAATTATTAAAAGTATTAAATTAATATAAATTCAATTTAGATTCAAAATGGGTCCAAACTCATTTATTTATAATATTGGATGAGTATGAGTCTAAATAGAATTATAAAATAAAAATTATACAAGTTTTAGTATATTTTTAATCCTTATATTTTTTATTTAACCCCTTTGAACTCTTACCATTTTATTAATTAATTTACACTTTGAAAGTAAAAATAATTTCCAAATCATGCTAAACGAACAATGAACAAGTAATTAATAATAATTTTGGAAATTTATAAACTTTTTTGGTCAAATATTGTATTTTTATAAATTTTAAATCATTTAATTAGATATTTTATATTTTAAGTTATGAATTATGTCTATTTTGACAATATTCATTACATGACTTTTTTAAAATATCATAACAAATCGAGTCCTTCAAAAAAACTATATTAACTCAATACTGACATGTCATAGTTATCCAAATAATTTTTGTATGGAATAAAATATTTCAAATTATATTTATTTTAATATTATTAATATAATTTATTTGATTCTTTTTTAATAGATCTATTACTGTATCATCATTGTGTCATAATTAAATTTAATTATTTAGTTATTAAAAATTATAAATAAATTAATATGATGTAGGTAATATTTTTATATTTATAATTAATATTCATAGTCAAATATATTACTTTATATAACCCATATTAAAATTGTTTTAGTAATAAGAAACATATTTATGACATCTTTTCCCTTACTTTAAATTAAATGTTATAAATGTCATAATCGCACCCAAGTGGATTAAAAAGGTCAAAATTTTGGAAAAAGAGTGGTAATGGTCGATAATAACTCATACACTAAGATTTAGACAAGTGTTAGGGTAATTTTATAATATTATAATATTAATTTTACCTTTAATTACCATATTTACCTTTAACTATTGTAAATAAAATACTAAAGTTATTATTCAAAAAAAATATTTTATTTCTATTGGACAATTTTTTTCATAATTAGTATCACCGTGTATGTCTATTTTTGAAAATACAATTCATAGAAGTGTTAAAATTAGATTTAATACTAATCCTGTTGACGGATCGAGAAAAATTGTTTTTTAAGTAAAACATTCAAAAATTCACATTGTTTTTATTTTTAATTTTATTTTAAAATTGCATCCCATGAAATAAATTGGATTAAATGATAAAAAATTCATCTAATTATACCTTAAAACCATGTAAAATTATAATCTAAAAATATAAATAAATTAGAAAAAAACACAGTTTTGAATTAAAATGCAGTATTTTTCACTATTTATTAAAAAATAAATATTATTAGAAAAATACTAAAAATTCAACCAAAGTAAATTTTTATGTATTTCTTCTAAATAAGAAGTTTATTTTTTCAATTAGAACATATAAAATTGAGAAAAAACTATATTTAAAAAGGGTTCTCCATCAAAATGTAGTAAAACTATCTTTGAAAAATATTAAAGTTTTTTTTGCTTAAAATTGGATTTGTTCTCATTTTAATCCACTAAAATTTATTGAAAGAAATTAAAAAATATTAAATAAACATGTGTAAACATAATATAGTTAGTTATGTTCATTCCCACCAATACAACAACTAGGAGATAACTACCAATTAAAATAATAATATTAATAATATATTATTTTTCAGTATAACTCAGTCTTGTGTGCAATATAGGATTTCGAATAAACCCATTGTTGCATGTCGAGTACGCTATTGGACATAACATCCCATTTAAAGTAAAATTAATATTTAATTAATCAATATTAATAAAATTGAAAAATTATTGTTATATAATTACTTAGTATGTTACAATTAGTGTTTTATTTTGATCTAGAGTTGGAATATTCAAGTGATGTTCTCCCTCCAGTTGTCGTCAAGTTTCCCAAAATTTTCCCTCACAACTTCTCTGGTTTTCCACTAGTAATAGAGGTAGAGTTTTCTATTTATTTAGTGATTGATACTCAACCAATATCTATTCCTTCTTACCACATGGAACTATCTGAAATAAAATATTTTAACACTTAGTTGGATGATCTTTTATAGGAAGGATTTATACGATCGAGTGTGTCACCTTGGGCAGTTCCTATTCTCTTTGCTAAGAAAGCTGATGGAATAATTCACCTATGTGTTGATTACCAGAAACTCAACTGAGTTACAATAAAGAAAAATCATCTTTTTCCATATATTGATGATATGTTTGACTAGATTAAAGGGGTGAAGTGGTTTTTGAAGATTGATATTATATCTCATTACCACCAGTTGAGAATAAAAGAATCCAAAATTAAGAAAACCACCTTTTGTAGGAGGTATGGACATTATGAGTATATTGTTATGCTATATGGTCTGAATAATGCTTCTGCAGTCTTTATAAATTTAATGAACATGATTTTCCACAAGTATCTTGATATGTTCATGGTGTTCTTTGTAGACAACATCTTGGTTTACTCTAAGTTTGAGGAGGATCATGTGCATCATTTGAGAGCAGTTCTGGGATTTTTGAGAAATCATTGATTTTATGACAAACTATTGAAATGAGATTTATGTATTCGGGAAGTGATGTTCTTAGGACACGTGGTCTTAGTTTATGGTATCCCATTTTATCTTGAAAAGGTGAAAGCTGTTATGTGATGATAGAAACCATGTAATATTTTCGAGATTCATAGATTCTTGGGTTTTTATGGGTATTATCTTAGGTTTGTAAAGGATTTATCGAAGTTGGATTCTTTGATGACCACTCTCACTTAGAAGGGTGTAAAGTTTTCTTCAGATGAGAAATGTCAGAGTTCTTTGGTTGAGTTGAAACATCTTTTGACTTCTGCGTTGGTGTTGACTCTTCCATAGGCCGAGCAGGGCTATGTGGTTTTCTGTTATACATCAGGTTGGGGTTTGTGTTGTGTTCTTATATATGGAAATAACTTGGTACCCTATGGATCTCAGCAGTTTAGGCCACACGAGACAAATTATCCAACCCATCATCTTGAACTTGCTGCCATGATGCATGCGCTTAATAGTTGGCAACATTACATTTTCAGAAAAGGTTTACTGTGTATTTCAACCACAAGAGATTGAGTTATATATTAAAAAGATTTGAATCTACACTAGAGGTTTTGGGTGGATTACCTATAGCCCTTTGATTTTAACATCACTTATACCTTGGGGAATGGGAATATCGCCGCTAATTATTTGAGTAGGAAACTTTCAACTCAGCCCGTGAAGGAATCATTGAAATAGTGGAACTTGATGAATAAATTTTCATAGTTTCATATAGGAGTTCAGGAAACATAGTTCGAGGTTATCTTGGCTAGTTTTCAGTTGACCTCCACTCTTTTTGAGATGATTATTCAGGAATGAGTTCTGTAGAATTGGGACATATCTTTATAGTGGAGAGACCATTACTGAGTGGTTGTTCTCCATGGAGGGTATTCGATGTTTTCAGAATTAGTTCTTTTTTCTTTTACCTATGAGTAAATATTTGATGGGGGATTTCCATAATTACTAATGGTTTGTGCACCCAGGAATGACAAAGATGTTCTATGATATGCGATGATGATTCTGATGTCTAGGTATGAGATGGGGAATTTCTGATTTTGTCACTCATCTATATATATACTAATCTTAGGTTTTTCCGCTGCCACGTGTCCATCTACTGTTCATCCACGTCAATTTATCCTAACGTGTCAAGCCTCTGAAGCTCCACGATTCTCATATGCTCCCAATATCTTCCATATTCTCCACCCTGTTTCTGCTCCCGCTCCTGCTCCCGTTCAGGTATCATCTCATCAAGACCTACGATCCCTGTAAACCGCTCTTCCGTTGACCTCCATCCTCCTCCTTCTTCTACGTGCTTCTTATCCTGGTTTCACCACACCTCTCTTCCATCTTCCATCTCCTGCATGGGCTCGGGTTTCACCTCTTCGCGACCTAGGTTTCCACAGATCCCCGATTCCAGTGTGGTCCTCCTTCGAACTCTGTCTTCTGCTTACACTACACTCCATCCTCCTCCTTCTCCGACAGAGAAAATGGACTGGTTTCACCTTACCTCTCCACCGTCTTTATTCTCCAACGTGGGCTCACATTTCACCTCTTCGAGACTTAGGGTTTATGCAAATCCCCAATTTCAGCATCCTCCTCCTTTGGCCTCCCCAATCAAGGGTTTCCTCAGCATCTCAATTTTCTCTCCCCTGTGAAGGTTCTGCATTCAGTTTCCACAGCCTACAGTTTTTAGCGATTCCATCTGCCATCTACGACTCTCCCCACAACATCCTTCGTCAACGAAAAAAGTCGCTACCTAACCTCTCTCACTGTCGACGTTCCTTCACAATCAGTGATCCCCCTCTGAGACCAAGCTTCCTGGACTCACTGTCATTGGATTAAATCCCTCCCAAAACAATTCACCAGAAGCCAGAGCCTCTTTGGAGGGGCAGGTTCAGTCTGGGAGTTGATCTTGGCCTCTCTTGTGTTGGTGTTGCCCTTAGCAAGGGCTTTTCCTTCCACCCACTTATGGAAAACTTATCTCCACAGAACTACTTTATCTCATCCCCATTTCTTCTGATTCTGTTACCTTCACATCGTCGACATAGGTGCTGGAATTGCAAGGGCAGAAGCTGGGGCGTTTATTAATTGAGATCGCTGAACAAGAGGTAAATTTATCTGGCTCTCTCAGAAAATGCTTATGCTATGGAAAACTTAGTTTAATACTACCATCAGCAACACACACTATTTATGAAATTCGTTTCTGTAAACCTAGTTGTTTCAATTTTTTGTGTATGATAGTTTTTTATTCCTAATAGATGACAAAATAAATGAGGCTTATGAGTTTATTATCGGTCTACCGAAATCTTCTGAATGAAAGGAGATGACTCAATCAAAAAAAGTTCATAGCGTGGCAGGTAGATTGGTAGTTGATGCTGCTGAGAGGTGAAAATCATAATCTTTTTTGTGTTCCTATTTGAATCTCTCAATCTGTATATGGGTCTTCAAAATTCTTATCACCTGTTTTCCATGGAATTGATTAACTTACTTTCCCAACAAATTACAAAGGATGGAGAATATACATGCAGGATGAACATGAGACATCGACAGATACCATGGAATATATGATTGATGTGTAATTATCTTCTCAAATTCATTTAATTATAGTGAATACTGCATTGCATTGCTTAGATCATGGGTTTTATTGCTGTATTGGTTTATTAACTTCTTGGCTTTCCCTTTTCATTTTTTCTTTGTGGGCACCTGAGAAATTTGTCTTAAAGAGGGAAGGGTGGACCAAAGCCTGAGTTTTCATATTGACATGTTTTGTTATTTTATTTATGGGTAGCTGATTTAACTTTTTTAAATTCTGCTAGAGGCCTTAAGAAGTCTACACATTGAGGAAAATCAAATGCCTATGTTGCCATGGTATGTTGCTAGCCATTAATGTTTCTTCTATGATGTTTATAGGCGACCTGAATCTTTTTGTTCCTCGTTTATTGAACTAATTCCTCACCATTTCTTCCTGTTATATATTCTCATGGAAGAGATGGTACTACAAATATATTTCTCAACATGGGGCCAGGAAGCTGAACTAGTGGTGCAAAAGAAGTTGGAACTCCAACAGAAAATTTTAATTGGTCCACCCCAGGATTTGGATTTGTTCCCTGGATAATTTGATGGTACGCACTTTTTAAGGCACCTCATTGCTTGAAATAAAATTGCAAGTGAACAAGTTATAATTGTATAATATGAATAAAGAAGTCTCTATATGTCATATTGATTTTGGTATCAGTAACAATCACATTTTAAAACAATAAAGGTTTAGAAAGATCATGAAAAGGATAACATCTATTCAGAATGATCCTTGAGGAGTCATTCCTATGAGATCCTAGGAAGGGACATACGTTCTTGATTCTAGGTAGGTAAATATCAGTATAATATGCACCTTAAATACAACCTTCTGTTATGAATTTTGTTTGACTACAATCATTAGGTTCCTAGAAGCTAATTTAATGCTCAAGGATGCAACTAATGTGTTTTTTCAGTTTTTGAAAGATTTTTTTTACTCAAGTAGCATGTACTGTAAGTATTTACTGAAGTGTTTGGATACCAAAAATGAAATATAATTCACCAAATATGTTTTCATGGAATTAAAGATGTCTGAAACATACTTGAATGTTTACACCTACAGTAGTATGATGAAATTTTATTGTAAGTGGCAATTAGGGCAGTGTGAAATTGTTCATGCACTAGCTTCTGAGATTTCAAAATAATTGGAATGAAATGTAATGAAACCTACTACAGCGACATAGGATTTATATATATCTATGTGATTTACAATATTGGACATACTGAGATTACTTTGGGTCTTATTAGGTATATGAGGTCTAGAGGCCTTCCTGTCAACTATTAATATTATAATTCTGTTATTTATGGTCTGTGTAGTGGTGAAATATCCCGTGATTTTATTGTTTTTGAGGAAATTAAAAGTTGGGGAATTAGACATCAGGTCCTGTAACATTTTATTATAGTGTTTGGATACCAAAAATTAAATAGAATTCATCAAATGTATTTTTTAGGAATTAGAAATTTCTGGACCATCACTTAATGTTCACACCTACAACAGTACGATGAACATTTATTATAAGTGGCATCCAAGGTAGTGTGAAATTGATCATGGATAGGGTTTTTCTTACAGAACATTGTTTTCATTTTTATTTCATGAAAATATCTTATAAAGGGTTTTAAAATTTAGTAATTTATATGGTATGGTTGTATAATTTATCAAAAGTTCATATATCCATTGCCAAATTCTAACCATCAGAAGCACCAAGATATGTGTCAGTCATCAACTTGTACTTGGGAAATAATTGTTGTTGAGATATTCTTCTATTCACCATAACAAAATAGTGACTCCATTTGAGCATATGTGTCAAATAATCGTAGGGCATGGAAATGCTTGTAATTGATGAAAATGCTACCATTTTCATCCCTAATTATGTTAGGACTCTTTAAACATAGTAAAAGGGGATTATGCTCAATTTTTCCAGTTCAAATGATACTTAAGGGATGCGTTTATCATTTTGTTCAATTTGTTAGATTAACATAATGTTATATATTCTCTGGTTCTGAATTATTTTCCCAGAACTCCTCAGTAACATATTCATTGAATCACAATAACCACAAGCATGTGTTACTGTAACAGATCATTAGAGATGAAAAATAATCACTCCCCTACATTTATGTTCCAGAATCAATTATGTTTTGAAAAAAATACATTATGACAACACCCAGAATCGGGTCAAAAAAATTACTTCAGGACATGAAACTGGTATGTCTTCTGAATTTTTTGACTATTTTTTTGGGTATCCAAATTACTGTAATGGACTTTTCTAACAGGTTGCATTACCTTGCCAGGATTGGGTCTGCAACCGAATTAGTAAATGGCACGATACAAAAAACTCATTTCTGTTTAGACTGATTGAAAACTAACTTTAAGAGGTTATGGATGACTGAAAAATTATGTTCAGAATGATTGACATTTTATGTTCAGACTGATAGAAAATTTCTGTTATTTGTGATGTCTGAACAGAACTGAGACATGTATGTTTCTATATGGTTGTTACAAGGGTTCCATATTTGATAGTTAAGGTAATGTTTAAACATGTATGTTTCCCTTTGGTGACTGACATGGGTTCCAAATCTATTTCAAGATGTTCCCCTTGGTGGTTACAAAGGTTCCGGATTTGACAGATAAGTTTCAAAAACATGTCTGTTTTTGGTTATATTCTGTGTTGTATTATAGTTTTTTATCAATAATATTTTTTAATGCTATTTGGGTATCTAGTTTACTGTAATGAACTATAATTTTACCTCCTGTCAAACTTCTCCTTTCCATTTTCCTCCCTCCCTTCTGATTCATCTCTTTTGTATTATAATTTTGATGTTCTCTCTATATGAAGTTATATTTTTGTCTAATTTTTCTAGCCTGCATCAAATTCCAGTTAATCCCATGCCAATTTGGCATCATTTACTATTGTAAATAATTATGTTATTTTTATTTTATAAAATTAAAATAATTGGAAGCTATTGTAGATATTCCATGTTTTCCTTGAACAAAAATACATTTTCAGTTTTCCAGTTCATTATAGGTTGTTCCAGGTCTTTATGTACTTTCCCATTTTTTAATTTCCTCTTTTCTATCCTGGTTGTCCAAAAACATTAATCGCCGCAACAGACCTACTACTAATCCACCGCCAGGTTACCTCCATCACTCATTGGTCCTCTGTTTTGGCAATCCGTGCTTGACCCAGCATCAAGCTCATCAAGTGGTGTTCTGGAACTCACCTATAAACATGTGTGATTCCTAGGCCCTACTGCTCACCCAGGACATGCATCATTTCCCAGGAAGAAACCAACATCCATCCACACATTCATCATCAGGCATATAAGTGTCATGGTTATCTCTCAGTGCTTTCGGCCACACATGTTATCTTTGTGACTCCTACAGCTTCTTTAATCACTTCAACATGCATATCTGACCTCTTGCATATCTGACCTCCTGCCCCGCTGTCCATTGGCCTCAATCATTTTTAGTACCATGTGATCTATGTCATTCAAGTTTTCCAGACGCACCATACAACACATATGGTGATGAAACATGTGATGAAATTATCAATACTCAGATTGCTAATAGTTCAGCTATTGAAAACAAAACATTACTGTCCTAAGAAAGCGTTGATTTTTTGTTCTTGCATGATGTATTATTTCTTAATACATGTGTGTTTTCATGAACATAAAAACATAAATATTTATTATCAATTGTTTATTCTATACCATATTACTTCTGATTTCTTTTGAACTTTTTTTCTTTACTGCTTGTAGGAAAAATATAGGCTTAAGAAGAAGAAGAAATATGCAGCCAATGTACTCTTAAGGAACCCTTCTGTTCGAAGGAAACATTTCGGCGTGTTCATTTGTTTCGAATGATAGTAACATTAAATTTTGAAATGGTGAATGCTTATCCGTAGGTTTCGTCGTCTCTGGAGTATATGGAGAAGACCAACCAGCTTAAACATGAATTTATTATTGCGACGTCAGCGGCCATTTCTGAGGGTGTTTCTCAAACTATAACTTCACCCCTTGATGTTTTCAAGATAAGATTCTATATCTAATTATAATTAAATGATTTTCATTTTCTGTAAAATTGAATTCTTAATAAAAGAATATTCTATGAAAATAGTACTCGATGAAAAGGATTCTGTCAATGTATTTGTATTATTTCATTTAGTTATTTTACTATTTTATAACATTTTTTGTGTGTTTTCTAGGTAGGAAAAAAGCTGGACAACACCTTACGTAGCTGTTGAAGATTGAATCATACTATTGTTGGAAGCATAAAACAACATTCAGGTTCATGTTTCTACTTTGTTTTCAATGTTTATGATGATTTCCACCTTCCTCTTTAAACTAAATGCGATACATTGTCCATTTAATGTAAAGGTTTATCTAAAATAAATTTTATGTACAAGCTTCAAGCTTGAGAAGAAATACAAACATGTATTGATCTTATCATGTATTATTTTCACTCATTTACCTTTTCATTAGTCTTACCCCCTGGGAACTGGCAGAATATGTACAATCAGGTATGGATCTTAACATATTTTACTCTGGAAATCTTAATTAATGTTCTTTTATTTTATGAATCCCTTCAAGTTTCTACCTTTATTCCTTTTAGTTCTTGGTGACTTGAATTACATGTCGTGTGTTGCGTAGGAAAAATCAGTTGAGGTTGTTCAGATGAATATAGTGTGGAAGAGAATGGTGTTGTGATAGATAAGTTCATTTCCTCCTAATCTATTTGTGATACTGTACTTGACGCTTCTTTGTGTTTGTTGATGATGTCAATAAATATAGCAGAATATGGAACTTCTAAATATTCTTGAATGTCTTGGGGAATTAATTACATGGATTCCACGGAGAGAGAATTGTTTATTCCTCAAATTCTCTAAAATCTGTTCCCAAACATTAAGTATTTTTGCAACTATTTTTCCTTCAATATATATTTGAAAGAAATAACTGCTCATTATGTAACTTTTGTTCTCTAATTGATGTAACTTTATTTCATTCATTATGTATGTAATTTTTTAAAAAAAATCAATAATAATATAAAGTATTACTGCTCATTATGTAACTTTTGGTTATGCATAAGGCTTCACTTATAGTATGAAATCTGCATGTGTGTAAGGGAGGGTTTGTTTTTTTTAAGAAATTATGGGGTTTTTGGATGTTTTGTTTAGGAGATCAGTTGTAGAATTAATTATAATCTATCTGGGCTTCAAAACAAATGTGGAGTATACCATGAGTGAGGTGTTTTAGTACTGTTGGAATGGTGAGTTGGTTTTTTTAGAGATTCATATTTTTTCGACAGGTTCATATTCTGTTCTAATTTATTCATATTTTTTTTCAAAAAGGTAAATATTTTATTCTATATAGGTATACTAATTCTATTCATGAATACTGTTCTATTTACGTCTTTGAGTATGTACTATGTTATTGTTTTTAATGTAGATATATTCTTTTCAGTACATATGTATTTCATGTTCACGCCATTGGAACTCATTGAAACTTCCATTCCAGGCCCTAAATGTAGAACATTAATGTGGCAGGCCGGAAATGGAATCGATGACAGGCCCCATGTACGTCTAAGATTTTCAACACATATTCAATAATTATGTTTCACTTATTTGTAGAGTGCTGCTGGTTTTCTTTTATCATATCACCTGTTATGAAATTATCCTAGAGAGTGCTGCTGGTTTTCCTTTCATGTAATCTAAATTGTTGCCTTTCATGTAATCTATTGTGAAATTATCTGTTACAGAATATCTTACAGTTTGTTGAATCTTAACATATTCCAGATTAGTTATATGTAATTTCTTCCCTATTAGTTAAACATATACATTTATGTATTCCTTATTTAAGTGTATCCAAATTGTGAAAACATGGTGTTTCTATATATATCTTCTATATATCTATGGATTTATTATTTCAGTGTTTCCATTTTGGTCATACATATAATATTCTATTCTGAAACATTAATGTATGTGCAGGTAAGAAAACCATTTAGGTGGGGCATTTGCAATGTCTCAAGATGATGAATCATTAACAAACCATGAAATGTAATGACATCCCCATTTAGGTGGGGCATTTTCAAGGTACTGAAACATCCAAATTGAACCTGATTTTTTGAAATTATCTTATACATTTATACTTAAAATTTTAATATTACTTTTATTACAGAATGTAGGTTTTTTGTACTAACACATATAATGCACACACTGATCTGATCTGATTATTATAGGTTGTACTATTCTTGACTTATTTTCACCTAGGAGGGATATTCCCAATTCATGAATCTATTTTAGATAGTTGTTACTCATTCCATGAGAAGGATGGTTCTCCCAATGTGCAAGACTGAAGTGGGGGTGGGCAGGGGGCGGGGCTGGGCAGGGGGCGGGGCTGGGCAGGGGGCTGGTGGGGGAGGGGTCTGGTGGGGGTGGGGGAGGGGGAGGGGGGATGGGTAGGGGTAGGGAGAGGGGGGAGCTGGACAGGTGGAGGGGGGAGCTGGGCAGGGGCTGGGGTAGCAGGGGGAGCTGGGGAGGGGGAGGGGGGGAGCTGGGCAGGGGCAGGGGGAGGGGGAGGGGGGGAGCTGGGCAGGGGCTGGGGGAGGTGGGGGAGCTGGGGAGAGGGAGGGGGAAAGCTTGGCAGGGCCAGAGGGAGGGGGGAAGCTGGGTGGGGGGAGGGGGGGTAGCTGGACAGAGGAAGGGGGAGGGGGAGCTGGGTAGGGGGAGGGGGCTGGGCAGGGGCAAGGGGAGGGAGGGAGCTGGGCAGAGGGGGCTGGGCAGGGGGACGGGGAGGGGGCTGGGCATGGGAAGGGGGGCTGGGCAGGGGGAGGGGGCTGGGAAGAGGGGAGGGGTTATATTTTATTCCTTTTCATTTAGTCATATATGTTTCCTACTATTATTATGATTTCTTAGAAGTTTCTCTTTCTGTTTAAATATTACCTACCACTATCTTGTCTTTCTAACGTATCTTTCTATTTGGCCTGAGTTGGTAGCTCGGTTGTGGAGGTGCTTCTCAGTTTTGGCCCTGGCTGATTATTGAGGTATACAAAATATTTACTCCTGCTCTTGCATCTGTCTTCACTATTTAAATATTCATCAATAACCATCCTAGGAATTCATTGTAACTGATTTGGATATCTCTTCCTATGGTTCATTTTTTTAAATTTAAACAGCTTTCCACTGCTTTTCTAAGGGTACGTTTTAGTGGGGGTGGGCAGGGGGAGGGGCTGGGCAGGGGCAAGGGGGAGGGATGGAGCTGGGCAGGGGGAGGGGGTGGAGGGCTGGGCAGGGGGAGGGGGCTGGGCAGGGGGAGGTGGCTGGGCAGGGGGAAGGGGAGGGGCAGGGCTATGAGAGGTTGTCATATTTATAGTAAGTATTAATTTTTTAGTTTAATTTATTCCAACATATTAGTAAATTTCACACCTTCTGAACTTCGCCTCCCCCATTCCAGCATATTCTATTTTCGTTATCTTTAGTCTTAACTCCATTTTCTTCCGTCATGAGTAACCCACTCACATCATTATTGGTATTAAAGTTTTTAATACATTTCATAATTTTATTTCCATTTTCAGGTGGCTATCTTAAAATCATGCTTTGGGAAAAATCCATGTTTTCCAAACAGGATGACAACACCTCTACAGTTGAACTGCTCTTCAAAATTCTGGCTGGGAAATCTATGTTTTCATTCTGCTCATTTTTTATTATTTTCATTTTGCTGGACTGATTTTCACTAGTTTATGTTATGTATTTTTTCTCATCTTACCATATTTATTTCAATCATTTTCACATTTGTCGGTTTTATTTTTAGAATCAATGTCTTATGTTGGATTTGACTTCCACTCTTTAGTCAATATTTTTGTTTCTTCTCAACTTTTATAAATACAAATTCTTTTTGAAAGTAAAACCATTAATGAAGCCCTTCACTTTTTAGTCTACATTATTGTTTCTTCTCAACAATTATAAATATTAATTCTTATTAAAAGAACAACCATTAATCGAAAAAGTCGTGCTATTGCACAAGCGAGGACTAGTTATTATAATTTTCAACAGGTCAAGGCTGAGCACCGGAGACCTTTGGGTTTGCTTCAAACACTACCAATACTAAATTAGAAGTGGGATAAGATTTCTATGGACTTTATGGTTGGTTTTCCACATAACCAGATAAATAAGAATGCAATATGGGTTGTGATTGATAGGCTAACAAATTGGATCACTTTATACCCATTCATGATATAACCAAATTTAAGGAGTTGGGAAATGTAAAAATGATAGAGATTATTAATTTTAATTTAGTTTAATATATTATAATCCCTGATAGAGATCCCTATTTTACTTCTCTCTTTTGGAGAGACATTTAAGTGGCACTGGGATCTCAGGTTCATTTGAGTACAACATACCATCTGTAAATGAATGGCCAGACAGAGAGAGCTATACAAATTCTTGAGGATATACTTTGTGCCTATATCCTGATTTTTTAGAGTTTTGTATGACCATTTGGGTTTGGTTGAGTTTTTATATAACAATAGTTACTAGTCTGTGACCATAATGGATCCTTTTGAGGCCTTGTATAAATGGATTTGTAAATCTTCATTATATTGGTCGAAGATCAGTAAAAGTTACTTAGTTGGACCAAGCTTGGTCCAAGATATTAAAAAAATATTCAATTGATTTGTTAGATCATGTTGATAGAATAGAACTGGTATAAATATTACGTTTATCATTATTATAGACTATTGTAGTTTTTAGTTTGTGACTAGGTTTTTTTGAAAGTTTCAATCTGTTTGGGTCATCGATGACTTGGGAGACAAGGGAAGCTTGCTCCTCATTTTATAGAACCTTTTGATGTTGTTGAGTAGGTAGGGAAAGTGGATTACCATTTATAACTTCCACCATAGTTGAAATATATTCACAATGTGTTACATGTATCTCATCTACAAAAGTATCTTTATGATCTATCCCATGTTTTTGAGATGGAGTGATTTTGAGGTTGGCCCTGATTTATCCGTGAATGAGCATCTGGTCAGGATAGTCGATTATGAAACCAAGGTACTTAATGGGAATATGATACCTTTGGTATTAATTCTATGGAAGTATGGTTCTGATTCACATGATACTTGAGAGAGGGAAGCGCTGATGAGAGAGTAGTGATTCATCTTTTTCGATATGTAAACTTCTTGATAGTATTTCTGGGGACATAAAGTTTCTATGGTGGGGAGGTTATAACATTATGTTACTTGTTTTTTGGTACTCCTCAAACCTCCTTTTTAACCATCTTTGGTTGGGGTTTGTCTCGAGATGTTTTGGGTGGAAAGTTGATAATTTTGGAAGTTTTTGGGTTGTGCACAATTGGTGCACGATTTTCCCAAACCGTGTGTCCACCTAGTGAAAATAGTGCAACCCTAGATAGTGGGGGTTTTCATGGTAAGTGCATGGTTTAAAAAAATGTGCTCCTAATTAATAGAAACCATGAACCCTAGTAAAGGGGTGAATGTTTAGGGAACATGGTTTGTCTAACCATTTGGCCCTACCTAACTAACTGCGCGTGTGAGAATTTTTAATTATAAAAATTATTTTAAAATTACCTGAACCCCTGTTTAAGTCCCTGCTAGACCCTAACTCAAAATTTCTCAAATTATTAGCTCTTGGAGGCTCTCAAAAACCATTTCCCCCCATAAAACCCCATATTTTACCAATTGAATCATTGGTGGAAGATCCAATACATCTCCGGTAAGTGGGTATATTCCTGTTCTTTCTCCCCCTCTCTCTTTCTTTCCTCCATGGAGTTTGTTAGATCATCACATGTTAAATGGATCTAAACTTCATTTTTTTGGATATTGATCCTATTTTTTATTTCTTTATCTCTATTTTCATTATTCTTCATTGGAAAATCCCATTGTGGGTGTTGAGTTTTGATATCATGAATAAAGGTATGTGGTTCTATTTGAGCTTCCTCATGCAATTAAACCTTGATTTTCTTGATTTGATTTAAATTTATTTCAATTGATTTATGAAAACCCAATTTGATATTGATTGGAATTGTGGTTTGAATCGACATGGAATTTGTAACTAGATTTGAGAATTTATTTTAGAAAATGGATTATACTAAATTGAAAAAAACCTATGATTGGTTTTGTGTTGAAAAAGTCATGAAATGATGAGAACCTGTGTTTTGGTTTTGAAAGTGAATTGAAATTTTGAAAAGGAAAATTAGTCTATTTAATTGTGAATGATGATTGTGAATTTGAAATGAAATGATTTCCCCTTTTTCAACTGATTGATTGACCACATGAGAGTCTAGATAGTTAGTGGGTTATTTGGGACAAGAACGTTAGGATGGTAATTCCCTAGCAATGGATTTATGATGAAAACTTTTAAAAAAATATGGTAGGTAGATCTTATCCCTAATGGGATGTTGATGAGTCTTATTCATCCTGAGCTTGAGGGATGTGTATACACATATGTTCATGATCACTGATATGAGAGTGTGAGGATCCTATAACAAGAAACTATTGTATTGTAGGTAAGATGACCATGGTTCTTATTGTGATTTTTTGGACTATAAATTCCATTGATATATAACTTTTTTTATTCATGCCTAGTGATTTATATAAATTGTTTTATATAGAGTGTTTATTTAGGCCATTTTTGAAATGTTTTACATCCTATGAAATAAATCATGTTTTGTTTTAAATATAAAAATTATGTATTATTCAAATCCTTTCTTTATATAAATTTAAATAATGATTTGGTTTATTATTATGACATATTTTTATAGAACACTTGGTGAGACCCTACTAGAATTTATAGAAAACACCTTACCTTTTCCTTTGAGCATTTGTAGATTTATTTCTGATAGGTCCGAGCAAAGGGAAATAACCTCTTGGAGGAGGTGGATGTTTTTGATCCTTTGGGATTGGAGTGATGTGTACCTTGGGATGTTGATTTTATCTTATTTTATTTTGAGTACTTTGATGATGTACTATTTTAGGTTTTTTACATACTTATTTTGTTTTTGGTATTACCTCCCTTCAGAATTTTGTGCACACTGATATGAATATTTATCTTCCATTGTTTATGTGGAAAACTCATTATCAATTTTATCTTGTTTGATTCTAGTTGCTAGTCGCCCACCCATGGGGATCGGGAACTCCCTTCAGGCCATGTCAGTTCCGTCTTGGGTATCAGGGTACCAAGGTATCTTAGCTGGTTTGTGAAAATTTTAATCAGGACATGTATTTTTTATTTTGTGACACTCAGAGTGATATTTTTTTGGGAAAGAATAATAATTTTTTTGGAAGATATAAACATATCTATATTCAGTATCATTGGATCCATGACATCCTTGATTCAAGATAGTTGGATCTTGAGAATATTCACATAGATGAAAATTGACAAGACGTGCGGAATTTTTTTTACCTACAGGTAAATTTTAGACTCGCTGACAGATTGTAGGGTTGATTGTGATCCCAAGTTGATTCATAGGGGGAGTTTTTTAGGTCACCTCCTCATATAGACCCCACCAAATTCCACTTAAAATAAAATAAAAAAGAAAAAAAAATCAGATATGTGATGTATAGAAGTTATATAATTCTTTTGACATGGATGGTTTTTTGAATAGGTGAGAGGAAGATTCTAGGTTTTTGAGGTTTGACTTCCATATGAGGTGTAGTTTTTGATATTGTGATCACTTTTGATCGATGATAGGGTTTTTTATGATCTTGGTGATTTTTCAGCACTCGGTTATTTAGTCAGTGATCTTTAGATCCGTATGATCATATTTATTACTTGCTCTTATTTCTCTTATGATAATCTTTTTTCAGATCTACTTTTTACCTCTTGTCTGCTGGTATCTTTTATCTGCTATTTTATCTGAGTATTACTTTTGATATCCCTTTCATTTTTGGGAGTCTCTACTGTGTACTCATTGATTATAGTGGATCTTCTTTCTGGACTTGGTACCTTGGGTTTTCCCTCATTGGGTTTTCCATGTTAAAAATTTATGGTTTAAACATTTATTTTTCTGCAAATATATTTTGTTTACTGCACATCCAATTTAAATTTTCAGGATTTTTTTAAGGGAATGTTTTTTATTTTTTATATTTGTTCACTTTGATGTTCGTTTGCGCATTCGTCATTTACTGTCTTTCCCAATAATTTCAACTACTGTAGATGGTGCTATATGAAAAAAAAGCTATAGTTTCTCTAAACATAGTTTTGAAGACACCATGATTGGAGGTTTTTGTCTCTCTAATGATTGATTTCTATATTTTTTTTTTATTTTTTTTCAAGTTGGTTCCATAGGTTGGTTTCACTACTATAGATAAGGGATTTATCAGTGTTACAAATTTATTTTATCAGTGTTTTAAATCCCTGATGATGTGAGAAATATTGTCTGACTTTGAATTTTATCTCCACTAAAAAGGCACTAATAAAGACCTTTATCAATAAAAGTTTTAGAAGTGATAATTAGGATAATTATCAGCGCTAAAACTAGTACTAATAAAAACCATGTCAGTTATTATAGATTTTATTATATGGAAAACACACCCCACAAATCGATACGAATAAAAAAATTACATTTATATTGAAAGAAATAAAATATTTTCATAGAATAAGAAATATATTTACATTGCACCATCTGGAGACAAATAAATTTACATCGAAACATTCTAATACATTAAAATGTTATTTTATACATATAATCCTCTACAAAAAAATTACAATTTTTAAACAACTAAAAAAGAATCCAGATTGTAAGAGACTGTCTCCATGGATTAATCCAACCTCGTAGAAAAGAAGAGTGCACCTATAATAGAAAAAAAATATTTTTTGTGACCTCCCAAATCCGCACTCCAAAATCCGGTGTTAATAAACATATTAATTACACACTGACTTTGAAATCAACTGGATCAGCCCAAACATAAACTTATATGATTACAATGCCAACAAAAAATATTGAGTCACTTGCACACCAAAAATACGACACCCATACCTACTTTTCCATATGATTTTATTTGTTTATTTATTTCTTTTATCCTCAACTTAAAGTTTCAAATCCTTTTCCTTAATTTTTTTCAACAAAACATAATTTTTCCTATTTCATGGTTTTCACATGGATAGTAGAAAATGTTCATGAGGGTTTTCAATTCTAGAAGAGCTGTTTTACATGATCGACACATATTTTTTCTAACCTCATGGTTAAATAGTGTGAGGTTACTAGATGTAGTTAGTTCCATCTACATGATTGATGCATGGTTTAAAAAACCATGTGGACTTCCCCAATCCATTAAAAAGTGGAATATACCTTTATACCCCTTTCATTTTTTACCTCTTTGGATGTCCCTCTTCCTATCCATTGGAATCTTATGGAACATGCACTTCTCCTCCAATTCATCTCTCCCATAGTGACCCCTAAGATATTTATTCAGATTTTGTGCTTGATTATTCAAAGTAAGCCCTCCATTAAAGTTACAGGCAAAACAGAATCGCCATATGGGGTGTTCCAAACTTGATTTTTTATTGTAATAAACAATTAATATGATATTTACATGATGATAAGTACTATGATCAATAGAAATTAATCAAATAATAATTGATTATTGAATGTTGGAACCAAGATTTAGGATCATCACATGTTATTTATAATTAATTTTAGATAATTAAAGAATTATATTTCAATTAATTATTTATTTTTTTATGGATATGACAATGTATATACATCATATCATCATTTAATTTTAGAAATAAAGAGTATATTCCCTCCAACATTGATCCACATGTTTTCCACAAACCTCTAAATGTTGTCGTAGGAATATCTGGATTCTAGCACAAAAGATCTTGACACTTTCCTCATTCTACTTTGATTTCCCTAAGAATCACTTGAATAAGGATTCTCTTTGATCTATTCAGAGTCAAGAGTAGTGGTGGAGGAGGATCAATCTCTGTTCTTGATATCATTCTTGGAGAGGAATCTCTCTAGGTTTTTGTGAGAATTCACTCCTAATGTCATTGAGCACAACCAAATGAAGTTGGAAATACTAAAGAAAATAATATAATTGAGTTTATATGCTGCTATGGTTAGAAAATAATAAATTTTCATGAGACCTTATTATTTTTTCTTAACTTCTATGAGACCCCATGTCAATAATAATAATAATAATATTTCTTGACATGCGCTAAACTCATGAATTAAATTAAATATTATTTATTCAAATAATATTCAATATATATTATTTCTCACCAGGCTATTAATCTCGGTGGTCTATTCCTATATGATATTTATTAGACCTAAAATAATGATTATTTATTTAATAAATAAATACCACTGCATTATTCAACAATAAATAAATAAATATTATATTCACTAAATAGAACATAAATATTTATTAAATATTATACTTATAAAATATTCCCTTGAATAACTAGTGATATAATATATATGATCAAGAAAACATGAATAATTATTAAACCACGTGCAAGAATAATATTGTATTCAACCTATTAAATAATAAATAATAATTTTATTTAACTGATGTTTTGGATACACTTAGTGTGTGACTCTCTAGGTCTCTTTCTCAATGACATTAGGTGAAGTAGCTCAAAGTCCAATGTTAACATCTAGAAATGCGCCAAGACACCCATAGGAAAATAAGATAGCATCAAAATGATATAAAACCACATACATACAATTACTATGAAATAAAATCTCTTTATCATGATATATTTAATCAAGCAGGTTTCATGCTGGTACCATCAACCTATGTGCTCTATGTCTCTTTCTCTGAATTTATAGAAATTGAACTTTCCTACAAAACAAAATGGTCCTGAGTTTATTTAGGCTATATAATTTGCAACAAAGGGACTTCTATATCAATTTTTTTAAATAACATAAGGTAAAAATACTTTATCTCATTATTTATTAATTAAATATTACTTGTGACACACCTAAAGTATCCTACTTCACCGCGAAAATATTCTATCATGATTTTCATCAATACATCAAATTACATGACTCATAACACCCATTAATAATAGTCTTAAAGTCTAAGGACCAATACACATGTTCCTAGATAGGAACATCTAATGACACATATAAATGTGGATTTCCTACTGGTGAGTCCCATTCGCATAATTTCCTACACTGGAAATTATCAAGGGCGTACACCATGAGAAGGTTCTTTAAAGACCTATGAGTCTCCACCCTTGATAGACTATATCATTTGTGTCCTTAAAATTATTTCATCTAGCTATAGAACATATATTTAAGAATATCATTGTAGCACTTTAGTGTTCTCATCAAGTGGGGAACTACTATGACCTTTCAGTATGAAAACTACTCTTAGGATATTATCACATACAATGTCACACAAAAGAACAACCATGATGTGACTAAGAGTTTATTAATATTCAAAACACTGAATACCAGTTATCATAAAGTACATAAAAGTTGGTTATGAAGAACCAACTCTAATAGAATCCCACTTTCACTAGATATAACTGCTAAAAACCTTCATTCCACTAACTCTCACATAATACTCATTCTTCTGCTGAGATATGCCTTTATAGAAGGTCCCACCATGTTTTCTTCTATGTAATTTTTTCTTACTGCAACTTCACCCCTATAAGAAAAATCCCCCAAGAGGTGATACTTTTGGAATATATTTTTTGTCTGTTGGTGTGACCTTGGGTATTTTTCAAGATCCACCATTGCAGTATTATCACAATATAATGTTATATGATCTTTACTGTTAGGTGCCACATCAATCTCTTAGAAAAAGTTTAATATCCAAACAGCTTCTTTGGCTACATTAAAAGCCACTATATATTCAGAATCTATTGTAGAATCGATGATAACTAACTACTTTGAACCCTTGAAGCTCACAACTCCTCCATTAATATAGAAAATTAATCTTGATCGTGACTTTATATAATTATAATATGTTTGAAAACTAGCATCTATATAACCCCTGATGACTAGATCCTCATCTCCTCTATACACCAGGAACATATCCTTAGTTATTATCAGATACTTAAGGATAACCTTAACAACAAACTAATGTTTTTTTACCTAGATCAACTTGATATCTCCCTACCATACACAATGCGTAGGAAACATCAAGGCTAGTACATAACATGACATACATGATTGATCCTATCACTGAAATATATGGGATATTACTCATTTTATCTTCCTCCTATTATGTCCAAGGACACATTTTCATAAAAATATGTATACCATATGACACTGGAACCAATCCCCTCTTGGTTTGTTCAATACTAATTCTCTTTAGTATTTGGTAAATTTAGGTATCTTGACTTAGTCCAAGAAACCTCTTGAATATATCACAAATAACCTTGATCCCTAGAATGTAGGATACTTCACCTAAGTCCTTATTGGAGAAACACTTGTTTAACTAGTCTTTAACTGACTAAAAGACTAGTATGTCATTTCTAAAAAGTAATATGTCATTAACATATAATACTAGGATAATGACCATATTCCCACTAAAATGTTTGTAAAAAAATGGATCAAATTTATTCTTAATGAAACAAAAATCTTTTATAGCTTCATTGAATTGAATGTTCCATGACTTAGATCCTTGATTCAATCCATAAACGAGTCTCTATAGCTTGCATATATTTTTGGAATCACGTAGAGTCACAAACCCATCTAGTTGTGTCATGTAGATATCTTCATAAAAGTTCCCATTAAGGAAAGATGTTTCAAAATCCATCTTCCAAATTTCATAGTCATGGTAAGGTTCTATAGAAAGTATAATCCTAATGGATTTAAAAATGAAAAATAGTGAAAATGTTTCATCATAGTCAATGCCTTAATGGTATTTAAACCCTTTATCCACTATCATTTATTTATTGGTACTTACTTTACCTTCCATGTCCAGTTTTCTCTTGAATACCCATTTGCACCCAATAGGATTCATATAAAATGGTGGATCAAACATAACCCAAACTTGGTTTTGATACATGGAATCTATTTTAGAACTCATTTCATCTTTCCATCATGAATCTTCTGAGATCTCTACTACCGCTTTGTAGGATAGAGATTCATTATTCTCAACAAATAATGAGTTACCATCTTTGGTGACTAGAAAACCATATCTCACTAGTTCTCTTTCCTTTTTGGTGATTTTACGTAGTACTTGTGTTTTAGTAACACCTTCTTCCATGGGGACCTGTGGAATATGTTCTCACACCAAATCTTGTGTATCTTGGGCATCAACTTCATCAAAATAAATCTTGTTCCCACTATCCCTCTTGAGAATGTGATCCCTCTTAAGAAATATTGTTTGTTTAGAGATAGAAACTTTCTTGTCTGAGGGGTTTTATAGGAAGTATCCCTTTATTTACTTAGTATAACCTATAAAGATAGATTTCGTGCCCCAGGTTTCTACTTTGTTTCCTAACAAGGCTTTAAAAAATGCCTTGCAACCCCATACATGTGTATTTGAAAGAACGGGTTTATTTCCACTTCATTACTCGAAGGGAATCCCATTTTCCACTTTAGTTGGTAGTAGATTTAGTGTGTATGTCATAGTTTTTAATTCATATCCCTAAAAGGATAATGGAATACCTACAAGAATCATCATTGACTTTACTATGTCTAGAAAGTTATGGTTACTCCTTTCACTAAAACCAATCCACTGTAGTGTATAAGATGGAGTGAGTTGAGATAAAATATAAAATTCCCATAGAAATTCAATAAAATATTAGTTAATATATTCACCACCTTGATTCGATTGAAGCTTCTTTATCTTATTTTTAATTTTATTCTCTAATTCATTCATGAATCCTTTGAATTTATAAAAGTAATCCAGACTTATAACCCATCTAGTAGACATAGCCATATCTACTCAAGTCATCATTAAAAGATATAAAGTAAGAATACCCACCAATAAGTTATACTAGAAATAGTCTATACACATCAGTGTGTACCAATCCTAGAAGCTCTATATCCCTTTCACCCTATCCACTAAATAGTGGTTTGATCATTTTGCCTTATAAATATACATGACATATTTAAAGTGGTTTTAGATCAAAATATTCTAAATAACCATATTGATAGAGATTTTTCAAACACTTCTCATTTACATGACCAAGACAGTGATGCCATAGATGGGTGTTATATGATTCATTCGAACATGATTCGTTATAAATTTGTAATACTTGGTTTTCATAATTTACTACATAAACACTGTTATTAAAATATATCAGACCATAAAATATGTTCTCTTTATAAAATAAAACCTTCTATTTAAAAATTAGAAAATGAAACCATCTATATCTAGATAGGATATAGAAATCATGTTCTTAGTAACAGGCAGTACATAATAACAATTTCTTAAAATCAGTATCATTCCTAATAGAAATGAAAGGTGGTAATCCCCAATGGCTAGAGCAGCTAGTCTCACACCATTGGTAACTCATAAATCTACCTATCTTTTGGAAATATTTCAAAATATACTTGGTTCCTACATTTGGATACATATGTGAGAACCCAAAGCTTCATCCAATATCTAATGTTTATATATTAAAAGATTGCACTCAATAACAAATGCAACATTAGCTTCTCCTTTATTTTGGATGTAGTTCCTCTTCCAGTGGCCTTTCTTGCCACATGAAAAACATACTACTTCCTTTTGCTTACCCTGAATCTAGATCTTTCTCTTCTTGGAAGGATACACTACTACAAAATTGGGTTTATCTTGTTCTTAGTCTTTAACAGTGCTATCTAAAAACACTGTTAAAAACCCCCTTTGTCAGCGCTAAAAAAGCACTGTTAAAGGGGAGGGGGGGCTTTATCAACTCTTTTTTACAAGTGCTGATAAAGGCTCAACCTTTATCAAATATTTTAAAAAAGTACTGATAAATGGGGTATTTTATCAGAGCTTATAAAAAAGTGATGACATGGGGGTTTATCAACACTTTTTTTAAAAGCACTGATAAAAGACCCCCTTTATCAATGGGTTTTACAATCGTTGATAAAAGTATACTTAAAAAAATACATTTCATTAAAAATAATAGATTAATATATAAATATATTTATATTTATATACATATAATATATATTTTTTAAAATATGTTTGTAAATTGGAATTTACACATAATATATGAGATATTTAGTATAAATAACTTATAAAATAATTAAAAAATATTTTTAATCAATAAATTTATTATTATTACCAAGTAATAGTCATTTAATATCAATTTTAAGATAAGAAAAATAAAAAAAAATCAATAAAATATTTAAAATAAGTTTAAAATCTAATTCGGACTTCAAATGAACATAACTTTTGATCTAGGTATCCATTTGGGGTATACTACATATAAAATAAAATCCTACAATGAGGTATACACCCTTAGTGACATAGGTAAACCTATATCACATTTTTAGAGGCCAAAAAGTCCTATCAGGCCTCCAAAAATGACTTTTTAGTCATAGTACCCCGATTTTTTAACATTCAATGGATTTTTAGGCTTGTTTATGGGGGTATTGTTTCCCTTTTCTGGCATGGAATGAATTTATTCCTAGGTCTTACATTCATATTGATATTATGGTTTTTAAATTTTATTATTTTTGAAAATTTACTATTATTTATAATCAAATATATACCAATATATACATATTTTTTATATATTCACACATAAAAATTTAATTTTATAAATAAATAATTAAACACATTTACATATAAAATATATTTATTAATATATAAACATATATATAAATACATGGATAAAAATATGTAACAATATATATATAAACATATAGATATATCATAATATGTGAAACAAAACAATATAGGGGAGTAGAAAAAGTTTTAATGTATATACTGGAGGTTTAGGGTTCAAAACTCGCTGGAGGTAGGGGCACACATAGTAGGGTAGTATTATCTAAAGCATTGATAAAGGGGTGGGGGAAGTGATGATCAGGGGGGGTGTGAAGTTCTGATGAAGGAGGGTGAGTGGGGTGTGGAATTTTTTTTATACACCCTTTATCAGTGGGGCCTTTATCAGTGTTAAAAAACACTGATAAAAGGGGCCTTTAACAACAATTTTTTAGCACTGATAAAAGATTCAAGACTTTAAACACACTCAAATTGTCAGTGATTTTTTAGCACTGATAAAGGCATATTCTAGTGCTATTAAAGTCCATTTTTATAGTAGTGATGATGCTTAGGATCTTTAGACTTGTTATGAGTCTTAGGCCCCCTTTCCTTGTTCTTCCTATTCATATTCACCCTAAAGACTGCAAGTTATTCAACCCCCACACCCTTATCCACTTGGTGAGTAGAGTGAAAATTTTAAAAAGACCCTTCTCATTATTTCTCATGTTAAAATTAATAATAAAACCAGATAAGGTCTTTGGTAGTGATGAAATAATGAGATCTGTGCACAAATTATCTGGAAATTTAATCCTTATCATTTTTAAGTGTTCAATATAGCCAATAAGCTTGAATACATGAGGACCATATCACATCAACTCTATGATATTGGTTGTAAAAAGAGAACTAGAGATCTGATATCTCTCTTGTATCAACTTCTCTTGATATAGATTCTGAAGTTAAGAAATCATGATATACACATCCATGTCCTCACATTGCTTCAAAAGCTCATTGTTAATGGGCTATATCATGGAACACTGAACATATATTTCATAATTCAAATGTTTCTCATGGAGAGATAACTCTTCCTCATTCGACTCTTTACAAGGAACTTCCGGAATAGGTTGTTCTAGGACATACAAATTCCTTTCATGGTATAGGATAATGTGTAAGCACCTTTTCCACTTTGGTAAATTTGTGCTAGTGATAAGGTTATACTTATCAAGTATGGATAATAGTGATATGTTTGAATTTATATTTATTTCTATTTCTAAAAATAATAAAAACATAATTTTAGTACTTTATCTAATAAAATTAGGTAAATAAATAAATATTATATTTATTAATCTCCCACTATTTTATTAAAACCTAATAGACCTCACCATTTTCTTTGAAATATATTGTTTCTTGGACATTATAGTGGCAAGGATCCATATTCCCCTTATAATCACCCTGAATTTGGATGATCAAGAAATTTTAAGGGTTTTAGGTAAGGATTCCAAATGCTAACTGCATTAACTCACATTTCCTTGATCTTTTGAGTGGACTCCCCAATCTTAAAATCTTTAAATTATATTTCCTCAACCTTTGACTATTAGTTACACCATGTCATGCTTTGGAAGTTGACCCTTGATGTGAACTAATTTAGGTCAACCCAAAACATAAAGTTAGAATCCCCTGATAATTGAAAGCACCCTGACTTTGGCCGATCAAGAACTTTAAACTATGTTTCGATTTTAACTTAAGTATTGGAAGGAAATACCAACTTAATATATATAATTAATGGATCTTATCTTTATGTATTAATTTCCAATTTTATATTTCTTACATTATTGTTAATATTAAGTGGATTTACTTAAATGATTAACCATGCCTTAGATGAAATTTATGCATAAGACAATTTATTTTAGTTATATATTTCATGCTCATTAATTCATTAATTCATATGACCGTGATAAAAAATTCATAATGAAATAACCATGAAACTTTAAAAAAATAAAATAATAAAGTGTTATGATCATGATCTTTTACTAATTTTTAGTTTATCTAGAGGATGATAAAGTAACCCTTGACATAGGGGAAAAATACCTCAAACCATTTTATGGTTTGTGTTGCATCTTTCCACCTATCCACCTATGTCCCTATTGGATTGGTTTTTCCTAAAATCCAAACTTAAACTGACTCCACTAGCTTGGGATCTCTATATATTGTATAAGATTTTACTCACATGTAGGTTAGGGGAACCAAAGTATTGGTTATAGGGTTTATATAAAAGAAACCATGGTCTTAATGAAAGGAGGGATGACACAAAAACCATCAATTTAATTTAATAATAAATTAAAAGGAAACCAATCAATACAAAAGTATGATATGCACTCATGATCATCCACACACATGAAACAAATTATGCATTTAATAAAAATAACATTCAATCATAATCTTTCTTATTTAAGATAAATCACACTCAAATTAATCAATTATCTTCATTAATTAATCCATTATTTTTATCTTAATTTTCATTTGATTTTTTATTGAGATTATCATCCATAATAATTTTAAATAAATTAAATGAATTTATTCAAAATTAATTATGTACAAAAATGTACCTTGGAGTCAACATGGTGAGTACCCATTTTAATTAACCAACATTTATTATATTTGTATACTATTTACTCATGAAATATGTGGAATACACATTTTAACATGTAATTTCATGGTGTGCACTATCAACTTAATGACCACATCGAACACATAGTATTTACATAGCATGTTATGTTTCAATGCACATAGAGTAATGGATGTATTACAAATTATAATAGGTTGATTACATCCACCATCGCGGAACACAACACAAGGTAGAAAATTACAGTAAATCACAGGCCTGGGGACTTGACCCCACGACCAGCCCCTCACCCCACCCAAACCCTTACGACCCCACCACCAATGGTGGGACACTGTATTACGAATTATACATGATATAAAATTTCAAAAATTAAGAAAAAAATTAATTATACATTTAATATATATATATATATATAACCCATTACATGGCGTGTACTATCAAATTAATGACCACATAGAACATATGTCAATAATGTTTAATTAGTATAATAAATTAATTTTAATTCTATGTAATTTGGTAATATACATGGCGTGTACAATCCAGCTACATAATGTGTATTTTTCTCACTATCTATTCATATCACATGCCTAGGGACTCAACGTGTAACCGCGCCATAGAAAATAATGGAGCACACGATGTGTGGTCTCGAAGTTACATGGTCACTAGTCATATAGGACATGTACAAATGTTACATGGTGTGTAGTTCGACTGACCATACACCATACTGACCTGTTCAACACATAGTTTATTTAAATACACACCCCATGTAATAAATGAACACGACTCAAATTAATTCTGAATTAATTTTTGGTACATTGAACATGGATACACAACATGTACCAATGAGTTACATAGTGTGTACTCTTGTTCTATCCATCCAGAATACTTGGCATCTCCTAATGATTTATTAGAATGTATTTCATTCATAAAATTAATTTACTTGATTATATTTATGAGAATGAATAAGAAGAAGAGAATATCTCATTATTCGGATTAAATAATGATTAAATCAGAATTGAAAACTAATGATAAATGCATAAACCGATAAGTGATATTTAAATACTTATAAATAATTATGTGACCCCTATGATACCACTTTAAGGTTCCGAGTGTAGAAGAATCATAATTCATGATTAATATGAGATTTACATGATGATAAACACCATGATCAACGAAAATTAATCAAATAATAATTGATGATTAAATGTTGGAACCAAGACACAAGATCATAAAATATTATTTATAATTAATTTAAACAATTAAAGAATTACTTTGTGATTAATTATTTCTTCATTTATGGATCTGACAATGTATCTATGTCATACCAAAATTTTTTTGTACGAATTGAGCCTAGATTCCCTCCAGCTATAATCCACACATGTTCCATGAACCATAGAATGTCACTATAGAAATCTCTAGGTGCTAGCATGGTATATCCTGACAATTACGTCATTCACCTTTGATCACCCTGAGAATCACTTGAAGAAGAATTATATTTGATCTCTATAGACTCACAAGTGGTGGTGTATGAGGATTTACCTCCATTCTTGATAGTTTTCTTAGAGATGTAGATCTCTAGGGCTTCGAGAAAATTATCTCTGGATGTTGTTTTGCACAACCAAATGAAATTAGTATCACTAAAAAAATAATATAATTGGGTTTATATACTGTAAGGGTTAAAAACAATAATTTTTCATGCGCCTTTATTATCTTTTATTAATTCATGTGGGACCCAATGTAAATAATAATAATAATAATAATATTTCTTGAGATACACTCATGAATAAAATTTAATATCATTTATTCAAATAATATTCAATATATATTATTTCTCACTAGACTATTAATATCAGTCCATAATTACTCTACAATATTTATAGGACCTTGAATAATGAATATTTATTTAATAAATAAATATCACTTCATTATTCACCAATAAATAAATAAATATTATATTCACTGAATAAAAAATAAAATTTATTAAATATTCTATTCACAAAATATTCTCTCGAATAACTAGAGATAAAATATATGTGATCAAGAAAATATAAATAATTATTAAACCACACGTGGGATTAATATTTATTCAACTTGTTAGATAATAAATAATAGTATTATTTAACTGAGGTTTTAGATACACTTAGTGTCTGACCCTCTAGACCTATTTCTCAATGGAATTAGGAAAAGTTTCCCAAAGTTCAAGATTAACATCAAGAAACACACCAAGGAACCCATAGAAAAATAATTTAATGTCACAATGATATAAAACCACATAATGATGCTTACTTTGTAATATAATCCCTTTATCGTGATATCTCTAATCAAGAAGGCTGCATGCTGGTGCCATCAACCTATGTGCTCAATGTCTTTTTCTTTGACTTTCCAGAAATTGAACTTTCCTATAGAATGCCATGGACATGGATTTATTTAGTCTATATCATTTACACAAAAGGTTTTGAGATATCAACTTCCATTAAAGAATATAAGGGAAAAATCCTTTTTCACATTACTCATTAATGAAATATTACTCATGACACACCCAATGTATCCTACTTCACCATGAACATATGTCATTATGGTTTACATCAATAAATTAAAATACACGACTCATAAAATCCATTTATAATAATATTAAAGTTTAAGGACCAATACACACATTGTAGATAAGAACATCCAATGACACATATAAATGTAGATTTCCTACTAGTGAATCCCATTATCAGAATCTCCTACATTAAAAATTACCATGGTCATAGACCATGAAAATTTTCTTAATATTATTATGAGTCTCCACCCATGATAGCCTATATCATTTGTTTCCCCCAAATTATTTCATTTGGTTTTAAAACATATATTTAAGAATACAATTGTGGCACTTATAGGTTCTCATCATAGTGGGAAAATACTATGACCATTTAGTGTGAAAACTACTCCCAAGGTATCATCACATACAATGTAACATCACTACTAGAGAAATGGGCTTTGAATCCCCCTGACATGGGAGACCACATTTGGAAGTCGCTGGGCTTTAAAAAAAGGCTTTGGTGCCCCCCTCCCCCCGCCCCCCTCCCCTTGCGAAACCCTACCCTGCGTCCCCTCCCCTCGATCGCCGCCGCCTGTCCCCCGTTACCCTCTGCCCTCCGCCCTCACCGCCCGTCACCTCACCGCCCCCACCCCTCGCCACCCATCCCCTCGCCGCCCTTCGCCCTCTTCCCTCCACCCTCCGCCGCCTCCGGCCTCCGCCCCCTCCGCCCTCCACCCTTCGCCCTCTGGACTTCGCCCTCCGCCCTCCTCCCCCTCCGGCCTCCGCCCCCTCTGTCCTCCGCCCTCCACCCTTCGACCTCCACCCCCTCGCTACCCATCCCCCGTCCCCTCGCCACCCTCCACTCCAGCTCTCCTCCATCCCTTGTCCCCTCCTCTTCGTCCCCCTCCCTCACTACACCATCACTGCCTGTCCCCTCCCTCACTGTCCCCTCCCGTGCGACACCGCAGCCGCCTGGTCCCCTCCCTCCTCGAACGACCGCTGCTCGTCCCCTGGCCCACCCCGGACATCCCCCCCCCCGCCATCGGACAACCCCCCGCACCCCGGACAAACCCACCACCCTAGACAGCCCCCCTAGAATTCATTAGGATAATTGACCATTAGTTCATTAGAGAAATTGTTTATTAGGCTATTATGCCATTAGGGAAATTGGCCAGTTGGCCAATTGTCCAATTGGATGTAAGCCAAATGGCCATTAATCCATTATGCCATTATTCTAATTGTACAACTAGAAAATAGGTCATTATTCCAATTTTTTGTTAGGACACTATGCCACTATTCGATTAGGGCATTCGATGAATTGGTAAATTGGACAATTTGACATTGGGTCATTAGGAAAATTGACCTTTAGGCCATTTGGATAATTGATCTTTACGTCGTTAGGCCAATTGTCCATTAGGCCAATTAATCATTATTCCCCCCACCACCGGACAATCCCCCCCCACCCCTGGACAGCGCCCCCAAATCGGATAGCCCCCCCCCACCGGACAGCCCCCCCCATATGCATTTCAAGCGTGAAAAAAACCTAAAAAATGCATATTCAGCCGTGCCGTGTAAACCGCGTGGCCAAACAATGGGAACTCTACTTGTACACATGATGAATAATAATTAGGGTGTTTTAATGTGTTTTCAAGTCATGCCGAAGTCGTTCAGTATGCATTTGACCTTTAAATGCGTGTTTTGGCCATTTACGACACGCGACGTGCGCTTTCGGTCACCTTGGTCACACAAAACATCTAATTGACGTGTCGTCTGGCTGACCATTTCACAATTCAACCACCCTTTTTTTTCTTCTGATTTCATAGCATTATGAGGTTGTTCGGCCAGTTTTGATCACTCCATGCACGCTTTTCAAACGCGCCAAAAACGGCGTGTAATGGTCGAATTCAGAGAAAACATACTCAGAATGACTTCAAATCACACAAAAACAATAGAAATATTATTTTTGGCATGTAGGAGGTGAATTCATGTCAATCTGATGTGCAGTGTGTGCGGTACGATCAAATATGTTTTTTTAAACAGTTCAGCGTGCTCTAAAAGGGCGCGTTGGGTGGTCAAAACTAGCCGAACGATCTCAGAATTCCATGAAATCACACGAAAACAACTGTGGTGTGAATTTTGAAATGATTGGACAGATGGAATGTCAATCAGTGGTATCGTTTGATTACGGTGACTAGAAACACATTTCTGGAGTTATAAAACGCCAAAACAACGTGTAATGGTCGAATTCAAAGAAAAAGTGATCAGAATGACTTGAAATCACACGAAAACAATAAAAATACTATTTTTGACATGTATGAGGAGACAACACATCAATCAGGCGTGCGGTGTGCACAGTACAACCGAATATGTTGTTTTGAACAGTTCGGCGCGCTCTAAAAGGGCTCGTTGGGTGGTCAAAACAAGCCGAACGACCTAGGAATGCCATGAAATCATACAATAACAACTGTGGTGTGAATTGTAAAATGTTCAGGTAGACAGAACATCAATAAAAGGTGTTTTTTGACCGCGGTGATCGAAAATGCATTTCCGGAGTCATAAAACGCCAAAATGACATGTAATGGTCTAATTCAGACAAAACGTGCTCAGAATGACTTGTAATCACCAGAAAAAAATAGGAATATTATTCATGACATGCAGGAGGTGATGAAATGTTAATCAGATGTGTGGTGTGCACGGTACGACCGAATATGTCATTTTTAACAGTTCGGTGCGCTCTAAAAGGGCGCGTTGGGTGGTCAAAACCAGATGAACGACCTCATAATGCCATGAAATTATATTATAATGACCATGGTGTGAATTTTGAAATGGTCGGGCAAACGAGACATCAATCGGAGGTTTCGTTTGACCACGGTGACCCGAAACGCATTTCCGGAGTCATAAAACGCCAAAACGACGTGTAACGGTCGAATTTAGAGAAAACGTGTTCAGAATGACTTTAAATCACACAAAAACAATAGGAATATTATTTGTGACATGTAGGAGTAGAAGAAACATCAATCGGACATGCGATGTGCATGGTACGACCGAATATGTTGTTTTGAACAGTTCAACGCGCTCTTAAAGGGAGCGTTGAGTAGTCAAAACCAGCCGAATGACCACAGAATTCCATGAAATCATACGACAACAACCATGGTGTGAATTATAAAATGTCCAGGTTGACAGAAAGTTAATCGGAGGTGTCGTTTGACCATGGTTACTAGAAATGCATTTCCGAAGTCATAAAATGCCAAAACGACGTGTAACGGTCGAATTTAGAGAAAACGTGCTCAGAATGACTTGAAATCACAGTAAAAAATATGAATATTATTTGTGACATGTAGGAGGAGACGGAATGTCAATCGGACGTGTAGTGTGTGTGGTACGACCGAATATGTTGTTTTGAATAGTTTGGCGCGCTCTAAAAGGGCTCATTGGGTGGTCAAAACCAGCCAAAAGACCTCAGAATGCCATGAAATCTTATGAAAACAACCCTAGTATTAATTGTGAAATGTTCAAATAGACGGAACATAAATCAGAGGTGTTGTTTGACCATGGTGATTGGAAACTCATTTTCAGAGTCATAAAACGCCAAAACGACATGTAACGGTTGAATTCAGAGAAAACGTGCTCAAAATGACTCTAAATCACATGAAAACAATAGGAATATTATTCGTGACATGTAGGAAGAGATGGAAAATCAATTAGACATGCGGTGTGCGCGGTACGACTGAATATGTTGTTTTGAACAGTTCAGCATGCTCTAAACGGGCACGTTGGGCGGTCAAAACCATCCGAACAACCACATAATGACATGAAATCATATGACAACAACCGTGGTGTGAATTGTGAAATGTTCGAGTAGAAGGGATGTCAATCGGAGGTGTCGTTTGACCGCGGTGACTGGAAACGCATTTCCAAAGTCATAAAACACCAAAACAATGTGTAACAGTTGAATTCAGAGAAAACGTGCTCATAATGATTTGGAATCACATGAAAACAATAAGAATATTATTTTTAACATGTAAGAGGAAACGACACATCAATCGGACGTGCGGTGTGTGTGGTACGACCGAATATGTTGTTTTGAACAGTTCGACGCGCTCTAAAAGGGTGTGTTGGGTGGTCAAAACCAGCCGAACGACTTTGAAATTCCATGAACTCATAAGACAACAACCGTGGTGTGAATTTTAAAATGGTTGGGCAGTTGACACGTCAATCGGAGGTGTTGTTTGACCGCGGTGACCCGAAACGCATTTCTGGAGTCATAAAACGCCAAAACGACGTGTAACAGTTGAATTCAGAGCAAACATGATCAGAATGACTTGAAATCACACAAAAACAATAGGAATATTATTTTTGACATGTAAAAGGAGACGTCACATCAATCGGACATGCGATGTGTGCGGTACGACCGAATATGTTGTTTTGAACAGTTTGACACGCTCTAAAAGGACTCGTTGGGTGGTCAAAACCAGCTAAACGACCTCAGAATGCCATTAAATCATACGACAACAACCGTGGTGTGAATTTTAAAATGTTTGGGTAGACGAAACATCAATCAGAGGTGTCATTTGGCCGTGGTGACCGGAAATGCATTTCTGAAGTCATAAAACACCAAAACGATGTGTAACGGTCAAATTCATAGAAAACGTGCTCCGAATGACTTGAAATCACATGAAAATATTAGGAATATTATTCATGAAATTTAGGAGGAGACGAAATGTCAATCAGACGTGCGGTGTATGCGGTACGACCGAATATGTTGTTTTGAACAGTTCAGCGTGCTGTAAAAGGGCTCGTTGGGTGGTCAAAACCAACCTAACGGCCTTAAAATTCCATGAAATCATACGACAACAACCGTGGTATGAATTGTGAAATGGTTGGGTAGAAGGAACGTCAATCAGAGGTGTCATTTGACCGCGGTGACCAGAAACGCATTTCCAGAGTCATAAAACGCCAAAACGACGTGTAATGATTGAATTCAGAGAACACATGCTTAGAATGAATTAAAATCACACGAAAACAATAAGAATACTATTCGTGACATGTCAGAGGATACTTCACGTCAATCAGAAGTGCGGTGTGCGCAGTACGACCACATATGTTGTTTTGAATAGTTCAACACGCTCTAAAAGGGCTCGCTGGGTGGTCAAAACCATTCGAACGACCTCATAATTCCATGAAATCAAATGAAAACAACCGTAGTATAAATTGTGAAATGTTCGGGTAGACAGAACGTCAATCGGAGGTGTTGTTTGACCGCAGTGACTGGAAACACATTTCCAGAGTCATAAAATGCCAAAACAACATATAACGGTCTAATTAACAGCAAACATGCTCAGAATGACTTGAAATCACACGAAAACAATAGGAATATTATTCGTGACATGTAGGAGGAGACGGTATGTCAATCGGACGTGCGGTGTGCGCGATATGATTGAATATATTGTTTTGAACAGTTCAACGTGCTCTAAAAGGACTCGTTGAGTGGTCAAAACTAGCTGAACGATCTCGGAATGTAATGAAATCATACGACAACAACCATGGTATGAATTTTGAAATGGTCAGATAGACAACACGTCAATCGGAGGTGTCGTTTGACCACGGTGACCATAAACGCATTTCCAGAGTCATAAAACGCCAAAACGACGTGTAACGGTCGAATTCAGAGAAAACATGCTCAGAATGACTTGAAATCACACAAAAACAATAGGAATACTATTCCTGACATGTAATAGGAGATGACATGTCAATCGGATGTGCGATGTGCATGGTACAACCAAATATGTTGTTTTGAACAGTTCGATGCGCTCTAAAAGGGATCGTTGGGTGGTCAAAACCAGCCGAACGACCTCATAATGTCATGAAATCATACGACAACAACTGTGGTGTGAATTGTGAAATGGTCGGGCAGACAGAACGTCAATCAGATGTGTTGTTTGACCGCAGTGACCGGAAACGTATTTCCAGAGTCATAAAACACCAAAACGACGTGTAATGGTTGAATTCAGAGAAAAGATGCTCAGAATGACTTGAAATCACACCAAAAAATAGGAATACTATTCATGACATGTAGGAGGAGACGACACATCAATCGGACATGTGGTGTGCGCAGTACGACCGAATATGCTATTTTTAACAGTTCAGTGCGCTCTAAAAGGGCGCGTTCGGTGGTCAAAACCAGCCGAACGACCTTAGAATGCCATGAAATCATACGATAAAAACCATGGTGTAAATTTTAAAATGGTCGGGTAGACGGCATGTCAATAGGAGGTGTCGTCTGACCGCGATGACCAGAAACGCATTTCTGGAGTCATAAAACACCAAAACGACGTGTAACGGTCGAATTCACAGCAAACATCCTCTGAATGACTTGAAATTACATGAAAACAATTGGAATATTATTCATGACATGTAGGAGAATACGAAATTTCAATCAGATGTGCGGTGTGCATGGTGCGACTGAATATTTTTTTTAACAGTTCGGCGCACTCTAAAAGGGCGTGTTGGGTGGTCAAAACCATATAAACGACCTCGGAATGCCATGAAATCACACGACAATAACCGTGATGTGAATTGTGAAATGGTCGGGTAGATGGAATGTCAATCAGAGGTGTCGTTTGACCTCAGTGACCGGAAATGCATTTTGAGAGTCATAAAACACCAAAATGACGTGTAACGCTCGAATTCACAGCAAACATCCTCAGAATGACTTGAAATCACACAAAAATAGTAGGAATATTATTCGTGACATCTAGGAGTAGACTACACATTAATCGGACGTGCGATGTGCATGGTACGACTGAATATTGTTTTTAACAGTTTCACGCGGTGTACGCAAAGAGCATTCTTTTTTAGACCACAAAACACTTCCACAAGCTAAACCAAAGACCCCAAAACAAGAAAAAAATCCTAAAATGATAACATTTCATAAATTGGGGGTTTTAAATTATTATAGCATCCATAATTTTATGTCAAATTTAATTTTATTATATATATATATATTAACTGAATAAATATGTCTAATTTGCGTTTGTTTTGTTTAGTTTTTTTTTGTATCTTATTGTAGGTTTATTTAAGTAGAAGATTGAAATCTATTGGACCTGTTTGGATCATTGAAGCACGTTTGTCATTTATTGTTTATGACGATCTTGATTTTTATGCTGTTTGGAATTGTTTTTTTTATGATTTTTAACCTGTTTTTGTTGATTGGGAACCGTGAATTTTTTTTAATTTTTTTTTCCTAGGATAGAGACCACTATTGGCGATCGCTATAGCTCGGTCGAGCATTATAACTACGACCGCCACTGGCGGTCGTAGTAGCTCGGCTGAGGATCAGAACAGCGACCACCACTGGCGGTCGCTCTTCCTCGGCCGAGCAATAGGTGAGCGACCACCATTGGCGGTCAATGAGTGGTCTCTATAGGCCATTAGCGACCGCCAATGGGGGTCGATAATGGCCAAATTTTTAGTAGTGAATAGAAGAATGGTCGTGATGTGGTAAAGGTCTTATTAATATTCAAAAAAATAAATACAGTTTATCATAAAGTACACAAAAGTTTGTTCTAGAGAACCAACTCCAACACTCCAAACCTCCTCCCCTTATTATTTTCTTTAAGAATAACTAGGTTAAATACCCTAAGATAGGGGGGTGAATTATGGTATGAAATATTCAAAAAATTGTCTCTTTGGATCTTGTTTCATCATTAAACAAAACAATATTCTCTCTTCTTCCTATAGCAGAGAATAATATGAGAATTAAAACATGCACATGACACAATAATTTTACCTGGTTCACCCTTAATGAGCTAAATAAAAGGACCATATAAAGGAAATATGACCATGTACCAAATCCACTAAATATCACTACCAATATAAGGTTTAGATTATACTCAATATCCCTCCTTGTTTATAACCAATCATAATTTGAAATCTCACTGCTCTCTCTACGGAAGTGTGATCATTACTTCTTTAGATGAATCTTATGTTATTCTTAATCACATTAGAATTTTTTCACACATATACGAGTCTTCCATGAAGCTCTATTTCCACATGGTAGTTTAAATCAACTTTTATATAAATTGATGGTCTATAGTAATTTCTTTTGTGAACAATTTTTAGTCCCTCCACTAACTATGTAAATGAATTTGTGAACCGCCTTTCAAAACATGGCGTGAATGCTTCGCAGACTGCCTCAACTTTGCAGATGGACACTGCTTCATAGATGGATGATACATCATGAATCAAATTTCCTTTATGAGCTATAGTTCCCCATAATCAAAACTCCTTCATGAACTATGCCTTCTCAAAAATCCTTCCTCACGAACCACCTTATACTTCATGAAATACCTCCTTCGTGAACTACTTCCTCCTCCATAAACCACTTTTGGACTCAACTGAATTCTTCTAGTGATATTCCTCTCTAATAAAATTAACTCTACTTAATGATATGATTAGGTTACTTTATATAGGAAAATAAATCCTAGAAAACCTACTAATAATAATTACCAAAAAATCCATTACAGATTTAGAAATTACCACAAGCTTGCTATACGACCCCATATATCATATTTATTCATTCATGTGACCCCTTAAATCACCATATTCCTTCCACAAAAGAAAAACCCTTTGTAGTGCACTTAATTCACTACCTTCACTCTATAAAAAAAATCTCCCCATTAATTGATCAAGCTATGTGTTTCATATAGCACATGACCCTTTGTTGCAGCCTTATTTCACCACCTTTGTTTGAAAATGACAAAATCCCTTATAGACTTCCTTTGTGATTCCCATAGCATCACTTTGCGGTCCGCGAACACCATTATTTTCAGCCCAAAAAATCATTTAGATTATTTTTGGTTCTCAAAAATACTACGTGTAAATCCTTCATTTTCAATAAAAAAATCCCAATTTTGAGCCTGGAAAAATTGAAAAATAATGGGAAAATGAACCACCTTCAATATATATACTTTGAAAAAAACCATTATGGAATGCTATCAACTTTATATTTCAACAAACAAAAATAACCTAAAAATTCCAAAATTAAACCTTTAGGGATTTTTGTCCAAAAATATCCCCATTTGGGTTTGTTGACAATACTTCAAATTAATTAACCACTTTTACAAAAAGAAACACTTCTTGCGATCCAAAATAGAGTTAAAAAATTTACTCAACACACACTCTAAGACCACATGAGCCATTATTGGAGTGAGAAACAAGATTAGTATAAAAATTTCATCAATGAAACACTTCATTCCAAAAACAGTCATATGATTTCATCACAAACCCCATCTATCATGATATATAACATTTGATTGATCATCTTTAGCATTTTTAGATTTAAAACTCCCCGTAATTCAATGCCCCCTATCAGATTATACCTCTGTCATAATAAATATATTTTATCCTCCCTTTTCAATGAACCCAAAGGTCACTCTATTATGGGTTAAAATTTGTAAAGAACATAGATCAACACATAAGGAAAAAACACAACATACCTCAAAGAGAGGGGGTCCAGCATCCACACTTTTGCAAGTGTGGGGAGTCAACTAAACTTCAAGATCTAACCAATGCCTCTCAAAATCCACTTTGGGTAAGGCCTGTTGGAGTTGGCTCCTTAGAACCAACTTCTTTTTACTTTATGATAAACATGTATTAATTGCTTTGAATATTAATAATATACTTATCATATCATGATTGTTATTATGCATGACATAGTATGTGATAATATCCTAAGAGTAGCTGTCACACAAAAAGGTTATATCAGTTCCCTGTTATGATGAGAACCCGAAAGTGCTATGAAACTATTCTTTATTATATGTTATATAGGAAAAATATTTCATTTGAGGGACAAAAATGATATAGGCTATCAGGTTTGGAGACTTTGAGGCACCTTTTCATGGTGTACGTCCTTCGTAATATCCAGTATGGATATTATGAGAATAATACATGCCATTAGGAAATCCACATTTCTATGTGTCATTCTCCAATGGCCCGAAGGCCTTCATTTTTTATTGATTTTTGATAATCCACCTTTCAAGGGGTGAGGTGGAACCCTTACAAGGCCCATAGGCATAAGTATTACATGGTCCGTAGTCCTTAGAGGAATACAATGCCCGTAGGCTTAAAACATTACATACAACCCAGACTAACTACTTGGAACTGCTCCTCCCCAGTATCTTCATCGTGAAATCAACTATCCACCTTTGTGTGGTTGTTCGTCTAGGATTTCCCATGCATGCAAAGGCTTGTCCCAATGGCAAGAGCCATACCCTCCCATTATTGCAATCCGTTTAGCTTATGCTATAGTGAAAGCTCCTTGCTCATCCTCCTTCTAAAGCTTGTTCCTTATAGGTTTCCTGGTTTGCATCTATACTTAAGGTGGCCTGAAGGCCTTGAGGTGTCCCGAAGGCTTACTGACCTGAAGTCCTGGGTTGCCTGAAGGCCTTAAAGGACTCCAGAACCAAATCAGTGGCCCGAAGACCCAAACAGGGGAATATTCCTGACTACTACAATGCCAAACAGTGCCTGCTACAGTTCCCTCTATAGTACCTACTATAGTACCACATAGTTCCTGCTACAGTACTACTACAACACCTGCTACATTACTGCTAAGTACCCATGGAAAATTAGCCTCCGCCTGGATTTGATCTCGGGTCTCCTGGATGCACTTAAGGAGTCCTCACCAACTGGGCTGAGGCTCATGTGCTTGGATGTTCCTATCCATAGATGTGTGTATTGGTACTTATAATTTAAGATTATTATTAATTATTATTATGATTCATGCACTTAGATGTATTTATGAAAACCGTGATGATATATGTTCACGGTGAGGTAGGATACGTTGGGTGCGTCATAAGTAATATTGCATTAATAAATAACGTGAGAAAGTATTTATCCCTTCTGTTCTTTAAAGAAAATTAACATCTATGGACCTTTTATAGAAATGATATAGCCTAAATAAATCCATGGCCATGGTATTCTATAGGTAAGTTCTATTTATAGAAAGTCAAATAAAGAGACATCGAGCACAGAGGTTGATGACACTAACATATAACCTATTTGATTTGAGACATTGTGATAAAATGATTCTATTACACACTAAGCATTCATATGAGATGACATGTCGTTGCAGCATTAAATTCTTTCTTTATAGGTTCCTTGGTGTGTTTCTAGATGCTAACCTTGGAATTTAGGATGTTTCACCTAATTCCACTGAGAAAGAGTCCTAGAGGGTCACACACTAAGTGTATCTAGGGTCTCAGTTAAATAATATATTATTATTTATTATTTAATAGGTTGGATCAATATTATTCGCATACATGGTTTAATAATTATTCATATATGCTTGATCGCATATAAATATTTATTTTCTATTTAGAAAATATAATATTTTTTTATTCATTGATGAATAATAAAGTGATATTTATTTAATAAATAAATAGACATTATTCAAGGTCCGATAAATATTGTGGGGGAATAAAAGACCGAGTTTAATGTTCTGGTGAGAAATAATAATTTTGAATATTATTTGATTAAATAATATTTAATTATAATTCACAAGTTAAGCACTTGTTGAGAAATAATAATATTAGTATTATTATTTAACATGAGTATTTACTAGGATAAAATAAATAATTAAGGGCACTTGTGCAATTATTTTATTTTAACCCTAGTAATATAAATACCCAGTTATATTATTTTCTCAATAGATCTAATTAATTTTTTTGGTTGTGTATAACAATCTTAGAGAATATTATCAAGCCTTGAGAGTAACATTCTCTAAGAATTATTCTAAGAACGGTGAGAAATCCTCCTCTATTGGATCAAGGAGAATTCTTTGGATGCAATTCTTGAGGTGATCAAGGCGGATGATGCAAACGCAAGGATATTTCATGTTATCACCTAGAGACTCCTTTGATGATGTCTAGAGATTCCTGGAACCGGTGTGGATCACTGATAGAGGAAATATAAGATTAGATTCTACAATGCAATGATGGTGAACTGCATATCAGTCTCCAAACTCATCAATGAAGAAATAATTCCTTAGAGATGATTCTTTATCTAATTAAATTATTTATAAACAATATGTGTTGATCTCTTCTCTCTCAGTTTCAACGTTATTAATATTTTATATCTTTTATTAAATTCCATTGATCACATCGATTAAACATCATATAGATACTGTATTGATCATCGATCATGACAAAAATCAATGTTGGGCACCACCCATTGCACATTTCTACTGCGCTAAAAACCTATAAGGCATTCGTCAGGATGTCTACAACCTGTAGTTTCATAGACACATAATCCAACTTCACAATCCCATGATATCCACCATCTCCTTGATAAAATGGTACTTGATTTCAATGTAATTTGTCCTTGAGTGATAGACTATATTTTTTCTAAGATTTATATAACTTGAATTATCATAATGTATTCTAATTGGAGAATTCACTTGAACTCCCATATCATCAAGCTGCTGCTTTATCCACAATAACTGTGTGCAAGCTTGAGTTGCTGCAATATAATCAGCTTCTATGGTTCTTAATGAAATTCATTATTGTTTCTTTCTTAGCCAATAAATACATAATCCAACAAGATAGAATAAACCAACTGACATTGATTTTCTATCATATATAGAATCGATACAATCCGCATTTGTATATCCCAAAAAATATTAATAAGACTTGTCATTGTACTAAAAACCGAAATCCACCATCCCCTTGATATACCAAATAATTTTTTTTACTACAAGTAAGTGAATTTATTTGGTATTACTTTGATACCATGAATCTAGGAATGTAGAAAAAAAATTCAGGTCGTGTCGCTGTTAAGAACAACATACTACCAATGATCTGCTTGTATTCAATGACATTAACCTCTTTACCTTTATCATCTTGTGTCAATTTCATTCGGATAGCCACAAGAGACTTCATATCCTTGGAATTATCCATTCTAAATATTCTCAAAACTTCCATGGAATATTTTAATTTAGAAATGAATGTGAAATTCTTTCCTTGTGTTACCTATAAACTAATGAAAAATGTTATTTCACAAATAATTGACATTTCAAACTCACTTTTCATGAATTATGAAAACTGTTTGCACTATGATTCATCTGACCCACCAAATATTACATCATACACATACACCAACACCATCATCCTTTGATTACTTCCATTGTTGACATATAGATTGTAATTAAATCCACTATGATGAAAATCGAGATTCTTCAAAAACTAATCAAGCCTTGAATGCCATGATCTTAGAGATTTATTTAACCCATATAGTGACATCCTTAGTTGAAAAAATCTATTAAAATATTCATGAATGAGAAAAACATATGGCTGGTCTATATACACTTCGTCTTCTAGAACCCCATTCAGAAATGCTAAATTGACATCCATATGAAAAACTTTGAACTTTCTTTGCACTGTTATGTCTTAGAATAAGCTAATTATCTCAAGCCTTGCAATAGGTGAAAATGTTTCATATTGATACCCTCTATTTGGGAGTACCCTTTGCACACTAGTCATGATTTTTTTTGAATCACTATTCCACCTTCATTTAGTTTATTATAGAATACTTATTTGGTCCTGATGAAATACTTATCTACTGGTCTCAAAACAACCCCCACGTATGATTCTTTTCTATTTGGCAAAGTTATTAATTCATTGCTTAAACCCAAATACCATCCCTTGATGATTCTTCAAAAAAAATTGATCTACCTATGATAAGAAAGATTTTTGATGTAGAGTATTCATCCTCCTTATCTGCATTGGTGCTATCTGATCACCAATTATATTCTATTTATCGGTTTCAGCTCAACTCTGTGTTCTCTATGCAGATAAAAGTTTATTTTCATCCTTTTCATTGTCATAATATTCTTCTAAATCCACCTCAGGAACTAGAACCTTCCCTAATATTATGATCTATTCATTTTTATCCTCATGAAATTGTTCATTTATTTTCTAAAGTTTCCATTCATTTTCTATCATAACTACATCATTACTTTCTACAACTTTTCCCAGTCTCTTATTAAAACATTTATAATATTTGGTTTTTATTAAGTATCCAAAAAATATTCCTTCTTATCTATATGATTAAAACTTCATATTTTTCTCCTTATTAATAATAAAACACTTACTTTCAAAGACTTAAAATTACTTTAATGTTGAATTATTTCCATACTATAGCTTGTATAGAGTCATTTATTCCTTTGGAAATAATAAGGCTCTATTTAATGTGTAGACTGATATCATTACTTCTTCTTTCCAAAACTTAGCTGTAAGTTTTTTCTCAATGCTAATTGTGATATCCATGTTGTTGATAATATGGTTTCTTCTCTCAACAAATCCATTTTTATGTGGATCCTTTACCTCTGAAACCTAGTGCCTTATACAATGTTTCTCAAGATAATCCTTATAAAAACCCAGGTATTTATAGAATAATACTTTTTCATATATATTAATATTTTTGAATAAGATATTAATTTTATGTTAAAGAGGACACTTTGTTTGATAGAGTACTCAAAATGCAACAATGGAACCTATAAAGGATGTAATTAATGAAATTATGTAACATATATAACATATATATTATAATGGATTTATAATATACCTATGTATCATTTATTTTTCATTCATTTAAATATGAAAAAGAAATGAAAGTAGCGATCATGTGTACGTACAACTTACCATCTCCATGAATAGTGCATTTCATTATAAAATAAATTTATAATGGATATATATGATATATATGATATCTAAATCATGAATATCATTCTGGAGATAATTTAATATTTACCACATAGACAATTTGTAATTATAACAAGTTCATTTTTTACTCAAGTATCAATCATCGACAAAACGACTGAGATGAACTTAAAAAACTATATGATTGTTATAGAAAAGTAATAAGTGATATAAAAGGAATAATAAACTTGAAAAAGTTTCTAAAGAAAGTATAAATTAACTTAAGTTTATTATTGAGGAATAAAAAGGATTATACATGATGATTCAAAATCAAGGTAAGGGAACCTTTCACCTTTATCTTTTAGTCAAAGAATTATTTTATGTTATGTCTTTTAATTTCCATTATCTTATGTTGGTATACGTTCTTATATTTCATTATTTCTGTAAATTTTATGTCCAAGTGATTATATATCCTTTTTTCTCTCATCAACTCATTTTTTGAAATTTTAAGTGACATCATTGGCTGCCAAATTTTCATAAGGGACTTCGTCTAAATCACCTTTCATTGAGGCATGTTTTGATAATATACACCTCCTTATTTTACACAATATATAATAAACCCATTTGACTTTTACTTTCATTAAAAGGGAATATTTTATCTATTAAGTCTTTTACTAATTGACCAAAGGAATATTTTTAACGTATGTGGAGACAATGACCTATCCCCCACTATAATTGTTATTTGGATTCCTCTATAAGAATTAATGTTTTTAAAAGGAAAAAGAAACCCCTTATTCCATTTTTGGGTGTTTTGGTATTGAAAATGGTTTTTGAAAGGGATTTATTATTTATATATCTTGAAAATATTTCTTGTGATTGAAAATTAAATGTCATTATTAAAATGCTGATATTTGTAATATTTTATGTGTTATGATTATATAATGGTACATAGACATTTGACGGGTGGTTACGTGATAAACCAAATTACGGGTGGTTCCATGATAAACCAAGGATGGGTGGTTACGTTATAACCTTCAATTAATTGGGTATGGAAGTCAGTCGTATGACTATTCCATTTGTAATAATGATTTGTGGAAGTCGACTGTATGCTTATTCCATTTAAGTATGATTATGTCCCAAGTTTACCATTTATATGTTATGTGTTCTTTATATGGGTTTTATGCTAATATTTTGGTTAAAAAAGGGTAAGCAATGAGATTTTATTCAGTGAAGAGTATTTACTAATTCATAAATGTGAAAAGTATTACTTATGATAAAGTATTCATGGTTTACATGTTGTTTTGAAAAACTAATAGTTTTCCATCTTTGTGCATCCCTTAATGAAATTTTTATGCTCATACAAAGTTTTGAAATATTTTTCATAGGACATAAAGATAAATAGATTCAAGGATGGGATCAGGGAAAATTTATGCTGTTAAAAATAAAATGATGTCATGTTTCTTTTTAAAGAGTTTTTATTTTATTAAAAACATGGATAGTGAGTAGTAGTGTCTACTTGTAATATTCAAGATGTTATGTATATGTTATAACCTAATTCTCTAAATCTCTAAACCTAAAAATATCCTCAACGTGAATTATTAACTTAATTCAAGATTATGTAATTTTTAAGGCCAGGTCCTTACAGTTGGTATCAGAGGTCGGTTTAGATACCTTTAGAGGTTAGAGTGCTATTTAACCATAAGTGACATAACCATAATGGTTAGCATATTAGAAAGAGTCATAGTTATTTTAGATAAATCAAATGAGTTTAAGATAACATGAATAAGTATATCTCAGTGTTTACCCTCCTCATATGATAGTATATGATGATTTTATTGATATACTCACACTGACCTTTTTGGTTTTAGTAAATGGATTGATCTACCATGAACCAAAGTAACAATGGATGTGAAAGAAACTATGGTGGTTTTCTGAATGAGAAACTGAATGAAATGAGGGATACAATGAGAACTCTTGTGTTTATTCTTAACCAACTATATAGAGTCATGATTAACCACTTGAACCTTGGTGATTTTTCTAAGGCATCATATATGTGAGAAACAAATCCCAATGGAATTTCAGGTAATAATCATAAAGGTAAGTATATTCAAAAACCTATGTGTCAAGGATGAGGAAAGAAACACTTAGGAAAATACTTCAGAGGGACGGGAAGATGTTTTAGATGTGGTATTGAAGGTCATAAAGCAATAACCTACCATGGAAAAAGGAAACATCTAGTTGAATCTAGGAAAGGGAAAAAATTTATTTTCCAAGGATCAATTGAATGTTTTAAATGTGGTGTGCATGATAATTATACAAATAGATTTCCTATAAATGTGGTTTGGGAATGGGATCAGTAGGATCCTAAAAATATATGTTTACTAATTTCTAATTCCATTTTAATTGAAGATGAGGAAACTAAAAATGACCCATGAAAGGTATGGATTATTTCTTATCTCATGTTTTGTCATTACTAAAATCTTAGTACATTATGCATGATTTTTTTATAGGAAATAAGTATAAAATAATAATATGGAAAAACATAAATAAAGTATCATGAAGAATGTTTGATGATTAAGATGTCTTGGAATTGAAGAGTTATGTTGGATCTATGGATGATAATATGTTTAAATGTATTAATGATAATATTAATTTAGAATAAATTTTATAGTATGTGTAACCCTGAAGTTTGATATGTGAGAATGTTATTCAAGGAATAATTATCTTTTCTTGTGTGTACATAGTGGATAACCTTAGGGGTTCATGTGATCTTTTATTTTTGAAGAAATTATGAGTTATTAGTTTTTGGGATGAAAAATGGGGGTATGAAATAATTATGGATGTTAAAACATTTTATAGATATATTTAATTATTTTATCTCATTTTGTTAATTTTATTATAATTATATAGTTTTTGAAAAAGAAAAACACGTAGACCTTGTGACAACTCGTCATGTCGGACAAAGCTGTGGGAATCGAACCCACAATCAAAGTGCGACTAGGATTAATCACCTACCACTGGACTACATGAAGTCCCTGGTTAGTATGACTGATTCCTTTTAGTTAAATTATTATATTGATCAAGAATAAGTTGATTTTGGGAACTTATGTTTTATCAAATGGATATCCTTAGTATAGGAAAATGATTTGGTGATTCAGTGATAAAGGTTATTTTGGAATATGTTCTCTCTTTTAGGGAACACTATATGCCTAAGGAAAATAAAATACTATGAGATTTAATTTGTGGAATAATGGTTGAATTTTTTTTGTAATAATATATGTTTTTATTGTGGAAATATTTCGATTTGAGTTATTTAAGGAAATGATTAACCTATCATAGAAAATATGTGATTATGTTAATTAATCTTCAGTATGAGACTTTAAGAGTAGTCGATGTTATTCAGAGATAAATGTTAATATTTATTATGGAAGAATATGTGATTAAATTCTTATGAGTTTTGGGTTTCAATCTTAGTTTTTATTATATTATATAATTTTAAGGACAAATGTGTATTGAATGGTTTTTTTTGAACTTTGGGTACTGTTTGTTGAATTTTGGATATTAAGAGTAGTTTTTATTTTTATAAAAAATTATCCTTTTGGGGATTATCTGATCTCGTAATAACCATTTTGGTTTTGGTTAACATATATTTCATCTTTTTTGGATCATTTGATTCTATAGAAGTTTATTTTAGCACTTTTTATGTGACCAAGTCAGCTTGAATACTCATCGTTTGGAGAAAAGATGAGTTTGTGGTAGAAATTTAGTAAAGGATGAAAGTCTACATGATAAGTAAGTATGTTTCCTTATGTTCTTAGCCAATCTCATAAATAAATCCCTCAAATTTATGAAAAGGAACTTAAAAAAAAACATTATCTATTTACTTTTCCTATTGGGGAATCAAATACAGTTTAACCCATCACAAGTTTGTGATTTTATAGTGGTTAACTTTTTCCTAATCATGTTTTCTATCACTCTCCATCAGAACTTGATGGTTAGTTTCTGTTTTATATCCATGTTTACCTACATGGAATCCAAGTATGAGTTATCTTAGGTAACCTTTATACTTCTCTTTCTTTCTTTTTAAGTGATAGTTTTGTTGATTATTTTTTTGATGTGGGACTTTCAATAAAGTTTCCAAGCCCAATTTTAAAATTGCGAGGACGCAATTTTCAAAAAGGGGGAAGGTTGTAACGACCCATGTATTTATAGAATAATAATTTTTTCATATATATTAATATTTATGAATAAGATATTAATTTTATGTTAAATATAACACTTTTTTCGATGGCATACTCAACACGCAACAATGAGTTTCTTTGAAATCTTATGTTGCACACAACTTTGAGTTATGTGAAAAAATAATATAATATTATTATTATTTTAAATGGTAGTTAACAAATAGTCGTTGTATTTATATGAATGAACATAAATAACTAAATAATGATTAAACATTTTTTTTAAATGTCTTTACTTTTATCCAATAAATTTTATAGGCTTAAAATAAGAATGAATTTGATTTTAAGCATGAAATACTCTAATATTCTTTAAAAGACCGATTTACCACCTTTTAATGAAAAAACCTTTTTAAATTTATCTTTTGTCACTTTTATATGTTCCATTTAACAAAATAAACTTTTATTTATAATCGGGACATCAAAATTTACTTTGGGTAAATTTTTGGTATTTTTCTGATAAAGTTCATTTTTTAATGAATAGTAAAAAATACTGCATTTTAAATCAAAACTATCTTTTCATATAATTTATTTATATGATTATATTGTCCTTTTAATTGGGTTTAAAGTGAAATTAGATTATATTTTTATCATTTAATCCAATTTTGGTCATTAGAAGTAATTTCACTTTTAAAATTGGACATAAACACATGTCAATCTTTTGGTAGTTTTTACTACTTAAAAACACGCTTTTTGGTTTTGATAACAAGAATTAATTTTAAATTAATTTCTGAAACTTATGTGTTTTGAATATGGAAAAATGGATTCCAAATTTGGAATCATGATCTCCAAATTGTGTAAATAGGTACCTTTTATTTCTAGACATTATGAATAGTAACTTCAGTAAATACTTTATTTACCATGGTTAAAGGGTAAATATGCTAAATAAGGGTAAAAAAATAATATTATAATAATATTAAATTACCCTAAAATATTTCCTAATCTTATTGGATAAAATATTTTGGACCATGGTCATCCTTGGGTAGATTTTAGGACCCCATGGAGCCATTTGTGTGTGAAAATGATATTTAATTACTTTTAATTTAAAGTTAAGGAAAATATAACCTAAACATGTATCTTTTACTAATTTTTTTTATATGGGGTTATATAAGTGATATATTTGACTAAAAATAGTAATTAGAAATATAAAAATATTTCCTAAATCATGGTATTTTATTTATAATTTTTAGACATCAAATAAATAAATTTATTTATGACACAATGGTGATGTAGTGATTACCTTTTAATGACAGATTTAAATAAATGAGAATATAATTATTAAAATAAATTTATTTTTAAACTTTTTATGCCATCCACTAATTTTATGGATGATTATGACTTGTTTTATTTTAATTAATGAAGTTTTTTCTAATTAATCAAGTTGTTACAGATTTTTAAAAAGCCATGATATGAATAGTATTAAAATTGACATAAATGAGTTTTGTAATCAATTAATATTTTATTAAATGATATAATAGTCCTAAAAATCTAATATTTAGAAAAATGACCTATATGATGTTAGAAATATCATTAATGATTCATTTTGGGTCTCTTGGTATTTTATAGTAACTATAGTAACCATATATTATGAAAATACAAGAAGACATGGTAAGAGTTAATTTATTTAACAAAGGGTTAAAGTTAAAAGAGAAGGTTAATTTTATGACCTAAACTTCTATAAAACCCATTTTATGAGAGTATTTAGACCTATACTCATCTTATTATGGAAATATATCACTTTTATGTTATTATAATTTGAAAATAAATTAATAATAAAATAATATTTCAAAACATTCCCGAAGTGCCCTCCTCCCTCTTATAAAAGGACACCAACTATAACCCTTTATCACACCTCTAAAGCCACTTTTATCATCTCTAATATGCCCAAATAATCTCCCAACATCCCTCTCTTACTCTTAGAATCCTTACATTGGGCAGAAGGTAATTACAGAAGACCCTTTAGCTTAAATCAAAAGGAGTTACCCAATTTGAGGTAATGTCTTCTCTCAAGATTCTTTCATTTATTTTCCTTATCCAACCCCATAAACTCTATTTATAAAATTATTTTATAATAACAACAATATATTAAATATACTAGGTTTTTTTAGTATAATTATTCAAACTAAACTTACACACACCTCTGTCTAATGGGTATAGAACATACTGTTTCTGTGGACGACAAACTACTTCCTCACAAAATGATGATTGTTCAATCTTCTCCTACCACCTCTATGGTGGCCATTATGATGGCATAATAATTATATATGATATTTATTTTATCTATATGCTACTATAATTCTAATTTATAACATACCTTTATGTTTCTCAAGTTTTATAAATACGATAATTTCATTTGAGGAAGTGCGAACTACCGCCCCATCAAAGTGATATGACTCGTTATATGAAAAGGAAATGAAAGTAGCGTTCATGTGTACGTATAACTTACCATCTCCATGAACAGTGAATTTAATTCTAAAATAAATATATACTGGATATATATGATATATATGATTTAGAAATCATGGAAACCATTATGGTGATAATTTACTTTTGACCACATGGATAATTTGTAATTATAACAAGTTCATTTTTGACTTAAGTACCGATCATCGAAAAAATGACCGATATGAACTTGAATAATTATATGATTGTTATAGAAAATTAATAAGTGATATAAAAGGAATAATAAACTTTAAAAAGGTTCTGAATCAAGTAGAAATTAACTTAAGTTTATTATTCATGAAGAACAAGGATCATATGTGATGATTCAGACTCAAGGTAAAGGAACCTTTCACCCTCATCTTTTAGTTAAAGACCTATTTTATGTTATGTATTTTAATTTACATTATTTTATGTTGGGATATGTTCTTATATATCCTTATTTTGGTAAATTTTATGTCCAAGTGGTGAGATAACATTTTCTCTCTCATCAACTCATTTTCTGAATTTTTAAGTGATGCTGCTAGGATGCCAAATTTTCGTAAGGGACTTCATCTCAATATATTTTCATTGAGGCATGTTTTGATAATATACACCTTCTTATTTTATATGGTTTATAATAAACCCCTTTTACTTTTAATCTCATTCAAAGGGAATCTTTTATCTACTAATCATTTTACTAAATAAAAAAAGGATTTTTTAACTTATGTGGCGACAATGACCTCTCCCCCACCATAATAATTATTTGGATTCCTCTATAAGCCTTAATGTTTTTAAAAGGAAAAAGAAACCCATTATTCCATTTTCAGGTGTTTTGGTATTGAAAATGGTTTTTGAAATGGATTGGGTATTTCAATATATTGAAAATATTTATTATGATTACAAATGAAATGTTATTAGTGAAATGTTGATATTTGAAATATTTTATGTGTTATGATTATATAATGGTACTTGGACATTTGACGGGTGGTTACGTGATAAACCAAATGATAGGTGGTTCCATGATAAACCAAGGATGGGTGGTTACGTTATAACCTCAAATGAATTGGGTATGGAAGTTGGATGTATGGCTATTCCATTTGTAATAATTATTTGTGGAAGTCAACTATATGCTTATTCCATTTAAGTATGATTATGTCCCAAGTTTACCTTTTATATGTTATGTGTGCTTTCTATGGGTTTTATGGTAATATTTTTGTTATAAAAGGGTAAGTAATGAGATTTTATTCATTTAATATTATTTACTACTTCATAAAGGTGAAAAGTATTACATATGATAAAGTATTCATGGTTTATAGGTTGTTTTGAAAAAACTAACCATTTTCCTTCTTTGTGTATCTCTTACTGAGATTTTTATGTTGATCCCAAGTTTTGAAATATTTCTCATAGGATATAAAGAAGAATAGATTCAAATATGGGATCAGGGAAAAGTTATGCTATTAAAACATGAAATGATGTCATGTTTATTTTTAAAGAGTTTTTATTTTATAAAAAAACATAGATAGTGAGTTGAATTGTCTACTTGTAATATTCCGGATGTTATGTATATGTTATAACATAATTCTCTAAATCTATAAACCTGAAAAGATTCTCAATGTGAATAATTAAATTAATTCAATATTATATAATGTTTAAGGCTGGGTCCTTACAATCTTCCACTTGGATTTTTAAGAACTCTATTCCATTATCTGTTTATAAATTCTAGATTTTTTGACCTAGAATATTTTTAAATTCCCTTAAATAATGTGTTATGAAACTAAGAACATTAGACTTGTGGGTGATGATTGAAACCCATGTTGTTATACTAAAATAATTTATGAAGAGAACATAACATATCCTCCCATCAATAGATCTTGGTGAAATAGTTCCATACACACCAATATGAACCAACTAAAATGATTTTGTTTTACTTTTCTTTTTTTCCTTATACATGTTTCAAATGATTTTCCCTTTCTTAAAAGCATCACATGTACGGGTATGATCACATGATAACCTAGGTAGATCTAAAGCAACATCACATTTAACTATATATTATAAGAATTTTTGGATCAAATGACTAAGATGTTTGTTACCAAACCCATTTTCTTCCTTCTCAGACAAAAAAGACATATCTTCTTCTCCACTCACAAGGTTGAGATTCGCCTTAGTACACTTTCCCTAAAAAACAACTACACTTTATTTTGTGTTGATGATACATAATTTCTTGGAAAATATTATGGAATATATTGAGTCACACAATTGACTGAAACTTAGTAATTTGTGACTGGAACTTTCAACAACTAAGACATATGCATGTCTCATGTCTTTTTACCAAAACTTGGCTTTTCCTAAGCTAATAATATTCATACCTTTATCATTATCCAATATTACAACACCTTACTTATCGTATAAAATTTATTTCACTAGATATTTATTTCTTGTCATATGGGAGGTGAATCCATTATCAATGATTCATATTCTAGTGTGATATAATTCTTCAAAAGCAATCTCTATAACCGCTTACTATTCATATATTTTCTTTCTGATCCATTTCATCAAATGATATTCTTGATCTTCTGCAGAGTATGATGGACCACATTCATCTTGCAGTTATGTAAATTTTATTTTAATTTTCATCTCATTTGAGGATTCCTTGATTTGTTGCTTATGACCACTTTGAGTCTATTTTGGAACTTTCCCCAGTTTAGTTGATGTACAATAGCTAGCCATGTTTCCAAATCCTATACACCAAAAAATATCCACAAAATGATATCTTGGAATATTTATCTTTGTTTAGTATCCTTTGTTGCTCTTATTCCCTTTGATACCTCTTAGCTATGGAATAAACATTTTGTGAGTGTCCCATTTTTGACAGCAATGACACCTGATGCGGGTTTCATTCCTATGTGTCACTACTTATATTGATAACCCATCCTTTTACACAAATTATTACATGATTTTAAGAATAACTAATCATAAAATACAAACCAAGGATCATAAAGTCTAGTGTATTTGGAAAATTAGGCACATAATTAAAAAGCATGAAACCAAAATAAAATCATATTTAATTTAATATCCATAATGAGATCCTAACTTCCTTTGATCTATTACATATAAATAGGATTGTCTAAGGAATACATTAACAAAGGTATGAGATAAAAATCATAGTGATGTAATAAACATAGGAATAAAGCACATCACATAGGTTAGAAGGCATAACAAGCTGATATTAAAAAGGCATGGAACGTGAATAAACATAAGAAAGAATAACATATAGAACATGGGATAATGTAATCATGGCATCATAGTAATGTGGAAACAATATATAACATGAAATAAATATGAGTAAAGGCTAACTGCCAAAACTACATCACTTGGTGGACAAAGTCTCATAAAAGAATCAAGTTTACTCCCTATCCCAACATGATGTCTCATGAGGCTAAACATTAACCAATGTATTAGAGAACTATCTAGGTGAACCCATCATAACATGTTCATGAATATGTATTCCACATAAATAATCAAACATAAGGGTTATCCATAGAAAGAAATGGGTATCATAACCATGTCATAAAGCATAACCAAAGGAAATATCATAATGGTGTCCATGAAAGAATGGATTTAAATCAAAAATGGAAATTTATAAGAAAAAATAGTCATATATCATGATAAATTATGTACAACTAAATATTAATCATGTAAATAAGAGTGTTTAAGAAACTTTAGAAATGGGACACCTTAGTACGGTTTAAGAAAAAATATTAAAGAAACTTTAAAACAGAAAAAGTAATAATTGTTTATATAGAACCAAAAATGAATAAAGATAGATTTCTATTAAAAATGAGTTATTTTAGATAAATAATGGTGTCTTAAAACATATTATGTAGTGTACATGATAATGGGTAAGAAATAGGGATGTTTCCTTTAATCGGGCTTGCTTATCGGGAGGAATTGAGAAGGGAACCTTATAAAACACGTATTTCCCAATAAATGAAAGAATAATTGAGATAGGAACATATGTTTTGAACATAAAAATAGAATATAGAAGTAGTGAATAAGAATAATTAATAATTACATTGGGGTAAAGATAGAGAAAGTGTAACCCAAAGGAAAAATGGAGGTTTATAGAGAAATTCCTTACCTTATGTCCAAAAGTGCTTTGAACTTATACTTAATGTACTGGATAATCAAATTAAATCCATTAATTAATTAATTAATAAACTATTATACATGTATTTAATTTATTATAAATTTATTAGGTTAATTTATTTCTATTTTTTATGATTTATAAGATTTAATTTTGTTGTTTTGGGTATGTTCGTTTCATGATTTTATGATTGGTTTCCTTGAGTTTAATTATGAGAGTTCTTTTAAAATGGAATAAAAAATCCAGAAGTGTAATGAGATTGTATTAATGTTATTTCAAAAATTAAAATGGTCCCATATATCATTTTCTTTTTTTAACATGTGTACTATTTATTAGATTAAACGTTGATGAAAAAAATGATTAGTTTTTTTTGGCAGTTTTTACAACCATCATGAATTTGTATCATTTTATTTAATATTATATTTATATAATGGATTTAGAAAATTAAATATGTTTTAATACACATAATATAATCTTTTTAACCATAAATTTTTTTTATGACCATCCTTGATGGTGATAATGAAAAATGAAAACTTGTCGTCCATGAAGGCGGTGGGTCGACACCTCAATGATGATGTTTTCATTTTTAGAACAAAAAGAGAGGAGAATAGATTTGATTATTGATATTAAATTAACACAATAAAATTATAGTAGATAAATCATACTGGACTTATCATGTTACTTTGGATAGGGTAGGTGAGGGAAGGATATGAAAAGAAAAGAATTTAAAGAGAAAGAGGGAGGGTTTTACCTCTTGAGATCATCTCCTTGAGAAGCTCTTTAAGGCACTTGGAAATTGTATTTTGGTGATGCTATCAAGAGCATAACATGGGGAAGAGGTTTGGGAGAGTAATTGGTAATAATATATGTAATATCCAAGTATTATAAGGTTTGAGGAGAATAGGTGGTGATGAGTGGTATTTATAGTGGGAGGAGAGGGATGTTTTTGGTTATTTTATTCATTTATTTGTTATTTTGGCTCAATACTATCAATAGTGTTGATTTTTTTGATAATTATAGTAACTAGAGAATTTTATTTCTATATAATGTCCACTTACATCATCCATGACTCAACCATGACTCAAAAATTCATTTATTTACTTATAATGTTAAATACCGTAAATTACAGTATTGCACTATTCACCAAAAATTCAATTATTTTAGAAAAATACCAAAAATTCACCCTAAACATTTTTTTACATGTAGATTTAAAAAAGTAATCCATTTCATGAAATTAATTTTCTAAATACGTGAAATTTAATTTTTAATTAAAATAATCATTTATTCAAAAAATACCGATTTTAAAATTATGACTAATTTTAAGAAACTTCAAAAAAATTAATTAAGGTCTCATAAAATTATCTTATAATCATAAAAAACCAAATATTAGTTTATGAATATATTTTATAAAGATAATTTTTCTTTTAAATAATTATATTTATTATAAAATTTTAAATAGACATTTATGTTTCACAAAAATACCAATACTTAATTTATCATTTTTAAAACATTAATGTACTTATTCCATGATATAAATATACTATATTTTCTTTCATAAGATACCTAAATTTTATTTATACTTTCATAGGTCATGTTACTTTTCTATTTTCCGGTTTATTATTCATAATGGCCACATTACTATTACAACGGTCAAGTTGCTATTCAATCAGTATAGGTCCCTTAATTTCTATAAACACCACTTATTTTATTCGTCATTTATGAGAATAATGTTTTTATTAAGTTATATATGTGATATATGTGGTTTATACTACATGGTACAATTATAAGAAGTGAAATTCCGTTGATAAAATTTTGGTTCATTACATTCTTCCCCCATTATGAAATTTCACCCTCAAAATTTCATTTTACATACTAAGGAAAAAATAGGAGAGGGAACTTCTCCTTCATCACATCCTCTAGTTACCATGTCACCTATTTTTACTTATGGTTCCTCCATAGTAATTTGACTAGGTGAGTAGTCTTATTGAGTAGAACTTTATCTCCATGGTCCAAGATCTTCACTGGCTGTTGTTCATATGAGAGGTCGTTCTCCAGTTGTACCACCTCCACATTCAGTACTTGTGAGGGGTCATGTATGTACTTACTCAAGAGAAATACATGGAACATGTGGTGAATTTGATCCATATTTGGTGAAAGTGAAAGTTGATAAGCCACTTATTATATGTGATCATGGATCTTAAAGGGGCTAATGTACCTTGGGCTAAGATTTCCTTTATTTCCAAACTGCATGACTCTCTTCCATAGTGATATTCGATGGAAAAATTTGTATCCAACATCCAACTGCAAGTCCCTTTAATGTTTTTTAGCATAAATCTTTTTCCAAATCTAAGATTCTTTGATATGTCATTGGATGGATTGAACCTTCTTTATCATCTCTTACACAAGATAAGATCCAAGTAGCTTTCGTTCTCTAACTTCATCCCAATAGGTTGGTGTTCTATATCACTTCCCATACAGAGCTTCATATGGAGCCATCTGAAAACTCTAGTGGAAGCTGTTGTTGTATGAGAACCCAACCAATGGGAGATGATTATCTCATCCTCCTTTTAATTCCATTTAGTAGGCTCTCACTATGTCCTCAAGTGTCTAAATAGTCTTTTTAGATTGGCCATTAGTTTGGGGGTTATTGGCTATGATGAAATTCAATTTAGTACTCAAATCATGTTGAATACGTATCCATAATTTAGAAGTGAAACTTGGATCATAATCAGATATGATCAAAAGTGGTACCCCATGTAGCCTCACCACTTTCTTCACATATATCTCAACAAGTTTTTCAAGCGAGATATCTTCTCGAATAGCAACAAAGTAGGAAGTCTTGGTGAGTCAACCCACCACAACCCATATCACATTATTTCCTTTGGATGTTTTTGGGATACCAGTGACAAAGTCCATAGAGACCTTCTCCCATTTCCATGAGGGTATAGGTTATGGTTGTATCATCCCTTTGGACTTTTGTCACTCTACCTTAACTTTCTAACATACCAAACACCTTGAGATATACTTCACAATCTCCTTTTTCATATTTTACCACCAAAAGTGTTCTCTAATATCATGGTACATCTTAGTACTTCCAATATGGATGGAGACAAATGATAAGTGTGAATTATCCAATAGCTCATTTATCTTAGTTGACAAAGGAACACAAATCCTAGTACCAAGTCAAATCACACAATTATCATCAATGTAGAAGTCATGTAGCTTCCCTTCCTTTACTGATTTAACCTTATTTTCTAGCTCTAGATCATCCCTTTATGCCTCCTTGATATTATCTTGGATATATGGTTGGGGAATCATTTAGGAAAAGTAGAATGTATTCCCTGATATTATTATTTCTAGATCCATACTTTACATTTCCATGAATATAGGGTCTTTCTCAATCCACATCATAGATAGAGTAGTAGGTTCTTTTCTACTAAGAGCATCAACTACCTTTTTTTCCTTCCCAGGATGATAGTGAATAGAGAAAGAGTAGTCCTTGATTACATATAAACATCTCCTTTGATTCATGTTGATCTCCCTTTGGTTGAATATTTACTTTAGGCTATTGTGATCGGTATATATGTCACACTTCTCACCACATAGGTAGTGCCACAAGATTTTCAAGGAAAAAATCATATCCGCTAGATCTAGATAATGTGTTTGCTAGTTCTTATCATGGATCTTCAACTTCCATGATGCATAGTCTATCACTTTATCATTTTTCATGAGTACAAAACCCAAGCCTTTTTTTGAAGCATCAATGTATATCAAAAAATCTTCTCCACTTGTTGGTAGGGTGAAAATAGGTGAAGTGATTAGACTCTTCTTCATCTCCTTAATGATTTTCTCACATTCTTCCATCCATACATACTTCACCCCTTTCTTTGTTAACTTAGTTATTGGGTTAGACAATCATGATAAATTCCTCACAAAACATCAGTATTATCCAACTAAGCCAAGAAAGCTAAAAATCTCCATTATAGATGTTGGACTGAGCCACTCTTTTATTTTTTTTGTCTTATAAGGGTCCACATATATTCCTTTACTAGTGATAACATGCCCCAATAATGATACTTCCTCCATAAAAAACTCACATTTTCTATACTTTTAATAGAGTTTCTCCCCTCATTAGGTCTTTAAAAAAATATTCAAATACCCCTTGCGTTCCTTATTTATCTTGGAATATATAATAATATCATCAATAAAGACTACTAAATTTTTTTCAAGGTAATCTCTAAAGGATTTATTCATTAATTCGATGAAAATTTCTAGAGAATTAGTGAGTCCTAAGGTCATCACTATGAACTCATAGTGTCCATACCTTATTCAAAAAGCGGTTTTTGGAATATCTTCCTTATTTGCCTTTAAATGGTGATATCTCAAAAAAAGATTCACCTTAGAGAAATACTTTGGCCCATGTAGTTGATAGAAAAATTCATCTATATGGGTAAGAAGATACTTGTTCTTTATCATGATTTTTTTGAGCTCACAATAATAAATGTAGAGGCACATCGATCCATCATTATTCTTGATGAAGAGGACTGGCACACCCCATGGTGAAGCCCTCAGGCATATAAAACCCTTGATCAGATTCTCTTGCAACATTTTCTTCAGTTCTTCTAACTCAATGGTTTTCATTCTATTAGGTGTATTTGATATAGGTAGAGATCCAGGAATAAGTTCAATTGAGAACTCAACTTCTCGGTTATAAGGATGACTAGAAAATTCTTCAGGGAACACATCATTGTGGTCCCTTACAATAGGAATTTCTTTGAGTATGATCCTCTCATTTGTATAAATCATTTGAGCTAGATATTATTTCTTATAAGGCAATAATATCCACAATTTATATGACTATTCTGAAGGAGATTCACCATCCTCCTTAGACTTTTACATAATTGGAGGATGCTTTGGGATGTGAAGAGTGGTCTCCCTTTCCCGACAGTTGATGTTTGATTTATATAAAGATATCCAATCCATGCCCAATATAGCATCAAAATCCACCAAAGGAAGTATGAAAAGATTTTCTGGGAGGTTCAATCACCAAACATTGACCAGATAGAAGGTATATACTTTGGATGAAATAATTTACCCATTTTCTATTCTCATAAATAACTCAACCTCAATATTTTGAGGTGGTGTTTGAATAGTTATACTAAACATGAAAGATATAAAAGAATGCGTAGAACCTGAATCAAATAGTAAGTTTTCTATTCTTTCATGAATAACCAACATACCTGAAACCACATCATTTTCAGGCTCCACCTCAGTAGTAGTGATAGCATATTCCCTTCCTTTCTACCTTGGAGGATATTATTGATTGACTTCTAAAACCATTGGCTTAGGTCATTGGATCACATAATACCCATGTTCCTTACAGTTTGATGTGGCTCATTTTTAATGCTCTTTGACACATCCTTTTTTATATTTTTTCTGATTTTTTAATATCAAATTGTTTCATTTTGTGTAATATTTATCAATTATTGTATTTTTTAAATTACATTATGAAAAATGTGTTTATGTATTAAAAGTGTTTTTTATTGTCTATTTTTTTATTGTTTTTCAATAATAAAATTAAGTTTTTATTTTAATTTCATTTAATTAATTCTTTATGTTATTAGTTTTCAATAATTTTTAATTCATTAATTAAATCGATTAATTCTTTATTCTTAAATTTTAAATAAATAACACATGTTACTTTTTAAGTCTTTAAATAATTAAATTAGTTTTTAACAATTTAATTTTATTCAATTAATATTTCTTATTCTTTAATTTACTTTATTAATTGGTTAATTAATTTAATTCAGTGACTTTAAATGTTTTAATTTGTTCTTTATTTAATTTGTTTATAATTTTTAATACAAATAAATTCATTATATTAAATAAATCATAATTAAATTTATTATTTAACTTTGTTTTATTTATTTAGTTTTTAATTATATTCATTGTAATTTAATTGATTAATTGATTAATCTATTTTTAGTTTTATTAAATTATTAAATTTTTTAATTTTTTTTTGTGTTTATTTTGCAGGTGTTCTGGTAGCACCCATTCACGGTGCCACTGTTTTCACTCCTTGATGTCTCAGGGTCACTCACGGTGCCACAATTAAAACCGGAGGCACCATTTGGTTCACCTTGCTGTCTCACTGCTTCAAAATCACGGTGGCACGTCCCACCGTTCCACCCCTTTTACACTGGTTCCTTCACCAAAGTTCCACCTTACCGTGTGAGCATAACCCGAAGCCGATTCACTCCTTCTTCTCTACTCGTGCCGCAAATCGCAACCCGCACCATTCACAGCAGAACCCGAAGCCACCGGACCGTTGTCCCGTGGCTGTTCCCTACTCACCGCGAACCTGTTGAAGAACCGCCGCGTTCCACACGTCCTGGCGCCACCCTTCCTTCTTCCTCAAGCCGAGCAGCTCACCTCCCTCCTACGCCGCACGAACCAATAGTCACACCCACAGCCCGCGCCGCCCTTTGGACCTCGCCGCACCAGTCTTCTACCTGACCAGCTCACCGTAGTGAGTCTTGCCGTAAGCCCTTGCCGCCTCCACCCCTCACCGCACCGCTCTTCTCCCCTGCGCCGCCTGAAGACCCCCTGCCCTCTTCCCTCTCTTCTCCATCCGCACTACCCCCTCCCACTTTCACCTTTTATTTGTTTTATTTTTATTATTATATTATAACATATAAAAACATTTATATAATATTTCATACCTATATTAACATACATCATAATATGACTAATATAACATATATAATAACATATAATGTATATAATAGTTAATCTAAATAATATAATATATAATAATAATATTAAAGTAAATACAATTTTAAAAGTTATGTTATATTATATATATTTATGTAAATTATTAATAATAATATTAGATATTATAAAATATATATATTTATAATTATTTTTCATTAATTTTAAGTAGTGATACTAATATATAGTATACATATATAATATTTTCATTTTTTCTCACTCATGTACACTTGTTTTATTTTTTTGCATAGGGAGATCGTGTAGGGGGGGTCTTTTTCAGTTACGAGTGCACATGGCATTCATCCAGGCAGAGAGAGAGAAGAGCAGGGGCATTCCAGAACTTCATTCCGGGGGGTGTGCATCCATTTTTCCATTTGGAGATCCCTCGATCCATCGATTCCTAGCTATCAAACCTCGATCCATCTCATCACCGAAATAGAGGTAGTCAGACATTGTGCAGCATATCAGTATTGGAGCTGAAGTCGGGGAGAGGAGAAATCTTGTGGGCGATGCTTCTTCATTCATTTGTTGTTTCTACCTGTTTGACTGTTTTAATGTGTAGTTAAATAGATTATGGGAATCAGGCTGTAGAGAATTGATCATTCATCTATTCGTCATGTTTTGTTAATATGATTTCACAGTGTGATTTCATTGCTCGGTTTTCTCTTCTGTTCATTTTGAGTATCATTTTACATTACCTAATGACCGACAAGTGTGGTAGTGTATCATTTCACCATGGATCATTGACCGAAGTACCGTGAATTGGAAAAGGTCAATGCATCTCTTCTCAAATTTAAGCAGATTTATCCAAGGGTCAAGATCTAAAGATCGAGACTCAAGGAAGTTAATAGAGCTGTGTTAATCCACTGAAGTGAAAACTTAGTGGATTAGAACCATTTTTCTATGCATTGAGTAATTGAATTAAACTAATTAGAAGCGAAGAATATCTTTTTAATCAGTTCAAAGTAGTCTAAGGACCCTAATGTTGGGGGAGAATCCCGAATCCGAGCCGAAAATTGCTTGCCAAAAAATATCGTGAGAAACCCGAAGCGATATGAGCAGAATAAATAAATCAGCACGCATGTTTTTTTAACGTGGAAAAACCCTCCCATGCGGAAGATTAAAAAACCACGGGGCAATTCCCAAATATCCATTATGAATCAGAGAATACAAGAATCCAAGTAATGCCCGAACTTGAATTACAAATAAGAGAGCGTAGAAAACCTGTGTGAAAACCACACCCCGACACGCCTCTGCCTTCTCTCTGATAAACATCCCGCTGACGCCATGTATTGGAAGATCAATCTGTGACAAAATGTCACCCTTATGTCGACGAAACGTTACTACCTCGGAGATCTTCACCCGAACATGCGTCAACCTCACACCAGTTTGCAACACCCGAATGATCTCACCATCATGATGTACCGCCGATCTACAATCGGGACACGCCACCTGATCACCGCTATCAGGAAGACTTTCGATACATGGCCTCTATCATCAATTGTGTTGTTGCGGCACCGCACCTGTCAAACGTCGACGCGTCATCATCGTCGTGCCACACGGGACACCGCAAACGCGGCAACCCCTTCCTGGGTCTCCCTTGCCGACTACATCTTGCTGGCACACCCTTCTCTCTTTCGAAAATATGTTTATGCATCCTCCTTATATAGACACCAAGTCCATAATAATCAATTAATGCAGTCAACATACATTATTCCATCCATTAATATTGAGAACAAATATCCATTAATGTTGGAAGAAAATCCTCAATTAATGGTGATATAAATCTCCCCATTAATGATTTTCATCTCTCATCAATAAATGTGATGAATCCCTCCATTAATAATTTTCCTCTCATCAATAAATGTGATGAATCTCAACACCTAAAATCATCATTAATGTTTGTTATATGTTCAAGCCATATATTTCACCATTTCACCTTTGTTTTCACACCTGCTATTAGTGTTTATTTCATTTTTTGCATTTAGTTTCTATTTTTGTTTTTTTGTTTTTGTTTTTTTAGTTTTAATTTGGTCTAGCACAACCTAATACCTTCTCTGTGGTTCGACACCCTTCTTACCAAAGTACAAGTAGTTTGTAGGGTCTATAAATTTTAAAATTGCACGTACTCAATGTATTCACGGTCAAAATTTGACACCATTTTTGGGGAAGGCACCTGCAACCAAGTTAAAAAAAATATAACAAAAAAAAATAATACAAAACTTAAAAAAACAGTACAAAAAAATCTCAAGAAAAACTTGTGGTTGAAACTGTATGCACGCTAGAGATTATAAGTCATAACTTGAAATTCCTATTCAATAAATCAACAAGAATTGTTCTGCACTTAGAAAACAAAAGAAACTTAAAATGGAGAATTTTGATAATATTGCTGGAAATCAAAATGTAAATGGGCCACAACCCTTAGTTCCTGCCCTTGAGAGACCTAAGCTTAGAGAGTTTCAAATTACTACTATGTCAAGCAATCCATCATGTATAAAATTATCCCCTAGGTCTAGGATCTATGAAATAAAATAGTCTCATCTTTCCCAACTTTTATTATTTAATGGTCTTCCAGCAGAGGACTCCTTAGAGTTTATCAAATATTTTTATGGTTATATCCAGCAGTTGCCTCTACGAGATCTTAGTGAGGAGGATTTGAGGATAAGGTTGTTTCCATTCTGTCTAAAGGGGAGGGCCAGGACTTGGTTTCAAAGTTTAGATGAGGAAATCATTGAAACCTGGGAAGAGGTGTGCAATGCCTTTGTATCTAAATTCTATCCTAGGAACACCACCATTGAGATTAGGTATAAGATCAATGGATTTTTCCAGGATGAGGGAGAAATCTCTCACAAAGCATGGGATTGGTTCAAAGGTCTTCTTATACAAATCTCCAACCATCAATTAGCTCCCCATATGCTCATGGATACTTTATATAATTCTATCACCCCAACAATCATAACTTAGTTGATCAATCTTGTGGAGGGGATTTCTCTGATTCCACTACTGATGAGCTGAAACAATTGTTTGATAAGTTGGCTCAGAAATCTCAGCACACATGCACTAGGAAGAGAGTCATCCATAGGGCTGATACAAATCCTCAAGCTACTATTGTTGATGATAGGGTCGTTAGGGAGCAGTGCCATCACTGTGGAATGTTTGGTCACACTCAGAGATATTTTCAAAACTTTGATCTCCCTATTTCATGTGATGAGGGTGCCTAGTTTGTTGATTATAGGGCTATGAATCAAGGTGTGCATGCTCAACTCTCAAATCCATACCAATTTGGATATCAAGGTCATCCCAATCAATCATGGAGTGAGAAAGGGGTCAAAAAGTATCCCTCTTCCTCAAACAAGCAGCCCACTGCCCCAACTTTCCACCCACAGCCCAAACAAATTTTCCAGAATCAATATGAGGATGAATCTTCTAATTCTCAAGGGGAGTTAAAGGGGATGATGCAACTAGTGTTGAGTGAGATCAGCTCATTTAAGAAGGGAACGAATTCTAAGATTCATAATTTAGAACTTCAAATGAGTCAAATGGATAAGAATCAAGCTGGTAAGGAAAATATAAACTACCCATCACTTTAACTCCCAATCTAAGAGAAAATGTGATGTCAATAACAGCCAGTTCAGGGCTTAAACTTAACGAACAAGTTAAGGAACCACCTAGGCAAGAGGAAAACAATGTTCAAGCTAAAATTGAAAATGAAAATATGGAAAATCCCAATTCTAGAAATCTAGAAAGCGAGTTCAAAACTGAATAGATTGTGTAAAACACGCCCGAGAAAGCTAAGGAACCAAAGAAAATTAAGTGGGAATTGATTAAGGAAGCGAAGAAGAAAGTGGGGTCTGAGGAGAAAGTGAATAACCTACCCGTTCTAGAACATTATGCCCCTCCCATTACCTTCCCTGAAAGAGTGAATCAAAGTGATGAAATTGATTACCTAAGATTTTTGAAACTAATTCGAAGCTTCACCATCAACATGCCTTTCTTAGAAGGCTTGGATAAAATCCCTTCATATGTTTCATTCACAAAAAGGTTTACGAAGAACAAGAGTGATTAGAGGAAGTTGGATAAAATTGATCTCAATGAGGAGTGTAGTGTAATTGTCCAATAAAATATTCCTCCCAAATTAAAGGACACTGGTGGCTTTATCATTCAGTGCTGAATAGGAGGAAGTGGGAAACTGAATTATCTATGTGACTTAGGAGTGAGTATCAATCTTATGCCTTTCTCCTTGTTTAAAAAGCTGGGTCTTTGGGATATCCAAACAACTTCTGTTTGTCTTTAGCTTGCCGATAGGTCACTCACACACCCTTATGGGAGAGTGGATGACCTATTATCAAGTGTAGGAAAACTCACACTACCCACTAATTTCCTGATCCTTGATATGGAATGTGATGAAAAGGTTCCAATCATCTTAGGCAAACCCTTCCTTGCTATTGGAGGTTCCTTCATTGATGTCTCCAAAGGTAAACTCACCCTCCAAGCTGTAGATGACGTGGAGGAAATTTTGGTGTTTGAAAGGCCCCAACATGTGGTTAGTTGTGATGTGATATATGTTACTATGAATCAATGTTACAAAATTGAGGTTAGAGTTGAGTATGGGTCTTTCCCACTTGAGTTCACAGAGATAATAATTTCCAAACCCTTTAAAAAATTTTCCTTGGCTGCTGCTCTTTCCCCACACCTTCTTATTGATGAGAAAATTATTTCTTTGGAACCCATTCTAGAGATTGAGTCGCAACTTTTTTCTATATTGTCTCAACCTGTTTATGAAAGTTACCTTTGTGAAGTTGAATGTCTAAGAGTTCCTGAATCTGGAGAAAGTTCTAGGTTGAGGCCTGCTGAAAAAATTGATGATTTCCATTATGAACAAATGCATTTCTTTGATATCTTCTTACCTACACATCTTGATGTTGTGAGTGATGATTTCAAACTTGAACTTGAAAGATTCAAATCATTTGAGTTATCTATGGACATTGAGAACAATCTGTTGAAAGTTGAATTTGATAACTTCTTCTGTGATATTTCTGAGTTGTCAGAGTTGTGTGCTGTTTTGGGACTTATTGAGGGTTTTTTCAATGTGTCCTCTTCTGTTTTTGGGTTTGAGCAAAACTCTAAGTACGGTGGAAGCTCTGGAAGTATTCTTGATCAGATCGGTGATTTTCATGGGAAACTGTTGAACTTTTTAAGTGTTATTGAATTGATTTTTAGAGACTCAGTTGAGCTGGACAACATGAATCCTCTTAGTGATCTGGATGAATTTTGGAGAATTATGATTGGTGCTGAAGATGAAAATTTCTCGAGTAGTCCTTATCTTGATTCCTTAGACAATTGTGAAGTCCACACCATTGAAAACTCTTTCCCATTGAATGATCATGGTTAGAAATATTTAGGGGAATAAGGTCTGGATATGGACTTTAAACCTCGTGTTTCATGGGAGGAAACCCATGGTTTACTTTGTTTTTCTGATTTAAATTTTTAGTTTGAATAAATGCTCCTTGCTTAGTTTTTTGTCTCTCGGTTTGGTGAACAATAATGCCTGCATTTCCTTGTCATATGATGCAAGTGGTCCGGTGGTCTTGGTTTGCTAAGATAATCATGTTTCAGTGGTAGCCTCATTTGGAACATTCATGGTGGAAGGAGGCTGTCGTCGGAGAAAACTGGATAACACTCTGAAACCCATGATCTGGGTTGCATTTTACATAAGTTTTAAATTCTTTAACACTAATGTTAAATTGTTTTATCTTGTAGGTACTTAAACTGCACATCCAGAGTTCATGCACAAGGAAAATAAAGGGAGGAATTAAAAAATGAATTAAGAAGCTGCACATTTAGGGGAGTAGTGTTTTAATACTGGCATTTGTTTTAATCTCCATATTTTTATTGCATGCTTCAATGAACTAAGTGTGGGGGAGTTCCCACTGATTTTTGAAACTTGTAAACTGTGTTAAAAAGAAGTATTTTGTGCTGCATTTTGAAACTTGCTACACCCACTATTTTTATTCTCATTGAGCTGCTGCTGCACAATATTGCAAACAATGCTAAAAATTGAAGTATATTGAGTAATATTTTGATTACTCTTAAAAATTCAAAGCATGAACTTTTGAATAGATCTGAAACTACTGCTGGTGTTGGTTAGTGGGGTTGGGTTGTTCTATTTTTGTTTGTTTTTATTTTATTTTATTTTTATTTTTTTGTGTGGAAAAGCAAATTTTTGAACCTTGTTTCTACCCTCTCCACATCCCTTTTAAGCTAAAATGTCCATCTATTTTGAACTTAAACTGTCTTCCACCTTGAGAGTCAACATTGGGGACAATGTTTGGTTTTAAGTGTGGGGGATTGGGGTCATTATAGTGTCATGTCAAATTCCCCCTTCTTGAACCTGAAGAACCTAAAGTTGTTTAAAAAAATGGTCATTATTTTTTAAAAATTATTCAATATTTTCTAAAATTTTCAAACTCTTTCATCACTTGATGGTAATTAGAGGTTCATTGGTACTTCATTTCTGTCCTGTTTAGTGGATAACTACTTTCCAGATGTTGAGAGTGGCACTTATTAAGAAACTGTTAAGTTTGAGTGATTGCTAAGTAAAATTGTTTATTGTTTTATGGATCTGTCTGTTTAGGAATTGAGGATGGGAGTGTGACAGGATAGATTTTATGGAATGAGGATCATGACTTGGAGTAACTAGAATTTTTCAATAGAACCCATGAGACTCACAATTTTTAAAAAATAATAATATTCAATCACTTTAGGAAGTCAACTCGAATTATTATTAGTTAAGTCCTTTGTTACAGGAGTAAAATGGGAAAATGGGATCCCACAGTGAGTATCTGAGATAAGGTGCATTGGGTGCATTTCTGTGAATAAATAATGCCATTTCAATCTTAATAAGTTCTATGCACAGTTCTCTGCACGTGGAGTATAACTGAGAAAAATTAAAATAAAGTGCCCTTATCAAAAATGAATTCTTTAAGGTGAGGGGAATTTTGAACCCAGATGAAGAAGGGAGCAATTGACTTGGTTAAAATTCATTTGAGTTGAATTAACAATGTGATGAAATTAATGTCTTTAATTTTGGAAACCTAGGGGAAGGTGAGAATGGAAGGTGCCCTTGGTTAAGTTTTGAGTTCCACTTCATCAAACCTTTCATCACTCCTTGAATTAGAACTTGAATTGGAAGGTGAATTAGGATAGTTAATGTGCACACATAGGAGGCATGACATACTTGACAATGTGTGAATTTGTGAGGCTTTTGACTTTCAGTGAGTTTTTAAAGCTAGACAGGACATCATTTTTGAACACCTCTGAAAAGCCTAACCCACTGTTTGGTCTTGCTCCTCTGAGTATTAAAGTTTAATCGTGCACTTTTTTAACTGAAACTCACAAATCATCTTTCTGTTTTCAAGTCAAAGACATGCACTTGTTTGAGGACAAACAATGTTTTAAGTGTGGGGGAGTTTGATGCGGCTCATTTTTACTGCTCTTTGCTACATCCTTTTTATATTTTTGTTGACTTTTTAATATCAAACTGTTGCATTTTGTGTAATATTTATCAGTTCTTGTATTTTGTAAATTACATTACGAAAAATGTGTTTATGTATTAAAAGTGTGTTTTTGTTGCTTATTTTTTATTGTTTTCAATAATAAAATTAATTTGCTATTTTAATTTCATTTAATTAATTCTTTATGTTATTAGTTTTCAATGATTTTTAATTCATTAATTAAATTGATTAATTATTTATTCTTAAATTGTAAATAAATAAAACATGTTACGTTTTAAGTCTTTAAATAATTAAATTAGTTTTTAACAATTTAATTTAATTTAATTAATATTTCTTATTCTTTAATTTACTTTATTAATTCTTTAATTAATTAATTAATTTAAGTTAGTGACTTTAAATGTTTTAATTTGTTCTTTAATTATTTTTTTTTTAATTTTTAATACAAATAAATTCATTCATTTAAATAAATCATAATTAAATTTATTATTTAACTTTGTTTTATGTATTTAGTTTTTAATTATATTCATTTTAATTTAATTGATTAATTGATTAATCTATTTTTAGTTTGAATAAATTATTAATTTATTTAATTTTTTGTTGTGTTTATTTTGTAGGTGTTCCGGTAGCACCCATTCACGGTGCCACCGTTTTCACTCCTTGGTGTCTCACACCAACCGTGAGGGTCACTTACGGTGCCACAATTAAAACCGGATGCACCGTTTGGTTCACCTTGGTGTCTCAGCGCTTCAAACTCACAGTGACACGTCCCACCGTTCCAGCCCTTTTCCACCAGTTCCTTCACGGTGCCACTGCCTTCATCCTTTCTAAACAGTGGCACCGCCTCACCGTTTGTGCACCACTTCTCCAACCTGTCTCACCGTTGGCACCCCCTTCATTGGTGCCACCATTTCTTCATAGTGCCCCAATTGTCTTCACGGTGCCACAATTGTTTTCCATCATGGTGCCTCTGCCTGCGTCTCCCTACCTCCATCAAAATTCCAACAACACAGAAAAATCCCCACAGTAATCACGCAGCAACACAAAGCATTCACAACAGCAGTAGAATGAAATCTCATCACAACAAATGAATCTATAATCAATTTTCACAGCAACTAACAAGAATCAATTTCAGAATCTAAATTTTTATAAGAAACCTAAACCCTCAAATCTCAGATCTGTGCGAAAGTTCCACCTTCTCTGCTCGTGCCGCAAATCGCAACCCACGCCATTCACAACAGAACCCGAAGCCACCGGACCGCCATCCCCTGGCCGTTCCCTGCTCGCCGCGAACCAGTTGAAGAACCACCGCATTCCACATGCGCTGGTGCCGCCCTGCCTTCTCCCTCAAGCTGAGCAGCTCACCTCCCTCATGCGCCGCCCTTCGGACCTTGCCGCACCGGTCTTCTACCTGCCCAGCTCGCCGGAGCAAGTCCCACCACAAGCCCTTGCCACCTCCACCCCTCGCCGCGCCGCTCTTCTCCCCTGCGCCACATTAAGACCCCCTACGCTCTTCCCTCTCTTCTCTATCCGTACGACCCCCTCCCACTTTCACATTTTATTTCTTTTATTTTTATTATTATATTATAATATATAATAACATATATATTATATTTCATACCTATATTAACATACATCATAATATGACTAATATAACATATAATGTATATAATAGTTAATCTAAATAATATAATACATAACAATAATATTAAAGTAAATACAATTTTAATTGTTATGTTATATTATATATATTTACGCATATTATTAATAATAATATTAGATATTACAAAATATATATATTTATAATTATTTTTCATTACTTTTAAGTAGTGATAATAATATATAGTATATGTATATAATATTTTCATTTTTTCTCTCTTATGTGTGCTTTTGTTTTTTTTTTCGCACAGGGAGATTGTACAGGGGGGAATCTTTTTCAGTTACAAGTGCACGAGCGATTCATCTAGGCAGAGCGAGAGCGGAGCTGGGGAATTACAAAACTTCATTCTAGGGGGCGTGCATCCATTTTTCCATCCAGAGATCCCTCGATCCATCGATTCCGGGTGATCAAACCTTGATCCATCTCATCACCGAAACAAAGGTAGACATACATTGAGCAGGAGATCAGTATCATATATGAAGCTGGAGAGAGGAGCAATCTCGCAGGAGATTCTTCTTCATTCATTTTCTGTTTCTATCTATTTGACTGTTTTAATGTGTAGTTAAATAGATTAGGGGAATCGGGATGTAGAGAACTGATCATCCATCTATTCGTCATGTTTTGTTAATTTGATTGCTCAGTGCGATTTCGTTGCTTTGTTTTCTCTTCTGTTCATTTTGAGTATCATTTTACATTACCTAACGATTGATGGGTGTGGTAGTGAATCATTTCACTGTGGATCATTTACCTAAGTACCGAGAATTGGAAAAGGTCAATGCATCTCTTCTCCAATTTAAGCAAATTTATCCAAGGATAAAGATCGAAAGATCGAGACTCAAGGAAGTTAATCGAGCTATGTTGATCCACTGAAGTGGCAACTCAGTGGATTAGCACCATTTTTCTATGCACTGAGTAATTGAATTAAATCAAGTGGAAGTGGAGAATATCTTTTTAATTAGTTCAAAGTAGCCTAAGGACCCTAAAATCATAATTACTATTTGTTCTCTGTTCAAGCCATATATTTCTCCATTTCACCTTCGTTTTCACACCCACTATCAGTGTTTGTTTCATTGTTTGCCTTTAGTTTTTGTTATTATTTTTTGTTTTAGTTTTAATTTGGTCTAGCACAACCGAAGTCCTTCTCTGTGGTTCGACACCCTTCTTACTACAATACTAGTAGTTTGTAGGGTTTATAAATTTTAAATTTGCGCGTACTCAACGACTTCATGGTCAAGTTGAAACACTGCACTACAGGATGAGTATTGATATGAACCTTCCTTTCTTCTTCCAAATTAGTGGGATTCTTCATATCCCTTCGACAATTATTATCCAGATACCACTCTTTTCCACATTTGAAGCATCTTATGGTTCCCCTTAGGTAGTTCCTAGGATGTTTCTTCCCACAATCTTGACATGTGGGATTTTGGGTTTTCTTTCCATCATGGTATTTATTTATTGACCATACCATATTAAACTCCATTTTATGATTTTTATCTAGGGCCCCACAATACCACCAAGAGTATCTGATCTCCATTTAAACCTTAAGGGAAAAACAAATCTCCTCATAGCTGTAGAAGTATCAAATCACCAACACTTTTCATAGACTTGGTTTTAGTCCACTAAAGAAGTGATCCAACTTGCTTTAAGTGTTCATGACAAAGCCAGAGGTGTATCGTGAAAGCCTTGTAATGTTTTCCTCATACGCCTTGATAAAATCATCTTCTTTTTTCTTCAGTCTGAGGAACTCCCTTTCTATCTTAAGACTAAGAGTTCATGGAAAATATTTATTGAAAAATATTTTCTTGAATGCTTCCCAATCCATATTATCAATTTCCTCCTTGGAATTTTTATTTTTGATCAGTGTCCGCCATTGATCATCTTCCCTATCAAAACGATAGACCACATGTACAAATTTCTCTTCTTTTTAGCACTAAAGGACAAATAATATCTTCTAAATGGAGTGAATCTATTGTTCCATGATGATGGTTTGAGAAGATCCAATAAATATGGAAGGCCTTTATCGCATAAAGGATTCAACCGCAACTTACTATTTCTTAAAAGGAGAGAATTATATATTATTCAAGTTATTATTCATAACTTAATCAATTTGATAAAGTACTATCATGAAGTTTTTAGCACCTATTACTATCAGATTTGGAATTTCATTAAGGAAATCATCACATTGCCTATCACATTAATTGTTGGCACAAGTTCTCTTATTTACATCCATTAACTAAAAAAAAGAAAGTACAATTATGAGGGCTTGAATACTAAGTTAATAAGAATATAAAAATGAAACATTAAACATATAAGGATAAACTTGTAAATGGAAATTATATTCTATCTTATGATTCCCTAAGTTTCAATATAAGTTATCCATGGTGATAGAATTATCCCTAGGGTTTTTTACTAAAATTTTCTAGTCCTAATCTCCAAAAATAACTAGAACGTGATCTGATACCAACTATAGCGATCCTATCCTTTTACACATATTATTACATGATTTTAAGCATTATTAACCACCAAATAAAAATAAAGGATTGTAAAGTCTAGTGTCTTTGGAAAATTAGTTACATAATTAGAAATCATGAAACCAAAATAAAAACATCCTTTATTTAATTTCTATAACCTAACTTCCTTTGAGATCTAAAATTTTCATAGGATAACCTGGGGAATACATGAATAAAGGGATGAGTTAAAAAGACCACTAAGGAAATAAACATAGGAATAAATCATAACACATGGGTTTCAAGGCATAACATGATGACATAAAAAAATTCATGGAACATGAATAAACATAAGGAAGAATAACATATAGAACATTGGATCATGTAATCATGGAATCATAGGAATGTGTAAGCAATATATAACATGACATAAACATGATTCAAGGATAACTTCTAAGATTATATCACCTGGTGGACAAAGTCCCATAAAGGAATTTGGTTTACTCCATGTCCCAACATGATGTATCATGAGACTAAACATTACCCAATGGATTGGAGTAATATATGGGTTCACCCATCATAGCATTTTCATGCATATGTGTTCCACCTAAAGAATCATACAAAAAGAATAAACATAATGGTTACCCATGTACAGAAATGGGTATCATAACCATGTCATAAAGCATAACCAAAGGGAATATCATAATAGTGTCCATGAAAGAATTGATTTAAATAATACATGGAAATTCATAAGTGAAAATAGTAATATATCATGATAAATAATGTCCAACTGAATTGAAAAAATGTAAAAAGTGTTTAAGAAATTTTAGAAATGATCCTCCAAATCATCTTTTTTTGTTATTTTCAAAAATCCGCTTTAAGGCTGAGCGTAAACCGAAACATCACACATGGGATAAAAAAACATGCCATATTAGAAATTTAAAATTTAAAACACATAAACCAAAAAACACATAATCCAATGTATCCTCGATCCATGAGATAGAAAGCATAACCTGAAGGAAAAAATGGAGGTTTGGAGAGAAATCCCTTAACTTATGTCCAAAAGTGTTCTGAACTTGTACTTAATATCCTGGATAATCAAATTAAATACATTAATTAATTAATTAAGTAATTATTATACATGTATTTAATTTATTATAACATTATTAGGTTCATTTATGTTCTTTTTGATGAGTTATAAGATTCAATTTCATTGTTCCAGGTGCGTTTGTTTCATGATTTTATGATTGGTTCCCTTGAGTTTAATTATGAAAGTTCATGTAAAATTGAAGAAAAAAAATCCATAAGTGAAATGAGATGGTATTAATTTATTTCCATAAATTTAAATGGTACCATATATCATTTTATTTTTTTACACGAGGATGATTCATTAGATAAAATGTTGATGAAAAAAATGATTAGTTTATTTTGGCGGTTTTTATGACTATCACGAATTAGTATCATTTTGTTTAATAATATGTTTATACACTTGTTATATAACATTAAATAAGTTTTAATAAAAATAATATAATCTGGTTTAACCATAAAAATGGTTTTATAACCCGCCATGAAGGAGGTAATGAAAAACGAAAACTTATTGTCCACGAAGGTGGTGAATAGACACCTCACAGACGAAAACACAAGGAAGAGTATTGGGAGAGGAATTAATAAGAATATAATCAAAATCAAATGTTTATAAGGTGTGACAAGAATAGGTGGTGAGGGGTGATATTTATAGTGTGAGGAGAGGGGTGTTTTTGATTATTTTATTTATTTATTTATTATTTTGTATCAAGAAAATCAATAGTGTTGATTATTGTGACTAAGTACAATAACTAGTGAATGTGAGTTCTATATAATTGTCACTTACATCATCCATGACTCAACCATGACTCAAAAATTCATTTATTAACTTATAATGTTAAATGCCATAATTTACCGTATCCCACTATTCCCAAAAAATCAACTATTTTAAAAAAAGCCCAAAAACTAATCCTATGCATTTTTGATGTGTATATTTAAAAAATGGAATCCATTTTATAAAATTAAATTTCTAAATATTATAAATTTAATTTTTAATTAAAATAATCATTTTTAAAAAAAATTCACATTTTAAAATTATGACTGCTTTTATGAAACTTTGAAAAAATTAATTAAGGTCTCATAAAATTATCTTATAATAATGAGACAACTAAATATTAATTTATGAATATATTTTTTGAAAATAAAATTTATTTTAAACCATTATATTAATTATAAAATTTGAAATAAACATATACTTTTCACAAATATACCAATACTTAATTTATCATTTTTAAAACATTAATTTTATTATTCCATGATATAAATATATTATATTTTCACTCATAAGATACCTAAATTTTATTTATACTTTCATAGGTTATTTTACTATTCTATTGGCTGGTTTACTATTCCTAATGGTCACATTACTATTCCAACAATCAAGTTACTATTCCATCGATATAGGTTCCTTAATTTATATAAAAACCACTTATTTCATTCTTCATTTATAAGAATAATGTTTTTATTAGGTTCTATATGTGATGTATGTGCTTTATAATACATGGAATAATTATAAAAATAGAAATTCCATTGATAAAATTCTGGATCATTACAACTATACTATTGGTTGTTCCTTGGGTTCTCTGGATCTACTGATTCTGATTCATACTCAAATAAATCCTCAACCTCAGAGTATGTACTTATGGTATAAATTCAACCATAACTTATTTTTGTTTTCAATAATTACCTATACCGGATGTATCATTATAATCTATCATTTTCTTCTCTTGACATTCCTTTTTCAATTTCACTAGAACTCAGAATTTTACTTTTTCTTTTTATGTTGCCTTTGTAACTTTCTTTACTAGAGTCAGGAGTTTATCTTGATATTTTACCTTTATTTATAGGTTGAAAACCTACTCCTCAAGTTCTTCGATGTATTTAACTCGATATTTTACTGTTTTGGTTAGACTATCCACAATTATTAATTGTTCTTAAAATTTTAGCTTATAATCAATGAATTTCATTGAGTTTTCTAGATTTTCAGATTTAATCCTTTTAATTTCAGCCTCCAACTAAGACTTCTCTTCTTTATGTTGTTTCATGTAGAGTTTGGCATCATTAACCACCCTATTAGATTTATTTTTTTGGATCTCCAAACTTCTATCTCTTTAAGAGTAGCTTCTAATTATATATGAAGTTCAAATCTTCCTTCAACTTCTACTTCATCATTGTCACTTTATTCCTTTTTTTTGGAATTTCGGAAAACTTCCACCATAACATCTGCTTCATGATCCTTTCAGTCCTCCAACTCTTCTACCTCAGATTATTCTGAACTACTATCTTCTTTTGAAAGAAGATTTTTCTTTTTAAAGAAATCTCTCTTGGTACTTCTCATAACCTTTACATTGGGTGAAGAATTATTCCTAGGGATTTTACCATCATCCTCATCATTATCTTAAAACTTCTTAGGACACTTTTCTGCAAGATGACCAATCTTTCCATATTGAAAAAAATGAAAGTAGTAGTTTCCCTTTGAACTTTCCACTTCCTCTTTGTATATTTGAGGAGAGAAAATAAATTAAATCATCCATATTGTCTTCCTCCTAAATATCTTCAATAGTAAGCTTATTCATGGCCTTGAATTCCAATTCTTTGGATTTCCCATTTTCCACAACATCATTATCATTATTTCTCTTCTCCTATACGAAAAGATTATTGTGTAATATATACAATATAATTTCATTAGGATATTTATCCTCCAGTATAGAGACTTTTTGATTGAACCAAGGTGGGAGTATTATAAGGATGGGCTTAATAATATTCACATCTTCGATAATTTCTCCAATACCATGCATGTCTTCCACAATAACATTCACCCGATCAAAGAATGAATCTACCAACTCATTGGGGTGTATTCTCAAGTCCGTATATTTGTTCCACACAACTTAAAACTTTGATTCTTGTACTTTTTGAGTCACCTTAATAGATATTTAGAAGCTTTTATCACATAGAATGTGATGAATTACATGACATCACCTTCATATAGATTGTGTTGGATAAGGCTCCCCCTAAGGCATTGATTCCTTTGGAATTAACATCCAATTATCTATGTTATGCTTATGATAAAATATCAATATCCTCATCAAAAAAAATACCATGCATTGCAGCTATATATACATCCATACCCAATGATCATAAGAAGTGTTTCATATGATTATTACATAGCTTAAAATTGTTTCCATTGAATATCGGAATCCCTTTGTGATTAACAGCTTCCATTTATTCTACTGATAGAAAACCACTAACTTTTAACCTTTACTTTGATACCAATTGTTATCCCAACTAGGTTAAATAACCTAGGGGAGGGGGTGGGGGTGAATCAAGGCATGGAATATTCAAACAACTATCTCTGTGGATCTTGTTTTATTATTTAACAAAACAATATTCTCTCTCCTTCCCATAATAGAGAATAATATGAGAATTAAAACATGCATAGGACACAAAAATTTTACTTGGTTCACCCTCACTGAGCTACGTCCAAGGATCATAGAAATAAAATTTTCCTATGTAAAAAATCTACTAAATATCACTATCAATTCAAGGTTCAGAGCATACTTACTATCCCTCATGGTTTACAACCAATCACAATTTTAAATATTGCTGCTCTCTCCACTAAAGTGTGATCACTACTTCTTCAGAGGAATCTTATGATGTTCTGAATCACCTTATAATTGTTTCACACATATATAAGTGTTCCATGAAGATAAATTTGCACCTAGTAGGTGAAATACACTTTTCTATAAACTTCTGGTTCATGGAAATTGATTTTTCAAACTATTTTTAGTCCCTCTATGAACTTACTTGATCACTTTGCAAACTTACTTTCACCATTTGGTGTGAGTGCTTCACATACCGTATCTGATTCATAGATGGAATTCACTTCACGGATGGATAAAGCCTCATGAATCTCCTTTAATTTGTGAGATACAGTTCCCCACAATCAAACCTCCTTCACAAAATATGACTTTGTGGAATCCTTCCTCACAAACTACCTTCTACTTTGTGGAATACCTCCTTCACAAATTACTTACTCATCCATAGACCAATTTCAAACTCACATGAATTATTCCAAGGATAATCCCCTCTAATAAAATTCACTCTACTTAATGATGTGATTAGGGTCCTTTATATAGGAAAATAAATCCTAAAAAACCCGATAATCATAATTACTAAAAACCCCATTACAAATTTAGTAATTATCATGAAATTTCTATATAGTCTGCATAACATATTTATTCATTCCTAACACCCCTTAAATCACCGTCTTCCTTTCTAAAATGAAGATAAATTTTTGGATGAATTAATTCATCACCTTCACTTTGAAAATGACAATCTCCTCACAAACTGATAATGCTATGCAGTTCGCATAGCACATGACCCTTTGTAGAGACCTTATTTCACTACCTTCATATGAAAATGAAGAACTCACTGAATTTTTTTGTTTGGTTTTCATAGAATTTCTTTACATCCTGAGAACTCCATGATTTTTAGTTCTCAAAATCTATTAGATGTTTTCAGGTTCTCCAAAAATGCTATGATGAAATCCTTCATTTTCTATAAAAAATCCTGACTTTGAGGCCCAACAAATTGGAAAACATTGGGAAACTGCACTACCTTAAATATATCTACATCAACAACAACCATACTAGAATTTTGTAAATTTTATATGTTAACAAACGAAAAAAACCCCAAAAAACCATATAAAACCTTGAGAGATTTTTTCCAACATTTTCATTTTTATCCTCTTTGGTTTTTAACATAGAATGGGTTCCAATGACTTAGGGTTGTCTTGGTCTAGTTTCTAAATTGGGGTTTTGTTATTTTAGGGTTCCTTAAGGTACCCTAAGGATCCCTAATTCCTTGTAGTAATATTTTAGCACCATGAATAAGGAAAGTAAATGAATACAGGTAGTTTGATCCTTGATTTAACCTTTAAACTTTAAATCCATGATTACTTATGTTTTATAACCAGTGTTTGGAGTGTTTTATGAACCTTACTAAGAATATTGTTTCCAAGTGATTTTAAAATTTTGTTTTGTAGGTTGGATTTATCAAATAGTTTGAATAAAAAGGTCATTTGTTTTTAAATGGTTTTATGGGTGCCCCCCCATGATTTGGTTTTGAATAATATTTTAAATTGAGATTTCAAAGAATTAGAAAATGGATTGGAATTACAAGTTATTTTTTAAAGAAAGGATTGTTTGGAACTTTTAATATGGATTTATAAAAATTTTCAATACCCTCATCAAATCTCCTTTTCTTATATTTCTTTATATAGGTTGTTACCCCTTGGGGGGATGTCTAGTATTGTTATCCCTTTATTGATGATTATATATGAATGTGAAATGGGGATGTTTCTTATGAGGAATAGAAGGCAATATTTTTTTATTTTATATTCTTTGTACATGTTACTCATGCTTTTCTTGATTGATCACCTCCTTTTATTGATGTCATTGGAACCCTAGGAATTTTTATAATAACTAGATGAGTAAAAAATGTAGTTTAGATTGTGTTATAGGTAGAGTTAGGAACCATGGTAACTGAATGCTTCTAGAAGGATTGTGCCTTATGGTAGCTCAGTGCTCCTGAGATGGTCTATAGAGTTTGGAAAGTTTTATGGGACTTCTAGGATAGATAGGTTCTTGTATGTAGACCTAGGGTACCTTTTCACCAGTTTAGGTCATGTTACTTGAGTATTTTGGAGTTAACCATGACACTTAGTTCCTTTTGAGGATTACTTTATGGGATTCCATTCTATGCCTTATCTGAATACCCTTGTTTTAGTTGGTTTTGTGGAACCTTCACCACCATTGATGCTTATTTTTATTATACCCTTGACATAGTGGTGCCATTGTAATTTCCTTCCTCCATCATGTATCGTTTTCTTTTCAAACATGTATTGAAAAGTTTTTTTGAAAGGTTTTTAAATTTGGAAGGATAAATGGTTTGATTAAAAATGTGTAAAATTGGAAATACACCACTTTATAGTTTTTAAAGAATTTATTTTTTAACATGGAGGATTCCACCCCTTAGTGAGAAAGGTTTTTTTTAAAGGTATGATTCTTATCTTCTAGTTGAAGGGTTTTGAATATAAAATATAAAATTTAGTTTTTAGTGAAAGAAGGAAAAATTACATTTTTACATGTATTTTAAACTGGTATAAAATGGATTTGTCATTAAAGGTTATGAATGAGGTGTACATAGGATATATACTAGGAATTATTTCTAACACCTATCATATACAAGCTTGGTGTAGGTTCTAGTTGGACACTGAATTTGGATTCTTGGATTTAGTTTGAGAATTTTGGTGGCGGTAAGTAAGGGTCATTCACTTGGTGCCTAGAGATAGGTAGTGGTACTCCTTGTATTATTTTTGGTACCTAGTTATTTTAATGTATTATTCAATGTTGATATTTCGATTCTATATATCCTTTTTAGATTACATTGTAGTCATATTAGAATTCATTTTCATTTTGGTTTGGGATGTATTGGATGTGCATTGGAATTATTTATTGTTCATGAGTAATGTTTATCACTTGTGACTTGTTTGTATTGACTTATTATGTTTCTATTTATTCTTTATGAGTATGGTTATATGACTTATAGAATGGTCATTCCATAATTTTGGGTAAAATTACCGACCTTAATAATTTTTTTATCTAGAAAAATAATTCCCAATGGAGTTTTTTTATACTCAAGAACTAGTTTCCAATCCACATGGATTGGAAAAACCCTTTGGGCCTAGTGGAATATTGAATCAGGTACTGGTTTAGTGGTATAATGGGTCGGTTAGTTACAAAAGTACTTTTAGGTTTGGATTTTTATATAATTAATAAAAACTTTAACTAATGAAACCCACATTTTCCCCATCTAATGGACATTTTTTCAACTAAACCAAGGACTCATTATTTTACATTAAGTATTAAAAATCTCCCAAAAAATTCTCCACACATGAAACCTTTCTAGGAAAATTATACATAATACTCTTCTGTATTTACCCCGGGAATGGAAACATAAGAATGAGTGAGCTCAAATGCTCAATAAGGGGTAGCGTACATTAGAATCTATCAAATAATAAACAAGACATGAATAATATGGAAGGAATAAATAATAATCAAATAATTCCATATCATTAGTATCATGATCATGAATTATATCCATGGATAACATAATAATATAAATAATAACATGTACAATACTAACTAATCTCACAGTGATGGAATTCATAATGCCAGACATCTTAATCTTACTGTCAAAGGATCATTCCAAGAAATTATGCCTAAATAGGAAATACATATAAAAAATACCCAAGATAGTTTGTATCATGAGAGCTAGAGATGCATCAAGGGGATATATAATTCCGAGCCCCACCCATCACTAATCAAATACAATGAATTCATCATATTAAGAAACAAGTAAACAATATAATACATAACCAATCATTACTCAGTAATCAATAAACATATGTATTGAAATAACAAGTATGAAAATTGTCAAAACTTTCCCGTTCAATAAATAGAATAAATTTATTGGTAAACATCCTTCAAACTAACACTACATAGAGTAATGGGTATATAGTAAGGTCTATACTAGAAAACAAAATATAAAAATAGTGTAAGTGATATATAACATATCCATGAAATTAAATAATATGAATATGAAGAAGAAAAATATGGTCAATGGAGATATGAAGAGTGATATAGAACACAACCCTTGTGAAAAGGTGGGATATAAACTAAAAATTCATAAGATAATTTAGAGGGTAATACATGAAATATAACTATGAAAGAGTTAGATCTAATGAACCAATGTTTTATCAATGAAATTCCATTTTTATAATTATATATTATAGTATAATCATATAATATTACATATATAACACAATACAAGCCTTATAAATGAAGATTGAGTGAAAAAAAGGTATCTCTAGAAGTTAAGGAATGTCTACTGACAAAATAGTAACTTAAACTTTGGAATAGTAATGCAATCCTTATGAATATTACACCAACCAATTGAATAGTAACCTCACCAATGAAAGTATAAATAAAATTTATCCATATTATAAGTGACAATATGATATAAATATATCATAGTATAAGTAAGTAAAAATTTTCAAAATTATTAATTAAGTGTTTGTATTTTTGTAAGTCCTGTATATTTAATTACAATTTTATGAATAATTTAATAGTTTAAAAGAAAATTTGTTTTCATAAAATTTATTCATAAATAAGTATTTTGATGAATTATGATTATAAGACAATTTTAAGAGACCTTAATTAATTTTTCAAAGTGTTAGAAAAGCAGTTTTAATTTTAAATTTTTTATTTTTCAAGTAAATTATGATTTTAATTAAAAATTATTTTTCTCATATTTAGAAAATTGTTTTTATAAAATGAAGTTCATTTTTGAATTATACATGTCTAAAAATGGTTGGGGTGAAGTTTTGGTATTTTTCTAAAATACTTGAATTTTTAATGAATAGTGAAATACGATAATTTATGATAAATCTAAATATATGAATTATGATGTCATCAGCTAATGTATGGATGATGTTAGGAAATTATCTAGAAATCACATGACTTCTTAATATTTTTGGTCACAATAATCAAGAATATTCATAGTCTTGATCAATATATTAAACTAATAATTAAAATAATGGGAAACCCCTCCTGTCCTCCACTATAAATACCTCCCCTATTTACCTCCTCCCCTCACACCTCTCAGGCCTTATGCCTAGTCCAAATTCTACTCAAATATCTACCTAATACCCTTTCCCATTTAAAATATCCCTTTATATCTTAAAAAGGCCAAATTATCTCCCATAAATTGGTTCTTAACGAAGATATATTCAAGAGGTAAATCCCTCTTTTTCATTTCATTTATTTTCTTTCAAGTTCCTTTCTTTCTTTTTTCTTTACTCACCTAATTTCATCCAAAGGTTATTATAACTCCAATACCTTAAATGTACTATAATTTTTGTATGATAATGGAACAATTCATCATCATCTCTCCTTTCCCCTCCTTTTATACTAGAAATGAAAATACCATCCGAGATGTGTTAATTCATCACATTCAAGGACAACGAGTTTTCAATTTCTTTTACCATCTTCAATTATGGTCATTAATTTTTTTTATGGTCATACCAAAATATAATATATTTATTATGTATTATTTAAGGTTCTATAATATTTTCTACACATGATATTAATTTATAAAGAAAAATGTGTTCATTGTGATAAAAAAACCACCAATTAACCAAAACATCTATCATTAATGATTCATATTCACTATAAATAACCAAATGAATTTTATAACCATGAAATATTATGGATGTTCAATAATAAAATACAACTTAAATTCTGGAAAACTATTCTCATATTACATGCGTATCCTTACTTGTATATAAGTAAACCAATCATGAAAACCAAGGAAACAAACGCTCCCAAACAATGAAATTGAACATCTTAACCCATAAAAAAGGTCATGAATGAGCTTAATAGGGTTATAATAAATAAATTGAATGAATAATAAGTTATGTAAATATTAATTAATGATTGTAATTTGGTTATTAAGGACATTAAGATCAATGTAATAATACCAACAGACTTAAGGTAATGGATTCATCATTCTCTTTCGGGGATATACATGTTTTTAAATGATTCCCCCCCTCAATACTTCCTAATAAGAAAACTCGTTTTAAGAAAAAATTCCCAAATTCTTACCCAATTTCAAGTGCACTCTATCATATATTTTAAGAAACCATTGTTTTTATAAAATCATAATTTTTATTATTAAAACATTATTGGTTCACTTATGGTTTTATATAAAATATTTATCCCTTTTCTATTTTAAATGCTCTTTAGTATTTTCCTTAAAACTACACTAAAATGATTTAATGCTAAAATTTCTCAAATACTATTCTTATATGTTGTCACTTATGTTTGAAATAAATTAATATGATATATTCATATTTCACCTTTTTAATTTCCATGTATGTTTTAATTCCTTTCTTTCATGGACACTTTTATGATACACCCTCTTATTATGATTTATGACATGATTATGATACCCATTACTTTCCTTGATTACCATTATGTTTATGTATGATTGATTATGTATGATTATATATGTGGAAATTATATTCATGAACATTTTATGATGGGTGAACCTAGATAGATCTCCAATTCATTGGATAAATTTGAGTCTCATGAGACGTTATGTGCAATGATCTTGGCGGTTAGCCTAGACTCATGCTACCATATGCAATGGTATTGGTGTTTAACCTTGACTTGTGATCCTCTATGTGAAATGAGGCTTGAATCATGATAAAGTTATGTTTTATGTTTCTTCCACATCATCATGACTCTATGTTTATATGATCCCATGTTTATATGTTATGATTCCATATGTTTCATGCCTTTTTATATTATTATGTCATGATCTCTAACCCATGTGCTAAAGCTTTATTGTCATGATTATTACCTTACATGGATTTTATCTCATATATTTGTTCATGTTATCACTTAGTTATCCTATGAAGATGTATGAGAAAAATGGAAGTTAGGATCTCTTTATGAAGATTAAATAAAGAAATGTTTTATTTAGTCCCATGTTTTCAGTTTTATATACCTAGTATTCCAAGACACTATATTTTACGATACTTGGATGGTAATATGATGTTTTATTATGCTTAAAATCATTCAATTATATGTGTAAAAGTCTAGGGTATCTTTAGTTGGTATCAGAGCATGGTCTAGTTATTTTTGGATATTAGTAATAGATAACTTTATTAAGAACCTTAAAGATGAGACTAAGTATAAGAAAACATCCGAAAATTTTGGTAAGTATAGAATAAGTGGTTTATCAAGAAAATACATACCTTTATAGATATAAACAAGTGTATGTAGCTATGGAACATATTTATCTAGAGTTAAAACCTGAAAACACCGCTTTGATATAGAATCAAACGGGAACTGGTGCATGACAACAGGTCTTGATGCACTCCTGGTTTGACCCTCTCGGGGGATATGATTTGGTAAATTCATAAGCTTAGTACGAACCATTATTAAGGGAATAAAAAAAAGATCCCATAAGAATACAAGTTATGAAAAAGATCAAGGATAACCTAGATTTAATCCTAGATAATCACAGGTTAGGATATACTTTTCCTTTACAATTTTATCCTTTTATATTTAAAGTTTGTTTTTTATAATTATTAACTAATAATTAAAGACCTCCTAATTTTATGTTATTTTTCGTAATTAATGGAGGGAAATAGAAGAAAGCATTCCAACAATCAATGTGATAGGAAATGCGAATATTTACCTAATGATATGCAAAATATGATGGGAATGGGTGCTCAAAACTTTATGAATGTACTTTCTCAGCTATCTCAAGTTATGAATAATAATTTGAATCATGTGGAAAACCCTCCTACTATAAGTAAAGATCAGGTTTCCTTCAAATACTTCATGTGGAAATGACATCCCAAGTTTAGTGGATCTTCCGATCCCCTCCCCATGGAACAATGGATTAACTCTTTTGAAAGGATATTCTCATTCTTCCAGTGCTTAGAAGAAGAGAAAGTCATTCTGGAGGTCTATAGATTTGAGGGGGAAGATGATCAGTGGTGGAAACTAATCAAGAACATGAAGTCCTAGGAGGAAATTTATTCTAGGTATTGTGAGGAATTCAAGAAAATGTTTTTCAATAAATATTTTCTCTGAACCCTCCATATTAAGATGTAAAGAGTGTTCCTTAGAATTAAGTATACTAAATATGATTCCATCAGAGCATATGAAACAAACTTCACAAGGCTTTAAAGATACACCTTTGGATTTTTTATGAACACAGAAAGCAAGGTGGATCACTTTTTTAGCAGACTAAAGTCGAGTCTACAAAAAATGTTGGCGATTCGAGACTTCGATAGTTATGAAGAGATTGTCCATTGTGACCTCAAGGTTGAAATGGAGATTAGAGAATCTTAATGGTATCAAGGATATAGTGAAAAAAATGTGGAAAGTGGTGTCTAATATTGGTGGTTTGGAAAATAAATCCCATGATGGAAAGAAGATCAAACATCCCACATGTCAAAATTATGGGAAGAGGCATCTAGGGAACTGTCTAAAGGGAACTAGGAATTGCTTAAAATGTGGAAATATGGGACATCTAGCAAATAACTTCTGAAAATATATGAATAATCCCACTAATTTAAAAGAAGAAAGGAAGGTTCATATCAACACTCATCATATAGTGCAGTGTTACAACAACAAGGAACATGGATATTATGCAAACAATTTCCCTAAGCCAAGGGTTATTGGAGGAAATAAACAAAAACCTCCAAGGAAACAAGGAAGGGATTATTCTATCAATACTATTGAGGTGGAGTTGGAAAAAAATGTGGTGAAAGGTACACTTGTTATTCATTCAAGAATAGAAAACATACTATTTGATTCCAGTTCTATGCATTCGTTCATATCTTGCAAGTTTAGTAGAACTATTCAAACACAACCACACAATTTGGAGGTTCAGTTATCTGTGAGAATAGTGAATGGGAAAATTATTGCATCCAAGGTTTATAAATACTCTCTGGTAAATTTTTTGGACTGAAAATCCCAGTAAATCTTATCATACTTCCATTGGAGAAGTTTGATGCTATTTTGGGCATGGATTGGATATCTTTATAGAAATCCAACATTAACTGTCGAGAAAGGGAGATCACTCTTCACATCCCAGAGTATCCTCCAATCCAATGTAAGTGTAAGGAGGAATATGAATCTCCTTTAGAAACATTTTATCATGTTTGTATATTACTACCTTATGAGAAATCATGTCTAGATTAAATGATTGAGACAAAGGAGAGAATCATGCTCGAAGACATGCCCATCATGAGGGATTACACTTATGTGTTCCCTAAATAATTTCTTGGAATTAATCTTGATCGAGAAGTTGAGTTATCAATTTAACATATTCCTGGATCCCTACATATATCAAATACACCTTATATAATGGCCACCGTTGAGCTGAAAGAGCTAAATAAGTAGTTATAGGAGAATCTAGAGAAGGGTTTTGTACACCCGAGTTATTCACCATGGGGAGTGTCAGTCCTATTCATCAAGAATAAGGATGGTTAAATGCACCTCTTCATTGATTATCATGAGTTAAATAAAATCACAATAAATAACAAGTATCCCCTACCTTAGATATATGACTTGTTTGATCAGCTTCATGGGGCCAGTTATTTCTCTAAGGTGGACCTTCGGTTGGGATATCACCAATTAAAGGTGAGGAAGGAAGATATTCCCAAGACTTCCTTTCAAACAAGGCATAGACATTATGAGTTCATAGTGATGAAGTTTAGACTCACAAATTCTCCAAAAAATTTTATGGATATAATGAATATAGTCTTTAGATATTACCTCAACAAATTTATGGTAGTCTTTATCGATGATATTCTGATATACTCCAAGAGTAAGGAGGAACACATGGAGCATTTGAATAATATGATAAAGACTTTGAAAAGGGAGAAACTATATGAAAAGTATATTAAATGTGAGTTCTGGATGAAGGAAGTATCATTATTGGGGAATGTTATCACCAATAAAGGGATATATATAGACCCATCCAGGACAAAGGCAATCAAAGAGTGGCCTAGGACAACATCTGTAACAGAGATCCGTAGCTTCCTTGGTCTAGAAGGGTATTAACGGCGATTTGTGAAGAACATTTCATGATTGTCAAACCCAATGAATAGGATGACATGGAAGGGAGTGAAGTTATTATGGAATCAAGAATGCAGGAAAAGATTTAAGGAGCTCAAAAAGAGGCCTATCACTACACCGGTACTCACACTCCCAATAAGTAGAGAACTCTTTGTGGTGTACAATGATGATTCAAAGAAGGGATTAGGATGTGTGCTGATGAAAAATGATAAAGTGATAGCCTACACCTCAAGTTAGATGAAAATCCATGAGTGAAACTATCCCACACATGATTTGGAGTTAGTGGCTGTGATCTTTGCATTGAAAATATGGCAGCATTATCTCTATGGGGAGAAGTGTGAGAAATATACTAATCACGAGAGTCTCAAATATATATTCAAACAGAAGTATATTAATATACACCAGTGAATATGGTTAGAGATCATCAAGGATTATGAATGATCAATCCACAACCATCCTGGTAAGGCAAATAAGATGGAAAATGCTCTAAGTAGAAATGATCCTGCATCTTTATCAATGATGAGAATTGAAAAGGATCTTATCTTCTTAGATTTCCAAAGGATAGACATGGAAATCATTATGGGTGGAATATCATCAATACTTTCTCAAAATATTTCTCGATCATCCCTCATGGAGAAAATAAAGGATTCTAAAACAAATGATGTGGAAATTATGAAAATAGTTGAAGCTATTAGAAATGGGAAATCCTATGAGTTCAAGATTGATGAGGAAGGAGTTAGAAGTTCAGGGTCACGATTATGTGTACCATCCAATCCAGAGATAAAGAAGAGGATTTTTAATGATGAACATAGCTCAACTTTCTTAATTCACCAAAGGAGCATAAATATGTGTCAATATCTCTAAGAGAACTGTTGGTGGGACAATATGAAGAAGAAGATCGCTGAGTATACATCAAAGTGCCTGGTATATCAAAAAGTGAAGGCTGAAATACAAAATTATAATGGGATGATGAAACTACTATCTATACCAAAAAGGAAGTGGGAGAACATTACCATGGACTTTGTCACTGGTATTCTAAGGAAATCTAGAGGAAAAAAATGCTACATGGGTCATTATAGATCATCTTACAAAGACAACTCAATTTATCACAATTTTAGAGCACTTATCATTAGATCAAATAGAACACAGATATATATATATGTATATATCAAAGAATTTTTAGGTATTAATGGAGTACCGATATCGATTTTATCTGATCGATATCTGAGATTCACCTTGAAGTTCTAGAAAAGTCTCTTACATTCTCTTAGTACTGAGTTGAACTTCAGTACGACCTATCATCCTCAAAATGATGGGCAATATTAATGAACTATTTAGACACTCTAAGATATATTGAGAGCATGTTATATGGACTTAAAAGGAGTATGGGACCAACATCCACCACTGGTCGAATTCTCCTATAATAATAGTTTCCACTCTAGCATCCAAATGGAACCATATAAAGCCCTTTATGGGAAAAGGTGCAGAACACCATCGTGTTGGGATAAAGTCAGTGAACATAAGTATCTAGGACCTAAAATGGTCCAAGAAATGATGGAGAAGGTGAAAACCATTCAAAAACATATCAAGGTAACCCAAATTTGACAAAATAATTATGAATACAATCATCAATGAGACCTTGAGTTTAAATTCAAAGACATGATATTACTCCATATATCTCCATGGAATAAGGTCATGAGATTTGGGAAGAAAGGAAAGCTAAGTCCTAGGTACATAAACCCCTTTGATATTCTTGAACGTGTTAAATCCATGTCCAATCAACTAGCATTTCCACCTACCATGTATAAAGTACATGATTTATTCCACACATCCCTCTTAATGAACTACATACCAGACCCTTCACATATACTCTCTTCAGAGGTGGTATAGTTGGAGAATGATCTTTCTTATGAGGAGAATCCAATGATGATATTGGATCATAGAGATAATTTTATATACAAAAAAAAACCTACTCACCAGGTCAAAGTACTATGGCGGAACCATAAATACGAAGAGGTAACATAGGAACTGGAGGAGGTAATAAAGGAAAAGTACACACACCTGTTTACGACTTAGAATGTAAAACAAAATTTCAAGGGTGAAATTTCATAAGGGGGGAAGAATGTAATGAGAAAATGGTTTATCAATAAAATTAACTTATAATGATGTATTATAGTATAATCATATAATATTACATATAGAACACAATACAAGCCTTATAAACGAAGACTGAGTGAAACAAAAGGTATTTCTAGAAGTTAAGGAACGTATATTGACGAAATAGTAACTTGACCTTTAGAATAGTAATGAGACCATTATAAATAGTAAACCATAAAATTTAATAGTAACCTCACTAATAAAATTATAAATAAAATCTATCCATCTTATAAGTTACAATATAATATAAATATATTATAGTATAAGTAAGTAAATATTTTAAAAATTGTTAATTACGTGTTGGTACTTTTGTAAGTCATGTATATTTAATTACAATTTTATGATTAATTTAATAGTTTAAAAGAAAATTTATTTTCATAAAATTTATCCATGAATAATTATTTTGATGAATTATGATTATAAGATAATTTTAATAGACCATAATTAATTTTTCAAAGTGTTAGAAAAGTAGTTTTAATTTTAAAATTTGTATTTTTTAAGTAAATTATGATTTTAATTAAAAATTAAAATTCTCATATTTAGAAAATTATTTTAATAAAATGGATTTTATTTTTTAAATTTTCAGGTCAAAAAATGGTTGGGGTGAATTTTTGGTATTTTTCTAAAATACTTGAATTTTTGATGAATAGTAAAATACGATAATTTACGATAAATGCTAAATACTTGAATTATGATGTCATTAGCTGATGTATGGATGATTTAAGGCCATTATCACGAAATCACATGCCCAATTACTATTTTTGTTCATAATAATCAATAATATTCATAGTCTTGATAAAAAATATTAAGAAAATGATTAAAATAATGGGAAACCCCTCCTCTCATCCACTATAAATACCTCCCCTCTTCACCTCCTCTCCTCACACCTCTTAGGTCTTGTGACTAGTCTAAATTCTACTCAAATATCTCCCTAATAACCTATCCCATGTCCAAAATCTATTTATCTCTTAAAAATACCAAATCCTCTACCCTAAAGTGGTTATCAAGAAAGATATATTCAAGAGGTAAATTCCTCTTTTCATTTCTTTTATTTTCTTTCAAGTTCCTTTCTTTATTTTTTCTTTCCTCACCTCATTTCATCAAAAGGTTATGATAAATACAGTACCTTACATGTACTATAATTTTTTATGATAATGAAATAATTCATAACCATCTCTCCTTTCTTATCCTTTTATAGTAGAAATGAAAACATCATCCGAGATGTGTTAATTCATCACATTCAAGGACAACGAGTTTTCAATTTATTTTACCATCTTCAATTCTGGCCATGAAACCATTTTTATGGTTTAACCAGACTATAATATATTTATTATTTAATATTTAATATTTTTTAATCATTTGTACACATTATATTAATTTATAAATAAAAATGTGTTCGTTGTGATCCAAAAAACTGCCAATTAACCAAAATAATTATCATTAATGATTCATATTCACTCCAAATAAAAGAATGAATTTTATAACCATGTAATCATATTTATATTAAATAATAAAATAAAACTTCAATTCTAGATAACTATTATCATCATTCATGTTTATCTTTGCATGTATATAAGTAAAAAAACTAGGAAAACCAAGGAAAAAAACGCCCCCAAACAATGAAATTGAACATCTTAACCCATCAAAAAGGTAATGAATGAACTTAATAAGGTTATAATAAATAAATTAAATGAATAATTTTGTTATTTAAATATTAATTAATGAATTTAATTTGGTTATTCAGGACATTAAGATCAAGGGAAGAATACCTTTAGACTTATGGTAAGGGATTCTACCTGAACCTCCTTTATTCCTTTTGGTTGCTCTATCTTTTCATCTACCCAAATGAAGTTATATTTTATTTTTATTTAAATCTAATAAATGATTTTTATATTCTAAAAACTCATGTACAAATATCCATTAATAATTATCTTTCAAGGATATTCATGTTTTTAAATGATTCCCTCCTCAATACTTCCTGATAAGAAAACCTATTTTAAGGGAACCTCCAGAATTCTTAACCAATTTCAAGTGAAATATATCATATTTTTTAAGTGACCATTGTTTTTATAAAATAATAATTTTTATTATTAAATCATTATTGGTTCAATTTTGGTTTTATATAAAATATTAATCCATTTTCTATTTTAAATGCTCTTTAGTATTTTCCTTAAAATCGTATTAAAATGTTTTAATGCTAAAATTTCTTAAATACTCTTCTTACATGTTGTAACTTATTTTTGAAATAAATTACTATGATATATACCTATTTTTAACTTATTAATTTCCATGTATTTTTTAATTCATTTCTTTTATGGACACTTGTATGATACGCCCTCTTATTATGCTTTATGACATGATTATGATACCCATTGCTTTCCATGGGTACCCCTATGTTTATGTATGATTGATTATGTATGATTATATATGTGGAAAGTATATTCATGAACATGTTATGATGGGTGAACCTAGATATCTCTCCAATTCATTGGGTAAAGATGAGTCTAATGAGACGTTATGTGCAATGGTCTTGGCGATTAGCCTAGACTCATGCTACCATGTGCAACAGTCTTTGTGGTTAACCTTGACTTGTGCTAATCTATGTGCAACAAAGATTGAATTATGATAAACTCATGTTTTATGTTGTTTCCACATCATTATGGCTCCATGTTTATATGATCCCATGTTTATATGTTATGATTCCATATGTTCCATGCCTTTTTATATCATTATGTCACGATATCTAACCCATGTGCTAAAGCTTTATTGTTATGCTTATTACCTTATTAAGATTTTAGATCATCCCTCTATTCATGTTATCCCCAGGTTATCTTGTGAATATGTATGATCACAATGAATGTTAGGATCTCTTTATGAAGATTAAATAAAGAAATGTTTTATTTAGTCCCATGTTTTCAATTTTATGTACCTAGTCTTCCAAGACACTAGACTTTACGATTCTTGGCTTGTAATATGATGTTTTATTATTCTTAAAATAATTTAATGATATGTGTAAAAGGGTAGGGTCTCTTTAATAGATCTTTTAGAGTAAGATGAAAGATAAATCATAAATTTTTTTTAGTAATTAATTTTTACATTATCATTAAAAGTAGAAGTTATAAGTAACTTTCAAAATTTATTTTTGAGAAGTTTATATGAAGAATCTTTCAGTAATTATTTTGAAATAAATCCCAATAATAGAACCATAAAAATAAATAAATTTTAATTAAACAAATTTTGAGTGAAGGATAAAAAATATGAATGTGAAAGAAAACACATTTTTATTATTTTAAAATACCTTTATTAAAAAAAAATCATTAAAAGAGTAATAAAGCTTCCTTTTGAAAATAGGTACAAAAAATTATAAAGATAATAAGTGATAATACATATTATTATTTTAAAATAATAAATGAATACAATTTTTGAAAGAAAAAATATGGACATGGAAGAGAAACAACCATTAGAGAGGATGAAAATTATTCTTAATAATGTTATATTTTTGTAAAGAAATATATACAAAAAATAATAAAATAAAAATGTAATTTACCTAGAAATAAATAGATAATTTCATATGAAATAAATAAATTTAAAAGGCATAAGAAACTTATAAGAACATGTCAAGGGATAAAACTATGACTCAATGAAATGTTAACTGTGTCGTCAAAATCCTTATGAATATCATAATATTTGAAGTAACAATCCCTTAGAAAGGAGTTTATGAGAAATAATTATAAATCCATAGAAAATAATTTGGAAGTAAAATTTGATACCATAATAGGATAAAATAAATCAAACTTATAAAAATTGATTTCAATAAGAATCATTATAACTCAAATAAAGGAAATTGAGTTATAAAAAATCCCTAACAACTATGGTAACTTTTGAATAAAAAACCATTAAAAAGGGAAAATTAAATAGAATTTTAAATACCATTAATATAAATATATTCATGATATAATATTTAAAATATGCCATATATAAACCATGTAAATGGAAAAAGGTGTATAATACCAAGCCTATCTCAAAGAAGAGAAATTGAGATGGAAAAACCCTTACCTTGGATTCCCACTTGGTCGGATGAGTTCAGAAATCATTTATAATAAAAAAAACATATTAATAACATATTTTATAACCTTATTAATATATATTAACTTTTATAATATTTAATTATATTCATTCAATATACATTTATTATTTAGTTATTGTTTATTTTTATCATCAGATGTTAGTAACTTGATTATTTTGTAAAAGTTTCATATTGGCGATGTAGATCCCCATTATTTGATACCAAGTTCCTCAGTCCTATATTATTAAAGGTACTATAATATAATTTCTATAATGATTTATTAATATCTAATATCATTTCATTAGAGTTTTAGTTATGATTTGTGAATATAAAATTGATGACAAGCTCATTTCAGTAATTTTTAACGAATAAAAGGTTGTATGTTAATAACGATTTTCAATATTAATATTACCTTTCCAAAAAACCAAAAAAATAATAATTTACATAATAATATCATATTTATTCATTAAATATATTTTTTAAACCATCCATTAATGTGGTTAGGAAAAAAAAATATTCCACTCATGGAGGCAGTAGTCCACACATAACACGGGTGAAGTTTTCATTTTTCGAATGGGGGGAGGAAGATAGAAAATGATTTTTTCCATCAGTACAATAACATTTAAGTATACCAATGATATTGATGTAATTATATTAGTATGGTTAGAATATTTTTTGAGGAGAATGATAAACAATAAAAGTTTAGGGAGTGGATAATACTCACATTAAGGACTCAAACCTTATCTTAGAGGATCTCTTCAAAATGGAGGATTTGAGGATTCTTGAGACCATAAGTGTCATGGTCCGACCCAACAGGTCCCACCTAGATGAAATAAGTATAATCCCTAATAACCCCAAGCCCACCTCCATAGGCTAGGGGTTGGAAAAAATCATTTAAAGGCATAAATAAAATAGGAGACCAATTCTTAAAGTACCTGTACACATGCACCCAACCATCTCCATGCATAAGTGCAGATGAATAATAATAAAAGATAGTAACATGTAGAGTAAAAACCATTAATGTGAAACATATTAAACTGAAATATAAAGTGTAAAAATACATTCTCAACAAAAAAAAGAAGTCCCAACATGAACACAACTAGAATAAAGTAATATAAGAGAGTCCAGCTCTAGATCTCCAAGCCCTAACCACCATACGTAGTCAAATACATCTGGGTATCCCTATGATCTTATAAAATCACCATAAACCTATCCATCATTTTTATGAGATATCAAACATGTGGGAATAACCCATGTAGGGGTGAGTATATACATACCTAGTAGGATGACTTGAAAACTGAATAGGGAGCGATAGATGACACAATTAAAGTTGTAAGCTCATCACAATGAAAATATGTTAGTTAATAAACGAGAAAAACACTAAGAAAAGGATATTATTATAAGGGGTTGTTTTTTTGCATTTGGAGGGGGTGATAACCCATACTCTATTCCCCCGCTCCCCAAATAACCCTTCCCTCTTCCCTCAATTTCCCCAGCTCACCGCCTCACCCTTCAATCCCATTCCTTCACTCCCGTTCTCCATACAAGGCCCTGCATGTAGCTGGACCCTTCCTATACCACACCCCACACCACCCCATGATCTCATCCCATATAAAATTAATCCCTAGTTAGGATTCTAACCTAGCACTTTTCGGTAATGATCTCCCGCAAGCTAGACCGTGCTACCACTATGAAGATTCAATTTATTAAATATATGTATAGATGAATATGTTTATATATATTCAGTTATCTATTTTAATTAATATTATTTAGATAATAAATTTAAATACAACTAAATATATAACCGATATATAAATTTATATAAAATATATATTTATATGTATAAACACATACATTTATTTATTTATAAATATATTCATATAAATTATTTATATACTTTAATACATATTTATATATTATATATATGTTTATTCATACTGGACAAGTCCAGCCAGAAGTAAAGATTCTGACCATTTATTAAGAAGAAAGAAAAAAGTACAACAGAGCAGCGAACGGGGAAAATCAACAGAAAAACCCTCAACCACCAAGAACAGGTCTAGAGATCATAACAAGACATATCATTTCCATAATCAGAGTCACCAGCAGTCTCCCACTTAGATTGGGACTTCTCCCGATTGAAGATTTTTAAGATATCTGTATCCACTTTCCTTAATGCCTTAGACGACGATCTGGTAGACACATTTCTAGGAACATTAGAGTAATACTTACATGGTCTCCTACTAGAAAGGAGACCCTCACTATTAGGAACCTTTTGTTGGCCACTTAAGATGGTATCCTTGTAAGAGGCATGAGCACCGCTGCCCGAGGTCCTAATCGGGGTACCAGAATTCTCCTGTTCATCTGCATAAATGTTTCCCCATTTCTCAGGTAATTCAGATACCTGAAAAAGATTCTAGATTTCTTGTTGACAATCCACATATTGTTGCACATCAATCTGATTGGATACATCGACCTGAGAAGTATCAGGGGTCACCAATCCTGGGGTCCGTATATGGGTGTCCTCAACCGGAATAACCTCTTTAACCAAATCAGGATGAGTGTTATAGGGGCCACTCTGAGCCTTCTTCGGAGATACATCAATAAACAACCCTTTCCCAGTATCAGGAACTGGCTAATTACGTGAATCACCATCATGAGCAGTAGGATTTGGCAACGTCGAGTCCTTCACCTTGGACTTCCTACAGCAGAGGGCTGCTGAATGACCTTTCACCCCACATTCCTCACAAGAAACATTCTTCCGACATAGCTCTAAAGAGTGACCAACAGCCATGCATACATTGCATAAAAGAGGCTTTTTTTCATACTCGACATCAATTAGAATGTTATCAGAAGGGGTGGAAAGGGTTACATTGTCAATCAAAGTGGAGATAAGATCAACCTCCACCAACATCCTAGCAAAGTGACCAAATTAAACATCTTCAGTCTCTTTTTCAAGATGAATCGGAGTTCCAATTGCCATGCCAATGTCATGTAAAATTTTCGGATGCCAGAGGACCCAATTGAGTCCATGAAGACGAATCCAAAGGTGAGAAAAATGCATTTCTTGCACATGAGACATTAAAATCCATAGACCATTCATGCAAATACATCCAACCAGGTTTCAGAAACAGGGTTCCAATGATCCATGCACGAAGCTTTAGGTCATCAGATAGAAAAAGGCAATGGAAAAATCCTCGAACAAGAGAAACACATTTCCAGTTAGAAAACCCCCACAAATGCGAGGTTCTGCGAATCACATCATCAAGTTTCCATGGTTGCGCACCTTTGGGAAGAACAATACGTTCAATCAATGAGTTCTTACCAATTGACATTCTCTCCACAAGCGTAGTGGGGCTGGTTTCAACGTGAGCCGATGAACCCTTACGAAGAATTCTACTTGAACACGAGTCCTTGAAAAGTGACAACAAACCAACTCCATCCTAATTCAACCCTAAGCTTGATTTCCTCACCACATCGGAGTGGGATTGAGATCCTAGGATATCATCACTGCACGACGGAATAAAATACCGCATCAACGCATCGGCAGGGGCCATAGCCGCAAAAACATCAACCGGACCAGTTGACTTCCACGAATCACCACTTTGTGCATCAATTTTCAAAGCTGCAGAAGATTGGTGTGACGCCTCCGCAGATCCATCACAGTGATCCGAAGTCAAAAGACCGGCAGAGAAGGTCGATATGACCACAACTGAAGGGTTTCAAAGAGCGCCAGAACTTATAGGATCGCGAGAATTCGGACACAACCTTAGGGTTGCAAACATCACCAGAATTCCAAGGGTCGCGAGCAGACACCGAGGAGGGAATCGCCGACGCCACGCCACTGGGAGAAGAGAGACGATCGAAGCAGAGGAAGAAAGGAAGCGTCATGGCCAAACGAAACCCTAAAATCCATCGTCACTGAGAGGATCCCCCACAACCCGTAGCGCCGTCAAAAAAATCTATATGTTTATCCATATAATATATATAAATAATTATATTTACATATATAAATATATATTTATAAATACATTTATATTTGTCTGTGTTAGTTTATGACTTTATATAATATTTATAGATATAATATAAATATAATATATATTTATTTAATTATATTTATATACTTATATGTGTGTGTGTGTATGATAACAATAATATTATTAATTATTATTATTGTTATTACACTTGTTTTTTAAACTATAAAAATTATATGCTGGTTTTATAAATACTATACATTTATTTTATGATTTATATCATACATATATTATAATAAATACATTTATATTATATATTTATGTAAATTATTTATATAATTAAATACATATTTATATATTATATACCTTTTTATTTAAAGAATATATATATATATAAGTATTTACTTAATATATTTATATAAGGTCTTTAAAAATGTATTTATATAATGTATTTCAAAACATATATTTATTATTATTTACTTTAATATATATATTTATTTTTAGAAACAATACAATATTATATATAATTAATATATAATTATTATTATATGAAATAAAATTTATATAAATATTTATAAAATATAATTGATATTATATGAAATACGATTTATAAAAATATTTATAAAATTGTATATGAAATACAATTTTATATTATATATAATTAATATGTGTATTATATATAATCAATATTATATGAAATAAAAATTATACAAATCTATACTTGATAGTATATGAAATAAAATTTATACAAATATTTACATAATGTATTTCAATACATATATTTATTATTAAAATAAATATAATTGTTTAATATTGTGTAAATTAACATATATTTATTTTTATAAATTATATTTCTTATAATATTAATTATATATAATATAAAAGCCTAAACATATTATTTAAAAATATATTTGTTATTATTATAATATAAATTATAAAATCTACAAGCTTGGGTTTTTATATCATATATTTTTTAAAGAAATTATATTTATGTATATATTTATATAATATGTTTATGATTTTATATTATAAATAATTAATATTATATGAAATACAATTTATACAAATAAATATATATTAAATTACATAATATTATATAATTATATTTATGTATACATATAAATACAATTAAATATAATCATATAAATATTTTATATAATATGTTCATATAATGTATTTAAATACATTTATATATAGTATTTTAATTATATATATATATATTATGAAAGTTACTTTTAAAAAAATAGTGGAGGTTCACAACCCCTATTAATCACTTAAATTAGAGGGGGGTTTGAACCCCCTCTAATTTAAAGACATTAGATGGGGTTTTGAACCCCATCTAATTTAAATACATTAGAGGGGGTTTTGAACCCCCTCTCATTTAAAAAATCAGAGGGGAGTTTTTTAACCCCCTCTAATTTAAGACAGTAGATGGGGTTTTCAAGCCCCTCTAATTTAAGATATTAGAAGGGGTTTTGAACCCCCTCTAAAATTCAACTCGGTATTAAAAAAATGTTAAAAAATTTAGAGGGGGTTCAACACCCCCTCTAATTTAATAAATTAAAGGGGGTATATAACCCAATCTAAATTCTGTGATTAAAGAGGGTTGTACATAATACCCCTCTATTATTTATAGAAAATCATTTTATAGGGGGTTCATAACCCCCTCTAAATTCCATGATTAGAGGGGGTTGTGCAGAACCCCCTCTAATTATATAGAAAATGAATTTACAGGGGGGTTTTTTATAATCCCCTCTAACGTACCATTTTTTTCTAGTGAAAACCCATAAAACCCCAGATATTATCAACAAGAATCCCAAATAATAGAGAAAGGGGATATCCATATCCATATACCAGCTAAGAACAATGAGTTTGCCTATTTCCCTAAAAAGGGACTATCTCTGATGCCCAACATCTCGTATGTATGTCCAAATAAATAACTATGTGGAGGACCCACACCTCACCACTGTGCCACATAGTTGAGGGGGTACAATCTCCAAGGTATGGAGGACCCGTGACATGGTATAATAGGTGTAACGACCCATGTTTTTGGACCAGGTAAAACTTTCAAGGGAATTTTAATTTTACCATTTGGTGGATGGGACGTTCTTTAAACTGAGTCTCGAAATATAATTCCTAGTGTTGGAAAACTTAAATGTGTTGTTTTTAGACTTGGTTTAAGTCCTGGGGGTGTCTCAGAAATTTCATTGAGTTTCAAGAGCATCAAGAACCAGAAAATCAAAACCAGAAGAAGATGTTAAGGGTGTATGGTTTGTCTCAAACCATGCGACCCACCAGAGGAAACTGTGAGGCCGATCTAATGGATCTGGAGGTCTCACATAGTTTGGTCTAACCATGCGAGAGGGTCCACATTTCCATGTGGGTGTTGAAAACATCTTAAAATGGGGATTTTTCTTGGGCAGTGCATGGTTAGACAAACCATGTAGTCAGCCCATGTGAGGGGGTCCCTGGAACATTGATGAGTGTATGGCTGGCACACAGTTTAGCCAACTGTGTGGCCAAACTATACACCACATTTAGAGGGGTGAAAACCCCATTTTGACCCTACCTATATTTATTTCCTCCCCTCATTTTCTTCCTTCTTCGTGTGCACTAGGGGAAGCCATTTGAGATCCCTTTCTCCTCTCTTAGGATTTTAAGCCTCTTCCTCATCCAGACTCTGTTTCACTCACCGTCAATATTATTAGATAGATAATGATAAGTGATTCACTCATCCTTCTTCATTTATTTATTTATCTCACCATCGTTGGTGATATATTCATGCGATCTAATTCTCCCTATTTCAAGGAACTCATCCATTTCATCAATTTATCTTGAATTTGATCGATTCAAGCCTCAATATTAGATGAGTGGAGCGTCCTTGGTATATGGTAGGTGATCTAAAAATTTTCCAAAAAAATATATGTTTTTATAGTATTTTACATTGTTCTTCATACTTTAAATTTATGTGCATTAAATTAAAATTTGTTTGAACTATTTTATTAATTACACCATGTTATGACACACCCATAGACTGTATTAAATTTTTAGAGGTTGCCTACCTCTTAGATACCACCCCTTTGGGTGTGTTAAATGAATTTTCCTCATGATTTAAATGTTTAATTGACCATAAAACCATATAAGTGGTCTATATAGACCTTTAAAAGGATTTTAATTTCTTATAAATAATTTTTTTTAATTAAAATTAAATGGTAATGGGTGACAAGTCCACACCAAGTGTTTCATACTTATATTTATATGGATTATACAATTGTGACTCCCATAGATATATTGCGATTAATGTTTATAGATAATTAAAGGTAATACCTAATGATTTTTATTATTAAACCATGGATAATGTTCGGTGAACATTGGTTAAGGGTTAGGTTGAGCAGGGCCTTTCACTCTCCCTTGCATTGGATGATGGGCATGACATCTCACACTGTTTACTTTTATTTAGGTGATGGGCATAATGTTCCAAATTCCTCTAGATCAGGTGTTGGGCATGAAGACTCACACCAATATCTCGAGTGATGATAATGAAGTCTCATATTCATATGAGATTCATGGATAGTACCCTTTTTGGATCCATTGACTTGTTAGACTAGTCATGGATGCCTGAGTTACGCTCTGGGTCAGACTAGCACCTAGTATCCATGCATATGCCTCTAAATTTACTTAAATATAGGGTGTATATACATGTATGTATATATATATAATATTAATTATATAAATATATATGGTAAACTAAATAGACTCATTTCTTTCTATGCCAAAGTAGGTAGAGTATTCCAGGTGTCCTACCGGAACCTGAGTTGAATAATATTTATTTTCCAGCATTATTTATTATTCATTATACCAGCACACTTCTATGCTATAAACGTAGACTGAATTATTTATATAAACCATTGGTGGTGTCCTACTGAGTTTATCTCATACCCTGATTAGGACTCCATTGCACTAGGGTACCCAAGAAGACCTCAATGGTTGAAAGATTAAGATCATTGGTTGTACTGTTATGCTTGAAACTTGGAGTTAGGAGAAAAGGACTGAGCTGAAGCTTCTGATTATCATGTAGTGAGACCTAGGGGATTTTTTTTCAATTTTTTTATTTCTGTTATACTATTCTACATCTATTACTTTGTAAGAACCCGGATCTTCTTCCCAGGTATGTTTTCCTTTTCTGGTCGTTTATGAGAAAAGAGGAATTTCTGGAATTTTCTAAAGTACATGCCATGTACTTTATGAGTACACGCCCTGTACTATGTTACCGCAACAGGCCGTGTGCTGGTCGTGTAATGGTGACACACACGGCCATGTGGGGTGACCTAGAGGCCGCCTAAATCGGAGTACAAAAAAGGCAAGTACACACCATGTACTTCAAAAGTACACATCACGTATTTTTTTTCATTAAACATACCGGGGTCACGTCTAATATCTAGAAAGCTCTCCTTCTAGGTCTTGTTTGATCGAGAGCACTGTACGACTGCAAATATTCAATGAACCCCTGAGCGAGCATTCTTCCTCCGAATCAAATACCATCGGTTGCGTTGGAATCGCATCGGTGAGTTCTATTTTCTCCCAGAGCACCATATTCTATTTTCTCCTCTCTAGTGAGATATTGTGGGTTGAACGTTTTAGATGTTTTTGTAGATATACCATGTTCTAGGTTGATCCAAGGGCCAAAAATGGAGTATATTGATCTCCCAACGCCGAGGTAGGTGGTTTGTTCCTTTCCGTTGAAATTCTTTGAGTTATATGTGAAATTTTGGCCAATACCCTTAATTGGGGTATTGTGCGTTTACCGTTTTACCCCTTTTAATTGCCTAACATTATTGTATGATTGAGTAGAGGTTATTTGGATATGAATAGGGTTGATTTCTATGTTTTGGATGTGGTTTCCCATGCATGTTCTGTTTACGACCATTTGGTCCTACTTAGACTTTTTGGCTGCCTTGCCTGTTTTCCCATGCCTAGTGTTGTATGGTGAAGTGTTTGTTTTCTGACATGCTTGATATGATGTAGACTGATTAGACAATTAGTTCTTGAGGTTTACTTTGGCCGTATTACATTTCTATGCTCATTGACTTACACAGGGCCGTGAGAATCTGGTATAGTAGAATATAAGGGGAATTGACCGAGTGAGCTTACTCAAAGAGTTTTTGAGCACTTTAGGATGTAAGGGGAATTGACTGAGTGAGCTTCCTCAGAGAGTCTTTGAACCATTGGGAATTGATTGAGTGAGCTTCCTCAGAGAGTCTTTGAACCATTCTAGACTATAAGGGGAATTGACCAAGTGAGCTTCGTCAGAGAGTCTTTAAACCATTGTAGACTATAAGGGGAATTGACCGAGTGAGATTCCTCAGAGAGTCTTTGAACCATTTTAGACTATAAGGGGAATTGACCGAGTGAGATTCCTCACAGAGTCTTTGACCACTTGGGGCTATAAGGGGAATTGATCGTGTGAGCTTCCTTAGAGAGTCCTTGAATACCTTAGACTATATGGGTAATTGACCGTGTGAGCTTCCTCGGAGAGTCTTGAATCACTTTTAACTATAAGGGGAATTGACTATGAGTTCTTTCTAAGAGAGTCTTTATATATTCTAATGACTGAACCAGAGGGGATAGGCTGTGTGTACATCCCAGAGGTTTACCTTGCTTGATTAGATGCTTATTTGATATGTGGAACTGTTTATTGCTGATTACTTTCTGGTTTACTGCATCTTTTCTTATTACCTACCATATATCATCATTGACTATTAGGCACAGATCTTTGGGTGGTTGCCTACTGTAATTTAGTCTCACACCCTGTTTGGGTCATGCTTTTGGGCCCAAACTGATTATATTGTTGCAGGTACAGATAAGGGCAAGCACCCTTCTACTTCAGGTTCTTGATTGACTGTGGAGATGTAGAGCAATAGAGCAAGCTATGACTTTCGATGCTGAGGAGTTGTTTATTTGCTTTATTTTGTATTTGGTTTAGTACTATTGTATTCCAAAATTGTTATTTGTTTGGATGATTTCCTAGACATATGTATCATGCATCATTCATATATATATATATATATTTGTGCTCCAATTTATTATTTACCAGTCTTCTGTTGTTTCCTTTTATATGGATTATTAATGCTTCCACTATTGATATTGTTTTTCTTCCACTATGTTACTCTGACAAGGAGGGAATAGTTTCCACACTATCACACCCAAGGCCCTCGCTGCTAGTCTGCAGCCTCTGGCATTCTAATAAATGTGCTTGAGGCCATGTGACCAATCGGGTACGGGGCGTCTCTGGGTGGCTTACAGAACCGGGACGTTACAAAGTGGTATCAGAGGAATTATTTTCTCTTGACTTACTGTTTGGATCCTTAGCTAGGGATATGAAGTAATAAGTACTTGATAATAAGCTGTGCTTGAGATTAGCTAACCCATGTACAAGGAAAAGCCAATTTACCTCGTATATTGCAAGTTTTATGGTTTTGTAATTTTATAGTTGATTTGATTTTCACCATTGTGTGACTCACATGTTTTGTGCTGTTACCATTGATGTTATTGAGGTTCTATTTCTGTCACAACCCGATGAGATGAGGGTATGCCATCTCATGCATCATATAGGAACTTGCTAGAAATCACATGTCACACATCCTTGCTATGACATCTAGGATGAATTAGTGATTGCATGTTGTTGTGATAGATGTTGTGAAGAATATGCATGCTATTGTGGTAGATGCCAGGATAAGAATACCTACTGTTTGATAGGGTATTGTTTGTGTAAGGGTTTGTTTGAATTAACACCAAAATTTGGTTCTTGAGGTGTTATGGGCCCTCATGGATCAGAATTTGTTGGATCATTGCCTTGTTTTCATTGTTATAACATGTATAAGATGCCAAAATTTGAATTGAGGGGAGTATGGTCCCTCAAGAATCAGAATTTGGCACTTTAAATGTTCGTTTCAGTGTTTTTCCAGGTTCCAGAGTAGTTTCTAGGGCTTACTGTCTGGAAAAACCTAGAATACACGGCGTGTAATGTTAAATACACGCCCAGTGTTCTTCTGTTCGGGAAGAAACTGTTTTTCTTAAGTACACGCTGTAACAACCCAAAGTTTTTCAATGGAAATACCCTTCTTATATTTATGTAATAAAATAACATGAAAACACAAAATAATGAACTACTAAGTGCTAAGTGACCTTTAAACATAAGTTTGTCACTCCTATGTTTGAAATTTTGAAAATCCGACATACACAGTTGTGTTCTAGATGTTTTTTGGAGTCTAATGAAACAAAAAAAAATTTAGTGAATAGTGACCTACCCTTATGAATAGTAACATACCCTTATGAATAGTAATGTGACCATTATGAATAGTAAATCATCCAACATAAGAGTAACATTACCTATGAATAATTATATAAAATTTAGACATCTTAGAAAGTGACAATTTGACCTTAGTAAACGTTTTATTATTTTGTAAGTCATAAATAATTAATTATAATTAATTAATTATTTTAAAAGAATGTTTATTTCCCTAAAATGTATTCATAAATTATTTAATCAATGTCTTAGATTTTAATTAAATATCAAACTAATAATATTTTGAAAATTATTTTTGAAAAATGGACTTCATTTTTTGATTATACACGTCGAAAAATGGTTGGGGTAAATTTTTGGGATTTTTCTGAGATACTTGAATTTTTGATGAATAGTAGAATCCGATAATTTACAATAAATGAAAAATAATGGATTAATTGAGTCATCTATGATGCTCTGCTGATGTAAGACCACTTGGTTCAGGATTACATTATAAAATTACTATTCTTGGTCATTCAAGACTCACTATTCCTTATCTTGTAGGGAAATAATAAACTAATGAATTTTATATTAAGCAAACCCCTATCCCCTCCACTATAAAAGCCACCCTTCACACCCTCATTTCCTCACACCTCCCAAGCTCCAAGACTTCTCTAAACTCTGCCCAAACACCTTCCCTAGCCCCTCCCCCATGTCCAAGAGCTGATGGTCTCATCAAAATACCAAGCTTAGACCCTTAAGGAGGTTCTCAAGAGGAGGATTCTAGAGGTAATTTCTCTCCCTCTTCTCCTTTATTTTCCTTTCAAGTTCAAGTTCATTTCTTGATATCTCCCCACCTCTTTTCATCTAAATTGTATTGTAACTCTAGTATTATACATCTAATGGAATTTTATTATGATAATGTGATATTATATCAACCCACCCCCTTTCCCTCTTCCTTTTATTTTATTAAAGAGAACGTTGTTCATGAGGTGTTAAATTTATCACCTTCAAAAACAACATGCTCTCTTCTTCCATTTCTACCTTCAGAGCTGGTCATGAAACCATTTTTATGGTTGAACCAGAATATGTTATATGTATTATATCCTATTTAAAGTTATAGAACAGACTTATGAACATATTACTAAGGGATAAATTAAAACAAGTTCATTGTGATCGAAAAACCGCTCAAATTAACCCACACAATCTTTGTTTGATTCTTATCTAATGATTCATCCACATGGATATAATGTGATTCATTATAAAATCATTAAAGCTCCTGTAATATAATTAATAACATGTAATATCATTTCTGGATATTTACTCATGTTCAACCCGAACTTCAATTTAAGAATACAAGTGAACCACCCAAGAGAAACTATAAAAACGAACATCCCCGAACAATGTTTTTAAACTCTATAAGCCATCCAAAGGAACATAATATGACATAATGAAACCAGAATGAACCCTATTAATGTACACATGGTTTTGGATTTCTAATTAATGAATATAATTTCATTATACAGGACATTAAAGATAAGGAAGTATTCGGGTATAAGGTAAGGGGAAATCTCAAACCCAATTTTCTTCCTTCGGGTTCTCCCTCTTTCACTCCATTATTGATATGGTTACTCCTTAAAGATCATTTGTTCATCATTGCCTTTACTTTTCTGGTATATACATGTATTTCAATGGTTTTTATGTCCAACAAAATGTTTTCCAAAAGAACTCTTCTTTTAAGAATGCCCCTTTTACTTCTCACTCAAAGTGGACGGTTCTTGTAACATGTGTGTTATTCCCTCTTTCTTTTGGGAACCCAAAGCTTATGAATGTGTTATTATGAGATGAAACCCATTCCTTTTCATGGGTTCATTATGTTGATTTATTTTATATGTTCATTGTGGCATGCATGATAAATGATAATGTTATGATGTGACGGGTGCGCCTGGAATTATATAGTGCAATATGAATGTTTAAATGTGACGGGTGCACCTGGAATTATATAGAGCTCCAATGAATTGGGTAAAGTGATTAATCTCATGATTAAATGTGAAATTATGTGTTAAAAAGATGCTATCTTGGTTCACAAGTATGTGTGGTAGTTAACCACTAAGACATGATGTTTCATTTTTATGCATTGCCACATTTCAAGTCTTTTATTTTTGCTCCTATCGTGTTTATGATCTTTTGCCTATGTTATGATTATGCTCACCCCATGTTATATTGTTCTTATCTATCCTCTTACTGGCCTTCTAGCTCACCCCTTTTGATGTTTATCCTCAGGTGGCTACATGTACTAAGGAGAGGACAAGTGACAATAAGAAGCTAGAGAAGAAGAAATTAAATAAATGTTTATGCTTGATGTTGTATTTGTTATGTGTGGTCCTAGTTTTCCCAAGACACTAAACCTTTGGATCCTCTATGTGTAATAATATTATGTTTCTTATCTTTGAAATGATGTAATAGTAATGTAAGAAAAGGGCCGGGATGCTATAGTTGGTATCAGAGGCAAGGTTTAGTTATTTTGGGAATTAGGATTAGTGAACCCTAGAGGAAACCTATAACATGAGACTAAGTAAAAATATGCACACAAGAATATTTACCTAGGGATCACATATGTTAATTTTTTTTTAAATAAATAAGTTATTAATGACTTTTTTACTTATGTTTTGTTCTAACCTTTTCTATTTTACAAAATGGTGGGAACCAGGAGAAATCAGGCCAACAACTCATGCGAGGGCCAATGCAATGATTGCCTGAATGACATCCCCAATAATTTGGGATGTGGAGTTCAAAACTTCATGGCGATTCTTACCCAATTATCTCAGGTTATTAACAATAACCATAATAATGGGGAACATCCTCCTTCACCAAAGAGGGAGAAACTGGCTATCGAATGTTTTATGCGGCAACGACCACTGACGTTTTGTGGATCTTCTGATACACTAGTTGCGGAACAGTGGGTCAACTCCATGGAGAAGATCTTTTCAGTGCTTCACTGTTATGAGACGGAGAAGGTGACTCTAGCTGTTTATTGTCTAGATGGAGAAGCTGATCAATGGTGGGCTTTGATTAAGAACACCAAGCCAAGAGAGGAAATTGAAGAGGTGGAATGTGAAGACTTTAAGATAATGTTTCTTAATAAGTACTTCCCACGAAATCTGTGCACGAAAATGTAGAGAGAATTCATAGAGCTCAAGAAAAAAGAAGGAGAATATTTCACAACCTATGGAGCTAATTTCACAAGGCTTGCAAGGTACGCTTTGGGTTTTGTTATCAACAATGATAGAAAAATTGATAGATTCTTTAGTGGATTAAAACCACACCTTCAAAAGGCTCTCGCAATTTGAGACTTTGGGAGTTATGAAGAAGTTGTTAGGTGTGATCTAAAAGTGGATATGGAGTTTGGATAATGGTCCCATGGATATGGTGATAAGAAAAGAAAGATGGAGTTTCAAGCTGGTGGATCTAATGACAAAGGTGGGAAGAAAAAACAACGACCCACATGCCAAAAATGTGGGAAGTTGCACCATGGGAACTGCCTCAAAGGGATGGGGAAATGCTTCAACTGTGGGAAAGAAGGACACCATGATCAAGAGTGTCGAAAAGACACAAAAAGGAATGAGAATGTATCCGATGAAAGGAGAAAACCACTCATGGTTCAATGCTACAACTGTAAGGAGCTAGGGCACTATCCAAACCAGTGCACTAAACCTCGAGTTCTCGAGGGTAATCAGCGTTAGTAGCCACCAAAGCCAAAGGAATAAGGGAAGGCTTATGCCATCACTACTGCGGAGGTGGATCATGATAATGAAGTCGTACAAGGTACACTTACTATTCACTCAATAATGGAAAAATTCTTATTTGATTCTAGTTCTATGCATTCCTTTATATCTTGCAAGTTTGCTAGAACTATAGAATCGAAGCCCCGAAACCTTGAAGTAGAGATATCTGTAAAAACACAAAGTGGTGAAATCATTGAAACCCAAGTGTTTTACTCTTCTCCTATTGACATATGTAGGAATATTCTTCCAGCAAATCTCGTAATAATTCCCTTGGTGGAATTCGACGCTATAATGGGAATGGACTGGATCTCGTTATATAGAGCACATATCAACTGTCGGGAAAAGGAAACATCTTTTCATATTCCGAACCATCCCATGATCCGCTACAAATGAAAGGAAGATCATGAATCTCCTTTGAAAAATCCTTCAATGGCTTGGGTGTTGATTCCCTATGAAGAAGCATACCTCACCCAAATGGTTGAGTCGAAGGAAAGTTCCAACCTTGAGGAAATGCCCATCGTGAGGGAATACAACGATGTATTTCCCAAAGAGTTACCTGGAATTCCCCCGGATCGTGAGGTAGAGTTCTCAATTGAACTCATACCTAGAGCTACTCATATCTCGAAGTGTCCCTATAGGATGGCTCCTATCGAACTGGAGGAGTTAAAGAAGCAGCTGCAAGAGAATCTGGACAAAGGGTTCATATGCCCTAGTGCATCACCTTGGGGTGTGCCAGTGCTCTTTGTGAAGAAGAAGGATGGAACCATGCGGATATGTATCGATTATCGGGAACTCAACAGGATCACCATAAGGAACAAGTATCCTCTACCAAGGATTAATGACTTGTTCGACCAGTTAAGAGGAGCTAAATACTTCTCAAAGGTGGATCCTCGTTCTGGATATCATCAGGTAAAGGTGAAGAATGAAGATATTCAGAAGACTGCATTCTGTACAAGGTATGGGCACTATGAGTTTTTGGTGATGCCCTTCGGACATACTAATTCCCCTGAAATCTTCATGGATTTGATGAATAGAGTCTTTAGACATTACCTCGATAAATTTGTGGTAGTGTTTATCTATGATATTATCATCTACTCCAAGATCAAGGAGGAACATGAAGAACATCTAAGACTTGTTTTGGCGACATTGAGAATGCAGAAGTTGTACGCCAAGTTCAGCAAGTGTGACTTTTTGCTGAATCAAGTCACGTTCTTGAGACATGTGATCACAAGTGAGATAATTTCTGTGGATCCTTCAAAGACAAAGGCGATTGAGGAATGGCCCAGACCCTCTAGTGTCATAGAAATCCATAGTTTTCTTGGATTAGCTGGGTACTACCGATGTTTTGTGAGAAACTTCTCATGATTGTCAAGACCGATAACTAAGTTAACAAGGAAAGGGGTAAAGTATGTCTGGACGAAAGAATGTGAGGGAAGATTCAAGGAGATAAAGAGAAGGCTGATCACTGCACCTGTACTCACACTACCGAAAAGTGGATAAAGTTTTGTGATATACAGTGATGCTTCAAAGAAAGTCTTGGGTTGTGTACTCATAAAAAATGATAATGTGATAGCCTACGCCTCACGACAGTTGAAGATCCATGAGAAAAACTACCCGATGCATGATCTAGAGCTGGCAGCCGTGATTTTTGCCTTGAAAATCTGGCGGCACTAACTTTATGGCGAGAAGTGTGACAAATACACTGACCACAAGAGCCTAAAGTATATATTCACACAAAATGAGCTCAACATGCATCAAAGGAGATGGTTAGAGATAATCAAGGATTACGATTGCTCTATTCACTATCATCCTGGAAAGGTGAACAAGGTAGCCGATGCTCTAAGAAGAAAAGAACCTGCTACTCTATCCATGTTTCGGATTGAGAAAGACCCAATCTTCTTGGATATGAAAAGGATGGATTTGGAAATCAAAAGGGCAGGGGATACATCCTACCTTTCCCAAATGATTGCGCAACCATCCATCCAGGAGAAGATTAAGGAAGCACAAAGGGATGATGTGGAGATACAAAAGAGGGTGAATGCGGTAAAGGAAGGGAAGCTGCAAGAATTCCATATCGATGATGATGGTGTGATTCAGTTTAGAACGCAACTTTGTGTGCCTTCATCACCTAGTATTAAGAAGGAGATATTGGATAATGCACATAGCTCAACTTTGTCTATCCATCCTGAGAGTACCAAGATGTACCGTGATCTCCGAGAACACTTCTAGTGGGATAACATGAAGAATGAGATTGCGGAATATATATCAAGGTTCTTGGTATGCCAGCAAGTTAAAGCTGAGCGACAAAAGTCCAATGGTATGATGCAGCCATTACCTATACCCATGTGGAAATGGGAAAATGTTACTATGGACTTTGTCACGGGTCTCCCGAAGATGTCAAAGGGAAATAATGCGATATGGGATGTGGTTGATCGACTCACCAAGACTTCCCATTTTATCACTATTCAGGAAGATCTATTGCTTGATCAACTTGAAAAGATATATGTGAAGGAAGTGGTGAGACTGCACGGTGTTCCACTCTCAATTGTCTCTGACCACGATCCAAGGTTCACATCTAAATTCTGGAGGATCCTTCAACATGCTTTGAGTACTAAATTAAATTTCAGCACGACCTATCACCCCCAGACTGATGTCCAGTCAGAAAGAACTATTCAGACGCTTAAAGATATGCTAAGACCCTGCTCTCTTGAATTCAAAGGTGGTTGGGATCAGCATCTCCCATTGGTTGAGTTCTCATACAACAATAACTTCCACTCAAGTATTCAAATGGCTCCATATGAAGCTCTATATGGAAAGCGATGTAGAACTCCAACCTGTTGGGATGAAGTTGGAGAAAGAAAGCTACTTGGACCCGATCTTGTTCAAGAGATGATAGATAAGGTTAAAGTCATCCAGAAACACATCAAAGATGCTCAATGTCGGTAAAAGAGCTATGCTGACAATCGTCGAAGGGACTTGGAGTTCGACGTTGGAGATAAAGTCTTCCTTCGAATATCTCCATGGAAGAGAGTCATGCGATTCGGGAAGAAATGGAAGCTAAGCCCAAGGTATATTGGGCCCTTTGGGATCCTTGACCGCATAGGTGCCGTGGCCTATCGGCTTGCACTTCCACCAAATATGGCTCAAGTTCATGATGTGTTTCATGTATCACTACTGAGGAAGTACATTCCAAACCCCTCACATGTACTAAACTCAGAGGTGCTGCAGCTGGAAGATGATCTCTCCTATGAGGAGCAGCCAGTAAAGATTCTGGATTAGAGAGATAAGGTTCTACGCAACAAGACAACCCATCTTTTCAAAGTGTTGTGGAGGAACCATAAGTTTGAGGAAGCAACTTGGGAACCAGAAGAGGCAATGAAGGAGAAGTACCCTCACCTGTTTATGTAAAACGAAATTTTGAGGGAGAAATTTCTTAAGGGAGGAAGAATGTAACGACCCAAAGTTTTTCAATGGAAATACACTTCTTATATTTATGTCATAAAATAACATGAAAACACAAAATAATGAACTACTAAGTGCTAAGCGACCTTTAAACATAAGTTTTTCACTCCTATGTTTGAAATTTTGAAAATCTGATATACACTGTTGTGTTCTAGATGTTTTTTGGAGTCTAATGAAACCAAAATAATTTTTGTTGAATAGTGACCTACCCGTATGAATAGTAACATACCCTTATGAATAGTAATGTGACCCTTATGAATAGTAAATCATCCAACATAAGTTTAACATTACCTATGAATAATTATATAAAATTCAGACATCTTAGAAAGTGATAATTTGACAGTAAAAGTTTTATTATTTTGTAAGTCATAAATAAATAATTATAATTAATTAATTATTTTAAAAGAATATTTATTTCCCTAAAATGTATTCATAAATTATTTAATCAATGTATTATAGTTTTTGGATAATTTTATAAGACCCTACGTAATCTTTGAAAGCACTATAAATCGGTTTTAATCTTAAAAAACTGTTTTTTAATTAAATTATGATTTTAATTAAATATTAAAATAATAATATTTAGAAAATTATTTTTGAAAAATGGACATCATTTTTGGATTCTACATGTCGAAAAAATGGTTGGGGTAAATTTTTGGGATTTTTCTGAGATACTTGAATTTTTGATGAATAGTAGAATCCGATAATTTACAATAAATGCTAAATAATGGATTAATTGAGTCATCGATGATGCTATGATAATGTAAGCCCACTTGGTTCGAGATTACATTATAAAATTACTATTATTGGTCTTTCAAGACTCACTATTCCTTGTCTTGTGGGGAAATAATAAACTAATGAATTTTATATTAAGGAAACCCCTCTCCCCTCCACTATAAAAGCCACCCTTCACACCCTCATTTCCTCACACCTATCAAGCTCCAAGCCTTATCTAAACTCTGCCCAAACACCTTAACTATCCCCTCCCCCACGTCCAAGAGCTTCTGGTCTCATAAACAAACCAAGATTAGGCCCTTAAGGAGGTTCTCAAGAGGAGGATTCTAGAGGTAATTTCTCTCCCTCTTCTCCTTTATTTTCCTTTCAAGTTCAAGTTCATTTATTGATATCTCCCCACTTCTTTTCATCTAAATTGTATTTTAACTCCAGTATTATATATATAATGTAATTTTATTATGCTAATGTGATATTATATCACCCCAACCACTTTCCCTCTTCCTTTTATTTTATTAAAGAGAACGTTGTTCATGAGGTGTTAAATTTATCACCTTCAAAAACAACATGATCTCTTCTTCCATTTCTACCTTTAGATATGGTCATGAAACCATTTTTATGGTTGAAACATAATATTTTATATGTATTATGTCCTATTTAAAGTTCTGGAACTGACTTATAAACATATTACTAAGGGATAAATTAAAACAAGTTCATTGTGATCGAAAAACCGCTCAAATTAACTCACACAATCTTTGTTTGATTCTTATCTAATGATTCATCCACATGGATATAATGTGATTAATTATAAAATTATTAAAGCTCCTGTAATATCATTAATAACATGTAATATCATTTCTGGTTGTTTACCCATGTTCAACCTGAAGTTCAATTTAAGAATACAAGTGAACCACCCAAGAAAAACCATAAAAACGAACATCCCCGAACAATGTTTTTAAACTCTATAAGTCATCCAAAGGAACATAATATGACATAATGAAACTAGAATGAACCCTATTAATGTATACATGGTTCTGTATTTCTAATTAATGAATATAATTTCATTATAAATGACATTAAAGAGAAGGAAGTATTCGGGTACAAGGTAAGGGGAAATCTCGAACCCAATTTTCTTCCTTCGGGTTCTCCCTCTTTCACTCAATTATTGATATGGTTACTCCTTAAAGATAATTTTTTCATAATTGCCTTTACTTTTCTGGGATATGCATGTTTTTCACTAGTTTTTATGTCTAACAAAATGTTTTCCAAAAGAACTCTTCTTTTAAGAATGCCCCTTTTACTTCTCACTCAAAGTGGACGGTTCTTATAACATGTGTGTTATTCCCTCTTTCTTTTGGGAACCCAAAGCTTATGAATGTGTTATTATGAGATGAAACCCATTCCTTTTCATGGGTTCATTATGTTGATTTATTTTATATTTTCATTGTGGCATTCATGATAAATGATAATGTTATGATGTGATGGGTGCACCTGGAATTATATAGGGCAATATGAATGTTTAAATGTGACGGGTGGTCCCAGAATTATATAGCGCTCCAATGCATTGGGTAAAGTGATGAATCTCATGATTAAATGTGAAATGATGTCTGAACAAGATTCTATCTTGGTTCACAAGTATGTGTGGTAGTTAACCACTAAGACATGATGTTTCATTTTTATGCGTTGCCACATTTCAAGTCTTTTATTTTTTCTCCTCTCATGTTCCTGATCTTTTGCCTATGTTATGATTATGCTCACCCCACGTTATATTGTTCTTATCTATCCTATTACTAGGCTTCTAGCTCACCCCTTTTGATGTATATCCTCAGGTGGCTACATGTACTAAGGAGAGGACAAGTGCCAATAAGAAGCTAGAGAAGAAGAAATTAAATAAATGTTTATGCTTGATATTGTATTTGTTATGTGTGGTCCTAGTTTGCCCAAGACACTAAACCTTTGGATTCTCTATGTGTAATACTATTATGTTTCTTATCTTTGAAATGATGTAATAGTAATGTAAGAAAAGATACGGGATTCTATACACACCTGGTACTTTATGTACATGCCGTGTAATTTATGTACACGTCGTGTAGTCTGAAATGCGTCATAGGCCGTATGGGAAGAGACACGAGATATGGAATTTCTTGCGGGAACACACCTTATTCCAATTGTACATGCCATGTGGTATTGACCCTGTTTCCACCTGTGTAACTAACAACATGGATGGATAAACCTTAAGCTACACACGTCGTGTCAGGATCGAACCCACCTTGTAGTCTGACCCAGGTACCTGGCCATGTCACTAACCTCAAGGGCCAGGTGAATCTTGTCTAGTACATGTCGTGTTTATCTTGAACACACCATGTAGTCTTGTCTTGGGAGAGTCGTGTGGCTTAACTGTGTAGAAGGAATCAGGCAGGGGAAGATGATTTAAGTACACACCGTGTGTTAAGACAACACGCCATGTGTTTGGGGTGTTACATGACCAGTTTAGGCAGGAGTACAGGCTCAGGTGAATGAACAAAGGGAACACGCCGTGTAGGCATTGTACATGCTGTGTAGTCATGTTTTTTAAAACTTGAATGCTTTCTTTCTCTTGTTCCCTTCCTACGCTTCTAGTTTTCTGTCCTTGGTAATCTTGATCTAAGGTGTGTGATTGACCTTGCATATTCATGCCACCAAGGCGTCCTCTAGTTGTACGCCAGTTTCTAGGCGGTGATCAGACACTGAATATGGATGATCAGGGACTTCCAACAGATCCTCTTGTCATTCTAGTTTTGGCACCAGCCGTTATACCTGACACATGTGTTGATGCACAGTTCAGGGAGGGATTTTTGAGGATGATGCAAACTTTTCAGGGAGCGCCGCCTCCTATCCCGTTAATAGAAGAATTGATGTGGGTCATTTAGCAGCTGCATCCTCCCACTTTCTCAGGGGATGGAGGACCCCAGGCTTCAAATTCATGGCTAGAAGCCATGCTGACGATCTTCAAGAATCTAGAGATATCTCTAGAGAAGAGGGTGAATCTCTCTACGTACATGCTCTGAGACTTTTCCAAGAGGTGGTGGGATGTGGTCTCACAGGCGGGAAGCCATTAGAATATGGATTAGGATGAGTTTCAGCACATCTTCTACTAGTAATTATATCCAGAGACCTTGAGGGCCGATTGAGCCTAAGAGTTCATGAGTCTAGAGCAGGGTACTCTTTCTGTTCTGGCGTATTCCTCTCACTTCATAGAGCTGCAACATTTCACACCTATTCCATAAGGTGATGAGTTGTTCCTTACACAAAAGTTTGAGGATGGTCTGAGGCACGAAATCCTATCTCAGGTGAACATATTTAGGTTGACTTTGATATCCTCTATCATCAACCATCCTCTAATCACGAAGCGTAATCTGAGGGATTCTGGATCTGTGAGCTAGGGAATTTTGGCATCCAGAGTTAGTATTCCTCCTACTAATAGCAGGAAGTGTCGTAGGGAGACTGCACGAGGAGACCAAAGTTGGCGGGATGCATCTTTTGGCTTTTAAGTGGTGTGCTACCAGTGTGGGAAGAGCATGAAAATGAGGCCACATTGCCCGAGAGACCCAGTGGAGTGCCGATCATGAGGAAAGATGGGTTATATTCAACGCTTCTGTCAGATATTCTCATTAGAAACTGGTGAAATTGGTTCTTATATGACTCCACATGTAAGAGCAGTGCCATCAGTTTCTCACTAGTTTGGGAACTGGAGGTCTTCCAGCCGTTCGGGCCAAGGTGGAGGTCATGGCTGGGGTGGCCAGTCGCCAGTCTTTCAGTGACAGGAGGGTGGATCTGCTCAGAGTGGTCAGTTAGGGTCACATGGCCATGACATAGGCCAGAATTTTGTAGTGGAGCAGACCCGGTAGGAGCAGGATCCCAGAACCTCTACAATTTGAGGTACGATCTTAGTAGCCTTAGTTTTAGTTTCTACTCTTTTCAATACAGGGGCTTCCCATAGATTTATATTTTTTGTTGTCTTGGAGAGCCTTGGTCTTTGAATCTTTTCTTCTGCTGATATATTGACGCTAGACACTCCGTTGGAGATGAGAATGGCTAGTGTACGTTAGTGCAGGGAGTTCCCTCTAGATGTTGGTGGATGTCACTTTTTATGGGACCTCTATGTCCTAGAGATGACAAGATATGATTTCATTCTTAGGATGGACTGGTTAGTTCCCTTCTAGGCAGTCATCGATTGTTATCACCGTAGAGTGAGTTTCATATCACCAGAGGGTGGATCTTTTCTTCATAGGGGCGAATGGGATGTCCAACTGAGTAGAGCAGGACTCGAGCATCATGGGTTGGGAGGAGTTACAACCCAGATTTCTAGTCTATATCTGGATGACCAAGAGAATTCTCAGTTATAATTTCCTCCAGTGGTGGATCGTTTCAGCGATGTCTTTCCAGAAGAATTTTTATATTTTCCTCCAGAGAATGAGGTAGAATTTTCTATTGAGATTTTTCCAGGGGCGGCACCGGTATCCGTTCCTCCTTATAGGATGGCTACACTAGAGTTGCAGGAGCTAAAGAAGCAGTTGGATGAGTTGAATGCAAAGGGTTTCATATGAACCAGTACTTCTCATTGGGGTTCGCCTATACTATTTGTGAAGAAGGCAAACGGTACCCCCAAGCTTTGTGTGGACTATCACAAGTTGAACCAGTTGACGGTCAAGAACCGATATCCCTTGCCTAGGATTGATGATCTCTTTGATCAGCTTCGAGAAGCCCAGTTGTTCTTGAAGATTGAATTGAGATACAGTTACCATTAGTTTCACATTAAAACATCTGATATACCTCTCACAGCCTTCTGGAGCAGGTATTGTCTATATGAGTATATGGTTATGCTGTTCGGTCTTACGAACACACCGATAGTTTTCATGGCACTAATAAACTGAGTGTTCCATCCGTAGTTGGATTCTTTCATGGTGGTCTTCGTGGACGATATCTTGGGTTACTCTCACACTCGACACGACCATGCCACAAATCTTGAGATCGTTCTGAGTACACTGAGAGAGCATCAATTATATGCTAAGCTCTCAAAGATGCCACTTATGGATGGATCAAATTCACTTCTTGGGTCATATTATCTCAGATATAGGAGTGTTAGTAGACCCAAATAAAGTGAGAGAAGTAGTTTCCTGGGAGTAGAAGAAGAACATCTTTTAGGTACAAAGTTTCTTAGGGATGGATAGATACTACAGACTCTTCATACAAAACTTTTCACACTTAGCAGCACCACTTATGGGTCTGACTAAGAAGGGTGCAAAGTTCTGGTGGACAGATTCTTGTGAGTCATCCTTTCAGGAGCTGAAAGATATGTTGACTTCTGTATCGATACTAGTCTTTACAGAGCTAGTAAAGAGCTATACTATTTACTGAGATGAATCAGGTATCGGGTTGGGAGCTGTGCTTATGTAGGGAGAAGGAGTCGTTGCGTTCGGGTCTTGACAGTTGAGGCCACATGAGAGGAATTTACCGACGCACAATCTCGGGTTGGTAGCAGTTGTTCATGCCTTACACTATTGGAGATGTTATCTACTGGGAGAGAATTTTGTGGTTTTCATCGACCACAAGAGTCTCAAGTACATCTTCACTCAGTGTGATCTGAATTCGAGACAGCAACGGTGGGTTGAGTATCTTCATTACTTTGATTTTGAGTTTCCTATACACCTTGGAAAGGTAATACAGTGGCTGATGCACTGAGCAGGAGGACTCAGATACTGGTAGTTCAGGAAACCATTAGTGAGTGGAAGATTATGGATTTATTCTCTGAGATGCATTTGGAGGTGCATGATGGACAAGGGCAGATGTTTCTTTATTTTTTAGTTGTTATCTCTACTCTTCTTGATTGAGTGCGAATGAGGTAGCTATCAGATTTAGAAGGCCTAGTCCTATGGAAGAGCGTGTCAGGAGAGGACCCTCTTCCTGGTTGAACCATAGGGGAAGATGAGATCTTGAATTTTCAGGGGCGCGCATGGGTGCCAGCAGACATATGCAAGGAGCTGATGTAGGAATTTCATTCCTCAGTTTGGGTAGTTCATCCTGGCATCACCATGATGTATCATGATCTACACTATAAGTATTGGTGTCCAGGCATGAAGAGAGATGTTGCTGGTTTTATCATGAGGTGTTCCACCAGTCAGCAGGTGAAGGCAGAGCATCAGTGACTAGTAGGGATTTTACAGCAGTTACCCATTCCCAAGTGGAAGTGTAATGATGTCATGATGGATTTCGTGACTGGTTTTCCGAGGTCGCCTCGAGGGAATGATGCAGTTTGGGTTGTCATTGACAGACTCACGAAGGTTTCTCACTTCTTTCTGATCAAGGAGACCTTCAGTGTTGATGAGCTGGGGAAGTTTTACATCTGAGAGATTGTGTTCTTACATGGAGTTCCACACTCCATTGTTTCAGACAGAGATGCATGTTTTACTTCTCAGGTTTGGAAGGGGATTTAGAAGGCATTGGGTACATAGGTACTTTTGAGTATAGATTACCACCCCCAGATAGATGACCAATCCTAGTGTACGATTTAGGTGCTTGAGGACATGATCCAAGCATGCATTCTAGATTTTGGAGGTTCTTGGGAGAAGCACATACCTCTTGTGGAGTTTTCCTGCAATAATAGTTTTCAAGAAACTATTCAGATGGAACCTTATGAGGCTTTGTATGGTAGGCCATGCCGATCACCCTTATGTTGGCTGGAGGCAGGAGAGGCATCTTTACTGGGACCTTGTCTTGTTCAGGAGACCACAGAGCAGATAGAGTTGATTCAGAAGAGGATGACTACTGCAAATTCTCGATAGAAGTCTTATGCTGATCAGCGGAGACAACCTCTGGAGTTCGAGGTCGGGGATGAGGTTTTCCTATACGTTACACCAAGGTTGGGACACAAAAGGATTATAAGACAGGGTAAACTTTCACCGAGGTACGTCGGGCCGTTTGAGGTGTTGGAGAGAGTTGGGATGGTTGCCTACTGGTTGCAGTTACCTCATAGGTACCGGGATATGCATGATGTTTTCATGTTTCTCAGATCCGACGTTACTTTTTAGACCAGTCTCATGTCTTTCAACCTAAGGAGGTTGAGTTGGAAGTGGATTCACCATTTGAGGAGAATCCTATCTGGATTTTCGATTTTAGTTTGAAGGTTCTCTATGGCCGGTCTATTCCTCTGGTATGAGTGCTATGGCAGCACGGGCGAGTACATGATGAGACTTGGGAGAGGGAGGCCAATGTACGAGCACAATGGCCAGTGCTGTTCATGGTTTCTTCTTCTGCACCACGCTAGGGAAATTCAGGGATGGATTTCTTTAAGGGGGATGTTTGTAAGAACCCAAATATTCTTTCTAGGTTTGATTTGTTTTCTGGTCATTTTTGAGAAAAGAGGAATTTATGGAATTTTTTGAAGTACACGCCATGTACTTTATGAGTACACGCCGTGTACTACATTGCTGCAGGAGGCCGTGTGCTGACCGTGTAATAGCGACACACACGACTGTGTGGGGTGACCTGGAGGCCACCTAAAGTGGAGTACGGAAAAGGCAAGTACACGCCGTGTATTTTCTTTTTTTTCATTAAACGTACTGGGGTTATGTATAATCACCAAAAATCTCTCCTTCTAGGTCTCGTTAGACCTAGAGCATCGTACGACCATGAATCTTTGATGAAACCCCGAGCGAGCATCTGTATTTTAAATCAAACACCGTCGGTTGCATTGGAATCACATCGGTAAGTTCTCTTTTCTCCTAGAGCACCATCTTCTGTTTTCTCCTCTCTCGTGTGATATCATGGGTTGAACGTTTTAGACGTTTTTTAGATCTACAACATTCTAGGTTGATCCAAGGGCCAATTCCAGAGTATATTGATCTCCCAATTCCGAGGTAGGTGGTTTGTGCCTTTCTGTTGAAAGTCTTTGAGTTATATGTGCAATTTTGGCCAATACCCTTAATCGGGGTATTGTGTGTTTACCGTTTTAAACCTGTTAATTTCCTGCCATCCTTGTATGCTTCAGTAGAGGTTATTTGGATATGAATAGGGTTGATTTCTATGTTTTGGATTTGGTTTACCATGCATGTTCTGTTTACGACCGTTTGGTCCTGCTTAGCCTTTTTGGCCGCCTTGTCTGTTTTCCCATGCTTAGTGTTGTATGGTGGAGTGTTTGTTTTCTAACATGCTTGATATGTTGTAGACCGATTAGCTAATTAGTTCTTGAGGTTTAATTTAGCCGTATTTTATTTCTATTCTCGTTGACTTACACAGGGCTGTGAGAACTTGGTATAGTAGACTTTAAGGGGAATTGACTGAGTGAGCTTCCTCAGAGAGTTTTTGAGCACTTTAGGCTATAAGGGGAATTGACCGAGTGAGATTCCTCAGAGAGTATTTGAATCATTTTATACTATAAGGGGAATTTACCGAGTGATATTCCTCAAAGTGTATTTGAACCATTTTAGACTATAAGGGGAATTGACTGAGTGAGCATCCTCAGAGAGTCTGTGAACCATTTTAGACTATAAGGGGAATTGACCGAGTGAGCTTCCTGAGAGAGTATTTGAACCATTTTAGACTATAAGGGAATTGACCGGGTGAGATTCCTTAGAGATTCTTTGAACACTTTGGTCTATAAGGGGAATTGACCGTGTGAGCTTCCTTAGAGAGTCCTTGACTACCTTAGATTATATGGGGAATTGACCGTGTGAGCTTCCTCAAAGAGTCTTGAATCACTTTTGACTATAAGGGGAATTGACTATGAGTGATTCCTCAGAGAGTATTTATATATTCTAATGACTGAACTAGAGGGGATAGGCTACGTGTACTTCCCAGAGGGTTACCTTACTTGATTAGCTTCTTATTTGATATGTGGAACTATTTATTGTGAGTACTTTATTGTTTACTGCTTCTTTGCTTATTACCTGCCATATATATTCACTGACTGTTAGGCACAGATCTTTGGGTGGTTGCCTACTAGAATTTAGTCTGACACCCTGTTTGGGTCATTCTTTTGGGCCCAAAAAAATTATATTATTGCAGGTATAGATAAGGGAAAGCACCCTTCTACTTCAGGTTCTTGATTGACTGTGGAGCTGGAGAGCATGGGACCAAGCTATGGCTTGCGATGCTGAGGAGTTGTTTATTTGATTTCTTTTGTATTTGGTTTAGTACTATTGTATTCTAGCATTTTTATTTGTTTGACTGCTTTCCTAGACATATGTATCATGCATCATTCATATATATATATATATGTGTGTGTGTTCTCCAGTTTATTATTTACCAGTCTTCTTCTTTTTCCTTTTGTATGGATTATTACTGCTTCCTCTATTGCTATTGTTTTTCTTCTGTTGTGTTACTCTACCAAGGAGGTCATAGTTTCCCCACTATCACATCCAAGGCCCTCGCTACTAGTCGCAAGCCTCTGGTGTTCATGGAAATGCACTTGAGGCCATGTGACCAACCGAGTATGGGGCGCCTCTGGGTGGATTCCGGAACCAGGACGTTACATATTATATATTTATTTCCTAGCCTATGTATCATCATCTGGTCATGCATGCATAGTTTTATATTATTGGCTCTGGCCATTTTTATTTAGTTGTGTTATTTATCTTTTGTTTCTTTTTTTATTTATACTATTTCTATTGTTTGTTTAATTATTTATTATCTCTTATGTCATTTTTCTACTCTATGAGGGTATAGTCTCCCCACCATACCGTCAGTAGACCCTCACTGTTAGTTGGAAACCTATGGCATATGGGGCGGCACACGCGAGGGCATATGGAAATCGGTTCAGTTATTGGTTTTGTAGTTAGTTGGGATGAGATGTTACAAAGTGGTATCGGATCTATTTTGTTTCCTTTTGTCTTACCATTTTGGCCTGGAAGACATGAGACTAGGAATGCTTCAACACTTGAAAAATAGTTATACTTGGGAGTGATCAACCCATATATGGGGAAAATTTCAAGTTTTCAGGGATGGTATTGTTGTTTTATTTGTTCGTTTTTATGGTTGACTATATTCTCACCTTGAGTGATTGGTGTACATTTACTACTTATTGATTTATGATATTTATAGTATTTACCCTTATCCTGGTATGGAAAGGAAGTATCATTACATGTATCATTATAGAAACATAAAGATTCATATTCCATTCATATTTCATGCCATATAGATTAAGTTGATTAACTATTTGAGATTTCTTGATGCACCTTGCATGTTTATTAGCATGCATGTTATACCATGTTAGGTGTTTTAGTAACATGCTTAATTTTATACCTACTTAGGTATTTCATATCATTCTTGTTTTTATAACATGATGTGTAATATATTATCATTTTTTCTTTTACAACATGTTTATGTGATTATAGTTCTATGTTAGCATGTTTATTTTCTTACCTTCATTGGGTGTTTCCCTACTTACGTAGTAGTTTTCAATGTTTAATTTTCATGTTTTTTACCTATTTAGCATGTTTACTTGAATTTATTACTTAAAATAGAATAAATTAATCTCATTTTTATATACTATTGGTTATTAAAGTGCCAACATCAACTTAAACGGTGTTTCCCACATAGATTGGTGGAGACCCCTTTACTAACCAATCATGACATGTTTGATCCATGAACCATTGGTTGAATGGGATGAAACATACTAGTTACAGTAAAATGGGAGATAATTTGCAATTTATAAAGTGTATGGTTGCTTTATAAATTTGTAAATGGTAACTCGTATAATCAAACAATCCTTATGAGCTTAATATACCTAGAAAATTTTGTATAAATTCAAGAGTTTCTAAACCTTAAATCTTGCAAATTGGTTACTTATAGAACTATTACATGACTCGACCCAAGTAGGTTGATCATGGTGCTATATTCTTATTAGATTAACCCAATAAGGGTGTATCACAGTCTTAATAATTTAAATTTCATGGGTTTCATCTCAATGAACCAATAATGACTTGATGGGACCCTTATAGGTCACCTTATCTTTTGATATTCCTTAATGCTTAACCCCATGGGGGTATATTTATTCTATATAATGAAAGTCATTTAATGTTTCTGTATCCACTTATATGGTGTTTCATATAAACGTATGGTGGAATATTAATTGACTAGTCCTTACTTAATTAATAAAATACTTATTATATACTTTGGAGATATATTTTTTATGATGCATTAGTTAATTAACATTATAATTACAACTTAAATGGTATTTTCCTATATAGATTGAAATTAATATTTTATTTAACTAATCCAATTGTGAAATCTTGTAAATTAATAAAATGATTTTTAAAATGTGGTTTATGAGATGGTTTGACTAAAATATGATACAATGTTAGTTAAATATCAATTTTTAACAAGGAAGTTAATAAAACTTTCCTGCATGCCTTATGAGTTTAGTTAAATAAAGTACCAAATACTTTTACCTTATGGCTGGTTCTTGACATTTGTTAAAACTAAACATTTAAATTTTTAAGGAATTAAATGTGAACTCATTTAATGAATTAAAAATTAAACCTTAAAAGTTTCATATATTGACCTTTTATAAGGGTGGTTTAAAGGTTTCTTGCTATTTGTTTGAAATAGGAATGTGAGCATTGCTGTAAAATTCTTATTCTATCACTTGGACCTAAATGATAGGCTCTTAAGACTAGTAAATTTTTAGGCATGAACCCCTTGTAAGGTTGATGCCTTATGCTTTAGTAATGGGATAAACTGAGGTAGATAACACCATCATGATTTTAAAAACCTCAGTGATTCTATGAGATTTCTAATGAAGGGTGACATTCATGTGTCAATGTCCCTAGCAGGACTCTTAGTTTCTAAAATGAAACCTTTGTCTTGATGGGTTCATGTTCGGTAATTTTACCCTCATTATGGGTGTGAGACTCTTATAATGCTTAGTTTTAGTGGGATAGACATGTATAAGGAATGATGGCCCGCTTAGTAGGTCGTTTGAACCTTTCTTATATTTTAGTGATGGACGACTAGGTATGTCGTCCACCAGATTATAGTTATATGGGGTAGTGAGAATCTGGGCTAGTTATTTTTATAGGATATCAAATACTAGGATTCATAGGGTGATAATATCATGTATAGTATCAAGAATGTTCCATAGTGAGGATGAAATCTCGAGGTAGTATTCATCAATACATGCGGTACCTTTCAAGCCAGTAAATGGTGAAACAAACCATATGAGTTCAATGAGAATAATTTTACTCTTGAGATGTTATGATTGAATCATAGGCTATCTCTGAGATAGAGAGACCTGAGAATTAAATAAAAATTATACTCGTTCCATTGCTCGAGATGACATCGTAAAGAGGATCGGGTGATTTACACACTGGTCAGTTTATTTTGGATTCTATGACTAATGTTATAGTGCACATGGATATAACTCAGGAGAAGTTTTATGCATATGTCTAGAGTAAATTGATCAAGTTCACTTTTAAGAATCTATTTTCCTTCTCTTATCATGTTATCACTTAGTTAAAGTGTGTTTTCCACGTCTATGATTCGTGGTTGGTGGTCAATGAAGCATGTACTATGGGATGAGTTCCCTTTTTCAGAAAAATATGATAAAAAAACTCATAAGGTGGGGAGTATCATGTCAATATGAGTAATACATGTACTCCCAAGTATAAGGAACATAACAAATAAGACTATTTGGAAATGGTCAGTGCTGCTTTGAATGTCTAAAAGGCTAGTAAGCTTTCAAATGTTCCAGTGCTTGCAAGGAAAAACAATGATGGTATAGTTGGTTATGTATGAAACATTTAGGAAACACTATTAGTCAGGGATGGTATTTTGTGGTTATTATTGAGTGATATCAGGATTCCTTGGGTGGTTAATGCATCATGGTCAAGTTGGTGATGTGTTGGTAGGTGGGGCCAAGCTCTTTCGAAAGAATTCAGCCTGAGAGGTTTGACTGACCTTTCTATATGCAGTTGTTATGGTTGGTTGGGAACCATACTAAACCCCTCATCTTTTATATAAAAGGAGTTTCTTAGGTCCTTTTTATAAATATTCCTTACCATATTAGTGTAATCGTGGTTTAACAATGATCATGTCCCCTATCTTGATATCGTTTAGGGTGTACTAAGGGAGTTTCAGTTATATGCTGAGCTAAAAGTTTAAGATGTCCTTCTGTCTCGATGAATAGAATCTATCAAAGTTTCAATCCAGAAGCATGGTTTTTAGGGAATAATGGTTATTCCTGAGTGATACTTGGGTTCTCGTGTAAGAACTCCTTGGATAGACTCATGGACACCAACTATTTTTCCTTTAACCTGACTACCAATGGATACCTCTTTGGTCTGGGTTAGTGTTTTTGATACGTGGATGTTCATATTTTATTGAAGTATCACTTATGAATTCCATAGTATTGACTAACTTGGATGAGATAATTGGACCATAGTTCTTGATTTCAAGGTTAACTCAGACTTTCGGTTGGTCTCAAATTATTTTTTTCAAACTACACCGATTCAAGGAGGCTGGATTGGACATACACCTATGTTCATGCTATGGCATGAAAAATTAAATGAGTGTTTGGCATGAGATGCCACTAGAGGTTGCTTACGGGATTTGGTGGACATTTTCAAAGTAAACATAGAGTGCCTTAGGAGAAGGCATCGTGTTTTAGTTTGTGATATGCAAACAATCTAAGCTGAATGTTTTCATAATAGTTATACAATCATGGATCAACTTGTTTCTCTCTCATTTCATTCAATATAGTTTGTGAGGAACAATTTTAGGTGTTCCATCAAGTTAATATGGGTGAAATGTAAATGTTTGTAGTGCCTTTCAAGGAAATATTTTATGACTAGTTTCATTTTGGTAGATCGTAATTTTACCATTTTAATAAAATGAGTACCATATTATGTCCTCAAATTTAATTGGTTTTCCAAGTTGATAAAATCATTCCAGGAGCATTGTTATAATTCATAGGTAATGCCTTGATAGTAAAATAATATGGTGGGGATACCGTGACACAAAATTGACCTTCAAAATATAGAATTTATGGCGGGGAGTGCCATAGGCTGGGTTATTAAAGATAAGACATTGTGATCATGTATATGGTTTTATGAGCTTGGGTAAACACCATCTTGATGCTTTTATTTTAAATTTGATCATTGGCCAGAGTCTTAATAGCTTATATTCCGTACACATATGGGATGCTTGGAAGGTGTGTTGGGAACTTGGAAATGCAACATGACCATTTGTACAAAGCTTCATAACCCGAGTAGGAAGGGTGTTGTTTTCATTATTTCCCAAAGGATTCTCAGGGATGATAAGTTCTAAGGTGGGGAGGTTTTAATGACTTGTGTTTTTGGACCAACTAAAACATTGAAGGGAATTTGAATTTTATCATTTTGTGGATGATATGTTATTTAAACTGAGTCTTATAAAATAATTCCATGTGTTAGAACACTTAAATGTGTTGTTTTTATACTTAGTTTAAGGATTGAGGGGTGTCCTAGGTGTTCCATTGAGTTTTAGGAGTATTGGGATCTGCAAACTTAAAACGATACATTGAGTTTTGAGAGTGTCAGGCTATGAAAACAAAAAACCAGGAGAAAATTTCAAGGGTGCATGGTTTTCTTGATACCATTAGTCCTATCATAAGATTCCATGCGTTTGATATAGTGGAGATATAGGTATATCATGGTTTGGTTTAACCATGTGAGAGGATCCACACTACCATGTGGGTGATGCAGAAACTTGACTAATGGCTTTTACACATGCCTTTTCATGGTTAGCCAAACTACATAGCTAGCCCATGTGAGGGGGTTCCTTAGGCAGTGTTGAGAGCACAATTAGTGCACAGTTTAGCCAACTGTGCAGGCAAACTATGAGCCTTATTTAAAGGGGTGAAAACACCATTTCCTTGCCTCTATTTCCTCCTCCTCCACCTTTTCTTTCTCCTTGATGCACACCATGGACAACTGCTCAAGATCCCTTCCTCCTCTCCTAGGCTTTGAATCCTCTTTCTCATCTGAACTCCATTTTTCTTTCCGCTGGTCTTGTTGGATAGCTAAAAGTAATTAATTCACTCCTCCTTATTTCTTCATTCATTTATCTCACTATCATCAACACTATGTTCATGTGAGTTATTTCACCATCTTTTTAAGGCATCATCTGTTTCTTTGATTTCTTTAAAACAAGATCGATTCAAGTCTATTGGTTGAGTGGACCTTATTTGGAATATGGTAGGTGTTATAGCAATTTTTCCTAAAATTTTAGGCGTTTTTATAGTATTTAACATTGTTATGAATGCCGAACATTTCTATTCATTACCTTAAAATGTGTTTTAGCTCTTTAATTAATTACACCATGTTATGAAACACCCATAGACCATATTAAACTGTTAGAGGTTTCCTACCTCTTGGATACCACCCCTTTGGGTATATTGAATGAATTTCCCTTTGAGTGAAAATTTTAATTGTCACAAACACCATATAAGTGGTCTAGTTGGGCCTTTAAAAGTATTTTCCTTATAAAGAAAATGGTTTAATTAAAATTAAATGGTAATGGGTGGCAAGACCACACCAAGTGTTTCATACTTATATTTATATGAATAATAAAATTATGACTCCCATGAATATATTGGGATTAATTTTTATATTTTATTAGAGGTAATATCTCATGATTTTTATTATTATACCATGGATAATGGTTGGTGAACAATGGTTAAGGGTTCAGTTGAGTAGGGTGTTGCACGATCCCTTACATTGGGTGATGGTTATGACGTCTCACACTGTTTACTTTTATTTGGATGATACTAGGTGTTAGGCATGATGACTCACCCCACTATCTTGAGTGATGACCATGAAGTCTCGTATTCATATGAGATTCAGGGATAGTACCCTTACTGGATTCATTGGCTTGTTAAACTAGTCATGGATGCTTGAATTACGCCTTGAGGCCGACTAACACCTAGTATCCATGTATATGCCTCTAAATTTCCTTCCATATAGGGTGTGTATAAATGTATACATTATATATATATATATATGATTACTTATATAAATATATATAGTAAATTGAACAAACTCATTCTAGCTTTTCCTGAAGTAGGTAGATTCTGCTAGGTGTCCTATCAGAACCTAATCCGACCAGTATTTATTTTCCAGCATTGCTTATTATTCATTATATCTACATAATTATATGATACGCATGTAAACTGGATTATTTATACACATTTTTGGTGGTAGCCTACTGAGTTTATCTCACACCCTGCTCAGGCCACCATTGCACTAGGGTACCTGAGTAGACCTTTTGGTTGTAGGATCAGGATCGTTGGTTGTGCTATCATGCTTGTACCTTGGAGTTAGGATCAAAAGACTAAGCCCGACCTTAGGATACTCATGGAGTTAGCCCTAGGGGATTTGGTTCATTTTTTTTATTTTTGGTATACAATTCTATATTTCCTGCTGTATGTTTATTTCTTATCCTATGTATCATCATCTAATCTTGCATACATAGTTGTATATCATTGGATGTGACCATTTTTATTTTTTTTTGTGGTATTTATTTTCCACTTATTTGTATTTTATATGATGCTTCTGCTATTTTTTGACTTATTTATTACCATTTATGACACTATTCCACTCTGATTATGAGGGTATAGTTTCCCCATCGTACCATCATTAGACCGTCACTACTATTCGACATTCTCCGACATATGGGGGGTGGGGGGTTCTTGAGGCCATGTGGATACCGGTTCGACTACTAGTTTCATAGTCAGCTGGGCTAGAATGTTACAAATAGGGAGACCATCTCTAGGGATAAATGAACCGCGCCCTAGTGCGATAGGGGGTACCACTCAGTAGATAGAGGACCTGCACCCTGGTGCAATAAGGGGTTACCACACAGTAAGTAGAGGACCCACTCCTTGGTGAGTTCGGGGGGGTACCACTCATCAGATAGAGGAATCGTGCCCTAGTGTGTCAGTGGGGTATCACTCAATAGATATAGGACCCATGCCCTAGTGCATCATGGTTGTACCACTCAATAGATATAGGGCTCATTCCCTAGTTCATCCAGAGGGCACGACTTAATAGATAAATGATCCATGCCTTCATGAAACAGGTGGGAACCACTCAGTAGATAGAGGAATCATTCCCTCATGAATCAATAGGTACCACTCAGTAGAAAGAGGACCTCAACCTTGGTGCATTAGGGGGTACCAATCTCTGATGATCCTGTATGGTTTCTACCATTGCTGAGCACTACCTAAAAAAGTTTCAAGCTCAGAAAATCTCAAATCATATCTCAAAAGACACTATGAATTCCACCATCACGTTTTAATCAAAAAAAAAACACTAAGGATAGGCTACTCATGAGCCAAAATCCAAGTCAAGATGAAAAATACATGAGAGGTAGAAAATTCTCAAGAATTACATAGTGTGTAAGGGGTCCACATAGTGTATTTTCCCACTCATATACCCGGCTATTTCCTCACCAGCACATGGATTGTTGGCCCTGTAGTACTACACGATGTGTCTCGGTCAAAATTTTGATGAATGAACAAGGATCATCATCATTTTGATGGGATAAAACATAAAACCATAAATATTTCATCAAAAATGGCCATGAAGGGTAAAGTAGATCACACTATTGTGATCCTTGTGAAAAAAAACTTGGGATAGGCTATTCACTTTCCCAAATCAGACACCTGATAAAAAACACATTTCACCACATCCCACTCAAACGACGTTTCATGGGTTTGAGTCATGAGTCCAAATTAAATACCTGATATTGCTCTTCAAATTCCCACCTCAATATTAGGGTCACAATTCCATAAACGTTTCTCCAATACGATGTTTTATAAAGGAGTTATGACAGATACTGGATTCCATAACAACAACAACAACAACAACAACAACAACAACAACAACAACAACAATAATAATAATAATAATAATATTGTTATTATTATTATTGGGTGATTCATGGACCTGAGCCACGATCCCAAATTAAGTATCCTACATTGGTCTTTAAATGACCATCTCAAAGTTAGGGTCATGATGCCTCTGATAGTTCTTCAATCTGAAGTCACATAGAGAAGTTGCAACCCATAATAATAATAATAATAATAATAATGTTAATAATAATAATAATAATAATATAATTATTATTATATATAAAAATGTATAATGGGTCACGTACTCTTTTTAATATGCATACCCCACTCTAATAGGCACACACCGCCCTTATTTCTTCATTAAAAAAAATTAAATCCCATTTTTTTAACTCCTCACATAAATCTCCCACACCTCATGCAACATACACCTTCTTCAAATGGAACCCTCTATTTCAATTATCACCATTAATTATATATTTTTTAATTAAAAATATGATATTAATTCAGTTAAATGTTTAAAATTATTTTTCCCTATTGAATTAAAACCATTTAATTTTGTTAACCACACACATTTTTTAATATTATAATTATTATTAAAAATAATAATAACACTTTCCATGTTTACCACGTGCGACCAACTCATTAAATATCCATATTTGGACACCATAAAATCTATTCCAAATAGCCTCTTCCATGAGACCCCACACACGACCTCCACTCAGAACTAATCCCGTCATACCACACGTCATCACCACACATCAATTGGGAAAACAATGATCCATAATATGATCCCAAACCATCTCTGATCAACCACCATTCTCATTACACCTCAATCATGAACCCACAACCATGGTGCTAATTTGATCCATTTGCAAGTCAACACCCCGCTCATTTTTCACACAACCATCATGATTCTGGGTGGTCAATCGCACTCTAACCCACCTTAGTAATGTCGAACCGCTACTCTGTGGGCCAACAACAAAAAACATGAAGTACGGTGGGGGAGAGACAAAAGAAAAAAGGTGAAAACATTGATGAAAAAACATTATTAAAAAATGATCACAGATTAGGAATATACATGGTGGGAACATGGAACAAATAAGAATAAAATATATAAAATAAATTTAATTTACTTACAGGGCTCATATGAAGAACATGCAATCGTAGAATCAAAAGTAGATAAAAAATCTTGCTTTAATGATTTAATAAAAAGGGGAGAAAACCATAATTGAAGAGTCATGAATTAATCATGGATTGATCATTGGTGAAGAAAAAATTCACTATAAATGAAGGTGATGATCCCACTACATTCATCGTGCGTCTCATGATTATCCTCGATCTGATCATTTGTTGTTCTCCGATCTTGATATGTTGTCAAATGTCGCCAGATCTCTTCTCAAAATTCTCACGGGGTTATGTGACTATACATAGTGAAATTTTATAATGTCATATTTATAGAGTATATTTATGTTAGGCTATTTAAAAAAATAATTAAATAAATATTTGAATTTATTTAATTATTTTTCCACATTGGCGCTCAAGACAAACATCCGACGCCGACTATGGTTATGTTGCACCTAGTGTAAAACCCATGTTTTAGACTCAAAAATGGTCTTGGATTTCTTATCTAAGTATCCTTATATGAGTTATTTTGGTTAGTGTTATTAAATAATTAAATTAAATTAATTAATTTTTCCAATGAACCCTCCAATAAACACTTTGACCGAACGTCCTGCATCGACCAACCTTTGGTCACCTATAGGTTAAACCCCATGCTTTAGATTTAACTGTGGTCTCAGATTTCTGATATGAGGTTATTATTAGGAGTTATTTCACTATTTTAGAAAAAACATGAATGTGATAAAAATATATTTTAATATTTTTATAAAATTAATTCCGAGTTCATCAGGCCTTGGAATCACATTCCATCTCAGTTCCTGGCTCAGAAAATACTTCTTGGAATATTCCAAAGTATTACATGGAAAAAATAGAGTCTCTACATTATTTCATTCTTCAAATATTTTCATCCCCAAAAAGTAAAAACTAAGAAAAAATATGGGGATGTTGTTCCCGCATCCATCTCTCTTGCTCCCATGAGGTCCCCAGATGGTTTCCTATGATTCCAATAAACATACAGCCAAGGGAAACACTTTCCCATAAATGGAATTTCTCTTCCAGTTCTCAATGCCACCAGATCCTTGAAAAAAAGGAACCTCCAATATCACACCCCAAATTACCTAGATCGGTATCGTACAATGAGTCGTTCATATACCACCCTAGATGTGACATGTGTAGAACACCAAGAACCTAGTATAATTTAAAATATGTTAACTGATACGTCACCTCTCTTAAAAACAAAGGATGGAAAACTTCATTGTAAGCACATGCTACCACGACCACACCTTGGGTGGACCTCAAGCACACACCACCTCAACCTCTATAGGGTCCACTATCACTAACATGTCTGAGAAAAAATATCCAAATAAGTGGACCTTTGAATCTAGAACTGACTCCCAGAGAGCTTCTATGCCACTGGCACTCTTGGAGGATGTCAAGCACCATCCTCCTATGTATCACATGCTCCAACCCTGACACTGAGGACATGAGGGTAACAACATAGAAAACTACCAAAAACCAAAAACCAAAAACAAGAAAGGTTAAGGATCTGTATCATAAGTCTTTTGAACCTTGGTGGTGCGTTCTATATGAAAAGGGTATCACTAAAAACTCAAAGAAACCACAATGGTTCTAGAATTCCATGCTCGGTACACCCACCTCTCGAACCTGGAGCTAGTGATAAATCATCTTGAAGTCAAACTCTGAGAAACACTTCTACCAAATCCACTAGTCGAATAAATCATATAGTCTTGGGGGTGAATACTTGTGACATCCCAACCCGGGTTCCATATGCCAGTGCACCGGTCCTATTTATCACGTGACCTTAGGCGCACCTCCCTTTATACCAAAGGCTTTCGACTAGCAGTGAGGGTATAAAATGAAATATGGGGAGACTATAACCTCTTCATCAAAGAATTAAAATGACATAAATCAATAAAAAATATCCAAATTATAATAAATAACAACCAAGATAATACCATAATAAATAATCATTCATCATAACATGATGAATCCAACAACAAGAAAAGATGACCATAAACCAATGTAGTAGATATTTCATGCCACATAAGTGTCAATTGTAAAATGTAAACCAAAAATAAAGACACTCTGATAACTCCCAAATAGTTCCTGACATCAAGTTTGGTTACCTTATCCATGCTCCATGTCAAATACCAACTCAGTCATCTAATATATGGTTATTTCCCTTATCATTTCCTGTAAACATGATGTCTATTTAGGCACCAATTAGGTAGACTGAGTAGAGTGTGAGTATAACTCAGTAGGACACCTCCAACAACATTTAGAGTAATATACTATCTATAATAGTGCATTTATTTTTATAGATAATAAATTACAAATTATAAAGTAAATCTTTTTCACATTTAATATTCTTTAATTAACCACATAGGCCCCCCAGGTTCACGGTGACAATTGAACCAATCATATTTGCTTCAACCTCTGTTAGAGTCAAAACCATACACCATATTAATATCACAATACATTATTTTATGCTATTTAATTATTCATTTTAATCTATTTTTACATAAATACATTGGGGTCCTAGAGTAACAGTCTAGCACCTTATGGGTATTTGGAGCAGAAGTCCCTGTCCCACAACTCAGTCATCACATGAAAATAAATATAAATCTCTTGGGGGACTAGAGTAGAAGTCTATAACCCTTTGGGTATTTGGAGAAATAGTCCATTCCCTACAAATTAGTGTTCACGTCATTCAAAAATACCACATATCATGGTTTTATATTCATAACCCATTTAAAAAGCATATTCATAGCCCATTATTCAACCAATTTCATAATCCCGTTTATCAACCATTTTACTCAAGGATTTAATTAAATTAAATACACCAAATATTCATCCTTTTTATATTTCAATATTACCATTAAATGAAATTTGTAACACCACATGGGTTACCATTAATCCAGTCTCATCATCTCCAACGGGTCCAATGGGATCTGTGAAGGGTTTCACAATCTTAAGGGAATCAATTAATTAAATAAATTTAAAATGAAATTACCCAATGTGAAAATAAAAATTACACAATTACATAGACATAATTATAATCAATTGGTAATTTTTCCACCTAAATCGACATTATTGATAAACACTCATCAAATCATAACCCTAAATTCGGTGTAGAACGATCAAAATCACAACGATGAGGAATATATAGGACCAAAACCTAGGATCAAGATCCAATGAAACAAGATCCATCAAAATATAGATCTAAAACATTGAAAATGGATTAAAAATAATTCCTCAATAGTAGGGAAAGAAATAAGATAGAGAGAGAGAAAACCAAACGAGGAAGAAATCACTTACCAAAGTGGGGTCGATCCTTCCCCCAGACCTTCAATTCACAATGGATTATGTTAAAGGAGATTTAGAATCCTCTTAGGAGCCTCCAAAATCAAAGGAAATCATATTAGGTTGATTTTGGGTGAATGGGAATAAAAACTGGGGGTTCAAGATTTTTTAATATATTTTTTTTGTGTTTAAATTCCCAAATGCATGGTTTTCTGGGTGGGGGAGCATGGTTTTCCAAATCATGCACCTTAACAACATGACCCTGCTCATGGGGTGCACAGTTAATACTAGGTGGGTGCATGGTTTGAAAAATCACGTGTCAACCAAGAAAAAACCCTCTATCTAAGGGTGTATGGTTTGGGGAGGGAGTCCAAATTGTTTGGTCAAACCATGCACCACCTCCTATGGCTCAAAAAAGGGGTGAAGAGTTTATTGTGGAATACCACATGGTTTTCCTTAACCATGAACCGACCATTTACATCCCCATGGGATTTGAAATTTATTTTTATTCACCCAAAGAAACCCCAAAGTAAAACTCAACCAAGATATGATCCAAAGAATAGAAAAATTATACCTGAAAATGAGTATGATATATCTCTAGAAAGGTTGGGATCTTATAATCTCCCCACCTTATAATAGCTCTTCCTTGAGTTGTACTCCCAATCATCTCTAAGATACTGAGGTAAAAAAGCTGGTCCACTGAGCCTAAATATTTTTTTACCTATCCCATGTTTCCTATTGTACAAGGAAATATTTCCACAACACTCATAATATCTGCAAAATATTTCCCCACAACACATTCTCATTGTGATCCACTACATGAATCAGATTATCCTCAGAGGATTCATCAACCTCAAGCTCAACATCATCAAAATCAATCACATGAGAAGGGTTGAGGTGATACTAAAAAATCTATGACATGTGGAAAACATCATGCATAGAAATATACCTCTGTGGAAGATCCAATCTATACACCACCAACTTGATTCTCTCTACAATATCAAATGGTCCAAAAAAACTGAGTACCAACTTTCCCTGCCTCCAAATCCTATGGCGATCCAATCTCAGTGACACCCAAAGGAATACATGATCACACACTGCAAACTCAATTGGTCATTTACATCGATCAAAATATGACTTCTACCTACTCTAATACACATACATATGTTTCTAAATAAATTGGACCTTCTCTAATGTATCCTACATGATACTCAGCCCCAACAACTTAGACTCACCCACCTCCTTCCAAAACAAAGGTCATTTGCATGGACTACCATAAAGTGTCTTATATGGTTCCATATGAATAGTTTCCTAATAAATATTATTATAGGTGAACTCAATGAGAACTAAGTTCTTCTCCCAAGATCCACCAAAATCATGGATTCATTCTCTCAGAAAGTCCTCTAGCACATAGATAGTGCACTTTGATTTCCCATATGTCTGTGGGTGGAAAGTCATATTCAGAAACACCTAGGTACCCAATGCCTTCTGTAAACCTTTCCAGAACCATAAAGTAAAATGGGATTCATGGTTTAAAACTATACTCCATAGATACCCATGCAAATAGACTATATCCTAAACATACATCTCACCCAACTAGTCCATAGTAAAAGTCTCCCAGATAGGTAAGAAATGTGTTACCTTTGTCAATTGGTCCACATTCACCCAAATCATATCATTCTTATAATGGATCATTGAAATACCCACCATAAATTATATGGAAATTCCATCCCACTTCCATTCCAAAATGGGAAATGATTGTAGAGAACCACCCAGTCATTGATGCTTGGCCTTCACCTACTGACAGTTGTAACATCGTGTTACAAAACCTGAAATCTCCCTTTTCATGCCCAACCACCAATACTATCAATATAGTTCATGGTATATTTTGGTCAAACCAAGATATACCACCCACTTTGAGGCATGAGACTCATGCATCATCTCCTCATTCATACATATAGTCACAACAACATGGTTCCAAACATAGATGATATCATCCTCATCTATAGTCAAATCGGAAGGTGACTACCCACCTTCAAGGATCTCCTTCAAGGATAAACACTAAAGATCCTTATACTAACTCTCTCTGATCTAGCTAAAAAGTTTGGAATAAATTGATAAGGATACATGGGCCATCTACTCCTGTACCTCTTGAACCTGAATATGCATTTCATCCAGCAAGGTCATGACCTTTAACTCAAAACTAGAATCCTAAATCCATTGAGTATGTAACATCATACTCAAAGTGTCAAAAATACTATTTCATATAACTGGTGTATATTCTAGCTCAAAATAAAATGATTTCATATAATCAACCCATCTCCACTGCCGAAGGTTCAAATATTATTGTGAGAAGATGTTCTTTAAGCTCTTATTATCGGTATACATAATAAAATTTTCCCCCAACAGGTAATGCCATCAACACTTTAAGGCATAAACCACTAAAGATAACTTGAGATCATGTGTAGGGTAATTCCAGTCATGTGGCCTCAACTATCATGACCCGTACAACACTACTTGATCTACCTGCATCAACACTACTCTAAGTCCAATCCGGGACGCACCAAAAAACATGATATACTCCTCACCGACTCTAGTAGGATCAAGATCAGTGCACTAGTTAAATTCTTCTTAAACTCCTATAAATAATTATCACAAGATATAGACCATTAAAATGTTATACTATTATTGTTCAAGCACAAAATTTGTGATTCCAAATGGGAAAAGCCCCAAAAAAACCTCTGATAATAACTTGACAACCCCAAAAAGATTCATATATAATAAAAATTCTTAGGATGATCCCAAGAAATCAATGCCTACACCTTATCTGGGTCTACTGATACACCTTCCTCAGTGATGATGTAGCCCAATAAATTTACCCTATCAATCCATAATTGAAACTTAGATAGGTTAGCAAGTAGATTATTCTCTCTCTATGTACTCAGGATGATATAAATATGTTGGGTATGATCATCATGAGTCTTGGATTACACCAAGATTTCATCCATAAAACAACAAAAAACTGATCCATGTATGGGTGAAAGATTCGGTTAATCAAGGCCATAAACATAGACAGAACATTTTTTAACTCAAATGGCATAATGAAGAACTTGAATAGGTCGTAAATGCTTCTAAAATAAGTCTTTGGTATATCATAAGGTCTAAATATCAACTAATTATACCCTGATCTTAAGTCAATATTATAGAAAACATAAGATCCTCTAAACTATTCAAATAGATCATGGATATATGGAATAAGATACCCTTTATTCACTATCATACAATTCTACTTCTATTAATAAACACAAAAACACAATGACCCATCAACCTTCTTAATAAAAAAACTAGATAACCCCAAGGTGATGTACTCAGATTGATAAATCACTTATCCATAAACTCTTCTATCTAATTTTTAAGTTCCTGGAGCTCTGTTGGTTCCATTCAATAAGGTGGAATATAAACTGAATCAACTCCTAGAATGAGCTCAACTGTAAACTCAAAATCTCTATTAGCTGGAAGCCCTAAGAAGTCCTCCAGAAACATGTCCTAGAATTGATCCACTATGAGTGGAAAGACATCATTCTTCACACCCCTACCATATATTAAAAAAAATACAACCTGGGTAGTGATCTCCATTAGTTGCTGATGAACTAAACCTGCATGGCCTAATTGTATATCCCATCCCCCATGATGAACACAATTGTTTCCCTCTAGAGACATAAAGTTCACTCTCATATGGTAAAATCAATGGGGTCTTGGTACAATATCATCCAGTTCATACCCAAAATCAATTCAAAACCTGACATGTCAAGTATTTAAAGATCCCAATAGAAATGATACTCCCCAACCTCGAGACAACACCCCTAACATAAATAGATGTCTGTCGATCGTAATCCCAATAGTGTGTAAATATTCATAATCCCACTCGCATACTCTACTATCAGACAAAAACCATTCAAAATTCGAGAATATATAAAATAATGTGAGGCTCCTATATCAAAAAAATCACTAAGAATCATAGAATCTATAAGAATATTCCTTTATCTATCCATGGTCCAACTTTTCTATCCACAATTTCAGGCTGAATTGCATGAAACTATCCTACATCTCTTCCTTATACCACAGTACGAGTCCCCTAAGGTACACTAATCTATTGATACATGTGCTCTTTTCCTAAAATTCCCCATCCACCTCCTCGACCACCATGACCAGAAGAACTCCAAATTCACGACTGATATGGGGTAGAACACCCCCTCCCAGTACTCTAATTTGACCTAGTTTTTCCATCATTAACCATCAGTTGAATGTTTTTGTAATACCTCTATAAGTGATACATCCCTCTATAGGCTCAAAACTCCACTGGTGGTTATGGAAATTGGCTAAAAATGTGACCCGACCTACCATACTGGTGGTAGCATACTTGGTTACTACTCTGGGTAACTGATCCTACCATATGGCCACTATTTTTTCTATTTACCGAGTTGAAGTTATCATATAAACACTTCCTACTCTCAAAAGATATACCTCCTGGTCAATAATTTTAAACCACCTAAATTTAACTAGAAGCTTCGTTCAGGTTCCCATCAGAAATGAGATCCTGATTCACCACCTAAAAAAACTAATTTAGCTAAAAGATGTTAACCTAGGACTTAATCCCACATTTAAGTCCATCATGAAATCATTTCACTATCATTGCCTCATCTCCTACAAATGCTGGAACAAATCACTGTAGGTCATTAAAGAGGAAAACATATTCCATCACAGACATACTCCACTGGGTCAACCATATAAAGTCAGTTTCCCTCTCTTGCCTAAGCCTCTCTAGGTAAAATTGTTCTAGAAACTTATCCTAAAAGTATTTCCATATCATGTTCTATAGATACCCATCCTGATTATAAATATACCACCAAATTTTTTTAACCACATAACATATAATTAGACATCTTGACTCTTTTCTCAGTAGGAGTATCTAAATGTTCAAGCATCTTCTGGATAAAATCAACCCAGAACTTAGCTACCTTAGGTCTACCCTATTCGATGAAGGTCATAGAGTGATACAATTGTAACTCCCATGTCTAGTTAGACATATTCCACATACCCCACCCTGGGTTTTTATCCACAAACTACATAAATTGTGAAAATTTCTCATTAAAATTATCTCCCACTCCATCATCCAGAACTATGAGAGCATCAAGTTCCACTACTAGAGGTACATTTCTAGCCATGTCCTCCCATCACCCTATAAACAAAAATCATCATGGAGGTATGTATATACAATTCCAAACACTTTTACTAGGACAAAAACACAACATTATCACATTTACATAAGAGGGATTCACATTAGACCATAACAAGTTAGCCCCCATAATCCACTATACAGTCAAAATTGAAGTACTATCACTACCCTCAATCGTCCCTCACTTGGTTCATGGCTAAAATTTGGTTAAAGACTTTCATATTCCAAGTTTCTAATTAGACAACCATTTTATTCATTTCAATTTACCACATTTAGAATCATTTAAAATTTACCAATTTCTAATTAGGAACTATTTTATTTAAAATTACACAAGTAAATAAAAGATTTTTTATTGATGTAACTCACCCAAAATATACTTTTTCCTAAGTGCATAAAATGATGCATGTCATATAAAATTCTAGGTACCTAGAATGATGCATATGTAATCAACTTCTATGCCATACCGGGCCATGAGTAAAATATCATAAGAAAATAACATCAAACAACAAGTTCATCATCCAATGTGAAATAACATCCAACTATAACATCAAACATCAATAACAACAATCCCACACTAGGTACTTGGGTTTTCCCTTGTACATGGGTTAGCTACTCCCATGGATGAGCTCATGACAAAGGCCTGAATCATCCTAGTCTCCTACCGACCTTTCCAAAATAGTAAGAAATACAAAAAGAAAATAAAAATCCTTTGATACCACTTTGTGATGTCCCGACCCAGGTGCCACATGTTAGTACCCTATTTCGTTTCGTCACGTGACCTTAGGCGCGCCTCCCCATACACCAGAGGCTTCCAACTAGTAGTGAGGGTCTAATATGTAACACAAAGAGACTATACCCTATTTATCAATATAGAACAACAATATAAATCACTAAATAATATCCAAATTATAATAAACAACAACCAATATAAGACCATAATCAATAACCATCCAATATAATATGATGAATCCAAAAATAAGAAAAGATGACCATATACCAAAGAAGTAGATATGTCATTCTATATAAGTGTCAAGTGTCCAATGATAAACCAAAATAAAGACACTATGATAACTCCCAAATAGGCCTTGATATAAATTTCAGTTCCCTCATCCTTGCTCCACTCCAAGTCCCAACTCAGCCATATAATGTAGAGATTTTTCCCTTACCCCATCCCGTAAACTTGAAGTTTATTTGGATATTGATCATACATCATGAGTAGTGCATGAGTACAACATAGTAGGCCACCAAAAAAACATCAAAATAAATATAAATTATATAATAGTGTATACATTTGTATAAATAAGCAATTACAAATGATAAAGTAAACAATTTTGACATTTAATATTCTTTAATTAACCTCATAGGCCTACGGGTTCATGGTGACATACAAACCAATAATACATAATTCGACCCATGATAAAGTCTAAACCATAAAACATACTAATATTATAATTCATTCTTTCATGTTTCTTCATTATTCATTTAATTTCATTTTCTCATAAATATATTGGGGGCCTAGAGCAGTAGTCTGGAACCCCATTGGTATTTGGAGCAGTAGTCCCTATCCCAAAACTCAGTGATCACATGAAAATAAATATAAATCTCATGGGACCCTAGAAAAGTAGTTAGGAACTCCATGGGTATTTAGAGTAGCAGTCCTTATCCCATAACTTAGTGTTTTCATCATTCAAAAATGTCACATATCATGGTTCCACATTCAAAACCCAATTATCAACCATATTCAAAAAGAATTTCATAATCCCATTTATTAACATTTTCATCAAGGATTTAATTCAATTATATACACCCAATATTCTCCCTGTTCACATTTCAAGATTATCATTCAATGATATTTGGAACACCCTACGGGTTTTCGTCAAGCCGGTCTCATAATTCTAACGGGTCCAATGGGATAAGTGTAGGGTTTCACAATATCAAGAGAATCAATTAATTAAATAAATTTAAAATGAAATTTCTTAATGTGATAGTTGATATTTTATAATTATATACACACAATTATAATAAATAATATGTAAATTGGAAATCTGAGCACCTACCTTGAGATTGTTGATGAATTCTGGCCAAATCATAAACCTCAATCCAGTATAGAACAATGAAAATCACAACATTGTGGAAGATCTAGGACCAAAATCTATTATCAAGATCCAATGAAACAATATCAATAAAAACCTAGATCTAAAACATCACCAATGGAGGAAAAAATCATACTTCTATAAATTGAAAGAATGATGGGATTGAGGAGAAACTGAATGATTAGGAAACCACTTAACAAAGGGGAGTTGATACTTCAACCAACTCTTTAATTTACAAAGGAATACATTAAAGGAGACTAGGAATCCTCATAGGAGCCTCTGAAATAAATGGAAATTGTATTAGTTCAAGAAGGGGATAATGGGAATAAAAACCAGGGGTTTGAGAATTTTTAATCTAATTTTGGGGGTTTAAATTCTTGTATGAACGATTTTCTGGGAAGGGCATACGGTTTTCCAAACCATGTGACGTAACCATGTACCATTGCTAATGGGGTGCACACTTACAACTAGGTGGGAAAACAGTTTGACAAACCATGTACCAACCATGAAAATACTTCTATCTGAGGGTGTACAGTTTGGGGAGGGAGCCACACAGTTTGATCAAACTGTGTACCACCTCCTGTGGCTCCAAAAAGGGGTGCATAGTTTTTTAGGGAAAACAAAATGGTTTTCCCTAACCATGTACCAACCGTGAAAAGCCCCATGTGATTAGAAATTTATCAAAATTCACCCAAAATAACCCCAAAGAAAAACCCAACCAAGATACAATCAAAAAAATAGGAAAAATATATCTGAATATGAGTATGAGATATCTTCAGAAAAGCCAGGATCTTACAATCCTCCTCTATAACAATCACTTGGATCGGGTGATGCTAGTCTACACAAAACCTCAAGATATCCTCTCCCCCCCTTAGGAAAAAAATTCAAGGTTTCCCAGGAAAACACACAGGGTCTTATGAATCCCCCTCTCTATAAACTATTCTAATCGCACCACTAGCTCTCACATGTCCATGGGGTCATCCGACGTGCACATACAAACATCAGAACATACTTGGTGAAATTATATGCATAGGTCCATTGTTTCTTCATGTGAATTCATGTATTTCTATGATTTGGGATTAAATGTTATTTTTTGTTTTTAAATATTAAAAATCCTTTTATCATTTTATGTAAAAATATTTTTTTAGAACCTCTATATATTTTATTTATAAATTGAGTTGTAGTGATAAAAATTTTAAAATTCTTATTTCATTTGAAATATAAAAAGTTTATATTAGTTTTATTAAACTAGGAAAAGTGTAATTATATCTATAACATGTTTTCATTTTGATCTGAACATGATACATTCTTTTGGATTCAAGAAGTATTTTCAGTATAAACTATTTTTAATTTTTATTCCATTACTCAATTATAAATTTTGGTATAATGATAAGATTATTTTGAATCTTTTTCAATTGGAAAGACAAATCATTTATATTAATTTAATTATAATAAATTAAAGTCTAATTTTATTTTTTAAGGGGTGCACTGATTGTATAAAGATATTACAACAATTATGGAATTATGAATTTTATAGAATTTCAAATATTTTTATTTTCTTTGATATCTAATTCATTTCTAATCATAATCACTTGAATTTTATTTGGTTATAAAAATATATTTTTTTTATTTCATTTCATTCAACTACATTAATCTCTAAAAATTTCATTTATATACCTTCAAAATTGTCCAAAGTACTGCAATTCATTTTACAGTATTCAAAAAAAAAATTCACTATATTTGGATGATATATCCTTCTATACTTATTCAAATTAAGATATTATTTATTTTTTGAAAATATATTCAAATTATATCTAATTAATTATTCTGGAAGTACTTCTAATTCATTATTTTATATAGATTAAAAATTCACCGAATTTTCTGTGTAAAAGTTTTCACACAAAATGATGAATTACTATTAATCGTCTTCTTCCTCAACCATATTTACTCTATTGAAGATCATAAAGATTAATATTCTTCATGAATAGAAGACTTTCATCCCTTCTGCACCTCCTCTAATATTAACCAAGATTTCACATCATGTTTTTTTTCAACAACATCTCATCACCATCCTAGATAGATGCTCATGTAATTTTCTTCTTCCAAACTTCACCAATCTTCGATAGAAAATTATTTACAACATAAATATTCTAGTAAGTGGACAACATAAAATGGTAGATATTTAAAAAGATAAATAATGGATGAGTTTCTGATTTCTAAAACTGAAAGGTATCTCATTTCTCAAACTCAACGTTGAGACATTTCCACATTCCGATGGTGAAACATTTACCAATGGTGAGACATTTACCAATGATGGATCATTTTCAAATGGAAAGTCATTATTTCTTTCAATGCTGAATCAAATATCTTCTAATGGTGACTCAAATATAATACAATGGTGAATCAAATATATTCCAATGGTGACTCAAATATACTCCAATGGTGATTCATTCTCATTCCAACGGTGACTCTTTTTTGAACTAATGGTGACTCATTTTTGAACTAATGGTGACTCTTTTTTGAACTAATGGAGACTCGTTTTTGAACTAACAACGACTCATACTCTATTTTTTATCTTTTTATATTTTTATGAACTACATAATTATATTAATTGTTTTTAATTTTTTATTGATTTTCAAAATTAATATATATTATATGTGATCTATGTGAAGTATTATTGTAATATTTTAATTAGTTTTAAAATGTTATTAAATTATTTTATTAATCTTACATAACACATAAAAAATATTTCTAATATTTCTAATATTTATATATTGAATTGATTTTTTGGTCTTATTTTTGTCTAAATTAATTAGCGACCAACATATTCAAACTTATTTTATGTCATTTAAAGTGTTATAATTATTTTTTAAATTACACACTGCATTAAATTAAAATGTATTTAATATTTGTTTTAATATATATTATAATTTTTATGGGATTTATTTTAATTATTATTATCATTTAAAGGGTTATTAAAACAGGTTTGAATTGGTCTTTATGTTTTGAATTCAACTAATATTTGTTACTATTATTATGGAGGATAATTTTATCTCTCTTGAAAAATTTAATCATTTTGAATTTGAATTTATTTACCCAGATATTGGTTTTGTTAGATATATTTTTCGTATTCTATTTAATGGTTCCCAGATAGTTCATCGAAAATAAGAGATTACTTCTTTGATACTCTAATTTTTCTCAAGAACAAAGCTGTGAACTTTCAACCTACTGTGCAAGTCATGTATTGTGTGATACTCTATTTCATCACCTGTATGATCTATCAAGCACTAAAATACTTCTGATTTGACTTCTATTATCTTAACAAGATGAGCTAATCCATTTATCAAGAAAAATTAACTGTATTTTTATTATTCTTCTATCTATTTTGTCTAGTTTATGGAGTCTGTAACACTACTTCCTACCTTTCATGCACACTCTATTTTTCTGTTCATGATTTTACATACAAAATTATTTCTTCTTCTATTCCTCAGGTTGTGTCTCTAATATTCTACACTCAAGACTATTCGGGTTGTAGCTCCTAGTGTCTAATGTTAGGAGGTAATTGGGATGTAAATCCCCTTACAAAAGTCTGTGTCATGGTTATCCATCCAATTATATAATTGGGTTATTATTCCCTCTAATATATCATTATAGTTCCCATGTATCTTTCAATGAGTATAGAGGTATATGACTGGAATAGGTCAAATTTGGACTAAACCAGTATAAAAATTCATGTGTTATTTATTTTATTTTCACTACTAACTAACTATAATAATTAGCTTAAATAATCAATTTATTTTATTAAAAAATTTAATCATGTCTATTAACCCCCTCTAGAACATATTCCATTACCCTATCTCACCTAACATACATCTCATGGTGGAGAGGTAGACCATGAATGTCCTCAGGAAAGAATTCATCATGCCCCATCATCATTTTTGGAAGCTGATATCTCACAACATCACTAATTCTAGGGGAATACTAGCCAACTAATAAATCAGTTGTAACCTCCTATGAGTGAGCACATCTTGCTCTATCCGGGGACCAATCCTTATCAAAGAAGGAAAACCCCATCCAAAAAATGGAAGCACTACCACACTCATTGGTGGTAATCATCTAAGAATTGATGGTAGATGAAAATTTCATACTGAGGAAAATATCACAGGGTCTCACTGCCACTATGGAAAAGATCTTGTTCAAGGTTCTCTCTCTCCTCACATAATCAGGTCACACCATTGGAAAAAATGGTTGAGCAAAAAGGTTTTTACTAGTATCATGTGGTCTCAAATTGGTTCTATGTATAGGGAAATGTGTTTTGTGACTCTTTGCTATAATTGAAGTTGGAGAAGTGGAGACACATGTCATACCCTAAACCACACTTGAATCCACTAAGTCACAATACCCTATCACCTGAATCTATCCATTCCCTTAACTTCCATCTCACCACAACTAGGGCCTATTCTAACACCTTATCACATTAGAATAACCTTAAACACAAAATAAAATGGAACTCATTGATGTGACTGATTTGTGTATACATTTTTGTACATTTTATCAAGTTTTTAAAACATGTTTTAAAAACTAATACAAGTTATTTTGGAGGTAAAATGTTGTAATTTAGTGATCATAATGATTTTTAGGTATTTCCATGACAAAGACACAAATCGGGGGAAATTTGATAAAAAACTACAAACTACATGCCGTGTACTTTCAGATACACGCCATGTACCAGAACCCCGACACAGATTGGCCAGGACAAGTACATGCCCATGTTAACAAAAGCATGTACACACCCTGTACATAATATACATGCCATGTATCCTCTTCTAGAAGCAATTGTTGGCTGAGGAGAAGTCTACACGCCCATGTTTCGAGATGACCTTTACATGTCATGTACATCATATATACGCCATGTCACCCTTTCTAGAAGCGGTTGGTGGCTGATTAATGAGAGTACACACCGTGTAGGGTGGCACTACACGTTGTGTACCTCCACCTACCAAGAGGCACCATGTTCTAAGTCAAAGACGGCATGTTAGGTCACCCACTATCGGAGAAAAAGATGAAAAAAATGCGTTGACAAGAGTACACACCGTGTACATTCCGGTACACACCGTGTTCTCCTAAAACCTATAAATTGGTGGTAGGACCTCCAATTTCAGAAGTTAGTCATTAATTTCATTCATTTTTTGTTCAGTTTGAAGGGAGAGCCTCCAGGTACAACCTAGGAGAGAATAAGATAGAGAATGTAGAGAAGAGAAGAGAGAAAGGAAGGTGCTTTTGTGCTACCTTCTCAACAACCTTCGCTCCAAGGATTTTAAGAAGATGCGTCCAGGTACTACAAGTTCTATAATTAAAAGCTACTCCATGAGTGGCTACATTCACCATGTGTTGGGGTTGTGGACAAATGAATGTTTTAATTTATCAATTATGATGTTATAATCATATTTTTCATCTTTTCTTCCTCATAATTACTTATTAAACCTTTTCAAATATCACTAGAAATCTTGTATCAGACCAAGAACAGGATTTCTAGGGATACTTAAGGAATTATGGTTAAAAATATCCATAACCATTGGGTGTTTTAATCATATCAAAATTGATGCAATTAAAAAAAACTAAGAGAAATAATTTTTCAGACCAATGAAATTAACTTCCATTGATTTAAACAAAACTTACCAGACCAAGGGGGTTATATTACATAAGTAATCCTAGAGATATGAATTATTATGAACAACACAACCTCATAAGAAAATTGATTTAATAAAAACTTCTTAAAATACACACCCCTGACGCATTTCCCTTCAAATTTTTATCAAAACCAAATTCCCGTGCTTTTCTTCATCCTTTAAGTAATTTTCTAAGAAACTAAAACCCAATCACCTTTTCATCAAAACATAAAAAAAATCGGATTTAAATTTAGTTCACTTCATTAAATCAAGTAAAGACTAGATAAGCAAGACAAAAATAACTCCTTCTCTCTATGGATCAACCCCTTACTGGTACTATACTCATTAGGGTAATACAATTTGGATAGATGTAAATAACACTTCAGCAAAAATGACCGCCAAATTTTGGAACTGTTTACGGGGATTTGAGAGTTAATTTTTTTGTTTAAATCAAGTTTGTATCAAATTTAGTGAAAATAAAAATTAAAAAAAATTCCCAAAAAACATATTTTCTCACCCTATTTCTATTAATATTTCTTCTTCCTCATTTACGCTTGGTTTGTTGAGTGTTGTGTAGGTTCGTAGGTGTATGAGCGACTAACTTACTCATTCCAAAATCGTTAAGTCATCATAGCTTCTCTTAATTGACCCAGAGATTAAACGAATGCTTTTAAGGCAACCACATACTCTCATGGATGAGCACAACCGAAACAATCCCATGGTGCAAAACAAAGAGGGATCTCCAGTTGCTATCCAAGTAGATGGACATCCATTTGGCCCAGAGGACAACCATAACTAGAAAGCTCCACTTGCTCAAGGATATGTCCCGCAAAATCTCCAACAGTTCCAACCAGAGCATATTCCATACCTACAGCCAGGTCAGGGGTTGTACTTCGCCCCTCAGGAGTAGTAATATCTGCCGCCTCCACTCCCTCAGTAGCCACCTCTATGCCGTACTCTCATGGAGTATGACTTTCCATTTATTCACGGAGCTGACACATGCATTGTCCATCCACCGGTGCAGGCCCAACACTTTTAGATCAAGCCTACCATCATGCAGCTGATCCAAATCACAGTTTTGTTCGGCGGCCTACCCAGCGAGGACCCTAATGCCCATCTCTCTAATTTTCTAGAGGTCTGCGACACGTTCTGCTACAACAGAGTGTCCAAAGACTCCATTTGTATTCACCTCTTCCCCTTCTCTCTTAGGGATAAGGCGAAAGAATGGATAAAAGGTTTACTGCAGCGATCTATCCTCACCTGAGAGGAGCTATCCCAGGCATTTCTGTCCAAATATTTCCCACCTTCAAAGACAGTAACCTTTCAGAATGAAATACACAACTTCTAGTAGAACTAATCAGAGTCATTGTACGAGTCATGAGAGTATTTCAAGGAGATTCTGTGCAAATGGCCACACCAAAGACTCCCACTCTAGATGCAGATCCAAACCTTATATGGAGGACTAACAACAAACACAAAGTCTGTGGTGAATGATGCTGCTAGGGGTATGGTTATGAGAAAGTCCCCTGGATAACTTTTTGAACTATTGGAAGACATGTCTTCTAATAGATTTCAGTGGCATTCCAAGTGGGGCACACAAAAATGAGGTATGCACAACATCGATGCTACTACTATGCTTGCTGTTCGGTTAGACGCTGTGTCCAAATAGATCGACGCGCTGAATCTGAAGGGCGCATCCCAAGTACATGCGGCGAACCATCCGGCGTGCAACAAATGTGGTGATAACCAAATCATGAGAGAATGCTCAGAACCTATAGTCATCCCTTCAACAAGCGAGGTGATCTATGTTTCTAAAAATTGAGGGTTTAACTAGTACTAGCAGTACCAGAACCCGACATGGTGTGATCACCATAACACAAGCTGGGGCCCACAATAGTAGACTCCCCATCCCCAACGACCGGTCAGCTATGATCAGCCCTAGTTTCAAAGCCAGTACTTGAGGAAACAGTAGCCCCGACAGGGCTCTTACTAGGAGCAAGGGTATCAAAACCCTCACCCACAGTAGCCACAACAACCACTGCCTCCACCACCTCCACCAGTTGCACAACCACCTCAGCAGGAGAACACCTCAAGGTTAGACGATCTCATGAACAAGTTTATATCTATTACTGAGACCAGATTCAAGAATCATGAGGCTTCCATTCGAGGTCTGGAGAACCAAATTGGCCATCTAGAAAACCAACTCTTGGGGAGGTAACCCAATACACTATCGGGTAACACTAAGAAGAACCCAAGGGAGGAAGCCCTTGCTGTCATACTACAGAGTGGAAAGGAGATACAACAGAAGAAACTAGCACATATAGGTGCACTTACACCCCCTTACAATGAAGAAGGTACAGTTATAGACCCCTCCTCATCCAAAGGCCCACTAAAAGAGGCTTCACAGGGTAATAGAAAGGATGTTGTCAAACCCTTTGAGACTTATTTACCCTTCTCGGAGAGGATGAAGTAGAGATAGCTGGACCACCAGTTTGGAAAATTCATGGAAGTGTTCTGAAAGTTTCACATCAACATTCCATTTGAAGAGGCACTAACACAGATGCACACATATGCGAAATTCATGAAGGTTATCCTCTCCAACAAAAGAAAGATAGATGATATAGGCACCATTTCACTGACCAAGGAGTGCTCAATAATCGTACAAAATTATATTCCTCCCAAAATTTAGGATCTAGGTAGCTTCACTATCCCATGAACTATTAGACCATGTGAGTTTGGGAAGGCCCTCTACGACTTAGGGGCCAGCGTTAACCTCATGCCCTTCAAAGTTTTTAAGAATCTAAGGCTCAATGATCAGAGGCCCACCTGAGTAGCCCTTCATCTTGCCAACTGATACATCAAATATTCGAAGGGGATACTGGAGGACGTGCGGGTAAAGTTGGGAAGTCTAATCCTCCCCATAGATTTCATCATCCTCATCCAAAGGCCCACTAAAAGAGGCTTCACAGGGTAATAGAAAGGAGGTTGTCAAACCCTTTGAGACTCATTTACCCTTCTCGGAGAGGATGAAGTAGAGATAGCTGGACCACCAGTTTGGAAAATTCATGGAAGTGTTCTGAAAGTTTCACATCAACATTCCATTTGAAGAGGCACTAACACAGATGCACACATATGCGAAATTCATGAAGGTTATCCTCTCCAACAAAAGAAAGATAGATGATATAGGCACCATTTCACTGACCAAGGAGTGCTCAATAGTCGTACAAAATTATATTCCTCCCAAAATTTAGGATCTAGGTAGCTTCACTATCCCATGCACTATTAGACCATGTGAGTTTGGGAAGGCCCTCTACGACTTAGGGGCCAGCGTTAACCTCATGCCCTTAAAAGTTTTTAAGAATCTAAGGCTTAATGATCAGAGGCCCACCTGAGTAGCCCTTCATCTTGCCAACTGATCCATCAAATATTAGAAGGGGATACTGGAGGACGTGCTAGTAAAGGTTGGAAGTCTAATCCTCCCCATAGATTTCATCATCCTCAACATGAAGGAAGACTTGGACACTAGTACAAAAACCTTTTTTTATGTCGGTTTTTTTTCTTTTTAACGTTGGTTTTTAGGCGACGTTATTGCGAGCGATGTTAAAAATGTGATTTTTTACGTCGATTATTTAATAACTGATGTAAAAATGGGGTAATATAGTTTTTAACGTTGGTTTTTAAAAAATCTACGTGAAATACATTCTGGAAATGGCGATAAGAAGCCATTTTTTAGGTCGGTTTTTGAAAAAACCGATGTTATAAGTCATTTTTACGTCCATTATTTAATAACCGATGTTAAAAGTTATTTTTAACGCCGGTTATTAAATAACTGACCTAAATTTTTTTTATATCTTGTATAAAATTTTCTAATCTTTCATTTTAGAGGTCATAGAGCTCAAACGGATTTACGGATCAAAAGTTATGACCATCAGAAGTTTGATATTTTTTTCGAGGAAAGATTGAATGAGCCAATCGTAGCTTCATATTAGAAGGAATTTTTGAATCCATAGGGGGATTTGTAGTTTTATAATGATATAAAGAATCATCCATCATTATAATAAATTAAAAATCGTTAAATGGTATATCAATTAAGAAAAATACTCATAGAAAATACAAATCATGGGAAAATAATTACAAATACCTTGACGAGGTCGCGGAAATAAGAAATCATTGATTCACGTTCAAGATAAAACAAGTTGATTCGGTGGAACAATGATGGTTGAATGAAATGTCCATAAAATGGTATATCAATTAAGAAAACAAATCATAAAAACCATAAACCATGGATGTATGATTAAATATACCTTGAAGAGATCGCGGAAAGAAGAAATAATTGATTCACGTTCGAGAGAAAAATAGTCGATTTGGTGGAACGATAATGGTTGAAATAAATGATCATAAAATTAGGATGGGTGTTTAATGGAAACATATAATTGAGATTCTATGAGAAAACGCAGTATTAAAAATTTTAGGCGGCAATTCAAAATTTCGATTCCGCGATGTAAAAAAATTGAAATTTCGCATTCGCGGGATATTAAAAATTTCATTCACGTCGGTTTTATGATAACCGACGTGAAAAGATATTAAAATTTCACGTCGGTTATTATAAAACCGACGTGAAAAATCAATCTTCGTCACTCTTTCACGTTGGTTATTAAATAACCGACGTGAAAAATCGATTTTCATGACTTTTTCACATTGGTTATTTAATAACCAATGTTAAAAGGTATTTTTCACATCGTTTATTTAATAATCGACGTGAAAAAAGTTTAAAAAAATGTATTTCATTTTACAAGTTTTAATTTGATAGGTCATAGAGCTCAAACAGAGTTACGGATTAAAAGTTATGGTCTTCAGAAGTTGGATATCCTTAAGACATCATTTAGAGATGATCAACTTCTAAAGGCCATAACTTTTAATCCGTAACTCCGTTTGAGCTCTGTGACCTATCAAATTAAAGCTTGAGAAATGAAATACATTTTTTTAAACATTTTTCAGGTCGGTTATTAAATAACCGACGTGAAAAATACCTTTTAACGTTGGTTATTAAATAACCGACGTGAAAAAGTCATGAAAATCGATTTTTCACGTCGGTTATTTAATAACTGACGTGAAAATTTTAATATATTTTCCTGGAAAAGGATTTTTCACGTCGGTTATTTAATAACCGACGTGGAAAAGTGATGTACATTGATTTTTCAAGTTGGTTATATAATAACCGACGTGAAAAATTAGATAAAATGGATTTTTGACGTCAGTTCTTATATAACCGATGTGAAAAATCAGCGAAAATGTATTTTTACGTCGGTTATATAATAACCGACGTGAAAAATCGATATTTAGATATTTTCACGTCGGTTCTACAAAACCAACGTGAAAAATGGTGACGTAAAAAAAGGTTTTTGTACTAGTGGGAGGTGCCACTCAACTTGGGGAGGCCTTTCTTGACCACTGGTAAGGTATTGATTGACATACATCATGGGGAGCTGATTTTTGGAGTAGAAGACGAAATAGTGTCCTACAATTCTCTACAAGCCACCAAGAAAGCATCATTATTAGATCATGAGGGATGCTATTCAGTGACCACCATGGATGATCACTTGAGCGGAAAAGGAGACGACCTGGTATGTTCTTCCACCTCAAATGACTTGGTTTTTACAGACATTTCAATTGATGAAGCACCTGAGGACTTGTATTTCCCATAAGGTCAGGGCAGCCACTACTGACAATGTACTGTTATTCCCAAAATTTTGGAGTGGGAAGAGGTACAACCACTTGTACCTTTGATTCTAAAGGCGCCTTCACTAGAACAGAAGCCTATCCTATCTTCTATAAAGTATGGGTATTTGAGAAACTATCATACATTAACCGTAATACTTAGTGAAAAACTGTTACAAGAGCTGGAGGATGTACTTCTGCAGGTTTTGAAGTGGAAAAAACAGGATATTCGGTGGACAGTTACAGACATGAAGGGAATAAAACCTACAATTTGCACCCACAAGGTGCTGCTCGAAGAAAGACCAGAGCCATCTCGGAAACCACAACGACACCTAAACCCCCCATGAAGGAAGTTGTGAAGAAAGAGGTAATCATGTTGCTGGATGCAGGCATCATTTACCCCATATCAGATAGTTTATGGATGAGTCCCCTGAAAGTGGTACCCAAAAAGGGTGGTATCACTATGATTTCAAATGACAAGAACAAGCTCATCCCTACATGCACTGTCACGGGCTAGAGAGTCTGTGTGGACTAAAAGAAGCTGAATAATGCCATGAGGAATGATAATTTCCCCCTGCCCCTCATGGATTAGATTCTAGACAGACTAGTGGGGAATGAGTTTTACTACTTCCACAACGGCTATTCCAGCTACAATAAGATTTCCTTTGCTCCAGAGGATTAAGAGAAGTGCACATTTACTTGCCATTATGGTACATTTTCTTACCAAAGGATGTCATTTGGCATGTGCAATGATCCCTCCACCTTCCAGCGATGCATTATGAATATATTTCATGATATGGTGGAATAGATCCTAGAGGTATTAATGGATGATTTTTCCATTTACATAAAATCAATCACCACTTTCTTGCGGCACCTGAAGTTGGTTCTGAAAAGATGTGAGCACACTAACCTGGTTTTGAACTAGAAAAAAGTGTCATTTCATGGTGCATAGTGGAATCTTCCTTGGACATAGAATCTCAGAGAAGGGGATAAAGGTGGACCCAACAATGATAGAGGTCATTTCATGACTTCCTATTCCAAATTCTGTTAGAGAAATCCATAACTTCATAGGGCATGCAATTTTCTATAGGTGGTTTTTTGTGAGTTCTTGAAGATAGCTCATCCCCTCACCAACCTTATGACCAAGGATTCCATTTTTGAGTTCGATGAGGCATGCACCACATCTTTTGAGCGCCTGAAGTAGCACCTAATGGAAGCTCCAGTAATGATTTCTCCCAACTAGGAGGAGTAATTTGAAGTGATGTGTGATACCAGCAACTACGCAGTGGGAGCAGTCACAGGACAACGACTTGACCGATTTTCTGACCCATCTATTATGCTAGAAAGATGCTCAACAAGGCATAGATAAACTAAACTACCATATAAAAGGAGATGATTGAAGTGGTGTTCGCATTTGAAAGGTTCCTTTCTTACTTAGTGCAATCTAAATTAATTGTTTATACTGACCATGCAGCATTAAAGTACCTACTGAACAAGAAAGATGAAAATCCACGACTGATCCGTTGGGTACTACTCCTATAAGAAATTGATCTGGAGATTCGAGACAAGAAGGGGAGTGAGAAAGTTGTTGCTGATCATCTCTCCCACCTAGAGTTACCTCATTTGTAGGAGGAATATCAAGAGATCAAGGAGGATTTCCCTAATGAGTACCTCTTTTTAGTCAAAGAATCACCTAGACCCTGGTACGCTGATATTGCTAATTTTTTTTTGTTATAGGTGCCATCCACCGTGACCTCTCCTTCCAGTAGAAGAAGAGGTTTCTCTCTGATGTAAATAGGTACTTCTGGGAAGATTCGTTACTATTCCAATTCTATGGGGATGGGGTGATCCGACGTTGCATCCTAGAAAGTGAATTTCATGGAGTCCTAGAATTCTATCACACCTCGCCAGTTGGGGGACATCATGGGTTAGAATGTACTATATAAAATATCCTGTAGTATGGTTTTTTCTAGCCCACCATGCATAGAGATTCTCGAGCCTTTGTTTCCTGTTGTGATCAATGCCAAAGAACATGTAATGTGGGGCGTAGAGTTGAGATTCCCCTGTACCTCATCTTGGAGGTTGAGATATTCGACGTTTGGGGAATAGTCTTCATGGAGCCATTTCTGCCATCTTTCGGGAACACCTACATCCTGGTCTGCATCGACTATGTCTCCAAGTGGGTAGAAGCTACTACCACAACACACGACACAACCATGGTAGCTGTGGCCTTAAAAAAAACACATTTTTAGTAGGTTCAACGTTCTCCATGTACTGATCAGTGATAGAGGGACCCACTTCTAAAGCACATTGATGAAAGAAGTACTATCAAAGTACGGAGTGAAACATCATATGGGGATGCCATATCATCCTCAATCCAATGGAAAAGTGGAGGTCTCCAACCATGATCTCAAGAAGATTATGGAGAAAATGGTGAACACATCACGGAAAGACTGGTCCAAGAAGGTAGACAATGCTTTGTGGGTATATCAAACCGCTTTCAAGATGCCACTGGGGATTTCCCCGTTCTTCCTCATCTATGGAAATGCATTCTATCTGCCAGTAGAGTTGGAGTACAAAGCTTATTGGGCCGTCAAGTCCCTAAATTTTGATCTGAAGATAGCTGAAGAGAAGCATAAGTTCCAACTATCAGAACTTGATGAAATCAGATTGGCGGTGTATGAGAACGCCAAGATGTACAAGGAGAAGATGAGAGAAATCCACGACCAGATGATTTCACAAAAATATTTCCAACCCAGTGATCAGGTATCACTTTTTAACTCCTGTCTCTGATTATTCCCAAGAAAGCTAAAGTCAAGATGGTCGGGACCATTCCGAGTCATACAAGCATTCTACCATGGAGCGATAGAAATTGCTGGGGAGGATGTTCAACTATTCAAGGTGAAGGGAAAATGGATAAAGAATTACCATCACATGGAAGACACAGTGGGAATGTTCTCCACCATGCATCTTAGGTAAGAAGTGGTAAGTCAGTCGAGCCTACGATCTAAAACAAAGGTGCTTCCTGGGAGCCAACCCAAAGGTTACACACCGTGTACCCCCTATACACACGACATGTACTAATTCTTTTTCAACTTTATTTGAAATATTATAAATATATAGATTAAATAAGTAATATACAAGGATGATGTCGGTGCCAATGGTAATGTCATTGGAGTTTATCTGAGCCGTCACCGGTTCGAATCCCTCCATACCCACCTTTGGCACAGGGTTCCTCCTTTTTATGCTCGTGTTTTCTTACATGGAATGTGTGGTATTTTTCATAATATAAATATATTTGTTTAAATATATTAAAACCCATGATGGGGATGGATCTGTTGGACAGGGTTGTAACCTAGTTCCAAAAGACCCGAATTCGAATCCTGACAACCATTCCATTTCCATCATTTTTCCTTTTAATAAAACAACACGGTGTGAATTTTGATATACGTTGTGTGAACTATGTTTTCATTAATAACTAAAAGGATTTTAAAAATAAAGTAATATATGTGGATAAAGTTGGTATAATGGTAGAGTCTCGACCCTGGATCCAAAGAGACCTGGGTTCGAACTCGGCTAATCTCCCGGCTTCATCCTTTTTATTCTAATTAAAATCCACACACCATTCCTTTCCTTCCTACCATATAGTTTTGGTCCTATAAATTATAAAATATATAAATTCATAAACATGAGCAGTAGTACTACCTTTTCTCTAATGGTTGAGGGCTTTCATTTGAAGCGACCAATCGCCGGGTTGAACCTCGCCCCAAGCACCAGACTAAATGTTTTACTTATCTTTTTCTAATTTTAGAACACACAACATGTATTTCCCGATACATTATGTGTATAAATTCATTTTTGGTAAATTATATATATATATATATATTTTAATTATGAATATTAATTATTATATAGTTTACTACAATAAAAATATTATCTTTTCTTCAAAAAAAAACTACACGGCGTGTATGCTAGAGTACATGCCATGTACTCTGCCTATAAAAGCCGAAAACCCTACGCGGCCACACCCCATGTCGTACGGTGCCCCCCTTTCCATTTTATTCTCCTGGATGCCGAATGACCTTCCTACCTCAAATCCACCGATTTGGTGTGTTTTTCGGTTATATTTCTTTTGCATTGTGATCCTCACTACAAGTATTCCGTTCGACACTCCTTATTTTCTAGTTTTCATAGCGTTTAGTGTGTTTTTTCGGACCGGCCACTGGTTTGGCTCCTGTAGTACATGAGCCTAATACTAAGAATACATGTTGTGTACTTCTATACACAACCACACATTGAATAATTTGAAATTTTAAATTACACGGTGTGTCTGTTTGATACACACCGTGTACCATCCAGAGTCGTGCCTGGGTACCTCCTTCACACAGCCACACAAACCATGTTTTAACACATGATGTGTATGTTTGGTACATGTTGTTTATCCCATTTATATGGGAAAACCCATGTATAATACTTCACATGACCATATGACCTATGTTCTTACACACGCCATGTTGTACCTTAACACGACGTGTACTATTTTTTAGCTCTACTCAGACAACGGTCGTGTATTTAAGCCACTCAACCGGACACCTATTTTCACCTACATGTCATGTATTTTTGGTACACACTGTGTATCCTACCATGTTCTATTACAAGCCCACTCAACGTGTCTATATAGATAAAACGAGATGCTAACCCACTCAAACTACACGTCGTGTACTCTGGATATACATGCTTTGTTCTTTTACTTTTCTATTTTTTCTCACATTTTATTCTTTTTATTTTCTCTTATTTTTTTCTTTTGTTTTGTTTTCATTTATTTCTTCAGGATATGGCCGACTGAGACCCTGCACATGGGAATCAGACCGCCTCCACTACTGAGGGTGAGAGGCCCACTTTTTGGCAGATACGACTCTAGCCCGCGACGACACCAGCCCCAGACTTCCTGGTGTACCAGTCTCCTCCACTGGCTATCTTACCACCACTCATTTCCTCGAAAGATGCTGGTCCCTGTACTGCACATCCACCACCCTGCAATGATCCTCTGAGCACCACCCTTTCTTCACCACCAGCTACCACTCCTTCTGAGCCCTCCTCAGTAGTAGCTGATCCCTCCTCGACCACCACGTCCAGCGGACCTTCATCTATTGCGGCCGCTTCAGTACCATAGCCAGTCCCTACTTCTGCACCACCTAGACTGGCCCCTGCGGGTACCCCCTTTCCTTGAATGGTGTTCCCGGTTATAGACCTAACACACGACTGAGTCTGATGCTTCTCTCACCATCCGATCCTATTGAGTAGTCGTTATCTTGACAACAGTGTGCCTCAGTAGATGGGTATTTGGGGAGAGTTGGAAGATCTCCTCGGGAACACACCATTACTTATGATATTCCAGATCAGCACTCCTATTTTTAGAGATTTATTTTTGTAGTTTTCTGCTTTCTTTGAGTTCTAAGATTTTGAGTACCAGGAGACACCTAGAGACACTATCCTGGTGGTCTGATTTCGAATGGCCGGTTGGCCTTTTTCCCTTATCATGAAAGATTTTGGCCAAGGGTGTGGTTTCTATCCCCATCCAATCACCCACCCCTTGTCTTCACCTTGATCTGACTAGAGCATTCCGAGCTCATCACCATGTGGCGGGATGTTACTGAGCCCGACCACCGCTACACCCCCACTTCCCAGAAGAGTACCCTCATTGTAGACCCTATCCTCTTCTTCACCCACCGGTGATTTAGCGCCATCCCTTATTCCCACCATGAGGATATGGGGGTTGTGACCGACCGTGACATGGAGCTCCTCACCTGTGTCATCCGGCAGGACTGCCCGGACCTCTCCTACCTTGTTGCGTCCTACTTCTACACCATGTTCACTGAACTTTAGGGAAACCTGAATGGTGGGTTCTATTCCATCTACCTTTCCCATCACCTCGACATTTTCGATCCTTCCCTTCCTCACGACCGATTAGGTTCTCCCCAGCAGATAGAATTTCTCATGCTTATTCGCATGGGATTAGTCCAAAAGCAGGGAGAACTTAAGTCCTTGCTCAGGCCCCAACACCACCCACCCCCTACGGACCCTCCTACCCCTGAGGCTGAACCTGTCCCTCCTCCCCCACCCCACCCCCTTCTTATGGCCTTCCTTTTTCTTCCACCATTACTTCTTCTTCCGTTACTTCTACCGCCCACCTCCCTCCTCACCTTCAGTCAATCTCTCCTTTACCCTCCACCTAGCCGAGTTGGAGCGCTGCCAGGATACTATGGATCAGACTCTTAGGCGGCTCGAGGAAATGTTGGGTCTTCTTCTTCCGCATCATGATATTCCACTACCCCTAGCTCCTGCTCCTCCTCCGGCTAATGGACCTTCTTCCGCATCTCCACCACCATTTAGAACACTGGCCACAAATTCAGTTCTCCTCTCCACTACTGGACCAGATGCTACCACTACTGCTACCAGTCCGTAGATCACTACCGAGCCTTCTATTCCGAGTTTATATCCTATGGTTCTGTCTACTAAGACTTCTCATCCACGTGTAGCTTACGAGCCTCCAGCTTCTACGGCTGCTGATCCTTCTTTGTTAGCTGCTTCTGTGCAGGATAATGCCTCTTCTGAGGTGACCCCCTGACTGGTTTTTGGGCACATTTATTCCATTGTATATATATATATAAATATATATTTGTGATATCTTTTTCCTGTGTTCTGTTGTGTATGATTGCAGTTTTCTCTCTCCATGATTGTCGTAGGTACTCTGGCACATTTTGTGCTGTACTTATCCACCACTTCCCATATTTTTTCACCTAGACGCAAGGGGAGTATTCTTTTTCCAGATTCTGTTGTTTTATTTTTTTCTTTCTAGTTTACTTCTTGCATTACTACCCCTCGTCGTGGTCCACTTTTTGTGTCCCCACCTCACATTCTCCGCCTTTCTGTGGCACTTGGGGGATTATGTTCCCTATTCAGTGTGGGGGGACTCTCTACCTACACTGCTCTTTTTACCTTGAACTAATCTAGGAGACATCATTAATAGATAACATATTTTAAACTGTGGAAAATTTTTAGTTAATTATAATCAAAATAATAAAGGAATAGCTGATAATTATATAAGTTACATGCTTATTTTAGAATTGTAATACATTATTTTAAAATGATTACTGATATGGTTGATTTTATGACTTAAATTCTTAGCTATATACATTTATTAGACTATTAATGTTTATTCATTCCGTGATATGGTTGACCCTTTATATTTTTATTCATTCCTAAGAGGTATTCTAAAACTTTTTTATGTATTCTTTCTTATACCCTCTTTCTTGAAAAAATCTTGGGATATGTATAACTACCAGAATTTTCAAGTTTTTCTCTTCAAAACATGAATATTTTTGAATCTCATTAAAATAAAAGAGGCATTTGATTGTTTTTCAACCCCTTTGACCTTGCAACCTACCCTACATCTAATCTTCATAAACCCTTAGAAACCATGAGCTGCCTTGATAGGAAGCTACATTACAATCCTATTCTCCCTTCCTTCCCTAATTATTTTATAATTTTTCATGATTATTCACTTGAGATTTACAGAGGGGTTTTTGGTTTTTCATGGTACATTTTGGTGAGAAACCATGAACTTAAGTGTGGAGGAGTTTGTCACTTGTTAATTTGGGAAAAATGGTTCCATAGCCTACTATCCATTGTATTCTTGGTGGTACCATTTATATAAAAAAATGCAAAAGAGGGACCAGGTTAATTTATTACACTTTACTGATGGTTTATGGACCCATTTTTCCAAAAGACTATCATGGCGATGATATAATTTTTAAGAGATATTGATTGAGGATTTATTTTTGTTGAGCTCTAATTTTTGAATATCATGCATTGTTGTTTAAGAATTTAGACTCATTTTTAAAGCCTCTAAGATTATTTTTAACATTATTACCTACCAACCCTTAGCCTCATAAAAATTTGAACCTTGATGAAAGCCCTCATGATTTTTGTGATTTAAATTTCTAAAGTAGAGAATGAGAACACTTGCAAGCCTATGGATAGAGTGAATATACTTAAAATTGAGCATAACACTGATAAAATTATCTTGAGTGATGGGAGTCTTTTTTGGTGAGGTAAATCATCAAGTGGCATGTGTAATTGTGAAATGTTGAACGGTGTGAATAAAAGAGAATTAAAGTTTCATAATTAAAACTATAAAGGAGGCATGATTAAAATATAATTTAAAACTGAAATATGTTTTTGTGTATTTATAAAATCCATTGATATGCCTATATTATTTATAAGTATAATTAAAGTTGAATGATTCCCTTTTTGGAATATGGGTACTATCGATTAGATGTTGAGATTTTTCTTGAGGACAAGAAAATGACTAAGTGTGGACGAGTTTAATGTGCCTGATTTGTGTATACATTTTTGTAAATTTTATCAAGTTTTTAAAACATGTTTTCATCGAATTCATGTTATTTTAGAGATAAAATGTTGTAATTCAGTGATCATAATGCTTTTCAGGTATATCCATGACAAAGACAGAAATCAGGGAAAGTTGATAAAAAATTCCAAACTACACGCCGTGTACTTTCAGATACCCACTATGTACCAGAACCCCGACACAGATTGACCATTCCAAGTACATGAACAAGTTACCAGAATCACGTACACACTGTGTACATAATATAAACATTGTTTATCCTCTTCTAGAAGCTATTGGTGGCCGAGAAGAAGTCTACACACCCATGTTTCCAGATGACCTTTACATGCTGTGTACATTATATATACGATGTGTCACCCCTTCTAGAAGTGGTTGGTGGCTGATTAATGAGAGTACATGTCGTGTAGGGTGGCACTACACACCGTGTACCTCCACCTATCAGGTAGCTCCATGTTCCAAGTCAAAGAAGGCATGTTAGGTCACCCATCAGTGTAGAAAAAGATAGCCAAATAACATTGAAAAGAGTACACGCCATGAACTTTTTGGTACACACCATGTACTCCTAAAACCTATAAATAGGTGGTAAGACCTCCAATTTAAGTAGTTATTCATTCATTTAATTCATATTGCATTCAGTTCAAAGGGAGAGCACTCCAGGTACGAACTATGAGAGAAGAAGAGAGATAAATAAGAGGATATAAGAGATAAAGGAAGGTGCTTCCGTGCTACCTTCTCAACGAACTTCGCTCTAAGGATTTTAAGAAGATGTGTCCAGGTACTAAAATTTATTTAATTAAAAGATACTCCATGAGTAGATAAATTCCCTATGTGTTGGGGCTGTGGACAAATGATTGTTGTAATTTATAAATTGTGATGTTGTAATTATATTGTTCATCTTTTCTCCCTCATAATTCCTTATTAAACCTTTTTAAATATCACTATAAATCTTGTATCAGACCAAGAACGAGATTTCTAGGGATCCTTAAGGAATTACGGTTAAAAATATCCATGACCATTGGGTGTTTTAATCATCTCAAAAGTGCTGAAATTAATAAAAATTAATAGAAATCAATTTCCAGACAAATGAAATTGACATCCATTTATTTAAACAAAACTTACCAGACCAAGGGAGTTATGTTACATAAGCAATCATAGAGATATGAATTATTATAAAAAACAAAACCTCACAAGAAAATTTATTTAATAATAACTTTTTAAAATCCGCATCCCCGACACATTTACCTTTAAATTTTAATCAAAACCAAATTCCCGTGCTTTTCTTCATCCTTTAAGTAATTTGATAAGAAACTAAAACCCAATCACCATTTCATCAAAACATAAAAAATGACTTGAAATTTAGTACACTTCATTAAATCAAGTACAAACTAAATAAGCAAGTCAAAAATTACTCATTCTTCATATGGATCAACCCCTTATTGGTACTATACTCGTTAGGGTAATACAATTTGGATAGATGAAAATAAAACTTCTAAAGAAACAACTACCACTCGTCCACCGCACCTTGATACTATTCTATTTGGGATGACACTAACTCTCCCGCATGGTTTTAGATTATGCCACAAGAATGTGTCTTAGTGGGGGAAGTGTCCCTATTCCTTTTATTTATGAATCCACATCAAACATTTCCAAAATAGGGCTCTACCAATACCCTGCTTCATCCAAGATAAGTATCACCGCTAGAACCACCATCATGAGTGGTCCTATCCGAGAAAGACATTCACACCACATGCTAGATCCAATCCACTACCACATGGGAAGGGGGACCCTAGCTCACCACAAAACCTAGGAGATATCTGTCTCTAAAACTCATGATGCACACTCAACACAAGTGCATTATCTTTCCATACCTCCAGATTCAAAATCTTATCCAAGAATAAGAATCATCACTAATGTAACCATATGATTAGTCGGGGTACACAAATGCTAAAAAACTTAGACCAGTTCCTTGAATCAAACCTCTACCACCCAAGGGTCTGTATTATTACAAAACCTCAGTGGTATCCATATCTAGAAATCAGATACCACACTAATACTATGTGTACAATAATCCTTCCCTATTGGAGATATCGACTACTCAACACACATACAATTATCTTCCTGATCCACAGAAGAATCCATGTGCTACTCAACAGGTGGTATCACTGCTTGATGCCCACCTAGAGAAAACACCTCATGGGTAGGTCCCTGAACTGAGGCATCATTTCTCATCTGGTTTTCATCATGAAATTATCTTGAAATCCTAGATGGGTGTTATCATGGAGTCATCTTGAAAGTTATCAAGATGTACCAGAGTCAAGGAGCATATCTCAGGATATGACTTAAGAAGAATAGTCAAAGGACTCAATCCTATATTATTCATGCACCATTAATCCTTGTAACTAATTTATTGATACTATGAGTTGAAAAATAGGTATTCAGATTCATGGTGAATGGATACGTTAGTTTCTGCACCAACACGAGGTTCCTTAGCCTGAAATATACACCCGAGACACTTTCACATTGTTTCCCAAATTACCAACCAAACCTAATAAGGGGAAAAAATCCAAACATCATACTGAGGTCAAACCACCTTTGATAGAAATCTGTAACAACCCAAACCACCAAGGCCCACATAGCTGATAAAAATTTTGTCCACAACTAACCCAGGAACACCTCCATAGGCTAGGGGATGGTGACAAGTTCCAAAAGGCATAACTACAATAGGAGGACTTTTCTTAAAGTACCTATATATACACACCCAACCATCTTTATCCATAAGTTCATATGAATAATAATAAAATACAATAACATATAGAGTAAAAACATTGCATGTAATAATATATAGGGAATACAAAAGAGTGTGATATAGTAACCTGAAATTTAAAGGGTAAAAATATACTCCCAACCAGAAAATAAGTCCAAACCTAAAAACAATTGGAATAAAGTAAGATGAGAGAGTCCAACTCCAGATCTAAAAGCCTCGACTACCTTACATGGTCAAATGCATCCGAGTATCCCTATGATTATCTAAAATCACTTTAGACCTATTCTTCATCTTCATAAAAAAAATGTAGGCATAGCCCATACAGGGGTGAGTATATACATACCTAGTAGGACACCTTGAAAATTGAAGAGGTAGTGATATAAGACATGATAGAAGTAGTCATCTCATCACAATGAATGTATTTTCATTACTAAATAAGACAATAACCATAAAGAAAACCCTGATATTCTCAACAAGAATCCCAAACAAGAGAGAAAGGTGATATCCATCTCCATAGCCTAGCCACAAGCCATCTAAGAATAATGAGTCTTTTTGAATCCCTAAAAAGGGAACATCTATGATGAATAGTATCACACATGTCTATCTGAAGAAGTAACCTTATGGAGGACCCACACCTCACTACAATTCCACACAGTCTAGGGGTAATAATCTCCAAGGTATAGAGGAAACACACCCTAGTGTGACATGGGAGTTCCATATCCAAGGATAGAGGACCTGTTCCTTGGTTTGACAGGGGGTACCACTTAGTAGATAGAGGACCCACACCTTGGTGTGACAGGGGGGGTACTACTTAGTAGATAGAGGACCCACACCCTAGTATGTTATAAAGGCATCACTCAGTAGATAGATTACGTGTGCTTTGATGCGTTGGGGGGGGGAGGGGGTGGGGGGTACCACCTAGTTGATAGAGGAAACATGCTCTGGTGCGTCAAGGGGATACCACTCAATAGATAGAGGACCCATTCCCTAGTGCATCGGGGGTTACCACTCAGTAGATAGAGGATCGACACCCTGGTGTTTCAGGGGGTACTAATTAATAGATAGCGGACCCAAACCCTAGTGCATCCATGGGGTACCACTCAGTAGATAGAGAAACCGCCCCTAGTGCATCAGGGGGTTCCACTTAGAAGATAGAAGACCTTAACCCTCATGTGTAATGGGGTACCACTTAGTAGATAGAGGAATCTATTCCTCATGCGTCATAGGGGTACCACTCCGTAGATAGAGGACCTGTTCCCTGGTGCATCAGGGGGGTACCACTCTCTAATGATCCTGTCTGATTGCTGCCATTAAAGAGCACCACCTAAAGAATTTTTATGCTTGGAACATATTTCATCTTATCTCAAAAGCCACTAAAAAGGTCACCATCATGTTCTATAAATAAAAACACTTAGGATATGTTACTCGTGAGGAATTTTTTTTGGTCAATATGAAGAATATACAATAGGTAGAAAATTCTGAAGAAGTATATGGCATGTGGCCTTTCTCCTCTGCCTGGATGTGTCCTCGTTAGCACACGACTTGATGGGCATGTAGTACTACACAACATGTCTTGGCCAAAATCCTAGCAAATGCATGGGCCTCATCATTGGTCTGATGGGATAAAATGTCAAACCATTGATATGTCATATCAAATGATGATGAATGGATAAAAATATCACACCATTGTGATCCTCATGAAAAAACACCCATGATAGGCTATTCAATCAACCAAATCAGACATCCGGTGAAAAAAAATGCATTTCACTGCATCCTACTTTAATGGAGTTTTGTGGGCATGGGCCACGAGTTTGAATTAAATCATTGATATTGGTCTTTAAACATCCACATAAATATCATGGTCACAATATGATAGAACAAATATGTTCAATTATTTTATTCTGAATTTCAATGTTTTTAATCCCACCAATGTGTTATTTAAGGGTCAATTGTCACAATTTATGTTTTAGGAGTATTTTTTAGCTTAGTTGGAAAAATGGCTTATTTTGGATTTAAACAGTTTTCATTTATTATAATGTTTCGGCCATAACTTTTTATAAACTGATCCAAATTGAAAAATTATTCTTTTACAGGTTCCTATGTTCGATGAGATTCATTTTATCCTTCTGGACCCAAAGCTCAATCAGTCATTAGGAGGATCAAATCTAGCTCACAATCCAGGCCTCGAAAACTGTGTACGGAACTGCATAATTTTATTGTGGGGACCATATCTCATAAATGGACAAACCAATGTAGCTGAAATGTTACATGGAGCTGAAATACATCCGGATGAAGAACTTTTATTAATATGGCCGCGCATGATTCTTTCATTTTCAAGGTCATTAATGCATTGGAACTCGGTGTTTTGGAATACGAAGAGTCACCTGGACAGGATTAAATAGCCGTAGTGGTTTGGCCATTTATCCTTCATACGTGGACCAATAAGGCTAACATTTTGTGGGACGACATAGGAGATCCAGGGGAACAACTTTAAAGAATGCACAATTCCCAAATTATGTCATTAAGAAGGTCATAAATGCGAATTCTTTAGGAGAAATATTTTTGGATCCAAATTTTCACACACTCTCCCTATAAAAGAGTGTGCTTTCTTCATTCCAAAGGGTTGGAAACTTAGGAATAGACTTTGTTGGACATTATATGTAGTTTAGTATTGTATTATATTTTATTTTCATTCTGTAATATCATTTCATATTTTTATTCAAGTGTTCTCCTTTCTTCACTTTTCTTTCTCTCTTTTGTTATCTCTCCCCGTTTTCTTTTCACTGTGAACTCTTATGCTCGTGATCATGAGTAGCTAACCCGAGGAAGTTCCCGGGGGATTAATCCAGTGATGTACCCAATTCTTTTATCATTAATGTTTTATTGTTTCTTATTTACTTAGATTTAGGCTAAGGGGGATATTAGTGGGCAAGGCGCCTTTGTGTCTCCACTTGCCACCCGAAGCCTATCTTTCACTTCTGTCACATTCTCCCTCGATCGAGGAGGTGGATGTATGGTCTCTCGGCGATTGTTGAGTGTATCATACGTTCAAAACCATAGGCAGAAGGGGATGTTCATGCATACGATGGAGCATGCTCATTAAGTAAATTGGAAACTAAGAAAATAGACGATGAAGGTTCACTCTGGATAATCTCCCGGGAGGATCTCCTTTCTGTCTAACATCATTCTGTTTGCATTCATTGTGTTTGAATTGAATCTGCATATTTACTTTTAGTTTTGTAATTTTAATTCTCAAATATCATTTCTGGTCATTTTAGTTTATATGTATACACTAAATTAGAAATAATGATTGATTGACTGCCAAAGGCTCCTCAAGAGATCGACCTAGGTCAGCCATTGTGCTGCACTTAGTATAAATATTTTTGAGAGCATGCGCGACAACGCTACATAAAATTGGCACCGTTGCCGGGGAGCCTAGTAGTATTCATTAACTATTTTTATTCACATATTTTAAATTATTTTTTCTTCCATTCATTAAAAAAAACACAAAAAAATCATAAATTTCAAAAACAAAAAAATATTTGTTCATCATGAATTTCAATTCAAATTATTATGCATGGACTGATCAATCACACGTGCATGAAGAAGTTCAAAATGATTATGAATCCAAAATTAAAGAACTTCATGAAGAGATTCAAAAACTAAAGAAAACTGAAAAAAGGTTTGATGAATATTTTCATTCACTGATGGAATAACCCGAACCTGAACTAGAACCAGAACCTGAACCCAAACGAGTGGTGGAAGAGATTTCACCGATTATTTTTTATGTCAAAGAACCTGAGGAGGGGGAGAAAGATCTTCTAAAGGAATTAATCATATCATCCCGAACTCATCCATTTCTCAAGGAAGTCGATAATTTACACATTCCATCTGATTCACTTATGGGAGATCAACAATTTTTGGAAGAATCCTGGAATCACTTTGTTGAAGACAGCCTAAAACTTGATCTTCCCATGCTTGATATTGAACAATCAGAACCTTTTGACCTCTCTTTTTCTTTGGAGGATGATGATGCACCTGCTGAGATGGATTTTCCAATGGTCTTGCCTGAAGAGATCAATTTCCAAGCTGACTTACTTGAAAGGGAAGATTTCTTAATTGATTCATCTTGTTTTAATCTTATTCAAACTGAATTATTTTCTAACTTCCCTTTTCCTGAAATTTCTGATACAGTACAAATGGAGAATACCATGGATGATATGAAAGATACCACTCAAGTGGTGGTGATCAAGGAAGAAGAGCCGGAGAAGCTGGTGGTGGTGCAACTGCCTCCTCTGTAACAACTTTCATACTATATGGAGGAGGACACCACAGAAGTTCACAGGGAGCACCCCTATATTCTATTCCCTCCCACTATAGATCTCAAATTATATCTTTATTCTTTCCTGGGGTTTGGGAACTTTCTTATTTTCTTTGGGGTTCTCCAATCTCAGTGTCTACTGATGGACATTGGGAAAAGTCACATGTGGTGGTTTATCTCAAAGAAACCACACCCACCATCTGATTGAGGATAATCTGCTGCAACTGCCTGACTAGGGGCAGTAAAAACCTAGCATCCGCTTGGGGGGTCAAACCAAGAATTATCTATTTTCTCTTTCTTTTTATTTATTTTTCTTATGAGTTTTCATTACTTTTGTTTGTGCTTTAATTTTATTTATCATGTTGGTGTTTTTGAAATTTTCTTGTTTTCCTTTTACATTTTTGGGTGTGTTTTTAAGAATCTTGAGCTGAATCGAATACTTGGGAAAATTAAAACCATCTTGGTATTTTTGGCCCATTTCTTGATTTGATTATTTGAGGATTTAAATTATTTCTGAATGGATTTTGTTTCTAATTTCTGATCTTTTCATTTGATGACGTTTGATTGACTGGGAAACTCATGTGCACTAGTGCTGTCCAAATTGAAAATCTTGCTCAACCCGAGAGGTTTCTAAACCTGTTTGATATCTTCTTTACATTTCTCTTTTTCTTGAGAGTCTTGAGACATGTTGTGTGATCCAGAACTTTCTATTTTTCTCTTTTTCAAATCTATTAGAGTTCATGGAATGTGTCAAGTATGATTGAGGCATCACTTTGAAAGCCCTTTTGCATTAAACTCTTATTTTGTCCTACCTTTACATCTGACCTTATTTAAGCCCCTAGTAGCCATGAAATACCTTGTTAGGCAGCCAAATTACAAGACATTTATCCCTTTTCAACATTCTCTAGAAGTTAAATGCATGATTATTGTTGAACTCAAGTGTGGGGGAGGGAGAAGATGGGATTTATTTTTCTTTCCTGAAGAATCTTTTTGAGCTAAATTGAAAGTGTTGCCATATTTATTGTTGCTTGGGTGGAAGAAATGTCATGATGGGAAGATGGATGGGTGGCCCAAAATATCATCACATATGGGCTGGGTGTTCACCAATTTTTGAAGATCAAAAGCTGCCTCTCTTTTCCTCCAAAACATGATTCTGAAGAGAAATCCAGATCTGAATTCAAGCTGAAACAATGCTACAAATGGGGAAAAGAGGGATGAAAATAATTGATGCTGAAATCCCAAGTGTGAACTTCCCGAAAGAAGAGGTGTTTGGAGGTGATTCATTTTTGAGCTGATTGAGGAGCACACCATTCTTGAGCAAAACTATTTTCATGCATTTACTTCACTCTAGAGCTTAACCCTCCTCATTCTGCCTCAGATGTTTTTACATTTTAAACCTTCCAACCCCCAGCTTCAGAACAACCCATGAAAAATACCTCATGATTTACACATTTTTTGACTCTGTGAAGTCGAGATACTAGGAAGATAGCAAGCCTATGGAAATCACACATGTTCTTGGGAATGAGAAAAACTCCACATTAAATATCCTTGAGTAAAGAGAGAAATAATTTTCCGGGGAGGTAGGTACGACATCCATGTGAGGATTAACATGATATTTAATAGATTCATATGATTTTTGAGGAGTTCTGAAATTTTTATCCATGTAGGAGTCATGATATTTTCTCTGATATGATAATTGAGCTGTGTTTTCATTTATGCTTTGAGAAGTTTGTTTTTGACCATGGTATAAGATGATTGCCCAGGAGTGCAATGTTTAAGTGTGGGGGAATTGATAGAAAAAATATTTTCAATTATTTTATTCTGAATTTCAATGTTTTTAATCCCACCAATGTGTTATTTAAGGGTCAATTGTCACAATATATGTTTTAGGAGTATTTTTGAGCTTAGTTGGAAAAATGGCTTATTTTGGATTTAAACAGTTTTCATTTATTATAATGTTTCGGCCATAACTTTTTATAAACTGATCCAAATTGAAAAATTCTTCTTTTAAAGGTTCCTATGTTCGATGAGATTCATTTTATCCTTCTGGACCCAAAGCTCAATCAGTCATTAGGAAGCTCAAATCTAGCTCACAATCCAGGCCTCAAAAACTGTGTACGGAACTGCATAATTTTATTGTGGGGCCCATATCTCATAACTGGCCGAACCAATGGAGCTGAAATGTTACATGGAGCTGAAATACATCCGGATGAAGAACTTTCATTAAGATGTCCGCGCATGATTCTTTCATTTTCAAGGTCATTAATGCATTGGAACTCGGTGTTTTGGAATACGATGAGTCACCTGGACAGAATAAAATATCCGTAGTGGTTTGGCCATTTCTACTTCATAATTGGACCAATAAGGCTGCAATTTTGTGGGTAGACAGAGGAGATCCGGGGGAACAACTTTAAAGGAGGAACAATTCCCAAATTCTGTAATCACGAAGGTCATAAATGCGCATTCTTCCGGAGAAAGAGTTTTGGATCCAAATTTTCACACACTCTCCCTATAAAAGAGTATGATTTCTTCATTCCAAAGGGTTGGAAACTTAGGAATAGCCTTTGTTGGCCATTATATGTAGTTTATTATTGTATTATATTTTATTTTCATTCTTTAATATCATTTCATATTTTTATTCAAGTGTTCTCTTTTCTTCACTTTTCTTTCTCTCTTTTGTTATCTCTCCCCGTTTTCTTTTCACTGTGAACTCTTATGCTCGTGATCATGAGTAACTAACCCGGGGAAGTTCCCGGGGGATTAATCCAGTGATGTACCCAATTATTTTATCATTAATGTTTTATTGTTTCTTATTTACTTAGAGTTAGGCTAAGGGGGATCTTAGTGGGCAAGGCGCCTTTGTGTCTCCACTTGCCACCTGAAGCCTAGCTTTCACTTCTGTCACATTCTCCCTCGATCGAGGAGGTGGATGTATGGTCTCTCGGTGATCGTTGAGTGTATCATACGTTCAAAACCATAGGCAGAAGGGGATGTTCATGCATACGATGGAGCATGCTCATTAAGTAAATTGGAAACTAAGAAAATAGACGATGAAGGTTCACTCTGGATAATCTCCCGGGAGGATCTCCTTTCTGTCTAACATCATTCTGTTTGCATTCATTGTGTTTGCATTGCATCTGCATATTTACTTTTAGTTTTGTAATTTTAATTCTCAAATATCATTTCTGGTCATTTTAGTTTATATGTATACAATGAATTAGAAATAATGATTGATTGACTGTAAAAGGCTCCTCAAGAGATCGACCTAGGTCAGCCATTGTGCTGCACTTAGTATAAATATTTTTGAGAGCGTGCACGACAACGCTACATCACAATACCACAAAAGATTTTCCAATCCAATGTCATATGAAGGATTTAAGACATATACTAGATTCCATAATAATAATAATAATAACAACAACAACAACAACAACAACAACAACAACAACAACAACAATAATAATAATAATAATATTATTATTATTATTACTGGGTGATTCTTGGACCTAATCCATGAGTCTAAATTAAGTATCCAATATTGATCTTGAAATGACAATCTCAAAGTTAGGGTTACGATGCCTATGACAGTTCATCAATCCGAAATTGCATGGAGAAGTTACGCCCGATAATAATAAAAATAACAATAATAATACATAAAAAAGGAAAATGGGTCACACCATACTTTAAATGAATGTACCCCACTCTAATAGTTTCAACCCAACCTTATTTATTTAAAAAAAATTAAATCCCATTTTTTTGAATCCTCACATAAATCTCCCATGCCTCATGCAGCACACACCTTCTTCAAATAGTTTCCTATATTTCAATTATCATAATTAATTATATATTTTATTATTAAAAAACTATATTCATTCCTTGAAATGTTTAAAATTATTTTTCCTTATTAAATTAAAACCATTTAATTTTATTAACCACAAACATTTTTTTTTAATGTTATATTATTTTTATTAAAAATAATAATAACACCCACCGTGTTAACCACGTACACCCACCTTATCGAAGATTCAATTTCAGCCACCATAAAATCAATTCCAAGTAGCCTCTTCCATGAGACCCACACATGGCCTCCACTCAAAATTGATCCCATCGCACTGAACATCATCACCATACATCAATCAGGAAAACAGGGATCCCAAATCTAATTGGGAACCACCTCCAATCAACCAGTGTTCTCATCACACCTCGATCATGAAACTGCACCAACGGTACTAATTTGATCCATTCACAAGTCACCATTCCACTTGTTTTTCAAAAAACCATCATGATTTTTAGGGTTCGATCGTACTTGAACCCGCCCCGACAATTTCAAACCATGACCCCATGGGGCAATGAAGAAAAATGCAAAGACAGGTGGGGGAGATGCCTAAGAACAAAGGTGTAAAAATTGATGACCAATAATTCTTGAAAAAAAATCATAGATCGATAATATCCATGGTGATAACCTGACACAAAACAAGTATAAAATGAATTAAATAAATTTAATTCTTCAACATGACTCATGTAGAGAACATACAATTGCATAATAAAAATCAGATAAAAATATATGCTTCAATGATTTAATCAAAAGGGGAAGAAAACAAAATTGATGAGTCCTAAATAGATTATGGATCATTCATGAATATGTTAGTGATGAATATGATGATCCCACTGTATTCATCATTCGTCTCATGATTATCCTCAATTCGATCGTCTATCATTCTCTGATCCCGATCCACCAACAAAGGTCATCAAAGCTCTTCTCAAAAACCTCCTAGGGTTATGAGACCCTAAAAAAGTGTCATAATGACATATTTATAAGATATATTTAGGTTAGTATCTTTAAAAAAATAATTAAATAAATATTTCAATTTATTTAATTATTTTCCCCTTGTTGGTGCTCAAGCCAAACCATCGACACCGACCAAGGTTATTTCACATCTAGGGTAAAACACATTCTCCAGACTCAATTACGGTCTTAGATTTCCCAAAAAAGTCATTATTTGTGAGTTATTTAGGTTAGTTTTTGTTGAATACTTCCAAATAAGCATCGGTAAATCCAAAAAAAAAAGAAATACATGAATATGGGTATTATTTCCCTGCAAAGGAAATGAAGAAGAAGGTAGCCAGAAATTGTGGACCACATAAGACTCTAAGAGACCCGTGATCACGTGACCTTCATAAGGTCATGTGATGGATCCACATGCAACACATAGCCTATGGAATATCCCATGCATACCCTTTAACATGACTTTCTTCTCTTTCAAAGGTTCCCTAGATAGTCATTGATCATGCGTTGACAACCAGATAAAGCTACCCTAGGTCACAAGACTTTACCACCAGTGGACACCTAACAAACCATCCAAAAATTCTTATAAAATAGGGAGGAAAATACCCAAAATATGATATCCTCTTGCAGTTGTAAAATTCATGCGATGCATCATCGATGGGGTGAATGATTTCCCTTGACAAAATTCAAGAAAACTCACAAGATCCCAAGACTTCGAAAAATAAATAAAGGAAATAAAAAGTGTAGAAGGAATGATCCTCTCACGATCATAAAAACAATGAGATGTGACCCTAGAGGTTCGAAAGACACCTCAAGATTCTAGGGACATGTCTGCTTCATCCTGCTTCATCCTACTGGCATGTCATCTTCATCACATGAAATGCATCAGACATGTACATGAAACCTCACACTCCCCCTTTGGCTTTGTAAGGATAAATAGATGGAATTGTCCATGAAATTATCTCACATATCCATAGGTCCTCTTATTGGTTATGCGGCACATAACCAATAAGTGGATTGTTTTTTCTCGACAACACTCATACAACCTTGTGAGATACCCAACCTTTGTGAAATAAATAAAGGAAACAAAGAGGGAAATGATAGAGCCTCTCGTGATTGTAAAAATTACACGACATTACTAGGATGTCCACAACATGGCCTAGAAAAACCCTTCGGCATGAAGGCCCGATTTTATGAAGGAACCCAAGAATGACATCTTTGTATCGTGAAAATTCCTAGAAAAGTAACTTAAGATCACATGAAGGCCTTTCGACAAACACATGATCAAGATAAGGCCCTTAAAAATGTCAACCTAATAATATGGAAGACCCTTGATATGTCCATATAATTTGGAAAGACTATTAATTGGAAATAATCCAATAAAGAATGTGTTTATGGGATGATCTTTCTATTTTTAAAAATAATGCGATTCCCCCAGAATGACTTAAAGTAGGAGATCATAGAACACATGACACTAAATACCTCCACCGACTCCAACCTTTATTCGCATGATACACACTGTGAGAAGTGGCGAATAATTGGGGTGGAGAGACCTATAAATCCCCCACCCAGAATGAAAAATGAATCTCCATATAGATGAACTTTTCCTTGGAACCTCTCCCCAACACTAGAGTAGATTTCTTAGAGAGGCTAATCTCGTGACTGGGATGTTTTCTATAAGGTAATATCCACTGAAAAACTAGATAAATCATGAAGAATTCATAAGTAATTCATGTGATCACTCATATCTCATGCAGATGACTTCTGGCGGTTCATGAAAAGCACATCCAGTATATTTTCTAAATCACACGGAACTTAAACAAAGATAACATTGAACAAATATAATGCATTTTCAATAAAAGGTTGGAAAAGACTAAATATGGGAGACTTTTGCAAAGAGAATATATGCTGATCCTCATGCACTCTTCATGAACAACTTAGGTCATCTGACAACAATAGAACATGTCTCTAAAATCTCATGGAAATCCTTTGGTATACAATTTTGACCAAGAAAAGACCTATATACATGTCAGATAAAGTCGCATGGCACCCCTAGTCATTCCAAACTAGTCTCAAGAATCTCTTTGGGCTCGCCATCCAAACCTTACAATGTCTTTTAGAGGTGTTTCCTGACTCATGTAGTGATACCAGTGCATGTGAGTTGAGTCTCACAGTAGCACCTGGGCATGTAAACTAGCTCTCACGATGCCCTTTGGGCACACTAGCTAGATCTCATGATTCCCCTAGACATATAATGCTAGATCATGCATCACCCTCTAGACATGTCACATTGACTATCATGATGCACTCTAAGCATGTCATCCAGCTTTCATGATGACATCGGGGAAAGTAAGATGGATCATGTGACACCCTATAAGCATGTCAGTTGGGATCATGTGATGGATTCTAGGATCTGTCGGGTGGGTCTCACAATGTTCTCTGGACAAGTCATCCTTGATCATGAGATAGCCCTTAGACATTCCATCAGTGTTGTGTGATGTGCTTTAGAAAAGTAAAATGGATCATGCGATGATATAACCAGACATGTCAAGACATCCTCCGACATGTCAAATAGACAATAAATACATGTCAATAAGGCTGTAAATTACCTCAAGAAGAAAACCAAGCCAGGCCATAGGGAATCCTAGGACTGGATAACCTTGCCCATACTCAATGTGTAAGCCTCGATCAAAATGGAAATGTCACTATGTAAGCCCCAATCAACGAAACTATGATTAATCTGATTCCTTCCATAACTAGGATACATAAGACACATATATGAGGCCTGATCTCTATATTAACCATACAATGGGAAATTATATCACATAATTACTACATTCACAAATAATGATATTGATTATCTTTCATCCCTTATTTCCCACAGAGAGCACAACTCATGTGGGATTAAGGAGTTCCAACAATCATATCATTCATATAGGGCATTATCAGTGTGTAAGCCTCGATCAAATAAAATATGAAAACTCTATATTCTTCCATAACCAGGATATGTAGGACACCTTCCTAAGGCCCGAGCTCAAATTACAACACCCTGAGATTTTGTGAAATATATTTTTTGAATTAATTTAACTTTTTATATTTTGTATTTCTCAGGACACCAGAAATAGTTATATATATATATATATCAAAAAAATAATTCAAACATCCCTTTCCCAGGGAACACTGACTTGACATACATTACACACAACCATGGTTTGGCGTACGTTACATGTAACACTAATGTTTCTATGAAACGTCATTTTACAGTTATAATTATTTACATGAGATAATTATAACCTAGTCGTTAAAAATAGTAATATTAATATTAATAAATAATTTTAAAATTTGGTTTATAATTGTTTTATATAAATAAAACATATTGATAATGAAAGATATGATTTTTGGTAAAGCCCTTTTATGTTTAAAAATACCGTTTTCTCGAATGAACCACTTTTAATAATAAAATTAATTATAATGACATTTAGAATTTTAATTTTATAAAAGAAAATTTATTTTTGAATTTATAATGTCTAAATTATATTAGGGTTATTTTTTTGGATTTTTCTGAGAAACTTCATTTTTTCATAAATAGTGAAAAATACTACTTTTAGGTTAAAAATTGCCTTTTGGTTTAAATAGTTATTAATGTTAAATTATATTTAAATTTTTAAGGTAAAATTATATAAATTATACATATATTAATACTATATATTTCATTATAATAAATTTCACTTTGAAATTTAATATAAAAACTTAATAAAACTTTGAAATTCTTTCTACTTTAAAATCCATAATTTCGTCCCGTCTGTGAGATTAGCATTAATCTTAATTTTTACAATTCTGTGAATTTAATTTTGAAAAAAAAACATGAACCATTATAGTTAGAATAATAATTAGAGCATAATTATATTATATTTATTTTGACCAAAATGATTAGTAAAAGTGATTAAAATTAATCACAGCGATTAGGGTCAAATTAAGCTTAATTAGGGACTAAACCATAATCTTAGGGGCCCAAATGACCTATAAAATTTTCCAAAACCCATTTTCTGGACATTATTCATCAATAAAACTTCCATTATTGATTTATTTTTGTTTTTTATGACTTTTTTAGGTAATAACATGTGTAAACCTAAATTGTTTTCAAAAATTACAAGTGACTCCTTTTCCTTCCCTATAAAAGGCCACCACCTCTCCCTATTCCTCAAACATATCAAAAATCTTATGTTAGGCTAAGATATGCCAATAAAATTCCTAGAAATAATAACTTACTCTGATAATCCTTCCCTTAGGAAAAAGGAAATCCAAGGAAGCCTTTTGACACAAACCAAAAGGAGTTACCCATTTAAGAGGTAACGTCTTCTCTCAAGTCCTTTATTTTATTTTCTTTCACCACCCCTACACTTTAATTTTTACATAGATGTATAAAAAAACTAGTATCATCAACATACATGGATTTTTTATGCTATTGTTTCAACCTACACTTTCACACACCTCCATCTAATGGATAACGAACATACTGTTTATGTGTACGACGAACTACCGCCTCACTAAATGATGATTATTCAATTTTCCCTACTTTCTATCATGGTGAAAATTATGATGTAAACTCTATTTATATATTTTATATATTATATTTATTATTTTTTAGGATTATTTCTTTCTTTTCCAAAGAATATCTTTTTTACTTTCCAATTTTTGTTTAAATGATAATTTTGTTTGAGGAAGTGTGGATTACTACCCCCTCAAAGTGATGTGATTCGTTAACACACTACATAGAATGTATTAAAGATGGATTTAGTGAAATTATATGATATATATAAAATTATAATGATACTTTAATGATATTATATACATATATGAATATATGTAATTTTCTTTCTTTCTTTCAAAACAACAATAAAAATTGGAAACAACGTTCATGCTTATGCACAACTTACCATCTCCATGAACTGTGTATTCAATTTAATAATTCTATATTATATGTATTATTATAATAAAAATATACTATATATACATGATATTTATATAATTTTTTACATTCTGGAATCATGATATATTTATAAGGACAAACTATATAACAAATTAAAACACATGCGAGGAACAAAGAAAATATTATCCAAAGTGAAACCTTAACACAACATAGTTAACAGGTGGGTAATGTAAGGTTGTAATAAAACCATATATGGTATTTGATATAAGAATATGGTTCTTTAAAATATGTATAATAAATTTATATTTATTATATAGGTGGTTTGAATGAGTATGATGAGAGTCAAGACACAAGGTAAGGGTATTTTATCTCACTTTTTTTTCGTGTGATACATGCTATGTTTGCCACTCACTACTACAACTTGGCCCTTTATCAGCACTAAAAACCGGAATTAAAAGCAATAGAAAAGCACTGTTAATACCGGTATAGATAAAGAGGGGGGGGGGGGGGTCCCCTTTATCAGCGCTCCAAAAAACACTGATATAGGCGACCTTTATCAGCGCTAAAAAAAGCGCTGATAAAGGACCCCCTTTATGAGCACTTTTTTTAGCGCTGATAAAGGTCTCCTATATCAGCGCTTTTCGGAGCACTGATAAAGGGGGTCCTTTATCAGCGCTCTTCTAGCACTGTTAAAGGTGTCCTTTATCTGCGCTCAAAAAAGCGCTGATAAAGGCACCATCGCCTGCACCTACAAAACATAACCTGCACACCTGCAAAAACCAGAATACCTGCACAAAGTAGCACATGCACACCTGCACAAAATAGCACCCGCACACAATATTTTGATAGAAAACGGTATATATATTTACTTAAAATCATGAATACAAAAAAACACACTGCTATATACATTTCAAACATTTTTTACATGGTTACAATTAAAATTATTCAACAACAGTTATAAACATTCATGTTTCATCCTTTGATATCCGTGATCTGCTCTCAAAAATTTTCATCCATGATATTTGTTTCCGAACAAAGCATCCTAACTCAAGGGAAAAAAGTCACCTATATAAGAAAACAAATATCATGTTAGTGATACAATAATGAAGTAAATTAAAACAATAATATGAAATAATACATTAATATGGAAATGTGAAACTAAAATATGAAATTTTAAACTCAAATGTTTTCATTCTGATAACAAAGAAAGGGAATAATGTAAAATCAATATGTTTTTGGATGATTTATATCATTTAATAAATACTGATTCTTTATCTAATGAAAAGCTTTAGCGGTCACACCTTGCGTCAGATTGAGGTGTGGTCGATTCGTAAACGTTAAAAATGACTCGTGGATTGTTTTCCTAAATTTTCAAAACAATCCGAATGCGTTTACTCTGTATTCCGTATGTCAGTAGTGTTATTTTCTAAAGTTTATGCCATTTTGAAACTCATATCAGACACTTTTAGCCATACTGGTCACACCGTGCGTCGGATTGAGGTGCAGTCGATTCGTACACGTCACAAATGACTCATAGATCGTTGTCCCAAAGTATCAAAACAATCCGAACGCGTTTTATTGGTATTCCGTATGTCAGTAGTGTTGTTTTCTAAAGTTTATCTCAATTTGAAATTGATATCAGACACTTTTAGCCATACCGGTCACACCGTGTGTCGGATTGAGGTACAGTTAATTCGTACACGTCACAAATGACTCATGGATCATTGTACTAAAGTATCAAAACAATAAGAATGCTTTTTCTTAGTATTACTTATGTCAGTAGTGTTATTTTCTAAAGTTTATCTCAATTTGAAACTGATATCAGACACTTTTAGCCATACCGGTCACACCGTGAGTCATATTGAGGTGCGGTCAATTCTTACACGGAACAAATGACTCATGTATCATTTTCATAAAGTATCAGAACAATCCGAACGTGTTTTCTCGGTTGGCTGTATGTCACTTGTGTTGTTTTCTAAAGTTATGTCAATTTCAAACTGATATCAGACACTATTAGCCATTCTGGTCACACCGTGCGTCGGATTGATGTGCGGCCAATTCTTACACATCAAAAATGACTAATGAATCATTGTACTAAAGTATCAAAACAATCCGAATGCATTTGCTCAGTATTCTGTATGTCACTTGTGTTGTTTTCTAAAGTTATGTCAATTTCAAACTGATATCAGACACTATTAGCCATGTCGGTCACACCGTACGTCAGATTATTGAGGTGCGGTCGATTCGTACACGTCAAAAATGACTCATGGATCATTTTCCTAAAGTATAAAAACAATCCGAACGCATTTTCTCGGTATTCCGTATGTCAGTAGTGTTGTTTTCTAAAGTTTATCTCAATTCGAAACTGATATCAGACACATTTAGCCATACCAGTCACACCATGCATCGGATTGAGGTGCGGTCGATTCGTACACGTCAAAAATGACACATGGATCATTGTCCTAAAGTATAAAAACAATACGAACACATTTTCTCGGTATTTCATATGTTAGTAGTGTTGTTTTCTAAAGTTTATCTCAACTGGAAACTGATATCAGACACGTTTAGCCATACCGGTCACACCGTGCGTCGTATTGAGGTGTGATCGATTTATACACACCAAAAATGACTCATGGATCATTGTACTAAAGTATCAAAACAATCTGAATGTGTTTTCTCGGTATTCTGTATGTCAGTAGTGTTGTTTTCTAAAGTTTATCTCAATTTGAAAATGATATCAGACACTTTTAGGCATACCGGTCACATTGTGAGTCAGATTGAGGTACGGTTAATTCGTACACATCAAAAATGACTCATGGATCATTTTCCTAAAGTATCAAAACAATCCGAACGCGTTTGCTCGGTTTTTTGTATGTCACTCATGTTGTTTTCTAAAGTTATGTCAATTTCAAACTGATATCAGACACTATTAGCCATGTTGGTCACACCGTGCATCGGATTGAGGTGTGGTCGATTCATACATGTCACAAATGACTAATGGATTGTTGTCCTAAATTATCAAAACACTCCGAATGCATTTGATCGGTATTCTGTATGTCACTTGTGTTGTTTTCTAATGTTATGTCAATTTCAAACTGATATCAGACACTATTAGCCATGCCGGTCACACCGTGCGTTGGATTGAGGTGAAATCAATTCATACACATCAAAAATAACTCATGGATCATTGTCCTAAAGTATCAAAACAATCTGAACGTGTTTGCTTGGTATTCCATATGTCAGTAATGTTGTTTTCTAAAGTTTATCTCAATTTGAAACTGATATCAGACACTTTTAGCCATACCGGTCACACCGTGCGTTGGATTGAGGTGAGGTCGATTTGTACATGTCACAAATGACTCATGGATCATTTTCCTAAAGTATCAAAAAAACTTGAACGCCTTTTCTCGGTATTCCGTATGTCACTTGTGTTGTTTTCTAAAGTTTATCTCAACTGGAAACTGATATCAGACACGTTTATCCATAACGGTCACACCGTGCATCAGATTGAGGTTTGGTTGATTCATAAACTTCACAAATTACTCATGGATTGTTGTCCTAAAGTATCAAAACAATCCGAATGCGTTTCCTCGGTATTCCGTATGTCAGTAGTGTTGTTTTCTAAAGTTTATCTCAATTGGAAACTGTAACACCCTAGGTAAATAAAGAATATTACATTTTTATATTTATCCATATTTGTGAATAAAATATTAATATTACTTTAAAGGGGATTCTATGCTCGATGGCGTACCTAATACGCAACAACGAGTTTCTTGGGAATCTTACGTTGCACTCTAATAATAAAATAATATTATTTTAAATAGTAGTTAACGCCTAGCCTTTGTAATGGCGGGAATGAACAGAACTAAATAAAAAATGATTATATATTTTTGTCAAATATTTTTACTCTTTACAATAAATGTTAGAGGATTAAAAATGCGAATGAATCCAATTTTAAGCGTAGACATTCTAATATTCTTTAAAAGGTCGATTAACCGCCTTTGAAGGCGAACCTCTTTTAAATCCACTTTTTGACAATTTTATGTGTTATATTTGACATAATAAAATTCTTATTTAGAATCAGGACATCAAAATTTACTTTGTGTAAATTTTTGGTATCTTTCCGATAATGTTCATTTTTTTAATGAATAGTGAAAAATGTTGTATTTTAATTCAAAACCACTTTTTAATATAATTTATTTATATGATTATATTATCTTTTGAATTGTTTTTAAAGTAAAATTAGAATATATTTTTACCATTTAATCCAATAGTGGTCGTTGGAATTAATTTCACTTTGAAATTGGATTTAAACTAGTGTCAATCTTTTGATACATATTGTTTCATAAAAACACGCTATTTGCTCTGACAGCGGGAATTAATTATTAAATTAATTAATGCAACTAATATGTTTTTAATTTTTTAAAATAGACATCATTTTTGAATTTGGAATATCAAATATATCTTAGGGTGAAGTTTTGGTATTTTTCTGAAAAACTTCAATTTTTGATGAATAGTGAAACCACTAAGTGGTACTTATAAAAACTGATTTTCCGTTTAAATGAAATTTTACCACCTTTGTGTTTTGAATTTCAAAAATCCAACATACATGGTTGTCATTAAGAAGTAAAATGTGGTTCAATGGTATTAAAATAATTTTTTTGTGAATAGTAACTTATTATGTTTTTAATCGCGATTAGAGGTAATTAGTGTAGTTTAAGGTAAAAATAATGTTTTAATAATATGAGATGAGATTGAAACATGTCCTAACCTCATTGGATGTGTCATGTCCGACCAAGAAAATCCATGGGTCAACTTGGGGACCCCATGGAGCCACTTTGGTTGGGAAATGACATAAATAACTTTTTATTTAATGTAAAAGTAAAAATGACACAAACATGATATGTTTTACTAAACCAATTTTTACATGGGGTTATACAAGTCAGATTTTTTACTATAAATATTCATTGGAAATCTAATAAGATTTCCTACATCATAGTATTTTTGTATAATTTTTATATGTTAAATAAATTAAATTATTTATGACATCATGATGATGTAGTGATGACGTCATTATTTAACGATTTAAATAAAATGGAAAGATAATGTAAAATCTAAAACCTAAACATGTCCAAAACCTATTGTATGGATGTATTTAGAACCCTTATCACCTTATCCTCGAAACACATCAATGTGGGACCATTAAAATCCGAAACTCATTCTAAAATAAAGTAACATTTCTTTACTTTCCAAGAGTGCCCCTCCCCTCCTCTTATAAAAGGCCCCCACCTCTACCTCCTTACCCACACTTGAAAAGCCTTTGGATCGGCCAAACACTACCAATTTTGTCTCTCCTCATCCCTCTCTAACTCCTTTAAGCCTCACTTTGGGAAGAAGTCTTTCCAAGGAAGTCTTTGAGCTCAAAACAAAGGGAGTTACCCGATTTTAAGGTAATGTCTTCACTTGAGTCCTTTTGTTTTATTTTGCTTCTCCAACCCCCTAAACTCTTTTTATTCATCTCTTTTGTAATAGCTCCAGTATCTTAAATATACTATGATGTTTTTATAAGAAGGATTCAAGCTACACTAACACACACCTTCGTCTAATGGTTAAAGAACATACTGTTTCTATGGTTGGCGATTTTCTACCTCACGAAACGATGATTGTTCAATATTATTTTAACACCTTTAAAGGTAGCCATTATGATGTCACTGTATTTTATATATGATATGTATGGTATTTATGTTTACTATATGCTTCTGTATTTTATATTTAAACCATACCTTTATTCTTTTTATGTTGTGTAAATGCGATAATTTCATATGAGGAAGTGTGGACTACCGCCCCCTCAAGTGATGTGACTCGTACATGCAATACATGGAATGTATAAAGAATGAAATTAATGAACATATGTGACCTATATAACATATATATTATACTGTAATTATAATATATATATATATATATATATATGTCATTTATTTTTAATTCCATTAATATGACAAAGAAAAAATGAAAGCAGCGTTCATGCGTACGTACGGCCTACCGTCTCCATGAACGATGGTTTTCGTTTTCTATCTCCAAATGATATGGAATAGTATAAAATGAATATGTACTGGATATATATGATATTTTAATCATTAATACTATTCTGGAAATTATTTACTTATAACTACATTGGCAATCATTTTTCAAACAAGTTCATTTTTGACTCATGTACCAAACATCGGCAAAAACGTCTGTTATGAACTAAAATTATTAAACAATTATTATAACATTATAATATGTGATATGAACTGAATAATAATCTTTAAAGGAGGTAATTATTCAATTATAAATTGACCAAAGTTTATTATTCAGGAATATAAATAAACAAACAAGACAAGTCAGACTTGAGGTAAGGGATCCGACTCCTCTCTTTCTTTTAAAGTACACTCTTTTATGTCATTCATTTTAAATATCATCTTTCTTGTTATTGGGATATTATTTTATATTAATCTTACTTTAATTTTTATGTTCATATTATGAGAGACCCTATTCTCTCTCATCAATCCATTTTGGAAGTTTTGTGTGGCGCCGTTAGGCTGCCGAATTTCCGTAAGAGATCCAACCTCTCTCTTTCTTTTTAAGTACTCTCCTTTATGTCACTTCTTTTAAGATACTCTTTGTTATGTTGGGGGATGTTATTTTATATTCCTCTTTCTGTAAACTTTATGTTAATATGATGAGAGACCCTATTTCCTCTCATCAATCCATTTTGGAAGTCTTAAGTGGCGCCGTTAGGTTGCCGAGTTTTTGTAATGGATTTTTCATCTCACTTTTATTCCCGTGAGATTTATGCTACATTTGCCACAATTTCCTTTGAGTGGTGTATGTACTGCCCTTTATTTTACTCATTGTGTAATATAATTTCATTTATGAGTATTTACATCAATGTTGTATTGTCATTCTTTCACGGGGTGCATGTCTCGAAAGATACCCATGTCGGTAAGGGAACCTTTCACCCTCCTCTTTTTAAAAGACTTATTTTGTTATGTCTTTTAATTCACATACTATTATTTTGGGATATATTCTTCTATATCCTTATTGATTTAAATTTTATGTCCATGTGATGAGATACCCTTTTTATCTCTCATCAACTCATTTTCTGAATTTTGTAGTGACGCCGTTAGGCTGTCAAATTTTTGCAAGGGAACTTCTTAACCCAAATTTGATTCTTTGGGATAAAATTGTACTCCTTAAATATGTCATTCTATGAATATGTGTGAATAACCTCTGATTTTTTTACACTTAATATCCACTTATATTTGGTGTATTCGTTTATCACACATAATTATGTAATTGATTTATCCTTAAACCAAGGATACCGTCTTTGTAAGGGACTTCGTCTCAATCTCTTTTCATTGAGGCATATTTTATTTTATACACAAATTTATTTTATATGGTGTATAAACCCCTTTGACTTTTACATTTATCCAAAATGAATCTTTTTTAGACGAAGCATTTTACAAAACGACAAAAGGGAATGTTTTTGTCATACGTATGCGGCGACAATGACTTCTCCACCGCCGTGACCATTATTTGAGTTTCGGCTTCCTCTACAAGCCATACCTTCTTTTTAGAAGAAAAAATAAATACCATGTTTTACTTTTCTTTTATTTTGGTATTGAAAATGGTTTTCATAAGGTTTTTTTATATCAATGTGTTTTATTGATATCTTGTTATTGAAATGTGGAAATGTTATGTTTCCTTTATGCATGTATTATGTGGTACGATTATGTTATGGTTCTTGGGCATTGTTATGAAGATGGGTGGTTCTGTGATAAACTAAGGGCGGGTGAGCCTGATATAGCTCTCCAATGCATTGGGTAACGCGAAGGAGTGAAACGTTAAGGTTTCTCCGAAGATATTTAGGGAATATACTATGGTGGGTATTCTAAACGTAACCAAGAGGGTTACTCCCTACGTAAGAATGTTATGAATGCCTCAAGTTACCTTTTATGTCTTATGATTTCTATTATTTATTCATGATTTGATGAGGTATTTTAAAGTGCCTATGTTTTATGGGTAAATTATGATTTAATTCTTATGTATATATGAACTCATGTTTCCTTTCCATATTTTTATAACCCTTACTGAGCTTTTTATGCTCATCCCAAGTTTTTTTTGGAAATGTTTTTCACAGGTCAAGGGAAAGGTACATGATATGATGATAGTGTCAAGGAAGTGTCAAGAAAGAATCCATGTTTTATTTTAAATATGTTTCCGTTGATGGAAAAAAATGAATACTATCTTTATGTAACCACTTTGTTTAAATGTGGAATGTAATGAAAGTTTTATGATCTAATTCTCTAAAACTCTAAACCTGAAAAGATCCTCAATGTGTAATCTTGTATTAACTCAAGATTAAGTAAGGTTTAATGTTGTGGCCTTATAGTTGGTATCAGAGGTCGGTTTAGACAACTTTAGGGATTATGAGTTTTTTTTAGACACATGATTAGTCCCTATATCTATTATTTCAATTAGATCCTTGTTTTATAACTTTTTTCAGGTCAAGTAAAGTCGGTTATGAATGGAAGGTGAAGGATCTCAAACAACATTCATATCTCTTCCTGATGACATGCTTGCAATAATTATTGCAAAGTCATGTTCGGATGATTGTGAAACTTTTTCTAGCATACAACTCACTTGAAAGCAGTTGTTTGAGATATCAAACACCTCCACTATACCTCGTTATCATCGTGGATCATGGGTTTTTTTTAGACAAATACTATTTTCACAATATTCTCATATTTTCAAGAAAGGTAAATATTATCAAGGTATTTTCAAATATTTTACCTTATCACAAGAATTTGAAGCATATTATGATTTTAAAAATGGTGCTGAGGAAGGAGACCCTTGCACAACCTATTTATATTTTCTTTTAAAATATAGTCTCTCAGCACATACATATGGTATTTTAAAAGGACCAATAATAGAAAGTGTCAACTCAAATTCTATCCGACTATTTTATAGAAATCATGTTTTATCAGATGTTTTGGAATTATATGTCATACATGATTATTTTCCAAAACTGTTTTTCTGTGAACACCCATATGACCCATGTTGTACAAGGTGTATTTGGATGGAGGAAGCAAATGATTTTGAAGGATCTCTAAATCATTGTTGTAATGAATGGGACTTCTACCTACGTGAGCAAGATGACGATGAAACCGAGTGGATGCCATGATCAACGTATGATGTTATTCATTTTGGGAATCGTTTTATTTTATCTTATGGTGGTGAAATAAGACTTCAAGAATTAAGATGTTGAGATCATAACGAATTTGGATGAAAATGAGAGGTATAAGGAAACTATTGAGGTTAAAACATGTTAGGGTTATTTTTGGAGTTTTATAAAAAGGACAGCACGCAGACCGTGTGACAACCCGTCGCGTCGGACAAAGCTGCGGGAATCGGACCCACAACCAAAGTACAACTGGTATTTATCGCCTACCACTGGACTACGTGAATTCCATGGTTAGTTTGACTGATTCTTTTTAGTTAGATGATTTTATGAATTAAGAGTAAGTTTATTTTGGGTTATCTATGGAAATTTATTAACCTATCATGGAGGATATGTGATTAGGTTAATTACTTTTCAATACGAGACATTAAGAGCAACTGATGTTGTTTGGAGATAAATGTTATGATTTAATTTGGAAGACTATGTGACTAAATCCTTCAAATATTTGGGTTTCAATCTTATTTTGGTTTACTTTGAAGAATTTTATGGGAAAATTTTTTATCGAATGGTCCTTGTCGAACTTAGGGTTTTGTTGGACAAATTTTGGAGATTAAGAATAGATTTTCTTTTTATAAAGGGTTATCATTTTTTGGATTATCTGATCTTGTACTAACCTTTTTGGTTTTGGTTTTGGTTAAAGTCTAAACACATGGGAAGTATATAGTTCTCTTTTGTGGATTAGGTGATTCTTTAGAATTTGATTATAGTACTCTTAATGTGAACAAGTCTTCCTAAATACTCAACTTTTGGAGAAAATATGAGTTTGTGTAAGGAATCTAATAAAAGTTGAAAGCCAACATGATAAGTGATTATGTTTCCTTATGAATAAATTCCTCAATAAAAATTAACTTAAAACAAAAATGTTGTCAATTAACTTTTCCTACTGGGGAATCGAATACCATTTAACCCATCACAAGTTTGTGATTTTCTTGTGGTTAAATTTCTCCTAAAAATGATTTCTATCACTCTCCATCAAAACATGACCCTATTTTTTCTCCTCCATGTCCATGTTTTCCTACATGGAATCCTAGTATGGGTTAACTCGGGTGACCTTTGTACTTATCTTTCTATATTTTAAAGTGATTGTTTTACTGACTCTTGTTCCGATGTGGGACTTTCAAGGATGTTTCCAAGCCCAATTTTAAAATTGCGAGGATGCAATTCCCAAAAGGGGGGAAGAATGTAACACCCTAGGTAAATAAATAATATTACATTTTTATATTTATCCATATTTGTGAATAAAATATTAATATTACTTTAAAGGGGATGCTATGCTCGATGGCGTACCCAATACGCAACAACGAGTTTCTTGGGAATCTTACGTTGCACTCTAATAATAAAATAATATTATTTTAAATAGTAGTTAACACCTAGACGTTGTAATAGAGGGAATGAATAGAACTAACTACAAAATGATTATATATTTTTGTCAAATATTTTTACTCTTTACAATAAATGTTAGAGGATTAAAAATGCGAATGAATCCAATTTTAAGCGTAGACATTCTAATATTCTTTAAAAGGTCGATTAACTGCCTTTGAAGGCGAACCTCTTTTAAATACACTTTTTGACAATTTTATGTGTTATATTTGACAAAATAAAATTCTTATTTAGAATTAGGACATCAAAATTTACTTTGTGTAAATTTTTGGTATCTTTCCGATAAAGTTCATTTTTTAATGAATAGTGAAAAATGTTGTATTTTAATTCAAAATCTATTTTTAATATAATTTATTTATATTATTAGATTATCTTTTGAATTGTTTTTAATGTAAAATTAGAATATATTTTTACCATTTAATCCAATAGTGGTCATTGGAATTAATTTCACTTTGAAATTGGACTTAAACTAGTGTCAATCTTTTGATACTTATTGTTTCATAAAAACATGCTATTTGCTCTGACAGCGGGAATTAATTATTAAATTAATTAATGAAACTAATATGTTTTTAATTTTTTAAAATAGACATCATTTTTGAATTCGGAATATCAAATATAGCTTAGGGTGAAGTTTTGGTATTTTTCTGAAAAACATCAATTTTTGATGAATAGTGAAACCACTAAGTGGTACTTATAAAAACTAATTTTCCGTTTAAATGAAATTTTACCACCTCTGTGTTTTTAATTTCAAAAATATGACATACATGGTTGTCATTAAGAAGTAAAATGTGGTTCAATGGTATTAAAATAATTTTTTGGTGAATAGTAACTTATTATGTTTTTAATCGCGATTAGAGGTAATTAGTGTAGTTTAAGGTAAAAATAATGTTTTAATAATATGATATGAGCTTGAAACATGTCCTACCCTCATTGGATGTGTCATGGTAGACCAAGAAAATCCATGTGTCAACTTGGGGACCCCATGGAGCCACTTTGGTTGGGAAATGACATAAATAACTTTTTATTTAATGTAAAAGTAAAAATGACACAAACATGATATGTTTTACTAAACCAATTTTTACATGGGGTTATACAAGTCAGATTTTTTACAATAAATATTAATTGGAAATCTAAAAATATTTCCTACATCATAGTATTTTTTTATAATTTTTAGACATTAAATAAATTAAATTATTTATGACATCATGATGATGCAGCGATGACGTCATTATTTAACGATTTAAATAAAATGGAAAGATAATGTAAAATATAAAACCTACACATGTCAAAAACCTATTGGATGGATGGATTTCAAACCCTTATCACCTTAACCTCGAAACACATCAATGTGGGACCATTAAAATCCGAAACTCATTCTAAAATAAAGTAACATTTCTTTACTTTCCAAGAGTGCCCCTCTCCTCCTCTTATAAAAGGCCCCCACCTCTACCTCCTTACCCACACTTGAAAAGCCTTTGGCTCAGACAACCCCTGACCATTTTGTCTCTCCACATCCCTCTCTAACTCCTTTAATCCTCACTTTGGGCAGAAGTCTTCCCAAGGAAGCCTTTGAGCTCAAACCAATGGGAGTTACCCGATTTTAAGGTAATGTCTTCACTAGAGTCCTTTTGTTTTATTTTTCTTCTCCAACCCCCTAAACTCTTTTTATTCATCTATTTTGTAACAACTCCAGTATCTTAAATATACTAGGATGTTTTTATAATAAGTATTAGATCTAAACTTACACACACCTTCGTCTAATGGTTAAAGAACATACTGTTTCTGTGGTTGGCGATTTTTTGCCTCACGAAACGATGATTGTTCAATATTCTTTTAACACCTTTAAAGGTGGCCATTATGATGTCACTGTATTTTATATATGATATTTATGGTATTTATGTATACTATATGCTTCTGTATTTTATATTTAAACCATACCTTTATTCTTTTCATGTTATGTAAATGCGATAATTTCATATGAGGAAGTGTGGACTACCGCCCCCTCAAGTGATGTGACTCGTACATGCAATACATGGAATGTATAAAGAATAAAATTAATGAACATATGTGACCTATATAACATATATATTATACTGGAATTATAATATATATATATATATATCATTTATTTCTAATTCCATTAATATGACAAAGAAAAAATGAAAGTAGCATTCATGCATACGTACGACCTACCATCTCCATGAACGATGATTTTCGTTTTCTATCTCCAAATGATATGGAATAGTATAAAATGAATATGTACTGGATATATATGATATTTTAATCATTAATACTATTCTGGAAAATGTTTACTTATAACTACATGGGCAATCATTTTTCAAACAAGTTCATTTTTGACTCATGTACCAAACATCGACAAAAACGTCTGTTATGAACTAACATTATTAAACAATTATTATAACATTATAATATGTGATATGAACTGAATAATAATCTTTAAAGGAGGTCCTTAGGCAATTATAAATTGACCAAATTTTATTATTCAGGAATATAAAGAAACGACAAGACAAGTCGGACTTGAGGTAAGGGATCCGACTCCTCTCTTTATTTTAAAGTACACTCTTTTATGTCATTCCTTTTAAAGCTCATATTTCTTATTATTGGGATATTATTTTATATTATTCTTACTGTAATTTTTATGTTCATATGATGAGAGACCCTATTATCTCTCATCAATCCATTTTGGATGTTTTGAGTGGCGCCGTTAGGCTGCCGAATTTTCGTAAGAGATCCAACCTCTCTCTTTCTTTTTAAGTACTCTCCTTTATGTCGCTTCTTTTAAGATCCTCTTTGTTATGTTGGGGGATGTTATTTTATATTCCTCTTTCTGTAAAATTTATGTTAATATTATGAGAGACCCTATTTGTAACACCCGAGACTTTTATGTTATATAAATCATCAAAGGAATATTTTTCTACACAACACTTGCTTGGCTTGCTTTACACGCAATCGCGACCTTCCTCGATAGCTTGCGTCGTACGCAATACCGAGTTTCACTAAACAACAATATGCTATTAAAACTAGCCGTTATGAATAGTAATAACCACTTTTTGAAATTTTATAAATTTTATTTTTCAAAATGGACTTCATTTTTGGACTCAGAATATCGAAATTAGCCTAGGGTGAAATTTTGGTATTTTTCTGAAAACTTTGAATTTTTGATGAATAGTGAAACCACTAAGTGGTAGGTTAAAAACTGAATTTTGCATAAAACTTAATTTTACCGCTTCTGTGAATGGAATTTCAAAAATCCGAGAGACACGGTTAATATCAAGGACTAAAATGTGGTTCAATGAGATGAAAATAATTTTTTGGTGAATAGTAACTTTTTACTATTTTTACCGCGGTTAATAGTAAATAGGGTAACTAAGGGTAAATATGATATTAATATTACCCTAACACATGTCCTAATTCTATTGGACAAGTGTAATTCGACCAAAAACAAACTTAGGAATAAAATATGACCATTTAGGCCCACTTGGATTAGATTAGGACATTTATTATTAATTTATTTAAAGAAGGGTTAAAATAGTTAAAATCAAAGTTTAATAAGTAAATCATTTTTAATATAAGGTTATACATAAGATAAATTCGATTGTAAATATTCATTAGAAAGCTAAAACGATTTCCTACATGATGGTATTTTATTTGTAATTTTTAGACATCAAATAATTTAATTTATTTATGACACAAAGATGATGCAGTAATTATCTTATTAATGAAATATTGACAACATTGATAATATAAATACCAAAATAAATGTAATTTGAGACTTTTTATGAATTCCACTAATTTTCTAGGTTACTATGATATATTAGTATTGATTTAATCAACTTGGTTCGAACATATAATTCTGTTATGACTTTCAAACAAATCATATATCAAATAGTGTCAAAATTGACACAAAATAGTTTTTAAATCAAATATTATATTATTAATTGTTATTTTATTCCTAAAAATCTAAGGTTCGGCCAAATGACTTAGATAAGGATATATATATTAATAATAAACAATTTGGGGTTCTTTTGGCATGTTATAGTAAGTGTATTAACCATATAGTGAAAGAAAACAAAAAGACATGGTAAAAGTTAAATTATTTAACTTAGAGTTAAATTTAATTGATAAGGTTAAAATAATATCCTAAACTTGTCTAAATTCTATTGGTTGATAGTATTTCGACCCTTCCCCACTTTATCTTCGAAATAAGACCCTTTGGAACCATTATAAACCGATTTTGACTTTAATATAAAATAATATTTTGAGATATTCCTAAGGTGCCCCTCTCCTCCCTTATAAAAGGGCACCTCCTCCCCCTCCTCCTCACACCAATTTGAGCACTCAAGCTCGGCCAACCCCTGCCATTTTCTCCTCTCCACTTCCCTAGAATAATCCTAGAGGTCCTGGTCTTCTCCAAATACCAATCTTAGTTCCTTAAGTGGAGGATTCAAAGAGGCGTTCCAAAGAAGAGGTAATATCCATTACCGATCTTTTCAATTTATTTCTTCTTCAACTTCTTCTTCTTTAGTTGTTTCATGATAAAGTAATAACATCAGTATTACTTACATACTGATATGTTATTATAAATATTAAACAACCCTAATTCACCTTCTATCCATCCTACGGAAAAATGAAATCACCGCGCGTGCGTACGTACGGAATACCGTCTCCACGCCGTGGTGTAATCTATTTTCCACCATCACCTTACAAGGATGGGTATAATGGTGTAATCAGTAACTATATATGATTATTATTAAGTAATATTGATACTGAAATAATATATATATATACTCCAATACAATTCCACGATCATAGGAACGATATCATCACTCGTGCGTACGTACGGAATACCGTCTCCACGATGTGATACGACTCGTTCTACATGATCTTCATTTCATAATGATTATATAAATGAATTGAATGAATGAATATGGTATATACTACACTAATACCATTCTGGAAATGAATTATCTATAACCTAAAGATAAGAATAAGAATTTATTCGACAAAACACGCATAAGAACAAAAAGTTATAAAGACCCGAGTAACAAGTAACAATGAAATATTACTAACAAGAAGCTAATAATATGACCATATATGATCTCATATAAATATGTATGATTCTGTAATAAGTCAATAACATTATTTAAACCATTATACAGGAGCTTCGGACACGAACAAAGCAAATCGGACCTAAGGTAAGGGAAATATCACAATCTCATTTTTATCCGAGATTGTTTATTCGTAAGTATTTACTGGGGTGTATTTTATCATCCACATCCATGTTCCCTCAATATGTAATATTGTTTCCATCCACTTGAAATAGTTTAAATCCAATTTTACCCTTAGGTGAGTTTTTAGTAAAGAATATGAAAGGAATCTTTTGTCGTTTTTCCGTACGAGGTACTTTTTGACTTTTTCCGACAAAAGTACGAAGAATGTTTTTTTTAAACTTATACGGCATGAATGGATTTTTAAAACATTACTTCAAAGAAGCTTCCTTTACAAGTTTTCAAGTTTATTTTTAATCAACTTCTTTTATTTTAAAGTTGTATGACATGTTATGAAAGGAAAAATGTTTTTGAAGAAGAAAGGATATTTTCCTCAAGAATTCAATTCAAGTGTTTTATCAAAATTATTTTCCATCTAAGATAATAAAGGGTTCTGTTTCTATCCATATTTTTACATTGGTTTGACTATGTTGTGATGGAATTATGTTTATGAATTCCTTTATCATATATGAATTGATTTATGATGTCATGATGTTTCAAGAATCCCATTTTTGTTATATGTGTTATGCGATGATGTATGTTTTATGATTATGTGGCACACATAAGAAAGGATTCATTATAAGATGGGTGGGACCTATATCTCCCTCCAATGCATTGGGTAATGATTTTATATCTCATGAGATAGACATGGCTGGAACGAAAGGTTATTTCGGTTCAGTGATACAGGACTGAAACGAGGAGTGAACTCGGTTCAGAAAGGGACTTTGTCCACTAAGATAGTCTTGGCAATGAGTCATGACTAACAAGAAATGATTTTCCATGATTATGTGTGCATGCCAAAAAGTTTCAAGTTTTATGTTATGATTATGGGGATCTCATTTTCACTTCTATGATTTATTCCATGTTAAGATATTATGATCTCTTTTGCAGGTTTTGATTTTCAAAAAGATATGATATGATTTTTATTTCCTTTATTTGCCCTTGCTGAGCATTTGAGCTCACCCTTTTATGTTTTCTTTTCCCCAGGTCAGGAAGATGGATATTAAGTAGAATATGCTAAAAGGGACCCTAGATATGATGAAATAAATGGGAGACACTGTAGAAGATTTATGAACCAGTTGTTTATGTTTCCCAGTTTCTAAAGACACTATACCTATACGGTCCTTTGTGGTTTTGTCATATGTTGTAATAAGTGTGCTTCAAATTTTAAGTATTAAAAATGTATGTAAAGTATGGGTCGTTATAGTTGGTATCAGAGGAAAGGTATAGTCAACCTTTGGAAACTAGGAAATGAAAAGCCTTAGTAAGAACCCTAAGGATAAGTCTAAGCATAGAACACAATCTTAGTGTTTTAGAAATGGCCATGAATAACCTAGGATAAGACCATAAGCATGAAAATTTTATTCTTGAATTATGTGGTTTCCTATTATAATTAGTGTTTCTCACACTATTCTTCTTGGTTTTAGTCAATGGCTGGAACCCGAAGGAACCGTGTTAATGCGGAATGCGATGGGCAATGCAATGATTGTCCCCCTGAGCAACCAAACGATATGGGAGCTGGAATGCAAAATCTTGTAGCCATGCTCACACAACTTTCTCAAGCTATGAATCATGCAGGATTTCCAAACGAGCAAAGGAGGGAGCAACATTCTGTTGAATCCTTCATGAGGCAGCGTCCACCTTCTTTCAGCGGGTCTACTGATCCATTAGTTGCTGAACAATGGATTAGTACTACTGAAAAGATATTTTCAGTTCTTCAATGTTCTGAACATGATAAAGTCATCCTAGCAGTGTACCGTTTGGAAGGAGATGCGGATCAATGGTGGAATCTTGTTAAGAATACGAGGCAAAGGGATGAAATTGAGTCTATGGAATGGGACGAGTTCAAGAACTTATTTTTCAATAAGTACTTCCCTCGTATTCTCCGAACAAAGATGGAGAAAGAGTTCCTTGAACTGAAGCAAAGGGATGATGAATCTGTTGGTACCTATGAAGCAAATTTTACAAGACTTGCAAGGTACGCTTCTGGTATTATTATCCAACCTGAGAGTAAGATCGATCGATTCTTTAGTGGCTTAAAACCAAGTCTTCGAAGGGCGTTAGCCCAAAGGGACTTCAATAGCTACGAGGAAATCGTTCGATGTGCTCTCAAAGTCGAGATGGAGATTGGAGTAACCCATCAGTCACATGGGTTTGATAAGAAGAGGAAGATGGAATTCAAAGAAAAATCTAAAGAGCACACGGAAAAGAAGATGAACTTTCCCTTATGCTCAAAGTGTGGAAAGAAACATGGAGGGAGTTGTCTTAAAGGGACAAGTAAATGTTTTAAATGTGGAAAGGAAGGTCATCGGGCATTTGAATGCCGTGATAATGGGAAGAAGATGTCTAATGATGCAAACAAAGGAAGGGATACACAGAATGAACCTGCTACACTTCAATGTTTCAAGTGCAAGGAGATGGGGCATTATGCCAATCAATGCCCAAATCCAAGGGTTGATGATGATGGTCGACGTCAACAAACTCTTAAGGCTAAAGAAAAAGGAAAGTCACATGCAATTTCTATCAGCGATGTGGAGTACGATAACGATGTGGTGAAAGGTACACTTACCATCCACTCTAAAGTAGCAAATGTTTTATTTGATTCTGGATCCACCCACTCTTTTATTTCTGAAGACTTTTCTAAGGGTATCACCGTATTACCTCAACAATTAGATGTTGAGTTAGCCGTGACAACACCTAATGGCACATCAATCGCATCAAAAGTTTATAATTCTTCTCCAATCGAAGTTTGTGGGAAAGTGCTTCCTGCAAATCTTGTGATCCTTCCTTTAGTGGAATTTGATGTGATTCTTGGCATGGATTGGCTTTCTCTACATGGAGCTCATATCAATTGCCAAAGAAGGGAAGTCACATTTCATATTCCAGATCAATCTACGATCGTATACCAATGCAAGGATGAACATAACCTTCCAGTGGAAATTTCTTCCATCTTATGGGTATTGATTCCACTAAATGAAGGTTATTTATCTCAAATGGTTGGTGAGAAACTCACGATTAAGAATATGCCCATTGTACGGGAGTTTGATGATGTCTTTCCGGAGGAATTGCCGGGTCTTCCACCAAATCGTGAAGTTGAGTTTTCAATAGAACTCGTACCGGGTGCTTTGCCTATTTCAAAGACACCTTATAGAATGGCCCCAATTGAGTTGTAGGAATTGAAGAAGCAACTCCAAGAGAATCTTGATAAGGGATTCATACGCCCTAGTGCGTCACCTTGGGGAGCACCTGTTCTATTTGTTAAGAAGAAAGATGGATCAATGAGACTTTGCATTGATTATCGAGAACTTAACAAGATCACTATCAAGAACAAATATCCTCTCCCACGCATTGATGACTTATTTGACCAACTACGCGGAGCTCAATACTTTTCCAAGATTGATCTTCGTTCAGGGTATCATCAATTAAGGGTCAAAAGGGAGGATATACCAAAGACGGCTTTCCGTACAAGGTATGGACACTATGAATTTATAGTGATGCCATTTGGTCTTACTAATGCCCCTGCTATCTTCATGGATCTAATGAATAGAGTCTTTAGAGACTATCTTGATCAATTTGTGGTAGTCTTTATAGACGATATTCTTGTCTATTCAAAGAGCAAGGAAGAGCATGAAGATCACTTGAGAATTATATTGAAGACCCTGAGAAAGGAGAAGCTTTATGCCAAATTTACCAAGTGTGAATTTTGGCTTCAAAAAGTTGCATTTTTGGGTCATATAATCTCAAAAGAGGGGATATCTGTGGATCCAGCAAAAACAGAGGTTATCGAAAGATGGTCAAGACCAACAACAGTAACTGAGATCCGAAGTTTTCTTGGTTTGGCTGGATATTATCGACGTTTTGTAAAAGATTTTTCACGGTTATCTAATCCAATCACCAAGTTGACTCGGAAAGGAGTTAAGTTTGTCTGGACAGAGGAATGTGAAGAGAATTTCAAGGAGTTGAAAAGAAGGTTATCCAGTGCACCTGTGCTCACACTGCCTTGTAGTGGAGAAAGGTTTGTGATCTACAGTGATGCATCCAAGAAGGGATTGGGGTGTGTTCTTATGCAAAATGATATGGTGATAGCTTATGCCTCACGACAGTTGAAAATCCATGAGCAAAATTACCCAACACATGATTTGGAGTTGGCTGCGGTAATCTTTGCATTAAAGATTTGGAGGCATTACCTTTATGGTGAAAGGTGTGATATTTATACTGATCATAAAAGTTTAAAGTATATTTTCACACAAAAGGAGCTGAATATGCGCCAAAGAAGATGGTTGGAGCTGATTAAGGATTATGACTGCTCAATCCATTACCACCCTGGGAAAGCAAACAAGGTGGCAGATGCATTAAGTCGACAAGACCATGCTAGTTTATCCATGATGAGGATCACAAAAGATCCAATATTTATGGATTTACAAAGGATGGATCTTGGAATTATAATGGAAGGGGAAAAATCTTATCTTTCTCAAATGAATGTTCAACCATCTATACATGTGAAGATTAAAGAGGCACAGAAAGAAGATATCGAGTTACAAAAGAAGGTGAGAAATGTTCCTGAATTCAACCTTGATTGTGATGGGATAATAAAGTTCAGGAATCGGGTTTGTGTTCCTCCCATCCCCGAATTAAAGAAAGAGCTGCTGGATGAGGCTCATAGTTCTTCATTCTCTATTCATCCTGGAAGCACGAAGATGTATAGGGACCTGAAAGAGTACTTCTGGTGGGATGGCATGAAAAGAGATGTTGCTGAATATGTCTCTCGATGCTTGGTTTGTCAACAAGTTAAAGCTGAGAGACAGAAGTCTAAGGGGATGTTACAACCATTACCCATACCCGAATGGAAATGGGAAAATATCACTATGGACTTTGTCACAGGACTTCCTAAAACATCCAAAGGCAATAATGCTATCTGGGTCATAGTTGATCGTCTTACAAAGTCTGCACACTTCATTGCTATTAGAGAGGATTTCTCTCTAGATCAGCTTACCAGGATATATGTAAAGGAAGTGGTAAGATTACATGGAGTACCACTTTCTATTATATCTGATCGAGATCCGAGATTTACCTCGAAGTTCTGGCGAAGTCTTCAGCATACTCTGGATACAGAGTTGAGTTTCAGCACTGCTTATCATCCCCAGACAGACGGTCAGTCTGAGAGAACAATTCAAACCCTAGAAGATATGTTGAGAGCTTGCTCTATGGATTTCAAAGGAGGTTGGGATCAACACCTACCTTTGGTGGAATTTTCTTATAATAATAGCTTTCACTCCAGTATTCAAATGGCTCCTTATGAAGCTCTCTATGGAAAGAAATGCAGGACTCCAACTTGCTGGGATGAAGTTGGGGAAAGAAAGCTATTAGGACCTGATCTCGTTGATGAAATGGCAGAAAAGGTCAGATCTATTCAACAACACATAAGAGCAGCTCAGAGTCGACAGAAAAGTTATGCCGACAACCGAAGAAAAGACCTAGAGTTTGAAGTGGGTGATAAAGTGTTCTTACGAATATATCCCTGGAAGAGGGTTATGAGATTTGGAAAGAAGGGGAAGTTGAGCCCTAGATATATCGGTCCTTTTGAAATACTGGATCGTGTTGGGAAGGTAGCTTACCGATTGGCGCTTCCACCGAATCTCTCTCAAGTTCACGATGTGTTCCATGTATCTCTCCTGAGAAAGTACATACCAGATCCTTCACATGTACTCAGCTCAGAAGTTGTACCGCTGGAGAAAGATCTTTCTTATGAAGAACAGCCGATAGAGATTCTGGATCGTAGCGAAAAAGTCCTACGAAACAAGACCACTCGATTGGTGAAAGTTTTATGGAGGAACCACCAACTTGAAGAAGCTACATGGGAGCTTGAGGATTTGATGAGGGAGAAGTATCCTCATCTGTTTGTTACAAAGTGACGAATTTCGAGGACGAAATTCTTTTTAAGGGGGGTAGAATGTAACACCCGAGACTTTTATGTTATATAAATCATCAAAGGAATATTTTTCTACACAACACTTGCTTGGCTTGCTTTACACGCAATCGCGACCTTCCTCGATAGCTTGCGTCGTACGCAATACCGAGTTTCACTAAACAACAATATGCTATTAAAACTAGCCGTTATGAATAGTAATAACCACTTTTTGAAATTTTATAAATTTTATTTTTCAAAATGGACTTCATTTTTGGACTCAGAATATCGAAATTAGCCTAGGGTGAAATTTTGGTATTTTTCTGAAAACTTTGAATTTTTGATGAATAGTGAAACCACTAAGTGGTAGGTTAAAAACTGAATTTTGCATAAAACTTAATTTTACCGCTTCTGTGAATGGAATTTCAAAAATCCGAGAGACACGGTTAATATCAAGGACTAAAATGTGGTTCAATGAGATGAAAATAATTTTTTGGTGAATAGTAACTTTTTACTATTTTTACCGCGGTTAATAGTAAATAGGGTAACTAAGGGTAAATATGATATTAATATTACCCTAACACATGTCCTAATTCTATTGGACAAGTGTAATTCGACCAAAAACAAACTTAGGAATAAAATATGACCATTTAGGCCCACTTGGATTAGATTAGGACATTTATTATTAATTTATTTAAAGAAGGGTTAAAATAGTTAAAATCAAAGTTTAATAAGTAAATCATTTTTAATATAAGGTTATACATAAGATAAATTCGATTGTAAATATTCATTAGAAAGCTAAAACGATTTCCTACATGATGGTATTTTATTTGTAATTTTTAGACATCAAATAATTTAATTTATTTATGACACAAAGATGATGCAGTAATTATCTTATTAATGAAATATTGACAACATTGATAATATAAATACCAAAATAAATGTAATTTGAGACTTTTTATGAATTCCACTAATTTTCTAGGTTACTATGATATATTAGTATTGATTTAATCAACTTGGTTAGAACATATAATTATGTTATGACTTTCAAACAAATCATATATCAAATAGTGTCAAAATTGACACAAAATAGTTTTTAAATCAAATATTATATTATTAATTGTTATTTTATTCCTAAAAATCTAAGGTTCGGCCAAATGACTTAGATAAGGATATATATATTAATAATAAACAATTTGGGGTTCGTTTGGCATGTTATAGTAAGTGTATTAACCATATAGTGAAAGAAAACAAAAAGACATGGTAAAAGTTAAATTATTTAACTTAGAGTTAAATTTAATTGATAAGGTTAAAATAATATCCTAAACTTGTCTAAATTCTATTGGTTGATAGTATTTCGACCCTTCCCCACTTTATCTTCGAAATAAGACCCTTTGGAACCATTATAAACCGATTTTGACTTTAATATAAAATAATATTTTGAGATATTCCTAAGGTGCCCCTCTCCTCCCTTATAAAAGGGCACCTCCTCCCCCTCCTCCTCACACCAATTTGAGCACTAAAGCTCGGCCAACCCCTGCCATTTTCTCCTCTCCACTTCCCTAGAATAATCCTAGAGGTCCTGGTCTTCTCCAAATACCAATCTTAGTTCCTTAAGTGGAGGATTCAAAGAGGCGTTCCAAAGAAGAGGTAATATCCATTACCGATCTTTTCAATTTCTTTCTTCTTCAACTTCTTATTCTTTAGTTGTTTCATGATAAAGTAATAACATCAGTATTACTTACATACTGATATGTTATTATAAATATGAAACAACCCTAATTCACCTTCTATCCATCCTACGGAAAAATGAAATCACCGCGCGTGCGTACGTACGGAATACCGTCTCCACGCCGTGGTGTAATCTATTTTCCACCATCACCTTACAAGGATGGGTATAATGGTGTAATCAGTAACTATATATGATTATTATTAAGTAATATTGATACTGAAATAATATATATATATACTCCAATACAATTCCACGATCATAGGAACGATAACATCACTCGTGCGTACGTACGAAATACCGTCTCCACGATGTGATGCGACTCGTTCTACATGATCTTCATTTCATAATGATTATATAAATGAATTGAATGAATGAATATGGTATATACTACACTAATACCATTCTGAAAATGAATTATCTATAACCTAAAGATAAGAATAAGAATTTATTCGACAAAACACGCATAAGAACAAAAAGTTATAAAGACCCGAGTAACAAGTAACAATGAAATATTACTAACAAGAAGCTAATAATATGACCATATATGATCTCATATCAATATGTATGATTCTGGAATAAGTCAATAACATTATTTAAACCATTATACAGGAGCTTCGGACACGAACAAAGCAAATCGGACCTAAGGTAAGGGAAATATCACAATCTCATTTTTATCCGAGATTGTTTATTCGTAAGTATTTACTGGGGTGTATTTTATCATCCACATCCATGTTCCCTCAATATGTAATATTGTTTCCATCCACTTGAAATAGTTTAAATCCAATTTTACCCTTAGGTGAGTTTTTAGTAAAGAATATGAAAGGAATCTTTTGTCGTTTTTCCGTACGAGGTACTTTTTGACTTTTTCCGACAAAAGTACGAAGAATGTTTTTTTTAAACTTATACGGCATGAATGGATTTTTAAAACATTACTTCAAAGAAGCTTCCTTTACAAGTTTTCAAGTTTATTTTTAATCAACTTCTTTTATTTTAAAGTTGTATGACATGTTATGAAAGGAAAAATGTTTTTGAAGAAGAAAGGATATTTTCCTCAAGAATTCAATTCAAGTGTTTTATCAAAATTATTTTCCATCTAAGATAATAAAGGGTTCTGTTTCTATCCATATTTTTACATTGGTTTGACTATGTTGTGATGGAATTATGTTTATGAATTCCTTTATCATATATGTATTGATTTATGATGTCATGATGTTTCAAGAATCCCATTTTTGTTATATGTGTTATGCGATGATGTATGTTTTATGATTATGTGGCACACATAAGAAAGGATTCATTATAAGATGGGTGGGACCTATATCTCCCTCCAATGCATTGGGTAATGATTTTATATCTCATGAGATAGACATGGCTGGAACGGAAGGTTATTTCGGTTCAGTGATACAGGACTGAAACGAGGAGTGAACTCGGTTCAGAAAGGGACTTTGTCCACTAAGATAGTCTTGGCAATGAGTCACGACTAACAAGAAATGATTTTCCATGATTATGTGTGCATGCCACAAAGTTTCAAGTTTTATGTTATGATTATGGGGATCTCATTTTCACTTCTATGATTTATTCCATGTTAAGATATTATGATCTCTTTTGCAGGTTTTGATTTTCAAAAAGATATGATATGATTTTTATTTCCTTTATTTGCCCTTGCTGAGCATTTGAGCTCACCCTTTTATGTTTTCTTTTCCCCAGGTCAGGAAGATGGATATTAAGTAGAATATGCTAAAAGGGACCCTAGATATGATGAAATAAATGGGAGACACTGTAGAAGATTTATGAACCAGTTGTTTATGTTTCCCAGTTTCTAAAGACACTATACCTATACGGTCCTTTGTGGTTTTGTCATATGTTGTAATAAGTGTGCTTCAAATTTTAAGTATTAAAAATGTATGTAAAGTATGGGTCGTTATACTATTTCCTCTCATCAATCCATTTTGTAAGTCTTAAGTGGCGCCGTTAGGCTGCCGAGTTTTTGTAAGGGATTTTTCATCTCACTTTTATTCCTGTGAGATTTATGCTACATTTGCCACAATTTCCTTTGAGTGGTGTATGTACTGCCCATTATTTTACTCATTGTGTAATATAATTTCATTTATGAGTATTTACATCAATGTTGTATTGTCCTTCTTTCACGGGGTGTATGTCTCGAAAGATACCCATGTCGGTAAGGGAACCTTTCACCCTCCTCTTTTTAAAAGAATTATTTTGTTATGTCTTTTAATTCACATACTATTATGTTGGGATATGTTCTTCTATATCCTTATTGATTTAAATTTTATGTCCATGTGACGAGATACCCTTTTTATCTCTCATCAACTCATTTTCTGAATTTTGGAGTGACGCCGTTAGGCTGTCAAATTTTTGCAAGGGAACTTCTTAACCCAAATTTGATTCTTTGGGATAAACTTGTACTCCTTGAATATGTCATTCTATGAATATGTGTGAATAACCTCTGATTGTTTTACACTTAATATCCACTTATATTTGGTGTATTCTTTTTTCACACATAATTATGTAATTGATTTATCCTTAAACCAAGGATACCGTCTTTGTAAGGGACTTCATATCAATCTCCTTTCATTGAGGCATATTTTGTTTTATACAAATCTTTCTTTTATACGGTGTATAAATCCCTTTGACTTTTACGTTTATCCAAAAGGAATCTTTTTTAGACGAAGCATTTTACAAAACGACAAAAGGGAATGTTTTTGTCATACGTATGCGGCGACAACGACTTCTCCGCTGTCGTGACCATTATTTGAGTTTCGGCTTCCTCTACAAGCCATACCTTCTTTTTAGAAGAAAAAATAAATACCATGTTTTACTTTTCATTTATTTTGGTTTTGAAAATGGTTTTCATAAGGTTTTTTTATATCAATGTGTTTTATTGATATCTTGTGATTGAAATGTGGAAATGTTATGTTTCCTTTATGCATGTATTATGTGGTACGATTATGTTATGGTTCTTGGGCATTGTTATGAAGATGGGTGGTTCCGTGATAAACTAAGGGCGGGTGAGCCCGATATAGCTCTCCAATGCATTGGGTAACATGAAGGAGTGAAATGTTAAGGTTTCTCCAAAGATATTTAGGGAATATACTGTGGTGGGTATTCCAAACGTAACCAAGAGGGTTACTCCCTACCTAAGAATGTTATGAATGCCTCAAGTTACCTTTTATGTCTTATGATTTCTATGATTTATTCATGATTTGATGAGGTATGTTAAAGTGCCTATGTTTTATGGGTAAAGTATGATTTCATTCTTATATATATACGAACTCATGTTTCCTTTCCATATTTTTATAACCCTTACTGATCTTTTTATGCTCATCCCAAGTTTTTTTTGAAATGTTTTTCACAGGTCAAGGGAAAGGTACATGATATGATGATAGTGTCAAGGAAGTGTCAAGAAAGAATCCATGTTTTATTTTAAATATGTTTCCATTGATGGAAAAAAATGAATACTATCTTTATGTAACCAATTTGTTTAAATGTATAATGTAATGCAAGTTTTATGATCTAATTCTCTAAAACTCTAAACCTGAAAAGATCCTCAATGTGTAATCTTGTATTAACTCAAGATTAAGTAAGGTTTAAGGCTGGGGCCTTATAGAAACTGATATCAAACACGTTTATCCATACCGGTCACACCATGTATCGGATTGAGGTGAGGTTGATTCATACACATCAAAAATTACTCATGGATCGTTTTCATAAAGTATCAAAACAATCCGAACGCGTTTCTCAGTTTTCCATGTCACTTGTGTTGTTTTCTAAAGTTATGTCAATTTCAAACTGATATCATACACTATTAGCCATGTCGGTCACACCGTGCGTCATATTGTGGTGCGGTCGATTCGTACAAGTAACAAATGACTAATGGATCGTTTTCCTAAAGTATCAAAACAATCCGAATGCATTTGCTCGGTTTTCCATATTTCACTTGTGTTGTTTTCTAAAGTTTATGTCAATTTCAAACTGATATCAGACACTTTTAGCTATACCGGTCACACCGTGTGTCGGATTGAGGTACGATCGATTCTTACACGTCACAAATAACTCATGGATCGTTTTCCTAAAGTATCAAAACAATCCGAACGCGTTTGCTCGGTATTCTGTATGTCAATAGTGTTGTTTTCTAAAGTTTATCGCAATTTGAAACTGATATCAGAAAATTTTAGCCATAACTGTCACACCATGCATCAGATTGAGGTGCGGTCAATTCGTACACATTACAAATGACTCATGGATCCTTGTAATAAAGTATCAAAACAATCCGAATGCGTTTTCTCAGTATTCAGTATGTCACTTGTGTTGTTTTCTAAAGTTATGTCAATTTCAAACTGATATCAGACACTATTAGCCATGCCGGTCACACCGTGCGTTAGATTAAGGTGAGGTCGATTCGTACATGTCACAAATGACTCATGGATCATTTTCCTAAAGTATTAAAACAATACGAACACGTTTTCTCAGTATTCCGTATGTCAGTATTGTTGTTTTCTAAAGTTTATCTCAATTGGAAAATGATATCAGACACGTTTAGCCATACCGATCACACCGTGCGTCGGATTGAGGTGCGGTCAATTCATACACATCACAAATGACTCATGGATCGTTTTCCTAAAGTATCAAAACAATACGAATGCATTTTCTCGGTATTCCGTATGTCACTTGTGTTGTTTTCTAAAGTTATGTCAATTTCAAACTGAGTAGTAGGAATTCACTAATCTAAGGATATGAAATATAAGAAAGGGAGATCATAGATGCTCAATAAGTGTAAAGGTAGATATCAATGACCATATAAAGATAACATAAGTATTAGGAATTCACCTTCATTGTCCTATTTGTTTACATTATTCTATCAGGTATGCTGCCCATTCGTTTCTAAACACATTTATATCATCTTCTGAATAAGAGTTTTTGCGACAGTTATAGTAGTACTGAAAAAATATAAATAAACAAAGGATTAATAATTATTTTAAATTAAGTAGTAATTATTTTCAAAAATACCTCTTCAGGGATGCTAGTTTGTTCATGAAATATGATCTCTTTTATAAATTTACAAACATAATAACCGCAGTCCTTGTTGTTTGTTTGTTTCGGACACTGCAGAAGCATCGAGAAAAGTAAGTAATTTGTTTTGATATGTATTTGGATAGTGAAATATAATTATATATATACCCAGATACTTCTCCATTTTTAGATTTTGTGGGCATTGTCGTCCTTATGCCTTGGATTCATTCCAGCCTTTAGACGATATTCATACACCTCCCTATCATAACAAAATCCTCATTAAAATATAATATAAATTATATAACTAGATATTTAGTTCTAAAATGTTGGATCTAGTGTATTACAATTTAAAAATCGCCATCATGTATTGTTGTTTTGTTGGATATCCATGTAGTGAATCCAGAAAATAAATCTTTAGAGTATCCAAATTGACTGCAATGAGCATCCAATGATCCCTAAAAACACAAAAAGGAATAAGTACTGATAGAAATGAAAATATAATTGATATGATTAAAATGTAGAGGTTTACCCCTGCAACTTTGGTATTAAAAAGAGTCTGTCAGTCGTAATTCTTCTTTGAAATATTCTATGCCGATTTGACATTAATTCAGCCTGAAAATAGTTTCTTATCATTTAAAGAACCAATACATATTTTTTAGAAAATCCATTTTCAAAACAAATCACGAATTCCCTTTTTAAAATAGATATCTTGTTTAAAAAATGAATTCAAAATTCAATATAAGAATCCAAACAAGGTGATCACAGAGCCATGATAAAATTAATTGAAACAATAAAAGTAGAAAAATACTGGAAAACTATATAAACAAAGTGCAGAAAAATAAAGAAGAACATATAGATAGGTAATCATTATAATTAACTAAACATACCTAGAATAAATCCCTAGACTTACTAGGTTCAGACTCACCTACTGACATATGGTGTACCTCCATAGTAAACAACCAACATTGATGCTCCATTATAGTAGTATACTAGAGAATGAAGAGGCCATCACATGCACGGTATAAACCAATAACACACAAGTGAAAACTGGGCCTATACATCACATGAGATTCAAAAACAATTTCCAAAACACCACAAAATACCAATAGATATTTAAAATTTACAAATCAAATTCCATTTTCAAAACTAAGGGGAAAACACCATGTAATCTCTGAAGATTCCAAACGGGCCTTTATGCCATTTAGAAACCAAACCACACCTCAAGAAGCCAAACATAACTAGATTTAGGGAACACATTTGAAACTAAATTTGAAATTTGGGAACCAAGGATCCATTTTTGAAACATTCGGGTTTTATAAGAACCATTTGAAAGGAGGAGGGATAAGGAAAATAAGGAGGAAAGGAGGGAAATTGTTTCAAAATCCAGGGTTTAAAGTGAGCATCATTTTATAAAGCCATTATCATTTGTGTATCAATCCATATTTGCACCATGTGAACATATGAATATTCCTACATCAAATAGTTCACTTATGGAGGCCAAAATAATACAAAAAATTCTAATTAAATAAACACAAGGGGAATTATAATTAACCACAAGGGTTCACACAATGAACCAAAACATAAAAGGCACCAAAACCCACTCAAAAAGATCAATTCACAAGTAAACCAACCGTAAGTGGGGAGAGCTAATCAAGATTAAACAAGTAACCAACCACATATACATGTGTCACACACACAAGCATCACACACAAGAATCACACCAAATCATAATTAATCTCAATATTGAAAATAAATGTAAACATAATTAATTCATGAAAATTCAATTTTACTCACCTTAAGGAGGAGGACCCGGTGGCGGAGGAGAAGGAGGCATCGACAGCGGAGGCACCGGAGGCAGCGGAGGCAGCACAAAGGCAGCGCAGAGGTAGGGTAGAGGCAGCGGAGGCAGCAAAAGCAGCTCGGAGGCAGTGGAAGCAACTCAGAGGCAGCGGAAGCAGCTCGGAGGCAGTGGAGGAGGAGGAGGAGGAGGATGAGGAGGAGGAGGAGGTCGTGGTGGAGGAGCGGCGATGGAGAGGAGGCAGCGGAGTAGGCGGAGGAGGAGGAGGAGGAGGAGGAGGCGCCAGTGGAGGAGGAGGAGGATGAGGCCACGGTGGAGGAGGAGGATGAGGAGCAGGCGCAGAAGAGGAGGAGGCGGCGACCGGAGGAGGAGGAGGCGGCGGCCGGAGGAGGAGGAGACGGTGATCGGAGGAGGAGGAGAAGGAGAAGGAGGCGGTGGCCGCGGCGGAGGAGGAGGAGAAGGAGGTGGCGGTAGCGGCGGCAACGTCGGAGAGGTGGTAGCAGCGTAGAGGAGGGCTTCTGCGAAAGCATGATAGGGTGCGGGGAGGAGGAAGAGAACCCAGTAGATTTTATAAATCCCATGTGGACCTTTATCAGCGCTAGTAAAAAGCACTGATAAAGGGCGTATTTATCAGCACTAAAATGACAAGCGCTGATAAAGGCCAGACTTTATCAGTGCTTTTGTAGCGCTGATAAAGAGTGACTTTATCAGCACTTTTCATTTTAGAGCTGATAAAGACACGCTTTATCAGCGCTTTTGTAGAGCTGATAAATATGTAGTTTATCAGCGCTAATAAAAGCGCTGATAAATGTATCAATTTAAGAGTTTCTTTATATTATTATATATTTATTTAACTCTAAATATATATATCTCTATTTATACTTATAAAATTATTTGAAAGGTATATTTATATATATATCATTGAAAATATAATAAAATATATATTTATTTTTTAAATATAATTTAATTTTAATTATAAGTGTACATTTTTTATAACATATATATTATATGGGTAACATAATGAATTATAATCTATAAATGAACATTATTCAATATGCACATATGTATACGCATGTATGATGTATTCATTGGAAAATGCATATATACACACGCATGTATGATATTAATTGACCCCAATTCATTGGAAAACACACATATATATATATTCAATAATTTCAATTATAGTACATATATATTAGAACGCATTATATATTTATAAATAAAACAAATAAATTAAATATAAAGAAATATAATAAATATATATTAAATATAATGAATTGATAAATCTAACAAATATAATGAATTAATAAATCTAATAAATTAATATATAATGAATTAATAAATCTAATAAATATATAATGAATTAATAAATCTAATAAATATATTTATTATTAATCTTATAATTATTTAATTATATATATATATATTTATAATTATTTAATTATATATATAAATACGTAGTTTATCAGCGCTAATAAAAGTGCTAAAAAATGTATAAATTTAAGAATTTCTTTATATTATTATATATTTATTTAACTCTAAATATTTATATCTCTATTTATACTTATAAAATTATTTGAAAGGTATATTTATATATATATCATTGAAAATATAATAAAATATATATTTATTTTTTAAATATAATTTAATTTTAAGTGTACATTTAATATATATATATATATATATATATATTATATATGGGTAACATAATGAATTATAATCTATAAATGAACATTATTCAATATGAACATTTATATACGCATGTATGATATATTCATTGACCCCAATTCATTGAAAACCACATATATATAGACGCACGCATGTATGATATTGATCAATCCCAATTCATTGGAAAACACACATATATTCAATAATTTTAATTATTCATATATATTAGAACGCATTATATATTTATAAATAAAACAAATACATTAAATATAAAGAAATATAATAAATATATATATTAAATATAATGAATTAATAAATCTAATAAATATATAATGAATTAATAAATCTAATAAATATATAATGAATTAATAAATCTAATAAATATATTTTGTATTAATCTTATAATTATTTAATATATATATATATATTTAGTTATAACATGTGTTTTTTATTTAATGTATACAATAAATATTATCAGCGCTAAGAAAAGCGCTGATAAATGTTACATTTATCAGCACTAATAAAAGCGCCAATAAAGGGATATTTAAAGCGCTGATAAAGGGTACGCCTTTATCGGATCTTGTTTTAGCACTGATAAAGGGGACCTTTATCAGTTCTTTTTTTAGTGCTGATAAAGGCCCACCCCTTTATCAGCGCTTTTCCATTAGCGCTCATAAAGGCAGGCGCATGCCTTGCCCAGTTTTGTGGTAGTGACTCTATCTTTTTGTGTGGTGTATATACATACCATGTTTGTATTCTATGTATATTATGATTAAATTTATGGGTATTCAAATATCCATTTTATGAGCTTTATTTCATGTGGTTTAATTTTCAAAAGCTACCAAATCGGTAAAATAGTTTTGTCTCAATTTTCCTTCTTTGAGACTCATGTTTTGTTATGAAACTAAATTCTATTTCAAGGTGTATATACATCCATTTTAAATGTTATATCATAAAATTAAATCTTTTCATGATATTTTAAGCTTAATTTAATTTCATTTTCTTACATGTATAGTATGAGCCCAAGTTTCCATGTTATAAGAGTTTATTGAAACAATCTCATCACTTTTAGAGATTGTTTATGTTTATGATTCCTTTGTTGAAATATTATGATCCATCTCTCAAGAAAATTAATGAAATTTATTTTAATGTTTTTATTCAGGAAATATTAATTTATGGTTAACATATTTTAACTCTTTGGAAAATAATATAGTTAATAATGCATTTTTATGAAATCTTGACTTAACCCTCTCTTCGGTCGAAAATCTTTGTTTTATAAAAGGGGTTCCAAGAAAATTATACTATTCTCCTAAAATATTTAAAGAAATTTATTAGAATCCTTATGTTCTAATCATGTTTTAATGATCAGAAATCACATTTAACATATTAAAAATCATGTTTAACCTATCACAAATCCTTTTTTGGGAGTGTTTGTTTCCTTATGTTTTAATCCTTACAACTCATGGTTTAAACTCTCATAAGATCCTGATTCATAATCTCACAAATCATGTCTGAATCCTGTAAAATATATATAATATTAGTATATTATGTTTCAGTATGATTATGGATAATATTAATTTATTCTGTGAATATTACTTCTTAAGTCAGTTTACAGATATTTGGTTAATTCTGTGACACCATAATTCTGCTACCGGTTTTAGATTTTCACAAATTCCGTGACACCGTAAGCTTGCTACCAGTTCTAGATTCTCGCAATAGTCCTGGATCCATTTCCTTGCTATTGTTTTCAAGACACCATAACATGAAACTCTTCATAATTTTGAAAAAGGACTAGACACCGTTATCTGAGACACTGTTTTCCTGACACTGCAGTCTTGATACTTGTTCCAGAATTCACAAAGGACTAGCCACCATAATTGTGCTACTAGTTCCAGATCTCAACACAACTATGGCACCATGACTGTATCACCATGACTATCTCACCATGACTGTCTCACTGCTCAAAAGAAAAGGAGATGACACCATTCCAAGTGACACCGTTCCAAGTGACACCATTTCAAGACACAAACTTTGACACCATTCCATACATAACCATTTTTCTATTTTTTTCAATTTAATTTAAAAATTTATTTATAATGGTCATATTTGAGTCATTTAATGACACTGATATAATTAATGTTATTTTGAATACCTGTCAGCAGACATTACAAGGTATGAGGTGTGGAGATAGTGCATTCTATAATCTAAAACACATGCACCTTAAATAAAAATAAAAGCATGGCACTGGAGAAAAGAGATGAGATACAGTTCGAGAAGTTGAATGCATGAAAAAATAGAAAAAACATATACTTAAGAACACATGAATAAATATCGATTCCTGGTGACTTAACTACTTTAGATCAGAACCTCAAACATCCTCATATTAACAACTCTAAGAAGAAAAAGAGCTAGAAAGAACATCTCATCAAATTGGAAACCAGAACATGAGACCCATGATACTCTTTTTTCACAAGAGGACCCGAAAATAAAATTTTATGCATTCTACAAGTCATGAGTTTTTTAGAATAACACTCAGAGCATTTCTAATCATTTATCATTATCTTTTCTTTTCTCTGTACTATTTTATTACTTTTTGAGTAGTTGGTGTATCTGTATTAAAACACACACTATCTCCTGCATTAAACTATAGGATATAAGATATCCTCACTCAAATATATTTCTAAAATTTGTTCTACCCACATATAACTGTGGAAGAGGTCCTATGTGACTTGGTTGTTTTTTTCCCATGAAGAACAATGGAAGAGGTCTTGTGACCTGGAAAATCTTGTGTACTGTTGTTTACCCTGATCCGGGGTGTGGATAAAACCTTTATATATATATATATATATATTAGTGGTATGTGATCACCAAGTGGAGTGGATTAGGTCTCGACTTGAGACTAAACCACTTGTTTTCTCTAATGTATCTTTCAATTTAGTTTTTCTTTGTTTTAACTGATATTTTAGAAAACTAAAATTTACTTTGATAGTTAGTCTTGGATAGTAGTTATAATTGTTTTTACTTATTATAATAGTTTCAAATGTTGTATCAATATATCATGTTGATATTATTGAGAATTAATCAATATTCTGAGAAGTTATTTGAACATTCAAACTTTTATAATTTTATTAACCTGATTAACCGGCCTGTTTTATTTTAAATTAGGGGAATCTTATAAATAATTTTTTTTACAGAAATTTTTATAGGATCTCAATTCACCCCCATATTTAGTGTCCTACCCTGACCAATATTTTCTTTCAAAGTAGTTTTTAATATCCCTATTTTCTAAAATTTAAATTATAAATCTATTTAAAATATTTTTCAACTATGATTGTAGTTTTTTTAAAGATATTTAAATTTATATTTCTTTAAAAGTCTGTTTATTAATCATGGATAATAGATTGGAAGGTTCTGCTACCAACCGACCTCCATTCTTTAATGGAAAAAATTATGCACAATGTAAAATGAAAATGAAAATGCACTTAGAAAGTATGAGTTTTTATATTTGGTCTTCAATTATAGTTGAATAAAATATTCCTACTACTGATAGGAATACTTGGGTTGACCCAAACAAGGATGCTTATAACAATAATTGAAATTCCATGAATTACTTATACTCTTCTTTAGAAGATGAAGAATTTAACAGATTTTTTTCATGTAAAACAACCCATGAAATTTGGGATACTTTATCTCTTTCACATGAAGGAACCTCTAGTGTTAAAGAAATGAGACTTGACACATATACTATTAAATATGATAACTTTAAAATGAAGCCTGATGAGCATATTTCTGACATGTATCTTTGGTTTAACGAAATTGTGAATACAATGATCTCTTAGGGAAGAGATTTTACATTTAATGAGAAAATTATGAGAATACTCATATGCTTATCAGATAGATGGGGAGGGACCCTTGTATCAATTAGAGAATCTTGTGACATTATCAAGATGCTAGTCAAGTATCTAATAAGAAAGTTGATGATGTATAAGGAATAATTAAAGTCAACAAAGAAGAAGATGATAAACCCAAAAGTAAATCTATGGAATTCAAGAATACTACCTCTAAACACAAGGAAAAGGAGAAATTACAAGCCCCTACAGAAAGTGTTAGTAGTGAACAATAATTACCAGAAAATGATGAAGATATTTATCAATTAACTAGACAATTTAATAAGTTTTATAGAAGAAATAAATTTTTCAGAAAGCCTAACTTAAAAGAAAGATATGATCACAAGGGAAACTAGAAGATGGATTTGAAAAGAAGTGACGAATCTGATGAAATAGTCTGTTATGAATGTAGGAGAAAGGAACATGTAAAGGCAGTTTGTCCCAAGATCAAATATAATATGAGGTTTGAGGATAAATATAAAAAGTTTAAAAAGTCCATGAAGGCAACATGGAGTGCTTATAAGGAAAGTTCAAGTGACTCAGAGTCTTCACATGATGAAAATTCTGACAAGAAGAATATGCGTTTTATGAAAACACATCTGAGGTAACCTTTGAGTCTTCTGTAAAAAATTCCTATTATTTTGGGGGTGAAAGTGACTATGAAAATATGACTAGTGAATAATTTTTTGAATACTGTAATATGATTGAAGAAACTTTTAATGAGCTAAAAGATAAATAAAAATATTTGAAGAAATAACATGACTTGACCACTACTTTCAAATATGATCTTACTGTAGAGAAAGAGAAAAATGTTCAATTACTCAAGGAGAACAATGAACTTAATTTATCTAATGAGAAATTGAAAAAGGACCTAGAGAAATTTACCAATGGAAAAAATACCCTTACACAGATTCTTGGTAAACAAATTTCTCCTAGATACACTACTGGTATAGGATACCAGCCTAGTCAAAGGGATCTCACCAAAAACAAGTTTGTATCTAAATCTAGAATTTTTTTTTCTACTTAAAAGTGATAATTCTTCTACTAGATTTAGTTATAGAAAATATTTTACTACTTCCAATTTTTCTATAAAAAATAAAGACTATTTTTAAAATATGTTACATAATGATTATAGGAAACCCATGAAGTATATGTGGGTCCCTGAAGCACTGAATACTATTGTTTCTAGACCCAAACAAATCTGCGTAGAAAAATCTGTTTTTGTTTGATTATTTTTTAGGAAAGATGTTTGAAGAACTCCTGTAAAATGTTATGGTAATTAGAAAGTATATTTTCAAGACACATGACATGAGATTACCCATGATTCAATAATTTAATAAATATTAATGGTGGGCTTGTTACATTTTGTGACAATTCTAAAGGGAAAAAATAGCTCAGACTAGATTTGTAACTCTAACTCAGTTTTAATTTCTAAAGTACCTTTTGTTGATGGATTGAAATATAATCTACTTATTATATCACAACTATGTGATGAGGTATTTCTTGTAAAATTGGAAAATTATTCTTGTAATGTTTTTAACTCTAAAAACTAACTAATATTTTTTGATTTTAGAAATGAAAATGTTTATGCTGTTAACTTAGATTATTTAGTTTCTCAAAATGTTTCATACTTAAGTTTATTTTACAAAGAGTCTTGGATTTGGTATATAATAATATTATACTGAAATATAAAATCCCTTAGAAATATTAATAGAAAATGTTTTGTCAAGGACCTATCCAAACTTGAGTCTGCAAATAACAAAGTCTGTAATCCTTGTTAAAAGGGTAAACAACAAAAAATATCTTTCAAACTAAAGAAATAAGTTTTAACTTCTCAACCTCTTTAGTTGGTTCAAATGGATTTTTTAGACCATATAGAGTTTCTAGTTTAAATGGGAAGCACTATGTTTATGTTCTTTTAGATGTCTACTCTAGGTATACTTGGACCTTCTTCTTGGCTCACAAAAGTGAAGCTTTCTTTCTTTTTATCAATTATGCTAGGACTCTAGAAAATCTTAATGGACTTAGGATAAAATATTTAATAAGTGGCCATGGTTTTGAGTTTGAAAACCAAGAGTTTGAATCATTTTTTCCACAAAATGGCTATATTCATAACTTCTGTTTCCCTAGGACACCTCAACAAAATGTAGTTATAGAAAGAATAAATATAACTTTACAAGATATTTCTAGAACCATGCTTAGTGATTATGACTTTTGATGTTATTAATATTTTAATATCTTTTTACATACTCCCTTTACTGATTTTATATGAAATGTGCATAATTTTTGTGAAATATTAATGTTTAAATATTAAATATAAATTTTCAGCACTATTTGAATTTATCTAGATTCAAGTCTGTTTAATGGTTTAACAATAACTATCACCATAATTATCCAAATTTCATGATTCTTGTTTTGTAGGATTCTCAATTCCAATTAAAACATTTCATTAGAAGTCACCTTTGGAAACTTCGTCCATTTAGAGGGTCATATGGACCCCACAAGAAGGCCCAAGGAAACTGTGAAGAAACTGGACCATATATGAAGGTTGAATTACTGGGCTCAATCCAGAAGTCCAAATACCTTAATTCTCCTCCCAAGTTCGGAGGACATTTCAAGGAGTCCATGATAAAAATTTCAGAACCCGATCACAAATAAAAGGGGCCCAACTGATGCATTGAAGTCCAGACCACCATTCTGGCTGGGAATTAAAAACAGTACACTAATATTGAAATTTCTCCTGATGCAGACATCCATTCGAGCTGATAGTTTTCAGTATGAAAGAGGAGATTCGGGCGGCCAACTCTGTTGAAGAAATGATTTTTATTTGAGGGCATATTCCTATTCAAAAACCCATTCACATTATGGATTTCAAATAAGTCTGTATTGAAATGGACAGATAATAATTGTTTACTAAAACAACCATAACATTGGCTCCATAAGTCCAATGACCACAAAATTTTCACAGTATAAAGAATACATTTTTATCTAAAACTTTGAAGAAGGAGATTTCTCAAGATTAGGCTGTCTGGATGTCCATATTGGCGAGCCAAGTGGAGGGGTATTTGTGGAATGTAAACAGTCCACCACCTTGGGCTATAAATACATCCCCTCCTCTCCATTCAAAAGGGTTGGCAGTTCAGCACTTAAGGAGGAGGTTTGGCATTACTAGAGTCTTGAAAAGGTTCTGGATGGATATGATTTGATCTTGTTTCAAAAAGAGAGACCTCTCCTCCACTTCTCTTTCATGTTTGTTTATGTTTTCTTTCAATTGTAACTGTGTAACTTTGTTTTCATTTCAATCAAATTTTAGTGCTTGTTTCTTCTTCAATACCTCTTATTCTTCTCCACCTTCTGTAGTATAATATTCATGGTCTTAAAATAGTTTGAATCATTTTTAATTATAGACCCTTATTTTTCTTCCTCATTCAATCGAAATTCCATTTTTGATTCTCAAAATATTTCGTGTGTGTGTTCGGCACACTACTCTTATCTTGTCCCTTTCTTTTTCTTCTCTTTATAATTCATCACCATAAACATATATTACCATATTAATAAAAATCATAATGGCTGAGTAAATCTCTCATTGGGGTGAGTTTTAATTAAGGTATGTTAAGCGATTGAGAGCTTTTTCTCGATGAGTATTCGTTGAATTAAGATTGTGTATGTTGGACTTAACATGTCATGGATTAATGACTTGTTTTGTTTAACGTGTGGTTTCCATGGATTATTGGAACCATAAATACACTACCATAAACAATATATGATCAATATTAGAACCCTAAGTTAAGTTAAGGCTTAGATTAAAGCCTTAACACTTGGGAATTCAAATCAACGTCAACTTGTGACACGGGTGTTAATTTAAATGCAATATAAAGAAAAGATCAAGGATATCACAAGCTTAACTAACCTCATGATGAACTCACCCCAATAATTATCAATTTGTTAAATCAATCATAATCAATTAGTCATTTCAATTAAGCTTTGCAAACAAACCCCCAATAAGAATACAATCAACTAAAAACAGACAACTATTTCAAAGTATCATCGCCGAGGATTCGACCCGAGTGCTGCTATACACATTAGCAGAGCACCAGAACCTTGACCAGTCGATAGGCGACAATCAGCCGTGCGTTTCAACTTTACTATTAAATTTTGGGCTAATTCTGTCAGTAAAACATGTTGTACTATTAACAGAGTGTTAATCAAACCTATTATTAAAAGAACCCCTTATGAGTTGTAGAACAATAGAAAACTCAAGGTTAATTACTTCAAAGTTTTTGGTTTCAAAGTCTATATACTTAATACTAAGGATAATATTGATAAGTTTGCATCCAAAAGTGATGAAGGAATTTTTCTGGGATATTCAATCTCTAGTAAATCCTATAGAGTATTTAACAAAAGAACCAAATGTGTGGAATAATATATACATTTAAAATTTGATGAAACAGATCCACATAAACCTAATACCTCCTTAGAGAATCTTGAGGATGGCATGTCAAATTTGGAAATTAATGATAAATCTTCTAACCATCTTATGAGGGAATCTGTTAAAACTTCTTGTTTTGGAAATTCTCCAGATTTGATCCATAATGAACCCAAACCTACTGAAGAACCTAAAATTACTACTCCTTTTTTTCTAGAAGTATTAGAACCCTTAAGAACTATCCTTTAGATTATGTTGTTGGAGATCTAGATAGAGGAACACAAATTATAGATTCTTTGAGAAATTAGGTTGAACATCAAGCTTTCTTATCACATATTGAACCTAAAAACATCAATGATGCTATCAATGATGAATTTTTGTTGATGGATATGCAAGAGAAGTTAAATCAGTTTGAATGGAATAATGTTTGGAAACTTGTGGATAGACCCAAAGACACCTTGACAATAGGCACTAAATGGGTGTTGAAGAACAAAGTATATAAAGCTGGTAACATATTTAGAAACAAATATAGATTGCTTGCACAAGGTTATAGTCAATAAGAAAGAATTTACTATGAAGAAACCTTTTCAACACTTTCTATAATTGAATCCATTAGAATATTTATTGAATATGCAACACATATCAATTTAAAACTTTATCAAATAGATGTCAAGAGTGAATTCCTAAATGGGTATATAGTTGGAGATGTTGAACAAACCCTAGTTTTACAAACCCTCACATTCTGAATCATGTTTTTAAATTAACAAAATCTACATATGGTTTAAGAAATATCTATTAGCTTGGTATGATAGACTAAGCTATTTTCTTATTTCAAAAGGTTTTACAAAAGGTATAGCTGATCCTACTTTTTTTATAAAAGTAATTTCCAAATATGTTTTAGTTGTTGAAATCTATATAAATGAAATTATTTTTGGATATACAATAAATTATTTATGTATTGATTTTTCAAAAAAATACGCAAAATGAATTTGAAATACGTTTAATGGGTGAACTAAAATTCTTTCTTGGATTTCAAATCTTTCAAAATAAGGAAGGTATTATTTTAAATCAAAGAAAATATGCAAAAAATCTTATAAAACATTTTGCCTTGGATAACACTAAAAGTAGTGACACTCTAATGAGTACTACATATAAGTTGGATCCTGATGAAAATGGAAAATCTATTGATCAAACAACTTATAGAGGAATGATTAAGAGTTTACTATACTTAAATTCTAGTCGGCCTGATATTATGTTTAGTGTTTTCACGTGTGCTCATTTTCAAGCAGACCCGAAAGAGTCACATCTTCTTCCTATTAAAAGGATTTTCAAATACCTCAAACATACTATCAACTTCAGACTATTCTATCCTAGAGGAAAATCATTTGATTTAGTTAGCTATTCTGATGCAGATTTTGGTGGTTGTAAGTTAGATATAAAGAGCACCTTTGGAATATGCCACTTTTTAGGAAAGTCTCTAGTATCAAGGTCTAGTAAAAAGAAAAATCCTATTGCATTATCTACTGCCGATGCTGAATACATAATTTTTGGTGGTTTTTGTGCACAAATTTTGTGGATGAAACACACCTTAATTGACTATGGATATCAATCCAAACATGTACTTATAAATTGTGGCAAAAAAGTGCTATTAACATTTCAATGAATCCTGTTTCACATTCCAGGACTAAACATATTGATGTAAGACATCAATTTTTGAGATATCATTATAAAAAAGGTGATATCACTTTGTAATTAATTGGCATTGAACATTAGCTTGCTGATATATTCAATAAACCATTAAATTATGGAATGATAAACTACATCATACATGAGTTAGGAATGATAAGTCTTAAGTGAACAGTTACTATTTCATAGTTTACAATTTCACAGTTCATGGTTTCAGAAGTTAATGTCTTGCAATTATTGTCTCACACTTACTATCTTACAATTATTGTTTCTTATTTACAGTCTTATAATTTCTATCCCAATGATACGGTCACACCATTTATAGTCACACCAAAATGATGACACTGTGACTACTTATTCTGGTCTCATTGTAATGACTTAGATTTTTTTGAATTTTCTTTTTCCGTATCGCTATATTGATTATTTTATTTATTTTATGCTGTGTATTTGTGTTTGTGACGTTTAGAATCCCTAAATGATAATAACCCAATATTTTTCACTCCTCTCATCGCTTGAGATATCTTCTATTGAAACCGAAACCCTTCGCTCTCAAACCGTTAGTCCTCTTTCAACCTTTCATCTTTATCAAACCCACTTTGAATGCCTAGAATGAAGCTTACATATTAATCGACTCCTAAGAATCATCGGTCTTCAAAGAAAGTGAAAAAGGATCCGAAAATAATGCATGAGAAACCATTGAATCCATGCCTTACTGATATAACAGTTGTGCCAGAAAAGGATGTTCATCCGAAGTGGCTGCTGACAAGTAAGTCACTTGTATTGAAATTTCTAGAAGAATAGGGATGGTTGGAGTAGTTCAAAAAAGAGGAAAGACCCATTTATCCAAAATATAGTTTATGAGTTTTATACAATATGTTTTGTTTTTGTTCAATATTGAAGATGCTTTTGTAGTATGAAGCTGGGTGAATGGTTAAAGGTGTACGTTTTCTTCAAGGTTATGAGCTGGCTTCCTAGGAATACCTCATGAAGGAATTTTTGAGGATTACCAAAGAGATCCTCCTCCTCCTAGTGATCTTTTTAGCTTATAATAGGCCATGGGAAGTTTGAATAGAAGTATGAAGAAAATAATGGTAATTTATACCGAGTTGTATCGTGATACAAGGATTTTTATCAAGTTTATTCAACATCTTATTTTTCCAAGGAAAGGGGATTTTTATACCCTTAAGTATCAAGATGCGTTCCAAATACATATTATGAATAATGGGAACAAGATCAATAAGTGTAAGTATATTATACTTCACATGTGTGAAATGATCATGACAACTTCAAAATCAACTTCTTTGTTTTATTCAAGGTTAATTTCTGCAATGCGGTTTTCCAAGGGAGTAGTTGGTCCAAATAAAGAAGCAATTGAAGGTTATGAATTTTGTATCTCAAAGGATACAATTATAAGGATGAAAATTAATTATAACCCATGGAAGATATCTTGGGTAGAAGATAATGAAATAATTTATGAAAATTTCATCCGGGTTGACAACCCTTCAAAACCTAAGAATGTATCTGACCCTGGTCTAGACCTTGATGAAGTTGTGGAATACTCAAGTTTAGTGGTATAATATATAGAAGTTTCAATTGAGGAAGAAAATATCTTAGACAAAGAATAAAGTATCCTACCTATTCTACAAGATATAGTTTCCAAATATTTAGCTACTTCTAAAAGAAGTGTTGATATAGTGGAAGATCCTATTATTGAAAAATAACCTACTATTGAGGAAGAGATTTTTGTTGAGGAAGGACTTACTACTATGGAACAATCAAAAAAACATGTTGAAACTGAGATAATTTTATATACTAAGGAAATAATGAAAATAAATTTTCATCTAGCTAGAAGAGAGATGGGTGAGCATGATAGTGCTGAGAATTTGGGAATGGATCAAGAGATTGAGTCTCTTAGTCCCATAAGATATACACCTATTGAGGGGGAGAAGCACCCTAGTTTAGAAAGTGTTCAAGTTCCGAATCCTGTTGACCAAAGTTTTGTGTATACCTAGTACAAGTTTCCCAGTGATTTTGATGTGGATAATATCCAATAGGCCTTATTAAAAGTAATGGATCTTTCCACTATGTTTCAATTGAAACCAATTTCTATTATAAAAGTAACCTCTTATAAGGAGCCTAAACCAATTTCAATTTTTGTTCCTGAACCTACTCAAGAATCTTCTGATTTTGTGAGTCACAATGATATAAAATCTTTTACAAACACTTTGTTATCTATATTTGAAAATATCATGAAATCACAACCGACCCTAGTGACTAATCTCAGTAAAAGATATGTTGCCTTGATGTTAGAGAAAATAATATGGAAGATTCAACCAAATATGCTTCATAAAATTTAGGAAGTTTGAATTGAAAATAACCCAGTTTAGTGATTAGGTGAAGTATCTTAGATCTATGGTTGAAGATATGCAGAAAGTGTAGCAAATTGGACAAGCTCTTATAGATCATCCTATTGAGGATGTTGGTGATCAGATCCCACAGAAATTTGTATCTTTGATTCAACCAAATCTGACTTCAATATATGAAAAAGTGGCTAAAAGAAACATCAAGATAGTCAATGAAATGTGTGATCTTGTTGTTGGACTTAACAAGATGACTGATAAATATAAGTAATGTTTGCAAAAATTTCTAAATCAACTTACACTACTTCAAAAACTAGCAAGGGAAGCGCCACCTTTTATCAACTCTAAGAAAAAATCACTGATAAATGAACCCTTTATGAGCGCTAAAATTTTAGCACTGATAAAGGAATTCTTTATCAGCACTTTTCTAGTGCTGATAAAAGGCTTCTTTATGAGTGCTAGAAAATCACTGATAAAGAATTCTTTTATCAATGCTTTTTTAGTACTTATAAAGAGTACGCTTTATAATAACTAATAAATAATGCCTTTATCAGTGATTTTTTAGCACTGATAAAACCATAGTCCCATATTTTATAAAATTTGGTGCACAATATCCTCTATTTATCGTTCCCTCAATCCCTCATGGTGTTGTACCCCTATGACAACTCCCCTCCCCCCATGATCCTCTCTTTACTGGAGCTCTACCACCATACCCACTCTTTCTCCTCCCCCTCTAACCCCTTCTTCGAATCCTCCCCCCGTAAACCCTACTTTCTCCTCTCCACTGGACTCCACTTGAACCCTACTTCTCCATTTCTCAATAGTGTCGGCACCTCATATAAACCTCCCCCTCGCAGTCGCGCCTTCCCCTCCCGACGTAGTGTAGAAGGCTCCCTGACTGCTCGACGCTTCTTCTCTCCCTCCATCATGGGTGCGATATACTCTAGGTAAGTCTCCCACTTCTACTTTTAGGTTTATTTTTGGTAAATAGGTTTTGTGAGAGTAGTTTTTATTAGGGTGATGTTTGGATTCTTCCCCATGATCACCACCCTTAGATTAGATGCTAATTAACATAGAGTTCTAACAATATATGTCACGAAATAACACACGTAGTGGATTCTTATACTTGGTTAGCAAATGATTTGAACTAAAGTATGAATTTGTTTATGATTCCCCATGGGTCCTTATGATGTTTGGAACTAGAATTTATTTTTCACCAAGTGTCATATGTATGAGGGGTTGATATTCTCGTGCAACCTCAAGCTAGACCTTTTTATACATGAATATTATATTAATGTTGATTTTTTTTCCTCATCCTTATGGCAGGTTTATCTATAATGGGGAAAGTGGTCTTTTTGTAAACCCCTTCATGAAAAATAAGAGTTTTGATAGTACCCGCCTCATTATTAATTGGTTACACTTTGTGGGTGTCATGATGTGCTGGTGATTGTGTTTATGGGGAAGGTTCTATTTATGATAGTGATTAGGACCCCTCAAATATAGAAAGTGTATCCAAACCAATAGATGTTAAGTTATATTTCCTTTAGTCGGTGAGTGTGGTTTTATGTGATGTGTGTCAGAAGAATACTTTTCTTCCCTATGAATGTCGAGGAAATCTAGAATGATTCATAAGGGAGAATTATGGTTAACACTTGGTAAGGATATGGTGTATGCATCAACCCATATACCAGATATGATGAGTGTCTTTGTGAAGTTATAGTGTTCTAAATTTAATCTCTCTTTGAGACGGTTCATAATGGAGCCTATAAGCCATTTAGGTTCATTTATTATTAAACCAAGATTCATGGAGTGGCCTCTAGTCTTCATGAACTAGGGCCACAAAAGATGTGGATATCAGAGTAGTGAATCCATGGAAAGGTTAATGGTATTATTTGGAAAAGGACTTTAGGTTTAGATAGTGGTATAAACATGTGAGCAGTTGTATTTGGGTGGTTAATTATTTTTAGTATTGGGGGATGTTTCTTGACTTTAATCAATGGTAAATTCGACACATCTTTCTTTTATGTCAAGGATAATTTAAGGGTGGTGTCAACTTAGTGAACCTCTATGACCAGTTTCATCTGTGTGCTAGTCTAGAAGGTTTTTTCTTGAAAATGGGGAGACAACATGCACTTCATTGGGTAGATAGTGATTCTTCCCTGATACCTATTATGGTTATCAAGATTATTATTTTGAATGAAGACTTATCTAGTAAAGAACTAACCTTGGTGTGTTAGGACAAGTTATTTTGGTTAAGTACACCTACACTATGGAGAACCCAATTATGTGATGGGGGATGAATTTATTCTCAGGATATTTTAAATGTCTTTCACTTGGTTGGATTGTATTTCATCTCTTTTTATTAAATTCATTAATTTATGTTAATCAATTCGTATATCGACCTCTAGTGGTTTGGGGGAATTCAACATGTAATACTAATATTTGGATGGATATATTAGTGTTCTATGATTATTCTTATGGTTTGAGTTGATATCATAATATTTTAAGGTAGTGATCTTCTGGGATGTAGGGTTAGCAGCACCCACCCATAGTAGGTGTGTGATGCAAGTCTCATCTCAGGAGGCACTATCATTCATAGGTACCTCAAGGATATCCCATTAATCCAAGGAATTTAATATGATTGTGATGGCTATAGACATATCACATTGCATTTTCTTAACATTCATGCTTCAGTTAGAGAGGCAATAGACGAATAGCCTAAGTAGAGACATGAACTGGAGAAATGAGGTCTGTACACCACTAACGTGATAGAGGAGATCGCAGAGTAGCATGAGGTGGATGAAACTTTGGTTTGATTCTACTAATACTACCCCTAAGTAGACCACTCCTATATTGGGAAGTTAGTGGTTATAATCTCAGATAGTTGTAGTCACTAGAGTCTTTTTACCAGGAGACTCCATGAGTGTTTGGAGGTACGATCTATGTTCGTTATACTTTTCTTTTAGTACTATTAGAAATAGGTACAAGAAACTATTTTTCCTAATTTTTTCAATTATTTTCTAGGTATATGGTAGTTGTTGGTAGATCCCCATGTTAGTGAGGTAGAGTTATTGCATATTCTTTAGATGTTCATGATATAATTTATGTTCACTAACCTTAATTTTCTATTTCTTATGTTAATTTGGGTAACAAAACCTATAATATTCCATAGTAATTTTGGATAAACCTAGGTTATTTGTTTACCCTGCGAACCCCTTTTTGTTTGGAAATGTATCCACTATATTATTTTTCTCATCAAAATTATATCATTGTTTTCATTTTATTTGAGTTTGGTCACTAGTTTTGGGATGTTTAATGTGATTATTTTGTTATGAATGAGGTGGATGGGGTGGTTAAAACTATGTTTAATGTTTTTCTAAAAGGGTGGTGGGTTCTAGAACTACTGGTAAGGGGGTTGGAAAGTGAGTTGATTTTGATGGGGGGTCTATCCTGGTTCTATTGATTTCCAAATCTTTATTGGAAATGGTTAGGCTCTATTAATCTCTATTTTTATAAGGAAGTGGTTCTGTTCTACTATATTTGGAAGTCTTGTTTTGTGTATTTAAATCATAAATACTAATATTTGAGATTCAAATGTGATGGAGATGAATAAAGATTGGATGGATGCTAATCATTTGAAAATAGAGTATGGGAATAGAGTGAAAGAGTTCATCAAGTTTGCAAAGGATCACACAAAGGATTCTTCACAAATCCTTTGTCTGTATTTACGTTGTTGTTATTATAGACTAATTACTCCAGAGGAGTTGGAAGAACATTTGATATGTCTCGGAATAACTCAGAGTTATAAATGTTGGAATAAACACGGATAAAAAGAGAATGTAGCTACTGGCTGGGATAAAACTGCATTTTATGGATCATCAGATATGAATACAAATATAGATAATGAAGAATACCATATGGAGGATTTGATTATAGAAGTCAATGATGATGAAGATCATATTGAGGAAATGACAATGAAAATTGAAGATGAACTCTGTGATTGCCCAAAATTGTTTAAGAAGTTAAAGAGTTGTGCAAAGACACCATTGTATGCTAGTTACACTAAATATACAACATTGTCGGCTGTACTGAAGTTGTATAAATTGAAATCAGACAACATATAGAGTGATTCTAGTTTTACAGAACTACTTTCTCTCTTGAATGAAATGCTATCGGAAGATAATGAGATCCCAAACTGAACATATGAAGCTAAACGAATGCTATGCTCGATGGGTATGGTTTTTGAAAGAATACATGCCTGCTCGAAAGACTGTATACTGTTTCGCAAGGAGAACAAATCACTTACATAATGCCCAAAGTGTGGTGCTTCTCGATACAAGAAATATAATTCCAGTCCTACGAAAGTTTTATGGTACTTTCAAATCATTCCAAGGTTTAGGCGTCTATATGGAAGTGAACCGCAAGATAATTGTTGTGGCATGTAGATAAAAGAAATAAAGATGGGAACTTATGTCACTCGTTCGACTCTCCTCAATAAAAGATAATTGATCATGAGTATCCTGAATTTGGATAAGAGCTGAGAAACCTTCATCTTGAGTTATCTACAGATGGAGTGAATCCTTTTGGTTTTCAAACTAGCACTCACTAATACATGGCCTGTTATGTTGGTAAATTATAACTTTCCACCTTGGTTATGCATGAAGTGGAAATTTCTCATGTTATCTATGCTTATATCAAGACCAAAACAACCAGGTAATGATATTGATGTTTATTTGTCTCATTTGATCGAGGATTTGAAGTTATTGTGGGATTCATGTGTTATGTTGTATGATGCTTATAAAAGTGAATACTTCACATTAAGAGCAATGTTGTATAGGACGATAAATGATTTCCCTGCTTATGGAATTTTTTTAGGCTATATAATTAAAGGAACTAAAGGGTTTCCCATGTGTGAATAAGATACAGAATCAATTAGGTTGAAACATTCATCGAAAACTATGTTTCTAGGACATCGTAGATTTCTACCTCGTCGGCATAAGTACCGATCTTGGAAGACATCATTCAATGGAAGTTTAGAAGAACACATAACACCATATCCACTAAAAAGTTATCAACTGTTTGAGAAAGTAAAAGATGTGAACACTGTTTTTGGTAAACCATTTTTGAAAAACCTTACGAAAATCAGTTGGAAAAAGAGATCAGTTTTTTTTGAATTACCATACTGGAATTGTTTGTACGTCAGACATTTTATTGATGTGATGCATGTAGAAAAAATGTATGTGATAGTGTTATCATAAAGTTGCTAAATTCCCCTAAAAAACAAAGGATGTAATTAAGGAAAGGTTGGACATGGTTGACATGGGAATACGAGAAGAGTTGGCTCCTATGAAGGGTGAAAATCGAATGTTTCTTCCTCCAACTGCTTACACTCTTTATAGAGAGGAGAGATATTAGTTTTGTAACTTCTTCAATGATGTAAAGGTTCCAGAGGGGTATTCATAAAATATCAAGAACTTTGTGTCAATGAATGATTTGATGTTAAAAGGTTTGAAATCACATGACTGCCATGTTTTGATGTAAGCTTTAATTCCTATAGCTTTACATTACATTTTTCCCAAGAATGTTCGTCATACGTTATCCAAACTTTGTTTCTTTTTCAAAGATATATGTAGGAAAGTTTTAGACCCGATGAAATTTCTAGCTATAGAAATAGAAACTGTCATCATATTATGTGAATTAGAAATGATCTTCCCACCAATATTCTTTGAAATGATGATTCATTTGATGCTTCACTTAGTGAGAGAGATTCGACTTTGTGGTCATGTGCACTATATATCGATGTACCCCGTTGAATGGTATATGGAGATTTTGAAAGGGTATTTCAAAATTCAAAGTCAGGTAGAGGGTTGTATAATGGGTGATATATTGTTAAGGAAGACATTGAGTTCTGTACCGAATACCTATATGATGTGGAAAGAATTGGTCTCCTGAAATATTGTCACACTGGACGCATTGAGGGTGAGGGAATTTATGGAAGAAATGTTGTGACAATCAATATTACATATCAGGAGCAGGACCACCTTTATGTTTTTCATAACAATTGGGAGGTTTCTCCATATATTGATACCCACAAAGAAATTATTAGGTAGTTGAATCCATCAAGGGATGAAAAATGGATATCAAATACACAATCACCAGTTTCTAGGATGGTTTCTAGACCATATTTTTAAGGAGTTAGATGAAAATATGAATTCAATTTTAGAATGACTTCGATGGCTAGCTACCGAACCAAGTGGGAATGTATTATCTTGCAATGGTTATGTAATTAATGGTTATACATTATATACATATGAACATGATGAAGATAGTACCATGAAAAATAGTGGAGTTACACTTGTGGCTGAAGTGATTCATGTTTCTGGTAGTAAGGCCAAAAATCCAATTTATGAAAATATGTCATACTTTGGCATTATCAAACAAATATGGGAGTTGGATTATATGACATTATAATTGCCAAATTTTCAATGAAAATGGGTTGATAAAAATAGTGGTGTTAAAATAGATGAATAGGGATTTGTGAAAGTTGATTTTAGTAAAGAAGGGTACAAAGACGAATAATTTATAATGGTATCACAAGATGTACAAGTATTTTATGTTCCAGATCCTGTAAACTGAAAGTGGTCGACTATTATGTTATCATCCAAAACTACTAAAGGGTCCGATGAAAATTCATTTGAGGATGATACTTTTAGAGGGACATTGTAATCATTTCATAGTGGTCCCAATGTAGATGATGTTTTATATGTTATAGGAGACCAAAATTAAGGGATTTGGATAATCGATAGAGGTCTCAAATCCCTTCAACCTTTGAAAAAAAGAGAGTTCAATAAATAGGTTATTTTTTGTTTGTAATATAGATCTTGTTATCTCATGTTATTATCTTATCATTACTGAATTTATGTAATCAAAATTAACTATTAAAACACTTTTGTAGATAATGAATTCTTCACGTTTTGGTGCACCTAACCTCGAGGCTGAACAAGTCTCTCAAGTTGTTGTTGTTTTTGCTGCTGCTGTGGCTGCTCACAGTATAGAGCAACAACAAGTTTCTGAACCTATTGCTTCTCCTAGTGTTGAGGTCCAACAACCATCAACACATGGAATTTCTATCATTTTAGATGAACATATAGATGATGTTGATATCGATGAAATGGTCGACAATGAAGTTCCGATGTTGCAGAAAACATAGGTGCGTCGTAGTTTGATGGTGTTAGCCAAAGTTATTAAGGTGAAAATCAAAGGCATCAAATTTGGTGTCAGCTGGAATGCACGTGGCCAAAATGTGAATCCAAATAAGGCTATGTTTAGTAGTTACATTGGAATTGTCACTCGGAAACGTGTGCTGATTGACCTAGATTCATGGCACCATGTTGTGTTTAGGCTGAAGGCTGTGATTAGAGAAGAAATTATGGTAACATTATGATATGATTTCTTTAATTTACTAGAAAATAAAATAATGAAACAGTGTCTTAATCTTCTCAATCTCTTTCAGAGTATATTTATAGTATATGATTCACACAAAAATTATGTACTAAGGCTTGTAGGAAGGTGTCATTGAGCTTTTCTCGCTATTTTAAAAAAATTTCACCTAAAATATTCCAAAGGTAAAATAAACCCACACCCACCTGTTGTCTATACTAACCTAATATCCCAAGAAGCATGGGATGCATTTATTGTCCACTGTGGGAATGAGAAGTTTCAGGTACATTGTGGTTGATAAAACGTTGTTTGAGGATACGTTTATTCATCACTTTGATTGTCAATATTTCATTTATTAAACAACAACTCAGTACTAAAAATAAAGAACATGCATAAAAACCATCATACCCCTATCGTAAATCAAGGATGGGGTACTCTTCACTAGAAAAGAAAGTGGTACATATTTTAAATTTACAGAAATATTGTTAGGTGCCATGAAATAACATCATAATTATCTCTCTATATTTATATGTAGATTGATGAGTCTAAAACCAACGACACTTCCATCCCACGTCATGTGCTATGGAAGGGGGAATGTGTGAATAAGGAAGGGAAGCTAGTAGATGAAAACACAAAAAAAAGTGTGGGAAATATGTGTAAGTATGACACAATAAAAATATTTGTTTTAAATTTATATTACTTAAAAATAATTATTTATTTTCCTATATATGACAGTCATAAGAATCAGCTACTCTTGTAGCGGATATAGACCTATTATCGATGACTTTGAAGTGGCCAAAACAATACGATCATGTCATAGGTGCGGGGTTTGGGGTGACACCCCGAGTATATTATGAGAAAAAAACAAACGGATGATAGAGATGAAAAAATGAAACAAATGAGCGAAAGAATAGAAACTCTTGAAGAACGATTTCAATGGTAGGGAGAGTTGATAGAAACTTTTATGGGTGGGAAGCAAGGAGAATACAAAAATACGGAACAACCAACGCGCGAGGATCCCACCCCACCCCCACCAGCTTTGAGGCGAGCCATTCCCCTCAAAGAACTGTCTTAGCCGTGGTATTCAATATTCTAATAATTGTTCCCATGAAATGTGAATCAGACAAACACTGATAATTTTCCTGTACTAATATTCTACAGGGTGATAGTGACTATGATTTATATCTATCAACACCAACCTATCACCTTGTAGCGAGGGATACGGTGTTCAACATCCAAGAAGACAAGCTGCATAATAGAACACTTATGGAAGATCATCTGAAAGTGACGATTACTGTAGATCATGAGCCAAATGATGAGCTACCTATTCCACTTGATGATGATAATATTCATATAATATAAAAGGCTATTGGGAAATTTATTACAAGGCCATCACAACTTGTAAGATACATGTGGAAAAAGAGGTATTTATTTCCATATTTTCAAGCTAAACCTTTAACAATTAATGAAAAAGTGGTCTGAACCAATAATGTTATTATAGGATGAGAAAGGGAAGGGGGTGACAAGAAACTTCGGCTCAAAATCATCTAAAGGATCAACCAACCGGTCCCAAAGAGCTACTAAAAGCACAATAACACCACCTATTCTCTATTCACATTTACTAGCATTGAAGACTCTTGTGGATATGACGCTAAGAGGTGGTAGTAGTCATATAGTGGTTTTTGAAAAGAATATATATGGAGACAAAATTCAATATTTCGTTGCTACTGAAAATTTAAATGAGATCCTTGAATACGGTTGGGTACGCGTCACAATTATAAATTTATATATGAGGTATGTTTTCATGAATTGATTTTATAAAAGTTGATATAATTTGAAAATTTTGAATAAATGCATTTTATATTATTGATAGACATATATATGAAAAACTGTTGAAGGGATTTTTCCATGAGCCAAAATCCGGACTCATTAGTCCTCATACCACATCAACACAACTAACGAAATTATAGCCATAAAAAAGGATGAAATTGTGAACGACTTGCTGAAAACATTTGAAAGCAAGATTATGGATGAAAGACTCTTCCTAATACCAACCATGCAGGGGTAAAACTCTAAGATTAAAGCATGTCAATTATATTTTCACTTATTTTTATTACTTATTTCTTTCTGTTTTTTTATGAAACATTGGATACGAATTTTAGTGAACTTAGATACTCCAAAGATTTATTTTCTGAATTCAATGCAAGGATATCCAACAAATCGATCACACATGATGGAGTTTGTGAATATGTAAGACACTATATCCTACGTTTTAGGTCTAAACATCAAGTAATATAATTTATATTATCTTTCACTAAGGATTATGTTATGATAGGGTGGTGTATCATTATCATCTAAAAAAAGGAATGTGGACAGGGGCTAAACATATGGAGGTGATCAAGTACTACGTTTGGACAAATATCAGGGTATATATAACAAAATTTCACTATCCAAACACATATCAACACAAGTTACTTATTCTCCTAATGATAAATTTTTTTGCAATGTACAAAACAAACAAATTATAATGATTGCAGTTATTTTGTTTGTACATTTATAAAAGAGATCTTTTTTCATCAACAATCTAGCATCCCTAAAGAGGTATTTTAAAAAATAACTACTATTTTATTTAAATTATTTATTAATTATTTATTTATATATTTTGCAGTAATACTATGATTGTCTAAAAGCCTCATACTCACAAGACGATATAGATTTGTTCAGAAATGAGTGGGACACATACCTGATGGAATATTGTACACAAATAATATGAATATCTGACTTGGGGATGTGTACAATTAGCAGTCATTTTTGAAAGGAGTTAAGGGGATCAAAAGATGAAACATTTTTGAATGTAAATGTTTGTAGGAAAAATGTAATTGTTATTAAATAAAACATCCTTTCTCCAATGATTCATTTTCCCATTTTAACAGATGAAATGCACCCGCAACATGCAAGAATGATGAACCACTTTTCTTTAGGCTTTGGATAAGAAAAACCATTAACATCTCCAAAATACCTTCATATCCGACCAAAAACATTTGGATTGTGTTGAAACCTTAGGGTAATGATCCATGGGTCATTTTTGATGGTTAAGAGTCAACCCCGCATCAATTCGAGGCACGATGTGGTCGATATCACTCAAAGCCTCTCTTTTGTTTAAAATGGACAGAATTTTAAGTGAAAACAACAAATGACGTATGAAAATCCAACAAAACACATTTATACTATGTTGAAACTTTAGGGGAATGATCCATGGGTAATTTGTGATGTGTACAAGTTAACCCTGCCTCAATCCGAGGCCCGGTGTGGCCAGTATCACCCAAAGTGTCTCTCTTTTGTTTAAAATGGACATAATTTTAAGTGAAAATAAAAAATGACATAAAAAAATCTGACCAAACGCATTGATATTGTGTTTATACTTTAGAGAAATGATCCATGGGTAATTTTGGATGTGTGCGAGCCAACCCTGCCTCAATATGAGGCACTGTGTGGCTGATATCACTCAAAGTGCCTCTCTTATGTTTAAAATGGACAGAATTTTAAGTGAAAACAAAAAATGACATACGAAAATCAGACCAAACACATTTATATTGTGTTTATAATTTATGTTAATGGTCCATGGGTCATTTGTGACATGTACGAGTCAACCTCGCCTCAATCCGAGGCACAGTGTGGTCAGTATCACTCAAAGTGTCTCTCTTTTGTTTAAAATGGACAAAATTTTAAGTGAAAACAAAAAATGATGTATGGAAATCTGACCAAATGAATTTGGATTGTGTTGATAATTAAGGGAAAATATACATGGGTCATTTTTGATGTGTAAGAGTCATCACCGCCTCAATCCGAGGCATAGTGTGGCCGATATCACTCAAAGTGTCTCTTTTTGTTTAAAATGGACAGAATTTTAAGTGAAAAAAACAACTGGCATATGGAAATAAGACCAGACACATTAAGATTGTGTTAATAGTTTATGGGAATTATGAATGGGTCATTTGTGATGTGTACAGGTCAACCCCGCCTCAATCTGAGGCACGGTGTGGCCGGTATCACTCAAAGTGTCTCTTTTTTTAAAATGGACAGAATTTTAAATGAAAACAACAACTAACATACAAAAATCAGACCAAATGCATTCATATTGTGTTTATACTTTAGGTAAAATATACATGGGTCATTAGTGACATGTAAGATTCAACCCCACCTCAATCCAAGGCACAATGTGGCTGGTATCACTCAAAGTGTCTCTCTTTTGTTTAAAATAGACATAATTTTAAGTAAAAACAACAACTGACATATAGAATTCCAACCAAACGCATTCATATTGTGTTGATACTTTAGGGAGACGATACATGGGTCATTTTTGATGTGTAAAATTCAACCCTGCCTCAATCTGAGGCACAGTGTGGCCAGTAACACTCAAAGTGTCTTTATTTTGTTTAAAGTGGACAAATTTTTAAGTGAAAACAACAACTGACGTACAAAAATCAGACAAAACACATTTGGATTGTGTTGATAATTTAGGGGAATGATAAATGGGTCATTTGTGATGTGTATGAGTCAACCCTGCCTCAATCTGAGGCACAGTGTGGCTGGTATCACTCAAAGTCTCTCTTTTGTTTAAAATAGACAAAATTTGAAGTGAAAACAACAACTGACATACGGAAATCCATCCAAATGTATTTGGATAGTGTTGATACATTAGGGGAACTATCCATGGGTCATATATGACATGTAGGAGTAAACCTGGCCTCAATCCGAGGCATGGTGTGGCCGTTATCACTCATAATGTCTCTTTTTTGTTTAAAATGGAGAAAATTTCAAGTGAAAACAACAACTGACATACAAAAATCCAAAAAAACACATTCAGATTATTTTGACACTTTAGTGGAATGATCCAAGGGTCATTTGTGACGTTTACAAGTCATCCTAGATATTAATCCAAGGCACTTTGTGGCCAGAATCAGTCAAATCATCTCTCTTTTGTTTTAAATGGACATAATTTTAAGTGAAAACAACAACTGACGTATGGAAATCGGACCAAATGCATTCAGATTGTATTGATACTTTAGGGGAACGATCCATGGGTCATTTTTGATGTGTAAGAGTCAAGAACGCCTCAATCCAAGGCACAATGTGGCCAATATCACTCAAAGTGTCTCTCTTTTGTTTAAAATGGACAGAATTTTAAGTGAAAACAACAAATGACATACGGAAATATGACCAAACACATTCGGATTGTGTTGATACTTTAGGGTAATGATTAATGGGTCATTTTTTATGTGTACGAGTCAACCCCGCCTCAATCCAAGGCACGGTGTGGCCGGTATCACTCAAAGGGATTCTTTTTTTTGAAATGGACAAAATTTTAAGTGAAAACAACAAATGACATACGAAAATCTGACCAAATGCATTTGTATTATGTTGGTAATTTAGGGTAACAATCCATGGGTCATTTTTGACGTGTACGAGTCAACCTCGCCTTAATATGAGGTGTGATGTGACTGGTATCACTCAAAGTCTCTCTTTTGTTTAAAATGGATAGAATTTTAAGTGGAAACAACAACTGACATACAGAAATCTGACCAAACACATTAGTATTGTGTTGATACTTTTGGGAAATGATACATGGGTAATTTTTGATGTGTATGAGTCAACCTTTCCTCATTCAGAGGTATGGTGTGGCCGATATCTCTCAAAGTGTCTCTCTTTTGTTTAAAATGGACAAAATTTTAAGTGAAAACAATAACTAACTTACGGAAATCCAACCAAACACATTTGGATTGTGTTGATAATTTTGAGGAACAATCCATGGGTCATTTAGGACTTGTAAAAGTAAACCCCACCTCAATCCGAGGCATGGTGTGGCCGGTACCACTCAAAGTCTGTCTTTTGTTTAAAATGGACAAAATTTTAAGTGAAAACAACAAATGACATACAGAAATACAACCAAACGGTTTCCGACTGTGTTGATAATTTAGGTGAATGATCCATGGGTCATTTTTGACGTGTACGTGTCAACCTTTCCTCAATCCAAGGCATGGTGTGGCTGGTATAACTCAAAGTGTATCTCTTTTGTTTAAAATGGACAAAATTTTAAGTGAAAACAACAACTGACGTACGGAAATCTAACCAAACACATTCTGATTGTGTTGATACATTAGGGTAATGATACATGGGTCATTTTTGACATTTATGAGTCAACCCCACCTCAATCTGAGGCACAGTGTGGCCGGTATCACTCAAAGTCTCTCTTTTGTTTAAAATGGACAGAATTTTAAGTGAAAACAAAAACTGACATATAGAAATCCAACCAAACACATTTGTATTGTGTTGATAATTTAGGGGAACGATCCAAGGATAATTTTTGACGTGTACGAGTGAACCCCATCTCAATCTGAGGCACGGTGTGGCTGGTATCACTCAAAGTGTCTCTCTTTTGTTTAAAATGGACATACTTTTAAGTGAAAACAATAATTGATGTATGAAAATCCAACCAAACACATTCGGATTGTGTAGATACATTAGGGGAACAATCCATGGATCATTTGGGACGTGTAAGAGTCAACCTCTCCTCAATTTGAGTCACAATGTGGCCGGTATCACTCAAAGTCTCTCTTTTGTTTAAAATGGAAAAAATTTTAAATGAAAACAACAACTGACATACATAAATACAACCAAATGCATTCTGATTATGTTAATACTTTAGGGTAATGATCCATGTGTCATTTTTGATGTGTACGAGTCAACCCCAAATAAATATGAGGCACAGTGTGGCCGGTATCACTCAAAGTATCTCTTTTGTTTAAAATGGACAGAATTTTATGTGAAAACAACACAAATGGATTCAAATTATGTTGATACTTTAGGGGGAATGATCCATGAGTCATTTGTGATGTGTATGAGTCAACCTCTCCCCAATATAAGGCATGGTGTGCCAGTATCACTCAAAGTTTTCTCTCTTTTGTTTAAAATAGACACCCCAACCCCTTGGATGCCCCAACCCCCTAGACACCCCCACCCCAATGGACAGCCAGCCCCCAAACCCCCTTTACACCACCCCACCCCCCTTGGACAACCCCACTAATCCTTGGACTGCCCCCACCCCCTGGACACCACCCCACCCTCTAAACACCCCACCCCTCTGGACATCCCCACCCGTGGAAAGGCCCCCCAACCCCCTGGACACCACCCCACCCCCTGGACACCCCACCCCACTGGACACCCACCAACCCCCTGGACGACACCCCCCACCCATCCAAGACACCACCCCCCACCATATGGACACCCCCACCCCCTTGGATATCCACCCCACCCCATGGACACCACCCCACCCCCCTTGGACAACCCCACCAACCCCCTGGACCGCCCCACCCCCCCAGACACCACCACCGCCCCCTGGATACCCCCACCCCTCTGGACACCCCCTCCCCTGGAAATCCCCCCAACCCCCTGGGCACCACCCCCAACCCCCCTAGACACCCCCATGGAAAACCCTCCCACCCCCTAGACATCCCCACCCCCTGGACACCCACCAACCCCCTGGATGATACCCCTACCCCTCCTAGACACCACCCCACCCACCTGGACACCACCACCCCTAGACACCCCCACCCCCCCATGGACAGCCACCCCCACCCCCCAAGACACCACCCACCCCCATTTGACAGCCCCACCAACCCCATGGACCACCCCCCACCCCTGGAAATCACCCTAGCCCCTTGGAAAGGCCCACCCACCCCCTGGACAACACCCCACCACCTGGACACCCCCACCCCTTTGGACACCCCCACCCCCCTGGAAAGCCCCCCAACCCCTGGACACCACCCCACCCCCTGGAAACCCCATGGACCAAGCCCACCCACCCTGGACAACCCCCACCCCCTAGACACCCCACCCCCTGGACACCCACCAACCCCCTAGACGACACCCCACCCCTCTTGGACACCACCCGCCACTTGAACACCCCCACCCCTAGACACCCCCACCCCCTTGGACAACCTTCCCCACTCCCCTGGACACCACCCCACCCCCTTGGACAACCCCACTAACCCTATAGACTGCCCCCACCCCTTGGAAACCACCCCACCCCTTGGGCACCCCACCCCCTGGAAATCCCCCCCAACACCCTGGACACCACCCCACCCCCCCATGGACATCCCCACGGACAAACCCCCTAGACACCCCACCATCCCCCTGAACGGACCCCACCCCCTGGACGCCCCCACCCCTCCTCAACACCACCCCACTACCTTGACACCCCCACCCCCTGGACAACCCCACCCCCATGGACAACCCCCCCCACCCCCTGGACACCACCCCAACCCCTTGGACAACCCTATCCCCCGAAACATCCCCATCCCCCAGACACCCCCACTCGCCGGACACCCCCACCCCCTAGACACCCCCAACCCCCCTTGGGAGACCACCCCAAACCCCTGAACAGCCCCCAACCCCTTGAATTATGAATTGAATTTTTTATGTATTTAATTAACTTATGAATTATGTGCTAATTGTGTATGGGTATACTTGTTGTATGGGTATACTTGCTGAAATTACCTTATAAATTATGTGTTAATTTTGTATTGGTATACTTGTTGATATGATGATTTTTTTGCAGGTCTTGTTTGGGTGTGATGCTGCAGAATTTTACGTTACAGCAGGCAGAGCATTTATCAGCGCTTTTTAGCGCTGATAAAGGGAGTCTTTATTAGTGCTAAAAAGGCGTAGATAAGGAAACCATTTATCAGTTCTGAGCTTTAGAATGCTTTCTTAGCGTTGTTAAAGACTGTTTTGAGTGCTATTAAAGCTTGTTTTGTAGTAGTGTTAAGTCTCTCACATATAATGTTACAACTTCGGCTATCTCAAGCCAACCATCTTAGCCTATGGATAGTGACCTGATTAGAATAGTTTTCAAAAAAGATCTTTAATCCGTGTTCAATGGTATTGATAAAATTTTTTTCTCTATTGTCATCAAGAATAGTGATTGTGTACTTGATTTGGTGAGGATACATTCAAATATTACCAAATCTACTCCAGAAGAAATCTTTAAGAATGTGAAATTCTACCATAATAGAATTTATTCTAAGCATGATCTAAAAAATCACTTGAAGTATCTTGTAGAGAATTTTAAAATTCCTCTAGTCACTCAAGCCTTCAAGACTCAAGTTCAGAAGCTAAAAGACTTCACTCCTTTTCTAGACAAATTTTTAGAGAACATAGATGAATTTGATAATGATATGAAATATGATAGTGATATCATCACTGATTTCATTAAGTTGTTTAAGCCCTATCTACATGTTAAAATTACTTCCATAGTGGTTCCTAAAGATACCCCTTTGTGGCCTAGTTTGACACCTTCCTCCTCCACTACCTTTGCTCCTGCTACCATGTTTATATCTCTAACTCTAAGCCAGATCATACCTATTATTATTGAACAACCCTTGCCTCAGTCCTCCACCAAACCAATTCTTGCACCCTCTATCTTTGAAGGAGTGCCTTTTCCTTCTATCACCGTTGGATCAATCCCTTCTTCCACTTCTACATATTCTCCTGTAGATCCTCCTAATGTATCTTCCAAGGAAAAAGAAAAGACTATTGGCTCTGAAGAGATTATAAGGATTTATTTTGATAGGTATGTTTTTTATTTTTCATTATGATTGTAATGAACTCTATCATTATATTCAATACAGTATGCAATGTTGTTGTTTATTCTCTTAGTTACTTTCACTTAGTGTTTCATTCTTTTTCTCTTTTTGATAATCCCAAAAGTGGGAGAAATAAGAAAGGCATTTATGGAAAATGAATCTTCTTGGTAGAAGAACAATTTCTATACAGCTTATTACATATATGCTCAATATCTTTTCATTATTAAAATATATACGTCTTATAAATTCCATGATTTGTGATCAACAAAAATGGGGAGATTATTGGAATCATCCTGTATTAATCATGTTTTAATGCTCAAAAATCACTTTTAACATATTACAAATCATGTTTAACATATCAAAAATCTTGTTTGGAGAGTGTTGGTTTCCTTATGTTTTAATTATTACAACTCATGGTTTAAAATATCATAATATCCTGATTCAGAATCTCACAAATCATGTTTGAATCTTGTAAACTATGTTTAATATTGGTCTATTATGTTTCAGTATGATTATGGTTAATCTTAATCTATATGTAAATATTAATTCTTAAGGCTGTTCTATGCCCCTGTAAGTCTGCTACCTGTTCCAGATTTTAACAAAGTCTGTGACACCGTAATCTTGCTACCAGTTCTGGATTCTCACAAAGGACCTTACACCATTTCCTTGCTACCATTTTCAAGACATCGTAACATGACACTATTAAGAATTTTGACAAAGGACTAGACACCATTACCTGATACACCGTGTTCTTGACACCGCAGTCTTGCTTTTGGTTCCAGAATTCGCAAAGGACTAGACACCATAACTATGCTACCAGTTCCAAATCTCAATGAAACTATGAAACCGTGACTGTCTCACCATGATTGTTTTACAATGACAGTATCCCTACTCAAAATAAAAGGATATGAAACCATTACAAGTGACACCATTTCAAGACAAAAACTATGACAATGTTCCATACTTAACCATTTTTCTATCTTTTCCATTTTAATTTAATATTTTATTTATAACGGTCATATTTGAGTCATTTAATGACACTGATATAATTAATGTTATTTTGTATACTTGTCAGCAGAAATTACAAGGTATGAGGTGTGGAGATAGTGTATAATGTTGGCTCAAACACATTCACACAAAATAAAAAGAAAATCATGAAATTGGAGCAAAGAGACGAGATAGTGTTTAATAAGCTGAATGCTTGAAAAAAGAGAAAACACATATACTAAAGAACACACAAAGAAATATCGATTCCTGGTGATTGAAATGCTATAGATCAGAACCTCAAACATCCTTGTAGTAGAAAATCTAAGAAGAACAAGAGCTATAAAGCACACTCATCAAACTAGAAACTATAACACGAGACCCAAGATACTCTGTTTTCACAAGATCACTCGACAATCAAATATACTACATCCTACAAGTCCTGAGTTGCATAGAACAATAATCAGAGCATTTATAATCCTTTCTCATTATCTTTTCTTTTCTATGTACTATTTTATTATTTTTCAAGAAGTGTGTGTATCTATATTAAAACACACACTATCTCCTATATTTAACTAGAGTATACAAGATATCCTCACTAAAATATCTTTATACAATTTTTTTCACCCATGTATAACTGTGGAAGAGGTATTGTGTGACAATGTTTTTTGTTTTCCCACAAATAATAGTGTAATAGATCTAGTGACCTAGAAAATCCTATATACTATTGTTAACCCTGATATAGGGTGTGGATTAAACCTATATATATATATATCTTAGTGGTAGGTGATCACCAAGTGGTGTGGATTAGGTCTCAGCTTGATACTGAACCACTTATTTTATCTGTTGTGTCTTTCAATTTAGTTTTTCTATGTTTTAACTTATATTTCAGAAAACTAAATTTTACTTTGATAGTTAATCTTGGATAGTAGTTATAAATTTTTTACTTAATATAATAGTTTCAAAAGTTGTATCAATATCTCATATTGATATTTTTGAGAACTAATCAATCTTATGAGAATCTATTTGAATAGTCAAACTATTATAATTTTCTTACCTTGATTAACTTTCCTATTTTATTTTAAATTGGGGGAATCTTTTAAATAAAATTTTAAACAGAAATTTTTATAGAAACTCAATTCACCCCTCTTGAGTTTCCTACTCTGACCAAAAATATTTTATACTTTTTTCTTTTAGAAATGTTTTCAATGGAATATTATTCTATTTATAAATGAGGCATTTTTATAATTCTTTTACTATGAAAAAGGAATTTTATTTTTACCCCATACAACATGTACTGATTTACCTGCCATTAATTCTTTGAAGATTTATTTTCTTGTTTAAAAGATTAATTTTAAAGAAAATGTTTTTAAAATATATTTTCAAGGAAATGGTTTTCAATATATTTTTTATATTTTTTATAAGTTTTAAGGTAACTAGTTTTCAATAGGTTTTATGTTTTAAAGAGCCTTTTTTAAAGAACAAAGGATATTTAACTTAGGAAATGTGTTCAAAATATCCTTCCAAGTTATCTTCAATATATGATAACATCCATTGATTTTAATCAGTCCCTTCTAGGTAATGATCCAAAGGTTCCATTCATATTATTTATTGAGTGGTTTATATTTTCATGAAATGATGCTTAAGACACCCATTTCACTTCCACAAGTTTTATGCTTTTTAAACATCCTTCTTTTCACGGGTTATACTTCCATGAAGTAATAGTGAAACCTAAATCTTTTCATATGTTATGATGTGATGAAATGTTAATGATACCCATTTCATTTCATGGGTTTTGATATGATGTTCATAAAACCCATCTCTTTTTATGGGTATTGATATGATGAAAGTTCTATTGTCTTGTGTTACATGTATGAATGATTTTATTATGTGATGGGTGAGACATATATATATCTCCAATGCATTAGGTAATGACCAGTTGTATATTATATCAAAGGGTACATGAGTTGTATCTCAATCCTAAAAACAAGAAGGTACATGGGTTGTATCCAAAACCTAAAAGAAAGAGGGTACACGAGTTGTAGCTCAAGCCAAAAAATAAGAAGGTACATGGGTTGTATACCAAGACTAAAATAAATAGGGCACATAGGTTGTAGCCTAAGACTGAAAACAAGAAGGTATATGGGTTGTAGCCAAAGCCTAAAATAAAGAGGGTATAAAAGTTGTAGCCCATGCCTAAAAACAATAAGGTACATGGGTTGTAGACCAAGCCTAAAAGAAAGAGGGTACATAGGTTGCAAGCCCAAGCCTGAAGCAGGTACACGAGTCGTAGACCAAGCCTAACATGTTATAAAGGTATTGTTAGGTAGAATTGACATAAAATTCTATATTATTATATGTAATCCATGAATCCTATGTCTTATTCCTCATTTACAATTTTATGGATCATGATGTTTATTTCCCTATGATTCATGTCTTATGAACTTCCAAGCCTTATCCCATAACAAATGTTTATGATTTTTGATATGCAGGTTATGATATCATAATGTTATGACCAAATTATCATATCCATATATTCAAGTTTATGCTTACATGTATCCTTTGTTTACCCTTAATGATCATCTAAGCTCACCCATTTTTATGTTTCCTTTCCCAAGGTTATGAAAAAAGGTTTTAGGTAGAAGTACTATATGTGGAGATCTTTATGGGATATGTTGAATATATTTAACTAGGATATAAGATTTTGTTTTCTAGGTTTCCAAATACAATAAACTATTATGGTTCTTCGGTATGTATTTTTGAAATGTACTAAATATTCATCTAAAATGATGTAATATCAATGTATGCTAAGCCTGAGTCACTATAGTTGGTATCAAAGGAAAGGTTTAGTCAACATTTAGAAACTAGGATTAGAAAAACTTAGTGAGATCCCTAGAGGTATTTCTAAGAATATGTCTATGGATGTCTCTAAGGATAGGTCAAAGAATAAGGAAAAGTATAGGAAAATGTCATGGAATTTTGGTAAAGGATAGAGAGAGTGGTTTCCTAGAAATACATCTCTATCTGGATACTATAAGTAGATGTGGATCTAGCAGAGATGTACCTTGGAGTAACAAATCTAACAAGATGTTCCGGGCCTAACTTGGGGTAATCTATTACACAAAAATGGGACTTGTTTCACACCTATTATGAGACTCTTGGGGGATATGCTTTGGAAATTCACAAACTCTTCATGAACCATTATGTAGGACTTGAATAGAAGATGAATGTGAAGAACCTAGGATAAACCTAAGGTTTAATGGATTATTTAATGTGTGATAATTTAGACATAATATAAGTGAATTTTCATGATTATATGGTTTCTCTATATGATAATTGTTTCTTACTCTATATTTTTTGGATTTAGTCAATGGCTGGAACCTAAAGAAACCACATTAATCATGATTTTGTGGGATAATGCATCGATTTTTCTCTTGAGGATCCAAATTCTTTTGGAGTTGGAATGAAAAACCACATTTCTATGCTCACACAACTTTATTAAGATATGAATCATGATGAACTTCCAAATGATCAAAGTAGGGAACAATTTTACATTTAGTCCTTCATGAGGCAATGTCCACCTTTTTTCAGAAGTTCTTCTGATCCACTTGTTGTTGAACACTGGATCAACAACACTGAAAATATATTCTATATTCTCTAGTGTTTGGATCATGAGAAAGTCATTTTGGCTATTTATCAATTAGAAGGTGAAGAAGTCCAGTGGTGGAATATAATCAAGAATACGAGGAAGAAATATGAACTTATTCTTTAATAAGTACTTTTGTCATGTTCTTTGTACGAAGATGGGAAATGATTTCCTTGAGTTGAATAAAAAGGATGGTTAATCTATCAATGACTACAAGGATAATTTCACAAGACCTGATAGGTATTCTTTTGTAACAATCATCCAACTATAAAGTAAGTTTGATAGGTTCTTTAGTGGCTTAAAGAAAAGTCTTAGAAGGGTGTTGGCCATAAGAGACTTTGGTAGCTATGAAGAGATTGTATGTTGTGGAATAAAAGTAGAAATTGAGGTTAGAGTTATGTATCAATATCACAGTTTTAATAAGAAGAGGTATATGGAGTTCAGTGGACAATCAACAAACCCATAGAGATAAGAAGATAAGCTTTCCTTTTTGCTCTAACTATGAAAAGAAGCATGGTGGGAGTTGTCTTAATGGGACTAGTATATTTTTTAAGTGTGTAAAGGAAGAAAATTGAGTGGTTAAATGATGAAGTGATAGGAAAAAGTTATATAATGATGTGAATAATGAGAAAACTCCTCAAGATGCACCACCCACACTTCAGTATTCCAATTTCCAGGAGTTTGGGAACATCTACAAAAATTGCACAAGTCCAAGGATTAATAATGGAGATCAATGAAAAAAACCTCTATATATAAAGGAACTAGGGAAATCATATTAAATTACAAAAGATGAAGTGAGCCATGATAATTTTGGAACTCCATAATGGGGAATTCCTTATGGGATTTTGTAAAAATAATATCTATGAAAATATTTTTGATCCATTAGTGGAAATTTTTATGATTCCAAGCATTGATTATCATTCCCTGCATGAATTTTAGACTAATAATATCATGTTGATTTTCAAGATTTTTAAGGATGAACCCAAGCTTCCAATAGAAAAGTTTTTCTAAGATAAGATCCTATTTAATGAATAAAGGGTTGATTGTATTTTGGAAGCATGTAAGTTTTTAATAAGTATTTCTATAAATTTATACTATGAACATGTTTTAAAGAGAATATATGATGATAGTATTCACATGTTTGGCATGTGATGCCACATGGGGTATCAATGTTAAGCCAATTTACGGAACTTCTTTATACTATTTTGGATTTTCATATTTTGGAAGGGTTATAATTTTAAGCATATATAGAAATATTAAATTAAACTTTGGATGAAGTTTTTGAAAATAAATTATTATCCTACCATATGAGTATTTAAGCATATTGGATAACCTGTTATAAAAACCTGGTGTTAATGATAACTAATGATAGATGGTGTGGAATATCATGGGTTTCATGATATGTTAGTGCTTAGGGAATGAAAAATTCACCTTAATTTTTAGAAAAATAGGTGAAGTGGATCAAAGAACAAAAAAGGGTGAGGTTTTCCTAAAATCATGCAAGTATATCTTTTCATGAAAATTATTTATCTTTAGGAAAAAGTATCTTGAAACCAAAAATTTTATCCTGGTACCCCTGTTTATGATAAATTAGATGGTCCCTTAGTTCATCACATATTTATGGATTTCTGATTGTTAAATTTCTCTTTACCTAGTTCTCTATCACTCTCCATTATAACTTGATAGTTATATTTTTCTTCCATGTCCATGTTTCCACTTCCCACCTATATTCTCTTATATGAAAACCTAGTTATATGTTACTTCAGGTGACCACTATGTTTCAAAATTTTATCTTTTAAAGGATGTTTTAGTATTAATTTTTAAGATATGGGTTTCTATGAATGAATTTTTCAAGTATTAAACCTTTGATAACCCAGACAAATTTTGAGGGTGAAATTCATTTTAAGTGGGGTAGAATGTAACTCCCCAATATTTTGTGAAATATTTTTTTTCAAATTAATTTACATTTTTATATTTTAAATTTTATGTTCCACTGGAAATAGTTATATATATATATAACTATAGATCAAACATTACTTTCACCTGGAACATCAACTCGGAGTACGTTATACGCAACCACGACTTGGCGTACATTACACCCAACACAGATGTTTCTACAAAACATCATTTTACCGTTATAATCATTTAAATGAGATAATTATAACCTAGTCATTAAACTTAATAATATGAATATTAATAAATACTTTTCAAATACTATTATAAATTTTTATACAAATGAAACATATTGATAACGAAATATATGATTTTTGGTAAAGTACTTTTATGTTTAAAAATATTGTTTTCTTGAATGATATGATTTTAATAATAAAATTAATTTTAGAAACATATATAAATTTAATTTTATAAAATAAAATTCATTTTTGAATTTATAATTTCCACATTATCTTAGATTTATTTCTTTTCGTATTTTTCTATGAAACTTTATTTTTTGATGAATAATGAAAAAAATTGCTTTTATTTTAAAAGCTGCCTTTTGAAATTATTTCCACTTTAAAAACCCATAATTTCATCCATATGCAAGATTAAAATTAATATTAATTTTAACTCTTCTATGAATTTAATTTTGAAAATATTATATACACCATTGTAATCAGTATAATATTTAGATTCTAATTATATCATGTTGATTTTTGACCAAAATGACTAGTAAAAGTGATTAAAATTAATCGTAGCGGTTAAAGTCAAATTAGGCTTAATTAGGGAATAAACATTAATCTTAGGGGCCCAAAATACCTATAAACTTTTCTAAAAACCATTTTATGGACATGATTTTGAAATAAAACTTCAATTATTCTTTTATTTTAGTTATTTATGACTTTTTTTAGGTAATAACATGTGTACACCTAACTTGTTTTCAAAAATTACAAGTGAGACCTTTTCCTTCCCTATAAAAGGCCACCACATATCCCACTTCCTCACACCTCTAAAACCTCTTAAGTTCGGATAATCTTGGCACAAGACACTTCCTAGAAATCCTCCCTTCCTCCTAGAATACTTACCTTGGTAACGATTCAATCTAAGGAATCCTTTTGGCACAAACAAAAATTAGTTATCAGATTAAGTGGTAACATCTTCTCTCAAGTAATTTATTTTATTTTCTTTCGTCACCCCATCCAATTTATTTTTTCCATGATTGTATAAAAAATTAAGTATATTGAATATTATATGATGTTTTTATTATATGTTTTCAACATACACTTACACACACCTCTATTTAATGGATAACAAACATACTGTTTATGTGTACGATGAACTGTCAACTCACAAAACGATGATTGTTCAATTTTCCTTATTGCCTCTCATGGTAGAAATTAGGATGGAGAATATGTTTATATATGTTATATATTATATTTATTATTTATTTAATCTTCTTTATTCATTTTACAATACAATTTTTTTTACTTTCCATTTTGTGTTAAAACAATAATTTTGTTTGATGAAGTGTGGACTACCACACTCTCAAAGTGATGTGATTCATTCAAAAACTATATAGAATGTATTAAGGATGTTTTTAGTGAAATTTAATGATATAAATAACATTATAATTAAACTTTAATGATATTATATATATACATATATGTCATTTTCTTTCTTTCTTTCAATACGACAATAAAAACGGAAACAACGTTCATGCATACGTATGAATTACCATCTCCATGAATTGTTTATTCCATTTCATACTTATATATTATATAGATTATAATAATAAAAATACAATGGATATAAATTATATTTATATCATGGTTTATATTATGTAATCATGATATAAGTATAAGGACCAACAATATAACAAATTAAGACACATGCCAGAAACAAAGCGAATATTATCCAAACTGAAACCATACATAACATAGTTAACAAGATAGTAATATAAGGTCATAATAAAACCATATATGGAATTATAAATAATAATATGGTTCTTTCAAATTTTTATAATAAATTTATATTTATTATATAGGTTGTTTTAATGAGTACGATTAGAGTCAAGACCCAAGGTAAGGGGATTTCATCTCACTTTTTATTTCCATGAGATACATTCTATGTTCACCATAATTTCTTTTTGCGTAGTGTATATAATTTCCAGGATTTTATTCTATGTATCTTATACTTAAATTTATGGGTATTAAATATCCATTTTATGACCTTTCTTTCAAGGGGTTTAATGTTCAAAAGCTACCAAATCGGTAAAATAGTTTTGTCTCAATTTTTCTTCTTTGATACTCATATTTTGTTATACACCTAAATTCTCTTTAAAGGTGTATATAATTCCATTTTTCATGTTATATCATGAAATTTATTATTTTAATGATATTTTAATCTTTATTTAATTTAATTTTCTTACATGGAGAGTATGATCCCAATTTTCCCTGTTATAAGAGTTTATTGAGACAATCTCATTGATTTTAGAGATTGTTTATGTTTATTCTTAGTTTGATGAAATATTATAATCCATCTTGCATGAAAATTCACTAATTTTTTTATCCTATGGTTATTCATGACATATTCATTTATTGGTACCATATTTCAACTCTTTGGTACATAAGATAGTTAAGAAATTATTTTTTTAAGAAAGCCCGACTTAACCCTCTCTTCGGTCGGAAATATATGTTTTATAAAAAGGGTTACAAGAATATTATACTATTCTCCTAAAATATTTAAAATAAATTTTTACCATTTTTTGATTTTGTAAATGTTTTCAAATTAATCTTATTGTCTATTTCTGAATGAGGAATTTTTATAACGCTTTTACCATGTAAAAGGAATATTCTTTTTACCTCGTATGATATGTACGAATTTACCTGCTGTTAATTCATTGAATATTTATTTCCATGTTTAAAAGGTTAATTTTTAAGAAAATATTTTTAAAATATATTTTCAAGGAAATTATTTTCAAAAGTTTTTCAAGATTATTTTATAAGTTTTTAAGGAAAATGTTTTTTAAAATGTTTTATAGTTTAAAGATCCCTTTTCAAAAAATAAAGGATATTTACCTCAATAAATATTTTCAAAATATTTTTCCAAGTTATTTTACATCTATGATAACATTTTTTGATGTTACTAATTCACTTATAAAAAATTATCCAAAGGTTCGATTCATATTATTTCTTGATTGGTTTATATTTTGATGGAATGATGCTTAAGACACCCGTTTCACTTCCATGGGTTTTATGATTTTGAAACACGCTTATTTTCAGGGGTTATGATTTCATGAAGTAGTTGTGAAACCTATCTATTTTCAAAGGTTATGATGTGATTAAATGTTAATGATACCCATTTCATTTCATTGGTGATTATTTTATGTTTATAAAACCTATCACTTTTTATGGGTCATGATATGATGAAAGTTTTATTATCTTATGGCACATGTATGAATAATTTTATTATGAGATGGGTGGGACCTATATCTCTCTCGAACAAATTGGGTAATGATAAGTTGTATATGAGCTCAAAGGGTACACAAGATGTATCCCAAGCTCGAAAACAAGAAGGTACATGGGTTGTAGCCCAACACTAAAAGAAAGAGGGCATATGGGTTGTAGCCCAAGCCTGAAAAACAGAAGGTACATGGGTTGTATTCCAATCCTAAAAGAAAGATGGTACATGGGTTGTAGACCAAGCCTGAAAACAAGAAGGTACATGTGTTATAGCCCAATCCTAAAAAAAGAGGGTACACGAGTTGTAGCCTAATCCCAAAAACAAGAAGGTATATGGGTTATAGCACAAGCCTAAAATAAATAGGGTACACGGGTTGCTAGCCCATGCCTGAAGCAGGTACAAGAGTCCTATCCCACTCCTAACATGTTATAAAGGTCTTGGTAGGATATTTGACATTAAAATTTATATCATTATATGTATTTCACAAATAATATGTCATATTCCTCAGTTATAATTCCATGGATCATGATGTTTATTTCTTTATGATTAATTTCTTATGAAATTAAAAGATTTATAGCATAACTCATGTTTATGATTTTTGATATGTAGGTTGTGATATCCTAATGTTTCAATCAAGTTCTTATATCCCTATGTTCATGTTTATGCTTACGTGTCTCCCTTATTTACCCTTACTGAGCATCTAAGCTCACCCCTTTTTATGTTTTCTTTCCATAGGTTATGAAGAAAGGTTTTAGGTAAAAGTAATAAAGGTGGAGATATTTATGGAAGATGTTGAAGATCTTTCACCATGATATAAGATTTTTTTCCCAAGATTCCAAAGACACTAAACTATTACAGTCCTCAAGCATGTATTTTTGTAATGTACTAAATATTCGTCTAAAATGATGTAATATCCATGTATGCTATGCCTAGGTCTCTATAAAAATAGGCACCCACTTTAGTGTAAGTCCCCTCAAGTCTATGATATTTCGACCATTAGGACCCAATCATTCCCATGGGCTGATCATTCCACCTCATCCATCAGCAGACTGAGAAGTCAACTGAACTATAATGAATTTGATTTCTATAATAATTAGGATACGTATGAAGCCTCCCTTAGGACTGAGATCTATATTAAAACATCCCAAGGGGAATCCCAACACATACACACCGCATCCATATGCAATGAGGATGATTAATTTCTATCCATTGTTTCCCACACTAATAATATCTCATGTGGTATTATAGAGGAGAAATAGTCACATCATCTGCATCTTGATTCTCCACCAGCTGGGAAATATTATCATGTAAGCCTCAGTGAGTGGCATGATATAAATATCCCCAACATGAGGGAATCTACCATGGGTCTATTCCCAAGGGTGTGATAAACTATGATAACTCATATTCCTATTATAACCACAATACGTAAGATGTATCCTCAAGAATAATAATCAAATATTCGATGCCTAAGTTACCACACATATGTCCTTTCCATATTAAATTAAAATACACGATTTTAATGAACTATATGGGGTTTGATTCCTGCAATAAACAAGATATGTAGGACACCTCATAATGGCTCAATCACCTCATTGAAATATTAATTGCCTCCCTACATGAAAAAATATATGAAGTTCCTAGTTATCCAGCTTTAGAATATAAGCATCTATTCATTACTGGGAAATGGATAAAGAGCCTCATATACATACATATGGATTCATTAATGAGTTCCCCTTATTCTGAACATAAAAGGGGTTAAACTATGATCATTATATTAGGGTAACTGATCCCATATCGGGATTAGTATGAGATTCAAAAAACATATCATAAATCTATAAGATAGTATCAGAGAAGGAAAGATTTCCACCCCAAAAGAGTGTGATGAGCCCGAACTCCCATTCTCTCGACCAATGCGAGTCCCTAAGTATAATTGGGTCTAAAACCCTAAATGACCACCTACCTTTGAAAAGAAGTTATGTACCTAATTATGTATGTGGGAACCGTTGGGAGTTTGTATTAAGAACTAAAATGGTGACCCAATGTCAATGATTGTGAATGAAATTGAACCCATCATAATCAACCATCAGTCCATACCAAATTCGACTCATTATTTCCCTTTGCTGATGAAACCAAATTGGCGAACCTAACATGAACTTATTTAATCATGACATATCCTTCATGAAATAAAAAGGGCATAATGCCCAGTTCTTGTCAAACCATTTTTTCCACTCAATGAGTGTGCCCTATTCATATATTTTCCATTGAAAAAATGGTCTACCTGACATGAATCTCTCAAATAACAGAATGATCAATTAATCATGTTTCAGGCCTTTTTTTTTGAATTCTACAAACAAATACAATGGACTTAACATAAAACCATCAAATAGAAAGGATGATCAGTTTTCCATATATCAGGATACTTTGTTGGAATATCATACATAAAAAGATTATAATAATTACATAAATATTACAACTGAGCCTCTGTAACTGGGGTTCCATGAAATAATTCCATCTTTAATTTGACAAGTCCACACGAGAAAAATGGCCAGATCGGGACTAAAGGGAAAATTGTGTTAACCATGAACATCTGATTGAGAAAGTATCATGCCTATGATATTAAATTAATAAGTGGAATTTTCCCTTGTTGTCTGTATGATTGCAGATAATTCTCTCATAAATAACACATTGATCTGAGATAATGTCATTATCCAGTGACCATTCTGGCAAGTCACTGTGGCTGAAACCCCCATGGGTCGCAAAATGATCTCACCTGCCCAACAAATTCAATTTCAGGTAGAAAAAACAATGATCTAGAAGTACAATAAACATGGTATAATATAAAATATCGAATATTCCTATGAGGGTCTTTAAATATTGATGTTGAAGAGTTTGAATCATCTAGGGAAATCTTTAGCTAATCTAGTAACCCTCATTGCCACAACCAACCACTTTAGGAGTTTATCCCTTGAATGCAATAATCACCACCTTAAATATCTAATGAAGGTGGAACAAAGAGTCCAATATGTCTGCCTTATAATTTAGGGGCTACCGAGTTGGGCTCCTACCAACCACCATTGCCAATACCATCCCACTAGTACCCACTAATCGCCTACTGAGGGTACCACCTGACACACTAACACCTCTAACGCCCGTGCACAAGCATCAAGGAAGACACATCTTGAAAGGAAGGAAATGGATATCTTGGAGTGGGATCATATCCCTGCTACCTCTAACAATTTCTTCTAACATATTTCGATAGTAACTGGTGAGTAGGATCATATCCCTAGTCACTCATAACAAGTCTCCAGAAATATTCCCACAATAGGCATGGGGGAGGATCATATCCATACCCCCATGAATATAGTCCACTAAAACATTTTGGTGGCAGAAGGAGGATATAAGTGAGCTCATATCCTTGCTTTAATCAAATATTTCTTCCAGTATAGAGTGAAGATAGAAAATACACAGGCTTATATCCCTGCACACACTTTTCTAAAATTCAAATACATATTAGCAACAACTAAAGAAATCCACTGACATATTATAAAACTTTTAAAGATAAAAGAATAGGAATATATTCCTATCCCTATAGCCAGTGAAACTCAACATTCTGATCATTATGAAAAGATATTTCTCCAGAAAAGGAACACGATCTTATTTCTGTCTAGGAGGACTATCGACATATTTTAGAAAAGGAGGAGACACCAGATCAGGGTTATATTCTTATTCCAATTAAGGCTCACCAGGTGAGAGTGGAATATGCATAAGGATATGGGAAAATGTTTTTCAAAAAATCTGGGCATCATATTCCAAAGGCCCAAGATTGGGGTAATATCCCTGTTTTGGTTGGGGATAACCTAGTGACAAGGAAACATGCCTCAGGATAGGCTCATATTCCTATAAAAGAAGTCCAACGACATACTCCAACAGCCCAAGATCAAGAACATATCCCCATTTTGGATGATTCACATGAATAAAACATGCCTCGAGATAGGTTAATATTCCTAAAAGTGAATCTACCTAGAATATTCAAGAAGATCATGAAATTCAGGTGCATATTCCTACTTCCACCGATGAATGACTTCACGAGAATCCTTTTGAGGTAATAAAAGAGGAGGCTCATATCCTGGATCCCATTTTGGGGTTCCATCAGCCTATTCTAGTGGGGAATGAATATTGGGACCAAGCTCATATTCCTGCTACAACTGGGACTCACCAAGTGATAGCGACACATGCCTCGGGGCAGACTCTTATCCTTACCATGAAAGACCAATGGAATATTCCAAAGGATCAGGATTAGGGTCATATTCATGTCCTGACTGAGGATCTACAAGTGATAAGGCAACATGCCTCAGGATAGGATCACATTCCTATCAACAATGAGATAACTCATTAGAATATTACAACAACTTCTTAATAGTGGGATCATAATTCTGCAACACCCAATGGTCAACAAAAAGTTTTGGAAACTTTCATACAACAAGCACACACCCCATAAAAATTCTAAAAGGCAGGTTGGAATATTCCAGCTACGATGAATAACATGACCAATATTCTGAATTCACTCAATTACAGTGTCCTTGAGGTCATTCAAAACACATTCTTAACACCTCAAGGGTCTGTCAACTCTTCAACTAAAGCATAATATCATCATTACTACAATAGTTCCCCACATGGTTATGTAAAGATGGATCGCAAAGACTCTACTCCTGAAATTCACTGTGGTAAACCTACCCATGGTGATATCTTTCACGGACAATTAAATCCCCCACTTTCCAATAATAATTATTATTTAGAGGCTTTAAAATCCTAAACAAATTCATATAGAGAGGTGCTCAAAAAATCAAGGTCAACCACATATATTTCTCCATCAACTTCCAACAACACTCCAATTGGGTCAGTTGGAGACCCCAAGAATCATCTTCTATGGTCTAACCAGATGGAGTCCTGTAATTAGGAGTAAGAGGAGGTCTACATTGATATATTTAGAGAATTAAATGAAAAAAACCTCCCTCCATGTTCCGACCCCTCTCCACTTCTAACTATGAGGTCCTAGATGAGCTAGAAAAGGAGTGAATGCATTATCTATGCCAAAATATGTGGGTAATCATAAGACATTGAAGGATATACATATCCATTATCTAGGATAAAATTATCACCTTCAACTCATCAATAAACTATATTGTCAGTTAGATATGGACACCTTTTCCATGACCTGGAACCAAAGAGTGGAAGATCATGGAAAATACCTACATAGTATTTTTCACCACATTGCAACAACCCTTCGCCGATTTATTTCCAAAGCATATCTAGATGTGCATATCTGAGGATGGGTGAATTATGGATCATTACACTTCACTATATCCCCAGAATAGAAAAACCCTTTAAATATGACATCCTATAATGTCATAGCCTCCCACAAAACCAGAGTACCGAGTAATGTGTTTTCCAGTTAGTCACTAAAATAAAATGCACCCACTTAAATGATTCCCATACATCACAAACATAGGGATATAGTAGCCAAAATGACCTTAAAATGGTCCCCTAAAATTAATGAGAATTAATTTCAGACACAGAATCCTAAGTTGCGATCTAATATACAACTTCCCATAAAGAATAATTCTTATCACGGGCTTACCTTTCACCCATCTCCGACATGATCATAGGTGGACCACATCAAATGGGCTGCAATAGAAACTTCCATAGCATCTATCTAGGATCAAACCCAACCCGCCAAGTTGGGAAAATATCTACCACTGCCTCCACCCATCATATTGTCAATTCCCAAGAGGATTCAGGATACATCATAAACAATTGCAAACAAACCACAACCCACTGGGATGGGGGGATTTGTATCTTAATCACCATCACCGGGTTCATCACTCCCAAGAGGGTCCTGGGGACATCAATGGTGATAAAAAATAAACCTCATACTACTAGTCTGTGGGAATTTATATCTCGATTCCCATCTTAAGATTCATAAAATACTTTACCAAAAGAATTATATCCTCAACAACCAGACCAATCAATGTTAATTTTGGCTTTGAATAACCCCCAACCCATAGGGTTGGGGGGATTTTTATCATAATCAGCACCACGAAGGGAATCATTCTTCTCTAGGTTAGGAGGTGAAAGTCAAAGATTGTCAACCCATACATTCCTCCCACCACAAGAAAATCCTATGCTATTTAGGGTCCGTTCGACAAACATGACCAGAAACTCCCTAAATATCACTATTCACAGACCAAGATTAGGGGAACGTATAGAAAAGGAATTCAAATCCCACCAGGGTCACAATCCAAAACAACCTAATATATCAAAGGGTTAAAAGGATAACCTTGATTTAGGCAGTGCGGTATCATCATGTTGCATTGAAAGTAATGATAAAACCACCATTTCCCAATACAACTATATGAATGTCATTACTATAAACATGGTGTTTATTTTGATTCAAGACGCAAATGAAAAAGACCTCAACATGGGAAATCCACCTTGAGAGGAGGGTGATCTGGATGCACCAAATGAGGCTGCACACACCCGAAACCTCTAAATATTTATTTACCACCTCTATGGTGGAACATTGCCATGGAAAATATGAAAGGTATGGATACATCCTAATCACCTCCAAGAAGAGTTGAATTTTATTCCATATAGGAACAATTTTCATAATATGAGAGTGATATAAAAACACTTAGACAACTCAACAAGAAGCTACTCCAGAGAAATATCCCCTCTAGGTATCGCCTTCAAGTTGAGGTGAATATTCCTCCTCCTATAAGAGCTGATCCACCAACTAGAGTGGAATCTAAGCATTAGACTAGATCCCGATCCTGGAAACCGGTATACATAAATGAGGAAGTCTAAAATGATCATGACTTTCCTACTTTGCGGAAACAAACTCTCCCTCACCAGGGTAATCATCCAGTCTTAGAAAAAATTGAGAATCCGTGGGAGACAAAGGTAGGGCCACCTCATTGAGCCATACATGCTCCCTTTAGATGGAAGGTGGTCCAGAAAACAGTTCCCTCTAGCTTCTTAACATCATCGAGTCCATGGATACTTGAATAGAAGCCATGGAAGGGGAATTCACACTTGTGAACCCTCAGAGGAAGAAATATCCTGAATGGGTGGATAACACATTTTCCCCACCCAATTTCTAAAATCCTACCTTCTCTACCTTGGATATTGGAAGTGATCCTAAACAGAATATCACACACTTCTTATCCCAATGTGGGTCGATTATGGGCCCTTGAGATCAAAAGGAGGCAACCAAGATGAGGTGTTTTATCCAGAATCTGATAGGGACAGCCTTTCTTTGGTACAATAGTCTTCTAGTAGTTTCCGTTGTAGGATGGGAAGACAATCATCATCAATTCCTTTATCAATTCAGCTCCATGCTAAGGAAAATGACAATCGTCAACCTGATAAAGTACAAGAAATTAAAAAATGAGAGGGTTTATGACTTCATATCCAAATGGAAAGGTTTAACCTATTCACTTGGAATTCCTCTTTCATAGGATAAAATGTTGGAAATATATACTGAAACTATTTTGGATGAGTTTTATAAACCTATGATCCCAATGATTTATCTATGCGGGTTTCATTAGTTTGAAAAAATCGACCAATGTGTATAAGATTCCATTCAGAGAACCCGATACAAGTCTCGAATCATGACCTCAGTACAAGGGAAATGGATAAGAAAAGATGAAGCTACAAATTTCACTCTTAAGTTAGATGTAGTGCCCATCCAAGAACCTAGCCAGGTCCCAAACTGTCCAGCACCTCCTATCAAGCTGTAGCGACCACAAAATCTCCCTTTGTAAGTATCACAGGGAAACCAGAGTCACTAGGGATTTGAGGAACATATAAATAAAGTATAATCCTTCTAGAATGAACAAGAACCTGATTATTTCCTTACATCCATGTAAAATAACATACTCAAGCTACAACAACCAAGGAAGCTCGATGAGGTCAACCTCACTGAGCATCCCAACTACTTCCCTTTCCATAGATGGATGGGTCATAATATCCAAGATTTCTTCATCATCAAATACATCCTTCAATGTATTATCAATTCTAGATAGGTGGTGTTAGATAACTCCTCATGGTAGGTGTCCTGCATATCTGTTTCCTAGTCATAAGAATATGGTTATTAGAGGAAAGTTATAGCTAGTCATGGGAGGAAGTTTGACAACTGGATGACCCAAAAAATAATTGATCAAACTCATGCCACCCTGAGAGAATATTTGTGAAGACCCACAATAGCTGCACCACCTAGGTAGGTAACATCATATATACCTCCAAAAGGTGTATGTGACCATCAAAAGTAGGAATAAATAGAAGAGAAGGAGTCATATTCTTCTCCAATGCAGGCTATGACTCTCATACATTTCTTCCCTAAAACATATAAATCATGGGAACCACCCCACCAAATAGAACCTTCATTAAACTAAGAGCTCGTACTTGTATATGTTAATGTGATACACTTGTATAAACCCTTATATGATGATGTATATTCCTTATAATATGAGTTTCCCACACATAATTGAGGAATGAGAGGCCACATGCCCAGGAATCAAGGATACAGGGGACAACACAGGCGTGGTTGGACCCAATATTTTGGTCATGTCCCCAAAGAGGACATATCTGTATCTAAGACCCATGTTAAAGTGGTCCAACAAGCCCAAAAAGATATGGAGTTGTCCTAGAACCCTCTAGTAGTCACCCATGCCCAGTTTCCTTACATTACTGCCTAGCAGGGGTGCAATTGTATGATAATCCCAGAGCACATGGAAGGCCGGTGCGACCTGCACCACTCATAGAAGATGATCCCTCTACCTTTTAAAAATTACAAGGACCATCCAACTCAAGTGCCTCATCTCCTAATCCACATGTCAGGGAGTATCCCCGCATCAGGAAGTTACAACCTCTGACACAAAAGTACGATATTCTAAAACACCTAGCAGTTGTCCCCACCAAGCTCTCTATCATAGATATGATCCATATCTCAAAATAACTCAGGGAGGAATTTGTTGAATTCTTCTAAATCCAATAGGAATTTGAGATAGAAGTCGCTTAAGCCAAGGTTTATCAAGTGAAGACCATCCTAGTAGAATTCCATGTCACCATATCCTTCCCTGACCAAGATCAGGAAGATGTCATCCAATGGAATATTTGGACCTTATATGTTTCAGAAAGACTCAATAATTTTGACATGCAAAGGTCTCTAATTGATAATGGTTCTTGGATCAACCTCATCCCGATTTGAACCCTACACAATTTGGGATATAGTGAAGGGGACCTATCTTCAAAAAATATAACCATTCAAGGGTATGATAAGTGTGAGTATATACCTCCTGGGAAGATCAAGCTCAAAGATTAGTTTAGGGATATCACATCTGAAACTAAATTTATGGTTATCCATAAATACACCACATACAATGTTCTACTCAGAAGGACCTAGATCCACAACAACATGGAGACTCTTTGAACATTCCATCACTGTCTAAAATACCCCATCAATGTAAAGTTCAACATACTAAATGGTGATAGTTCCCCCTTTGAAACTTGTAGAGCCACATATACTGAAGAAGGATTCTATAAAAGGGATGTAAAATGACCAATGGTGGATAATGATATACCAGGAAAAATCCCCAATAGCTTGGGGACCACCCCTAAAAATCCTTGGAGTATACTTGAAAATAACTATGTTCTCCCCATAAATCTAGTTTAGGTACTAGACCAGACCCTAGATCTCCAAGCTCCTCCTATCCCTAGTGACACTATAAAAAGAAATCAGATATGACATATCTCTACAACTGACCATGTTGTCATGAAATGTCAAATTGATTATGTTTTTAAAGTTTATTTATAGTATAGGGAATACCCTAGGTCATCTATCAAGGAGATTTGGTGGTTTATAGTGTGAATTTTTAATAAAAAGGAACAAAATAGGGGGTGGTTTTGAAAATATTTTTAAAGAAATGACTTGATTTAAATAGTTTAATAGTTGATAAATAATGGTGGTGTTTTATAATTATGAGAGAATAATATTATTTCAAGTTTTCTACACATCTTGGATAGTTCATTGTTCTTAAAGTTTTATATAGTTTAATGTAATCCTTTGGCTGAGGGTGGTCAAGATATCTACTTCCCTCTTGCCTCTTAAAATGATTCTCAAAGAATCAACCATTGACACAAACATCATGTTGTCAAGGTTTGGTTATAAAACATAGAAAAGGGATACCAAAGTACACTGAAATCTTATGTATGTGTAAGAGAATGAAGATTCTTGTCTTGTCCAATCAGAACAACCAAATATTCCCACTTGAAATCTCATCTGAATCGGTGTTGAAATAAAAAGTGTTTCACATAATTATAACAAAAGAAATATATCCATAAGATAAGAACATAAAAATTAATAATAAGTGAAATATTTAATACAAAAAATACACAAAACCAGCAGAATAACAAGTGTTGTAAATCCCTCCCAAGTATGTGTAGCTCCCTCGAAATGATTATCCATCGTTTAGCTTGCCATTGAGAGAAGGAGGAGGTTCGGATGGAACCTCAACTTCATACTTGATCTCACTATGAGGATATGGGAATCTATAACTTCTTGGAAAAGGATAGGAATAATTTGGGTATCCAAAATAAAATATAGTTTCCCCCTGGACGAAATTGCAAATGGGGAGACCAAGGTGCCAATTTATAGGCAAAGCAGAAGGTGGTTTTGGGCACACAAATTTCATAAAACCACTTGGACCATGGTTTTCGACATCCATAAAGTATTATATCACTTTGAAAAAAACTATAAAGTTATTTCCCCACATATTGAATATCTCCACATAATTTTTGGCTTCATTTGGACACCTAAATATCGAGATATTGACAGAAAAAAAAACCACTTTTGACTTCATGCATATTTAGTGACTTGGAAAAATCAGTCTAGATAGGCCACCATATGGCCTAATTGGGTTGGGTTCCATCCTATAACTTGTATCCCACTTAATTTTGGAATGTAACAAAAAAAAATCAGCCCATTTAAATCCACATTTTAGTAGAAGTGTGCGGTTGAGTCCACTGGTTTGCTTGGATCCTATGTAGTTTGGCCCATTTTTCTTGAACTTCATTATGGGACCTCCAAATCACCTCCATTTTCAATGAAATTATTAAAACAAGAAACATTTACCTTTCTAAAAGTGATGAACATAAAATAATTTAATCAAACATGAATGTAAATTTTTTATTATTTTTATATTTTTCAATACAAAACAAGTTTAGCATAGTGGTGTAAGGGTGAAAATGAAACAGTGATTCACAGTGCGATCACACCCCCATACCTAAACATTTTCACTCCTGGGAAAAGTCATATTTTCAAAAATTATGCATGTAGATATTTCCAACTTCATAAAGATTTAACATTAAATGAAAATCTAATTCCTCATATAAATGTGATCAAATAAAAAATCACACTGAGGAGTTATTCTTAGTGATCATGGAAAAAGACATCTCAAAAATTTTATCAGAATGAGATTTCAAGAGATTCATGATAACAATCGAATAAAATAGTTAAAAAGTTAATCATGCCACTAATTCTGCACATGTGTGTGTGACAACCATTTCATGCTATTCTTTCCACTTTCTATTGAGTAAATATAAGTTATCTTAAAAATTTTCTACTACATGATCCTTTCCACTAAACCTGACCTACATCTTTTGAGGGCGTACACCAGTTGGATAACAGGTACACACACATAGGTCAATCTATTATAGTAATTAAATAGATCAGATAAGGAATGAATGTATGGAAAAATACTTTTTGGAGTTAAAAAAGAATTAACCTAATTTATATTTACCTTCTATTAAGTAATACAGTTTCACACTTCATGGTTGGGTGAAAATATTTGTGGAGAGATTATGTGAAACAATTTTCCCTTAAACTATTCACACAAAGGTTACCATTATTCTCAAAGATTTAAAAATGATACAAACATTTATAACATTGAAAAAAAACCAAATTTAAAGATAAATTCACACCATATTATTTAATTCTTTCTGAAATGCACATTTCATAATATTTTTTTGAATGTTAAAACAACATGAAATAGAGAAATTACTCATGAATTTGCAATAACTTCCATGATTAAGTATGCATCATTTTCCATGATAAAACAGGCATAAAAAATTAACATTTTGGTATAAAAGTGAAGGAGGAAATGCAGGGAGGTGAAAATACTATACAGGAAGTGAAAAAGAGAAAAAAAGTCCATAAAAATTCCTAATTAACCCAAGAATATACCCACCCCCCCACACCTAAAGTGTGTAGTGTCCTAACTGTAATAAAATATAATGTGGGATGTAGGGATAAAACCTAGTGGGTGTTATTCATAGACCACTTCTTGAACTTGGAGTTCCTCCTTTGGGGAATCTGGAATGTATTTGTGGAAGCTCTTCAGATGATTCCCATTGACAGTGAAGGTTTGATTGGTTTCTTTATTTTGAACTTGAACAACACCAAATAGAGAGACATTAATAACAATGTATGATCCAAACCATTAGGAACAAAGCTTACATAGATGAAACTTCAGCCTTTCATTGTAGAAGAGGACCTTCTTCCCAATGTGTAAGTGATGATGAAGGATGAGATGGTCATGAGAAGCCTTGGTTCGCTCCTTATAAATCTAGAGTTCTCATATGAATCTCTTATCATTTACTCCAGCTCCTGAATCTGAAACTTCCTTTAATAACCTACAACAGAAAGATTAGAATTTCATTTTTTGATGGCCTAGTAGACCCATTACTCAATATTAGTAGGGAGGTGACAACTCTTTACAAAAAAAGATGATATGGTGACATTCTAGTGGGAGTTTCAAAGAAAGTATGGTAAGCCCATAAAGAATCATCGAGTCTAAGAATCCAATCTTTTATATTAGGTTGAACCATTTTTTTTCAAGAACCTATTTTACCTTCCAATCTAACACCTCATCTTGACCATTAGTTTATGGGTGATATAAAGTAGACACTCTATGCCTAACCCCATACTGACACTAAATATATTGCATTGTTTGGTTATAGAAATGAGAACCCTAGTAACTGATGATGAACCTAGGTAATCCAAACCTACAAAATATTTGTGTTCTCAAAAAAAGAATAACTTCCATAAAATCATCATTACTTATTGCCCATTCCTCTACCAATTTGAAAACATAATCCACCGCTATAAGAATGTAAAGGTTCCCAAACTAATTGGGGAATGGTCCTATAAACTCAATGCCCCAAACATCAAAAATTTCATCGAATAGAAAGGGTTGTTATGGAAGTTTATTTTTTAGATAGATTCCCCATTCTTTGACAATGGGGAAAATATTTATAGAAATCATGGGAATTCCGAAAAGTATTTGGCCAAAAGAGACAAAAATCAAGGACTTGCGAGTAGTTTGTTGGGGACCAAAGTGGACCCCCAAATAAAGAGTGTGATAGAACCTAAGGATAGACTGAAACTCACTATTGGGAACACAATGCCCAAGGACTTGATCACTACATGTGAAAAAAGGTAGGGGTCATCCCAAATGAACCAAATAGACTATTTTTTTAGATGGTCAGCCTGGTTTTTATTTAAATCAACAGGAATGAATGATGATACCAAATAATTTACAATTTTGGAATACCAAGGAATAATATCTTGCACTTGGTATAATTTCTCATCTAGAAATAAGTCATTTATGGGAATATAGGGGGAAATTAAATTTCTAAGGATGGGTGGATCCTACTGATATGGTTAACCACCACATATCTACTCCTTTTTTATCTCTAGTTTTAAGATTGATTTTCTGAAGGAGTAGCATCTTGAGAATTAGATGTGGTTTGGCTTTTAGTTTATTAAGGAGATAGCATAGGGATGTATGGTCTGAGAACACAATGACTTTGGACCCTAAAATATACAACCTAAATTTATCCAAGGAATACAAAATGGAAATGAATTATTTTTCAGTTGTGGTGTAGTTTTCTTGGGCAGGGTCCAGTGTACATGAGGTATAGACAATTATATTTTAATCTTGATCAACCCTTTGTGATAAGACTTCCCCAACTACATAGTTAGAGGTGTCATACATGAGCTCAAATGGTAAATCTCTCCAAGGTGTTTGGATTACCAGGGGTGACATGAGACTCCATTTTAACTTATTAAAATATTCTTCACATTATTTTTCAAAAACAAGTTCCTTTTATTTTTAGAGAAATAGAGATAGGGGGAGTGTAATTTTACTAAATTCATGAATGAAATGATGGTAAAATCCAACATGACCTTGGAAAGACCACACACCCTGTACATTTTTGGGGAATGGTATGGAAGAAATGACATCTAATTTTGATTTTTCTACATGGATACCATCCCCAGATTTGATATGTCCCAAAACTATACCTTGTCACACCATGAAATGACATTTCTCATAGATTAATACAATATTATTTTCAATATAGCGATGTAGGACTAAACCAAGACTACTTAAACATTCATAAAAATAGGAGCCATTAATAATGAAATCATTCATGAAATTATCCAGGTAATCCAAAAAAAATACTAACCATGCATCACTGTAAAGTACCTGAAGCATTGCATAGAACAAATGGAATACTTCTATATAAAAATGTACCAAAGGGGCAAGTGAAGGTTGTATTTTCCTCATCCTCAGGGAAAATATGGATATGAAAGTATCCAGAATACCCATGAAGGAAAAAAATAATGGGACTTCCCTACTATCCTCCCTATAATTTGGTCAATGAATGGAAATGGGAAGTGGTCCTTCCTAGTGTGTTGGTTTAATCTGTTATAGTATATACAGACATGCCAACTATTCTACACATGAGTTGAAACCAATTAATTGTTTTCATTTTTTTTACTGTAAGACCAGTTTTTTTAGGAACCTATTATAATGGAGTGAAACATTGGATATCAGTGATGGGGTAGATTATTCTAGTAGCCAATAATTTTGTTACCTTCTTTTTAACAACATCAAGAAGTTTTGGGTTCAGTCTACATTGTGACTGCCTCATTAGTTTAGCCTCATCATTTAAAAATATATAATGTGTGAAAATTGATGGGATAATATTAGGAATTTACTCAAGTGTACACCCCAAATTTTTTTTATAATCTCTAAAAAATTAAAGTAGTCGTAATTCATTCTCAAGAGGGAGTGAACTAGCAATGATGATAGAAAATTTGTTTCTATTCTCAAGATAGGAATATTTTAAATCATGAGGTAGCTGTTTTAGTTCCAATTTAAGGATATTTGTGATTGATCAGAGTGTGTGTGAATGTGAGAAGTCACTAATCGCATATAAGTGCACAATGGCATCATCCTCAGATGAGGAATGAGCTTTTACAAGCTTAGAAATATCATTGATGGTCATGTAATCCTTAGTGTTCAAGAAATCATTAATTAACAAATATGAATGAAATTTTTCTAGACCACTACAAAATTATATGAATGATTCATTTAACATAATTTCAATCAACTATGAAAACTTAGAATGGTGTTTAGGGGAAAGAAAAGATGTTTTTAGGGGAAGGGAGTACATCAATTAAATTAACAGAGAGTGAGTAATGTTCTTTTGAGGGTTTCTTCATGGTATTAAGGATGTTGAAGTGGAAAATGTCACCACCAAACTCCATAGATAATGTACAATTGTGGGAATTAATTATGGTTTAGTAGTTTTTAAGAAAGGTATCCCCAATATAATTGGGGAATGTCCATTCATTCTATCATCTTCCATTTTAAGCACATAAAAATCAGTAAGAAAAATTAAAATTTTCACCCTCACAAGAACATCCTCTAACAGACCAATGGGGTGTGTTGTACTTAGATTTGTGAGTTGAAAAAAATTCCAATTGGATTTAGTTCTCCAACCTACAATGTAGAGTAAATGGAGTAAGGCATCACATTTATAGAGGCACCCAAATCCAGAATATCATTGGAAAATGAATACTTCCCCTATGGTGAATAGAATCGAGAATGTTCCAGGATCATTACATTTGGTGGGAAGTGATGGTTTTATCAATGCTGATAAATTCCCCCCAAGCTCACCTTCTCATCACCTTGAAGTCGCCTTTCATGTGTACACATCTCCTTTAAAAACGCGTCATATCTTGGAATTTTCTTCACGGTATCAATCAAGGGGATGATAACTTGCACTTTTTTGAAATTTTCTAATATTTCCTTATCAAGTTCAGTTTCCTTTTATTTTATTGGTTGGGTGTCCCTTTGGGGAAATGAAAGAGGAATGTTTGATATAGGTGAAACATCAATAGACACACTCTTTACTTTGTAAGGTCTTCTCTCATGACAAGGATTTTCTTCTCTGGGACCATTTTCAGTAGTTGGGAAGGTGGTTTCCTCAAGAGGGGATGACTCTAATGAAGGGGTTATCTGGGTTTTAAGTTGATTCCCACTCCTAAATGTGATGGAAATAACATTTACCTAATACCTAGGGTTAACTACTAGTTGAGAGGGTCGTTTACCCGACCCATGACTTTGAATTTCCACCACAGAGTTAGCGAGTTGACCTAATTGGGTTTTTTAGGTCTTGTATAGATGCTTGGGTGGTTTGTTGGAATTGGATATTTTTGGTAGACATTTGTTTCATCATATAATCTAGGCTAGTATTGGGTCTTAGATGGGGTGGTTGGAAATTCCTTTGTGTTGGTTGGGTATTTTTGGTTGGTGGTGGTGGATGACTAATCTACCCTGGTTGGTTCCATTGTTTTTGAGGTTGGTTTGAATACCCCCTTTCCTATAATCTTGGTTTTATTTCCACCCAGGGTTGGATGGATAGTAAGGTTCCTTCCTAAAATGTAAGTTATAAGAGTGTTCAAGAAATATTGCCTCACAACTCTCAGATTTTTCTCTTAGTTGGGGGAATTAGTTAGAATAGTGCATGTTAGAAGAACATATTCCATAGTTTATGGGAGGAGGATATTGGGATTTCCCTTAGGAAATAGCAAGTTGTCAATGAAGGGTACTTACCTATTTTCACTTCGTGTCAACCTTATTCTCAAATTCAGTACTTTTCACCTCATGGACAGCCTAAATGGGTACATTGGAACTTGAACCAAATTGTTGAGTGTTCTACACCATGTTCTCAAATAGGAATATTGCAAAAATAGGGGTCTTATAAACTATAACACCTCCTGCAACAATTTCAATCATATTTCGATCAGTAGGAATTAAACCATCATAAAAATATTGAATTAAAATTTTATCATTTATTTAGTGGCGTGGGAAACTTGAAAAAAGACTTTTAAATATTTACCAGTGTTCATGAATCATTCCCCTTAATATTTTATTATCCCACATATTTATTTCATTATTTTTTTAGTTATAGAGGCTAGGAATTATTTTTCATGAAAAAAGGCATTTCATCTCCACCCAACATCTAATTGGTGAATTAACATAATAAAACAAATCTTTCACAGTGTTTTATAATAAATATGGGAATGCCCTAATCTTAACTTGTTATTCATCCACATTATAAGGTTTTAATTTAGAACAAATAGTATGAAATTATTTTAAATTCTTATGTGTATCTTCTCCCACAAGTCCATGGAATCTTGGAAATAAATGAATTAAACCGAATTTAAGTTCAAAATTTGGTGCCTCACCATGATTTTGAATATAAGTGGGTTAGATATCAAAATATTGTGTGGTTAGATATTTTAATTTTCAGTTGTTTTCATCAATTTTATAAAAGTTTAATTCAGTTTTAACTTGGTTTTCATAATAAGTGGAAGTATAAAGAATTGTGTTGATGTTTTGTTTGTCCTCCATCAAAGGTTTCTCTTATACGTCTCGGTGTCGCGGACGTAAGATCCTCTCTGATTTGTGTTCGAATGGAATTATTTACTCTGAGGAATACCACATCATAGATAAGGCATACAAAAGGATTATTTTAGAAATAAACTTAAAAAAATGAAGGAAGAAAAAAATGAACAAATAATTACAAAATATGCATTACTTTTATATAAAACACACTCTAAAAACAAAAGTGCTCCCTGGAAACAACACCAACATTTGATTGTGTTTTCATGAAAAGTTTAATTGATTATGGTTTTAAGGTTTATTTATAATATAGGTTAGACCATAGGTCTTCTCTCAAAGATAATTGGTGGTTTGTAGTGTGAATTTTTTATAAAAAGGAACAAAAGAGGGGGTGGTTTTGAAAACAGTTTAAAAAAATGACTTGATTTAAAGAGTTTAATAGTTGATATATAAAGGTGGTTCTTTATTATTGTGAGAGGAGGAGATCATTTCAATTTCACTACACATCTTGTATAGTTCATTGTTTTGAAAATTTTATATGGTTTAATGTAATCCTTTGATTAAGGGTTTTCAAGATCTCAACTTCCCTCTTGCCTCTTAAATGATGCTTAAAGAATCACCCCTTGACACAACAATCGTGTTGTCAGGATTTGGTTCAAAAACATAGAAATGGTGATAACAAATCATACTGAAATACTATGTATGTGTGAGAGAAAGAATATTCTTTTCTTGTGAAATCGGAACAACCAAAGATTCCCACTTGAAATCTCAACCCAATCGGTGTTGAAATAAAAATTATTTCATTTAATTATAACAAAAGAAATATATTCAGAGGAGAATAACATCAAAATTAAACAGAAGTGAAATATTGAACAAAAAAATTACATAAAACTCTTAGAAGAACATGTGTCGAAACTCCCTCCCAAGTACGTGTAGCTCCCTCAAAATGATTGTCCACTATTTAGCTCACCATCGAGAGGAGGAGGAGGCTCAGTTGGAACTTTTCCTTCATCCATAACCCCCTATGTGGATAGGGGCCTCTATAACTTCTCAAAAAATGAGTGGAATCATTTGGGTGTCCAAAATACTAGATATTTTTCTCCTGGATGAGTTTAAAAATGGGGAACCCAAGGTGAGAATTTATAGGCAATGTGGAAGGTGGGTTTTGGCCCACAACTTTATTAAAACCACTTGGACCATGGTTTTCGACATACATATAGTCTTATATCACTTTGGAAAAAACTAAAAATATTTTTCACCACCAATTTTCTCTCTCTACAAAATTTTTGGCTTCATTTGGATAGCTACAGATCGAGATATTCACAGAAAACAACAAACCACTTTTGACTTCATGCATATTCGGCGTCTTGGATAGATAAATCCAAATGTTCCACCAGATGGACGAATTAAGCTTGGGATTCTACATAAAAGTTGAATCCCACTGAATTTTGGACTATACCACACTTGGATTCATGGTGTAGTAGTAGTGTGTGGTTGATTCCACTAGTGTTTTTGGATCCTGTGCAGTTTGTCCCGTTTTTCTTGAACTTCATCATGGGACCTCCAAATCACCTACACCTTCAATGCCGTTATCAAAAAAAGTAACATTGACCTTTTTAAATGTGGTAAATATAAAATAATTGAATCAAACATGAAGTAAAATTTGTTATTTTTTTTATAATTTTTAATACAAAACATGTTTAACATAGTGGTGTAAGGTTGAAAATGAAATAGTGAACCGCGATGAGATCAACAATGACTTAGGTAGTAGGGGATGATAATGAATTTTCTCATGGCCTCTCTCACCTTGATAGTGAAAACAAATCCCCCATATTTATAACTTCATCTGAAAATGTGTCCACAAACTCTGAGGTGAAAGAAGATGAGGATGACCTCAGGAATACCCCTCCCACATTCATTGAAGGCACCTCCACCACTATTTATGTTCTTAGATAGTTGAATCTAAGAATTGAAGAAGATCCATGGACAACACTAATTAGTGCCTCCATTACCCTAGAAAAGAAAGAGATGAATATTTCATTTTTGAAGAATCACCGATATATGTTCACTTGGAACTATACAGAAATGCCCAAAATGAATCCAGATGTGGCTATACACCATCTCAGCTTACCCTATGAGAATCGAGTCTTCAAGTAGGTAAACAAGATGATTCACCCATCTCGTGACTCTAATGTAGAGGTGGAAGTTGAAAAATTTATCATGTCCAACATTGTGTGAGAAGTGAAATACCCAAGATGGCTTACCAAAATTTCCCCTGTTAAGAAAATGAATGGACAGATTAGGGTCTACATCAATTTTAGAGACCATAATCGGCACTTCCCAAAGGAAAATTTCCCATTGCTGATCAAAAAAGTTTTGATCGATGAAACAACAAGGTTCAAAGACCTTTCCTTCATGGATGGGTATTCAGGGTACAATTAGATAAAGTAGGCCCCTGAAGATGAAGAATCCACTACCTTTAGAGTTCCATAAGGTATCTTTTGCTATCAGATCATGCCATTTCGCTCAAAGAAAAATGGCTTCACTAATAAACACACCATGTATCATATATTTAAGATGTTATTGGAAAAAATAGCCAAATATTATGTCAATAACCTAGTGTTCAAATCCTGATAGTGTTGTTATCACTTTACAGATCTTTAAACAGTGTTTGATAAGTTTCAACAATATGATATGAAGATGAATCTGCTAAAATTCACTTTCAGGGTAACATCAGGGAGGTTCTTAAGATTTGAAGAACACCACTAGGACATCAAGGTTGACCCAAAAAAGACTATTGACACTTTAGTAATGACACCCCCCATAAATCTCAAAGAGTTGTGGTAACTCTAAGAAAAACTCACCTACATTTAGTGTTTCATAGTCAACCTAGCTGGAAAATATCTCCCCTTCACGAGGATAATGAAGATGGAAATTTCCTATCAATGAGACAATGACTGTCAAAAGCCTTTGAAAGTATCAAACAATATTTACTACACCCATTGGTTCTGAAGCCTTATATGGAAGGGAGGGAACTCATCTTATATGTGTTCTCTATGGAATGCACATTGGGCACCCTACTTGCATAGAAAAACGATGTGTGGAGTGTTAATAGTCCCTATTACCTCATCCGAACAATGTTAGGTACTGAGACCCGATACTATGATATTGAGAAGAAATTCCTTGCACTAATCTTCACAGTGAAAAATTTTAGGCATTAATTATAGCACCAAAAAGTTCATACGGTCTCTCATATTGATCCTCTCAAGTAAATCCATGTCCATCATATACTAAATGGGTGCTTGGACCAATGGGAGGTTATTCTATAAAAATACAACATTTAGTTCATATCATAGAAATTAGTGGAAGGGAAAGACCTGTCTTATTTCCTCATAGCACATCTTCCCCCTATAGAATACACTAGTGGATACCGAGATTCCAGACAAGGAGGTATTCTATGCCCATGACGCTCCCTAAACATGGGAGATGTATTTTGATGGTGCCTTCTAAAGTTCTATCGAAAAAAGTATGAAAAAACCGAGACTCAATTGGGATAGATTAGAGATTCTGATTGTCTCTCCATACAAAGAAATTTTTTCATACTCTTTCTCACCATATGAAGGTTTCATAGATAATGAGGTAGAATACCAATCTATCATTGCAGGATTGGAACTATCCCTACAACTACATATAGCCTACCTAAATATCAAGGGGGATTTAGAAATAGTGATTAAGAATATCAATGGTGAATATTCCATAAAAAAGGAATAAATATCCCCCCTCATTGGATATGTCAGGGGATTAATGGAAGAGTTCCTGTTTATCCCACATTGTTTCATATTCCCCGATCATAGAATGCTCACACTGATGCGTTGGCTAATACATCCACAGTCTTTGATGACCCTGATCAGGAGGAAGAAATATTCTATATCACACACTGAATAATGGTCTAATAGGTCATAATATATTATATGGAAGAAATAAATCAGTTCAATACCATCCCATAGTGCTATAAACCCGCATCCCTCCCAGATTGATGGAGCCCAAAATCAATTATCTCCAAAATGGGACTCTCCTGATAGATCGAGCCGGAAGGCAACATATTCAGAACCACACAACCAAATTTAACATGGAGGGTGGTCTAAATGAGAAGAAGTCCCTATAAAATCATGTATTCAATGAAATAATATTTATATTTATACAAAAAGGATATATTCTCACTGTCATGGAATAAGTCCATGCAGGCTCCTGCAGTGCTCATCAGTTTGGGACTATGATCTCCCACCAAATCAGAAGACTGGGTTACTTCTGAAAAACAATGATACATGACTATATGGAATTCACCTAGAAATTTTATGCACTATAGATCCATGAAAACTTCATCCATCATCCCTCAATGTTTCTACATACAACTAAATATTCCTAGCCATTTTCCGTATGGGGAATGAATTTTGTGGGGAAATATCCCCTAGTCACATCTCAGTAGTTTAAGTATATAATTACTACTAACAACTTATTTTCTAAATAAGATGAAGAAATAAACCTCAATTAATTCATTATTAAGAACACGATCAACTTCATAATGTCCCATATCATCACCAGGTTTAGAGTCCCTCACACAATATTGATGGAAAATGACACCAACTTCTGTTCTATGGAGCTGAAGAAACTATACCAAGAGTATAATATTGTGTCCAATAACTCATCTCTCTATAATAAAGTAGAAAATGGATAGATAGAGTCATTCAATAAGAATATGTCAAATATACTCCAAAATATAGTGAATAAGGATAAGAAGTTCTGGCTGGAAAAAATACTCCATGCTTTATGGGACTACCGTGGTAGCACATGAACTACTATACAAGAAACACCATAATAATTAGTGTATAGGACTAAGGTAGTATTACCCATAGAAGTCTAGATTCCTTCACTACAAATAACCATTTGTGGAAAACTCTCAGATGAAGAGAAATAAAAAAAGTGGTTGGATGAATTTGAGAGGCTCAATGAAAACAGGTTGTGTACATTTCACAACCTTGAAGTCCATAAGAATTATATAACATGGTCCATAAATATAAATATTCATTCCATTCATTCATTCAAGGAGAACTGGTGTTGGCTCTCATGATCCTAATAACAACAAGAAAGAAGCCTCCAAATCTAGAAACTAAATTTGAAGGGCCTTACATCAAACATAAGGTCTGTCACAATGGAGCTTGCTCACTTGCCATGATGGATATGTGATGTGCCACACCACCCACTAATACGAGGTTTCTTAAGAAAAAATTTGCATAGATATCATCAAGTATGAAGTATGGGTAGCAAGACATTAGACTACACAATGTCTCAAATTCTGACCACACAATGTTAAACTGTATGAAGTTTTTCTTGGTTTTATGATGTTAAACTAAACAAGTTTGTTCTTACCACTTGACATTAAAATGAACAATTAATATCCTTCCCACATGAAACTAAACAAAATGGTTCCTCAATAACTACACACGGCATAATTCCTACAAACATGGGATACATAGTGATATCCTGACCTCTATTCTAGAGTCCAGCTGCAATATTACTCCTATTTCACATCGAGTCACCAACATCCTTACGACATGACATTAAACTACACAATTGATATCCTTGCTACATGACACTAAATTGAATGGGTTTCAAGAACTATGTATGGATTGATTCTCATCTTAGGGAGATACATATGGATTCATCAATCTTATATATTGTTCTATCCACTATAAGATAAAAATACCCCTTTTATATCCTTAATTTCCTTTTCATGGTGAGAGTGACCCTTTCCATGCCTTGTTTCTCATACTAAGCATAGCTCACGCGAGCTTAGAAATTTCAGTAAGGGATTCCCCGCATAAGAAAAGAATACTAGCTTGGGATAAGTTCATTATTGTTCTAAATGAAAGACCTTAAAAGGAATGTCATGAGTCCTTAACACATGACGTTAAACTACATCTTTAACACCCCTTGCGTGACATAAAACTACTCATTCTTATGGACCTCGCTCGAGAGGACCACTATCATTAGTGATGGGTATCCTAACAAACCTCCATTCAAGAACTATATATGGAATGATTAGTAACACAATTGAAAATGTAGTGATGCCAAAATATTCAATCCCAGGTCCAGCTACAAAAAATATAAAAATTTCCCCTCTCTACATATAGTACAGACTTGATTAGGAAGTTCATTCATCATGAAATACATATGGATTGATTCCTATTACCATAGGATATATAGTGATACCCAAATTTCCATCCTTGGGTCCATCCGCAATACATATTTTCACATCAGAAGGCCAACGTCCTTTCCACCTAATGTTAAACTACATGGTCCTTTGTGAAATATGTGTAGCTTTATTCCTATCATTACATGATACATAGTGATTGCCCAGATATCTAATTATAGGCCTAACTATAATAATAAACAAAATCCATTCCCACTTCTATGTATAGTCTAGAACTGCATCATGTTTTTCCCATTCTAGAAATATATGTGGCTTTATTCCCCTTACCAAAAGATATGTATTGATGCCTAGATCTCCAATCCTCGGTCTAGCTACAACAACCAACAAGAAAAAATTCTCCCCAAGATGCATAGGGGCTGATTCATACAAGCTCATTTTGCCTATGTGTGAGTCAAATTTGTGTACGACTTTCTTGTGCACCAATATATCATGTGCAGTTTTTCATGTTGGTTCCCACATCCTTACCAAATTATGTTAAACTACATGGAAAATTTCCTTACTGCATGATTATAAACTGTGTGGAAAACCTCCTTACCACATGATGATAAACTTTATGGAGACAAATACACCCCCACAATATGACATTAAATTGTGTAGAACATCACCCATTTCTCATGCCTTATCAAAGGACCACAAGAACCTTACCCTGATCATCTAGAGTACAGGGTTCTTCTAATATCTTTTAAGAACCTCATTTCATAAATCACACTTCATGTCTCGATCACCTCAAGTTACTGAAAACCTTTCATGACCCATGGAAAAGACACCTGGCTTCAAGGGACCCTTTTTTGACTATTCTTGTATGCCTATGGCTCCTGTATATGAACCTATTGTCATCAACCAAATGAGTCACTCTTCAGAAAGGGGTTTTTAATCCTTGTGAGCCATGAAATCATCGTGAAAGAACTCAAATCCTCGGTGTGTTCTGACCCACTCCTGATATGGCTGTCCGATATCATTAATCATGAGATATGAACCTCAAGCCATGATTTACAACATTTTAATATCCTGCTTAGAAGGATGTTAGATTGATCTTGAACTTGGGTATCCTAATTAATATCTTGTGTATACATCCCCATATTAGGTCTATGTGCATTACGACCTTAAAATGTCTGCACTTTATTCAAAGCTGTATGAATATAAGATCTAGCCTATAATGGTCCAAATAACAAGATCTTAAAATTCTAGTGAATTAGACACAAAAATTATTTGGTTGAATGCCCTAAAAGGGTGGAATAAAAAAAATTCAAGTCTTCACTCACTAAACTCTTCATCTCCAGAGTTTAGGAAAAAATTAGGGTGCAAATAAATAAGGCATAAATATCATAGGGCCTACTTTGTATCCCTAGTTAAATCCAATCTATGATAACTAAACCCCCTATTTTAGGAAAAAGTTAGAGTAATGATACATCACATCTCCTCATAATAATAATATGTTCTCTAGGTGATTTCACAACCTTTATGGCGTTCAAACCCTTCTTGAATATTAAAATTTTCATAAATCACACTTCATAATTTTGGTTCCTCAGATCACAGTAATCTTACTTGACCCTTAGAAAAGATATATAGATTCAAGGGATCCTTTGTTTGACTATTCATTTATGACTACGAATCCTATATATGAACCTATGGTTGTCAACCAAATGAATCGCTCTACAAAAAGGGATTTACGATCCATGTAAGCCCCTACATCACTGTAGAAGAGCTCAAAACATTAGTTTGTTTTGTTCCATTCCCAGTATGATTTTACCAAACCATCCTCATAAGCTGATAAATTTGAACCATGATTTAAAATCCCCATACCAAACTATTCAAGTGGGTTTGACATCCTCAACGATACATCACCATGTTCCATACCCTTTCTCAAAGTAGGAATGTGACACTCTATTCTTGAACCTTTGATGGCCCACACCTCATGATTCAAAACCACAGGGCATAAGGATTAGGTTTCACAATTAAGAGATGAACTTTCCTGGGTGACATATCTCTTCCTCGATATCTCTCTTCCCATACCCAACCTCATCACCTTGACCTTTGTGTCTTTATAAATCTTTAGTGGCCCTCAGATAGGAGTAGAGATCATCTTTACTTGACCATGCTACCAATCCATAAGGGAATTGAAGTACCAACCAAAGGTATATCCTCATTACAAGAAATGATATTCAATTTGTGTGAGCCCAGGAAACACTATGGTAGAACCAAGAATATCAGGGTGTTGTGGGTAATCCCTAACATGTCTTCCCCATCCCATTTTTGTGGACTCAAAATTTTGGGTTGTTACTTATATCACCCATATTTCAACTATCTAGGCAGACCTAACATCCCTATTATTTCTCCCTCAATTTATATTAACCCCAAAAATCTTCCATGAACCTTGAAAAATAGTAGATATGCCTTTGTTTGATAATTCTATCGATACACAAGGGCTTTAACCTACCAACTAGAGGGATCTCCTCCTTTTAGAAAAGGAGCTCTAACTGTCATGATCCTTAGAAACATCACAACATAACTCAACACCCTAGGGTGTTTTGGGTCATTCTTGGAATGTCTATACCATATTTCATGATCATCTATTAGGTCCTAGATAAAATACCCTAAACTATAGATATAGAAGGTTAGAGCTAAAAGTCCCTAAACTACTTCAATACAAGGTCCGAGCTAAAAGACCCTAAACTTCAACAATAGAAGATCTGAGCTAAAAGACCATAAACTATAACAATAGAAAGTCTGAGTTGAAAGACCCTAAAATACAAAAATAGAAGGTATGAGATAAAATACCCCAAACTATACTAATATAAGTTCCAAGAAAAAAGAACCTAAACTATAGTGATAGAATGTTCAAGCTGAAAGACCCTAAAATATGACACATCAGTGATTTAGTCTGAAACAATGGAAAATATTTTAAGTCCCATTATATAAACTTGGAAGAAAATAATATATGCTCTCCAAGACTATCAGATTCAGAAATAGAAAGAGAAATCTCCCTCAGGGACATATATTCTACCCAAATTATCCTTATTAGAATCAGGTGATATCAAGATAGCTGGAACAATTACATAAATAAAGAATCTCGTGTTGGTAGGAATTCATGAGATCTTCTTGAGAATAATCTATTATGATTTAAAAATTCAGATCCATAAATTTAGGTTTACTTTATATTATTAAAAGGATGGGTATTGTGGGCGATTCATGCGGCATCAGACCAATCTTCACCGAAGACACCGATTAGAAACAACATCAAAGCCTTAGGTAGGCATTTACTTTCCTCAAAATCGAGCTCTTGTCCCCACATACATCACTCTTGAGGGGGGGGGGGGAATTTGTTGATGCCCACCAAATGAACATATAAAAATCCACAAAGGAAGAATTACATGAATATGGGTATTATTTTCCCCACAAATAAAAGGAATAATAAATTGACCAGAACTCATGGATCACATTCGCCTTCAAGAGACATGTGATCACGTGACCTTCATAAGGTCACACGAAGGAGCCACATGTACAACATATCCTATAGACGATCCCACATAGCCCATTTGACAAGTCCTTATACTATTGTGAAGGCACCCTATACACTCATTGATCATGCTGTCGTAGCCAGATGAAGCTCCCCTAGTGTAACACCCCTAGATTTTGTGAATTATTTTTTTTCAAATTAATTTAACCTTTGTGATATTTTTCATTTCACATAACAATGTAAATAGTTTATTTTATATTAAATCACTATGTTTTAAATGAATTATTGCAACACCAAGTTAATTGTGCACTACACACAACATATTTTTTAGCTTGCTCCACAGAGAACACTGAGGTTAGCTTGTGTTACATGAAACAATGAATTTCCTCGATGGCTTGCGTAACACACATGACTGATTTTTACTTAAAAATAATATATCATTAAAATTTTATTATTTAATATAACACGATATAACCTAGACGTGAAATTAGAGGTTATGAATAATATTAACTAATTTACAAAAATATATGGTTTTCACAATATAATATGAATTCATAGGTTACTAATTAATTATAAATGAATATGAAAGCCGATTGAATAAAAAAATCAATATTATTATTTTTATAGTCACAAAGCTATTTTACCCTAATAAATTAAATTTTCATTTATTCATTGAAATGAACCAATTTGGAATACGTCACTCGGAACAATGACTTGGAATACGTTATATAGAACAACGACTTGGCGTATATTACACACAACACTGATGTTTCTGCAAAACATAATTTTGCTATTATAATTATTTAACTGAGATAATTATAACCTAGTAATTAAAAATATTTTTATTAATATAAATAACTAATTTTAAAATATTTTTATAATTTTTTTATTTAGATAAAACATATTGATAAGGAAAGATATGATTTTTGCTAAAGACCTTTTATATTTAAAAACATTGTTTTCTCGAATGAACCACTTTTAATAATAAAATTAATTTTAGACTCATTTAGAAATTTAATTTTATAAAATAAACATAATTTTTGAATTAATAATGTCTAAATTATCTTAGGGTTAATTTTTTATATTTTTCTGAGAAACATCATTTTTTTGATGAATAGTGAAAAATACTGCTTTTAGGTAAAAAATGACTTTTCGTTTAAATAATTATTAATGTTAAATTATTATTTTTTAATTTGTTTTAAGTTCATATTAGATAAATTATACATATATTAATACAATCCATGAAATTATAATCAATTTAATTTTAAAATTATATATAAAAACTTAATAAACTTTTGAACTTCTTTCTACTTTAAAGACCTGTAATTTCATCCCATCTGCGGGATTAACATTATTCGTAATTTTGATGATTCTGTGAATTGAATTTAGAAAAATAGGAATAAAACATTTTAATAAGTAAAATATTTAGATTTAAATAATATTGACTTAATTTTTGACCAAAAATATTAGTAAAAGTGATTAAAATTAATCACAGTGATTAAGGTCAAGTAAAGCTTAATTAGGGACGCAAACTTAATATTAGGGGCCCAAATGACATATAAACTTGTCCAAAACCAATTATATGGAAATATTTTATCCATAAAACTTATATTATTTATTTATGTTGGTTTGTTATGACTCTTTTTAGGTAAGAACATTTGTACACCTAACTTGTTTTCCAAAATTCCTAGTGAGTCATTTTCCTTTCCTATAAAAGGCCACCACCTATCCCTCTTCTTCACACATATAAAACCTATTAGATTAATCAAATATCTTCCCAATACACTTATAAAATACCTAATTTACTCTTATAATCATTACTTTTGGAATAAGGCAATCCAAGGAAGCCTTTTGGCACATACCAAAAGGAGTTACCTGATTAAGAGGTAATGTCTTCTCTCAAGTCCATTCTTTTATTTTCTTCTGCCACCCCCTCCACTTTATTTTTACCTGATTGTAAAATAAATCCATTATTCTAAATATACTAGGATCTTTTTATTATATGGTTTTATCCTACACTTACACACACCTCTATCTAATGGATAACGAACATACTGTTTATATGTATGGAAAACTACCACCTAACTAAACGATGATTGTTCAATTTTATTTATAGCCTCTCATGGTGGAAATTATGATAGAAAATATATTTATATATGTTATATATTATTTTTATTAGGTCTTTAATATTCTATATTCCTTTTTACAACATATATCTTTTTTTTCTTTCCATTTGGGGTTAATATGATTATTTCGTTTGAGGAAGTATGGACTACCACCCCCTCAAAGTGATATGATTCATTCATACACTACATGGATTATATTAAGGATGTTTTTAGTGAATATATAAGACATAAATGATACCATAAATATACTATAATAATGAAATACACACAAACACACACATGTTTTTACTTTATTTCTTTCAACACAATAATTAAACGAAAATAGCATTCATGCGTATGTATGGCCTACCGTCTCTATGAACAATGTTTTATGTTTCATACTTATATATTATAGAGATTATTATAAAACACATAAACTGTATATAAATGATATTTATATCATTATTTAGATTCTTTAAATCATGACATAAAGTATAAATACCAAATATATAACAAATTAATACACATGCAAAGAATAAAGAGAATATTACCAAAGTGAAACCTTAACATAGGATTGTTAAAAAGTGGGTAATATAAGGTTTTAATCAAAACACACACACATACACACACAAACACACACATATATATATATATATAATAATATGGTTTTTTAAAATATTTATAATAAATTTATATATATTATACAAGTGTTTTAAACAAGAACGACAAGAGTCAAGACAAAAGGTAAATGGATTTTTTCTCACTTTTTATTTTCATGAGATAAATTCTTTATTCACCACCCATTACTTTTAAGTGGTGTGCATACTGAACATGGATTTAATCAATGATTATTATTTCTAAATTTATGAGTATTTACATATCCATTCTATGAACTTTATTTAATGTGGATTAAGTTTCAAAAGTTACCAAATGGGTAAAATAGTTTTGTCTCAATTTTCATTCCTTGAGACTCATGTTTTCTTATGTGCCTAAATTAATTTCGAGGTGTGTATAATTCTATTTTAAATGTTATATCATGAATCTATATCTTTTAAGGATATTATAATATTCATTTAATTTTCTTTTATTACATGGAGAGCATGATCCCAAGTTATCAAGTGATAAGATTTTATTGAAATAATATCATCGCTTTTCAATATTGTTTATGTTTATGATTCATTTGATGAAATATTACAACCAATATCTCAATACATTCATGAATTTTATTACACTATGGTTATTCATGCTATAATCATGTATTGGTACCATATTTATACACTTTGGTACATAAGATAGTTAAGAAAGTGTTTTTAAGAAAGCTCGACTTTACCCTCTCTTCAGTCAGAAAACCATGTTCCCTAAAATGGGTTTCCAAGTATATTCTACTAATCTCCTAGGATAATTAAACGTAATTTTTACACTTTTTTTCTTTCATAAATTTTTTCAAAGTAATATTATTTTCTCATTTTGAATGATACATTTTTTTATCCTTTTTACTGTACAAAAAGGAATATTTTTTTACCTCATATGAAATGTATGGATTTATCCTCTGTCAATCATTTGAAGCTTTATTTTCATGTTTAAAGGTTAATTTTTAAGATTTTTTTTAAAAAGTGTTTTTTAAATAAATGTTTTTTAAAAAAATTTCAAACTTATTTTATAAGTTTTTAAGGAGAACAGTTTCGAAAACATTTTCAAGATCTTTTTATAAGTTTTTAAGGGAAAATGGTTTTCAAAATTATTTCAAGATCTATTTATATGTTTTCAAATAAGAAGGTTTAATAATGTTTTTAAAACATTTATTTATAAACTTTCAAGTTTATTTTTGAAGAAAATAGATTTTAAAAAGTTTTATGTTTTAAATATCATTTTCATATAAGAGAGGATATTTACCTAATGATTTTGTTTTCAAAATCTTATTCCAAGTTGTTTTCCATTTAATATGGCATCCATTGATGTTAATCAACCCCTTATAGAAAATTATACAAATATTCCATTCATATTATTTCTTAAATGTTTAATGTTTTTATGGAATTAATATTATAAATCCCATTTCTATTCTACAGGTTTTATGATTTTAAAACCCTCTTATTTTCATAGATTGTACTATCATGAAGTGATTATAAAGCCTATTGATTTTAATAGGAAATGATGTGATTAAATTTTAATAATTCCCATTTCATTTCATGTGTTAAGATATGAGTTTTATTAAACTTATCACTTTTTGTGGGTCATGATAGGATGAAAGTTTTATTATATTTTGGCACATGTATGAATGATTTTATTATGAGATGGGTGAGAACTATATATCCATAAAATGAATTGGGTAATGGTGGATGAATCCTGAGTATAAATGTTATGCGTGAACTTGATTACATGTTCACAATGTATGCATGGACCTAGTTCCATGTACATAATTTTATGCATGATCCTAATTAAAAGTTAAAAATTTTATGAGTGAACCTTATTACGTGTTCCCAATATTATGTATGGACCTGGTTGCATGTCTATATGTTTATGCATGAACATGATTAAATGTTCACAATATTATACTTGGACCCGGTCGCATATCCATAAGTTTATACCTAAACCTGATTACATGTTCGTGATGTTATATATAAACATGGTTTCATGTTCATAAGGTTATGTGTGAACCTGATTACACGTTCAAAATGTTATGCATGGACTTAATTTCATGTCTATAAGTTTATTAGGGGCTTGATTTCATGTCATTAACTTAATGAGTGAACCTATTTCTACTTATACATGTTTACAGAGTTATAAACCAATTTTCATGCCACAAATTCCATGTCATATTACTATGTTATGCTTTAATGACTTATGCCCTTAATTCTCTTATGATTCATGTCTTATGAACTCCCAATATTTATTATGATCTCTCATATATAGAGTATGATCTTCAAATGTTATGCTGAAGTCCCATACCCTTTTTTTCATGTTATTCTTACACATTTCCTTTATTTACTCTTACTGAGCATCTAATCTCACCCCTTTCTTATGTTTACTTTTCCCCATGTTATGAAGAAAGTTTTTAGGTAGAAGTACTAAAGGCGGAGATATTTATGGGTGTTTATGAATATATTTCACTAGGATAGAAGATTTTGTTTCCAAGGTCCAAAGACACTAAACTATTACGGTCCTTAGGCATGTATTTTTTGTAATGTACTAAATATTTATCTAAAATTATGTAATATCCATGTATGATAATCTTGGGCTGCTATAGTTGATATAAAAGTAAAGGTTTATTCAAAATTTGGAAACTAGGATGAGAAAACTTTATTGAGATCCCTAGGTATATTTCAAGGGATATGTATAGGGATGTCTCTAAGGATAAGTACAAGGATGAGTAAAGATTTAGGAAAATTTCCAAGAATTTTGGTAAAGGATTGAGTGAGTGGTTTCTTAGAAATAAATCCCTATCTAGTTACTACAAGTAGATGTGGCTCTGGAACAGATGTACCTTGGGGTAATAAATTTGACAAGATGTTCTAGGCCTCACTTAGGGTAATCTGGTACACAAAAACAGGCCTTGATACAAACCTGGTTTGACACTCCCGTGAGATATGATTTGAGAATTCACAAATTCTTCAAGAAACATCAATAAAGATTTCAATATAAGTTGGATATGAATAACCTAGGCTGAACCTATGGTTTCATAGATTAAGGAAGGTGTCATAATTTAGACATCCTATAAGTAATTATTTTCATAATTATGTGGTTTTTTTCTATGATAAGTAATGATCACACTACACTTATGGTTTTAGTCAGTGGTGAGAACTAGAAGGAACATGGTTAACATTGAATGTTTCATATGTGTAAAGTCTGGGAATTATGAAAATCGATTTCCCAAGTATAAACCTCATAAGGAGAATCAAGAAGGGGTATGAGTATTGAAAATACTTATGAAGATAAAGTGACTGCAAATGACTTGTGAATGGTATGTGATGTTATTACAGTATTGTTTACATTGATCATAAGAAGCATGATTAGATTGAGTTTTATGAACCTTAAGATATGATCCGTATTTCATATTACAGGAAAGAGGTTTTAATATATAAGTTGATGAAGCCTGATTAATGGTTTAAGAATAAAGTTTTATTAATGATGTATTTATGTTTTTGAATTCTAAGATTATATTTTATGAATCATGAAATGTATAATTTTTTTTCAGTATTATATTTCATTAAGGATCGAAAAGGACATGTTTAACGGTGATGAATACATAAAAAAGTGATTTCATGGAAAGTTGATATTTTTATTAAGGTAAGGTAACCCTTAATTAATGCTTAAAATTGAGATAATGATATTGGGATAATGATATGTTAGATACAAATAATTAAATGGGTTGGTATGGATTACCCTAGAACCGAGTAATGAAAAAGCGGTCTATGTCATCATGGATGATGTTTATAACTTCTTGGATTTAAAGAATATATCCATTAATCATTGGAAGAGGGATTCATGCATGTTTTCCAAAAGGATTTACGGTAATTCAGGTAATTACCATGTATTAAGGGAATATATTGTATTCAATGTCCATGTTTTCACTTCCAACCTAAGTTATCCTATGTAAAAACCCAATTATACATTACTTGGGGTAGCCTTTATTGTTATACCGTTCTGTTTTTAAGGGAAGTTTTAGTATCCATTTTTACAATGTGGGTTTCGATGAAAAAAAATTTATAATATTAAACCATTGATAACCTATATAAATTTTGAGGGTGAAATTCATTTTAAGGGGGGTAGAATGTAACACCATGAGATTTTGTGAATTAAATTTTTTTTCAAATTAATTTCACCTTTGAGATACTTTTCATTTCACATAAAAATAAAAATAGTTTATTTTATATTAAATCACTATGTTTACCTTGAGTTATATGAAACACCAAGTTAATATTTCACTACAAACAATGTAAATTTTAGTTTTCTCCACTCAGAACACCGATTCTAGCTTGCGATACACGCAACACTGAATTTTCTTGATGGATTTCGTAACACACAATACTGATTTTTACCAAACAATAGTATATAATTAAAATGTTATTATTTAATATAAAAAGATATAAAATAGATTTTAAATTAGATTTTATGAATAGTATTAAATAATTTATGAATATATAAGGTTTCAAAAATATAATACGAATTCATAGGTTACCAATTAATTATAAATAAATATGAAAGACGATTAAATAAAAAAACTAATATTATTTTTTTATGATCACAAAGTTGTTTTACCCTAATAAATTATATTTTAATTTTTGTATTAAAATGAACTAAGTAAAAGATTACTTTTACATGGAATATATTTGGCCTACGTTACATGAAACATCAACTTGGAATATGTTACGTGGAACAATGACTTGGAATATGTCATACACAACACCGATGCTTCTATGAACCATAATTTTTCAATTATAATTATTTAAATGAGATAATCATAACATAGCTATTAAAATTAGTTATATGAATAGTAATTAATAATTTTAAAATATTTTTTATAATTTTTTTATTTAGATAAACCATATTGATAAGGAAAGATATGATTTTTGGTAAAGTCTTTTGATGATTAAAAATATTTTTTTCTCAAATATACCGATTTTAATAATAAAATTAATTTTGACACCTTTATAAATTTAATTTGATAAAATAAACTTAATTTTTTAATTTATAATTTTGTAATTAGATTAAGGTGATTTTTTGATATTTTTTCGAGAAACATCATTTTTGGATGAGTAGTGAAAGATACTGCTTTTAAGTTAAAAAATGCCTTTTTGTTTAAAAAATTATTTATGTAAAATTATATTTTAAATTTTTATTAAGGTAAAATTCGATAAATTATACATATATTAAAATAATTTAGGTAATTAGAATCAATTTCAATTTGAAATTTAATGCAAAAACCTAATAAACATTGGAGCTTCGTTCAACTTCAAAGGCCCAAAATTTCGTCCCATCTGCGGGATTAACATTAATATTAATTGTTCCTTTTTTGTGAATTGAATTCATAAAAATTGAAATAAACCATTGTAATCAGTATAATATTTTTAATCTAATAAGATCAACTTATTTTTTGACCAAAAATATTAGTAAAAGTGATTAAAATTAATCACAACGATTAAGGTCAAATTAAGCTTAATTAGGGACTAAACCTTAATCTTAGGGGACCAAATGACCTAGAAACTTGTCCAAAAACCATTTTTATGGAAATTGTTCGGCCATAAACCTTCCATTATTTATTTATTTGGGCTTGGTATGGATTTCGTTTACATAAGAACGTGTGTACACCTAACTTGTTTTAAAAAATTCCAAGTGAGTCATTTTCCTTCCCTATAAAAGGCCACCACCTCTCCCTCTTATTGAAACCTCTCAAACCTATTAGGTTCATAAAATACCTGCCAAATACAATTCCAAAAATCCCTCCCTTCCTCTTAGAAGCCTTCCTGTGTTCAGAAAGAAATCCAAGTAATCCTTTTGGCACAAACCAAAAAGAGTTACCCGATTAAGAGGTAACATATTCTCTCAAGTCCTTTCTTTTATTTTCTTTCACCACCCCCTACACTTTATTTTTTATATGATTGTATAAGAAAACCAGTATCCTAAATATACTAGGATTCTTTATGCTATGGTTTCATACTACACTTACACACACATCCATCTAATGGATAACAAATATACTTTTTATGTGTTTAACGAAATACCGCCTCACTAAATGATGATTGTTCAATTTTACTTACCACTTCTCATGCTGGAAGTTATGATGAAAAATCTTTTTTTCTTTTTTATATATTATATTTATTATGTATTTAAGCTAATTTAATCCTTTTTTAAAATAATTATCATTTTTACTTTCTATTTTGTGTTAATAAGAGAATTTCGTTTGAGGAAGTGTGGATTACCACCCCCTCAAAGCGACATGATTAGTTTATACACTACATGGGCTGTAAAAAGGTTGGGGTCGAAGGATCATTTTTTATTATTAAACAAAATTCCTCTTTCTAACTGGTTAGATGGAGACCCATTACATAGTCTAAAGTCCCAAGTCTAAGTGGCCCAATTACAAGGCCCGATAGCCCATTTTTTGGCCCAAATTTCCCTTTAGTGAATAGTACGGCTACCGTACCCGGTCTGCTATAGTACCTGCTATAGTACCACTACTGCAACAGTTCCAACTATAGTAACTGCCACCACTAAAATTTCACTGCTACTATAGCTCCACCACTGCTATAGTGTTTCTATAGTTCCCCTTGCTCCAGTGCTTTTATAATACTCAGGAATTCCTCCCCTTCCTGGATTTGATCATGGGTCTTTTGGATGCCAAGTAGGAGCCTCTACCACTTGGGTACTGGCTCATTGGCATACACTACAAGGATTGTATTAGAGATGGTTTTAGTGAATATATAATAAAAATATTATATCATAAATATAATTTAATAATGATATATATATACATACATATACATACATATATGTCTTTTGCTTTCTTTCTTTCAACACGATAATTAAATGGAAATAACGTTCATGTGTACGTACGATCTACTGTCTCCAAGAATGGTGTATTCCATTTCATAATCATATATTATATATATTATTATAAAACACATATAATGTATATACATGATATTTATATAATGGTTTAAATTCTAGAAATAATGATATAATGTATAAATAGCAAAGGTATAACAAATTAATACACATATGAAGAATAAAGAAAATATTACCCAAAGTGAAACCTTAACATAGGATTTTAAAAAAGAGGGTAATATAATGTCCTAATAAAAACATATATATAAGAATATTATTTTTTAAAATATTTATAATCAATTTAAATTTATTATATAGGTGGTTTGAATGAGTACGACGTGAGTCAAGACACAAGGTAAGAGGATTTCTTCTTAGTTTTTACTTATGGGAGATACATGATTTATTCTCCACCCAGTACTTTTATGTGGTGTGTATAATACCTATGGATGTAATCAATTATTATTATATATATATTTATGGGTATTTATATATCCATTCTATGACATTTATTTCATGGGGTTTATGTTTCAAAAGTTACCAAATCAGTAAAATAGTTTCTCTTAGTTTTCCTTCTTTGAGACTAATGTTTTCTTATGTGACTAAATTAATTTTGAGGTGTGTATAATTACATTTTACATGATATATCATTAATCTAAATATTTTCATGATATAATAAGCTTCATGTAATTTAATTTTCTTACATGGAGAGCGTCATCCAAAGTTACCAAGTGATAAGAGTTTATTGAAACAATCTCATCACTTTTCAAAAAAAATTATGTTTATGCTTCCTTGGATGAAATATCACAACATATATCTCAATAAGTTCATGTTGTTTATTCCCCTATGGGTATTAATGCTATACTGATGTATTGGTGCCATATTTATACTCTTTGGTATATAATATAGTTAAGAAAGTGTTCTTAAGAAATCCTGACTTTACCCTCTCTTTGGTCGGAAAACCATATTCTCTAAAAAGGGTTTACAAGTATATTCAACTCTTATTCTATGATCATTAAAATGAATTTTTATCTATTTTTTCTTTCACAAATGTTTTCAAAGGAATATTCTTATCACTTTCTGAATGAGGAATTTTTTTAACCTTTTTACCATGGAAAAGGGAATGTTCTTTTTACCTCGTATAAGATATATAGATTTATCCACCGTCAATCCTTTGAAGATTTATTTTCATGTTTAAAGGTTAATTTTTAAGAAAATGTTTTTAAAATATATTTTCAAAGAAATTGTTTTAAAACAATTTCATGATCCTTTTGTATTTTTTTTATGGAAAAGTGTTTTCAAAATGTTTTCAAGCTCATTTTATAAGTTTTTAAGGGAAAATGGTTTTAAAAATGTTTTCAATCTCTATATATATGTTTCCAAATATAAAGGTTTCCTAAAGGTTTTCAAACCTTTATTTATAAACTTTCAATTTTATTTTCCAAAAAATAGTTTTCAAAACGTTTTATGTTTTATAGATCCTTTTCAAATATTATAGAATATTTACCTCTAGAAATGTTTTCAAAATATCCTTCCAAGTCATTTTCCTTCTAAGATGAAATACATTGATGTTACTCAAGCCCTTATAGGAAATTATCCAAAGGTTCCATTCATATTATTTATTGAATGGTTAATGATTTGATGTAATGATACTTATAACACCCATTTTATTCCACAATTTTTATGCTTTTGAAACCCAGTTTTTTCATGGGTTATTCTTTTATGAAGGGATTATGAAACCTATAAATTTTCATAGGTTATGATTTGATTAAATGTTAATAATACCCATTTCATTTTGTAGGTTATGATTTTATGTTTATAAAACCTATCTCTTTTTGGGTCATGATATGATGAAAGTTTTATAATATTGTGGCATATGTACGATTGATTTTATTATGAGATTGGTGGGACCTATATCCCCCTTCAATGAATTGGGTAATTATGGATGAATCATAAAAAAATATGTTATGCATGAACCTAATTACATGTTTACAATGTATGCATGGACCTGTTTTCATGTCCATAAGTTTATACGTGAACCTGATTACATGTTCACAATGTTATGAGCGAACCTTATTATATGTTCAAAATATTATGCATGGACCTGGTTGAATGTCCATAAGTTTATGCGTGAACCTGATTTCATGTTCACAATATTATGCATGGACCTGGTTGTATGTCTATAAGTTTATGCATGAACCTTATTACATGTTCACAATGTTATGCATGGACCTGATTTCTTGTCCATAAGGTTATGTGTGAACTTGATTACACTTTCACAATGTTATGCGTGGACCTAGTTTCATGTCTATAAGTTGATTCAGGGGCCTAATTTTATGTCCTTAACTTCATGAGTGAACCTATTTCTACTTATACATGTTCACAAAATTATAAACCAATTTACATGCCATAAATTACATGTATTATTCCTATGTTATTCTTCCATGAATTATTCTCTTAATTCTCTTTTGATCCATGTCTTATGAACTGCCAATATTTATTATGATCTATCTTATGTAGGGTATGATCTTAAAATGTTATTCTCAAGTCTAGTACAATTTTGTTCATATTTTTCTTAAACATTTCATTGATTTACCCTTAATGAGAATATGAGCTCACCACTTTCTTATGGTTCATTTCCTATGGTTATGAAGAAAGGTTTTAGGTATACAAATTAAAGGTGGATATATTTATGGGAGTTGATGAATATTTTTCACTACGGTAGAAGATATTGTTTCCTATTTTCCAAGGACACTAAAATATTATGGTCCTTGGGAATTTATTTTTTGTACTTTACTGAATATTTATCCAAAATGGAATAAAATCCATGTATGATAAGCCCATGTAAATATAACTAGGTCAGAATACATGTCTATTTACGAACACCTAGAAAACCATCCAAAAATCCTTGGGAAATAGGAAGGAAAATACATAAAATAAATGAGCCTCTTTCAGTCATAAAATTTATGTGAGACATCACCAATGGGGTGAATGATTGTCCTAAAAAAATTCTTGAAAACTCACAATATCTCAATACTTTGTAAAATAAATGAAGTAAATTAAAAGGGTAGAAGGTGGGAGCCTCTCGCAGTCATAAATATCATGCGATGCATCCATGAAGGTTCAAAAGACACTGTAAGATTCCAAGGATATGTCCACCTTAGCTTGAGAAATATTACTGGAATGTCATCCTCATCACAAAAAATGCCTTAGACTTGTAAAGGAAATCCCACGCTCCCCCTTTGGCCTTGTAAGGACAAATAGATGGAATTTTTTGTGAAATGATCGCATATCTCCATATGACCTCTTATTAATCATGCAACACATCACCAAGAGGTAGAGTGTTTGTCCTTGAAAACACTCATAAAAAATCAAGGGATACCCAACCTTAGTGAAATAAAAAAAGGAAATAAATAATGAAATTAAGGATCCTCTAAGGTTCATAAAACTTATATGACACACCTAGGCTGTCTGTAACACGGTATCAGAAAACCCTTTGGCATGGCATCCCAATTTCATGAATTCCCTATAGAAAGACATCTTTGTCTCATGAAAAGTACCAAAAATTTCACTTAAGATCACATAGAGAACTTTCAATAGGCACCGTAATCTCATGAAGGCCCTTATTATTTTCATCCTGATGATATGGAAGAGACTTGGTAAGTCCATATAATTTAGAAAGACTCCATTAAATGATAATAATAGAATATTGGATGCGTTGACTGGACGATCTCACTGATAAAAGGGATTTTTCGCAGACCCCTTACCAATAAATTTTTATTACCTATGAGTGAAATATATAGTGCACACCTATGGTTGATCTCTTGAGGAGGCTGCTCACAACACACAATTTTTCTATCATCACTATTATAAACCAAAAAATATAAAAATATAATATTGATATAAATGGGGGGGGGATTTGAAATGCATAAAATATAAAATACTTTATATATATAAATTAAATGAAATAAAATAAACAATTTAGTAAAAAATAAAATTTTAAAACGTTATTAGGAGTTCATGGGGATTGAAATCCTTATTCAAAAGGATATCAATATTCAACTCAATGAGGTTATCAAGACCTATCACACCTCACCTTCAAGTTTAGATTGTCATCACCCCATACTAAGAAATATTTCTATGAAGAAATTATCTTATATAATTCATATAGGAGACCTCTTCACTAACCATCACTACCCAAGACATACTCCACCGTATCCATGAATTAGATAGTGAAGGGAAGGATGATTGATAAACGTAAATAAGAACTCAATGGTAGTGAAAATGGGGAAACCTCTCACTATAATCAATTTAAACACCACAAAAATTCATGTAATTGAATCAAGATATAGATAATTAATCACAATAAAAATAAATAAACCCGCCATTCCCTCCCTTGAACAAGTTCAAATGTTAGTTCTCCGTTTTTAGTGGAGTTGAGATGGGAACAACGGTGGGAGAACACATAAAATAACAAAATGGAAGAAAGGAGGTATGAAGAGGAAAAATAATATATTAAAAGAGAAGTAAAATTAAAGAATTAAAGGCAATAAAATTTTAATAAAAATGGAAAACAAAGGCTTCCCCTAAGTTACCAGACCCTTTAAATGAAGAAGAAAGACATTCTTATAGGGAGAGGTGGTGAAAAATTGGCTACAAAAATATTCCTCCGAACGTTTCCACATGGAAGACCTCATAAATTAAATAATTAGAAAATGTGTTCTTCATAAAAGTTGTTTAATTATTACTCCCTAATTCAACAAAAAATTACATCTTGATTGGGCTGCGTATGTAGGATTTATGGATGTTTTACTTGGTTACTTTAATTATGGCCAGGAGACTCTTCATATTCCACAACTCTAACTTTCCATGACATTATGGCCTTGAAAACTCTATATTCACAAATGGAATCCTTAATTAAAGATGTTAAATAATTCCTTATATAGCTCCATGTATAATTTAATCTCATTTGGACCATCCCTTTATTATATATGGTACCAAACATAAAATTCCCCATATATGTGCACTGTTTTCGAGGCTTGGATTGTGAGATGGATTTGGGCCATCAAATAGTTGATCGAGTTTGGGGTACAAAATGATAAAATGAATCCCATAGAACATAAAAATCTATAAATGAAGAATTTTTAAATTTTTATTAGAAAAGAAAAATTTATGGTTAAAACAAAGAAATAAATTAAAATTGTTCAAATCAAAAAATCTGTTATTCTAGAAATTAAGTTCAAAATACTACTAAAACCTAAAAATGTGAAAATTGGACACAAAATAAAACTGTAGTGGGTTTAATAAAGTTAAATTACAGTATAAAATAATTGAAAATTCAAGTTTTATCACTCTACCACACTTATGTGTTGCACTCCTTGGAAATCAACTTATACTAAGGTAAAAAAGACTTCCAAAGTATAAATTACAGCACAACTCAACAATCATATCAAGGAAAAATATCATGCCTCCTACATGGATAAAGATTTAAAAACTCCTCAAAAATCATAATAATACATTCTATTTTTTGTTAATCCTCATATTTATTTCATACTTACCTCCTAGAAAAAATATTTCCATCTTAACTCAAGGATTTTTTAGGATGTTTTTCTCATTCCCAAGAACATGTGTGATTTCCATAGGCTTTATGTACTCCTAAAATATCCACTTAACATAGTAATTTTTTTTAAATCATGAGGAATATATTAATGTGTTTTTCTAAGGCTGAGGGTTGGTAGATCTTAAAATGTAAAGACACCAAAGGTAGAATGAGGAGGTTTAGACTCAAAAGTTAAGTAAATGAATGAAATACTTTTTCTCAATAATGGTATAATCCTAAATAAGATTGAAAATTAATCACCACTAAACCCCTCATGATATCCTTGATAAGTTAACACTTGGAAAATCAGAATCAATGATAAATTTCTTCCCTCCTTTATCCATTTTTAGAATTGTTTCAGCTTAAATTCAGATTTGGATTTCTCTTTGAATCATGATTTTTTAGGAAAAAGAGAGGAAAACTTTAATGTTAAAATATTGGTGATCTACCATCAAAAAATTGTAGTGATATTTGGACCACCCATACATCAATCCATAATTAAATTCCATCAACCAAGATAGTAATAAAAAAATAGAAACACTGTTTATTTTAATCTTAAACAGATTATCCTAGAAAGTGAAATACAAATCATATTCTTCTCCCACACTTGAGTTAAAAAATAATCACGAATCTTACTTCTAGATAAGGTAGTAAAGAGATAAATAGATTTTAATGTGGATTCATAATAAGGTATTTCATGGATTGTAAGGTTTTATTAAATGTCAGGTGTAACAGTAGGCCAAATTGATAGTTAAATTCAAAAAATTATTTCAAAGTGGTGCCTCAATCATACTCAACACATTCCATGAACTCTAATAGATTTGAAAGAGGAAAACATCATGTTTTGGATCACAAAACATATTTCATGACTCTAAAGAAAAAGATAAATGTAATAAGATTTCAAATAGGTTGAAAAACCTCTTGGGTTGGGTAATATTTTCAAATTGGACTACTCTAGTGCACATGAGTTTCACAATCAATCCAAATTCATCAAATGAAAAGATAATAAATCAAGAAAAAATCCATTTAGAAATAATTTAAATCCAAAAATATTCAATTAAAATAAGGTTCCAAAAAGACCAAGATTATTTAAAATTTTCTATGTATTAAATTCACCTTAGGAACCCTAAAAACATACCCAAAAAAGGAAAGAAATGAAAAATTCATAAAAATACATGAAAAATAACACGTAAGAACACAAAAATACATAAAACAAGTTAAAATCCCCCAAACTTTTTACATTTACTACCCACTTTTTAATTCAATTTTGATAAAGATTTTCATGCAGAATTTTAATTGGGTAGTAAACAAAATTAATAAAAGGAAAGGCACAACCTGGTTTATTTTGATGTGGTAGCCTTGAGTTAAGATCCTAGATACTACCAAATTAAACCTAAAAGGAATAAATTACAAAACATGATAAAAAATAATGGAAAATTAATAGATAGGGGAAAAAGGGATAATGCTTGCTTTGAACCCCCCCCCCCCCAAAAGAGTGCTAGGTTTTTACTAACCCTAGTTAGAAATTACAATGATTTAAACCCAATACGAAGGTGGGTATAGTTTCTTGATTAGAAACTAAAAAAAAATATTTCTTCTAGTTCTCTTCATCTCACACTGGTAGTTAAGTAACCCATGGATAGATTACATCATCTCCTCCCCCTTGATATGTTGTAAAACATTGAATATGGGGGAAGGAGAAAGAATGATTCCTCATCTTCGTTGGCCATGACTTATTTGGACTCTTATTTTTAATCTAGTGCTTGCTTATTTTATACTGAATTAGAAATCTCAGCATAAGGGAAGTTATAGAAAAATTTAAACTGAATAATATTAAAGTATTATGAATCAACAAATAAATATTCCCTTTCATGTAAATTAAATTGAATGATGATCTCCTCAGGTAATACCACTAGAGACTCAGTCTTAGCAGGGGAATCATTTTTATATTCTTCTAAAGAAAGATAGAGGTGTAGAGGAGAAATTTTTTCATTGAAAAATATGAGATGATCACTTAACTTTTGGTCTCCAAAAAAATATAACTAATTTTCTTCTAAAGCATGTTGATCTCCCATAGTTGCATCACCTGACATGTTTACTTGAGGAACCTCTTCAAGCAATGGACACGGAGAGATGATTCAATCTTCAAGTTGAGTCATAAATTCTTTCTTGGGTTATTCAACTTCAAATATAGGTGGAATAGGATTTTCATTCTCCAAATCTTTTTTTTTCTATTCCATCCATATAACTTTGAAATCTTCAACTTGACCACAACAATGCTACCATCTTGATTTCTTGTTCAAGAATTTTGAAATTATTCTGAATCATCACGATATCTTTTTCCATATGAATCATAAATCTCTATTCCCTACTAGAAAATTAATCAATAGGAAATGCATATTAAAAATAAATAAAATGGCCCATGACATAAAAAACAATGATATGCAATGAAATTATTTTTTTTAGTTTTTGGATATTTAATTTTTTTTGGGTTTTATGCTTTTTGAAAAATAGTGCGTGAAAGATCTTGGCCTCCCTGACAATAGTGAAAATTTGATAGTAGGTATTTGTCTCATATCCCTCACCAATTGTTTTTATTAACTATGAGTGCAATATAGATTGCACACCTAAGGTCGATCTCTTGGGGAGGCCTCTCACAAGAAACAATTTTTCTATTGTCACTATTATAAACTAACTAATATAAAAATATAATACTAATATAAATGGGGGGGGTGGTGGGTTAATTAGAAATAAATAAAGTATAAAATAATATATATATATAAAAATTAAATTAAATCTCAAAATGAAGTCAGTAATAATGAAAGTAGGAAAATGTTCTTAGGAGTTCATGGGGATTGAAATCATTGTTCAAAAGGATCTCAATATTCAACTTAATGAGGTGATCATGACCTATCACACCTCACCTTCTCATTTTATTGTCATCAAACCATACAGAGAAATATACATATGAGGAAATGATCTTAATTAAGTTATATAGGAGACCTATAACCTAACAATCACTACCTAAGCCGTACTCCACCTTATGCATGACTTAGATAGTAAAGGGAAGCATGATTGAGAAAAATGAAGAAGAACTTAGTGGTAGAGAAAATGGGGAAACCAATCACCATAATCAATTTAACCACCTCCAAAATTCCCAAAATTGAATAAAGAGATAGATAATTAAACACAATAAAACTCAATCAACCAACCATTCCCTCCCTCGAATAAGTATAGAGGTTAGTTCACCATTTTCAGTGGAGTTGATAAGGGAACAACTGCGGGAGAACACATAAAATAAAAAAATGGAAGAAAGGAGGTTTGAAGAGGAAAAATAATATATTAAAAGAGAACTAAAATTATATAACAAAATATACTAAAATGATACTTTAAATTGATAAAAAATGTTAACCCTTAGTTTCCAACCTCATGAAATGAAGAAGAAATAAATTCTTATAGGGATAGGTGGTAAAAAATTGTCTCTAAAAATATTCCTAAAATATATGATGCATGGAAGACCCAATAAATGAAATAATTATGGAATGTGTTATTCATAAAATTTGTTTGATCTTTCCTCCCGAATTTACCCAAAACATTTCATCTTGATTGGCCCAAATATGTAGGAGTTATGGCTACTTTACTCAGTTACTTTAATTCTAGCGAGGAGACTCTTCATATTCCACAACTCCAAGTTCCAATGACATTATGAGCTTGAAAAATATAGATTCACACATTCCCTACTTAATTAATAATGTTAATTAATGTTTTATCCATATCCATGTCAAATTTCATCTCATTTGGAATTTCACTTTATGAGATATGGTCCCAAAAATAAAATTCACCAGATTTGTGCACAATTTTCAGGGCCTGATTTTTTAGCTTGATTTGGGCCAACAAACAGTGGATTGAGCTTAGGGTACAGAAGGGTAAAATTAATCCCATCGAACATATAAACCTATAAAATAACAATTTTTTAATTTTTATTAGTTAATAAAAAGTTATGGTCAAAACATAGAAATAAATTAAAACTATTAAAATAAAAAAATAAGACATTTTGGAAATTAAGCTAAAAATACCACTAAAACCTAAAAATGTGAAAATTGACCCTAAAATAACACTATGATGGGTTTAATAAAATTGTATTATAGAATAAAATATGTAAAAATTCAAGGTTCCTCACTCCCCAACACTTAAGTATTATACTTCTAGGAAATCATCTTATACCAAGGTCAAAACAAACTTCCCAATGTATAATTGACAACAAAACTCAATTATCATATCAAGAAAAAATATCTTTCCCCCTACATGGAACCAAATTTACTAACTCCTAAAAAATCATAAGAATCCATTGAATTTAATGTTAATCCTCACATTAATGACATACCTACCTCTGGGAAAAAATATTTCTCTCTTTACTCAAGGATTTTTATGCAGTTTTTCTTATTCCCAAGAATATGTGTGATTCCATAGGCTTGATGTCCTTGTAAAATATCCACTTAATAGATTCAAATTTTTTTAATCATGATGAATTTTTAATAGGGTTTTTTTTGGCTGAGGTGCCTTTATTGACTTCTCCTTTACTAATGACTAAATCTACTTTGTTGAAACCCATATTTTGAATGGAATTTTCTACAGAATAAACCAATATAAATATGAGATCACATGCTCGATCAATGTTTTACATCATCTGCACAAGACAAAACCTGGTGTAGGCTTAGCCCATGAAGGGGTGAGTATAACGATACTCAGTATAGACCCTATAACCCCCATAGGTCTCTTAGAGTTCTAAAAAAGGAAAACCACAAAACAAGAACTTCATCTCAAAGAAAGAAGCAATAGTCATTATATTTACTTAGGTATATGCCCATTAATATAACTAAGTTATCAAGATATACTCATCCCATACATTAGGGAAGATTACCACAAAGTTAATGCCACAAAGGTAGAAGTACCACATAGGTAACACCATGAATATAGAAGTACCACATAGGTAACACCACAAAGATAACACCACAAAGGTAGAAGTACCACACAGGTAACACCACAAAGATAACACCATGAAGGTAGAAGTACCACACAAGTAACACCATGAATATATCACCATAAAGGTAAAAGTACCACATAGGTATCACCATGAAGATATCACCACGAAGGTAAAAGTACCACACATGTATCACCACGAAGATATCACCATGAAGGTAAAAGTACCACATAAGTATCACCACGAAGGTAAAAGTACCACAAAAGTATCACCATGAAGGTAAAAGACTTAGCTCACACCAGGTTTTCAGTGAAGTAGAGAAGTATAGATGATTAGTCATGAAACTAGATCATCTTATTCTGTCAGGAGGCATTGCTGCTGACCATACGGAGTCTGACCCACACAGGATCAATAGGTAACTAACCCCCGCAATGACCCACACAGGATCTAACCCACACAATATTGATAGGTAACTAACCCCCACAATGAACCACACAGGATCGATAAGTAACTAACCCCTGCAATGACCCACATATGATCTGACCCACACAGGATCAGTATGCGTTGACCCACACAGGATCGCTAATCGTTGACCCACATAGGATCTGACCCGCACAAGACCAGTATGCACTGATCCACATAGGATTACTGAGCACTGATCCACATAGGATCTAACCCACACAAGATCAGTGCTAACCCACATAGGATCACTCAGTACTAACCTCCGTATGATCTGTCTCAAACCTCTGCCTCACTGCCAACCAATGGATTCCTCTCACCTGGTGTACTTGAGTTCTATAGAATTTACCCTCGAGATATCATTCGTACCTCTACCTCCACTAATCTCCATAAAGGATTAAACCAAAAGACTACCATCTCATAAGGGTTCCAACATGACAGACGGTGCGTCAATCAGACACCTGGTCTGTGAGTTATAAGCATTTTAGTTATGGGGGCCCGGTTGGATTGGGGTTAAATCCAACCTAGACGTACTAAAAATGTCTCCAAAAATCAAGATGAGTATACAAAAATTATCTTCATGATCTAAGGATCCCAACTCCATAGACGGTTCTTCCAACAGACATCCGGTTCTCAAGATATGACCATTTAAGCGTTTCTGGGCCCGGTGGGGCCCAGGTCCGGTCCGACCCGGTCGGATTGACCTGGCCTGACCCGATCTGGGCTGGTCAATAGTAAGATTATTCTAGCCCGCAAGGGGACAGCCTGCAAAGGTGACCCACAAAGGGCAGCCCACAAAGGGCAACCCACAATGGCGGCCCGACCCGCAAAGGGGCAGCCCGCAAAGGATGACTCGCAAGGGGGAACAACCCGGCCGCGTTGGGCATGGCCCAACTGTTGTCCACCTGAGCTGGCGGGGGGGGGGGGGGGGTGACCCCCGGTATCCCGAACTCTCAAAAATCTAGAAGGTCGTTCGGTTTGTGAAGCGGCAGCACCACGTGGGCACTGCCCGGTCGCCGGTGATGCACTGGTCACACCACCTCCTCGCTCGCTGGTGGTGCGCTGGTCGCGCCGCCTGTCCTTCTGCGGCCGAAAAATGTGTCAGCCACCTCCTCTATCTTCTACAACTAACTAGCCATGGCCCTTTGCTCACCGGTAGTGCGTGACGGCATGCCACACTTCCTCTGCGGCCGACAGGTGGCGACTGCTCCGATGACTGCCGCGACTTTGTGCCACAACCTCCTCTTGCGACGTGTGTTAATGCACTATCTTCTTTGTAGCTAGTTCGTGCCACTGCGCTGATGGTATTCTATGGAGGCCCAAGGATATCAAGATAGAAGAGGGTCCGAGTCATGTTCGTTAGTCCCGCAACCTCTGCATTAGCTCATAAACAAGAGGGAGGATAAAGGGGTTCAAGAAAATTCACTCGAAATAAACAAGAATTAAACCCCTAACTCAAGAATGATGGTGAGTGCACCATTTTGGAAGAGGGTCGGTGTTCGCCATCCTCTGGAACTAGCTTTCAATGACGCCGCTCATACTTCGATCTTTGGTTCGTGGTTCGGTGTCGCTCATCACCGCCTGCCAGAACCTTCTTTTTCCTCTAATGGTTTAACATCTCAGCACTTGGTCATCACTTTATTGCTTGGCAAAGCAGTGCCGATACCCCTCTCTAAGCTCCATATAAATATAAGAGGGGGAGGGTAAGTAACGACATTGGGAATTGATGGTGGCTCATTAATTAGGAAGCTTCCTAATTCCCAAATGTTGATGTTACTTAGATTGAAGGGTCAATCCATTTAATGGATTGACACATCGCTGGACCCACACTTCGCTTGTCCGTTGGAGGATAAGAATGAAAATAAAATAATAAAATTATTTTATTTTATTTTTAAAAAAAGTCACAAAATTTAAATTTTTATCCATACCCGCTACGGTCAAAGTAAAGTCTCCCTTAAACGAATCCCGGCGCTATGGATTCAATGGTGCCCTCAGATTATTAATCTGAGCACTAGTTCAAAAGTTAGGAAACATTGCTCACACATTTACTGAATTTACCTAAAATGTTTTTCAGAAAATTATTAAGAGTCACCCTCGACTCGCGTCGATCGAGGTTAGGCTCCGCCTAAGGAGAAAACGCCCTCACGAGCTCAACCGTACTCTCAGATTTTCAACCCGAGTTATCATTTAGAAGTTATGAATTTTATAATAAAATAATTTTCACTTAATTATTTTATTTACAGTTTTTCCATTTTAGGGTTTTCTCATAGGAGACCAATGCCAACTAAACTTAAGTCGCACATAGGGTAAACCCGCTATACTGAATGCAACGGTGCCCTCATAATTTTGATCCGGGCCCGATTGGTCACATGGCCACAAGTGAATTTCCTTGAATGCCAGAGGCTGCCAACTAGTAGCAAGGGCCTTGGGTGTGACAGTGGGGAAACTATTCCCTCATTGGCAGAGTAAAACAACAGAAGTAAAACAGATAGCAATTTCAGAAGTAGTAAAACGTGAAATAGGTAAACAACAGAAGTAATAAACAACTAGAGCATGTACACATATATATGATGCATGATTCATATGTATAGGAAATAAGCGAAACAATTCACAATGGTGGAATACAATACTAAACCAAATTACAACAGAAAACATATAAAATGTTCCACAACATTGCAAGCCTCAGCTTGGTCCCATGATCCCCAGCTCCACAAAAATCGAGTTCCTGATGTAAAAGGGCGCTTTCCATTATCTAGACCTACAACAATATAATATTTTTGGGACCAAAATCATGACCCAAACAGGGTGTGAGATGAATACCGGTAAGAAACCACCCAAATATCTGTGCCTAACATTAAGTGAATATATATGGCAGGCAATAAACAAAATGAATTAGTAAACAAGGAAGTACACATAATAATTGTCCTACAATTTCAATTGCATTCATTTTCATATATCAAGTAAGAATCTAATCAAAATCTGGTATCCCTCTAGGAAGTACTCATATCCTAACCCCTCTGGTTCAACCAAACAAACACAAGCAACCCTCTGGGAAGTACTCACATTCTAACCCCTCTGGTTCAGCTTTAGCAATGACTCTCTGAGGAAGAAATCACCGTCAATTCCCCCTATGGTCTCATATTAGTAACTAATTGGCACTCTGAGGAAGTACTCAACATACAATTCCCCCTGCGGTCCATATAGAGGAAACTAAAGACACTCTAAGGGAGAAAAAAGTACATCCCCCAATGGGTTCGCAATGCAACAGTAAAACAGACACTCTCGAGAAGCCCTCAACATCCATTCTCCCTATGGTCTACTACACAAGGTTCTCATGGCCCTGTGTAAGTCAGTCGTGCCTGAAAGATACCTGGAAGCCAAATTAAACCTCCAGAAATACTTGGCTAAACAATCTACAACATGTCATAGAATGTCAGATAATAATCACTCCATCCTAATAATACTAGGCATGGGAAATAAAGCAGCCTAACAGGAAAGCTAGACCAAACAGTCAAAATAAGAAAACATGGAAAAAACCTCCACAACATGGAAAAGTTAACACTATTCATAAACAATTAACCTCAATCTAAACAACAAGTAATATCAGGCAATAACAGGGCTAAAAACCATAAACACGAAATACCCCGTTCTTGGGTATTGGGCACTTTTGCACATAAAATTCAAAGAATAACTGCAGAAAGGCACAAAATACCTACCTAGGCATCGTGATATTGATATATTTGAACCTCAGGATTTGTATCTCCCTAGAACACCGTAGATATACAAAAAAGATTATGATGTTCCATTGAGGATATCTTTCGGAAGAGCAGAAATCAAGAGATGATGTTCAAGAAGAAAGGAGAACTCACCGATGCAATTCCAACGTAATCGACAGCAGTTGATTCGGAAAACGGATGACGAGTCAGGGGCTCGGAGAAGATATGTGGCCTTACAGACACTCTCAGATGAGACGAGCGAAGAAAAAGAACATTCTTTCAATTAGACGTGACCCGGTTCTGTTTAATTAAAAAAACGTACACGACATGTTCTTTAAAATCACCTGGCATGTACTTGCCTTTTCTGGCCTCTGCTTTAGGCAATCTCCCAGTCAGCACACACGGCCAGGTGCTCGGTCATAACCCGGCCAGTACACAGTCACCCGCGGAAACTGAGTACACGATGTGTACTTAAAGTACATGGTGTGTACTCCTGAAATTTCAAGAAAATCCTATTTTCTCAAAAACAACTGGAGAAGAAAAACGTACCTAAAAGGAAGATCCGAGTTCTTAAAAACTTCCACCCTCAAATAAATTCTTCCCCGAATATATCTATCAAAGCAGCATAGAAGAAGAAACCTTGAACAACTCTAGCCACTGTGATTGTACATTAGCCTCCCTCTCCCAGGTCACATCCTGTACTCAACTGTGCTTCTATAGCACTCATACCATAGGAATAGACTGACCATGGAGAACCTTCGCACTTCGATCATCAATCTAGATAGGACGCTCCTCGAATGAGGCATCCACCTCAAGCTCAACCTCCTTAGGTTAGAAAACATGAGATGGGTCTAAGAAGTAACATCGAAGATGAGAAACGTGGAAGAAATCATGCATATCCCGGTACCTATGAGGTAACTGCAACTGATAGGCAACTAGATCGACTCTCCCCAACAGCTCAAATGGCTCGACGTATCTTGATGAAAGCTTACCCTATCTCCTTATCCTCCTGTGTCCCAACCTTGGTGTGACACGCTGAAAAACCTGATCTCCGACCTCGAACTCCAACGGTCATCTCCGTCGATCTATATAAGACTTCTGTCGTGATTATGCAGTATCCATCCTCTTCAGAATCAAATCTATCTGCTCTGTGGTCTCCTAGAAAAGTTGAGGTCCCAGTATAGCTACCGCTCCTGCCTCTAGCCAGCATAAGGGTTATCAACACGACCTACCATAAAAAGTCTCATAAGCTTCCATCTGAATAGTTTCTTGAAAACTATTATTGTAGGATAACTCCACAAGAGATATGTGCTTCTACCAAGAATCTCCAAAGTCCAAGATGCATGATCAAAGCATGCACTCAAGAACCTGAATCGTACTCTCAGACTGGAAATCTGTCTAGGGGTGGTAAGATGTACTCAAAAGTACCTGTGTACCCAAAGCCCTCTGAAGTCCCTTACAGACCTGAGAAGTAAAACGTGCATCCATTTCTGAAATAATGGAGTTCAGAAATCCATGTAAACATATAATATATCAGATGTACAACCTCCGAATCTCATAAACACTGAAGGTCTCCTTAACTGGAAAGATGTGAGAAACCTTTGTGATTCTATCAATGACAACCCATATTGTGTCATTCCCTCCAGGTGACCTCAGCAAACCTGTCACGAAATCCATCGAGACATCATTCCACTTCCACTCGGGAATGGGTAACTGCTCCAAAAGCCCTGCTGGTCACTGATGCTCTGCCTTCACCAACTGATAGGTGTAACACCTAATGACAAAACCAGCAACATCTCCCTTCATACTTGACCACCAATAATGATGGTGTAGATCATGATACATATTCATGAAACCATGATGAACTACCCAAACTGAGGAATGAAAGTCTTGCATCAGCTCCTCACGTATGTCTGCTAGAACCCACACATGTCCATAAAAACTCAAGATCTCATCCTCACCTATTGTACATCCAGGAATAGTGTCCTCTTAGGAAACACTCTCCTGTAGGACTAAGCCTTCAGAATATGATAGCTTCCTCGTTCAAACTCGATCAAGTAGGGAAGAGGTAACAACCACATAAGAAATAAAAATCTTCCCCTGACTACCATGCACCTTCAAATGAATTTTAGAGAACAGATCCATAATATTCCACTCACTATTGGTATCCTGAACTGCCTATATCTGAGTTCTCCTGCTCAGTGCATCAGCCACTACATTTCCCTTCCCAGGCATGTAGGCAAGCTCAAAGTCATAGGACTGAAGGTACTCAACCCACCTTCACTGTCTCAAATTTAGATCACATTGCGTGAAGATATAATTGAGACTCTTGTGGTCTGTGAAAACCAAAAAATGATCTGCCAATAGATAATGTCTCCAACATCGTAAAGCATGAACAGCAATAACCAACTTGAGATCTTGCGTTGGGTAGTTCCTCTCATGTGGCCTCAACTGCCGAGACTTGTATGCAACGACTCCTTCTCCCTGCATAAGCACTTCTCCAAGACCAATACTTGATGCATCACAGTAAATAGTATATCTCTTTCCTAGCTTTGGAAATACTAGTATCGGTGCTGAATTCAACCTCCCTTTCAGATCATAAAAGGCTGATTCACATGAATCTGACCACAAGTACTTCACACCCTTCTTAGTCAGGCTCATCAGTGGCACTTCTAAATGTGAAAAGTATTATATGAAACGTTTGTAGTAACCATACAACCCTATAAAACTTTGTACCTTAAAGGCATTCTTCAGCTACACTCAGGAAACTACTGTTCTCACTTTCTCTAGGTCTACTGATACTTCTGTCTCTGAGATAACATGACCCATGAAGTGAATTTGGTCCATCCAAAAGATACATTTTGAGAGATTAAGAAATAAATGATGCTCTCTCAGTGTACTCAAAACGATCTCAAGATGTGTGGCATGGTCGTGTCAATTGTGAGAGTATACCAATATATCATCCATGAAGTCCACCAAAAAGGAATCCAAGTATGGATAGAACACTCGGTTCATCAGTTCCATAAATATTGTCGGTGCATTCATGAGACCGAACGACATAACCACATACTCGTATAGACCATACCTACTTCGAAAGGCTGTAAGAGGTACATCTGATGGTCTAACGTGAAAATAATGGTAATCGGATCTCAAGTAAATCTTCGAGAACACCTGGTCTCCTCGAAGTTGATAAAAGAGATCATCAATCCTCAGAAAGGGATATCGGTTCTTGATCGTAAACTAGTTCAAATTTTGATAATACACATAAAGTCTGAGGGCACCGTCTACCTTTTTTGCAAATAGGATGGGCGAACCCCAAGGAGAGGTACTGGGTCAGATGAAACCCTTTTCTTGCAACTCCTCCAACTGCTTCTTGAGCTCCTGCAACTCAGGTGTAGCCATCCTATAAGGAGGAATGGACACCGGTGCTACTCCTTTCATAAGTTCAATTAAAAATTCCACCTCCTGTTGTAGAGGAAAACCTGAAAATTCCTCTCGAAAGGCATCCCTAAAATGATCCACCGTTGGAGGAAAGTCGATATGTGAATTCCCCTAGTCATCTAGATATAAACTAGAAATCTAGGCTATAACTCCTCCCATGCCATGATTCTTGGGTCCCACTCTACTCGCCTGTACATCCCATTTTACCTTATGAAGAAAAGATCCACCCTCTGGTGATGTGAAACTCACCCTACGATGATAGAAATCAAAAACTACCTGGAAGGGAACTAACCAGTCCAATTCGAGAATGACATTATAGCCTATCATCTCTAGGACCTAAAGTTCCCATAGGAAGTGACACCCACCAACCTCGAGAGGTAACTCCTTGCACTGACATACACTATCCGTTATAGTCCCCAAAGAAGTGTCAAACATCAAGATATTAGTAGAAAAAAAGATACAGAGCCCAAGACTCTCCATAACAGCAACATAAATAATGCTATGGGAAGCCCCTGTATCAAAAATAGTAGAAGATAAAACTAAGGAAACTAGGATCGTACCTCAAACTATAGAGTTTATTTGATCCTGGTACTATTGGGTCTACTCTACTACAAAAGTCTAACCTGCACTATGGCCCTACGACCCTGCCTGATCACCCTGAGCTGATCCACCCTGTTGTCACTGAAAGCCTGGCGACTCGCTACCACGACCACAACCTCCACCTTATCCTGAACGGACAAAATAAATCACATTTTCTAACTGATGAGAAATTGGTGGCACTGCTTCTGAATGAGGAGTCATAGAAGAACCCCTCTCACCAGCTGCTGGTGAGAAGAACTGACAGAAGCACTGAAGGTGACCCATCTTGCCTCAAAATAGGCACTCCACTGGGTCTCTCGAGTGATGTGGCCTCATATGCCCGCTCTTACCACAATGGTAGCACACCACCTTGCTACCAAAAGAAGTGTCCCGCCTCCTCATATTGCACTCCTTGATTTGCACCTGGTTGACTATAGAAGTGATGGAAGTCAACCTAAATATGTTCACCTGAGATCAGATGTTGTGCCTGAGACCATCCTCAAACTTCCTTTACAGGAATAACTCATCACCTCCTGGAGTAGGTGTGAAGCACTGTAGCTCTGTGAAGTAAGAAGAATACTCTATAACAGAAAGATTACCCTATTCCAGACTCATGAACTCTCGGGATCGATTGACCCTCAAAGTCTCCGAGTAGAAGTAGTCGTAGAAGGTATGCTGGAACTCATCCCAAGCCATAACCTGCTGGCGTCCCGCCTGTGAGATCACATCCCAACATCTCTTGGAGGAATCCCAAAGCATATTTGTAGCGAGCTTCACCCTCTTCTCTGGAGGCATCTCCAGATGCTTGAAGATAGAAATCATGGATTTTAACCATGACTTTGCAACCTGAGGTCCTCTGTCCCCTGTGAAAGTGGGAGGATGTTGCTGCTAGAAAACCTGCGTCAACTCTTCCATAGAAGGGGCAGGATGTGGTACTCCTCGGAAGGTCTACATAAACCTCATAAATTCATCTGAGAATGGTGCATCAACACCTGTGTCCAGAATGAAGGCTGGTTCCAAGACTGGCACAATTGGGGGATCTACTGGTAGTTTCTGATTTTCCATGTCCAGTGTCTAATCACTGCCCTGTAACTTTTGGAAAACTAGAGGACGTCTCAGTGGCATGACTCTACAAGGTATAGTGAACACCTTATATCAAGATTATCAAGGACTGAAACTTAAAACTGTAAAAATGGAACAAGAGAAAGAAAGCATTGAAGTTTTCCAAAACATGGATACACGGCGTGTAAAACCACTACACGACATGTTCCTTTAAGCCTTCACATGGGCGTGTACTTCTGGAAACCCAAGTCACGTAACACCCCATACACATGGTGCGTTGTATTAACTCATGGCATGTACTTGAATCCTTTTTCTCAGCCCGAGTTATTCTACATGTCTAGGCTATACAATTTCCCTAGAACAAGACTACACAGTGTGTCAGTGACAGACATGGCATGTACTAGACGAACTTCAATGACCCGTGTTGTTTTTCACACGATCGGTTACACGACTCACTCTACACGGAGTGTCCTAGAAGGACACGACATGTACTTCTTAGGTTTCAACTGCCAGTGTAGTAAGTCACACGGGTGAACACACGACTGACTATACACAGCGGGTTTTTCCCAGACACATCGTGTACAAGAAGGATTTCATCGACCCATGTTGTTTGCTACATGACCAGATACATGAGTTACACTACAAGACATGTTGAAGATTGACATGGTGTGTATAACATAAGTTTTATCCATCTGTGTCATCAGTCACATGGGTGGACACATGGTCTACACAGCATGACATGTACAACCGGTACACGACATGTTCCCACAAATATTTCCAAGACTTGTGTCTCCGCCCACACAGCCAGTGACACGGTTAGAGACTAAACAGTGTGTACATACAGTAAACAGTGTATACTTAAGAAAAAAAGTTCCCTCCCAAACGGAAGGACACATGGCGTGTATTCATCATTACACGTTGTGTATTCTGGGTTCTTCCGAACTGTAAGCCTTAGAAAATACTCTGAAATCTAGAAAAACACTAAAATGAACATTAAAGTTCCAAATTCCAATTCATGAGGGCCCATACTCCCCGTGAATCAATGCTTGGAATTTTATATATGTTATATACAAGGAAAACAAGGAAACGATCCAGAAAATTATAATCTATGGGGGCCCATAACACTTCAAGAACCAAAGTTTGGTGTTCATTTAAATGAAACCTTACAAAATTTAATACCCTATAAAAAGTAGGTATTTTATCAAGGCATATATCACAACAACATGAATATCTAGCACAACATCTATCACAACAACATGAAATAACTAATGCACCCTAAATGGCATGGAAAGAATGCATGAAATGTGATTTCTAACAAGTGATTATATGATGCATGAGATAGAATACCATCATCTCATCGGTTTGTAACAGAAATAGACCCTCAATAATATCAACAATAACTGGACAAAACATGTGAATCACCCAATGGTAAAATCAAATCAACAGTAGAATTGAAAAAACAGAAAATTGCAATAACCAAGGTAAATTAGCTTTTCCCTATACATAGGTTAGATACTCCCGGGCACAACTTATTACCAACTACCTATTTCCTTTCTATCCTTGGATATAGGCTTCAAATAGTAATTCAAGAAGAAAAGAACCCTCTGATACCACTTTGTAATGTCCCAGTTCCGAAAGCCACCCAGAGGCGCCCCATACTCGGTTGGTCACATGGCCTCAAGTGCATTTCCCCGAATGCCAGAGAATTCCAACTAGAAGCGAGGTCCTTGGGTGTGATAGTGGGGAAACTATGCCCTCATTGGTAGAGTAACATAGCGGAATTAAAATAGATAGTAATAGCGGAAGTAGTAAAACATGAAATTGGTAAACATCATAAGTAATTAACAATTGGATCACACACATAAATATATGATGCATGATACATATGTCTTTGAAAGAAGCCAAACAAGTCAAAATATTAAAATACAATACTAAACCAAAGTACAATAGAAATTAGATAAAATTATCCACAACATCGCAAGCCACAGCTTAGTCCCATGCTCCCCATGTCCACAGCAATCAAGTACCTGAAGTAGAAGGGAACTTTCCCTTATCTAGACCTACCATAATATAATCTCTTGGGCCCAAAAGCATGACCCAAACAGGGTGTGAGACGAATCCCAGTAGGCAACCACCAAAAGATCTATGCCTAATAGTCAGTGAATCTATATGGCAGGCAATAAAAAAAATGAAGTAGTAAAGAAGGAAGTACACATAGTAACAGTCCTACAATTTCAATTACATTCATTTTCATATATTAAGTAAGAAGCTAATTAAGAGAAGATAACCCTCTGGGAAGTAATCACAGCCTAAACCCTATGGTTTAGGAAAGCAAACCCAAGCAACCCTCTGGGAAGTACTCCCAGTCTAACCCCTATGGTTTAGCTTTAGAAAAGACTCTCTGAGGAAGCACTCACCATCAATCCCCACTGTGGTCTCATATCAGTAACTAATAGGCACTTTGAGGAATCACTAAATGTACAATTCCCTCTGTGTCCCATATAGAGGAAAATAAAAACACTCCGAGGGAGCACAAAGTCCATTATTCCTATGGTCTCTCAATGTAATAGTAAAATAGACACTCTGGAGAAGCCCTCAACATCCATTCTCACTATGGTTTACTACACCAGGTTCTCACAGACTTGTGTAAGTTAGTCATGCACAAATGATACATGGTATCCAAAGTGAACCTCAATAAATACTTGGATAAACAATATACAACATATCATAACATGTCAGATAATAATCACTCCATCCTAAAAATACTAGTCATGGGAAACAAAGCAGACTAATAGGTAAGATAGACCAAATAGTCAAAACAAGAAAACATGGGAAAAACCTCCATAGCATGGAAAAGTTAACCCTAATCATAAAAAATTATACTCTATCCAAACAACCAAGGAATAGTAGGCAATAATAGGGCTAAAAACCATAAACAAGCAATACCCCGATCTTGGGTATTGGGAAAGTTTGCACATAAAATTCAAATAATATCTACGAAAAGGCACAAAACACCTACCTCAGAGTCATGAGATTGATATAAATGAACCTTAGGCCTTGAATCTCCCTATAATTACATAGATCTACAAAAATTCTTAAGATGTTCAACCGAGGATATCTTGCGGAAGAGAAGAACTCGAGAGACGATGTTCAAGAAGAAAGAAGTACTCACTGATGCGATTCCAATGAAATTGACAACAGTCTATTCAAAGAACGGATGGAAAGTTGGCGGCTTGGAGAAGGTCCACGGCCATGTGGACACTCTCGGATGAGACAGGCGAAGAAAGGAACTTTCTGTCAATTATACGCGACCCCGATCTGTTTAATGCAAAAAATAAAGTACTTGATGTGTTCTTTAAAAGTACACAGCGTGTACTTTCCTTTCCCATCCTCTGCTTTAGGTTGTCTCTAGGTCACCACAGATGACCATGTACTCGGCCATTACCCACCTAGTACATGGTCACCCGCGACAACCGAGTACACGGTGTGTACTTAAAGTACACAGTGTGTACTCCTGAAATTTCTAGAAACTCCTATTTTTCTCAAAAACAACCATAAAAGAAAAATATACCTAAAATGAAGATCCAAGTTCTTATAGTTTGGTAGATTTTAAAATGTAAAAACATTAGAGGTAGAATGAGGAGGGTTAGGCTCTAAAGTTAAGTAAATGAGTGATTTTTTTATCAAGAATGGTGTGCTTCTCGATCATCTCAAAAATAAATCACCACCAAACACATCTTGATATCATTGGGAAATTAAAACTAGGAAAATCAACATCAATGATAAATTTATTCACACTTTTCCCCATTTTTAGCATTGTTTTATCTTGAATTGAGATATAGATTTATCATTAGAATCATGATTTTTGAGGGAAAAGAGAGGCAACATTTGATGTTAAAATATTATCTAAATCCCAGATAAAAATTGTAATGATATTTGGGAAAGCCATACATCAATCGATCATGAAATTTCATCCGCCAATGAAGTAATAAAAAATAGAAATGCTTTTTCTTTTCTGCTCAAATAGATTCTCTAGGAAAGAGATATACAACTCATCTCCTCCCCCAACACTCGAGTTAAAAAATAAGCATGTATTTTACTTCTATATTAGGTATTAAAGGAATAATGTATTTTAATGTGGATTAATAACAAATTATTTTATGTCTTCTAAGGTATTATTAATGGTTAGATGTAACAGTAGGCCAAATTGATAGTTAAATTCAAAAAAGGGATTTCAAAGTTGTTCCTCAATCATACTCAACACATTTCATTAACTCTAAAATCATTTAAAAAGAGTAAAACATCAATTTCTAGATCACTCAACATGTATCAAGACTCTAATGAATAATATAAATTAAATAAGATTCCAAATAGGTTTAGAAACCTCTTAGGTTGGGTAAAATTTTCAATTTGGACAACACTAGTGTACATGAGTTTCGCAATCATTACAAAATCACCAAATAAAAATTTATGAAATAAAGAAACAAAAAAAATTTAGAAATATTTTAACTCCAAAAATATTCAAATAAATCAATTTTCCAAAAATACCAATATGGTTTGAATTTTTTTGAGTATTCTATTCAGGTTAAGAATCCTATAAACACACCAAAAAATGAAAAACATGAAAAATTCAGAAAAATACATGAAAAATAATGTTCGATAACATAAAAAATTAATAAAAACGATTTTACATCCCTCCACACACTTATTACATTTACTAACCCCTTTTTAGTTCAATTTAGATAATGATTTTTAAGCAAAAGTTTAATTAGGCATCAAAAAAAATAAAAATAAAAGGGAAGACACAACCATATTTATTTTTATGTGGAAGCCTTAAGTTAAGATCCTAGTTGATACCACATTTAACCTAAAATAAATAAATGAAAAAACATGAGAAAAAATAATGGAAAAGGAATAGAGAGGTGAAAAAGGAATAATTATTGGTTTGACCCCCAAACAAGTTCTAGGTTTTTACTACCCATAGTCAGGTAGTTTAAGTGATTTAACTCCAATCCAATGGTGGGTGTGGTTTCTTGATTAGAATCCACTAGAACATTTTCCTTCCAGTTCTCTTCATCTCACACTAGTAGGGGAGGAACCCATGTATCAAGTACATCATCTCCTCCCCCTTTTCCATGTTGTACAACTTAGAAGAAGGGGGAAGGAGAAAGAATGGGTCCTTATAATCTTTGGACATGAATTATTTGGACTCTTATTTTTCATCAAGGGCCTACTTATTTTCTATTTCATTAGAAATTTCAGTACAAGGGAATTTATAAAACAATTTAAATTGAATAATATTAAATAATTATGAATCAATAATGAAATATTCCTTCTCATGAAAACCATATTGAATGTTAATCTCTTTCAGCAAGACCATCAGAGACTTGGTCTCAGTAGGAGAATTATCTTTATATTCTTCAAAATAGAGAGGTATAGAGGAGATATTTTTTCTATGAAAAATATGGGAGGGTATCTTACCTTTTATTCTTTAAGGAAATCTAACTAATTTTCTTCCAAATCATGTTGATCTCCCACAGTTGCATCAACACATGTCTTCTCGAGGAACCTCTTCAAGAAATAACTAGAGAGAGATGATTGGATCTTCAAGTTGAGTCTTCAAGTATTCCTTGGGTTCTTAAACCTCAAATGTAGGTGGAATAATATTTTCATTCTCCTCCTATTTCCTTTTTTTTATTTTATCCATATAACTTTTACATCTTCAACTTTGGCTTCTAGCGATGCTACCATCTAGCTTTCTTGTTCAAGAATTTTGAAAATATTTTGAATAATCACAATATCTTTTTCCATCTGAAACATAAATATCTCTTCCTTGCCAAACAATTTGACACTAGTCCATACATATGAAAAATAACTAAAATCATCCAGGACCTAAATAAATAATGATGTTCAATGAATTTTTTTTAGTGTTTTAATATTTTAATTTTTTTGGGTTTTACTTTTTTGAAAAACAATGTGTGAAAGCTCTTGGACTCCCCAACAATGGAACCAAATTAATAACACGTTTTGTCATAGATCCCTCTCCAATAAATTTTTATTATATAATAGAGAAATATTGAGTGAACACCTAGGGTAGATCTCCTGAGGAGGCCACTCACAACACATAGTTTTTCTAGTGTCACTATTATAAACTAACTAATTTAAAAATATAATAATAATATAAATAGGGGGAATTTAAATGCATAAAAAATGAAATACTATATATATATAAATTAAATACAATCAAAAAATGAATTTATTAATAAATAAATTTGGAAAATGTTCTTAGGAGTTCATGGGGATTGAAATCATTTTTCAAAAGGATCTCAATATTAAACTCAATGAGGAGATCAAGACCTATCATCCCTCACCTTCTCATTTAAATTATCATCACCCCATAATAATACCTCTACATAAAAGGAAACGATCTACCTTAGGTCATCTAGGATACCTCTTTACCAGTCATCTCTACCAAAGACATACTCCACCGTATGGATGACTTAGATAGTTAAGGGAATGATGATTGATAAACGAGAAGAAGCACTTAGTGGTAGAGAAAATGGGGTGACCGTTCACCACAATCATTTTAACCACCAACAAAATTCCGAGAATTAAATAAAAAATAGATAATTAATCACATTAAAACTCAATCAACCCACCATTATCTCCCTCTAACAATCACTAAGGTTAATTCTCCATTTTTAGTGACGTTGAGAAGGGAACAATGGTGGGAGAACACATAAAATGACAAAATATAAGAAATGAGGTATGAAGAAGAAAATTGATATATTAAAAGAGAACTAAAATTATAAAAGTAAATAATATAAAATTATACTGTAAATGGCCAAGGAAGGCTACCCCTAAGTTTCTAACACCTTGAAATGAATAAGAAAGACATTATTGTAGGGATAAGTGTTGAAAAATTGGCTCTAAAAATATTCCAATGATAGTTTCCACATGGAGGACCACATAAATGAAAGAATAATGGTATGTGTTCTTAATTAAAGTTGTTTCATTATTAATCCCTCGTGCACCCAAAAATATTCATCTTGATTGGCCCATATATGTAAGAGTTATGTCTTCTTTACTCAATTACTTCAATTTTGGCCATGAGACTCTTAATGTTCCACAAATCCAATGTCCCATGACATTATTAATTTGAAGACTCTTAAAATTTAGCTATAATTATATTTTTGTTCTTATCAGATTGTGTTTTTTCCATTCACTCTATATAACTTTTTCATCTTTAACTTTGCCTGCCAGTGATGCTACAATATTGTTTGATTGTTCAAAAATATTGAAATTATTTTGAACCATCACAACATCTTGTTCCATATAAAACAAAAATATATCTTCCCTTATATAAAATTCATCATTAGTCCATTCATATAAAAAATCACTAAAATAATTTATGACCTAAAGAAATAATGATATGTAATTATATTTTTCGTTTTTGAATATTTTATTTTTTTTGGATTTTATTTTTTTGAAAAACATTGTGTGAAAACTCTTGGTCTCCCCAACAATGATGCAAAATTGATAATAGGGATTTTTCAAAGATCTATCAAAAATATCATTTTATTACCTAAGAGTTAAATATAGTGTTCACACCCATGGTCGATCTATCAAGGATGCCTCTCAAAATACGTAGTTTTTCTATTGTCACTATTATAAACTAAATAATATAAAAATATAATACTAATCTAAATGGGGGGGGGGGGTAAATGCATAAATTATAAAATAATATATATATATATATATATATAAATTCAATATAATCGGAAAATAAATTTATTAAGAAATAAAGTAGTAAAATTATCTTAGGAGTTCATGGGGATTGAAATCGTTGTTTAAAAGGATCTCAATATTCAACTCAATGATGTGATCAAGACCTATCAAACCTTAATGTTTTTTAGATTTTCATCACCCCATACAAAGACCTCTGTATACAGGGAAATTATATTCCTTATGATAGCTAGGATATCAATTCATTGACCATAAATACTCAAGTTATACTGCACCGTATGCATGACCTAGATGGTGAAGGGAATGCTGATTGATAAACCATAAGAAGAACTCAGTGGTATAGAAAATAGGGAGATTTCTCAATGTAATCAATTTAAACACAACTGAAGTTCCTAGAATTGAATAAAGACATATACAATTAAGAACAATAAAACTGAATCAACTCCCCATTACCTCCCTTGAACAAGCGTTGAGGTTATTTCTCTATTTTTAGTGGAGTTTAGAAAGGAACAATAGTGGGAGAACACATGAAATAAAAAATGGAAGAAAGAAGGTATGGGGAGAAAAAATAATATATTAAAAGGGAAATAAAATTAAAAAATAAAATAAACTGCATTTATACTATAAATTTCCAACAAATTCTACCCCTAGGTTGCCAACCCATTGAAATGAAAAAGAAATACATTCTTACAGGGATATGTGGTAAAAAATTGGCTAAAAAAACATTCCTCCAAAAGTTTATACATGGAGGACCCCATAAATACATGAATTATGGAATTTGCGATTCATAAAAGTTGCTTCATTATTCCACCTGTGTGCACCCAAAAAATTTAATCTTTATTGGAAAATAATGTAGGAGTTATGGGTTCTTTACTTAGTTACTTTAATTCAGGTTAGGAGACTCTTCATATTCCAAAACTCAAACTTCCCATGACCTTATATCCATGAAAACTCCATATTCACACATGTAATACTAAAATAAAGATATTAGTTAATTTATTATTCAACTACATATCGAATTAAAGCTCATTTGGATAAGACCTTTATGAAATATGGGCCCAGAAATAACATTCTCCAGACCTGTGTATAGTTTTCATGGACTCACTTATGAGCTGGATTTGGGCCATCAAATAGTGGATTGAACTTGGGGTACAAAATGACTAAATAGAGACCATAGAACATAGAAACTAGAAAATAATAATTTTTCAATTTGAATAAGTGAATAAAAAGTTATGGTTGAAACATATAAATAAATTAAAATGGTTCAAATCTAAAAATATTCCATTTTAGTAATTAAGATCAAAATACCACTAAAACCTAAAAATGTGAAAATTTTCCATAAAATAACACTATATTGGGTTTAATAAAATTTAATTACATAATAAAATATGTGAAAATTAAATCTTTATCGCTCACTGTCAACGAAAATCATAAGACGCCCCAGAATGACTTACGATAGGAGCTCCCAGAATAAATGATGTTGAGCCCTCCACTAATTCTAGACTGGATTCACATGATATGCACCACACAAAGTGGAGAATAAATGAGGTCGAAAGGTCTATAAATATACCAACCTAGTATAAAAAATTCATCTTCACATTGATATACTTTACATGGAACTTCACACCAACACCAGAGTATATTTCTCAGTGTGGATGATCTTTTGACTGGGAAGTTTCCCATTTGGTAAGATCCATTGAACAACTGGAGTGGTCATTCAACATGCATAAGTACTTCATGTAATCACTTATAGATCAAAAAAAGTACTTTTAGCAGTTCAAAAGAAGCACATCCCATGTATCTACTAAATCATGTGAGGCTTAAACAAAGATAACACTGAATAAATCTAAGGACTTTGAAATAAAAGGCTGTAAAAGGATAATCATTGGAGACTTATGCCCAAATGACATGAGGGCCTTCTTTTTTTTATTGATTTTGGAAAACCCCCCTTTTAAGGGATGAGGGGGACCCTTACAAGGCTCGTAGGCTTAGAGATTACATGGCTCATTGGCTTAGGAGATTACATGACCCAAAGGTCTTAGGGAATTCAACCAGACTATCTACAAGGAACTACCCCTCCCCAGCATTTGCATCGTGATAGTAGCTCTCCACTTTCACATGACCATCTAGCTAGGATTCCTGTGCAACACAGGCTGGTCCCGATGGCATAGCCATGCCCTCTCATTATGACAATCCAAGATATGTCACCCAGATTTTTTGGCACTCCTTTGGTATACTATTTGGATCATACAAAGTCCTCTAAACATGCCAAAGAAAGTCGCATGGTTCCCCTAGGAATTCCACCCAAGTCTCACGAATCCCTATGGGGTTTCCATCCAAACCTTGAGGTGTCCTTTAGATGTGTTTCCTGACTCATGTGGTGACAAAATTTCATATCATATGTGTCTTGTGGTAGCACCAAGGCATGTCATCTGGCTCTCACAATGCTCTATAGGAACACCAACAAAATCTCCTGACCACCTAGAAATTTATGCTCGGATCATGCATCACATTCCAGACATATCACATTTACTCTCATGATTCCATCTAAGCATGTCAACCATCTTTTGTGAAAGATCCATGGAAAATGAGATGGATCATGAAAAAACCTCTAATCATGTAAGTTAGGATTATGTGATGGCTTCTAGGATCAGCTGACCAGGTCTTGTGTTGTCCTCAAGACAAGTCATCCTTGATCATGAAATAATCTTCAGATATTCTATCCAAGTTATGTGATGTACCCTAGACAATTCAACTAGATCATACGATTGTATTTGTACATGTCCATGATATAACTAGACATGTACATACATCCTATGACATGTCAAACAGATAATCAATGCGTGTTAAGTGGGAATACAAGCAGGTTCGGCAGAAAAGTGATCCAAGCCATAGGGTATCCCAGGACTAGATAACCTTGTCCATCCTTTGTGTTTAATCCCTGATCAAAAGGGGATTGTTATTGTGTAGGCCCCAATCAATGGAACTACAATGACTCCAATTCCTACCATAACCAGGATATGTAAGACATCTCTCTATGGACTAAGATCTATATTGACCATACTAAGGGTAGTTCCATCACCTAAGTACCACATTTACAAGTAATGAGACTGATTATATACCATCCCTTGTTTCCCACACCGATCATATATCACATTGGATTAGGGAATTTTAATAATCATATCATTCAAAATACGGTAATGTGAGTGTTTGAGCCTTGATCAACTGAACTACGAGAACTCTAATTCCTTCTATAACTAGGATACATAGGATGAATTTTTAAGGACCAATCTCAAATGGGAACCCACTTCGGTGTAAGTCCCCTCATGTATCCGACATTTAGACAATTGAAACCTAATCATTCCCATGGGACGATAATTCTAAATCATCCATCAGAAAACTGAGAAGTCAACTAAACTATGATGACTCTAATTCCCACAATAATTAGGATACATACCCTAAGGACCGAGATCTATATTAAAACATCCCAAGGGAATTCCCAGCACATATTCCCCGCATCCACATGCAGTGAGCCTGATTAATTTCTATCCTTTATTTACAACACTAATCATAGCTCATGTGGGCTTACGAAGGTGAAATAGTCACATCACCATTATCATGAATCTCCACCAGTTAGGAAATCTATCTATTTAATCCCTCATGAGTTGCATGAAATAAATATCCCCCATATGAGGGCATCTACCTTAGGGAAAGTCCCAAGGGAATGATCAAACTATGATAAATCTTATTCCTTCCATAACCAAGATATATTGGATGTCTCCTAGGGATTCGAGCTCAAATATTTTGTGCCTAAGTGACCTCACATATTTTCTTTCCATATGAAATTAAATATCACGTTTTTAAAGAAAATAATGGGTTTTGATTCCTACTATAAATAGGATATACAGGACGCCTCATAACGGCTCAATCCCCTCCTAAGAATATTAATCACCTCCCTACATGGAAGAGAATTCCGAAGTGGCTGGTTATGAAGGTTTATCATATAAGCAGCTATTAATTACTTGGAAATGGATTAAGAGCCTTTTATACACATATACGGATTTACTAATGAAATCCCAGTCTTATTCACATAAAAGTGGTTAATCTATGATAATTTTTTTGGGTAACTAGTCCCATATTAGTATTAGTAAGAGATTATAGAACATATATTAAATCTATAAGAGAGTCATGGAGTAGTAAACTCCCCAAAAGGGTAAGATGAGCCAAACCTCCAATCATCTTGGCCAATGTGAGTCCCTAATTATCATTGGGTCTGAAACACCAACTGATCACCTGCCTTTGGAAAGAAGGTTTGTACTTAGTTATGGATGAGGGAACCATTGAGAGTTTCCATTAAAAACAAAAATAGTGACCCAAAATCAATGATTGTGCAAGAAACTGAACACCTCACAATCAACTATTTGGATAAATTGAATTCACCTCAATTTTCCCATTTTCCAATTAAACTAAAGTGTCTAACCCAATATAAAATTATTTAATCCTGACATATACTTCATGAACTAAAAATGAAAGACTGCCCAGTTTTAATCAAACCATTTTTTTGGTCTCAGTGAGGGTTCCTCACTCGTCTCTTTTCTATTGAAACAATGTTACTAAATAACTAAATTAAATTAATTAATTTATCCAATGAACCCACCAATGACCACTTTAACTGAACGACATGTGCTGACCAACCATTGGTAGCGCTTAGGGTAAAACCCATGCTCTAGATTCAACTGTGGTCTTAGATTTCTGATTTGAGGCACCATTCATTATTTATTATGCATTTTCATAAAAAATGCACGCATGATAAAAATAAATTTTAATATTTTTATAAAATTAATTTTGGGCTCATAAGGTATCGAAATCATGTTCCATCTCTATGCCCCGCTCTGAAAATATTCCTATGAATTTAAAAAAAATTACATGAAAAAACTAGAGTCTCTATAATAAGTTTAAAAACATGGAATATGGATCTAGGGGAGTAAAAATGGTTAGATATTCAAGGGAATTTCAAATAATAGATTCATCTTGAAGTGGGCGAAAATGGTTTCCTTTTGTAGATGAAAAAGGGATATTTACAGGGAAACTAAAGTCAGGTGAGGGATAAAAATGGAATCACATGGGAGTTCGGTCAGTTAGGTGATTGAATTCTGATGATACATGCAATATTGACTTTTAAACCTAAAAAATATATTCTAGAAGGTCTAAGTGTTAAGTTGATTTAACAAAATTAGATCCATGGAAGATTACCCCTTTTACCATTTGTTAACTTGTTTAATTATTTACCATGTTACTTATTTTTTTACCAAAAATATATGATGAATCATCGTGCCTAATTTATATGTGTTGATTTTTAATTTATAATCCATTTAATTTAATTAAAATTCTAAATATGATAAAATTAATTTTTAATTTAAAACATAAGATATATGGATAACCTATTTTTATAGGAAAATTTATTTTTTAATATATTAAGTGTTTTTAATATTATTTCATATCAATTACCAATTAAATAAGTTTTAATAAATTTATAATAGATTTATAATTTAAAATCAATCAATTTATTTTTTAAAAATGTAAAATACTTATAAAAAATAAAATTTTAAAAAATATCTGTTTTTCTGCGGTCACTAATATTTACCTTGATAACTTATATTTATGTTTAAAAATTTAAATTTTCCCTTTAACTAATTGAATATTTTGATTCCAAATATGAAAATCATTTTATGATATTAAATTTCTTGAGGTTATAATAATTAATTTTAATATAGTTGCGTTTAACTCATAAAAACAATTTTTAGAAAAAATGTATTTTTTAGTATAAAATGAATTTATTCATATTACTTTTATAGTAATAACTATAAGATGAATTTAAATTTATTTAAATTTATATATTATAAATAAATTTCATTCTAAAACATTCTTTAATAACGATTAATTTTACTAAGATAAAGATACTCAACACCTAAAAAGTGAGTTATGTTTAAAAATATCACTTTTAAATAATATTTACCAAATACCATTAAAATTAATTATTTATATACTAACCATTTAATTTTATCAATACATTGATAATAAAACATTTATTTGAATTTTATAAATACATCATATCATTCCTTAACAATAATAATATGTAACACCTACAAATATATTTTTATTAATAAATATTTTAATTAAATACTATATTTTTGTTTCATTAATTATTGTTTGTGAATTTTATTATTTTAAATTAATTACTAACAAATCACAAATTTAGTATACCTATATATATATATATATATATATATATATATCCCACGACCATATTTCCAATGACCATATTTCAAATGACCATATTTTCAAAGGCCATATTTCTCTTTATAACGAATATATTACCCCCATTACATCCTTTAAATTCAATCCATTATAACTTCTTTAATAATAATTCTCATTAATTTAATTTTCATTTAGAATTATTGATAATTTTTCCCCTTTAAATATTTTCTTTTTCATTTTAGGTTTAATTTTACTAATTGTGATTCTCAATGGGAAGGATGATTCAAGGGATTTTCTTGTTGGAAATATATTATTATTTTCTATTTATGGTCCCATTTTAAATTATTCAGTTTTAATGGATATAAAAATCTATTCTATATAACCATCCATGGAATGTCATATTTAGTTTCATGTACTCTTTTTATAATGTTTTATTATGATTGAATAAAGTGTTGTTGGTTTGATTCACATTTTGTATGAAACATTTTATTCTCATAATGTATTAATGTTTATTTTTCATTTATAGTATATCAACGTTTTTTTAGTTTTGTGTTATGTTTGATAAAATATATTCAACATAGTATTTAATAAATAATAACACTTACTAAAATCTTGGGGTGCTGTAATTTTAATAATATTAAATAAGGAAATAAATAAAATTAAATATTATGCAATAGTGTATAAATAAAACATAAATAAAATGGATAACATAAATGATAAATCATAATACATAAATGATAAATCATAATACATAAATGAATGATTGATCATTTTACTAAATTATAATGATAATATAATCGTGTTTGCTTGGTTTTGAGTAAATGACACATGTTTCAAACTAAAATACCACTTTTAAATGAAAACATACGGTTTTAGTCATACCAATCACAACACATATCAGATTGATGTGAGGTTAATTTATAAATTTCACAAATGATTCATTGAAAATTTTCTTAAAATACCATGACAATATGATCATGTTTTCTGTAGTTTGAGTTTGTGATGGGTGTTTTGAACTGAAATGTCACTTTTAAACTGAAAACATGCACTTTCAGTCACACTATCCACACCATGTGTTAGATCGATGTGTGGTTAATTCTTATAAGTAAAAAATGAACCAAATATCATTTTACTAAATTATAATGATAATTTGAGAATTTTTACTCAATTTGGGATATGTGAAACACGTTTTGAACTAAAATACCACTTTTTAGCTGAAAACATGTAGTTTAACTCATATTGGACACACCAAGCATAATATTAATATACAGTCAATTCCTGAACATAAGAAATGAATGATAAATCATTTTCCTAATTTATCATGAGAATTTGAGAATGTTTTCTCAGCTTTGAGTATGTGACATGCATTAATTTTAAATTGATAACACACATTTTTAGTCATATTGGTCACATTTTCTGTTGGATTGGTGTCCAATTACTACCTACATGTCACAAATGAATAATTGATTAATAACCTAATTAATTATGCGAATATAAGATTTTTTTCTTGGTTTTGACTATATGATACATGTTCTAATCTAAAATTTTTGTTTTAAATTTAAAATAGACACTTTCAATCAAACCAGACACACTGTGTGTCAGAAGGATATACAGTTAATTCATATTTTAAAAAATGAATAGCTAATTTGTAATGAAAAAACCTAGTTCAACCCAAAACATCACCCATCTCGGCCTACCACATGCCCTGAAGCATGTTTTTGACTTCCATGGGCTAGAAAAAAGCACTGGATATAACCAATTATCACTTGGGAATGATTTTTCAACTGATAAACTAGAATGAACCATCCATAAAATAGGATAACCACACCGATATCATTAAAGTCTACAAAATAAGATAGATAGATAACAAAAACCAAAACATACATCATTGTAAAAAAATTCCATAATAGGATATATACATATTAATGGTATCTCAAAAATAAATGAAAACTCAAAGAGAGGGTAAAAACACAAACAAGGCCCAAACATAAAACCCAACAAGTTTAAAATACAAAAAATGACTTCACATGATCTAATACATATGAGTCCACATCTCCTCTACAAAACACTAGATGATGGTAATCAATAAGAGACACCCTGGAACATGGTGCCCTTACCTTTACCTGTGTCATAAAAAAATGAAATCTACAAGCACCCAAAGAGGGTCCAAGTAGGGTGTGAGGCATAAATCCTAATATGATAACACCATGAATCTATTTAAGGATTTTACCTATGAAAACCAATAAACTAGTTTGATTTTTTTTCAAAACTAAATCACTTTGAAAAGATACCCTTTTCAAATAAATATTTGATATACCTTTGGATTTTTCAATTAAAAAAAAAATCAATTCTCCAAAAAAAAATCTTACATGGATCATATAAATAAGAAACTCTACAAGGCACAACATTCTCAACATAGACAAGAAGGCATAACAATACTGAGTGTAAACATCAATATTATATAACCATATAAATGGAAAATAAACAAAGGGGAATAATACATCTCATCAGATCAAAATGTAACTAATATAATACAAAAAGCATAGAAACAAAACCGAAATGAGTAAGGTGCACCTAGGTCTTTGATTATCAGGCCTATCATGAGTGAGTTAACAAATATGCTAGATTAAAAATAAAAAGGAAGCACTCATGGTCTTACACTAAGACCAACATGGAATCAATATTGGTCTTCCTACCCAATGGTTCTCATAATCCCTTGGAAACTAAATTGGAGGCTCGCACAGTCCTCCCTTATAAGGCTCACATGGACACTCAGAAAAACTAATAAGGAAGCTCACATGATCTTTCTTCTAAAGGCCCACACAGTCCCTCAAACAAACCCCTCACTCACACCATGGTTAACCATTGTGATACTCTGTGCCAATACATCCACAAAGAAGTTTCCATATTAATAAAGACATATCACAAGACATTTTATAAACAATAATTCCCAATTTATCAATACACATTTTTAATGGTAAATCCATTTATAAAACCACTTTATAAATTTATAAGAAATTACAAAACCTTTATTATCCATTTTATCAAACACTTGGTGGTTATACAAGACACACTCGTATGGAAAACCCCACTTTAAAACCCAAATTTCCATTTTAATTGATGAAATACATAAAACATGGAATAAAAACCAAGAATAAATCATTTAAATGTAAATTTAACAAAAAATCAACGACAATTAGAAATTTAATGTTATTCCATGGAAAACACCCTTAAATAGGAACATCTACCTTGGATTCCATCCAAATCAAATAACCCATTATGAAAACCACTTGGAAGTGGTTAAAAAATCCTTACACACCTAATCCACAATAAATCAAACAAAAAACTCCATTACACACCCTATATTCATCCAACACCACCCATAGGGTTACAAACTTCCTAAAAAAGGAAGAACATGGCTTGAGAATCGGAAAATAAGAAGAAATTATGAATAAATCGACTTAACTCAATAAAATCCACCAATATTTCCATGATAAAATCAAAAAATAAGGAGGGAGGAGATCTTCATAGATAAAGGAGAGGGGATTCACATGTAGTGGAGACTTAAAACCTTAAGAAATCAATCGGGTAAAAGGGGTGAAAACCCACTTTTTAATTATCTTGATAAGGATAAATGATTTGTCCACACAGTTAGGAAAATCATGTTCCAACCATTCGAGTGGCACTATCCAAAAAAAATAGGCCATAAGGATTCCCCTAGGGTGTCACACAGTTTTACAAACCATGCTCAAACTATGAAAATTCCCATTGTTAAAATTTATAGCCCCACTCTTATTGTTTATGCAAGGTTAGAGAAACCGTTCACTAACTGTGCACCCTAGTCTTCCTTCCCAAAAAACTCACTATTTTGACCCATGGCACCAATGGACTCCAAAAATGCACTGAAGGATAAATAAAACACAAAATTAGATGTACCAGTGACCTGAAGGGTGCCATATGATTATTTTACTAATGTATTATTGTAATTTGAGTTTTTTCCCTAGTTTTGATGATGTGACACATATTTTAAACTAAAATGTCACTTTTAAATTGAAAACATGATCTTTCAGTCATACCATCCACACCATGCATCAATATGAAGTGAACATAATTCCTACATGTCATAAATGAATAACATATCATTTTCTTAAAGTATCATGACAATCCAAGCATGTGTTCTTAGTTTTCATTGTGTGACAGACACTTTCAACTATAATTTTTGTTTTAAATAGAACAAAATAATTTTGAACACATAGAACTAAAATAAAAAATATGGAGATAAAATAACATTTCAAGATTGAAGATAGTGACTTAAAAATTTAAAGAACAATATCAAATTATCTTAAAATTTCATAATTTTAATATAAAAACATGAAATAAAAAAATAGTATAAAAATTATAATAAAAATAGTACATGAATAAGTAATTTTTTTGTTAATATACCTCATATATACTTTTTTAACAGATCCTCCAAAACAACCAATCTGGTATTAGAATTATAGTAAATAGCTGATAGGTTTTATCAATTGTGAGCATCACACCAAATAACATGAGTTCATTTACTTATTAAAATATCTCTCTGACATATTAATTATCATTAATGATGATTATTAATATGAAAAAAAGATATTTTCATACCAAAATGAACTAATGTCTCTTGGTGTGATGATTACAATTGATAAAAACCACTATCTAGTTTTTAGAAATCTTATACTTGAATGATTGATGTACCACTTTTCAGTAAAGAATATTACTTATATAATTAATTTAATATTCTAGCTCATATTATAAGAAACCACATATTTATAATTTCTACAAAATTTTTGACTCCATACAAGCTGCCCACTAATTTTGAAAAAAACATATGTCCTCTTTTGAATAAATGGATTATTAACAGTCTTGGTAGTAATAGAAAAATATATATAAACAAATAGTTAATAAATATTTTAAATTAATTTTTAATTACCTTTGGAAATACCTCTTTGAGGATTCTAGTTTGTAGATGAAATATGTCATCTTTCATAAATTTTCAAATTTAATAACCACAATCGTTGGGATTACTTTGTTTTAAACAATATAGAAACATTGTTAAATACGAAATTTTTTTTTATATTCATTTATATAATGAAATATTATTATATATACCATAGTACTTGTTATGACCTAACCCTAATTAGGGCTTGAGAAGTAACTACCCCAAGCCCACCTCAATAGGCCTAGGGCTGATGAATTACTCTGAAAGAATAACAAACATGAGTTGGCCTTTTCCTAAGTACTTGTACATACACAAACATAACCATATCAATGAATAAGTACATATGAATAATAGTAAAAGAGTAAAAATACTAGGGTAACAACCATGCATGTAAAATATCTAGACAATAAAAGAGTACAACAATGAAAAATTAAAAGTAAAGGGGAAACAAATACCCACCCAAACAGAAAGATCTCCCAACATGAAAAAACTGGAAAGTAAAACATTGAGAGAGTCTGACTTTTGATCTCCAAACTTTGACCACCGTATGTTGTGAAAAGTACCAGGTATCCCCAAGATCCTTTATATTCACTACTAACTTATCCATTTATGGTATAAGACATTCCACATGTTGGAAAATCCCATATAGAGGTTAGTATATACATACCCATAAAGAAGCCCTTAAATATAAAGGAGGATAATTAAGAGATATAATAGGTAAAGAAAGAAACTAGATAGTAAACAAGATGAAACTCAACACAAAGAAAGATAAATAGTAACCTCATATAAACACTAGGGTATCAACATAGTGTGTAGATAGACTACATGTTGAGTCTTTTCCATATATATAAGGAGAGTAACCTCATCCAACCATGATAAGCTAAATAAGGAAAGCACATGGAATACCCTGCACATCTTCTTATCCCATGGAAAGAGAGTAACCAAATCCAAAGGTATGGATACAAAAATATATATATTCTCATTCAGAATAATTCCAAATGAGAGAGAATATAGATCTCCATCTCAAAACTCTTCCTAGGAAAATATTCTCTAATAGTCCCAAAAGTCCAACAATGATTCCTAACATCTTGCGTGTCTTCCTATAAAAACATCCAAGTTGAACCATGCTTCTTCAATATACCAAAAAATCAAGGGGAAACAATCTTTAGGTAGAAGATCCATGCCTTGGTATAACAGGAGGTTTCTACTCAGTGGATAGATAGAGGACCCGTACCCTACTCTAATATGAGGGTTCCACTATAATAGTCAATAAAGGACCCATGCCCTAACCAGTAGGAGGGTTTCACTCTCTGATGCTAGAGGACCCATGCCCTGAATCTGTAAAAGGGTTCCACTCTTAGAAGACTATAGAGGACCCATGGCTAGCCCACTTGGAGGGTTACAGTCTAAAATTCTGTAGAGAAACCATGGACATCCCAGCTGGAGGGTTCTACTCTAAAAGTCATTGAGTTCCCATTCCCATCCCAGCTGGAGGGTTACACATGGGATGCCTCTGGTGATATTGCATGATCACTTCCATCATTGATCATCACCTAAACAATCCGCATTCCTATAAATTCTCAAATAAAACATCAAAAGCAATAACAAAGAGCACCATCATGTTTTATGAGGAAAAACACTCCGGATAGGCTACTTGTGGGCCAAAATTTGAGTTCAAACAAATAAGATACCACAGATTAAAGTTTCCAAAAAAGAAACCTAGGGGCACATGACATGTGAGGGGACCCACATGGTGTGTGGTCCCACTCTTTCACTTGGAAATGTCCTTGGAGGTACATGGCTCACCAACTATGTAGGGAAACATGATGTGTGGGGAATCTATATGACTTTCCCATTCCTTTCGGGGTTCAACCCCATGTGCTTGGATGTGTCCATGTACTCCATCCCATGTCTGTGTACTAAAGCCATGTATTTATACTCTAATACATGATGTGGATCTGGAAATTTATTCCCACACAGGGTCTTTCCCGTGAGCTCTTCCATACATCCCAACCACTCAGGGAAGGAGTACATGACGTGTAGAAGTGATACAAGTTGTTTCATCCTTATGAATTCCCAAAACCATAGCCACCACAGCATATGGGCTACATTCCATGTGTTCATCATGGTACATGGTGTGTAGTTATGTTTTCCTCATATTCTTGGATCTGTGTTTCATGTTCTAAATCTGGTCTTCTACCTTCTATTTTGGCCTTGACTCTACTCGGGATTAGTGGATCTATCTCTGGTTGGTTGATTCCTTCTATCTGGTGACCAAAAAACTAATTATCGAAGCTTCATATGCACCGTCTCACACTACACATGATTGGTTCCATCAATCTTTGAGGATTTTATTTATGATCATAAAAAAACACCAAAAATCCTTAATATATCTTAAAAAATCCCTAGTTTGTCGATCCATCCCTCAAAATTGTATTTGTTTCAATTCCAGGGGTCCTATTGGGCTTGTTACCACCCAATAATGTCGAATTGGGACTACAGTTTCTAATTAATGAATAAAAATAATGAAATTGTGGGAGGAATGCACAAGAATAGATTTTTAACCATTATTGGCCAAACATTCTTGGCCAACAATCAATAAAAGTTCCATAAAAGTTATAAAACAAGAATAACTAATTTAACTTCAATATGCGCATGCATGGAAAAGACACATTTGAAAAAAAAATCATAAAAGAGATGATCCTGATCAATCAATTCAATCAAAAAGGTAGTAAACCACAAATCAATGAGTTTTAACTAGATATTGGATCATTCATCATCAAATAACATGCTCACCAATTATTGAAGGAATTTGTTGTATTCGCTACATCTAAACCTGCTCCAATACAAGGATTCATCACCATTGGGTGTCAATTCGCCAATAAAAAGAGGAATAATACTCTAGAATTCTCCTAAGGTTTATACAGCTATCCCTGGAGAATTATTCATAGTATTGAATTTATAAAAATTCTAGTTAGATTTAAATAATCAATTAATTACATTAATTTAATTAATAAACCAACTAAACGTACCACTAACAAGTGAGGTATCCAAACCCTGTGTCAGCCTATTTTAGGTCATGCCTTGGGTAAAATTAATGTTTTGGAACCATCCATCGTCTATGATTTCTAATCCAAGATTCCATTTTAGAGTTATCCCATTTTCTTTAAGAAACTACATGCGTGTAATATAAAATATATTTAATATTTTTATAAAATTAAATCCAGGAACACCAGGTCTTAGAATAAAACACCATCTCTATTACTAGATCCAAAAATATATGTATAAATATTTAAATGTCTTAAAATGATAGAAATGAGTCTCTACATCATTCCCTATTTCAATATTTTCATCTCTGAAAAGAAAAACTAAATAAACAGCTCGAGATAATGAGCCTGCATCTGGCTCAACCTCTCCCATGAGCTCTCCTACATGATCCCTTGCTTCCACAACACATGAACCCATGGGATGATCCATCCACAAAAGGTCCTATCCTATTAATCTTGGATCACTACAAGGTGCTCCTTAAAGGTGGTTCTATCCTTGATGTCTAGCTTTCTCTAGTCAATGACATGTGTAGGGCCATTCACGTATCTTATCAGCTGTAACACATGGAAGGCGTCGTGCACCTACTCCAACAATATGGGTAGGGTGAGGTGGTAAGAAACCTCTCCAAACCTTTTCACTATCTTGAACAACTTGATAAACCTATGGGATAGCTTTCCTCCCCAACCAAAGCTCTGCAATCCTCATCGTGAGGAGACTCTCAAGAAAACATGGTCTCTTAGCTTGAACTCCAAGGGCCTAAAGTGATGATCTTTATACAATTACTACATTCTCTATTCCATCCTCATCCCCTAATGGATGAACTTGAACTTCTCCATCATTTCCTACACCAACTCTATACCCACAAGAGATGTCTCACCAATATCTATCCAGTAAAAGGGTGACATATAGGGTCTCACGTACAGGGACTCAAAGGGTTCCATGCTGATAGTAGAGTGGAAGATATTTTTGTATAAAAAATCTACCAAGTTAGAGTGATCCTCACTTCTCTGGACAAAGTATAAAATCAAATCCCTTAGTATATCCTCCAACACCTGGAATGTGCGCTTGGTCCTCCTATCTGTCTGGGGGTGAAAGGCTAGACTCATCCTCATATGGGTCCCAAATTCCTCATGCATTCCTCTCAACAATATTGAGATAAACCATGTGTCATGATCAGAGATACTCGTCGAGGGAACCCCATGAAGATGAACAATCATGCAACTGCCCAAAACTCTCCTTTTAACACTGCTACCTAATATAAATAATGTGTGATGACTTCATGATTCAGTAAACTATCACCCAAATAGCATCATGACCATTCTCTATGTGCATAATCTCTATCACAAAGTCCATAGATATGTTTTACCACTTACAATTTGGGATCTCGAGGGGCTATAAAAAACTTACCAGAACCTAGTTCTCATCCTTCACCTACTGGTATGCGAGGTACCAAGAGAAAAACTATAGAATCCCATATTTTTAATACATAACTTTTCATTTATAAGGTACGAATAGAGGATCTTTTAAAGTTTAGTTTCCTGGAAATAAGGTACATAATACATGAAAACGTAAAAAAAATATTCCAATCCACTTGAAAGGATTATTAAAAGTTTAATCCTATGTATATTTACTACATATCATAACCTAGGAATATACATCAAAGAAAAGGGTGACTATAAGGCCCAATAAGGGAAATCAAGGGAAAAAATTTACATGTGACTAAGAGAAATATCAATATGGACTTGTGAAATAAATGCATAAGAAAAGGAAAAAAAGGAATATCATAATAAAAATAACTTGAATTATAACATGGAAACGTGTTTACAATATTTAAATGATACATTCATAAGCATATGACCAAGGTTTGTCATCGATGTGTCATAAAAATTACCAAGGTTATTCACCATGGTATCATAAAACATATCATATCTAGAGATTAATTTATTTACCCAATGAATTGGAGATCTATCCGGTCAAACCCTTCATATGTATTAATTTTTATATAAGACACATAGATCATAATAAATCATTTCATAAATAACCTTGGAAAATAAAATAAAATGAGTTTCATATCAAAATAATGGTGTTTCAAAGGTGATTTAAAAAGATGATTAGTTTGTAATTTTTAACCCACATAATGTGAATGTAGGTTTTATTTATATCAATAAAAAATTAAAATAAATCATTTATAAATCTTAGTGAATACACCTATAAAAGGAATAGTTTTGGGTATTTACAAAAAGAAAATAAAAGGGAATTTATGGATGAGAATAAATTTTTAGAAGTTAAATCAGCAGTATAACAAGTGTTAAATGTGTTTTCAGAAAAGGGTAAATAGAAAGGGACAAGGTTATACCATTTATAAAAGACTATTAATACAGTAAAGGGATAAAATAAATTTTATATAAGATCTTAGTATGAAAATTTGAAAGACATACCACATAAATAAAAAACTTGAATGGAAAAGAGAAGTGGAGATTTCTTTTACCAAGAAGATTGAGGACATGTTGGGATAACTCCTTGGGGGGTAAAACTATAATATCTTTGTAGATAAAGAATTATTAGTGAAATGAAATGAAGAAATGGATGGGTATTTAAAGCAAAAGTATGGTATTTGTTTATTAATTTCTAAATTTATGCCTTTGACACCTAGGTAGTGGTAAATGAAAAACCATGGGCTTGAACATAGAATTTTCCCATAGTATTAGAAACATGAGACATCTAGTATGTTATTTTAATTCACATGATTTGACCATAATTTTATATTAATTATTTTGGGAAGGAAAATTAATGTTTTCACAAAAGAAAATTTATAAAGTTAAAGTTTCCATTTTAGAATTTGGAAAGTAAATCATATATTTGGAAATTGAATAAAACATATTAAAATACTTGATATTAATAAAATAAGTTATTTTAATTCATGGATTATGGTTAATTAATTATTACAACCTTATGAAATAATTATGATGTCATTAAATATACTATAAAACTCAAACTATAATTTTACTATTTGTGACAAAATAAAGTATTTTAGAAAATTATCATAAATTCACCCTAAGATAATTTCAACATGCTCATTTCCAAAATGATATTTATTTTACCATAATAATTATCTAAATATGACAATTTTAACTTTTAAAAATAAAAATCCTTATTTATTAAAAATAACAACGGATTAAAAATGCACAATAAAATTTATAACACTTTGAAAAACTAAAAATATTTAATAATTTATTTTTAATTAAGAGTGTTTTAATAATAATATTTCATTTAAATAAAAATTATTCATAAAAAATTATTTTATTATAATTATTCATTCTTTTTTTAAAAGTACAATTTTGATATAAAAAATCAATTTATCAAATTCTTCATATTTTATATTTTGAAAAACTATTCTTAAAAAAAAATTGATGGAATAAAAATTTTATTTATACAATGGAATTACACATATAGTAACTAAGCATTGAAACATAACCGTTTATAACACCCGCATACAATATAATAGAAAGTTTTGAGGTGGTGACATATTCATTAGGTGACTCGACTAACATTGCCTCAGTGGTAATTTCCACTAACTTTAACTTCTCATGAAGGCAATTTCGTTCAAGATTCACTTATTGAATCTCGAATTGGGATTCTTCAAGAGAAAATTCCAATAACACTACCTCCCTCCCATGTTTTGACAAATGGGCTTCGTACAACAATACTCTACTAGTTGAGGAAATCATTTCTTCTTTGTACATCAATTATCCTTTATCATTTATACTTATAAACAATAATTAAAATGTTAAAATTCTTATCAATTTTATAGTTTCCAATAGTCATATTGACTAACAGTCATAATTGAATAACTATTATATAACTTCTAAAACCCAAAGGTCAGATTTAAAATTATACTCACTTCATTATTAGAGAGATACAATTTTGTTGAGTACAAAATTATATAACACACATTTTCATATAAAAATTATCATTAAAAAATTCTAGGTCATTACATTCTTCCAACCTTAAGAAATTTCATCACTGAAATTTCAACTCATTCTCTCAGTTGAGAAAAGGTGTGGGAACTTTTTCCTCATTGTCTCCTCTAGTTCCCATGTTAGTTCTTTATATTTATAGTTCCTCCACAAAACTTTGATGAGGTGGGTAGTCTTGTTGTGTAGTAACATGTCTCTACGGTCGAAGATCTCCACCGATTGATCAACTTAAGAGTTCTAATGTTCTAGTTATACCAATTTAGGATTCTGTACATGTGAAGGGTTAGGTATGTACTTTCTCAATAGAGAAACATGGAATACATCCTGAACTTGAGATAGATTTGGTGGAAGGTAATGTTTATAGGCTAATACTCCTATATGATCATGGATTTCATAGGGGACAATGTACCTAGGGATAATCTTCCCTTTCTTTCCAAACTGCATGAATCTATTCTAAAGTGATATTTGAAGGAACAATTTTTTACAAACACCAAAATCCAAGTCCCTTCAATGGTTGTCATCATAGATCTTCTGTCGACTCTAAGTATTATTTATGTGTTGTTGGATGGAATGAAACTTTTTTATCATCTCTTTCACAAGATCATGCCCAATAATATTTCTACCAACAACTTCATCCTAACAAGTAGGAGTTCGACATCGCTTCCCATTAAGAGATTTAAAGGGATCCATTTGAATACTCGAATAGAAGATATTGTTGTTTGAGAACTCAACTAATGGAAGGTGTTAATCCCATCCAACTTTAAATTAAATTGAGTAGGTTCTCATCATGTCCTCAAGTGTCTGAATAGTCCTTTTAGATTCGCTATCAGTTTGTTGGTGATATGCCATACTAAATTCAATTCAGTATTCAAAGCATGTTGAAGACTTCTCCAAAATTCTGATGTGAACCTTAGATAATGATCATAAATGATAGAAAGTGATACCCAATGAAACCTAACCACTTTCTTTACATATATCTTGGAAATTTGTTCAAGAGATAAGTGTTCCTAAATAGCGATGAAATGGGAAGTCTTGTTGATACAATCCACTATAACCCATAATACATTGTTTCCTTTGGATGTTTTGGGATACTAGTGACAAAGTCCATAGTGATATTGTGCCACTTCCATGTTGGTATGGGTAGTGGTTACAATACTCCTTTAAGAGTATTTTTCTCTACCTTCACTTTTTGACACACCAGACACCTTATAGTGTAGTTGGAAATCTCTCTTTCATGTTATCACACCATAATTATCATAAAGGTCCCTATACATTTTAGTGATTCCAGGATGTATAAGGAATGTAGATGTATGAGATTCATCTGTCAGCTCCTTCTTTATTTCTATAATAGATGGAACACACATCCTTTTACTAATTTTTAATAAAGTTTTTTGATCAATATTGAACTCATAAAACTTAGCATTCTTCACACCCTCTATCTTCTTTTGTATAAAAGTATATTCTCTATGTGATTTCTTGATCTTCTATAGTAATGATGGTTGAGTAATAATGTTTTATAGGGTTGATGATGTACCATCCCCTACAATTACCATGTCCCTTTTTAATAGGTATTTGATCAAAGGATATCCTTGAATCCTCATTATTTCCAAAACAATAGGGTATTTCCTACTTAGTGCATCAATGATGTTGTTTTCTCTTCAAGGATGATAATTAATTAAATAATCATAGTCTTTAATAAGTTCCAACTATTTCCTCTATCTCATGTTCAATTTATTTTTTGTAAAAATATACTTCAAACTTTTTTGGTCTATGTATATATCACATTTCTCCCAATAAAGATAGGGACTTAATATCTTTAGAGAAAAAAAAACTGTAACTAGTTCCATGTTATGCGTTGGATAATACTAATAATACGGCTTAAACTATAAAGATTCATAATAAATGACATTGTAATGTTTTATGAGGATTCACCCAAGACATTTTAGGGATGTATTTCTAAAAAAATGAATCCTTATCCTATAGAGGGTAGTTTTAACATAGGTTCAATAAACAATCTATTCTTTAGCTCTTGGAATCTTTCTTCACACTCCTTTATCCAGATGAACTTGGCATATTTTTGAGGTTAAATTGGTTAGTAAATTAGAAATTCATGAATTGTTTTCAGAAAAATCCTATAATATCCTACTAAACCAAGGAAACTATGAATCTTAGTTACTGTTGTAGGATGAGGCCACTCTTATACAACCTTTTTCTTAACAGGGTCAACTAAAATTTATTCATTAGTTACAGTGTTACCTAATAAAGAAACTTGTTTTTACAAAAATTTAAATTTTTTGATCTTTAAAAATAGCCTCTCCTTTCTCAGAGTTTACAATATAACCCTCATATGATCCTAATTATCCAAATGAATTTTGCAATATATTATAATATCATCAATAAAAACTACCACAATGTTATCAAGGTATTCCTTAAAGACTATATTAATAAAATCCATAAATATAGAAGGTGAATTATTTAAGATAAAGGGTATAAAAAAAACTCAAAATTCCTATATCTTTATTGGAAGGTAGTATTTTGAATATATTCTTTCTTCACCCTCAATTAATGATAACCAGATCTAAGATAAATCTTGGAGAAGAATTGAGCCCCATGAAGTTGTTCAAACAAATCACCAAGCCATGGAAGAAGGTAATTTTTATCACTTTGATCCTATTAAGTTATATATAATCAATACATAGCTACATTGATCCATCCTTCTTATTTATTAAGAGAATAGGTTCTCCCCAAGGACAAACACATGGTCTAACAAACCCCCTCTACAAAAGATCTTGGAGTTGTTTCTTTAATTACTAAAGCTCCACATTTTCTATTTTATAAGGGGTCTTTGATATCATCTTGGATCCAGATATGAGTTCATTGGAAAACTCTACCTATGTTTCTGTGGGAGGTCATAGTAACTCCTCAATGAATACGTCCTTGTATTCCTGAATAGTGGGGGAATTTTCTATTCATATACTTTAATTTAATTATTCATCTTCTGTGATCATTTTCATAAAGAAGGCTATGCGAGGTGATTATAGACAAATTTCAGGTTGCAATATCTCTATTTTAAAGATAACTATAGGTTTTCCATTAAATACTACTAAGATTTCCTTGATTATGTATTTGATCTTAGTATTATAACTTGAGATCCATTCTATCCTTAATATAGTGTCGAATTTTATCAAGGGAATGAATACTATATTTTTGATGAGATTGTGATCTCTAAAGTAAATACTAGAGTTTCTACACACTGTTGATGCTTAGTTAATCCTTCTAGGATACTTGAATTACAAATATACGTTTTGAAGTTCAAGGATTGATTCAATATTCTTTGTAAAAATGGTGGAAATAAATGAATGTGTAGAACCAAAATCAAAAAAATTACTTTCTATCTTTGAGTGAACAATGAGGGTATCTTCCATCACATCATTTGGAGGTTTCAGTTCAGCCATTGTGATAGAAAATCCTAACCTTTCTCCCTTAGCCTATACTGATGTCAATGGTGATTCCCCTCCACTATCTTCAAATTTAGAAATCGATTGGAAAATTTCCCAATCTATACACACTTAAAGCATTGGAATTCAGTCTAAGACTACACCATATTCCCCTTTTCATTTGTGTTAAGAATTTGAGGCTTCAACTAACTATGAAATTTCCAAGAAATATGGCCATCTCTTCCAGACATGTAACATTTCCCACTCCATATCAAGAAGTTCCCCAAATTATTTTTACATAATTTTTTACAAGTGTGAAGTTGAACTTTCTTTCCTCCTCTTCCATGATCAAAGTTCCTCCCTAATATTGGCTTAATTTATCTCTTCTTTTCATTTGATCAATGGGACAACAAAATCTCTTCGAACTCTAGTTAAACCTTCATAGCATTTTGCACTATCTCCTCACAGCTTTCATAATATCTACTGGATAGATTCTACTATATATGGGGTCCTAGTCCACAGAATAATTTATAAACCTTTACATTAGTATCCATGACAAAGATAGAGGTTTAAAAATAAATTCTTGTAAGGTTCATATTATAGCTCCCCAAAAATTCTTTCTTCTTCTCCTTCAACTCTAGGAATTCCTTCCCCAACTTCATTTGGATCGAACATGGTAAATATTTTTTTGAAAAAGGTTCCCCTAAACTCTTCCCACTTCATAGATTCAATATCCCTTCTTGGATTCATGTTTTTAATTAGTTTCCACCACTGATCAGCTTCTCCCTCTAAGCGGTACACATCTAGGGTGAATTTATCTTATTCCAAACAAATAAGTACAAAAAATATCTTTTATTTAGATCTTATCCGTTTTTCATAAATCAATGGGTTGGTAAATACACTAAAAGAAGGTGGTTATTGAAACATAAAGGATTCAATGGAATTTTGTTCCCTTTGAGTTGAATCTTGTCTCTCAGCTTGATTCAAGATACTGCTCATAACTGAAGTCAATTGTTTCATCATTCTCATGAATTTTTCCATTCCAACTTCCGTTATAGGGTCTTCGATGCATGTTCTATTATAGACACAATTTATATGATTCATCATATTTAAATAAATTTTATAAAATAACAAAACTTAGTGAGATACATGTTACTTTTAAGAATATTATAATTATAAATGAATTTTTTGTCTTAAAACATCATTCTTAAATATGTTATTCTTTAACAATAATTACATTTTCTATAAATCATTAAAAATGGTTCATAAAAATATTTTGATTAACCAAACATATCCCCTAGGAGTGTCAAACTAGGAGTGAAATAAGTCCCATTATCATGCAAGAGTTCCTGTTCAAGTCTATCTCAAAGTGGTGTTTTTTGGTTTTACCCCTAGGTGCATCTGAACCAGATCCACATCCAATTTTTTTGTATCTAATTAGTGATTTATTTTCTCAGAAACCACATACTTAATATTTCACCAAAATACCCTAACATTTTCTTAGATTTTAAATTATCCCTAGGGTTCTTACTAAAGTTTTAAAATGCAAATTTATACAAATAACTAAACCATCCTTTATTTAAAACTATGGAATCCCTTCTTTTTAATACATATCTTTTCACTTATAAGGTACAAATAGAGGATCTTTTAAAGTTTAGTTTCCTGGAAATAAGGTACATAATACATGAAAACATAAAACATTATTCCAATACACTTGAAAGGATTATTTAAAGTTTCATACTGAGTACAATTAATGTATCTCATAACCTAGGGATATACATCAAAGGAAATGGTGAGCATAAGGCCCAGTAAAGGAAATTAAGGGAAATAGATTACATGTGACCATGATAAATATCCATAAGAACTTGGGAAATAAAGGATTGAGAAAAGGAAAAATAAAAATTTCACAATAAAACTAACTTGAATCATAACATTTAAATGTGTATAAATAATTTAAATGATATATTCACAAGCATATCACCAAGGGTTTTCAACGAGATGTCATAAAAATTACCAAGGTTATTCACCAAGGTATCATAAAACATGTCATCTCTAGAGATTAATTTCTTTACCCAATACATTGGAGAGTTGTCAGGGAAAAACCTTATTTATCAATTTTAATGTGATCAATATGGATCATAATAAATCATTTCATAAATAATATTTAAAAATAATAGAAAATGGTTTTCATATCAAAATCATGATGCTTCATAAGTGTTTTAAAAACTTGATCATTATGTCATTTTTAACCCAAGGAAAGAGAATGATAGTTTTATGTATATAAATAATAGAATAAAATAAATAATTTTTAAATCTTGGTGAATAAACCTAGAAAATAAATAGGTTTGGTTATTCAAAATAGAAAATAAAAGGGAATCTTTTGAGGAGAAGAGGGAAATTTTGAGAGTTGAAATCAATAGCATAATGGGTATAAAATGTGTTGCTATAAAAGGGTAAAAAGATAAGGGATAAGAGTATCCAATTCATAAAATAATATTAATTCATTAAAAGGATAAAATAAATTGGATATAAGAACTTAGTTTGGAAATTTTAAAGACATACCACATAAAGAGGAAGCTTGAAGGGAGTAGAGAAGTGGAGATTTCCCTTACTATGAAGATTAGTTACTAAAACATGAAGATAAGGGCCTTGGGGACCTGAAGAATCCTTGGGATGAATACATTGAAGGTAAAAATATCAAATATTTTTTAGATAAATAATTTTGAGTGAATGTAAATGAAGAAATGGGTGAGTATTTATTGAATAAGGGGGGAATGTTTTTTTTATTAATTTCTAAATTTAGGAATTTGAAAACTTGGTAGTGGTAAATGAAAAACCATGGGATTGAACATGGTATTTTACCATGGTATTGAACAATTGGGACACCCATTATGTTATTTTAATCCACAATAGTTTACCATAATTTTATATTACTTATTTTTCAAAGAAAATTAATGTTTTCCAAAAATAACATTTTCAAAGTTAAAGTTTCCATTTTAGAATTTGGAAGGTAAATTATATATTTGGAAATTTATTAAAACCTATTAAAATACTTTATAATAATAAAATAAAATATTTTATTTGTCTTTTATTGTGGTTAAATAGTAATTACATCATTATGAAATAATTATAATGTCATTAAATACACCAAAAAACTCAAACTGTACTTTTACTATTCATGGAAAAAAAATATTTTTGAAAATTCTCAGAAATTAACTATAACATAATTTCAATGTGATGATTTACAAAATTCAATTTTTTTATCATATTAATTCTAAAAATATGATAATTATAACTTTTAAATATAAAAATATTTATTTATTAAAAATAATATCAAATTGAAAATAAATAGAAAAATTTCTAACACTTGAAAAAAATAAAATAACTTTATCATTTTTTTTAATTTATATTATTTTAATAATAATATTTAATTAAAATAAAAATTATTTATATTATCTTAGTTTATTATAATAATTATATCTTTTTCTAAAAATTATAATTTATGTATGAAAAATCAATATATGAAATTTTTCATAATTTTTATTAAGAAAAACTATTCTTACAAAGAAATTTATAGAATAAAAATTTTATTTATACAATGAAATTATAATTCAAGTAACTAAGGCCTTGAAACATAACCCCTTATAACACCCACCTATGACATAAGAGTAAGGTGTGCGATAGTGATATATTAATTGGGTGGCTCGACTAACATCACCCAAGTGGTAATTTCCACTAACTTGAACTTAAACCGAACACAATTTAATTCAAGATTCACTTATTGAAGCTCAAATTGGGATTAATCAAGAGTGTATCCTAGTGAAACTAACTCTCTCCTATGTTGTAAAAAATGGGCTTTGTACGACATGACTCTACTAGTTGAGGAAATCATTTCTTCTTTCTATATTAATTATCCTTTGTCATTTCTACTTATAATCACAAATTATAACATTAAAATTATTACCAAGAGTATAGTTTACAATGGTTATATTGACCAATGGTCATAATTGACCAAAAATCATATAACCAGAAAAAATACAAAGGTCACATTTCAAATTATGCCCACTTCATTATTAAAGGGATATCATTTTGTTGATTATAAATAATGTAACACATATTTTCAAGAAACAATTATCATTAAAAAATTCTAGTTCATTACACGAACTCAGATATGATCTGGTTCATGATGGACAACCAAAACAACTACTGAATATATCTGTACATATTCCCCACACTGGGATATACAACGAAGGGATAAGTGTGGAACTTCTACATAACCTCCTCCCTCATCATGACTATAACCACTATCCATCCCTAGAAAAGAATGAAATGATTCCCTCCTTAAAAATATTCATATAGTGAATATCCTATGGATATATGGTTACACAATACCTCATAGTCAATGTCTCCCAACTGGGACTCTGTCACATGCTAGAGAAGCAGAGGAGTCAACACCATAGACCAAATAAAAGATTCACCCTCCTGATCCACCTGGGTCAGCTGCAAGAAAGAAAGCTGCTCTAAAGCCTCCTACACCAAGAAATCATTATAATCCCTACTAAGATAATTTTCTACTATTTTTTATTTTCCCAGATTCTAGACTATCTTGAAGACATATTCCTATAGTAACTCTAACCAGCACTACTGTCTCACGTTCAAGTCTCTCTATGTGAAGACGTACCTAAGACTCTGATTGTTTGGGTAACCCATAAAGCACTCTCCTAGAATTTAGTGCCTCTATATCTTTGGGGAATAGAATACCACTACTAGATCTAGGTCACGATTCATGTATTTCTTCTCATGGGTTCTCAAATTACTCAGCCCGTATGTGATAACTTCCTACCACTGCATCAACACGTAGCCGATCCAAGATCCTAAGGATTCTCAATACACTATGTACTCCATGACCTTCTCCAGTAGTCTCAACAAAGGACCAGCTTTCAGCCTCAAACTCAAATCCTCAAAGGCCCTCTAACACTACTTGGTCTAGGTAAAGGTTTCCGTTTCCATATCAGGGTGGTCAAAGGGGCTGAAATCCCAGAGAAGTCTTCCACAAATATTTGGTAGTTACTTGAAAATCCAAGAAAAATCTACAACTTGGAAACATTCTTGGGTGGATCCTAAGAAAGAACCATATTGATCTTCACTGGTTCCACTAATAAACCTCTCTCATAAATGAAATTACCCATAAAGTGAACATCGCTAATATATAACTATAACTTCGAGAGCTTCCCATAAATCTGGTGCTCTGAAAAAAAATCTAGAACCATCCTCAAGTGATTTTCATGCTCCTCCTCTGATATAGAGTAAATGAGTATATCATTGACGAATAAAACCAAAAACTGGTCCAAGTACGGCTAGAAGACCTGGTTCATCTAATAAATAAACATGGAAGGGGAATTCATCACACAAAAAGACATCCCTAGGAACTCATTGTGTCTGTAGCGACATTGGAATGCCTATTTTGGAATATCATTATCGCAAACCCTCAACTGGTAGTAGATGGACCTGATATCGATATTCAAGAACCATATCACACCTTGTAATTGGTAAAATAGGTCATCAATCCTCAAAATGGGTACTTGTTCTTTATCATGTCTTGGTTCAGGTGACAATAATCCATGAAAAGATGAAAGACCCTATCCACCTTTTTCATAAACAACACTAGGGTTGTCCTTGACGACACACTAGGAATTATGAAACCCTCCTATAGAAGGTCTTCAAATTGAAACCTCATATCTTGGAGCTCAGTAAGGGCCATAAAATTTTCCACATAAGATATCAGAGTGGTCGTAGGATACAAGTTAGTAAAAAACCCAATCACCCACCTCAGAGGTAGTCCTGAGATATCCTTGGAAAAGATGTACATGAAATTATCCATGAATGAAGAAATATAGATTCCTGAAGATCATAATGATCAAAGGGATATAATATCCAACTAATGGGTGATGGGATATAACCTATTTCTCACAAAACAAACTCTCCCTTCTATAAAACCTCTCTCACCAAAAAAATATTATCTTATCAAATTTTTGTGTAGGCATCTGAATCATCTACTGTGATAGTAAATCTGGGATCATACCATGGAAAACCAATCCATACCCAAGATTAAATCACAGGATCCCATTGTGATGACTAAAAGGTCCCACGTGAACCTCTCTCCACCAAGATATAGCTCACATTTACATCATATAAAAGATACATAATAATCATTCCCTTTAGGAACCTCAAGATGTTTTTTCTAGGCTAAAGACTCTACTAGGATCTATAGATCTTACATAAGAAGTATAGAGATGAAGGAATGACTGAAAATTATGTCTAATAATACTAAATTAAGAGTATAATAAACACAAATATTTCCTCTAATATTATTGTGTTTGGCTAGGCCGTATGCATCTAAAGTCTGTAGTTGTCCACGACCCCAACCGCCAGCTCCCTGAGCCTGACATGGGATACCTAGTTGTGGTAGGGGAAGGATATCATAGTTTCATACACCATTCAAATATCCTCCTACTATGTTTCTAGATCTACCTCCATGGGGACCACTATGTGCTCTCTTTGGGGATACTTGATCATAGTGTTTCCTCTTCCATGACGTTCCGTAAGCTATCTTATTATGCTACTTTTTAAATCCTGTCAGACAGTCTCATGCTATGTGACCTCAATCATCACATGAAAAGCATCTACACTCTCTGGGATACCTTGGTCATTTTTGCAGTCCATATTCCACATAACCACACATCTGAGTCTAATCAAGATAAGATCTCCTGTGTCAAGATCCCACTGACTGACACCTGCTAGATACTGTAGACGACTCGGCTCTATAACACCCACTACTAGATCCACTTGAATAGTGTCCCTCTGATAGAAATATATCTATCATTAGTTCTCACTCCAACGCCTTGGCATATGTGGGATGTATAAGGGTACCATGCTGGCAGAGATTCCTCAAAGAAGTCACACCTTAAAATTCTATGCCCGGAAGTAGCCATCTCAGATCATGTTAAGGGAGTATCGTGTAAGGTCTATTAAACTTGTTGTGTACTCAGCCACTTTCATCCCACTCTATTGTATCTCTGGAAGCTCTTGAATCTTAACTGAGAACAAGAAAGAGTGGTAATAATTATCATGGAACAAGTACTAGAAGTTGGTCCATGAGAGTGTTGAATCATTGTGCATCTGGGTAACAAGGATCCACCCACACCCAACTACTCCATGAAAAAGGATAGATTCCAGTGAAACAACATAATCCATTAGTGTCCAGATGAGCCTAAAGACATGAACCACAAACTCTATCCAATCTTTGTTGCATGAGGTTCTAGATTTCCATGGAACCTCAGTAGCCTCTGGTGCTGGAACCTGTGGAGTGTGCTAAGACTATTAGCATCCTTAATATACCATAATTGGATAATCTTCAACTCTACTAGTGGTGGTGGTTCATCCTTCCCTCCCCGAGGAAGAATCATTTGGGATATACCCTAAACTGAGGCCTCATCACTCATTGAATCGTTATCATGATCCGTAACTGGTATCTTGGATGACTATCATCACATAGGAATCTTGAAAATTTAATCAAGCCATTCCATGGTTATATGAGAATATATATACATATAAAAAATGGGCAGATAACTCAAGAAGGATAGTCAAAGACTCAATACTATATGATTCATTTACTATTTATCCCTTCAACTAATGTCTCGATGTACCAAGTCGACAAACAGGTAGTTAGAGTCCATGTAAATGGATACTTCAGCCACCCATACCAGCACTGGGTTCCCTATCTTGAGAGATGCACTTGTGAAACTTGATACTATATCCCTAAATCCCAAACAAAATCATCCTAATGGGACTACACCAAACACTGTCTCCATGATCAATCTAGCCCTGATACCAATCTTTCACAACTTGAACCTAATAGGGGCACAAGCTGTAACTACCCCATGCCCTCCTCCACATGACAGAGGATGAATACCAACACTGAATTCATAACTAACACAGTGAGGCATTTTACTAAGTACCATATATGTACACACACTACCATATTGATTCACAAGTTTATATGAATAAAAGTAAAATATGAAAAATACTAGGGGAACAACCATGCATGTAGAACCTCTAGAGAGTACAAGAGTATGGTAATGAAAACTAAAAAGTAAAGGGAAAAAAAATAAATAACCACATAGAAAGATATCCTAACATAAAAAACTATATATTGTTATGAAATACGAGCTACTAATCTATAAGATACAACCATAGTATGAAGTTCAAATTACAAGTTATCCCCAGGCCCCTCTATAGTTACCTCCAACTTGTATGTTATCTGCATAAGACAATACACATGTAGGAAAATTTCATTAAAAGGTGAGTATATACATACTCAGTAGGATGCCCTAAAAGTTGAAGGGGGAGTAGAAAGAGATATAATAGGAAAAGAAAGACAGTATATAGTAAACATGATGGAGCCCAACCCAAAGTAAGAGAAAGAGTAATCTCGTTCAAATACAAGGGCGTCAATATAGTGTGTATATGGACAACACATTGATTATTTTCCATCTATATAAGGATATAAACCTCATAAAACCATGAGAATATAAACATAGAAATCACATGGAATACCCTACACATTTTCATATTCCATGGAAAGTGATTAACCAAATCCAATGATATAGACACACACACACAAAAAGATATATATATATATATATATATTCTTAGTCAAAATAATCCCAAATGAGAGAGAATGGGGATCTCTATCTCATAGATCATCCTAATAAATGAGTCGCAAATAGTTCCCAAAGTACAACAATGATTCCCAAAATCTCATTGGTCTTCCCAACAGAAAACATCCTTGTCAAACCATGCCTCATAATTTTTCTGCATAGTCGAGGTAAAAAAATATCTAGGTAGAAGACCCATGCCCTCGCAGGACAGGATGGTTCCACTCGGTTGATAGATAGAGGACTTGTACCCACTCCGACCATGATTTTTTTGACATAATAGTTGATAGAGGACCCAAGCCATTACTTGAAGGAGGTTCCACTCTCTAATGATATATAACCCAAGACCTAACTCTGTAAGAGGGTTCCACCCTATAATACAAGAGGACCCATGCCCTGACTCTGTAGGAGGGTTCCACTCTTAAAAGTCTGTAGAGGACCCCTTTGCAACCCAGCTAGAGGGATACACTCTAAAAGTTTATAGAGGACCCATGCCCAGCCCAAATGGAGAGTTCCACTCTAAAAGTCATCGAGGACCCATGCCTAGCCCAACTAAAGGGTTCCACTCAGGATGCCTATGGTGATCCTTTTTGATCACTACCATCATCAAGCATTGCCTAAATAAGTGATATTCCTGAAACATCTCAAATTTTACCTAAAAACCCATAATGGAGGGAACCATCATGTTCTAATAAAAAATAGGATAAGATACTCGTGTGCTAAAATCTGAGTTGAAAAAAAGGACATAAGAGAGATTAAAGTTTCCAAAAAAGAAACCATGGGGTACATAGCATGTGATGGGACCCACACAGTGTGTGGTCTCGATCCTTCACCTAGATGTTTCCCTGGAGGTAAAGGTCCAACCAATTGTGTTGGGATACATGGTATGTGGGGGATCTACATGACATGACCATTCTACTTGGGTTTCTTCCCATGTATTTCGTTGTGATTGTTTACTCCACACCATATCTGTGTTCTTAAGTTGTGTCTATGTACTCTAGTACACGACATGCCTCTAGTCATTTATTCCCAAAAAAATGTCCTTCCTGTGTGCTCTGTAACATGGCTTGACCACCTGAGAAAGGGGTACAGATCGTGTAGAAGGGATATACATAGTTCCATCCTTTTAAATTCCCCAAACCCCAGGCACTACAACATAGGGGATACACATTGTGTGTTCATCATGGTAAATGGTGTGTACTCATATTTTTCATATATTCTCAAATCTATGTTCTATGATACAAATCTGATCTTCCTCATCTGATTTATACCTTTATTTTTCTCAAGATTAGTGGATATATCTTCGAATCAAAGATTCCAGCCATCTAGTTTCTAGAAAACCAATTCCCGAAGCCTTGTACGCACCATCTCACACTACACATGCTTGGGTCCTTCCGTCATTGAGTATTTAATTTACGATAACAAAAGAGATCACTTAAAGCTTATAATATATCTGAAAAAATCTTTTTTTGTCTATATATCCCTCTCATACGAATTCTTCATGATTCTGAGGGTCTGACCAGACTCGGTACTGCCCGAAAATATTCCAACAGTACCACAGGGTCTAGTTAGTGAAGAAACATGAAGAAATTGTGGATGGAAGGCATAAGAATATATTTTTAACCATAATTGGCCAAGCGTTATTGTCCAATGATTAAGAACAGGGATATCCAGGTTAAAAAACCTGAATAACCAATTTAATTTTCATTCATAGATGCATAAAAAGGAAACATTTGTTGTAGATCATAAAAGGGATGATCCTACTAAATCAATTTAATCAACATGGTCATAAACCAAAAATTTATGAGTCATACCTAGAGATTGGATCATTTTTCATTGAAGATCATTCACACCAATGATTTAATGAATTCGTTTCATTCGCTGCATCCTAATCTACTCTGATCTAGGGATCCGTTGTCGTCGGGTATCGATTCTCCAATGGAAGGAGTAAGAATGATCTGGAATACTCCTAGGGTTTATTTGGCTAATACCAGAGTATTATCCATAGAGGTGAATTTATAAACATTATAGTTAGGTTAAAATAATCAATTAATTAATTTAATTTAGTTAATTAACCAACTAAATGTACCTCTAATGGGAGAGGTATCCGAACGCCCTATGTTGACCTATTCTAGGTCATGCCTAGGGTAAACATCATGTTACGAACAAAACTGTGGTCTCATATTTCTGATCTATGCTTCTGTTTAAAGGTTATCCAATTTTATTTAAGAAACTGTGTGTGCATAATATAAAATATATTTAATATTTTTATAAAATAAATTCTCGACACACTAAGCCTCAGAATCACATGCTATCTCAGTGCCTGGCTCGAAAAATATATGCCTAAATATTTTATAGCCTTATAAAGAAAAAACTGGGTCTCTTTAATAATTATCCAATCATATAAATCTATAGTTTTCCTATGTACATTTTCTATCCTCATGCCATGATTTTGTTTATAAATAAAAATCACCCTATCATGAAAAATGATTGTTAAAACAAAATCTAAAATATATAATTTGATGTTTATTTTTAAAATGTTCAGTATAATGTATTATAAAATTATTAAATATACTTTATATGATTAGAGTGTAGAGTTTTACCCCCAATTTGCAGGTATTTAAAAATCATGATGTCACGAACCGAATCTGGTCGCCGCAAAAACTGGCACCCGACCCGACCCGTGGCAAGTCCCGAAGGGCGTTCCCGATCCCCACGGGCTGGCACAAGTGCCCGGGTATCAAAAACTGAAAATTGGGAACGATTTACCCAAGTTTTTGTACTTGAAACATCAAATGAATCCAAGAAACCAAATCTGGATTTTTCAAACTGAAACATATTTTTAATAAATTCGAAACTGAATTGCACAATTTTAAACAATGTTTGAAGATCATTACAAAGGTAAAAACCCAAGAAAAGACAGCCCAAGAACCTCAACATGGCAAGAGGCATCTTCCTCAAGCCATCTCCACAACACTGCATCATGAATGACCGGTGGAAACCCGAACTGTTGGCACAAAAGTTATACCCAAAACTGCAACAAAAAAATAACCAAGTCTACTTACACCCAAGGGTGTAAGTAGGGTGTGAGCCAAAGCCCAATAGGATACCACCACTAAGAGATTCCATATAATAAGCATTTAAAGATGAAATGCATGCAAGTTTTCAAAAACATGAAAAGCTAGTTACAATTTCTAAAAGCTGCAACTTTGAATAAGAACAGTTTTCAAGTGGGCTATTTTAAAGGATTAACACTTTTTAAAATAAACACCAAAGCTACTGAATTTTCCAGCAAAATGCACCGTATGCCGACGGTAAGCACAAAATATCCAGTGAGCACAAGCAATGGGAAATAACCCCTAGGCACTAGCTAGCTGTGGGTCCCAGGTACCTCGTATCTCGGTGAGAGTAACCATCACAAATATCCATTCTCGTGCACGAGCCACTAGTAGGGAACATACCCATAACCTAGTTTTCCCCAATCATCATAATCTTAGTTTAGTTAGAGTTGTAAGTGTCAATCTTGCTAAGTGAAACTGAGGCCAAACCCCACGGGATCACTAGCATACTAGTACACATCCACCCACCTAGATACCCGGGTTTTCCCTTTGTGATAAAACAATTTCAACAAGTCAATGAATATACATTTCACATGAAAATATCATTTCCATATCATAAATTCACCAAACAGCCCACATGTATACAACACAAGTCACAAAAGTCCACTTTTCATTCAAATGCATTTTGAAATCAAACCCACACCAAAATAGCACACAACACTTTTTGCATAACTATCACAATCCAACACATCCTTTAAAATTTTTATAAAATACCTAAAAATATACTAAAAATCACATAACATCCCACTCACATGTTTCCTAAAACCCTTTTTATAAACAAAATCCACTTTTGACATCGCACTCACACAAACAACCCATATAACGTTCACACCTCTTTTACATTTTTTGTAAATCCATTAAACATTTTTATAAAACATTTCCAAGAGGATACACATAACATAACAGAACTATTAACATTTAAAATTGTCCATTTGAAAGTATAAACAATCCAAAACAGTTTTCCAATATGGTTTCACATCTTACATAAATCATTAAACCATTCAAAACTTTCATAAAACAATTCTAAAGAGTGTACCAAATCTTTTCACAAAAAAACTCATTTAAAAACCATATTTCAAGGACAAAATCACACCAATAAAAATTTGAAACAGAATTTTCATCCCCAAAAACATTTATTAAACTACCCCCATGTGTTATAAAAACACCTCAAACAATACCACAAAAGATCCACATGAAAAGCACACATTTTCAAAATCACTTTCAAGAAGTACAATAAGGCTTTACACCTTAAACCCATTAAAAGAAACCTCTTTAATACCTAATGGCACACCAATACCCTACCAAATCATAATTGTCAGCCCAAACATGATTTATTAAACCAATTTCATATGTTATAAAATACACCCAAACAATACCCAAAGGGTTGCACATGTAAAACACCCAATTTTTTTAAACTAAAATGAAACTGTAAAAACAAATGTTTTACCAAATACAAAATAAACAGTTCCCGCACAACACACATCATATTATTAAATGAATAATAAGTAATTCAAGCAAACTAACTCATCTAGAAATGATTACACATGGAATCACCTACCTTTTATGCCGAAACCCTCAAAACATGGTGCGAAACATCAACCGCACCACGCCGCACATCAAGGAATATAAATCCAGACCTAGACTACCAAAAATTGACCCAAAAGATACCAAATCAAACCCTAGTTTCGAACCTCAATTTCTGGACATGATGAACTTATTGAAAGGGTGAAAGAAACCCTTAGGAAGGGGAGGAAATCAAGGAAAGAAACACTTACTTGAAACATTCTGAATAAAACGAACCATAATCGACCAGAATCTGAATTTTAAAACAGATAAAAATTTAATTGATATTAGACCAAGAATGATAAGGTCATGTAGGAATTGGAATTGGGGAAAAATATTAAGAATATAAGGAGTTATGAAAGGATCAATTTACCTCTCCAAAATCTGGACGATTTCTGAAATCCAGAGAAGTTTCGACTATTTTAGCGATTCTATCGAGCTCTAAATTGTGGGAGGAGGGCATGGGGTCGCGCCTTAGGTAAGTGGGCTCGGGTGAGAGTTAGAATCACCGAAAAAACGCAAATATTGAAGGAGATATTAAAGAATTAAAATTTATTTTTAATGCAGAAAATGGGCTTTCAGGAAGGCCCAATTCCCTAACTAAAAACTCATATCCACCAAGATTATGGATTTATAAAGGCCCCAAATTTAAATTTGGGGTTAATATATCAGGGGAGAACAATTAGGAGTTGGAATTAGTCAAAAATATTAAAAATTGAAAAAGTTATAAATGAAACAAAATTTATTTTTAAATCTGGAATTGGGCTCGCAGTTTGGCCCAATTCATGAAAACTCACCTATTCTCAGTAAAACCATTGAAAACCACCAAAACAAATCATGAGTGGAAAATAAATTTAAAATAACCCTAAAATAGGTTATGTACATGACACATGATGTTTTTTATTTTCTTTCCAAACATTATGACTACTTATTATACAGTAACTAAAATTTCATATTCCACCATTAATGTTTTTATCTTTAGAAGTGAAAATAGGACTAACAAATCCAATTTATTTTTCACAATTATTCTATTTACATTTGTAAAATATAAATACCTATATAAAATAAGAATATTATTAAATTATAAAAAATATAATATATCAATTATTGGATAAATAAATAATGAAAATGTACATCGTGTATAGATTCACAATTGAGGATCCCAATAATTCATGCTTGTTAATTTACTTTACATTCTCAAAATCAATCATGTCAGTAATTATATCTCCATAAAATTTTTATAACTTTTCAATTCTATCCAAATTACTATTTTTTAACATTGTATCTGCATAAACCTATAGCATTAATAAATGAGATACTGAAATTGGTGGGGTAAAGTTACCCTTGACTGGTCATTCTGATCTATTAGTTGATCCTATATATTGTATTGACTTGACCTTAAATTTCCCTTTTTTTATCCTTCTATGATAATATACCTTAGTTCAAATCCTTATTCATTAATTATAAAATATTTTTCATATAAAATAAATTGGAAAGGACACGACTCATTGTAATCATGTACCTTTATAAAAATAAACAGTCATGCTATAAAAATTTAAATAACATGTTTGACCATGTGAATATCAATATCATCAAGGGGAATAGTTATCTAAGTTCTTGACTCCCGAGTTATGTGAATCCCTACTCTAATTAAAGGTTCTGGGCGCAACAAAATCTTGTTGGGCCCATTCCTAAGGATGTTTTTTCATTAGATTTAATGAATAGTCCATAAAAACAAGATGAATAATCATAATGTATAATAAATATAACCATAGGAACTAGAATAAAGTAATACTAAAACATAGATATGGTATTTTCATGTAAAATTTATAATTATTTAATTAAAAAAATTACCTCGGTTTTGAGATTATTTATTCAATTAATATTTTGTCTATTCATAACCTATTAATTTATATTATTTTTACACTAAGAATATTAAAAGTATAATTCATCTAGAAGTGATCCAAATGTTCTCCTTGATCTCTGAATGAAACTGATGGAACTCTGGGTGCTAGTTCAAATGATATGATCATCTTGTATTTTTTACCTTGATTGCAAAATAATTCTTTGAGGATGAAGGATTTTCTCTCGTTCTCCCAATATTTACTGGGAGGAAGAAGTTAGATAATTCTCTCAATCTTGAGAGTAATTCTATAGGCTTTATTCATTCTAGAGAAAGATCTATAGAGATGATAAGTTGTTACATGAAATGAATGATTTCTCAGAAATGAAATCAAACATGAATTTACACACAAAAAAGATATAACGTGGGAACATATATCTTGGGTTTACATAGAATAATTTCAAAAATATCCTTTTTCAAATAATGAATATATTATATTCCCCTTAAAAAATATTATGTTTTTTATTTTATATAACATAAATGTTTTAATGTATATTAAAAATTTGCACTGTTTTTTTTTTCAAGTTCAGCATATCCCATCCTTTCTTTACGATAGGTGTATAGAGGTTTAGATACATGTTTTTTATTTTATGAACTCATTTTATATTTCATAAATTAATTATTTTAAATAAAATTTATTAATACATTTAATTAAAAATAAAATAATATCAATCACAAATTGCCTTAAATAATTCCTCCCCATGACATCCAAAGAAATAATCATAGGTTTCATGGTTTATAATGTGTCCATATATATCCAGTGGGTGAGGTTTTAATTCCCCTTAGTATCCCTAAGATTATGTATCAAATAAACTGCTCAGAATTCTCTATGAGTCCTTCCAATGACCATTAGCACAAATTTCATCCAAAAATATTCTAATATAAATTCATTTTCAAGGGATAATGAAGAGGATATCAATGTTTCATTATTTTTTTCTATAAAATAGAGGAATTATATCATAATGTCACCCTAATTCCTTCCAAAATTATTTACTTCAATATATTAACAAAATTGTTCCATATATCTATATCAATCAGAACATGAATTTGAGTATTGAACCTAATGAAACTAATGAAAATATACTTTTTGGGCCCAATAGGTTAATATTTTGTATTCTATACAACCATGAATTATGACCTTATCACATTAATAATTTTGACTAACACTGTCGAGATAAACCTCACCTATATTTTTTCAACCTTATCACTTTTTCTTCTTTCTCACCACTAGTTTGTTTCTCACCTCTAGAATGTTGTCCATCTTCTAATATTTTCTCAATTTCAACATTACTACTGTAACACCCCAAGCTTCTACGGTACGTTTCCCTTCGAATAATGCGATAGCGTGTGTTGTACGCAACCTCGAGTTCTAACACACACCACAACTAATTAAACTAGCCATTGTGAATAGTAATACCTAATTTTTGAAATCATATATATTCTATATTTCAAAATGGACTTCATTTTTGGATTCGGAATATCAAAATTAGCCTAGGGTGAAATTTTGGTACATTTCGGATAACTTTCATATTTTGATGAATAGTGAAAATTTCTAAATTTTAATTAAAAACAACTTTTTTAATCAAAATAATTAATAGTGATAAATTATGAATTTGAGTGGTTTTAAAGTATATTTAGAATATATTTTTACCATTCAATTTAATGTTTATCATTGGACATAATTTTACAATTAAACCGAACATAAACAAGTGTCAATCTTTTGATAGTTATTATCTCTTAAAAACACGCTTTTTGTTTTGACAGCGGGAATTAATTTTAAATTAATTTCTGCCACTTCTGTGTTTTGAATTTAGGAAAATGGATTCCATATTTGGAATCAGGATGTTCAAATTGTGTAAATAGGTAACTTTTATTTTTAGACATTTTGAATAGTTACTGTGGTAAATATTTTATTTACCATGGTTAAAGGGTAAATCCGGTAAATAAGGGTTAAAAAAATAATATTATAATAATAAAAAATTACCCTAAAACGTGTCCTAACCTTATTGGTGGACACATACCCGACCATGGGCATCCTTTGGTCAATTTGGGGACCCCTTGGAGCCACTTGTATGTGGTAGGGACACTTTATATTAATAAAGTTAAAATAAAAATAAAAATGGCATAAGCTTACATCTTTTAGAAGAACAATTTTTACATAGGGTTATACATGTTGGATTTTAGATTATAAATATTCATTAGAAAGCGAAAAAGATTTCCTACATAATGATATTTTATTTATAATTTTTAGACATTATATAATTTATTTTATTTATGACACAATGATGATGCAGTAATTACTAAAATAGTGAAAAATAAAAATAATTGATCTTATAAACACCCAAATAATTATAATATGAAACTTTTAATGAATTAAACTAATTTTATAGGCTAATATGATATATTAGGATTGATTTAATGGACTTTGTTCGAAGTAATCAATCTGTTATGAGTTTCACAAAAAATCAACTATTGAATAGTGTCAAAATTGACATAAAAGAGTTCTTAAAACAAATATTATATTATTAATTGATATTAAACTCCTAAAAATCTAAGGTTCGGCCAAGAGACTTATATTATGATAGGTTAATCATTAATGGACCACTTGGGGGTCGCTTGGATGTATATAGTAAGTTTATTAATCATATTATATAAAAATACAAAGAGACATTGTAAAAGTGAAACTAATTAACTTAGAGTTAATACTTAAAGATAAGGCTAATATAAGTACCCAAACCTGTATAAATTCTATTGGATGAGTTGTTTTCGACCTATCCACACCTCATCCTTTGAATAGTCAACTTTGGAGCCTTTGTAAACCGAATATGAATTTATTATAAATTAATATTTCTAACTTTTCCAAAGGTGCCCCTCACCCCTCTTATAAAAGGGCACTCCTCCTTCTCATTTCTTCACACCTTCAAAGCCTTTTGGTTCGGCCAAACTCTGCCCAAATACTCTCCCAACATCCCTCAATACAACCTAGAGGCCTTAGTTTGATCAGAAAGCCAACCTAAGGAGCCCTTTTGATCAAATCAAAAGGAAGAACCCGAAGAAGAGGTAATGATTTCACCACCCTTTTCTCAGTTCATTTCTTCTTCCACTTCTTCTTCCTTTGTTCTTACCATTCTGAAATAATAACTCCAGTATCTCACATATACTGTGATGTTATTATAAATATGGTACAATCATATTCAGTATTCTATCCACCCTTTGAATAACATGTCACCATACGTGCGTACGTACGGCTTACCGTCTCCACGTCGTGGTGTAATTGTTATTCAATATAATATTATTTGGATGGGTATAATAATGATGTGTAACTCATGTAAATAATAAATATAACATGTTAATGATTCTGTATATATGATATACCATCCATTTATATATTATTTTAATATCAAAAGAATGATATTGTCGCTCGTGCGTACGTACGGACTACCGTCTCCACGAACGCGATGAGATTCATTCTCCATCGTATCCATTCAAGTATAATTATCATTTGATGATTTAAAAATGATGTTTAAGGACTTGATATCATTCTGGATATGAATAATATACAACCTATCCTTTACAAACATGTCTTACGTAACAAAACATATGAAAGAAAACAAGTAAGTTAACACCCGAAACAACGATAATACTAAGATATTATTATCAAATCAATATTAAAAGATCATATATGATATCATATTAATGTATATGATTCTTGTATAATTTAATAACAATTATTTCACCATTATACAGGAGGTTAACCTACCACAACCAAGGAAAAGTACAAGGTAAGGGTTATTTCACAATCTCTTCATTATCCGAGGTTGTTTATATGTAATAATCTACTGGGATCTCTTTATCATCCACATCCATGTTTCTTCAAAATGTATTTCAAAACATTTTTACTATTTACAAGAATATGGGTTAAAGTCATTTATACCCTTGTTTGACTTTTTATAAGAGGTTTATAAAGGAATCTTTCCGTCGTTTTCAAAACAATGTCCTTTTTAACCTTTTCGACAGAATTGAGGTAAGAATGTTTTTTTAACTTATACGGCGGGTGCGGTTATTTTACGCCGTTATAAAATCTTCAAAGCTTTCCTTACAAGCTTATAAGAATATTTTCAAAGAAAATGTTTTATTTTATATGGATCTTAAATTATTTCAAAATAAAAGGAGATATTTCTTTAAAAAGAATTTTGATTTCATCTATGTCAACATCCTTTGATGGATTTTAAGATTATTTGAAGTTGATTTATTATGATACAAAACTTCTATATTGTATTGAAGGTTTTGTGATATGTTTGACTGTGGATGTGCTATTTTTATACCATTCATAGTTTATTGTGAAATTATTGACATTTCGTATGCTAGTTTTAATACGAATGTTTATGTTATGTTTAAACCTTTTCATATGGGAATGCATTGGACTTAATAAGTGACGGGTGGAGCCCGCTATAGCTCCTCGATGCATCGGTAGGTCTCATGAGACAAACTAGTGTCTTGGCACAAGGCCTTGACAAAATCTTATTTGTAGTCTTGGCACGAGGCCTTGGCTATGTGGTTATGATAGTCTGGCATTATGCATTCCAACATTATGAAAGTGGTTATTGATATTGCATGTGATTATTCGATTAGTAGAATATCCATGTGAACAAGTAAATGGCATTATTTCATTTTACTTTTGCCATACTATGTTGAAGTTCAATTTTAAAAGGCTTTTGTTTTAGTAATTCATTGCCTTAAATGTTTATGCTTATTTTGAATGTTCCGCTATATTGTTATCCTTACTGGGCATTTGAGCTCACCCCTTTTCTATGTTTTATTTTTCCCAGGTAGTGAAGAAGTAATTTATGAATGACTTGCAGGGATATTATGAGGGGTTAATAGTGTTGATATGAAGACTTTGTTGTTGTAGTAGTTTTTCACTTTGAAATGTAATGTAAAACTTTATGATTATATCTAGTGTTTCCAAGGCTACTAAACCAATCGGTCTTTCGAGATTTGATCTTTCTTGTGATCATGCCAATGTTATGTAATAATGCACCGACTCTGGGTAGCTGGGGTCGGGGCGTTACAGTTGGTATCAGAGGAAGTTTAGTACAAACCTTGGAAGCTAGATTTAGATAAACTCTGATTAGAGCACGTAGACCTAAGATGAACTTTGAGGATTAGTATAGAAGAACTTCCTAGAATTTTGGTATTGTAGAGATTTTGTGAGTTTTTCGAGCAATACATCCCTGTCTGGATACGAGCAGGTAGAGGTGGCTCTGGCACAGATGTACCTAGGGGTAAAACCCGAAAACACCGCTTTGAGCTAGACTCGAACGGGAACTGGTGCACGACAACGGGCCTTGCTGCACTCTTGGTTACGACACTCCCGGGGGATATGCTTAGGATAACTCTCACTATCTTTACAAATCATTATGAAGGGTTTATGAGTATATACTTCCTCAAAGAAAACATTTTTATGATTATGGATTATATCCATAAATAGTTCAATTTATGTTAAGTGTTTTATAAGTATGGGATTATGTATTTTGATTCATAAACTGATCTAGTTTATGCCATTGTTTAGAAATGGCGCCTAGTGGAAGAAATGGAAACCGTATCAATGCACGCACTCCATGTAGGGATTGCCCTCCTGCTCAAGATAATTATAGTGGGGCTGGTGATGCAACTGGTGCTGATCAGCTAATCACCGTACTGGGACAACTTACTCAGGTTATGAATAATAACCTTACCCGTATGGAGCACCCTGATCCGCAGCGTGGAGGATCAATGTTAGATCGATTCATGAGACAACAACCACCAACGTTCAATGGGAGTACAAATCCCTTAGTAGCTGAGCAATGGATATTTTCCCTAGAGAAAATATTTCAGGCTTTGGGGAGTAGTGAAAGGGAAAAAGTTACCATGGCAGTTTACCGCCTCACTGGAGATGCTGATCAATGGTGGTCATTGATTCAAAACATGAAGGAAGATGATGAAGTATCAAACATGGAATGGAGGGAGTTCAATGATCTGTTTTTAAAAAAATACTTTCCTCGCGACCATCGAGCAGATATGGAAAGGCAATTTCTGAGTCTGAGACAAAAGGAGGATGATAATGTCACAAAGTATGAGGCTAACTTTACAAGGTTAGTGAGGTATGCTGGAGATTATATTCGCAACCCAAGAAGTAAGATTGATCGTTTCTTTGATGGGTTAAAACCATTTCTTCGTCGAGCATTAGTCTCACAATCCTTTTCGTCGTACGAAGACATTGTCTCATGTGCTATCAAGACCGAAAAGGAATTCTCTAAGTCTTATGACTTTAAAGCAAAGCAAGAGAAGAAGAGACCTGCTGATCAATCTGGGAATGGAAATAAGGGGAAGAAGGGAAAGGTTGAATATCCATCTTGTGGTAAGTGCGGGAAGAAACACCCCGGTGCTTGCCTGAAGGGAATGGGAGTCTGTTACAAGTGTGGTGAAAAAGGCCACCAAGCTCATGATTGCAAGGGGAAGAAGGAAGCTACCAACGTTCAGTGCTACAATTGCAGGGAGATGGGGCATTATGCAAATGCATGTCCTAAGCGTCAGGAGAACTTACCTCAGAAAAGGCCAAGGGATCAAGGCCAGGCTTATGCTATCACTACTGCTGAGGTAGAAACTCCGAAAGACGTGGTGGCAGGTAATTTAATGGTTTCCTCAAGTTTAGCAAATGCATTATTTGATTCTGGATCATCGCATTGTTTCATATCTTCCCAGTTTGCTAAGAAAATTAGATATTTCCAATTTGATTTAATAAGGGAGTTGTCAGTTAAAACTCCTAAGGGAAGTATCGTTGCAACAAAGTTTTGTGAATCAGTCCCCATTAGAGCACATAAATTTTCTTTATCTGCTGATTTCATCGTCATACCTATGATTGAGTTTGATATAATCCTCGGTATGGACTGGCTTTCGGACTATGATGCGAAGATTTATTGTAAGAAGAAAGAGGTTACGATTCTTGATGATAATGATAAGGAACACCTTATTTTTAGAGCAGAATCGTCACCACCTAATTCTTATTTAGATCCACCCCCAGTAGCTCAACTTAATTCAATTATTGGGGAGGAAGAGAATGAAATAACTGTCGGTGAGGAAAGGAATGTTCAAATAGAGGATGTACCTGTTGTGAAAGAATTTGTAGATGTATTTCCGGAAGATTTACCTGGACATCCTCCAGAACGAGAAGTTGAGTTTTCTATTGATTTGATTCCTGGATCAAGGCCTATATCGAAGACCCCTTATAGAATGGCCATTGTAGAGTTAGTCGAACTAAAGAAACAACTAGAGGAATTGAGTAATAAGGGATTTATTCGCCCTAGTGTTTCTCCATGGGGAGCCCCTGTTCTTTTTGTTAAAAAGAAAGATGGATCTATGAGGTTATGTATCGACTACAGGGAGATCAATGCTATAACGATAAAGAACAAGTATCCCCTACCTCGTATTGATGATTTATTTGACCAACTGCATGGAGCTCAATACTTTTCAAAGATTGACCTTCGATCTGGATACCATCAGTTGTGTGTAAAGAAGGAAGACATTCCGAAGACAGCATTTCGAACCAGGTACGGGCATTACGAGTTTACTGTAATGCCGTTTGGATTGACTAATGCACCCTCTATATTCATGGATCTGATGAATAGAGTTTTCAAGGAGTATCTCGATGAATTTGTGGTGGTATTTATTGATGATATCTTGGTATACTCCAAAACCTACGAAGATCATGAAAATCACTTGCGCATTATCTTGAAGACTCTGAGGAGGCATGAATTATATGGAAAGTTTAGCAAGTGTGAATTCTGGCTTCAGGAGATTTCTTTTCTTGGCCATATTGTCTCTAAAGATGGAATCTCTGTTGATCCTTCTAAGACCAAGGCAATCCAAGAATGGCCAGCACCTACGAGTATAACTGAGGTACGTAGTTTTATTGGCTTGGCAGGTTATTATCGACGTTTCGTCCAGAATTTTGCCCGATTGGCTAACCCATTAACGAAGCTCACACGTAAAGGGGTTAAATTTGTTTGGACAAAAGAGTGTGAAGAATGTTTCGAAGAACTGAAGAGAAGATTAGTCAATGCTCCTATATTGACTCTACCATCGGGGAATGATGGGTTCATTATTTATAGTGATGCATCGAAGAAAGGACTTGGCTGTGTCCTTATGCAGAATGATAGAGTTATTGCCTATGCATCACGACAGTTGAAAATTCATGAACAAAACTATCCTACTCATGATCTTGAGTTAGCAGCTGTGATCTTTGCTTTGAAGATATGGAGGCACTACCTCTATGGTGAAAAATGTGAGATTTATACTGATCACAAGAGTTTGAAGTATATTTCCTCACAAAAAGAACTCAACATGAGGCAAAGGAGATGGCTTGAATTACTCAAGGATTATGATTGCACGATACACTACCACCCAGGGAAGGCAAACAAGGTGGCAGATGCTTTGAGTAGAAAAGACCATGGAGTTTTGAACAATATGAGAATTGAAAGGGATCCAATTTTCATGGATCTAGTGAAAATGGACATGGGAATAACCAGGGAAGGTGAAACATCAATGCTTTTTCAAATGGTTGCCAAACCATCTTTACTAGAAAGGATTAAGAGTTCTCAGACCGATGATGACGAATTCCAAAAGAAGATTAAAGCTGTGAATGATGGGAGATTGAGAGACTTTGTGTATGAAGATGGAATTTTGAAATTCGGGAAGAGACTTTGTGTTCCCAATATACCTGATCTAAAAAGGGAATTGCTGGATGATGCTCATAGTTCCAATTTCTCTATACACCCTGGGAGCACCAAAATGTATAGAGATTTGAAGGAACATTTTTGGTGGGACAACATGAAGAGGGAGATTGCTGATTTTGTGTCAAGGTGTATGGTTTGTCAACAAGTGAAAGCTGGAAGGCAACAGCCTGGAGGAGTCATGCAACCTCTTCCCATACCGGAGTGGAAATGGGACAATATTACGATGGACTTTGTCATGGGGCTACCAAAGACTCCTAGAAGGAACGATGCAATATGGGTTATTGTTGATCGTCTTACCAAGTCAGCACATTTTCTTGCTATAAGAGAAGATCTACCCCTGGAACGTCTAGCAAGACTATACATTAATGAAGTTGTGAGACTTCATGGAGTTCCCCTATCGATTGTTTCTGATCGTGATCCCCGTTTTACTTCAAGATTTTGGAAAAGTCTTCAGAAATCCCTGGATACTGAACTTCATTTGAGCACTGCTTACCACCCTCAGACAGACGGACAATCAGAACGGACTATTCAGACCTTAGAAGACATGTTGAGATCTTGCTCACTTGATTTTCAGGGTATGTGGGATCAATATTTACCTCTGGTAGAATTTTCCTATAACAATAGCTTCCATTCGAGTATACAAATGGCACCATATGAAGCGTTATACGGAAAGAGATGTCGTACACCAACCTGTTGGGATGACGTTGGTGAAAGAAAACTTGTAGGCCCAGAACTGGTGGAGGAAACGGTGGAAAAGGTGAAGGTAATCCAAAATCACATCAAAGCAGCTCAAAGTAGGCAGAAGAGCTATGCCGATAATCGAAGGAAGGATTTGGAATTTCAAGTCGGTGATCATGTTTTCCTAAAGGTATCTCCGTGGAAGGGAGTCATACGTTTTGGTAAGAAAGGTAAATTGAGTCCCAGGTACATCGGACCTTTCGAAATTCTAGAACGAATTGGGGCTGTAGCTTACCGATTGGCAATGCCGCCAAGTCTCTCCAAAGTTCACGATGTGTTCCACGTATCTCTGTTGAGAAAATACATGCCTGAACCAACGCATGTACTCACCTATGAGGAATTAGAACTGGAACCCGATCTGTCTTATTGCGAAGAGCCCGTCAGGATTCTTGATACAAGAGAACAAGTACTGAGAAACCGGACGACGCGTCTGGTAAAAGTTTTGTGGAGAAATCATAAAATGGAAGAGGCAACGTGGGAACCCGAGGAACTTATGATGAAGAACCACCCGAGTCTTTTTATGCAGTAATACCCTAGAAATTGCGAGGACACAATTATTTGAAGGAGGGGAGAATGTAACACCCCAAGCTTCTACGGTACGTTTCCCTTCGAATAATGCGATAGCGTGTGTTGTACGCAACCTCGAGTTCTAACACACACCACAACTAATTAAACTAGCCATTGTGAATAGTAATACCTACTTTTTGAAATCATATATATTCTATATTTCAAAATGGACTTCATTTTTGGATTCGGAATATCAAAATTAGCCTAGGGTGAAATTTTGGTACATTTCGGATAACTTTCATATTTTGATGAATAGTGAAAATTTCTAAATTTTAATTAAAAACAACTTTTTTAATCAAAATAATTAATAGTGATAAATTATGAATTTGAGTGGTTTTAAAGTATATTTAGAATATATTTTTACCATTCAATTTAATGTTTATCATTGGACATAATTTTACAATTAAACCGAACATAAACAAGTGTCAATCTTTTGATAGTTATTATCTCTTAAAAACACGCTTTTTGTTTTGACAGCGGGAATTAATTTTAAATTAATTTCTGCCACTTCTATGTTTTGAATTTAGGAAAATGGATTCCATATTTGGAATCAGGATGTTCAAATTGTGTAAATAGGTAACTTTTATTTTTAGACATTTTGAATAGTTACTGTGGTAAATATTTTATTTACCATGGTTAAAGGGTAAATCCGGTAAATAAGGGTTAAAAAAATAATATTATAATAATAAAAAATTACCCTAAAACGTGTCCTAACCTTATTGGTGGACACATACCCGACCATGGGCATCCTTTGGTCAATTTGGGGACCCCTTGGAGCCACTTGTATGTGGTAGGGACACTTTATATTAATAAAGTTAAAATAAAAATAAAAATGGCATAAGCTTACATCTTTTAGAAGAACAATTTTTACATAGGGTTATACATGTTGGATTTTCGATTATAAATATTCATTAGAAATCGAAAAAGATTTCCTACATAATGATATTTTATTTATAATTTTTAGACATTATATAATTTATTTTATTTATGACACAATGATGATGCAGTAATTACTAAAATAGTGAAAAATAAAAATAATTGATCTTATAAACACCCAAATAATTATAATATGAAACTTTTAATGAATTAAACTAATTTTCTAGGCTAATATGATATATTAGGATTGATTTAATGGACTTTTTTTGAAGTAATCAATCTGTTATGAGTTTCACAAAAAATCAACTATTGAATAGTGTCAAAATTGACATAAAAGAGTTCTTAAAACAAATATTATATTATTAATTGATATTAAATTCCTAAAAATCTAAGGTTCGGCCAAGAGACTTATATTATGATAGGTTAATCATTAATGGACCACTTGGGGGTCTCTTGGATGTATATAGTAAGTTTATTAATCATATTATATAAAAATACAAAGAGACATTGTAAAAGTGAAACTAATTAACTTAGAGTTAATACTTAAAGATAAGGCTAATATAAGTACCCAAACCTGTCTAAATTCTATTGGATGAGTTGTTTTCGACCTATCCACACCTCATCCTTTGAATAGTCAACTTTGGAGCCTTTGTAAACCGAATATGAATTTATTATAAATTAATATTTCTAACTTTTCCAAAGGTGCCCCTCACCCCTCTTATAAAAGGGCACTCCTCCTTCTCATTTCTTCACACCTTCAAAGCCTTTTGGTTCGGCCAAACTCTGCCCAAATACTCTCCCAACATCCCTCAATACAACCTAGAGGCCTTATTTTGATCAGAAAGCCAACCTAAGGAGCCCTTTTGATCAAATCAAAAGGAAGAACCCGAAGAAGAGGTAATGATTTCACCACCCTTTTCTCAGTTCATTTCTTCTTCCACTTCTTCTTCCTTTGTTCTTACCATTCTGAAATAATAACTCCAGTATCTCACATATACTGTGATGTTATTATAAATATGGTACAATCATATTCAGTATTCTATCCACCCTTTGAATAACATGTCACCATACGTGCGTACGTACGGCTTACCGTCTCCACGTCGTGGTGTAATTGTTATTCAATATAATATTATTTGGATGGGTATAATAATGATGTGTAACTCATGTAAATAATAAATATAACATGTTAATGATTCTGTATATATGATATACCATCCATTTATATATTATTTTAATATCAAAAGAATGATATTGTCGCTCGTGCGTACGTACGGACTACCGTCTCCACGAACGCGATGAGATTCATTCTCCATCGTATCCATTCAAGTATAATTATCATTTGATGATTTAAAAATGATGTTTAAGGACTTGATATCATTCTGGATATGAATAATATACAACCTATCCTTTACAAACATGTCTTACGTAACAAAACATATGAAAGAAAACAAGTAAGTTAACACCCGAAACAACGATAATACTAAGATATTATTATCAAATCAATATTAAAAGATCATATATGATATCATATTAATGTATATGATTCTTGTATAATTTAATAACAATTATTTCACCATTATACAGGAGGTTAACCTACCACAACCAAGGAAAAGTACAAGGTAAGGGTTATTTCACAATCTCTTCATTATCCGAGGTTGTTTATATGTAATAATCTACTGGGATCTCTTTATCATCCACATCCATGTTTCTTCAAAATGTATTTCAAAACATTTTTACTATTTACAAGAATATGGGTTAAAGTCATTTATACCCTTGTTTGACTTTTTATAAGAGGTTTATAAAGGAATCTTTCCGTCGTTTTCAAAACAATGTCCTTTTTAACCTTTTCGACAGAATTGAGGTAAGAATGTTTTTTTAACTTATACGGCGGGTGCGGTTATTTTACGCCGTTATAAAATCTTCAAAGCTTTCCTTACAAGCTTATAAGAATATTTTCAAAGAAAATGTTTTATTTTATATGGATCTTAAATTATTTCAAAATAAAAGGAGATATTTCTTTAAAAAGAATTTTGATTTCATCTATGTCAACATCCTTTGATGGATTTTAAGATTATTTGAAGTTGATTTATTATGATACAAAACTTCTATATTGTATTGAAGGTTTTGTGATATGTTTGACTGTGGATGTTCTATTTTTATACCATTCATAGTTTATTGTGAAATTATTGACATTTCGTATGCTAGTTTTAATACGAATGTTTATGTTATGTTTAAACCTTTTCATATGGGAATGCATTGGACTTAATAAGTGACGGGTGGAGCCCGCTATAGCTCCTCGATGCATCGGTAGGTCTCATGAGACAAACTAGTGTCTTGGCACAAGGCCTTGACAAAATCTTATTTGTAGTCTTGGCACGAGGCCTTGGCTATGTGGTTATGATAGTCTGGCATTATGCATTCCAACATTATGAAAGTGGTTATTGATATTGCATGTGATTATTCGATTAGTAGAATATCCATGTGAACAAGTAAATGGCATTATTTCATTTTACTTTTGCCATACTATGTTGAAGTTCAATTTTAAAAGGCTTTTGTTTTAGTAATTCATTGCCTTAAATGTTTATGCTTATTTTGAATGTTCCGCTATATTGTTATCCTTACTGGGCATTTGAGCTCACCCCTTTTCTATGTTTTATTTTTCCCAGGTAGTGAAGAAGTAATTTATGAATGACTTGCAGGGATATTATGAGGGGTTAATAGTGTTGATATGAAGACTTTGTTGTTGTAGTAGTTTTTCACTTTGAAATGTAATGTAAAACTTTATGATTATATCTAGTGTTTCCAAGGCTACTAAACCAATCGGTCTTTCGAGATTTGATCTTTCTTGTGATCATGCCAATGTTATGTAATTAATGCACCGACTCTAGGCAACTGGGGTCGGGGCGTTACAACTACTATGTTGTTTTTCAAGATTGGTAGCATCAGTAGGTGTAGAAGATGTTATTTTAAAAACTAGTTAGAAAAATTAATTTATAATACATAAATAATGTAGTAAACAAATAACATAATGGGAAACAATTTAATATAAAAAAAATTCATTAGATACATTTGACTTATTCATAAAACATTTTTTTTCTAAAAATATTGAAGGGATTTATCCCCTCAATCAAGTATCCAAATGAATGCGATATACCAATCAATGGGTAATACTTAATGGAATTTCCATTTGACCCTATAGTTGTTTTAGTCACCAATAAAGTAGTTTAACAATTATTGTTTGCAATATCCATGGCATAAAATACAGTTTTACATCATTATGAATGGTTCATACTTGTACCTTACTTATTAAAATTCACTTTAATGAATCAAAATTCATTAATTTTAACTAAAATTTCATTATAAACACATTTTAATTGATTTTTTTCTTTATTTTGAATGTTTCATAATCCAAATATTATATATTTTCTATTGATGCCAAAGTATTATATTTTTTAATAAATTGTATTTTTTTCCTTGGTAAATGATACATGCATCACTTCTTCAACAAGTGTAACTACTCTATTTTTAATCATAATATGCTCATAATGTTACTTTTTATAGAACATACAACTATTAATTACATATCCATTATAATATAATACATTTACACTTTTCATTCTCATTATCCATTGAATTCATTCTAAAATTAAATTTTGATTTGTAGATAACTGTCTAAAAATATAGTCTCAAAAAAATCCCATAAACCCATGATATCTATATTTGATTTCAATATTTCAATCCTTGATGGATTAAAATAAATAATAATAATTTTCAATTTTCAATATATTTTTCAACTTAACACATCAAGATCTTAAAAAGAACACCATATTTGATAACATATATAACATGAAACACAAAACTTAAACAAACCATGAAATATTATTTTTCTAATGCGACCATTATAAGATAATTGTTAAATTTATGGGTAAAAATTGTATTAACCACAATATGAAATGTAAATATAAAGGTTATACTCAAATCAAATGTATTTATTAATGCACTATAGATAATTACTCAATATTTAGTAAATTCATTTTATGCTTCAAATATACATTTTCTTCAAAAATAATTTTTATTTATTTTTGTGTGTGTATAATATAATTTATTATTAAAAAATTTATAAATGTTATTTCATAAAAATATATCATTTTTTGAATCATCATATCAGAATTAGTTTAGGGTTAAATTTTGAGATTTTTCTGAAAAGATTGATTTTGCAGTGAATTATGAAGAATATCTATTATTTGAAAAATTGTCATTTATTTTCAATAAAAATTACCATTTTGATTTTAATTTTACCTTAAAGTAGGATACTTATCATTTATTTATAAATAATCTAATTAAATACATATTAATCGACTTTATACTTTTTTTGTTGCAAGGAAGTCTCCCTTTTTATTATTGAAATAAAGTATCCTCTTGTTTTCCTAGGCTGATAGATCCCATAACATGTCCCAGAAATCTCATTTGTCTTGGAATACCTATTACATGGCCCAGTGTTACTTACCCATAGGTTAACCTGTTCCAAGCCCCGCTCAGTCGTGCACCATGTCCCCGCCTGTCCAGCGTCACTAGAGTCTACCAATCATCTAACCACCTCCCTAGTTTGAACGATGATGTCACACCCATGGTTTGCTAATAGTACCACCTTATTGCACTCTACTAAGACCGACCCAATCAGAATATTATACTTTAATTTGATATAAAAACTTTTTTATGCTTAAAAAGAAATTTCTCTGGAAAACAATTTTTCGTCGCATTTTGAAGGATTAATTTTAAATTAAACTTTGCCGTTTTTATGAATTAAATTTGTAAAATAGATTAAACATTTGGAATTATAGTAATTTAAATAATTAAATAGGGTCAAAAAGTTCTTTTCCATAATGAAACAATAAAAATATGTTACCAAAATTAAGGTTAAAATTGGTTTATTGAGGGGTTAAATTAAAGAGATAAGAGATAAAATTGCCTAAAATTTTTATTTTAACACATTTAATGATTATTTTTAGACCAAATATCTATTTAATTAGTTAAATAATTTATTTTAAAAAATTATTTGGAATTTTGGAAGACAATGTTGACATTTTGGGGAGATACGTTATATTTTATTCAAATTAAAAACCTTTTTTGGGTCTTTGCATTTAATTGCATGGTTGGAAGATTATATTCAGTTTGGATTGATACAGAAATCTAAAATCTTTTATTTTTTTATTATTTAACAAAAAAAATTTCTAAACACATTTATTACTTGAATATAAGGTAAAATTATTTTTACACATAAATCATGTATATTCCTAAAAACTATTTTTTACACATCTTGTGTTCTTATATTAAAAGTAATTTATTTTAGCTATATAATCATAAAATAATAAAATAGATTCAAAATTTTGAATAATAATGTTAAATTTTGGTTATAATTCCTCTTTTATTTTTTGTTCATATATTTAAGTTATCATGGTAAAAATTTAAGTTATCATGGTTAAGTTTAAAGTGAGTTTAAACTGGTTTAACTTGGATATATGGATTAAAATGTATCCAAAACCTATATAAATGTGAATGGGTGAGTTTATTTATAACCTATAACACATTATATTCTAATTTTGGGTTCCTTGGTTCCAATTTTTAGTGAAAATTAATTTATACTAATTTATTACTTTAACTAATTACAAGAGTTCCACTCCCTTCACTTATAAAAGGGAACCTCCTCTCCTATCTTTCTCCAACCTTTTGAGAACTATATATTGGAAAATAATTGTCCAAATAACTTTCTTTAATCCTTCCCCATATCCTATATTCCTTTTTTAAATCATAAAAACATCGTAGGAAGAGTATAGGTATAAAACAAAAGAGGTTGTCTGAAGAAGAGGTATAGTTTTTAACCGAGTGTTTTCGTTTTATTTCTTCTTATACCTCATTAAAATATTATTCAACCATGATTAAATAATTAAATATTAATATTTAATATAATTATACATTATTATATTAATTTTATATCCTATATTCATCTCTTATTCCATCAAATGAGAATTGAAACCAACGTTCGTCTGTACGACATACTACCGCCTCATGAACCGATGTAATTATTTTCCATAACCACCTATAATGACTATTTATAATGATAGATTTAGAATTAATATATGATATTAATTAAATATTTATAATTCTATAAATATTATTTATTATATAATTTATTACCATTCCATACTTTGAAATATGATAACATCATCCATGCGCACGTATAGATTACCACCTCCACGAAGCGATGTAATTTATTTTTCATGAACATATCACACGGATAATATATTTAAGTGTATTTAAAGAGATAATATTATGTTTATTAAATAATAATAATTATTTAAAGGTAAAATAATACTTACCTTTTTTCATCATGCTTAAAAAAATGAAAATATTACTCATGTGTACGTATGACCTACCATCTCCATGATTGTAACATAATTCATTTTTTGTAACCATTATTCGTGGTTGAATTTATAAGTAAAATTAATGTATAAAAATTATAGTTATACCATTATTTTTATCAAGATATGACTTAATTATTATCTCCTTGACCATATCCAAACTACCGAATTCATTTTGGACATAGAAGCTGAATATCATCAAAACATCCGACGTGGATTTAATAGATTAAGTAATTGTATATAACATGGTAATAAATAAAATAAAAAGAATATTATACATGAAAAAGGTTATTAAAAAATTAAATAATTAAAATAATTTTATTATTTATGAAGATAAATAATATACGTGATGAGTCAGACTCAAGGTAAGGGACACTTTACCATAAAAACCATGTTTTAAATGCTTTAAAGGTTTGTCTTATAAATAGTTTCTTCCATGTATATATTTTTAAAATTATTTTATGAATGTATTTATATTAAAATAAATTAATTTTAAAGGGAATTTTATGTTTCTTCTGGATTTATTTTAAATGTTTTCAAAAATCATATTTTCTACATATTTTATATGAAATGTTTTAACTTTCTTTATAAAAGGAAAAAAGAATGTTTTTTAACGTATACAATGTCAAGAAATTTTACTACTACGAAAACAATTATTTGATATTAAATTTTTTAAAATTCTATGTTTTATTCAAATTAAAATCCTTGTATACTTTGTTCTAGGTATTTTATACTTTAAAATGAGGGTTTAAATGGAAAGGGTATTTTGATATCTAAAAATGTTTTGCATATGGGTTCAAAAGAGTTTTTCATTGGTTTTAAATGAAAAGATAAAAGATTAAAATGTTTTGTTAAAGATATGGTAATTTATAATTATATATGATAATGGGCGAGCTTGATACTACTTATTCAAATAAGTGATCCTGATACAACTTATACAAACAGGTGAGCCCGATACAACTTATACAAATGGGTGAGCCTAATATAACATATACGAATAGGTGACCCTGATAAAAATTATATAGTAGGAGAGACTGATATAGCTCTATAATGCATTGGGTAATGTTCATTATAATAAATGGTATGAAGGATGACGTAAAACATGTTGGTTTCTCTAATAGATTCAATTGGGCTTCAATTATTTTTGACATAAGTTTAACACGAGTTTTGAATAGATTGCTCTAAGTTTAAAAAGGGGTTTATATTTACTTGATATGAGTTCAAAAGGTTTTATTGAGAAAAAATTGTGTTCTTAAAGTGGTTAATATTTATCTCATACACTCAAAAAATATTGTGATTAAGGTAAAAATTTTATGTGTTTTCATGTTTTTCACTAGACAAATGAATTTATTTATTTTATATCCCTCATTGATATTTTTTGTGATCATACCATGTTTTTAATGTTTTCTCACTAGTTTTAAGGATAAGTACAAACAAAACAAATTCAAGTTAAAAGGCATGAATAATTTTCATGAGAATAAAATGTTCTTCATTTTAAATGTTTTATATTTTGGAAAAATGGATACTCAATGGATGTGTCCACTTTGTAATGTATCAGTTTGTTATGTATAAGTTATGTCCTAATTATATAAAAATATAAAAGTAAAATATATTTAGGAATTCAAGAAATTAAATTATATTATAAATTCACAAGATTATTTAATGTTTAAGGTGAGGTATTTATAGTCAGTATTAGAGGAGGGTTTAAACAAATTTGGAGATTAGGATGTTTTCATTCAAGGTTATCTTAAGAGTTATGTATATAATCATGGGTTTATAAGTTTAAGGTTGACCATTAGTTTAACGTATTTTAAACCCCATTTTATGTTTTAAGTGATGATATTTTAATGTGATTAATGATATTTTAGGATATATTTATGGTAATATAACTATTGTGTTTATTATGAGTTTTAGTGAAAAGTTAGTGAGAAATAATGAATTTAAATTCTATCGAAATAAGGTATTGACAACATTTAGGGTTTATATTATCTTTTAAGTTAAAAGAATTATTGGTTATTAAAATTTTGGAACAAATTTTTCGTCATATAGATTGAAACGGAATTGTAATTTGATTTAGTGATTATGTAATTAATGTTATTTCAGAATAAGATCACTATATTTTTTTGGGAACAATGTATGAATACGGTAAATAGAATATTAAAATATAATATGAGATTTAATTTGAGGAATAAAGGTTGAATTATATTTTGGAATCATATATCATTTTAATTTTTCATTATTTTTATTTTGGTTATTTATGAAAATGAATACCATATGTTAGAGATTATATAATTAAAGAGTAAGATCTCGATACTTCGACGAGGTATGTTTTATTTTAATTTTGGATTAACTCGTTTTAAATAGTTAATGAGGATGTTAATTGGGGTAGGTAATCTCTTGGGAGTTTTATAGGGTTGAAAACATGAAACATATAGAAAATGGTACTTACATCTCATGACACATGGTTGGTGCATGGCTAGTAATAATAGTGCACCATGACTGTGTGACATGCAAAAGGAGGGGGAATATTTTACCAAACCATGTAAGGTGGCCTCGGAGGTCGTGTAGCTGGAGGTACCTTTATACAAAGGAGAATTCATAGTTTCCACATGGTTTTCCAAACCATGTGAATGGATAAAGAAACCATGAAGCTATATTTCCCCTTAGATAGATGAGACCACTGAGTTGGCACATGATTTGGAAAATCGCGAGGCCATATTTTATGCCTCTTTAAAATTTTTAAATTTACCATTTTACCTATCATTATTAATGTTTTATTCATCTATTTCACCCCCATTTATTCTCTAACATCCTTAGGTGCGAACATCCTTCTACCAGCTCTTCTAAGGATGGTTCTCCTTTAATTATAGGAAGTTTTGAGTGTAGTTGGTTTCTATTTGAAGATACAAGTAAGTATCTGACTCCATTTCCTTCTATTTTCCATAAGTAGATTTTCTTTGTTGTTTATCTTCTTCTGAAGATCATGAATCCTATTTCCTGGGAGTTCCTCACCTTTTTTTATTATGGTCATATTTGTTCAAATAAAGGGCTATGGTTGGTTGAGTGGTTGTATAGGAGAATGATTTAGGCGGTCTATAATCCTTTACCCATAACATTTATGTTTTTATTATGTATGTGGTTGTTCCAATTCATTGAATTTAATCAATTATGTGTTATTTACTAATAAAAGTAAATTGTGCCTTGAATTGATGTGTGAGACCCTTCATAGACCCAATTTTGTCCATTGATGATTTTATAATAGGCTAATGGTTACCCATGGGGTATACCGATCCTTTGAGAGTGGTTTAATGTTATTATAAATGATGAGATAGAGAATTCTTGAGAGTAAATGGGTTGTAGTTTTCATTTGGTATGTTAGCATGGTTAAATAGATAGTTAATATAATTTAGGGATAAGTGTTATGTCATATTAAAAGGATGAATTGAAATGTTTTCTATGTTAACAATTTATGAAATAACTATGAGGATTTTTGAAATGGTTAAAATGATTTGGTTTTGATTTTGATCCAGTTATGGGTTTCAATGAGTGAAAATGTTGTTTTAAAGTGGATAATGTTTTAAATTAAGTCATTGACCTCAAAGTGATTTTAGAGGGGATTTTAAATGTATTTCAAATGTCATTTTGAATGAGTGTATGGTTTCCCCTTTACAAAAAATGATTTAATTGATATTCTTATGGTTTTAATGAGAATAAAGGCCTTGGAAGTTATTTAGTTTCTTAAAAGTTGAATACCTAATTTTAAAGGGCGTTTTATAGGTGTTTTTAAAGCATATTTGGTTTTTGTGTTTATGATGTGAAAAAGGGGAAATGGTTAAAGAATGGATATTTATATTATTATTGGTTTGGAAGAATATTTAATTTTTCAGTTAAATGAAAAATTGTTTAGATGGGTTAATTATGGAAATGGTCCAAGAGGTTGAGTATATTATAACATGAGAATAAATGAATGTTTTAGTGGGTGTACCTTTGATAAAATTGTCAAGTATGTTGGAACATAGAAATTTTGAGATGATAATATTCTTATAGATGATTGAAATGAAGGTTTAAACCCATGGATAAGGATTTTTACATAGTGATCCTTATCCTTGATTTAGGGTATCTTGATATTGAATTCAACGTCCTTGATTTGATATTATGGGCATGGTGCTTTTTATTTTTGTCTAGGGTGATAGCATGGAGATATGAGCACTAGGAGAATGTGATGTTGTATTGGTAATTGGTTAAAATTTATTTGGAACCAAGAATTGAGATGATAAATAAATTACCTATTTTTATTAAGATTTTATAACCCCTATGATTTATGATTCAGACTCAGGGAATGAATTAGTAGGGTTGGTTGGTTGGGTGTTGCGATAGAACCCAAGTTTCTAAATGGATAATTAATAAATATTTATCGAAAATGGTATTTTTTCTATCTATTTAATTTTCTTATTTGGTTGTTTTTACACCTTTATTAGACTAGTTATTTCTTAAGACACCACTGGTAGTTCCCTACTGAATTGTACTCACACCCTGCTCATGCCGCTATAACACTTAGGTACCAGAGTAGATGCTACTTGTTTTAAGGTACATGTTTAGGATATGGAATAGGATTTTGGTTTATGTTTGAGATGATTTTTTGGACCTTGGGATGTTAGAACTGAGTTTGGACTCAAGACTGTATCCTAGTTTTTTCCTAGTTTCAATATTTGGAATTTTTCTTATATGACTACCTGACATGTATAGTATTCATATCATTGGAATATAATGTTTACCTTGGGTTATTGTTGGAACTTATCATATGTTGTTCCATTTACATCTTCTGTTGGTTGATGCATATTTTTAGTATTATTTTTACTATGGTTATACTATGATAAAACGTTTATAGTCTCCCCACTTTCCTATATATACCCTTGTGTTATTTGGAAACCTCTAGCATATGGGGAGGCATGTTTGAGGCCACATATTGTTCCAACTTGGGGAATTGGTTTATTGGATCCCATGTTAGGATGTTACAAAGTGGTATTAGAGAAAGTTATATTTTATCTTAATATTTGGGTATGGTAGACATAAGACTAGTATCTTATCAGAGCTTGGTAATGTACTCATGACAAGGTGCTTTCAGGCCCACACATTCTGGGAAAACTGAGTTGGTAGGGGTGGGAAATTGATGTTTTTTCTTTTCACTTTTACCATAAATTGATTTTCAATATCTGGTGATGCACTTGGATGTGAAATTACTAATTTATGAGGTTTTTTTCTCTTGGAAAAGTATGAAAAGAGAGTATATGAATTCATGCATCATTCTAGGAACATAGGATTGATAGATCATCCACATGCTTCCTGGTATTGATAGTTCAATGGGATTCATTATACTAGTAGTGTAATTTTCTATCTGTAGTCCATGTATGGTGGTCAATCATATCTGCTTAAGGATGTAAATTATTTAGAGGGTTTGATATTTAAATTGTACACAACCATTTATATGGTTTATAGATAAGTGTATGGTGAAACTCTACTTAACAATCTCCTCATGTGACTTTTGGATTATAGGAAGGAATAAAAAACATATAAGGTAGTGGTTCTTGTTAAATAAAGTGTTAGTAAGAAACTTATAATGTGTTTTCCTATTATAAATTTTTAATTACATTTTATTTATCCAAAACCATGAATCATTAAATTGAATAAAGTTGATAATTTTGAAAATGTTAGTTAATGAAAGGTTTTGTGATGTCATCCTTGGGTTTTTAAAAATAGAAATTTTTTAAAAAATGGAAATTTTTAATAAAATGTATATAATAAATGATGGATCATTTAGAGAAAATGGAAATGTTTATTCCTGATGTTATTGTTTGACCATTTGTATGGGTGTTTTTGGATCTGAGAGTGCCCAAGTGTTGAGACCCCTGGTCATGGGTTGTGAGACATTACTGGATTTGGATGTACTGGATATTAGGATGTTAATTATTGTGCCTTTGGTTAGGTTGTGACCCTGAGGTTTTTAGGATTCATCTAACATCATGGATACGGTAACTCTCATGGGTTATGATCATACCTGTTGTATGTTAAAACCTAATATGGGTATCTTTGTTTGTGGTTATATTATTAGTGGTTATGTAGATATGGGTGTAATACCTAGATTAAGTGGTTTGTTTGGGTTTACTAGAGACTTTTTGTTTATAAATGGTGGTAGGAGTTCCTCCCATGAGTAGGGAATTGTGTAAGGTTTGATGTGTATGAATTAAGGGGAGATCCATTACTTTTGGAAAGTGAATAGGGTTGTGGCCACAAGTCTGTAACTTTGGGTAATCGAGGCTAGCCGCCAGTGATTTTATCCCAGTGTTGCAGGTGATTTGGAATGTGAAGCATTGTTGGATGCTTTTTATGTGGAATCAATGCATGGTAGGCACCATTGAGTTTCTTTAAAATGCATGTTCATGCCTTAGTTTGTTTTATAAAGGCAGAAACTAGAGTTATTGTGGTTGGATTTAAGGTTGGTTTTGAATGGAAGGATTATTAAGATGTATAACCTTACTATTATGATGTTATTTGATATGATGATCGTTGTTGACCGTGGATGGATCAGGCAAGGGTGGATAGTGTGTGGATGGGTTCTCGGATCTTGGAACGATTCTTAGGGTGGTGAGTGGTCATGTGGCTGGACTTTAATTGTGATAAAGGGTAGGTCATTGGATAGACACATTGAGGGTGCCTTAAAACTGATAAGGATGATGAGAAAGGAGCCATGGTGGGTTTCTTGAGTGAGTGTTTGAGCCTAATTACAATGATGCATGAATCATGGGAATTTTTTTCAAGTTTAGTGAATGGATATTGGGAAGAATGCATATTGGGGTTTCTTGTGAGGTCATTATGGAATGAATGTGTTGGAGGTGTGTGATTCCATTTGGGATATGTAAATAGGTGTCTCAGGAGAAAGGTCTATAAAATTAAAGTGATGTTCACTAGTTATTTATGAGACAATTTGGTTTTGTATTGGTATGATGAGAAGTTTTCATTATCATTGAGAATAATTTGGGTCAAAATGGAAGAACTCAAGTAGTGTGGTGTTGGTAGTTCCCCAGAGAACGTTAGTACATAACTTCTTGGAAGAGAATTGTGGGGAAATAGTTATTTTTGGTTAACAAATCGATCTTGAATCATGGTAACTGGAAGATTATGATATTCTTGCAAGAAGGGAAGCCTAGGGCCTTTGTTTGGGTTTGACATACCGTTACGGATAGAGGTGTCCTAAAAATGGATGAGGTTGTGGTGGTATTAGTGAATAAAATCTTAGTGTAATCCCAAATTATAGATGATCATGCCCTATATCTTGACATCACCCTAAGTACATGAAGATAGAATTAGTTATACACAAAGATATCTAAATGGTTTTTTTGGTTTGATGAATGGAATCTTTGGATATTTTGATAATTTATTAGTGTATGTAATTCCATGTGGTGGGAATTGAACCATCATCCATCTCTAAGTAAAGTCCTTGGGATAGACCAGATGTCAATGAATGTCATGGGTGATGTTATCAGATTCCAAGAATGGGTGATAGTTGACCTTTTTATTTTGTTTCTTAGGTGAGAGTGATACAACCATTTCGACTTATTGTTTAGTTGTGATTTTGGATCATGGGAAATGTTGGTTGGTTTTTCTTGATTAAGATGGTTGTAAGGATACCCTTATAGTGGGGAGTGATGTGTTGATCATGTGAGTATGAAATTATGCTGGATGGGTCATGAAATTGTGGGACTAATCATGGATCAGTCAAGGTGGTGCTGAGATTCTAATGGGGAACCAATGAGGTGCATGTTTAAAATACATAATGAATGGTAATAAGAAAATGGATGTGGAAATGATCGAACTCACAATTAGCTTGAGAATCTAAGTGGTTATAAAAGTAATCCAATATTATTTCATCAAAGATGAATTGGTGGGTGCGTTAGAACATGATGATGGTTTGGGATATTGGAAGTTTTGACTATGGAGTCACACAAACAGATGGGTATAGACTTCAGTGGGCGTGTTTGGGAGGTCATATAATTCTTATAGGAATAAATACATCATAAATAGGAGGGATGCTGACATGAAATATATTAGAGCCAAGAAATTTTAGGATGAGTTGGATGGGTATAACCTGACATGGGATAATTTATGGGACATATGTGGTGGGTTACAAACAACATTCCGCATGTTTTCATGGAAAATATGGGTGTACCATGGGAAATGAAATTGGTCATTTTAGGAAAATACAACTTGTTCTTAGTTCATGCACAGATGTTGGGTATGATTCATTTATAGTTGGCTTTTGTATAATGAGAAAGGGTGATTATTGGTGTTTTCAAGGGTGTTTAGAAGTGGTAAATTGGAATTACACTAGGTTCATTTTGGGAGTGTGAGTTGAAGGTTCTGTTGGCGTTTTTTGATAGTGGAGGTGCAAAGCATTAGAATTAGTGGTGGTAAGCTGAAAAACATGGTGATGAGAACCATAGATCTAGTAAGTGATAAAGTGATGACATACTCGATGTTCAATTAGATGGGCCTAGGAAATCCCCATATTAGTGTTTTGGTTTTGAGGATGGGTGTTGGGTCATGTTTTGTCTGGTTGAGTGCCTTGAGTTGGAGTTTGTACCTTGGTTGTGTTATGAGTTTTCAAAATCTAAAAGAGGTCATTGGATACAACTGGTGACCAATGTAGGTTGAGTGTAGTGGATGGATGACCACTAAGACTTCTTAAATATGAGAAGTATTATGGTGGGGAGGTTGTATGAACCCAACACTTTGATGAGGTATGTTTCATTTCAATTTTGGTTTAAATCCTTTTAAATAGTTAATGAGGTGCTTCCTGGGAGTAGTGAAGGTCACAATTGTATTATAGGGGTTTCAAATATGAAATCGGGGGAAAATCAGACTTATTGTGAATGGAAAATGGATGGTGAATGGTTATTACTAATCATAGACCATGGCTGTGTGACATATAGAAGGAGGGGACATGGTTTGAAAAAACATGCGAAGTGTCATAAGAGTTTGTGCGACAAGTGGTCCCTTTGTATAGAAAGAAACACATGGTTTCCTCACAGTTTTCCAAACCATGTGGCTGACCAAATAAACTACATGGCTTGATTTCCGCTTAGATAGAGGATACTACACATTTTGTGCACAGTTTGAAAAAAAGTGCGACAAAACCAAGTACCTCTTTAAAAATAGGGAATCTACCATTTTTCCACTATAGATTAAATATTTATTTCTCTATTTTCACACAAATTTGTTCTCCAGAATCTTATTGTCTAAAAATCTTTCTCCCAAACTCTTTTAAGGTTAGTTCTACATCAATTCAAGGGAATTTTGAGTGCCTTTGGTTTCAATTCGAAGCCATGGGTATGTCTCTGAATATCTTTTCTCCTATTTTTTAGAAAAGGATTTTCTTGTTTTTTTCTCTTATTCTTAATCTCATAGAACCTATTTATAGTGAGTTCTTTTCATTTGTGATTGAGGTTGTTTTAGCTTGAAGCAAGGGCCGTTGTTGTACGCGTGGTTGTATAAGACCATGAAGTAGGTGGTCTATAAGATTTTACCAATAGTATTGATGTTATTAATGTTTATGTGGTTATGAAAATGCTTTGGCTTATTTTATTTCTATTTCATTAACTAAGAAAAGTGAATTGTTCTATAAATTGATGTGTGAGATGCTTCACAGACACCATTGGGTTTGTTGCTGATTTGAGACTTGTCTTAGGGTTACCCATGGGTTATATAAATCCCTTGAGAGTGGTGTAATGAAATTGAAAATGATTATATAGATAATTCATGATATTAAATAGGTTTTAATTGTATTCTGGAACTCTAGCTTAGTTAATGGGATACTTGGTATAATTTTTGGATAAGTGTTATGTAATGTTGAGAGGATTAATTTATTTCTTTGTAATTATTTTGAGAAATAACCAGAAGACTTTATGAAATGGTTAAAATGATGTGACTTGTATTTTTTTTCTGGTTGTGGTTTTCAATGAGTGAAAAAATGTTTTAAAGTAAATAAAATTTTAAAATGATGCATTGATTTGAAGGTGATTTTAAAGGGGATTTTAAATGTATTTCAATGGTTTTTTTGAATTAGCACATCGTTACCATTTAGTGAAAATTATTCAGTATATCTTCTAATGGGTTTTAATAGAAATAAATTTCTTTGTCCTTATTTGGTTTCTCAAGAGGAAAGACTATTATTTTAATGGGCGTCTTCAAGGAGTTTTAAATGACTGTTTGGTTTTGGGGTTTATGCTGTGAAAAAGGCTAAATGTTTAAAGGGGTATGTTTTTTTATTAATGGGTTTTAAGAAAATTTAATTACTGAGTTAAATTAAAAACTGGTCAAATGGGTTATTATGGAATTGATCTAATAGGTTGACTATAATAGACCATGGAAATAAATAAATGTTTTAGTGGGAAAAACCTTGATAAAAAGGTCAAGTATGTTAGACCTTTAAAATTTTGACATTATAAAATCATTATAGATGATGGACATGATGGTTACAACCCATGGGTAAGGATTTTGGACATGGTTCTCCTTTTCCTTTATTTAGAATTACTTGACAATGCGTTCGACATCCTTGATTTGATATGATGGACATGACACTCCTTATTTTTGGACAGGGTGCCATCATGATGATCTAGACACTAAGATCACGTGATATGGTTTTTGTAATTTTTTCAACACTCTTTGGTATAAAGAGTTGATATGATTAATAAATTACCTCTTTTTATTTAGAATATCTAACCCATATGATTTATGATTCAGACTTATGACATGGATGAAGTAGGTTTGGTTGGTTAGGTGACACAATGGAACTCAAGAGTCGAAATGGATAATTAATAAATTTTTATTGGGAACCATGGTTATTTTTGTCTTATTTATTTTCTATTTTTATTATTTCAATAAAATTTTGTTTAGAATGATTACTAATTTATACATTGTTTGTGGTTTCTTACTCAATTTCACTAACACCCTGCTCAGGCCACCATGGAACTTGGGTACTCAAGTATATGGTACTTGTTTTCAGGTATATGTTTAGGACATGGAATTGAATTTTGGTTTATGTTTGGGCAGATAGTTTAAAGCATATGATGTTAGGAATGGGTTTGGATTTGGGTCTTCATTGTGTTTTTTTATAGTTTTGGTATTTGGGATTTTTCTTATATGATTTCCTAACATGTAAATTATTCATCTCATTGTTATATCATGTTTTACTTTGGGTTTGTTTAGTAATTTTCATATGTTGTTCCATTTTATGATTCTACTGGTTGATGTATATTTTTTGTATTATTTTTTCTATGGATCTAATTTGATAAAGATGGTATAATATACATAGTTTTCTGTTTATATCCTCACTACTATAGGCATTGGTTTGATAAAAATCCATTTTAGTTAGGCTTTAGATATAAACCTAACGAGGTTTCCTGAAGAATAAGTATAGTTCTAAACTGATAATTTTTATTTTATTTCTTCTTCAACCTCCATCAGGTCATCTTAAACCATCATGAAATAATAAAATCAATATATTAAATATAATTATATGTAATTATATTAATTTTAAAACCTATATCCATATCCTCTTTAATAACATGGGAAATAAAACTTTTGTTCGTGTGTATGGCAGACTATCGCCTCACAAACCCATGTAATTCGTTTTCCATCAATGCCTCTGAAAACTAGTTGTAATGATGTATTTAATGTCTATATACGATATTAATTAGTTATTTATAATTATATAAAGATAATATATTATCTAATTTCTTATCTTTCCATCCTTTTAAAAATTATAAAGTCATTTGTGCGTAAGTGTGGATTAACACCTCCAAAAAGTAATGTGATTAGTTTTTCATGGCCATGACACAAGGATACTATATATATGTGTATTTAAATAAATAATATTATATTTATGATATAATAATAATTATTTGAAGATAAAATAATACTTACCTTCTTTCCCACATTTTTTTGAAAAACAGTTACTCATGCGTATGTATGACCTACTGTCTTCATGATTGAAACATAATTCATTTTTCATAACCATAATTCATGGTTGGTTTCAAAATTATAATTAATGTAAAAAGATGATAATTATTTCATGATTATTACCCTATATATGATGTAATAATGACATCTTTGATCATATTCAAACTACAAAATTCATTTTAGACATATGAGTCGAATATAATCCAAACATCTTTCATGAAATTAATTGATTAAACAATTGTATATAATACAGTAATAAATAAATTAAATTAAATATTAAACATGAAAAAGGTTATTAATCAAGTAAATAATTAACATAAGTTTATTATTCATAATGATAAATAACATACTTGATGAGTCGAACTCAAGCTAGGAGACACTTTACCTTAAAACCTCATTTAAAAAGTTTTGAATATTTATTTCATAAATATTTTTCATCCTTGTACATTTTCATAAAATTATTTTATGAATGTTTTTATATGGACATAAATTAATTTTAAAGGACATTTTATGTTTATTTTTACTTTTTTAAGGGTTTTAAAAAGGAATATTTTTAAATATTTTATATGGAATGTTTTGACTTTCTTTATAAAAGGAAAAAAGGAATATTCTATTTAAACTATATAATTCCAATGGATTTTCACACTACCAAAACCATTATTTTATTTTTGTGTATTTAAGATTCCATATTTTCTTCAATTTTAAAACTATTCGTTCTATTTTTTGGTTATATTTGATTTTAAAATGGGGTTTTAAAAGGAAAAGGTATTTTGATATTTGAAAATGTTTAGCATATGGGCACTAAAGAGTTTTTGAATTATTTTAAGATGAGAAGTTGCAAGATTAAAATGTTTTATTCATGATATAATAATTAAGAATTATATATCATAAGGGTTGACCCCAATATAACTTATACAAATGAGTGATCCTGATATAGCATATATGAACAGGTGATCCCAATACAACTTATATGAGTGGGTGATCCCAATATAGCTTATAAAATTGGATGATCCAGTTATAGATTATATGGTGGTTGAGCCTAATATATCACTCCAATGAATTAGAAAATGTTACTTGTATTTACATATAATAAATATGGAGTAAAACAAGGTGGTTTCTCTTTTGGATTTAACTGGGATCCATTTATTCCAAAAATGGGTTTACCATGAGTTATGAATATAATTATCTAAGTTGAAAAAATGGGTTTTTATTTATATTGTATGGGTTCAAAAATTTTCCTTAATATAAAAGTGGGTTTTCCAAGATGATATGGTTTATTTTATATTATCAAATAATATTGTGATAGAGGTAAAAATTTCATGGGTTTTCATGTTTTTCAATGGACTAATGAATTCCATTCTTTTTTGTCCCTTATTGATATTTTTTTGGTTATCATATATATTAAATGTTTTTCATAGGTCTTAGGTAAGATTAAGAAAAAAGAAGAAGTAGATTTGAAATTAATGAATATTTTCCATGAAAAGATAATATATTTCATTTTAAATGTTTCATATTGTGGAAAAATGGATACCAAGTGGACGTTTTCACTTTATAATGTATGAGTTTGTTATGTAAGAGTTATGAATTAATTAACAAAAAATATAAAGATAAAATATCTTTAGGAATGAAATAAAGTAAAATATTTTCTAAATACACTATATTATATATTGCTTTAGGAAAAGTAATAATAAAAACCTCTATATTATTATGAAAAATGTAAAGGTGGGCTTGATCCTGCTCTATAATGGTAATTATGATAACATCTCTTTTAGAAATATATTTTCCCACAAGGCCCCAACTATGATCATATTTTGGGTGAATAATTCTATCCACATCATATAGTTAATTAGTAGAAAATTCAAATTAAGTCTTCTATAAAACTTTTATTTTTGATATAACCCATTAAAATTTTCATATATCATTCAATGGTCTATGTCCATATGCAATGCACAAAAACAAATAGTTAGATTTATCTAACCAAGTGAACCATCAAGTAAAAAATTATATCAAATATTTATAATAGAGAGAACATCTACAATTCACACAATATGATAAAAATTTACCTTTACATAGTTGTAAGATTTTTCAAGTATATAAATTTTATGCATATAGTTTTGAAAAAGAAATAAATCTTGGTTAAGATGTTATAAATTTTTAACTAGAATGTAATATAAAGACACAAGTAATAAATCATGCATAAAACCATGGAAGTCAGGTTATTTTAAGCTCTTTAACTTCAAATTAGTCATCAACATGTTATTCTTAATATTTTGTGAATACACATATGAAACCTTTACACCATTAAAAAAGTTGATAAATTGAAATATCTCTTTCCTGGATAGAGTGTAAGTCATTTGAGGAAGAAAATTCCTCCTTTCACCCTTCATTGGTTCAAACTCTTCCCTTATCCCAATATCAATAATTTCCACCCTAACCTTAATTTCATCTTTTTTATGATGTTATTTAGTAACATTACACTGACAATATAATTTTTTTATTCATGTATGACGTCAAGAAAATGCATGGCTTAGAAAAAACTCTAAAATGGTAATTCAAAAAAAAACTGATTTTTTCCAACCCAATTTTGTAAGGTTTTAAAAAAAGGGTTTACCAAAAAAATATAAAATATCCTTTAGTTCCCAAATTTTTTATCACCTTTTGGATAAGGGTTTTACCATTTTCAAAATTCCCATCAAATGATGTTGTCTAAGATCATTATTTATGTTATTAGGGTAAAATCTTATGATATCCTGGAAGAATTGTCTTCAAATAATGTTTCAACCTAATTGAGTGTATAACTTATTCCAAAATGGGGTACCGTTAAAATTCTTTAATACAATATACTAATAAGTTTACATATGTAGTAATGTAATTTATTATCCTGAACAATAGGGATATCAACATGTACCCTTTATTTCTATGAGAATCATAAAACTTAACAACCATACCCAAAATCAATTTTAGATATTTGAAAAATTGATCCAAATAAGCAACAATATCATCACAAATTTTTTTTTTGAAATAAGTGTAGAAAAAATAATTCACTTGCGCTTCATGCATAACAATCGTTGAAAGTTATAATTTACCAACATAACTATCCATGCATAATGAGAACAAATTTTCACACTAAAAAGTTTCATAAAATTTATATAGTTCATAAGATTAGGGTTTCTTGAATCATTTTAAAATTTAAGATAATCATGACCAACTTTAGTTCACTATGGAGAGTCTTCTAGATGAAAATGTTTTCCATATTGACTTCTTGCATATGCATGCCCCATCAATTGAATTTCAGTCTCCTTACTTCCATAGATCCATCTAAACATTGGAATGATTGGAAAGTGCCACAAAAATTTCAAAGGACTTGATTCATATTTATTTTTTTGACCCACACTACACATAGTTAATTTTTAAGTTATTAATCGTCCCTGTGAAATAATACACAATCATTTGGACATGCATGTTTTCTTTCAGAGTCCAGACCCATTGAACTTAATATTCATTTTGCATTGGACCTAATGTTTTTGATAAGAACCCTTATAATATTTTAAAGAATATTTTTGGGTTGGGTCCCGGAGTTGACATAGATTTACATAGCCTTCATAATTATATATTGAAAATAATATATTTTATTTAGTCTATGTGCACATGTTGGTTAATTACTATAATTTTCTCTTGAATGACACATCATTTGAAAAATATAACCCAATGTATGTGTTCCGAACATGGGTTTTATCCCAAGGATGATATAATATTCATTTTCATTATGTTTCCCTGGTTTGGGATATAATAAGTATAATTAAATAATTAAAATAAATAAATAAATAATTCATTTTTTATCATTTCTAGAAACCCTAATCCCAATTATTTATTTGTCTCTAACTATATAACATAGGGATAGCCTCCATTATCCTTAGAGTGATAGGGATTGAGAGGAGAAGATACATTGACAATATGAATGTATCTACATCAGATAGAGGGAATATGATCAAACCCATGGTGACATAGATGATGGGGTAATGTGAGGATGAAAAAAACCCACAATGATAGTGATGGATTGAAATGATTACAATTCACCATTGAGATTTGGATTTTTTATTTCTATAAAACATTGTTCTTCAAAATTTCAATCATTAAGTACATATTCTTGAGTTGGTTTTGAAGATCATAAACTTGAATATGACTCCAAATACATGATTTTTACTACCCTTCCTTGTTCTTTGAATTTGTGTTTAACGATCGGTGGTTGGGACTCACACTAGCCATCTTTGTTCCCCATCATTGATTTTACTAGGTTTTCCCTTTAGTTTTATTTTCACTTTCGTCTCGAACTTTCACTTTGGCTATTTTTAACAATTATTAGTCTAATTAAATGAATAGATGAAATATAGGATCGAAGACAATTGTTTTGGGATTAATAGTAATGTTTTAGGTTTGTGAGAATTTCATTGGGTGATAAAGAATCATGAGATTGTGAAATAATATAGGATCAATATGGTATTTTTCATGAGATTGTAGTGGTGGTATGGTGGAAATGGTGTGGTAAGGAGAGAATACTGAATGGAAGTGAAATAATATAGGATCAATATGGTATTACCCTATATATGATGTAATAATTACATCTTTGATCAAATTCAAACTACAAAATTCATTTTAGACATATGAGTCGAATATCATCAAAACATCTTTCATGAACTTAATCGATTAAACAATTGTATATAACATGGTAATAAATAAAATAAAATAAATATTAATCATGAAAATGGTTATTAATCAAGTAAATAATTAACATAAGTTTATTTTTCATAATGATAAATAACATAATTGATTAGTTGAACTCAGGTTAGGAGACACTTTACCTTAAAACCTAATTTTAAAAGTTTTGAATATTTATTTCCTAAATATTTTTCTTCCTTGTAAATTTTCTTAAAATTATTTTATGAATGTTTTTATATGGACATAAATTAATTTTAAAGGACATTTTATGTTTATTTTTTACTTTTTAAGGGTTTTAAAAAGGAATCTTCTTAAATATTTTATATGGAATGTTTTGACTTTCTTTATAAAAGGAAAAAAGGAATGTTCTATTTAAACTATATAATTCCAATGGATTTTTACACTACCAAAACCATTATTTTATTTTTGTGTTTTTAAGATTCCATATTTTCTTCAATTTAAAACTATTCTTTCTATTTTTTGGTTATATTTGATTTTAAAATGGGTTTTTAAAAGGAAAAGGTATTTTGATATTTGAAAATGTTTAGAATATGGGCACTAAAGAGTTTTTAAATTATTTTAGGATGAGAAGTTGCAAGATTAAAATGTTTTATTCATGATATAATAATTAAGAATTATATATCATAAGGGTTTACCCCAATATAACTTATACAAATGGGTGATCCTGATATAGCATATATGAACAGGTGATCCCAATACAACTTATATGACTGGGTGATCACGATATAGCTTATAAAATTGGATGATCCTCTTTTATATTATATGGTGGTTGATCCCAATATATCACTCTAATGAATTTGAAAATGTTACTTGTATTTAAATATAATAATTATGGAGTAAAATAATGTGGTTTCTCCTTTGGATTTAACTGGGATTCATTTATTCAAAAAATGGGTTTACCACGAGTTATGAATATAATTATCTAAGTTGAAAAAATGGGTTTTTATTTTCATTCTATGGGTTCTAAATTTTTCCTTACGATAAAAGTGTGTTTTCAAAGATGATATGGTTTATTTTATATTATCAAATAATATTGTGATAGAGGTAAAAATTTCATGGGTTTTCATGTTTTTCAATGGACTAATGAATTTTATTATTTTTTTGTCCCTTATTGATATTTTTGTGGTCATCATATATTTTAAATATTTTTCATAGGGCTTAGGGAAGATTAAGAAAAAAGAAGAAGTATATTTGAAATTAATGAATATTTTCCATGAAAAGATAATATATTTCATTTTAAATGTTTCATATTGTGGAAAAAATGGATACCAAGTGGACATTTTCACTTTGTAATGTATGAGTTTGTTATGTAAGAGTTATGAATTAATTTACAAAAAATATAAAGATAAAATATCTTTAGGAATGAAATAAAGTAAAATATTGTCTAAATACACTAGATTGTATATTGTTTTAGGAAAAGTACTAATAAAAACCTCTATATTATTATGGAAAATGCAAAGGTGGGCTTGATCCTTCTCTATAATGGTTATTATAATAACATCTCTTTTAGAAATTTATTTTCCCACAAGGCCCCAACTGTGATCATATTTTGGGCAAATAATTCTATCCACATCATATAATTAATTGGAAGAAAATTAAAATGAAGTATTCTATCAAAATTTTATTTTTGATATAACCCATTAAAATTTTCATATATCATTCAATGGTCTATGTCCATATGCATTGCACAAAAAAATAGTTAGATTTCTCTAACCAAGCGAACCATCAAGTAAAAAATTATATCAAATATTGATAATAGAGAGAAAATCTTTAATTAACACAATATGATATAAATTTCCCTTTATATAGTTGTTTGATTTTTCAAGTCTATAGATTTTATGCATATAGTTTTGAAAAAGAAACAAATCTTGGTTAAGATGTTATAAATTTTTAACTAGAATGTAATATAAAGCCACAAGTAATAAATCATGCATAAAACCATGGATGTCAGGTTATTTTAAACTCTTTAACTTCAAATCAGTCATCAACATGATATTCTTAATATTTAGTTAATACACATATGGAACCTTTACACCATTAAAAAAAATGAAAAATTGAAATCTCTCTTACCTGGATAGAGTATAAGTCATTTTAGGAAGAAAATTTCTCATTTCACCCTTCATTGGTTCCAACTCTTCCCTTATCCCAATACCAATCATTTCCACCCTAACCTTAATTTCATCTATTATATGATTTCATTTAGTAACATTCCACTGAAAATATAATATTATTTTTTTTCATTCATGTATGACGTCAAGAAAATGCATGGCTTAGAAAAAACTCTAAAATGTTAATTAAAAAAACTGATTTTTTTCCAACCCAATTTTGTAAGGTTTTTAAAAAAGGGTTTACCAAAATAGAATAAAATATCCTTTAGTTTCTCAAAATGTTTATCACCTTTTGGATAAGGGTTTTACCTTTTTCAAAATTCCCATCAAATGATGTTGTCTAAGATCATTATTTATGTTATTAGTGTAAAATTTTATGATATCCTGGAAGCATGTCTTCAAATAATGTTTCAACCTAATTGAGTGTATAACTTATTCCAAAATAGGGTACACTAAAACTTATTTAATACAATATACTAATAAATTTACATATGTAGGAATGTAATTTATTATCCTAAACATTAGGGATATCAACATGTACCCTTTATTTCTATGAGAATCATAAAACTTAACAATCATACCCAACATCAATTTTAGATATTTTAAAAATTGATCCAAATAAGCATCAATATCATCATAAATTTGTTTTTTTGAAATAAGTGTAGAAAAAATAATTCACTTGTGCTTCATGCATAACCATCGTAGAAAGTTATAATTTACCAATATAACTATCCATGCATAATGAGTAAAACTTTGCACACTAAAAAGATTCATAAAATTTATATATTTCATAAGATTAGGGTTTCTTGACTCATTTTCAAATTTAGGATACTCATGACCAACTTTAGTTCACTATGGAGAGTCTTCTAGATGAAAAAGTTTTCCATATTGACTTCTTGCATATGCATGCCACATCAAATGCATTTAAGTCTCCTTACTTCCATAGATCCATCTAAACAATTGAATGATTGGAAAGCGCCACAAAAATTTCAATGGACTTGATTCATATTTATTTTTTTGACCCACACTACACATAGGTAATTTTTAAGTTATTAATGGTCCCTGTGAAATAATACACAATCATTTGGACATGCATGTATTCTTTCAGAGTCCAGACCCATTGAACTTAACATTCATTTTGCAGTGGACCTAATGTTTGTGATAATAACCCTTATAATATTTTTAAGAATATTTTTGGGTTGGGTCCCAGAGTTGACATAGATTTACATAGCCTATATAATTATATATTAAAAATAATATATTTTATTTAGTCTATGTGAACATGTCGGTTAATTACTATACTTTTCTCTTGAATGATACATCATTTGAAAAATATAACCCAATGGATGTGTTCCAAACATGGGTTTTATCACAAGGATGATATAATCTTCATTTTCATTATGGTTCCCTGGTTTGGGATATAATAGGTATAAATAATAAATTAAATTAATTAATTAATTAATTCATTTATTAACATTTCTAGAAACCCTAATCCCAATTATTTATTTGTCTCTAACTCTATAACCTAGGTATAGCCTCCATTAATATAAGAGTGATTGGGATTGAGAGGAGAAGATCCATTGACAATAGGAATGTATCTACATCAGATAGAGGGAATATGATCAAACCCCTAATGACATTGATGATGGGACAATGTGAGGATGAAAAAACCCATAATGATAGTAATGGATTGAAATGATTACAATTCACCATTGAGATTTGGATTTTTTATTTATATAAAACATTTTTCTTCATGATTTCAACCATTAAGTACATATTCTTGAGTTGGTTTTGAAGATCATAAACTTGAATATGAATCCAAATACATGATTTTTTACTACCCTTCATTGTTCTTTGAATTCGTGCTTAATGATCGGTGGTCAGGACTCACACTAGCCATTTTTGTTCCCCATAATTGATTTTACTAGGTTTTCCCTTTAGTTTTATTTTCACTTTTGTCTCGAACTTTCACTTTGGCTATTTTTAACAATTATTAGTCTAATTCAATGCATAAATGAAATATAGGATCGAAGACAATTGTTTTGGGATTAGTAGAAAAGTTTTAGGTTTGTGAGAATTTCATTTGGTGGTAAAGAATCACGAGATTTTGAAATAATATAGGATCAATATGGTATTCTTCATGAGATTGTAGTGGTGGTATGGTGGAAATGGTGTGGTAAGGAGAGAATACTGAATAGAAGTGAGAATGTAGTGATATGAGAGGCCATAAAATAGGTCAGCCACATTGGAGTCTGGTGGTATGAGTGGTGTCTAGGTAGGAGGTGGTTTTGGTACGATGTAAAGTGGTAGGGTAGTGGAAACTAGGGTATCATCCCTGATCATATATAATTTTATAGGAAAACACCTATTACATGATGAGTGTAATGATGTAGGTTGACCCTACATGGGTCCTAGGCATGTGCGACATAAGACACATATGCCCATTCACATGGCCGGGTGGTTAATCGATCCAGACCGGGTTTGCTCAACCATCCTTAGGGATAAAGGAGGGATGCATGGTTTGGGTAAGAACAATTTTATAATGTGCTACCCATGTGTGGAGGTACACACACCTAGCCAGGTACACCCTCCCCTTCCCAAAATTCTTGATGGAACAACCCAGTTTCATCATGTGGCTCACTGTGTTTTTCAGGAAATCATTATAATGTGTTGGTTTCAGAAAAATAAATAGCTTATCTTATGATTATTTATTTTTAGATCACAATGGGATGATTGTTTCATCAATATAATGATGATTTCATGGAAAGATAGGTATTTTTTGGATTTATCTTTGTACGTATAATGATATGGTTCAAGTGTAGGATTTGAAATCCCTTGGTAGTGTGGTTTTGTCAAAGTATGGGTCCCCCACTTCTTACAGATAGGGTTGGTATTCTACTTGAGTACTTAGGGTGTGAGATCCAATATCTATAGAGTTGGTTAATACCCCTCTCATATAAGATATCAGGGGTAGAGAGGGTTCTCTACCCCATCATAGGTAGGATTTATATCCCTCTTGCATACTCGGGGCATGGAATACTCTATCTATGGATTCAGTTACCCCTCGATTTATTCTTATCCTTTGGTGAGGTGAGGAACCTCCGCTAAAGTTCCATATAGGTGATTCAGGTTACTTGGTTTGGGTAGATAAAATTTTTGGGACTATGTATAGATTTATTTTATAGATGGGCTATGCAGAGTGAGGATATCTATTATATCTTATGTTCACTCCTTTATATCATACCTAAGTGGTTATGATAGTAGTGGTCAGTACTCCCTTCCATCCAAGATAAATTTTTATTCAAGAAAAGAGCCAAGAGCTACAAAAGAACCCCCCTAATCAAGGAGGTATGAAGTAATGTAAACCAAGGGCATCCCCTTTAATTATGTTCACCGAATCCGATTTCAAACTGTTAGGATGAATGAGGCACACTTGCCCCACCATCTGCTCAGCTAAGGAAGCCAAGTGATCGACCACCTTGTTTCCCTCCCACCATGTGTGCGAGACATAGATGGAATCCTGAATCATTGATCCACACTTCTTAACTGGATATTAAATGGACCACGGGACACCACCCTTACCCAGTAAAGAAGCATGAAGAATAAGGGAGTCCATATCGACCTGAGATAAAACCACACCCTCTTGAATGCATAATAAGAGCCCCGTGAGCATAGCCATGGTCTCTGCCATAAGAGGGTTTCCCAGGCCAAAATTAGCAGAGAAGGCCAACCTAACATCTCCCTGAGTGTCTCTAACCACTCCTCCTCCTTTCACAACACAAGAAAAACATGACCCATTCGTGTTCAATTTGTAACCAGAAGTAGGTGGATACCAAGACACCCATCTCCCCCGCACCTCGGCAGTAGATGAGAAGGATTGGAGGCCTCTGACCTGAATGCTACAAAATGAGGAAGCATCCCTCCAATACTTGTGAAGAGAGATCCAGTCCAAGAGAAGGAATATTTTACTTGCTATAATGGATCTAGCTGAAGACTCTGCACCTTCAAACCGTGCCTAGTTCCTGGCTTTCAACAAACACCAACACCCTGCATTCAGAATCCCCAACCGAGCCATGCTTTTCTTTCACCAGGCCGTTAGAGCCCTGAAACAATTCCCTCAGGAACGATGAGACATCCCACTATTGTGCTGTGTTAAAAATAGGGACTTCGAAGTACTTACACACCACTAATTCCCATTCCCCTTCAAAAAATAAATGGCTCACACTCTCCTCCTTCCTACTCCTGCAGTAATGGCATGCCGATGGTAATTGCAAGCCGAGTTTCCTAATGTTCTCATCCGTGGAAACTTCCCTCCTCCTGATGGGCCAAAGAAGAAATTTGTATTTTGAAGGAATAAAGTGACACCAAACCACACCATTCCACTAATCCTGATGAATCTGCTTTGAAGCCAACCTTCGATACTCTCTGATAGAAAAAACACCTGAGGCTGTAGGAGAAAACACACACAGATCCAATCCTAAAGTTAACTCAATGGATGCAAGAAGATCTTGCTGGTCTAGTATCAGCACCGCCTTACTAATCCTAGGATGAAGAATCTCCTCCTTCACCGTGATCAAAGTGGAAGGGCAACTCGGGAAGGCAAGCGATGGACCAACCCAGTTCTTATGCCAGAAAAATAGATCCCCTGCACTGACAATCCATCGAGTGTATGGAAGCAGAAGCTAAATCAGGGGGTAAATCTTTGGCCACAGGGGAGACCTATAACCATGAGATATTTTTTTTTCATTCCCCACCAATCTTTGACATGGATTTCCCTCATAAAGTATGCTCCTCCAGTACTTCCCAAGCCAACTTTGCATGCATGGAGTTGATCGAGTTACGAATGCTCCTAACACTAATCCATCCCTCCACAACCGGCCTCACCATTTTACCCCAATAGACCCAGTGCCTCTTACCCTCTGCCTTGGCATCCCAAAAAAAGTTACAAAGAATCATGTCAACAGTCTTGACCATACCTTTCGATACATTGGAAGCAGCCATCACGTGCATGGGAATGGCGGATAGGACACTGTTAACCAGAGTTATTCGGCCACCAAACGAAAGAAATTTGTTTTTCCAGTTCAAGATTCTATTTGATATCGTACACATAATAGGATCAAAGTCACATACCTGAAGTCTCCCTGAGGAAATCGGGGTGCCCAAGTACTCCAGAGGAAACTCCCCACGCTGGATGTCCAGCTGTCTACATAAGGAAGCAGCCCGAATATCAGTGCTCTGCTTCAAGATAAAGAAATTTCTCTTGGAAGAGCTGACAATCTGTCCACTCCAGTAACAATAATTCGTAAGGATGTTCATGATTCCTCTCACCGAATCCTTCCTGCCGTTAATGAAAATGATGGTATCATCCGCGAACATAAGATTGGAAACCGAGAGAATTTTAATCCTCCTCTTGAAAGGAACTATTCTCCCTTTGGTTAAAATTCTGTTAATGAGCCTGCTGAGGGAGTCTTGCGCCAGGATGAATATGCTGGGAGATAGAGGATCTCCTTGTCGGATACCTCTGGTAGACTTGAAGAAACCGTGAACCTTCCCCATAATAGCCACCGCCATCCATGAAGAGCTGAAACACCTGAATAGGAGATCGACAACCTTGTCCAATAATCCAATACAAGAAAGAACTCTGTTAATAAAGGTCCATTAAAGCCTGTCATAATACTTATTCATATACACCTTGATTTCCATGTTCTATCCATGATTTTTCAAATCAATATCCCTTAACATCTCTTGAGCAAGTGATATCGCTCCCTGGATAGAGCGCCCTTTCACAAAACCATGCTGTTCTGGACAAATCCAAACAGGAATAAACTCTAACAGCCTTTGATTAATGATAGTCGCCAGAATCTTATATGGGAAATTTCATAAACTCACTAGCCTATAATGAGACAAAAAAGAAGGATTACTAACCTTGGGTATAAGCAACAAATTGGTTGCACTAGCCACCTTGGGAATACTTCCCCCTGAAAAAAATCCTGTAGAAGGATCCTGTGACACACCTGGACTAATCCATGCACCTCAGTGAGGAGTGAGTTCCCTTTAAAATTTTTTAGTGGTGATATTGAATAAAGGCTGACAAGATCAGATAATTTGTGACTTGTGAATCCTTAGGCAACCTAATTATTTACATTAATGATTTGGTATGTAGATGTGCTATCTAATTCATACCGCATTGACTTTTTAGTAATCCAAGAAACCCTAGATGATGATGAGGTGGGTTCTTTGATGATGGGATCTAATATAACTATGAATTATTTTAATCCCTATGATTTCTAGTGATTGACCATATCTAGATCATTATATGTCTTCCTCCAAGTTAATTTATTATATTGGATTTTAGGATGAATTGTCTGTTGCCTTTATTTTGTTGTTTTAGGGCATCATACTGAGTATTTTAATACCCAACTCTACATGGGGTTTGTTCCCATATACATTGTGTTTGTGTAGGCGATGCATAGTTTGGAGATGATATTGGTGGACTTGGAGTTGATGTGGAATCTTCGAAGCCGACTCTTAGTGATTCTTGGATACAAATTACGGAGCATGGTGGTTAATGAGGGTGGAGGTGACCATTTCAATTTTATATTTTTCTAGAAGTACATGTACTGAGGTGGATATATCTATAGTCATGTCCCTATCAGTTTCAAAGTCCCATCTGATGTGAAGTTACTTTGGTACTAAACTGCGTGGAATTATTCTTTTATTCATTTTCTAATTCATGTGTTGTATCATATAATATGATTATATATATATATACCATTGGTGTTTATGGTTATTTTATTCATTGGATTTATATGTATGTTATTGGTTGAAATGGGATAAGGCCTCCCATATTTTGTGAAATTCTTACTTGGTGCTAGTCACTAGCCCCTGGATTATTTGAGGTAGTCTTGGGGTTGCACACTAGGCTAACTATTAGCCTATGTGGGGCCCTTATAAGATTATTTTTTTAGAGTGGTATTAGATTGGATGAATCCTATGAATGGAGTTTAGTGATAACAGTCATGTGAGGACTGGTTTAGGAATTTAGGGAGATGATATTAAAGGGGACTTGAGTTTTTTGTTATACAAGGGAGGCCAACATGGGTTTTGGGGAAGATGTTTTGTTTATAAGACTTCGATAAACTATTAGTCGACACAAAGTATTAAGACATAATTTTAGGGTACAATTAAGTCAGTACATGAAACATATATCAGTTAATTATGATCTTTCATGTCATTCCTATATCAAATCATCCTTATATTATCTTAACATTGTGGGTTTATCCTATCAAATAAAGGGTCTGACCAACTAAAAACCATCTTGGGTGAAAATGTTAGGTAATTAAGATCCCACTAATATAATAAGGCATATGACTATTAGTTAGTGAGAAACGATGTGTTATTTTAAAAAATTAATTGAGATATATCCTTTCCCCATGATTTGGGACAGTTTTTCTACCCTTCATGCTTAATTAAGGTCTTACTTGTAGAGTGGATGGTAGTTCTTGTTGACTTGGGTGACACTACTCATAGTCTGAATGTTCTAGGTGTTTTATAATGATTGAGGACTCATGAGATTGTAAGGAAAACCTAATCTTCAAGTGATAGAGGTTTATATATATTATCTGACTCACATTTCCATTAGTTTTGGAGTCTCTATAACTAGATGATTATTATTTCATTAAGATACCTATATAGAATAGTATTCTATTAGTGGATGATGTTTTCTCAAACTTACAATGGTATTTATCTATCATGGTTGGTGCTTGGTCCCTTTTTCGGGATACATTTTTACCCCAAGATGTTAAACCTCTCATAGGGTAATGTGACTGTGTTCAAGTTTTCTTTGAGGTCCATAGACCTCATTAGGTGTTTTGAAGACACGTTTCATGGTATAATTGTTTGATCTCCGTAGTTTAGCCAGAGTATCTAGAAGAAGAGTTATCAATATTTTTTTGTGCTTTTATGAAACAACACCTTTGATAGAGACCCTATGTGGTATTTGGAAGATTTAGGTTTATTGGATGTTATTTATCATATATTTAGGATTAGGATAGAATTTCTCCTAAGGATAGTTAGAGTAATTATATAGAAGAACCTCCATGTTTATGTTATCATTGATTTCAAATATTTTCTACTAGGAAGTTAGAGATACTGGTCTAGATAGATATGGATGATGGTCTGAACCTATCCCATAATCTCTATCTTTGGATAGTTCCTTTCATACATAGAGTGCTATGAGTCAGAGCTATGGAAAGATGTTCACAATGAAATACTATAGTCAGGCACCAACAAGTGCAGTTCAGAGTATGATTTGTGTCCTATTATTATTCACCCTCATATTTATTAGCACAAATATAATTTATTCCTTCCACATCATATATTTATAAGTTTTATATTCCCATGGAACCCTTAGCATGATCTTTATCATCTAGGCAAGTTTTACTAATGTTGACCATCTTTGACTCACCTATTCCAGAAATGCGGGTTCATATTTATTAGAGGAAGTGGTATTTCAAGGTATTGATTCATGGTAAAGATGATATCCAATGGTTCCTACCTTAGTATGTATTGGATACATATTTTAGTACTTTACATTGATACATGGTTGAGTAAGTGACTTGAGGTCCACCCCTGAGTATTGAGTCTGATCACCTCCGTTGTGGAAAATGAATCCCACCCCTAATAAATTATCGTTGTCTACCCACCATGTGGTAATCTTGGATTTATGTGTTATGTTCATGGATGAAACTTCACTTGATATGGTTTCAGATTAATTCATGAAATATTATGAAGGGTAGCCCATAGTTTTCCCTTAATGAGAGACCAACATGTGCATAAAGATTCATTTTGGAGATGGCGTTCTTGTATTAATAAGTGGAATAATGGGATAAATACTTCACAATATCAGTTTAAGGAGGATATTGTTGGTAATTTAGGTAATCACACTAGTCTTACAATGAGAGTATCCCCTATGTTGTTACCTATCATGGAATGAATTCTAGATTAACGGTGTAACAGTTGGTCTTCATGAAATTTTGGTCATAGAAGCTGAGGATATCTTAGTTGTGTAATAATGGTATGGTGATTGATGCTTTTGGTATAGTAATGACTTAGAATTAGTTTCTTCTTACATGTATAAGGATATCTTTCTCACCTTTGATTGATGATGGTGGCCTCACACTCATCTATTGTGTAAAAGAGGACCACATTGGTGATGTAGAATTAGTGGTACACTATGACTAAAAATTCTCAAAAAATGGAACTGTAGTGTTTTCTTAAAGTCCGAGAGCACAAGACCACTTCCCTAGGTGAATATTGGTTTTACCTGAGGGGTTGTATTAAATATTGGTACGACATACTAAGTAAATACCAAACTAAGGGAGAAAAATCCTTAATATGATATGCCTAGATGATCTTTATGGGTGTACCCATCACATAGAAACTATTGTTATGCAGTGGTGGATGAGGTTTTATTAGTAGGTTGTATTTTTCAATTTATCGAGTTTAGTGGGTGTTATCTTGGGGTATAGGGTCGATAAATCAGAGTCATCTGAATAGTCAGGACCATCTGATTCGTATTGTGGAAGATTGGGCCACTCAATATGTAATGGTATGACATTGATCAGTATGAAGATTTTGATGTTGTTATTAAGGTTTTGATCAGTAGATTTCATGAAAGGTTGATGAAAACACAACCAAGCTATCTTTTATAGTTAGTTCAGACTCATTTGAGATCAGTATGTAGACGAAGGTTTCCTGATGATGGTCACAAATAGGCCGAGTAAGAAGAATATTGTTTCTTTTGTGCTATGAGCTAACAATATTGATGAATGTGACTTAAAAGAAGGATATGATAGAGAAACTTATATGGTTTTGAGGTATTATTCTAATTGCAAACTATTATATTCTTAGTGTAAAATATTGTGAAGTTCCCAGTAGTAGAGAGCAATATAAATGGATTTTTCTCATTTTTCAATCCTCAAGAATTCTACTTAAAGGAAATTAGCAGAGCACCTATACTAGGTGTATCCTTGGAATAATTTTTTTCCCAGATGTATTCCAATGATATTTTGATTGATTTCATTCAATGTGGTAGGGATACCTTTAAATAGAGATATGTTTTAGGTTTAAAGGCCTGGCATGGATCACATAGAGTGAATGAGTGGTTTAGTTAAGGTATTACATTGAGATGAGATGGATATGATGACATAGGTGATAAAAAAATTTATTTACCTTCTTAGGATATTGTGTTCTAGGTATATTGAGAGTCCAAACCTCTATAGATGAAGGATGTGTGTGTGTGTGATTATGAGTTGTTTTCTGCATAGGGTTTTTTTAGTTTTCATCATTTTTTAAAGCCCCAAATATTTATTTTGTGATGATGAAAATGTGGGGAGGATTTAGTTGATGACATTTTTGTGATATGAATCCTTTGAATATTTTAAGAAATATTTTTGGGATGAATCATTGAGCCAACATGGATTTTTGGTCATGGAGAAGCTTTGATACTAATATATTAAAAAAATATAGTATTTTTACTCTGTGCATTTTTTTGGTGGATTATTTAAATTTTCGATTGAATGGGTATTTAGATGGAAAATTTGACCCCATGGTTGCTGATGTTCCAATATTTTATGTGTTTTGACATATAATTTCTGAGTTATTCTTATTCATTCTATGATAAATTGGGAATTTATAATTTAAAACCCCATGCCATTAGAATTTGGTAACAATTTTGATATTAATTGTGTATATGTGAAGAAATATGGATTTTTGATTAAAATTTTTAAGTTCCCTGGATTGAATTCGATGCGTCAATTATTTTGTGATATAGTTATTATAATACCATGAACATTTTCTGAGACCTTTATTTGGGCTAATTTATTTCCTTTTTCACTTTGGATATAAATTGAAATGTATTTTTTTTGTGGCTATTAGGGTATGTTTGGACTAAAATTTATTTATTTTGGAAATATATTTTTAATTGAATTTTTTATTTTCACATTTTATATATTGGGTGGAGATTTTAATTGATTTATTGGGAATTAGGTATTATAAACTTGATTTGGAATTCCAATAGGGTTGAGCACATGTGGAGTCCAGGGTTGGGATTTTTTAGCAATTTGATCCTATATATGGGATAAGCTCAGTATATGATCTAAAGGAGGGAGACAAGGGAACCTGATTTAATCAGATTCTTTCTAGGATATGACATTTCACACAGCTTTCATGGGAAGCTTACCCCAAAACCATATCCTTCAATGTCCCCATTTCATCCTATTTTATCCATCACTGGATATTGATATTGGAGTTGATTTTATATTGAGTAGAGTTGTAGCTACTATAATATAGTTATTGTTTGATATTATAGTGCTATGGTGGGATGTTTTTGGTCAAATATTAGGTTCATTATTGAATATATGAATATTATATGGATATGTGTTATAACTAACTGATGATAAATAACTAGTGTAATCCTTTTTTTCTTATTCAAGTAGTAACATATTTTAAACCTAGGTCACTATAGTTTGAATGATAGAGTAGACAAAGGTTCATGAGATTCGAGTCTGAAGGTCACTGATAGTGATATCTATAGAGTTTTGTTTCATTAAATTTTTTTTATTGAAGATATTTTATTATTTTATTGAACCAGTTGTGATTTTGAATCAGGAGTATGATACATGATATCTAGAGCAATGTCACATAACAATTTCAAGTGGTGGTATTATATCACATGCCTCATCAAGTGAAGTTCTATGAAGACGATCAGCTGAGGGATTGAAAATTAGAATACAACACATAGACTTGTTAAGTTAGTGATCATGGGGAATTAAAGAAAGAATTAAGACATGAATTCTTGAATTTATGGATTCTTAATTTAGAGGATTCCTAACCTAACTTCTAGAATAATCTTCTTTACTTCTAAATAAGGATTTCTATACCTAACTTTGAGTGGTAATTGAGGTACGTTCATGTGTTTCAAATATAAAATTCAAGGGAATTATTTGTCTCTTTCCTAAATAAATTCTGAATCCTCTCATTTTGTATCAAATATGTGCTATGAAATTTTATTTTTTATTCATTTAGACATGATTTTAGAGTAATTTTTACCAAGTCAATTTAGGTTCTTGCACCAATATTCTCTTCTTATTCATTCATTTGTTTGTTTATAATGAAATTATTTATTCAATTCAAAATAAAATTGATTTGGTTTACCATTTTAGTTCAAATTAATAGACAGAAGATAAATTTTTATTTGTTATAGTTTTTCTTTTTAAGTCTCTTTTAATTGAATTCTTCTTGGATTAAGTCATGGTTTGTATGGATGAATATTTCAACCCAACTATTTCTATCATTTATAAGCAGTTTTATTTTATAAAATCATCTATATACCATATAGGTGAATGAATTGGAAAAATCCAACCATTTTATATAATAATATTAATCTCAATATGATCAAAACAATATTATTTTTGTTTAAATCATTTTCTAGTCTCCCTTGTCAGAGTAGAGTATAGTGAAACATTAATTAGGAAATACTCAAAAGTGTTTGATACCAATTTAAGTGTTTCTTTAGTTTATTTTAGTGTACATTTTGAAGAGTAAAAGTATATTTTTAATTGTCTACACCAACATTGTATTCCCTAATATCATTAAACTAGTGGAAACCTCCTTTTCCAACTCCTTAACTCACTTTTAACACTATTAACTCATCATACATTCCCCTTTAATTATTTTATATTTATAATTTTACACTTTACTCATACAAAAAAAATAATGCTTCATACTAATTTTATTTGTTTAGAAATTTGGAAACCCCTTTGCACACTCACCCAGATTCTTTTGGGTTTGGTCATTTACTTCTATTTTAGTGGAGGAAATATAAATTTTGTTTTGATGGTCATTACAATCAGCAGCCCGATCAAAATTTGGTATTTTTCTAGGGAAGGAAAATTAATATGGGTCTTAGGGTTCAAATAAAAAACTATTAATGTCACCACTATAACTTATTTTTTCCTTGGTTAATCTTCAAAAGTTTCTTTTTATTGGTGTGATTAAAATTTAAAGTTTAATTTATTCTTGTTGTGATTACTTGATGAAATCACTTTCATCTCACTATGTTTATTTTTATATTTTAAAATCATTGAATTTTACCACTTTTGGGTTGTTTTAAGTACTAAAAATATTCAATTTTGTGTTGATATTTGGAAAAAAATTGATAACTTTGAGTGTTAGAATCAACAGTACAAATATTATTATGCTTCATATGGATACATTAATCTCACTACTTGAAAGTGTGCCTATAATAAAACATGTAAACCCAATAAATTTTAATAAAATCAAGATTTTTTTAACCTCAAACATGAAAAAGAACTATTGTTAAAACAAATATTAATGGAGATTAGTGTTAATCATTCCCAAGACCATGAATGTTCCATTAAAAGTTTCCAAGAATATGAATATCAACTTCAATGGTTAAAAAATATCATTTTTTGAGTTGTAAGTGAATATTAGAGGTAAAGAAAAAAATCAAAATGAGTAATATAAATAAATAATTTGGGGAATTTCTGAACGAGAGTATAGTGGAAAATGAAGTAGAAATTAAATAACAAACCACTAAATTATAAGAGTTTGAATATGATTAAAAATAGATTATTCCATTAATAAATTTAATATTTGAACACAATAACCCTCATAAATTCTAGAAGACCCAAAATGTGGGTGAAGTGGAGGATTATGAGAGTGAAAATGAAATAGAAGAAGAATTCAAAATTGTTTTTTATACCTAAAACTGGTTTTTTTACTATAAGTGTTTTGGGGGTATGCTAACTCAAATTTATAAAAGACTTGGAAATGGGGATTTAAATTTTAAAAATTGTTCAAATTATTTTATTGAAATATTGGGTGATGACTTAACATTTAAATTTTTGGAATTGGTGAAAGAAAATAGGAAATTTGAAAACTACACTTTTGAAATAATTAAGATTGATTTTAAACGTGATCATCCTTATTTTTATAGTTTGAACCTAATGAATATTCTCTTAAATATTAATGAATTGGTTGAGGGATTGAAATTTGATGAAAGGTTTATTTTTGAACAATATTCTTTTAATCCTATCATCAATGGTTTCTCTAAAGTAAATATCAAGGATATGAAAAAAAATGTTGATCTTTTAGGGAGAAATAGGCCTCATATAGAATTTATTGATTACGATCTTCTTAAAACCAAATTAAACTTTTTCCTCCTTATATTTGAATTGGAACACTCAATTGATATTACTATTACTTTGGAGGATATAGTTTCAGAATTTGATATTGAACCATCTATTGAAAACATAATAATTACCCTAATAAAAAACTATTTTTCAGGGATAGTGAATGATTTTAATGTATTAATGGTTGAAGAAATAATGGAATAAAACCATAATTTGACTATATCATACTTAAAAATTTTTAGTTTGAACATAAATAAATTTGTCACTATTTAACAAAGAATTCCATAGCCATCATTTTTTTGGGATGATGATATTAAAACTATAGATTGTATAAATCATTTTGAAGTTAATAAAAAATATGTATTTTAGTTAGAGATAAATATAATTTATTTTAAAACTAATTTAGAAGCTTCTATTTCTGAAACCATATTGAAAATATCAGCTACATGAACCCTAGATTTTGATGATTTTGAGTTCAAAATTATGGATGTGTGTTGTAAGGATAATCATACACCTATAGTGAGACCTTACGAACTAATTTCACCTAAAGGAAACTTGAATTGTATAAATTATAGAACAATTCCAAATGTGAACTAAAAGATCTCCACAAATATCAATGGATTTTCTAATGGCATTATGAAACTATAAAGGGGTTTGACTATTTTATTATATATTATTAAGACCATAGAACTTATTTTTCACATAAAAACATATGGTCCATCAACATATGGTGGTTTATGGATAGAAAACCACATCATCCTAGGGACCATGTATAGATTCTATATGATATTCTGGATGGGGACTTAAAACATAGTGCTGCATGGGAGGCAACCCATGATTGTAATTTTTTTAATAAGAAAATTCAATGATTTCCATAAAAAATATTATTATTTTTATTTTAAAAACATGAAAATAAAACTATCTCATCCCCTATTTGTTCTTATGAGTCTTATGAGTTATTTCTTTCCATCCAATAGAGTCTATTAAGTAACACCCATCTTGACCAATGATTTGTGGAGACCACAACTATATTGGAGATTTATTGCCACTAATTTCTCAATTTAGAACTGATTATATCTTATTTTAATATTAATTTAAAAATATTACTATAATTTTATTTAGTTTGTTGGTACTTTAATGAGAGAAATCATGTAGAGAACAAATTACTAAGAGGAGGTTAGATGGGTCATCTTATAAAATAAAACAACATTATTTGATTACAAGGGATAATTCTCTTCAATTTATTTTTTCCAATTCTATTGAGAGATATCCTTAAAAGGTACTTTTTTTGTTCAAAATACCTTTAAATGTGTTGGAATTATAAAATTTATACTGCACACATTTCCAAAAATCCATAAAATTTTCACTCAGAATACATGAGTTTAGTTTGAATAGAAAAGTATTTACATGTCCAAATAATAAGTAATGATATTTCTACATGCAATATGACTACTCACACACCTAGGGGCTGAGACCCTTAAAAAACTTCATCTAATCCAGTGGATAGTTGTGAGAACCTCCTAGTGTGAGCAGTATATTTATTTCACACATTTATATAAAAAGGGGGTATAATCCTTAAAACCAATAATTAAGATTATTTTGATAACTTTTTAACCATATAGAACTCCAAAAATGGGGGAACCTTATATAAAATGGATTAGTTTTCTTCATAAGATTCAATTTTTCTAGTCACAGAGACAAAACAAACTTACGGATAAAGAGATATGGCTGTATTAAGTCAATCTTCATTTAGACATAAAAAATAGTTGTAAAATGAAAAAAAATAATGAATCACCTCAATCCATTTAAAAATAACATCACTATATTTGTGAATCACTTCAATCCATACATGAATCACTCTATTATGTCAACAGATCAATTCACTCTATTCATGAAGCACTTTAATCAGTCCATAAAGAAAGTTGATAGTTCATAATGAACTCCTTCCTCACAGAGAAGTAATTTGTGATTCTAAGGCATCATTTTTTGGCCTCTCATGAAGAATTTTAATTTGAATATTAGAGGAAGAGATTTTTTAGACCTCATATATTGGTTTGTGCACATCCTTTCCACTATGAATCTTATTCAAAAACTTATATATGGTTATGTATTTTTAGAAATTGATTTAACTTATTCCACCTATAAATACCAGATACATACCTCATAATACTGACAATAGAAAACATACAGGTACCTTAGGAATAAAAGAATTAAAGAGACCCCCATTAGTTAATTCCCAAGTATAAACTGAGGGGCCTTCACGGAGAACACTCATAAAGGTACTTTGTGAAGTAGTCTCACAAAGGAGCCTCATAAAAAAACACGTGGATGTACTATGGTGAATAAAATATAAAAAATGTTCTATGTGAACATACCTATATATTTTTCCTTTGTGAAGTTCTATGAGAAAAACACTACGTGAATAGTTCTATGCATACACCACCTTTATGAAGTTTATGCAGCCATCCCCACCTGAACAAACCTATCAAAACACACTATGCATAGATGTTATGTGGAATACCCTTCATGGAAATTCTACATGAATGTGCTATGTAAAACTACCTTTATAGACACCCCTATGAGAACACCATTTCCTAAAGTATTATAGAAACACACTTTCCTGAAATTCTATGTAAATAATCCTACATGAAACCCCATTAAAAAATCTTGAGTCACATCGAGAACTTTTTGAGACGAGTTAGACATATTTTGGATTTCAATAACCATAAACCTATCCCTGTTCCTGGAGAATTACTTAAGTTGAAATACTATTCATGGCTTCCTAAATGATTTATGTTTAGATACTCTTCTTCGTTTCCTAATTACCTCAAGTTGATATAATCCACTTGGTTTCTTTATTATCCTGAGTTGATATGCTCATCTAAGTTTCCAAATTACCTTGATTTGAGATATTATTCCTTATTTCCTCATTAAATGATTCATGTATACCATAAATGTGCCACTATCTTGGTGTAAGCCCCAAATAATACCTTTAAATGGATCACATAGTTGATCAAGTATCTCAGGGTAGCTCATGTGTAATCCCCTCTTAGTATTATGTTGTTTCCCATTTTACAGAATAATATTTCTCACAAATGGGCCACCTACATTGTTTAAAACCCAACTCTACCTCAATGTGAATCTCATCCATAATCCCCACTCAGTCACCTGTCGTTCACACCAATGCAATATGACTGATTATCCACCTCAATTTTCTCACACCATGCATGAATCATGTGTCATTAGAGGTTTAGCTGATCATTCCATTATCGTAATTGAGAAACACCACAAGAATCACCTTCTAGTCCTAGTTATAATATTATAAACTATATAGTGCACATCCTTACCGCATCATGATAAATTTCATACACTAGTAATATCACATGAACTTAAACTATATAACTCAAAATACAGGGTCTTTGATTATTACTAACCATGACATGTAAGATGCCTCTTGGAGGTCTAATCCTGAGATCCTTAAATATACATTTTCTCTTATGTGACGATCATAAAATAATCCACTCTTCCTATATACCTTGAGTTGAGATACTACTATTGGTTTCCTTACATACCATGAGTTGAGATACTCCTCTTGAATTCATCAATTATAGCTTGATTAATGATACTTTTATTAGTTTCCTCATATATAGTTTTAGTTAAGATTATCCTCTTGGTTCCCTAATATACCTCGAGTTGAGATACTATTATTAGTTCCCATCTATGTGCCTCCTATTGGGAACAATCCCCAACCTGAGCTAGATACATTATATTTGAATAAAATATGAACTACTTATATTGAAGAGTATAAATTTAATCATCCTTCTATGGTGATGTTATAGATATGCCTTTGATAATGAGATAGATATTATCCATACCTTATACTATTCATTTTCTAAGAAGTTGAATGAACCAAGAAAGTGCCGATCATGTGAAAGTCCCACACCCACCATCACTAGGTATCCTTCACCCAATAGTCCACACTATATGACTTTAAACGGATTGGAAGTGTTCCTAGACATATGGTCTTATAAGGAAATTCAATTAGTCAAGGATGTATGAAATTAAAAGTAACCATAATGGTCCTTGTCACCTTACCTTAAAAGGTATGATATGTCCCACTAACTGTACCTAACTATGAGGGTTCTCATTCCCTTCAAAGGGATATGTAGGAATCTCTTCTTGGGTTTGATATCACTATCACAACAAAAACCACCTACCTGGATGAAGAGAAAGTTTAGAGTTCCCAATTGTGGATATAAACCATAGTATCAGTAATTAAAAAGAGAAATATGGAGAAAATTTGATATTCATAGATAATCACATTGACATATGATCTTGATCATATAATTGACATAGGGGTAACCAATCCTATGATGGGATTTGGGAAGGATTCATGAATATTTCTTAAATCTACAATAGAGTCCAAGAGTAGGAAAAAATATCCTTAAAAAGGTTTGATGATCTCAAACTCCCACCTTCTCGACTAACATACATTATTAAGTGTCACTAGCTAGAAACCCAAATAAACACCTACCTTCGGAAAGTAGGCCCAAAAATACATCCATGACAAATTTTCCTAGATGTAAAGTGAATCTAGATTTTATATAAGAAACAACATGTTTGATATGTGTTCTATAATACATATTTTTCAACTATGATATATTTATAAAATTATATACATGTTGATATTAATTACACTAAATGTTTTCATGATAATTATTTTTATAAAACTACTTAGTTGATTGTAAAACATGATGGATGCTGAGTCAAAATTCAAGATGGTGTTACTATGACATGTGTATTGTATTATTTTTTTGTTCAAAATTATTTTTAATATTCATTGGTTATATTAAATTACCCAATGAAATAACTTTTTGAAAAAATTTATGTTGTCACTTACTGATTTATTATGGGTTTTATGGTTAACATAGTTTCGATAATTCTGAATCCTTGCCTTTATAAAAACATCAGGATCTATAATGATGAAAATTAATTCCACCTCATATAGTATTCAATTTATTCATAAGTAGTTTAATGATTTCATATTGTATATATAGTAACGTACTAGGAAACAATAATATGATTTTGTGGGTCATAAGACTTAGGGATTCTCGAAAAAATTACCTTAGGTTGATTGGGAGCATAAATTTTCTTAACAATTTTCTATATTTTAACACTAGTTGTACTCTGATAAAATTTTTCTAGAGTTTAATCATGAATTCTATTTTGATGTTTCGATGCTTTGGTGGAAAAAATTATAATGTATCTTCAAGAGGAAGGGTGGATTTCTGGTAGGAAAACTTAGAGGAAAAATCCATTCTTAATAGGGGAGTTCCTCTTATAATTCTTCTTTAAATATTTGAATTGAATTATAAGTAAATTTTTTATCCTCATCTCATTGTTTCAACTGTTATTTATTCTAAATGCTATAAGATCTATTAGGATGCCAGAAATAGTACTTTATATGTTGTTATCTGAGTTTACATGAAACATTTATGTCTGTCAATGTAAAATGAATGTACACTGTCAAATATTTTTTGAGTGATGGTTGAAAACTATTTTACATGTTTAAAGCTTGTGAAATGATTAAAATATTGAGGTTTAGATTCCATTATTTTTTATTTTGTTTTTGTGAGTTATCCTTACATGTTGCTTCTTCGTAAAAATCCTATTTCATGCTTCATTTATTTTTTGATTTCCCATTACCTTATCTTATTTCTTATTGTTCAATTCTTTAAAATTTTCCATTTCTTGTATCATATTTTCATATTCTAGTTTTTAAAAAACTACTTCTTTGTTGGTTTCATTTTCTATATCTATTATAGTGTCTAGTTTCTATTTCTTGTAGATGATTATTCAACATGTATTTTTCATTTTTCAAAAAGAAAAAATAAAATCAAAATTTCATCAATTTTATATATGTTAATTTAGTTATTTTACCTAAAAGTGTCACTGCTTTGTTATCTCAATAAGATTAGTTATAACAATAAGAAATTTTACTGTATAATTTTTACATCAAATAAACATTATGTTCGATAACTTGTGTAGTATATTCCACTAAACTAAAATGAGTCACAACCTAGTAGGTAAATAATATTAAGAAAACTATAATAATTTTATAAAATCTAGTAAATAATAAGATATTATTCAACTAACAATAATTACATTTAAAAGATAAATAAGAAATATCATTTAATTTTTGTTTCTAAAATAATTTATAAAATAATTTTATATTATATCCTAATAAATTAAATCAACCAATTTTGAATTATATTATATGATATTTTAATATTTTAATATTATCATTCTGTAAAATATAAATTAGTATGAAATAATACTTTGGAAAACTATTGTGTAAAAAGGAAATTTTTCAATAAAAAAATTTATTGTTGTATTTTCAATAAGATGATAAATATATAATTTTTAGAATTAGAATTTGATAAAATTAACATAATATATAAATTTATAATTTTAAAATTATTTTAGGGTTAATTTTTTTGATTCTTCTAAGATAATTAATTTTTTTAATAGGGAGAAATACTATTTTTTCCAAAACTGTGATATTTATGACATTATCATAAGGTAATATTGACATATAAATTTATTAATTTTTTTATTATTTAAATATATATTTAATTAATAAATTATTATGAATTTTAAAATATTATTTTTAACTTAGAAAACATATGCTTAATATTCTGATATTTAATCAATATTTTTCCCTAATAAAAACTATTTTTTGGTTCTTTCATTTAATTCAACATTATTTTGGTAAAATTTGTTTTTTATTGAGTTTAAAGATAGATACAATTTTTTTTATAAAAACCAAATTATGTCTTGAAACTCAAAAACACTGATAATTTTATCATATACATGAATTTTTAGCTTAAAAAGACACTTTTAAAAAAAATAATTTTTACAAGTTATGTGCATTTATTTTAAAATTAACATATCACCCTATTATAAATTTTATTTTGAAACTATTTTAATATTTTAAATAAGAAATTTAAAATTATTTAATTAGTTCAATTATAATTTTTTTCATTAAATTTAATTACTAAGGTTAAAAATTAATTACTCTGGTAAGAGTAAAAATAAAAAAATTGATTTATTAAGGAGAAATAAATCAAAAAATGTCAGAAAGATGTTTTTAAATTGATGGTTAATTTGTGGTTATACTAAAAATCACCTTACTTCCTCTTTTTTTTTGATCCTTTCTCCCTTGAAGAGTAGCTTTATAGTTTTGAAAAATAAAAATGATGCTTTCGAAATATCCCTCCTATTTACTTATAAAAGGGGATGATTTTTTAACTTCATGTTACAAATTTATATTTTAATTTATTACTTAAAATCTTCCATTATTTACCTCCCAGAACCCTGTTCATCATCCTTAATCCTATGATAACCATTATTTATCTTAAGGCCTCCATTTCTAATGATATTTCTAAGAGAAAACTCAAACACTCGACGTAAGTATTACCTACTTATTAATCTTACTCATATAAAACATATCTAATAACATTAATAATATTATATAATTATATTTAATATACCAATATGTTATTATATGAAATAAATAATCCTTATTTATTCATTTTCATCCACTATGAAAAAAGAACTATAATCATGCATACGTGAGCACTACTGAATCCATGAATCGACGTCTTCCATATATCATAAATAGCTATCAACGTTGGTTATAATGATGGAATTGATAAATAAATATAGTGTGTAAAATATATTTATTAATCTAAAGTTAAATATTAATATTTACTTTTAATTCCTCTAATTCACTGAAAAATAAAAACATCGTCATGCGTACGTGCGAACTACCACGTCTATGAATGACCAGTCTTATATTTCCTAACCACCTAACATGGAAGATACTAAAAGTGTTATTAATAAACTAATATAATATTTATAAAATTATTAATTTTATATAATATTAAATCATTCCTCACCTTTCTCTTATTCTATAAAAAATTAAAACATCCTATGTTAGTAGGCACATACTACCAACTGCATAAAAGTGATGTTTTTTTTTCATATAGTCTTTTATTATTTTTCCAAATATTTTCAAACCAAATTCACAACATTAATAACATATAATTAATTTTATTACACTTATGTAACCTTTATATTATAACTAAATCACCCCATAATCATACTTATCCATTAATTATAGCATGTTCATGTTTTGGTCGTTTTAACCACTTACATAAATGATGCTATAAATTTCTATCATGCGTGATTATGGAAACATAATTAATGTTGGTATTATATAATAATAGATAAATAATTACTTGTTTAAGGTTATTTAAATATAATATTGGTCATTTTATAAGTAATATTAACAATAAACTATCATAGTAAATTTATTTTCTAAAAAGGAACATATCAAGTTACCTTTCACACCCAGAGTCTGTTTTGGAAACCTATAAAACTATATGATTTTTATAGTAATGTAATAATAAATTAAATGAAAATATATAAATCATTGGATTATGAATCAATTTTACAACTCCTTTGACCATTTTCAATATATAACACCTTTGACCATTTTCAATATATAGAATGAGTTATGGATAAATTGACCGAACTACCCCAAATAATAGACATAAGAAAAAACTATATACTAAATAAAAAACATATGGTAATATAGAAACCTTATCATATTAAATACATATTAATTAGTTTTTTAATAATGTTTTTAGGAAAATTAATTGGTTTATCTATGATGTTAATTGCATGCAAAGAAGGAATCGGGACCAAGGTAAGTGGTTCTTGTATCAAATTTTATTTCTTAAGACATTTTTCTTATTATGCACCATGACATATTTACTATGCTTTTATTACTTAAAAATGAATTATTTTTACCATATTAATGTAATTATTAGTTTTTTAATACCCATATCATTTTATTTATTTAAATTTTCTTCACTTTTAAGGATACTAAAGCTGTAAGGGTTTTTGCTAACTCAATTTCCTTCGATTGAGTTACAAACATTTTTTATTGAAGTATACTATTCCATGTTTGATTTCCTCTACCTAATGAATAATTTATAATGTATATATTTTTTATATTATATGGATTTACATTTCTTTATTATAACCAAATTATTAGATTACTCTTACCTCATTGATTAAGCTACTTGTAAGAGTTTCTTGGTCGCAATTCCTATTTCTTAAGACATTATTCTTTTTATATTCCAATTTATTTTTATATGATTTATATATTTATTATTTATTATATTATATCACAAATTATCTTTTATTCAAGGTATTTGAATTTAAATTTAAACCCATTTCTCCTTAAATTAATTTATTAAAATGGTTTTCAATTAATATGTTTTATATTCCTTTTAAAATTGAGACTTCAAAAATGTGATCACCCATATGGGGAATTTATATGGTCTCTATTTATAAGGTAAATTTTTTTTATTGTCCTCTGGTTATCCATGGTGAGGTTTGTTTTCTCTTTACCTTGTATTAAACTTTATGTTTTACAGTCTTTTGAAGTGAGTTAGTTTTCAACAAAGTTATTTTAAAAATATAATGAAGGAATTTTTGTTTAAGCTCATATTTTTATATTTGAATCCACATTTTATTGATAACCATATATTTGTTTCAAAAAATTTTAAATTTCATTTTCAAATACCTTTAAATTATTTTAAAATGTTTTAAAAATCATTTTTATGTTTTTATGGTCCATTTTTAATAAAGATAACAACTTTTAATGTTTTTATGTGAACCCATCTATCACGACCCATCCCCCAGGACTCATGCCGAGACTACCCCAGGCCCGCCTTCCATAAGCCAAGGGTTGGTGACTAGCACCAAAAGTAATTTTCCCTAAAACTGGGAAGGCATTGCCTTTATAACCTGTAACCTCATGTAACCAAGCACACAGTAAGATATGAAAAAAAGAAAACTGTATAACCAAAAGGGTGAAGAAAGTAAAGGGGCTGGAATATAAGCCCAATAGTAAAGGTACAAGTACAATTGAAATACAAAACAAATGAAGAAAGTGAAAAGACAACTACTGGATCATCTTCCGAGGTTCCTACCTGAAGGGTAGGTACATATCGCCTCCTCAGCACTTCACATCCACCAGTCTCCTCTACATACCAACACGTCATATGGTCCACCTCCAGGCACCATCCTGTCCTGGAACTCTCACCCTTAGTCAGCACTGTCTGTCTTCTGCATCCAACACAACAAGGTGCAGGCATATCCCATGAATGAGTGAGTATAAAGATACTCAGTAGGGACCCTAAGACCCTCAAGGTCTCACAAAAACTAACAAGGATAAACCACAAAGTATGAAATCAACAGATAACCCTACTTAGGTATATGACCTTACGTATACATAAGTTATCAAGTAATCCATCTCAATCATGAGGAAAACAAAGAGATACTGACTTAGCTCACAACAAGATTTATTCTAGGGGTAGTAACAAGTAACATCCCTGGTCACATTGTCGAACACCTCGCTTGCTCGAGATCCCCTACTCTTTCGAGTATAGTGGGCATGCCGCGTCACACAGAGGCGCTTCCCACAAACCTTGGACTGCTGAGGTACTCCTCCTATCAATTACCATGGCTCTACCGTGTCACACAGAGGTGCTCCCCACCATGGGTCTGCCACATCATACAGAGGCACTCCCCCTCATTGCTTGCTGAGGTACTTCTCCTATCGAGTACCGTGGGTCTGCCGCGTCACATAGAGGTGCTCCCCACCGTGGTCTGCTGATGTACTCCTCCTGTCATGTACTATGGGTCTGCAGCATCACACAAAGTTGCTCCCCACCGTGGGCCTACCGTGTCACACAGAGGTGCTCCCCACTAGGCCTGTCAAGTCAGTTCGAGTCAAAAAGGACAGTAATCATTAAGTCTCAGCCAGCTACTGGGTTCCCGTACTATTCTCTCTTGTCTCCGAGAGGATCTTCTTCACAAGCTACTGGTCGATACTCCAACTTCCACGATGTCCCATGAAAAAGAATCTCAAAGGACTGCCACATCATAGGGGTATCAATGCAATAGACGACACGCCAATCGGATGCCCAGTCTGTGAGTTATTATCCTTTAAGTCCTGGGGCCCCGGTTGGATTCATGCTCGATCCAACCTGACCTTTCCCCATATTAATCTAAAATTATAGTGGGGTATACTAAAAGGGACCGTCTCACTCTAATATTTCTAGCGCTGTTGAAGGTTCGTCAAATGGACGTCTGGTGCCAATGTTATGACCAAAAGAGTGTAAATGGGTCGTAGTGGGCCTGGGTATGGTCCGACTCGGTCGGTCCGAACTGGCCTGGGCTGACCTATTTCAGGTCGACCTGACCGGACCCACTGGGTCCGGCCTGGCACGCTGGGTGGCCTGGCCGGGTTTGTCTTGGTCCGAGGTGCTCAGAGAGGCCGTGGGTGGTGCGGCAAGGGCCGCCAGGAGGGCCGCTGGCGGCGCGGCCGGGGCGGCTCGGAAGGCCGCAGGAGACTCGGCCGAGGTAGCTCGGATGACCATGGGAAGCGTGGTCTGGGTGGCTCGGAAGGCCATGACTTGGAGGGATGGTGGCGGCTTGGCATACATCGGTGGAAACATGACCCAGACGAAGGCGGCTCGACAGACGGGGGCAGCGGCTCGGCGCACGGTGGTGGCAGCTCGGCTCGGTCGGTGGCGGTGTCATTGCGTCGTCGCCTTCGTCGCGTTCAACAACAAAAATCATCACAAGATTTGCGGAGGGGTCAGGCCATGTTTTTTTGGCCAGTATCTTCCACATTAGGGTGGTATCATATCGCTCAACAAGAATTTTAAGAAGAACGTCAAGTCTTTCAACCTCCCGCAACTATTTATTCCCAATCACGAAAGATAATTCAAGGGAAGAACATGGGAAAAGTATTCATACAAAAATATACCCCTACCTTGGATTGTTCATTGATGGAGATCACGAGGGAGGAGACAATCTCATTGGGGAGGGAAAAATGATTGACAATTTAAGATGTCCCACACTGGAGGATTTCCCGAGGAAGAAAGCCGAAGTCTTGCGTCGACATTCTTCGTTGGAGAGCTTTCCCCCAATTCTCCAAATCTTTTCCCTTTGCCAACCCTTTCTTGCAATTCCACCAAAATAAAAATATATCTAACTTCTTAATTTATGTTTTAAAATTAAATTATGTTGGCATAATTTCACAAAGGTTTAATTAATTAATTTATGGGTGGCATAATAAATTATGGGGAGGGTTGGCATAATTAATTGGGGAGCTCAAGAGGTTTATCTGCACTTAATAGGGATTTCAAGAGGTTTCAAACCTTAGGTGGTCCCCACCACCATAACCTCTCATGGGAGGTTAGGATCGGTGGTCCCCACCACCATAACCTCTCATGGGAGGTTTTAGTTCAAGTGGTCCCCACCTGTGAAATATCTACATGTGTGGTGAAAAAAAATAAAATAAGATGTGATTATTTTATCTTATTATTTTCCATGAAAAACCCAAAAAATAACTTTTACCCTCGACCAACTGTAGTCAAGGTGAAAGTATTCTTAAGCGAATACTGACGCTGCAAGTTCAACTATGCCCTCTGATTTTAATTCCGAGCACTGGTTCAAAAGTTAGAAAAACCTGCTTGCACGTTTGCTAAACGTACCTGGAAAAAAGTTCAGAAATTCATTCTAGGTACTCCGGGCCTTGGAATCACGCGCTGTCAATTTTTGTGTACTTGTAAAATTTTCATATATTTAAAAAAATTACATTGAAATTCCGAGTCTTTACATTCTCTCCAGCTAAGGGCTTTACATGCCCATATGACACAACTGAAACTAAGGGAACGAGTGGGGGTACTGAGCATGCATCTGAGCCTCCTGATCCCATGTGCTCTCCTGGAGGTTCCCGTGCTGCCAGTGAACGCGCGCCGGAGGTATCGACCATCCATGAAGTAACCTCTTCTGTTGATCCACAATCTCTACTAGAACATTTGTAAAAATCACCCCATCATCGACGTCTAGATCCACATTATCGATGATGTGAGAAGGGTCATGCACATATCTCCTCAGCTGGGATACGTGGCAGACGTCGTGCACCCAGTGCAATTTAGGTAGAAGAGCTAAGTGGTATGCCCCCTCGCCAACTCTACTAAGGACCTGAAATGTTCTTATGAATATCAGAGATAACGTGCCACCTCGGCCAAATCTCCGCAAACCTCGTCGGGGTGAGACCTGTAGAAAGACGTGGTCTCCATCCTCGAACTCTAGAGTTCTCCATCTTCTATCCGCATACGGCTTCTTCCTGCTCTGTGCAGTCTTCATCCACTCCTGGATGATATGCACCTTCTCGGTGGTAGCCCGTACCATCTTTGGTCCCACAAGTGCTGACTCCCCTAGGTTAGTCCAACACAAAGATGATTTGCAAGGTCGCCCGTACAATGCCTCAAAAGGTTCCGTCCCTATGGTGGAGTGATAATTGTTGTTGTATGAAAACTCCACTAAAGGAAAGTGATCCTCCCATCTACGACCAAAGTCGAGGACAGAGGAACATAACATGTCCTCAAGGGTCTGAATGGTCCCTTCATTCTGACCATCTGTCTGAGGATGGAAGGTGGTGCTCAAATGAAGTTGTGTCCCGAAAGCCTCCGCCAACCCCTTCCATAGATGAGAAGTAAAATGTGCATCATGATAGGAGATAATTGTCGAGGGTACTCCATGTAACCGTATAATCTATTGCATAGAGAGGCATCTCAAGCTCTCTACCGAACCCTGCTCTCTGATCGGTAGGAAGTTGGCCGACTTGGTTAGTTGATCGACGATCACCCAAATCATTTCATGACCCCTAGATGTACGTGGAAGTCGTATCACGAAGTACATGGATATCCCATCCCACTTCCACTCTGGGAACTCTAAAGGATGAACCAAGCCTGCTGGTACCTGATGCTCCGCCTTCACTTGCTGACAAGTGAGGCACCAAGAGACAAACCCTGCTACTAATTTCTTCATTCCCAGCCACCAGTACTATCGTTGGAGATACCGATACATCTTTTCCACTCCTAGATGGACCATTATAGGGGAAGTGTGGAACTAACTCAACACTTCCTCTTGAAGTGACATTGGTACAATGGTACGTCCTTTGAAGAGGATGACGTGCTCTCCCCTTCTGAAAATTAATCAGGTGCCTGTTCTATAGATATCTGAGCACGTTGTGTCTCACAGTCAGTGTCCCCACGTTGTTCCTCCCTAACTTGCTAAAGGAGTGGGGGAGTGATTGTAAGAGACTAAAGAAAAACTGCTCCATATCTATCCACAAAGGATATTTGTAAAGCAGCTAGCTACTCCATCACCTTGCTTAACAGCTATATACCAGACCTCCTGTTGAGTGCATATGCTACAACGTTACCCTTCCCAGGAGTAGAGACTATCTCAAAGTCATAGTCCTGGAGGAACTCAAGACAACGTCATTGTCTCAGGTTCAGGTCCTTCTGGGAGAAGATATACCTGAGACTCTTGTGATCTGAGTACACGTTAAAACGCTCTCCCATCAGATAGTGTCGCCAAATATTCAAGGAGAAGACCACTAATGATAACTCTTGGTCATGGGTAGCATAGTTCTACTCGTGCTGTCTCGGCTATTGAGAACCATATGTGAACACTGCTCACTCCTGCATCAGGACACATCCGAGTCTTGTCCCTAATGCGTCGTAGTAAACTACGTACCCTACGCCCTCCTCTCGAAGCCTCAAGATGGGAGCACTAGTTAGCCTCTACCTCAGCTCCTGAAAACTCCGTTGGTATTTCTTCAACCAAACTAAGGGTTTACCCTTCTTCATCAATGCCGATAGTGGTGCTGCAACTCTGGAGAAGTCTGACACAAACCTCTGGTAATATCCAGCCAAATCTAGGAAACTCTGTACCTCTGTCACACTCCTGGGTGTCTCCCAAGAAAGTTCTGACTCAATCTTCACTGAATCCAATACAACTCCAGCCTCTGATATGACAAGCACCAGAAATGGAACCTATTAGATCCAAAACTGGCACTTCGAGAGATTACAATAAAGCTGGTGATCTCGGAGTGTATCCAGTACTACCTGCAAATGATAGGCATGCTCCTCCTCAGTATCTGAGTAGATCAAAATGTCATCGATGAAGACTACTAAAAGTGATCAAGGTATGGCTAAAAGATCCTGTTCATGAGTCCCATGAACACTGCTGTAGCGTTTGTCACGCCAAATGGCATAAACAAGAAATATTAGTGGTCATACTAACATCTAATGGTCGTATCCGGCACATCCTCATCTCGCACTCTAAGCTGGTGATAGCCTAATCTGAGGTATATCTTCGAGAACCACCGTGCTCCCTTCAGCTAATCAAAGAGATCGTCAATCCTCGGAAGTGGGTACTTGTTCTTCACATTCACCTGGTTATGGAGTCGGTAGTCAACACAAAGCCTCAAGCTCCCATCCGCCTTCTTGGAAAATAGAATCAGGGCTGCCCAAGGAGAAAAATTGGGACAGATGAATCCATTCCCCTACAAGTCCTCTAGCTGTATCCACAGCTCAAGAATCTCTGCAAGAGCCATCCGATATGATGGTGTAGATATTGGTGTAGTCCCATGGTACAAGTCATTGTAAAATTCCACCTCTCTATGAGTATGTAGACTCAGAACATCATCAAGGAAGACATACGCGTACTAGTCCACCACTATCGGATAATTCAGACTCTCCACATCAACCACTCTGAGGGTAAGGCTAGCCCACTGATGTGTAATCGACTGCACCCTCCTCTGGGTAAGTTTATCATATGCTGCAAAGGCTCCCTTCTCGCTAGTAAAGGTAAACCTAGTCCCATCTGTGCGGAAACACCACACTTTGCGCCTAATATAATCTATCTGAGTATGGACTGTAGATAACCAGTCCATACCCAAGATGACTTCGTAAGGCTCGGTGTTGCTACTAGGAGATCTCAGCCGAAGCTCTCACCTCCTAGAGTAAGCTCACACTACAGGCACCAGTGCATAATAGTCCAATCCGCTCTTGTAAAAGTCTCTAGCCATAAGGATCGAGCCCACAGATCCGTTGGAATCTCCAAGCTCCGAACACGGGCATTGGCAATAAAAGAATGACTGGAACCTGTGTCTATAAATACTGCAGCTAACGTGGAGTAGACATAGATCATACCTCGTATCATCTATGGAATGCCATGATCATAAGTCTCAACTGACTGGAGCTGAGCTCTACCCTTTCCACCTACTACCTACAATAGGGGAGGACCTTTTGGTGGTGGTGGTGGTAACATATCGAATCGTCTACCATCGCTAGCTGCATGGCCATCTCCTCTGCCACGTCCGCCTACTCCCTGCGGACCTCCTCGGTCAAACCTTTGTCTCTGTCTAGGTGGCCCTTCGACCATCTACTGACCATCCATACGACGGGTCGGACAGTCATGAGCCATGTAAAACTGCCCACTGCATGAGTAACACTACATGATCCTTGCCTGAATGGTTCCTCCTTTGGTGCCCCGCACAACCGATCATGAGGCATGCAGTCATCCACCTATAGGTCTGATCCTCTTGGACCTCAATGACATCTATCTGCTGCCAGCTACAAAATACTCTACTATGTGATGACTGGTGGTGGGTCTCACTTCTTGTGACTACTCAGCAAGGAAACTCTCCACCAAGAGGGCACTCTCTAATACCCCCGCCTGCGTCGGGATGCTGAGTGAGATCATCAAAGCCCTGATCTCCCACCTGATCCACTAATCGAAGGTTTAATCCCTGAATAATGGGTTCCACACCATATCTGTGGAGTAGAGTGAGAGGTCAGTGAACCTAATTGAGTACTAAGCTACAGTCATGCTGGCCTACTGCTGATGAAGCAGCTCCTGTATGCGCACTGCACGAAGAGTCGCTCGGACAAACTCTGCCCAAAACAGGATCGCGAAGTCTTCCCAGAGAAGTATCACCTCATAATGAACCTGGAGCATCAAGCTCTACCATATTACCACTGCTTCCTATAGAAGGCTGGTGGCAAGGATCACCATGATATCGACTGGTGTCCTTACGAGTCAGAGGACTCTCACCACAACCTCCAACAAATCCTCAGCCGCCTGTGGGTCCGTCTCTCCACTGAACCTGGGTGGCCTATGGCACTGGAACTCATGAAACGCGCTCTAGTGGAGTGCACTCTCTGCTACTAGGGTTGGTGGCATCGGTGTCCCAATGGGTAATGGTACCACTGGTACCTCCACTGGTGCCTCTACAGGAAAAGGGCCCTACACCGAGGCCTTGTCGCTCGATGGGCTATCAGTGCATCCAACTCTAGGAACCATAGATGGTTGTCCATGTGGAGGCATCCTAAAAAGAAACAAGTACGCTATGGTAAATAGGATATACAAGGTGAGATGACTCAAGATATAACAAATAAAACTCTTGGAAACACACACACAATAAGTGTTTTCGTGCACTGAGTTGGAAATCAGAAGTCATGGTGCTGGTGTATGGATACGTCGGCCGCTGCACTAACACTGGACTCCCTGAACTGAAAACCGAACTCATTACCCTTAACACTATTGTTTAATTGAATAGATCAGAGTCCTAGTTTATTAGTATAACCTACTCCCTTGATACCAATTTGTCATGACCCATCCCCCGGGGCTCGTGTCGTGACCACCCCAGTCCTTCCTTCCATCGGCTAGGGGTTGGCGACTAGCACTGAAAGGATTTTTCCATAAATTTGGGAAGGCATTGACATTATAAAATATAACCTCACGTAACCAAGAATACAGTAAGGTACAAACACAAGAAAATTGTATAACCAAGAGAGTGCTGAATGTAAAGGGGCCGGAATACAATCCCAACAGTAAATGTACAAGTACAGATGAAATAAAAAACAACTGAACAAAGAGAAAAGGTAGCTATTGGATCATCCTCCAAGGTTCCTACTTGAATGGTAGGTACAAATCACCTCCTCAGAACTCCAAGTCCACCCGTCTCCTCTGCATACCGGCACACTGTATGGTCCACCACTGGGCATCGTCCAGTCTTGGTACTCTCAGACATAGTCAGCACTATCCATCATCTGCATCCAACACAACAAGGTGCGGGCATAGCCCATTCAGAGATGAGTATAGAGATACTAAGTAGGGACCCTGAGACCCTCAAGTTCTCACAAAAACCACCAAGGATAAACCAAAAAGTATGAAATCAACAGGTAACCCTACATAGGTATACGCCTATACATATACCTAAGTTATCAAGTAATCCATTTCAATCATGAAGAAAACACAGAGACATTGACTCAGCTCACACCAGGATTTATTCTATGAGTAGTAACAAGTAACATCCCCAGTCACATCATCTAAAACCTCGGCTGATCGATATCCCCTTCTGTATCGAGTATAGTGGTCCGCCGCGTCACACTGAGGTGCTTCCCACAAACCTTGGACTGCTAAGGTACTCCTCCTGTCGAGTACTATGTGTCTGCCGCGTCACATAGAGGCGCTCCCCACCGTGGCCTACTAAGGTACTTCTCCTGTCATGCACCATGTGTCTGCTGCGTCACAAAGAGGTGCTCCCCACCATGGGTTGGTCACGTCACATAGAGGTGCTCCCCACTGGGCCTGTCAAGTCACTCTGAGTCAAAAAGGTCAGCAGTCGTCAAGTCTCAGCCAGCGACTGTGTTCCCGTACTAAGCTTGCTAGTCTATGGGAGGATCCTATCCAAAAGATACTGGTCGATACTCCAACTTCTAATAAGTCCCATGAAGAAGCATCTCAAAGGTTTTCCATGTCATAGGGTTCTCAACGCAACAGACATCACGTCAATCAGATGCCCAGTCTGTGAGTTATTAGCCTTTTAGTCCCAGGGGCCCGGTTGGATTCATGCTTGATCCCACCTGACCGTTAATAATCTTAATCCAAAACTATATTTGGGTATAATCAAAGGTACTGCCTCACTCTAAGATTTCCAGCGCCACTGAGGTTTCATCAAACGGATGTCTGGTGCCAAAGTTATGACCAAAAGAGTGTAAATGGGTCGTAGTGGGCCTGGGTCTGGTCCGGCCTGGTCGGTCCGACCCAGCCCGACGCAACCTAGGCCGACCTTTTTTGGGTTGACCTGGATTGACCCGCTCAGTCTGGCCCTTAATGTCAATTTCGGCCCGGTCTAAGGCGACTCAGAGAGGCCACGGGCGGTGTGGCCAGGGCGGCTCGGAGGGCCGCAGGTAGCACAGTCGAGGTTGCTTGGAGGGCCATGGCTGCCTCGAATGTGGTGGCTCAGAAGACTGCTGGCGGTGCTGCTGGGGTAGCTTAGAAGGTCTTGGCTTAGCGGGATAGTAGTGGCTCGGCGGACGACGGATGAAGCTTGGCGGACGGCAGCAGCGGCTTGGCCCGTTCGGCGGCGACATCTCGGCCCGGTCGGTAGCTACGGCTCGGGCCGGACGGCAGTGACAGCTTGACCCGGTCGGCGGTGGTGTCGTTGTGCTATCACCTTCATCGCGTTCAACACCACAAATCATCTCAAGATTTTCAGAGGGGTAGGGCCTTGTTTTTTTGGCCTGTACCCTCCACGTTAGAGTGGTATCATATGGCTTAACAAGAACTTGAATAAGAACGTCAAGCTTTACAACCTCCCGCAACTCCCGCAACGATTTATTCCCAATCCCAAAAAATAATTCAAGGTAATAACATGGGAAAAATATTCATACACAAATAAACCCCTACCTTGGATTGTTCATTGACGGAGATCATGAGAGAGGAGATGACATCGTTGGGGAGGGAAAAACGATCGTCGATTGAAGACGTCCCATGCTAGAGGATGTCCCAAGGAAGAAAGTTAAAGTCGTGCATCGACATTCTTCGTTGGAGAGCTTTCCCCCAATTCTCCAAAGCTCTCCCCTTTTCCCACCCTTTTCCTTAATTCCACCAAAATGAAAATATAGAAAACTTCTTAATTAAAGTTTTCAAATTAAATTATGTTGGAACAAATTCAAAAAGGTTTAATTAACTAATTGATGGCTGGCATAATAAATTATGGGGAGGGTTGGAATAATTAAGTGGGGATCTCAGGAGGTTTCTCCCCACTTAATAGGGAGTTCAAGAGGTTTCAAAACTCAGGTGGTCCCCACCATCATAACTTCTCATGGGTGGTTAGGCTCAGTGGTCACCACCTTCATAACCTCTCATGGGAGGTTTTAGTTCAGGTGGTCTCCACCTGTGAAATATCCACATGGGTGGTTACAACAAATAAAATAAAATGTGATTATTTTATTTTATTATTTCCATAAAAAACCCAAAAGTTAACTTTCACCCTTGACCAACTGTCATCGAGGTGAAAGTCTTATTAAGCGAATACCGACACTACGAGTTCAACGGTGACCTCAGATTTCAATTCCGAGCACCGGTTCAAAAGTTAGAAAAACCCACTCACACGTTTACGGAATGTACCCGAACAAAAGTTCAAAAAATCATTCCGGGCACTCCGGGTCTCAGAATCATGTGCCGTCAATTTTCACAGACTAGTAAAATTCCCTTATATTTTAAAAAAATTACATTAAAATTCTGGGTCTTTACACCATCTTTCCACCGCCTAAAGTTAGTGTTGTAATTGGGCTATGACTTCCCATATAAAATTTAGTGTGTTAGTGTGGTTATCCCTCAAATTTGTATAAAAGTATTTTTTTAATTGGGTTATGATTCTCCGTTAAAAATTAGATTAGTTTACAATGTATCCCTCACCGATTAGGGAGGTCTAAGAGTAAAATAGGTTCAATTTGGACCAAAATAAAAAAAATCCTTGTGTTTTTTTATTTCTCTTTTATTTTCATTTCTAATTAACTCTTTTAACTAATTTAGATAAGTAATATTTTTATTTATGAAAATTTATTATGGTCTTTTGACCCCCCCTATTAACCATATTTCATTACCCTTTATGACATAATAATTGGTATCAGAGGCTGGATCTTCCTAAGGGTAGTTTACTTATGTTATTATTTTTTTGATAACAAACGATTGGTATTAAAGGGAAAACCTTTTAGTAATTTTAAGTTTAGAACTATTTTTTATTTTCTAATACCAATAATTAGTATCAGGTCATTGTGATATTATGAATTTATTGATGGATATATTTTTTCTAAACCATTCCCATACATCACAGTCTAAGTTAAATATCCTTAAGATGGAAGGAATAAATATAAATGATAAATGGATTCCTTAGAAGCCACCCAACTTTGATTGAAACAAATATGGATACTATAAATCCAGAATAGAGTAATACCTCAACCAGTTAATCATAGAACACTATAGGATCATGAAAAAGTCATATAAACTTCAACAATCTATCCTAGATACTATTATAAGAAACAATTCTTATAGATATGTTTAAATTACAAAGTTATGAATATTTTTTTTATATTAACTAAAGTGTATTTATTCATATTTTTTCATGTAGGATAGTTCATTAGGTTTGGAAGATTCTATAAGTTAACTTGGATTACAAAGATTTATTTGAAGTATGCTTGGAATGCTTCGCGCTAAGTACCAGGGCATCAAGATGGGTGAATTTCAAATGGGGAACCAAATGTTCCACTAATTCAAAATTATTGGGAATGGAATAAATTTACTTATAGAAACATTGAAAAATTAAATACTTTTTGAATGATTCCCAATAGTACTACGAAAGAAATAGAATGTAAATGAGGTCACCATTGGTGAAAGAAAAAACATTAAAGAGCACACTCTTGATGAATTGATTGGATCACTTATTTAGTATGATGTAGAATTAAATAACATCACTAAAGAAGATATAATGAAAAGAAAATATGTTACTTTAAAATTTGAAAATGTTTTCCCACTAAGTCTTATGATTCTGAATAATATGATTGTGAAAAAGAAGATGTGGATAATATTGTGACTAGAGTCTATTAACGGATGAAAAAGAAAGGATTTAAGATCTGATTCAGAAGAAACCCTCAAAATGAAAAATTAATGGTACATAATAAAGGTAGTATTATGATACATAAAATGTTACTTGTTTCGACTGTGAAAATAAATGGAATATAAAGTATAACTTTCTAAAACCAAATAATAAATAAAAATACCGAAAGAATGAAAAAGGGCATTAACAACTAGATGGATTTGTATCAAAATATCTGATTCAAGAGAAAAATTTGGAAATGAGAAAAAATACTTTAATTTGTGCTTAATGGCTTCATTGAATGAGGTTCATCATTCTAAATTTTATTTGGGATGTTTTTCTTCTGATTATGATTATGAAAATTGAAATGTATTTGAGTTAAATGAAGAAACTAAAATATTGAGAAAATATATTTTCAAAGATGTTGATTTATCTGATAAGATTAAATAAAACAATTAAAAAATTGTTTATAAAAATAAATTGATTTTATAATTAAATTAAATATCAAGTAATACTATTCCTACTTATCCTTCTAATTTTTATGATGATTTTAAATCTACTTAGGATTTGAATGAAAATTTGAAAAACAAAGATGAAAGTGTTAAGAAAATTATGTCTTATTTTATTCCATATTGTAAAAAATATAATAAAATTATTTCATTTAATAAAATAAAAAAAATAAATAAGGTATTTTCTATGATATGATATAACTAAAAATGTATCAAAATCATTTTTTGAAAATTAAACATGGTTGTAATTCAACTTTTACATGTTTTCAGTGTGGTATGAAAGGCCACTATGCAAATGATTATTCTGTTATATTCAAACTATATTTGAGAGTTATGAATAACTAAATTTCAAAATATTTCTTAACTAGAATACTATATAATACATTTTTAAATTCTGTGTGGGTACCTAATATTTTTACTAATCTGATTAGTCCCAAAATAGCATGGGTACCAAAATTGTCAAGTAATTAATTTTTATAGGAAACATTACTTGGATGTATCATGAAAAACATATGGTATATGAAAAGTGGATTCATTAGGAATATGAATATAGACCCATAAATGTTCATTACTTATAAAAAATGTGATATACGAACTATTACCTTTGGAGTCAATTCCAAATTCAATGTGAACGGTTTTTCTTAAGTGGGAATTTGTATTTCCACTTTTACTTTTAAAGTTTTATATGCTGAAGGATTAAAAAATAACTTGATTTGTATATATCAATTATTAAATGATGTAATGGAAGTGAAATTTTAAAACTATAATGTTTATTTTTGTTTATTTATTATTTAATGCTAATAAAAAAACTATATTTATACTAACAGTTCAACATGTTAAGTGTTTCATTGTTGTGAAAAGTTATATCATTATTTTGATATGTTAAATTAAAAATGTTACATAACCTATATAATCTTGATAAATATCTATGGTCACCAACTATGAAGAAAGAAAAACTTCATGTTTTTAAAACTTGATTGAAAGGTAAAACACATAATGCTTCTTTCAGATCTATCAATAAGACAAGTAGTAATAGACCTTAAATGTTTGTATATATTGATCTATTTAGTTTTACTCAAATTTATTGCCTTGGTGGAAAGATATATACTTCAGTTATTGATGATGATTATAGTTTATTTACATGGGTTTATTTTTGATCACATAAAAATGATACTTTATTTGGATTTTTTTCTTTTTTGTAATCTATTTCAAAATGAAAAAGGTTTTATGATCATTTATATTCCCAATTATTGAAGAGGTGAATTTCCAAGTTTAGAATTTTATTTTTTTTTGAAATTAATGGTTATTCTCATAACTTTTCTTCTCCTAGAACACTAGTAAGAAATTGTGTTATAGAATGGTAAAATATAAATTTTATTGAAATGGAAAAAAATGTTAAGTGAATATAATTTTCCTTGATATTTTTGTTCAGAATCGATTTTTTATGCTTGTTATATTTCAAATAGAGTTCTTATTATAACACTGCTAAAGAATAATTTGTATGAATTGTATAATGCTACATTGACTTTGTTTTTGGAGGATGTCAACTTGATAGAAAAAGTACCTAAGGTATGTGTCACATTATTGATACAAAATTAGTTTCTTGGAGTTCATTAAAAAACAATATTTCTTTCTCAATGGCTCAAAGTGACTACATCTCTATAGAGTCTTGTTTACCGCAAAAATTAGGAATTAAAAAAACATTGTCTGACTATGGATTTACTTTCTAAAAAATTACTATTTGTTTTGATAATTCATTTTCTATTTCTATTTCAAATAACACTTTAATTAATTCTATAACATAGATATGGAACCCCACTCCCTCAACCGTTCTCTCTCTCAATAACATGCACTCCTAGGGTTTCTAGTCAGTTTCTTTGATGGCGAGAACCCTTACTTCTCTAGATGCCACATTTCCTTTCTCTTCACTATTTATCATATCTTTTTGGGTTTCTCTCTTGTTTACCCTTCCCCTCTTAGGTTTATTCCTACTGCGTTCTGGACGTCGATCGCTAAATGTGACTTGTCTCCCAAATAGATCCACCTTGACTGACCCCACTTTTGGTCCTTCTTGGTGTTCTTTATGGGGGTTTTGGAGGTTATTGTAGTTTCAGTCCTTATAATTTTTTTGGTTAGTGGGTTTCATCATTGTTTTCAGGTTCTTCAGTTTCCTCCCTTCCGTCGCTGCTCACTCTTGAATCCTTGTTCATCTCAACGTCTACTCTTGCATCCAGATAAATTTCTCTAGACTCTATTTTGGTCTGATGTAGTGCTTTCTGGGTGTTTTTGGATGTGTTGGTTGGGAGTTCATTGGTATTTCATGAGTCAAAACCCACATTGGTTCATTATCTTATATTGGGTTTCAATGTTCTTTCTCTTGTGGTGTCTTTTGGTTTTCTTTATTTTCTGGTGTCCTTATGTTCATGGAAGTATCATTTAGTCTTGATTGGCATTTGGCCTCAGGTTGTTTTAGATCTATTGGTGGTTTCTCTTTTGGTGTATTTGGATGTTATTTTTTCATGATGGTTTTGTTTGGTGAATTTTAGTTTTCTTCCTCATTGGAGACGATAGTGTTTGGTTTCAATTTTTCAGTTCAATGGCTCGTTGTTGGAGTTTCAGATCGATGACCTTTGCATTTTGTTTTTTCTAGTTCGGTTTTGGTTAAGTTCCCAAAGGATGAAGATGTTATCTTCTAAGTTATCAGTGGTGTTTTCTTTAACATAGTGATCAGTGTTGGTCAATACATAGAGGATGAGATTATTCTAGTGGGTATGCATCTTTATGGCGGTGGTGTTGGGTGATGGTCGACGTGAATAGTTGGTTGATGAAAGGATCAAGAAATAGTCGACTTGAACAGGTGGACAATGAAGGGATTGAAAAAAATTGGGGATGGGAAGTCAGGCGAATGGACTGAGGTGTTGACATAAATAGTTACACCTTTCTCAATGCATGAAATATTTTTCAAGTGATTGGTTTTGGATTTGAATTTTTAATTTTTAATCTAAATTTGGAATCATGTGGGTTCCCACTTAACTGCTTAAAAGTGATTTATTATAAAAATAGAAAAAAATCATTTTGGAGGAATTCTATAACTAAGAATACAGACATGAATTTTAATTTTCTTTGAGATTATATTAACAATGGTGTTGTTATTCTTGAATAGATTCCAATTGAAAATAAACTTGAAGATATTTTCACTAAATCATTGGATTTTGAAGAATTTTAGAAAATTAAATTTAAGCATTGTGTGTTAAAATTTAGTTTGAAAATTTTATGTTTTTTGTTTCTAAATTACCTTAAAATTAATTTATTAAGGAGTAGTTTTTTCACATTTCTTAATATTGAATCTTTGATAAATTTTCAAAGGGGAATAATTTTGTAAAATCTTGTTTTGGTTTTAAAATTTTCAAAAGGGGGAGTTTTTTTGGGAGTTTTTTGTTTTTGGTATATATTTTATTTTTTTAATATTCCAATCATTCAAACAATATTGTATGTTAATATTTTTTTGGAAATTAGTTTTTACATGCTTACTTTATTTCTATTATATCTTAAGTTATAGTGGTTAGAATTCTATAATACCTATTTAATATGAAATATATTAAAATTATTTAAATTTTATTCAACTACAATAAAGTTTAATTCAGTTTCTAATATATTCGTGCTTTTGGTACGAGCTTACTGCATGTTTTTTGTTATATATAATTTCTTCAGATTATAGTTTTTTAATGTTTTCTTTATATATTCTATTAGAAATTGAGTTTTATAGACCATTTATTCCTGAAACGTGATTCTTTGGATATAATATAGATTTATTTACATTTCATTAAACTAATTGGAGGTTTAAAATCATTTTTAATACTATAAAAATTACCAACCACTACCATAGTTCTAAATGTCCACAATTTTCTGAATTATGTTTCTTCTATTTTTTGATGATAACACTCACAATATAACATAGAATACCACAATATTTATTTCACTGGAAAGATAAATATTTTATCTTTATTTAATTAAACTTAAAAAATATTCCTATCTTTAGAGACTTTCTAATTATTTTTTCTATAGTTCTCAGATATTATTTTGTATTATTTTTTAATAATATAGTTCTCTATTGATTTATAATTTAAGTGGTGTTTGATCCGTTGGAATGTATTTAATTTATATAAATTTATGTTAAATGAACATTTTTGTGGGGTTTTTATATGGGATAAAAAATCACCAAATTCTATGATTTCTAGTGGTACAGTTTTTCAGGTTTTCATGTTGTAAACTTACTATGTTTTTTAGTTTTGTACTCATTGCCTGAATTGAGTAACTACCATGAATTTTTATTCTAACCTACCACCTGAATATTTTATAGTTACATTGAACTATTGTAGTCATAAAAGTTACCATGAAATTTGGTAAGTAGATTTAAGAGTAGTTCATCATACTTACTGCATGATCAGGCAGTAAATTTTTTGATTTTAAATGTCTGTAAATGGTGTGCATGAATTCCATGTATTCGTATAGTCTGCTACAAATTCCCCATTTCATTTTCTTACACCAACCTCAATATTGAAGAATTGGATGTCACATACATCTTTTCTATTCCTTACATGCTACAAGGAACTAGAAAGGCCTTCAGTCAACTTACGATTAACCTATTTGTTCCACTTTGTGTAGTAATTCCTGTTGGTAGATCAATCCCTCAAGTAGGAAGTCCCCAAAGAAACACATATCATGATAGTTAGTTATTACCAACACCTTGGGTTTTCAATGAAGTATTAGACACAGTGCAAACATGAGGATTTATTTTTAAAATGTAGGCCTGTCTCCTGCTTCATGCACTACAGTTTTCAGCAATCTATATTGATGTTTCATTTTATGATTTGAATCTACCACATTTATATTTTTGTTGTTAGTATACCTACTAAATGGTATAAAAATTTACCACATGATATATCAAATGTACATACTTTAAAATATTTAAATTTGTCATAAAATATGTTTTAATTTACTCTTCATTCATGAGTATTCTTATAATATATATTTCAAATATTTAAATTTATATATTTTTATTTGATTTATTAGTATTATTATTTTATAAATTAATATATAGTGAATAAAAAATTATTAAAACACATTTTTTTTTATTTAATGCAGTATATTTAAATTTTGAATAATTATTAACTACATTAATTTAGAATGTTTTTTTGAGATTGTAATTTAATAGTCAAATTATCTTAAAATTTTATGGGATTAAATTGAACTATTATTATGGAGTTTATTTTAATTATTTAACGACTAAATGAAATTGGTTTGAATTGGTAGTTAAGTATTTAATTCAAAAAATTATTGTTATTATTATTTTTTATGATATTTTTTTTATCTTCTAGATAATTATAAAGTTTGAATTTGGATTTATTTACCTAATTGAAGATTAGATTGTTGGTTTTGATAGATCCTATTTAAAGGATTCACAATGTATTAAAATGATATAAATATATGAGTTACAAGAAAAAAACTTTTAAGAACCAAATATTTATGATAAACTTTGATTTGTTGTACAAACCATGTCCTTTGTGATCAATTTTTTATATTGCTGGAAAATCTCTCAAGGGATGAAAAAAAATTATATGAATTCTTATTTTTCCTTGAGGATATAATCAATCTAATCCAACTCAAGAACCAATACCTCTATTTTTTTCTTCTTATCTGTATTTCGTTCTAGTTTCTTATGTTTGTAACACTTCTTTCCATCTATCACACACTCTATCTTTTATTTATATGATTTTTAACATATTATTATTATTTTATTTCTTACATTTGTGACTCCTAGATTCTAAAGTTAGGACTGTTTAGGTTATGAATCCCATAGTCTAAAGTTAGTGTTGTAATTGGGTTGTGACTCCCCATGAAAAGTTCACTGTGTTAAGGTTGTTATTCCTCCACTTGTAGAAAATGATTTGGTAATTGATTTCTGATTCCCTTACAAAAAAATTAAAATTGGTGAACAGTGTATCTCTCTCTAAGTAGATAGGTATAAGAGTAGATTATATCCACTTTGAACAGAACTATTATAATAAAATCATCATTGTGTACTTTTATTTCTCATTTATTTATTCTAATAATTAAACCTTTTAATTACTACTATAATTAGTTTAGATAATTAATACATTTAATTAACAAATTTTAATTTGGAATAGTCACCCCTCTATACCGTCTTCCATTACCCTTTTCAACCTAACAAGTTGAAATATTTATTTTCTTTAAATGACTGCTATATGAGATAATTATGCAATATTTTTAATTATTAAAATTGCTCATCCAACAGTTTTGTATAATTATACCAACATACTAAAATATGTGTGTCTTTTTACCATGAAGGAAAAGAGAAATTTGGAGAATTGTTGTATACAAAGTTATGTTAAAATATTTCCTTTATAAATTTTCAAATTCAATCATCTTTATAAAACTAGAAACCATATATTGACTAAATGTTTTTCTTTTTGAGATATCCATCATCCTTTATTATCCAAGAGAGTCTATGAGTGATGTTTTTTAAAATCACCTCTTGGTTAACTTTACAATTAATTCATTCCATTGATAAATCAGAAAACTTGGAATATTTTTAGTAAATATCGTAAGGAATATAAATATATTAAGTGTGGGGTAGTTTTATGTGCTAATATTTTACGTGTTTATCATATATAAATTTTGATTTATTATTGTAAATTTTTTGATAAATTGGGAATTTATAGTTAAAAAACTTGTGTTTTAATAATTTAGTACCAATTGTGATATTCATTGTATATATGTAAAGAGACATGAAATTTTAATAAAAAAGGTTAAGTTCCTTGGATTGAATTTGATGTTTAAATTGTATTGTGCTATATTTATGAAAATAATCAGAACAAATTTTGAGACCTTAATTTGACCTAATTGATTTTATTTTTCAAGGGTTGAATTGATGAGGTGGAAACATATATGGAATTCCACATTGGAAATGGGGATATAATTTTTAATTATCTACCCTTATAAGAAGGGAACATAAGAATATGTTTTTTCATAAAAAATATATATGCCAAAATGTTTTGTATGGTTTTCAAAAATTTATATTTTTAAGTAAAATGTTTATGTATATATATAATATAAAAAACAAAATAAATAAAATAAAATAAAATATTCTCTAAAAACCAATTAATGATGAGATTAGTCATAATTATAATATTTTGTTTTTTTCAAAATTTGATCAGTTTTATCCTTTCGAGATTTGCCCCATTTTTATCAAATCATGTTTTCTTTTTATCAAAATATCAAGATAAAATTAGTGTGATTCACATCGATTTTGATGTATAAATAAGTAGATGATGAGATAACATAAAAAACCTATTCTATATAAAATTATCTATATAAGTTCTACAAAAATCATTGATGTGTGGATGTTAGAGTTTAATGTTTGGCATTCGAAAAAATCTTAATCAAATACTCAAGGGAAATATCCACCAATAACACTACACCAACAAGTGGGGGGTGTATTAAATAATTTTAGATACTGAATTAAATTCCAGCATCAAGATTCAAAATTCCTACTTTTTGTTTTATCTTCCTTTCCATTTCTAAACAATCAAATGGTTTTTATCAATGCATAATCTGGAAGTTTTATTCTAAATCCATTAAAGTGATGAACCATGATATCGTCAAGCTTTAAAATTTCAATGGAAACAACTTCTCCCAATGGAAGGATTAGATGAAGTTTCTTCTTATAGAGTTGAATCTGTTTTTCATCCTAGAACCATTGTAAATACCTAATATTTCTATGTAATTTTTTTTAAAATAAATGGTAATTTTACGAGTCCACGAAAATTGACGGCATGTGATTTTGAGGCCCGAAGTGCCTAGAATGAATTTATAAACTTTATTTCCTATATCTTCAGTAAACGTACGAGCGGGGTTTTTTAACTTTTAAACTGGTGCTCGGAATTGAAATCCGAGGGAACCATTGAACTCACAAAACCAATTTTTTCTTAAGGAGACTCTCACCTTGATGACAGTTGGTCAAGTGTGAAAGTTAGTTTTTGGGTTTTTCATGAAAGATTAAAATAAAAATTAAAGTGTGTGACATTTTTATTTTTACTTTCAACACCCATGTGGGTGTTGAGAGTTGGGGTCCACCAGAACTAAACCTCCATGTGGAAGTTGAGAAGTTTGGACCACCAGACCTTAACCTCCCATGAGAGGTTATGGTGGTGGGGACCGCCCGAACCTAACCTCCCATGAGAGGTTATGGTGTTGGGGACCACCCAAGGCCTAAACCTCTTGAACTCCCCTCATTATAGAGAAAAACCTCTCAACCCCCCTCATTAATGTGGAGGAGCCTCTTGACTTCCTCCACATTAATTGTGCCATCACACATATCTTTATTATACCAACTCTCATTTAATTAATTCAATCATTTTTGAATATTATTCCAACGACTTAATATATATTACAATATATTACTTTGGGATACCTATTAATTTGTTGGCAAAGGAGGATTGGGAGAACTTGGGAGAAATCTCTCTAACTAAGAACGCTCCGCTAAAGAAGAACACTAACATCCTTCGACCTTCTTCCTTAGGATTTCTTCAGACATGGGACATTCTCATCTACGACAAATCGACGACTATACTACCTTCTTGCGCCAACTCATCAAACGAACAAGGTAGGGGTTTATTCCTAAATTTTTAACACTTTCCATATACTCCCTTCTCTTCTTGTGTAGGTTGGGAACAAACATTGTGGAAGACTATGGTTTCACATTCATGATTTATTCTTCTTGAACCTCTTGATAACACTCTAAACACGGAGGGTGCAGGCCAAAAAAACACGGCCCAACCCCTCTGCCATTCTTCTTTGGAGTGTTATTTGAAATGGAGGAAGGCGACGAAGACGACAGAGGGAACACCGCCGCCACCCACGGCCTCGCCGCGCCACCCCGGTCGACCCGCGTCCTCACTATGCCACCGAGCCGAGCTGCGCCGCTGTCCGGGCCGTGCCGCGCCGCTGAGACGAGCTGCACCGTCGTCCAAGCCGAGACACATCGTCATCTACCGAGCCGTGCCGCAGTCTGCCGAGCCGCGCCGCCGTTATAGACGAGCGACGCCACCGTCCGCCGAACCGCGCCCCTGTCCGAGCCAAGCCACGCCACCGAGCCGAGCCGCACAGCCGTCCAAGCCGAGTCGTGCCGCCGTCTGCCGTGCCGCTCCACCGTCCGAGTCGAGTCACACCGCCATCCGAGCCGAGCTACATCGCCGAGAAGAGCCATGCCACCAAGCCGAGCCACTCCGCCCTCCTGACCGAACCACCGCCGAACCGCGACCTTTACACTGACCCATGGTCGGACCACTGACCCGCGGCCGGTCGGTCACCTCGCGGCCGGTCCATGCCCTCGCAGCTAGTCCACCACACTCGCGGCCCTCACGGGCCGGGCCGGGCCGGAACCAATGGGTCTGGTCGGGTCAACCCGAACTAGGTCGGCCCAGGCCGGGTCGGGCCGGGTTGGTCCCACTGGGCCGGACTGGGCCCGGGCCCACTATGACCTTTTTTTTTCTCTTTTGGCCATAACTTTTGGCCATAACTTTTGGCATCAGATGTCTGTTTGACAAACCATCAGCGGTGCTAGAAATCTTGGAGTGAAATAGTCCCATTGAGTAATACCCCAATGTGTTTTGGATTAGGATGGGGAACGGTCTGGTTTGATTGGGCACGAATCCAACCGGGCCCCCGGGACTAAGATGCAAATAACTCACAGACCGGGTGTCTGATTGACGTGTTCTCTGTTGCGTTGGGACCCCTATCACGTGGTGAACATTTGTGACACTTCTTCATGGGACTTCGTGGAAGTTGGGGTATATACTAGTAGATTATGGATTGGATCCTCCCGGAGATGAGAGAACATACTGCAGAGTCATAGTCACTGGCTAAGACTTGACGACTGGTGACTGTTTTGACTTGTAGTGACTCGACAAACTCGGTGGGGAGTGACTTGGTGACGTGACAGACCCATGGTGGGGAGTGCCTTGGTGACGGGGTAGACCCATGGTGGGGAGTTCCTTGGTGACGCAGTAGACCCACCATACTCGACAAGAAGAGTACCTCAACAGGCCTTGAGGGGGAGCACCTGTGTGTGATGCGGTAGACCCATGGTGGGGAGTGCCTCTGTGTGACGCGATAGACCCACAATACTCAACAAGAGGAGTACCTCAGCAGTCCAAGGTAAGTGGGAAGTGCCTCTATATGATGCGGCAGACCCACTGTACTCGATAGAGGAGGAGTTCTCCAGCAACTGAGGTTTTCGATGTTGTTCTTGGAAATGTTACTTGATACTACCCCTAGAATAAATCCTGGTGTGAGCTAAGTCATAACCTCTGTGTTTTCCTCATGATTGAGATGGATTACTTGATAACTTTGGTATATGTATGGGCATATACCTAAGTAAGGTTATCTATTGATTTCATACTTTTTGTTTTATCCTTATTGGATTTTGTGAGACCTAGAGGGTCTTAGGGTCCCTACTGAGTATTGTTATACTCCCCCCTACATGATCTATTCCCGTACCTTGTTGTGTTGGATGTAGACGACAGACAACACTGATGGTGGGTGAGAGTACCAGGACTGGAGGATACCCGGAGGTGGACTATACGGCGTGTCGGTACCCGGAGGAGACGGACGAACGTAAATTGTTGAGGAGGCGATCTGTACTTACCCTTCAGGTAGGAACCTCAGAGGATGATCTAGTAGCTGTCTTTTCTCTTTTTTTCAGTTTTATTGCATTTCAGTTGTACTTTTACCTTTACTATTGGGCTTGTATTCTGGCCCCTTTTACTTTCGAAACTCTTTTGTTATACAATTTACTTGGTAATTTGTAACCAGCAGTGTGCTTGCTTGTGTGTGTGTTTATATATTATAGAGGAAATTTCTCCCCTGTTTTAGGGAATTAAGCCTTTCGTGCTAGTCTCCGGCCCTTGACCTATGGATGGCAGGCTTGGGGTAGTCACGACATGGGCCCCGGGGGATGGGTTATGACAAATTGGTATCAGAGGAGTCGGTTCTACCACAGAACTTGGACTCTGATATTTTCTGTGAAGAAATAGTGTAAAGGGTAATGAGTACAGTTTTCAGTTTAGGGAGTCTAGTGTTGGTGCGGCAACTGACATATCCATACACCAGGACCCTGACTTCTGATTTCCGACTCAGTGCATAGAAACACTGATTAAGTGTGTGTTTTTAAAAGTTTTCTTTGTGATATTCTGATTCAGCTCACCAGGTATAACTCTCAGGTCACCAGGTATAAATTTTTTACTGTGGCGCACCTGTTTCTTTTCAAGATTCCTCCATGAAGACAGTCAGTTAGAGTTCCGAGAGTTGTACGCACTGATATCCCACCGAGCGACGAGGCCTCGGTGCAGGGCCCTCTTCTAGTAGAGGCACCGGTGGAGGCACTGACAGCACCTTTCCCAATTGGGCCACTGATGCCACCAACCCCAGAAGAAGATGATGCACGCTGCATGAGCACATTGCATGAGTTCCAGTGCCAGAGGCCACCTAGGTTCAGGGGAGAGACAGACCCATAGGCGGCTGAGGATTGGATAGAGGCCGTCGTGAGAGTTTTCTGATTGGTAGGGACACTAGTTGATTTCATGGTGATACATTCCACTATACTTATACAAGCAGCAGCAAGAATATGGTGGAGCTTTATGCTTCAGGTTCATGATGAGGTGATGCTTCTCTGGGAAGACATCGAGATCCTCTTTCAGGTAGAGTTTGTCCTAGCAACTCTTCGCGTAGTGCGCATTCAGGGTATACTTCATCTGCAGTACAGTAACATGACTGTGGCTCAGTACTCAGCGTGGTTCACTGAACTCTCATGCCACTCCACAAATATGGTTCGAGACCCATTATTTAGAGCCTAGACCTTCAATCATGGACTCAGGTGGGAGATCAGGGCTTCAGTGATCTCACTTTGCATCCTGACGCAGGCGGGGGTGTTAGAGAGATCCCTCTTGGTGGAGAGTTTCCTTGATGAGTAGTCACCAGCAACGAGACCCACTACCATTCATCATGTAGCGGAGTCTTCTATAGCTGGCAGTGGACAGATGTCGTAGAGGTCTAAGAGGACTAGACCCATAGGTGGACAACCACATTAGTCAGGATCGGTTGTGTGGGGAACCTGAAGCAGATCCAGTCATACCAAGAGCCGGCAATGTTATGCATGCGGTGGGCATGGTCACATGGCTCGTGAATGTCTGAACCGTCATACGTATGATCAGCATACGGTCGAGGGACGACCCAGGAAAAGTAAAAGGTTCGATCAATGTGGTCCACAGGGAGTAGGGATACATGGTAGGGGTGTTGGCCGTGCAGATGGTGATGGGCGACGATTTGAGATGTTACTACCACCACCACCCGGAGGTCCACCCTGACTATAGAAAGAAGGTTGATAGGGTAGATCTCTGCTCCAGGAAGCTGAGTCCTATGATCACGGTGCTCTGGAGATGATACGAGTTACGATTTGTGTCTACTACACCTTAGCTATAGTACTTATAGACAAAGGTTTCCGTCATTATTTTATTTACACCTCCATCGTCCAGAGCTCGGAGATTCCGACGGAGCCGTTGGCTCAATCCTTACGGCTATAGACTTCTATGGGAGTGGATTCGATGATTACACACTGGTGCTGGCAGTGTGAGCTTACTCTAGGAGGTGAGAGCTTAGACTAGGATCTCCTAGTAGCAACATCAAGGCCTTACGAAATCATCTTGGGTATGGACTAGTTATCTATAGTCAATGCTCACATTAACTGTATTAGGTGCAAAGTATGGTGTATCTGCACGGATGAGACCATTTTTACCTTCACCGGTGAGAAGGGAGCCTTTACAGCATAGGATGGACTTACTTAGAGGAGAGTGCATCCGGTCACTCATCAGTTGGTTAGCTTTACCCTCGGAGTGATTGATGTTGAGAGTCTAAGTTATCCTGTAGTGGCGGACCAGTACGCGGATGTTTTCCCTGATGATGTCCTTGGTCTACCACCTCATAGAGAGGTGGACTTTTACGTTGAATTGTACCCTAGGATGACACCAATATGTACACCAGTATATCTGATGGCTCCCTTTGAGCTTCGTGAGCTGTAGGTACAGCTGGAGGACTTGCAAGGGAAGGGATTCATCTGGCCCATTGTTTCTCCCTGGGCAACCCTGATTCTATTCACCAAGAAGGTGGATGAGAGCTTGAGGATTTGTGTTGAATAACAGTGCCATAACCAGGTGACTGTGAAGAACAAGTACCCACTCCCGAGGATTGATAAACTCTTTGATCAGCTGAAGGGAGCAAGGTGGTTCTCGAAGATAGTCCTCAGATCAGGCTATCACCAGCTCAGAGTACGAGATGAGGATGTGCAGAAGACGACCTTGAGGTGTCAGTATGACCATTATGAGTTATTGGTTATGCCATTTGTCATGAACAATTCTCCAGCAGTGTTCATGGTACTCATGAACAAGATATTTTATCCGTACCTTGATCTCTTCGTAGTGGTCTTTATCAACAACATTCTGATCCACTCGACTACTAAGGAGGAGCATGCCTATCATCTGCTGGTAGTACTGGATACACTCCGAGAGAACCAACTTTATGGTAAGCTATCGAAGTTCTAGTTTTGGATTTGAGAGGTTCACTTTCTGGGACATTTCTTCTCAGAGGCTGGAGTTGCAATGGATCCAGCAAACACTGAGGTGGTACTTTCTTGAGAGCCACCCATGAGTCTGATAGAGGTACAGAGTTTCCAGGGTTTGGCCAGATACTACTAGAGGTTTGTGCCAGACTTCTCCAGAATTTCAGCACCACTATCATCCTTGACGAAGAAGGGGAAACTCTTTGTGTGGTCGGAAAGATTCCAGCAGAGTTTTCAGGAGCTGAGGCAAAGGATGAATAGTGCCCCCTTCTTGAGGCTTCCAGAGGAAGGCATAGGGTATGTAGTGTACTGTGACAAATCAGGGAACAGACTTAGATGTGTCCTGATGCATGAGCGAGCAGTGATCGTATATGGATCTCGACAGCTGAGACAACATGAGAAGAACTACACTACCCATGACCTGGAGTTAGTAGTAGTGGTCTTCACCTTGAATATGTGGTGACACTATATGACAGGGGAGCATTTTACTGTGTACTATGATCACAAGAGTCTCAGGTATATATTCTACCAGAAGGACCTGAACCTGAGACAACGACGTTGGATTGATTTCCTATAAGACTATGACTTTGAGATAGTCTATACTCCTGGGAGGGGGAACATTGTATAGATGCACTCAACAAGAGATCTAGTATACAGCTGCTAGGTGATGCAACGAAGTAGCTGACTGCATTACAAATATTTTTTGTGCATAGAGATGGAGCATCTTTTCTTCAGTCTCTTAGAGTCACTCCCCCACTTATTCAGCGAATCAAGGAGGCGCAACATGGGGACACTGACTACAATGCTCAACGTGCTCAGATATCCACAGGGCAGGAACCTGAAGGATTTTCTAAAGGTGGGGAGCATGTCATCCCCTTCAAAGGATGAACCATTGTACCAGGGTCACTTCAGGAGGAAGTGTTGAGGGAGTTCCACACATCCCCTGTAGCGGTACATCCAGAAGTGGCGAAGATGTGCCAGGATCTCCGAGGACATCACTGGTGGCTGGTAATGAAGAAAGCAGTAGCAGAGTTTGTCTCTCGGTGCCTCACTTTTCAGTAAGTGAAGGCAGAGCATCAGGTACCCACATGCTTGGTTCAACCTTTAGAGGTCCCAGAGTGGAAGTAGGATGGTATGTCTATAGACTTCATGACAGGACTTCCACATACATCTAGGGGACGTGACTCGATTTGGGTGATCGTTGACCGACTCACCATGTCGCCCACTTCCTACCGATCAGAGAGCATGGTTTAGTAGAGATCTTGGGGAACCTCTATGTGAAAGAGATTGTGCGGAAACATGGAATACCTTTGACGATTGTCTCCGATCGTGACACACGGTTTACTTCCTTGCTATGGAAGGGGTTGGAGGAGGATTTCAGGACACACCTTCATTTGAGCACTGCCTTTCATCCTCAGACGGATGGTCAGACTGAGCGGACAATTCAGACCCTTAAGGAGATGCTGCGTTCTTGTGTCCTCGACTTCAGGTGCAGCTGGGAGGATCACTTACCTTTGGTGGGGTTTGCATACAACAACAACTATCACTCCAAAATAGGGATGGAACCTTTTGGGGCATTGTACGGGCGACCTTGCAGATCACCCTTATGCTGGACTAACCCAATGGAGTCAGCACTCGTGGGACCAGAGATAGTTCGATCTACCACAGAGAAGTTGCAGATCATCCAGGAGTGGATGAAGACTACACAGAGAAGGCACAAGTCGTATGCCGATAGGAGACGAAGACCTATGCAGTTCGAGGATGGTGACTACATATTTATATGGGTTTCACCTCGATGAGGGTTACAAAGATTTGGCTGAGGCGGTATGTTGTCACTGAGATTCATCAGAAATTTTATGGTCCTCATCAGAGTTGGCGAGGTGGATTACCGCTTAGCTCTTCTACCTCAATTGCACCGGGTGCACGGCGTCTTCCACATATCCCAGTTGAGGAGATATGTGCACGAACCTTCTCACATCATCGACCATGGAAAGCTGGATGTCGATAATGGGGATAATTTTATGGAGGTTCCAGTAGATATTGAGGATCGACAAGAGTACGTCCATCATGGACAGTTGATACCTCTGGTGCATGTTCGCTGGCAGTACGAGAACCTCTAGGAGAGCACCTGGGATCCGGAGGCTCATATACGTGCTCAATACCCCCACCTGTTTACCTAGCTATGAGTTGTGGCTTATGAGGACATAAAGCCCTGAGGTGGGGAGAATATAAAGACACGAGATTTCCATGTAATTTGTTTTAAAATAAATTGTAATTTTATGAGTCCACGAAAAATAAAGGCACGTGATTCCAAGGCCTGGAGTGCCTGGAATGAATTTCTAAACTTTATTTCGGGTACGTTTAGTAAACGTACAAGATGGTTTTTATAACTTTTAAACCAGTGCTCGGAATTGAAATGTGAGGGCACCGTTGAACTCGCAGTGCCGATTTTCTCTTAAGGAGACTCTCACCTTGACGACAGTTGGTCGAGTGTGAATGTTAGTTTTTGGGTTTTTTCGTGAAAGATTAAAATAAAAAAAAGTGTGGGACATTTCTATTTTTATTTGAAACACCCATGTGGGTGTTGGGAGGTGGGGTCCACCGGAACTAAACCTCCATGTGGAAGTTGAGAAGTGGGGACCACCAAAACTTAACCTTCCATGAGAGGTAATGGTGGTGGGGAAAACCCGAACCTAACCTCCAATGAGAGGTTATGGTGGTGGGGACCACCCGAGGCCTAATCCTCATGAAATCCCCTTATTATGAAGAAAATCCTCTCAACCCCCTCATTAATGTGGAGGAGCCTCTTGACTCATCCACATTAATTGTGCCAATGCACATATCTTTATTATGAAAACTCTCCTTTAATTAATTAAATCATTTTTAAATATTATGCCAATGACTTAATAGATATTACAATATATTACTTTGGGATACCTATTCATTTTTTGGCAAAGGAGTATTGGGAGAACTTGGGAGAAAGCTCTCCAACGAAGAACGCTCCACCAACGAAGAATGCCGACCTCCTTCGAACTTCTTCATTGGGACTTCTTCTTATGTGGGATATCCTCATCTATGACGAATCAATGACCATACTACCTTCTTGATCCAACTCATCGAGAAAACAAGGTAAGGTCTTATTACAAAATGTTTATCACTTTCCATGTACTCCATTCATTTCTTGTGCGGGTTGGGAACAAACATTGCGGAAGATTATGGTTTCACATTCATGCTTCGTTATTCGTGAACCTCTTTCTACCACTCTAAATGTGGAGGGTTCGGGCCAAACAAACATGGCATGACCCCTACACCATTATTCTTTGGTGTGTTCTTTGAAATGTAGGAAGGCGACGAAGACAACGGAGGCAACGACACCGCCACCCGTGGGCCTCACCGTGCTGCCGAGCCGAGCCGCGCCACCGTCTGAGCCAAGCCATGCCGTCGAGCCGAGCCACACCGCCGTCCGAGACGAGCCGTACCGCCGTCGGCCGAGCCACGCTACTATCCGCTGAGCCGCGCCGCCGTCCGAGCTGAGCCCTACTGCCGAGCCGAGCCACGCCGCCGTCTGAGCCGAGCCGCACCGCCGTCCGAGCCGAGCGATGCTGCTGAGTCGAGCCGACCTGCTGAGTCGATCTGCTCTTCCCTCCTGACCGAACCGGTGCCGAACCACGGCCGGACCGCCGACCTGTGTCCGTTTCACCGCTCTCACGGCCGGTCCTCCATTCTCACGGCCGGCCCGTGCCCTCGCGGCTGCTCCACTACCCTCACGGCCCTCATGGGGCGGGTTGGACCCAACGGGCCGGGTCAGACCAGACCCAGGACCACTACAACCTTTTTTTTCTCTTTTGGCCAAAACTTTGGCACCTGGCGTCCGTTTGACAAACTGTCAGTGGTGCTGAAAATCTTGGAGCGAAAAAGTCCCTTTGAGTAATACCCCACTGTGTTTTGGATTAGGATAGATAACAGTCTGGTTGGATTGAGCACAAATCCAACTGGGCCCCCGGGACTAAGAGGCTAATAACTCACAGACCGGGCGTCTGATTGATGCGCCGTCTATTGCGTTGAGACCCCTATGAGATGGAGAACCTTTATGAGACTTCTTTGTGGGACTTCATTGTAGTTGGAGTATCGACCAGTAGGTTGTGGAGCGAATCCTCCCAGAGATGAGCGAGCATAGTGCAGAGACCTAGTGGCTGGCTGAGACTTGACGACTGCTGACCGTTTGGACTTGGGGTGACTCGACATGCCCAGCAGGGAGCGCCTTGTTGATGCGGAAGACTCATGGTGGGGAGATCCTTGGTGAAGCGGCAGACCCATGGTACTCGATAGGAGGAGTACCTCCGCAGGCCTTGAGTGGGAGCGCCTCAGTGTGACGCGGCAAACCCACGGTGGGGAGCGCCTCTATGTGATGTGGCAGACCCACGATACTCGATAGGAGGAGTACCTCAACAGTCCAATGTTAGTGGGAAGCGCCTCTGTGTGATGTGGCAAGCCCACTATAATCGATAGAGGAGGAGTTCTCCAACAGCTGAGGTGTTCGACATTGTTCTTGGAAATGATACTTGATACTACCCCTAGAATAAATCCTGGTGTGAGCTGAGTCAGAACCTCTATGTTTTCCTCATGATTGAAATGGATTACTTGATAACTTAGGTATATGTATGGTAATATACCTAGGTAAGGTTATATATTGATTTCATACTTTGTTTTTTATCCTTGTTAAATTTTGTGAGGCCTAGAGGGTCTCAGGGTCCCTACTGAGTATTGTTATACTCATCCCTACACGAGATATGCCTGCACCTTGTTGTTTTGGATGCAGATGACAGACAACGCTGACGAAGGATGAGAGTACCAGAACTAGACGGTACCCGGAGGTGGACCATATGGTGTGTCAGTACCTGGAGGAGACAGATTGACATGGAGTGATGAGAAGGAAATCTGTACCTACCCTTCAGGTAGGAACCTCAGAGGATGATCCAGTAGCTGTCTTTTCCCTTTTTTTAGTTGTGTTGCATTTTAGTTGTACTTGTACCTTTGCTGTTGGGCTTGTATTCTGGACCCTTTTACTTTCAGCACTCTTTTGTTATACAGTTTACTTTGTGTTTCGTATCCAGTAGTGTGCTTGATTGTGTGTGTGTTTATAGATTATAAAGGCAATGCCTTCCCAGTTTTAGGGAATTACTCCTTTGGTGCTAGTCTCCAGCCCCTGGACTATGGAAGACGAGCTTGGGGTTCTCACAACATGGGCCCCCAAGGACGGGTCGTGAAAACCATACCTTTCTCACATTCTGAACTAGAATACTTCATATCCTAATGGAAGAACCATTCATGTGACTCATATTGAACACATTCTAGAAATGAAGAATAAATATGAAGATGATGAGGTTTTGTATCAAGTTGTATTCTCAACACATTATCAAATTATCATTATTAATATATTCAACCAATTAAGTCTGCTCTAGAGATATGGGATGAACTTGAATTCAAGTTAAAATATGAAGAATAAGTTACCAAAAAACTTCTTATTATAAAGTACCTTAACATCAAGATGGGTTTTACCCGGATATTACTGAAAAAAGTTTATGTCTTACAAGTTATAGAAAATAAACTTCAATCCCTTAATATTAATATACTATAAAATTTCCATGTTCATGTAATTATTTCTAAATTTCCACTTATTTGGAAAGAATTTGGTAAATTACTAATTAAAAACAATGATGATATTTAATAGGCACAATTTTAAAAAATTATTCACATTAAAGAAGAATCCATATTGAGAGAATTATACATCCAAACACTTCCTTACACATCAAGAATAAAATTAAGCAGTTCAAGATGAAAGGTAATCGTTACAAGAATAAAGGATAATGATTTATTTATGTAAAACTAGGGAATTTCATTATTTAAAGAAAGTTGACAATCCCATAGAAAATATGAAGGCTGAAGAGAGTAATGTTTTAATGATATCCAAATTCAATATGGAATGCTGGACTGATTCTAGAGCAATGCTACAAACGTGTAAGGATATTTATATTTTCAAAACATTTGATGATAATACTATCACAATGGACATAAACTACGGAAATAATACATGCATCAATGTCACTAGAAAAGGAATAATGGAACTAGATATTACTTTTTGGAATAAGGAGACTCTTCTAAATTTTTAATATGTACCTAAGATTCAAAATAATTTAGTCACCATAAATATTCTATGTAAGAATGGATTTTAGGTTTCATTCGAATCTAATAAGGTTATCTTATCTAATGGAGGCATGTTTATAAAGAATGGGTACTAAAATGATGGAACGTATCAACAATCTATTAATAATATGATTTAATATTCTACTTCCTTTTTTGAGTCCTTTAATTTATGGAATGATTGTTTGAAATATGTTAATTATAATTCATTAAAAGTAATAAGGAAGCTAAAAAAATATTATATTTGGAAATGAATTTAATAAATGTGAAACATTTTTAGAATAAAAAATAGTTTAAAATCCATTTCAAAGTGTTAAAAAAATTATGATGTATTAAAATTAGTAAATTATAATATTAGTGAATTTAAAATTTTATTAACTCATGGATGAAAAAGGTATTATATTAATTTTAATTGCTGAATTTAGTATATATTTACATGCATATATTCGTAAAACAAAAGTTAAATCCTTTAATATGATTAAGAAGTATAAATCAAAAGTTTAAAACCAATTAAAAAAAGGGCTAAAATATTATCCTATGATAGAGGTGGATAATATTTTATAAATGAATTTAATGAGTTCTATGAAAAAATTTTATAATTAGTTAAACTACCACTCCTTACACACCTCAAAAAAATGGATTATCTGAAAGAAAAAATCATACTTTAATAAAAATGGTAAATTTTATTATTAAAAAAACCAAGTTTCCATTAAATTTATTATATAAAACATTATTGTCTGCATGTCATATTCGTAATAGAATTTCTTCTAAGAAAACTAATTTATCACCCTTTGAAATTTGAAAGGAATAATAACTAATATTTTATATTTTAAAGTGTTGATGTGTTTATCTTACTATAGAGTTCATGATCCTAAAATCACTAAAATTGGTCCTAGGGAAATTAAAAGTGGTTTTTCGGATATGTAGAAAATAGAAAATCATATAGAGTTATTAATTTGAAAGAAAATTTCATTGTTGAATCAAGAGATATAAAATTTTTTGAAAATAAATTTTATAAATACAAAGTGGAGGAGGTTATACCTAATGCCCCTATCTCTTGTGATCTATCTAGTTCAAATAAAATAGTAGAAAATAATTATATTTTTTGAGTTGAACCCAAAAAGAGCACAATAATTATGAAGGAGAAACACATAAATCTATATTTTATTTATCTTGATTCTACTGTTCTACATTTTGAGATATTTCAAAATAATTATCTTCTAAATTAGTATCCTATAATATTGACTATAAAATATGACCAAAATACATATAAATAAGACATGAATTATAAAGATGTTTATTTCTGGATAGAAGAAATTAATGATGAAATATATTCCATTATATGGAATAATAAACAGGTCATTATTGATTTACCAAGAGGTTCAAAACATATAGGTTCAAAATGTTTTTTTCGAAATAACTATTATTCCAATAGTAACATTTATTATTTTAAAGAAAGATTATTTTCTAATGTTTTTAGATAAAAATAAGGGATTATTTATTTTTATAATTATTATATTATATCTCAGATTACTTTGATAAGGATTTTAGTTTCATTATCTTTAATTAATAATTTTTATGTACATCAAATGGAAGTTAAAACTACCTTTTTAACTGGAGACATAAATTATGATATTTACATGGAATAACTAAATGGACTTGTTTTACAAGGTAATAAAATTAAAGTAGGTAAACTAGTTAAATATCATTATCATCTTTAAAAATACTCAAAGAAATTACATGAGAATTTTTTTTCTATTATTTTATCTAATGTATTTACTCATAATAATGGAAAAAAGTGTTTATTCTATGTTTTAAAAGTATATGAATTCATTGTGTGTCTATATATTGATGATATTTTAATTTTTGAAAAAAATATGATTGGTATAATTGAGACAATTAATTAGTTATCATGTATATTTAAAATAAAGGATCTTGGAATTGTTGATACTATTCTAGGTATGAAAGTTATAAAACATAGTGGGGGATATTATTTAAGTTAGTCCCATTACACATAAAAAATGTTAAATACTTTTCATTATCTTAGTTTCATGGATGATAATAATCCTTTTAATTATAGTGTTAAATTTTTTATGAATGCATGAAGATCCAAAATACAACTTGAGTGTGCTAGTGAAATTAGTTCTTTAATGTATTCAATTAATTTTAATAGAACCGATAGTTATTTTTAAATTTATAAAATGTGTACATTTACCTGTAATATTGATGTGTATCATTGTAATTTTATATTGAGAATATTTGGATACTTGATAAAGACCAAAGATTTAAGTATATACTATAATTATTTTTTGGTTGTATTAGAAGGATACACTGATATGAGTTAGATTACCTGTATTATCAATTATCAATTAATATATGGATGATTGTTTACTCTTAGAGGTTGTGTTGTTTCCTGGGAGATCTAGAAACAATTATTTATTTTGTATTTAACTATAGAGTTAGATTTTGTCACCTTAGAAGCATGTGGAAATTAAGGTGAATGGATTAGAAATATATTATTGAATATTAGATTATGGCCTAGTCCAACTCCCCCTATCTCTATAAATTTTCATAGTGAAGAAACTTTATAAAAAACATATAGTTTCATGTATAATGGAAATTATATACATATAAGTTTGATAAATTATTATGTGATACAATTATTATAATATGTTACCATAATAATTCTCTATGTGAGATCATTTAAAAATATTATAGACCTATATAAAAAATCTATATAGAGGGAGATTATCCGTATAACTAATAAATAGATGAGGTTAAATGCCAAAAAATAATTTTTTTTAATGGAAACCCAATACTTTATTTAGGTAGATCCTAATCAAAGTGTTTATTGGGTGAACCAATTTATGAAATTTATTTTTGATATCGAAGATTATAACCCAACTAATTTGGCTCAATATTTTCTATTATGACTAAAAGTTGAGTTATAAAATCTTAACAAAATATTAATACTTGATGAGTTATGTGTTCTAATAATGGGAACACATCGTATTTTTTTCTTATGTGAACTTTGAATTGGTGCCACTTATTATTGAAGTGAATGGGTTTACTCCTTAGAGAGTCCATGAAAAGGATATATGAACATGGACATAAAATTATTACAAAATTAGATATTAGTTGGAAAGATCATTGTATGTGTGATATCTCTAGTTTATCTTAAAGACTAACAAGTTAAATGCTTTGAAAACTTGTAAATATGATAACACATTGAGATATTGATATTAAATTGAGGTATTAAACAAATATACCTTTAATATGTATAATTATTCACTTATTATATAGAGATTTAATATTTATGAATAAAATTGGGGGATTTTAATAATTTTATGATTAAATAAATGAATAAAAATTGTTTTTTGATTGGAAATAAAATTTTGATCTTGGATTTTTGATGTGAAAAAATATGTGGAATCCTACATTATAAATATTGGTAGAACTCTCAAAGATCTTTATTTATAACAATGGGCCTTGAGAATTGATTTTTTTTAAAAAAAATAAGAAAAAATGATTATTAAGTGTTTGAAAAATATACTTTTTAGAAATTTTTTTATTATATATATATATCATATAATTAAAATAAAACAAATAAAAAAAATAAATAAATAAAATATTTTGTAAAAATTTACTAATGATGAGATTAGTCATAATGATGAGATTTCAAATTTTTCAATATTTGATCAGTTTCCTCCTTCCAAGATTTGTCTCATTTTAATCAAGTCAAGCTATCTTTTGATTGGAATGGAAAGATCAAATTGGTGTGATTCAAACCGATTTTGATATATTAATAACTGGATGATGAGATTGTTTTTAAAAAATATCTTCAATCTGAAATTCTTTAGATAAATTATTTCAATATCAGTGTTATGGGGCTGTTAGAATTTGGTATTTGAAATTCAAAAAAGCATGGTAAAGTTGTTGAGGTAAATTTCCATTACAAACCCTACACCAAAAAGTGTGGGTGGATCAAACCATTTTGGATGTTGAATTAAATTCATACATCAAGATTCAAAATTCCTTCTTTATTTTCCATCAGCCTTTCTATATTTCACAAATTTATAGAGGAAGTTTGGACTTAAATTACTTTGTGATGAAAATAAATTTTTAATTGATTTTTTTATTTTCAAAATTCATATATTGAGTGGAGAATTTAAATGATTTATTGAGAACTAGGCATGTTGGGATTGATTTTGGATTTCCAAAGGGTTGAGTACAGGTGGAGGAAAGTATTGGACTTTTCTAGCTATTAAATCCTCTTATTGAGATAAACTTGTTGGGATAAAATTACTCTAGGCCTATGTCTTCAATGACCAACACATAATCCCTTCTGGGGGTCCATCCTAACAACAATGCATGTTAGGAGTAATTTCCCATCCATGATAATATTTGAGCCACCAGACTTTACAGAAATCAATGTGGGATTGGGTTTTCACCCAAAAATACTCCCCTAAAAACAAATACCATACAATTGGGCCTACCCTTAAATGATAATGCCCAAATAAAACCATATTCTACCACTATTTTAGCATTTTTGGGACTCGATTCCTAATCAAAACTATCAAGAAGACTTTCGGCACAAGTCACCACAATGGATCCATGTGCTCTAAATCAATCTATTTTTATCGCTCTCTATCTACTTTGGGGAGTACTTCACCCTAAATCACACCTAGATTGCACCTTGAGTTTGATAACACTTATTGGGATCCAATTACTCTATACCTAGGTTATATAGGCCCAACAAATAATACATTATGGGGTTCAATCCTAAAACTTATGGGTGTTAGGTGGAATTTCTCATCTAAGATTATACATGATGCACTATACATTGTGGAAAATTATATGGGACTGGGTTTAAAACCCAAAAAATGGCCATCTAATCTAAATGATGGAGATAATGGAAACCGATCTAATTGTATGCTTTTTTGGACAATAAATTTAATGTATCTCAAATGGGAAGCTTCACCAACAACCCGAGCCTCAGAAATTCCCCTTTTTCTAGTTTTATCCATCACTGAAGATTGAGATTGAAGCATATCTATCATTGAGTGGAGTTTTAGATACTACTCTAGAGTTCTCTCTTGCTTGAGATTAAGATGAAATGGTGGGATGCCTCTCATAAGATATTAGGTTAAGTGTTGAATTTTTGTAACTTATGTGGAGTTGTTATGTAGAAAACTGAATAGAAATCATTGGTGTCAATTTTTTTACCAATTCAAGTTGGAATATCTGGTGAAGTTAGGTCACTGTTTTATAAAGGGCCTTGAAGGTAAGTATCCAAGATATTGAATATTAGAAGATGAAACATTACAATTAAAGAGGGAACATATACATGTATTTTAGAATTCAGTGATATTATTGATTTTTGGGATTCCTAACCTAACTTCTGAAATACTTTTCCTAACTTCTAACCGTGGAATTTTATAATTAAATGTGAGTGATATTGTTTCAAAGTTGCTATCGTATTTTTATATTTACTAATTAAATTCTTACGTCTATCATTATTTAATCAAATATGTTCCATGAACTATTATTTTGTATCCATTCAAATATAATTTTAAAGTACTTTTCTATTGGATAATTTCAGTTATTTCACTACTTTTCTCTTCTAATTCACTTATCTATTTATCTATGATGAAATGATTTGCTTAATTAAAAATAAAATTGATTCGGTTCAATATTTTTGTTTAGATTAAGAGTCAAAATATGAAGGTTTTTTTCTTATATGTTTTCATTTAAAATTTCTTCTAAATGAATTATTTTTCAAATAATTCATGGTTTGGAAGGATAAAGACTTCAACCAAATTCATTCTATCATTTTAGAATCTATTTTATTTTATAAAATTTTTGTCAGACCTTGGAGGTGAATATAGTGACCCGGGATAGAAGTACATCTATATTACATCATTTTAGATGAATATTCAGTACATTACAAAAATAGGCCCAATGACCATAATAGTTTAATGTATTTAGAAACAGGGAAAAAATATTCTATCCTGGTGGTAGATATTTAAAATCTTCCATAAATATATCCACATTTAGTACTTATACCTAAAACCTTTCTTCATAACCTGGGTAAAGAAAAAATAAGAAAGGTGTGAGCTTAGATCCTCAATAAGGGAAAGTAAAGAAAATGTGTAATCATAACATGAAAAAAGGGTATGGAACTTGAGAATTAAATTTAAATATAATTCCCTATATATTAGAGATCATAATGAATATTAGTAGTTCATAATACATGAATCATAATGAAATTAAGAACAAAATCCATGAAAGAGGAACATAGGAATAAAACATGTAATTATTGAAAACACATAAGCATATATTATGATTTACATAGTAGCCAAGTCATTGATACTGAGACCATCTTGGTATTATGGGTTTACAACCCATACCATCTTGGTAGTCATCGTTCACTCCCGTAGCCATATTAGTAGCATGAGTTCATGCCTCATACAATCTTGGTAGTCATGGTTCACTCCCATGTCCATCTTAGTAACATGAGTTCACTATTAATACCATGTTAGTAGTCATGGTTCACTCCCATGGAAATATTAGTAGTCAAGGATTACTACCAAAACCATATTAGTATATCTCATGAGATATAAATATTTTCCCAATAAATTGGAGGAAGATATAGGTCCCACCCATCTCATTGTGAAATCATACATACATGTGCCAAAAAATATTATATAATCATATCTTAACCCATGAAATTAAATGGGTGTCATAAACATGTAGACATATCCTAACATATGGAAAAGATACATGTTTCATAAATATTTCATCCAAATCCTAACTTGTGAAAGATAAATGGATTTCATAAATATATAATCCATGAAAGAGAAACTAATTTCATAAGCATAAAACCCGTGAAAGAGAAAAGGGTCTTATAAAGACTATGAAATTAATAATAAACCATTAATTGAATGGAAATGAATGGAACCTTTAGATTATTTCTTAAAAGGGAATGAGTAACATCAATGTATGTTATATTATGTGGAAAATAATTATGAAATATTTTTAAAAACATTTTTTGACGAAAATATCAATTCTTATTTGAAAAATTATTTTTAATACATAAACCCATTGATAGTAATTTTCATAGAAAATACCTTTAAAACATATAAATAATACATGAAATCATTTGAAAACATTTTCCTTTAATACTTATAAAATAATCTTCAAAACATTTTAAAAACCTTTTTCTTCGAAAACTATTCAAAAATTTATAAAGAAATCATGAAAATGTTTTGAAAATAATTTATTTGAAAATACTATGAAAACTTATAAATAGTGATTGAAAACGTTTTCAAAATTATTTTCCTTTAAAATAATTTTAAAACTTATAAATAAATCTTGAAATCTTTTTGAAAACCATTTTCCTTGAAAATAATTCCAAAACTTATAAATAAATATTTAAAAAGTTTTAAAACCATTTTCTGTAAAAATACTCTGAAAACTTTTAAATAAAGCTTGAATTGTTTTTGAAAAACATTTTAAAAGAAAATAATTTGAAAACTTATAAATTAATCTGGAATTTTTTTTGGAAGATATTTTCCTTTAAATATTATAAACTAAACTTGAAAACATTTTGAAAACCATCTTTATTGAAAAATTATAAAATAATCTTGAAAATATTTTGAAAACCATTTTCTTTGGAAACTTATAAAATAATATTTTTTTTCAAAAACATTTTTTTAAAATTATTTTTTTAGAATATTTTTTTAAAGATTCTTTCAACATGAAAATTAATCTTCAAATGATTGACGACAGATAAATTCATACATGTTTTATGAGGTAAAAAGAACATTCATTTTTCATGGTAAAAAGGATAAAAAATTACCTCTTTCAGAAGGAGTGACGAATATTCCTTTGAAAACATTAGTAAAATAAAAAATGGTAAAATTTTATTTTAATTATCATAGTATATTAGTAAAATATTCTTGAAAACCCTTTTTAGATAACATTGAATATATATTTCTGACCGAAGATAGTGTAAATTTGGGCTTTATTAAAAAAATTCTTAACTATCTTATTTAGCAAAGAGTAGAAAATAGCACTACTACATGAATATAGCATGAATAACCGCAGGATAAAAAATACATGAATTTATTGATATATGGATCATATTAATTCATTAAAGGAAGAATAAACATAAACAATTTTGAAAATTGATGATATTGTCTCAATAAACTCTTATAACTTGGTAACATGGGATCATACTCTCCATTTAGGAAAAAAAATTACATGAAGCTTAAAATATCATTAAAATAATAATATTAATGTTATAACATGTAAAATTTAAGTATATACATTTTGAAAATGAGTTTAGGTGCATAATGAAACATGATCCTCAAGAAAGGAAAATTGAGACAACACATTTTTACCGATTTGGTAACTTTTGAAACTTAAACCCCATGAATGAAAGTTTATTAAAAGGATATGTTACCACCCATAAATTTAGGTATAATATAAATATAATACAATCATGTTTTTTACTTACACCAAACAAAAGTAAATAGTAGTGAACACAACATGTTTCTCACGATAATAAAAAGTGAGATAAAATCCCCTTACCTAGTGTTTTGACTCTCATCATACGTGTTCAAACCACTTGTATGATAAATATAAATTTATCATAAATATTTTAAAGAACCATGTTATTGTATTTAATACTATATATTGTTTTATTACAGCTTTATATTACCCACTTGTTAATAATCATATTTTAAAGTTTCACATCGGGTAATATTCACTTTATTATTTACATGTGTCTTAATTTGTTATATCTTTGATAATTATACTTTATATAATAATTTAAAAAATATAATAAATTATATAAATATAATATATATAAAATATATTTTTATTAGAATAATATATATAATATATAATTATGAAATATAAAACACCGTTCATGGAGACGATAGGCCGTACGTACACAAGAATTCTATTTCAAATTAATTATCGTTTTGATAGAATGAAAGTAAAATACATATAAGTATATATATGAATATATATAATTATTAAATTAGATTTATTATATAATATATATCATATATATTCACTATAACCACCATTAATACAATCCATGCGATGTATGATTGAATCATATCGCTTTGAGCAGGGAGTAGTCCACATTTCCTCAAATGAAATTATCATATTAACACAAAATGGAACGTAAAAATATATGTGTTTTAAAAATGAATAAATAATCATAATGACATAATAAATTTTACATATTAAATATATAAACAGAGTTTTCATATCAATTTCCACGATAGTATGTGGTAATGGAAAAAATTAAAAATCATCGTTTCATGAGGCAGTAGTTCGCTGTACCCAGAAACAGTATGTTTGTTACCAATTCGATGGAGGTGTGTGTAAGTGTAGGTATAACCATTAGAATAAAGAATTATATTATATTTATAATACTGTTGTTTTCATCCAATAATATAATAAAGAGAGTGGGGGGGGGGGGTGGAGAAGGAAAATAAAATAAAGGAGGTTGAGAGAAGATGCTACCTCTTAATCGGGTAACTCTTTTTGGTTTGTTCTAAAAGAATTACTTGAGTTGAATTATGCCCAAGTTATGGCTTATATTAGTAAGGGAGTGAAGTTGGGATCTTATTTTATCTGATTTTGGTCGAACCAAGGGGCTTTAGATGTGTGAGGAAGTGAGTATATGTGGTGTCCTTTTATAGGGAAGGAAAAGGACTCACATGGAATTTTAGAAAACAGGTTTGGTTTTCACATGTTATTGACTAAAAAAATTCATACCTAACCAAAATAAAAAATAATTTAATGTTAAATATCTGAATAATTTCCATCAAAAGGTTTTTGGATAGGTGGATATGTCATTTGGACCCCTAATATGGAGGTTTAGTTAGTAACTAAGCTTAATTTGACCTATAATCGTTGTGATTAATTTTAGTCACTTTTACTAATCCTTTTGGTAAAAATTAAGTTAATATTATTAGACACTAAATATTATACTTATTAAAATGGTGTATTTCAGTTTTTTTAATTCAATTCATAGAAACAAAAAATTTAAGATTAACGCTAACCCGGTAGATGAGATGAACTAATGGGTTTTTAAAGTAGAAAAAAATCTTCAATTTTTTTTCAAGATTTTATGTTAAATTTCAAAGTGAAATTAATTATAATGTCCTAAATTGTATTAATATATGTAAAATTTATCTAATGTGACCATAAACTAAATTTAACATTAAAAATTATTTAAATAAAACCAGAATTATTAATTAAAACACAATATTTTTCTTTATTCATCAAAAAATGAAGTTTCTCAAAAAAATACCAAAAATTAACCCTAAGATAATTTAGGTATTATAAATTCAAAAATTAATTTTATTTTATCAAATTAAATTTATAAATTTATCTAAAAATAATTTTTTTTATTAAAATCGGTTTATTCTAAAAAATAGTATTTTAAAATATATAAGGACTTTACCAAAAGTCATATTTTCATTATAAATATGTTTTATCTATATAAAAAAATTATAAATAATATCTGAGAATTATTTATTACTTTTTAAATAACTATATTTAATAGATAGTTTATAATTATCTCATTTAAAAATAATAAAATGAGGTTTCGTAGAAACATCGGTGTTGCGTGTAATGTACGCCAAGTTGGTGTTGGGGGTAACATAATCCAAGTTTGTATTTTTTGTAGAAAAGTACAAGTCGGTATTGTGTGTTACACAAGCCAAGGTGGTATTGCATATTGCACAAACCAAGTGAATATTGTGTTTAGTGCAAACCAAGTTGGAATTGCATGCAGTGTAAGCCAAGTCGGTATTGCGTGTAGCACAAGCCAAGTCGTTATTTCATGTAGTGCAAGGCAAGTCAGTATTACATGTAGATCAAACCAAGTATGTATTGTGTGTAGTGAATGCCAAGTTGGAATTGTATATAGTCCATGCCATGCCGATATTGGTTGTGAAAGGAATGTTTGAATTAATGTTTTAATATGTATATATATATATATATATATAAAGAACTATTTATAGTGTCACATGAAATGAAAATTATCAAAAAGATAAATTAATTTGAAATAAAATATTTCAAAAAATCTCAAGGGGGTACATTATACCCCTCCATAAAAAGATTTTTCCCTCGAAATTCATTTAGGTTATCAAAGGTTTAATACTTGAATGTTTCGTTCATAGAAACCCAAATCGTAAAAATGAATATTAAAACTTCCCTTAAAATGTAAAGTTGGGACCATAATGGTTACCAAATGTAACATATAACTGAGTTTCCACATAGGAGAACATAGGTTGGAGGTGAAAACATGGAAATGAAATAAAAATAAAAATATCATGTTTTTCTTGAGAGTGATAGAGAACAAGACAGAAGAAAGTTAACAATCAGAAGGCCATAAATCTGTGATGACCTAAGGGACCTTCTAATTCATCAAAAATGAATTTACTAGGATACATTTTTTGGTTTCAAGATCCTTTTTTCTAAAGTTATGGAATTTTTATGAAAAGATATACTTTAATTATTTTTGGACAACATCACACTTTGTTGTTCCTTTACCCACTTCACCTCTTCCTCTAAATGGGAAGGAGAAATTTTCATCCTTAAAATAATAACAGGTCATTAGATCCATGATATTCCATCCCATTTTTCATAATTTATTGTCAACAGAAATTATTTTCAATAGGATATCCAATATGAAGAAATCATCATATAGAGAGATACAACTTTAATCTTACTGACTTCTTCTGATTCTTAACTTAAACTTTCCATAAATGGTTAATCTTATAAAACATTTGAAATATGAAAATTCAAAGCATTGGAAAGACTATCCTGAAATTGGATTAACATTGATCCCCCAAATAAGACAAAGTATCTCTTGGTTTTCATTTTCCAAACATGTGAATACACTCATCATATATTTTGTTAAATCATGTTAATAACCTAAATTACCATAAATCCTTTTAGAAAATATGCATGCTTCCTTATTCTAAGGATTAATGGATATATTATCAAAATCCAAGAATTTGTAAACTTCATCCATGATAGAAGAAAATACTTGGAACATCTATACCAGATCCGTATCCACCTGTAGTATCCAGAAAGAGATATATCGCTAGAAATCACTCACTCTATCCCTTACCAAAATTCTAGGAAATTTTCCATAATAGTAACTCGACCCTATACTTATCCTTAGAGACATACCTAGACATATCCTTAGAAATATACTTAGAGATATCACTAAATTTTTCTCATCATAGTTTTCAAAGGTTGACTAAACCTTTCCTTTCATACCAAATATAGAGACCCATGCATGACATATATGGATATTACATCATTTTAGATGAATATTCAGTACATTACCAAAATACATACCCAAGGACCGTAATATCTAGTATCTATGGAAAATTAGAAAAAAATATTATATCCTAGTGGAATGTCCTAAAAATCTCCCATAAATATCTCTACCTTTAGTAATTATACCTAAAACATTTCTTCATAACATGGGGAAAGGAAACATAAGAAAGGAGTGAGCTCAGATGCCCAGTAAGGGTAAATAAAGGAAATGCTTAATCATAACATGAACAAAAGTGTATGGAACTTGAGCAAAACATTTGAAGATCATAACCTACATATTAAATATCATAATAAATATTGTCCGTTCATAAGATATGAATCATAAGGAAATGAAGAGAATAATCTATGAAGGAATAACATTGGAATAAAAAATGGAATTATTTCAAACATATAATAATATAATATGACTTCCATAGTATCCAAGGAATTTCTGAAAAGACCATCTTAGTAGTATGTTTTCACTCCCGATACCATCTTAGAAGTCATGTTTCACCTCCATGGCTATATTAGTAGCATGAGTTCACTAATCATACCATCTTGGTATTCATGGTTCACTCTCATGGCCATTTAGTAGCATGAGTTCACTCATCATACCATCTTGGTAGTAACGGTTCACTCCCATGTTCATATTAGTCATCAAGGTTTACCCATAATACCATATTAGTCTATCTTATGAGATATATATCTTTACCAATTGCATTAGAGGGATATATAGGTCCCACCCATCTCATAGTGAAATCATACACACATGTTCAACAAAATCCTAAACAATGATATATTAATCCATGAAATAAAATGGGTATAGTAATCATGTAAACTTATCATAACCTGTGGAAAAGATAAAAGTTTCATAACTATTTCATCTAAATAATAACTCATGAAATAGAAACATATTTCATAAACATATAAACTCTAAAATACCAATGAATTTCATAATCATAAAACCCAAGAAATAGAAATAGGTTTCATAAAGACCATGATATTAAGTATCAACTATTCATAGAGAGGATATGAATGGATCCTTTAGATTATTTCCTAGAAGTTCATGAGTATAATCAATAGATGTCATCTTAGATGGAAAATAATTTTGAAATACCTTTCAAAAACAGTTTTTGAAGAAAATATATGTTCTTCTTTGAATTAGAATTTTTAATAAAAAAACCCATTTGATAATCATTTTCATTGAAAATAATATTAAAACTTATAAATAAGACTTGAAATATTTTTAAAAAATGTACTTAAAAAAAATAAAATACGATTCAACACATTTTAAAAACCTCTTTTTTCAAAAACCATTTAAAAAATTATAAAGAAAAATTAATTTTTGTTTGAAAATCATTACTTTTAAAATAGTTTGAAAACTTATAAATATTGTTTGAATTTTTTTTTTGAAAAATATTCTCCTTGAAAATAATTTGAAAAATTATAAATAAAAATTTTAAATGTTTTGAAAATAATTTTCCTTGAAAATATTTTTAAAACTTATAAATAAAGATTGAAAATGTTTTGAAAACCAGTTTCTTGAAAATAAATTAAAGAATTCTAAATAAATCTTTAAAATGATTTGAAAACTATCTTCCTAGAAAATAATTTTAAAACTTGTAAATAGATATTGAATAAATTTTGAAATATATTTTCCATTAAAACTTATAAAATAATATTGAAAAAGTTTTGAAAATCATTTTTATTGAAAATATATAAAATAAGCTTGAAAACGTTTTGAAAAACCATTTCCCTTGAAAAATTATAAAATAATATTGAGAAAATTTTGAAAACCATTTTCCTTGAAAAAATATTTTAAAAAAATTTTCATAAAAAATTGACCTTTAAACATGAAAATAAGGCTTCAAAGGATTGATAGAGAACAAATTTGTACATGTCATAAAAGGTAAAAATAATATCCCTTTTGCATGGTAAAAAGAATAGAAAATGAATCATTTATAAAGAATCAATAAGATTCCTTTAAAAAAATTGGTAAAATAAAAAAATGGTATAACTTTACTTTAATTAACATATGATATTTGTATAATATTCTTGGAAACACTTTTAAGAAAACATGGTTTTGAAGGAACATAGATTTCTAACCAAATAGAGGGTAAAGTTAAGGTTTATTAAAAAAATTTATTAACTATCTTATGTACAAATGAGTATAAAATAATACTAATACATGAATATAGAATGAATAACCCTAGGATAAGTAAATTCATGAATGTATTGATTTTTGGAACATAATAATTCATCAAAGGAAGCATAAACATAAACAATCTCAAAAAGCGATGTGATTGTCCAAATAAAATCATATAACTTGGTAACTAGGGATCATACTATAAATTCTAGAAAATGAAATTAATTTAAGATTAAATAAATATTAAAACAATTATATTAATTATAGAACATGTAAAATTTAAGTATATACACCTCAAAAAAGAGTTTAGGTGCATAAAAAAACTTGAATCTCAAAGAAGGAAAATTGAGACAAAACATTTTTACCGGTTTGGTAATTTTTGAAACTTAAAACACATGAATGAAAGTTCATAAAAAGGATATGTTAATAAAAATAAATTTAGGAATAATATACATATAATACAATCAGTGGTATTACTTTCACCACAAAAAAGTAAAGAGTGGCGAACATAGCATATATCTCACAGGAATAAAACGTGAGATGAAACACCCTTACCTTGTGTCCTCACTCTCATCCTACGAGTTCAAACCACATGTATAATAAAAATAAATTCATTAAAAATATTTTAAAGAAACATATTATTACACATAATAACAGTTATGTTTTGATTACAACCTTATACTACCCTCTTGTTAACAATCCTAGGTTAAGGTTTTGCTTTGGGTAATATTCGCTTTATTATTTGCATGTGTTTCAATTTGTTATATCTTTGGTATTTTTAATTTATACCATGATTTAATGAATTTAAATAATGATATAAATGTCATTTATATACATTTATGTGTTTTATAATAATCTATAGAATATATAATTATGAAAAATAATACACCATTCATAAAGACGGTAGGCCATACGTACACATGAACACTATTTCTGTTTAATTGTCATGTTGATGGAATACATGTAATTGAAATATATGTATATATATATATATATCATTATTAATGTAAGTTTATAATATCATATATATCTAATATATTCACAAAAACCATTCTTAATAAAATCCATTCGGTGTATGAACGAATCATATTGCAATGAGGGGGCGGTAGTCCACAATTCCTCAAATGTAGTTATCGTATTGACACAAAATGGAAATTAAAAAGATATATTTTTTAAAAAATGAATAAAGAAGCTTAAATAAATAATAATTTTAATATAATAAATATATAAATAGTTTTTCCATCATAATGGCCGCTATGGTAGGAGTTCATTGAAAAATAAACAATCATCATTTCGAGTGGCAGTAGTTTTCCGTACAAAGAAAGAATATGTTCGTTACCCATTAGATGGTGGTGTGTGTATGTGTAGGTAGAAACATTATAATAAAAATATCCTAGAATATTTATTATACTAGTTTTTTCATACATAAATGGAATTAATATAGTGGAGGCGGTGTAGAAGGAAAATAGAGGAAATGAGGTTGAGAGAAGATATTGCCTCTTAATCAGGTAACTAATTTTGGTTTGTGGAAAAAGGATTCATTGAGTTGAATTATGCCGAAGGTAAGGATTATAAGTTTAAGGGAGTGAATTTGGGAGCTTATTTGAGTATAGGTTGGGTGATACAAGGGGATTGATAGGTGTTAGTAAGTGGGTAGATGTTTTTGCCTTTTTATAGGGAAGTAAAAGGAATCACTTGTAAATTTTAAAAACAAGTTAGGTGTACACATAGTATAACATAAAAAAGTCATAAAAAAATGTAAATCAATAATGGACGGTTAATTGGAAAACAATGTCCATAAAACAGGTTTTAGACAAGTTTCTAGGTCATTAGGGCCCCTAAGATTGAGGTTTAGTCCCTAACTAATCTTAATTTGACCTTAATCATTGTGATTAATTTTAATAACTTTTACTAATTTTTTTAGTAAAAATTAATTTGATTATATAAGACGATAAATATTATAATTATTAAAATGTTTTATTTCAGTTTTTCAAAATTCAATTCACATAACTTGAAAATTTAAGATTAATGCTAATCCTACAGATGAGACGAAATAACGGGTTTTTAAAGTAGAAAAAATGTTGAAAGGTTTGTTATGTTTTTATAATAAATTTCAAAGTGAAATTTATTATAATTAGCTAAGTAGTATTAATAGATGGAAAATTTATCTAATTTTAACATAAAAAAAATTTAATTTTAATAATTATTTAAATGTAATGGAAGTTATTAAATAAAACACATTATTTTTCATTATTCATCAAGAAAATGAAATTTCTCAGAAAAATAACAAAAATTCACCCTAAGATAATTTTAGAATTATAAATTAAAAAATAATTTTATTTTATCAAATTAAATTTAGAAATGTTTCTAAAATTAATTTTATTATTAAAATCAGATCATCTGAGAAAATGGTCTTTTAAAACATAGAAGGGATTTACCAAAATCATATCTTTCATTATCAATATGTTTTATCTATATAAAAAAATTATAACCAATATTTTTAAATTATTTATTACTATTAATATAAATAATTTTAATGTTTAGATTATTATTATCTGATTTTAATAAAATATAACAATAAAATGATGTTTTATAGAAACATTAGTGTTGCGTATAACATATGACAAGTCGGTGTTGCATGTAGCGAAAGACGAGTTGGTATTACATGACGTGGAAGCCTAGTTGGTATTGTGTATAGAGTAAGACAACACTACTGGAATTTAGCTTTTTCCCAACGGCAGTATACCAACGGTTTACTTAAACCGTTGGGATATTGAGTCTTTGCCAACGGTTTAAGAAAACCGTTGGCAAAGATAATTTCAGCAGAACTTTTCCCAACGGTTCACTGGAACCGTTGGGAAAAGGAGACATTTCCCAACGGTTCAATGGAACCGTTGGGAAAAGGAAGCTCAAACTCACACATTCCCAACGGTTCCTGTAAACCGTTGGGAAATGTGTGCCTTTGCCAACGGTTTTTATAAACCGTTGGCAAAGGTTTCCCCCAAATTGCAGGCCGCGATATCTTCTCCCCATTCGCGTTACAGAGCCCTAACGGGAGCAGCAGCAGGCGATTTTGGAGTACTGCCGGCCGGACCTTGAAGCTATTTCTTCAGGTTATTCTTCTTTATCTCAAAAGGTATTCAAATGTTTGGATAGTATTGAAACTTATTTTTATTTTTCCCTTCAGTTTAGACGATTTTGGAGCTACTGCCGGCGCCTAAGGGTGAGTTTTATTGAAAATTCCTTTTTGGATTTTACCCTTTGAACATGGGATGTCATTTGTGAAAGGTTATATAAATCGAATTGATTGTTCGATTTCTGAATTGAATTGTAAAATAAATTAATTAAGGGTATTTTATGGTTTGCATTCCCCTTTTTAACACATGAATGCCAATTATTTTTGAACACATGTTTTAATTGTATTGCCTTGCCAATGTGAGTAAAGTAGAGACTATGCTATGAATCTATGAAATTGGATTGAATTTATCTTATATTTTATGTTACCATGTTAGATATATTATAACTAATGCATGTGATATCTTTATAGTCTTGTTAGGAGTGTTCTATTAAAAATTCCCATGTGAGTGCTTGAATTTTCATTGAATTGCTAGCCATTATGAGTTATGTTGATACCTTGATTATTTTCTTCCTTTATCGTTTACTTAAATGTATATTCTATTATAGTTAATGCCTATTGAATTGTTTATGACAAAATGACTTATATAAATTCGTTTTACAGAATGGACAGAAGTTGGATGTATGAAACCGATCGGATCTCAGATGATTTTCAAAACAATTTGGAGAGCTTTATAGATTTTGCATTTGACAATGCTTCAGATAGTGGTCGCATACACTGCCCATGTTCCAATTGTGTTGGTAGACCTTGGTTGAGCCGTGAAGAAGTCAGCTACCACATAACCAAAAATGGGTTTCAAGCAAACTACTTTCTGTGGTATCACAATGGGGAGAAAACGAAATCTCAAATTGGTGATGATCGAAATGAAAAGACTGGAATGGAGAATTTGTTAGATGATCGGTTTCCGTTTATTCGTCATCATGAAAAAGAAAGGATTTCGACTCAAGAAGACTTCGATATGAGGACAGCTGATGCATCTAGTGAAAATGATGATATTGATAGGGTGAAAAAATTGAATGATGCTGCCACGACTCCAGTATATCGGCAATGCGATAAAATGAAAAAGCTGGAATTTTTAATCCGATTATTTCATGGGAAAACTATGTATGGGATTTCTAATACAGCAATCGATTACATTCTTACCCTCTTGAAGGATTTACTTCCAGATGATGCAGATATTCCCTCAAACCACTATATGGCATGGAAGTTAGTTGAGGAACTTGGATTTTCAAGAAACAAAATTCATGCTTGCCCGAAAGATTGCAGTTTATTCTGGGAGGAAACCGCTGAACGAAATGATTGTATAAAATGTGGCACATCCCGCTGGAAGTCAAAATCTGATGGAACACCATCCCGCGTTCCACAGAAAGTAATGTGGCACTTTCCATTGATTCCCAGACTCCAGAATCTTTTTATGTCTGATGACATATCAATAAAAATGAGATGGCATGATACCGAGAGAAAGAAGACTGATGATGAGTTGGTTCATCCTGCAGATGGATTTGCATGGAAGAGATTTGATGCTCGACATCCTGATTTTGCAGCTGACGTGCGTAATGTGAGGCTGGGTCTTTCATGCGACGGTTTTAATCCGTTTGGGCAGATGCTTACTTCGCACAGCACATGGCCAGTTTTTATACACATTTATAATCTTCCCCCATGGTTGTGTATGAAAAAACCTTTCACTTTCATGAGTATACTCATATCTGGTCCTTCTGATCCTGGCATTGATATTGATGTATACATGCAACCTTTAATAAAAGAGTTGAAGCTTCTTTGGGATGTGGGTGTGCGCACATACGATGCATGTTCGAAAGACATATTTCAGATGCGCGCTGCGCTTATGTGGACAATCAATGATTTTCCGGCTTATGCAATGATGTCTGGATGGAGCACGAAGGGGAAACTGTCATGTCCAGTTTGTATGAAGAATACACGATCCAGAAGACTGAAACATCGTTGTAGTTTCAGTTTTATGGGACATCGACGATTTTTTCCAAAGGATCATCCATATAGAATGAATCGTCGAAGATTTGATAATACTATAGAGACCGATGATCCACCTCAGCGTATGTCTGGAACTGATGTGCTTAATGAATTGAAAGATTTCAGTTTTTCGTTCGGGAAGGGTCAAATGAAATCTGGAAAGAGAAAGAATGTTTCCACAGAAACCTGTTACAATTGGAGGAAGAGGAGTATCTTTTTTGATTTGCCTTATTGGTCAACCAATTTGCTACGTCATTGCTTAGACGTAATGCATATTGAAAAGAATATATGTGAAATGTTGCTTTCAGTTCTTCTAAATGTCAAGGGGAAGACAAAAGATGATTTACGATCTCGACGTGACTTGGTGGATTGGGGCATCAGACCAGAATTGCATCCTGTGCGTATCAGTGAAAATAAATGGCAACTTCCATGTGCTTCTTATGTGATGACACCTACTGAAAAAAAACAATTTTTGGAAGTATTAGAGACTATTAGAGTTCCTGATGGCTATTCAAGCAACATATCTAAACGGGTCAACAGAAGAGAGTTGAAGCTAAAATCTTTGAAGACTCATGATTATCACGTTCTACTGCATGAGTTGCTTCCAATAGCAATCCGTCATCTTTTGTCCAATAATGTAAGGGTGGGTGTTATTCGGTTGTGCCATTTGTTTAGAGATCTTTGTGCTAAGAAGTTGTCGAAGTCTTTCTTGCAAAAAATGTTGACAGATGCCCCATTAATTTTGTGTGAGTTGGAGAAAATATTTCCCCCATCATTTTTCACATGCATGCTGCATCTGACTGTCCATATTCCAACTGAAATACTTCTCGGAGGACCTGTTTCTTTTCGTTGGATGTATCCAACTGAAAGAAATATGTTCACATTAAAGTCTTATGTTCGAAACAAGAATCATACCGAAGGTTCTATCGTGAACGGTTACTTAGCTCAAGAATGTATGGATTTCTGTTCAATGTATTTGTCTGATCTTACTACAAGAATGAGCAGACCAATGAGAAATGAAGAAGAACAATATGAGCAAATTGAACCCAGTTTTCCATCACTTCCTCAAACAGGAGGAATTCCTGGATCATATACATTGAAGACATTAAGCCATGAAGAGCGGGAGATGGCACATCGCACAGTTTTGTTCAACTGTGATTTGTTCGATGACTATATCAGGTAACAAAATTGAATATGTATATCTTACATATATATCTGTTAAACTATTCATATTTTTTTATCTACAGGGAACATAAAACAATGATAAATAGGAAGCATCGTTCTTTATCTTTGAGAAGGAGAGAGACTTTGCATAGCAAAGAGTTTTCTGCTTGGTTAAAATTGAAGGTAAAAATATTTCTGTTTAAATTAATTATTTCAATATTTACTTAAGTTTAGCTGTCATTTATATTGCAGGTATTGAGTTTGTCTGCTGACTCTGTCTCTGAGGAAATAAGAGCTTTGGCTTTTGGTCCTAATACCGTGGTTCGTGACTGTAAATCAATTGTTATCAATGGGTACAGATTTATTGTCACTGAACGAGCCAAAAACATGAGAACACAACATGATGGTATTATGGTTACTGCCACAACATATTGTTATGCCAGCGCATCAGATAGTAGACCGCGACTTGAAAATGTGGGTTATTATGGAGTCGTTGAGAAAATAATAATATTGGATTATTACTCTCATGGACGAGTCACAATGATGAAATGCCATTGGTTTGATTCGATGACGAGACATGGCACATTTATTGATGATTGTGGATTTCGAGTAATTAATATGACCCGCACTCTTGCAACCGAAGAACCATATGTGTTGGCATCAATGGCTAAACAAGTTTTTTATGTCAAAGATCAACTTCAACCTGAATTTGGTGTCGTAGTTGAAGTAATTCCAAGACATATTTTTGATGATGCTGATGATGGAATTGACACTGTCCCTATTGCCATTGGAACCAATCCATTTATTTCTTTTGATTACTCCAATAGCTCAATTGTCAGAGTTGATTGTGAACCTGAAGTTGTGGTTGGAAATATATAGAATCATTCATCCATGTTCTCAATTCTTTTGGTTTACCTCGAGTTGGGTTGTTAAGGTTGGTAATATTCATATTTATTTAGTATTGATCACAAATATGTTTTAGCTGACTTGACCGTTATGTGAATTTTCAATGTTTATTGGTTGCTGTTTTATTTGAATTGTATTTTCTAATTTGGAATTGAACTGTATTCAAACCAAATCAAACAATATTTCTAACTTGGTGAACATTACAACTTGTATGTTTTATTAAATTCATTCAAGCTCTTCTGAAACAATTGATAGCTAAATTACCAATGAATCCCCTCATTCCCTCATATATTTAGTTTTTTGGTTTACACATTAATTTTCTTTTTCTAATTAATTACATATTTGTTTTCCAATGCAGGAAATGAAGCCAATTGAAGAGAGACGAAGAAAAAAAATGGCGGAGAACAATCGTCGGATGGAGGAGATGGGCATTCCACCATTAGTGCCTACAGTGAGTACTTTATTTCAAATATATATATATATTTACAGAATATATAATGTCATGTGATTAATTTTTTTTGTAAACTTTTTTGTAGGATCCACCATTACGTCGACAGTTATTCGACGAGGAGCCTAGTACTGGTCCGAGTACTCAGGCTGGTGGTACGAGGAGGGTTCGTACCAGAGGTGGACATAGAGCTGCGCGTGCCCGACTAGACCCTGCCCCTCCCACTGACATTTCAGCCTTCCCACATTCTGATCCCGGTGTGTCGTTAGGGACACACGGGATATTTAGACCTCCCATGTTTTCGCTACCTTCTGCATCTTCTGCCCCATCATTTTCACATCCCATGATGATTCCCACTCCCCAGTCAGCATCAGGTCATACAGTTGTTCCATCTTCTTTTCCTTCTACTTCTGTCTCTCCGAGCTTTTATATTCCATCGTCTTCGACTCCTGTTCCACCAGAGGGTGTTCCATCAGGTTCTGTGGATCCGGCGCCACTCATTGATCAGACTAGCACAGGTATATTTATAAAACCCTATCAAATTTTTATAGTAATATTTATTTTCATTATAACATGTTTTGATAAAATATTTGTTTTTCTTTCATGACAGATACATCTACTGAAAGGAGGCGGGGGCGGGGCCGTACACGCATGCGTTCGGTGTGGAACCGTCGCACACAGGTTATGGTGGAATATAATGAAGACAATCAGATGGTTGAGAAAACAGGGCAGCAATGTCGGAGTTTTATGGCGACGCTTGCCAAATACTCCGACATCATTCCCGTCAGCCCGCTGTCGTGGAGACATTTGCCACATGAGGTCAAAGATAGAGCTTGGGCAGAGATATGGGTAAAAAAATCTGTTGTATTTAATGCCATGAATTTTTTTTGTATTTATATAAATTAATATTTTCATTTCAGCTTCGATTTAATTTTCCTGATGGTGAGGGTGCACGAATGGAACGTCTAAAGGATTTAGGCGAGCTTTGGAGAGCCTACAAGCATGAGCTGTATATTGGCTGGCATGCTAGAGTTGGCACTGAGTTAGAGGCGGTACCAGTCGTGGATGATTGTCCTATAGAGCAGTATCGTCAGATGATTACTCATTGGACGAGTACCCAGTTTAAGGTATGAATTACATTTGAGGTATTTAAATAATAACTTTCAAGTTTTGCATTAATATTATCCTTTGCATTATCGAATTTTATTTAGGAATCATCTGGAAAAAATAAAAAAAACATTGATGCAAAAAAATACCTCCATACACTAGGACGCACGACGATGCCGGATCATGAGAGGCAGCAGGTATGACAATTGTTTATAAGTTTTCTTTACGACTTACATTTTCTTTTTTTTCCTCAATTATTTAATTATTTGCTGAAGTCTTTATATAAATTTTGTTTTCAATGTCATTGTAGAGGAAAGTACAAAATATTGAAGGACGTGTGCCTCGAGCAAAACTGTTTTGCTCGAGTAGACGAAAAAAGGATGGACGTGCTGTCAACGAAGAGACTCAGCAGCAGATTGTAAGTTTTAATCTGTTGATTTTATATTTTAATATCTATTTCGTAACTTAACAATATATTTATATTTGTAACAGGATGCTTTAGAGGCCCTCGATGCCCAAGAAGCAGACAATTTTGGGCCATCTGATCACTTACATCTGGTGTTGGGAGATGATCATTCTGGCAGAGTACGCTGCCGACCTAGGATAGCCCCGACGAGGTATTGGCCTGCCTCAGGTACGAGTTGTAGTGCCACCGAGCTGCAGCAAGTTAGGGCACAGGCAGAACAGGCTGAGAAAAGGGCCACAGAGACGGCAGAACAGTCTGCAAGGGCAAACAGTGCATTTATGAAATTTATTGAAGTTCTACGTCCAACACTTCCAGCAGAGGCCAGCCCAGCGATTGATGAATACATGTCGTCGATACATTCTATATATGGTGCACCAGGTGGCAGTTCCAGTGGTGGTCAGGCCGATGTCGAGCTTGAAGATGATGATGGCGAGCAGTCTGATGCGGAAGAGGATGGAGATGAGGAGGGCGAGGAGGAGGGCGAAGGCGAGGAGGAAGGCGTTGTGGAGGGTGATGACGATGAGGAGGACAATGACGAGGGCGATGATGATGATGATGATGGAGATGGTGATGCTGATGTGGGACATATTGATCCGTTACATTTTTGACTTGAGATTTGATGTTTAATCTATTCTAGTTGTTGGTTTTATCTAGACTCGTAGTATAGTATTGTAGTTGAATTATTTTAATCAGTCGCCCGTATTTGTCGTCTGATTTCAGGCCATTCCGACATCGTTCGGCCCGTTTGGACCCCCCTCACGCGCGTTTACGAAGCGCGCGCATCACTTAAAACACGAATATTGAGCCGTACCGCGCAAACCGCATGTCCGATTGAGGTGCCGTCTGCGCGTACACGTCACGAATAATAATTAGAATGTTCCACGGTGGTTTCAGATCAATCCGAGGCCGTCCGCTATGAATTTGACCGTTGGACGCCCGTTCTGGCCGTTTATGACACCATAACTGCGTTGTCGGTCACTGCGGGCACACGACAAGTCCGATTGACGTGCCGTCTGCTCGTCCACTTCAGAAATCACTCACCCGTATTTGTCGTCTGATTTCAGGCCATTCTGACATCGTTCGGCCCGTTTGGACCCCCCTCACGCGCGTTTACGAAGCGCGCGCATCACTTAAAACACTAATATTGAGCCGTACCGCGCAAACCGCACGTCCGATTGACGTGCCGTCTGCGCGTACACGTCACGAATAATAATTAGAATGTTTCACGGTGGTTTCAGCTCAATCCGGAGACGCGGTGTGGCCGACACCACTCAAAGTGTCCGTCTTTTGTTTCAAAAGGACGTCATTTTAAGTGAAAAGAATCAACTGGCTTACGGAAAACCGACCAAACGCATTCCGAATCTGTTGATAATTTATCCCAACAATCCATGGGTCATATGTGACGTGTACGAGCCAACCCGGGATGAATCCGAGTCGCGGTGTGGCCAGGATAAGTTTAAGTGGCTCTCTTTTGTTTAAAATGAACACCATTTTAAGTACATACGGAAAAACGACCAAACGGATTCGGTTTCCGTTGAAACTTTAGGAGAACGATCCATGGGTCATATGTGACGTGTACGAATCAACCCCGCCACAATCGGAGACGCGGTGTGGCCGACACCACTCAAAAAGTGTTGGTCTTTTGTTTCAAAAAGACGTCATTTTAAGTGAAAATCATAAGTGTTTTTGATGATAGGAAATAGGGTGCCTAGAAGCTGGCCCAAGAAAAATTCAAAATGGACTGTTTAAGTCCACCGGCCAGCCGGTGTGAGACCACCGGCCAGCCGGTAAGGTCACCGGCCAGCCGGATCCAGCCCATCGGCCAGCCGGTGGACAAGGCAGAAGGCCTTGCCCTCTGCCAGGTGCCACCGGTCAGCCGGTGTCTGGCCACCGGCCAACCGGTGGGCCCAGACAGAATGGCATACCTTCTGTCCAGACCACCGGCCAGCCGGTGCCAGACCACCGGCCAGCCGGTGGAACCCAGACAGAATAGCATGCTTCTGTCCAGACCACCGGCCAGCCGGTGGCTCAGCACCGGTCAGCCGGTGGAGCCAGAGAAATCCCTTGCTTCTGTCTGGTGCACCGGCCAGCCGGTGGATCAGCACCGTCCAGCCGGTGTGCTCAGTCAAACTGACCAGGCTTGCCCACTTGATCCCCAACGGCTCCGAAAACCCTCCAACGACTATTTTGAAGTATTTGGGAGCATTTCTCCTATAAATAGACGTCCATGGATGCCGGGAACACTACCGATCATATACCGAAGCATACCAAAGCTATTTTAATCATTTGAGGCTCCTACGATAATTCTCAAAGGCTACTTGAGATCCAATTGCCATCCTTGAAGCTTGGGCTACCTCTACATCAACTACACTCACCTCTTGGCGCTCAAGGCTTCCTCTAGTTTGTTCTAAATTATTTACTTCAGTTGTTTAGTTCTTAATTGGGTTTGTATTAAAACAAACCACCCTTTTTCTTCTTTCAATTTGGGTTTCTTGCTACAACCATAATAAAAAAGCAAGCTGTAAGAAGGTGATCTAGCCTACCTTAAAACGGCTAGTGGGTTTCTTGCTATAACCATTAAAAAGCAAGCGGTCGTATAAATCTCCTAACGGTTGAGTTGGGAGCGGAGACGTAGGCTTGAGTTTAAAGCCGAACTCCGTTATCAATTGTGTCTTGCCATTTTACTTTCCGCTGCATTTAAATTTGTTTTAAATTGTTAATTAATTTTAAAAAGGCAATTCACCCCCCCTCTTGCCATCACCTCCGACCCAACATCCATCAGTCATATGTGACATGTACGAGCCCACTCGGGCTCAATCCGAGTCGCGGTGTGGCCGGGATCAGTCTAAGTGGCTCTCTTTTGTTTAAAATGGACATCATTTTAAGTACATACGGAAAACCGACCAAACGCATTCGGTTTCCATTGAAACTTTAGGAGAACGATTCATGGGTCATATGTGAGGTGTACGAATCATCCCCGCCACAATCCGAGGCGCGGTGTGGTCAACACTGCTCTAACTGTGTCTGTTTTGTTTAAAATGGGTAGGATTATAAGTGAAAAGAACTGGCATACGCAAAACCGACAAAACGCATTCGGTTTCCATTGAAACTTTAGGAGAACGATCCATGGGTCATATGTGACGTGTACCAATCATCCCCGTCTCAATCCGAGACGCGGTGTGGCCGACACCGCTCTAACTATGTCTCTTCTGTTTAAAATGGGCATGATTATAAGTGAAAAAGAACAACTGGCATACGCAAAACCGACCAAACGCATTCCGAATCTTTTGATCAATTATCACAACAATCCATGGGTCATATGTGACCTGTACGAGGCAACCCGGGTTCAATCCGAGTCGCGGTGTGGCCGAGGTCAGTCTAAGTGGCTCTCTTTTGTTTAAAATGGACACCATTTTAAGTACATACGGAAAACCGACCAAACGCATTCGGTTTCCATTGAAACATTAGGAGAACGATCCATGAGTCATATGTGACGTGTACGAATCATCCCCGCCTCAATCCGAGCCGCGGTGTGGCCGACACCGCTCTAACTGTGTCTGTTTTGTTTAAAATGGACAGGATTATAAGTGAAAAGAACAACTGGCATACGCAAAACCGACCAAACGCATTCAGAATCTTTTGATAATTTATCACAACGATCCATGGGTCATATGTGACGTGTACGAGCCAACCCGGGTCAATCCGAGTCGCGGTGTGACCGGGATCAGTCTAAATGGCTCTCTTTTGTTTAAAATGTACACCATTTTAAGTACATACGGAAAACCGACCAAACGCATTCGGTTTCCATTGTAACTTTAGGAGAACGATCCATGGGTCCTATGTGACGTGTACGAATCATCCCGCCTCAATCCGACATGCGGTGCGGCTGACACCACTCAAAGTGTCAGTCTTTTGTTTCAAAAGGACGTCATTTTAAGTGAAAAACATCAACTGACATACGGAAGACCGACCAAACGCATTCGGATTCTATCGATACTTTAGCACAACGATCCATGGGTCATATGTGACGTGTACAAGTAAACCCCGTCTTAATATGAGATGTGGTGTGGCCGACACCGCTCTAACTATGTCTCTTTTGTTTAAAATGGACATGATTATAAATGAAAAGAACAACTGGCATACGCAAAACCGACCAAACGCATTCAGAATCTTTTGATAATTTATCACAATGATCCATGGGTCATATGTGACATGTACGAGCCAACACGGGATGAATCTGAGTCGCGGTGTGGGCGGGATGAGTCTAAGTGTCACTCTTTTGTTTAAAATGGACAACATTTTAGGTACATACGGAAAACCGACCAAACGCATTCGGTTTCCATTTAAACTTTAGGAGAACGATCCATGAGTCATATGTGACGTGTACGAATCAACCCCGCCTCAATTGGAGACGTGGTGTGGTCGGCACCACTCATAGTGTCCGTCTTTTGTTTCAAAAGGACGCCATTTTAAGTGAAAAACATCAACTGGCATACGGAAAACCGACCAAACGCATTAGGATTCTGTCGATACTTTAGCACAACGATCCATGAGTCAAATGTGACGTGTACGAGTTAACCCCGCCTCAATCTGAGGTGCGGTGTGGCCGGTATCACTTCAGGTGTATGTATTTTGTTTAAAATGGACATCATTTGAGGTAAAACTATATGGTATAGAAAAAACCGATCATATTATGAATTGAATTTCAGATTCCACATATAATTGTCATCTAAATTTTAAATTGAATTCTATATGAATTATGTATGTTTATGAATTGTAATTTAATTATGGATTTGTATAGTTTCAGGATCCATTATATGTTAAATGTGTATGAATTTGTTCGTAATTGAATATGTATGTTTTATTTTATTAGTGGTACAATAGTTGGATCGAAAATGAGGTGAAAATGAGGTGAAAATGAGGTGAAAATGAGGTGAAAATGAGGCCTGATGACCGGTGGTGATGGACAGGGGACAGGGGGCTGTGCAAATTGCAGGGTGCTGCAATTTGCAGCATAGGTATGCCAACGGTTTCAAACCGTTGGCATATAAGTTTTTAGCATGTCTTTCCCAACGGTTTTAAACCGTTGGGAAAGACTTCACCAATTCCCAACCCACTTCACCAATTACCAACGGTTGGAACCGTTGGGAAAATGTTCCAAACCGTTGGAAAAACTATCCCAACGGTTCAACCAAACCGTTGGGGTAGGGTAAATTTTATGGCTCTATTGCCACGGTTTCCTGTAAACCGTTGGGAAAAGTTTTCCCAATGGCTTACTTCCCAACGGTTCTTAGAACCGTTGGGAAAACCTTTCCCAACGGTTTCAGGGGCTTTCCCAACGGTTCTGAACCGTTGGGAAATAGTGTATTTCCAGTAGTGCAAGTTAGTATTGAATTTAGCATAATCTATGTTAGTATTGCATGTAGCGCAAGCCAAGTATGTATTGCATGTAGTGCAAGCCAAGTCATTATTGTGTATAGCGCAAGCCATGTCGGTATTACATGTGAAAGGAGTGATTGTATCAATGTTTTAATATATATATATATATATATAAATAAATATTTCCAGTTTAATGTGAAATGAAATATATTAAAAAGATAAATTAATTTGAAAAAAAATATTTTAAAAAATCTCATGGTGTTATAGTGAATGAATTTTGAAACACCCACCAAGCTATATGACAATATGAATTTAGTGATGATCAAAGCAATATTATTTTTGTTGATTATGTTTTACAATTCTCACTCTATATAGGATAGTCCAGTGCATCTTCATTGAGGATATACTTGAAAGAATTTTCAACTAATTTAAGTGATGGTTCAATTCATTACAATGAACATTTTTAAGAGTTAAAGTACATTTTTCATTGCCTATACTAACCTTATGTTCTATAGAATCATTAAATTAGGGGAATCATCATTTTAAAACTTATTAACTATTTTTATTACACTGTTGACACATCACATTTGGGTTCTAGGGTTTAGGATTTCGCATATATAATTAATTAATTAATTGTTTTTCATCACTAGAAACCCTAATGAACCATATTTATTTATCTCTAACTTTATAAAATAGGGGTGAGTGACATTCACCAAAGAGTGAGAGAAATAAAGTTAAGGATATTCATTTATAGTGGAAAGAGATAGACATCAGATTGAGGGAATGAGACCGAACCTACTATGACATTGATAATGGGATCACATGGAGAAAATGAATGAAATCATAGTGACATTGATAGATTGAAGAGAATATGATTCAACATGGATTTGGGGCATAGATATTGTAACACTTTGATATTTTTTAAAATATATTTTTCAAATTAATTTAATCTTTTTTTATATTTTGTGTTACACGCAACACTGAGTTTAAATTAAAGTTGACATGCTATTAAAATATTATTATTTAATACGATAGTTATCACCTAACTATTAGAATGATGGGTATGAATATGATTAACTAAATTAAGAAAATATATTGTTCAAAAATTTATATAAACTTAATTATTTTGTTTAAAATTAATTATAAACAAAAATAAAAACTATTTGAAAATAATGGATTTCTTTTCCAGAAAAACAGATTTTTGGAAAACCAATGATTTTTACATCAATAAATTAAACAAAAAAATTTTGGTAAATTATTTTAAAGAATTTATATATTATATATTCGATAAAAATTTTAACATTCATCTTATGGGTCTTCTAGAGAAGGGATAAGAATAAATCAAATTTTTTTCTTAAACACTGTATTAAAAAGAACAAACAGTTTTGCTGCCTTTTGAACACTTATTTTTAAAACTAATTTTAAGAAATATGGAAAATTTATTTTTAGAAAATAAATTTTATTTTTGAATAATAATATCAAAATTATATTTGGGTGTATTTTTGATAATTTTCTAAGAAGGTAAATATTTCAATGAATAGTGAAAAATAATGGTTTTTATTAATAATTTCCATTTATTTTAATGATTTTGAAAACCAAAAAAAAATTAATATTGTTATTGATGAAAAAATAGTTCAATTATATATCTATTAATCCAATTTAGGTCATTTTAATCATTTTCATATTGAAATTTTATATAATAACCTTTTAATCATTAAAATAGTTTTCTTTAAAATTCAATTTCTTATCATGCTTACGAGATTAGTTTTAATTTAAAATTATACACTCATGTGAATGGAATTTATAAAAATGGATTAAATATTTCAAATATTAAAAATTTATATTATCTAATACGTTTAACATAATTTTTTTCCATGATGAATAGTGAAAACAAATAAATTATTTATTACAATTTTTTTAAAAATGGGTTTATTGGGGGGGGGGGCATAGACTAAAACAATATAGGTTAAAATAATCCAAAAAATTTCCAATAAAAATTTTATGGATATATTTAGACCTTATATCTTCTATGTTTTATAATTGATTATTTTGGAGCCTTTTTTCATGTGAAAAATGAGGGTATACCTTTTTCTTTTTGAACACTAGAATTGTGTCACTCATCTCAATTATAAAAGGCCACCCCTATCTTCTCATTTTCACACTTTTAAAACCATTTGTTTAGAAAAATACATGAAAAAAATATATTCCTTAATTCCATAATCTAACCCAAAAATCCTTATTTTTGTCATAAATCCAACCTATGAAGCCTTTTGGTGAAAAACAAAAGAAGTTGTTTGAAGTAGAGGTAACATCTCTAATCAATAATTTTATTTTATTTCTTCATCCAAATCCCTCAATTATTATTAAAACATGTAATATAATAAACTCAATATACCATATATAAATATATGTTATTATGTTAATTTAATAATCTAAATCCTTATCCTCTTCCATCAAATGGTATACAAAATCATCATTCGTCTATAAGGTGGACTACTTCCCCACAAATCGATATGATTAGTTTTCCATCCCCACCTCTCACAACAAGATGTAACGATGGAATTATTATTTATATATTAATATATTATATTATTATTCGTATTTAATCCTCATATCACATATTCCTCCTTAATTTCACTTCCATGGGAATATGATAACCTTGTTCGTGTGTACGATAGATTATTTCCTCGCGTAGCGATGTGATTCATTCTTCACATATGATTTACATGGAAATTAAAAAGGATAGGTTAAAAGAAAAAATGTGATATATATGATATATAAAATATTCTATAAAGTAAATATATTTCTTTCATTTAATCTATTGAGAAAATAGAACAACGTTAATGCGTACATAAAACCTATCTCTCCACGAATGGTGTATTTCATTTTATATCTCTACCTTTTATGGATTAGTATAAATACATATATAATGAATATATATTATATTTATCTTATTTTTAAACTTCTTGAGAATATTAAACCATGATAAAATTAAGTTGACCAAAAATACCAAATGAAAGCATACCCGAAAAACTAAGTAGTTATTACCCGAAATACTTTAACATGAAATTTTTAATAAAAGAGTAATAAACGGTCATAAGTAAATCATATATGGTATGATATATATATGTTTTTTTCTTTAATATATGTATAATAAACTTATATTTATTATAAAATAGGGTCTAACAGGTATAAATTATGTCGATACTTATAGTAAGAGATTTCTGTATCACTTTTATTTTTCTGTGTGACAAATTCCATATTCACCACATGTTTCTTTTATGTGGTTTATATAATTAACTTGAATATATTTTATTTTAGTATCCTTAAATTTTATGGGATTTACATATTTATTTTAGTATTAATCTTTCATGGAGTTTATGGTTCAAATGTTACCATAGATGTAAGGTATTTTTTGTGTCAAATTTCCTTCTTTGGGGAATATGATATGTTATGAACCTATATTCTTAAATGTAATATATATAAACCCCATTTGACATGTTATATCATGAATATAATTATTCTCATAACATTATATTTTTAATTTAATGATATTATTTCATAAAGATTAGGATTCAAAGTTACCAAAGTGGAAAGAGTTTTATGTTACAATCTCATCATATATCGGGATTATTTATGACTATACTTCCAATGATGAAATATTATGATCTATCTCTTTAGAAACTCATGAATTTAATTTTCAAAAAATTACTTCATGAAAATAATTTTCCCCTTAATTTTACACTATTTATGTTCTCAATAGTTCAAAATAATGTTTTTAATAAAAACCATCTTAATATTTCAATTTGTCGAATACACTTTTTCTTCTAAAACACTATTTTCTAAATATGTTTTCAATTTTATTAAAATTACTATAATTATTTATTAAATAAATTTTTACCCATGTTTGAAATTTTAAAAAATGTTTTGAATATAATATTTTTGTCATTTTTCAAACAATTCCCATTTATATTTTACTTAAAATCCGAAAGGAATATATGTTTTAACATGTAAAACATGAACATAATTTTCCACTCGCATGACCATTATTTTCTTTAAATATTAATTTATATTTTATCAAGGTTATTTTAAAAGAAAAGGATTCCCAAAATATATTATGTTTTAAAAAGTTTTTTATAGGACGAAAGGATATCTTCCTTAAGAAATGTTTTAAATGATTTTTAAAGATTCATTTATAAGTATTCAAGGTTATTTTCAAATAAAAGGATTTTAAAAATATTTTTTGTGTTAAAAAGTGTTTTTTTAAATTAGAAAGGATATTTTACTCAAGAAATGGTTTATGTTATTATTAAATCTTCCTTTATAAATTTTTTAATATAATTTTCAAGTAATTTTTTGTTCATAATTTTTAGGTAATTTATTTTCAAAATAGAAAGGAAATTTTCCCCTAGAAATGTTTTAAATGATTTTAATTATTCCTTTATAATTTCATAAGGTTATTTTTATAAAAATTATTATCAAAATTTTTTATGTTCTGAAAAGTTTTTTTCAATGTGGAAATAATATTTTCTCCAAGAAATGTTTTGAATTATTTTTAAAGCTTCCATTAATAGTTTCCACGTTTATTTTAAAAAAGGATTTTGAAAATGTTTTATTTTTTTAAAATGTATTTTTCATGATGGAAAGGATATTTTCCTCAATAAAAGTTCAATGTGTTATTTAAGAATCATTTACCATCTAATATTACATCCTTTGAGGTTAATTATACTTTTTTGGGGATAATATTAAATGATATAATCCTTATTATTTATCTCAATGGTTAATGTTTATGTTGACTAAATGTTTATGAAACCCATTTATTTTTCATGGTTTATAACGTGATGATATGATGAATTATTTATGATACCATGTCACACATAAATATGGCCTTCATTATGAGACATGTGTGACCTATATATTATTCTAATGAATTGGATAAACATTTATATCTCATGAGATAAAAATGATAAACAAGTTGATGGGATTGATCCTCTATGGAAAATAGGTGCGTTCTGATACATTATGGGAAATAGGCGTGTCATGAACCACAATGGGAAATAGGTGATGAGTATTGATCCCTTATATTGTTTTTTAGTAGTTAACATTGATATATAAAATGTTTTTCAATATTTATTAAAGTTCCTGCAAAGTATCGATTTTTTGATATATTATTTTTGTACATTATACAGATTATTTTTAAGACCATGTGATAGGAAAACATGTGATTCCAAGGCCGGATGTACCTGGAATAAAAGTTTGAAATATATTGAATATATTAAATAGAAAACACTTGTAGTTTTCTTGAAAATATGGAATAAAACCTGAATAGGGGCCCAAATCATGAATCAAAAGAAACTTTTGAGTTCAGATCTTAGATTTTACCCTAGGAGAAATATAACTGTTATCGATGCCAGTCATTTTTGAAAAAAGTCATTTAGGGCGTAAATAAATAAAGTAAATAAAATAATTCATTAGTTTTATTTTTATTTGACACAGTGACCTAATTCCTATTTAAATATACCACTATATATTTTGTCTCAAGGTTGAAGACCAAACACTAGAGACCTAGAGGACATTGGAAGAGACAATTATTGGTGAATGATGAAAAATTGAGATTCAGATCATGGATCGTTTTGCCAATGGAGTTCATGGATCTCATCAATGACAGTAACAATGAACCATTCTTCATAAATGACTAATCCAAAATCTATGTAAGATGGTTTTCTTTGTGATATCCATATTGTTTCTTAATACCAGATGAATGAGGATTAATTCCACAAACAGAATTGATACACGCATATTTATTATAAATAATTTGATGGAATTTATATTTTTATTTTTGGTATATTCCTATTCATCCTTATTCCTCTACGACAACATATCAAAGAAAAATGAACAATGGATAAGTTTTTTTCCTCATGTTTTGTGGATTTTGGATTCTTCCCTTGTTCTTCGCATGCTTATCACGAGAATTTTTATTTTGGATCTTGGTTTTAAGAATATCCTACTTTTATCATTGTGTTAACATTCTACAGTGAAACATATTGGTAACACAAATTTGGTTCATGATATATGGTGTGGTCAAGGTGTTATAGAGTTGGTGGATGATTGAGATAAAAACATACGGATTTGTGGTCCCCATTCATCCTGGTTTTGATACACAATGATGTTTTTTTCTATACAAATCAATTTTTAAGTAGATTTGAACCCAGATTCTAGCTAAAGATGATAGAAAGGCTCAAGATACCTCTAATTTATATTTTCTGGAAAGGGTGGAGGCCATAAAAAAGTGGAGGATAGTGTGGAATATATTACCATGGATCTAGAAATTCCTGAGTAACATGGCATGCATTTTGGGATTACACACCCAGTGGCCACCTTAACTGCGGTACTAGTGTTCTAGATAATGTTAAGTATCACATGCCATGTGACTTAGTGACATTACATACGAACCCTCTACGATGGATCAAAATGTACTTCAGAAAGTACAAGGGCACGACAAAAAGTACACAGCTTGTGGCACATCGTGTACTTGGTCATAAACATGAATTGGTGCATATAGGCCTATATAAAGACACGACCACCATAAATAGAAATGTAAAAGAGACACATGTATGATTTTGTGTGTTTCTACATGTTTTGTACTTATTCTATAAATTATTTATATGGATACTTACATTCCATGTGATGATTTTCCACATGAACAGATTTTGGGATAACTGGACACATCGTGTACACCCTGGGATACTCAATGTACCCCCTTAAAGAGTGTTTGTAACTCTTTATTACCTTAGTTTTGAACAATCAAGGTTGAGCCTGTTCCCTTGGTCCATTACCTCAAGGGTACAACGAGTCTTTAATTACACATCATAAGATTATGATCCCCTCTAGAGGACAAGTCTCAAATATATTTTCAGTGTCCCTCTATAAGACTAGAGTTTGATCCTCTATCATCTTTATTCCTTATGGGGGGTTTTTGGAATCATCAGGACCTCCTTGAGTAGGGTGATTATCCTCCATCTTTAAGACTGTATCATTAGGGTTCATGTTGTCATTTACACATGATCACCTACATAGAGAGTTGATCAAAATTGGGTTTGTGGTGTCCCCTAATAGTTCTGGGTGTGACCCAGTATATGAGCATCAAGGTCTTATTATACAATGAGATTTGTTGGGTGAGACCAAATGATATATTAATCTCCATTTAGTGTCTTCAATGATATCATTTCTCATTGAGCGGATTATCCCAGAACAAGCATTGCTTTGAGTATAATCCAGTGGCCGGTAGTAAAGTATGATCACTTGGTAGAGTAGTTTCTTTCTTGAGTATATCTGGATGTTTGTGCTATGCATTGATTTTTATATATTGTACTGAGATGACTATACTTGTTTCTTTTTGTTTTGTGTTTTTATGGTGTACTACTGGGTATTGTAATACTCACCCCTGCTTGGTATATTCCCACACGTGACATGTCTTATACATGCAAAACCCCTTTGAAAGTGTCTTGGGAGGATAATAAGTTGTTGGAGTATAGATGGATCATTTAATATTGAGGTGTTTAATTGGAGATTGAATTTTACTTTATTACTCTCCCTTGGAGCAGGTTGGAATATTTATTGTTTTTGGGTGGGCTTGTATTTTACCCCTTTTTTTGCTTTCAGTATTTTACTATCATACTCAATTGTGTGATCTTAGATATATGTATTCACTAGTTTTATTTGTTTTAAATTTTATAATTTTGTGGGATTAAAGATGCGTGTGTGTGTACAGGTACATTAGGCCAATTTCTTCAATTTTTGGGATATGCCTACTCAGTGCTAGTTTCTAGCCCCCGGTCTTTTAGAGGTGGGATTGGGGTAGTCACGGGTCGGATCAAAGTTTGTCGTGTCCTAATTGAGTGGTATTAGAGGTGGTCAGTTCTACTGTCAGACATTTTTTAATGAGGTTGATTTGGGGAAACAATGTTTAGTTTTTCAAGTCCATCTCTTAGGATAAGGACTTCAGTGTTGCTCGGATGACCCATATATCTGTACACCAAGACATTGATCACCTACCCTCTGAGTTGGTATATGTAAACCCTGGTTGTTGGGAATTTTTTGGTACATTAATCATATAAGAATTTTTGTGTTTTCCATGTCATTATTGAGTCATCTCTCTAAATATACTCTTTTGATCATGGTACATATTGTTTTATTTCAGGATTCCTCCATGTGGGAATCCAGTTAGGATTCCACTACGTGATCATGAGGATAACCCACCCACTGATGAAGTATTAGTACATGGTCATGTACCAAATATAGAACATATTGGTGGTTTAATAGATATATCACCCCCATTGAGAAGAAGATACTACTAGAAGTACCAGATGAGGATGCACAGAGGTTGAGTGAATTTCACATGTTTCAAAGGCATCGACCTCCTGGGTTTTGGGGTGAGCCAAACCCATAGGTGGCAGAAGATTGGACAGAGTCATTCACACATGTTTCTCGCTTTGTGAGGATGACTAAAAATCAAGTGGTGGTCCTCAAGATAAGTCTTCATCAGGGATTTGTTGGGAGATGGTGGATTTTAGTGAATAATTCACATGATGAGACAACTATCTCCAGGTCAAACTTTGAGTATCTCTTTTTGGAGCAGTTACATTTATCCACATTGTGATCAATACACATAAAATAGATTCTGCATCTGCATTAGGTCAATTTGATCATGGAAGAGAACTCAAAGAGGTTTACTAATCTGTCATGTTTCAAATTGGATATAGTGTAGTATCAGTTCTTCAGGTCTCGAACCTTTGATCAGGGATTGTGCCATGACATCAAGGCTTTAGTGGTATCCCTTTAAATTCCCACCTATTAAGGGGTTCTTGAGAGAGCCTTGTTAGTGGAGATATTTTTGAAAGATTCAGATCCTGTGATGGGAGATAGTAGTGGGGAACCATTAGCTAAGACCTTGGAATCTTGTAGCCGAAAATAGTATTACGGGGCCAAGAATGTTAGACATTTTAGGATCCAATCCTAGGATATAGGGTTAGTGGTGCAAGACTCTCAGGGTCACTAAAATCATCCAAGGTAGAGGCAGTGTTTCCCCTACGATGGTTGGGGAAATCTGGATTGGGATTTTCTAACCCATCTTAAAATTGATCATGAGATAGTTGAGGTACTGCTAAGGTAGGGATAGAGGTAGGAGAAGGGTGGTCGTAGGGAATCAGATGTGGAAGAGGGGATTTTTGGGCTACGGGAGGTGGTTGGAGGTTCGAACTATTACCACCATGATCCCCAGGTGGTCTATGCCAGGATCAGGGAGTTGCTGGACAAGGACATGGCTAGCTATAGGATATGGAGGCCCATAACCCCGAGGATACATGGATGATATGAGATATGATATGTGTATTTTTTACATTTTATGTAGCATTGATAAACATAGGTTCTATTCATTCCTTATATTACACTTCTCTGGTTTGAAACTTAGAGATTTTGGTTGAGACTTTGGCTCAATCATTGTGGTTAGAAACTCTGATAGGTGGTGACAAAATTATTGCACACTTGTGAGGACGATGTGGTTTAAAGTTTTGAGGTGATATTTTTTATGGGATCTCTTTGTATAAGTTATGAGGCCTTATGATGCCATCTTAGGTATGGAGTGGTTATCCATAGTTCATGACCAAATTGATTGTTTTAGGTAGAGGATGCAGAATGTATGCAATAACAGAACACAGTTTTCCTTTGTGGGTAAAAAGGAAAAACTGCTATTGTAGGATGTGCTTAGGCATAAGAGAGTGAATCAAATTACTCACAAGTTGGATAGAATGACTATTGGAGTAGTGGATACTTTGGGATATCAGTTTCCTATAGTGGTGGTGGAGTATGAGGGTGTATTTCCTGAGGAAGTACTAGGTTTAACTTCCTTCCATGAACTAGACTTTTTCATTGACATGCATCCTATGATGACACTGATATATTAATTAGCATATTGGAGGTCTCCTTTAGAAAATTTAGAGCTAAGGGTGTAGTTGGAATACTTGTAGGAGATGGATTTATGAGACCTAGTATTCCCCATTGGGTAGCCCTAATGTTGATCACTAAGAAGGTGGATGAGAGATTGAGGTGATGCGTGGATTACTAAAACTTGAATCTTGTGACTGTGAGGAATAAGTATCCACTACCAAGGATCAATGACCTCTTTGGTCAGTTGATAGGGGCATGATGGTTTTTGAAGTTTGACCTCATATTAGAAAATCATCAACTATGAGTACAAGATGATGCTATACTAAAAATGAAATTCGGATGTATCTACAATAAGTATGAGTATTTTATTTAGCATGATAAACAACCAAGTAGTTTTCATGGGAATCATGAACTATATCTTTCATCCTTTTATAGACCGGTTTGTGGTGGTCTTCATTGATGAAATTCTAGTGTATTCTACGTCTAAGGAGGATCATTTGAGACACTTGTGGAAGGTATTGGACACACTTTGAGAGGATCACCTTTATTTGAAGATATCTAAGTTACTATTTTGGTTTCAGGAGGTTCATATTCTAGGACATTTCATCTCATAGGCTAGTGTATGAGTGGACTCAGTGAAAGTTGCGGTAGTATTTTCTTGGGATCCACCCAAGAGTGTTACCAAGGTATGGAGTTTCCATGGGTTGGAAATATACTATCAGATGTTTGTACCTGATTTCTATAGATTGGAAACACCCTTTACAACTTTAATCCAAAAGGGGTATCCTTTTGTGTGGACTAAAATGTGGTATTAATTATTTCAAGAGATGATCTAGAGGTTGAAAAGTACTCCAATCTTGAGATTTTTGGAGGAGGGTGTCAACTATGTAGTGTTATGTGATACATCAGGGGTCATACTTGGATGCATTATATTAAAGTTTTAGGTGGTTAATACCTATAGTTCACGATATATGAGACCATATGAAAATAAATATGAAACCCATGATCTTGATTTAGTAGCGGTAGTCTTCGAAATGAAGATGTGGAAACTCTACCTGATGAGAGAGTAGTTTATCATTTACTCTAAGCATAATAGTCTCAAGTATATCTTTTCTCAGAAAGACCATAAAATGTGATAGAGGTGATGAATAGAGTTCCTGCATGAATATTAATTTGACATTTTCTATTCTCATGGTTATGGGAACAAGGTGAAAGACACTCTCAGCTGAAGATCTTTCTCTAAGTTGTTGGCTAAGGCATCAGAGATGTTAGTCTCATTGTAGTTTCCCTTCATGGATACAGATAATGCTTTATATCTTCAATTGATGATCGTTACCACCACTACATTTATAGAATTTAAAGTACTCTTACCATAGAGATACCAACTATAAGTACTTACATATAGAGATATTCACTTGAAATGTTTCTGATAGATATTTTTAAGGTAGAGAGAACATTATCCTTTTCCGAGGATGGATGATGGTACCATTGAAATTGTGGGAGGATGTGTTATAAGAGTTTAATACATCCACTTTGGTGGTAATTTCGGGTCTAAAAAAGATAAAATAGGACCTATGATATTAATTTTGGTGGCCAAGCATTAAGAAGGGAGTTGTAGAGTTTGTGTCTTGATGCCTCACTTTTCAGTAGTTGAAGGAAGAGCACCAGGTTATAGAGGGTTTATCTTAACCAATTGAGGTATGAAAGTGGAAGTGGGATGGTATTTCTATAGACATAATGATGGTATTAACACATATATCAAGGGTAAATGATGACATCTAGGTGATCATAGAATGACTCACCAAGTAGGACCACTTCCTATCTATTCAAGAGTTGAGTTCAGTAGAGAGTTTGGGATGCATCTACATGCATGAGATTGTTTGACTCCATGAAGTCCCCTCAATGATAATCTATGACCATGATAATCACTTCACATCTCAGTTATGGATAGGATTATAGGAGGTCTTTGGGACTCATTTACGCTTGATCACGAAATTTCACCCCATACTGATGGCTATATAGAGTGAACTATTTAGGTTATTTAGGAAATTCTATGATAATGCATGTTGGACTTTGGCTATATTTGGGAGGATTACCTACCCTTGGTGAATTTTTTATACAACAATATCTACAATTCCACCACTGGTATGACACCATTAGAGGATTCATATGGGAGACCCTACAGTTCAAAACATTTTTGGACTCATCTAGGTGAGTAAGCACTCACAGTCTCAATGTTGGAGTGAGATACTACAGATAAGGTTTATATCATCTAGGAGAGGATGATAATTAAGTAGAGTTGTCAGTAGTATTATATGGACCAACGATGAAGGAATCTAGAGTCTGAGGAGAGAAACCATGTGTTCTTGAGAGTCTCACCATGATATGGATTTAAGAGATTTGGGAGTGGCTGTAAGATATCTCCAAGATTAATTGGTCCCATCCAGATACTATGTAGAGTTGGTGAGGTGGAATAATTCCTAGATCTATAACTATAGTTAGACTGGGTATACTATGTCTTCCATGTGTCATAGTTAAAGAGATACATGCACGATGCATCAGACATTATCGATTATGGTGTGCTAGACAACAAGGCTGGAGAAACATTTACATAGTAGCTAGTGGATATCGAGGATTGTTAGAATAAGATTTTTCATAGGTGATTGATTCCCCTTATTGCTTGTTTGGTGGTAGGATGAGAATCATTAAGAGGGAACCTGGGAGTGAGAGACCCAGATGCAATCCTAGTACTCTAATATTTTTGATTAGTTTTTTTATTTTTAATTTGAAAATACCTAATGTAGGAAGAATGTAATATCTTGGATTTTCTATTTATTATTTTTGGATATTATATTGATTATTTCCGAGACCAGGCATTGAGACAACATGCGATTCCAAGTCGCAGTGTGGTCAAAATAAACATTTGTAATATATTGAATATTTTAAATATCATGCAAGTATAATTTTACTAAAAATGTGAAATAAATCCAGAATAGGGTTCTGAATCATAAATTAAAGGGAACCATTGAGTTCAAAACATCGGTTTTACCCTAAGCATGACAAAACATTTACCGGCATGGGCCGTTTGTGAAAAAGTCACCCATAGCATAAATAAATAATATAAATAAAATAATTGATTTTTGTTATTTTTATTCAACATAGAGAACTGATTTCTATCTAAATATATGACTATGGATTTTTTTAGGGTTGTATTCTAAACAGTAGATACCTAGAGGTCATTGGACAAGAGTATTCTTAGAAAAAGATAACGTAATGGTATTCATATTGTGGATCATTGCACCAATAGAGTTCATGGATCTCATCAATGATGAGAACACAAAACAATTATTCATCAATGATCGATCCAAACCCCATGTAAGATGTTTTTCTTTGTGATTTCCATCCCATTTCTTAATCTTAGATGAATGAGGATCAATTCCCTGATAGAACTAATATGTTCATCCATGATAGAATTAATTTGATGGAATTGTTCTTGTTCTTTTGATTTATTTATCTTGGTTCATATTCCACTATGACAACATATTGTGGCCAAATGAACAATGTTTGAGGTTCGTTCCTCATGTTTTTTGGATTTTGGATTTCTTACTCCATTTTTCAGATGCTCATCGTGGTATTTTTCATTTGTCCCATGGTTAGATGAATACCCAATATTCAATTATTGCATGACTATTATTCAGTTAAATGGATTGATACAACAGGTGTGGTTCAAGATCAATGGTGTGATCGAGGTGTAATGATGATGGTGGATGATTAGGAGCAGAACTGATGGATTTTTGGTTCTTATTCTTCATGGTTTTGATGAGCGGTGATGGTTTTTGTGGGAAGGTTCATTTTTCAAGAATATTTGAACAAGAATTCAAGTCGGTGATGATGGTAAGGCTTAGAAAAACTTGGATCTATAGGTTCCAAAAAGGGTGGAGACTTTAGTGAAGTGCATGATGGTGTATAAGAGATCCTGATAGATCTGAAAATTATTGAGCAACACTGCATGTATTTCAGGATTACAAACTATGTGGACCCCTAGTTGTGGTGTTAGGGTTTCAGCTAAAGTTAAGTATCACATGAAATGTGACTTGATCAGATGTCATGAAACCCCTCTATGATGGCTTGGTATTTAATTTATAAAGTATACAAGAACAAGTAAAAGTAGACAGCCGGTGGCATGCCGTGTACTTGGACACAGACACTTCCAGGTGTATATGGACTGGTACATGGATGCATACACCGTACACAGACACTTCCAAGTGTACATGGACTGGTACATGGATACAAACACCATACACAGACATGACCATGTGATACAGATAGGTTTTAATGAGTCTTTACATGTTGTCTACTTTTTATACATGATGTGTATATGAATACTTACATGCCATGTGGGGATTTCATATAGGGAAATTTGGGAACAAATAGACATGATGTGTATACTTTTGTACACACTATTTCCCCCCTTTAAGAGTGTTTTCATCTCTTCATTTATTAGTTTGGACTAGTCTAGGTTGAGTGTGTTTTCTTGGTCCATTCCATCATGGGTATAGTATTGAAATACATCCACATCAAAGGATTGTGATTCCATCTAGAGGTCAAGTCTTAGATAGAGTTTTAGTGTATCTCTATGATATTGGAGGGTGATATTTTATCATCTTTGTTCCCTGGGTGGGGTTTGTGGAATCAGCGTGACCACCATAATCATGACATTAATCCTCCATCTAGAATACCATATTGGTAGGGTTTGTGGTATCATTTATATATGATCTCCTATGTTGTAGGTTGATCTAGATTGGGTTCGTGGTGTCCCCTTGTGGTTATGGACATGACTCTTATCTGAGTATTAGGGTATTATTAGACCAGGTAGATTTCTTGGGTAGGGACCAATGATATAAACCTCTTTCTTGAGTGTCTCCGATGATATTAGGGATTGTGGAGTAGATTAAATCTGAATGAGTATTCCTTCAAGTAGAATCCTACGACTGAAAGTTGGGTACAAACACCTGGTGGTGTGGAGTCTTTCATGAGTATATATAGGTGTTTATGTTAAAAATTGATTTTTATATCTTGTATTGAGCTAAATATACTATATGAATTGTGTTTAGTGTTTTTGTGGTGTCCTACTAGGTCTTTTTATACTCACCCATGCATGGGATTTTTACAAATGTGTTGTGTCTTATGTAGGCGATGACCCTTCTGATGGTTCCCTAGGAGGAAAGAGAGTGAGTGTAGCATAAATGGAACTTTCTATACCAAGGTATTTACTGTGATCTTGAATTTTACTTTAGTCCTTTCCTTGGATAAGTTTAGACTCTTTATTGATTTTGGTTGGCCATGTATTTGGCCCCCTTTTTTGCTTTCAGAATTTTACTATCATACTCTTCTATGGGATATTAGATGCATGCATTTATTGGTCTTAGTTGTTTTATATTTCATCATTGTGTGGGATTGGATATGTGTTCATGTGTTCAAGTAATTTAGGCTAATACCTCCCATTTGGGGGATATGCCTACTCGGTGCTAGTCGCCAACCCTTGGCCTATTAGAGGCGAGTTTGAGATAGTCACGGGTCAGACCTCAGTGGGCCAGGTTGTGATAGTGCCACACTTTTAAGACATGAGGTTATGGTTAATGATTAATTAATGAGGATTTCTCACTATTATGGCTCTTGTTTTCAAAAATAATAAATTTTTATGCCATGAATCATGTTTCTGATCTATGATAGGTTGAATATGAACTTCATAAGTTATGTTCATGATCACATACCATTATGATTATTTTAGGCATTCATATGAAAATAATTTTATATCTCCCATTTTTACTCTTACTAAGAATGTAATATCACCCTTTATTTTGTTTAATTCCCCTGATTATATAGAAAGGATTAGGTAGGGTATGCCTAAGAGGATTACTATGTGAGAAGAGTTTTGTGGGTTATGTTGAAGTTATTTTATGGAATAAGATGATTGTGATTATAGTCTCCAAATAATATAAACTATTATGTCCCTTGGGCAGTTGTTTATGAAATTTACTGAATAATCATATTAAAAGATGTGATATTTATGTATGAATATCATGGGTCCTTACAAGTAGTATCATAAGAAAGGCTTAGTTAAACATTCAAAACAAGTATGTGAAAAATTTAGTGAGTTCCCTAGGTATATTTCTAATGATATGTATAGGGATACATCTACAGACAATTTTAAGGATGAGTCAAAGTATATAAAAAAAATTCATAGAATTTTGGTAAAGGATATAGTGAGTGGTTTCCAAGAAATTACTTCCCTGTCTAGATACAACAAGTTTATGGGAGTTTGGAATAGAGGTAACTAGGTGTAATAAATCCAAAAATCATGCATTGATCAAGACTCAATCATCATCTAGTGCATGACAATAGGCCTTTCTGCACACATGGTTTGAAACTCATGGGGGATATTATTTTGAAAATTCCCAAACACTTTATGAACCATCATGGAGGATTAAAATAATGGGCATGAATGTCCTTGGATAAGCATAAGTTTTTGTATATTTTAAATAGGGTTTCATGATTTAGACATCCTGTAAGTTATTTTTAATGATTATGTGGATTTACACTATGAATATTGTCACCCACACTATGAATTTTGGTTTTAGTCAATGGCAGATACTAGAAGAACCATGCTTAATATTGAATATGAAATACAACATATTGATGAGAAACTAAATGGTATAATGTCTATAGTGAAGGATATTGTGATTATTACTAATTATTTATCACGATATATGGTTAAGAACTTGCACATTAACCAACTACCAGACTCACTAAAGAAGAGAAGGATATATTTCATTGAGTTTTCGGGTGGTGGAAACCGTAAAGGAAAGAATATTTAGTTTCCTATAAGTTGATAATTTGGAAATAAGCACCCAAGTGGTTTTCTTAGAGGAACATGAAGATATTTTGAGTGTGGAAAATAAGGACACAAGGAAAATAATAGTATAGGAAATATGAAAAGAACCCTTAACAAAGTGAATGATAATAATGGTCTCCCTATGATACCAACAATGGTTGGATGTTTTAAATATGGAAAGTATAGGGATTATAAAAATAAATTTTCCAGTGGTAAAGACCATGAAGAGAATCAGCAGGGTGGTATGAGTAATGTTTATACTGCTGATGATGAGGAGAGTACAAATGATATATAAAAGGTATGGTATGTTCTACCGGTATTGTTTATGTTGAACATGAGAAGCACGATTGAATTGAGGTTAATTAATGTTATGACATGATTCATATTTAATATTGTAGGAAAGTGGTATTTAAGAATAACATGATGAATGTAGAGACCCGAAGCTTGACGTACATGAACATTTCATTACTTTTGCGGAATACTTAGTACATAACAAAAAAACACATACACAAGGATCGTAATAGTTTAGTGTCTTTGGAAACTCGGAACGTAATCTTCTAATCGTGGTGAAAGATCTCCAATATCTCCCATACAGATCTTCCTTTTTTTAACTAAAACCTTTCTTTATATCCTGGGGAAAAGAAAACATAAAAGGGTGAGCTCAAATGCTCAGTAAGGGTAAACAAAAGAAAAATCAATCACATCATATTCATAAGAACATAACTTTTGAAATCTTATCCTGCAAAAGAGAGAGCATAATTTCATAACATGGTATAAATCATGGTAGTGAAATGTAATCACAATAATCATAACATAAAACATGAAACTTTGTGGCATTCACACATAATCATAGAGAATCATTTCTTGTTAGTCAAGACTCATTGCCAAGACTATCTTAGTGGACAAAGTCCCTTTCTGAATCGAGTAACCCTCGTTTCAGTCCTGTTTCATTGAACCGGTATAACCTACCATTCCAGCAATGTCTATCTCATGAGGTATAAAATCTTTACCCAATGCATTGGAGGGAGATATAGGTCCCACCCTTCTCATAATTATACCATTCTTATGTGTTCCACAAAATCATAAACCATACATCATTGCATAACCCATGTAATAAAAATGGGAATCTTAAACATCATGACATCATAAAACAATTCATATATGATAAAGTAATTCAGAAAAATAATTCCATCACAACATAATCAAATCAATGTAATAATAGGGATAAAAACAGAACCCTTTATTATCTTAGATGGAAAATAATTTTGATAAAACACTTCAACTTCATTCTTGAGGAAAATATCCTTTCTACTTAAAAAATACTTTTCCTTTCTTAACATGTCATACAATTTAAAACTAAAAGAAGTTGACTAAAAATAAACTTGAAAACTTGTAAAGGAAGCTTCTTGGAAATAATGTTTTAAAAACCCATTCATGCCGTATAAGTTAAAAAAAACATTCTTCGTACTTTTGTCGGAAAAGTCAAAAAGTACCTCGTACGAAAAACAACAAAAGATTCCTTTCATATCTTTTACTAAAAACTCACCAAAGGGTAAAATTGGATATAAAGTATTGTAGAAGGATGGAAATAATATTACATATTGAGGGAACATGGATGTGGATGATAAAATACACCCCAGTAATTACCAAAGTAAAAACAATCTCGGATAAAAGTGAGATTGTGATATTTCCCTTACCTTAGGTCCGATTTGCTTCGTATGTGTCCGAACCTCCTGTATAATGATTTAAATAATGTCATTGACTTATTACAGAATCATATTCATTGTTATGATATCATATATGGTTCACTTATGACATTATATTACCCGTTCTTTTGTAAATTCCATGTTAAAGAAGTGTTTTGGGTAAAATCGTTTCATTTATCGTAGGTGTTTTGACTTGTTGTTCTTGACATTATTATTACTTATATCATGATTTACTTACTTCCAGAATATAAAATAAGATTTATATATCATATATATTCAGTATATATATATACATAAGATAGATAAATGAAATGAAAAACACCGTTCATGGAGACGGTAGTCCGTACGTACGCATGAATGCTGTTTTCCTTTCCTTATTGTCTTGAATGGAAGTAAGTAGATGACATACATATACATATATACATAAATCCAGTAGCTTTATAATGTCATATATTTCATTATTATTTCTTATATATACTTTTTAATCATTCTTAAATGGTTAACATGGAGAATGAATCTCATCGCGTCGTGGAGACGGTAGTCCGTACGTACGCACGAGCGATGATATCGTTCCCATGGTTGTGGAATTGTGTTGAAGTGTATGTATACTATTTCAGTATCAATATCACTTTATAATAATCATATATAGTTACTCATTACACCATTATACCAATCCAATTAAGGTGGTGACGGAAAATATATTACACCACGACGTGGAGACGGTATTCCGTACGTACGCACGCGCGATGATTTCATTTTTCCGTAGGATGGATAGAAGGTGAATTAGAGTTTTTTCATATTTATAATAACATATAAGTATATAAGAAATACTGATGTTATTACTTTATCATGAAACAACTAAATAAGAAGAAGTTGAAGAAGAAAGAAATTGAAAAGATCGGTAATGGATATTACCTCTTCTTTGAAACGCCTCTTTGAATCCTCCACTTAGGGTACTAAGATTGGTCTTTGAAGAAGACCAGGACCTCTAGGATTATTCTAGGGAAGTGGAGAAGGGATTTTGGCAGGGGTTGGACGAGCTTGAGTGCTCAAATTGGTGTGAGGAGGAGGGGGAGGAGGTACCCTTTTATAAGGGAGGAGAGGGGCACCTTAGGAATATCTCAAAATATTATTTTATATTAAAGTCAAAATCGGTTTATAATGGTTACAAAGGGTCTTATTTCGAAGCTAAAGTGGGGATGGGTCGAAATCCTATCATCCAATAGGATTTAGACAAGTTTAGGGTATTATTTTAACCTTATCAATTAGATTTAACTCTAAGTTAAATAATTTAACTTTTACCGTGTCTTTTTGTTTTCTTTCACTATATGGTTAATAAACTTACTATAACATGCCAAACGAACCCCAAATTGTTTATTATTAATATGTATATCCTTATCTAAGTCATTTGGCCGAACCGTAGATTTTTAGGAATAAAATAACAATTAATAATATAATATTTGATTTAAAAACTATTTTGTGTCAATTTTGACACTATTTGATATATAATTTTTGTGAAAGTCATAAAAGAATTATATGTTCGAACCAAGTTGATTAAATCAACACTAATATATCATAGTAACCTATAAAATTAGTGGAATTCATAAAAAGTCTCAAATTACATTCATTTGAGCATTTATAAAATCAATTATGTTAATATTTCCTTAAAAGGGTAATTACTGCATCATCGTTGTGTCATAAATAAATTAATTTATTTAAAGTCTAAAAATTATAAATAAAATATAATTATGTAGGAAATCTTTTTAGATTTCTAATGAATATTTATAGTCGAATTTATCTTCTGTATAACCCCATATTAAAAATGTTTTAGTTATTAAACTTTGATTTTAACTATTTTAACTATTCATTAAATAAAATAATATTAAATGTCATAATCTAATCCAAGTGGACCTAAATGGTCATATTATATTCATAAGGTTGTTTTTGGTCGAATTACACTTATCCAATAGAATTAGGACATGTGTTAGGGTAATAGTAATATCATATTTACCTTTAGTTACCCTATTTACTATTAATCGTGGTAAAAAAAAGTAAAAAGTTACTATTCACCAAAAATTATTTTCATCTCATTGAACCACATTTTAGTCCTTGATATTAACCGTGTCTGTCGGATTTTCGAAATTCCATTCACAAAAGCGGTAAAATTAAGTTTTATGCAAAAATTCAGTTTTTAACCTACCACTTAGTGGTTTCACTATTCATCAAAAATTGAAAGTTTTCAGAAAAATGCCAAAATTTCATCCTAAGCTATATTTCATATTCCAAATTCAAAAATGAAGTCTATTTTACCAAATTCATAACATAGAAATTGCATTAATTAATTTTATAATTAAATCCCGCTGTTAAAACAAATAGCGTGTTTTTAAGAAACAATATCTATCAAAAGATTGACACTTGATTATGTTTGGTTTAAATGTGAAATTACATCCAATGACCAACATTGTATTAAATTGTAAAAATATATTATAAATATACTTTAAAACAAATCAAATTAATAATTTATCACTATTAATTATTTTGATTAAAAAAAGTTGTTTTTAATTATAATTTAGTAATTTTCACTATTCATCAGAACATGAAAGTTATCCGAAAAGTACCAAAATTTCACCTTAGGCTAAATTCGATACTTTGAATCCAAAAATGAAGTCCATTTTGGGAGCTAAAATTTCTAAAATTTTAAAAAGTGGTTATTACTATTCATAACGGCTAGTTTTAATAATATTTTAATAGCATATCATTGTTTCTTGAAACTCAGTATTACGTACTACACACGTTATCGAGGAAGGTTGTGATTGCGTGTAATGCAAGGCAAGTCAAGGATGCGTGTTGTGCAAGCTCCTTTTTGTGTTGCGTACAACACAAGACATTAGTGAAATTAAAAAGAATATTTTTCATAAAATCTTGGGCTGTTACATTCTACCCCCCTTAAAATGAATTTCACCCTCGAAATTCGTCGGGGTTATAAATGGTTTACTATTTGAAAGTTTCTTTAATAGAAACCCACATCGTAAAAAGGAATACCAAAACCAATATTTTAAAACAAAAGTATGAAACTTAACGGTTACCCAAATAAACTAATCACTGGGTTTCCACATAGGTGAAAATATGGATATGGAAGAAAAATCTAACCATCATGTTCTGATGGAGAGTGGTAGAGAACATGGCTATGGAAAAGCCAACAATCACAAATCCATAAATTTGTGACGATCTATGGTACCATCCGATTCATCAGGTATAAGATCACTAGGACAACATTTTTGGTTTTCAAGATCATTTCCCTAAAGTTGAAAATTTGAATTAGAATAAATACTTTCTTTATTTTGGTACAATCTCACTGTTGTTCATGCCTTGAACAATTTCCACTTCATCTCTTAAATAAATGAAGTTGAATTTGTTATTCGTGAAGTGTTAGCAGATCATGTGATAGAATGACGGGTCATTCCATCTGTCTCAAACAAAAGGTTAGCAAAAATTATATACATAAGTCGATCTATAGTGAGATTAATCACATATGATTCCTAAAATGGACTTATACATCATATATCATACTACTTAATATAATAAAACTAGTTTCTACTAAACAGGGACTTCCTGTAGGCCAGTGGTAGGCGATAAAGGCCAATCGCACTTCGGTTGTGGGTTCGATTCCCACAGCCTTGTCCGAAGCGATGGGTTGTCGCCCGTCCTACAGGTTGTCCTTTTTCTAAAACTACATTACTATAACATCCCATCAATAATATCGAAAAAAAACTTCTATCCTTAAACAATACTCACTTATGTCCAAAATAATCCATTTCAATCTTTAGGCTTATCCATAATACTGCAGTCCACTCTCATATCATAGTGAAAACGATTACCAGAGATTTAATACCATCGTTGATCCCCATATATCATAAGATATGTTTTGTTGGTCACATTCCAAACATTCAAAGTCCTTAATCATGTATTCTCTTGAATACCTTAGTGAAAACATGAATGCAGTTTAAAGTTAACACTTTACACATACCAAAATCCTTAAAATTCTATATACTCAAACCATGATATCACTTAGTCCTTATATCAATCATGAGCTCATGAATACTATTAAACATTTCATTTTCTCGTTTTCCCTTTATTATGCGCATATCATCTTATTTCCAAAAAATATCTCAATCACTTTGAATACCACATCAATAAATATTGCAATACTCAATGATACAACATTATTTTGGAATCCCATTACATAAACACTTAATCATTCCACCACATCGTTGTCATATTCAACATTGCCAATAGTGATCGCATGTGACTTCCCTTTGTCCTTTGCCTTCAGTGGTTGCTCATGTTGATCATCACTAACCCTTGGATTAGGGCATTTATTAGCATAATGCCCCATTTCCTTGCACTTGAAGCATTGAAGTGTTGGTGGTGCGTTCTCTGCAGTGTTTGATTTATTCACATCATTAGAAACCCTTTTTCCATTACTTCGACACTCAGCTGCTCGATGACCTTCTTTTCCACACTTAAAACATTTTCTAGTCCCTTTAACACAATCTCCACCATGCTTCTTTCCACACTTTGTGCATAAGGAAACATTCATCTTCTTTTCACCATTATTCTGAGATTTCTCCTTGAACTCCATCTTTCGTTTCTTGTCAAAACCATGAGATGGATATGTAACACCAACTTCCATTTCTACCTTGATAGCACAACGCACAATTTCTTCATAGCTACTGAAGTCTCTTATAGCTAATGCCCTTCTAAGACTTGGTTTTAAGCCACTGAAAAATCGATCAACTTTACTTTCAGGTTGGATGATAATGCCAGATGCATACCTTGCAAGTCTTGTAAAATTCGCTTTGTATATACCAACAGATTCATCATCCTTTTGCTTTAGTTCAAGAAACTCCTTCTCCATCTTTGTTCGAAGAATACGAGGGAAGTACTTATTGAAAAATAAGTTCTTGAACTCGTCCCATTCCATGGACTCAATTTCATCTCTTTGCCTTGTATTCTTGATAAGATTTCACCATTGATCAGCTTCACCTTCCAAACGATATATTGCTAAGATGAATTTATCATCTTCAGAACATTGAAGAACTGAAAATATCTTTTCAGTGGTACTGATCCATTGTTCAGCAACAAGTGGATCAGATGACCCACTGAAAGAAGGTGGACGTTGCCTCATGAAGGACTCAATAGAATATTGTTCCCTTCTCTGCTCATTTGGAAGTCCAAAATGATTCATAGATTGTGTAAGTATAGCAATAAGATTCTGCACTCCATCTCCCATAACATTTGTTTGTTCAGGAGGACAATCATTGCATTGTCCATTGCATTGATCAACACGGTTCCTTTGGGTTCCAGCCATCGTCTAAAACCCAAAAAGAATAGTGTGAGAGGAAAAAATCATGCTAGGGAAAACAACATAATAAAGGGGGAGTGCCTTCAATATCTAACATCTTAGGTTTAATTATATGATCATTAGCGTAGTTCTAGTACTATAACCTATACGTATACTTAACCTTAGGGACATCCCTAAACATACCGTAGAAATATCTCTAGGGATCTCACTAACGTTTTCGCATCCTAGTTTACAAAGGTTGACTAAACCTTTCCTCTGATACCAACTGTAGAGACCCGAAGCTTGACGTACATGAACATTTCATTACTTTTGCAGAATACTTAGTAAATAACAAAAAAACACACACACAAGGATCGTAATAGTTTAGTGTCTTTGGAAACTCGGAACGTAATCTTCTAATCGTGGTGAAAGATCTCCAATATCTCCCATAAAGATCTTCCTTTTTTTATACCTAAAACCTTTCTTTATATCCTGGGGAAACGAAAACATAAAAGGGTGAGCTCAAATGCTCAGTAAGGGTAAACAAAAGAAAAATCAATCACATCATATTCATAAGAACATAACTTTTAGAAATCTTATCCTGCAAAAGAGAGAGCATAATTTCATAACATGGGATAAATCATGGTAGTGAAATGTAATCACAATAATCATAACTTAAAACATGAAACTTTGTGGCATTCACACATAATCATAGAGAATCATTTCTTGTTAGTCAAGACTCATTGCCAAGACTATCTTAGTGGACAAAGTCCCTTTCTGAATCGAGTAACCCTCGTTTCAGTCCTATTTCACTGAACCGGTATAACCTACCATTCCAGCCATGTCTATCTCATGAGGTATAAAATCTTTACCCAATTTATTGGAGGGAGATATAGGTCCCACCCATCTCATAATTATACCATTCTTATGTGTTCCACAAAATCATAAACCATACATCATTGCATAACCCATGTAATAAAAATGGGAATCTTAAACATCATGACATCATAAAACAATTCATATACGATAAAGTAATTCAGAAAAATAATTCCATCACAACATAATCAAATCAATGTAATAATAGGGATAAAAACAGAACCCTTTATTATCTTTGATGGAAAATAATTTTGATAAAACACTTCAACTTCATTCTTGAGGAAAATATCCTTTCTACTTAAAAAATACTTTTCCTTTCTTAACATGTCATACAATTTAAAACTAAAAGAAGTTGACTAAAAATAAACTTGAAAACTTGTAAAGGAAGCTTCTTGGAAATAATGTTTTAAAAACCCATTCATGCCGTATAAGTTAAAAAAAACATTCTTCGTACTTTTGTCGGAAAAGTCAAAAAGTACCTCGTACGAAAAACAACAAAAGATTCCTTTCATATCTTTTACTAAAAACTCACCAAAGGGTAAAATTGGATATAAACTATTGTATAAGGATGGAAATAATATTACATATTGAGGGAACATGGATGTGGATGATAAAATACACCCCAGTAATTACCAAAGTAAAAACAATCTCGGATAAAAGTGAGATTGTGATATTTCCCTTACCTTAGGTCCGATTTGCTTCGTATGTGTCCGAACCTCCTGTATAATGATTTAAATAATGTCATTGACTTATTACAGAATCATATTCATTGTTATAATATCATATATGGTTCACTTATGACATTATATTACCCGTTCTTTTGTAAATTCCATGTTAAAGAAGTGTTTTGGGTAAAATCGTTTCATTTATCGTAGGTGTTTTGACTTGTTGTTCTTGACATTATTATTACTTATATCATGATTTACTTACTTCCAGAATATAAAATAAGATTTATATATCATATATATTCAGTATATATATATATATAAGATAGACAAATGAAATGAAAAACACCGTTCATGGAGACGGTAGTCCGTACGTACGCATGAATGCTGTTTTCCTTTCCTTATTGTCTTGAATGGAAGTAAGTAGATGACATACATATACATATATAAATAAATCCAGTAGCTTTATAATGTCATATATTTCATTATTATTTCTTATATATACTTTTTAATCATTCTTAAATGGTTAACATGGAGAATGAATCTCATCGCGTCGTGGAGACGGTAGTCCGTACGTACGCACGAGCGATGATATCGTTCCCATGGTCGTGGAATTGTGTTGAAGTTTATATATATTATTTTAGTATCAATATCACTTTATAATAATCATATATAGTTACTCATTACACCATTATACCAATCCAATTAAGGTGGTGACAGAAAATATATTACACCACGGCGTGGAGACGGTATTCCGTACGTACGCACGCGCGGTGATTTCATTTTTCCGTAGGATGGATAAAAGGTGAATTATAGTTTTTTCATATTTATAATAACATATAAGTATATAAGAAATACTTATGTTATTACTTTATCATGAAACAACTAAATAAGAAGAAGTTGAAGAAGAAAGAAATTGAAAAGATCGGTAATGGATATTACCTCTTCTTTGAAACGCCTCTTTGAATCCTCCACTTAAGGAACTAAGATTGGTCTTTGAAGAAGACCAGGACCTCTAGGATTATTCTAGGGAAGTGGAGAAGGGATTTTGGCAGGGGTTGGCCGAGCTTGAGTGCTCAAATTGGTGTGAGGAGGAGGGGGAGGAGGTACCCTTTTATAAGGGAGGAGAGGGGCACCTTAGGAATATCTCAAAATATTATTTTATATTAAAGTCAAAATCGGTTTATAATGGTTCCAAAGGGTATTATTTCGAAGATAAAGTGGGGATGGGTCGAAATCCTATCATCCAATAGGATTTAGACAAGTTTAGGGTATTATTTTAACCTTATCAATTAGATTTAACACTAAGTTAAATAATTTAACTTTTACCGTGTCTTTTTGTTTTCTTTCACTATATGGTTAATACAATTACTATAACATGCCAAACGAACCCCAAATTGTTTATTATTAATATATATATCCTTATCTAAGTCATTTGGCCGAACCTTAGATTTTTAGGAATAAAATAACAATTAATAATATAATATTTGATTTAAAAACTATTTTGTGTCAATTTTGACACTATTTGATATATAATTTTTGTGAAAGTCATAACAGAATTATATGTTCTAACCAAGTTGATTAAATCAACACTAATATATCATAGCAACCTATAAAATTAGTGTAATTCATAAAAAGTCTCAAATTACATTCATTTGAGCATTTATAACATGAATTATGTTAATATTTCCTTAAAAGGGTAATTACTGCATCATCGTTGTGTCATAAATAAATTAATTTATTTAAAGTCTAAAAATTATAAATAAAATATAATTATGTAGGAAATATTTTTAGCTTTCTAATGAATATTTATAGTCGAATTTATCTTATGTATAACCCCATATTAAAAATGTTTTAGTTATTAAACTTTGATTTTAACTATTTTAACTATTCATTAAATAAAATAATATTAAATGTCATAATCTAATCCAAGTGGACCTAAATGGTCATATTATATTAATAAGGTTGTTTTTGGTCGAATTACACTTATACAATAGAATTAGGACATGTGTTAGGGTAATAGTAATATCATATTTACCTTTAGTTACCCTATTTACTATTAACCGTGGTAAAAAAAAGTAAAAAGTTACTATTCACCAAAAATTATTTTCATCTCATTGAACCACATTTTAGTCTTTGATATTAACCGTGTGTGTCAGATTTTCGAAATTCCATTCACAGAAGCGGTAAAATTATGTTTTATGCAAAAATTCAGTTTTTAACCCACCACTTAGTGGTTTCACTATTCATCAAAAATAGAAAGTTTTCAGAAAAATGCCAAAATTTCATCCTAAGCTATATTTCATATTCCAAATTCAAAAATGAAGTCTATTTTACCAAATTCATAACATAGAAATTGCATTAATTAATTTTATAATTAAATCCCGCTGTTAAAACAAATAGCGTGTTTTTAAGAAATAATATCTATCAAAAGATTGACACTTGATTATGTCTGGTTTAAATGTGAAATTACATCCAATGACCAACATTGTATTAAATTGTAAAAATATATTCTAAATATACTTTAAAACAACTCAAATTAATAATTTATCACTATTAATTATTTTGATTAAAAAAAGTTGTTTTTAATTATAATTTAGTAATTTTCACTATTCATCAGAACATGAAAGTTATCCGAAAAGTACCAAAATTTCACCTTAGGCTAAATTCGATACTCCGAATCCAAAAATGAAGTCCATTTTGAGAGCTAAAATTTCTAAAATTTTAAAAAGTGGTTATTACTATTCATAACGGCTAGTTTTAATAATATTTTAATAGCATATCGTTGTTTCGTGAAACTCAGTATTACGTACTACACACATTATCGAGGAAGGTTGTGATTGCTTGTAATGCAAGGCAAGTCAAGGATGCGTGTTGTGCAAGATCCTTTTTGTGTTGCGTACAACACAAGACATTAGTGAAATTAAAAAGAATATTTTTCATAAAATCTTGGGCTGTTACAATGAAGCCTAGTTAATGTTTTGATAAAGAAGTGGGATTATTGAAGTGTTTATGTATTTTAATTTAAGAATAATGTTATATGAATCATGAAATATTAAGGATTGTTCTATATATGTTTTTATTTAAGATAATTTAAAAAATATTTTGAATGGTGATAATAACCTGGAAAGGTGACTTAATAGAAAGGTGATATTTTGATTAGGGGAATATAACCCTAGATATATTCCTGATTTTAATAAAATGGTGTTTAGTTTGGATAAAAAGTTGATGGAAATGAATAAAGTAAATTGGATAATATTGATGTCCTTGGAACAAATTAATGATTTGTAGAAAAATTGGTTTGTGTTGTCATTTGTAGAGTTTATATAATTATTGGATTTATGGAATATATTCAATAATATGTTGTTTTATTCAAGTAATGGGGAGATATTTATTCTTTTATTTAGGTTTTATAGTAATTTTAATTATTACCTTGATTCAAGAAAATATATGACTAAGGTATTCACATATTTGGTATGTAACAATCAAGAGATATTTTATGATATTTTTTGGATTAATGTTTATAAATTTAATTAAATTATTTAGAATTTTTTTAATTTTGGAAGGTTTTTAATGTTAACCATTTATGGAATGGTTTAAGTTTAATTTTGGATGAGGTTTTATAATTAATGTATTATTTCACCATATGAATATTTATACATAAATTGTGCTAAATAATTTGTTTTGGATAATAATGAGATATAAAATTAATGACTTGCAATTATTTTATATATATTATTTACTGTTTTTGACATGAAAAAATCATCTATTATAGTAAGAGATGAACTAGAAATTGATCCTGGCATAACCAATGGATGAGATTGTGCTTATGAAATAGAGTAAAATCAAGTAAGTATATATTGTCATACAAATTCACCTACATTTGGAAGATGATATTTTTTTAAAAAATATATTATTACCATTTTTTATGATATTAGTGACCTTTTTCACAACTTTTTGGTTTGTGTATTTGTGGTCATTAACTTTCTTCAGACTATGTTCTTTATCACTCTCCATCAGTATTTTGGTGTTAGTTTTCACTTCTATGTCCACATTTTAATTTTCCACCAATGTTATCCTATTTTGAAACCTATTATGTGTTATTTAAGATGAAATTCACACACCCCTTTATTTCTTTTAAAGTAGAAGTTTGATTAACCCATTTCATGATGTGGCTTTCCTAGAATAGGATTTTCAAATGTTAAACCCATGATCAATGAGTAAAAGTTCAAATTTTCAAGAGAAAATTTAATTAAGGGGGTATAATTGTAACACCACGAGATTTTGGGAAATATATATTTTTCAAATTATTTTAATATTTTTGATATTTTTCGTTACACCTAACACCGTGTTTAAATAAAACATGACATACTATTGAATTATTATTATTTAATTTGATAATTATCACCTAGACATTAGAATGTGGATTATGAATAAGATTAACTAAATTACGAAAATATGTGGTTTATACATGTATATAAAATTAATTCTTTGGTGAAAAACTAATTATAAATTAGAATAAAAACTATTTTAAAATACAGGAAATATTTTTCTAAAAAACAATTTTTATGGGAAAAATCTGTTTTACCTCAATAAATTAAATAAACCAATTTTGGTGAGTAATTTTAATGAAATTAATATATATTATATATTAAATAAAATTTTTAATATTCAATTTATATTTTTTATAGACAAGAGATAAGAATAAATTCAATTTTGGGCTTAAAAACTATTTTTTTGTAAAAAGAAGGTTTGTCGCCATTAGTGAACATATTTTTAAAACTAATTTTCGGAACTTAAAAAAAAATTATTTGGAAAAAATAAAATTCATTTTTTAAATCACTATGTTAAAACTATCTTAGGGTTAATTTTGGTGAATTTTATGAGAAGTTGAAATTTTTGATAAATAATGAAAATTACTAATTTTTATTAAGAATTATCATTTATTTTAATGTTTTTTAAAACTAAATATTTGTTTTAATATGGTTATAAAAGAAAAATTAGTTTAATTATATATCTATTAATAAAATTTATTTCATTGGAGTCATTTTCATGTTGAATGTTTATATAAAAACTTTTTAAACTTTGAAATATTTTTCTTTAAAAACCCACTTTCTCATCACATCATCCGGATTAATTTTATAATAAAATTTTCCACTTATGTGAATGGAATTTGAAAATAGGAATTATATATTTATAATAAATAAAATATATATTATATAATAAGTGAAATTAATTTTTGACCATAATGAATAGTAAAAATAGTAAAATTTATTTACCACAGTTAAGGTAAAAATGGGTTTACCAGGGGGTTAAACTAATAGATAACGGTTAAAAATGACCATAAATTTTACAAAAAATATTTATGACCATATTTTGACCTTATAACTTTTATGTTCTATAATAACCCCTTTTCGAGCCTTTTATCATTTGAAAAACCTGTGTACACCTTTTTTTTCAAAAATTACAAGTGTCCAACTCACATCACTAAAAAAAGGACACCCACAATCCTATCCTCATGACATGTAAAAAACCATTTGGTAGAGAAATACCTTCCCAAATTATTTATTTTTATCACTCCCTCATCCTATAATCCTTATTTTGGTTTTAAATCTAACCTCATAATCCTTTTGGTGCAAACCAAAAGAAGTTGTGTGAAGCAAAGGTAACATCCTTAATTAAGTGTTTTATTTTATTTATTCAACCACACCATTCAATTATTTTTCAAAAATACTGATATAAGAACCAGAATACCGTTCATATACTAAAATTTTATTATATTAACTTAATAACATAAATCTTTCTTCTATTTTATAAAATGGGTTATGAAATCATCACTTGTGTGTACAACGGACTACCACCTCACAAAATGATGTTATTATTCATCCATAAAAACCTCTCAAGGATGGATACAATGATGTATTTTTTGTTTATATATTTTATTTATGATATTATTATTCTTATATAATTAGTATATCATATGTTAGTTCTTACTTTACATTCTGTGGGAATATGATAATGTCGTTCGTGTGTTCGACAGACTACCACCTCACGAAGCAATGTGATTTGTTCTTCACATATGATTTACATGGAAGGTAATAAATAAAGGATTATATAAAAACATGTGATATATATGAAATAAAAATTATTCTATAATGGTAATATATTTCTTTCATTTTATCCACTGAGAAGACAAAAACAACGTTCATGCGTACATACAACCCATCGTATCCATGAATGACGTATTTCAATTTCTATCTCTAGATTTTATAGATTAATATAAATAAATATTTTAATAATATATATGATTTTTATTTCATGGTTAAAATTATGGATAATATGTAATCATGATCAAAGTAAGAGGAATGAAAATACCAAATCAAAACAAAAAAAAAAGAAATGCAGTTATTACTTGAAACATGAGTTTAACATGAAATTGTTAACAAACAGTTAATAAAAGGTAATAAGTAAATCATATATTTTATGATATATATACATACATACATACATACATATATATTTATGTAATATATGTAATATATGTGTTATAAACATATATTTTTTTTTAAAATGGTTTAAACATGTAATAAGGAATTTGGGACTTATGGTAAGAGATTTCTATCTCACTTTTATTTTTATATGAGACATTACCATATTCACCACATGTTTATTTTATATGGTGTATATAATTCACATTAATTTATTTTTTGATTATCATACTTATTTTTTTTGGGATTTATATATCTATTTTTTGATATCTCATTCCTGGGGTTTATGGTTCAAATGTTTCCAAAGCGGTAAGTGATTTTTTTTGTCTCAAATAGCCTTCTTTGGGACATAAGTTATGTTATCCACATATCTAATTATATGTGTTGTATATACTACCCATTTTAAATGTTATATCATGAGTATAATTATTCTCATGATATTCTATGTTTTATTTAATGTTATTAATTCTGGGTTATTATGATTAAAAGTTACCAAAGTGGTAAGAATTTTATGTTACAATATCATCATTTATTGGGATTGTTTATGATTATGCTTCCAATGATGAAATATTATAATCCTTACCACAAGAAACTCATTAATTTTATTCTCATATTGTTATTTCATGATAATAAATGTTTTCCATTAATTTTACTCTCTTTATATACTCAATATTTCAAAATAATGATTAAAAAAAATAATATTTATTTCTCTGTTCGATTGAAAAACAAATTTCTTTTATAACAATTTTTTCTGAAAATTCTTTCAAAAATGTTTTTATAATTATTAAAATGATTTATTAACGAAGGTTTTATCAATTTTTTACTGTTTGTAAATTTTTTTGAGAGAAACTTCATAGTATTTTCCAAAAAATTCCCATTTTACTTTTTCCAAAAATGTGAATGAAATCTTTATTTTAACATGTACGAAGTGAGTGTAATTTCACACTATAAGGGCCATTATTTTATTTGAATATTACACTTTATATTTTCACAGTCTTTTTCGAAGAAAAATATTTTGAAAATTTTTTATGTTTTAAGATGTGTTTATTTAAAGAGGAAAATATTTTTTCATCTAGAAGTGTATTTTAATGATTTTTAAAGATTCATTTATAAGTTTTTAATGTTATATTAAAAGAAATTTTTTTTCAAAATATATTTTGTTTTAATTTTTTTTTTCCAATTTGGAATGGGTATTTTCAAAATGATTTTATTTAATAATTTTAAAATTTTACCTTATAATTTTATTTAATTTTCATATAAAAGGATTTAGAAATTTTTTATGTTTTAAAAATTGTTTTCTAAGAGTGAAAATAATATTTTCCTTGAGAAATGTTCAAAATTATATTAAAAATTCATTTATAAATTTTCAAGGTTATTTTCAAATAAAATTATTTTAAAAAATGTTTTATGTTTTAAAAAGTTTTTTTTAAAACTGGAAAGGATATGTTTCTCAATAAATTTTTTAAATCATTTTAAAATCTTCCACTATAAATTTCAAAGGTTATTTTTAATGAAAAATGTTTTAAAAATGTTGTATATTTTTGAAAAGTTTTTTCCAAATTGGAATGGATATTTTACTCAAGAAATTTTCTAAGAGATCATTCCAAGTAATTTTACATACTAGATGACATACTTTTATGTTAATTATGCATTAACATAGATAATATCAATTGATGCCATCTTTATTCTTCCTCTCCATGGTTAATGTTTATATTAATGAAATACTTATGAACCCCTTTTATTTTAGATGGGTTGTGATGTTATGATATGGTGACTATTTTATGATAGTGGTGAACAAATAAATATAATTTTCATTATGATATAGGTGGGACATATATATTCCTCTAATTAGTTGGGTATATATTTATATCTCTTTAGAAAACAATGGGAAACAAGTCGATGAGATTGATCTACTATGGGAAACAGGTACGTCCTGATCTATTATAGGAAATAGGTGAATTATGATCTATAATAGGAAATAGGTGATGATTCCCAATCTACTATATTGTTGACATTTATAGTTAAAATATAAATATGATTTTTTTCAATATTTATGATGTTAACATACTTTTATGATATGTGGTTATGGTTTATGATTAATTTATAATGATTTTCACTCTTTTGGAAATTTTTTTCTAAAATGATAAAGTTTTATGCTACGAATAACCTTTATGATCTATGAAAGGTTGGGTATTTACAATTTTATGTTATGTTTATGTTCACATAAACATATTATTATCTTATGATTTCATATGATCATAGATTGATATCTCATATGTTTAACCTTACTGAGTATTTAAGCTCACCATTTCTTATGTTTCTTTCCCTAAGTTATGAAGATAGGTTTTGGAAATGAATTAATAAGAGGATTACTCTATGAGGAGATCATTATGGGAGATGTTGAAGATATTTCATGAAATTAAAATATTGTGTTTCTTATCTCTAAATACACTAAATTGTTATAGTCCTTGAGCATGTGTTTATAAAATGTGTTGACTATTCATCTATAAATATGTTATATTTATGTATGAAACTCATAGTTACTTATATTTATTTCTATAATGCTCCATTAATTTCAATTTTCAGTATGAATTACCTATTTCTGACTTGGTTTTGAAGTTATGACCCTACAAATTGATATTTTTCTAGATTAAGACTTGAAAGGAATGAATTTTTATTCCCTTAATTTTTAATTGAATTTATTTCCCAATAATTGGTGGTTAGTCTTCCCAATAGACATATAATGACCTAGGATTCACATACATGGATATTATATAATTTAGATGAATATTAAGAACATTATAAATATATTTTCCTGAGAACCATAATAGTTTAGTGCCTTTGAAAAAATGGAAACCCAATCTTCTATATTTGTGAAAGATCTTCAACATCTCACATAAATATCTTACCCTTTATTAGTTCTACTTAAAAGCTTTATATGTAACACGGTAAAAGGGAAAATAAGAATGGGTGAGTTCAAATGCTCATTAAGTGTAAAAATAAAGGAGATACGTAAGAATAACATAAGAATAAGGGTATGATAACATGATCATAACATTGGAAATCATAGCCTTCATATCAAAGAACATAAAAATGAATCGTGGAATAAATATTGGCAGTTCATAACAAATGAATCATAAGGGAAATAAGAGAATAAGCCATTAAATAATAACATAAGCATAAGACATGGGATTTTGGAAGACACATAAACATATAAAATTATTTCCATAGAATTTAATCTTACCTCTAAGGACATCTTATTGGAATGTGTTTACACCCAAAACCATCTTAATAGTTATGGTTCACTCTCAAGAGAATCTTAGTGGAGAAGGTCCTTTACAAAGCCAAGTTCACTCCCCATTCCATCCTTGTATTAATGAACGAAGTTCACTCCTCATTCCAACCCTATATTATTGAATTTAGTTCACTCCTCATTCGATATTTGTATTACTAAACCGAGTTCACTCTTCATTACAACCCTGTCATTCTGAACTGATTTCACTACTCATACAACCCCTGTCCTAATAAACTAAGTTCACTCATCATTACATCAATTTATATATCATGAGATATAAATACTTACCTATTTAATTGGATGGAGATATAAGTCCCACCCATCACATAATTAAATTATACACACATGTGTCATAAGACAATAAAACATTTATCATATGATGATCCATAAAAAGAGATGATTTTAATTAACATCATATCATAACCAATGAAATTAAATTGGTATTATAAAAATTTCATCATATCATAATATATGGAGAAGTGATAGGTTTCAAAATAATTCCATCATATAATATCCCATGAAAGGAAGCGGGTTTCATAAGAATTTGATCATGGTACAAATAGTGAAATAGAAAAGGGTTTCATAAAAAACTTATCTTCATAAAAATAAACCAATAAAATAAAGAATAATAATGGATTACTTGGATCATATCCATAATAAACCAAAAACTATATATAAGGATTACATCTTAGATATATAAGAATTAAGAAAGATAACTCATGGAGTTTCTTAAATAAAAACAACCTTTCATTGAAAATCACTTTTTAAGACATAAAAAATTTCAAAAATCATATTATTTTAAAACTAATTAAAAAAATATGAGGTAATTTTTAAAGACAATGTAAAACATTTTTTGAGAAAAAATTTATTTCCTTTTTAAAAAATATTTTGCAGAACATAAAATTTTTTTAAAATATTTTTCATTGAAAATAACATTGAAAAATTATAAAAAATCCTTTTAAAACAATTTTAAACACTTTATAAAACATAAATAATTTTTTAAATACATTTCCTTAAAAATTATCTTAAAATATCATTTAAAACATTTTTAATTTTTTTTAAACATTGTTTTGATAGATCACAGATTTCAGAATGAAGAGAGAAATAAAGTCAAATTATTTTAAACAATTTTTATAATTGAATTAAGTACCTAAGAGGAGAAGTAAATGGTAAAATTACATGAATATATCATTAATAAACATATAATAATAACAGTAATGATAATTAATTAGATTGAGATCATTATAGTTCAAAATTGGATACTTGATCATAATCTATCCTGATAAACAATGAAATTGTAAGATAAAACTTTTATCACTCTAGTAACCTTGAATATTAATCACCGTGGGAATATAAAATTAATTTAATATTTAAATACCATTAAAAGATTTATATTAATTATATAACTTGTAAAATGGAAGTATATAAATTCTGTAAAATAATATTGGTGCATAACATGACATGGGTCCCAAAGATAGAAATTTGAGACAAAATTATCTTACCGATTTTATAAATTCTAAAACACAAACCCCATAAAAAAGAGATTATAAAATTGATAGGTAAATGCCAATAAATTTTAGGATAAAAACCATACAATAAATTAATGGGAGGTACATACACCATTAAAAAGTTATGAGCGGTGAATAAGGCATAAGTCTCACAGAAATAAAAGTTAGACTAGAAATCCACTTAGTACTCGGGTAACTGTGGAATCATTAGATATATGAAAGAATAAAAAAATTGAAACTTAAAATATCATAAATTAAATTAAATTAATCATATTAAATGTTATAGTTCAGTATACACACCAAACAACAATAATAAGCGGTGAATATCTCATATATCTTACATAAACAAAAGTGAGACAAGAAATCCCTTACCTTCAGTCTTGAAATTTTCCGTACACATTAAAAACTCACTTATAATAAATATAAGTTTATTATAAATATAAAAAAGACCCATATTATTATATATAATACAATATATGATTTTTTTATTCATTTTATTTCCATCTCATTAACAATTATATGTTAAAATTATATTTCAGGTAATAACCCCTTTCTTTTTCGCATGTGTTCTGATTTATTATAATGTTTATCGTCTTAATTATATAATGATTTCATCATATAAAGACTGATAACCATGATATAAATATCATATATATTAATTATATATGTATTTATAATAATATATAAAACATATAAATAGAAAATGAAATACACCGTTCATTGATAATGTAGACCATACATACACATGAACACTGTTTCCATTTTATTATCGTATTTAAAGAAAGAAACTAGATGATATATATATATAATATAATTAAAGTAGAATTATTATGTCATAAATATCATATAATTTCACCAAACCCATCATTAATACATTCCATGTACTGTGTGAATGAATCACATCGCTTTAAGGAGGTGATATTCCACACATCAACAAATGAAGTTATCATATTTCAAAAAAATGGAATGAATGAAGGTATGTGTTATATAATAATTAAATAATAATAAATAAATAATATATATAATATATGTCATATAAAACATAAATTACATCATTATTATTAATCTTGAAAGGTGGAAATGGAAGAATGAATGAACCAGTTCGCGAAGTAGTAGCCCGTTGTACGCACGAATGATGAATGTGTATCCCATTTGATGGAAGTGTGTGTGATTTGAGGTTGTAATAATATAATAAAAAAATATAATTATATTCAAGAAAATTAATTTATTATATAATCATGTAATAAGAATAATTTAGAGTGTCTAGAAATAAATAAAACAAAAGTGCTTGTGAAGGATGTTACCTCTTCTTTGGGTAAAACGTTTTGGTTTGCACCAAATGGATTACTTGGTTAGATTTATTCCAAAAGTGAGGCATATATGATGAATAGAGGGAAGTTGTTAGATTTTCTTGTCTATTTTTGGTTGATCCAAAGGGCTTTACTAGTTTTAATAAGTGAGGGGGTTGAGTTCCCTTTTATAGTTGAGGAGGAGTGACATTCTTGTAAATACAAAAAGGTAAACACTATTGAGAGGCCCACCTTACATAATGTGCCTCAAATAATGGTAAGTGTTATATAAAATAATTTTTATGGTCTATATATGTCTATAAAATCCCTTTTGGACATGTCTTTATGTTATTTGTCCACTTAAGTTAATGTTTAACCACTAAGTAAACACATTTTTACCTTTATCACTATAATTAATTTTAATTACTTCTAATATTATTTCTTGGTAAAAAAATAAGTTGTACATAACAGATATTATAAATTATGATGATTAAAAATATTGAATAGATATTTAAAAATTAAAATTACAGAATTGGAAGAAATTAATTTAAAATTAATCCCATAGATGTGACGGGAAAACATGTTTTTAGAGTAAAAAGTTCAAAAGTTTGAAATATTTTTATATCCAATTTAAATTTGAAATTGATTATAATGACCTAAATTTGTTTTTCTAATTGAAATAATTTTAATTTATAACTAATATAATTTTAGTATATAAATAAATTATATGAAAAATATGTTTTCAATTAAAAATCTTGGGTTCTTCATTATTCACCAAAAATGAAGCTTTCTAGAAAAATACCAAAAATTTTCCCAAATTAAATTTTAATATTAAAATTTAAAAAATGAAGTTTTTTTAATTAAAATTTTAATATTTTAAAAAATTGTATTTAAAATAGGTTCCCTATTAAAATGTGGTAAAATTACCTTTTAGAAAAATACATTTTTTTATTCATAAAACTGGATTAATTTTATCTCTTGTCCGTAAAACACCTAAGATGAATGTTAAATAGTGTAATATATATATAATTAAAATTATTTATTAAAATTATTTTAATTAATTTATTGATAAAAAACACATTTAATTGCATAAATAGTGTTTTACACAAAATGATTTCTTATATTTTAAAAAGTGGTTAATTTTAATTTTTTGTTAATTGGTCATCAAATAATGTTTCTAATATATATGTGTAAACCATATTTTTATAATTTAATCAATCTTATTCATAACATTTTTTCAAATATCTAGGTGAAAACTATAATAATATTTTAATAATAATATTAATAGTATATTGTAGTTTGGAAAAACTAGGTCTTGCGTGTCATGAATGTTATTGAAAAACTCAGAATTTTGTGTAACACAAGACAAACATAGTGTTGTGTTCCCCACTAGCTAATCTAAGTGTTGCGTGTAACACAATATTAACTTAGAATTTCATAAAAAGTAATAATAACTTTGTGATTTTATATAACACGAGCTATATTTAGTGTTGTGTGAAATGAAAAATATCGAAAAGATTAAATTAGGTAAAAAATAATTAATGAAAACTCAGGGTTTTATATTCTACACCCATTAAAATGATTTTTCCCTCCAAATTAATATGGGTTGTCAATGGTTTGATACTTTAAAGTTCCTTTCATAGAAACCCACATCGTAAAAATAAATACAAAAAAATCCTTTAAAAAGGTAAGTATAGAAACATAATAGTTACCCAAAGTAACACATAACTAGGTTTCAACATAGGAGAACATAGGTGGAATGTGAAATCATGGAAATAGAAAAGAAATCTAACTATCAAGTTCTAATGTAAAGTGATAGAGATTATAGTTAGGGAAATGTTAACGATCACAAATCCATACCCAAAAAGGATTGAAAAAGTTCATTAGTATGATAAAAAATGATGACAATAAGACAAAATTTTCTTTTAAGACCCTTTTTCCTAATGTTGAAGAATTTTCATGAGAAGATATAATTACATAGTTTTAGGAAAACCTCACCTTTTTTTGTTCAATAATAAATTTCCACTTCATCTCTTATTCCATGAAATAAAGGTAAATTTTCCGTTCCTAAAGCATCAATAGATCATGATATCCATATATATAATGATAAGTCATTCCATCTGTATTTATCACAAAAAAAGTTTATCATATGTTATCCAATATACATAAATACTCATGTAGAGAGTTAATAGTTTAATCTATAAAATCTTACCTGAAGTTTAACATAAACAATTGCATAAATTGTTAACCTTATAACCCTTCTGAAATATGAATTCCAAAAAATTAATAAATAAGGTAATTAATTTTCTCAAAAATAGCTTAACATTGATATCCCATATATTATAATGTAACTCTTATTTTTCACATACCAAACATGTGAATACCTTCATCATGTATTCACTTGAGACATTTTAATAACCTGAATTACCATAAATCCTTATTAAATACATATATGTTTCCTTATTATAATGTTTATTAGATATATTACTCATATCCAAAAATGATTTAAACTCCATCCATTATAGTATAAAACCCTTTTTAATGAATCATTAATCAGTTGCAAGGTTATTATTTTTTTTCTGATTTTCTTATGCATATACAACATATCTTTATCCAAAACATAAATATCTCAACAATAGAAACATATTATGGATTATCTTTCCCTTAATAATGTGTTTCACATGAACATACCCTTTCTATTATATCAGTTTTCTAGTCCATCCTAACAATTCAACATATTCTGGTAAATCCTAAGCTAAAAACAAAAGGTGAAAAATCCTTATATATTTTACAACTGATAATTCATGGATTTCAATACATAAACACTTAGGTTACACCATTTCATCCTTAAACATTAATAAGTCTTCCTCATCTTATTTCTTAATTCCACATTCATTTTACATTTAACCTACAGTATCTTCATCAATGACAATATAACCATTACTCATACCACCTTTCTGATTATCTTCATGATATTTCTACTTAGTAATTCAATTTGAATAATTCACATTCATTCCACATTTAAATAATTCAACTATTTATTATGTCTTAGAGAGGCCATTATTTTCATTCATTATGTTAACTAAATGTTTCATTTTTCTTTTGTAGTTACTTTGTGTCCTTGTTTTCCATAGTCATAACATCTTAGTGTTCCTCTAACACATTTACTTGGGTGTTTATTTCAACATTATGAAGCAAAGGAAACTTAATCTTCTTTCCTCCATGGTCTCTATTACCTAAAATCTCATCAAACTCCTTCATTATCTTCTTTGGTGAGTCTGAAAGTTGATTAAGGTACATGTTTTTAATCATGCTCCCAGAAAAAATGTTTAGGTATAATCACAATTTACTTTACTCTATTAATAATCCCATTTTACTTCTCATCAAAAAAAATTCATTCACATCCAATGTTGACTCAATTCCTTTTTGTTCCTCTCGTTGAATAAAACCAGAAAGCGTAGTGTGTTCAACACCTATCATAGTAGAAAACCTCATAATCATGAAAAATTACATATAGGATATATAAATCATGAAACTTACTGATTTAATATAAAACCATTATCTTTTTCCTAGGATATTCATAGTTATCTTCTATTTAAATCCTTCATGATGATTTTTAAATAGATTTTGAATTACCAAAGCATATCCTTCAGGATTCTGAAACTAGGTGTGCATCAAGTAATATTTTCATGCACTGGTTCCCAACTGAGTATATCCCAATAAATTGTTCTTGGGATTGTTCCCCCTATGTACATCTGTACTAGATCCATATCCACTTGTAGTATCTTGAAATGGATATATTTCTAGGAAACCACTCACTTTATACTTCACCAAAATTCCATGAAATTTTCCTAAATGGTAACTCATCCTTAGACTTATCCTTATAGATATCCCTATAAAAGTCTTAGAAATATCCCTAGGGATATCAATAAAGTTTTCTCATACAAGTTTTTAAAAGTTCACTAAACCATTCCTTTGATACTAACTATAGAGACCTAGGATTAACATATAAGGATATTACATCATTTTAGATGAATATTGAGCACATTACAAAATTACATTCTTGAGAACTATAATAGTTTAGTGTGTTTGGAAACTTGAAAACATAATCTTATATCTTAGTGAAGTATCTTTAACATATTCATTAAATATATTCCCCTTTATTACTCTAAATTAAAACATTTCTTTATAACAAAGGGATAAGAAACATAAGAAAGGGTTAGATCATATTCTTAGTAAGGGTAAAAATAAATGAGATACATAAGCATGAAATAAGAATTAGGGTATGATAACTCGAGAATAACATTAGAAAACCATACCATTCATGTCAAAGAAAAAAAGCATGAATCGTGAAATAAATATTTGCAGTTAATAATACATGAATTATATAGTAATCAAGAGAATAATCCATGAAATAAAAACATAAGCATAATACATGGGATTGTGGAAAACAAAAAAACATATAAAATGATATCTATAGTATTAAAGGATTACTACTGAGGCTATCTTAGTGGATTGTATTTACTCCGAAAACTATCTTAGTAGTCAAGGTTCACTCCCAAGACCAAGTTAGTGGAAAAATTATTTTACTGAACCAGGTTCACATCTAGTTCTAGAATTGTATTACTGAATCGAGTTCACTCCTCATTCCAGCCCAGTACTATTAAACTGAGTTTAATCCTCACTTTAGAACTATATTACTGAACCATGTTCACTCCTCGTTCCAACCCTATCATAGTAAACTGAGTTTACTCCTCATTCCATCCCAGACATATTGATCTGAGCTCAATCCTTATTTCATGCATGTTTATCTCATGAGATATAAATACTTAACCAATTCATTGGATGTAGATATAGGTCTAACCCATCACGCAATGAAATTATACATATGTATTCCATAATATAGTAATACATTAATCATATCATGACCCATAAAAAGAGATGGGTTTTATAAAAATCATATCATAACCTATGAAATGAAATGAGAATCATTAAAATTTCAACATATCATAAACTATGGGAAATATATATGTTTAATAATCATTTAATCATATAATATCTCATTAAAGGAAGTGGGTTTCATAGGAATTTTATCATGTTATAACCCGTGTAAGAGAAACAGGTTTCATAAACAATTTTTCATCATAAAACTAAACCATTAAAATAAAGTATTATAATATTTTACATAGATAATACCCCTATTAAATCATAAACTATATAAAAGTATATCATCATTGATAGATAAGTATTATGAAAGATCACTCAAAGCATTTCTTAAGGAAAAAACCATTATTTGAAAATTAATTTTTAATAAGTAAACTTTTTCTAAAATCATTTTCTTTGAAAACCACTTTGAATGAAATGATGTAATATTTAGAAATTATTTAAAAATTTTCATGAGTAAAATATCATTTCCATTTAAAAAATAATTTTAAATTCATAAAATATTTTGAAAACATTTTTCATTTAAAATAACCTGGAAAACTTATAAATGAAGATTTGAAAACCATTTTAATTAATTTTTTATAACATAAACATTTTTAAAATTATTTCCCTTTAATTTTTTTATAAAATATATTTTAAAATAATTTATTTTTATTAGAAAACATTGTTTTGATAGAACATATATTTCCATCCAAAGAAAGAAATAAAGTCATATTATGTTTAAATTATTTTCTTAATTATGTTAGGTACCAATGAGTAAAAAATGGAATAATTTCATGAATATATAAATAATAACCCATTGATAATAATATTAAAGAAAATTAATGAGATTTATATCATGAAATTTCATCATTTTAGTCTTAATAATAAACAATCTTGATAAATGGTGATATTGTAACATAAAACTCTTACCACTTTTATAACCTTGAATCCTAATACACATGAGATAATAACATTACATGAAGAATAAAATAGAATTAAAATATGTATATTAATGATATAACATGTCAAATGATATTATATACACCTTGTAAAATAATACAGATTCATAACATAACATGTGTCTCAATGAAGGAAAATTGAGAAAAAATTACTTTACTGATTTGGTAACTTCTAATTCATAAAACCCGTGAAAGATATATTATAAAATGGATATGAAAATATGAATAAATTCAATTATAATAATAATATAATATGTATATAAAAATTATATACACCACAAAAAGTAACAAGTGGTGAATAAGGCATAAGTCTTGCAGAAATAAAAGTGAGATTAGAAATCCCTTTACTACATGAGTAAATTTTGAATCTTGAGATCCATGAAAGAATAAAACCTATTGAAAATTTTAATATCATTAAATAAATTAAATTCATGATATACCATGTTCTTGGGAAGTATATACACCATAAAATAGGAATAAGTGGTGAATATAGCATATATCTCATAAAAATAATAGTGGGACGAGAAATATCTTACCTTAAGTCTTGACTTTATTTGTACACATTAAAAACTACTATATAATAAATATAGGTTAATTATAAATATATAAAGAACCATATTATTATATATAATACCATATTTTTTTATTATAACCTTATATTTCCTTTTTATTAACAATTCCTTGTTAAAGTTACATTTCCAGTAATAACTGGTTTGTCTTTCATATGTGTTTTGATTTGTTATATTCTTGGTCCTACTACATATATCATGTATTCATCATCTTCATAATTATAAAAATGATATAAATATCATATATATTTAGTATATATGTATTTATAATAATTTATATAATATATAAATATAAAATTAAATATATAGTTCATGTAGACGGTATGTCGTACGTACACATGAATGTTGTTTCCATTTTCTTATTGTATTGTAAGAAAGAAAGTAAATTATATATATATTAGAACCACTAGTTTCTGGTATATAACCATTTCCTTGTTATTTTAGTGTTTATAAGGTTTAAGGGTGAAGGATAGGAGAGCTGGGAGAACTCTCAAGGAGTTTTGGGGGGAAAGGGGTTGTGCACGGGCTACACATGGTTTTCCTAAAGTGTGCAGGAATACTAATAGAAACCATGTGCCTTAGTTATTGGTTATGTTTTTGGAGGAAGTAGATTTTGGAATAGTTGGAGCATAGTTAGGGATACCATGTAAGGAGGCCATGTGAGGGTTTCCTTAAGTCAATATCTATTGCACAGTTAGATCACAATTTGTTTAATTGTGCGGTCCAACCTTGAACAGAGTCAAAATCTTGATTGTATTTTTTAGGATGTCTCTCATTTTTTCTCAAATTTTCTCATTTATTCTTCAAAACGCCTCTAACTCTAGATTTATTTCCATATATGTCTGTGGAACCTTTCCAATGTTCTTTGGAGACAACTCAGAGCCCTCCCATGGTGTTTTCAAGCCCAATTCTCACAGTAAGTGCTAGATCTTCATCATTATTCTCGTTTTCTAAGATCTCATTCTCCACTCTTTTATTTTTAATAGATATACTCCATATTTTGGTAGATATAATAATTTTAACATCAATTAAGGTCATATATGGTGTTGTTCTTGATAGTGTTGGAGATCTAAGCTGGTTTCTTGGAATCTTGATCCCAAATCTTGAGGTATATCTTAGTTCTACCTCGTTCCTCTCATGATTTCATAGATGTACTTAGTTCTTCTTCTCCTACACTCTTAGTTTGATAGATAAATACCTGTTAGGGGTATATATAATATTTTTTTTCCAAAAAAGTTGTGTTTTGGTCACGATATTGTGAGGAGAATAGATATAAGGATGTTTCTTATAAAATCGACCCAACTTCTTGTGCGTTATTCGTCTCTTATTGAGTTTCATCAAAATATTTGATGTATGTGGATTATATATCATATATTATAGTTATAATTTAATGTATTTTTTTGAAATTTATTAAATTTAATGAAATTTATCTTGATATATTTTTTCAATGCATGGAATAAATCTTTTAATGATGATTTATTGTTTTTTTGAAATTATGTAATATTGGTGAACTGTTGTGATAATTTAATTAGTTTATTGAATTTGAAATTGTTATTTGAAATTTTTTATTTCAAATAATATCTAATTGGTTTTTTGTGGAATGGTGTTTTCAATAAGAAGGGCGTTTTACTGAAATGGTTTGGATTATAAATTATTTTGATGGAAAAATGGTTTTTAATAAAAAAGATGGATTTATTGAAAATGTATTTTAGCATGACACTTGGGAATATTGATGTGAGAATTCATATTTTATATATGATGATTGGTTTAAATATTTACTTGTGTTTGGTACCAAAGGGTTAATGGCACATGTGATATAATTACCTTGTGACGACTTGGTAGATCGATGAGAAACCGATCATGAGTAGAGAATTCATTTTGTACCAAAAAAAGTAAATATTCTAGTGTAATGAGTAGGGAATTCATTTGGGATTTCCTACTGAGTTTTATAATCACCCCTGATTTGTCACTTTGGTGCTTTTGTAGATTCTATCTTCCGGGACATGGGCAAAGTTAAAATATCACACGTTTTTTGCACCACTTCATGATACTCGGGTTTTTTGGTGGTCTTGGGGTATGAGGCTTTTGGAGAATGGAGTATTGTGGTATTTTTGGAGTCTTTATTTTTCCTTACTCTATTTACTTTGATAGATGATTTGTCCTGCACTATTGTACACTTTGAAGTTATTTTTCTCTGAATAAAGTGGTTGAATTTTCTTTCCTTGTGAATGCATCATATAGTGAACTGTTTGGATATGTTTAGTTGACTTAATGGTTTATTTATCAAAGGATAAAACATCCCCCAATTTCATTTTAATCCATTCCATTATTTATTAACAACCTTTTTTTGTCTTGGGGATATCTCCTAAGGCCAAGCAATGACTCATTGTACTCTGAAGCCAATGAGAATTAGCTTGTAATTACACACAAACACACACACACACACACATATATATATAATATCATTATAGTAGAATTATTAGGTCATATATATCATATATATTCACTAAAAACATTCATAATACAATCTTATGTAATGTATGAACGAATCACATCGCTTTGAGGAGGTGGTAGTCTACACAGCCACAAACCAAGTAAAAGTATTTCCAAAAAATGGAAAGAATGATGGTATGTGTTATATAATAATTAAAAATCATAAATACATCATAAATATAATATATATCATGTAGAAATATAATTTAAATCATTATTACCATCCTTGAAAGGTGGTAATGGAGGAACGAAGGAAATCAGTTTGTAAAGGGATAGTCCGTCGTTCACACAAATGATTATTGCGTATCCCATTTGATGATGTGCATGTGAGTGTAGGGAATAACCTTAGAATTAAAACATACAATTCTATTTTGTATACTTAATTTATCATATAGTCATGTACTAAGAAGAATTTATGGGGTTTAGAAAGAAAAAAACATAAGTTCTTGTTGAAGGATGTTACCTCTTCTTTGGGTATGTGACGACCCATCCAAGTTGGGCCCCCACCGCTACTCCCCATGCCCACCTCCAATAGGATAGGGGATAGTGACTAGCATAGAGTAGTCATATTACTAACATTAGAGGAATTTATTAAGTACCTATATACACACACACATCTCCAATCCCAAAAATGCTAAAATGTCAAAACCACTAAGGAACAAATTGCATGCATACAACTAAACTCAACCAATAGAGTACAATGGAAGTAAAGTACAGAAAGTAAAACTGAGCCAGAATACAAGCCGATTAAAACAAGAGAGTCTGCAATCTACAAGTCCAACCTATGAGACTGCTTGTCTTCACATGACATGAAATGTACGGAAAAGGCCCATGCAGGGGTGAGTATAAAAATACTCAGTAGAGGACATTGAAACCCACAAAGAAATACAAAAAGTAATGGTACAATCATCTATACACAATATATGTCTACTGAACAAAAAATAAGAGAAACATAGTCCAGATATACTCAAAACTCAGACCTGAAGTCTAGAGAAAAGTCACACAACTGCATACCACCGCTAGGGATTCAGTTTGAAGGTTACAGAAAGCACTCAACTGGGAGAACTCACTCCATGAGTCTAATGTTCCGGGTGACGTGTGTCTGAGAAGTACTATTCATTGGGAACGTTCACGAGATATAGATACAATCATTCTGGGAGAACACACACCTGAGTGGGAAAATATCACGATACACAGATGAGGATTACATCGAGGACCTTGGCGGATATCATGACTCATCTGTATTAACCTGCTAAGTAGAGGATTGACATCCTGTGGGAATAGTCAGGTCAATACCTAACTCTACCTAGGGTCAAGAATGGATAGAGGATCACACTCTAGGCCTCTCGTAGGGATACCTGACTCTATCTAGGAAAGTCATGTAATGGGATCATACTCCTGTTAATGTAAACACCACCTGACCTTGAGAGGAATGAGAAAAGGGGGAAATAACCCAATTGAAACCTTTGGAAGAAATGGTGGACAAGAAGATAAATCCATGTACTGAGAAATACATGACGTGTAGAATTTTCACACACTGTTCCTTCAGACCCGTCGGTACTGCCCGAGTACAATGTCATGTGTCGTAAGGCTTTCATGTAAAACACAACTACACGAAATGCCGAGCCCCATGTAAGGACTCACACGCTGTGTGATAGTGTTCACATGTTGTGTCTATGCTTTCTGTCTCCCGAGACTCCAACCACCACTGGGTGGGGTCCACATGCTGTGTCTCCTCAGTGGCATGCTATCTTTTTCATCGCATGTAGTTCGCAAACCCTATCAGCTACCACCGGTCCACAAAAAATGTTCATCGAGATACACACCGTTTTCTCTGGAAATTTCTAGAATCGTGAACATGCTCCGCCACACCGCAGGTACTTCTCTGATCTTCGATCCAGCCATTCGATTACCATGAAACTCCAGATCCAAGGTCTACCTACCATGCCATCAATGTTTTGGGATGTTTCCAGCATTCAATCATCCAGGAAAACTCATTTTGATCATCAGCACGATGAACAATCTAATAACGATTTCTCCCGAACTGCGTCGATTCGTTTCCTCCATCGCCATCTCACCTCTGTTGAGTCATTGGGATGTCAGATCTCCAATTTGGGATTGTTGCATTGTGAAACAGACATGAAATGATCTGATGTTCATAACCCCTCCAAGAACGCGAAGAACACGGGGTTAATAGGAGGAAGGAAAATCAATAAACAAAAGAGGAACACACCACCATTGTCGTTCTTCATAGCGTCGATTCACTCCAGTTAGAATGATTTAAATAGAGAAAATCGAAACAAGGATTTTAACATCGTGGATTAATCACCAAAATCAACCCAATAAAAACCCTCTTACAAGAAAATATGATTTGTGGCTCAACCTGTTTTTGGGTTGATCCATATTCGGCATTTAATCTAAGAAGAGGCAAGAAAAGAATAAAAATAACAACCCATACCTCGATTCAGTTGAAAAATGATCTCCACATCATACTCATTTTCAGGGTTCATCGAATTTGAGATGCGTCGATCGATCACATCTTCGTCATCCATCGATGGGTTCTCCTCCAATGATTCATAAATTCTCCAGAGTTTCCCTCAATTTATCTCCACTTCTAACATTCGATTAACCCATTAAAAGGATGGAACACATTTCAGCCTTTGATCATGCTATGACATTAAAGAGTCAGCGTTGTTGTTTCTGAGTCATTATCCCATGTCATTAATTTTGGAAATAGTTTCCCCATCATTGTTCTATAACGAATGTTTCCAAACAAAATAAAATAAACTTTTCTTTATTTTATTTTATTTTACTAAAAACATCTGAAAATTTACTTTTTCCCATGACCTACACCGGTCAAGGTTAGGCCCGTTCTCAGGTAAAGTCATCATCCCGGACACAACGCTACCCTCAGATTTATCATCCAGGCATCTGTTTGGAAACTTCCACAACCGTGCACACCCGCCAACTCACTTAACTTAAAAAAATTTCAAACCATCATTCTAGGATAACCAGGCCTCAGAGTCACACGACGTCAAAAATTATAGTCTCATAATAATTCCATATAATATTTAAAAATAATACACAAAAAAATCCGAGACATTACATTCTCCCCACCTTAGGGTTTTTCCTCCTCAAAAATCAAAAACAAGAACTACTCAAAAAGATGTGGGTAGTGGGCATGAATATGAGCCTCCCTCTCCCACATTCAGTTTTGAATATTCTCGTGCTTCCACCAGATGTGCACCAAGGGAATAGATCACCCACAAAATATTCTCTCCTACCGATCCTCGATCTACACTAGGTACTCAACAAAGGTCGCTCCATCATTGATGTCCATCTCACCCTAGTCGATGACGTGAAATAGGTTATCCACGTATCTCCTCAGCTACGACACGTGGAAGACATTATGTACCCGATGTATCAGCAGTGGTAGATCTAAGTGGTATGCCACCTCGCCAACTCTACGTAGTATCTGTAAACATCCTATGAACCTTAGATATAACTTGCTACCCCAACCAAATCTCTGTAACCCTCTTCGATGTGAGACCTGAATGAAGACATGGTCTCCCTCCTCGAACCCCAGAGGTCTCCATCGCCTATCAACGTAACACTTCTCCTAGCTCTGTGCAGTCTTCATCCGATCCTAGATCATCTTCACCTTTTCAGTGGTAGCTCGCACCAATTCTGGACCAATGATTACTGAATATTTGGGATCAGTCCAACAAACCGGTGACCGACATTGTCTCCCATATAAATCCTTGAACAATTCCATACTAATGGTGGATTGGTGGATATTATTGTACACAAACTCCGCCAGTGGTAGGTGGTCCTCCCAACTACGACCAAAGTCCAAGATACAGGCCCACAAAATATCCTCCAGAACCAGAATGGTCATCTATCTCTAACCATATGTCTGGGGGTGGAATGCTGTGCTCAACCGTAGATGAGTCCCAAAAGTCTTCTGCAATTCCTTCTGAAACCGGGATGTAAATCGGGCATCTTGATTTGAGTCAATTGTCAAAGGTACGCCATGAAGCTGAACTATCTCCTACACATAGAGGCATCCCATGATCTCTACAGAACTCTTCTCCCAAATGGCTAGGAAGTGGGATGACTTGGTGAGTCAGTCAACGATCACCCATATGGAATCATGAACCTTGGATTTCCATGGTAAGCCCTTCACGAATTCCATTGATATTCCATCCAACTTCCACTCTATAACATTTAGGGGGTGAAATAACCCTGGAAAAACCCGGTGCTCAGCCTTCACCTACTGGAAAGTAAGGCATCGAGAAATGAACTCTACTACTTTCTTCTTTATACCTGATGACCAATAATTCCGTCGTAGATCCTAGTACATCTTCTGCACACCTGGGTGTACCACTAAGGGGGATTTATGAAACTCCCTAAGGACCCCCTCCTATAAATCCACTGGTACAAAAATGCGTCCTCTAAAAATAATTACGTGCTCCCTACCTTGCGAATATCCATCAGTAGCATGTCCTATGGATAACTGAGCACATAAAGTCTCACAGTTGGAATCCCCAAGATGTGCCTCTCTAACTAACTTTAAGAGTGGAGGCGTGAAAACCATCAACTGAAGGTAAGCTGCATCCTGTCTATCCACGTAGGATAACTATAATGAGGCAAACTATTCTATCGCGTCACTCAACAATTGTGAGCTCGATCTCCTACTAAGAGGATCTGCCACCTTGTTACCCTTCCTAGAAGTATATTGGATCTCAAAATTGTATTCCTAGAATAACTCTATCCAATGCCTCTATATCAGATTCAGATCCTTCTATGAGAAGATGTATTTGAGGCTCTTGTGGTTAGAGTAGATGATAAACTACTCGCCTATAAGGTAGTGTCACCACATCTTCAACGTGAAGACTACCACTACCAACTTGAGATTAGTGGTCGTATAGTTTTTCCCATGTGGTATTAGCTGGAGTGAACCTTATGAAAACAATACCTCTCCCTGCATCAGGACACAACCAAGACCATCCCCTAAGGTGTTGCAGAAAACTAGGTACTCGACACCCTCCTCTGGCAATCTAAAGATCAAGGCACTCGTCAAAATCTGTCTTAGCTACTAGAAATCCTTCTGGAACTTCTCCATACACATTAGGGATTTCCCCTTTCTAGTCAAGGCTTTCATCAGTACTGATATCTGGGAGAAATCATGAATGAATCTCTGGTAATATCCTGACAACCCAAGGAAGTTTGGCACCTCTGTTACGCTCTAAGGTGGCTCCCATGCTAACACTGTCTCCACCTTAGCTGGGTCTACAGCTAGTCCATCTACTGAGATGACATGTCCCAGAAAGTGGACCTCTTGAATCCAGAATTGGCACTTCAAAAGCTTACCATGATGATGGTGCTCTCAGAGTACGTCTAGAACCATCCATAGGTGTCTCACATGATCCTCCTCTAACACCGAGTACACAAGGATGTCATCGATGAAGACAACTACGAACTGGTCCAAGTATGGTTTGAAGAGTCGGTTAATAAGTCCCATGAACACTGTGTGGGAATTAGTCACACCAAAAGGTATAACAAATTACTTATAGTGACCGTAACGACATCATAATTTCTTCTTCAGTATATCCACATCCCATACTCATAACTGTTGGTAACCCGACCCAAGGTCAACATTCGAGAACCATTGTGCCCCTCTCAACTGATCAAATTAGTCATCGATCCTTAACAGTGGATACTTTTTGTTCACACTTTCCCGATTCAGGTGATGGTAATCCATGTAGAACCTCAAACCCCCATTTGCCTTTTTGGAAAATCAAACTAGGGCCGCCCAGTGAGAAACACTAGGTCTCAGAAACCCCTTCCTCTACAAATCCCTTAGCTGCACCCTCATGTCCCGCAGTCCTACGGGAGCCATCCGATATGCTGGTGAGGATATCAGTTCTTTCCTGGGCTGCAAGTCAATTCATAAGTCAATATCCCGTCAGGGAGGTAGTATTGGAACATATTTGGGAAAGACATCCTCATACTACTGGGAATTGGAAGCTCAAGACATCTGTTGCTCCGAGGGTAAGGCTATCCAAATAATGAGTGATTGGCTGCATACTTCTATGCATGATCCCATTCTATGCTTCCTGGGACTCCTTTCCACCGAAAAAGGATAACAACATCCCATCGATGCAAAAACACTGCACTCTTCGCCTACAACTATCAATCTAAGCACGGACCGATGATAGCTAGTCCATGCTGAGAATGACGGCGTAATTCCTCGACGCTGCCACCAAGAGGTTCCAACTGAAACTCTCACCTCCAAGGCTAAGATCACACTATCTGCAAATGTGTGTGATCATCTAGTATCTTTCCTTAACTGTCTCCAAGTGTAAGGGTCCAGTCAACGACTCTACCAGAATCTTAAGGTTTCGCACAAGGTATGTGGTGAGGAAAGAATGACTAGAACTTATGTCTATAAGTATAGAAACTAAGTTAGAAAAGACACATATTTCACCTCAGATCATCATTGGAGTCCCTCGGTCATATTCCACGACTACATGCAGCTATCTCCCAACTCCCTGAGCCAGGTGTGGATCTCCGAGGGGTGGTGGTGGGAGTAGATCAAAGCGCCTTCCCCCACCTATATCTCCCCCATATCCTCTGCCACGTCCTCCGCCTAACTTGTCTGTCTGATGCACTCTCTGCCTCTACCTCAGTGGTCCATCCACCATATCTCTATGAACAACATGATGGGTTGGACAGTCTCTAGTGAGATTTCCCCTACCATTGCACGAGAAGAATTGCTTCTCCCAAGGCTAACTTGATGAGGACTGAGTGCCCTAGACTGCCGATCCCCTATCCTGGGTTCTCCTGTGACGTCTCCCATGTTCTGATCCTTGTGTCTAATGTGGTATCCCAATTGTCGAGGTCACCACACCTGTCTTCTGGCTGTTGACAGCCGTTGGTTGTCTCTGCTCTGCCAAGAAGCTCTCGATCACCAAGGCCCTCTCAAGCACTCTAGCATTATTCAAAATACATAGAGGCATGAAACTAGATTGGATGTCCCATTGCAGACCTCGCTCAAAGGTCCGAGCTTTAAATTACTGATTTCTGACCATATACATTGAGTACCTCACGAGGTTGGTGAACCTTGATGAATACTCATCTTATGTCAGACTACCCTACTGGAGATGAAGAAGCTCCTGGATACGTACTGCTCTCAACATAACTGGAGAGAAAACCTACCTTAAGAGTCGCTCTAACTCCTTAAATGAAAGAGTCTCCTCGTTGTGAGTCTGCGTTGTTAGACTCCACAATCATCCTGCTGAACCCTAAAGAAGGCTTGCTTCTAAATCACCATCTGGTCGACTGGTGTCCTAACTAGAAGGAAAACTCTGGTCACTGCCTCAAGCTAGTCCTTAACAGCCTAAGGGTTGGGCTCACCTCAAAACTTGAGGGGTCTATGTCTTTGGAAGTCATGGAGCACACTCAGATTGCACCCCTTATCAGTCAGTACTACAGGTACCATGAGATTATCAACTGGTAGTGGGATAACAGGTGTCCCTTCTAGAGGTGACACCTAGAGAATTGGTCCCTGTATCGAAGCCTCATCACTGAGGGGGTCATCCTTGTGATCGAGCTGCTGAATACTAGCGATTATGCATCATAGAGGCATCCTGTAAAGAAACTAGACGTACCATGGCCAATTATTATATCTAGATAACTGACACAAAGAACATGGAAAACATAACCCACTCCTATATAATTCTTGTAAAATTATTTTACTTCCTCGCAACTAGTGTTTTCATGTACCGAGTTGAAAAGAAGGTTATCAGAGTCATGGTGTATGGACACGTTGGCCGCCTGCACCAACACTGGAGTCTCTGGCCTGAAATCTGAGCTCAAAATACTTAACACTACTGGCCCAAACCAAACACACATACTCTTGGTCCTAAGTTAGAACTGACCACCTTTGATACAACTCTATCATGACCCGTCCCAGTGGGGCCCGTGCCGCGACTCCCCATGCCCGCCTCTAGTAGGCTAGGGGCTGGTGACTAGCACCCAGTAGGCATATTACTAACATGGGAGGAATTTTCTATGTACCTATACACACACACACACACATATCCAAGCCCACAAATTCTGAAAATTCAAAACCACTAAGGAAAAAAATGCATGCATAAAACTAAACCCAACCAACAGAGTACAATAGATGTAAAGTGTTGAATGTAAAACTCAACCAGACTACAATCCCACAAAAACAATCGAGTCTAAATACTACAAGTACCAAATGTGAACACAAAAAGGTACTTGAACTACTGCTCGTAGCCATAGGAACACCTCGACCTATAGGGAACTTAGAAATCCCAGTCCGGTCCTGGTCCGCCCCAGACTCCATCAAAAGGCCACTTGTCTGCACAAGACATGAAACATGTGGGTAAAGCCCATGCAGGGGTGAGCATAACAATACTCAGTAGAGGACCCCGAAAACCAAAAAGAAATACAAAAATTATAGGTAAAATCATATCAATATAGTATATGTATACTAAACATATAACAAGAGAAACACAATCCAGATATACTCAAAACTCAGACCTGAAGTCTAGAGGCAAGTCACACAACCGCATACCGCCGCTAAGGATTCTGTTCGATGGTTCGAAGAAGAAATCACCTGGGAGAACTTAATCCATGAGTTTTATGGTCATGATGACGTCCGTCCAAGAAGTACTGTTCATCGGGAAATCTCACAAGAGATAGATATGCTCATTCTTGGAGAACACACTCATGAGTGAGAAAAGATCACGATACACAGATGAGGATCATTGCCAGGACCTTGGCAGATACCGCGACTCATCAGGATTCACCAGCCCAGAAGAAGATCAGTGTTCTATGGGAATAGTCAATTAGATACCTAACTCTACCTAGGTTCAAGAATGAATAGAGGATCTCACTCTAGACCTCTTAGAGGGATACCTGACTCTATCTCAGAAAGTCCTACTGAAGGTATCATACTCCTGTGAATGGACATGATACTTGACCATTAGAGGAATGAGAAAAGGGGTCACTAATCCAAATGAAACATGTCCACAAAACGGTGGATAAGAAGATCAATGCATGTACTGAGAAGTACACGACATGTAGAATTGTCACATGCGGTGTCTTCTGACCCCGAGTACTTCCTTTGTACAATGGCCCATGACGTAAGGATTATCCTGTAAAACGCAACTACACAGAGGGTAGAAAGGATTGCACGTCGTGTCAAAGTATCTGGGGTCCACTTCATGTAAGCTGGCTGTGTTCCTGTACACGACCTCAACCCATGTATGCCAACCCGTGTAATCTACATATGGGGTGACTCGTGTTAATAGCCTCGTATGGCCATGTGGTGGAGTACATGGAGTGTACTACACCCTGTGTCCATGTATCATCAGGGATACACACCGAAACCTATGTAAGGACCCACATGAAGTGTGACAGTGGTCACATGCTGGGTCTACGCTTCCTATCGCCCATGACTCCAACCACCGCTGGGTGGGGTCCACAAGCCGTTTCTCCCCAAAGGCATGCCATGTTCTTTATTGCATGCAGTGCAAAAACCCTCGCCACCACCTCCAGTCCAAATAGAATTTTCATCAGGATAAACATCGTGTGTTCTGAAAATTCATAGAATCACGAACCTACTCCACTGCGCCTCGGGTACTCCTCTTGTTTTTGATATGGCCATCCGATCGCAACGAAACACTAGATCCAAGGTTTACCTACCCTGCCATCTATGTTTTGAGAGGTTTTAGGCATATGAACGGCCTTGAAAACTGGTTTTGATCATCCGCGTGAAGAACATTTGAAGAACGATTTCCCCCAAACTGGGTCGATTCATCTACCACCATCACCGTCACACCTCTGTTGAGTAATCGTGATGTCAGATCTCCAATTAGGGATTGTTGCGTTGCGAAACGGGTGCACAACGATCTAATATTCATAACCCTGCAATGAACGCGAAGAACACATGGTTAATAGGAGGAATAAAAATCAATAAAAAAATAGGAAGGAACCTATACCATCTTTCTTCACAACGTCGATTATCTCATGTTAGAAGGATTTCAACAGAGTGAATAAAAACATGGATTTTAAAATTGTGGTTTAATTCCCAAAATCACCCTAATAAAAACCCTCCCATAAGAACGCATGATCAATGGATCAACCTATTTGTGGGTTGATCCGCAATCAATGTTTAATACAAGAATAGGGAGAAGAAGAATCAAAATAACAACCCTACATCGATTCAATTGAAGAATGATCACCGCATCATGCTCGCTGGTGAGGTTCGTCGAATCCGAGATACGGTGATAGATCACATCATCGTCGTCTGCCGACGGGTTATCCTCCAAATCTCTAAGAATTATCCAAAGTTACTCTCAATTTATTCCCACGTCTAACATTCGATTTACACATTAAAAGGAGGGAACACATTTCAGCATTCCATCACACAGCATAATTAAATAGTCAGTGTTGATGTTTTTGAGTCATTATGTCGTGGCATTAAAGTTTAAAACAGTTTCCCTATCATTGCACCGCAGCATATGTTTCCAACTAAAATAAAGTATACTTTTATTTATTTTATTTTATTTTACTAAAAACATTTGAAAATTATCTTTTTCCCTTGACCTGTGCCGGTCGAGGTTAGGCTCATTCTTAGGTAAATTCGTCATCCCGGATGCAATGGTTCCCTTAATTTTTTAATACGAACATCCTTTTGGAAAATGAACAACTGTGCACACCTGCCAACTCACATAACTTAAAAATGTTCAAAGCATCATTTTGGGCTCACTAGGCCTTAGAATCGCACGCCGTTGAAAAGTATGGCATCGTAATAATTCTATATAATATTTAAAAATAATTCATGAAAAAATCTGAGACATTATTGTGTAACTTCAATTGGTCTTCACTAAAGGGATTACTTGGTTTTATTTTATGCCAAAAGTGAGTCCTCTAGGATTAAGGGAGGGAATTTTGAGATTATTTGAGAAGGTATTGGATTTGATGAAGGGATTTATTGTTGTGAATAATTGATGGGGGTTGAGTGCTCTTTTATAGTGGAGGAGGAGTGACATTATTATAAATAAAAAAATCTAAACACTATTGAGAGGTCCCCCTTACAAAACGTGCTTTAAATAATGGTCTATGTTTGATAAAAGGATGTATATGGTCTAAATATTTTGATAATTTTTTTGACATGTGTCTAGGATATTTGGACACTTAAGTTATTGTTTAACCACTAAGTAAACTTGTTTTTACCTTAATCACTATAACTAATTTTAATTACTTCCACTAATATTTTTGTTCAAAAACATATCTAAATGTAATAGAAATTATAAATAATTACGATTCCAAATACAAAATTTATTTTTTCGAATTAAAATCATATAAGTGGTATAAATTAATTTATAATTAACCCCATAGATGTGAAGAGAAAGCGGGTTTTAAAGTAGAAAGTTCAAAAGTTTGAAATGTTTTTATATCCAACTTAAATGTGAAATTGATTAAAATGACATAAATTGTTTTTATTGTTGTATAATTGAAATAATTATAATTTATAACTAATATAATTTAACTATATAAATAAATTAGATTAAAGAGTAGTTTTCAATTAATATTCATTATATTTTACTATTAATCAAAAAAGAAACTTCTTAGAAAAATTCCAAAAATTCACCCAAAGTAAAGTTTAGTACTATGATTTAAAAATAATGTTTATTTTTTGAAATAAAAATTAAAAAATTTCCAAAAATTAGATTTAAAAAAGGTGTACCATTAAAATATGCAAAAAATAGATTTTGGACAAATACTTCATTTTATTCATAAAATTGGATTTATTCTTATCTCTTTTCTTGAAAACTCATAAGATGAACATTAAATAGTTTATTGAATATAAAATATATATTTAGTTAAAATAAATTTTCAAAACTATTTTAATTAATTTTTTATGGTAAAAAGTTTTTGATTACATAAATATAGTTTCCCATCCAAATATTTCCAACATTCTCAAAAGGCTTTTATTTTCATTTCTAGTTAATTGGTCACCAAATAATTCTTCGTATATACATGTATAAACCACATTTTCATAATTTAATTTATTTTTTCATTTAATTAATTACAATAGTTAGGTGAAAACTATAATAATATTTTAAATTTTTTTTAATAATACATTGTATTTTGGTCAAACTAGGTATCGCACATCATGAATGTTATCAACGGAACTCATAATTGTGTGTAACACAAGACAAACATGTTGTTTTATATACCTCAAACTAATATAGGTATTTCATTTAACAAAAGCTATATTCATTGTTGCGTGAAATTAAAAATATAAAAAATATTAAATTAATTTGAAAAAAATAATTAATGAAAAATTGAGGTGTTAAAAGACATAATTATTACCCATATATGATTTTACACGGTTTTAACTTTCCATTTATTTAATTTTTCACCGTTGGAATTTTTTTAGCCAACAGTTTGACAATTCTTGGTCCAGTTCAGCATAAAAAACAAATGTGAGGCTTTGAATGATTATTTTGGGAGTGAGAGTGAAGTTTAAGGTGTGTGGGAGGTTCATTGGGTGATGATGGATCATAAGATGGTGCAATGATATAGGATCGACATGGTATAGAGTATGGGATCATATCAGTGGTACATTGACCAAGGTGTGGAAAAAGGTGGTTGTTAAGTAGAAGGGAGCATGTGGTGATCCTAGATGTGGCAACCGAGTTTCTCAATTCAGTGGTGTAAGATCCCAACTTTTTCTGGGTAAATTATTATTTAAATTTTCAGGTCAGTAATTTTGGTTTGGACCTTATAAAACGATTCTTAAGTACTTTTTGGGGCATTTCTATAGAAAAAAAGCACGTGTGTATATACAAATTTATGCTTTTAATTGTCTCTAGGTAGACATCATAAGTTTTAGTAGACCCTATGAGAGTGGTATTTATACCGTAAATCCCATTTTTAAGTCATATTTACCTCTATGCCTATAAAAAATGGGAATTAATTTTTTCCACTGATTCCTTTAAATTTATTTTCTTCCAACCTCCTTCATTTCTCACACCCTGTGGCCACCGTGTTGGAGATCTCTCCTCTTACACACTCAATATAGGATTTGAGTTAGTCTAACTATCCAGTGTTCGATTCTAGTTCTGTTCATCATGTTGATATCCAAGGAAAATTATATAATTCCTATTAATTCTTTTCTTCATTTCTATTTCCATCTTCGATTTTTTATCCATGTGAGCAAATATTCCCTATTTTTAGTGTATTTTTCTATTAATATGTTTTCTCTCATTATAGATAAAATTAAAGGCTGATATTGGATTGGGAGTCTTTTATCCATCTATGGTAGGTATTCTATTCAATTTCCCTAAAATTTATTTGTTATATATGATGTTTCCAATGTGACACATGCTATAATCTTCTTGCAATGCTCCTAAAATGTGTAATATCATAAATTGGTCAACTGAACCTTGAATTTGACATGCCAGGTGACCATAATAACCAGCTGGAGGATGAAAAACTCAACCCAAACCACCCCTTTGGGTGGGTTCAATTAAAGTCCATGAAAATTTGTTTTTATTCCTTGTGACTGAAACACCACTAAGGTTTGTTTGGCTTGAAAATGTCTAGAGGGATGTTTTCTATTACCTTAATGGATTATGATGTAGTGTGGACCCACCCATGGACCACTTGATTACTTAAAAATGAATTAAATAAAAGGAAAATGGAAAGTCAATGTAACTTAAACCATGTTAAATCATGTAGTGGAAACTATGTCACAATTGGAACCTTCTTATTACTCTTAGTTGTATGCCTTAAATGATAGATTGAATTGATTAAATGATATGAATGTGATCACATCATGCTTACCTTTTGTAATGGACATGATTTCCCTTATTGATTTTCTATAACTTAAGTACATGATGTTCCTACTTGATTATCTTGGATATATATAAATAATGTTACTTATTGATTTTTTTTTGAAATTTATGGAAATTATGTTTCATAATTTTTATTCCAAATTAACAGAAATTACATTCTTCATTGTTACTTGGAATTTGTAGACAATGTATTCATTTGTTTTTACAGATATGACATTCTTTATTGCTACTTGAAATGTATAGTCATGATGTTACTTATTGCTTAATGGTATGACATTATTTATTGTTTATGTGGAATTAATGGACATGATATCCTTATTGTTTATAAAATATTAAATGATCAGAGGAATTCTAGATTTATCCAAAGTAGGTAGGGTTGGATGGGTATCCCAAGAGGAACCAGAGTTGACTTGAGAATCATTTATTTTTATTATTTAATTGTTATCACTACATAAATAATGCTTCATTATATACTCATAGATGGGATCAATTCTAGAATCTTTTTAGGTGGAATACTGAGTTTTACTCCCACCCTATTCAAGTCACCAATTGGATCCTGGATAGACTTCATGGATATAGGTGTGGAAAAGTGAAAGAAACATGATATGGACACTTGAATTTATATACTAGGATGGAGTCTGGTAGAAGAGGACCAAGATTGTGATCATGATGCTATTTGAGATAGATTTTAGTCTTTTCTTTATTATTATATAGCATGTACAATTTATATATGCTTACCTGTTTATTTTAATCCCATTCTTTATATCATCATGACATCATCATTTTTTAAATGACATTGCTTTTTGATTTTTTGACCATTTTTTCTTATTTGGATGTTTAAATCTATTACTATATGATATCTATTGTTTCCATTTATATTTATTACATTGATTTATCTATTACTCACTGCCATGCTGCACTATAATTTTTGAGGGTATAATATCGCCACCAAACCATCATAGACCCTAACTACTATCAAGAAGCCTCATATATTTGGGGAGGTGTGCTATAGACTATGTGGACAATTGGTTTTAGCTTTTTATGAGTGAACCGTGTCCAAGACGCCACAACGTGGCATCATAGAAAATTTCTTTTCCTGATATTACTATATTGGGTTGGTACATATGAGATTAAGAACATTCAGAACTTGGTAATGGAATGTGTGTAAAAGATGATAACCCACATATAGAGAAAATATAATTATTCTTGTTTGAGAATTTCTATTCTTGTTTCTACCTATTACAATTATATTGATTTCCACATCAGGTGACACACACAACTTGTGGAATTTAATATCATTGTAGATTTTATTTTACCCTTGGCCTGGTATGGAAATGATTTATTGTCTCATGAATCATTATAGGAATATGCAGATTATATGTTATGCATATACCATTCCATGTTTACTTTATTATATACATTCCCTGAAGCCTATTGTATGTTCATTGAGTGATATAACTTTTAAATGGATTGCAATTTTGATTTATAATTCTTATTCTTATATAAATTGGGAATGATGTTCCATGTAATCAAATCATCATACATGGATTGTTATATTCGAAGACCAAATGTGAAAGGATGGTTATAGATACATGAAATACTAATTGTAACTTATAAAGCTTAATAATTTATAACTTGGGAATAATAGCTGATCTAATTGGACCATGATATATATATATCTTAAATTTTTGATTTCTAAAAAGTTAAATGAAATGGTTTTAGTTAAATGGGGATTCCAATTGCAGATTAAAGAGGAATTTCCTCTATAACTTGAAATTAACTCTTTATATACCATAAACTCTCCTATAAGATATGATTCCTTGACCTAGACCTAACATTAGTAGTGGGTGTTTGGAGTTCTCTCTTGTTTCTTTATAAAATTCTATGTTACCTTTCCCTAACATTAGGAGTTGGAATATGTGTATTGAATCTTGTATAGGAGTTTTTGTACCTATATTATTCTCTTATAACATAAATTTAATGTTATCAACACTCATTTTATTTGTGTGTTTGACATTATAGATATATGACTCCATGAATAATTCAGGATTAACTTCACAAAGGTGGTGATGACTATTCTCCTGAGGTGGCAGGACCTGAACCACCTATAGTGACACCCGCAAAACATCATGTTATAATAGATTTGGGAACAAATGCTCAGTTTCGAGAGGTATTTCTAAAATTCATGAAAAAAAATCTAAGATATCCATGACCTTCCCCTATTATGGAAGAGTTTATTTGAGAATATCAATAATATCATCCACCTAAATTCTTAGAGGATGTTGTCCCCCAAGATGTTGTGTCCTAGATAGTGTACATTTTATCTATTTTTGGGCATCCAAATATGCCACTAGAAAGGAGGATCGACCTCATATCTTACGTGCTTGGAGGTTCTTCTAGGAGGTTGTAGGATGTTATTACCTAGGCAGATCCTCATGAGGATTTAGTTTGGAGGCATTTACAATATAACTTCCATTATTACTTGTTTATGGAAACCTTGAGTGATGAAGGAGCTATGGAGTTTATACACCTTTATTAGGGTTTTATGTTCATCATAGATTATTCATCTTTCTTTATTGATATGAAACATTTCAAAAAAACTCTTGATAAAGATGAATTGACTAGGGTGAAGTTGTTTAAGTATGGTCTTAGGATGGACATCCATTCCCAGGTGAATGATTTTAATTTAACTACAATATTTTTGAATAATTAACAACGTTCTTATCTTAGAGCATAACCTAAGAGAAGATAAAGGTGTGGGGAAGGATAATTTAGTGTATAGGTAGGTAAATAGTTCATCCAGTTGTAGAAAGAATCACTTTGAGTTTTATCTTGGGGTAAATAGTATCCACAACATGTTCCCTAGTAGCCAGGTTAATAGTCATCTGTGTGGAAAACCAAGACACACGAAGCCCGAATATAGTGAAGACCTAGTGGAGTGATGAGCTTGTAGTAGGATTTTTCATCTTCAGTAGTATTTCAAGAACTTTCCTCCAATGTTTAATGATAGGGGTTTTTCAATAAATCCATGTTCTAGAGTGGGATTAATAAATCCAAGTTAGGGAGGGTGCTAGAGTACTACCAGCCATTTAGATTGAGAAGGTGGATGAGGTCATGGAATCCAAAGTTAAGAAATGTATTTCCAATAGGATGGAACTGCTCAAGTTGGATATGTTGTGACTCTGGTCTATGGATCAATCCATATATATGAAGAAAAACCTAAACATGAGGAGTAACATTCCAATCCATCTATAGTTAGTAGTGCAGTTCTAGTCGCATAGAATTGAGTATTTGTTTTATTTGAAATTGGAACGTTAAATTCTTTCATTTATGTTGTTATTATTGAAAGACATAACATTGAGATAAAATATTTTTGTGGAGCGATGACTCTTAATACTCTCTTGGGAGGATGATCAAAAAGTGACTGCTAATATAGGGACTTCCCCCATGAGATATGTGGCTACCACTTCTTATAGAACCTCTCCATCTTTGAGATGAAAGGATTTTATGAAATCCTTTTAATGGGATTGTTGGATCACTATTGAGTCTTTATAGAAAGTTATTATCATAGGGTGTCCTTATCACCACATGAGGGTGGTAACTATATATAAAAAGGTTAACTGTATATCCAAGAAAGTAAATCTAAACCTGAGCATCATGGTCTAGGTAGAGTGACAACCTAGATTGCTATAATATTTCTATGTGATTAAGGAATACATCAGACATAATTTCCTCTAATAGTTTATCATTTCATGTATGTATTACTTGATGACTTATCGGGGTTACCTTCTATGAGACAAACATAGTTTTCTATTTAGTTTGTGCCATGAGTAGAACCAATATCTATTAATCCTTACAATATGTCTCTTATGGATCGTTAAGAACTCAAAAGGTAGTTAGAGGAACTGAAATACTAAGGGCTTATATAACCTGTTAATTGTTTAGGGGGTTCACCCATGCCTTTATCCAAGAATGTGGATAGGACCCTTAGGATTTGTGTGTTTTACTGATGGTTTAATTACCCTACTATTAAGAATATATATCTATTACCATGAATATATGACTTCTCGAATCAGTTTTAAGGAGCTCTGGTTTTCTCAAGGATTGAATTGAGATCAGGATATCACCATGTATGAGTTGTGCCATTTGGTATACCTTATAGAACTTTTCAAAGTAGATCTGCCCTTTATTAGTATATGTTCATGTTGTTAGGTATTATAAATGCACCAATAGTTTTTATGGCTCTGATGAATTGAGATTTCCACCCATACATGGATTATTTTATAGTGGTTTTTGTGGATGATATATTATTGTATTCTCAAACTCGACATGATCATGCTAAACACCTTGACATCATATTGAATACATTGATAGATAAATGGATATATGATAGGGTGAAAAAATTTCATTTTTAGATTAATAAAGTTCACTTCCTAGGTCACGACATATCAGAATCAGGGGTATCTTCAAATTCATATAAGGTGATAGTCGTAGTCTTTTGGGAGCTTCCTAAGAACATATTTGAAATATGGAGTTTCTTGGGGATTTCTGAATTTTATAAGAGTTTTATTCAAGACTTTTCATGCCTCGAAGTACCTATTATGAGCTTAAAAAAGAAGGTTGGTAGATTATCATGGTACTAAGGTTGTGAAAAATCCTTTTAGGTGCAAAAGGAAGGCATACCTTAGAAATAGTCCTCTTTACACATGATTCTATTAGAAGAAAATATAGTATATTTGGATGCATACCGACCTCTAGAATTTGAGGTGGGATATCATGTTTTCTTTTGTTTTTCACCTAGATTGGATCATCAAAAAATTCCTATAAAAGGGGAGATATAAACTGGATTTTTTAATCCTTTTGAGATCATGGAGAGAGTCAGGTCTGTAGCCTATTTTATAGTTCTACATCATAGGTACAGGACCATGCAAAATGTCTTTCACATTTTTATGCTTAAACATTATCATTCTGATCCATATCTTGTGCTTCATCCGAATGAGGTTGGGATGGATGTTGATGCTTCTTTTGAAACGTATTCTATTTGTATTATTTATTGTAGCATGAATGATCTCTGTGGTGGATAGTTCCTCTAGTATGGGTGTTATGGCTACATTTCCTTGTGTTGGATTAGACCTAGGAGATAGAGGCTGATATATGTGCTCATTGGTTGGATTTTTTCTTAGATGATATTCAACCAGCCCGAGAAAGGAATCTCTGTGGGGGGGGGGGGGTAGGTTTTAAGATCCCATCTTTTTAAGGGTATGTTATTATTTAATTTTTGGGTTCAATAATTTTGGTTTGGACCATAGATTCTGGTTATTCTAGTCTTTCTGGGGTGGGTCTGTAGTAAATGAAGGAGTATATGTGTAGATAAATTTACTCCATAAAAATTTATGCCATCAATTATCCCTTAAAAATACTAAATAAGTTTCAAATGACCCAGTGAAAGGGGAATTTACGTTGTAAATCCTCTTTTATACCGTAAATACCCCAAGGTCTATAAAAAGGGGGTAATTTCCTTTTTACCCAAGTTCAATTAACATTGTTTTTTCCTCCTCCGCTCTCATTTATCATACACACTATCCCTCTCATTATCTAGATCTCCTCTTCCACTCTCAAGCTATGTTATGATCTAGTCTCTCTATTCAACATCATATTCAATCACCATTCATCATTTTAGATAGACAATGGTAAGTCTTTGATTATATTTATTCTTTTTTTGTTTCTCTCCCCATCTTTAGGATTATATCCATACGAGCTAATATTCCTTATTTTCAGGTTGATTCTCTATTTCTTCATTTTATCTCCTTCCAACCCAAATCAAAAGCTGATATTAGATGAGAAGTCTTCTACCCATCTAATTTAGGTGGTTTATACCTTTCCATAAATGTCAGGTGTTTATATAATTTCAATATTATGCTACACATTGACCATTCCGGGAATTTCTCATAAATTGTTTAATATCTTTAGTTGATCACTTGAAACTTGAATTTGACATGATAGGTGACCTTGATAATAGATTTAAGGTTTAAAACACCCACCCATACCATCCCTTTGGGTGGGTTTGATTAAAGGCCATGATGACTTATGTTTCTTCCTTGTGATAGAAACACTACTAATGTGTGTTTGGATTGACCATGGATCGATGGATGTTTTAAATTAACTTTATGGATTGGGACTTGGTATGGACCTACCCATGGACCACTTGATTGATTATAAATGAATTAAATAATAGGTTAACAGTAAGACCATGTAACTTAATCCATGTTAAATTATGGAGTGTATAATAGATCACACATGGACCCTTCCAATTATTCTATGTCATATAACTTAAATGATTGATTGAATTGATTAAATGACATGGATGTGATTACATAATGCATACACTCTATAATGGAAATAAAATTACTTATTACTTAACCATAATTTATGGACATGATGTTCCCCTTTTATTACCTTGAATTTATGGACACAACATTCATTATTGATTATTTGGTATTTATGGAATGAAGTTACTTATTATTTATTCAAAATTAACGAAAATTAAGTTCCATATTGTTACATAGAATTTAAATACATGAAATTACTTATTATTTATAGACATTAAATTTCTTATTGTTACTTAGAATTTATGGACATGACGTTCATTATTGTTTATAGACATGTCATTCCTTATTTTTATGTGAAATTAATGTACATGAAGATCCTTATTATTTATAAAATAATAAATGGTCAAAGATATTATGGATTTTTTCGAAGTATATAGTGTCGAATGGTTATCCCATAGGGTACCAGAGCTGACATAGGAATCATTTATTTTTTTTATTTATTATTTTTTTTCACACTTCTTAAAATATAGGATTAGTTATAGAAATTGTTAGTGGTGGACTAATAAGTTTTACTCACACTCTGTTTGAATCACTGATTGGTACCTAAATAGATTTCATGTATGAAAGTGTAAACAAGGGAAATTGGCATGTTATGAATACTTAACATTTTGTGCTAAGATGGAGTATGAGAGAAGAGGACTGATATCAGGCTCACAATTCTATTAGAGATTGATTTAATATTTTTTTTGTATATCAAGTACTACATATATATGATTCCCTGTATCTTATACTCCTTTTCTGTATAGTATCATGCCATCATAATTTTTCATATAACACTGCTTATATATTTTGGATATTTCTTCTTATTAGGATGTTTAATTATGCATCCATATGACTTTATACTATTTATATTTATATTTATTCAATTAATTTATATTTTATTCAATGATTTGCTCCACTTTGATTATAAGGGTATAGTCTCCCCACCATACCATAATAGAACATAAATGCTTGTTAGTAACCTTTAGATGATAGGGAGGTGCACTTGAGGTTATATGGGAATCCATGTTTAGTTATTTGTGAGTGAACTAGGTCTGGGACATCATAAGTGGGTGGTGGTGTAAGAATCATCTGATCAGAAGGAGGTAACAATAGTGGTGCCATGGGATGACACAAACAGGCAGAGAAGTGGGTGAAAAGGTACTACCCATGGTCTTCTGATCCACCGTGATTATATAGACATACACATTCTACACGAAGAGTGGTGTGATGTGGGATTGAACCCATTGTGAGATGGGTTGTTTGGGTTGACCCAATGTGGGGCACATACATTCATGGCCCACACATGGGTTGATCCAACCATGCAGATAGGTGGGTTACAAAACCATTCAGGTTCACCTAACTTATCCTGGAGCCAAAGGTAGGGAACATAAAATGTATGGGAACTGGACACTCATAATCTACCTTAAACATGGGGTACCACACACCATTCCCTTACCAACATGCCATATGGTTTTCTTGGGGGATTCCAGATGGTCAATTAACACCATTTGGTAGAGTTTTTCTTCAAACCTTTAATTTTGTTACCTTTTGGACAAATAAATATCATATCCTGCGTTTTTTATATGTAGATCATAAGAATATTCTTTGTTCATCCATCCAAGTTTGTTTTAAAGTAAATAGAGGCAGTTTTAGGATTTTTCTCTTTAAGGATGATGACGGGGTTCGAGAGTGTGGATCAAACTATTCATAGGGTTGGAACCCCCTAGTGACATGGTTGTGTTAGGATGTGGGTCCCCTATATCTTACATATAGAGCTAGTATTCCCCCCACTTACCTAGGGCATGAGATCTTATATATATAGGGTTGGTTACCTCCATATTTATTATATCAGGTGTAGTGAGGGTCCTTAACGCCATCATAGTTAGGGAAGATATTTATCTCAAATTCCTAGGGTTTGGGATCCTCTATTTATAGATTCAATTTCCCCCTCAACAAATACTTATCCTCTAGTGAGGAGAGGGTCCTATAATAATGATCTAGAGAGATGATTTGAGTTACTTGGTTTAGATAGATCATCTTTGTGGGACTTTGTGAACATTTCTCTTGTAGATGAGCTATTTAGAGCAGCGATCTCTCCTATGTCCCATGTTATTTACATTGCAACATATTCAGGTGGTTATGATAGTAGGGTTCAATACTACCTTGAATGAGATATATTATTAGGCAAGGTGTGTGTAGAGACCCGAAGCTTGACGTACATGGAAATTACATTACTTTTGCAGAATACTTAGTACATAACAAAAACAGACACACAAGGACCGTAATAGTTTAGTGTCTTTGGAAACTCGGAATATAATCTTCTAATCGTGGTGAAAGATCTTCAACATCTCCCATAAAGATCTTCCCTTATTTTTCTTACATAAAACCTTTGTTTATATCCTGGGGAAAAGAAAACATAAAAGGGGTGAGCTCAAATGCCTAGTAAGAGTAAACATAGAGAACATAAAACAATCCATAAACATTTGAATGCAAAAACTTGAACATAAAATCTAAACATCAAAATCTTGATCAAAGACATGAATCTTTGAAGTACGTAAGGAATATATCATAAGGGAACATAAATCATGATAAAATATCATAGGAATAAAACATTAAATTGTGGCAACCATTATACACATGTTATGATTTCCATAGTAGCCAAGGCATTGCTGCCAAGACCGTCATAGTGGACAAAGTCCCTTTCTAATTTGAGTTCACTCCTCGTTTCAGTCCTGTAACACTGATCCAGATTAACTTACCATTCCATCCATGTCTATCTCATGGGATATAAATCTTTACCCAATGAATTGGAGGGAGATATAGGTCCCACCCTTCTCATAATGAAATCATTCTTACTTGTTCCACAAAATAAACATACATCATTCATAATAACCCAACGAATAAAATGGGTTTCATAAACATAATCCCATCATCACATAATCCAAATAAAAGAAATGGATATAATTTCATAATAAGAAAAGTGAAACCATGTAAATTATAGAGACATTATACTTGAAACATACACATATGAAATAATTTCATCTTAGATGGAAAAATGGTTTTGATAAAACACTTGAAATGAATTCTTGAGGAAAATATCCTTTCTTCTTAAAAATCAATTTCTTTTCACCAAACGTCATGAAATTTTAAAATAAAGGGATTTCGTCAAAAATATTCATGAAATATTTAGGAGGAATCTTCATGAAAATAAGGCTTTATAAAACTGTAAAAATCCTTTCATGCCGTATACGTTAAAAAAACAATCTTCTCGTACTTTTGTCGGAAATGTCAAAAAGTACCTTGTAGGGTAAATAAAAAAATATTCCTTCCATACCATGGGGTAAAAGTCAAAATGGGTAAAAAGGACATTAAACATACATGAAAACACTTTTATAAAACATGGACATGGACGATTGCAATAACCCCAGTAAATACTTACAAATAAGCAATCTCAGATAAAAATGAGATTTGCAAAATTATCCCTTACCTTAGGTCCGATATGCTTCGTACATATCCGAACCTCCTGTATAATGATTTAAATAATGTAATTGACTTATTACAGAATAATATTCATTGTTATGATATCATATATGTTTAAATTATGACTTTATATTACCCATTCTTTTGTAAATTCCATGTTAAAGCAGCGTTTTGGGTAAAATCATTTCATTTATCATATGTGTTTCGGCATGTCGTTCTTGATATTAATACTTATATCCTGATTTACATAATTCCAGAATGTAAAACATGATTTATATATAATATATATTCATCATATACATATATATATATTATAGATCGATAAAAGGAATGAAATACACCGTTCATGGAGACGGTAGGCCGTACGTACACATGAAAACTGTTTTCGTTTCCTTATTGAATTGAATGAAACTAAATAGATGACATACATATATATATACATAAATCTAGTAGCATTATTATTTCATATATTTCATGATTACTTATTATATATACTTTATAATCATTTATGAATGGTTAATCATTGAAAATGAATCTCATCGCGTCGTGGAGACGGTATTCCGTACGTATGCACGAGCGATGATATCATTCCCATGATTATTGAATAGAATTTTAGTGGATGGTATAATATATCAGAATTAGTATGATGTTATAATAACCATATATATTTATTCTTTACACCATTATACCCATCCATGTAAGGTGTTGGTGGAAAAATAGATTTCACCACGGCATGGAGAAGGTATTCCGTACGTTTGCATGCGTAGTGATTTCGTTTTCCGTAGGATGGATAGATGGTGAAATAGGGTTGTTTCATAATTATAATAACATATCAGTATATGAGTTATACTGATGTTATTACTTCATAATTAAACAACTAAAGAAGAAGAATTGGAAGAAGAAATAAAGTTGAACGAATCGGTAACGAACATTACCTCTTCTTTGAAGCGCCTATTTGAGACCTCCTCTTAAGGAACCAAAATTAGTCTTTGAAGAAGACCAGTACCTCTAGGATGTTTCTAGGGAAGCTTAGAAGAGAATTTGGTAGGGGTTAGCTGAGCTTGAAGGCTCAAAGTTCTGTGAGGAAGAGAAGGAGGAGGTGCCCTTTTATAAGGGAGGAGAGTGGCACCTTTGGAATAACAAAAAATATTATTTTATTATAAAGTCATATTCGGTTTTTAATTGCTCCAAATCGAGTTATTTAGAAGATAAGGTGGGTATGGGTAGAAATAATCTCATCAAATAGAATTTGGACAAGTTTAGTTTACTATTTTAACCTTATCATTTAGATTTAACTTTAAGTTAGATAATTTTACTTTTACCGTGTCTTTTTGTGTTCTTACACTATAAGGTTAATAAACTTAATATAACAAGACAAACGAACCCCAAGTTGTTTATTATTAATATATATAACCTTATATAAGTAATTTGGCCGAACATTAGATTTTTATGAATAAAATAACAATTAATAATATAATATTTGTTTTAAAAACTATTTTATGTCAATTTTGACACTATTTAGTAATTGATTTTTTTGAAAATTATAACAGAATTATTAGTTTAAAAAAAGTTAATTAAATCAATAATAACATGTCATATTAACCTATAAAATTAGTTTAATTCATAAAAATTCTCAAATTACATTTATTTGGGTACTTATAACATCAATTATGTCAATATTTTATTAATAAGATAATTACTGCATCATCTTTGTGTCATAAATAAATTATATTATTTAAGGTCTAAAAATTAAAATTAAAATACCATTATGTAGGAAATATTCTTATAGTTCTAATGAATATTTATAGTCGAATTTATCTCATGTATAACCCTATATTAAAAATTATTTACTTATTAAACATTGATTTTAACTATTTTAACCCTTCTTTAAATAAATTAATAATAAATGTCCTAATCTAATCCAAGTGGGACTAAATGGTCATATTTTATTCCTAAGGTTGTTTTTGGTCGAATTACACTTATCCAATAGAATTAAGACATGTGTTAGGGTAATAATAATATCATTTTTACTCTTAATTACCCTATATACTTTTAACCATGGTAAATAAAAGTAAAAAGTGACTATTCACCAAAAATTATTTTCATCTCATTGAACCACATTTTACTTATTGACATCAACCATGTCTATCGGATTTTTGAAATTTCACTCACATAAGTGGTAAAATTAATTTTTATGTAAATTTGCAAATTCTCCTAGGAGGTGGGTAAAAGACGATGAAAAGTTCAATAAAATTTTCATATATCTAAAATTATTATAAAATTACTCCAATGTATTACATTGAACATATATATTTATTATGTATCAATTATGACATAAAATAAATTTAAATAAAATAAATAATTATTTAAATAAAAATTCGGTTTTTAAATTTTAACCCAGTGTTTTCACTATTCATCAAAAATTGAAAGTTTTCAGAAAAATACCAAAATTTCACCCTAGGCTAATTTCGATATTAATAATCCAAAAATGAAGTCCATTTTGAAAGATGAAATTTACAAAATTTTAAAAAGTGGTTATTACTATTCATAACAGCTAGTTTTAATAATATTTTAATAGCATATCGTTGTTTAGTGAAACTCTGTATTGCGTACAACACATGCTATCGAGGAAGGTCACGATTGCGTGTAATGCATCCAAGTTAGGGTTGAGTTTATGTGCAAGACTCCTTTGTTGTAGCGTACAACACAAGACATCAATAAAATTAAAAAGAATATTTTTCATAAAATCTCAGGGTGTTACATTCTACCCCCCTTAAAATAAATTTTTCCCTTGAAATTCATCGGGGTTATAAATGGTTTACTACTCGAAAGTTTCATTAATAGAAACCCACATCGAAAAAAGGAATACCAAAACCAATCTTTAAAAACTAAAGTATGAAACATAACGGTTACCCAAATTAACTACTCGTTGGGTTTCCACATAGGAGAACATAGGTGAAAATATGGATATGGAAGAGAAACCTAACCATCATGTTCTGATGGAGGGTGGTAGAGAACATGGCTATGAAAAAGCCAAAAATCAAAAATCCATACATTTGTGATGATCTAAGGTACCATCCGATTCATCGGTTATAAGGGAACTAGGACAACATTTTTGGTTTTCAAGATCATTTCCCTAAAGTTGATTAATTAAAAGAAATTCTTACATGATTTTGGTACAATTTTACTGTTGTTTGTGAATTGAACAATTTCCACTTCATCCCTTAAAGAAATGAAGTTTAATTTTTTATTCGTGATGTGTTAGCAGATTATGTGATAGAATGATGGGTCATTCCATCTGTTTCAAACAAAAGGTTAGCAGAAGTTATAAGTCCATATTATGGTTAGATTAATCGTATATGGTTCCAAAAATGAACTTATAATTCATATATCATTCCGCTTAATAAAATAATATTAGTTTCTACTAACCAGGGATTTACTGTAGGCCAATGGTAGGTGATAAAGGCTAGTCGTACTTCGGTTGTGGGTTCGATTCCCACAGCCTTGTCCGACACGATGGGCTGTCGCCCATCCTGCAGGTTGTCCTTTTTCTAAAACTACATTACTATAACATCCCATCAATAATATCAAAAAAAGTTCTGTCCTTAAACAATACTAACTTATGTCCAAAATAATCTATTCCAATATTTAAGCTTATCTAAAATACTTCGGTCCAAGCTCATAGTATAAAGAAAACAATTACTAGAAAGGTTATCTACCAAGAATGTGAATACAAGCATTTATCCCACATATATCATAAGATATATCTTGTTGGTTGTATTCCAAAAAACATGAATACCTTAGTCATATATTCTCTTGAAACATAAATTACCATAAAACCTTAGTGAAAACATGAATACTGTCAAAAGGTAACTCTTTCCACATACCAAAACCCCAAAAAAATCTATATAATCAAACCATGATATCACTTTGTCCTTATTTTAGTCATGAGCTCATGATTACTATCATATTATTTTCTCTTTATCCCTTCATTATGCACATTTCATATTATTTCCAAAAATATCTCAATCACTTTCCATGGTTACCGGTACCATAAAATTATTGAAAACCACAATAGATCAATACATAAATATTCCAATATTCCAAGATACTATATACAAATTTTTTTTGGAATCCGATTACATAAACACTTAATCATTCCACCACATCGTTGTCATATTCAACATCACCAATAGTGATCGCATGTGACTTCCCTTTGTCCTTTTCCTTAAGTGGTTGCTCATGTCGATCATCACTAACCCTTGGATTAGGGAATTTATTAGTATAATGCCTCATTTCCTTGCACTTGAAGCATTGATGTGTTGGTGGAGAGTTCTCTGTAGTCTTTTCTCTATTCACATCATTAGCAACCTTTTTCCCATTACTTCGAAAATCAACTGCTTGATGACCTTCTTTTCCACACTTAAAACATTTTCTAGTACCTTTTAGGAAATCTCCACCATGCTTCTTTCCACACTTTGAGCATAAAGAAACATTCATCTTCTTTTCACCATTGTTCTGAGATTTCTCCTTGAACTCCATCTTTTGTTTCTTCTCAAAACCATGATATGGATATGTTACAACAACTTCCAGTTCTACCTTGATAGCACAACACACAATTTCTTCATAGCTACTGAAGTCTCTTATAGCTAATTCCCTTCGAAGATTTGGTTTTAAGCCACTGAAGAATCAATCAACTTTACTTTCAGGTTGGATGATAAAGCCAGATTCATACCTTTCAAGCCTTGTAAAATTCGCTTCGTATATACCAACAGATTCATCATCCTTTTTCTTTAGTTCAAGAAACTCCTTCTCCATCTTTTTTCGAAGAATACGAGGGAAGTACTTATTAAAAAATAAGTTCTTGAACTCGTCCCATTCCATGGACTCAATTTCGTCTCTTAGCCTCGTATTCTTGATAAGATTCCACCATTGATCAGCTTCACCTTCCAAACGATATACTGCTAAGATGACTTTATCATGTTCAGAACATTGAAGAACTGAAAATATCTTTTCAGGGGTACTGATCCATTGTTCAACAACAAGTGGAACAGAAGACCCACTGAAAGAAGGTGGACGTTGCCTCATGAAGGACTCAATAGAATATTGTTCCCTTCTCTGCTCATTTGGAAGTCAAGAATGATTCATAGCTTTTGTAAGTATAGAAATAAATTTTTTCACTCCATCTCCCATAACATTGGTTTGTTCAGGAGGACAATCATTGCATTGTCCATTACATTGATCAACACAGTTCCTTCGGGTTCCAGCCATCGTCTAAAACCCAAAAATAATAGTGTGAGAGGCAAAAATCATGCTAGGGAAAACAACATAATAAAGGGGGAGTACCATCAATATCTAACATCTTAGGTTAAATTATAATATTGTTATCATAGTTCTAGGACTATATCTTATATGTATACTTATACTTAGTGACATCCCTAGACATACGTTAGAAATATCTCTAGGGATCTCACTAATGTTTTCGCATCCTAGTTTCCAAAGGTTGACTAAACCTTTCCTTTGATACCAACTATAACGGTCTGGAATTACTTACAGTGGACTATAATTGATACCTATCAGGGAACTCCATGGGTGGCTACACCCCCTGGCCAGGACACACCACCATCCCCAGAGGCAGCTATTTCCTCATGAAGCCCTTGTGCGGAGAGCCATGCTTCGTCCAACGCTCACATGTGAGAGTTCCCAAGGATCGGATACATTCCTACCTCCTTTGCCTCAGATACCAACTGTAGAGACCCAAAGCTTGACGTACATGGACATTACATTACTTTTTTGGAATACTTAGTACATAACAAAAAACAGACACAGAAGGACTGTAATAGTTTAGTGTCTTTGGAAACTCAGAATATAATATTCTAATCGTGGTGAAAGATCTTCAACATCTCCCATAAATATCTTCCCCTTTTTTTCTTACCTAAAAACTTTCTTTATATCATGGGGAAAAGGAAACATAAAAGGGGTGAGCTCAAATTTCTAATAAGGGTAAACATAGAGAACATAAAACAATCCATAAACATTTGAATGCAAAAACTTGAACATAAAATCTAAACATCAAAATCTTGAGCAAAGACATGAATCTTGGAAGTAAGTAAGGCATATATCATAAGGGAACATCAATCATGATAAAATAGCATGGGAATAAAACATGTAATTTTGGAAACCATTAAGCACATGTTATGATTTTCATAGTAGCCAAGGCATTGCTGGCAAGACCATCTTAGTGGACAAAGTCCCTTTCTGAATCGAGTTCACTCCTCATTTCAGTCCTGTAACACTAAACCGGATTAACTTACCATTCCATCCATGTCTATCTCATGAGATATAAATCTTTACCCAGTTCATTGGAGGGAGATATAGGTCCCACCCATCTCATAATAAAATCATTCTTACTTGTGCCACAAAATAAACATACATCATTCATAATAACCCAACGAATAAAATGGGTTTCATAAACATAATCCCATCATAACATAATACATATAAAAGAAATGGATATAATTTCATAATAAGAAAATTGAAACCATGTAAATCATAGAGACATTATACTTAAAACATACACATATTAAATAATGTCATCTTAGATGGAAAACTGTTTTTGATAAAACACTTGAAATGAATTCTTGAGGAAAATATCCTTTCTTCTTCAAAATCAATTTCTTTTCACAAAATGTCATGAAAATTTAAAAGAAAGAGATTTTGTTGAAAATAGTAATGAAATATTTTGAAGGAAGCTTCATGAAAATAAGGCTTTATAAAACCGTAAAAATCCTTTCATGCTGTATACGTTAAAAAAAACATTGTTCTCATACTTTTGTCAGAAAAGTAAAAAAGTACCTTGTAGGGTAAATAAAAGAAAGATTCCTTCCATACCATGGGGTAAAAGTCAAAATGGGTAAAAAAGACATTAAAAATACATGAAAACACTTTTATAAAACATGGACATGGATGATTGCAATAACCCCATTAAATACTTACAAATAAGCAATCTCTCATAAAAATGATATTTGCAAAATTATCCCGTACCTTAGGTCCGATATGCTTCGTACGTATCTGAACCTTTTGTATAATGATTTAAATAATGTCATTGAATCATTACATAATCATATTCACTGTTATGATATCATATATGTTTCACTTATGACTTTATATTACCCGTTCTTTTGTAAATTCCATGTTAAACAGCGTTTTGTGTAAAATCATTTCATTTATCATATGTGTTTCGACTTGTCATTCTTGATATTAATAATTATATCCCGATTTAAATAATTCCAGAATGTAAAACATGATTTATATATAATATATATTCATCATATACATATGTATATTATAGATCGATTAAAGGAATGAAATACACCATCCATGGAGACGATATGCCGTACGTACGCATGAACGCTGTTTTCGTTTCCTTATTGAATTGAATGAAACTAAATAGATGACATACATATATATATACACATAAATACAGTAGAATTATTATTTCATATATTTCATGATTACTTATTATATATAGTTTATAATCATTTATGAATGGTTAATCATTGAGAATGAATCTCATCACGTCGTGGAGACGGTATTCTGTACGTACGCACGAGCGATGATATCCTTCCCATGATTATTGAATGGAATTTTAGTGGATGGTATAATATATCAGAATCAGTATGATGTTATAATAACCATATATAGTTATTCTTTACACCATTATACACACCCATGTAAGGTGTTGGTGGAAAAACAGATTTCACCATGGCGTGGAGACGGTATTCCGTACGTACGCACGAGTGGTGATTTCATTTTCCATAGGATGGATAGATGGTGAAATAGGGTTGTTTAATTCTTATGATAACACATCAGTATATTATTTATATTGATGTTATTACTTCATAATGAAACAACTAAAGAAGGAGAAGTGGAAGAAGAAATAAAGTTGAAAGAATCGGTAATGGACATTACCTCTTCTTTGAAGCGCCTCTTTGAGACCTCCTATTAGGGCACCAAAATTGGTCCTTGAAGAATACCAGGACCTCTAGGATGTTTCTAGGGAAGTGGAGAAGAGAATTTGGAAGGTTTTGGCCGATCTTGAAGGCTCAAGGTGGTGTGAGGAAGAGAGGGAGGAGGTTCCCTTTTATAAGGGAGGAGATGGGCACCTTTGGAATAACTAAAAATATTATTTTATTATAATGTCATATTCTGTTTTTAATAGATCCAAATTGAGTTATTTCGAAGATAAGGTGGGGATGGGTCAAAATACTCTCATCTAATAGAATTTGGACAAGTTTAGTTTACTATTTTAACCTTATCATTTAGATTTAACTTTAAGTTAGATAATTTTACTTTTACCGTGTCTTTTTGTGTTCTTACACTATAAGGTTAATAAACTTACTATAACAAGCCAAAAGAATCCCAAGTTGTTTATTATTAATATATATAAACTTATCTAAGTCATTTGGCCGAACATTAGATTTTTAGGAATAAAATAACAATTAATAATATAATATTTGTTTTGAAAACTATTTTATGTCAATTTTGACACTATTTAGTAATTGATTTTTGTGAAAATCATAAAAGAATGATTAGTTCTAAAAAATTTAATTAAATCAATAATAAAATGTCATATTAACCAATAAAATTAGTGGAATTCATAAAAAGTCCCAAATTACATTTATTTGGGTATTTATAACATCAATTATGTCAATATTTTATTAATAAGATAATTACTACATCATCTTTATGTCATAAATAAATTAAACTATTTAATGTACAAAAATTAAAATTAAAATAACATTATGTAGGAATGATTTTTAGATTTCTAAGGAATATTTATAGTCGAATTTATATCATCTATAACCCTATATTAAAAATTATTTACTTATTAAACTTTGATTTTAACTATTTTAACCCTTCTTTAAATAAATTAATAATAAATGTCCTAATCTAATCCAAGTGGGCCTAAATGGTTATACTTTATTCCTAAGGTTGTTTTTGGTCGAATTACATTTATCCAATAGGATTAGGACATGTTTTATGGTAATAATAATATCATTTTGTTTCTTAATGACCCTATTTACTTTTAACTGTGGTAAATAAAAGTAAAAAGTTACTATTCACCAAAAATTATTTTCATCTCATTGAACCACATTTTACTTACTGACATCAACCGTGTCTCTCGGATTTTTGAAATTCTACTCACAGAAGTGGTAAAATTATGTTTTATGTAAATTTGCAGATTCTCTTAGGAGGTGGGTAAAAGACGGTGAAAAGTTCAATAAAACTTTTATATATATAAAATTATTATAGAATTACTTCAATGAATTACATTGAACTTATATAAGTATAATGTATCAATTTTGACCTTAAATAAATTTAAATAAAATAAATAATTATTTAAATAAAAAGTCGGTTTTTAAATTGTAACCCAGTGTTTTCACTATTCATCAAAAATTGAAAGTTTTCATAAAAATACCAAAATTTCACCCTAGGATAATTTCGATATTCTGAATCCAAAAATTAAGTCCATTTTGAAAGATGAAATTTACAAAATTTCAAAAAGTTGTTTTTACTATTCATAACGACTAGTTTTAATAATATTTTAATAGCACATCGTTGTTTAGTGAAACTCGGTATTGCGTACAACACACGCTATCGAAGAAGGTCGCGATTGCGTGTAATGCAGCAAAGTTAGGGTTGTGTGTTGTTCAAGACTCCTTTGTTGTAGCGTACAACACAAGACATCAATAAAATTAAAAAGAATATTTTTCATAAAATCTCGGGGTGTTACAGTGTGGGTTCCACTATAGGTTTCTATAATGGCGGTATGATAATGGTACACAATAGGGTGTGGTACTCCCTTGAAAAATTCATATACCTTAGTGAGTAGTGAGTTCCAATTAATATATTTTGGTGGTAGTGTGGAATAAATTCTGATAAGATTGGATACTTCGAGTCATATGACTCCTCTAGAAACCTACTTGGTTTTATTTTGGATGTGGTATGTATTTAGGATATTGACATCATAATTTATGGAGTTTCTAGTACATTGATCATACCTAGATACTAGTGAAGTGAATTATTTGAGGATTGGAGTTGAGATGATTAAGACTTATTTACATCTCTTTGACTTCTAGTGATTGATGACATTGGGATCAATACTTATCTTCCTCCTAGTTATTTTTCTTATACCAGAGTTTTAGCTAACTTATTTGTTTCCTTTATTTTGTGATTTTGTGGGATACTAATGAGTATGTTTATACTCACCCTTGTAAATGATTTATGACCACATATGTTGTGTTTGTGTAGGTGACACACATTTTAGAGGGTGGTCATGGATCTAGTGTATCTTGTTTAGAGATGAATCATAGTGATGATTTGAAACACAAGATAGAACATATTGGTTTGCAAGGGTGTTGGTGACCAGTGCAGTTAGTGATAAATCCAATAGTACACATAGTGAGGAGGGTATCTCTAGAGTCTTATTTTTTTTCAGATTTAGAGGCTTTTCAGTTATGAAATTCCTTTGATACATTCCTATGTGGAATTATTCATATTTTAGTTGTGTTATAAGATTTTTATATACTGATTATATGTTCATACACACACCCACACAACTAGTGTTGTTGGATATTTTATACATTGGAAATATGTGTATGTTGGAAGTTGATATAGGCTAAGGCATCCTATATTTTGTGATATAACTACATGGTTCTAGTCACCAGCCCTTAACTTATTGAAGTTGGGACTGAGGTGTCACACATGGATTACTACAGGCCTGGGAGTGCCCCTGTGGGTTTTGTCATATAACATTTAGCATCATTTGTACGATAAGGAATGTTATTATCTTCTGGTAACATATAATTAGAGATAAAAAACAATTCTATAAATATAGTATTAGTGTATCCATTAAAAAAATTTAATTATATAGATTTATTATAGTTGACAATATTTTATATTTAGTACAATTAACATACAACGATATCTCTACACAACTCTTTAACTTCTCAAATAGCTTTAGACAATCTTAATTGTCACAACCATCATTTTAATTTCCTAAATATGATATCCATCATTATTTATAGTTTTAATCATATCAAATTATTTATAAAATGTATTTATCCTAGTTACTAGCTACATTAAGTTCTAATATATGTTTAGTTCAACATTTAAAACTTTGATCTATCCAGTGACAAGCCAAGTGTTCTTCCAGCTCATCTGGGAAAATTTTTCTTTGATAATAACAATATAAATAAAGAAATAAGATTTTAGAAGGATAATTGCTATGCTAGATTGTAAAATTTATGATTTATCTAACTCCATCCTCATACTATTTTTCACCTGATTTTCATACATCTATTTTTGAATCACATTCATCCAATTTGGCTAAAAAATATTCATATTTCATAAAAAAAATAAGTGACCATAAGGTGTTCATATAATGTATCATTTTTTACATCCATAAATTATATATAGTATACCTTTAAAAAATATACTTATAAATTATAATATATCTATATATGAGGTATATAAAAGGATAGTTATAAAGCCTGCATTTCATATTATATTGAAAAGTAAACACTTATAATAAAATGAATATATATAAATATAAGTTCATAATATATATATATATATAAATTCATAAATATCTCAATAAATTATATATTTATTTCTAAATATATAATTATGCATGTGCGTGTAAACATATAAATACACATGTATATATATATAAATCAAGAAAAAATTTCACAGTATGAACTAAAAATTTAAATAATATTGTTGAAAATTATGATACATATATAAATGAAGTATTATATATATATATATATTTAATGAAAATACACACAATTATGTGTATATGTGTTTACTTATGTATAAATATATAAATTTATACACAAACACACATAGACATAAATACCACTAGTAGGTTGTGGGGTTAAAAAGTAAATAGAAACACCCCCATTGAGTTAACATGGACCAGATCTAATCCCCGCAAAGATAGGGCCACAACCAAGATAAACTTTACAATTTAATCGCTCAATGGATCAATGGATTGATGACCAATACATGGCCCAAATGCCTCATCAGCCTCGCCCAAAGGCCCCCTGCCTGTATCCAGTGCTACACCAATGTGTATCAAGCTCAACACCCCTACCTGCTTCATTTCTTGCATCAGCAGCTACGTCATTGGTTATAAATGGAACATAAATCCACCCTAAGGATGGATACTACAACTTAAACACTGGTCATATGAAGAATTATGGAGTGACTTTACCACTTAAGCAATTCTCCAACTGTAATATATAAATTGACACAAATACCTCCCCACACACTCATATATACATATGTATACATATAAAAAAATGAAACAAACACACACATATATATGTATATATATGCATATGTATATATAAATGGATATTAATAGATGATTATGTTAGTAATAAGAAAAACAAAGAATGACAGTTTGGTTTTATAGATGATTACCTGAAAAACAACATAAAAACTATGGATAACCAATGAACGATCTGTTAAAAAATTATAAAATTCACTGCCTAAGGTTTAATTCCATAATTATTTTGTTTGAAATTAAGAATATTTTTTCCCTTTATTATGGAATGTTTGTGAATATACAATAACCAATATAAAAATTGTTTTGATAAAAATGAAAAAAATGAAAACATGAACGTCTCAATAATTGTTTTGAAAAAGTTTTGAATCACATACCATAGGTTTTTGAACTCAAATCGATCAAAACATTAGAATGATAGAACAACAGTGTTCGGATTCATTGAAGGATTGAAGAACGGATTCGATCAAGGTTGTATTTTTGATTATTTTACAAATAAGCATAAACCTTTATCAATGCGACCTAAAAGAGTTGATAAAAGCCTCTTTTATTAGTGCTAAAAAATTAAGCACTGATAAAATTCAGAGCTTAATCTCACATAGATTCCCAAAGATACATTTTAATCTTATATTATCATCTATAAAGATGCATTTAATCTTGTGGAAGCCTTTAACAACACAATTATCAGCCCTCATAAAACACAAAAAATAAAATAAAATAAAATATGTATATATTATTAATTATATATAAAACATTACTAATTAATAATTATATTTCAATATTACTAATTTCATTTAAAATATATTAATAATTATATTAATGTGTAAATATTTTTTACTATATACTATTAATTATATAAATGTATAAATAAATATAAAAATATGAAAATTATACTTAAATGTAAAGAATTTTCAATAAGTTACTAATTATAGAAATCTAAATAATATTAAATAAATATATATAATATCAATAATCCTTAAATTTATTTAAATATTTTTTGTAATATTTCAAAAACTTTTATAATTGTATAAATGAATAAATAACTAATTTTATTTTAATTTATAGAGGATTATATTGAACATAGTACTAAATAAATGTAAATATTAAATTTATCATCAATTGTGGTTAAAAAATAAATAATTATTTTTTAAGAAAAATATAAGTTTATTATTTAATAATATAATAATTTTTAGTCAGTTTGATAAAAAAATAAAAAATTATAATTTTTTTTTCAAAATATATTATTTATTTTTAAAGAAGTAAAATTTAAAGTAAATATTTTAATAATTATATTTAAATAGACTTAAAATATATATATATATATTTTATTTATATATATAGAATATTAATAATTGTTATATTTTTTGAAACCTAAAATAATTAGTTATGTGTTGCTATTTTTAATTGTATTTCCAAAAAATATATAAATATATAAATGAATAAATATTTGTTGTGATATATATGATTAATTATATGATTGTATGGTTAAATAAAAGAATATTAATAAAAATGTACAATAAACTGATTTATAGTAATTACTAACTATATATATGTATATAATTATATATAAAAAAGTAAATTAATTTTTATTTAAATTTAAAAATTATTAATTTTATTGAAAAATATTATTAATTTTATAAATAAATTAATATTTTTTTAAAATAAATAAAAAAATTTATTTATAAATATATTTATAAATAATTATATTAAGATAAAAATATTTAAAATATATATTACTAATTACTTAAATATAATTACTAATTAAATTTATTTTCAGTTTTATTAAAAGAATTATATATATCATTCATTATTATTTATATTTTTCATTTTTTAATTATATTTGTCTAAAAAATTAATATTATAGTTATAAAAATAATATTTCCTATTTCAAAAATATGTCACTAACTAAATAATGTATACAAAAATATATAATATTTATGTTAGAATTTTTATAAAAAAATAATATTAATTAAATTTGAATAATTTATAATATTTTTAATTATGAAAGTTTCGTTCATTTTATAAATTTATTTAATTGAATGAAAAAATGATTTATATATATGATTAAATGGTTATATCAATACATACATGAGTGTGTGTGTATGTTTGAAGGAAATGTATGTGTAATAGGTAAAACCAACACACACATATGGATATATAAACAATATACACATGCAAGTTATCAACTGCAAACACACAACCTCTGATGTTGCTGTTGGGGTGGAACATAAGTGGTTAACACCTTTCAAACCTGTATAAAAATCTTAGGTTCAAATCTAGGAGGTAGAGAATTTCTATAGGAATTGTATCCATAACACCCTGATATATTTTTTAAAATAAGAACATTATATTCGATAGATTATACGTCACACAACAACAAACTTAATAAAAACAAGAAATATTAATATTTAAATATGACTGTTATGATCTAACCATTAAATTAGTGTTTATGAATAGAAATAACTAATTTATGAAATATATAAATATTAAATATCCAACTTAATATAAATTTATTGATCAATTCTTTGAAATAAATATTATTTTTTTGGTAAAGCTATATTATATTTAAAACATATATTCCCTTCAAAATATTTTTATTGGTTTTGTAAGAAAATTTTATATTTAAATTTTGAATCTTTTAAAAATCATATTTCAAAATATTAACTTAATTTTTTAAATCATCATATCAAAACTATCTTAGGGTTAATCTCTAAGTTTTTTTTAAAAGATTGATTTTCTAGTGAATGTTGAGAAGTACAAATTTTTATTGATAATTGTATTATTATTCTATGAATGTACAATGCTTCATTTTTTTAAAATTATTTCATTTTAAAATTAGTTCTCTTATATGTTAAATAATACAACTATATTAATTGTAAACAATTTTGTATTTAATTTTGTATAAAAACATTTTTATATGTAAGAAGTCATTTTTCTGAAAAAATATCTTTATGGGCATAATTTATTTGTATCTTAATAAATTAAATTATTAACTATTAATTAATTTTTGTAATGAAAAATATATACTATATATTTAATAAAATGTTTTAGCATTCATTTAATATTTTTCTAGGCATGGGATAATAATAAACTAGGTTTTATGCATAAAAATGTATTTTTCTAAAAAGCAGTTTTCTTCACATGTTGGGCACTTATTATAAAATTAATTTATTCCAATTATAGGTATTGAATTCGATAAAACAGATTCCATATTGGTAATTAGTATATTCGAATTTGGTAAATAGGCCCCTTTTATTTTTGGTCAATATAAATAGTAACCTCGGAAAAATGTATAATCCAATTAAAAGGTAAATTGGGTTAATCTAGGTTAAAAATAAGAGACCAGAAAATAATTATTCATATTAATTCTTATTCAATGAAGTTAATTCGAGCCTTATAACCTTTGGGTCAAAATTTAATTGTTTAATTTAAACTTTTTCATGAAAATGACCTATATAATATTTAAATAAAAGAAAGTTATAACATGTTCACTCTCATTGTTTTAAATATCTATTATTTGTCCACTTAGGGATAAAAGTATGTTATGATTGAATATATACATATTTTTTAAGCTTAATGAAATTATTTTCATTATTGAAATTTATTTATAATTTTTATAAATTATATAAATATATTAAATTCTTATATAACACAAATGTAGTATTTATTTAATAAATAGAAAAATAAAATAATGATTTTAAAAATAAAAATAATATAATTTGATTGATTTATAGTGTTACATGAATTTTTAGTAAAATAAAACCTTCCAATGATGTTTGAAATTTTTATAATCCAATTAGAGCACTCTTTATGTCCTTTTTGTTAAATTTAATAGATAGTATCAAAATTGATATTAATGATATTTTATGAAAATAATATTTTACTAAATTATTTGAAAATCATTAAAATCTATAAATAGGAATATTTGGAAAATATATAGTCTATAAGATGATAAATTTTACATTTATAAGTTAATAGTTACCTTATAAATGAAATTATGACATCTTAATAGTGAAAAATGTGTTATCATGATTAAGGTTAAAATAGGTTAACTGAAGGATTAAACCAAACGAAAAGGTTTAAAATACCACGTAAAGATTTCCAAATTTTATAATTAATAATATTTAAATCATATAATACCCTAGGTTTTAATATCTAGAAATTTGGAATCATTTGGATTCAGAATGTCTTAGTTGTATTTAATTTTTTTAGTAATTCCAAGCGTGTCCTTTCCCTCCCTTATAAAAGGAACCCCCTTCCATAACTTCTTCACACCTATTTAAGCCTTATATGTCAACCATACCATGAATAAATACCTTCTAATATTCCTTAAATGCATTCTATAGGTTATTTTATTCCTAAAAGTCCAACCCTAGGATCATTAATTGGATATCTAAAGGAGTTGTTTCATATAAGAGAAAACTGCCTTAATCAATCAATTTCTTTTTAATTATTATTTTAGATCCTATAAATCTATCATATTTTTCATAAAATAATAAATTAAGTATCAGAAATATACTAAAACTTTATTATTATTATTATTATTATTATTAAACAACCTTTATTAACGCTCTTTCCATCAAATGGTAAGTGAAAGTATTAGTTGTGTGTACGTACAACTTATCATTTCCACGTAGCGATACAATTCATTTCTCATCACCACATTCAATGGATGATAATTTTCATAGGTTAATGTTTATATTTTATAATTATTAAGTAATTATACTTTTGGTATGATAATATGATATCTAACTTCTTACCTTCCAAGATGTTAGAAAATGATAACATTGCTCTTGTGTAGGTGTGGACTACCACCTCCACTAAGCGATGTGATTCTCTTTTATTTCCCATTTTACATGGATGGAAATAAATATTTATTTAATGAATATATATGATATATATTATATAATAATGATTCTGGAAATTATATTTATGATTTACCATTCTTTATTTTAATTTGTCGAAAAATGAAAACAACGTTCATTCGTATATACGACCTACCACCTCTTTGAACAATATAATTCATTTATATATATATATATATAACTTATGAATGTCTATAAACATATATATAATGAATATATATGATATTTATATAATAATAAACATTATATAGATTATGTAACCATGATAAATATATAGATACCAAACTACTGAACCAAAACATACTTGAAAAACGAAGCAGATATCACCCAAAGTAGTGATTTTAATAATGAATTGTCAATAAAAGGCTAATAAAAGGATATAATAAAATAATATATGGTATTATATATATTATTATGGGTTTTAATATTATTATATTTAATATATATTTATAACATTGTAGTTTCCAATGCATTTGAAGGAAGTCATACCTAAGGTACGATATTTTTGTCTCACTATTATTTCTGTGAGACACATACCGTATTCACCACCTGTTTCAATTATATGGTGTATATAATACCTTTGTTTGATTTTGTTATGATTATTATTAATTTTATTGGTATTTAAATACACATATAATATTTTTTGTTTCATTATAATTTTGATTTAAATGTTAACAAAGCAGTAAGGGTTTTATGTCACAATCTCATTGTTTTCAAGGAATGTTTATGATTAAGTTTTTGATGAGGGAGTCTTATGAAATTCAAAAAATAAAACTACTGAATTTTATTTTTATCTAGTTATTTCTTTAAAATACATGTTTTTATTTAATTCCCCTCACTTTAAGTACTCAATATACTAAAAATGTGTTTTTAAAGAAAAATCGACTCCATATCTCTCTTCAGTCGAAAATCCGTTCTTTTCCAGGTCCATGTTTTCTAAAATTGATTTTAGAAATATTTATAATATTCTTATATGTTAATTTAAAGTAATTTTCACCCACAATTTAATTTTTTATAAAATTTATTAAAATTAATATTCTTGATTTATTATGAATGAGGTATTTATTGAAATTTTAGAAAAATGTAAATGAAATGTTTTATTTTTACTTATGCAGTATGAATGGAATTTCCCACCACCATAACCACTCAATGTTTTGATGATTCATCTAAAAGTTTCCAATGTTATTTTGAAATAAAAATTTCTCTATAATATTTTGTAAATATTTATATCTTAAAAGAGATTTTTTATGTGAAAAGTATGTTTTCATCAAGAAATATTTTTATTATATTTAAAAGGAATTTACATATATGATAACATAATTTTATTTTAATGATGATTTACTGAGGAAATGATCCAATGATACCATTATTTTTCTTTCTCTATTATTTAAAAATTTGTGAGGTATTTATGAAACCCATTTATTTTCAATGGGTTATGCTATGATGAATTGATGAAGTGTTTATGAAGCCCACTTTCTTTGCATGGATTATGGTGTGATGATATGATGAATATTTTACAATATTGTAGAACAAATATGTATTTTACTCATTATTTTATGGTGGTTATGTTATGAAAAAGGATGGTGGTTAAATTATTACTAAGGATGGGTAGACCCAGAATTATATAACCATCTAATGCATTGGGTAATGATTGATATATCCTGAGACAAACAGTACTGTAATGGATAGTAAACCTAGTTTAGTAATGGAATTTGTACACTATGATAGTATTGGGAGTCAACCTTAACTAATATGATGGAATGAGGAGTGTACCCAATCCACAATAATAGTATTAGAAATGAGCCTTTACTACTAATGAAATTATTTTATATGGTTATGCCACAATTCTATGTCTTGTGTTAATGTTATTCTTTTATGGATCATGTTATTTTATTACTTTAGGATTTATATATAATTAAATACCAATATTTATGCCATGACCCAAGATTTTGATCTATGATATGTAGGTTATGGATTTAAAATTTTAAGATCATGTTCTCATATCATTATTCTCATGTTATGCTTATGTGATTGTTGATAATTCTTTTGTTTAGCCTTACTGAGCATATGAACTCACCCTTTCTTATGTTTACTTTCCCTAGGTTGTGAAGAAAGGTTTTAGGAATGATATGTCTAAGAAGTATTATAGTTATGAAGGAATTAATGAGACCCTATTATAAACCAATTAATTATGTGTCCAAGTTTCTAAAGGTAATAGACCTACCAAATTCTAGAATGTATCGTTATGTTATGTAATTAATATTCTTCTAAAAAGATGGTATATATATGTATGAAAATTATGGGTCACTTTAGTTGGTATAAAAGAATGTTTTATTTAAACATTGTAAACTCAGATGAGATAACGTTAGTGAGTACCGTTGGGATTAACCAATTTATAGTATAAAATATCAATGTTTTGATAATAATAATGAAGAAACTAGGTTAGGTTTCATTGATGAATGAATCATGATTTAAACATAATATATATGTTTTTCATGATTATGTGGTTTCCTAATATGATTATTTCTCACACTATGTTTTTTTGTTTTAGTAAATGGAAAGAACCTCTTGTAATCATGTTAATGTTGAATGTGACAGTCAATGGAATGATTATCCTCCTAAGAAACCAATTGAAATAAGACATGGAATATGAAACCCTGTGGCTAGGAATATTCAAATATCTTTTTACATGATTAAAAACATCAACTTTTGTGATTTTACTGAGACACCCAATAAGATAAAGAAAAAGTATCATGAAGACCATGGGGGACTGAAATTTTAGCTTTCAACATGTTTAGAATGTGGGAGGAAACACTCAAGTGAATGTCACAATGGAATGGGAAGATGTTTTGAGTGTAGAATAGAAGAACACAACGTTGGTAATTTCTGTGGAAAAATGATTTTTTTTTAAAATGGATGATAATAATGGTATCCATAAAATACCCATGACAATTTAATGTTTTTAATATTGAAAGTATGAGAATTATGAAAATCAATGTCAAATGGGGAAAGATTGAGTAGAGGATCTATAAGGATGTATGCCTAATGGTTTTACTGATGATGAAGAGACTAAAAATGTAATAGGAAAGGTATGGGATGTTTTAATATTATTTATTATGTTTAAAGTAAGAATAATGGTTAAATTGAGGTTGATTAATCTTAAGACATTATTTGTATTTCATATTGTAGGAAATAAGTATTAGGGAAAAAATGATAAACCTTGGTTACTGGTTTAAGAAGAAAGTGGAATAATTGTAGTATTTATGTATTTAGATTCAATAATTATGTTTTATTAGTGTTATACTTATGATATTATATTTATAAAAATCATGAAACATCTAAGGATTTATCCAAAATCGTTTTTATTTAAGGATTTGATTTTTTTTGAATGGTAGTAATAACCAAGAAAATTTATTTAGTGGTAATGTTATATTTTCGGAGAATATATGATTATGGGAAAGGAAAACATAAATATGTGGACGATTTTGAGTCAATAATGTTTAGTTAGGATAAAAATATGATTGAAATTGATAGTATTGGTAACCATGAAATTGGTTAGTGATTTGATGAAAACCTGATAAAGGTCATATTTGATGAAGTTTATTACATTTTTATATTTATAGACTATATTCAAAAGTCTATGATTTATTATGGGGAATAAGTATTATGTTTATTTAAAGTTTATATTTTGTCATTAAGGTGATATAGTGATTCATGTTATTAGTAGGTTTTAAGAGAATATATGATTAAGGTATTCACATGTTTGGTATATGACATTATGTACCACTTTAGGTTATCAAGGGATATATTTTTATGATCCAATAATTCTAATTTATAGGTTTTGAATTTGTTCATACATATTTCAAAGGATTTGTAATGTTAACAATTTTTGTAATGTATTAAGTTGATCTTTGTGGGTTATTTTTGATGCTTTAGAAATTGATGTATTATATAACTTCTGATAATATTATTATATTTAATAAATATTTTAAGAAAAGATTTTTGACTTTTCATTATTTTATAGATCTTATAATCTATTAAAATTTAATTTTAGTGATTTAGGCAAGAAAACATTCATCTCGGATATTTACTTCTTAGCATAATATATAAAGTGGAAATTGATCGAAACAAAACCAAGGAATGAAATTTTTCTTATGATGTGTAAAGAAATCATGTAAGTATATTTTCTCATGATAGTAAAAGAATCCATAAAATTTAGTAAGATGATCTTGAAATAATGTGTTCAATTTTACCTTTATTTCCAATGAATTTATGGTCTCTTCCCTCATAACATATTTATGGTTGTATGGTCGTTAACTTTCTCTTTACTATGTTCTCTATCACTCTCTATCAATCCTTGGGTGTTAGTTTTCTCTTCCATATCTATATTTTTACTTTACACTAATTGTTTTGTATTTAGAAACCTAGTTATTTATTATTTTAGATAACTTTCATATTTTTCTTTCCCACTTTTCAAGAGGATGTGTCATTAACCTGTTTTACGATGTGGTATTTCCAAAAAGGAATCACGGATTGTAAAATTCATGATTACTGGGCACAAGTTTAAATTATGGAGATGAATTTTTTATTGTGGGGATAATGTAACAGCTAGATATTTATTTAAAATAAGAACATTATGTTCTATAGAGTATACAATACGTAACACCTAACTTAAATGAACCATGAAATATTATTATTTAAATATGATCATCATAACCTAGATATTAAATTGATGAGTATGAATATAATTAACTAATTTGTTTAATATAAAAAAATATCACACTTAATGTAGATTTATTTAGTAATTATTTATAGACAAGAACTTAATTTTTAGCAAAGCAATATTATACTTAAAAAATATATTCCATTCAAAATAATTTTTATTGATTTCATCTGAGAAAATATTATATATATTTTTGAAACTATTAACAAATTTATTTCAAAAAACTAATTATATTTTTGAAACTATTATAATAAACAATGTTTGATGCTAAAAAAATATTTTTCAAAAAAGCTGTTTTCGTTATGTGTTGAATGCTAAATTAAAAATTTATTTCTTCAAATTATTTGTATTTAATATGATAAAATATATTCCATATTTGGAATTATGTGGGTCAAATTTTGTAAATAGGCTCCTTTAATTTTTTGTCAATATTAATATTAACCGTGGTAAAATTTACCACTACATTAAATGGAAAATCAAGTTAATCTTGGTTAAAAAATAAGTGATAAGGACATAATATTTAATTATAATTATTACTTAATGAATTTAATTATACCTTTATCATATTAGGCTGTAATGGTTTTTGTTTAATATATAATTTTCTATGAAAATGACATATTTAATATTTAAAGAAAAAAAGTAACAAAATGTCACTCTCATAGATTTAAATATTTCTTATTTGTCCACATAGGGAAGAAAATTTATCAATGAATATAAATTTACATTTTTTATAAGTAAAATTAATTTCATGATATAAATTTTTCTATAATTCTGTTAAGTTATATAATTACCCTAAATTCTTACATAACCTCGATGAAATATTTATTTAATTAACTGAAAGATAAAATAATGATATTAAAAATACTAAAACTAATATAATTTGAGTGAGATATAGTTTTCCTTGAAATTTTTATTTAACTAAAACATTATGGTGCTGTGTAAAATTATTTGAATTGATTTCAATATTTTTATTTATGTCCTTTATGTGAAGTTATAATAATTGTGTCAAAATTGAAATTAGTGATACTTTATGAAAATAATAGTTTATTAAATTATCTAAAAAATGATATTTTTAATGAGGGAAAAATTATAATATATATTCTAAAATTTCATCCATTTTCCATTTATGTTTTGATAGCTACCTTATAAGTCAAATTATAAACACTTAATAGTGAAAAAGACATCACCACAGTTACAGTTAAAATAGGTTAACTAATGTGTTAAACCAAAATATAAGGGCTTAAATTCAACTTAAACCTATAAATTTTTTATTTTTTATAACATTTCAATCATATACTGCCCTATGTTTTAATATATGATGATTTGGAAGAATTTTTATTGATAATTAATTAATTATATTTTAATCTTTTTTGTAATTCCAATAGTGTCATTTCCCGTCCTTATAAAAGACACCCCTTCCTTCACTTATTACCACCACTTTATGACTTCTATTAAGTGAATAACCTAAAACAATTCCTTAAAAACTTCCTTAAACACATTATAGGGGTTATTTTATTCCCATAAGACCAACCCCAGGATCCTTAAGATGAAATCTAATTGAGTTGTTTCAAAGAAGAGGTAATAACCTAAACTCATCACTTTCTTTTTAATTATAATTTTACGTCATTAAAATATATAATATATTTCACAAAATAATAAATTAAGTATCCTAAATATAGTAAAAATTACTTATGATGACTTATTTCTTTCAAATGGAAAGTGAACGTATTGCTTGGGCATACGACTTACCGCCTCCACATAGATATAAAATTCATTTCTCATCACCATCTTTTATGGATGGATATCTTGATGGGTATAATGTTTATATATGATACTTATTAAATAATTATACTTATATAATGATAATATTATATCTACCTTCTTAACTTCAAATTTTTTTAAAAATGATAACATCGCTCATGTGTACGTGTGGACTACCACCTCCATTAAGGTATGTGATTTACATTTCATTTATGTTCTACATGGATGGTAATCCGGGTAGATCAAATAAATATATATGATATATTTGATATAATAATGATTATATAAGGTTTATTTTTGATTTATTTATCTTTTTTTCTATCCATCAATAAATGAAAATCGTATTCATGCATACGTACGGTCTACCATCTCCACAAACGGTGTAATTCATTTTTCTATCTCCATATTTTATTAATGACTTTAAAAATGTATATAATTCATTTATATTATATTTATATAATGATTAAAATTCTATATATGACATAACTATGATCAAAATAAAAAGAACAAAACCACCGAATCAAAATATCTATGAAAAACAAAGCATATATCACCAGAAATAGTGATTTTAATAAATAATTGTTATTTAAAGGCTGATAAAGGGTTGTAAGTAAATAATATATTGTATGATAAATATGATAATGGTTTTATGTGATTTATTATAAGTTTATATTTTTTATACATGAGGTTCCAATGCGTATGAAAGAAGTCAGACCTAAGGTAAGGGATTTTCATCCAACTTTTATTTTTATGAGACAGATGCCATATTTTTGACTTATTTTTTTAATATAGTGTATATACATCCCATTAATATCTTTATGAGTATTATTATCAATATAATAGTGGTTTACATATCCATCTAATTTTATTTCCTTCATAAGACTTATGATTCAAATGTTACCAATCCAATAATGGTTTTATATTAAAATATCATTTTTTATCATGATTGTTTATGGTCAAGTTTGTGATGAGGAAGTTTTTTATTCTAGGAATAGTGGAAACGTGTGGTTTTGGGTGATATATTAATGTTTATTTTAGTAATAATTTCCTAAATCCAAGATAGAGTATTCGACATGTCAAAATTATTATTAATTTATTTAATATTTTAAGAAATAAATACATAGGCTTAGGAAATTTATTTGTTAGTGAATATTAATCATCCAAAAATAAATTTTAAGATTACCTTAATTATGATATGAGGATCCAATAATAGAATCATTCTAGCAGTTATCCACATGTTCTCCTATAACATTAGAGTAACGCCACTCAATGTTCGAGTGCTTGAGTGGCTATTCAAAAGTTTTTCTTTGTTTGTTTGTGATTACTCATTCTTCAGTATTGACAAAATATCTAATTTGCTTCTCATTCATGAGAGGGAGAGAAAAGAAGGATTTGAGAGGGAATTTTTTGTGTTCAATGATTCTCTATTTCGAATTTTTGGATGCACTACACAATAGTCATATCCGTCTCTTTATAGTGTTAGGATTTAGGTTACAATATTATTTAATTACATACCGTCCATTGAATAACATTTATTACCTTTAATAAGCCCCATGACACTTAATAATAATAATAATAATAATACTAATATTAATACCAATAATATTATTTTGTGGCACATTCTAACTTGCGCAAAAAAAATATTATTTAACCGGCTTCTTTATTAATATTGTTCATCAGACAATGTCTTGGTCTATTTAAACTCCACATGAATTTATTGAACACCTGAATAAAAATTTTATTCCTAAATAAATATTTCATTAACATACTGAAAAATAAATATTCATTAAAAAAATAAATTTATTTTTATTCACAAAGAAGAAAATAAATATTTATTTCATTTATGTGATCAATATAATTTGAATAAAATTATTCCTAAAACTAGAGAATAATATTTATTCCATTTATTAAATTTAAATAGAATTTAATCTATGTAAAAAAACTTAGTGTGTGACTATCTATGGTTTTTATCATTGTTATTAGGAGGGATTGCCTAAATTCCTTGATTACTATCTAGTAATGGGTCAAGTCACCCAAGTGAAAGTACTTAATGTTGTAACTTCAACAACCAAAAATGAACACTCACTGTGTAATATAATCCCTTTCTCAAAATATCTCTTCATGAAAGTTCCAAGATAGTGTCATTAACCTATTTAATTAATACGTCTTTCATTGACTATTTGAAATAAACACATTGTTACACCATGGACATAGAATTTAATGTGATAGTTATATTACAATCAAAGGGCTGAGATATCACCTTCCATATAGATGGAAGGGAAAAATATTTCCTCGACTTATCCACTAATGACATGTAAATCTTGATGAAGAAAATGTTTGTTAATTCCTACCAGCATATGGCATTATGAATTTGGTCAGTAAATCTAAGTGCCTAATTCATGGCATACACTACTGATAATATTAAAGTATATGGACTGTTACACATGATTTCATATATGAAAATCCGAGGACACCAAAACATGAAGAACTCTTACTCATGGGTATATTGTCGTAATCTCCCGTCTCAGAGATTTCTGAGTGAAAAATTCATGAGAAGAAGCCTCATATACTTATGAGAACTCAAACATTATGTTCAAAAAACTATGTGTCCATTCATAGTAAGTTATATAACCATACAACTATATTAAAAATATTGTCATAACACTTCAAGGATCTCATTATAATGGAGAACTCCTATGACCTTCTCAATGAGAATAATACATTATTACATGAAAACCATGCTGCAATAATGAACAATATCTAGAAATATGTTAAATTAATATTCAATACATCAAATATACATGTAATAAAATTAAAATCAATTGGTCCCAGGACACTAACTCTAAAAAATTCCCACTTGGACGAGAGCCAACAATCTATTACTTTTCTTTATCTAGAACTTACATGACAATCATGTCTCTACAAAGTCAAGGATTTAATAAATGGTTCCACCATGTTGTCTTCCAGGGAAATACTACTCACTTAAACCTCACCTATCTAATAGAAATCCACCATGACATTATACTTTTGAAGTATGTGCTTCATCCATTGATGTGACATTGGCTCTTTTGAGAGAACCACCACTGCGACATTATCACAATAGAGTGTGATAGTATCTTTACCAATAAGAACCATGTCAAGATCTTGGACAAAGTTTCACTTCTATACAACTTCCTTAGCTTCCTAAAATGGTTCAATATACATGTAAATTTCTATAGAATATGCTAGAACAACCTTCTTTTAGCTCTTCCATCTCACGTCATATCTATTTAAAGTGGGGATGTAACCCATTTCTGAAATCATGTAATCTTGATCAGTTTCTAAAATAGTATCTATATATCCTCTGATGACTCGTTCCTCACCTCTTACATACTCCTAGAACATATCCATAGTATTACTCAGATACATAAGGTGAGTCTTCAATGCCATCTGATAGAGGTCACCTGTATTATCTTGATATATTCCTACAAAACTTAATATATAGAAAAAATCTAGCATAGTATATAGAATATCATACCTGAATGACCTAATCCTTAATGAATATGGAATAATTTCTGTTACTTTTCTTTACTAATGTGTTTGAGGACACATTTTCCTAAAAATAAAAATTCCTTGTGATGCTGGAAATAATCCATTCGTAGTTTTTTCCATACCGAATCTCTTTACAATATTATAAATGTATGTACTTTGACATTGGTCGAGTAGTCTCTTTGATCTATCATAATGTAACTATATCCCAAGAATATTTGATGATTCACTTAGGTCTTTTATAGAGAATCATTTATTCAACCGCATATTAATAGAATGTTTGATAGGCATTCCATTTCCCATGAGTATTATGACATCAACATATAGTATTATGAAAAAAATAAACTCCCACTAAACCATTTGAAGAAAAAAGGATCAAAATCATTTTTTATGAAACCAAATTCCATTATGGCTTCAACAAAATGAGTTTTCTATGACTGAGAATATTTCTTTAATATATAAATGGGTTTTTTGAAAATTTCATATCTTATTTTCATCAATTGGAGTCACAAAAACTTTTGGGTTTTGTCATATAGACATCTTCTTGAAGGTTCCCATTAAGCATGGCTATTTTGAGAGCCATTTTCCAAATCTCATCATCATGGAAATTTGTAATGGAAAGTAGAATTCCGATGGATTTTAGCATTGAAACTAGTGAAATGTTTTCATTGTAGTCAATGCCTTGATGCTTTTTAAACACATTTAAAACCATTCATGACTTATAGGTACTAAATTTTCCGTATATGTCGATTTTCTATTTTAATACCCATCTAAAACATTCATGATTTTCATCTATTGGAGGATCTTCCAAAATGAAGAATTGGTTTTGGTACATGGAAAACATTTCAGAATTTATGGATTCTTTCCACTTCGAAACATTTGTTTCCACATAATTATTTCTTGTAGGTTATAGGATCATTATTATCCACTAATAATGATTAAACATCCTTAGTGACTAGAAAACCATGATGTTCTAGTTATATAACTACTATTATACTCTTACAAAGTACTTGTCTCTCCAAAATAGATTTATCTTATATGGGTCTTTATAGAATCTGTTCAGGTACAAACTATTGTGTACCTTGAGCCTAAACTACATCAAAGTCTATCTCACTCCTACTATCACTTTTTGAGATGTGATCCTTCTCAAGAAATATGGTGTGTCTTTCCACTATAATTTTTTTGATGGATCATATATGTAATATCCCCATGTTTCTTTATGGTATTTTATATAGGTAAATGTTGTTCCTCAGGGTGCAATTATTTCAAATGAAGAGGCATTAACAAACTTTTTGCTTCCCCAAACATGTAAATTAGATAAAATGGATCTTTTTATACACCAAAATTCATATAGAATACTATTTATTGATTTAGTTAGCACTTAGTTTATTATTTTTTATACTATTTGTAATGTAATATCACCATAATGATAATGAAAGACTCACATGACTCACCATTAAACTCACCAGGTCCAATAAAGTGAAATCCTCTCATTCTCATACGTCATTCCACTATGGTTTATAAAGAAAAGTTAGTTAAGATAATATCCCAAACTCTCATAAGAAATCAATGGAGTCTTGATTAAGATATTTTACACCCCAGTCTGATCATAGTTTCGTAATTATCCTACCAATATGGTTTTCAACTCCATTATTGGATTCCTTTAATTTATCAAAAAAATCCAATATATAACTCATAAATTAGACATATCCAAATCTATCATAATCACCCATAAAAGATTTAGAGTATAATTACCCACCCCTTTCTTCAACAATAAATGGTCCACACACATCGACATGAACTAATTCATAAATATATTTATAGCTTTCACCGTTACCACTAAATGTGGATTTGATCATTTTTCCATATAAACACACATGAAATACACAAAGTGGTTCTAATTAAAATGAATATGAATATCCATATTGTTTTAATTTAGTCCAAAAATTTTCATTTACAGGACCTTGATGGTGATGCTAGATTTTATTATGGTATAAGTCATGTGAATTAACTATGTTATTGATTGCTATTATTTGGTTTGTGTAATCCATCGCCTAAAAAAACTATTTAAATGTGCCTTACAATTACAAATGATATCTTTATAAATTAAGAAAAATTTATTTCCATAGTTGAAAACAAATCCATATGTATCAAGTCAAGATATAGATATAATTTTATTATTAACAGATGAAAAATAGTAACAACCTTTCAAAACCAATATCATTCTGATTGAAAATGCGAGGTAGTAGTCATTGATAGCTACAACAGTGAGTTTAGCTCCATTAGATGATTTTAGATCTACCACCACTTGGAAAATATTTATTAATATACTAGGTTCCAATATTTGAATACATATATGGGAACTAGAAATTGAATCTAATACCAAATTTGTAGAAATATATAAATTGCACTCGGTAACTAATTCACATGAAGATTCCACTTACTTCATTGGATGGGTGAACTGTTTCTAATTTTGTCCCTTCTCACCACATGAGAAATAGACAAAATCATGTTCCCTTACTTTCCCCATGTTCTTCTTGTTCTTGGAATGGTGTGAAGAAGCTTTGTTTTTAAAGATATTTTATTCCCCTTTCTGTTTGTTCACCAAAATGATAGAGGGATTTTCACACTTTGTATCCTTATATACTTGGAAAATAAGAATTAGAAGACCTGATTGATAGTTATAAATGTTGTTAATATTAAAATTCACAATAAAGCTATAGAATCTCTAATGAAGTGATGCCAAAACGAGACTGGTGCCTAGTTATTCAAAGAGTTTAAACCTTTGAACCTCCAGAACATCAATGTTGCCAATAAGCTTAAATATATGATGCCTAGATGGGTAAGCCACTCTAATAATTCTCTGAAATATTACCATGTAAATATCAAAATATTCCTCTCTATATCCCTCATAGTAAAGACCATAGAGGTTCTCGAGCATGCAATATGTATCCTTGTTTTTGTGAGACTTCACGAGTTCACTAAACATTGATAAAATCATAAAAAAACATTGACCACATCACTCAATTTTTTTTCATATAAAAGGACTTATTCATCATTAACCTGTTTTTTAGGTAGATATGAATTGAGTATTCCTTCATGTATGATTTCCATTCACGACATAGAATAACCGGAAGACATCTAAACCACTCATGGAAGTTACTTCTAGTTGGAGGTTGTCTTTATCCATTATTGATCATAGATATAATGTGGATTATGAGATTTTAATTTTATTATACATTTAAAAGAGAAGATTATAATTAATTTTCTTGATTATAAATTTGTGATAAATAAAAAATTAATAGATTTTATTAAAGCTTCCAATATTTTTTCACGTCTCAATAGTGCTCACCATTAAACCCTGAATGTTAAGATGATTTAACATTATAGTGGAAAGAATACATGTTCCCCTTAATTTAAGTACAACAGGGTTTGGTCAAGCTACTTGAAGGTACATAGGTAGGTAGGACTTTTCCAACAATGGGAATGAAGCTCCTTGATCCGCTGAGTGGATTCCCCAATCATAAAATATTAACTTGTATTTCCACAACACTTGCCCCAAAATTACTCCAATTCTATCAAGGGATAATCCTCTTTATGTATAATGGTTAAGTATAATAAAATATTTCTTAATAACTCCCCATATAAATGTAATTTTCCCAACAAGGGTTGTCCAAACACATAGTTTTATTGAGTTTTAATCCTAATAAAGTAATGGAAGTCCAAGTTTGACTTAATATTTAATTGAGGGATTTTAATTAATCATGAATTAATTAGATATTGTTTTATCATTTACAGGTCATGTTAATATTTATCGGACGTTAATTAATTAATTAAGCATTTGGGATAAAACATTTATGCATAATTAATTTATTTAGTTTCTATATTTTAACATTAATTTATTTATTTATGTGATCAAATCTTTGAATACATAAAATAAATAATTTCATAGAAAAAGTTAAATAAATAATGTAAATCAATTGATCGTGAGCTTATCTAATGGTTGATTTAATAAGGGGACATTAAACCAATCTATGACCTAGGAAATAACTCCATTTTCCAACCTTGGAATTAGTTATAGAATTCCACCTATCTACCTGTGTATCTCCTGAGTTGGAATCATAATGGTTTAATCTTAAACCGCCTCAATGAGCCTTGGGATTCTCCATTAATTATGAGTATTTATTACTCACATGCAGGTGAGGGGAACCAAAAGGATTGGTTAAAAGAGAATACATAAATATCCTTGGATATGGAGGTCCTACATAATAATGGAGGGAGGTATGACACACATTCCATAATTTAATTTAATATTATATATTTTCAAACACATGAAATAATTTAAATTAAATAAATTCCAACATATACATAAGTCTTGGTCAAGCTCATAACTTGTCATATATGCAACGAATATGTAGAAGTAACTGGATATCATTAATTTATTTATTCATTATTTAGTCTTAATATGAACATAATTTAATTAATTTATTAATTTACTTTAATATTAATGATCATCTGAACTTAATTAGAGATACCCATCATTTATGGAATTCATGGAAAATACACAATAAAACCAATTAATATAGATTTGTTATAATAAATGATTTGAGAGTTTAAATCTATTTAAAACCATTATTATATTGTCAAACACAATAGGTGAAAATCAATAAAATTAGGTTTTAATGCTGAAATATTCATTTTTAATATAATTTAATTCTTCCATTAATTGGGAGACCACATGGAATGTACACTAGGTACACACCCTATATCTTAGTTTCCATGTATCAGGGTTACATTCTTAGGGGTTCAACATCTTATGTTGGCCAGACTACATGACATGTACATGCTAGGAACACAACATGTATCCACATACCATGGACTCGAGACTATCCTCTGTGTCTTCAGCATGGATATCAGTGGGATCACATGAGATGTATAATATAGATACATGCTATGTATCCTATATTCCATGTGTTTGATTTTCTCACTATGAATCTCATAGTGTTCTTTGGATGTGGGATTTGATGAACTAATTACCATGTACACCGCATACACATCATGTATATAATAAATGCTGTAGGTTTTTTGTCTCATGTGGTTTGACTGTGTATAATGGCCGCATAGATTGCATAATTTATGCCGCTAACCCATGTAGAGTACAAGGAGTGTACACCAATTACACACCATAAAAAAAGACGTACCACATTACAGTTGGACTGGTCAACACACGGTGTGAAATAAATGCACCACATGAAATAAAGTTCTCACCATATCTAGCTGCAGTTCACAAGGGTGGCCGATGTGTACTCCGACTACACACCGTGTAACCCTATTTTGATGGAATTTTTCCGGCACTTCTTGATGGCATATCTAGTCATTATTTATCTATTTTTAGATATTTAAGAAAAAGAAACACTGAATGAACAAGATTAATATTTCAATAATATGTTAATTAAAATAAGATTAAATAATAAATGACATGAAATGAATTTCTAACCACATTACATATAGATCAAAAATAAAATAAATAACTATACATTTAAACATGAAATATCTGATACCACTTGTTGGTTCCATGAAGTGTGTATGTCTACAATGGTGGGAAACATATTAAAATTTATTTTAATAATAATTTCCCAAAACCAAGAGAGAGTATATTTCACATAAAATTTATAATTAATTTATTTAATATTTAAAATATAATTATTTTATTGTAGGAACATTTTTCACTGGAAAATTTTGATCATATGAAAATACCCTTTTGGGTTACCTTCATTGCGGTATGAGCATACAAGGTTAGAATCCCTCTATCTATGATCCACAAATACTCCTATGATCTTTGGGAAATACCATTCAATCTATGGGTACTAGTGTGTCATGTCAAATGTTTTATTTTTTTCATCATTGATTGATCATTTTACTGTATTGAAAGAATATCATTTGTGCTTATCATTCTTGAGAGGGAGCGGGAAGTATGATTCAAGAGAGAATTTGTTGTGTGAAAAAATTATATATTATTAATTTTTTATTCACCACAAAATAGACATAATCAACTATTTATTGAGTTTTTATCAAGGTTAAAATATTATTTAATTACATACCATCCATTAAATAAAATCTATTACCTTTAATAAAACCCATTTCACATAATAATAATAATAATATTATTAATATTAATTTTGTCGCATGCACTAACTTGCACAATAAAAAATATTATTTAACCTTCTTATTAATTAATATTTTTCAACAGACATGGTCTTGGCCCATTAAAACTCTCCTTGAATTTATTGAACACATAAATAAAATTTTTATTCATAAATAAATATTTCATGCACAAACTAGTGAATAAATATTTAGTAAATATTCAATAAAAAATAAATATATTTTTATTCACATGTTTGTGTATAAATACTTATTTAATTAATGTGATCAATATAACTTGAATAAAATTATTTATCAGTATTAAGAACAATATTTATTCTATTAATTAAACTCAAAAATAATTTAATTGAGATCAATGGGAAGAGTTAATGTGTGACCCTCTCGGATTATTTCTTTTTATCATTAGGTAGACCTGCCTAATATCCAAGATTATTATCAATTAATAGGCCAATGAAGCCTAGATAAAGGACTTAATGTCACAATGTCAAAAACTAAATATGAATGCTCACTGTATAATATAATCCCTTTATAACAATACCTCATCAACCGGGATTCATGATTGTTTCCTTAACCTATTAACTCAATACAAATTTCTTTGACTATCTAAAATAAACACAACATTAATCCATGACCCAATAATTTAATGTGACAGTTATATTACAATAAAAGTGATAAGATATCAATATCTATAAATATGGAATTGAAAAAAATACTTCCTCGACTAATCCATTAATGAAATGACAATAGAGACACAACCAACATACCCTAATTCCCACCAATATATATAATGGAATTTTTGGTTAGTAAATCTATGTGTGTGAGTCATTAAATCATTAAAGATAATATTAAATTATAAGGACCAATACACACACTGTAAGATAAGAAAATACGATGAAACAAAAACATACGGAATCCTTTCTGGTGGGACTGTCCTAATTATCTCCCATCTTGAACATTACCAAGTGAGAACTTCATTAGAAGAAGCCTCATTTCCTTATGAGCACTCGCACTTGATGATCTAAATAATATGTGTTCCATTAAATTATTTTATCCAACCACAAAATAATATTAAGAATATTTTCATTTCACTTCAAGTTTCTCATCATAGTGGGGATTCTCTATGACCATATCATTGAAAAAATATGCTAAGAAATTATTATTCTTAATACATGAAAAAACAAAGAAAAATATGTAATAAGATGTTAAATGAATATTCCATACATCAAATATACGTGTAATCAAAGTACAATCAGTTGGTCCTAAGAAACCAACTGTAACCAAAATATTATGATCTATCACTCAATAAACTCATAAATTTTGAAATCCTTTGGTAATTAATTGAAAATAAACATTTTACTCTCATTTACCACACTTTATGTACTCAGGAGACTAAAAATTTCTTTTTAATTAAAAACCAAATTCATCTATGAAATCCATTAATATTTAATGGATTATGCTATGATGAATTGATAAATTTTTTATGAAACCCGATTTCTTTGCACGAGTTATGATTTAATGATACGATAAATGTTTTATGATCTTGTGGAATAAATATTTATGGTTTTCATTACGTGAATATGGTTAAATTATAACTAATGATGGTGGTTATGTTATAACTAGGGATGGTGGTTACGTTATAACCAAGTATAGTGATTACATTATAACCAAGGATGGGTTGGCCCAGAATTGTACATAACTCAAATTCATTTGGAAATGGATGATATATCATGAGATATACAATACTATAATGGGGAGTGAATCCTATTTAGTAAGGGAATTTTTATACTATGACTGTATTGGGAGTGAACCTTGAATATTATAATGGAATGAGGTTTGAACCCAATCCATTATGATTGTCTTGTAAATGATCCTTGACTATAAAAAAATTGTTTTTCTATTCTTACGCCAAAATTCCATGTATTAAGATTATGTTATGCTCTCATGATTCATGTTCATTGATTCCTTTATGATTAATGTCATATTAACTACCAATATTTATTGCTTGACTCAAGATTATGATCTATGATATACAAGATATAGATTTCAAATGTTAAGATCATGTTCTCATACTCTTATTCTTATGTTATGGTTATGAGATCATTGATATATCTCTTTTTTACCCTTACTGAACACATTATCACACCCTTTATTATATTTCCTTTCAACAGGTTGTGAAAAAATGTTTTAGTAATGATATGTCTAAGAAGGGGCCTATTTATAATTAATTAGTGGGAGAATTGTATGAACTAATTGTTTATGTGTTCAATCTTACAAAGGCAGTAGACCTATATAATTCTAGTGTGGATAGTTATGTTATGTAATGAATATTCATATAAAAAGGTAAACTATGTATGCATGAAAATTATGGGTGGCTATAGTAGCATAATTGTAGAAGGAACTATAATAGTTTTTAGCATTATAGTAGTACATGTACTATTGAAGGCACTATATCATGGTACTATAACAACACTATTCACCATGAATGGGAATTTGGGCTGAAATATGGTCCTATGAACCATCTATCTGTTAAAATGACTTCAATTCATGGGGCCTCTAGGCCATTATTAGTGTGTATATGGTGACATGTTGGTTCTAAAATAACAAATTGTTAAAATAGGAAGGTGGTGCAGCATCGGGACCCGTAGGCTTTGCCGGGTGGGTGACCTTGTGATGTCCCGACCTGGGTTCCACTAAACGGTGCCCCAGTATGGTTAGCAATATGCCCTCAAGCATTCTTACCTATATGCCATAGGGTTCTGACTATAAGAGAGGGCCCGGTAAGTCAGTCTTGGGGAGACTATACCCTATTTTATAAGAATAAAACACCAATGGAAGAAAATTATAGGTGATCCTAGAGATTCTCATATTTTTACTGTGCAAACCTAGGGAGAATTGGAGAGACTATACCATCGGCGATGGTTTGGTAAGTTAGTCTTGGGAAGAATATTACCTATTTTGACAAACCGTGTGACTAAACTGTTCCAACCATGCAAACTTGGATAGGGAGGTCCACACAGTTGGCGTACGGGTTTCCCAAACCATGCACCCCTACCAAGGAAATGATGAACACAAGATTAATTATCTGTAAAAATATTTTAAAACCAAAATAACCCCCCAAGACTCTCATATTTAGACCTTTACTCAAGCTTTACAAATTAGTGGTGATCCCAAATCCATTTAGATAGATTCCAAGGTGACTTGAACATCATTCTTTGAGATCAAAAGACCAGATTGAAGATCCACTCTCTCTGGTACGTGGATTTCATCCCATTGCTTCTCCCATTAATTCAACTATCTTTACTTTATCTTTTAATGGAATATCTCCACCGTTTCCATGGATGTAAGCCTATGAGTTGAGATATAGATCTTGGATTGTATATCTATATCTAGATTTGAAATATCTTGATGCCTTTGATCTAAATTTTGTGTTAGTGATTTAGATCCAGGGCTTGATTGATGATATTGTTCCTCTTGGATTTTTTGGAATTCTGTTACACTAACATCCGTCAATAAAGAAAGTTAGATGGTCTAAATCCAACTCCTATAGTCGTGGATTTTAAATGTATATGTGATTTTATGGATTTTCTAGCTTCCCTTGATAATTTATTTCCTAAATTGGAATAAATTGGAATTTGGAATTGAATTGTGATTGCCTTAGTAATTAATTGATAATTGAGTAACAGAACAAACAAAGGGGGTTTCCCAAATAGATATTTTTCGGATATTTATTATAGGTTTAGATATTGTAGTTTAGATATTGTAGTTGAGATATTTTATTTATTATGTTAAGAAAATTAATTGGGGGAAAATTAATTATGAAATGATGTTGGGAAATGTAAGTTAATTAATTGTGAAAATTAATTATATTCTATGATGTTGATCAATGATAATTAATTGTGAGAATTAATTATGACAAGTTGAGATTTGATATGGATAATTAATTGTGTAGAATTAATTATGGAATGAGAATTGTGTTGATTTATTTGTTAATTTATGAATCAACTAATGGGTTATGTGCTTAGTCAATTGTTGAGTTAACTAATAGCCTTTGAAATGTTTAACTAATCATTAGATTAGTAATGGAATGATGTGGATAATTATTGTGAATCAAATAATGATAAATTGGACGAGATTTTTTTGGTGCTAGACATGGTATTCAAGACTGATTTGAAGTTGGGACATGGACGTGGTGTTCCTCCCCAATAGTTATCCAAGTTTGAGATTTTGGGGTTCTAGGAATGACAACCTACACCGAATGAGACATGGAGTGTTAGGCATGTCGAACTATAATGGATGTGATTTGGGGTGCATAACATAACGTTCAACACCAAATGAATGATAATAATTAATAATGATTCTAATAGAAAACATAAATTGAAACTGAGCCTAATGTAAAGATTAAATATTAAATAACAATGTGATAATTGATTAATTTTGCATTGTATTTATTGCTTCATAAAACTGCATACACTATCTTTTGACTGGAATTGTTTTAGACACCGTTGGTAGCGGCCTACTAATTTTCACTCACACTATATTTAGGTTTCCTAATCGGAACCCAAGTAGATTTTTTATTGGAGGACAAGATAAGGGAAAGGCCCTAGAATAGGGTTTTGTATGGGATTGGAGCATGGGAGAGGGAACCAGACATGGTTCGGGACCCACTAGGGATTTTTTGTGTCTTTAGTTTTAGTTGCACTGTATAAACTAAACATTCGTATTATCATAGCATGTTTTACCTTTCATTTGAGTATTGTATTTTCTTATTTTGAATATCATATAACATGATATTGTTCTGGTCATTTATACATTTCCGCATTTGGTTATTGTTGTTTTCTTCCATTGGTTTTTTATTTTGATAAAAGATGGTATAGTATCCCCAAGATTGACTTACCAAATCCCCACTGGTAGTTGTCACCCTCTTCTATATGGGGAAGCACGCATGAGGGTATGTGGCTAACCATTCTAGGGAACCATTTAGTGGCACCCAGGTTAGGATGTCACATAACTCAAAAGAGGGATAAATATGATGTAGAATATCTACTTTCCATTAATCACCATGAAATTTCAATGTGAGATAGGTTGGTTCCATTCTAAGTGACTATCAATTTAGTAGGACCCATTATATAGTGCAACACAACATGAAGGTGATGGAGTGGGGTTCCACACATGGATCACCGAGTGGGTGGATTGAAAGAGAGATTATTGTGCTAGAACCTATCATCCAACCCTCTTCCCACAAGGATATCTAAAGTGGGATGGAGGGGTACCCTACCTTGTTGTGTTGAAGGAAAGAATGATGCAATGATTTTTAGTGGGGTGGGGGTAGATTTTAGAGTGATAACATGGTGTGATAATGACTTATAGGGGGGTATTGGGGGGGATCATGGTGCCTAACTGATAACACAATATGATGTAGGCTTATAATTCAGGGGAAAACCGTGTATTCATACTTAGATCTGTTGGGCCTTCAGTCCACCCATATTCTATGGTATTTATGCCTCTATTTTTTTGAGAAATTCATTGTAATAAAATATGTCTAGTGGGTTATTTCCATTCCTTTTGGGGAGGGATAATGCTTGACCCACTGGAGTACATGAGTGTGTGTTGTTTGGTTTATTGTATTCCTCTATACTTTAAATAATAATAATGATATAATAATATTTTCATGATAATTTTTATATAATATTATATTAATTTTATTAATATAAAATCATATATATATATGTATGAAACATATATAAAATAATATCAATAATATATAAAAAATATTATAAAAACTTCTAAAATCCTAAAATTTTAATTAATTCATATTAAAAATTAAGGATATAAAATTATCATTTCAATAAAAATACATAAATAATTTACCTTAAATTAATAGTGAAATATTTTATCAGTGATAAATAAAATTCTGATAAAGGCGTACTTTATTAGTTCTAAAATCTGTACTGATAAAAGAAATTTTTTATTAGTATTGATAAAATCCAAATTTTAAAATTGATTATAAGAAGTGATGATAAATGGAAACCCTTTTTTTATGATTCCATAGTAGTGTGTAGACCATGTTAGATGGAAGGTTGGTCTGTTTCTAGGGATAGTCAGGTACAATGGGTGTGGGATAAAACCAATGATTCAATCTAGTTGGTTTATTAAACTAGAGAGGTGGTGGGGTTGTGAGTTATGATAACACTATTTTATAACTACATTTCCTCCTATTAAAATCATTCTATTTCCCCAAAAATCATTATTTCATTATATTTTAGTCATAATTTTTATTTAACAATTATTCTAGTTGGAATTATTATTATAATACGAAGTCCATTTATTTTTTCACTTAATATTATCAGTATAAAGTAATTATCTAATTACACATCTATCGATTAGGTTATAATAAGTGTCATCCTATCAAAATTTACAGATCAATATAATTGATATTTTTTTTGAATATTATTAACATTTATAACTTTGAATTTATTTTTTGTCTCAAATTATGAATTCTATTTTAAATATTAAAATAATTATTGAGATTATAATATAAATTATTTTAATAGCATTGAATTTCTAAAAAACAATTTTCCGATGTAAGAAAAAAAAATTGGAATAGAAAAGTTAATCAAAATTGGAACTATGAAAGGATAACTATCAATTGTAATAAGATAAAAAATTTGAAAGTGTTATAGAAAAGAAGTTGAATTATAAGGATAAGAATGTTATTTTCGACATTCATTTGGGTTTGGTAGATGAGACCTTCTAAATTATCATATAAAAATGATAAATTAAATTTGAGATGCTATAACAGAGTTGTACATTGATGAGTCAATTCTCAATATGATTTTCCAAATGAGAAAATTCTACACTCCTTAAATGAAAGATCCATCACCAGTACACAATCACATCAACACTATCCTATTAATCAAGCTTATTAAGTTAAGTTACAAAATATGATACATTGAATGATAAAATAACTTACTCTAATATTTTCCACATTAGTATGATCATCTCATCATCGGATTTACCAATAGTATCCATATGGATAATTTATTTTTCAATGGTGTTGCAACTGAGATTCTTGAATATGAATTGTATCATATGAACACAGAAGATATACTAACAACAATGCACAAAGTGGATGATATTTCAATAGAGATAGAATTAATAATTCTACATAGTTTTATTGTGCTCCAAAATCATTAAAAAATTACGTCAAGTGTTGATATAAAGTATTTAAATCTTTATTTTGAGTAACCATAAATCTTGCTTCATTTTATCTAACATGGATATCTTAGTGTGGAGGAAAAAATTTCCATGTATTGAAATGAAGCATCATAATCTTGTTCATGGTCCATTATGAAGTTAGTAGGTTCATATATCAATATAGACTTTATTATATATATATATATATATTTAAATCAAAATAAACCAAGAATTTTATTATTGTTTACTTAGTAGTGAAAAAAAATTAATAGTATAATAATTTTGGTAAATCAAAATATGGTTCAACATAAAGATCAAATTTATGAGAGAATCACATGAAATTTCGAGGAAAAATTAGAAATTTATGAATATTAAATGTAAATTCACCAAGAATTTACCTATAGAACATCATGAATTCATCAATAGTTCATCAATTTCACCTAAAAAAGTTCATTATGTATGGAGCTTTCTACCTTGAAGATATTATATTTCTTACAAAAGTAATGCAGTGAAAAACTCTAATGACTACTAATACTACATTTGAGAAAGAATTAAATTATTCTAAGATGGATGAGGTAAAAATTAAATTTTAATTGAATAAAATGTAATACAAGGTCATAGTAAAGTTGAGAACTACATTTAATATCAAATTATTAGGATTATTATCTCTATTTCTTACAAAATTGATATTTTTCAAAGGATAAAAGTATAAATAAATCAAATTAATTCAAAAGGAATAGATCCACATAAATTATGACATATGATAACACAAAATAAATTTATATGATACACAAGAAAAAAATATACACTTCTACTTATAATTTATTACGTCTGTCTATATGAGAGTAAATTAATATATAATTTTTTCCTTTCCTTAAAAATATTTTTAGAATATTCACTTCTTCTTATACTATTTTTTTTTCACTTATTGGGTTACTATTAAAAGCTTTTATTTTGTTTTAACATGATCACATCTCATTCCTAGTAAATAAGAAATTTATAATCTCTTTATATTACATAATTATTTCATGTTTCCCTACATGTAAATTTTTCGTGGATTTGGCTATGAACATGAGTAGTTATTTCCTACTTTGTAATATAGTCTAGGATGAGTAGTCACCCCTTATATATAATTTTTTTTTTATAATCATAGTTTTTTATTGGAAGTGGGTTTTACTATCATATAGATAAAATTAGGGTTTTCATTATATTTGTATCTATTATTTAAATATTCTATGCCTTATTATCAATTATTTCAATTAAGTAACCAGATTATCAATACCACTATTGCTTTGGTTTTATTTTATCAATTTTCTTTATTATTTTAACAATTAAATTTCTTTCTCTAATTTTATCTCTTGATTTCTCAAATATGGTTTTTTTTTCAATGAGTAAATTTATTTTCTAAATATAATTTATTTTAAATATACATAATTGAGTATTGGTGAGTTATTTTAATTAAATGACTTGAAAATTATAAAATTTTCCCCATATAGTTTTACCAGGTTGTTGGAATTTGAACTATGGGATTTATATATTTTTTAAAATTTAACATTATAAAGTTAGATTCAAAATTTACCCCATATTTGTAGGAGTTGGTTCCCTATAACTGAAAACATTTATACATTATATTACCATAATATTAATGAAATAAAATTTTATTTAACGATTGTTCTTTTTGATAACATTATTGCTATAATTTACTTAGATTATTTATTATATTAAAAATGATATAATAATTTTCTGCTATAATGGGAACCTAAAATCTTTATGATAATATTCATAAACATAAGTCCCATGGTCTAAATAAAATCTACCTCATGGGACACAATTGATGTTTTAATATCAATCTTTGGGGGATCATAAGACATGGAGTGTTCTTCGCATGAAGTTTGCACCTTGTGATCTCTAATGAGAGTTGTTATAAAGATAGTAATACCAATAGTAATTCCCCAGGTTTTATGTGTCATTGGATATTACTATATGTGAATATTTGTATTGGTCCTTATATTTTTATTATGTATATTATGAATCAAAATTTTTGATCTTTGGATGAAAAAAATGATCACATATGTTCATGATGAGGTAATATATATTGCGTGTGTCATAAAAGATATAGAATTAGTTTCCACCCACAAAAACACAATTTCTTATTATTTTATGAATTTATTGGTTTTTATCTCAATTTATGGGTTTATTTATTTTTTGGGGGGTTTTGTATTCCTTATAGAACTACAATTATGAACCATAGTAAATCACACCATGACCATTCATTGGAGAATCCAGAAATGAAAAATTATTATATATTACGAATGAATATAAATATATATATATATATATATATTATTTAATTCATTTTATTTAATATAAAAAATTTACATATGAATAAAAACATTACCCATGGTACTCTCATAAGTAAGGAATTAGATTTCATGAAGATTCTGGTCCAGGTGTAGGTCGTTCCATAACTCGGGGGGTTGCACCAAATTTTTTTATTTTGAGTTTGTAATTTATGCGTGAGTATATAGGTCAATCTATGAACAGTGAAGTCTCACTATTATCGATTTATGGGATACTATGATTGGAAAAGACCCAAATATCAGATTAAATGAATTTACTCTTATGAATGGGCACCTTGGTGTGAGTGGTTTCATTATTTTAATTTTTTTGAGAGAGGGTAAGGTTTCATCATTATGTTTAAATCATTCAATGGAGGGGGTATCGTAAGAGAGATATATTCCATGATGGCCAGTTCATGCATTAGTAGTCATTCCATAGAGGTAGGTTCGCTTCATGATATGAACCTGGGATAAATCTCAATAAATTCAACCTGGATCGGGGTGGGGAAAAGGGATGTCACACCATGAAATGGAGGTCATACCAAAACCTCCCTTTCATTCATTTTTAGTCATTTGAATTTCTAGTTCTACCCTTTTCAAATTAAACCAACTTGAATGTTTCTTTCACACCAATTTTCACATCCCAACTGATAGGGGAGCTCTTTGAAATTCTCCTTTCTTCCACCTTGTATCCTTGGATTCCTATTTAATTACAAGTAAAGTTGTTCAATATAAAGTGATATAAACTACCTCCTCCCATATTTTTTTCTTATTTATAAATTCTATCCAAGCCTTAAAAGGGTTATAGAAACCTATGGTCCTGTATTTCATTAAATTGTCTTAGTGGATTCCTTGTTTTAGGATTCTTTATATTCTTATAAGGGTTCACCTTTCCTTATTGGGGTAGAATTCCCAATCCATTAATAAGACTTTATGGTTTCATCTTGTATGAATTTTACTTGGGGGGATTACTTGTTTTAGGGTTCCTTAGGGTCTTATAAGGGTTCCTCTTGGATAAATTTTTCTCTGAAGAATAATTTCTTTATTCCATTTATTTAGAGATTTAATATTGGTAATAAACATATTTAATGAAAAAATAATTTTAGTTTTATTGTAAAACCCACTTGGCTCAAAGAGTTTACAATTTTCCATGTTCATGAATTTTAAGTCAGTTTTCTATCTCAGTAAAGCATTTTATGAAATTAATTAAATTCTCTCTAAAAAATTATTTGATGATTTAAGATATGTTTTGACACTCAAATGACTTATAATGAAGAAAAATTTGGGATTTAATGAATTTTTTTCAAACAAAGGGTATGTTAAGTTTCTTAAAAAATAGTCCTCATACTATATTGATTACTTGAGTTTATTTGATAATGTTTTTATGATTTGGATTTAAAATAGGATTTTAAAAATTGGTTTGTTAGAGGGTATTTTAGAGAGAAACTTTTTACCTTATGAAAATTATTTTCTAAAGATAATAGAACCATTATGTGTGCCCCATTTTTTATGAAAAAATAGAGCGTATAAAAATGTCTGAACCGTGGGATATGTTTTTATGTTTTTATTATTGGGAAAGGGGTTTCTTATGTAATGTGAATTCGTAGTTGAGGGTGTGTTATCATTATTTCTATTTTAATTTTTGTGTTTCATTATATATATTGATTTCTTATCTTAATTTCATGTCATGGGTAGCTTAATCATTAATCTATGTTTGAGTACTACACTAGTTTTGATAACACACTAACTGGTGGACCTAGGTTGGGACTGTATATGGTCCTCTTATGAGAATTTATCTCTGATTGAGGTTGTGTTAGGGTAAAACTGAGTGCTTGGTAGTGAATCACATTAGTATACACTTAGATGAATTTAATATTATGTTTTCTTAGATTTCCTCAAGGGTTTTTAGGTACTCCCAAGATTATCGGTTTTTTGATTATGTTGTTGATAAGCTATGTTTTTTTCATATTGATCCTCAATTATTGTTATTATTATTGATATTTGGATAATGTTATTTTCCATTGGTGTTTCCACTTAAAATCATAAATCAATCTTATTTATTTAAAATGAAAAGTTTTACAAAGGCCTGGACAAACATTATGTTTTCCCAATACATTTTTATTTTCATACAACGGTTCTAAAATGATTTATTATGTTAAAAGTTTATTTTTATTTAAAATATTAAAGTTCCATTTGATTTTTAAATGTGTAACACCCAATATCTTGAATGAAATGGTTTCAAATGATCATTAAATATTGTTGGTTTTTAATAAAATTATAAGATACATCTATAGTTTTATTTCAAACAAGCATGAAATGTATTTATTTGAAATTTTATGAATAGAGTTCTAGGAAGATACATACTAGTAATTTTTTACTATTCTTATCATATTATAGGTTTATCTAGTTCCACTTGGATATATTAGCTGATATGTGAGTTTCTATTTTGGTATGTTGGTGGAGACATGTGAGGAAAATTTACGTAGAACTTAGAGATGGTTAGTGATAGTTTCTTTGTTTTATTTTTGTGTTTAAATTATCTGATGTATTATTCCATTATAACATTTACACTCTAATTTTCATTTTTTATTTGTGTGGGAGTTGTATTTTAACATTTAGTTTTATTGATGTCGGGGTTTATTTGTTATACCTATGGGATTCCATATATTGGTGATGAGTTATGTTTAAATGTTTATGTCTAGTTTGGTTCCATTTATTTTTATAATTGATTATTTCACATGTGTGATCCTCTGACCCAGGAAATGGTCATGACTGAATTCCAGGCGAAACTCCTTTATTTGGTTTTTTTCAGGTTAAATCACTCCCAATAATTTATGTTTGATTCCCCTAAACTTATTGAAATCAAAAAATAACCATGGACATGCTTTGGGACAAGTTGTGGAATGACTTGGAGACTATTATAAGGGGTATAATAGGTTGTTTTTTGAAATTAATTAAATAAATCAAGACAGGATTTTCCCCTCCCATATTAAAGAAAAATGATATCTCTAGACCTTTGATTTAAGTGGAACTATTTTATTAAATCCTTGGTCATGGAAGTTCATCGATGAGTTAACTTTAGAAATAGAAATATATATAAATAAATCATATTGGGTGATGACACAAGTATGCATCCTCTTTGATGAGATATAGGTATATAGAAAGATTATATTACACAATAACATTCATATAGATTCATTATTTTGAGAAAATAAATTATTTTTATATGTGTTTCAAGGTTTATTCATGGATTCTAGACATGGAATTTAGGTTAGTTCATCTAATTCTACTAAGAAAGAGGCATAAAGGGTCACACACTATTGTATCAAAATCTCATTAAATTATATTGAATTTAATATTAGGAAAAAATATTACTTTCATAATATAGAATAATAATTAAATAATTATTGCTGACTAAATAAATTCAATCATGTGATACTTGAGTTTAGAATACATGAGTTTAATGTTATCTCTTTTTTATTATTAACAAGTCACTAAATAAACATATATTATTCACCAATTTAGTGAATAGGATAATATAAATATTTGTTTAGATATGTGAATATTAAAAAAAATATTTATTCATGATTTTAGTGAATATAATATTTATCTAATTATTTAAATAACAATATTTATGTTATTAAATAGTTTATTATTTATATATTCAATAAATTCTAGGGAGGATTGATGTTTTATGTTAATGGACTGAAGAAAATGATATATTTTTATTTAATATCATTTAAATAAATAAATATTTACTTGTTTAAAAATTATATTTAAATATGTGTTTGTCATGGGATATAATAACAATAATATTATTATTATTTGACAAGGGGATTAATTTGAATAAATATTTAATAAAGGGTCATTGCATAATTATCAAATATTAACATCGTGTATAAATTCCAACTTATATAATTTATAAATCAATATAATGATTTTGGAAAATAAAGAAACTCTTAATAATTCTCTCAACCCCTAAAGAGAAAATCCTCTATTGTTCCTCTCAAGAACACATAGAGAACAAGTGAACCCCTCATTATGATCAATAATGATGGATGTAATGTGCTTATCTCAACCATGTTAGAAACTAGAGATTTAAGATATTTATCTAGATATTCTTGAAATACATGTGGATTCACCTAGTTCAATCCTTTCTTAGATTCACTACTTAAGGATGAGATGAAAAGGATGATAATGTAAATTGATCTAGATGATTATAACATTTGAGTTACATAGTTTCTTAATTTAATTATAAATAAAATTTTAAATATCTTCTCTTGGATATTCTATTATTTAATTCATCAAGTTATTCATATTTATCCATTGAAACAAATTAAAAATAAAAATCGACCACCCACCCACCATATTTTCTATGATTGAGAACCTTTATGTGTTATTATAGTAGTTACAGTCTAATTTATAATTACTTTAATTTATTTGATATATTGATAAAGTTTTTTGTTTATTTTAATTTTTGAAATACCTTTCTTAATAAAAAAGTATAGATAACATCTTAGTCTGATTTTATGGAATAAAATCGGCTAGTTCATGTGAAGAATACTCAAAGATCCCATCCAGAGGATTCAAGTTCGTAGTATTAATTTTCTAGATGCATGATGCATGATGGTAAATTTAAAACTATACACCCATGGTCAACCCCATAAGGAGTGTTCCATGAAAATATTAGCTTTTTTGTATAGATTAGTATGTGGTATTAGTACACACTATGTGTTATCCTTTAGTGTGGTACTATAAGGGACCAGATCCATGTTGATCGACCCATTGTGTGTTTTCAAAGACTGAGGTGCTCGAAGAAGGCTTGGAGGAATTATGAAGTTGTTCAGTCATGAGAAGATGGAAACATGGGGGATACACGACGTGACCAAGGGGTACATGACGTATACTATTTGGGTTTTAGAAAAAATAAAATAATCACGGAGGGGATGGGTTTTTGGTGTATGTTGAACTCAAGGCAATATATGGTGTGATGAGGAAGTACACATCCTTTACTGATTTTCCACTAGGTGTTTTAAAAACATACCATTTTCTCGAGTTTTTCAAACCCTATGGATGAGGCTTCCTTTCCTCCTATCCCAAGTGACCCAGCCAACCCCTCTAGAGTGTTTTAGATATTCCATAGATAGGAATTGATCTAGGGATTTCTTCATCAATTTGTCTTCAATCTGAGGTAAGATCTACCTCCGTATTTTGGTTTTATTTGATCTGTTTTCTTCCATTCTTCTTTTCCATGCTATGGAATTTGATCTCCATGGTTTTAAATGAGTTTATATTGGTTTTTATGTGGTTGTTCCGTGACATCCTTGGGTGGATCCTGTAACAGCCCAAGATTTTATAAAAAAATATATTCTTTTTAATTTTATTAATGTCTTGTGTTGTACGCTACACCAAAAGGAGCTTGCACAACACACATCCTTGACTTGCCTTGCATTACACGTAATCGCGACCTTCCTCGATAGCGTGTGTAATACGCAATACTGAGTTTCATTAAACAACGATATGCTATTAAAATATTATTAAAACTAGCCGTTATGAATAGTAATAACCACTTTTTAAAATTCTATAAATCTTATTTTTCAAAATGAACTTCATTTTTGGATTTGGAATATCGAAATTAGCTTAGGTTGAAATTTTGGTGATTTTCGGATAACTTTCATATTTTGATGAATAGTGAAAATTACTAAATTATAATTAAAAACAACTTTTTTAATCGAAATAATTAATAGTGATAAATCATTAATTTGAGTGGTTTTAAAGTATATTTAGAATATATTTTTACAATTTAATACAATGTTGGTCATTGGATGTAATTTCACATTTAAACTAGACATAAACAAGTGTCAATCTTTTGATAAATATTGTTTCTTAAAAAAACACGCTATTTGTTTTAACAGCTGGATTTAATTATAAAATTAATTAATGAAAATTTTATGTTATGAATTTGGTAAAATAGACTTCATTTTTGAATTCGGAATATGAAATATAGCTTGGGATGAAATTTTGGCATTGTTCTGAAAAACATCAATTTTTGATGAATAGTGAAACTACTAAGTGGTAGGTTAAAAACTGAATTTTGCATAAAACATAATTTTACCGCTTCTGTGAATGGAATTTAGAAAATCCGAGAGACACGGTTAATATCAAGGACTAAAATGTGGTTCAATGAGATGAAAATAATTTTTTGGTGAATAGTAACTTTTTACTTTTTTTACCACGGTTAATAGTAAATAGGGTAACTAAGGGTAAATATGATATTAATATTACCCTAACACATGTCATAATTCTATTGGACAAGTGTAATTCGACCAAAAACAAACTTAGGAATAAAATATGACCATTTAGGCCCACTTGGATTAGATTAGGACATTTATTATTAATTTATTTAAAGAAGGGTTAAAATAGTTAAAATCAAAGTTTAATAAGTAAATCATTTTTAATATGGGGTTATACATAAGATAAATTCAACTATAAATATTCATTAGAAAGCTAAAAAGATTTCCTACATGATGGTATTTTATTTGTAATTTTTAGACATCAAATAATATAATTTATTTATGACACAAAGATAATGAAGTAATTATCTTATTAATGAAATATTGACATAATTGATAATATAAATACCAAAATAAATTTAATTTAAGACTTTTTATGAATTCCACTAATTTTCTAGGTTATTATGAAATATTAGTGTTGATTTAATCAACTTGGTTCGAACATATAATTCTGTTATGACTTTCACAAAAATCATATATCAAATAGTGTCAAAATTGACACAAAATAGTTTTTAAATCAAATATTATATTATTAATTGTTATTTTATTCCTAAAAATCTAAGGTTCGGCCAAATGACTTAGATAAGGATATATGTATTAATAATATACAATTTGGGGTTCGTTTGGCTTGTTATAGTAAGTTTATTGACCATATAGTGAAAGAAAACAAAAAGACACGGTAAAAGTTAAATTATTTAACTTAGAGTTAAATCTAATTGATAAGGTTAAAATAATACCCTAAACTTGTCTAAATCCTATTGGTTGATAGGATTTCGACCCATCCCCACTTTATCTTCGAAATAAGACCCTTTGGAACCATTATAAACCGATTTTGACTTTAATATAAAATAATATTTTGAGATATTCCTAAGGTGCCCCTCTCCTCCCCTATAAAAGGACACCTCCTCCCCCTCCTCCTCACACCAAATTGAGCACTCAAGCTCGGCAAACCCCTGTCATTTTCTCCTCTCCACTTCCCTAGAATATTCCTAGAGGTCCTGGTCTTCTCCAAAGACCACTCTTAGTTCCTTAAGTGGAGGATTCAAAGAGGCGTTCCAAAGAAGAGGTAATATCCATTACCGATCTTTTCAATTTCTTTCTTCTTCAACTTCTTCTTCTTTAGTTGTTTCATGATAAAGTAATAACATCAGTATTACTTACATACTGATATGTTATTATAAATATGAAACAACCCTAATTCACCTTCTATCCATCCTACGGAAAAATGAAATCATCGCGCGTGCGTACGAACGGAATACCGTCTCCACGCCGTGGTGTAATTTATTTTCCACCATCACCTTAAAAGGATGGGTATAATGGTGTAATGAGTAACTATATATGATTATTATTAAGTAATATTGATACTGAAATAATATATATATATACTCCAATACAATTCCACGATCATAGGAACGATATCATCACTCGTGCGTACGTACGGAATACCGTCTCCACGATGTGATGCGATTCGTTCTACATGATCTTCATTTCATAATGATTATATAAATGAATTGAATGAATGAATATGGTATATACTACACTAATACCATTCTGGAAATGAATTATCTATAACCTAAAGATAAGAATAAGAATTTATTCAACAAAACACGCATATGAACAAAAAGTTATAAAGACCCGAGTAACAAGTAACAATGAAATATTACTAACAAGAAGTTAATAGTATGACCATATATGATCTCATATAAATATTTATGATTCTGGAATAAGTCAATAACATTATTTAAACCATTATACAGGAGCTTCGGACACGAACAAAGCAAATTGGACCTAAGGTAAGGGAAATATCACAATCTCATTTTTATCCGAGATTGTTTATTCGTAAGTTTTTACTGGGGTGTATTTTATCATCCGCATCCATGTTCCCTCAATATGTAATATTGTTTCCATCCACTTAAAATAGTTTAAATCCAATTTTACCCATCGGTGAATTTTTAGTAAAGAATATGAAAGGAATCTTTTGTCGTTTTTTATTACGAGGTACTTTTTAACTTTTCCGACAAAAGTACGAAGAATGTTTTTTTTAACTTATACGGCACGAACGGATTTCTACTATTTTATAAAGCTTTATTTTCATGAAGCTTCCTCTAAAATATTTCATGACTATTTTCAATAAAATCTCTTTCTTTTAAAATTGCATGATGTTTTGTGAAAAGAAATTGATTTTGAAGAAGAAAGGATATTTTCCTCAAGAATTCAATTCAAGTGTTTTATCAAAATTATTTTCCATATAAGATAATAAAGGGTTCTGTTTCTATCCATATTTTTACATTGATTTGACTATGTTGTGATGGAATTATATTTATGAATTCCTTTATCTTATATGAATGGTTTTATGATGTCATGTTGTTTAAGAATCCCATTTTTATTACATGGGTTATGCAATGATGTATGATTTATGATTTTGTGGCACACATAAGAAAGGATTCATTAAGAGATGGGTGGGACCTATATCTCCCTCCAATGCATTGGGTAAAGATTTAGTATCTCATGAGATAGACATGGCTGGAATGGTAGGCTATACCGGTTCAGTGAAACAGGACTGAAACGAGGATTACTCGATTCAGAAAGGGACTTTGTCCACTAAGATAGTCTTGGCAATGAGTCTTGACTAACAAGAAATGATTCTCTATGATTATGTGTGTATGCCACAATGAGTAATGTTTTAAGTTATGGTTTCATTTTCACTACTATGATTTATCCCATGTTATGAAATTATGCTCTCTTTTGCAGGTTAAGATTTCAAAAAATGTTATGTTCTTATGAAAATTATGTGATTGATATTTCTTTTGTTTACCCTTACTGAGCATTTGAGCTCACCCTTTTATGTTTTCTTTTCCCCAGGATATAAAGAAAGGTTTTAGGTAAAAAAAAAGATCTTTGTGGGATATTTTGAAGATCTTTCACCAGGATTAGAAGATTACGTTCTGAGTTTCCAAAGACACTAAACTATTACGATCCTTGTGTGTGTATTTTTGTTATGTACTAAGTATTCCGCAAATGTAATGTGATGTCCATGTACGTCAGGCTACAGGTCTCTACAGTTGGTATCAGAGGCAAAGGAGGTAGGAATGTATCCGATCCTTGGGAACTCTCACATGTGAGCGTTGGACGAAGCATGGCTCTCCGCCCAAGGGCTTCATGAGGAAATGGCTGCCACTGGGGATGGTGGTGTGTCCCGCCCAGGGGGTGTAGCCGCCCATGGAGTGCCCTGATAGGTATCAATTGTAGTCCACTGGAAGTAATTCTAGACCGCTACAGTTGGTATCAGAGGAAAGGTTTAGTCAACCTTTGGAAACTAGGATGCGAAAATGTTAGTGAGATCCTTAGAGATATTTCTAAGGTATGTCTAGGGATGCCCCTAAGGATAAGTATACGTATAGGATATAGTTCTAGAACTATGGTAACGATATTAGATTAAACCAAAGATGATAGATATTTAAGTTACTCCCCCTTTATTACGATTTTTTCCTCTCACACTATTCTTTTGGGGTTTTAGACGATGGCTGGAACCCGAAGGAACCGTGTTAATGCGGAATGTGATGGGCAATGCAATGATTGTTCCCCTGAGCAACCAAACGATATAGGAGCTGGAATGAAAAGTCTTGTAGCCATGCTCACACAACTTTCTCAAGCTATGAATCATGCAGGACTTCCAAACGAGCAAAGGAAGGAGCAACATTCTGTTGAATCCTTCATGAGGCAGCGTCCACCTTCTTTCAGTGGGTCTACTGATCCATTAGTTGCTGAACAATGGATTAGTACTACTGAAAAGATATTTTCAGTTCTTCAATGTTCTGAACATGATAAAGTCATCCTAGCAGTGTATCGTTTGGAAGGAGATGCTGATCAATGGTGGAATCTTATTAAGAATACAAGGCAAAGGGATGAAATTGAGTCTATGGAATGGGACGAGTTCAAGAACTTATTTTTCAATAAGTACTTCCCTCGTATTCTTCGAACATAGATGGAGAAAGAGTTTCTTGAACTGAAGCAAAGGGACGATGAATCTGTTGGTACCTATGAAGCAAATTTTACAAGACTTGCAAGGTATGCTTCTGGAATTATCATCCAACCTGAAAGTAAAGTTGATCGATTTTTCAGTGGCTTAAAACCAAGTCTTCGAAGGGCATTAACTATAAGAGACTTCAGTAGTTATGAAGAAATTGTGCGTTGTGCTATCAAGGTAGAAATGGAAGTTGGTGTTACATATCCATCTCATGGTTTTGACAAGAAACGAAAGATGGAGTTCAAGGAGAAATCTCAGAATAATGGTGAAAAGAAGATGAATGTTTCCTTATGCACAAAGTGTGGAAAGAAGCATGGTGGAGATTGTCTTAAAGGGACTAGAAAATGTTTTAAGTGTGGAAAAGAAGGTCATCGAGCAGCTGAGTGTCGAAGTAATGGAAAAAGGGTTTCTAATTATGTGAATTAAGCAAACACTGCAGAGAACGCACCGCCAACACTTCAATGCTTCAAGTGCAAGGAAATGGGGAATTATGCTAATAATTGCCCTAATCCAAGGGTTAGTGATGATCAACATGAGCAACCACTGAAGGCAAAGGACAAAGGGAAATCACATGCGATCACTATTGGCAATGTTGAATATGACAACGATGTGGTGGAATGATTAAGTGTTTATGTAATGGGATTCCAAAATAATGTTGTATCATTGAGTATTGCAATATTTATTGATGTGGTATTCAAAGTGATTGAGATATTTTTTGGAAATAAGATGATATGCGCATAATGAAGACGAGAAAATGAAATGTTTAATAGTATTCATGAGCTCATGATTGATATAAGGACTAAGTGATATCATGGTTTGAGTATATAGAATTTTGAGGATTTTGGTATAAGGAAAGTGTTAACTTTTAACTGCACTCCCTAAGGTATTCAAGAGAATACACGATTAAGGACTTTGAATGTTTGGAATGTGACCAACAAGACATATCTTATGTGGGGATCAACGACAGTATTAAATCTCTGGTAATCGTTGTCACTATATTATGAGAGTGGACTGCAGTATTATGTATAAGCCTAAAGATTAGACTGGATTATGTTGGACATAAGTTAGTATTGTTTAAGGATATAAGATTTTCGATATTATTGATGGGATGTTATAGTGACGTAGTTTTAGAAAAAGGACAACCTGCAGGACGGGCGACAGCCCATCGCTTCGGACAAGGCTATAGGAATCGAACCCACAACCGAAGTGCAACTGGCCTTTATCGCCTACCACTGACCTACATGAAGTCCCTGTTTAGTAGAAACTAGTTTTATTATATTAAGTAGTATGATATATGAAGTATAAGTCCATTTTAGGAACCATATGTGATTAATCTCATTATAGATCGACTTATGTATATAATTTTTGCTAACCTTTTGTTTGAGACAGATGGAATGACCCGTCATTCTATCACATGATCTGCTAACACTTCACGAATAACATATTCAACTTCATTTATTTAAGAGATGAAGTGGAAATTGTTAAAGGCACGAACAACAGCGAGATTGTACCAAAATAAAGTAAGTATTTATTCTAATTCAAATTCTTTAACTTTAGGGAAATGATCTTGAAAACCAAAAATGTTGTCCTAGTTCTCTTATACCTGATGAATCAGATGGTACCTTAGATCGTCACAAATTTATGGATTTGTGATTACTGGCTTTTCCATAGCCATGTTCTCTACCACTCTCCATCAGAACATGATGGTTAGATTTCTCTTCCATATCCATATTTTCACCTATGTGGAAACCCAGTGATTAGTTTATTTGGGTAATCGTTAAATTTCATACTTTAGTTTTTAAAGCCAAGTTTTGGTATTCCCTTTTACGATGTGGGTTTCTATTAAAGAAACTTTCAAATAGTAAACCATTTATAACCCCGACGAATTTTGAGGGCGAAATTCATTTTAAGGGGGGTAGAATGTAACAGCCCAAGATTTTATAAAAAAATATATTCTTTTTAATTTTATTAATGTCTTGTGTTGTACGCTACACCAAAAGGAGCTTGCACAACACACATCCTTGACTTGCCTTGCATTACACGCAATCGCGACCTTCCTCGATAGCGTGTGTAATACGCAATACTGAGTTTCATTAAACAACGATATGCTATTAAAATATTATTAAAACTAGCCGTTATGAATAGTAATAACCAATTTTTAAAATTCTATAAATCTTATTTTTCAAAATGAACTTCATTTTTGGATTCGGAATATCGAAATTAGCTTAGGTTGAAATTTTGGTGATTTTCGGATAACTTTCATATTTTGATGAATAGTGAAAATTACTAAATTATAATTAAAAACAATTTTTTTAATCCAAATAATTAATAGTGATAAATCATTAATTTGAGTGGTTTTAAAGTATATTTAGAATATATTTTTACAATTTAATACAATGTTGGTCATTGGATGTAATTTCACATTTAAACTAGACATAAACAAGTGTCAATCTTTTGATAGATATTGTTTCTTAAAAAAACACGCTATTTGTTTTAACAGCGGGATTTAATTATAAAATTAATTAATGCAACTTTTATGTTATGAATTTGGTAAAATAGACTTCATTTTTGAATTCGGAATATGAAATATAGCTTGGGATGAAATTTTGGCATTGTTCTGAAAAACATCAATTTTTGATGAATAGTGAAACTACTAAGTGGTAGGTTAAAAACTGAATTTTGCATAAAACTTAATTTTACCGCTTCTGTGAATGGAATTTCGAAAATCCGAGAGACACGGTTAATATCAAGGACTAAAATGTGGTTCAATGAGATGAAAATAATTTTTTGGTGAATAGTAACTTTTTACTTTTTTTACCACGGTTAATAGTAAATAGGGTAACTAAGGGTAAATATGATATTAATATTACCCTAACACATGTCCTAATTCTATTGGACAAGTGTAATTCGACCAAAAACAAACTTAGGAATAAAATATGACCATTTAGGCCCACTTGGATTAGATTAGGACATTTATTATTAATTTATTTAAAGAAGGGTTAAAATAGTTAAAATCAAAGTTTAATAAGTAAATCATTTTTAATATGGGGTTATACATAAGATAAATTCGACTATAAATATTAATTAGAAAGCTAAAAAGATTTCCTACATGATGGTATTTTATTTGTAATTTTTAGACATCAAATAATATAATTTATTTATGACACAAAGATGATGCAGTAATTATCTTATTAATGAAATATTGACATAATTGATAATATAAATACCAAAATAAATGTAATTTAAGACTTTTTATGAATTCCACTAATTTTCTAGGTTATTATTAAATATTAGTGTTGATTTAATCAACTTGGTTCGAACATATAATTCTGTTATGACTTTCACAAAAATCATATATCAAATAGTGTCAAAATTGACACAAAATAGTTTTTAAATCAAATATTATATTATTAATTGTTATTTTATTCCTAAAAATCTAAGGTTCGGCCAAATGACTTAGATAAGGATATATGTATTAATAATATACAATTTGGAGTTCGTTTGGCATGTTATAGTAAGTTTATTAACCATATAGTGAAAGAAAACAAAAAGACACGGTAAAAGTTAAATTATTTAACTTAGAGTTAAATCTAATTGATAAGGTTAAAATAATACCCTAAACTTGTCTAAATCCTATTGGTTGATAGGATTTCGACCCATCCCCACTTTATCTTCGAAATAAGACCCTTTGGAACCATTATAAACCGATTTTGACTTTAATATAAAATAATATTTTGAGATATTCCTAAGGCGCCCCTCTCCTCCCCTATAAAAGGACACCTCCTCCCCCTCCTCCTCACACCAAATTGAGCACTCAAGCTCGGCCAACCCCTGCCATTTTATCCTCTCCACTTCCCTAGAATAGTCCTAGAGGTCCTGGTCTTCTCCAAAGACCACTCTTAGTTCCTTAAGTGGAGGATTCAAAGAGGCGTTCCAAAGAAGAGGTAATATCCATTACCGATCTTTTCAATTTCTTTCTTCTTCAACTTCTTCTTCTTTAGTTGTTTCATGATAAAGTAATAACATCAGTATTACTTACATACTGATATGTTATTATAAATATGAAACAACCCTAATTCACCTTCTATCCATCCTACGGAAAAATGAAATCATCGCGCGTGCGTACGAACGGAATACCGTCTCCACGCCGTGGTGTAATATATTTTCCACCATCACCTTAAAAGGATGGGTATAATGGTGTAATGAGTAACTATATATGATTATTATTAAGTAATATTGATACTGAAATAATATATATATATATACTCCAATAAAATTCCACGATCATAGGAACGATATCATCACTCGTGCGTACGTACGGAATACCGTCTCCACGATGTGATGCGATTCGTTCTACATGATCTTCATTTCATAATGATTATATAAATGAATTGAATGAATGAATATGGTATATAATACACTAATACCATTCTGGAAATGAATTATCTATAACCTAAAGATAAGAATAAGAATTTATTCAACAAAACACGCATAAGAACAAAAAGTTATAAAGACCCGAGTAACAAGTAACAATGAAATATTACTAACAAGAAGTTAATAATATGACCATATATGATCTCATATCAATATGTATGATTCTTGAATAAGTCAATAACATTATTTAAACCATTATACAGGAGCTTCGGACACGAACAAAGCAAATTGGACCTAAGGTAAGGGAAATATCACAATCTCATTTTTATCCGAGATTGTTTATTCGTAAGTTTTTACTGGGGTGTATTTTATCATCCACATCCATGTTCCCTCAATATGTAATATTGTTTCCATCCACTTAAAATAGTTTAAATCCAATTTTACCCATCGGTGAATTTTTAGTAAAGAATATGAAAGGAATCTTTTGTCGTTTTTTATTACGAGGTACTTTTTAACTTTTCCGACAAAAGTACGAAGAATGTTTTTTTTAACTTATACGGCACGAACGGATTTCTACTATTTTATAAAGCTTTATTTTCATGAAGCTTCCTCTAAAAGATTTCATGACTATTTTCAATAAAATCTCTTTCTTTTAAAATTGCATGATGTTTTGTGAAAAGAAATTGATTTTGAAGAAGAAAGGATATTTTCCTCAAGAATTCAATTCAAGTGTTTTATCAAAATTATTTTCCATATAAGATAATAAAGGGTTCTGTTTCTATCCATATTTTTACATTGATTTGACTATGTTGTGATGGAATTATATTTATGAATTCCTTTATCTTATATGAATGGTTTTATGATGTCATGTTGTTTAAGAATCCCATTTTTATTACATGGGTTATGCAATGATGTATGATTTATGATTTTGTGGCACACATAAGAAAGGATTCATTAAGAGATGGGTGGGACCTATATCTCCCTCCAATGCATTGGGTAAAGATTTAATATCTCATGAGATAGACATGGCTGGAATGGTAGGCTATACCGGTTCAGTGAAACAGGACTGAAACGAGGATTACTCGATTCAGAAAGGGACTTTGTCCACTAAGATAGTCTTGGAAATGAGTCTTGACTAACAAGAAATGATTCTCTATGATTATGTGTGTATGCCACAATGAGTAATGTTTTAAGTTATGGTTTCATTTTCACTACTATGATTTATCCCATGTTATGAAATTATGCTCTCTTTTGCAGGTTAAGATTTCCAAAAATGTTATGTTCTTATGAAAATTATGTGATTGATATTTCTTTTGTTTACCCTTACTGAGCATTTGAGCTCACCCTTTTATGTTTTCTTTTCCCCAGGATATAAAGAAAGGTTTTAGGTAAAAAAAAGGAAGATCTTTGTGGGAGATTTTGAAGATCTTTCACCAGGATTAGAAGATTACGTTCCGAGTTTCCAAAGACACTAAACTATTACGATCCTTGTGTGTGTATTTTTGTTATGTACTAAGTATTCCGCAAATGTAATGTGATGTCCATGTACGTCAGGCTACGGGTCTCTACAGATCCAGTTGTTTTGGGGAAGGTGATTGTGATTTGTTGCTTTGATCCGTTCTTGAGCGAAAAATGTCGGAAACCTTTTGAGGTTGGGGTTTCATAACTTCTCTATTCTTTTACACACTAATGTAGAGTTATAACATTTTATCCTTTTGTATTACAATATAATTTACCTAATTAAATACTTGAAACAGATTAAAATAATTAGTTTGATCACATGTTGTTTCTTTGAACCCTGATATTGGTTTGCCTCTGGATTTGATAGATATTTTGATTCCTGTAATTTTCTTTTTATCAAGTTTTTATTGATGAAATAGGTAAATAATGTAAAGCCATAATTAATTGATAATTAATTTTATAAAGATAAATATTCATGTAAACAAATACAGTTTCTTTTGTAATTTTATGTTAATCAAATTGATGCCTTTGTGCATGTTTAATTCAGTTGGTTTCTAAACCTGAAGCATGTTGGTTCATGTTGTTTAGAGGAATCTCAAATTAATTGTTTAATTAATTAGTGGTAGCTACGATAGTTTGAAATTTAGGTTTCCCATATTTTGAACCTACTAAAAAATTATTTAATTCGAGATGGATTAAATAACTGGTTGTTTGATAAAAGATTATTCCTGGTGGGGTTCCGTGTTACCCTCTTTCTTGTAAGAATGAGTGCCTTCTTATTGGTATCCATGAGAGATCGTTGCGTGTTAAGTCATAATGCCTTGTTTGGGGTCAAGAGCCATGTTTCTTTGTTTTTTCCGGCTACCAGTGATGTGTTATGAGCCTGGATTGCTATTGTGATATGTGGGACTGAGAGGAACAATTGGTGTGGTGGCAGCAGTTGACACCTAGAGGGGATAGATGCATCGGTTCATGCATGTGGTTATCGGGGAGGACACCAAATATGATATAATGAGTTGAATTTGGGCTTACCCATTGACGTGAAAGTGGTTTCTTATTGAATCTCTTGTTTGTTTTTCTGCTTTACATTCCCCACTGCTTTAGGAAGTTGTTTTTTCTTACCCTCCATCCAAAAGAGGTGAAGATGCGCAGGGTATGCCTTGTGCTTTCCATGTTTAGTTTCTTGAGGATGGATGGGTCAATGCTCTAGCTATAGGTGGACAAGACTCAAATGGTAGTCCATCTTCTCACCGTGTTGAGCCCCTTGTGTTTGGTAACATAGTTTATCTTTTCTAGATTTCCTATAATTATGGAAAGTTATAATGATGTTAATAAATGATTTAATGAATGATTTTAACCCATTTGGTTGGATCTTGTTGTGATGAAATAGTGAGGTTATGTTTTTGAGGAACCATAAACATGGTTTGGTTATGCTTGGATGGAAATGAACTTCATTGTGATGCTAATTAAATGAATTCTATATTTTTTTATTAGTTAATTAATGTTTAAAAAATCAATTAACATAAAGTGAAACTGATTAAAAGGGATAATATGATTTAATAAATCTATTTAAATGGTTGCGTGCTAATTGGATACCAAGTCTTAGTAGTGTAAAACATGATTCCAAGAGATGATAGATATAGTTGATTTAGAGATTAGGTTTTTTCTATAGTGTGGTTGTGAGATATATTATATCATGTAATTTTTGTGATTCTATAAGCTACCCCACCCTGTCAGTTAGGGTGACTAACACCCTAGGGATTCTGAGCCATAGGGAGTGGGGGGGGGGGGGGTGTTTTCCCAAACATCTCAGTGGGAGGATGGATTGATGACTACCCACTTTGGCCCCAATCTCTTCTAGTGGTAGTTACTTGTGCAGGTTGGAAAAACAGTTAGTTTCCCTATATATGTGTATAGAGGGTTGTAATGGATTGTGGTAATTCACACACATATAATCTGGGTATAGATTAATATGGAGTACTATAGGTGTAATGGGTATAGGTTGTGATGGATTGATGATCCTTAATCGACGTATGGGATGTAATAACTTGAGGTATAATTCCCAACATATGATACATGTTACGCGAGTTGTGGTGGATCCAAGAAAATACCTTTTTACTTTTGGTTGTGTGGATGGTGTGGTGATTCACCCATGTGCCTATGGGAAAGACTTGTATTGCACTAGGTGAATGTGGTGGTGCTCGACTAGGTTTCCTCGCACTAGCATTTTTGGAGAGATATGGCTTAGGGCGTGAGACGTTGGGGAAAAGTGGAAAACCAGTGGGGAAGTGGTAGCAGGGTACCCTTGATATTATTTATTATATTATATATTCTTGTATGTGATACTTGGTGAGAGTATCCATGGTGAGGCTGAGAAATTAGGATACATGTTTAGCTGACGAGTCAATTTAACTTGTTGTTCACTAGGCTTTAGAATTCTTTCTTTACATTTTCATTAGAGGCTCCACTGATGATCCTACTAAGTATAATATTATACTCACCCTACGTGCATATAAATTATTTTTCCGACCACTTAGAGTAGGTTGTATATTAGACTAGTTACTACTATCATGGGGTTGTAGGAGCTGTTCGGGCTTCATGGCCACTGATGTTTTTAATTTCTTTTGGTACATGAAAATTTATCTTTCAATTGTAGTTGTTCTTTCATGGAATTACATATTTGTACTTGGGTTTTCATTTATATTTCATTCTGAGTTGGAGTCAATTGGTTTATGTCTTATATCATTCTTCAGCATGTGTTCTCTTAGAGGGTAATGCCACTCATTTGTGTGTTTACTATACCCTTAGTGCTTGTTGCTAACCCATGGCCTATTGGTGGTAGGACTCAGGGGTAACTACCTTCCTTCTCACATTTCTAGCCCAAGAGAGGTACACATTGTAGGAAGGGGTCATGGAAAAGTGGTATCAGAAGTCAGTTTGAGGGATAAGATGGATTTTGTTGTTTGGAACAGGTAAAGTTTGATGGGTTAGAAGGTAAAAAATGCCAGTTATGTTTAGAAACTGATGTAATCACAGGAGACCACTTGAAACATAGGCCTTTAGGTCCCCAAGTTATCTAACACATAGACCATTAAGTTTACAATGGCTACTAAATGAGGTGATACTAGTTGAAGGGTAGAGACTTAGGAAAGGATCATGCATCATTATTCTTTGTGTCTGTGTTTGAGTAGGTATACATTGGGATGGGTTAAACTCAAATGAATAAAAGAAAAAATTAAATTAATGATGGGTCTTCCATATTATAGGTTTAGGATCTATAAATCTTTGTCAATTTGAAGGTATGGCTCCAGGTCGACATTTTTTTTCAGGTTTACACAAAAGATGTTTAGAAAGTTGTGACAACATATCATTATAGCGTAGAGGTTGATGATGAGGGAACTTGTAGGATGACACTGCGAGAGTTTTAGCACCAGAGTCTAAAAAAGTGCGAGGAATTTATTTCAGATTTAGTCATGGAAGGCTGGTTAGAGGAAGTTGAGATAGCCTTCAATTCAAACCATGCTAAGAAGGATCACTGGGTGTCTTTAGTTGTGACGATTCTGCATGGGGAAGTGAGGCACTGGTGGTTCTTGTTCCTTGGGGATCAAAATGTGTCGACGATCTCATGGGAGGAGTGCCAAGACAAGTTCATAGCTGATATTATTTCTTCAAATATAAAGGCGTTCAGTCATTAGGAGCTAATTACCCTTCTATTGGGGGTCTCTAGTGTGAGAGAGTTTGGAATCCATTTTAGTATCCTTTTACGATATTCTTTAGACTTGTTGCTAGATGAGGAGGCTATGGTGATGAATTTTGTTGAGGATTTGTGTCTAGAGATCCAACGCTAGGTCACCCCGTTTAAGTTGAAGACATATATTGAGGTGTTGGAGAGGGTAGAGATCACCAAGAGGACATTGGATAGAACCAGATATTCATGAGAGAAGAGTCCTCATGATTTATCACGAAGCAGAGCTATGGAATGGGATTCATGGTTTTTAGGGAAGAAGAATTTCTCTTCAGCTGGGGTTAGGTCCCAACCCTCAGTATCTCGTTTCTCTAGGGGCGGTGACTCTCTAACCTATGTTAAGGGATCGATCCCTTGTTTTTATTGTGGAGGTCAAGTTCATCAGCAGTGAGAGTGCATAACATTTCAGAGCGGTTATCATGCACCAAGTGTTCCACTCCATGTTCCTCTATTAAGGCATTTTCAGCTGAGTCAATAACAACAAGTTGCACAAGATTTGGACAAGTAGAGAAAATATGGGGCAGATAGAGGATAATACCATGATGCTATATATCCTCAGAGAGTAGAGTGTCATCGTTGTTGTGGTCTTCATCAGGGTTAGAGAGACTGTGGTCAGCTTGATGCTTTATTGTTCCCAGCGCTAGGCAAGCCAGACATCGTTTAAGGTACCCTTTTCTTGTTTTTTACTTAGGTGTATACCTTGTTTGATTTAGGAGAGACACGCTCCTTCATATCACCTTCCCTTGTCCAATATTTTGGCTTGATGTATAGAGGCTTCCAATGCCCTTAGCTTTGACTAATCCAGTTGGAGGTTGAGCTGACATGCTTGATGTATGTAGAGACTGTGAGCTAGTGCTGGGAAAAAACTGCTCTTGGGGATATTTCCTTTGTTTTCGAATACAAATATACATTGTCATCCTCAATATGGATTAGCTGTATTCTGTGAAGGCTATCGTCGGTTTCTTCGAGAGGAAGTTAGTATTATTCGATGCTGATGGAGAGCCAGATGTGTTTGATGGTGAGCGAGACCCTCAGATGGGTTAGAGGCATGCTCTATCCTTGTCATCCTTGATGGTTTATTTGATTCTATGTTCATCATGGGCTCAGTAGTTTGCATTTCCTAGAGTCATAGAAGTGTACCCTGATGTATTTTCAGAAGAGGTTGTAGCATTACCCCCTCGATGAGAGATTGAGTTTGGGATTGAGCTATAGCCAGGAGCATCTCAAATCTATATGTCTCCATATAGGATGTCCCATTTTGAGTTACTGTAGCTTCATATAAAACTCGATAGTCTGTTATAGTGTGTTTTAGTTCATCTGAGTGTGTCACCAAGGGACACACATGGTTTTTTCGTGAAGGAAGATCATGGAAGATTTTGATTGTGTATAGATTATCACCACTCAAACAAAGTGACAGTGAAGAATCTCTATCCTCTTCCACAAATTGAATATTTATTCGATCAACTAAAGGGTAAAATCTAGTTCTCAAAGATTGACTTACGGTCAGGATATCATCAGATTCATGTGAAGGATGAGGATATCCCGAAGACTACTTTCTGTTGTCGTCATGGGAATTACGAGTTTGTTGTAATTCTATTTGGTGTAATGAATGATCTAGATCTGTTCATGGTATTAATGAATTCCATGTTCCATGAGTTCCTGGATAAGTTCATGGGGGTTTTCATTGACGACATCCTTGTGTACTCGCCATATGAGAAGGAGCATGCAGATTATCCCCACATGGTTTTGTGATTTCTTTATCCACAATAGATTTTTGGGAAGTTGTCAAAGTGTGAGTTTTGTGCTTGAGAAGTCTGTTTCATGGGGAATGTTGTATCCCAACCGGGAGTAGCTATGGATCCGTTGAAGATAGAATCAATTGTTTCATGGGTAGCTCCAAATATAGTAACATAGGTGCGACTTTTACTTGGTCTCACTGGATAATACAAGATATTTGTAGCCTATTTATCTCAGGTTTCGACTCCTATGACAACATTTCACAGGGTGGATTAGGCGTTCATGTGGAATTTTTAGTGTCAGGAAGCTTTTGAGTATCTGAAAGGTAAGTTGGAAAGAACTCTAGTTCTTTATCTTCCAGTATAGGGAGTTAAGTTTGATGTTTTTTGCAATGATTCACATCTGGAGTTAGGCTGTGTTTTGTGACAGCAGAGATCAGTTGTTTTTTATGGGTCTTGAAATTTTCATTACCATGAACGTAACTATGCCACCAATGATCTTAAGTTAGTGGAAGTGGTGTTTTCTTTAAATTTATGAAGACATTACCTCATTGGCGAGTGCTTTTTGGTTTTCACTGATCATAAGAGTCTAAGGTATGTTTTCTCACAATGTGAATTGAACTTGCAGAAGTGCTGATGTATGTATTTCTTACAAGAATACGACTTCAAAATTTTTTATACACCAGGAAAGGGAAATGTTTTAGCGGATGCATTGAGCAGGAAGTCATATAGTGATACAGTGCATGGATCTGATGATTCTTGGAGAGTGATGGAATAATTTTCAGCATTACACCTCAATATGGGAGATGTTTGGGGTAGGGGTGACTTTTTCTGATGATGGTGCAGTCATCTCTGGTGCAGTAGGTGGAAGATTCTCAGTTGGGGGATCTAGATGTGGAGGTCAAAAGAGAGAGTGTTGTTTGTGGCAAGGCCCATGATGGTTGGTCTGAGGATGAACAACACTGAGTGTTTTATTATAGAGGGATTTTCATTCCTTTGGATATGTGTGAGATATTTCATAGATGGTTTTATAGATTGACTTTATAAGTGAAGCCTGGAGTAACAAATATGTACCAAGACTTGAGGAGTCAGTTTTGGTGGCTAGGGATGAAGCGTGCAGTTGTAGAGTTTCTGTCTTGATGTTTGGTTTGCCTGAAGGTGAAGGCTGAGCAACGTGTCCCCAGTGGTTTTCTCCACCCATTGGATATTCCTTAGTGGAAGTGGGAGTACATATCAATATACTTTGTTACTCATTTACCTAGAGATTATGGAGTCCATGACACTATTTGGGAGGTAGTGTATCGTTTAATGAAATCATCCCAATTCATAGAGATCAAGGAGTTGGGCTTAATGGAAGTTTTTTCGACGAATTATCTGGAAGAGGTGGTGTGAATCCATAGATTCTTGGGGAAGATTATTTCCAACCAATATCCTCATTTTACCTCTAGGCTGTGGAGAGGTCTCTAGCATGCATGCGATTCCCAACTATTCCTTAGCACTGCTTTTCATCTGCATATGGATGGTCAGAAATAGAAGATCATCCATACTCTTAAAGAAATGTTTCCCTCTTGTGTCCTAGATTTTGGAGGTTTATGGATGAGGCACTTAACCTTGGTGGAGTTCTCTTAAAACAATAGTTTTCACTCCACCATCAGTATGAATCCTTTTTAAGCCTTGTATGGATGACCTTTCCATTCTCTGTTGTGCTGGACTGGGGTCAGAGAGTCACTAATTCTTGGACTGGAAGTAGTGTAGAATAAGACAAAGATGGTTCAGATGATTTGTGAGAGGATTAAGGCAGTGAAAGATCATCATAAATCATATGACTATCAAAGTAGGAGAACTCTGGAGTTTGAAGTTGGGGATCACATTTTTCTGAAGGTGACTCCCCGTTATAGGAAGAGAAGGTTTGGTCGGTGGAGTAAGCTTTCTCCCCAGTTTTCTAGGCCTTTTGAGGTGTTTTATCTTGTTGGAGTCTTGACATATTAGGTATCACTTCCCTCACTTATGATCTAGATACACGATGTTTCTCATGTGTCATAGCTCTATCTCTATATTCATGATGACTCTCACATCATCGATTGTGGTGATATTGATGTTGACGATGATGCGACTTTGGAGGAGCGGTCTGTAGAGATCCAAGACCAGAATGAGAAGGTGTTGCACGAGCATTCTATCTTCTTGGTTCGTGTGTTGTGGTGGCACGATGCCATAGAGGGGAGTACCTAGGAAGGTGAGTCATAGATACTCATTCATTATCCCAAGATTTTTGATGTTGATCTCTTTCCTTGTAACGATGTTCATTTTGTTGTTAGAGACCTTTCATTTTTATGAGATGGAGTTATTTTTTTCCCTGTCGTGGTTTGATCTCTTTGAGTGGTACCATACCTGGGGGAGATTTTAGGAGCTATTTGTGGTTGTCATGAGGTTTCACGATGTTCTTTTTATTTGGTTAAGCTCTTGTGGTGGTGAGAGCCTCGAGAGGTAACTCACATGGTGTTTTTTTTTGGAAAACCCCTTTTTTGTTTCCTCTTAGGTTTGGTTTTGGATTCTTGAGGATGACAATGTTTTGAGATGTATCTGATGTAAGGTCCTAGATCCACATGGATCGAAAATTTTATTGTTTTTGAATATCGAGGTTCTTAGAGAAGTCTCAGAGGGTGTTTAGAGGAGTTCAGTCAAAAGAAGCTGGAAACAAGGGTGATACACTACGTGACCACGAGATAAATGATGTGTACATATAGGGTTTAAAAAAAATAAAATAAGTGCTAAGGCAACGAGTTATTCAGTGTAAGTCGAACTCAAGGGAGTGCATGACGTGATGGGGAATTACACGTCGTGTACTGACCCGCTGGTGGGTGTTTCGAAAACATATCAATATCTTAGGTCTTTAAAACCCTACGACTGATGAATCCTTCCCTCTTGTCCCATGTGACCCAACCAACCCCTTCCGAGCATTTTAGTTGTTACTTCGATAGGAATCGATATCAGGCTTCCTTCGTCAATCCTTCTTCTATCCGAGGTAAGATATACCTCCATCATTTTGTTATCTTTGATCCTACTTCTCACGTTACTCTTCTCCATGCTATGGAATTTGATCTCTATGTTTCTAAGGGAGTTTCATTTGGTTTTTTTATGCGGTTGTGTCATTAAATCCATGGGTGGATGCAATTGTTTCAGGGAAGGCAATTGTGATCCATTTCATTGATCCATTCTCGAGTGAAGAATGTCTGAAAACTTTTGAGGATGGGGATTTATTTGTTCTCTATTCTTTTACGTGAAACTATAGAGTGAACATGTTTTATCCATTTAAATCATAATGGAATTGACCTAATTAAATACTTGAACCATATTAAAATAATTGGTTTGATCATATGTTGTTGCTTTGCAATGTGATAATGGTTTGCCTCCTCATTTTCTAGATAGTGTGATACTTGTGAATTTTTTGTTAGCATGTTGTTCTTGGTGAAATTGGTAAAGAACTTAAATCTTAAATTAATTGATAATTAATTGGATAAAGATAAAGAGGCATGTTAGTTAATATTTTTGTTTTTCTAATTTTATGTTAATTATATTGATGTTGATGTGCATGTTTAATTAATTCAGTTGATAATCTTTATGTATGTTGGTTCTTGTTGTTTCAAGGCATGTAAAATTAATTTTTTAATTAATTTTTGGTAGCAATGATAGTTTTCCATTTAGGTTTCCCATAACTGGAACATACTAATAAAGAATTGGTTAATTCAAGATAGATTATAGAACCACGTGTTTGACAAAACATAATGGTTGGTGGGGTTCTGAGCTACCCTCTTTCTTGTAAGGCTAAGTGCCTTCTGGTTTGGATACATGAGAGCTCAAGGCATGTGAAGGAAGAATGCTTTGTTTCCGAACCATGATCCTAGTTTATTTGTTATTTACTACTACTTGTGTTGTGTTGTGAGCTTGGATGGATGTTGTGATATGTAGGAGAGGGAGGCCTAGTGGTTGTGGTGGTATAAGTTTGTGCCTACAGTGGAGAGACACATCAGTTCATACATGTGGTTGTCAGGGAGGACACCCGAGATGATGGAACAGGTTCAAGCATGGCTTACCTATTGATGCGAATGTGGATTCTTATTGAATATCTTGTTTGTTTATTTTCTTTACATCCCACAATTTTTTAGGTAGATGTTTTTTCTTACCGTCCTTCCAAAATAAGTGAATACGATTGAGGTAATACACGTTCATTCCACATTTAGATTTCTAAGTATAGATGGGTCTATGTTCCTATTATAGGTTGCTAATACTCGATGGATAGTCCATCTACTCACCGTGTTGATCCACTTATATTTGGTATATTAGTTTTCCTTTTCTAGACTACCTATAATTATGGAAAGTAATAATGATATTAATATTTGATTGAATAAATGATGTTCACCCATAGGGTTGGAGCTTGATGGGATACAATACTAGGGTTATGTTTCCGAAGAACCGTGGAATTGGTTTGGTTATGCTTGGAGGGAAATGAACTTTTTTGTGATTATAATGAAATAAATTATGGAATTTGTTAATGGTTAATTAAAGTTTGAAGAATTAATTAATGTAAAGTGAAACTGATTAAAATGGATAATATCTTTTAATAATGCTCCTTAAATGGTTGTGTGGCAATAAGATACATAGTCTTAGTAGTGGCAGTTGAGAGTTCGATAGATGTTAGCTATGGTTGAGTTTGAGACTAGGTTTTTACCAAAGTGTGGTTATGAGGTATATTATATAATGTAATTTTGGTGTTTCTACATGCTACCCCACCCTGTTGGTTAAGGAGACTAACACCCTAGGGATTCTGAGCCCTGGGGGTGTTTTCCCCAACATCCTGGTCGGTGGATGGATGGAAGACTACCACCTTTTCCCCTGTCTCTATTCTTGGTAGTTACTTGTGCTAGTATGCACAATGGTTAGTTTTCCCCAAATATGTGTGTAGAGGGATGTAATGGCTAGTGGTTATTCACACACACATATTTTGGATATAGTTTCCTATGGACTACTATAGGTGTAATGTGTGTAGGCTGTGATGGATTGAAGATATTTAATTGGCATATGGTCTGTAATGGATTGAGACATAATACCCGACGTATGATACATGTTATAAGAGATGTGGTGGCTCCCAAAAACTACCTGGATACTTTTGGTTGTGTGGATGTTGTGGTGCTTCACCTAGGTGTCTATAGGAAATCCTTGTTTTACACGAGGTGCATGTGGTAATGATCAAACATGTTTCTTCAGGCCAGTATTTTTGGATAGAGATGGATTAAGAAGTGTAACATTGGGGCAAAGCGGAAAACCAGTGAGGAAGTGGTAGTAGGGTACCCTTTATATTATTTTTTATATTATATACTCATGTTTTTGATACTTGTGAGATTAGACACGGTGAGGATGTGAACTTCAGATACTTGTTTAGCTGATGATTTAGTTTCCCTTGTTCTTCACTGGGCTTTAGAAAGATTTCGTTAATATTTTATGAGTAGCACCAAGGAGGATGCTACTAAGTATATTGTTATACCCAAACTACGTATATATAAACTATTTTCAGGTCACTTGGAGGAGGTTGGAGGTTAGGCTGGTTACTACTAGCCTAGGGTTGCAGGAGCTATTTGAGCTTCAGGTTCGCTGTGTTTTTAATTTATTTTGGTACTTATTGTTTTCCAATCTATTTTTAGTAGTTCTTGCATGACATTACATATGTGTACTTGGGTGTTCTTTTATATTTCAGTCTGAGTTGGAGTTGGTTGGTGTATGTCTTATCTCTCTCTTCCACTAGTGTTCTCTTATAGGGTAATGCCTTCCATTTGTGTGTTTACTATACCCTCGATGCTAGTCACCAACCCGGGGCCTATGGGAGGTGGTACATTGGGGTCACTATCTTCCTTCTCACATTTCTGGATCTGGAGGGTACACCTTGTGGGGAGGGGTTTGTATCAGGTATATAGTTTGGAAGGGATTACATGTCATATTTATAATGTATATTCTATGTAACCCCACATTATATTGAGACAATTTAAATCATTAGAATCTATTTGGTTAGTAATGTAGTGTTAGTACATGTTGGGTATTGACTGATAGATGAGTGATGCTACCAGATGTGAATTACATGACATGTTGATGGTTGTAGACGTTGTGTAACATATGGAAACTCATGAAAGATACATTTTGAGTTTTTAGAAATGTCGTGTGGTCAACATGTGAGATTATTTAACCGAGTCACAAACTAAAAAACATTTACCTAGTCATAAATTTTGTGTGATAGGTTTCATTCCACACGAGGTACATGCTGATTGATTTTTATTATATCTTGTAGATATAAATTTTTAATAATTATTATCCATGTAAAATTTAAAACTAGATGACAATGAAAGGTCGTTGTAATTCCTAAAATTCACACATATTTCTAGTGATACATACTATTTCTATTTGTGGTGTTTTGTGTGGTCATACATGTTACAAATACTACAAAGCGTGACCCATGTAACTACATGCTATGTATATCGTGACATGTTATGTAGTCATATATACCATCTAAGTACAAGATAAAGGAAAATGACCATACAAAATATGAGTTACATTACATGATGAAAGAAAATACAAGATTTGAATGAATTAGATTCATGAAATGGATTTAATATCACATAAAATGCTCACACAATTTTTCCTCCTCAGTATATGCTGTGTTATTCATTATTTTAAATTTAAATTAAATTTATTTAATTTGTTATGAAGTACATAACTGAATTATGGAGGGATTGTATTTTTTTCAAACATGTGTGAGAATTTATTAAAATATGTTGCTATGTACCTTGAGATGTTTTTAATGTGGTTTGTGGTGTCATAAGTTGTTTTTAGAAAGTTTTAGTAAGTTTTGTGTTCATTTTAATAATTTTATAATTTTTTAGTTGAATTTTATATTTTTTTATGTATGGATTCAAACATAATATAATATTATATACAATTACATTGAAAAGGAAAACATTTTCACTGTATATGTAATATCCTATGTGGATAATATATAAGATATTATTTTTGAGTTGAGGTCTAATTCCTAAAAACAAAAAATACCTAAGAAGTTTATTTAATACGTAATATATCTATTTATTATGTAATAAATTTGAATGATTTTTAAGAATCTTTAAGGATATACATAAGATTATATTGTGAGACGAGTGTAAGAACCTGAACCTTTGTTTTAGGTATGTTTTTGCTTTTTCTGGTGTTTTTGAGAAAAGAGGAGTTTCATGAAATTTTTGAAATACATGCAGTGTACTTTATAAGTACACGCCATGTACTCCCTTGCTGCACGAGGCTGTGTTCTAGCCATTTCCGGGCCACACACACGACCGTGTGGGGTAATGTGGAGGCTACTTAATGTGGAGTACGGAAAAGCCTAGTACACACAGTGTACTCCAAAAGTACACGCTATGTACTTTTTTTTTCATTAAATGGATCGGGGTCGCACCTAATCGTGAGAACACACTTCTTCTCCAGATTATTCGACCGAGAGTGTCTCGTATGACCGAAAACTCCTTCGAGCCCCCAAGCCTCCATCTGTTCTCTGAATCGACCACCGTCGATTGTGTTGGAACTACAGCGGTAAGCTCTTCCTTCTTCTAGAGCAACGTTTTTCAATTTCTTCTATTTTTCATGTTATCATGGGTTGAATGTTTTGTTCATTTTCATAGATCTATGATGTTATAAGGAGATTCAAGCCTCGTGGTTCAAGAATATATATCTCCTAGCACCAAGGTAGGTGGTTTGTGCCTTTCTGTTCAATGTCCTTGAGTTTTACATGCAATTTCCACCAATACCCTTGAACGGGGTATTGCATGTTTAATGTTTTTCCTCTGTTGTTTTCCTACCTTTATTTTATGATCGCGTAGAGGTAATTTGGTTATGTATGAGGATATTTGATATGCTTGGATGTTTTTCCCATGCCTTGTTCTGTTTACGACCTTTTGGTCTTGTTCAGCCTTTGGCCGTTATACCTGTTTACCATGCCTTGTGACAATAGGATGGAGTGATGTTCTTTGAAATGCTTGTTATACTGTAGAATGTTTAACCAAGTAGCTCTGTAGGTTTAATTTTTCCATATAGCATTATTATGCACTGACTAGCACGGGAGCGTGGGAACCTGGTGCTGTAGACTATAAGGGGATAGACAGTGTGAGCTTCCTCAGAGAGTCTTAGACATTATATACTATAGGGGATAGACTGAGTGAGCTTCCCGGAGAGTATTGAATATTATAGATTATAAGAGGATAGACTGAGTGAGATTCCTTAGAGAGTCTTGAGCTTTATAGACTATACGGGGGTAGACCGAGTGAGCTTCCTCAGAGAGTCTTTGTTTTGTTTCAATTTACTTAAACCACTCCAGGATATAGGAGGAACTGACCGAGTGAGATTTCTCAGAGAGTCTACGATAGAACTCAGGCTATAGGATGAATTGACCGAGTGAGATTCCTCAGACAGTCTATAGACTTTGGGGATATAAGGGGAATTGACAGCGTGATCATCCTCATAGAGTCCCTAACTACCTTAGACTATAAGGGGAATTGACTGAGCGTGCTTCCTCAGAGAGTCTTATAATTCGTATGACCAAACCAAGGGTGTTAGGATGAGTGTACTATCCAGAGGGTTGATGGTACTTCTTCGATAAAACCAGAGGGGATGGTTGTGAGTACTTCCTAGAGAGATTCTTTTTTGTGGTTTGCTGTTTGCTTCACTACTGCTTGTTGATCTATGGGTTTTTTACTATTGTGTTTTATCCTGATCACTTCTTTCAATTTACTGTTTACTGTTACTGTACTTTACCTACCATATACTCACTGACTCTTAGGAAAAGATCTTTGGGTGGTTGCCTACTGGGATTTAGTCTCACACCCTGTTTGGGTCATGCTTTGGGCCCAAACAGATTATATTGTTGTAGGTGTAGACAAGGGCAAGCGCCCTTCGACTTCAGGTACTTGATTGGATTGGTGCATGAGATCATGGGACCAAGCTGAGGCTTGTGATGCTGAGGAGTTGCATATCTATTTTTTTTTTGTACTTTGGTTTTGTATTGTATTAAACATTGCGACTTGTTTGGATATTCTCCTAGACATATGTATCATGCATCATATATATACATGTGATCCTACTGTCCATCAAATTTAGTCTTCCGTTGTTCACTTGTGTATTGTTTATTGTTTTCTCTTCTGCTGTGTACTCTGCCAATGAGGGCATAGTTTCCCCTCTATCACACCCAAGGTCATTGCTGCTAGCCGACAGCCTCTAGTGTTTGGGGAAATTCTCTTGAGGCCATGTGACCAATGTGGTACAGGGTTCTTCTGGGTTGATTCTGGAACTGGGATGTTACAATGAGGTAGAGAAGTAACAAATATAGAGGTGACATAAGAAGTCTAAAATGCATATGTAACATGTTCTCAATCTAATACGTAAGAATTTAGGTTTATTTTCTAAGTCTTAACAGTTTGAAAAAATATGTGGAAGTGAGGATTTTGAAAACAAAGGAGATTAGTTTTATATTTAGTGAAGCATAAGGATTTATCTTATTATTTATAATCCAATAGTTAAGATAAATTTAAGATGGAATAATTCTAGAGAACAATTTTTGAAAATTAAATCGATGATGTTGTGTGGATCTTCATCTCATAAATCAAGATTTTATGAAAATATAATGATTCAAGTTGAGTATTTATAATGATGAATTGTAATGGGATGTTTCATGACACAAAGTTTATTAAGGGAGATATGGCTAAAGTTGGTTTAGATAAATTAATATAGGAGATCACTACTAAAAAAGGATATAATTCTTATATGAAACTTTCTTTGAATTATTTTTGGCTGATCATTTATGAATATGTACTTGAGTAATGGAATTTATTATTTGAGATGAGATCAAATAAACAGATTAAAATTATAGAAATGTCATTGGAGATAAAATAGTTAAATGATAATGAATTATTTAGAGATATTGGGAGAATAACCATACACACTACTGCATTAGGAAACACATGAAGGATCATATTATACAATTTAGTTTTTATAATTCTGTGGAAGTTAAATGGAATTTATTTTCTAAATCTAATTAATTTTGTAGTGTTTATAAATTCTTGATTAGAGTGATTATTTAGGAGATATACTTAATATACAAAAAATATGATAAATAATGAGAGAGATTAATAAAAAAAGATACTGAATCTTGGGTGTTCAGAACAATGAAGCAAATCTTGAAGATCTGGAGTATTCATTGACTCGAGATTGAGAAAAATATAATTGATGTTCTGTGTGTAGTGATTAAAAATACTTGATATAGATTTAACATTAAATATCAAATGTTCAAGATACTGAAGTGTGGAACATATTTTGTTATGATTATATTAAAAGCTCTAAGAGTAAGATCATGATAATTAGTTGATGAGGAAACCCATGCTATATTTAGATATTAATCATAATGGTATGGAGAACTTTAAATAGGATGAAGTTAGTCTAATTCAATAAGAAGGTTTTTTATGTGTTGGGAAATAGACATAGGAAGAGGATTACACATCTTTATTCACTATAACATTCCATTTATTATAGTGTAAAATCTATAACTTGGGATAATAATAGAATATAGTAAGGTGTAAGTTCCTAGACATGGATTCAACCTTGTAAAAATTGTTTGTTCACTATATTGATTTCATTTATAATTCAATCGGGTGAGTCTAAGATTAAATTTGAGTAGATTAGATCATAGCATATCACAGATGTCAATTTCTGAAGGAATAAATTTGTAAAATAAATCACCTATGATTCAAACACCCTTCCCATTGGTGCACCCAATCCTAGCATATATCAATTGGTATCAGAATGACCAAGTTCCCTTTATCAAATAATAAAGTAGTTTGAATGGGCAATTTAAATTATGTCAATAGTTTGGGTGTCCCCAAAATTAATGAAAAAACTATAATGGATATAAAAATAGAATATTACCAAATCATATATCATTTTTTCTAGAGGTTTTTGATGAAATAATAGCTGAATTTCTGTCAATTGAGAGAAATTATATATTGTATTCTTCTAAAAATAGAAATTTAGAAGTTTATGGAAAAGAAATAAACACATTATCATGCCTATATTATAAGAAGTTTAGGAATAGTTTATATATTTTTCAAAGTATATATATATCTAAGAAAAAATAAAATAAAATTATAAAGGAAACGTTAAGGTTAGAGAAGATAAACTAAAAATTAGAGAAGAATATTTAAATATATTAGGATGGAATAAAAAGTAACTGTTGATGACTATTTTAGAAGACTGAATTAAATAGTTAGTAACATCAGAAAAACTCCATTATAAAAATATTTAATAATTAGAAGATAGAGATGATTTTAATTTTAATGAATTGTATTATATTCTCATTTTATGGTAGATTATAAAAACTCCATTATTCAAAAATAATGTTAAAGAGGAAATGAGATTCAAATACATGAGAAAAATCAATATCGATGATGATTAAGTTGAATATTATATTGATTATGATGACATATAAAAAATGGTTGTGGAATATAAGAGAAACATGAATATTATTTAAAATAATTTCATCAAAGGAAAGGTAAAGTAAAAAAAAATAAAAAGTCCTATAAAAGTGTTTCAAATGTGGTGGAATTGGACACCTTTCCATTAATTTTTATAATAAGAAAGGTATTGAGTATGAGTTTGATGATAAAAATGAGAAACCATAGAGAAAAATTGGGGTAAAATTTTGAAGGAAGTGAATAAATCTATTGTGATTAAGAAAATGTTTCCTAGAAGAAAAATAACCATTTTGATGAGTGAAGAAGAAAAAGATGGCTCCTCCTCAAGCATCCAATTAGAATATAAATATAATTATATGCTATTAGGCTTTATGGAAGATGTTTACATACATGAAATATTCACATGTAGTGAATACTAATATGGTTAAATAATAAATATGTAACATATGTTGAAATATGAACATTATAATTATCATTAAAAAAAATTAAAATCAAAAATGAAAATAGGTAGTTAAAGAAAGAAAATGTGAGGAATAATATAGTAAAAAAAGAATATAACAAAATGGAATTTTTATACATTAATTAAAATAAAATTTTAATTTGAAAATTGATGATCAAGATAAGAAGGTGAAACATATTTTAGAAAAACATTATTTGAAAAAAGAAGAGCTAAGTAAGAAATGATCAAAGTGTCTTAAAGAAAAAAATGCATTAAAGAATTTAATAGAAGAGTTCAGAAAGGCTTTTGAAATCAAATAATAATAATAATCATAATATGTTAAAGTAGTTACCTTAAAAGTGAAGGTTAACACTTTTTTCTAAATCTTAAAATAAACCCATTATTACTAATAATACATTATAAAATTCCAAATATAGACATGTTTGGGCCATGAAAAATGATGGTAAATAATCTATATCTAGGTAATAGAAGGATATCCTAAGAATAATTAACTCCTCAAGAAAAATAAAAGATCAAAACATGGTAGTAAAAAAATTCTGAATATAATTTATATTATCAACATAGAAGATTAAACTTCAGAGGATATTATTGGTGTTTTGGAATTAATGGGAAGAAATTATATTCACAATAGTATGATATTTAATTTTCTTGAAGTATTCATAAATCAAGGGGACATTTACTAACAAGGAAAGAACCAACTCTAAGAAGATGAAGAGTAAGAAATATATTAATAGAAATACAATATTTATGGAATCTCAGAATAGATTTTAGTGTATAGAAGAAATGTATAGAGGGTTTGACCAATATGAAAACTGTGATGAAGAGGGTATGAAAAATCACCCAAGGTAGCATATATATAATGAAATTGTAAATGAAATTTAGAAGTTTAATAATGAATAAAATTCACTTATTATTTAGGTTTATTTTATTGCTTTCAAGAAAGGTAAACCATGTATTCTAGATAGTTTTTTTTACTTACATATGTTTGGTGACATAAATATATTTTATAACAGTAAATATTATGAAGGAGGTAAGGTAACATATAGAAATAATAGCTCTTTAGAAATAATGGTAATTTGAAATACTAATATAGAAGATTGAAAGTTAAAATGAAAAGATGTTCCCTATAAGGAAGTGATTAAGAAAAATATTTTATGTTTAAGAAAATTATGTGATGACAGAAACGAAGTTGTTTTCAAGAAAAATTCATGTATCATCAAGAGTTAAAAGGATGGTAGAGTCCCCAAAGAAGGAGAAAGAACATGTTTCAGTCTATTCTCAATTGGTTATCTAACCGATTCCTGTTATTCAAGAGACAAAGATGAGAAAATACAATGGCCTAGAATTTTTGGCTATCTTGGTTAAAGAAATATCTATAACATATCAATAAATGATGTGGTGGAATATCTACCCCAACTCAAAATATAGATAAATAAAGTTTATAAATCATGTCATATGGGGAATACGGTTTAAGGAATTTGCAAAAGAGTAGAGATTCAGTCCACTAGGCCACTAGAAATAATTTACCCAAATTTATATGGTCCTATTTTCATTAAGTATACTATAGGTGATATATACTTAATTACTTTCATTAATTATTACATTCAAATGACTAATGTAATGTTTATGAGGAACAAGTTAGAATAAATTCATATGATCAAAATATTTGGAAGATTGGTTGAAAACAAATTAGGGTATACATCGAGAAACATAAATCAGTTATCTAGAAAGAGTAAATATATAATGATTTTGAAATATATCATATAAATCATGGAAATAAGCATTAGTACTATGCACTATAAACAATCCAACAAAATGGTGTTTTAAGAAATAATAGAAGTTTGGTTGAGATTGGTCAAACAACACTAGCTAAACATAAGCACTCTAAAACTTTCTAGGGAGAATATTTGTTTTATACTATACACACATAGAATATAATTATTATGATTCTTTAGATACAAATGAAACCATATGAAACATGGTACAAGATAAATAGAAAATTAATATATTTTAAGTATTTGGTATTCATTTTTTCCTGAAAATCAAAAACACCAATTTAATAAAGTTTGAAGAGAAATATGAATAAGGGATATTCATGGGATATTTACCTAATGTAAGGGGATATATAAGATGAAATAAAAGGATTCACGAGTTAGTTAACTATTTGGATGTAAAGATAATTAAAAATAAATATAAATTAGATGTCGCAATTGAATCATATATAGATAATACTAAAGTTATAAGTATTATTATTTTTAATAAATAGAATGATGAAAAACATTGAAATGGGAATAATTCTCTCAATAAAAAATAAAACCAAAATAGAAATGAAGACAAGGCTATATAAAATAAATACTAAGACAACAATCATTATAAAAACATTCTGATTAATAAAATATTATTTCCAATCGAGAAGTTTCAGTGTATACAAGAAGAATATTAAGTCTTCAAAATAAAACTCCATTCATTTCATATCATGAACCACAAAACATTTTAGAGGTAGTAATGGGAAAGGAGTGTATTAATTGAAATTAATTAAGAACATGATCTAATTGAGAAAAATTATGATTGGGAACTTGTTCAAATACTTGAAAACAAAAATATGATTTTCACCAAGTGGTTATTTAGAAACAAATTAAATTAAAAATGTGATGTGTTAAGAAACAAATCAAGATTGGTATCTAAAGGCTATTTATAGATATAACTAATTGTTTTTAGGAGTTTTTTTTCACAAGTTGATAGACTAGAGGCTATTAGGATATTAATTTAAGTGGTAGTACATAGGAACTACAAGGTATTATAGATATATATTAAGTCTAACTTTTTAAATAGAGATCCATAAGAATAATTTATCATTGAAAACCCTAAATTTTTCACTATTTATAGTGATGAAAACATGGTTTGAATGTAAATAAGTATTTATATAGTCTAAAAGAATCCCTTAGATCCTTATATTCAAAGATAGTTGGTTACCTTTGACAAATGGAACTTATTAAAGGGATGGTTTATAATAACCTTTATGTGAAATAGATTTCCATAGGAACTATAATTTTCATAGTTTATATTGAAAATATAATATTTATAGGTTAAAAGGAGTATATCTTTGAGGAATTTCAAAATAAGAGGAATATTAATTTTTAGATTTTATTGTTAGGTAATATGAATTATATTTTATGTAGCTCCTGACCTGGTCTTCCACCCAATCAATGCTCTAGAATTGTTTTCCACTAAGCCTTAGGTGCGTCTCCTTGTATTCCAAAGGATTCATACTTGTAGTGAGGTTTTGAGAGGTGATAGTGCAGAGAAAATACCCTATGGTAGTGATAATAATTATCGTCTATATATATAAATATATTAGTGGGAGAAGGACCATAAACATTAAAACAAAGAGAATAATTTAGTTGAATCATAAACCAAGAAGTAATAGGATAATGAAAAAGAGGCCAAAGACATACTATTTATAGACAACAAATCTAAATGAAGGTCATAGAAAATAGGTAATCAAGGGTTACCATGGACAACCTTATATGTACATATATATATATATATATATAAATCATGATGGAAACTAAAAAGGACACTCTAGATGATTCAAGGACCACCATGGTCCCTTTAAGTCTATACATGAAATATGTACAACTCAATCAATAAGGTATAACTCCTAATTCTAAGCCCTTACTTAATATTAAGAGAGATAGAGTCTACACGCATACCAATGAGACAATGTAGGGTGTGAGAATAATCTCATTAGGAAACCACTAACATGTTCCTATCTTACATCCATAATTATTTAGGTGTATGTAAAATTTAAATAAAATGGAAGCACATGCACATTTAAAAACAACCCACTTCCCTTTTTCTCAATATCCACAAGGTAGAGATCACCTTCTTTTGTCATCTTCGTAATAAGTCTTGAAACATTCCCCCAAATATATATATGGAATACCATATAGGATTGTATATATATACATTCATTGGTGATGATACTTGTATTAGTACCGAAGGCATCCCATAGTTGGTATCATACTAAGTGAACCCTTAGGTTCCACCAACAATTATGTCACTAACAAATCACGCCATCAATGATGAATCCGTCTTCTAAAAGGCATTACAAAAAAGTCCCTAATTCCTTGGACAAATACTAAGAAAAATCACTATCATATCGAATCCCAATGCCCCATGGAAAAAAATATATTCCCTACAAAATATAATCATTGTCGACTAAACACCCGATGTCCTAAGTCATGGTTAATTAATTCCTCACATAATCCTGGACCATCATCATCACATATAATGTTAAGCTTAAACCCTTAAACGATTGTCTAATCCCCATCAACTGATGGTCCATCACCAACCTTGTGGAATTCAATGGTGAGAACCCCCAGCATGTACGATGATCAACACCATCCCCTAATATGCATAATCCTCAAGGGAATCCACCCACAATGAGTGCTCAACACCACCTCGACCGAGTATTATCTATGGGCACATGACTCCAATTGTGTGTCATCCTACAATGGTGTGAATCAGTCTCTAAAAAACCTAAGACAAATCATTTGAAACCTCATGCCCCTTCAACCATGTTTCAAAATCCTGATGGTCAACAACATCCAAAATACGAAGAGTTATTCCCATATCCTATCAACCACATCACCTCAAATCCTGATGTCCATATTTCCTCAACCTGGTAGTTATCATCACCTTATATATCTCAGGCCAAGAGCAGCCTAGAAAACAACATCACCTCAGTCCATGTGATAAAAATATCATCAATCCTCAAGATAATTCTTTCATGATCCAAGGGAACCATTCATATTAACATAAATTTTTTAAATAAAAAAATTTACACACCTATCCTAAACCTCTCAAGATGGTCAAATCCACTTACCCGATATATCAATTTTTAACGTTGTAGAAGATTGGACATATGCATCTCAAATAATCATTAGAACAATTTAAAATACATGAATCAATATATTAGGGGTCTCTCTCAGACTAACCCAATAAAACATATAGTATTCACCCCCAAAAACTTATTTAAAATCAAGCATAAAGTTGGTAACCACCTACCTTGAACTAGTATGTTCTCTCTCATCAGATATCGCCCTATAACATGATTTGAAATGAGAGAAATCATCATTTTAGATGAACACCCAAAAACTAAGGTAAAATGACTCATAAAAATTTACCAATATATAAGGAGATATAATAGAGTAAAGGAAAAAGCAGGATGAAAGATCTTACAAGTGTACTTCCATTGAGTCCAATGAAGCTCAGTTGATAAAGATCTATCTATTTAATCAAATAGGGAAAGATGAGGATCTCCCTATACTGTGAAAGATGGTGAATAAGGAAAAGAGGAGGATTAAACATGAATAGTTGGTGGAGGAAAATTGTAAATTTCACCCAAATAATGGAGCTTCATGGTTTGGCTGCATGGTTTGGATAACCACGTGCCAACCATGGGGTTCTCACTATCCAAGAACCACATTCTCAAGGGATATTTGTAGAGTTTTCCAAATCATTCACATAACATGTGAATCCCCTATGTTAAAAACTATAAAGGTCTCCCACAGTCATGTATCCCCACCCACATAGTTTAAAAACTCTGTTTAGTGTTGTTGGTTGGCCACACAATTACTCTTAGGAGCCTGCACGGTTAAATATAACCGTCCTCCTCTATCTACGATATCCTAAAATAGAGTTTCTAGGGTCCAGCACACCCAAGTCTCACCCGAAACCCCAAGTCACTTGAAAATACTAAAAACCTATATAAAAGTAAGTCCTTGGGTCAATCAAACTCTCAGAATTAGATTCCAAAGATCAAGAGAACCGTTTTTTTAACCCCTAAACTCAAAAAATCAAACAAGTTGAAGAATTATGACCCACTCAATAACCTAGGATGTTATAACCCCCCCCACATTAACATAGCTTGTACTATAGGTATCAATATTTATCTAGATATTTTACCAAACATACTCATATCATCTCATCAACTTGGTCTTCCCTAGTTATTAAGTCACATGGAAACTTCCTTCAAGGCACATCGACCATAGGAGTTACATACCCAGTTACTTCTCAAACCAAAAGTAAACATTCCCAATGGTCCCATAGACTGTTCCTACACTCAAATTTATTCGCATGATGCATCATTATTTTTGAACCTCATCAGGTTCTCAATTCATGTCCATGTCTTATCCGACACCCATCTAGTCTCATATCTCATTAGATACCCATAATTACCTGTTCTATACACGACACTCAAAATAACCCACATCTCATATGATACCAATAATTTTTTCATCCCAATAACTTCCCAAAATATACCCACATCATATATACATAGGCATTTCCAAAAAATCTAGATTCCTATGAACCTCACATAAAACCCACATCACATCAATGCCATAGTTTCTTTTCACCTCATATACAAATTTTCATTGCATTGATGCCCAAAACAAGTCCTAGTGAAAAAACAACCCATATATATATATATATATATATTAAACACATCCTTACCAATTAAAACCAACAATCCTATCCCTAGTTTGCCTAAAAACAATAGTCATGAACCTCTTACACAAAAAATGTCCCAATACTAAAAAAATAATCCCGATTATTTACACGACATACCTCCAACTATCATCGACTCCTCAGACTGATCTACACATGAAAGATAAACTATGGGAACCTATCTTGAAGATTGGCTACTTGAGTCCTGGCCTCCCTGTGGATCTGAAGTAGATACCAACTACTATCCCCACTACTAGGTACCACCGTATCTTCAATAACCTCTACAAGCTGTTGAATCTCGACTACCATCTCCCAGTACCACTACTGGTCTGAACTCAGATGCATGAGTCGACCCCAGTGCCTAGCTCCCAGTTTTCTATGGGTGTTTCCTTCCAAAACTCTCTCGATGTACCGTCTATTAGCACACTCAAAACTACTTCAAAACCCAATAACACTAGATTTTAATGTGTCTGAGCTTTTTAAACTGGAGGCATACAATTGGAGACCCACTCCTTGATGGTCTACCTGAATATTTGCCCAAACTACGCTACTGAGACTCATCAGGGCCCTACTTCATGCTACTTGAAGAATCACCAATCAACATAATGAATGAAGTCACATGAATTGAATAAGATCAGTCCATCATGTTTCTATCTGCTATCAAAATCTGATTGAATACCTTTAATAGTAATAAAAGACTAAAGATATTTATCTTCAATCATATGGTGTGCATCAATCCATCTTCAAAATGCCATATCCTGACGATGTCATCGCCCACCACAGTAGGTGAGAAAAAGAGTAAGATATATGAAGTTTGATTCATTGTCCACAGTAGATGTATCCCCTAATAGAGATTTGTGAACTCATGTGCCATGTCTGTCCTCAACATCATTGGGAAAAAGTTTTCAAATAGCCTCATCTCAAAATGATTCCAAGAAAGTACCTTATGTCCACCAGCATAAACATTTACATCCCACCAATGGTTTTCTGGTCCTCTAATCATGTACATATCTAGCTTCCCCCTCTATCCTGGGGGTGTCTCATGATGGTCAAATATAGTATAGACCGACTCGATCCAGTTGTCTACTGCCTATGGTAGACCCTCACCCTATAATAGTGGTGCATGCTATGGCTAGAACTCTTGAGTTAGGAATAGCATAGATGGATCATCTCCATGAGATCCTTGGTTAGTATCATGTATGACTATAACCAAGCTCTCCATGATTTTCTCATCAACGCACGTCCTAAAGTATCTCATATTCGGTTGTCCCGCTTGTACTAGAGTATGTACCTATGGATCATAATCATATCAACCCTATAGGGCTTCGTACCAACCCTCATGGGCCTCATCTTATGCATGCTAATGGGAAACCATGTCACATCCCTCCTTACAACCCACTAGAAGCTGTCTAAGTGACATCCATCTAAATACCTTTCATGGTGGTCAAATATCCATTAAATTATATATATATATATATATAGGAAAATATCACAAATAGGGAAGGCTATAATAGGTAGCACATCTCACCACCCTTACAATCCCCTACCTCTCCATTTCGCATAACATCTAGCCTTATATACCCTTACCAACCCATATTCGAGTCAAGTATCTAGTTTATACGGCTTCATTGTCTCCTTCCTACCCACATCAAAGTCAGAAATTACATGTAACCCTACCTCATATCCCCCTCTTACCCATATCAGAGTCATGCATCACATATCATGTATCAATCTAGGGTAGTTGAGTAACATTCTCCCAAAGAGTCTATACAAGAAACACTGTTCAGATTATTTGTTAAAACTTTTAATAAATCAACCCTTATTATCATCCCTGCCAATTATTATTAGTGTTAGGACCACATATCACGAAAATATAGAGAACAATATAAATATATCATTAGAACCACATGCATATTCCAGATGAGTATAATTCCACCAAAAGATTCTAAGTAAGAAAACACTGTTTAAATTCCTTGAAGTCACTTTAAATTTCCCAACCCCTCTTTGTGTAATCAAGGTTCCCAATGAAAATCATATGAAAAAAATAATATGAACCCTATCATGATTCATAATCAAACATAAAATTCTATATCAAGAAAAGTTTAAAAAATATAAAACATATAACCATCACACCCTTGTGTGCCACTCAATGTGGAAATCAAATATAATATAATATGTCATAACAGAATATCAATTTACCATCCCAGGAAACATGGTCCATGGCTCATCCATGGGTATCTAAGAACCCAAACATGATCTCTATACCCAGTCCCAACTATATCATATTATTGGGTCTACCATAGGACAAATAGTAAGATTGAATAAGAATAAAACTCCCCTGACACTACAATTAGCGACCTGAATCAGTTTTCCACACAAACAGTGCTCTTGGCCAGTTGACCACTAGACCGTAGGTGTGGATCCTTGTATAAAAAAGATTTCAGACAAGTAGAAAGGGTTTGATATGTGAAAGTGGGGATAATATACCCTCTTTTGGTGATAATAATAATGGTCCATATATATATATATATATATATTAGTGTAATAATGACCATAAAAAGTTGAAGCAACAGAATAACTCAACAGAAGAATAAAAAAATAAGTAATAAGATAATAAACAGCACCCCCAATGCATAACTTTTATAGACAACACATCTCAAATATGTTCATAAAAAACTAGTAATCAATAAGTCCTATAACTAACCTTATCAAAACATACATATATAAAAAATTATGAAAATTAAAAAGAAAACACTAGCTGATGCAAGTACCACCATGGTCCCCTGAAATCCATCTATGAAAATGGTATAACTCGATCACTATGGTCCAGATCCTAAGCCCGAACCCTTACCCCATATCAGAGACATAAATTATACACACATCCTAAGGGGACAGTGCAGGGTGTGAGAATAGTATCAGATTTACATAACCAATGTGTTTCTATATTACATCCATAATTATGTAGGTGTATGTAAAATATAAATAAAAGGATTCACATAAAAATTTAATAACTATCTACTTCCCTTAAACTCAACATCCAGAAGGAAGCGGTCACCTTATTTGTCTATCATTGGAATAAGTATGAACATGTTCCCCCAACTATATATATATAATACCATATAGGTATATAAATATATATATATATATATATATTTAGTGATGAGAATCCATGACTTATCTCCCAAGGCATCCCATGAAAAGTATCATACATGGAGAACCCTCAAGTTCCCCCTATAATCATATCACTAAAACCTCATGTCATCAATCATATATTTGGAATATGAACGACATTCCCAAATAAGTCTCTGGTCCCTCAAAACTCTTCTCATTAAAATCACTATCAAATCAAAGATCGAAATCCCAAGAACATCGATATCTTCCTTCAAATATATAATCATTATTATCTCATTAACCAATGTCCTTAGGCACAACAATATTCGTCCTCCCATAATCCCAGACCAATAGCATCAAATATTATATTGAGATTCAACCGTCAACTGACTATCTAAAGACAATCAACTGACAGTCCATCACTATCTTCATGGATTTCTACAAAGATCACTACCATCATATCCGTTGGTAAAAACCATCCCCTAGGATGAATTATCTATGGGGGCCTCCACCCACAATAATTTGTCAACACCATCTTGATTGTGTCCTATCTATGTGTAAATGACTCCAATAGTGTTTCATCCAAAAACAGTGATCAAATATCACCAAAATACCTAATCTACGTCACTTGGAACCTCATTCCCTTATGACCATGCCATTAAATCCTGATGGTTAACACCATCCAAATTCACAAGATCCATTCCATTATCCTAACAACCTCATCACCTCAAATCTATATGACTATGTCGCCTCAACATGGTGATCATCATCATATTGTATGTCTTGGGACACACCCACCTTGATGAACCATGAATCCTCAGTCTAGGTTATCATAATATTCTCAATTTTTAGGCCAATCCCATCAAGTTCCCATGTAACCATTCATATCAATATAAAAAAATTAAATAAAACAATTTCCCCTCATTTCCTAAACTACCTAGGCTGGTCCAAACCCATCAACTTAAATAACCATTTTTAGTGTAGTAGAATCATTAACATATGAATACATATCATTATTATAATAATTTAAAGTAAATGCATCAAATTTATTATGGGTCTCTCTCAGACTAACCTTGAAATTTATATAAAAAACCCCCAAAAAACCATCAAAATCACAGAGAAATCTGGGAACCAACAACCTTATACTAGTAGGTGTTTTCTCAACAAGTATTGGCCATTAAATCGAACCAAAATTAGAGAAATATGTTTTTATATGAAATCCCAAAAAATATGGTAAATAGAGTCACATATATTTAACACTCTATATGGTGAGATAACATAATACTGAGATCATATGGATTAAAGGTCTTATCGATGCTCTTCCAATGAGACCTATGGAGCAAAAATTGGAAATCAAATGATGAATATCTATCCAATTATTCATAGATGGAAAGAGGAGGTTCTCCCTCTATTATTCATGTGGGTGAATAATGAAAAGAGGAGGAAAAAAAACATAAATAGAGAGAGATGAAATTTGGGGGTTTTACCCAAATAAATGAGCCACATGGTTTGGATAACCATGATCCAACAGTGTAGTGATCACTATCTAAGAACCAACCTCATACTACATAGGTGCTTTGTTTTGAAAACCATGTGTAGAACATGATAATCCCTTATTTTAAAAAGTATATAGGTTTCACACTGTAGTGCATCCCCACTGAAAAATTATGAAAAACCATTTCCAATACTATAGGTGGGATTAACGGTTACTCTTGAAATGTTGCATAACTAAAAAATATACTTTACATGATACTTTAGCTTTGGGTTAATGTTGTGTATGATGAATATTGTCCAAGAGACTATAATGATAAGAAATATACTTTATATGGAACATTATCTTTGGGTGAATATTTTGTATGATGTCATAGAAAGAAGAAAAGTTCAGTTACTTTGGGAACTGTTGAGGCATAATATATTACAACAACATATGCCTACACTCAAATTTTGTGGACAAAAGTTTAATTAGAAGATATTAAGGTATAATTATAGAATCCATTAAAGATTTCTTATGAAAATAGATGTTCTATTTTTTTATTAACAAATACCATTTGACATTCATGATCAAAACACATTGATACCATGTAACATTTTATTAAATAAAAATTATAAAATAGAGATATAAAACTATCATACATTTCAACAAATAATCATATTGCTTATTTAATCATGGAAGAAATGAAAAGAGATATGTTTACCAATTTGAGTATAAAAACTTCACTTTCATCCTTTCCCAATTACATGTAAATGTGTGTGAAGAACCCCCACAATGAATAGTATTACATTGTCAAAATTATATTATGGTAAAACAATTAATATTTTGTTAATACGAATCCATGGTTAATTTAAAAAGGGAGATAAATTATAATATTATTTGAGGTGGTGGACAAATAATTCACTTGGCCAAAATTTCTTTTCACTGAGAGATTATCTAAAAAACTATTCCTTATCTAATAGTGTGGTTTCAAGAAACTTATTTTTTGAGAGAAGTTGTGATTTGATGATTTTGGTGTAACTTTCTGAGTTCTTTAAAATAGTTGAGGGGAGATGAAAAATTTGAATGGAGTTAAAATAAATCAAAATGGGGATATTGAAGTGCCCAATAGAATTATTGACTGATTCTATTTATTTTAAATCATGCATTATAATCTATTGGAATATGTTGAGAAGGACCTTGAGATGTTTTTTAATGTTTCTGAAGTGAGAAGAGTTGGAAAAGATAGTCTTAGGAAACATTTAGTAAGTTTTGCGTTCATTTGAATAATTATGTAATTTCTGAGTTTAAAATGAAATGTTTTCTAATTTTAGATTAATACATAAGATATTCTCAAATACAGATAATTAGTAAGGGTAAAATGTTTACCCTATATACTAATATCCTCTCAATATCATACATGATATATTTTTTTGATTTGAGGATGCATTTTTCAGTGGAAAATAAAACATAATAAGTTTATCCAATATATAATATATTTAGTTATTATATAATTTTTTTAACAATATATAAAGAAGATGGAAATTCATACGTATGATATTCTTATGATTCGAGGTAAAAGATTAACAAAGGCAGAGAATACTTTTTAGAAATTAAATGGGATAACATTGTTATGATCCTTATCACATAAATCACTAGATGATGACTATATAGTCATTCAATCTGAGTATTTAAAATGTTTTGTTGAGATGAGATGTTTCATGCCACAAATAAAATCATGGGAGATAACAACTATAGTTGGTTCAATGAAATAAATAGTTTAGATCACAACTCAGACATTCTATAATTCTAAAATAGTAATATATATGAATTATTTTTTATTGATCACTATAATGACCCAGGCTTAAAATAAATTGATATTACATCATTTTACATATATATATTCATTACATGATAAAAATAATTACTCAAGGACCATAATAGTTTTGTGTATTTGGATACTTTGATACAAAATCTTCTATCCTGAAGAAATATAATAAAAATATCCCATAAATATCTCCACCTTTAGTACTTCTATCTAAAACCTTATTCATAACCTATGGAAATAAAACATCAGAATTGGGGGAGCTTAAATTCGTAGTAAGGGTAAATAAGGGAGATATGTAAGAATAAGTATGAGAATAAGGGTATGAAAAAGAGATACTGAAATTATAAGATCAGACCCTACATATCAAAGATCATATAAATGAATCCTGACATAAATAATAGCAGTTCATAAGACATGAGTCTCAAGGAAATAAAGAGAATAATCCATGAAAGCATAAAATAGGAATAAAATAAGGAATTGTTGAAGACAATAAGCGTATAATATGATTTCCATAGTAGCTAAGGCATCGCTACTGAGACCATATTGGTATTATGGGTTCACTCCCCATACCATATTAGTAGTCATGGTTTACTCCCATGTCCATCTTAGTACCGTGATTTCACTCTACATACCATCTTGGTAGTCATGGTTCACTACCATGGCCATCTTAGTAGCACAAGTTCACTCCTCATACCATCTTAGTAGTCATGGTTCACTCCCATGGCCATATAAGAAGCATAAGTTCCATCCTCATACCATCGTGGTTTTCATAGTTCACTCCCATGACCATATTGGTAGTCAAGGTTCATTCCCAAGACCATCTTAGTATATCTCACGAGATAAAAATCTTTACCTAATCTATTGGAGGTAGATATAGGTCCCACCCATCTTATAATGAAGCCATACATACATGTGCCACATGATCATAAATAAATATATCATAACCCATGATATGAAATGTTTATTATTAAAATGTAATCATATCATAACCTATGAAAAGAAAAAGGTTTCATCATCATATCATCATAAACATTACCCATGAAAAGAAGTGGGTTTCAAAAGAATATAACCCGTGAAAGAGAAATGGGTCCATAAAAATATAACCCATGAAAGAGAAATAGGTTTCATAAATACCATGACATTGAGAATAATACATTTATAAAAATAATATAAATGGAACGGTTAGATAATTTCTTCGAAGGAAATGAGTAACATAATAAAATGTTATCTTATATGGAAAATAATATTTAAATATCATTTAAAGATGTTTCTTGAGGAAAATATCCTTTAATATATTAAAAATTATTTTTAATACATAAAATCATTTGATAATAATTTTCATTGAAAATACCTCTAAAAATTATAATGAAGATCTAAAATCATTTGAAGTACTTTTTCCTTTCAAATTTATAAAATAATATTTAAATATCTTTAAAATACTTTTTCTTTGAAAGCACTTTGATAACGTACAAAGAATGTTTGAAAACGTTTTGAAAATAATTTCTTTTAAAATACATTGAAAACTTATAAATAGTTCTTAAAAACATTTTGAAAACAATTTTCCTTGAAAATTAATTAAAAAATTATAAATAAAGCATGAAAATGTTTTGAAAAACATTTTCTATAAAAACATATAAATGATGTTTGGAAACATTTTGGAAACCATTTTCCTGGAAAACTTATAAAATATTCATGAATAAATTTTTAAAACCATTTAATTTGAAAAAAAATTTTATTTTTTTTTCTAAAAAAATAACCAATAACATGAAAATAATGATTCAAATGATTGATGGTGGATAAATACGTACATGTGGTATGAGGTAAAAAGAACATTCCTTTTGCACGGTTAAAATGATAGAAAATTTTCTCATTTGGAAATAGATAAGAATATTCCCTTGAAAACATTGGTAAATGAAAAAAGGGTAAAAATGGATTTTATTTATCCTACGGGATTAGTAGAATATTATTGGAACCCTATTTAGAAATCATGGTTTGGAAGGAATACAAATTTCGGACTAAAGAGAGGGTAAAGTGAGGCTTTCATAAAAACACATTCTTAACTATCTTATGTACCAAAGTGTAGAAAATGGTACCAATAAATGAATATATAATGAATTAATAGAATAGAAGAAAATTCATGAATTAATTGAGATATGGAACATAATAATTCATCAAATGAATAATTAACATAAATAATCTCGAAAATCAATGAGGTTGTTTCAATAAACACTTATCACTTGGCAACACGAGATCATACTCAACAGGTAAGAAAGTAAATTAAATGAAGAATAAAATATCATGAAAAGAATGAAGTTCATTATATATCATTTTAAATTGAATTATATACACTTATACAGATAATTTATGTGTATAACAAAACATGAGTATCAAAGAAGAAAAATTGGGACAAAATTATTTCACCGATTTGTTAACATTTGAAACTTAATCCCCATTGAAATAAAGATAATAAAATAGATACATTAATACCAATGAATCTATGTATGAAATAAATAGATTACAGTCATGGGAAGTTCATACACCACACAAAAATAAAGAGTGGTGAACATAACATGTATCTCATGGAAATAAAAAGTGAGATGAAATCCCCTTACCTAGTGTCTTGACTCTCGTTGTACGCATTCAATGAACATGTATAATAAATATAAATTTATTATAAATATTTTACATAACCAGGTTATAATATATAATACCATATATTTTTTGATTATGACCATATATTACCCTATTTCTAACCATATTATGTTAATGTCCCACTTTAGGTAATATTCACTTAATTTTTCATAGGTGTCATAATTTGTTATATCATTGGTCCTTATACTTATATCATGATTCCAGAATGTAAAAAAAGATATAAATTGAATTTATAAACAATATATGTGCATTATAATAATCTATATATTATATAATTATGAAACATAATACACAGCTCATGGAGACGGTAGGTCGTACGTATCCATGAACGCTATTTCCGTTTAATTGCTGTGTTAGGAGGAAAAAGTAAAAGAAACACACACACACACACATATTTAATTATTAAATTAGATTTATGATATCACATATATCATATATATTCACTAAAACCATCCTTAATACAATTCATGTTGTTTATGAATTAATCATAACACTTTGAGGAGGCGACAATCCATACTTCCTAAAATGAAATTATCGTATTTTCAAAAGATGGAAATCATAAAGGTGTGTTAAAAATAAATATTAAATAAGAATAATGAAATTATAAATGTAATATATATCATATATGAATATACCTTCCATTATAATGTCCATCATGATACAAGGAAACTTAAAAATGAACAATCATCGTTTTATGAGGTAGTAGTTCACTGTACATAGAAATATTATGTTTGTTACGCATGAGAAAGAGGTGTGTGTCTGTTTAGGTCAAAATATTTTCATAAATAAATCATATTATATATATTATACTGTTTTTAAATATTAATATATTAAAGATAGTTTTAGGGGGTGGAGAAGGAAAATAAAATAAAGGGCTTGAGAGAAGACATTACCTCTTCATCACGTAACTCTTTTTGGTTTATGTCAAAATAATTCCTTGGATTGCCTCCTAAACAGGTGAAGAATTATATTAGGAAGTTATGATTTATGTAAACTGGGGTTTTTAGGGATTTTACATGATTAATATTTTTTATTGGTGTAATGAATTGGGAGAGGTGGTGACTTTTTATAGGGAAAGAAAATGACACACTTGGGATTTTTAGAAACAGGTTAGCTATACGCATGTTATAACAAAAAAAAAATTAATAAAAAAGAAAAAAACTAAATAATTTATGGTTAATTAAAGAAATATGGATATTAAATTGGTTTTTTACAATTTTATAGATCATTTGGTCCCTTACTTTTAAGGTTTAGTCCCTAATTAATCTTAATTTGGCCATAATTACTATGATAAATTTTTATCACTTTTACTAATCATTTTGGTCTAACATTAACATGGTATTATTATAATATTAATATTATACTGAATAAAATGATGTTTTTAAATTTTTAGAAATTAAAAGTTATAGAAGTGGAGAAATTAATATTAATTCTAATCCAACAGACGGGACGAAATAATGAGTTTTTAAAGTAGAAAATTTTTCAAAAGTTTGTTAAGATTTTGTATTCAATTTCAAAGTGATGTTGATTATAATGAATTAAATTTTATTAATACATGTAACATTTATCTAATTTGAACCAAAAAAAATATAATATCATTTAAAACTAATAATTAATTAAATAAAGGGTAGTTTTTAACTAAAAGTAGTATTTTCACTATTCAGTAAAATAAGATTCTTTTTAGAAAAATCCAAAAATTTAAGCCTAGGATAATTTTGACACCCTGAATTCAAAAATTAAGTTTATTTTATGAAATAAAATTTCTAATTTTAATTAAAATTAACTATATTATTAAAATTAGATTATTCAGGAACACAATATTTTTAATATGAAATGAATTTACTAAAATTCGTATCTTTCATTATCAATATGTTTTATTTATATAAATAAATATATAAAATATTTTTAAATTAGTTATTACCATTTATATAACTAATTTTAATGGCTATGTTATAATCACCTCATTTTAATAATTATATAAAAAATATGTTTTGTATAAACTCACTATGTGTGCATCGTACGCCACACCGGTGTTGCATGTAATGTACACCAATTCGTTTGCCAAGTCACTGTTTTTTGTAACGTATGACAAGTTGGTTCCATGTAAAAGGAATATTTTAATTTGTTCATTTCTATACATAAATTTAATTTGAATTTATTTGGGTAAACCATCTTCATGACTATAATAATATTACCTTTTATATTCAATCTGTTTTTAAATTCATTTATAATTAATTGGGTACCTATGAATTCATATCATATTATGTAAACCATATATTTTAAAAGATTAGAAAAAAATATTCATAACCTCTAATTTCATGCCAAGAATTGATATTATTATATTAAATAGTCATATGTTAATAATATATTATTTTTTGGTAATCCTCGTTCTTGCGTGTTATGCAAGTTATTGTGGAAAGTCATTATTGCGTATAAGAAAAGATAACCTCAGTGTTTGTGTAGATATTTCCATTTTTTTGTGTGGAAAGCATGATAAAATTGGTGTTGCATATAAATAAAGTCAAACATAGTTCTTTAATAAAATAAACGATCTTCAGTGTTGCAAGAAATGAAAAATATCAAAAAAGATAAATTAATTAGAAGAAAATAATATCCCAAATCTCAGGGTGTTACATTCTACCCATCTTAAGAGGAATTTTCCCTATAAAAATTCATTTGGGTTTTCATAGGTTTAATAGTTAAAAGTTTCATTCATACAACCCATAACGTACAAATGAATATTTACTCTTCCTTTAAAAAGGGAATGTTGGAACCATAAAATTTACCCAAAGTATCATATAACTAGGTTTACAAATAGAAAAACATTAGTTTGGAGTGAATATTAGACATGGAGGAAAAGTGTAAATATTTATAGGGATTTTTTGAAGTCATTAAACACAAACAGTTTAACTATCAAAGAAAAGTTGAGGACCTCAAAGTCATAAACCTGTGATGATTTAAAAGGCCATTGGTTCAATAAAATTAAGTTATTAAGACAAAACAATTTATTTTTTACATTATCCTATCATTGACTAATTATTTTATTGACCAATAATACAAAAAAAGTCATTATTTTGTTGTGATTTTATCAATTTCTAATTCATCCATTACTTAAAGAAATGGATGTCCAAAAATTTACTTTGATGCTTGAAGCACTAAAATACACTTTTAGTAGATATTAAGGCCCATAAAAGAATAAAAATATAACTATTTATCTATATATATTCTTAAAAAACAATATGATTAATACATTAATCTCTAATTATAAAATATTAACACTACTATTTCATCATAAATAATTATTCATTAAAAAATAATTATATATAGACCGAGACATCATGTAGGCCAGTGGTAGGTGTGAAACCCTTATTGTCCTTCAGTCGGGGGTTCTAGACGATCAACCTTACCGTACTTGATTGGTTGTCACCCAAAAAATATGATTTCCTTTTCTAAAACCACACTAATATAATTCCCAAAATATATAATATTGATATCCTTGAAATAAGCTTAATCACTAAATAACCTTTTATCCACCGTTTTTAACACAAACTCAATACATAAATAGAATATATAATGTTTAGCTTAAATATTTTATGAATGCTTATCCTTATAAACCTTACGAAGGATAGAAATCCAATTCACTAGTAAGATATTCTTGAAATCATATTAACATTGATTCCCCTATATATTAAAAAGTAGCTACGGGTTATCACATTCAAAACACATGAATACCCTCATCGTATATTCCCTTAAAACATGGTAAAAACCTTAATTACCCTAAATAATTTTGAAAATTTTGAATTCTTTTTTATTCCAATGTATATTGGATCTATTCCTCAAATCCAAAAATTATTTAAAATTCATCCTTGATGACATAGATCACTTTCTGAATCATTATCTCCAGGTTAATCCATAACATCTATTTTACTTAATCATAACCCATATATCTTTTCCCAAAAAAACATATTAACAAAAATAGCATATCAAGTGTTACCTTAAATTATTCAAAATATCACTATGTCCTTAAATCACTTCACCATTTCATCACGAACATTCAATATAAACTTCTAAATGATGAGAAAAAAACATAAGTTGAACAACCATTATATTTTTCACTATTCATATAACTTAATTTTTGAATCCAAATATATATAAACTTTTATTATTCTACTTAATAATTATTCTATTGATAAGGACACATCATCCTATTACACAACACCTCTTGTATTTTACATTTCATATGTAGTATTGTAATCATCAATAATATAACCATTACTTGCACCAAATTTCTAATCCTCTTTAAAATATTTCCTCTTGGGATATTGAGTTGCATAATGGCCATTTATTCCACATTTAAAACACTTAAACATCAATGATGTATTAAAGAGACTAATATTCTCATCCATTCCATTAACCAAACTCTTCATTTTCCCTTGAAGTCACTTGCTTTGTATCCTTATTTTCTACAGTAAAAACATCTACTTGTTCCTACAATACATTCACTTAGGTGATTATTTCCACATTATGGACACAAAGGAAACAAAATCTTCTTTCCTCCATGGTTTCCATTACCCGAACTCTTAGAAAACTCATTCTTTCTCTTCCATAGTGATTCCAAGAGTTTGTTAAGGTACAAATTCTTAATCATGTTCCTTGAAAACTGATTAGGAAAGATCACAAAATCATTCAATGTAGTGATCATCCAAATTTACTTCTCATTAATAAATCATCTATCACATTCAACACTAATCTAGTTCCTTCAGGTTCCCACTAGTGACTAAAACTAGAAGCATAATGTGAGAATTAAGTATCATAGTTGAAAACCTCATATTCATAAAAATATTTACATATCAGATTTCTAAATAATGAAATCTTATATAATATATGACACCCTCGGTTCATCATAGGTAATTTATAGCAAACTTATATCTAAATAATTCTTGATGGTTCATGAAGATTTAGTGACATTCCAAAGAATATCCCTCCACGAGTGTCAAACCAGGTGTGCAGCAAGGCCTGTTGTAGTGTACCAAATTACCTTGAGTTTGGCATAGAACAAATTATTGGAGTTGTTTCCCCTAGGTATATTTGGAAAGCTACCTCCACTTGTTGTATCCTGAAAAGAATTTTTTTCTAGGAAACCACTCACTCTACCCTTTACCAAAATTACATGACATTTTCCTAAACATCGAATCATCCTTATATTTATCTTTAGAGACATCCCTAAAAACATCCTAAGAAATATACCTAGTAATATCCATGATTAAGCACAAATGATTCTCAATAATTGTGATGTTATCCATTAATTTTAACAAGAACTCCTTACAGGATTGAATGAATCTTATTATTATCTTTAATCTTTATAGGGAGGAGGAGGATTTGAGATCTCCATTATTGTGGGAATTATTGGGAGATTTATCTATAGGTTTTGAGAGAATTATCTCTAGATAATATTTTGTACCACAAATCCCTTTAAGTATAAGCCTAAAAAATGATATAATTGAGTTTATATAGCTAGTTAAAAAATTAATTTCATATAGTCCCTTAACCATTATATTAGTCCTCAGTGAATCCCATGTCAAAACATTAAATAATAACTAATTATTTAAATAAATAAACACCGCTACATTATTTTTTTAATAAATTAATAAATATTATATTCAAAAAACTAAAAAATAACTATTTATTTAATATTCAACTAACATATATATTATCCCAAATAATTTTTGATTTAAAATTTAAAATATACCATGCCCCAATAATTTTGTTTTCATTATAAATTGAGAACAATACTTATTCTAATATTTTATTCATATAAAATTTAATTTAGGTTTTTTGATACACTTAATGTGTGATCCTTTATTCCACTTTCTCAGTATAATTTGGATAAATCTTTTAATCTACTAGATTGGCATATGCAAATACTTTTAGGATCTTATAGAGAAATAATTTATATGTATCAATGAAAACAACCTCTTATTAATGATAAATATGTAATATAATCCCCTTTTCCCTGATACCCCATCAAGGCGGTCAGATACTCATTTTATCAACTTTTATTATAATGATGTCATTATTTTAATTTATGAAAATGAACATACCGATACAATTCCATGACAATGGAATTAATTAGAAAATTACATCTCTATCAAAGGGACAACAATATATAAATCCATTAACTCAGATGTTAAAATTCATTTCTTTACTTTTTCATTAATTCCATATCACTCATGTTGCACCCAACATATCCTACTTAACCGTGATTATATGTCATTATGATTTTCATTAGTACATGAACGTTCATGACTCTTGATGATAATTAGTAATAATATTAAGTCTTAGAAAAAACAAACGTATTCATATAAAAATATCCAACTACACATTTAATATACTGAATTCCTATGGGTGGGTCTGTTCTCATAACCTCATATCTTAAAGATTACAAAAGTAAAACTTCATGACCAGAATTATTAATGTCCTATGGGCCTCATAAAACTAATAGACTAACAAATTTGTGTCTATCCAAAATATATCATTCGACTAGAAAACATGTATTTAATAATATCATCATAACTTTTTGAGGATCTCATTATAGAGGTGAACTGTTATAAATTTTTGATGTTATAGATACTCTAAAAACAAAATAACATTAAATGTTTTATATATGGACAATAATAATTTAATAGGATATTTATGGAAATTAAATACCATGAATATATAGGAATTTAAAATTACAAATTAGTTGGTTTTAGGGAACCAACTCCAATTGACTCCATCTTTCACGAGAGCCAACAAATAATTTTTTTGTCCTCCTAGATCTTACATGATATTCATAATTATAGGGAGATAAAGATTTATTCAAGGGATACACCACGTTCTACTCCCTGAAAACTCTTCATACTATAGCTTCACCCATTTATGAAAAATCCCTCAAGAGGTAATAATTTTGAACTATATTCTTTATCTATTGACTTGACCTTGGATCCTAAGTTATAATCACCACTCAAGTAGCATCACAATATAATGTGATAGTGTCAATAATATTAAGAATATCTTTACTAATTCAGTCATTTATTATTTTGATAATTAAAAATATACCTTCATTAATTTCTATTTTGATAAAATAATAAATAATTATGATTATATTCCTTCTAACAAGAGAAAGAAAAATTCTTTTCAACATACACTACTTTTAAAGAAAATTTCATACTATTTATTGATTTTTCTTCAGGTTTTTTATGTTTCTTATGAAATAAATTTGGAGGAAAATATTGTTTAGTATAATTAGATAATTATAATTTCTCACAATATTAGTTACTTTATTTCTTAATTATTCATCTTTTTTCTTATTTCTTATTATTTATTGTAATTTATGTTTTGTTTTTTCTAGGCAATTTTTTTATTTTTAGAAGTAATAAAATTTTGTATAAGACATTAATGATGATTAAGGTAAATATTAGGGTGTTTAATCCATAATAGAATGGTTTTCACATAATAGAGAATGATTTTTATACAACATATATTGATTATTATTCTTAGAGTAGATTCAATATTACGATCAATTGATGCATACAATTAATTGATTCTTATGGTCTATTTATGTATATAGTAGATTGATGCATACGATGAATTGATTATTAAAGAAGATTTATGCTTATGGTATATTAATGCTTATAATTAATTTATGATTATGCAATATTGGATGATGTTTATGAAGAACATAGAATCCTATTTTGGCTCTACTAGATGATTCCAACACAGAACATAAAATCATCCTTACGCTATACTAGATGATGTATACATATATTATTACTTAAGTGAAATGATTCTTATGTACATTCATGTATACCAAAACATCATGTTTATTCCAAAATTAAAAATGATGTTTAGGCATACTTCAAGACTTTTTTTTCCAAAATCGTGAAATTTGATATATTTTACTACTCTTTTTGTATTTTAATTTTTTGCATGATTATTTTTATTATATTCCTTGATTTATTTATTCCACAATTAAATATTAATTATTCATATTATATAAATGTTTAATTATAATTATATTAAAGGGAATTAAATAAATAAAACATGGGTAAAATTTTAACAACGTTTTATTATTTTAAAATATTGTGTTTCATATTTGAATTGTTTGAATTAAAATGTTTTTTATCTACTAATTTATGGAAACATTCCAAATAATTTATTACAGAACATTGGATTTTTAATTGTTTTATCGATTTTATTTAAAAAATATACCTTGTTTAATAGATAATCTAAAGATCTCTCAAATATGACATAGTTCGTTATGATATAGAAAATAATATATGGGTGCATGCACTACTGGAAACATGATCTTTCCCAAAACTTCTATACCAACGGTTTGTAAAAACCGTTGGTATAGCTACCATTTCCCAACGGTTCACCAAAACTGTTGGGAAAGGGCCTAAAAAACACACCCTTTCCCAACGGTTTTGGTGAACCGTTGGGAAAGAGTGACCTTTCTCAACGGTTCACCAAAACCGTTGGGAAAGGGTGTGTTTTTGAGGCCCTTTCCCAACGGTTTTGGTGAACCGTTGGGAAAGAGTGACCTTTCCCAATGGTTCACCAAAACCGTTGGGAAAGGGTGTGTTTTGAGGCCCTTTCCCAACGGTTTTGGTGAACCGTTGGGAAAGGTCACTCTTTCCCAACGGTTCTTGAGAACTGTTGGGAAAAAGCACCAAAAAAATCCAGCATTCGGCCAACAAAAATACACCCAACCAGAACCTATCCCAATGGTTTTGAAAACCGTTGGGATAGGTTATTTAATTTTTTTCCAGACCTACTAACCGAGAACATTATATAAATTAAAATTTTAAATAATTATGATAATACATATATATATTTATGAAATTATGTTTACAAAAGTGATGTTAGCTTAGTGGTTAAGTCGTTCGATTATAAACGAGGGGTCCTGGAATCAAATCCCAGCGGATGTTTTATTTTTGGAATTTATATACCAATGGTTCCATTACCGTTGGTATATATTTAATATTACCTATACCAACGGTTTCCAAAACCGTTGGTATAGGTCTATACAAACGGTTTTTGGAAAACCGTTGGTATAGACCTATCCCAACGGCTTACATGGCTATGGTTCTCCAAACCGTTGGTATAGGCTATACCAACGGTTTAGAGGCCTATACCAATGGTTCCAAACCGTTGGTAAAGGTTAGTTTTCCAGTAGTGATGGGAGAAGATGAAATGAAATGACTATACATGTGTAATAAATTTTCAAAGGTTGATGTAACTGAATGAACTCTTTATAGAGATCTTGATAGATCCAATTCTAATTGAGATAAATATAGAGGTAGATGTAAGTGACATTTTCAAATGGTATTTCTTCTATACTTTTGTGATCAAACACCATGACACTTTGGACATAACTATATAAATTTAATTCGTACCATTGAGTTTACTCAAAACTCAAAGAATTACTTATTCAATAAGTTTCTAGGGATCTGAATTATTTCTATTATTTTCTATGTGTGTTTTTGTTTTGGATTATAATATGGTTAAAACTATAAGAGTGTTTGGTTATATGACCCCAATAAAAGATATGCATGGGTGATACTATATTGGTAAAAGAAAAGGGGATATTAGTTGTACCTTGGTTCATATAAAGGCATGGTTGGTTACTTCCACCACCTCAAAAGGATGGTAGTTGTGTGGTGCCTCTAAGGGTTAAAAATATAAGTATTTGGTTGAATCTTGAGGGATTAAAAAGGATTTTTTAAAGGTTTTAAACTTCCCATATGAAGTCATAGATTCCATTTATTGGGTCCTAGTTCTCCCTTTGTTTGATAGGAGAAATGAGTAGACGTAGGATCAATCTGATCCAAAATTCTATAAAAATAATTATATTATTTTTGTGTTTCCTTTTAATATGATAATATTTAAATATGAAAATAATATATAAATATATTTTAAAAATTCTAATTTACCCATCACTTTACTATTTGTCCATTATCAATTTGGGACCTAGCAATTCGCATCAAATCATGACCCCTATATTTGGTATATATTTTTTATAATAATAAAACCATGACTTAACGATAAAGGGTAAATGTTTTTTTGATATGTAAGGAACAAGATCAAATGATGGTTTTACACTTAAGGAATCCATCATTTGATGGTCCAGATTATGGATATTGGTAGTATCACATGGAATCTTTTCTTAAGATGTTAATAAATAAAAATTAGATTATCATAATTAAGACTTTTAGAGTACCAAAAGTTGAAACTGATGCATTAACTGGCAATGATTCCATTATATATGTTCTGAAATACAAGGTAATGAACATTTTATATTGGTATATAAGTTGAAATGTATAATTTCATGTATATTTAAGTAAAACAAGAAATGATTTTTGGAAAATATTACAAGCCACCCATCTTGGGTCTATTAAATAAATAAGAACTAATCTTGGTATATTAATAGATGAATAACAAGAATTTAAAACAATATAATAACAATCTATAAATCAATTTTTTTATATATTTAATACAATAGTAAATGGTATACAATCTTTAGAACAAACTTCTGATAATTTAGATTTGGTTGAAGTAGTTTTAAGAGATTTACATAATAAATAGAATACTAAGAGAGTAGCAATTGATGAAAGTAAAAATTTTAAATAAAAATATTTAAATGATATTATTAGATCTTTGTTAAATTATGATTAAATACTTAGAAATATTACTTAAAATAGATTTTTTAATGAAATTAAATTTTATTCAAAAGTTACTACTCACTCATTTGACTCTAAGCTACACTCAAGTGAACTATTTTTTTCTGTTTATGTAGAAAGGAGATGATATAGAATGAATAAAGGATAATAACAAATATTTATAAAGGATATTCCTAAATATAATTGTAAGGATAATAGAAAATTAATGGATGTTTCTAATGATGATCAGAAAATTATTTTTTATGAGTGTAAAAAATAGGGCACATCAAATCTAATTTCTCAAATTTCAAGAATTACATGAACAAGATAAAACAATACATCAATGAAAAGAAATCCATGTTTTACTGTTAGAGTTACACTTTAAAATTAGGTTCTAGTGAGGAATATGGTTATAATAAAGAATCAATAAACCCATACTTAATGGGTTTATCAAAATGAGTTAGTTAATCACAAAAATATCACATCCCCTAGAATATAAAGGTTATGTTTCTTTAGATATTGGATATATAAAAATATTATTATGAAAATTTATCCATAATGGAACAATACTAGATCCCCTTATAGATATATACTAGGTTATAATCATCTTCATCACTTGGGGAATCCAAACATAATGGGTGATATCAAGCACCCTGTAAGGGAAAACCTCATCAACATGTTAATGAAAGTTTAAATCATTAGCATATGAGAAAACACGAGAAAGAGAGAAATATATCATTAATAAGAATAAAGAAAAATAATAGTTTTAAATAAGGAATCATAGAATTACCTATAATATTAAATGACCAAACATAAATAATGTAATAAAATTACAGATTCATGATACAATAATCATATTCCATAGATCATAACAGGGGAATATAACATAGAAATGTGACAAAATGTAAGATTAGAAAACCATAAAATGGTTAAGAAAGTATAAATACCTGATCATTAGTGGGAATAAGATAATGTCCTATGTATCTTATTGGGCATGGTATAATAACGAATTTACCCACTTAGGATAACTAGTTAGTTATAGTTTATTTCTATCATCAAATGATAATGATTTTGATTGTTTCACATGTGCTTTAAAACTTTTTTGTTGATTCCAAGTCATTGATACCCACTTTACCATTCCTATATTATAATAGGTAATATAATATATGAATTATATTGATTTATGAAGTTATAATCTCATTCCATTAATTTTTTATTTACCATTAATTAAGATAGAATCCATGATGACCTTATTTTGAAAATCCTTAAAAATCCTAGAATGTCATTCTAATGAGTAAAATATTAATAAAAAAAATAAAGAACCTTAAAAAAGAATTATATTATAATTAATGTATAATAAAAATGGTATTTAAGTCTCCATATACATTCATGATATAAATTTATATCACTATTCATCTATGTTGCTAATCCAACCCAAACTAGAACATGCTATAATTTATTGATGAGTTTGATTAAGAAAAAAATTCCATTGGAATAAATCATTATTAAAAATTAATAATGATATTATTTATAAGTTTTTAATTTTTTAATCATATTTTAAAGAAGTTTAATAATGAATAAAATATGAGAGAGGTGGAAAATAAAACACTTTACTTCATTGAGGTGGTAGTCTACCCCTACACAAAGACAATGGTTTCATTTCCCATAGAACATGGGAAGGGTATGAATTAGTTTCTCTTTTAATAAAATTTAAAATGTTACAAATAAAATTTTAATTCATTATATCCCTTTTTAAAACCATATATTTGATTTTGTTATCAAAAATGGAGTACGTCAATTCATGAGGGGTGGTAGTGTGCACATATGCATGAATAACGTTTTCATTTTTCAAAGGGAGAAGGAAAAAAGTGATTTTTTTACAGAAGAATAAAAATATATAAAAATATATGCAATAATTTTTTTACCATTTTGAATGGGTAATATATATTTAGAGGAGACATATAGAAGAGGAGAAATACCAGGGATTTATTCGTACTTATGTTGAGAATTGGAACATTCTCTTGAAGTAATTTTAAAAAAATAGAGTATTTAAGGATTTTAAATAGACCAAGGGGATTAAAAAACTGGGATATGACTCTAGGGGATGTAAAAAAGGGTATATTTTCAGGATTATTTTTAATTAGAGTCTACTTTAAGGGGATAGAGTAATCCCATTTTATAAGGGATGAGAGTGGCATTTCCGTAATAATATAAATGGTACAGTCACTATTCAAGGGTTAAATGGATCCTGTTTGGTAAAATAAGGCAGTGGGGGAAGGTAATGTGGAGAATAATCTTAAAAATTAATTTTTCACATAACATCTAATTATTTTAGGACATTCTATTTACTATTAACACTTACTCAAATTCACCTTTACCCAAATTAACTTTTACAACATTATCCCATTCTTATACTAGGTAAACAGGTTTAATGAAAATAATTAATATTTAAATTATTAATTAATTATAAAATATTGATTTATTATTTTAATATAATTTTATCAGATAATATTTATAAGAGTGAGAAAATATATTATTAAAATTCAGACACAAAATGTTTAAAAATTATTTTTTAGAAAACAATTTTTTTTGTAGAAAAAATGTCATTGATTTAGATTTTTAGGACATAAGTAGATATATTATAAAATAAATAAATTTTATTTTTCTTAAAAATAAATAAAAAGAGAAAATTTTTCCAAATAATATTTAATTAAAATAAAATAGGGAAAATAATTTTTTAATAGAAAATATTATTTAATTTCTTATAATATTAATTATTGGTACTATAAAATAAATGGTATTTTGAAATATATATTTTTATTCCTATAATGAATCTTTTATAAATTAATTTTTTTAAAAAACTTTTAGTTATTTATTATATAATAATAAAGTCATAAAAGTTAAAATTCTGAAAAAAACTACATTTTTCAATATTCGCTTAAAAATTTACTATTTTATAAAATATCAAAAATTCATACGAAGATAGTTATGACATACTGAATTAAAAAATTAAATTTATTTTCTAAAAATTTCGTTCTAAAATTTATGAATTTAACAGTAAAATGGAAATATAAACTCTCATGAAATACTATTTTTAATTGGAAAATAACTTTCTCGAGCTATTAACTATTCTTATTCTTATTTTTTATAAATTAATTATTAAATTATTTTTATTTTATTATTCATAAGATAAATATATTTCATTCACATTAAACCATTATATATTTAGTTCCTTAAAATAGAAATGCAAAGAACCTAAAAATAAATTTTTAGGAAAATAAATTTTTATGCATATCATGATCTCATTAGTTATTTATATATACTATGTTTATTTTATAAGTGCATTGATATTAAAAATAATAAATTTATTTTACATTATACATATATTTCAAAATACAAATAATTTAATTATTCACTCTAATTCAATGGATACATTATGATTACTATATTCAATATATATAATTCCATTTTAATAAAATTCATTCACTATATTTTTTTAGTTTGATGTTGTATTTAAAGAAAGATATAAATTAGATTATATTTTTTAATTAAAAGATATATAGTATAATAATAGGGTGTTATATTGTCCCCTTTAAATAAATTGTGTTTTCATAATTTTAATTTTCATTCACAAATGAATGAAATTAAAGAATCCATAAGAAGCTCAAGATATATTTTCTATTTTGAAAACAACCTCACAATATTATACACTAGGAATCTCATCATTTACCTTATAATATGAAGGTGTTGGTATTTTAATTAAATCAAAAATTTATAACTAATATGTTTCCTTAGCTAGTTATAAAAGTTTATAGGGATATAAATTTCATAACTTCATTTCATGATCTTGTCCCCAACCCAATAATAAATCCAAAACGGTTTTGATACCCTAAAATAAAATCATAGTAAATGATCCTATGAAAACTCAATCCCAATATGACTTATCTAGTGAAAAAATATTTTCACTATATGATACCTTCAGTTCAATTATGATATAAGTGGTTCAATATATCACTCCTTTAGTTCAAAAGACATTATCCAAAGTTATTTTCTTATTATGGTTTCCAACAACTAGTTATATTTTACATCCTAAAATTCCATTTAAATCCTTCATAATGGTTCATAATGAGTATGTGAATAAATAAAGAATATCACATGAGATTTTCAAACTAGATGTGAAGTTAGACCTTTTTTTCATGCACAGGGTAAGGATTGAGTTAAAACCCAACCCTCCATTTTAGGGTTATTACACCTCGGTGTATTTTTTCCAGTGTTTGCATCATCATGTTTGTATATAGATAGAGATTTCATTTCTTGGAAAACACACAATATCATATTTACAAAAAATTCTTTATGTTATCATATACATTGACTTATTCCTAGGTTTTTAATGAATATATATCATCGTAATACCTAAAAATAACTAAACTAACCCCCCTCAAAATAACTGAACCCAATTTTGAGACCTACGGAGGGTCCTATATCTGCACTCTCAGATTCAGTGCTAATTTTTTATAAACTATCTTCGATACTATTAGACATTTTTAATTCTAAAATTACATATTATTTCAATAATTTAGACATTATGTCTTAAAAAAATCTCACAAACTCATGAATCAAACGGTTTAGTATCTTGAGAGATTAGCTACATATAAATCTTTTCATGAAGATTTCTCCAAAATCACACTATACTAGACCACCTTCCAACGATCTCCTTGGTCAAAATCATCTTCATAACACAAGGAATAGAAATATAAGAAAGGGGTGAGATCAAACACTAATTAAGGTAAAATCTCATCAATATGAAAAGAAATGGGTAGATAATAAGAATATGAGAAAAAATGAATAGGGGAGAAATATCGTACTAAAAATAACATAGAATAATAAGATTTTCCCATAAGGTGTCAAATAAGGAAATATAATCTCAAATGATCAAACATATAAAATAGAATAAATGTGTGGAATCATGAGACAATAATCAAGTTCCATGGAGTATAACATGTGAATAAACATAGAAATTTTATAAAAAATAATTATTTGAAATCATAAACTTGTGGAGCAGAAATCACTACCTGATTACCATAACATAGTGGACTTGGACTATTAACTCATGTACCCTCTTGGTCTTTTGTTAACAACCCATGTACTCTATTGGACTAGGGATAACAACCCATCACAACCACAAAACTGGGTTTCCACAGTTCCACCCTTTAACAACGCTAAAAAAAGTGCTGATAAAGGGGGTGCCTTTATCATGGCTAAAAAGCGCTGATAAAGGGTACTTTTAAGAGTGCTAAAAAAGTGATGTTAAAAGTGGACCTTTATCATGTCTTTTTAGTGCTGATAAAGGCACCCCCATTATCAGTGTTTTTTAGCACTGTTAAAAGGGAAAGCTCTATCATGATTTTTTAGTAGTGCTGATTAAGGGGGGCTTTATCAGCAATTTTTTCTCTAGTATGGATAATGGGTATATTTTAAAAAATATTATAAATCATAAAAATAATATATTGATATGTAAATATATAAGTATATTTATTTTGATATAAATATAATATATATTTTTAAAATAAGTTTTAGAAAAGTATAAATAAACATTTCAACTTAATATATAATATTTTAAGTGAAAATGGATTATAAAATATCTTAAAAAATTATTAATTAATAATTTTATAATAATCATCGACTAATAATCATTTAATAACAATATGAAGACACAAAAAATTAAAAAAATTAACAAAAGAACTAAAATAAGTTTAAAAGATAACAAAAACGTCAAACAACCATTACTTTTGATTCAAGTGTCCTTTGAGATCTACAGTATATCAAATCAAATCTCGCAAAGAGATATATGTGCTGGTGACACAAGTAATCCTTCTGTCATATTTTTCGAGGCCAAATAAGGCTTAGAAGTCTTGCAAAACCGAGTTTTTAGTCTGGATACCCAATGTTTTTAACATTCGATGGAATTTCATCCTTGTTTAAGGGGGGTATTTTTGTCTTTTTTCAGTGGGGAATGGATTTATTCCAAGGGATTACATTCATATTCATATTATGACATTGAAAATTTATCATTTTTCATAATGTACTGTTACTTATAATCAATTATAGAACAATATATACATATTTTTTATATATTCACACATAAAAATTTAATTTTGTAAATAAATAATTAAAAATATTTACATTTAAAATATATTTCTCAATATATAATACCTACCTAAATAAAAAAATTAATTTTATTTAAAATACAAATATATGAATATTAATATACCTATATAATATGTATGTGTATATATATATATTTGTGTGTGTTTGTATTGACAAACTGTTATATATTATCTATATATTCTTAACATATGTATATACATATTATTATATATAATATTTGTAAATATATATAAATATGTATAATTATACTTATAGATACACATATAATATATATATATATATGTGTGTGTGTGTGTGTGTTTTGTATACTTGTATTTATTAATTTATAACCACACATGAAAAAACATATTTTATAAATATTTTTAAAACTGATCATATAAATATATATTAATATACGAATAAATATACAATTAAAAAAATATAAATATATATAAATAAATATAAATAAATATATATTAATATACGAATAAATATATAAATATTTAAATACAACTATATATGTATATACATATATAAATATTAATATAAAAATATTAATATATATATTAATTTAACTAAATATATATATTAAAGTAAATACATATATGTTAATATAAATATATATTAATATAAAATTAAATATAACTATATATATATAAATAAATAGGTATATTATTAAATTTAGAGCAAATAAATATGGTGGAGTGATAAAGGCTTAAACACCCAGGAAAAAGGTGTGGGGTTTGAATCCAAGGGAAGGCAGGTCGCACATGCGAGTGGAATTTCTTCTAGCGCTGTTAAAGGGGGAGGAGTGGTGGTTGGGGCGTGTGGGATGGGGGGGGGGGGTGGATAGGGTGTGTAGGCTGGGGGTGGGGGCACTGTTAAAGGGGGCTTCAAGCACTGTTGAATCACCTCCTCGATATGTAGAAATATTTTTTTTATGTTTTTTAACTTTAATGAGCACTTTTAGAAAAGCACTCATAAAAGGGTTCCATTAACAGCAAAAAAAGCACTGATAAAGGACCCATTTATAAGCATTTTTTTAGTGCTGATAAAAGGTGTCTTTATTATCCCTTCTTTAGCACTGTTAAAGGGGACTCCCAATCTTCGCCTCGATTATTAGTGTTTTTTAGCATTCTTAAAGGATACCCCCTTATCTTCACTGTAATAACCAGATCTTCTTTCTAGGTATGTTTTCCTTTTTGTGGTCATTTTTGAGAAAATAGGAATTTCTAGAATTTTTTGAAGTACACGCCCTGTACTTTATCTGTACACGCCGTGTGCTGGGCGTGTAATGGCCACACACATGGCCGTGTGGGGTGACCTAGAGGTCACCAAAACTGGAGTATGGAAAAGGCAAGTACACGCCGTGTACTTCAAAAGTACACGCCATGTAATTCAAAAGTACACACCGTGTATTTTTTTTATTATACGTACCGAGGTCACATCTAATCACCAGGAAGCTCTCCTTCTAGGTCGCATTCGACCGAGAGCACTGTACGACCGCTGATCTTAGACAAACCCCCGAGCGAGCATCCGTCCTCCGAATCAAACACCGTCGGTTGTGTTGGAATCACATCGGTGAGTTCTCTTTTGTCCTAGAGCAACATCTTTTCTTTTCTCTTCTCTTGTGAGATATTGTGGGATAAACGTGTTAGACATTTTTTGTAGATCTACCACATTCTAGGTCAATCCAAGGGTCGATGCCAGAGTATAGAGATCACCTAACACCGAGGTAGGTGGTTTGTGCCTTTTTGTTGAATTTCTGGGAGTTATATGAGAAAAGTTTCCCAATACCCATGAACTGGGTATTGCGTGTTTACCGTTTTAGCCCTATTGTTTTCCTTATAAGATTTTATGCTCGAGTAGAGGTTAATTGTTTGTGAATAAGGTGAATTTATATGCTTTTGATGTGTTTTCCAATGCAAGTTTTTCCTGTTTTGAAGATTGTGTCTAGTTCTCCTATTAGGCTGATATTTACTTTCCATTTCCTAGTATTGTAGGATAGTGTGACTGTTGTTTCAATATGTTGATATGTTTTAGACTAGTAGCCAGGTAGTTCTTGAGGATTACTTGGGCCGATACATGCTGCTATACTTGCTTAACTTACACAGGGTTGTGAGAACCTGGTGAATAGACCATAGGGAGAATGAATGTTGAGGGCTTCTCCAGAGTGTCTGTTTTACTTATGATGCGAGACTATAGGGGGAATTGACGTTCAGTGCTTCCTCATAGTGTTTTTAGTTCCTTGACGTAGGCCACAAAGGGAATGTGACGTATGTGCTTCCCTAGAGCACCTTTACTTAGCGATACGAGACTATAAGAGGAATTGACAGTGAGTGCTTCCTCAGAGAGTTTATGCTTAAGCTGAACGAGAGGGGTTAGACTAAGTGTAATCCCTAGAGGGTTTCTTATACTTGTTAGGTAGGACCAGAGGGGGTAGGATGCGAGTTCTTCCCAGAGGGTTACCTTTGTGCTTTAGCGGTGTGCTTCTGTTGCTAGGTAGGACCTGAGAGGATATACTATTGGTACTTCCCAGAGGGTTAACTATTGTGGTTATCTTCTTTGTTTAGCTGTTGCATGTTATGTAGTGGTTTGAATGCTTTGAAACTATGGATTGTTTACTGCCGAGTACTTCCTTGTTTACTGCTTTCTGTAGTACATGCCATATATTCACTGATTGTTAGGCACAGATTTCATGATGGTTGCCTACTAGGATTTAGTCTCACACTTTGTTCGGGCCATGCTTTTGGGCCCAAATAGGTTATATTGTTTCAGGTATAGATAAGGGCAAGCGCCCTTATACTTCAAGTTATTGATTGACTGTGGAGCTAGAGATCATTGGACCAAGCCATGGATTGCGATGCTGTGGAACTGTTTACTATTTTTCTTTTGTACTTTGGTTTAGTACTATTGTATTCCATCATTTTGATCTTTTTGGATACTTTCCTAGACATATGAATCATTCATCATTCATATATATATATATATATATATATATATATATATATTTTTGTGTGTGTGTTCTCGGTTTTATTATTTCTAGTCTTGTGCGGTTTACTTTTGTATGAATTATTACTGCTTCTACCATTGTATATTTGTTTTACTTCTGCTATGTTACTCTGCCAATGAGGGCATAGTTTTCCCACTATCACACCCAAGGCCCCTACTGCAATTCACCAGCCTCTGGTGTTTGGAAAAATGCGCTTGAGGCCATGTGACCAACTGGGTGTGGGGTGGCTCTGGGCGGCTTCCGGAACCGGGACGTTACAAAGTGGTATCAGAGGAATTATTTTCTTGTAAATTACTGTTTGGAGCCATATCTAGGGATAGGAAGGAATCTGTACTTGGTAATAAGCTATTCCCTGGAGTAGCTAACCTATGTATAGGGAAAATCCATCCTTCCTCATTTATTGAATTATTTATGGTTTTTTAAGTTTACAGATGATTTTATTTTTACCATTGGGTGACTCAAATGTTTTGTACTATTACTGTTGATGTTATTGAGGTTTTATTTCTATTGCAACCCGATGAGATGAGGGTATGCCATCCAATGCATCATATAGGCACTTACCAGGGATCACATGTCATGCATTATTTCTATGGTATATAGGGTGCATTAGGAATTTCATGTTGTTGTGATAGGTGTTGTGCAAGACATGCATGATGTTGTGATAGCTTTCATGATAAAAATACCTACTATTTGATAGGGTATTTTTTGTGTAAGGTTTTGTTTAAATGAATGGCAAAATTTGGTTCTTGATGTGTTATGGGCCATCATGGACCAGAATTTGGTGGATCATTGCCTTGTTTTGCTTGTTATAACACATATATGATTCCAAACATTGATTTTTGAGGAGTATGGGCCCTCACAGATCAGAATTTGGCAATTTGATGTTCTTTTTAGTGTTTTATGGGCGCCAGAGTAGTTTCTGAGACTTACTGTCTGGAAAAACCCAGAATACACGCTATGTTGTTTTGAATACATGCCATGTGTTCTTCTATTTGGGAAGTAACTTTTTTTCTTAAGTACATGCCGTGTACTTTATGTACACATTGTGTAGTCTCTAATCATGTCGTAGGTCGTGTGGGCCAAGACACGGAATAAGGAAATTCTTGTGGGAACATTTCGTGTACTAGTTGTACATGCCATGTAGTGTTGACCCTGTATCCAACCATGTAACTAAGAAACCGGTCAGTGTTATCATTTCTAGTACACACCCTGTCTGTATGGAACATGACGTGTAGTGTCAGCCGAGTACCCGACCGTGTCACAAACAATAGGGGTCGGTGAAGTTCATCTAGTAAATGTCGTGTCTGGAAAAAACACGCTGTGTAACATTGTTCTAAGGGGAGCCGTGTGGCTTAGCCATGTAGAAGGACTTGGCAAGGTTAAGGTGATTCAATTACATGCCATGTGTTAGGTGAAGACACCATGTGTTTGGGGTGTTACACAACCAGTTTTGGCAGGAGTACACGCCCATGTGAATGGTTGAAGGGGAAACACCATGTAGGCATTGTACACGTTGTGTAGTCATGTTTTGTAAACCTTGAATGATTTCATTCTCTTGTTCTCTTCCTCTGTTTCTAGTTTTCATTCCATGATAATCTTGATATAAGGTGTGAGCATGACCTAGTAGATTCATGTCACCAAGATGTCCTCCAGTTGTACGCTAGTTGCAAGGTGGTGAGCAGACACCGGATATGGAAGATCAGGGACTTTCAGCGGATCCTCCAGTTATGGCAGCCTTGGCACCAGCCGTTATACCTAACACTAGTGCTGATGGACAGTTTAGAGAGGGTTTCATGGGGATGATGCAGAACTTTTAGGGAGCACCACCTTTGACCCCATCGATGGAAGATTTGACATGGGTCTTTCAGCAATAACATCCTCCCACTTTCTCAGGGGATGGAGGACCCCAGGCTTCAAAGTCATGGATAGAAGCCATGATTAAGATCTTTGAGTATTTGGAGACACCTCCGGAGAGGAGGGTCAAGATCGCTACATATATGCTTTGGGATTCCTCCAAGAGATGGTGGGATGTGATCTCACAGGCAGGACACCAGCAAGTCATGGTCTGGGATGAGTTTCAACACATCTTCTTTGACTACTTATATCCAGAGACCTTAAGGGCCGATCGAGCCCTAGAGTTCATGAGTCTAGAGCGGGGAACTCTTTCAGTTATGTATTATTCCTCTCATTTTACCGAGCTGTAGCACTTCATGCCTATTCTAGGAGGTGATTAGTTATTCCTAGTGAGGAAGTTCTAGGATGGTCTGAGGCACGACATCCGATCATAGGTGAACATCTTCCGATTGACTTCTATCACTTCTACAGTAAACCAAGCACTGATCATAGTGTGAAATATGAGGGATTCTGGAGTTGTGATCCTGGGTGGCTCGACATCTGGAGTTAGTATCCCTATTACTAACAGCATGAAGTGCAATAGGGAGTCTTCGATCGGTGATCTAAGGAGGTGAGACACTTCTTCTGGTAGCTAGGTGGTGTGATACCAGTGCAGGAAGAGTGGGTATACAAGGCCACATTCCCCGAGAGACCCTGTGGAGTGCCGATCTTGTGGCAATATGGGTCATCTCAAGTGCTTCTATCATATATTTTCACCAGCAGCTAGTGATAGGGGTTCTTCTATGACTCCTCGTTCAGGAGCAGCGCTGCCAGTTTCTCACAAGTCTTGGAACTGGAATTATTCTGGCCATTCACGCTATGTTAGAGGTTATGGTAGTAGTATCAAGTCGCCAGGTTTTCAGCAACATCAGGGAATATCAGCTCAGAGAGGTCAGACAGGGTCACAAGGCCATGGTATAGGCCAGAATTTTGCAGTGGAGCAGACCCAATAGGAGAAGGATCCCAGACCTTCTACAGTTCGACGTACGATCTTAGTATCCTCAGTTTTAGCTTCAGCTCTTTTCGATACATGGGCTTTCTATAGCTTTATATCTATTTCTATTGTGGAGATCTTTGGTCTCAACATCTTTTCTTTTACTGATATCTTGACTCTAGGAACTCCGTTGGGGACTAGAACAGCTAGTGTACGTCTGTGCAGGGAGTTCCCTCTAGAAGTTGGTAGGCGTCACTTCCTATGGGACCACTATATCCTAGAGATGACATGCTATGATTTCATTCTTAGAATTGATAGGTTAGTTCCTTTCTAGGAAGTCATCGACTGTTATCGTCGCAGGGAGAGTTTCACATCCCTAAAGGGTGTATCGTTTCTTTATATGGGAGAATGGGATGTCCACAAGAGCAGAGTGGGACCCAATCATTATGGGTTGGGAGGAGTTACATCCTAGATTTCCAGTATATATTTGGATGACCCGGGGACATCACAGTTAGAATTTCCTCCAGTGGTGGATCGTTTTAGGGATGTCTTTCAAGAGGACTTTTCAGGTTTTCCTACAAAGAGAGAGGTATAATTTTCTGTTAAGCTCATGCCAAGACTGGAACCAGTTTCCATTCCTCCTTATAGGATAGAAACACCAGAGTTATAGGAGCTCGAGAAGCAGTTGGAGGAGTTGCAGGCAAAGGGTTTCATCTGACCCAGTACTTCTACTTAGGGTTCGCCTGTCCTATTTGCAAAGAAGGTGGGTGGTACCCTCAGGCATTGTGTGGATTATCAGAAGCTTTACTAGTTGACAGTCAAGAACCGATATCCCTTGCCTAGTATTGATGATCTCTTTGATCATCTTTGAGGAGCCAATGTGTTCTTGAATATTCACCTAAGACCCATTTACCATCAGTTGCATGTTAAAAAATATGATATACCCCTCACAGCCTTCAAGAGAAGTTATGGTCTATACGAGTATATGGTTATGTCGCCTGATCTCACGAACACGCCTGTAGTTTTCATGAAATAGATGTACCGATTATTCAAGCCATACTTGGATTCCATCATGGCAGTCTTCATGGACGATATCTTCATGTACCCTCACACTCGACACGACTATTCTACCCATATTGAGATCGCTTTGAGTACACTAAGAGAGCATCATTTATATGCTACGATATCAAAATGTCACTTTTGGATGGATCAGATTCACTTCTTGGGTCATGTTATCTCAGAGATAAGAGTATCAGTAGACCATGCTACCTATCATGATATTGTTTCATACTGGACTTCTAATGCTTATCAGAACCACTGACAGGTATGACTAAGAAGGGTGAAAAGTTTTTGTGGTCATACTCTTATGAGTCAGGCTTTCAGGAGTTAAGAGGGAGACTAACCTTTACACTGATACCAATCTTGCCAGAACTGGGAAAGATATGTACAGTGTATTGTGATGCTTTAGGTATCAGGATAGGAGCTATGCTTATGCTGGGAGATGGAGTCGTTGCATACGAGTCTCAGCAGTTGAGGCTACATGAGAGGAATTACCCGATGCACGATATTGATTTGACTACTGTTGTTCATGCTTTACACTGTTAGAGACATTATCTGCTAGGAGAGAATTTTTTGGTTTTCACCGACCACAAGAGTCTCAAGTAAATATTTACTCAGTGTAATATGAATTTGAGAGAGCGAAGGTGGGTTGATTGGGTATAGTCTTTTGACTTCGAGCTTGTCTATACGCTTGGGAAGGGCAACGCAGTGGCTGATGCACTGAGCATGAGGACCCAGGTACATGTAGTTCAGGAGGCCAGCAGTGAGTCGAAGCTTATGGATCTATTCTCTGAGATGCAATTGGAGTTGCAAGAAAGAAAGGGGCAGACGTTTTTATCTTTTGTCATTTTTACCTCTAAACTTTTTGATCGAGTGTGAATAAAGAAGCTATCAGATTCAGAAGGCCTAGTCCTATGGGAGAGCGTGTCAGGAGAGGACCCTATTCTTAGATGGACCATAGTGAGGATGAGATCTTGTGTTTCCAGGGTTGCGTATGGGTTCCAACAGACATATGCGAGGAGTTGATGCAGGACTTTCATTCCTCAGTTTGGGAAGTTCATCCTGGTGTCACAAAAAAGTATCATGATCTACACCACCAGTATGGGTGGCCAGGTAAGAAGATGGATGTTTCTGGTTTTTTCATGAGGTGTTCCACCTGTAAGCAACTAAAGGCGGAGCATCAGTGACCAACATGGATTTTGTAGTAGTTACCCATTCCCGAGAGGAAGAGTAATGATGTCGCGATGGACTTCGTGACAGGGTTGTCGAGGTTGTCTCGAGGGAATGATGCAGTTTGGGTTGTCATTGACAGACTCATGAAGGTTGCTCACTTCTTACCAATCAAGGAGAATTTTAGTGTTGATAAGATGGGAAAGTGGTACATCCATGAGATTGTATGTCTGTATGGTGTTCCACACTCTATTGTTTCAGACAGGGATGCTCGTTTTACTTATCGGGTCTGGTAGGGGCTTCAAAAGGCGTTGGGTACACATGTACTTTTGAGTACAACTTACCATCTGCAGAAAGATGTCCAGTCCGAGCATATGATTCAGGTGCTTGAGGACATTGTCTGAGCATGCATCCTAGATTTTGGAGGTTCTTGGGAGAAGCATATATCTCTTGTGGAGTTTTCCTACAACAATAGTTTTTAAGAAATTATTTAGATGGCACCTTATGAGGATTTGTATGGTAGGCCATTCCGATCACCCTTATGTTGGCTGGATGTTGGAGAGGTAGCTTTGCTAGGACCTCATCTTGTTTAAGAGACCACAGAGCAGATAGAGTGGATTTAGAAGAGGATGGATGCTGCGAAGTCTTGACAGAAGTCTTATGATGATCAGCGGAGATGACCTCTAGAGTTCAAGGTTGGGGATTAGGTTTTCCTGCATGTTACACTGAGGTTGGGACACATGAGGATTAGGAGATAGGGTCAGCTTTCACTGAGATACGTTGGGCCGTTTGAGGTGTTGGAGAGTGTTGGGGTGGTTTCCTACCAGTTGCAGTTACTTGAGAGGTTCCGGGTTATGCACGACGTTTTTCACGTCTCTCAGCTTCGATGTTACTTTTCAGATCCATATCATGTCTTTCAACTTAAGGAGGTTGAGTTGGAAGTGGATGAATTGTTCGAGGAGCATCCTATCCATATTGTCGGTCGAAGTACGAAGGTTTTCTGTGGCTGGTCTATTCCCCTGGTACGAGTGCTATGGCAGCATAGGCGAGTACAGGACGAGACATAGGAGAGGGAGACCAATGTACGAGCACAATGTCTGGAGCAGTTCGGGGTTTCTTCTTTTTCACCGTGCTAGGGAAATTCAGGGACAAATTTCTTTAAGGGGGAAGTTTGTAAGAACCCAGATCATCATTCTAGGTATGTTTTCTATTTCTGGTCATTTTTGAGAAAAGAGGAATTTCTGTAATTTTTTGAAGTACACACCGTGTACATTATGAGTACACACCGTGTACTACATTGCAGTAGGATTCCATGTGATGGCTATGTAATGGCCATACACAAGGCCATGTGGGGTGACCTAGAGGCTACCTAAAGCGGAGTACGAAAAAGGCATGTACATGCTGTGTACTTCAAAAGTACACATTGTGTATTTTCTTTTTTTTTCATTGAACATTTTGGGGTCGCATCTAATTTCCATAAATCTCTCCTTCTAGGTATCGTTTGATTGAGAGCACTGTACGGTTGTGGATCTTCAATGAACCCCCGAGTGAGCATCTGTCCTTTGAATCAAACACCGTCAGTTGCGTTGGAATTGCATCGGTGGGTTTTATTTTCTCATAGAGCACCATCTTCTGATTTCTCCTATCTTCTGAGATATTGTGGGTGGAACATGTTAGAAATTTTTGTAGATATACCACATTCTATGTTGATCCAAGGTCTGATGCCAGAGTATCGCTATCTCTTAATGCCGAGGTAGGTGGTTTGTAGAAATACCATATTCAGGGATTGTTTTTCAACCTCTGGATAAACTAACCATTAGAATGTCTCTTGATAATTATATTTATTTTTTTTCCATCATTATAATTTCTTATCATTATGGATGTGTTGTCATGATCACATAATTATTGAATTAAACAAGCATTCAAGATAGAACTTAAATAAACCAGACTTATGTGTAAATATTATCAAGACATGGTTAATCACTTAAGTAAGTTCCAATAAATATTAAAAATCGTATGATAATTATAATAAGAAATTAATTCGTAATAGATAAAAATACCTCAAATAAAATATTAAGTCAGACCAAGCCGTCGATTACTTGATTAAGCGAAACAATCAATAAAACTATGTGTTTGGCCAACCCTTTTTGAGACAATTACTTTTATATAGGAAGTGATTATGAAGGGTTTTGGGTTGATTTGACCATATAACATCAATAGGAGTATCCCTTGATAGACATGGTGTAATATTAGAGGCAAGAGTTGAGGAATTCCAAAGTCATGATTTCAGGACTGGAGAGTCTACTCAACAGATTAAGGAGTTGAAAGCACGTAGTTGGAAAAGAAATTCCTATGAAAATACCTTCTAATATTTTGACTAACCCTTGTTGGGGTTATTTGAAGGGGAATATGGATCCTTTCCACTATAATATCATGGAATCTAGACATTCTGAGTTCAATGGTGAGGGCCATTAAGACATGATAAAATAGTGAGAGACTTAATAAAAATTTATTATTTCTCATAAATTTTAACCATTAAAGTACTAATGATATGATGTTTGAATTGTAGAATAAAAATGACAAGCTCATCAACCAAACTATCTCTGTAATCAATTCTGGATAAATACAACATCCTCACCGATAGTAACTTCCATGAATGGTTTAGATGCCTTTGTGTTATCCTATGCCATGAACAGAAGTTTTACTTGATGGAGTCAACATTACCTGATTCGCCTACCAAAGAGGTGAGTGATGTGGATTTCCTAGCCTATGAGAAACATATGAATGACGTGGCCGATGTTCAATGTTTGATGATATCATCAATATATAGTGAGTTCATGAAGTCTCATGAAGACATGGATGCTTCTAGAATGCTCGAGCACCTCGACGGTGTTTACCAAGAGAGTGAAAGAGAGGAAAGGTTTGAGATCTATAAGGAAATATTTAAATGTAAGATTGGAGATGTTTCCCCAACTAGGCCTCATTTAGTCAATCTCATTGGTTACATTGAGTGCCTAGAGGTTCTAGGGTTTAAAAGCTTTGAAGAAATTGTCACCGATCTCATTCTCACATCACTCTCTCAGAGCTTCTCTTACATTGTTTTCAATTTCAATATGAACAACATTGAGAAGTGTCTATCTGATATTATTATCGGATGAAATCTATCTCTTTCTAAAAATTGGGTATTAGATACAGCTTGTGGTTCTCACATATGTATCCAAATACAAGAACCAAGTATATGAAATAATATTGATAGAGGGGAAGTAGATCTATGAGAATCCAACAGAGCCCAACTTACTGTTTTAGCTGTCAGGGACTACCACCTTGCGTTGCGAAACTAGGATGATCTTGGTGTTAAAGGGTTATAATTATGTGATATATGTTACTAAAAACATTATTTCTATATCCATATTAGATAAAAATGGATTTTATTTCATGTTTGTAAGTGAATGTTGCTTCTTTTACAAAGATATATATTTTTTGGTAGGGAACATTTATATAATGGTCTTTACATGTTTGATTACACAAACCATATAATGGAAATCGATAACAAAGATACTTCACATGACTCATACCTCACCCAAATTTGTGATAACTGTCTAGGTCATGTAGAGGATAAATTCTTGAAAAAGTTACATCAAGATGGATATTTGTATTCATTAGAACTAAAACCACTTGGTGTATATCATGCATGTTTACAATGAAAAATGACCAAAGCCCCTTTTAGTGGGAAATGTGAAAGGGTTAAAGAACTTATGGAATGGGTTCATACCAATGTGTGTGGACCATTTTCAGTTGATGTAAGGGGAGGGTACTTATACATCACAACTATTATTAATGATTTTAATATATATGGATATATCTACATAATGAGGTATAAGTCATATTTTATTGATAAGTTCAAGGAATACAAGAATGAAGTTGAGAACCATCTTGGTAAGAAGATTAATAAACTATTCTCAGATCGAGGTGGAGAAAATATTAATCAATACTTTATTGATTACTTATGAGGGTTTGGGATCCTAACCTTACTCCCTCCCCCATACACGATGCAGTGGAATAGTGTGAGAGAATGAAGGAAATACAACCTATTAGACATGGTGAGATCAATGATGAGTTATGGGAGTCTTCCATTATTCTTTTGGGGATATCAGTTACAAAAAAATCATACATACTAAACCAAGTACAAACCAAATCGCTAAATGGTATTGAATATGAGTTTTGGAGTAGAAAGAATGCCACATTAATGAATTTACATGTATGGGTAAGTGATGCGTTTTTTAAGGCCTCTTCAGGTAACAAACTTTCACCCCAAGGCATAAAGTGTACCTTTATGGGATACCCTAAGGAAACAAGATAATATTATATATAAAACCCCTCAGAAAAAAAGGTTTTAGTAGAAAGAAACGCCATATTAATTGAGAGGGATCACATCTCCAAAATAGATAGTTGGAGCGAGATTGAGTTCAATGAAGTTGAGGCTCAGGGTACAGAAGAGTTGGTACATGAACAGATTCCACAAAACCCCGTGGAACAAATAACTTTTACAAAGACACAAAAGCTAAATAGGAGTAAAAGAGAGGTTTGGGAACCATAATGGTATGGGTTTCTAGTTACCTAGGATGGTGACTCATTATTAGTTTATAATAATAGTCCTTTAACCTACAACGAAGCAGTAAGTGGAATATATGTTTCCATGTGGCAACAAGCCATGAATTCTGAAATGGATTCCATGTATGAAAACTAAGTCTGGATTTTGGTAGATCCTCCAGTTGATATAAATCATGTTTTTTGAAAATGGGTATTCAAGAAGAAACTAGACATTGAAGGACATTTCAACACCTATAAGGAATGACTGGTTGCAAAAGGGTTAAAAGAATGTCAAATAATTGACTATGATGAAACCTTTTCACCAGTTTCAATTCTGAAATCCATCAGAAATCGATTTTCCATTTCTTCTTACCATGACTATGAGATTTGGAAAATGGATGTCAAAATAGTCTTCCTTAATGGGAACCTTCAAGAAGATGTCTACATGACACAACCTGATGGGTTTATGAATCCAAAGGATACCAATAAGGTATGAAAGTTTCAGAAATATGTTTATGGATTAAAGAAATAATCCAAGTCATGGAACATTCATCCTGATGAAGCCATAACAAAATTTGATTTTGTCAAGAACGAATATGAGCCTTGTGTCTAGAAACATTTTAGTGGGAGTGCAGTCATTTTCCTCCTAGTATATGTTGATGACATATTACTTATTGGAAATGAGATACCAGTCTTATAGTCTGTTAAGGAATGGTTGAATCAATTCTTACAATTGAAGGACTTGGGTGAGGAAACATATATTCTTGGGATAAAGATCCATCGTAATATATCCAAGATATTTTTGTACCTATGTCAAAGTACATACATTGATAATATACTGAATAGATTCAGTATGGAACAATCCAAGTGGGGATTATTTCCAGCATCACATGACATTCATCTTTCCATGAAAATTTGTCCTTAGACACATGAGGAAAGAAAGATAATGAGAGGAATCTATATGAATCATCAATTGGGTCAGTAATATATGTCATGCTATGTACTAGGCTGGATGTATCCTACGCATTGAGTGTGGTAGAAAGATATCAAGATGACCTAGGTGACCACCATTGGATGGATGTCAAAACTATCCTAAAATATCTCAGGTGTACTAAGGATATGTTCCTAGTTTACATAGGAGATGAAGAACTAGTCGTCATAGGATATAAAAAGTCTAGTTTCCAAACTGATAAAGATTACATGAAGTCGCACACAAGATACATCTTAACTTTGAATGGAGTTGTAGTGAGCTGGAAGAGCTCAAACCATATTGTGGTCACAAATTCTACAATAGAGTTCATGTATATCGCAATTTCAGAGGAAGCTAAAGAAGAAGTTTGTATGTGAATCTTCATCTAGGAGATGGATGTGATACCTACTAGTAAATATCCCATCACACTATACTATGATAATACTACAGCGATGGCTATCACAAAAGAGCCAAGGTCACATCGGTGGATAAAACACATACTTGAGAAGTATAATATCTTGAGGGATTTTTCTTAGAGAGGTGGAGTTGCAATGAGTAGTATTTCCATAGACGACAACATGAAAGACCCCTTGACTAAAGCCTTGACTTAGTAGAAACATGATCCCCATGTGAGGTATAGCAGACTGAAATTCATATATAGTTGGCTCTAGTCCAAGTGGGAGTTTGTAAGAGTTGGTGTCCAAGAACCAAATGGTTGTACTTTGATTACATAGAAAATTAATTTATTTAAATATTAAACATCATAATACATATTGTTCACTGTTCGACATGACTATGATGTAACAATGCCTTAGAGTATTTGTTTCATTGATAAGGTCACGGAAGTTCCCCGTAATGATGAGAAATTTTAAATTCTATAACAATATTCTTAAATATAGTTCTATGGTTGGATGACATACTATTATGGGACACATAGCATTCAGACCATTTGGTGTGTGTAATCATAAGTAGATGAGACTTTCTCTCATGAAGTTCACACTTGGAAATCATTAATATAGGTGATAATGAGAACAGACCCGGCAATAAGAATTCCACATGTGTTGGTTTCATCAGATATTTATATCTTCGAGCATGTGTAGTGATCCTTAGACTTTAATATTATCATTAATATGTGTCCTGACTTGCGCACTATGATTTACTGACAATAACTATCGCACAAACAGTTGGGGGAAAGTTGGGTATGTTGGGTGCATCATGAGTTTCATGTTATTAATGGATAAGTCAAGGAATGATTTGTCCCTTCTATTTATGGATGTTGATATCTCAGACCATTTATTGAAATAGAACCGTCTTGCGAAATTCAATGGATGTGTTGTATCGATGAGTTTATTTCAGGTAGTCCAAGAATGACGTATCAAGCATAAAAGTTGATGAAACTATCATGAAACGTTATTGATGAGATATTGCGACAAAGGGATTATATTACACAGTGAGAGCTCATATGTGGATGCCATTTTTGTGACTTTAATATCTTTCTCCTGGGTGCCTTAACCCATTTCTAGATAGTACTCATGGAATTTAGTCAAGCCTGCCTAATACCAATGAGTAAGAATCCTAGAGGGTCAAACACTAAGTGTTTCTGGTGGTCTCGGTTAAATTCTAGTTGAATTTAACTAATAAATATTATTATCAAGAAAATGAAATAATTTAATTAGAGTTAAAAATATTTCATAGATTAAATAAATATTTATTGACCAGATTGTGGGTAAAATATATATATTTATTTTATTGAACATTTAATAAATATTTATTTACTAGTTTGAAAATAAAATTTTTATTTAAGAGAATAAATTATCTATTTATTTATTCATGTGTTGAATAAATGGAAGTGGAGTTATAGAGGACCAAGACCGGTCTGGTAGTAAAATAATTATTTTTAAGATGATAAATAATTATTTAACTAGTTGGTGCAAATTAAGATAATGCTGCTATAAATTTTTGATGAAACATTTTATTTCTAAATCAGTTTTGTACAAGTTGGAACACCATAAATAATGACTTTTATTATTATTAATATCATTGGTTTTCTTTAAGTTTATGAATGTATTTAATTTTTTTTACACAATAAAATACTCTAACTGAATCCCCATGTCAATAAATAGACACATACACTTATTGTTCCATGTACCGAATCGCACACCTGGTGAATTGAGAATTGTTGAGATAAACAATTTCTCTCTCAAATCATCTTCCCACCCCTCTCAAGAATGAGATACGTCTTTCAAGGCTGATGAACAAGAAATCTAGAACGATCGACACAAGACACTCGCTTCACCGTGCTAGCTCCCAGAGAACGAGCAGTGTCGATCGAAGGCCATCAGAGAACATGTAGATCACCTCAAAAGAGATTCTAATTTGGATCCTTGAAAGTGAAACAAGGTAATCAATAAGGGTTATTCCGGATGATCAAAATCATCAATGAAGAAAATAAAAAATATCCATGTTTTATTTTCATAATGAAATTGATTAAATTAAATATAAACATGACATGAAAGATCCTCTCTAAAGGTTTAGAGCCTCTTCCTTCTTTATCTAAATATTTGTTTCTATTATATGGAGACTGTAATTCATCGTCATATTTATCCTGAAATAATCATTGATCTCAGTAAAAAAAAAATTGTGTTTCATCCCAACAACGTATCCACTGTGCACGGAACCTTCACGTGTGAGCCGTCTGCTCTTCGCACATGGCGCCATGTCCACACACCGCCACTGCCAACGGGCAGCAAATCTACTCTACCACGGCGTGCCGCCTCCTCCAGTGCATTCGTTGATGGTTGGTCAGTGTCATCCACGCACAACACGGGAATGGTGCCGCCTCCTACCTACAGCCACCGCACAAGTGGTGCTATGCCGACGAATTCTTTCATGGGCCACCGAGTCCGTTCTGGTGGTTCGACCTGTAATCTGTCTATGCCCTCGGCCTTCTAGGGTTTCCTCCATCACTACAATGACCTTTGGGTCACAATTAAATTGTCTCAGGGTTTCAGTCATGAAAAAAATAAGAACGCTCGATTACGGAGGGATCCCATATAACTCCCCGACCCTAGAATCCCAGAGTCTATGCATTATTTTAATACATTGGCATTATTACAAGGAATCAAGTCCCAAAAGACTGATTAGTTTAACAGTCTTGGAAAATAGATTAAATACATGAACATTACATTACACATTATAAAATAAAAATAAACATAAATGATCCTTTTAAAATGACATTAATCCCATATCTTAACCCTCCTTATCAATCATAATACACTTCTTGGAATCCTGGGAAAATAAAACATAAGAAAGGGGTGAGCTCAAACACTCAGTGAGGATAACAATATAGCGGAAACATTCACAAAAAGTCATAAACATTTAAGGAAATCTATAAGACTAAAACACAAGGCTTTTAAATGTAAACTTACTCATAATATGGAAAAGATAAAACAAATAATTCCATTTACTTATTCACATGGATATTCTACTAGTCGAATAATCACATGTAATATCAATAGATAATTTCATAATGATGGGATGCATATTTCTATACTTCATAACCACATAGTCTAGGCCATCTTCCAAGACTACAAATAATATTTTGTCAAGGACATGAGCCAAGAAACTAGTTTGTCTCATGAGACCTACCGATGCATAGAGGAGCTATAGAGGGCTCCACCTGTCCCTTACTAATTCCAATACATTCCTCATATGAAACAGTTTAAGCATAACATAAACATTCATATTAAAACTAGCATACGAAATTTCAATACTTTATCCATAAACCATGAATGGTATAAAAATAAAACATCAACAGTTAAACATATCACAAAAACATCAATATAATAAGGAATATTTTTATCAACTTCAAACAAGGTTTAAATACATCATATGATGTTGAAATAGATGAATTTTTTTTTGTAAAACAATTTTAGAGAAATATCCATTTTTCATGGAAACATTTAAAAGTAACACAATTTAGAAAGGAATACATTTAAAGACATATTTGAATCAAAGTGTCCCATACCACTTTGAAGCTTTTGAATGTAATTAACATTTTAAAAACCTTCATGTCTATATAAATAAATCATCAAAAAGCTTTTTAAAAACATAGACATTAATGAAATTAACCCTTACCTTGCACTTTCCTTTGGTTGAGGGTATGTTTAACCTCTAGTATAATGACCATAGTATGTTATAAAATAATTCCAGAACCATATTTATATTTATTATATCATAAATGATTCAGTTATGACTTTATACTACCCATTTAATAATGATTTTCATGTTAAATTAACATTTTGTGTAATAATCGCTTTCTTTATCATACGTGTTTTATCTTCTTATTATTTATCATAACATTTAGATCATGATTTAAATAATTCCAGAATATAACACATGATTTATATATTATATATATTAAGAATATAAATAAGTACAATAGATAGATATTAGAAATGTAAAACACTATTTATGGAGACGGTAGGTCGTACGTACGCATAAACGCTGTTTCAATTTTCATATCGTATTGAACGGAACTAAGTGAATAAGATATATTTAAATATATATATATATATATATATATATATATGTTTTCAGTAGAATTATTCTTTTATATATTTCATACTTATTAATAATATATATTTTTATAATAATCATTGAATGGTGAATGTGGAAATGAATCTCATCGCGTCGTGGAGACAGTAATCCGTATAAACGCACGGGCGAGAATATCATTATATTGAGGGATAAATAGTATGTAATTGGATGATATATCGTATATAGATAATAATTAACATGTTTTATTTATTATTTACTTTACTTATACTCATTATTATACCCATCCAAATAATGAAGTGTTTAAATAACAAACTACACCACGTCATGGAAAAGGTAAGCCGTAAGTACGCACGTATGGTGACTTTGTCATTTATAGGATGGATGGAAAAATGAATATGGTTTTACCATATTTATAATAACATAATATAATATAGAATATATTTTTTTATTTTATAATGTAAACAACAAATAAGGAAGAAGTGGACAAAGAAAAGAACTTGAAAGAGGTGATGAAATATTTACCTCTTCTTCAGGTTATTTCTTTTGACTTGATCAAAATGTATCTTTAGGATGGATTTATGACCAAAAGAAGCTCTCTAGGTTGAATGGAGGAAATTTAGGAGGATATTTGGGCAGGGTTTGGCCTAGCCAAATGGATTTGGAGGTGTGAAAGTAAGAGAAGGGGAAGTTCCCTTTTATAAAAGAGGTGAGGGTCACTTTAGGAAAAGCTTGAAATATTATTTTATAATAAAATCATTTTTGGTTTCTAAAGGCTCCAAAAAAGGATTTATTTGGAGGATATGGTGATTATGGGTCGAAATCCTCTCAACCAATAGGTTTTATATAGGCTTAGGTTACCGTAATAACCATATCTTTTTTATTTAACTCTTAGTTAAAAAGTTAGATATTTACCACGTCTCTTTGCATTTTTATATTATATGGTTAATAAACATACGATAACAAGACAAGAAAACCCCATGTGGTTCATTATTAACATATATAACCATATATAAGTCTTTTGGCCAAACTTTATATTTTTTTGGAATATTATATCAATTCATAATATTGTATTTGTTTTAAAAACTCAATTATGTCAATTTTAACAGTATTTAGTATTTGGTTTTTTTGAAAATCAGAACAACTTGAATACTTAGAAAAAAATTATTTAATCCACCATAACATGTCATATTAACCTATAAAATCAATGTAATTCATCAAAAGTCTAAAATTTCATTTATTTGGATATTTATAATATCAATTATTTTAATCATTCCCTAATAAGGTAATTACTACATCATCATTGCGTCATATATAAATTAAATTATTTAATGTATAAAAATTATAAATAAAACACAATTTTGTAGTAAATTTCGTTAGTTTTCTAATGAATATTTATATTATAATTTATCTTATGTATAACCCTATACTAAATATGGTTTTGTTATTAAACATTGAATTTAACTCTTTTAACTCTTCTTTAAATAAAATAATAATAAATATCCTAATGTTATCCAATTGGACCAAAGGGGTCATATTTTATTCATAAGGTTGTTTTCAGTTGATTTTCCCTTATCCAATAGAATTATTACATGTGTTAGGGTAATTATAAAATCATTTTTACCTTTAATTACCCTATTTACTTTTAAGCATGGTAAATAAAAGTCAAAAGTTTCTATTCACCAAAAATTATTTTCCTCCTATTAAACCACAGTTTACTTACTGATATCAACTTTGCCTCTTTTATTTTTGAAATTCAATTTACATAAGTGGTAAAATTATGTTTTATGCAAATTTTCAAATGCTCCTAGAAGGTGGGTAAAAGTGGATAAAAAGGTCAATAAAAATTTATACATCTAATTTTATTATAAAACAAATCCAATGAAATATATTTAACTTATATATGTTATATATATATATATTGACTTAAAATAAATTTAAATAAAATAATTAATTATTTAAATAAAAATCCGGTTTTAAACAATATCGCTATGTTTTTCACTATTCATCAAAAATTGAATGTTTTCAGAAAAATACCGAAAATTCACCATAGGATAATTTTGATATTCCAAATCCAAAAATGATGTTTTTTTTACCAAATTCATAACCTAGAAGTTTCATTAATTAATTTAAAATTATCTCCTATTTTCAAAACCAAAAAGTGAGTTTTTAAAAGTAAAAGTTATCAAAAGATTGACATTTGTTTATGTCAAATTTAAATGTGAAATTACTTATAATGACCTACATTATATTAAATGATAAAAATTTAATCTATTTATACTTAAAAAATATTCAAATCCATAATTTAATACTATAAATAATTTTGATTAAAAATGTTTTTTTCAATTAAAACATAGTATTTTTACTATTCATCAAAATATGAAAGTTATCCGAAAAGTACCAAAAAATTTATAGAAACTAAAATTTTATGCCCTGCTTCTAAATAAGAATTTAATTACATTAAATTTAATATATAAAGTGTCAAATATTGGTTTTAAAAAGGGTTCACCATTAAAAGGTGGTAAATTTTCATTTTTTTTAAAAATACTTCTTTTATATGAAAATATAAATTTGTTATTATATTATGTCAAAGAAACACATAATATGGATGTTAAAATTATATAGAGTGTATAAGATTCAAAATGCAGTTAATACTATTCATAACCACTTTTTTTGAACTGCTGGTTTGGTAAGTTGTGGTGTACTCGAACTCGGTGCTGCATGTAATACAAGCTATTGAATTACATTGAAGAGATAACATACTATGAAATATTGGGGTGTTACATTCAACACTACATTAATAAATTTCATCCTCACAATTTGAAATTTTTCTTCAAAAATAAAAGGTTAAAAATAGAAAAATACCTTTGTAGAAAACCCACATCAGAAATTAGATTAATGCAATCTAGTCTTAGTGGGGAAGGGAAATAAAAAAGTCACCACCAAATTATGATATTTTTTAGGAGAACATTGGTGGTAATTAGAGAAAAATAATTGGAGGAAAAACATAAATATTTATATGGAGTGATTTAGGTCATTAATCACAAACAAGTGTAAAATTAAGAGCCTCAAAGCCATCAATCTATGGTGATGTAAAATATCATCGGTCTAAAAAAGAACATATGGTATTAGGATAACACATTTTTGGTTGTAACATCTCTTCCCTAAAGTTTAATAATTAATTTATTCAAAGAATAAGAGGAATATATATATATATATATATACTTGACAAGTAGAGTTTCATCCTTCAAATAATTCATTCCACAAACTCATCTTTCACTCCAAAAGAGAATAGAATTCAAAAATATTCAATTTATCCTAATAGTATAGGGTTAAAAACTGAAATTATATTCATTTGTCAGAATATTTTAAAAAACTACTTTATACAAACCCAGACATCACGTAGGCCAGTGTTAGGTGATGCACCCTTGTCGCCCTTCGGTTGCGGGTTCAAGTCTCACGACCTTACCGGACGCGACGGGTTGTCGCTCGACCTCCGAGTTTTCCTTTTTATGAAAATCCAATAATAATAACCAGAAATTATTTAACCTTATCAATAGTATCCAATGTCAAACTTAATCGATTCCGACATTTGGACTTATCTAAAATACTTCTGTCCAAACTCACAGTCCAAAATTAATGAGGAAGGTAAACACAATGAAGATCATTTTTCCCACGTAATAACATATGAATACCTTCATCATGTATTCTTTTAAAACACGGTAACACCATAAATTATCATATAACCGTATTGATTACATTCATGATCCCTTATTCCTTATAGAATACTCGATATAATCCTTATATCCAAAAATATTGTAAACTACAATAATGTTGGAATATACAAATCATTAATCAGTTCCAAGGATACCATTAATATTCAATATAATTTATCCAAATCCATAATCTGTTATTCAAAAATCAATACCATAGTATCAGGACCATATTAAATTTTTATCTTTCCTTCAACCATTTATTTTCCAAAAAGTTTAACTTCATATTGAGTCACTTTTCATGGTACCACATAGTCTCAAATCCTTAATGAAATTATACTACAATACAATCCTTATATACTCTATAGTTCTTATAACATGTACCTCATTAATACAATACTCAAAAGAGACAATAATTTAATAGAAACATAAGAACTCTAATAATGCCTCTTCATCTTCGGTAGTATCATAACATTATTATTATCTAATAGAATCATTTGGGGTATACTCTGATGATTTGGACATTTATTCGCGTAGTGTCCCAACTCCTTATAGAAGAATCATTGTACATTTGAATCCTTTTTCTTACCCTTGCAATCACATACTTGGTGTCCTTTTTCTCCACACTTATAACAAACTCTCATACTCTTCAAGAATTTACCAAGACGATTCTTTCCACAGTTATCACATATGGTAAAATACTTATTTGCCATCTTCCCTTTATTTATCTTTCTCTCTTCCATCCTTTTCTTCTCTTGATTCCATTCAAAGCCGTAGGACTCAAAGAATTTTTTACTTATCTTATTAACACATAATACTATTTCATCATATGATTAGAATACGTGGGAGACTATTTAACTTTTAAATATTGGCTTAATACTATAAATATATGATCCTTTTTAATCTTTCAATCATTCATATTGCTGGAATTCTCATTCCTTATACATGGCACAATTTCTAAACAATGGAATAAACTAGATTAGTTTATGAATCGCAATGCATAATTCCAAACTTGTAAAATACCTAACATAAATTAATAATATTATGCCTATAATCTATAGTCATAAAATGTTTTATTTGAGGAAGTATTCACTTCAAATCCTTCATAGTGGCTTGTAATTAAAATGTGAATTATCCTAAGCATATACCCCATGAGTGTCGTAACCAAGAGTGAATCAAGGCCCATTGTCATGTACCAGGATACCCCGGGTCAAGAACGAAAATCCTTGTTGGAGTTTTCACTCCTAGGTATATCAGTTCCAGAGCCGCCTCTACCTGCTCATATATAGACATTGATGTATTGCTTGGAAAATACTCAAAATCTCTACATTACCAAAATTCTAGGAAGATATTATATAATAATCCTCAATGTTTATCTTAGGGTAATGTTCTACAATTAGAGTATATCCAAAACTATTTACAAGGATGTTGATAAATTTCCTTTGATACCAACTGTAACACCCCGACCCCCAAAGCCATGAGTCGGTGCATTATTTTAATACATTGGCTTGATTAAATGGAATCAAGTCCCAAAAGACAGATCAATTTAGAAGTATTAGAAAATATATTAAATGCATGAACTTTACATTACACATTAGAAAATAAAACAAAACATAAATGATCCTTTGAGAACTCCATTAATAACCTAGCTTAACCCTTATTATCAATCATAATACACTTATTGGAATCCTGGGAAAATAAAACATAAGAATAGGGTGAGCTCAAACACTCAGTAAGGATAACAATATAGCAGAAACTTTCAAAAATAAGCATAAACATTCAAGGCAATATATAAGACTAAAACACAAGAATTTTAATCATAAACTTCATCATAATATGGAAAAGATAAATAAAATAATTTTATTTACTTATTCACTTGGATATTATACTAGTCGAATAATCGCATGTAATATCAATATACAATTTCATAATGATGGAATTCATAATGCCAGACTTCATAACCACATAGTCAATGCCTTGTGCTATGAATACAAATAAGATTTATTCAAGGCCTTGTTCCAAGACACTATTTTGTCTCATGAGACCTACCGATTCTTCGAGGAGCTATAGTGGGCTCCACCCATCACTTACTAAGTCCAATGCACTCCTCATATGAAAATATTTAAACATAACATAAACATTCATATTAAAACAATAATACAAAATGTTAATACTTTATCCATAACCTGTGAATGGTATAAAAATAACACATCCATAGTCAAACATATCACAAAACCTTCAATAGAATAAGGAATATTTGTAACAACTTCAAACAAGTTAAAAATCCATCAAAGTATGTTGACATAGATAAAAATAATTTCTAAAACTCTTTGAGAGAAATATTTTTTTTTCATGAAAACATTTAAAAGTCACACAATTTATAAAGGAAGAAATTTAAAGACATTTTGGAATCAAAGTCTCCTATACCACTATGAAAGTTTTTAAAGGAACTAACATTTTAAAAACAGTCATGTCCATATAAATAAATCCTTAAAACCCATTTTAAAAACATAGACATTAATTAGAATGGTTTAGAAGAAAAAATCATTAATAAATTTAAAATGATGTTTTATTAAAGGATTAAATTAATAATAATCCATTTAAAAACACTTTTATGAAACATGGACATGGATAATAAATATGTCCCAGTAGATACTTACATAAAAAAAACCTCAGATAATAATGAGATTGTGAAATTAACCCTTACCTTGCACTTTCCTTTGGTCGAGGGTACGTTTAACTTCTTGTATAATGACCATAGTATGTTATTAAATTATTCTAGAACCATATTAATATTTATTATATCATACATGATTCATTTATGACTCTATACTAACCATTTAAAAATTATTTCCATGTTAAATTAACATTTCAGGTAATAATTTCGTTCTTTATAGTACGTGTTTTAACTTGTTATTCTTGATCGTATCGTTTAGATCATGATTTAAATAAATCTAGAATATAACACATGATTTATATGTCATATATATTTAGAATATAAATATGTATAACAGATAGATAAATTAAATGGAAAACACCATTTATGGAGATGGTAGGCCGTACGTACGCATAAATGTTGTTTCCGTTTTCATATCGTATTGAAAGAAACTAAGTGAATAAGATATAATTAAATACATACATACATACATACATACATACATACATATATATATATATATATATATTTTCAGTATCATTTTTATTTCATATATTTTATACTTATTAATAATATATATTTTTATAATCATTATTGAATGGTGAATGTGGAAATGAATCTCATCACGTCGTGGATACGGTAATCCGTACGTATGAACGAGAAAAAATATCATTATATTGATGGTGAAATCATATTTAATTGGATGTTATATCATATAAAAAGAATCATTAACATGTCATATTTATTATTTAAATTATTTATACTCATTATTATACCCATCCAAATAATGAAGTGTTTGAATAACAAACTACACCACAATGTGGAGACGGTAAGCCGTACGTACGCGCGTATGGTGACTTTGTCATTTATAGGATGGATAGAATAATGAATATGGTTATAACATTTTTAAAATAACATCACAGTATATAGAAGATACTTGAGTGATTATTTTATAATGGAAACTACAATTAATGAGGAAGTGGAAGAAGAAAAGAACTTGAACGAGGTGATGAAATATTTGTCTCTTCATCAGGTTATTCCTTTTGATTTGAAGAAAAGGGATCCTTAGGTTGGATTTATGACCAAAGGAATGCCTCTAGGATTAAAGGAGGAAAGTTGGGAGGATATTTTTGTAGGGGTTGTTTGAGACAAATGGTTTTGGAGGTGTGAAATTAAGAGAAGGAGAAGTACCCTTTTATAAGAGAGGCGAGGGTCACTTTAGGAAAAACATGAAATATTATTTTATAATAAAATAATTTTAGGTTTATAATGGCTCAAAAATGATTTATTTCAAGTATATAGTGGTGATGGGTATAAAAACTCTCAAAAAATATGTTTTAGACTAGTTTAGGTCACCATATTGGCCTTATGTTTTAGATTTAACTCTTAGTTAAAAAGTTACACATTTACTATGTCTCTCTGAGTTTTTATATTATATGGTTAATAAACTTACTATAACAATCCAAGAGAACCCAAAGTGGGTCATTATTAATATATATAACCTTATAAATGTCCTTTGACCAATCATTAGATTTTTTGGAATATTATATTAATTAATAATATTGTATTTTTTTTAAAAACTCAATTATGTCAATTTTGACGCTATCTACTATTGGGTATTTGTGAAAATAATAACAACATGATTAATTCGAAAAAAATTATTTAATCAACCCTAAAATGTCATAATAACCTATATTATTAGTGGAATTCATCAAAAGTCTCAAAATACATTTATTTAGATATTTATAATATCAATTATTTTAATCATTCATTAATAAGGTAATTACTGCATCATCATTGTGTCATAAATAAATTAAATTATTTAATGTATAAAAATAATAAATAAAATACATTTATGTAAGAATTTTTTTAGTTTTCTAATTAATATTTATAGTCGAATTTATCTTATGTATAACCCAATATTAAAAATGGTTTAGTTATTAATCTTTGAATTTAACTCTTTTAACTATTCTTTAAATAAAATAATAATAAATGTCTAAATCTTATCCAAGTGGACGAAATGGGGTCACATTTTATTAATAAGGGGTTTTTTGTTCTAATTACACTTATCCAATAGAATTTGGACTTGTCTTAGGGTAATTATGAAATCATTTTTACCTTTAATCACTCTATTTACTTTTAACCGTGGTAAAGAAGAGTCAATCGTTACTATTCATCAAAAATTATTTGCATCTTATTGAAAAACATTTTTCTTATTGATATCAACTGTGTCTCTCAGAGTTTTTAAATTCAATTCATAGAAACAGTAAAATTATGTTTTATGAAAATGTTCAAATGCTCCTAGAAGCTTGGTAAAATACGGTAAACAGTTCAATAAAAATTTATATATCTAATTTTATTATAAAATTACTTCAATGAATTGTATTGAAATTATATATGTATTATATATATATTTTTACATAAAATAAATTTAAATAAAATAAATAATTATATAAATAAAAAGTTGGTTCTAAACAATATCGTAGTGTTTTTTTACTATTCATAAAAAATTGAATGTTTTCAGAAAAATACCAAAAATTAACCATAAGATAATTTTTATATTATAAATAAAAAAATGATGTTTATTTTAGTAAATTAAAAACATAGAAGTTTCATTAATTAATTTAAAATTAATTCCAGTTTTCAAAACAAAAAAAATGTGTTTCTAAAAAGTAAAAACTATCAAAAGATTGACATGTGTTTATGTCAAATTTAAATGTAAAATTACTTATAATGACCTATATTATATTAAATGATAAAAATATAATCTAATTATACTTCTAAACCATTCAAATTCATAATTTAACACTATAAATTATTTTGATTAAAAATATTGTTTTTTAATTAAAACATTGTATTTTTCACAATTCATCACAATATAAAAGTTATCAGAAAAGTACCAAAATTAAATCCAAATAAAATTTTTATGTCCTGATTCTAAAGAAGAATTTAATTTCATTAAATTGAATATATAAAAGTGTCAAATATTGGTTTTAAAATGGGTTCTCCATTAAAAGGTGGTAAAATTGATTTTTTTGAAAAACACTTATTTTATATGAAAATATTTTATATGAAAATATGAAATTGTTCTTATATTATGTCTAAGAAACACCTAATATTGATGTTAATATTATATAGAGTATATAATATTCAAAATTCAGTTAATACTATTCCTAATGGCTTTTTGAACGGCTGGTTTGGTAAGTTGTGGTGCGCTCAAACTCAGTGTTGCATGTAGTGCAAGCTATTGAATTACTTTGAAGAGATAACATACTATGAAAACTTGGGGTGTTACATCCGGGCCTTGTTCCTATTAGCCTGATCCCCCAGAATTAGAATTTACAATAGATATCTATGGGGTTTCAAAATTCTAACAATGATTTCATATCCAGAAACTCCCCTCCATCATCAATTCCAAACCCACAAGAATAACTAACCCGTGGGTTAACCTATTCGTGGGTTGATCTGCATTTGTCACTTGGAATGAAGAACAAGGGAAAAAATGAATACACCAAGGTAAACCCTACTGGTTTGAGGATCCATCACTGATGAGGGACGAAGCCTCGCACTATCGTCGACCCTCGCTCCATTATTATTCCTCTCCATTCGTTGTCTATCGCATCTATCCCACCGGCGTTTATCAATTGAGTTCGTTATTTTAGGGAGAGGGAGAAAGAGATTCCACATTCGTCATCATAGAAAAATTCCACCAATTGATTTCCCTAACATGTTATTAAAAATAAAACATGCCGCATCATTTTTGTTATATTGTGATGTCGTGTCATTAGGATGTTTCATTTATGAAAAAACGTAGCTATTATTATTGTTAAAAAAATGACCAATTATGAGTTTCCTTTAATGTGATTCCTCACCGCACCGCAGCTCCATCATCTTCTTCTCAGCGGTGAGAAAATAAATAAAATAAAATTATAAAGTTGTTTTATTATTTTTTACAAAAAGTCCAAAAATTAACTTTTCTATCCTGCACTTATTGGTAAAAGTTAAGTCCTTCATAGGTGAATCCTGGGGTTCTATGTTCAATGATTCCCTCAGATTTTTTATTCAAGCACCAGTTAAAAAGTTATAAAAACCCGCATGCATGTTTTTTTAAATGATCCTAAAAAAAGTTCAAAAATTAACATTCACCCTCGACCCATGCAAGTTGAGGTTAGAATCCACCTAAGGGGAATGCACCCCCATGATCTCAATGATACTCTCAGATTTTCAATTTGAGTTACCTATTAAAATTTATAAGTATTTGACAATAAAATAATTGTTACTAAATTAATTTATTTACGGCCAAAAACTAATTTCCACTATTGGCCTGCACCAACCAATGTTAGGATTTGAGTAAGTAAAGAATACCCTCATGAGTTCAGTAGTGGATTCAGATTTTTAATCTGAGTGAACATTCATGAGTTATAAGCACTGAAAATTAAAATAATTTTATAAATAATTTTATATACTGTTATTACACTTTTGGGTTTTCTCACTGTAGGTCTACGACGACTAAACATAATTTGTTCCTAGGGTAAACCTTCCTTCCTGAATGCAACGGTTCCCTCATATTTCTGATCTTGGAACCCGTTAAAGATTTATTCCTCTTTTTCAAGAAAATATCTCACGCATGATATTTTAAAGTTTATCATTTTTCGATGGATCAGTCGAAGAACTCTGGGCCTCATAATCACACACCATCTTAGTGCCTTGTCTCAAAATAATTCCTTATAAAAAAATTGCACAAAAATTCTAGGACATTACCTTCTTTCCACCTTAGGGAATAATTCCTTGAAAGCCAAAACAAATTCAAATTAAACATAAGGGGGTATTGAGAATGAATATGAACCTCCCTCTCCCATGTTCTCTCCTAGAGGTTCCCATGCATCCACAGAATGTGAACTTGAGGAATCCACCATCCATGAAGGAGTTGCTTTTATCGATTTTGTATCTCCGTCGAAAACTCTGCAAACATTGCCCCATCATAAAAGTCCATCTCTCCCCAGTCTATTGACATGTGATGGAGCATGTACAGACCTCCTATTCTAGACACATGGAAAACATCATTCACTTGGTGCATCTATGGGGGAAGAGCTTGGAAATACGCCACCTCATCAACTCTATTAAGAATCTGAAAAGCTATGATGAACCTCAGAGATAACTTGACGCCCTATCCAAATCTATATAGTCCCCATTTTGATGAAACCCGAAAGAAAATGTTATCTCCCTCCTAAAATTCCAAGGGACTCTATCTCTTATTAGTATATGATTCTTCCTTCTCTATGTAGTCATCATCCCCTCCTGGATGGTGTGAAACTTTTAAGTGGTAGCCCGTACCAACTCTAGACCCATGTGTGATGACTCTCCTAGGTCTGTCCAACATGGAGGTGATCTTCATGGACGCCCGTACATGGCCTAAAATAGTTACATGCTAATGGTGTGGGGATATCTATTATTGTATGAGAACTCCACTAGTGTCAGGTGGTCCTCCCAATTGTGAACAAAATCAAGGATTCAATAATGAAGAAAGTACTCTATGCACTATACCGTCCGCTCCATATGACCATCTTTCAGAGGGTGAAAGGTAGTGCTCAAGCGCATCTGAGTCCCAAACACCTCCTACAATCCCGTCCACAACCGGGATGTAAAGCGTGCATCACTGTTTGAGACGATCGTCGAAGGCAACCCATGTAGCAGAACAATCTCATGGACATTGCGACATCCCAAGACCTCTACTAATCCATTCTCCCAGATAGGTAGGAAGTGACCCTACTTGGTGAGTCCGTCAATGATCACCCATATAGAGTCGTAGCCCCTAGACGTGCGTGGTAACACTATCATGAATTCCATCAAGATAACACCCCACATCTACTCTGGTACCTCAAATGGTTGTGCCAAGTGTGTTGGAACCTAATTCTCATCTTTCACTTGCTAACAAGGGAAGCATCATGAAATGAACTCTGCCACCACTCTCTTCATCCTTGGACACCTATACTGACGTCGGAGGTCCTGGTACATCTTTCCCACACCAAGATCTACCCCCAAAAGGGATGTATGGAATTCCATCAAAAAGTCCTCTCGTATCATCACTGGAACTACAGTGTGTCCTATGAAAAAGATGACGTACTCCCCACCCATCAAAAATATTTTAAGAGATTATCCTAAGGATAACTAGGCACGCCGAGCCTCACACTCAACATCCAAAAATTGTGCCTCCCTTACTATAAGAACGGGGGAGTGACAGTCATTGAAGGAAGGTAAGCTTCCCCATCATCATCCACAAAGGATATCTACATCGTGGCTAGCTACTTCGTCGCCTTACTAAGCTGCTGAAAATGAGACCTCCTGCTGAGCATGTATGCCACCATGTTCCCCTTCCTAGGATTACATACTATCTCAATGGCATAGTCCTAGAGGAAATCCAGCCATCACCACTGTCTCATCTACTAAAAATCCTACAAGAACCCTTCCATCCACATGAAAGGACACCCCTTTTAATAGATTGATGTGTCCATCTAAACTTTCGTAGTGGGTACTCATTATCCATAATCACTTGGTTAATGTTCCAGTAATCCATGCATAACCTCAAACACTGGGTATTACTAAGACCTCCCTTTACAAATCCCCCACCTATTCCCCCTACCTGCGAAGCTCTATGAAAATCCTATGATATACTGATGCTGATATCAGTTCCATCTCGGGGTGTAGAATGATATAGAAGTACCTCCCCATGCAGGGAGGTAATCCTAGAAACATGTTTTGAAAGAACATTCTTGTACTCCGCCTATACTGTTGGGAACTGAAAACTCAAAACATATACTGCCATGAGGGTAAGGATGGTCGAATCAAGTGTGACTGGCTGAACCCTCTTATGCATGAGTTTATCCTATACAGCCTAGGTTTACTTTTTCTCCAATGAAGGAAAACCTCACTCTAACACTACAGATATACCACACCCGTTTTCCTAAAATATTTGATCTAAGTATGAATTGTGGATGACTATTCTACACCCAAACTAACATCTTAAGGCCTCGACGCTGTCACCAAGAGGTTCTAACCACAACACTCACCATAAGAGTCAGATCACACCGTTTACATAAGTGTGATTATCGAGTCTCCTCCTATAGGTATCTCCAGACATAAGGATCAAGTCAACGGTTTAACTGGAAACTCTACATCTTGAACAAGATTTGTGACAGGAATAAATGGTTAGTACCTATGTATATTAATACGGAAGCTAGTAGTAGACACATACCATACCTAGAATCATTCACGGATCCCATGTGTCATACTCCTAGACCTCTTGCAGCTACTCCCTTCCCCTTTCCTCTACTTCCCTAAGCCTGGTTGGGACCACATTGGGGTGGTAGTTGGAACATGTCAAAACATATACCACCTCTTACCGATCTCTTAACTCATCTTCCACGTCTGCTTCCCTACAAGTTCATTTGTCCCTATCACTTCCTCTTCCCAAAACATTTTACACGTCCATGTATCTGAGACTAACTTCAATTTTTTAGTTTACCACTACTAAAATTCACTAGATGTATCTGCTCAGCCAAAGAACTTTCAACCTCAAAGGTTCTTTCTTTGACCCTAACATAAGTATGAATGCATAAAGGAATAGTGCTGGCTCAAATATCCCTAAAAATATCTCTCTTGGAGATCCAATCCCAGAAGCACTGGTCATATCATATTCATCAAGTACCTAGAATGGTCGGTAAGCCAAGATGAATACTCAGCTACTAACATGTCATCCTGCCGCAACTGTAGAAGTTCTAGGGAACACATACCCCTTAGATTTTTTTTTGGTAAGATACCCCTTCTCTGAGAAATTTTCTCAAACTATGTCCATAGAAAAGTCACCTCATCATATGATCGGGGTAATATAAACCCTTCCATCTCCCTGTTGAGACAGGTAGAAGGATCAATGCCAGGACCTCCATCTGTTCTAATGGTACCCTATCTAGATGGAAACTCAGTCACCTGGGAGTTTGGCCCTCCTCAGATCCTGAGGGGTATTTGTCATTGAAACTCATTTAAGTCATTGATCCTACATGTGTCCCCTACTGGTTGGTTGTCTTCATGGAGTCATCTTGAAAGAGAATCAAGATGAACCATGATCAATATGTTATACCTCATGAGCTGATTCAAAAGTGATCAATTGAATTTTTTTCCAAGACACATGCAACCCATGTTTTGGTGTAACGAGTCAGAAAACAGAATTTAGGTTTCTGGTGTATGAATACATTAGATTCCACCCCAACACTGGACTCCCTAGACCGAAATCTGTACTCAAGAAAAGTAACAATTTTTCCCTAATAGAAAATATAAAATCTTAGTTCTTCCAGTAGAACCGATCTCCCTTTGATAGTATTTTTTCATGACCCGTCCCCCAGGGCCCATGCCATGACTACCCAAAGCCCACCTTCCAGAGGCTAGGGCTGATGACTAGCACCAGAAAGTCATATCCCAAAAAGGGAAGGCATTGCCTTTAAACCTACACATACACACATACAAGAAATAATGCACAAAGAAAACTATAAAGTAATGAAAATATTACAACCACCAAAAAGTACATCCAGTGAGAGTAAAAGGTGTAAACTAAATGTAAAGGGGCCAGAATACAATCCCAACTAAAATTAAGGTGCAAAAAAAGAAGAAAAATCTCTGAAGATCATCGTCCAAGGATCCTACCTGAAGGGTAGGTAAAACTCCCTATCAAATTTCATTGTAGCACACCACATATATTAATCCACCTACGAGAATCATCTATCCCTAACTCCCTAATGTCCCACTCAAAGTTTTCTATCATCTACACATGAAACAACATTTGTAGGCAGAGCATGTGTAGAGGTGAGTATAACAATACTCAGTAAGGATCTTGAGACCAATTGAGGTCTCACAGTTATAGAAAAGAAAAACACCACAAAGAAAGATCTCAAGGTAAAGCAGAAAGAAAAAGATACATCTACCACCAGGTATAAATTAAGTACCAAAGTTAAATATGATTACACGTAATGTTAGATCATCTTATTCAATTGACAGACACTGCTACTGATCCAAAAAGGGTCACTCTACTGCAGATCCATGACAGGTCACTCTATGGTCGATCCATGACGGGTCAAAAAACTACTGATCCCCGAAGGGTTGATTTTATGTTGATCCACAATTCTTCCCTATTATAATGATATACAAAGGGTCTCTTTTATACTGATCCATGAAGGGTCACTATTATGGTGATCCATGAAGGGTCAATAGTATGATGATCCATGTAGAGTCTCTAGTATGATAATTGACAAAGGGTCGCTAGTATGCTGATCCACAAAGGGTATCTATTATACTGATCCAAAAGGGTCACTAGAATGCTGATTCATGAAGGATTTCTATTCATTCTTCACATCATAGCCTACCACTACATTCTTGCACATAGCATGCTTGATTTCTATTGGATCTACTCCTCAAACCATCATTCATACCTCAACCACCACAATGTCTCACATAGAGTAACCAAGAGGATTGTCTCACTGTAAAGGTCCCAACACAATATATGGTGCATCAAATGTATGCCCAGTCTATATGATATGTGAATTTTTGTAAAAAGGGCCTGGTTGGAATCAAGTCAGATCCAACCCGGCCTTAGAAAAACTCCACAAAAACTAACATAGATTATTTCTGAAGTATTTTCTTTTCTTAAGGGTCCCAATTCTACTGACGTCTTGTCAATCAGATTCCTGGTTTGGGAGATATATGCTTTCTTGTAAACATGAGCCAGTTGCATCTGGTCCAAGTCTGACTGGTTCGGACCAACCCGACCAACCCAGCCCGGGGTCCTGTATAAACTGTTCTGTCTGCCTAGCACATTAATCCCGATATACCTGGCTCAATATGGCTATGCTTCTAGTCCACCGAGTCAATTAGTGACCCGAGTTTATCCAGCCCAGCCCGCACTCGTGGGCTAGTCTCTATTTCCAGCTCGGGCTGCATGGGGGCTAAGTGGCCCAACATTAACATTCTAACCTAGTCCAATAAAATGGACCACCTCAAGGAATTGACTCGGATTATTGGGTGTCCTGGCCTGAGGGGCTGGCCTATATTTTCCTGGACTGGCTCGGCTGGTGCGGTTTAGCCCAGTCCAGTTCTGTCGATCTGCTAAGGGGCACACACAGCAGGTCAATTCGGCCGCCCACACTATCTGCACATAGCCAACATGATCAGGCCTCTATTCTCATGTGATGACACACTAGCACTACGTCTTCTCACCGCCACAACCGATGGGTCACGGCTCTGTTTCACCGTGGTACATCACGAGGCGTGCCACCTCCTCTAGCGTGACCAGCATTGGCCAACCGCTCTCCTCTGCACGTGGCACCCGGGTGCCACTGCCTCTTTCCGGTGGCCGCCGTCACTGCCAGTCTCTGTCTCTGTCGCACCGGCGGTGCCACGGTGGTGTCTACTTCCACGGGACACCGAGTTCGTTCTGGTGGTCTGACCTCTGATCTGTCTTCACCCTCGGTCCTATAGGATCACCACCATCACTGCAACGGCCTTGGGGCCACATTTACATTTTATTGGAGTTATTGTCATTAATAACAAAAGAAATCCCAATTATAGAGGGATACATGCCTTGTTTTTGTGGGCCCAGTCCCTCCGAGATAGAATTTACAACAAATATCCCTAGGGTTTTAGAATTCAAACCCAGATTTCAAATACCAAAACTCCCCGCAATCATCAATTCGCAACCTATATGAACAAATGAACCATGAGTCAACCGATTCATGGGTTGATCATCATTCTTAGTTTGGAAAGAAGAATGGGGGAAAATGAATACACCATGTTAACCCCTAAATAGTTTGAGTATCTGTTACTGACGAGGGATGAAGCCCCAAGTCGTCGTCGATCCTTGTTTCGTTAGCGTTCGTCATCGTTTTTCATCTCTCGAATGCACCCCACCAGTATTAGTATATAGCCTTCTTCTTTTGAGGGAGAGGGAGAGAGAGGTTCCACATTTTTCATTGGATAAAAATTCCACCATCAGATTTCCCCAATGTGTTATTAAAAATAAAACACATCACAACGTTTCTATGATGCTGTGACATCGCTTCATTATTCTATTTCATTTATGAAACAGTTTAGCTGTTACTCTTGGATAAAAAAGGGCCATTTTGAGTTTCCTTTAATATGTCTCCTCGCCACACATTACCGACATTGTCCACTACTCAACGGTGAGAAATGAAATAAATTAACTTTATCAAAATATTTTATTATTTTTTCCAAAAAGTATGAAAATTAACTTTTCCATCCGACCCTTGCCTGTCGAAGTTATGTCTTTCCTAAGAGAATCATAGCATTCTGAGTTCAACAGTGCCCTCATATTTTCGATTCGATTATCATTTAAAAAGTTAGAAAAATTCACTTGCACGTTTATTTAAATGAAAATTAAAAAAGTTCAAAAATTAAATTTCTACCTCAACCCATTCTAGTCAAGGTTAGGCTCCACCTAAGGGGAACACACCCCCTTGAGCTCAACAATACTATCTGATTTTCAATCTGAGTTACTATTTAGGAGTTATAAGGATTTTACAATATAATAATTGTTACTTAATTATTTAATTTGCTGCAAAAAACTAACTTCCACTATTGGCCCCCACCATCCAATGTTATGATCTACCTGAGAAATGAATACCCTAACAAGTTCAACAGTGGTATCATATTTTGAGTCCGAGTCACCATTCGTGAGTTATATGAATTTGAAAAATTAAATATTTTTTTTATTGTTATTCCTTTTTTTTGTTTTCTCAATTGAGGCCTACAACGACTAAAATTAAGTCACACCTACGGTAAACCTGCAATATTGAACTCAACAATTCCCTGAGATTTCTGATCTGGGGATCTGTTTAAGAGATACTCCACTTTTTCAAGAAAAATACTCACACATGCTAATTTAAAGCCTAAAAGTTTTCGACGGATCATTCCGGGCACTCCGGGCCTCGAAATCACATTCCATCCCAGTTCCTAGTCATGAAATAATTCCATATAAAAACATTTACCAGAAAATTTCAGGACATTATAGTAGGTCCTCTATTCTAATGATCATTTACGCATGCAATGAGTATGCACTTGAAAAAATAACAATAATTTATTTCAATTTTTTCTTATTATGTTAAATCAATCAAATTAATAAATTAATTATCACATTATTTATTTTATTATTTTTTCTTAATTTTAACATCCAAAGAGTCATTGACAATCCCATCATTTTCAAATTTATATAAATTAAATAAATTTAAAATTAAATAATGACACGAAGTGTACTTGGAGGAAACCATAAATGTACCCTTCTAAACTATTTGATTCCTTATTTGGTCCTTGTCATGTACCATGTACTTACACACCATCTAGCATACACAACAGGTCATGTATTAAATGTAGTGTAGTTACCTGTGTCAAGGAATGTAATTATCTCAATGCACATGACACACAGAACATGTTAATATATGAATCAAGTACCACTTTTAATTTTTATATAAATTAAATGATGTGTATGATGATCATAAATGGAATTTCGTTCCAAAACTAACAATAAGATTAATTAGGAATTTATTATATTTTAAAACCATGTTACATGGTGTGTATAGCAACTACACACCATGTAGTTCAATTTAGTAACATAATTAATTTTAATCCCATGTTATTAATTTACATGGTGTAGAGCCTAGATAAATGTGTACTACATTTAAATAGGTATTTATTACAGAAATTTTTATCTAGCTATAAATTGTGTACTCCATTCCGTGGCCACCCATGAAGCAAACTAAGGGACTCAACATGTAATTTGTGTGGGTATTTATGTGACACATGACCAGTATGCTAGCTACATGTGGTATAGTCACAACTGGCCTATGTTTCTCATCTCCATGCTAATATAAAGAGTGTATTAAATATACGAAACAAAATTTTAGCACATAGTTTCTAAAATGTTTGAGGATACATGGTGTGTATTCCAGCTAGATTCTATGTAAACCCTAAAACCACATTCCATCTGGCCCTGGCTAACATGTGATGTGTATTATCACTGTGTACTATTATCCACTAAATGTTCCATGATCGTTTTGGATTTTTCCTTTTTTGATGAAAATGGACACATAGTGTATAATTTTAGTTAATTACCAGGTAATCTTGTGATGTCCATCTATAATCACTAGCACCTCATGGTGGTATTATTTTATTTTCCTTCATCTATTCTGGTAATGTTATTTTTCATATGAAGGTGAATAATCTAGTTACCATGAATTTCAGATTAATAATGAATGAAAAATAAATGGAAAAATTTAAAATATCTATAATTTAATAAAACAATGTTGATCCCATGTCCAACAATGTATTTTCAACGGGTTCCTCATATTTCACCTTATTACTTAATGAATAAAAACCCTGAATCCTTGAGACGAGATCTTTCAAATGTTATTTATAATTAATTTATATAAAAAATAGTTACCTGGACCTATAGTACTTTATCTTTTATTGAATCAGTTAACCTATTATTGTTTTAATATATTTTTATCGAAGGATCCAAGTTTCAAAATCCCTATAACCATATATACACATGCTTTATAAAACTTGAAACTCTTACATGGAATATTTTGATTCTAGAATTGATGATTCTTGCAACATGAGACATTCACCATTGATTGCAATAATAACTCATATGATTTTTAAAAGATTTTATGGTTCTCTTGAGACATGAGATGGAGGAATATGATTCAAGTTCTCTATCCAAGAGAGCATTCTTGAGAGATTTAACTCTATAATTTGTGATAATTCTCTCTAGATAATTTTTTACATATTGAAGTCACTTGTGTGTAACCATATAAAAGGATATAACCAATTTTATATATCTAGGATAATGAATTAGTAATTTCATATAGGACCTTAACAATTCTTTTAATCCTTGGTGAACATGACATGGAATAATTGTAAAAATATTATTATTTCCTTAATATATGCATGATTCATGGATTATTTAAATATATCTTCATAAATAAATAAATGAATATTTTTGTAAATGATATTTAATATATCATTTTCCACCCAATCCCTTAACTTGGTCCACAAATCCTCCTTGGTATTTGTAGAAACTTTAGTAATGATTATTTATTTTAATAAATAAATACCATTGTATTATTTGTTTAAAAAATAAATAAATATTATATCTCAAAACCCATGGATAAATATTTATTTAATATTCAACACAGAAATATATTTTCTGGAATAATGGATGATTAAATTTTTATGATCAAGAAAAGATGAATAATTATTATTCCTAAGAACGTGAGAATTTTAATTATTCTAATATTAAATTAAAATACAATTTAACTGATGTTATGGATACACTATGTGTGTAAACCTATAGGAATATTTATCATTTGTATTAGGACAAATCCCATAATATTTTAGAGTAACATCTATCAACATATATAGGCTCTAATAGAGAATAAAGTAAAATGTTATAATGGAAAAAAACTCCTATGAAAATTCACTATGTAATATAATCCCATATATTAATATCTCATCAAGAAAATTTCATACTCATATCATCAACCTATATGATTGATATATCATTCATATAATATCTAGAAATGATCTCATAAATAAAACCTCTATAAATGTTGAATTAATTATACAGTTCTATCCCCATCAAATATATTGAGATATATACTTCCATTAACTTGGATGGTGAAAATATTTTAATGAATGCCTCTTTAATTATATATTACTTGTGACACACCCAATGTATCCTATATCACCATGAAAATATGTCATCATATATTTTTTGTAATTACATTAATGTACCTGACTTATGATAGGATTTAATAAAAATCTCAAGTCTAAGGATTGATACAAATGTACATTGATAGGAATATTCAATTACTTGTCGAATTCCTTTGGGCGAGTTTTTCTCAAAACCTCATCTCTTAGAGATTACCAAGGAAAACTACATGAGAATAAGTCCCAATGTATTATAATCTTCCTACCCCAAATATCATGTATCATTTACACAAAATCAGATTATTTTATCTAGCCACAATTCATTTATTTAAGAATATCATCAAATATTTAAAGGTTATCATCATAGAAGGGAAGTAATGTGACCTACTGATGTGATAAATACTTTATGATCATTATCACATTAAATTTTACACAGAAGAAAAATAATCATGTAATAAGATATTTATTAATAATAATTAACATGAATATACAAGTAATAAAATGAAAACTTTTGTTGGATCTTGGGAACCCACTCCAATAGTAGACTCCTTGGAAAAACCTTTTTTAGAATTGGTTATTTTGGTATTTTAACCTCAAAATTATTACCCCTAAATGGGGATATGTTATGATTCACCATAATTTTGATCCAATTAAGCTCTCCCTCATTCTCTTTCTCCCCTTATTCTCATCAAAAGTGAATCCCTCATTGACATTGTTCTGAAAAACCATTGATTAGTCAAAGAGGATCTCCACCAGTGATGTAACTCCCTATCTACCACCAATATCTCATATACCTTTTCATTTATTATTGAAATAGGTATAATCTATCTTTCCTTAATTCTAGGGATTTTGGAATTAAACAAACCAATTGGATTCCTTATCATTAAGATATATTTGGAGCTTAGTATAGGTAAACCCAAGGAAAAATTATCATTTCAAATTTTATATTTTTTCTCCATTTATGGAAGTGACTAAATCCATTCTTCCTCCTATCATAAGTGGGTAAAATTGGTTTGTAGTGGCATAATCCTTCCACTCATACCTCAAGGAACTTAAAATATTTATTTTGGTAAATTGAATCCTCTTTCTTTCCATAATTCTTAAGGTTTAGACTATAACTGATGCATGACCAAGTGAATTTGATCAAAATGAATGGTTTTGATAAAAAAGTCATCAATTTTACATTACTAAAATTTAAACGTTGATTATTTTTTTTGATGTAAATTTATACAAGCATGAAATGGGTGATCATTATGTTCATTAAGTCTTGATAGCACAATTGTATTTATTCAAAAACAATAATATTTGACCATTACCTTATCTTATAAAATGAGGGATCTAGTGTGGATTTTTAATTTCAATTATATTAATCTATAGTATATTTTCACGCATTTCTTGTTTGAGGAGTTGAATGACTTCCACATTATATTTGGTTGTTGGTAAATTTATTATAAGGGGTATATGGCTGATATATATATATATAATCTCAATTGGGTACATCATGTTACAAAGTGTGGTCATGGGATGGGCTTGAAACACCTTAAATTTTTATATAACTGTCTCGTTTTCCATAGGAAAAGAACATGCCCTATATTTATATAACACTTTCCTCTTTCTTATAGATTGAGATTATTCCTAACTCTTGTATATGATATTCCTAGGATGGGATGGGATAAAAAATAACCCAACCTCTATCTTGACATCGATATCAGGCTTATCCTGAATTGGGTGAGTTAAGGTAAGGATTTTACTTGTAAATGGAGTTACTAATTTTAGGTATAAATGTTATCATTTATAGTATGTTAGTCATATTTGTAAAGAACTGATGTGAGTCAACCTACCATGTCACCAGAGCTGGATCACCAAAAGGCTCGAGGTGAATTCCTGATCACCCCAAGATATCGACCAACACCAAGGTATCAAAATAAAACTATTAATAATGGTTTTACTTTTGGAATCCAAATAAATAGAAAAAAATTCCTCTTATAAATCTGGAAATACTCATTAGTAAATCAGACATCAACGATAAAAAATAATCAATTTCCAATACATATTGACATGAATATAGAATATAACACAAAAATAACAACCAATGAATCACAGACATCATACCATGAATATAAATAAATGATAAACAAAATATATATAAAATAATTGAAAAAATAGTTTAAAGTATGTAGAGGATGATATAACATATATGAAAATCCCTAAAGATCGCATAATATTATATGTTAGAATAACCTCCCTCTGAAATTTGGTCACCACTAAAAACATACTCATGAAGGAAGATGATCCACCAAACATCATGGAACTCTTACCTTTAATATTATCCTTCCAAAAAAAGTCTTTATATTCCTAGAAAAAATATATTCCATGTGAGGAAAAGGCCATTAGGATACCACCGTGAATCTATATATTGTATTTACCATAAATACCGAGAGTCTAAATTTGAAGAAAAATATTTGAAATCCATTTCATTTAAAACATTTCATTTGAAAACCATTGGTTTCTTTTAAAATAATCCAAATTCTAGGAATAACATAAAAAAGGAAGACATATATAAATAATATGGAAACATGGAAAGTATAACATAAATATCCAATAATAGAATCGATATTAATTATAAACACCTCTCAATCCAAATCTGTACATATAACTAACAAACACAAGTTAAAAAAATGGGGAATATTTACCCTATATGTTTAAAATAAAACTAGGACTCACTAATGGAATAATGTCCAATCTTTGTGATAAAAACAAGTAACAGAACCTGTGGTCTTATACGACCTCACCAGAAATTACCCATAACTATTTTACACCTAAATATATGGAAACAACCATCTAATCATATTCTTATCAATGTTCTCCCAAGTGAAAACAATACTAATACAATTTCAAATTATTGCCTAGGAAAAACAATATCAACCCCACACCAAGGATGCAAGTTGAAACCAAATTATCGTTAAAAAATCCCTTTGAAAAATTTTAACAAACACATCAATGGAATTAGACTAACTTATAATAGAGAATTTAAGAGAAATCATCTTTTATCTCAACACCCACAAATATAGTGATGAAATTACTTACATAAGTCTTAAATAAATTATTTAAAAAAAATTAAATTAAAGGAACCAATGGAAAAAAAGAATAAGAGACATTCCAATAGAAAAGTCACGTTATGCAGATAGACCTACCTTAGATTCAATGAGAAATTTCCACATTCATAGAATAACACAAGCGATAAAGATAAGTGATCTAAACATACCTAAAAATAAAAAAATATCATAACAACCAAACCCTAAACCCAATTTTCTAACCTCCATGGTCATTAGGGCTAAAAGGATAAGAGAAAAATGAAAGAACATAGGATTAAAGGGAGAGTAGATGGGGAAATCAATGGAAAACATGGTTTTCCTTGATAAATACACCATCTTGATGGTGATTCACCAAGAAACCAAGGCATAAGGGAAGACATGGTTAATAGAGAAAACTAGGTCACATGATGGAGTGGTAATGTGAGGAAAATATGATATAATTTTAGAAGATAATTATATTAAATTTAAAATTATATGATTTTTTGGTAGACCATTTTTTTCCAAACCATGCACTAACCATGCAGTTCACTCCCTCAAAACAAAATTTCATGTATGGTTACCTAGAAAATCATTCATGTTTTGAAAAAACATATTGAAATTTTGAAAAATGGATATAGGGTACCTTATAATCTTCTCACATAGATAGTTTCAGGGTTACTACTAATTTTACACCAACCATGTACCCTCTATTGTTTCTCTAAAACATGAAATTTTGGACCCCGAAGTTCTAATAACTCCGAGAATAATCTCAAAATAAAACAGACTAGTTACTGAGTGTTTGTTAAAATTCTCCCCACCATGAACATTATCCCCCATAAATTTCTCAATATTTTTCATTCGAAAAGTACTGAAGCCAGTGATCTCTCACTAGTGCCTCAATCCCTCACATATAATGGTAATCAGAAAAACTATTATATAAAAAAAGGTTTAAGGAGATAGAATTACCACGTAGATTCTTATATAAATGATCTATAAAATACAATGTATGATCGATGACATAGGAATCAGGATCTAAATATTGGTCTACCTAATTTATCACATTTTATAGATTCAATCAATACATTTTCAGATGAGACACATAGAATACATGATGAATCACTATCATTTGTGATTATAATTCTAGTTTGTATGCTACCATATTTAAATTATCTATTACATTGAATGGTTCAATATATCATGAATCAAAACTTACCTACCTACCAAGTTGATGATTTCATTGTTTTTGAGAGATTCATAGAAATTCTTAATTAACTATAGAGAATTTTAGTTGTCTTAAACGATGATAAAAAAGGATATTAGAGGATCTGGGCCATTATCAACCTTTTCTGAATCAACTAAATTGTACTCATCGTTACCCAAATAAGTTTTGGTCCCATTGAGAGTAATTATCCCAAATCATTAAATTATAAAGGGAAACATCATTTCCATCCATAAAAATGATTAAAGGAATCCTTTCTTAAAAAGTCGTCACAATAATAATAATAGAAATAATCCAGTGGTAAATGTTTCCCCAAGAGCCACCAAAATCCAGCATACATGCCCATAACATATACTCGAGAGTCTGAATAGTCTACTCTATTTATAAATCTATCTAAGGATGGGATATTTTTCTCAATTTCACTTAATAACCCAATGTTTCCTTAATACCCTTAAAAAATTATCAAGTATAACATAGATCTAGGTTAGAAATAATATCTATGGGAACTCCATGAGACTTAATGATATCTTAGAGATATTTTCTTCTATTCTCTTTCAATTTCATTGATTATTTAATGGGAAGAAAATTTTCTAGATTTGTAAAATGGTTGAAAACCACCCAAATGGAATCATTCCTATAGGGAGATTGATTCAAGATAATAACAAAATCCATGGAAATATTTTTCTACTTCTATATGGGAATGGAATGGGATTTCAATCAAATCATTATATTCTAGTACAAATCTTTATTAAATTAACATGAGAATAACTGATAAAAAATGATGGTGTATCACCTCATCCCATTCTACCAATATCGGTGTTTCAAATCATAAAACATCTTGGTATCCGTAGGATGCACCATTCCACTATTGGAATCACCTCCTATATTAGATTCAATAGAACCAATAACCACTTATAGAAGTGGATAGAACCACTGGGAGACTGAGAGAAATCACCCGAGGTCTCCCCACCATTTAATTTTTTTCCTATCTGTTAGAAACATTGATCCCTCACCTACCCAAGACATATTTAGTAATATTGAGAGGATATGAATGACACACTGGTCAATGAAACCAATCCATCCTCATCATAAATTTCCACATGTAACTCAATGATTTAACTAATTAGAAACTATTCCTCTTTCGAATCCTTCATTACTTAAATAAGTAAATTTATACAGAAATTATTCCCACAAAATTTACTTCAACTGAGTTATATAAAAAATAAAATTCAAAAAGTATTCAGGTACTCTAATCATCATCTCTATCTAAGGTTCAAATATATCTAAGTGAAGAGGTATAAAATGATTTTGTAATGAGATTATATACTATATTTCTTCCCAAATAGATAGTGGCAATGAGTCTTCAGAGTATTAATTACCATGTCCATCTCAAATTCATGAGTGGGGTAAATTATTCTTATAGTGGAGTAACTGGAGATATCCGTAATCCACTAAATGGTCACCCTACATTAATATGCACCCCAAATCTATACAAAAATAGTTAGAGAACATATTATATACCTTGAATGGATCAATAAAAACAAACACTAGAGATGAGGTGAACCTCACATTCAACTCCACCAAAGGCCTTTAACACTTCTCATCCCTTTCAAATATCATGACTTCCTAAGCTAGAACCATCTAAGGGATGGGTATCCTAGAGAAACCTTTTTAGATATCACCAGTAAAACCCTTCCAAGCCTATGAAAATCCCCATATTTAATACATTTTGGGACCTATACTAGGATATCATGGCATGGAACTTCTTTTGGTCCACCATAACACCCTTTTTAGATACCACATATACTAGTAATTGTAATTTTATGATCAATAATTATAATCTAGACAATTTTTCATTTTCCTGGTAGTCCATTATGGTTTCTATAAAAAATATATAATGGTATTCATGTTCTTACATGGTTTTAGAGTAATATAAGATATCATCGACTAACACCATAAAAAACTACCGAGATATCGATAAAAGATTCAATTCTTTAGGGAAATAAATCACACATGGGAATTTTTATGTTTGAAAGGTATAACCAAAAACATGAAATGACTAAACCAGATACTAAAATAAAATTTTGGGACATAAAATTCCCTAACCCATAACTAGTAATACCTCTATCTCATTCCAATTTTGAAAAACCATCTCACTCCCCTAATCAGATCAAATCGGTCATTGATCCATGGCCACATCTATTTATTCTTGATGCTCACCACATTAAGCTTTTTGTAATCTATACAAAGGAAAAAAATTATATATACTTTCATTGTAAAAAGGATTAGATATTACCATGATAACACATAATGGTAAATGAATCTCTAATGATCTAGATCCTCCAAATGTCTTTTCAGCTATTTTAACATAGAATTATTCATCCGACAAGATGGTAGAGAGACAAGACTCATCATGGGGAGTGTATCAATACAAAAAATCCAGTTACCGATAGGTATTGATTTAATTATATCACCAAGGAAGTTCATATGATATCTATAAACAACTAATTGACGTTGACTCTATAAATTATAATTAGAAACATAAAGAACAATCCTAGATACATGACACATGAAAGATCCCATATCTGGAATGAAATTACAATCCCTACATAAAATCAGGTCCTACTCACTGAAGAACATGTGTGGTTTCCTATAGAGTATATTAAATAAATACTTTTGATGGTAGTAGTTAACCTGATCTTTTATTCTAAACATTTAATCCATACCAAAAATCATGTCAAATATATCCATGTACAAAAATAAGAAATTATAAATGACTTATAAAAATGAGATAACCATATGACGCTCAGATCACTTTAAAAATTCCTATTTCCTCCATCGTAAGGTAGTGGACTAACACATATTACAAGGCATACAGTTTGGTCACTTCTCTTAATAATAGATTAGTCTAAAATAAAGGAATTATTGAGATTCACTTGTGTAAAAAATGTTAGAGCCATCAATAAACCTATAAAAATAACACCTGAAATAGATGTTGGTCCATCCTCTAACTCTGTTGTCACATGCCCTTCCATATAAAATATACTAGAATTTGGTATACACTGAGTCTTCTTAAAACAATGGGAGTCTCCTTTCATGGAGGTGAGGACCCTTAACCTTTAAAGTATCTAACTACACCTGGAAACCCCTAGTATGAGACGAATCCACCCTACTACCATGACGAGGTAATTTTTAGTATTATTAATGATTCACCATATTCCTACACTGGTGGTAGGTCTTCATAGCCTCATTGAATAATTTTTTGGAATATCCTAACATCTTTCACCAATATCATACCGATGACTTCAATCTCCAGGATTCCCCAAAAGAAGGATTAATACACTACATGCTACCACTAATATCCCACAGATCCTCCTCATGTTTTATCATCATAATCAAATATGAACTCTAACATAATATTATCAAAAGAGGGACACTAAAAATAAAACTAAAAGAAGCTAGGTTTTCCATATACATCAACACCCGATCCACTACTTCTACATAGGTTAATAGAAAAAAAGGATGATCCTTAATCTAACCTACAACCTGAAACCCATTTAAAAAAAATCTTTGAATAATCATTCTGGTTAAGCCCAAAAGAAAGATAAATTAAATAAAAAAACAAAGTGGTATATTCCATCATAGAATGGTTCTTCTGTTTGAGCATCATGAACTCCTTGTCCTTATCCACTCTCAATCTGTCACGGTAAAACTATTAGTTGAACATCTTTATGAACTTATCCCAAGAAATATATTAATGGAGCTTTGTCAACATGATTCAATCCCACAACCAATTAAAATGAACTTCTAATAAATTTCTGAAAAAACAAACCTTGGATGTATGAGGGATGTAGAGGAATGGGAAGATTCATTTAATATTTTCTAACCATTTTTATAGTTCTTGAGCCCCTTATTCACCATAGAATGATGCTATATTATTCTTTGTAAATAAATCTTCATGATTCTATAGATGCACTTTTCCAACAATACTAACTTTCCTAAGATACTTAATGGTTTCGATCATTGATTCAAAAATATGGGATTCCATGGTAGGATTAGCCTATGATATATTTCCTATGGTTTCTTCCACCATATTCCTATGAGTCTTTTTATGATGAAATGTATATAAAAAAGACATTAAACACAATCTATATAGAATTTATATTCTAAAATAAAACAATTTAATCTCAAAAAATATTAAATAACTCTAAAAAAATCCCAACAAAAACGAAAATAATAGTAAACATAGATGGGGTAAAAACGTTAAAAATTAAAGAATTTATTCACTATGCATGGTTTGGCAACACCGTCTGGGAAATTTTGTTTCAACCTTTAAAGTCACACTAGAAGGGATTATAGACATGGTCTCATGGGTTCTACATAGTTTCTCCCAATTTCAAGCCTAGAACACGTTTCTTTGATTTCCATCCCTATTTTATGTTTAATCTGAATATTTCCAAAAATTTCTCAAAATTTATTCCCAAAAACAATTATCAATGATAAAAAATAGAAAATACCATTAAAATCAAAAAAATTATCTTAAATCCAAGTCACATCTTCTGAACACCCATGGTAAATTTAGGTTGGCAAGAAAAAGAGCTGTATAAACACTCACCTCAGCTAAATATCATGTTTTTATAGTCATATTTATATTGTAACATTACTCCCCAAATAATGATAGGTCTCTAATACTATTTTTTAAGGAATCTACTTGGGTAAAATAGCCACATCACTCGAGTTGGAGCACCTTAGGGCACATTCCAGACCACTCTAGTCTTGCAATAAGCACTAGGTTATAAAAAAACAACTAATAGAAATGGTCTCACCCTTGGAATCCTAATAAAAATCATCCAAATTCATCATATAATTCTAGAATGAGCCATATAGAAATTGTACATCCATGGTAAAAATAGAATGTTTCCACAATAAAAATATTGTTAAATTCGGTATAACATAATAATAAAAAATATTGAATCATAATAATCATACCATGGAAATAAATAAATGACAAACAAAATGTTTATAAAAATACATAAAAAGGGGGTCAAGGAAAAACATGTTGACACAATATAACCTAAAATCACTGAGGATCCCTAAATTCTCTACATAATCCCAACACCCACATAACAATTAATCAGAACTTGGAACATACTCAGAAAGGATGAAAAGAATCTAGAAGAACCAACAAACATCATAGAACTGCTACCTTTACCTCTATATTGAAAACCAAAATTTTTATATGCTTGTTGTATTTAAATTACTTGTGGGATTCCACCATGAGTCTACATAACATATTCCCATTAAAACTATTACTCCATATTTGAAAAACATAATTTTAAATCCATTTGATTCAAGAAATGTTTTACTTGAAATATTTTGGTTTTTTAAAAATTCCAAATTCCTGGAATAATGTTGTAGGGTCCTGAAAATTCCGCAAGGGGGAAATACAATTACCCCAAGACATGGAAGAGGACCGAACCGGTCCATGCACAAGATCCCAGCAATAGCACGCAGCCGGTTCGGCCGACCGCCCTCTCGCAATTCCGCGGACCAGCTTCGTTCGCGAAATAGAGGTGGGGACCCTCCATGGGCACGAAGTGGGATGGGTGCCAGACCGGTCCACCGCCGCGGGCCGCCCCCTCCGTGAAACTCATCATTCGTGAAATAGAGGAGGAATCCATATGTGTCTGCGAACCTCGTACTCAGCAGAATAAAGGTGGAGTGGTGCACGGCCGCAGAGAAATTCCGCTGATCTCGGTTCCAAAAATCGCTGGTTGACTGAGTCGTCCGCGGTTGGGGATTCCTTCACGGGCTTCTGCATAGTCTGTGTGCCCATCCTCCTCGCGACTCTATGAATATTCACCGAGGGGAACCAAAAATAAAAAGTAGAAATTACGGGTGAAAACCCATGGAGAGATGGTGGAGAAATCGCTCCGCAGCCATCCGTGGACCGCATATCGTCCGCAGATGAACTCTTCCGCGTAGAGGAGAAACCAGTCTGCGAACCACATGTGGAAAACTCCTCTACGACTAGCCCTTAGTGGCCATCTACTTTGCGGATGAACATATTTTTCACAGACGACCATATCTTCCACTGACCAGCGTTGTTCGCGAAATGGAGGCGGAACACCTCCGTGGGTGCGGAGTAGGACGAGCGCCAACCCCGTTGCAGACACCTTCATGGATGGACATATCATCCGCGGACAATGTCCTTCATGGATAGCCTCCTCGCGGACAACATCCTTTGCGGATAGCCTCTTTCGCGGACGTCCATCTCTTCCGCGGCTAGCTCCTCCACGGACACCCTTCGAGGACAACCAAACCGAAAACCACATGTGGTCGGTCCGTCGCGGCCAGTCTTTCACGGATGGCTCCTTCGCGGACAGTCCCTCGTGGCCAGCTCCTCGCGGCCAGCTCCTTCGCGGCCATCCCCATACGGAAAACCCCATGAAATCATTGGTCCATACCGTGGGGGTTGCGCCCCCGCACCCCTGCTCGGAGTCAGTGCTGGGCTGCGGTCCTGGCCCTCCGGGCCAGTCCCTTCACTACCGTCACTCACCCCCATGAAAAATGGACTGTCGCGTCATGAGATTTTCAGGCCAGGATGTCGGGATTTTCCATTGCACGCTTGTGTTGCCCCAACATCCGTCCTATAAACTCCATGATACTCCTAATGACTCTCTTTTAACCCCATTTCCAAGATCTTTTTGCTAGGTTCATCCAAAAAGGGCAGCCCTTGCGTAAGCCCCCCACCAACCATTTCTAGGTCTCTTCTACCTAGTCGTCCTGACCACATGACGTTAAACTGTATGGCCCTCATCCTGACCACATGACGTTAAACAGTATGACCCTTGTCCTGACTACATGATGTTAAACTATATGGCCCTCGTCCTATCCATATGACGTTAAACTATATGGAAACAGTCTTCTCTACATGACTATAAACTGTAGCATTCCCCATCATTCAATAATTGGATGCCTCTTACTCCGTGCAAGGGATGCCTTATGCTATGTTCACAGTGGCATAACTTCAAGAGCTCTGGAATATATTCAAAAATTCCATCACTCCACCCCACGCTTTGCGTGTCCTTTATTCAGATCTTTATCCTCTTTCATGTCTGAAGGGACCCCCTAATGGCCTGGCCTCATGCCTCATCGGCTCACCTACTGTCCTGGGCCAACACCCCCAAAAGAATTTGGACAAAACTTCTAGATAGGTCCTATGTTTCGAACATGGTCAGTAGTCGACCCTCATTTTTTGTCCCCATTTCAGGCTAACATGATATGAATGTTGTGTTTCGAACATGGTCAACAGTTATCCTCCAACACCATGCCATCCTCATTGTGTTCTGAATGTCGGGCATGTAATTCACACTTTTAATCTCCCTTTGTTTGGATTGATTCCAATGCCCTTGGTGTTATCCCATTTGTGCACTGTGCATAGGCATTGGCCCCCATTATATTCCTCAACCCACCAATGGGTTTGAATGACCTCATGGCCAGACATGAGGAAGACACCACGTGCGTCCATCTCGGAGTACACCCCGAACTTCTGGGCCTCCTTAGAGTGTAAGCCCCAATTCATCACCTTGGTCCACCCTCATGTGTACGCCCCACTCCACTTCTCATGGACGCACCTTTTGTGACGTGATCCTCTGGTCCCTGCTGCCTCTTGTTTCCCACACCGAGCATGACTCATGTGGTCTTAGAGTAAGCATCGACCATGACATCCTCCTACGGGCATCCTCAAAGTGTATGTCCCAATCCATCATTCTGGGCATCCTCAGAGTGTAATCCCCAATCCATCATTCTGGGAATCCTCAGAGTGTAAGCCCCAATCCATTATTCTGGGCATCCTCAGACTGTAAGCCCCAATCCATCATTCTGGGCATCCTCAGAGTGTAATCCCCAATCCATCATTCTGGGCCTCCTCAGAGTGTAAGCCCCAATCCATCTTTCTAGGCTACCTCAGAGCGTAATCCCCAAGCCAATGCGAACTACGTGGACTTTGATCCCTGCCTCCTAGACAGGGTACGTAGGAAGCCTCCATGAGGTTCAAGCCCACCACCCATCAGACCATCTGATCTCTCTTCACGTCAGATATCTAACACCTAAGAGAACTACATGGACTTTGATCCCTATCTCTAAGACAGGGTACGTAGGAATCCTCCAAGGGGGTTCAAGCCCATAAACCGGTCGATCCGATTATCTTCGCATCGGTTCACCGTGCCACTCCTAGTGTCGCCTCAAGTGAGTTCTAACCCTTCGGGGTCATTAATCCAATGAGGGATGGTAAACCTCAGGCATAAATGATTCTGAACCCCTGCGTTCAGTTGACCGTTTCCCATCAAGGTTAAATCCGTGGATACTATGTTTGGGTATAAACTAATGATTCGAGAGAATATGAATACGTCTTAAATATATAAGAGAGTCTCAGAACAGGAAATAATTTACCCCCAAAAAGGGTGCGATGAGCCCAACTTCCCATCCTCTCGACCAATGTGAGTTCTTAAGAGTCGCTGGTCAGACCATCCGGTGAACGCCTGCCTTTGGAAAGAAGGTCCATCAATCATTGGATACGGAGCCGTTGGGCGTTTCGTGGCCGAAAACCAAGAACAAAACAAATGTGAATAAGGAAAACCTATATAAAATAAATGGTAACATTAAAGTAATCCATAAATATTAAATAGTGTAGTGAGAAATAATAAATAATATATATTAATCTAAATCCATACATGCTACATGAAAAAAAGGCCAACACAGGGAGAAGATTTGACCTATAGAATACAAAGTCAACTAGGACTCTCTCACAAAGAAATTAATGACCTACAAAATCCTAAAAAATTAGCCTAATCTAGGACCTCATGATACCTTATCAGAAATTCCCCAAGCTAATTTACACCTAAATATTGGACAAAACCTATATAGTCACCTACCTACCTAAAGTCTCCCATTTTCCAAAAGAATCAATAACTATTTTAAATAAGTTTACCAGATAAAAAAATAACTCTAGAAAAATATATAATTGACTGAATGTTACTTTTTTATTATAAAATGAAAACTATACAAGAGCATAATGATGGGGGTGCACACAAAGTACTACGAAGGTCTAAAGTGATGCAGGCCATGAACATCACCCAGAATAATCTGGTTGCAACTCTTTGGTAAGGAAACAATGAAACTATAAGCAATAAGCTCATTCAATGCTCTTCTATCTTGTTCCAAGATGTCTGATTCATGGTTCAATTCACGCCAAGTATGCTTGAGAGACATGCCTTGCTTGATATTTCTTTTACAATAAAGAACCATATATCAAAGGTCCCAGGGGGATCATCCCTTCCATGTAGAAATTGGACAGAAACCGCTACATCCGACTCAAGCTCCTCCACCTTGAGATTAAAGCACTCACACAAGGCAAGTCTGGTGTGCATGGTGCAAATCTCATCACCCAAGGATGTAACCTTACCTAAGAAGGCACAAAACCCAAGAATAACAGACCCATAGGTGTTGCGAAATAAACCACCACCTCTCATGTACCCATTAATAAGAGATCCATCCACATTATGTTTTAGTCCCATTCGACGTGGATAACACTTCACCCAATTCCCTTGATTTCTAGGATGTAGACCATGTAGATGGTGATCACTAGGCGCAAGTGAGAAAAACATGAATGAACCGGAACTACCACGTATGTGATGACCGAGATCTGCCACCAATGCTCATGTGTGAGCATGCAGGAGGATGGAATAAGGGGCCACACCTTCCCTTGCTTTGTTTTGGTCCTCCCATAGAGTCCAACAAATAGCCTCCATTGTGATAGCACACCCCTTCTTTTCAAAATAGGCAGACGCATAGTCATGAAACCAGGTCTCGAGCACCTCTTGGAACGAGTCCCCTCTACAGTCGATGTTCAAGCACACCCCCATTGTCCTCCATAGGTTCCTTTACCAATCTCTATGAACAAATACATGCTCTGATATCTCTACCTAAGGGAAAATATTGCAATGACAGTGGAACACCGTACTCCCCCCTCTTCTCTGAATATTATCATCTATCAGGGGAGAGTGGTGTCTGATATGCCAAATGAAGAAGAATAGTATCATCGAAATCTTCTTATACCAGAGAGTCACTTCCATCTCATCCCTCACCGCATGTACACCAAAAATAACTCTATACCTATTGCAGGATAACCTTCTAGAGGGCGCACGGGTGAAGCAACAATGGTCCGACTCATCGTTGAGAATGAAGCTAAAGAAAATGTTCATCTGATCATCATTCAATACAGCATTAATAAGAACTAGATGGTTGCTAAATTCCTTAAAATAAATAGTTAACATCAGAAACCCTGAAAAGAAAAGATTTACACAAGCCCCATCCACATGCCAAAAGTTAATATCCCCCTCCCGACCAGCCAGTAGGTATTCTATTAAAGATCACTCAAATGAGAAAGCAGGCCTTTGGCAAGGCTCAAAGGGATACTTCTACTTCCTGTCCAACCTTCCCATCTCTCCCCATACATGTCTTTGATGAACCATCCCAGAGGGAAGACCCTTGGACAATCTCCAAAGCATGCCGATCTTTCCTGGCATGCATTTTCTTAGAGATAATTCTGATTCCCACTCCACCCTCCTCCATCGGTTTGGCCATGCGCTTCCAAGAGGCCCAGTGGCACCCCAACCTGGTTGGAATCCCACAAGAAGTACGACATAATATTCCCATTTCTTGTAATGGTTCCCATTGGCTGGTTGATGATTGATATCACATGCATTGGGATCTAAGTAAGGACATTGTAGATGGGAGTGACCCTTCCCCCATAAGAAAGGAATTTGTTCTTCCAACTGCAGATTTTACCTGTGATGCAGTTGACAATATCTACAAAGAGACATTTCTTGATTCTTACATTCGAAATAGTGGTTCCCTGGTATGAAATGTGAGGATAGCTCTTGTGTATACCTGAAATCTCTTGGATGGTATGACTTCTCCTCTCCAAGAACTTATTCGAGATGAAAACCTCACATTTCTTAGTATTGATAATCTACCCACTTTTGTCTCCATAGGCTTCCAAGGTATTCATGAGGGCCTGGAGAGATTTACCTCTTCCATTAGTGAATATTAACACGTCATCTGAATACATGATGTAGGAAATAGGAAGGCTCCCATACTTGGTGGTGTAGGAAATAACCATACCCTCCTCCAAACTGCGTTGAAGATTCTTGGAGAGGGCCTCTTGCACTAAAAGTAAAAGGTAATGGGAGATCAAATCACCTTGGAGCACACCTCTAGTAATTTTAAAGAACCCGAAAGCCTTACCCATGAAAGAGATATAAAGACAAAGTGATGAGAAGAATTTGAAGCAAAAGTCGCAGACTCATTCCATGAATCCCAGTTTCCTAATCACTTGTTTGATGAACCCCCACTTGATCCTATCATAGTTTTATTCATATCCACCTATATAACCCGATTGGAACCAACCGTCCTCTTTTTAATATCCCCCACCAGTTCCTTGGAAATGCCAATGGCCCCTTGAATGCTCCTCCCCTTCACAAATCCATGTTGTTAGTTTGACATCACCCTTGGAATCATTCCACTCAACATTTTGAATAACAGGATGGATAGGATTTTGTAGGAAAAGTTACAAAGTCAAATCAGGCGGTATTGGGAGAAACTTATTGGGTACTTGCATTTGGGGATGAGAATAATGCGGGAAACGCACACAACTTGTGGAAGACAACCCCCTTTAAGTAGTCCAGGACAACATGGATGGCCTACAGTTTCACAAAGTCCTGGGCATCAACATAGAATGCCCCCAAGAAGTGATCGGGCCCTGGTTCACTCTCCTGGCTAAGGCCGAAGGTGACCTCCTTGATCTCCACCTCCTTCGGCAATTAAACAAGGGAATCATTATCTGCATTGCTGATTCTCTCCTTCATGGAACTCATGATCACATCCCCCCTAATACTTGAAGTCAAACCAACATCACTGATATCGCTCAGTTCAACCAGCATGGTTTTAAAGTGGTTCAAATCCAGGATTCCATCCACATCAATATCCAATGTGAAGGAAGCATTGTCCATATTAATGTTGATATGTCTACATTTCTTTTTATCTTTCAGGTAGGTGTGGGAAAAGGCCGTTTTCCAACCCCCTCCCTAAGCCACAAATCATGGGACCTCGCACGGTAGAGCCTCTCAACATCCAACAACTTTTCGGCCAACAGGGAGCGAGTTGAGTTAAGAAGAGTAAAGATATCGTTATCCCATACGTCTTGGAGGGCCCCCTCTAGTTTCTCAACTTCCTTCATAAGGTCCTCAATGTCGACGTCTTCCCTAGGGTTATATTACAACCATTTTTGAATACATATATTGAGTATCCTTATGCGGTAGAATAGATTTTACCAAGCGTCCCTGTGGGCCTCCGCTTCCCTCTAATTCTTCAGAATGGGAAGGAACCCCTCTCTTCTATTCCATTCAGCAGTGTTGAAGAACTTCTTCGACGCTTCCAAACTTCTCTTCAAAGAAACTAAAAGTGGGGCATGGTTGGAGAGGATCCTAGGAAGATGCAGAACCAAAGATTCTTTGAAAGAGTCAACACCATGTAAATTGGATAAACATCTATCTAGACATCTTCACGTTCTTTGGATAGCTCTTCATTTGTTACACCAAGTGAATTTTTTACCACTGAAACCCATATCAACGAGACCTTCAGCTTCCATACAGAGTTGGAAATCCTGTATCGCATTAGTAAAAACACTCATCCCCCCAATATTTTCAGCAACATCTGCCACTATGTTGATGTATCCCCCAATGAACCAAGATTTGTTGGCTGGTTGGAAATTAAAGAGGTATTGCCTAAGGAGGATATTTTCTCCCACATCACAGCTTGTATACACGAAGGTGAAAGATATCTATACTATCTAAAGACACCCCGGTGGTGATACATTGGTATGACAAATCAACAATATCCACTTTTAATCAACGTTTCAATAAAAACCCATATGTGTGGGGTAAATCAAGGTTAAACATGGTTTACAATAAGAAATACAACAAAAACAAAGGTGATTCACAAATAAATCAAGGGATAAACGAATCCAAGGCTAGAAGATAGACTTGGGTAGTGAGAGGGAGAAACAATTAGAAAAAATTAGGTTATAATTCGTTATGTTCATTATTTTAAATTTATAATTTTTAGTGTTTTGGGTATACCACACTATCTAGACACATAATTTTCTATACCATGCAAAAATCTTATATGTCCCTCCATGTTAACAATATAGCCTATTTGGTTACCTAAAAGACCCTACATAGTTAAACAACCCATGTGGAAATGGTTCTAGGGTCCCATACCCCATCTCATACAATTAGGATCATAGTTAAACTAACCATGTTCGTTGGAATATTTCTCATAAATGTAAAATTTTGAACCCCTACTCATGGTAAATGTAAGAAAAAATAGAATAGAAATAAAAAGAAATTAATAATCTTATGATTTTGTGGGTTTCATTATATTTTTTTCCTTATTCTAATTTTCTCTATCCATAAAATTTTTCCTATATGAACTTGGGCTTATCAATGGTAAATAAAGGCATGGTGGGAACAACTGAGGTGACCTAATAATAACATTTATAAATATTATATTATTTCAGATTAATATTAAATAAATATATATATATAATAATTATAAACACCCTAGAAACATAAAGGTTTTTTTAAATTTGAAACAAGATAAAAAATCAACTTATTTCATGGACTATCTTCAACATCACCCACTAGGTTGTTCCAATATAGTACACTTCTTAGAAATACCCTATTTGAAACCAATATTCATAACATGAGGAAAAGGAAACATTAAAAATGGTCAGATCTGAGGCTCATTAAGGGTAAATAGAAGAGATATAAATCAATGGTCATAAGTGATAATAACATAATCATTATGGTATGAGAACATTATAATATATAATGAAATTCATACACAATAAGTCAAATATTTTTAATCATGATTCATGGAATATGTTTTTTTCATAAGAAAATACATAATTCATAAGAGTAAAAAATCATCAATAATCAATGATGTGTCTTGAGAACATATAATAAGCATAGGACATGAGTTTTTGGAATACACATATGCATAGAAAATAATTTCTATAGTCAAGGATCACAACCCATATTATCATGGTGAATAGAGTCCCACAATGGATTTAATTTACACCAGATTTACAAATTTTCATTAGTCGAGTACCACTACAAAAACTATCATATTGGATAGATTCTATTACTGAACTAGGTTCACTACCAATTTTAGTTCACATTATCTCATGAGATATCATTCTTTACCCAATGTATCAGAGGCCTATATAATTTTGGGCCCACCCATCACATAATGAAAACCATAAGATAGCATGTCGTATGATCATGAAAACATACAACATAATATCATATAATAAAATATGGAAAATAAATAGGTTTCATATACATCTCATCATTACAAAATCATAAGCCATCCAGAAAAAAAGAAGTGGATGGTATCATAAAAGTATTCATTACTTCATCATAGCATAATTAACCCATGTGAAAGAAATGGGTTTCTCGAAATCATCCTATTAAAATCATCATCATAAGTCATCCAGAAAAGTTGATGGCAATATATAATCCTTAATTTATGTTGATAAAGATAAAAATATCTTTTATAAAATAATTTAAAATATTCTTTGAAAATCAATAGAAAACACTCATTTTCTGTTGGTAAATTTTTTAAACTTAATTTACTATAAAAATGAGAACATGATTTTATTTTTAAATTATTTTAAAATTATAAAGAAATATTCATGAATAAGGAATGGTATGATAGAGTTAATATCCATTCATGGTATACATGTTAAAAAACAACATTATTGTTATATTTTTGTAAAAAGTAAAAAGCGATACATATGAAAAACATTTGAAAAGAATCATTTTAGAAATTTTAAAAATTGCAAGGTGTAGTGAAATTGAACATTTTAAAACATTTAATTATATATCAAAACATGCATAAATCAATTTTATGAACATGAAAATAGAGGATAAAGATTCCTGACCCAAAAAATAAGGCTGGATTATCTGAAAACAATTTTCATGATAATTTTAATTACCAAAGAGAGGAAAATTTAAGGAAACCATAAAAAACCCATAAATAACTATAGTAGAAGAAAATATATTTGGTTTAAAGGAAAATAATTTTATAATTTCTCTCATTTTAAATTTAATATAAAAATAAATGAAAAGATATTGTAACATAAAATGTTACCTCAAGTCTCATCTTGCTTGGTATATGTTGAAATAGACAATATAACAAATAGAGTTATTATAGATATATTTTGGAACCATATTAATATATATATATTACTATATTTAATTCTCTTATAATTTTTAATTACCTATTTTGTAACAATTATTTATTAATATCAATATTCGGGTGAAAACTGGTTCATTTTCCATGCATGTTTCAATTCGACAATTCTAATCCTTGTACCTTTGTGATGGTTTAATCATCTAAAAAATATTAATAATATTATAAATAAAATATTTATTCATAGTATAATTTTTTAGGACCATCTATATAGGATATATTTAAAAACATAATTACATTACTTTGTGGAGATGGTAGTTTGTACGTACACACGACCGATGTTTCTACTTTTTGTGGGTGAAATGAAAGAATGGTAAATAATAATTCAGATTTATAGAATCATAATTATATCATAAATATTAAAAAATTATAAACATTACATTCTTACCATCTATTTAATGAATAAATAATAAATTAATTTTATCCCTTTGTGGTAGTAGTCGTCCACATGTACACACCAGCAAAGCTATCCTTTTCAATTTGATGGAAAAGTAGATAAAATAGGGTTGTGATATAAAAATAAAAAACATTAAATTATAGGTAAGATAATGATTTTGTTATATTAGCATGGATATAAAATATTTTAATGAAGTAGAAGAAGAAATAAACATGAAAAAACCTGGTTATGATTTATACCTATTCAATGAGAAACCTCTATTGGATATATTCTTAAGGACCGTTAGTTTAGTATTTTACGAATACCAAGACCACTGGAACATATCTAGGGAAGCATATAAGAGGTTTGTGAAAATTTTGTTTTTAAATCCGAAGGTTTTAGGATCCATCATCATCATTATCATTATCATCATTATCGTCATTATTATTATTTGTTCCTAAAATTTTATCGAATGTTTCTAGATTCTTCAATAGGATCAATACATGATTAGAAAATGCGTCAAACAAGATACAAACAAAAATAAAGACAGATTATTTATTTATAAGTTGGATATTATAATAAAATAACATAAAACTAAGTACTCCACACAATGAATTATTACTCATTATGAATAAAGTAAATCCATTAAAAGTGTATAAATCGATAGGGAATAATAGAAAGATAACAAATTAAAAATTTATCACTAGGAAATCTCTGGAATCATATTCAAACTTAAGGATCACCAATATCCAAACTAAAACTATAATTAGTAGGAGAACTATGAAATGAAAAAACATTATTCAAAATCTATAATATGAAGTAAGAACCATGCCTTGGGAAGTTAGAGTGGAAAGATCAAATGATTTAGTAAGTCTCTATATAGGAATTAAATATGGTCATGAAAAATACTATCATTAAAAATTTAGTTTTTGAAAATATTTTTGTTTGAAAAATGGTCATTGTTCATATATCCAATAGGTATACTGAATTAGTGTATTGTTAAGTCTCAATTTTAAATAATATAATTTATAATGAAATAAGAATATAACATTAATATATATATATATGGTTTATTTATAGATATTAATTTTAATATTAGTAATATATAATTTTAAAAAAATAAAATAAAAAATATAAAGATTTTAATATAATGGAGTAGTAAAATTAAATTTGAGAATATAAATAAATAATTTTAATGGTATTTTAAAGCATATTTAGTATAAAAGTAATTATTTTTATAAGTATTGCATATTTTTACCTAATTAATTCAATTTAAAAAATTTAAAATATTATTATATACTAGCTAAAATATTAAAATATTTTAAATTATAAATGGATACAAAATAATCTCAAGAACACAAAATTTTCAAAAGGATCATTTTTCAAAAAAAAAAGATATTTTTCTATATTTTTATTTTCTTTTAGAAAGTAAATTTATAAACATAATAATTTGATCTATATAAAAAAGACATGATTTTATGTTTTATAATTCAAAAACTATCTTAACAAAAGTTTTTTGGATTTTTCTAAAGTTATTTCATTTTTGGGTAATAGTGAAAAATATTGTTTTTAAAAATGACATGACATTTATGAAATTATTAGAAAATAAAAGTGAATTATAAATCTATATAACCTTTTTATAACACAAAATATTTATTTTATAGGTGATCTTATAATTTTAAAAGTTTCTTTTTTATTTTATAAACTCATATTTGAAATTTTATAATTTATGTTATATTTAAAAAAACAATTTCTTACATTATGCATTTAGTATTTTAAAATTAAATTTTCTCACCTTTAAAAATTTATTAAAACTAATTTATTTTAAATATGGAATAATTAGATACAAATTATATTATAAGGACTATTTTATTTTTGGGTATTAAGGGTAAATTACTTAGATAAAAACTAGTTATCATGACAAAAAACAAAATTGTAATAATGGGTAACCAAAGAGGTGAAGGGAAAGAAATGATAAAAACATATTTAAATTGAGTTTTTGATGTGTTTTTAAACTATATGATATCTTTTATTTGGATTTATTTTCTATGATAGTGGAATTATATTATTTAAAAGTTTTGGGTATTTAAAAAAAATCAACTCCTTTTCACTTATAAAAGGGGATCTTCTCTCCTCACTTACCATCATACCCAAACCCCCTTAGTTAAGCTCAAAATATTTAAAAACAATCCTCAAAACTCACATTCACCTTAATTAGGTTTTTTATTCTCAAAATAAAATCCATCAAAGGTTTAACCCCCTTCACAAAGGAGATGAACCAAGTAGAAATGTATAGATTTGTAATAGTATATTCTCCTTTTCATTTTCCATATATTCTTTTTTATTATTAAATTTATTTTAACCTAACAAATATGATAAAAAAATATCCTTATTATACTTTTATGTCTTTATAATTTTGGTATATTTCTATAACCACACTTCCCATTTTCCCAAAGAAAAGGGAAAATGACATTTGTGTTTTTGCGGTCTACTACCTCCACAAATCATCATGTTGCACTTTCCTTAACCACCGTACAAGTATAGTCCTATTATTTAATTTTAAAAAATTATTATATTTATTTCATTGTTAATATTCTTAAATTATAAAACATATATTTTTTTCTTCACTTTCTATTGAAAATGAAATCATCACCCATGCGTATGTGTGGGCTGCCGCCTCTATAAGATGATTGATTTTCATGTTTCTTTTAATCATTACATTACATGTATGGTAATGAGAAATGATTTAATGGATAAATATGATGTTTATTATAACATTAAAATTATATTACGAAAAATTTTAGGACAAATTATTTACATGATCAATAAATGATTATTGCTAATTTGTTTATTTTGAACAAGCATACTAAGAGAAAAATATATAATTAGAAATATGTAATATTTTCATATTAGTTATTTTTTATTTTAAATACATTATAATTATTATATATCACAACAAAAAATATTAAATTATATCATTATTATTATTGTGTACTGATATTGCAACTAAATCACCACATAATCATCAATAATCATGGCATGTTCATGTTTCAGTTGGTTTATACAACTATATGAAAAATAATTTGAAATAATACCCTCGATGGTTATGAAAAAATAATTACTAGTATAATATGAAATAAATATTTAAATATTTTTTATTTTTATTTCTCTGAATGTTACATAAATATTTAACCTGTTAATTATGAAAACACCATCTGTAGGTTAAAATTTACCAAAAGATGTTAGGTGTCAATTTCATTTTATAGTATAAAGACTAAAGTTATCATTAAATTAAATTTAAATATGTTAGATAATTATTATTTATCAACTATAGTTACTTTAATGAACTTTTAATGTTTAAATTTTGAATATGGATGAATCCCAACACTGCTCATACAAAACTAGTATAAACTGTCAATAATATAAACATCTAATTTGAGAAAATAGGAAAAAAATAACTAATATACATGTTGAAAATGATTATAAATTAATATAATAAATATATTTAAGTATTAATATGGGTATTAGAAATTATATTAATATATATATATATATATATGTTTTTTATATGCGACTTTAGGGTGTATTTGACTAAGCATGGAAACTAGTTAGTGGATTATTGATATCAAATTTAATTTAGTGAGTCCTATTTATTAATATGAACCATGATACCCTTAATATGGTGTGATTACTGAATTATTAATGCATTTTACCTTATTCATGGGGTTTAAATATACATCTCATGAAATTTATTTCAAATTAATCAATTCGAAATATACCCAACATAAAAGTGGTTATTATAATAATTTTAATCAAACTACAAGAGTTTTGTTGCCAATATTATTTTAAAATAATATTTTTTTAAAAGATAATCCATATGGATAATTTTTATTATTTATAAAACCTCTAACCATTTCCACTTTATATTCATGGGGTTTTATATGCTTTGTTTATATTTCATTTCTTCTTGATTCATTTTTTATCCTTTTTGTTTCTTGTAGGTCAAACTGATCTCGTCTCTTATTTTCAATCAAGAAGCTCCAAATTTTTCATTTACTAATTCATCAGATGATTTTGAAAATTTCTATATTTATACCTAAATAATTTATTGAGGTCATTTTATACTACTTTATCTTATTTAAAATATTTCAAAGAAAATTTTAATGTTTTCCACATGGTTAGTTGTCATCAAATTGTAAAATGAATACATTTTTAACGTTTTCTATGTGAACACCTCTTTACAACATCTTTTTAATTTTCTGTGATAATTTTTTTCTATTATTTAATAAATTTTAAAAAGAAAATATTATTTTAATTTATGTATAAAATATCTTAATCTATTTTTTTTCAAATTGATAAAAAATTTCTCTTAATTTTAAAATGATTATTACTAATGATCATAACAATGGGTTTCATCTAATTCCACATCCTTTAACTTAGATTATTATTGATTAGGATATTCTTATAATGAAACCATCCACATTATTTCTTAGTATTACCTATTTAGTGTGATACTTATTTAGAGGAATGATCCATTATTTCTGTTTTTTGTATAATAATACATTATATATGATCCTAACTTTCCCCTAGTTCATTTCTTTTATGAGTACCCTATTTTTAATTTATTTAATTGAGTTTTATCGAACTATCTTCCATATATTGATTGATTTAGGAAAATTATTGACTTAAAACTGGACCCTTTATCTATATGGTGTAAATATCGTATGCATTATCATCTTTATTTAATAATATTTAAATATAAAGTTACTTGATATAATTGGATACTTATTAATTTTACATTGGTTTATCAAGTTATGATTATTGATGGAATTATTAATGATTTCCTTTTGTGAATCCATATGAAACCTATTTTAATTACATTGGTTCTTTATGATGTGATAAGTTATTGATTTCTAGTGGAAATCATATGTATAGATGAGGATGAGTAAGGTCACATATCACCCTCCAGTGAATTAGTTTAATGTATATATCTTAGGATATCAGTATTCATGAGTACATTTTAGTCAACTGTAATCATATGTAATAATGGTGTGGCTCATGAAAGTAACAACTTATATAATAATGTTTGATCCAAATTTAAAAAATGATTCACAGTTTTATAATTATTCTCATGACTCTATTGATATCTCTTGGATCATGTTTTTTGATTCATTATTCCATTATTTTGATTCATGTAATCTGTTATTTGAAGTAATATTCCATGATTTATGATCTATGATTTATTGGGTATTAATTTTATTTTGTATCTTTATTGTACCCATATTATCATCATATTTTCACTTATGATATTCAATTGTTATCTCTTATGTTTACCTTTACTCATTATATGATCTCACCCCTTTCCTATGTTTCCTTTTTTCCATTTCATGAAGATGATTATAATATCTAATAAGTATAAGTGAGAGTCTAGTTTGGTTATATTATAGAGAAATTTTCACAAGGGTTGTAAAATAATCTAGTTATATAACTAGTCCTATAAGACACTAAACCTTTTCTTCTATGTATTATGTGATTATTTTGGAGATATAATGTTTAACTTATATAAATGTTATAAAATAAGGGAATGTCTAACCTAGGTCTCTATAGTTGGTAATAGAGTATGTATTTTTTATTTTTGAGAATTATTTTAGTTGTTTTGGGGATTATAGTGGGATAATCTTAGTGAAAATACAAAATCTGTGTATAAATATAGGATGGTATCCTAAAATATTGTAAAGTTTTGAGTAAGTTGTTTTCCTAGAAAAACATCAATGTATAGATACTTAAAAGTGGATACCTCTATGACATCGATTTACCTTGGGGTAATCACCCAAAAAAGGGTTGGTTTGTAATTTAATTTATTATCACCATGATGTATGATGAGGGGGCCTAAGACTAAACACCTGGATAGACACTCCCAGAGGGTATGATTTTAATGATCAGATGATCTTTATGAATCTCTATAAAGGATTTATTTTCTATTTACATTAACATATTGGGTTTACAAGTATATGATAACCTAAATTAAAGTAACATTGGTTAAACTTACATTGATATTGGTTGAACAAAAGAAACTCTAGGAAAACATGACAATATAAAATAACCAGCAATTTTCAGGTTGTAATTCCTTTTATGATTATGATAATTCCCCCATATTGTAAATGTTTTTTCACATATTTCAATTATTTTGGTTTTGGTAATGGATAGAAACATAAGTTACCATGAGAGGCAGACGTAATATAGATATTAACTCAATGATAATTCTATTAGAATGTGTGCATTAATGAGAAAACTTTTGATTGTTCCAAATCAGTTATCATAAAATATGATTAATAATGTAAAAATAGTCAATATCCCAAATAGAAAAAATAATAGAAGGATGAAGTTTATAAAAGATCATGAAATTAAGATGATTAAGGAAATTTTTTCAATTTTATATATGTTAAAAATATTAGAATAATAACCAATGGAATTGACTCAAGAGGATTAGTAAATGATTTACTTGTGGATTAGGGGTTCATCAAGCATAAAAAAGTCATAAGAAAATAGAGAGTTCTGTTAACATAATTTAAAAAAATAGAGTTCATCCTTTTGTAGCATTAATAATCATATTTCTCATGTGTGGAAAAATTGGGAATTATACATGTTAATTCCCTAAATCAAGGACCAACCAAGATGATTAGAATCATCAGAATTCCAGACAAAGAATACAGTGGAGTACCTATGAAATAATTACTCCCAAATAGGAACAAGTAATTTAAGGTACCCACACGCTTTGATCTAGATTTATAGATGTCTTATTGCCATTTTATTATAAGAACTCAAGTATTTATAAGATGTTTTCTATGATCATTATATCTCCACCTTGATGATTTGGTTATCAAAGAAATATTCTTGTTGTATGATTACTGTATTCCAAGTCTAAGCTCATAAGAGTGTTCCTTGTGAAGGTCTTACTATCCCTCATATAGGTAACTTTAATGCGATTTTTGTGATGAATTGGTTTCCTTAACTTTGATGAAAAGGTATCTGGATTAAGGAAAACACATTTCATATTATCATATGCTATTATATCAATGAATGGATAATAACACCTTTCGCAAAAAATTATATAATATGGGTCTTGACAACAAATAATGTAGACTCCTCACCCAAATAGTTGGAGAAAAACTCAATATTACAGATAATATTATTCTGAGGACCTATATATGTTCTTAAGTTTGTCAGTTTGAAATCTATTTTTAAATTATATCATGAAAAGTATCTATAATTTATATTCCCTTAGGTATTTTTGTTGGTATGTGATAATTAAAATCGGGAGGACACAAGTTTTTTAAAGGGGGAGAATGTAAGACCCTAGGTTTTAGAAGCCATTATTATTATCAATATCATTTTATTTATTTATTTAATATTATAATCATCATTATTATTATTCATGTATATAATTTAAAATAATTTTTCTCTAATTTTTTTAAAAGGGTTGAAACTTGAATAGAAAATGTTCCCTATAAGATGTGAGATAAACTGAAGAAATATTATTCACTCTTAAGCAAGACATTACCAGAAAAGAACATAAAACTATGTACTTCAAACCATAAATAATTACCCATCATGTATGAGGTACATCAATTAAAAGTGCATAAATTCATTGGGGAAAATAGATATAGAAGAATAAGATATTCAAAAAAAATATCATAGATCGTTTTCAGACTAAAGGATCACCAATATCCAAACAAAACCTATAACGTGGAGGATCACCATGAAAGGAGAAATCATTACAAATAATCTATAATATAAAATATGAGCTATGACTTGCAAAGTGAGAGCGGAATGAATAGACAATTTAGTATTTCTATATATAGAAATGAAATATGGCAATTATAAAAATGGTTGTTCAAAATATTCTCATTACAAAAATTGTCTTGTATCATATATTCAATAGGTATAATGAATACTTGTATTGTTAAGTAGTAAATTTAAAATAATATTACTCAAAATTAAATAAAAACATGTTATTTAAATATTATATATGTATATATTTATTACATATAAATATTAATAATAACATTATGAAAGATGATATGATGAATATATAAAATTAAAATAAATATTTAAATATTAATGGATTAGTAAAATTAAATTTTATAATATAACTAAATAAATTTTTTAGTATTTCTTATATCTTATTTAGTATAAAATTAGTATTTCATTTTTAAAGTATTTTATATTTTTTCCTAATATATTAAATTTTCGTTTTTTAAAATATTACTATATGTATACCGATGTATTAACATATTTTAAATTATAAAATTATATGAAATGATATGAAGAACACTTAATGATTAAAAATATCACTAATAAATTAAATTTTTTTTAAATTATATATTTATTTTATTTAAAAAACTAAATTTATAAATATTAGAATCTGAATTAGATAAAAGTAACTCTATATTGGTATTTATAGTGATAAAATTATCTTATCATGGTTTTTTTGTTTTTATAAAAATATTGATTTTTAGGTGAACTGTGAAAAATACAGTTTTACAGATAACATGAATTTTATGAAATATTTAGTATATAAGAATGAATTATAAATTTATAAACACATTTTAGACATTTTAGAATTTATTTTATAATATTAATTCTTTAATATATTATAAATTAAGTATTTTATAATTCTTTTCATCACTTAGAAAAATTGTATAAAAAAATATGGATTTAAAATTTCTAATTCAAATTATATAATAGGGACCTTTTTTTTAGTATAAATGATAATTTACTGAGGTAAAAACTAGTTATTGTGGGGATAACCAAAATGGTAAAAATGAGAAACCTAAGATGTAAAGGGACAAACATGTTAAATAACATATGTTAATTTTGATTTCATAGGTGTGTATTGAAATTATTTATTGACATGTATATTATTTCTCAATTTTCGATCCATTTTTCTTGAAAGGTACGATCCATTATTGAAGTGTTTGGGTATATTAAAAAACAACAATTCTTTTCAATTATAGAATGGGATATCTTATCATCACTTCGCCACACAAAAAAACCCCCTTAGTCTAGCCCAATATATACACCACTTTGTACTAAAAACTTCTAGATACCTTAATAATGTTTTTTCCTTATCATAATACCATCCCTCAAATGTTTAACCCCTATTTCAAAAAAGACAAACCAATTAGTGAGGTATAGATTTCAAACAGTTTATTCCTCTTTTCTTTTTTCCTTATATGAATTTATTATTTATTAAATTTATTATAAACTTATGAAAATGATAAAATTTGTATCCATATTATAATTTTATGTTATTATAATTATGGTACAATCTTTAACCACAATTTTTATTTCCTCAAGAAAAGTGTAAACGATATTTTTGTGTGGGAGGACTACAACCTCCAAAAATGCCATGTTTCACTTTCATTAACCTTATTACATGAGTGGTACTAATTTAGAATTTAATAAATAAATATGATATTTATAACACATTTTATGTTCCCAAATTATAAATAAATGTTATACAATCCTCTCTTTACATAGAAAACGAAATCGTCAACCATGTGTATATGTGAACTATCGCCTCCGTGAGACTATGGATTTATATTTTTCTTATCATTAATGCCTTAATTTTATGGTAATGAGAATTATTTTAATAGATATATATTATGTTTATGATATCATTTAATTTATTTAATAAGAGATTTTATAACCTATTAATGATACGATCAAGTTATGATTATCTTTAATTCAATCCTTTAAAATAAGCAGACTTAGAAGAACTTTTTCCAATTCAAAATATATAATATTTTCATATTCATTAAAAAACATCAAAATAAATTATAATTATTATATATCACACTAATAACAACTAAATTATATCATTATTCTATTGGTACACTAATATTTCAACTAAATCACCGTATAATCATCAATAATCATGGTGTGTTCATGTTTGGGTCAGTTTGACCACCTACATGAAAAATGATATGAAATTACACCACATATGATTATGAAAACTTAATTACTAATATAATATTATAAAATTATGAAGATGATTATTTTATTGTTTTTTTAAATGATATAAAATTATCTAACTCATAAATTAAGAAAGCACCCTTCACAAGCTAAAAATCACTGAAACATGTTCGTTGTTGATTTCATCATCAAGGATAATGAATAATGCACTTATGAATGAAAAATTAAACATGATAAATCCTCATAAATAATAAATTATATTAACTTTATTGATTTTTTAATGTTTAATTTTTTAATAATAATTAATACCGACCTAAATCCTATTAATCTTGTACAAATGGTCAAAACTATATACACAAAATGTGAGAAAATATGAAAAAATTAAGTAATATAAATATTTAAAATTATTTTAGAAGAAAATTATAATTATTTTTTGGATGAATTAGGTGATACGATATTATATTAACATATTAATTATTTTTGTATAGTTTATTAGATTATATTCGATTAATAAGTGAAACAAGGTAAGAGGTTTTTTGTCTCAGATTTATTTTCTTGAGATTTTTTCTTAATATGGACAAAGATTCCTTTAATTTGGTGTCATTACATGATAATGAAATTATTTTACATTTTTATTATTTTTTATTATCCATATTGTGTAATTTATTTAAATTTACATTGATTTAAAAGATACCCAACTTGAAAGGTGTTTTTACCAAAATATTACTCAACCCGTATGGGTTTCTTTGCGAATAAAATTTTCAAATCAAGATTTTTTTGAAATATAATCCATATGAAGAATTTTTATTCTTTGTAAATCCTCTCAAAAATTATATTGTATATTTATTGGGGTTTATTTGTTCATGTGATATTTTATTTCCTCTATACTCATATTTTACACGAGGTGTTTCTTCAAAGTAAATTTACCCATCTCTTCATTTTGGTTGGGGACCTACAATTTTCATGTCAAAATTTATTTTATTCTTTTAAAAAATTCATTATATATACCTCAATAATTGATTTATGAATTTTTATACTATGTTATATTATTCCAAAAAGAATAAATAAAATAAATTTATCATTTTTCTAATGGTTTGTTTTCATTAAAATATAAAAAGAATATCTTTTTAACGATTTCTTAGTGAACACATATTTTCACCATCATTATTGTTTTACATGACCCTTAATTTATAATATTTAATGGTTGTATGAAAGAAATTATTATTCTTGAATATTTATAAAATATTTCAATCTAATGTTTTTTCAAAAAGATCATTAAAGTTTTGTATTTTCAAACTGATTTTTTCAAATGCTTCTAAAAATGATTTTTATCTAAACTCATATCCTTTGACATGTATTATTGTTGATCAAGGATATTATTAAAATATAATCATACACATTATTTCTTAGTATAACCTATGTAATGTTAGTATCTTTTTTAGGAATGATCTATCACTTCCTTTTTCTTTCTTAGTCATCCGTTATGTATGAACATAACTTTTCATGTAGTTCCTTTACATTGTGAATACACTATTTTTGATTCATCTGATTAAAGGGTGTTCACCTAGATACCATACATCAATTGATTCGGGGAAAATATTGACTTAAATATATACCATTTATCAATATATTTTTAATACAATATACCTTATTATCTTTATTGAATGGTATTTACCTAGAAAGTTACATGATTTCATTGGACAACTATTTTCTTTTGTTGGGTTTATAATGTATCGATTATTGGGGAAATTATTAATTATTTCATTATGTGAATCCATATGAAACCCATTTTATTTTCATGTTTTACTTTTTATGTGATAATTTATTGATTTCTTGAGGAACTCATATGTATGGATGATTGTTGGTGGGGAATATATTACCCTCCAATGTATTTGTTTAATGTTTATATCTCAAGAGATAAGTATTCATGATGCATTCTAGATTATTTTAAGTGTGGTAACTAATGGATTTGATCATGGAATTAATGTTCCCTATAGAAATATTTTTGCCAAAGTAGAAATATATTTCATATTTTTATGCCTAATCTTATGAATATGTTAATATCTCAGGGATAATGTCTATTAACTAATGTTTCCTTGAACTTTTTATTAATTTATTATGTTATTACAAGTCATATAGCATTATTTATGATCTCTACCATTTTGGTAATGAATTATATTATATATCTTGATTATACCCATATGTGCATCTTATTTTCACATGTGATATTAACTTATGTTCAACCTTTTTGAGCATTTAAACTCTCCCCTTTCTTACACTTCCACTTTCCTAGGTTAGGAATATAATTATAACATATAAGAAGTATAGGATGAGGTATAAACTACCTCAATTATGGATAAATGGTCACAAGGGTTGTAAAATACGTTTATTTTGTATTTATTCCTAAAAGATAAAATACCTTCCATTCATGGGATTTTGTGATTATTTTTTGAGATATATTATTTAACTTATGGATTTTTTTTAAAATAAAAGCATGTATAGCCTAGGTAACTATATTGGTTAAGCTAAGTTGATTTAGATAGTTTGAATAAGATATAATAGGAGTTTACCTTTTTATAATTATGGGGAGTGGCACACTATCAATTATTCTAAACATTAAAATAATATAAGATCAGTTCCATGGAAAAGTTGTTCAAATTGGATTAATTTTTAATATAGGATGAGACAGAGTATGTATCTATTAAAAAAATTGGATTCACACAATTTTTCAGTTATTTTAATACATAGATGTTTAGTCTAACCCCTCATGAACCCTTTTAACCTTTATCGTAGTAATAAATTTTCACCTCAATTACTATTCATTATGACCGAAAATGAAATTTCCCAATTTATTTTTTTCTAGGAATTTTGATTTAAAATATATAATCCATTTTATAAAATTCAATTCCTATAATTGTGAAAAATTTATTTTAAAAATAATTATGAAAAACATAATAAATATATATTTTTAGAAAAAATCATTTTTAATCATAAACAAAAACTTATTATTATTCCTTACATAGTAAATTAAATTTGATGATTATTAATATATTTCAATTAATATAATGTCTACACCATTAATTAAATTTATTCATAAAAAATTATTAATTCAATTTATCAAGATAAAATATATTGCACACATTAAAATAGTTTTCTAAAAAATATCACATAATATATTCACATAATTTTTTTTCATTAATTATATCAAATTGATAAGAAATATATGAATTAATATCCATTTATTACCCATATGTGTAACTAACTCCAAAGTTCATTAGTCATCATATTGTATATACAATTACAATATCTTAAAAAATAACTACTTTACCATTAAATGATTTTATTCGTAACATTTAAAATTGAGTACTCAAATTTATTATCATTGTTCAATACATTTATATTAAGGAAATTTTTTATTCATATATTTCAAAATTTGTTTAGTGCTATTAATACCCACTAGAAGAATTAATAATTTTATATATAATATAATATTTCAATCATGGATTGTTTAAGTTTAGTGTTAGAAATAAATAATGTCATAAAACACTTAATATTTTTTAAAGAGAAATATATCATAAAATATGTGGGTGTTACAAACTAATTTTGAGTTGTATAATATCACCTTGTATATACCCTATAGGATTCAAAAAATTCCTATTTCATGTGATCTATGAAAGGGGAAAGATCTAGATTACATAGGATAATACTATATGGAGTCTGGTGCATGGGAGATTATTTTTTACATTTAAAAATAAATGTGTAATGGACACTAGGGGGTTTCAGGGACATTCCCCATGGGAGTTTCCACTTGAGAGTATTCATATTCTAACCATTATGCAAAATTTGTCTTCTTGGTTATCTGAATAAAACATTTATATATTCATTTTTACATTTTTTAAACTTTATGAATGTTTTGGACCTATATTAAGTCTTTATGCATGTTAATATAGTTGTTAAATATTTTATTATTAGTGTGATTCAAAAAATAGGTACCCATGGAAAATTCTTATGTATTTTGGGTTTAAGGCTTGATGACCCCTTGGTCAATGAAAAAAATTTGATCATACCATTATCTTTAATTTTGTTTACGTCAATCAGGGAAAACCATATCCCAATAACTGTTTATTCAACCATTGTTGTCTACACAAACTTCTATAAATAGGTAGGTGTGCTAGTGGTGTTGTGGGAACCTAACCAAGTACTATTTGGGGAATTGTGTCATCATCATTACATGGAGAATAAAAATGTAATATCTACTTAAAAAATAATTATTTTGATGTTTAGGTATGTATAAAAGATAAATATTCTAATCTAGATACCTCTAAAAATCACAGAGATAAATGGTATAATTATACTAATAATGTATAAGATAATAATTTTAAAGTATTGAATACTATTGTTAATGATATATGAGAGTACATATTTAATATTATGTTTTATTATGACACAATATATAAGATATTCGATACACTTGTCTTTTATCATTAACAGACAAATAATGTCCTAATAATGTGCCTCAACACTTATACTACTAAATACAACAAGTTTAGAATGGATCTAGATGAATAAATATCCACCATGTATTGTAAATTCAATGAGATAATCAAAACAATGATATCTCTTGGCTAAAATATTAGCTTTAATTGAGGATACCAAAAATCATACCTAAGAAATGGAAAAATATTTCTATTACTATATGAAATAATGAGATATTAAAAATTTTATAAAAATATTTATTGATAATAAAACTTATAATATTTTTATAAGAGCCCAGGTCAAAGCGATAACATGAATATGAACTCAAGACAAAATATATTGCATTCAATTCATCTACTAAATAAATATGGGTACTTGAAGAACCCAATTGTTGTGAGTTTTTGAGGGATGTCTACATAATAAATAAAGTATAACAACAACTCCAAAATACCATAAATCCCATAATGTATCTATAATTTTGGAATCAATATAAAATATTGAATAATAAAAGTTTACCTTTGACCATATCAATTCATCCTATCCATGCTTCAAATGGGAACTTAACTAAGATCATTGAGAAGGAAAATAAAGATACATTCATCTGAAGGTATCCATAGATCTTGGGTATCAATCGAATCTTGGGTCAGTTATCTCTTTACTCACAAACTACTAGAATATTGTGTTTAAATAATTATATTAATGATATCTAGATTATTGGTTCCCTCGGAATTCGCGGATGAACTCCTTGATGGGAGGTTCAAAAATTCTAATCAGTTTCTAACAGGATTGTTCGTAGAACCGGAAACATAAAATGATTCCATATCCATTTGGACCTACTTTCCAATGGTAGGCGCTCATTAGTTTGTGGACTGATGAGGCTTAGGAATTTTCATTGGTCGAGATGATGGGAGGTCGAACTCATCACACCTTTTTGAGGGGAATTATTGTCTAATCCGGGATTCTCTGTATAGATTTAAGTTAAGTTCGTGGATCCTTATTACATTACCAAGTATAAAATGAGCTTTCCTTCAGATCTGACAATCAATGATTAAATATGTAGGAAATTTATAGAATCTTTTATATGTATTTGTGGTTCTTTATCAATAGAGAATCATATGTATTTATTTATAGATTCTTGGTCATTGGTATCCTTCGACACATTTATATAGAAGTCTCTTGGTCATTATGATGACCATGCTGGTTTTAAAGCCACTCAGTGGGGTACTTGAAGTTTATTGTCATTTAGAAGGACATGAATTATTTCAGAGTTGGGATCGAACCGACAGATGGGCTACCTACGTATCCTTTGTTTAGAAAAGGAATCAGAACCCACGTAGTTCGAGTAAGGGAGTATGATGTTTATTATTGATGGCTGATTGATGGCTCAAAGAAGGATGTCATAATTAATTTTACACTCTAAGCTCATGTGAGTCATGCTCGGTGTGAGAAACAAGACGTATTGGTAAAAATCAGACAATTGTGCCATGAAATATGCAATCATAAGAAATAATGTGGGACTTATGTATGTATGACTACCCAGATAAATGAAGATTAAGATTTACTTTAGGGAAGAAATCCAGGAACAGGGTATATAAAGGTATATGTGCTTCATGGAGATTTGAATACTCTAACTTGGGACTTAATCTTGAAAAGGAGGCCCAAATTAGGACATGAATTATGATTGGGTTTTACTCTTGAGAAGGAATCCCAGATCAAAGGTAAATTAGGACTGGTTAAGAGAAATTAAGACTAGGGATTACTCCTGAGAAGGAGGCCCTGGTTAAGAGACTTGAAAAATTAAGGGACTTGGGGCTTACTCCTGAAGAGGATGCCCATATTTGAGACTGGTGCTTACTCTTGAATAGGAGGCCCAGGCTAAGAATATGACTGGGTCTTACTCCTGAAAAGGAGGCCCAGGCTAAGAATATGACTAGGGCTTATTCCTGAAAAGGAGGCCCAGGTAAGAATATGACTTGGTCTTATTCCTAAAAAGGAGGCCCAGGTTAAGAATATGACTGGGGCTTATTCTTGAAAAGGAGGCCCAAGTTAAGAATATTACTATGGCTTATTCTTGAAAAGGAGGCCCAAGTTAAGAATATGACTGGGGCTTATTCCTGAAAAGGAGGCCCAAGTTAAGAATATGACTGGGGCTTATTCCTGAAAAGGAGTCCCAAGTTAATGATTATGACTGGGGATTATTCCTGAAAAGGAGGCCTAAATTAATGAGTTCTCTCATCTTAAAGGATGAGGTTGAATGAATGACATCTCAATCTTTAGTGACATAAAGATGTGTAAATCACTAGGTTTTCAGAGATATTCCATATAATTCCTTTCAGATAAAGTAGTCAAATCAAGAAATCATGCCATAAATGGCTTTGAAGAGTGTCTTGAAGACTGAATCTTGAATAGGAGAGGTGGAATGGCTTAAGAGGGGTGAAAATGGGAAAGAAGGGAACCCAAAAAGGCAGGGGCGTGGAAGTCCTGGCAGGCGCGCAGGTACTGCGTGAGTGCGCAAGTCCTGGTCGCGCAGGTATACCTGCGCGACACATGGTTACTTGTGAAACGGTTAACCAACAGGGTAATACTTGAGCGACTGTTGATTAAAGCCTTTAAAATCATCTTGAGGTTCTTCCAGAAGAGTGGTGTGCAAGTTCTATGGAAGGAGTTAGGCAGCACGCAAGTGTGGCCATTTCCCTTAAGGGATGGCCACTCAGGCATGCAAGTGTTGATGAGTTTCAACACTTAGGCCTTCCTCCCCCTCTTTAGATCTTCTGTTCTAGGCAAGAAATTACCTTATAAATGTTTTAGATGCTTTTAGAAGAGACTAGGGTGCCAGGAGCTCAAATATGAGTTTCTGGAAAAAATCCTCAACGAATGGGGGGCCCACATAGTCTATTTATAGGCTAGAGAAGGCCCCGAGTAGTTATCCTTTAGGGCGCGCAAGTCACTTGAGCGACCATTATGTGGCGCGCAAGTGTACTTGCATGACCATAGTAGAACCTGCGCGACCCTTGGGCAACATTCTTCTTATTCCATACTTTTTCAATTTTTGATATTTTGTCCAAAGGTTGAATCACTTTGAGTTAAGATAATCCCCTTTTTCTAATCATTAGATTTTGTGACAAAACGAGTGTCAACAATTATATTCTGGGTTCCATGAATTATAACAAGAGTATCAACACTATATAATAAAATAACATGAATGAGGAATGTGATGATTTATATATGCCTTAAACAATATTAAATGACTAAGAAATATTGATTAGAATGTTTTACAATTTCTCCATATGTTTCAACACATTGAAAAAATATTTTAAACTCATCCATAATTGTTTAACATTTCAAAAATCATACATGATTTTCTAGATCCTCACATTCAACATCACATGATGAATAACTGACCATGAAAACATTTGTAGTATATTTTCATCGGATCTAGAACATTATTGGATTATGTGATAATTACATGCACAAAACACAATGATATAGAGAATTTCACTATTTCATAGATCACATTGGTGTAAACTATGACATACACTAGGTCATGGTCATGCCTTTTCTAGTGAACAACTCAATAAATCTTCCAATTGTACTAAAGCCTCGTATACTTAACATACAATCAACTCATGTCACATCATATGCAATAAGTCATGAAACTATATCAAAATTAATTTTGTATATTTCAAAAAATCCTTTTGTATATTTTACGAAGCATCTTTTGGAAATTATATCATACATTTTTACTAACTGTTACATAATACATAAAAACTTGTGAAAATATACCCTGGGATTCTTCCTGATATCCTCCAAAAACACATTTTTAGTGGCTCCCAAAGTTTTATAAACATGATACCCATTTACACTATGAAAATGTGTGATCCCATGGGTCTTTATAGATGTGATGAAATATGACTTCAAAAATTCTTAAAAAAATTCTAATAGGAGCCTCTAGAAAAGTGTCAATGATACTCATATTGTAAAGGGATCTAGCATGATCACCATTAAACACATGTATCCTTATACTTATGTCTACCAGTTGTATCTTTTTCATGTATTCATTTTATATATGACACCTTTTCCAAGATACTAAGTAACCATGAGTCAGAGAGTATGTAAATCCCATATAATAATATATAAACTCTCAATTATAAAATTATAGATTGACCAAGTTGAAAAGTACATCAAATGTAATTTACCTATATGGATGATCACATCTTATGCACCCTCATCCGATATATAGTCACATAATATGTCTTACTTAGTTTTGACTCTAAAATTTATTGGTATATCTCAATTAAGTAAACAGATGTCAAGCCCATTATTTATGAAAACAATTTCAATCTTGGTTAATCTCCGACCAATGATATAATCATAAACATACCCAACCACTACATGATTAGCTAATCATCATGAATTTCTTATAAGAAATGTATCAATGTATGAAGGTTATCATGATATGAATCTCACTAACATTAGGTAGTGGTTATTCTAAATATGAACCATTCTCTTATTGTATACAAAAACACACTGTATTACCCAACAAGTTGTATACTTCAAGGGTCTTATAATTCAAAAAACCCATTTTTACCCCATGATAATATTTCATATCTTGATATAAGAATCCAACTCATGCTAAAAATAACATTTCACCATATACTATAGTAATACTCATGAAATATCAACTAGGGATAACTCAATGTTATACATTGAGATGTAAATTATAATTTCACATCATGATATATATATATATATATATATGTTCACCCAATCTGAATGAATGATAATGTAACGTCCCGAGTCCGGAGCCCCTCCACTGGTGCCCTGTACCCGGTTCGCCACATGACCTCAAGCGCGTTTACCGAACGCCAGAGGCTGCCGACTAGCAGCGAGGGCCTTGGTGAGTCGGTGGGGAAACTATGCCCTCATTCGGTAAGGTATACAAGGTATGAAAACAACAATAAACAGAGGAAGTAGCAACCAACATGCATAACAACAGAACCTAAACAGCAGAAGCAATGTAGATATATAACTATGATGAAAATGATGCAGCATGTACAAGTATCAAAGGAAAAAAGAAAACAAAACAATGTGCTGAAGTACAACTGAAACCATGTGAAAAAGAAAACAAATTAATCTCCTCTGCATCGCGAGCCACGGCCCGGTCCCATGCTCCCCAGCTCCTGATCCAATCAAGGTCCTGAAGTAGAAGGGTGCTCGCCCTTTTATATACATGAAGCAACATAGTATGCTTGGGACCAAAAGCATGGCCCAAACAGGGTGTGAGATACAATCCCATTAGGCAATCACACAAAGATTTGTGCCTAATAGTCAATGAATACATGGCAGTACTAAAACAAGAAGCAGTAAACAGAAAATCACAAACAGCTACAAACCACAGTTCTAACAGGTGTAGTACACAAGGAAGCAGTCATCAACAAGAAGAAAATTGGTAACCCTATGGGTAGCTCTCACAGTCTAACCCCTATGGTTCAACCTCTATGTACTAGCAACCCTCTGGGAGGCAAACACAGTCTCACCCCTCTAGTTCAGCTACATAATTAAGCAGACTCTCTAGAGAAGCACTCACCGTCAATTCCCCCTATAGTCTCGTATCATGCTAAAGACTCTATGGGGAAGCACTCACCGTCAACTCCCCCTGTGGCTTGCGTCGTTACTAAAAGACAATCTGGAGAAGCCCTTCCGTCAATTCTCCACTTGGTCTCGCATCGTGATTAAAAGACACTCTGGAGAAGCCCTTCCGCCAATTCTCCGTTTGGTCTACTACTCCAGGTTCTCACAGTCCTGAGTAACTAAACACGCTTAGTGCATGTATATCGTCCAAGTAAACCTCAAGAACTACTTGGCTATCAACTAAGGCTCAACAGCAATAATAAAACAACAGTTCCACTATCCTAAAACTAGGCCTGGAAACTGGCAAACTCCAAACATGTAGAACAAGCCTGGAAAGGCAATCTGAGCACAAACAAAATACTCTAATCACAAGAAATAACCTCTACTAAAGCAATCAATCAAAACAGAAAAGAAAAAAGGGCAAAACAGGAAACACACAAAACCCCGTTCAAGAGTATTGGTGGAATTTGCACAAAATATCCATCAACATTCTATGGAAAGGCACAAACCACCTACCTTGATCCTAGGAGATCGATATACGTGAACCTCGATAACAGATTCCCCTTAGAATGACGTAGATTTGAGAAAAAACACAAAACGTTCATCCCATGATAACATGAAAACAAGGAGAAATCAAGAAACAAGGCTCAAGCAGAAGGAAGAACTCACCACTGCGCTTCCAACGCAATAGACCATGCTCGAATCGGAGAACGGACGACGGGGCGGGAGCCCGTCAATGATCTAGACGTACAGTTGCTTCTGGACGGTCGAAAACTGAAGAAGAAGACGTATTTGGGTGTTAGGCGTGACCCTGGTCCGTTTAATAAAAAAAAGAATGTACACGACGTGTACTTAAAATTTTCCATACTCCAAAATAACCGGCCACCACCTCAGCCTTACACACCGTGTGTGTGGCCCGGACACGGCCAACACACAGCTTCGAGCCAGAACAGAGTACACGGCGTGTACTCAGAAAGTACATGGTATGTACTTTGAAAATTTCCAGAAAAACCATTTTTCATAAAAACTAAAAAAAAGGAAAAACATACCTGAACGAAGATCTGGGTTCTTAAAAACTTCCCCCCTTAATGAATTTTTTCCCTGAATTTCCCTAATGAGGTGGAGAAGAAGAATCCCCAAACAACTCAGGCCACTGCGATCGTACATCGGCCTCCCTCACCCAGGTCTCGTCCTGTACTCGCCCGTACTGCCATAGAACTCGTACTAGAGGAACAGACCGCCCGCGGAGAACCTTCGTACTACGATCGACAATCCGGATAGGATTCTACTCGAACGACTCATCCGCTTCAAGCTCGACATCCTCGGGCTAAAAGACGTGAGATGGGCCTGAAAAGTAATGTCGGAGCTGAGAGATGTGGAAGACTTCATGCATGGCCCGATACCTCTGAGGTAGCTGCAATCGATAGGTGACCGGCCCAACTCTTTCCAAGACCTCAAATGGTCCGACATACCACGGTGAAAGCTTACCCTGTCTCTGAATCCTTTTGTGTCCCAACCTTGGTGCGACACGTAGGAAAACCTGATCACCGACCTCGAACTCCAGAGGTCATCTCCGCTGATCAGCATAAGACTTCTATCGAGACTGCACTATAGCCATCCTCTTCCGAATCAGCTCTATCTTCTCTGAAGTCTCCTGAACGAGAAGAGGTCCCAACAAAGCAGCCTCTCCTACCTCCAGCCAGCATAAGGGTGATCGGCATGGCCTACCGTACAAAGCCTCGTATGGAGCCATCTGAATGGTCATCTAGAAACTGTTGTTGTAGGCAAACTCCAGTAGAGGAATATGCTTCTCCCAAGAACTGCCAAAGTAAAGGATGCAAGCTCAGAGCATATCCTTAAGCACCTGGATCATGCACTCGGACTGGCCAGCAGTCTGGGGATGGTATACTGCACTCAAAATTACCTGTGTACCCAAGGCATTCTGAAGTCCCTGCCAAAACTGAGAGGTAAAGCGTGCATCATTGTATGAAACAATAGAGTGTGGAACTCCATGCAGACACACAATCTCTCTGATGTAAAGTCATCCTAGATCATCGACACTGAAGGTCTCCTTGATCGGCAAGAAGTGAGAAACCTTCATAAGTCTGTCGACGACAACCCAAACAACATCGTTCCCTCGAGGTGATCTCGGCAACACAGTCACAAAGTCCATCGCAACATCATTCCACTTCCACTTCAGAATGGGTAACTGCTGTAAGAGCCCCGCTGGTCGCTGATGCTCTGCTTTCACCTGCTGACAAGTAGAACATGTCATGACAAAACCAGCAACATCCTTCTTCATACCTAGCCACAAGTATTGGTGATGAAGGTCCCGATACATCTTGGTGACGCCAGGATGAACTGCCCAAACAGAGGAATGGAAATCCTGCATCAGCTCCTCGCGCATGTCTGCTGGAACCCCTATGCGTACTTGGAAATTCAAGATCTCATCCTTGCCCACTGTCCATTGAAGAAGTGGGTCCCCTACTGACACACTCACCCACAAGACTAAGACTTCTGAGTCTGATAGCTGCCTCATCCATACCCGATCAAGTAACGTGGAGGTAACAGCTACAAAAGATAGAAAAGTCTGTCCCCGTCTGTCGTGCACCTCTAGATGCATCTCATAGAACAGAGTCATCAGCTGCCACTCACTAATAGCCTCCTGAACTGCCTGAATCTGAGTTCTTCTGCTCAATGAATCTGCCACGACGTTCCCCTTTCCCGGCATATAGGCAAGCTCGAAATCCAAATAATATAGATACTCAACCCACCTGCGCTGCCTCAGATTCAGATCACGCTGAGTGAAGATATACTTGAGACTCTTATAGTCAGTGAAGACCACAAAGTGCTCTCCCAGAAGATAGTGTCTCCAACAGCGCAAGGCATGAACAACAGCTGCCAACTCCAGATCATGCATATGGTAGTTCCTCTCATGTGGCCTCAACTGTCGAGACCCGTACACAATGACTCCATCTCCCTGCATAAGAAAAGCTCCTAGCCCGATACCTGAAGCATCATAGTAAACAGTGTAGCTCATGCCTGGATCTAGAAAGACTAGTATCGGTGCTGACGTCAACCTCCCTTTCAGCTCCTGAAAGGCTGACTCACAAGAACTTGACCATAAGAACTTTGCCCACTTCTTGGTCAGACCTATCAAAGGTGCTTCTAGACGAGAAAAGTCTTGAATGAAGCATCTGTAGTGTCCAGCCATCCCTAGGAAGATCCGTACCTCAAAAACGTTCTTTGGCTGCTCCCAGGAAACTAAAGCTCTCACTTTCTCTGGGTCCACAGATACTCCTGCCTCTAAGATGACGTGACCCAAGAAGTGAATCTGATCCACCCAGAAGTGGCACTTCAAGAGTTTAGCATAAAGCTGATGCACTCTCTCAGTGTACTCCGAAAGATCTCAAGATGGGTGGCATGATCGTGTCGAGTGTGAGAGTACCCCAAGATATCGTCCACGAAGACCACGACGAAGGAATCCAAGCAAGGATGGAACACTCGGTTAATCAGCGCCATGAAAACTACAGGTGGGTTCGTGAGACCGAACGACATGACTGTATACTTGTACAGACCATACCTACTCCTGAAGGCTATCATAGGTATATCTGATGGTCTAACGCACAACTGATGATAACCGGACCTCATGTCAATCTTCAAGAACACCCGGGCTCCTTGAATCTGATTGAAATGGTCATCAATCCTCGACAAAGGATATCGGTTCTTGATCGTCAACTAGTTCAGCTTCCGATAATCCACACAAAGCCGAAGGGTACTGTCTACCTTCTTTGCAAACAGAAAAGGTGAACCCCAAGGAGAAGTACTGGTTCGGATGAAACCCTTAGCCTGTAGCTCCTCCAACTACTTCTTGAGCTCCTGCAACTTAGGTGTGGCCATCCTATAGGGAGAAATGGACACTGGTGCCACTCCTGGAATGAGCTCAATAGAGAAGTCTACCTCACGCTCCGGAGGCAACCCCTAAAAAGTCTTCTGGAAAGACATCACTAAAGCGATCCACCACTAGAGGAAAGTCCAACTGTGGAGTCCGCTGATCATACAGATAAAGACTAGAAATCTGGGATATTACCCCTCCTATCCCAAGATGTTCGAGTCCCGCTCGACTCACTCGAACGTCCCATTCACCTATATGAAGGAAAGATTCACCTTATGGTGAAATGAAGCTGACTCTGCGGTGATAACAGTCAACGACTACCTGGAAGGGAATCAACCAGTCCATGCAAAGGATGACATCATAGCCTGTCATCTCTAGGACATAGAGATCCCATAAGAAGTGATACCCTGCAACCTCGATAGGGTACTCTCTACACCGACGTACACTAGATGTCCTCGTTCCCAAAGGTGTGTCTAGTATCAACGAGTCGGCAGAAGAAAAGATGCAGAGTCCAAGGATCTCCACAACGGCAACAAAGATAAAACTATACGTAGCACCAGTATCGAAAAGGGATGAAGATAAAACTGAGGCTACTAAAATCATACCTTGAACAGTAGAATGGGAGAGATCCTTCTCATGATAAGTCTGATCCATGGTGAAAGACTGGCCTGCACCGTGGCCCTGCACCCCTGACTAACCACTCTGAGCTGAACCTTCCTGCTGGTGCTGAGGAACTGGTGGCTGACTGTCACAACCTCGACCTCCACCTCGGCCCAAACGGCTGGAAGAACTCCAGTTCCATGACTGGTGAGCGACTGGTGGGGCTGCTCCTGAATGAGGAGTCATGGAAGAACCCCGGTCACCTGCTGCTGGTGAGAAAACCTGGCAGAAAAGCTGAAGGTAACCCATCTTGCTGCAAGATCAACACTCTACAGGGTCTCTCTGGCACTGCGGCCTCGTGTGCCCTGTCCAACCACACTAGTAGCATGTCACCTGGCTGCCGGATGATGCGTCTCGCTTCCTCGAATCACCACGTGTAGGCTCCCTATGGCACTTCTTGCTGTCATCTGAAGGAAATCTATCTTTGGAAGTAGAACCACCCTGACTCGCAGCTCTAGAGTCTCTCAGATTGCGCTATGAAATCAGTGCCTGGTTGATGATGGAAGTAATTAAAGTTATCTGGAAGATGTTCACCTGCAAGGGAATCTTCCGTCTGAGTCCATCCTCAAACTTCCTCGCCAAGAACACCCCACTCTCATCCCGAAGGGGTGTAAAACGCTGCAGCTCAAGGAAACAGGAGGAATACTCCATGACAAACAGAGTACCCTACTCTAAGCTCATGAACTCCTTGGCTCGATCGGCCCTCATGGTCTCTGGGTAGAAGTAGTCATAGAACACGTGCTGGAACTCCTCCCAAGTCATAGCCTGCTGTTGACCCGCTTGTGAGATCACGTCCCACCACCTCTTGGCGTAGTCTCGGAGCATGTAGGTGGAGAGATTGACCCGCCTCTCTGGAGGCATCTCCAGATGCTCGAAGATAGTCAGCATGGCTTCCAGCCATGACTCTACAGCCTAAGGTCCTCCCTCCCCCGAGAACGTGGGAGGATGCTGCTGCTGAAAGACACACGTCAAGTCTGCCGTAGACGAGGCAGGAGGCGGTGCTCCCTATAAGGCCTTCATCATCCTTATGAAACCTTCCCTGAACTGCGCATCAGTTCCCGTGACTGGTACAACAACCGGTGCCACAGCTGGCTTGACTGGGTGATTGACAGGAAGTCCTTGATCAGCCCTGTCTGGCATCTGATCACCGCCTGACGACAGACGTACGACCGGAGGACGTCTCGGAGGCATAGCTGTGAAGGATCAAAAGAACAATGTAGATCAGGAAAACAAGGACAGAGAACACAAGGGTACAAAATGGGAACAGGGTAATAAAAACACAAAAGTATACAAAACCTAACTACACGACATGTATAAAAACTACACGGCATGTCTTCTAAAGCTACATACATGGGCGTGTACTCTCACCCTACAAGTCATGTACACTTCAAACTACATGGCGTGTTGACCCCCACACACGGCGTGTACTTAGAAAACTATTCCTCTGCCTGAGTCTCCTTACACGGCTAACCCACACGGTCCAACTCAACCCGAGACTACACAGAGTGTTCGAAACAAACACGACGTGCACTAGATAAGGCATCGGCGGTCCGTGTTGTTAAGAACACGGCCGTCTACATGGCTGAACCTTACACGGCGTGCTCCAAAAAAACACGGCGTGTATAGGCGAAGGTTACACCGTCCTATGTTGTTCGTGACATGGCCGGGTACCTGGGAAAGACTACACAACGTCTTCTAAACAAACACGACATGTGGAAAAGAAGGTCATGCCGACCCGTGTTGTTCGTGACACGGCCGAGCCCCTGGACAAGATGACATAGTGTGTTTCTAGAAAACACGGCGTGTGGAAAGGAAGGTCACACCGGCCCGTGTTGTTCTTGACAAGGCCTGAAAACTACACGGAATGTATCTAAAAAGTACACGCAGTGTATTCTGGGTTTTTCTAGGCAGTAGATCAGAAACTGCGCAGAATTCCAGAAACAGCAAAACAAGGGAAAAGGTGCCAAATTCTGATCTGTGAGGGCCCATAACACCTCAAGAACCCAAAATTCGGCATTAATTTTTAAGAAAGGAAAAAAAAAAACAGTTTTCTAACCTAACAACATAGAATCTATCAAGCATCTATCACAACAGTATGCATAATTTACACAGAGCCTATCACAACAACATGGAATTGCTAATGCACCCTAGATGGCATGGCAAGAATGCATGACATGTGATTTCTACAAGTTCCTATATGATGCATGAGATGGAATACCCTCATCTCATCAGGTTGCGATAGAAATAGAACCGAAATATCAAAACAATAACTGCACAAGTCATACGAATCACTCTAGGTGAAAACATATCAACCATAAAATCTAAAAACCAGAAAAATGCAATTAACGAGGTAGTATGACTTTTCCATGTACACATGTTAGATACTCCCAAGCACATCTTAATTCCAAGTACTGAATCCGCCCTATCCCTGGCTAAGGTCTCCAAACAGTAAGACAAGAGAAAAGAACCCCTCTGATACCACTTTGTAACGTCCTGAGTCCGGAGCCCCTCCACTGGTGCCCCGTACCCGGTTCACCACATGAACTTAAGCGCGTTTCCCGAACGCCAGAGGCTGCCGAATAGCAGCGAGGGCCTTAGTGAGTCGGTGGGGAAACTATGCCCTCATTAGGTAAGGTATACAAGGTAAGAAAAAAACAATAAACAACGAAAGCAGCAACCAACACGCATAACAACAGAACTTAAACAACAGAAGCAATGTAGATATATAACTATGATGAAAATGATGCAGTAGGTACAAGTATCAAAGGAAAATAGAAAACAAAACAACGTGCTGAAGTAAAACTGAAACCAAGTGAAAAAGAAAACAAAGTAATATCCTCATCATCAGGAGCTACGTCTTGGTCCCATTCTCCCCATCTCCTGATGCAATCAAGATCCTGAAGTAGAAGGGCGCTTGCCCTTGTCTATACCTGCAGCAATATAGTCTGCTTGGGCCCAAAAGCATGGTCCAAACAGGGTGTGAGATACAATCATAGTAGGGAATCACCCAAATATTTGTGCCTAAGAGTCAATGAATACATGGCAGTACTAAAACAAGAAGCAGTAAATAGAAAAGCACAAGCAGCTACAAACCACAATTCTAACAAGTGTATCACACAAGTAAGCAGTCAACAACAAGAGGAAAATAGGTAACCCTCTAGTTAGCTCTCACAGTTTAACCCCTATGGGTAAACCTCTAAGTACTAGCAACCCTCTGGGATGCACACACAGTCTCACCCCTCTGGTTCAGCTACGTAATTAAGCATACTCTCTAGGGAATCACTCACTGTCAATTCCCCCTATAGTCACGTATCATGCTAAAGGCTCTCTGGGGAAGCACTCAACATCAATTCCCCCGGTGTCCCGCGTCATAATTAAAAGACAATCTAGAGAAGCCCTTCTGTCAATTTTCCACTTGGTCTCTCATCGTGATTAAAAGACACTCGGGAGAAGCCCTTCCGTCAATTCTCCCTTTGGTCTACTACTCTAGGTTCTCACAGTCCTGAGTAACTAAACATGCTTAGTGCGTGTATATCGTCCAAGTAAAACTCAAGAACTACTTGGATATCAACTAAGGCTCAATAGCAATAATAAAACAATAGTTCCACTATCCTACAACTATGCATGGAAACTGGAAAATGCCAAACAGGCAGAACAAGCATGGCAGGGCAATTTGAGCACAAACAAAATACTCTAATTACAAGAAATAACCTCTACTAAAGCAATCAAGAAAAGCAGGCAAGAAACAAGGGCAAAACAGGAAACACGCAATACCCCGTTCAGGGGTATTGGTGGAATTTTGACAAAATATCCATCAACTTTCTACGAAAAGGCATAAACCACCTACCTCGATCCTAGGAGATCAATATACGTGAACCTCGACAACAGATTCCCCTTAGAATGACGTAGATCTGAGAAAATGCACAAAACATTCATCCCACGATAACTTGAAAACAAGGAGATATCAAGAAACAAGGCTCAAGCAGAAGGAAGAACTCACCGATGCGCTTCCAACACAATTGACCATGCTCGAATCGAAGAACGAATGGCGAGGCGGGAGCCCGTCCAAGATCCGGACGTACGGTCACTTCCGGACGGTCAAAAACTGAAGAAGAAGACGTATTTGGGGGTTAGGCATGACCCCGGTCCATTTAATAAAAAAAGAAAGTACACGGCGTGTACTTTTTGGGTACACAGTGTGTACTTCGAATTTTCCGTACGCTGAAATAACCGGCCTCCACCTCAGCCTTACACACCGTGTGTGTGGCCAGGACACGGCCAACACACGACTTCGAGCCGGAATAGAGTACACGGAGTGTACTCAGAAAGTACATGGCGTGTACTTTGAAAATTTCCAGAAAAACCATTTTTCTTAAAAACTCCAGAAAAAAGGAAAAACATACCTGAACGAAGATCCGAGTTCTTACAGATAAAGTGTGTATTGACATTTTTAATTAAATGATACATTTTATATTCTTGCAGTACTATAATAATACTCAATAAAACTATATATAATAACCAGCCTAATATATCACTAACGATAGACTTATATACTACCATTATGTTTGTGGTAATCTTAGGGGTTTTGTTAATATCATTAAATTTATATGTAATTCATATCACATCGCTATATGAATGACTAATACAATCCTCCCACTTAACTCTTTATTGATAAATATTTATGGAGAAATTTAGTTTGAATAGCGGTGAGACTTAGGAATCATATTCTAAATATTAAAATCCATAAATATATTCAAACTACTTAACTTTACAACATCAAATTTTATGATGTTATTAACTTAAATTGTCTACTTATAACTCATTCTAAGTATATCATCATCAACCTTGGAACAATCTAAAACAATTATTTTAATTGAACCATTTTTTATGTTATGTATGCCTTTAAATTAAGCGTTTACCAACATATCATAAAGACCATTAAGATATAAAGTAAAAATCAACTTAGTATAATAACAAAATGAAACTCATTAAACTTTTCTTTACCATTATACTTTAAAATATTTTAGAATATTTAGTGACATTATATTTTAATTATAATTATTTTAATAATTTATTTATTTTATTATAACTTCCCTAAGTCCAAACATTCTCCCACTGGCTTATTATAAACTATACTCTCTTCTGAATATGACTAAATAGAAAAAATTATCTATGTTAAGGATGTAACACTTAGTTTCCTTGGTGGTAATACTTTTCAAATAATATATTCTATCAATATCATATATATCATTTTATTTTTTTGGATCAACACTCTAATAAGATGAAATTTTTTAAAATATACAACTGATGAGTGGTCGAATATCAATTAATAATATTTTAATGAACATCTTAGATAAACCCTTTTATCCTGGATATTTTTTTTAACCTTTCTTATTTTCAATCAAATTATAGAATTGAATATTACTATAACCATTTGTATAACCTTCATCCAATATTTTCCATAATAACTCTTTGTTAATAAAAAACATCAAATCTCATATAAGGCAAATGAGATAACTATATACACCCTTTATTTAGATCCACCCAAGGTTAATATATTCATTTTCATTCAAATCATTATTTAAAAAACCATTACCATGTCATTTAAATAAAAATAATAAGCTTTATCAATTCATTCTATGATTTTGAACTCTTATATGTTTATAACATTTATTATGTATAAATTCGATATCATAGACTCTTTCAAATTAAAAAAAATTATTTCTATAACATGAATACCTAACATAGAATTTTCATGGAGTTTTCTAACCTTATACATATATTATAAAAAATTACATCCTATAGAACATTACCTTAAATTTTTAAATAATTATTGGTTTCAATTACCATTGATAAATACTTGAAAAAATCATCATTGGACTTTCTAACCAACATTTGTTCTTATGGATTAAACCTTTACCCACATACCCTATCAACACAATAGCAGAACCAAGACATCACATGCCCAATACATCTATACACAACACTTTGAGAAAAAAGGGTAATATTTCATATAACTCATTAACATTATTATAACATTTCCAATAATTATTCCAAAATGAATTCTATTAAAAAATATATCTTTAATGAAACCTATAATATCTCCAATTCATTAACACATGAAATCATAATGAATATATTATGTGAGAAAAAATTCCATTGATAAATTTAAAACCATTATTAGATCATTATATTCATCCCATGAGCATATAGATTTTATTTTTGAATAATTCCAATAGCAACTTACTAAAGAAAGGTTTAATATGACACATATAATTTTATTTTTTATTAATAATGATTATAATGATTGTATGCCCATATAATGATTCACTTATATGAATATAACCCTTTTTTAGGATTAATATAAATTACTGTTCTATAATGATGTTGTATCAAAAAATGAATCTTTTATAGGATGAGTAACATATATCATATTATTTTAATAATGAATTTTATTAAATCTGTCTCACTAATGTGATGAACCATTTTAAATTCACCAAACCTATTAATATTTTGAGATACTTATTTAATTAATAAATATTAGAATATTTGGGGTGAAAATCGCTACTTAACTATTTAGGAATGGAATTATCCTAATAATATTTTATATGAATCTTGGATGGTTTAGTGGAAAACTATTTTCCTAATCTATCATATGGATAAACTCACCAATATTACTTTGGTGAAACAATTCTTAGGTTTTCCCAGTTATTTTTAACCTAAATAAAAAGAAAAATGAGGCAGATAAATATTAGAGTATCCTCATTACTTTCTTTCCATATACAAGTTAATCATGCAGCACCACTCTTTAGTGTAAGAATACCTTGTTGAATGATCAAGGTATTGAAAAGTGTCTTCTTCAGATGTAACATAACACTTATTGTATTAAATTTGATATATCCATACAATTCTATCTTATTTTATTCCATTTATGTATACATGACACAAATTATTTAGTTTGGAATCCTATTCCTTCTACCTAATAAATATGTTCAAACTGTAATGATGTATAATCCTTTAACACAACTCATAACATGTGTTCCCCACCGAAACTAGAATCCAAGTATATTATTATATATCCAAATTCATCCTATGTATGGGGAATATGTAACATTTTGATTTAAATTATTAGAATTATTTTAAACCAAAAATACCAACAATTGTAATCATAAAAAGACATATAACATACCACCACTTTTTTAGACGAATAATAAGCTTCTCCGACAATTAGATGTTTGGTCCAATGTACCTTTTACTAGGGATACATTAGTTAATGTAAATTTCAATCCCATAATAATTATAATAACTAATATATATAAACTATAATCAACTTCATAATTCAATATTCTCACCCGATACAAGAAAACATCAAAGTAAAATAAAAATACATCCATTTTTCATACCAATCTTGTTACTCCTAATATGCATTTATGAAAACATATAAATAGTTTGACAGATTAAAATGGGGACTAAATCATAATTAATAATATAACAATTATATTCAAGAATAAAATATGCAATAAAGAAATAAATAAATGACTCACATATTGAAACAAGAGTTAAACAATTTATTAATAGTTTATAAATAAATTATAAATAATTTATAATTTAGACATGGATGAACTTGAAAAATACACTTTTATCCTACATGAACATTTCATATTCTAATATTCATGGATTTAACATAAATTTTTTTATTTTCATTACATGAGATATTTTTTTATATGTTTTATCACTAAATATTATACAATTCATATTTGATGTAAAACATTTACATAAATTAAATACACGGTATATTTGAATTTATTTAAACAATTGAACATATAAAATATCCAAAACTCTATTTTAAATGAATTAAATAAATTTTCCTTGTAAGGAATTAACCTAAAAAGTTTATATTTACATTTATGAACTATTCATAAATATGTATAAACACTTTTATAATTTAAATTATTTAATTTATAATTTTTTTAAATTATTCAACCATATAAATTTAAATTAATGTATGGTTACATATTCTAGAATATTTTTGGTTCAGTTGAAACCCCCTTTTGATTCCTTGAAGCCCCCAATTTATGGTAATTTATAAATTTGTTTTAATATTCTTTTAAAATTATATCTGAAATGACTTTCACCAAAACATGGACTTCCTCAAAGAGTGAACTATTTCTTTATGGTGAACATGACTATTTTTTGGTAGGAATTCATATTTCAAAAATTAATTATCCATTTATACTATTCCACAGTGGTACTAATTTTGAAGGTCATCATGGCCCATTTAAGTAGAACACAGTGTGTTGGCATCAAATAAAATACCACATTTTAAATAAAAATCTAGAAATTTCTGAAATAGTCATTTTTTTGAAATATGTCATGGGTTATCAACATAAAGAATAAAAATTCCCATTTTTTAAGGATATGGTTGTGGCCTTGATTTAACAATAACATAAATTCTAATCTTGGTTTCTACTATGTTGTTGAATCGAGAGAACTCTTTTTTCTAGTTTCTTTATCCATTTACATTTTAAACCATAAAATGATGTATTTTCAATGACACTACCACTAGATTTTAGTGTGATTACTTAAATCCTATACTTAGTGTAATAACATCTCCAAAACACTATAGATACTAAAATATTTCTATACATTCAGAATGAATATAAAATATAGAAGAAGAATGGTTTACTAGTGACCACGTTGATTAAAATTTCCATGCTTCAAATAGGTATTTGATTTTGGTAATTGATGATCTACTGAAATAATCCTTCTACACGAGGAATCCATAGATCATGGGAATCACTTGATACTTGGGTAGGATTTTACTCTATTCATTGTATGCTAGAACGATGTGTTTAAAGAATATATATAATTAGATCTTAATGATCATTTTGGTTTGAGGAGTTCCAATAGTAGTATCCACACTATAGAATAAATAAAATTGTATGAGTAATAAATTAATTTATATAGTATATACACAACCTCAAATTATTATCCAATACTTACAGGTATATTTCTTTAAAATTTAATATGTTTCAACAATTTTAAAAAAAACTTTTAAACTGTACATTGATTATTTACTATATAAATAATCATACATGTTATTCTAGCTCCTTACATTTATCATCACATGAGGTGATTTCAACTTATATTTATTTTTTTGAAAATGGAATTTTTTATGAGTCTAATTTGTCCATAGAATAGATCCAATAATATTATTCCATGTTGAAGGAAAATATGAAATATATGAAAGTAAAATATAAAATACTTAAAAAGATACACGTTATACCATAAAAAGAGAAATATTCCTTAAAGATGAATTGTGTAAAATGGAATATTTTACATAGAAATAGAAAACTTGAAAATTTAAAATGGACAGATAAAAAAGGATTTGGGAACATCTTATAAAGGAAATGATATATTAAACAATGTTAATAATCCTAATGTTTTTCCTAATAAAATTATAGTATTGGGTTTTAATGTTGGAAATAATATAAACATAAAAAAACATCTGTGTACATAGTTCAACATATATTCTTAAAAAAATAGAGTCTTATATATGGGACTTTTGGGAAGATGGGATTCATAAGAAATTGCAACACCCATTTTTAGTGGAAGAAATAATGAATTCCATAACCAAGATCCAATTGAGATAAAATGTTAGATTAAAATGATAAAATGACAATTCATTTATACCAAAATATTGTATATTTTTATGTTCACTGATAACAATTTCAATCTCAATAGAAACTAATGGGTACATTCCTTAAATGGTATCAACCAACAACTAAAATCAGGAAATGATTAGGAAGGACCTATATTCTCAAAATATTGTAGTAAAAACACCTCTAAGGGAAATAGAGATTTAAGAGTTTGAGAGAGATTAATTTATTTGTGATTAATCTATATTATATCCAATGAAGTTCTTGAACTCTTTTATATATGATACATTCATCCAATTAAAATGATCATTAGAGCTCAGAACCTTCCAATCATTATGAAGAGTTTGGACTATTTTGTTTCACTACTATTGATTAACATAAACAATAAATTCTTATAATGTTCAAATTGAGTATACACTTCATTATACGATATTTTGATAACCAAATAATATTTGATAATCAATCTAGAATATTTGGATTAATGGTATCTCAAACCATTCTTATATCTACGATAACATTGTATCGTATACCACTTGAAGATAATGTCCATGATATGGAGACAATCACCATGTAGTGGTCATTGATTTAGTATAGAAAATATAATAATCTTTTACTCTACCTAATTACTCATAGACTCTATGAAAAAACATAACAAATATATATTAATACAACCAAACACTGTTAGATATGATTATCATATTCTATCTCAAATTTTAGATTAACACCATGTACACAAATTAATCCTTATTTGAGGACCTAATCTGAAACCATGCATACCCATATCATTGAAAATAATTACAAATTCTATAATATATACTTGTAAGAAAATAATAGACTCTATGAAAATTAAAATGCTACACAATCTATAAAGAAGATAGGCATTATCTTGAACAAATACACTCATATCTCTATATAATCATTTCAACTAAAAGATACATATTCACACATCATATGAATTGTAATATAATCCCTTTTTATAAGACATAAAGTTACCAATAAACATATAATATGTCAATATAGTATAAGTGATATCAACTATTCATGAGTCATTAAAATTGAATGAATATTTTGAATGAATACATTAAATTTCATTAATCCATGTAGTTAAACACATCACATGTCAGTAAAATATGAATGTCCATGAATTTACTCTGTAAAATTTAATCATGGTCCCAAATTTGATACATGTCCTATAATTATATAAATCTCATCTTGGTTAAACTCAACTCATGAAATGATCAGAATTATACCCAACCACCCCCAGATTAGTTTAGCCTCTAGGATGGAAAATTTAAGGTATACACGTTTTAAGGTTCACTTTCTAAATATCTTTTACACCTAATGAAATAAGGGTTTATATGAAGAATACAACCCTAAGTATATTAATGACTGTATGAAATTCCATTTCATATAGTATCAAAAATCAGTCTTGATAATATGTCTCTATATATTGTCTCACGAGTCTACCCAATATCACATATGATATTCTACACACCATAATTAAAATTTATCATCACAAACAATAATAGTCTATTATGATAATAGATTAATGAAAACTCAAAACCTTACTTTGAGGGGATATTATCATTTAAATATATACTTAAAATTTACAAGCATTATATCCAATATATCATGAATTTTATATAAATAGATTCAACATGACCATCATGCTTTTTTTGGATTAATATTTTTATCAATGGATCTAATATGTTCTCATTTTTATCCACCCAATAGATTTTTTCATTTAACCTCACAATTATCTCTTGAATGAGATAGTATTCATATTTTATGTGTTTAGTCCTTCGGTGAGAAGAATTTTATTGGCCTAATTAGTAGCTCTATTGTTTTCACAGTAATTCCAAATTGATTTGTAAATGTTATGAATCACTCCATTTTAGTAATGAACATATTCTATAATAAAATTTGATATGGTGATACACCTTCCTCTATTTCAAGTCCACCGTGATGTATTTTTTATAAATCTTCCAATTAATAGATGCACTATTAAAGCAAAACAAAAAACCACATTGGGATGTCATATCATTTTTTGGATCTGAAACTATCATTTTGTTAACCCCTTTTAATGAAATGGGCCTTAATTTTAAGTACAAAAAAATTATTATATTTTAATTACTTAAGGATATTATTGAAATTAATCCATTTACTCTCAGTAGGATTGGATTTGTATCTACTTGTTATGATCAATGAATAAACTACATTGGGCCGAGTAAATAACATGGAATATATGATAAATTTAATATTAGGAACATATGGAATATTATCAGCACCTTCTAAATATTTACAAGAGTCTTGAATCTTCATAATATTAACCCCATGAATCTTGGGTAAAGTCCCATATTTTTAGTTCACAATGATAAAAAAATTAATAATTTAACAATATATATATATATATTAACTTAGTTTAAGAAACCTATTTGACTTATCTCTATATATATTCATTCCATTTATATAGGCTAATTCACCCATGAATTTCACAAATAAATATTTTCACAACCAAAAATTTATAGAATGTAAATTCGGGATATCATTTCCAATAGTAATATTATATATGAATAAAATATAAGAAATACCAAGACAATCACACCAACCTTCCTGTATGGAAAAGAATTATTCAATTTCATGATGAAACTATTCTCTTTGACTATATTATGAAACTTATTATTATAACACTAAAAATATATCTTCAATCCATTAGTTTATTATTACAACTTAAAAATATTAGTATAATAATTTTAAATTTTTAAAACTTCATTATTTACATGAGAAAAAGTAAATTAAAATCATGAATATATAATTAAAATCAATTTGACATATCTCAAAACAATAATGAGTTGATACTGGAAGAAATATTTGAATGAAATTTATTATCAAAATTAGAGAAAACGACACTTTATAGTCTATTCCATCATTTTTTTACAAACTTGATGAAATATATTTTTTAGTTTTAATTTTATTTATTTATTATTCTTCCAATTTATATTCATTTAAATTTATAAAATTTTGACTAAAACTTACCTATCCCTTTTATTTAATCATATTTAATTTTTTAAATATTTTCACTTTTTATTTTACATCCATTTACCTAAGGGTTTATTAAATTTTTTTTCTATGTATTTATTCACTTTTTAACCAGAAATTATATAAATTTTAATTTTCATATCTATGGGATTAATCTTAAATATCCCGAAAGGAAATTTTTAAAATTATTGAAATATTTAGATATGTGTTTTTTATTATGGTTTTCTCCATTGATTTCTCATAAAAAGAGCGATTTTTCATACATTGTAGCTATATCAATTGATTTAAGAGAATTTAATTTCATTGAACACTTTTGCTAATTAGAAGTTATCCCAAATTAACTTATTCATTCTAAACATTCCCTATGTCTCCCTTTATATCTCACTACTTCATAATCTATAATACCAAGAAATGTATCTTATTGACTAGTGAGTAAGGGATTCGATATTCCCATTGATATAATAGATTTAAAACTCAATTTTAGGTTGATAAAAAAGTACTTAAGGTGATTATAATTTGAGGGAGTTAGGATAACATCATCAATAATGAATTATTTGAGGGAATCTACATTGAAATGATGCATCATCCTTTACTCTATTAATTTGGATTGATAAAATTAATGGGATACATCAATATCACTGATAAAATAAAAGGTCTCTTCTCTATCATGTAATACATAGAAAATTTTATATGAAATGTGGTAAAAATGGATGTATTTTAGGTATATCTAGAATACCCATGGAAATTTAGCATTGATGATTGCCATAATGGTTGTTCCAACATGGTGTAATTCACTAAAGATGGGGTAAAAATCCCAGTGTGACCTCTAAAAAAGAATCATTTGACCAACCAAAAACAATAAATTATAATAAATGAATCACCAATACCACTGAAACAAAACCATGAAGAATATGCCTATATCCCTTTGGCCGAACCAATTATTGGTGATAGTGATGCCCATGATCTATCTAATAGCACTGATACACATTGAACACTAGTAAGAGATGATTCTAATGTATAAATGGAAGGTTACACTACCTACATACCATATCATGATGTTTATTAACTATATTTATTAAAGATTAACTATATGAATTCCTTCAATAAAGATGGAAACAAATTTCAACCATGATTTAAAAGATGAAGAATGTGTGAATGTGAAGATAGAGATAGAGTCAAGGCATAAAGACTAAACTATTATTCGTGATTTCCTTTAAAAATATATATATCACACTCCAATAGTTGGAGACAATACTGTTTTACTGAATTGAATGGATGTTTTATAAAATAAATACCTTTTCTAAGTGAATAAATTCTTTTAATAAGTAATGAAGTTATATAGAAAACAAGAAATAATTTGGTTATTTTGGACCATTATAAGTTATATCCTTTTGTATTTAAAATATATTTATACATCATAATTGTTGATAATATATCTATTGTATAGTGACCATTATGATTAGTATATTATAAGGTTGATGATAAAATTGAATTGACATAGATGGAAGAATCGATGGCCTCGACCAGTAGAATCAGAAAGTATAAATACAATTTGTTGAAGATTGTGAAGGATATAGAATTAATAGGATTTATCTTGACCAATCCCAAGAATAAATTAAATAACTAAATAATAAGAGATATATTTTATGGTAAAAGATAAATCTTATCGAGATAAATCCCCGAACCATTGTTTTCCCAGATAAGGCCTAAGTGAATAACTTAGTAGAGATTGAAATTAGTTCTTATAAGATTACATGAAATATAGACCACCGTCTTCAAAGTATGTTTGTTAAATTTTATTTAATAAGAATATATGCAATGGAAATGTAAAATATTCCCAAAGGAAACTGAACATAGAGGTTTATAGTGGTTTGGGGAACAGAAATCCCCTAGTCCACACCACCAGTGATCTACTCCAAGAGTTTGCTGACATTCAATAAGTAGCCCCTTTTCTAGGGCTCCCAAATAAGTACAAGAAGTTGTCACTTCATAAAAAGGTCCAAGAGATTTCAAATAGGATTTCCCTTTACAAGACAAATCCTCTATCTTAACCACACCTATACGTTGTGTGCAATTATAGTAAAAAGATACAAGGTTTTAAAAACATTTACATCACACATTTGAAATAAAGAAATGAATGTATATGAAGATTTGTCCTAAGAAAATATAAGCTTCAAACTTAGCTTGGGAAGATCTTCAGTGAAAATGTTGAGGCATATATTCTTAGCACTTGTGTTATGGATTTTCAATATGTAAATATCCCGAATACTAGATAGGGGAAACCTTATTTCGATCTTTTTTTGATATGTTTTCCACACACACACACATATATATGTTGCTGCCAACTTTTCCTTATATATACTACTTTGAACGTGAGAAAATGATAGTTTTAACAGTATAATGGTCTATATGGTGATTCTGATAAGATAGGACACAAAGATTATATATCCATTTCTTCTGAAGATGGACTTTCTTTTTCAAATCCAATGTCATATATTTTCTTTCTCATTAAATTTTCCTATATATGGTAAGTCCAGTGTAGTCAAATAATTCCTTTAATTGATAATCTCTAGTTGATGTACTCAAAAAGTATGAAATAATAGATCATGATATTAACAAGGATAATAATGAAAATTTAAACTAATATATTTTTGAAGGATATCAGCTGATCATACCATTCAATGGTGGATATATTTTCTGTAAGATAAAGAGATTTGTCTTCATAAGACCAATAATCTTTTTCATAAGATAAAATAATTTTCTAGAATAAGACAATGTGATAGTGACATATGATTCACTTTTCTTGAATGTCTTATGTTAATGGAAATTCTTTAAAAAAACAAAGTCTTCTCATATTTTCATTCGTGAATTGAAGTCTCTATTTATTAACATAGTCAAAGATCATAAGATACAATCTTACATTTTTCTTTTCTTTTTCTCAGTAACTAAATATTCTCATTTTACTTCATAAGATAATATTATTTTTTAAGATAAAAACTTGTGAACCCAATATAAAATGAGTACAATCTGAGACAATTAATAAACTCTTTAGATTAAGTGTATGGATTTTTTAAATCATCAAAAAACATAGGGTGGAGATGTATTTTAATAATACACATTACAACAATATCCCCTCCTTTTTAACCAAAAAATAAATGCGATGGGAAAAAATATTTCTGATATTATTAGACAAGGAAATATTTTTAATTTCCCACAGATTGTTTTTACTTCCAAATTATAATTTTTTTGAAATAAAAGAGAAATGTTCTATTTTACTTTTATTCTCCCCCTTTTTGTGATATAAAAAAAGTGTATAAAGGAAAAAATTTTCTATTTCACACAGATATTAGTGAACAATCATAGTTCTGGTAGTAAGTCTGTTTCTTAATAAAATATTTAAATATCAGATTATGAAAGTAAAGACTAAAATTCCATACACATGATCATAATAAAATTTAAAGAATATAATTATGATTGTCATGAAATAAAATGTATAATAATGTAAGGGTAGTAAAATCACACCATAACCATTCGACCAAAAAGGTAGAGTAAATCGATAAAGATGTTTAAAAGTGATAAAAATGATTAAAATTCCATAAAAACAATGGTGTGATTAATTTTTTTTGAAAGTCCCAACCACTAGGAAAATAAATTCAAAAAATTATCAAGGAACGATTATCAACTGGTCTACTGGAAACAATTTTTGGGATGTGGTTTCTTGAAATAGAGGGGTTTGTTAAGAGCTAATGAAGACAACGAGAGAAGAGTTTCATATGTTGTACAAATATAATATTATAATGTTAGCGAGGAATCTACAAGGCATATATGATCATTGCGACCAACCAAGACTAGTTTTGATTGAATTTTGTGTGTAGCGATCATTGATCTCACAATATCAAAGTCATTTTCACATGTAAAGGGTATATTAAAGAGAGGATTAGGAAAGGTAGTAGAAATATCTATGTCAAACCATTTTTGTTCCCTAGATAAATTCACCGACAGAACAAAGGTGTCCATTAGGCTTTGAGAGGTATATGAATAATAATCAGAGATATAGGGTCCTGGAAGCCTTCTTCCACAAATTTGAAAGAGTGAATCCACGGACACGTTAATTCTTATCACTATGTCATTTTTACAGTAGTCTAAAATTCACGTGAATCCATTGAATATTCTATGAGAGTAATTTCCAATACATTTCTGGAGATTTCTTTTCTCCGCACAACTAGAGATCCAGTTCTTCAAAATTTCTACTTGATTATCGGACATCCCCATGATAGACATAATTTATTTTTCTTTTGAGGGATCAGATTTTTCAGACGATTCTTGAAAACCATCAATATCAACATTATCATCATCTAAAAATATTTCTTTAGTTTATTCAAAAACTAATTGATGTATATCATCTCTCATATTCTCAACCATGGAACAATTATTAGTAAAGGATCCAACTATTTTCCTTAAAAGAGTAACACAAAAACTTATTTCGCTCTGAACTTGCAAGGATTTTTCCTATGATTTTGTAATACTTTTACTAAGAATAGTGGTAAAATCTTGTGTTGATTTATCAAAATGTCCAACAACATATTTTATTTCAACTTGTAGACTTATAACTTAATTAACATCTATTTTCAGAAAATATTCACACACTTTTGTGGTTAGAACTTCACACAGAATTTAATTGATAGTTGTGGTGATAGAACCAACAACTTTATATAGTTCTAAGAGTCTTGACTGATATTTATAATTGAGAGTGAGTCCCGTAGTAGGTTATTCTATACAATTTTCTAAGATAGAGTGTATTATTAGTCTAATTTCACAATCATAATCTTTAGAAGACATCTAATCCTTTAGGGACAAAAATTCATATTCTAAACTAGAGAAATTCTACTGAGGAATTTTTGAGATAATTCTTTCAGTTTCCTATCTTCCTTTATTTCAATTTCCTTTAGGGATAAAGAAATCCCTTTTCTGATGAACATATGTACTTTTTTCTTGATCATATTGAGTAGTGTTGGTTTCAATAACCTCATGCCATGACTCTTGAAAATATGAAGTTTTGGATCATTCTTTAGATATTATTATCATTTATTGAGAGTGAGAGTGATATAATTAAGGATATACTATATTCCTTATAAATATTTTCTATTATTAATGAATGGAAAACATTTGGGTGATAGCTATTTCTACTATTTCATTTGGAGGAAGGATTGGAAAAGAGGAAGGAGAAGGAGGGATCTCCTAACAAACATCTTGAGGACTTATAGGAATACCAATCTGAATTATCCTTCTCAAAATAAGAGATAATTCTTCTTCATCATGGATTTTTCTGGTCATAGATCTATGATAAGATCCTTCAAACACTATATATGTTTGTACCAAAATTGGAACGCACACCCAAAATATGATTAGGGTATATTTCAAGAATCAAATTTAATAACATAAACTTTTACAAAGATAAATACTAATGCATTTGAAAGAGTGGTAAATTTTCACTTATCGACCGATAAAGGTTCCTATGCTCTTCTAATGCGTATATCAGCACTCAGGTTGAATCCTAAGTGATGATACTTTTTAATAGTTGACTATTTTTAGTTGATTGTATTCTGATTGGGGGGGGGGGTTGTTTGTAGAGACAATGAAATGATAGATTGATTACGATTGATTTAAAAAATTGATAAATATTTGGGTGAGTTCATCATTAGTTAGTTAAGCTTGTGATATCATTGAGCTTTGATTTATATTGCATTAAATTAACACCCATGTCCCAAGTTGAGTTTGATTGGAATTCCCAAGTGTTACGGATTTATTCCAAGCCTTTACATAACTTAAGGTTCTAATATTAATCATATCTTGTTTGTGGTAGTGTATTTATGGTTCCAATAATCCATGTAAACCACTCGTTAAACAAAAAAGTCATTAATCCATGACATGTTAAGTCCAACATACACAATGTAAATTCAAAGAATACTCATCGAGAAAAAGATATCAATCGCTTTCCATCCCTAAATTGTAGCTCATCTAAATGAGATATTAAATTAGACATTGAAATGATTAATAATCTGGTTATAATAATTATGATGATAAATTAATAAGAGAAAAAAAGAAAGGGATAAGAAAAGAGTGGTGCATCGAACACATACACAAACGATAATGAGAATTAAAAACAGACTTTTTATTGAAGAAGGAAGAAAAAAGGGAAGGGGTTTTAACTTTATTTAAAATATTTTAGGAACATTAATATTAAAATACAGAATGTGGATGAGAATAAGAGATATTAAATAAGAAACTTTCATTAAAATAGAATTACAAAGAACAAACACTTACACAATTACAAATGAAGAACAACAAAAAAGTAAATGAAATGAAGCAAAGAGGAATGGTTTCTCAAGTAAAAAACATGTGTATGGAAGATCCTCCAAAGACTTTGGAAGAGCCTTAGCCATTCTAACCTATCCTCCTTTTCTCTGATATGCCAAACCTTTTGAAAAGAGAGGTGGGGATGTATTTATAGCCCAAGGCGGTGGACTGTTTGCATTCCAAAACTACCCCTCCAGTTGGATCGATGATTTGGACATCCAGAAAGCTGAATCTCGGTATAGATCCTTATTCAATGTTTTCTATAAAATTTTTTTTGACTAATCTAAAAATTTGGTGGTATTTGGACATACGAAGCCAATGTTATGGATGTTTTATTAAACAATGTTAATCTGTCCATTTCAATCCATAATTTTTATAAGGACGAAATGTGAATGGGTTTATAAATCATAAGATGACCTAAAATCTGAAAACAATCTTCCAAAAATTAGGCCACCTATATCTCATATTTTACAATGAAAAATATCTGATTTATTTTATGATTACATCATCATCTATTTCATGAATGGTGTCTGGATTTTAATTTCCACCCAAAATGGTGGGATGTAATTCAAAGAACCAATTGTGCCCCTTGTTCATGTAATAGGACCTTAAAATTTTTATCCACAATTCCTTTGGATAATCATAAACATATGATGGAGTTTCATAAAATTTGAGCTTCATGATTTAGACCAGTAACTCAATCATCATGGTTGGTCGAGTTTTTTTATAGTTTCATTGGGTGTTCTTGTGCAGACTATATGACCCTCAAAATGGAAGATTTGGCCAAAGGTTCCTTCTAAAGAAATGCATAAATTTGATTAAGGAACCATACTAAAGGAGAATAAATCAATTTGGATGATTAGGATGAGATTTATTATTAAAATATTAAACATACATGAATCTGGATGAAATCAAATAGTGTTAAAAAATTATTATTAATATTTAAACATTAATATTTCACAAAAATAATGCACATTTCATATAAAATATGTAAATGGATTATAGAAAAAGTTATGGAAATATAAATAATATTAACTCCCGCACACTTAGTATTTTTCATGTCCTCATGGGAAACAAATATAAACAACATTACCAAATCACTTTCACTCACCAACAAATATTAATATTTTCTTTTCCCCACTCATGGGAGATTTAGACATTTTCACTAATCCATATTGAATTCCACCACAATTTTTATTGATACAATGTTCCCAAAACAATTTATTTTATCATGTTCAAATTCATTAATGGAAAATGGTGGCACACAAAACATACACCTCTCAAGATGATAAAATTAATTTATGGATCTTCACTAATTCACCAACCAAAAGTGAAAATCCTATAGTTTGTAAGAGATATTAGCTTCCAATACCTATTCTAATGTAAACAAGAATCAAGAGCCCTTTTTAATGGGTTTTTATGGGTATTGGATGATAGTGATTTAATGTCCAAGAGAGACAAGAAGTGGGGAAAACACCAATACGGGTGAAACAATGAACAATTGTTTTGAAATAAAACATGGAAGTAAATGAAAATACATATTTCTATTGGTATGATTTTGTGAAGAAATACATAATAGAGGAAGAAAATTTGAAGGGGATGAGTAGATTAAATATTTAAAAAAACACAAAGCTTCTCTCAATGACATAAGTGTTCTTATTCTTATTTTTTTCTTATTTTTTTATTCAAAAGTTGAACTTGAAAAAGGTCTCACACTCATATCCCAACCCAAGATTGATCTCATCACAAAAAAATTGTAATAGTTATAACAATATCAAAGGTTTAGGAAGAGAGATTTTTGATCTACCCAAGAAATAACCCAATTTATTTTTTTGTACTTTTTTTATTGTTTTTTTTATTTTTTTTATTTTTTTGAAAACTTGTCAATAACATTTAAAAAATTACATAAATGAAGGTACATTACATTCCCAAAAACACAATGAATGACACACTCTCTCACACACCAAAATGGATGCTTTCCCTCAAGCATAAGATAACAAGGTGAAATCAAAAAAGGGTGCCAAAAATGAAATACATTCCCGCACACATTTAAATTTAAAAAAAATACGCAATGAAAATACATTTTGATATTGAGTGGGAAAAGGTATTGGTCTTGTAATGTGTCTACGAAAGAAAAGGTTTTCAAAGACTCGAAGGGGATTTCAAAAAAGAGGATTAATGTAAGGGAAATGGGAGGTTATTTGGTTATTTTGATTCTCATGTGGTCATAAAATGCCTCTATCATATTAATGCACACTAATGTAGGAAATACAGCTTGAAGGTCCACAAACTGAGGACTTGCTAATGGGGGTGAAAAACACACATTTTGAAAAGATGTCCATATGTTGCCTTGGCATGAAAGAAAATGGTGTTCCTCACCGGTGGGGAAAATTAGTTTCCAAATAATGAATTGAGAATTAAAATTTTGATGGATTTGACACAACATTATTTATCCAAATATATGATGAAAACATAATATTTTTTAGATGAAACCAGGACTTTTGACTCCCCAAAATGGTTGGAGAAAATGTAAAAACTGGATGGTTAGTAAGTATGACTCCGTTGGTTTCTTTTATATATTTTTATATATATATTTTTTATTTTTTTAGTGTTTTTAAATTATACACCCACAAAAAAGAGAAATAGTATATAAAAAATAAAAAAAAATGTGATGAGGAAAGTGGTAGAAAACAAAATGAGAATGGGGGATGAAGAAAAAGAATAAGAGAGAGAGCGGGAGAGAGAGAGATAACAGGAGTTAAAGGGAAATAGGTTCCCATGGTTTTGATTTAGTGGGTTTCCATCTCCATCCAGTGGTGGTTCAACTGCAGAATTTGGGGATCCAGTGGAAGTCAACATTGTTCCAGGATTGTGCATCATTTCATGGTGATGCTTTAACTAATGTCCGTTAACCGTGAATGTCATTTTGGAAGACGGGTCTCAAACATACATTGAGCCAAATGGGTAAACATTAGAAACAATAAAAGGACCTTCCCAATGAGAATTAAGCTTACTTGGGTGAGGCCAAAATAGAGAGTTGAAAAGTAATACCATTTCACCTTCATGGAATACCTTTCTCAGGATGTGTTTTCCATGGAGTACTTTAGCATTTTCTTTTTATAGATTGGAATTATCATAGGATTCAAGTCAAATATCCTCTATTTCAACCAAATTGCAACAATGTTTCCTCACTGGATTTTTCACAATCAAAATTACAGGTTTTCACAGCCGAAAATTACTTATGTTCGATTTCAACTGGTAAATGAAATGCTCTACCAAAAACAAGACATAAAGGAGACATCCCAATGAGTGTTTTATATGAAATTCTATAAGCCCAAAGTGCTTCCCCAAGTATTTTAGGCAAGAAATTTCTGGTGGGTTTTACAATTCCATCATGCACTCTTTTCACTTCTCTTTTAGAAAGTGCAGCCTTGCTATTTGTTTGGGGGTGATATGTATTTTAATTTTTATGTACAACACCATTATTTTTCAATTGAGATTCCATGGTTTTATTACAAAAACAGGTTCCTAAGTCACTTATCAAGGCACGTGGTGTGAAAATCAGTGGAGGATGTGTGTCTTTAGGAACTCACTAACATTATGTGAATCATCATTTCAAGTGGGTTTGGCCTCGACCCAACTAGAAACATAATCAACCACAATAAGAATGAATGGGAATTTATTAGAAGGGGGAATGGTCCCCTGAAATCGATTCCCCAAACATCAAATCTCCCACAAAATAATAAAGGAATTTGGGGAATTTCATTTCCCTTTGAAATTGTTCCAAACTATTGGCTAGTAGGACATGATTGATAAAACTAATGTGATTCCTTGAAGAGTGAAGGCTAGAAGAATATAGAGTCTAGGACATTTGAGGAGGTCCTTTGTGGTCAAAAATGACCACCACCAGGCATTGAGTGATATAATTCTAAGATGGAAGAATGTTCAATTTCATCAACACATCTCTTAATTACCATATGTGCCCTAGTTTTGCAAAGTTTTTTTCTTCCCAAAAATAGTATTCTGAATCAATTTTCATCTTCATTTTTTGTTCTTTTGAAAAAATTTCCCGAAAAACACTAGAAACCATGTAATTTACAATTGGGGCATACTATGGTATTTTTGAAATAAGAGATGAATGGTGCTAAGTTGGAAATTCTAGATCAATTATTTCTGAATGAAAAGAATTAAAAATTCTACTCAACTGATTATCCACATGGTTTTTTCCAGTTCTATCATTGATTTCAAGGTCAAACTCTTGGGGTATTAATATCTATATTATTATCCTTGGCTTGGAATCACTTTTCTTAAGTAAGAATTTTATAGCAGAATGGTCTGTGAAGATGATGATTTTGGCACCTAAAAGATAATGCCATAATTTATCTAAGGCAAAAACCAATTCTAAAACTCCTTTTCAATGATAATGTTGTGCGATTGTGTTTCATCCAATGTTTTCTAGGAATAAAAGATGACATGAAGAATGTTTTCTCTTTTTTTGACCAAGAACAGCCCCAATGGCCCTGTCAAAATCATTACACATCAAATCAAATGGTAAGGATCAATATGGGGGATGGATTATTAGGGAAAATGTAAGTGAAGTTTTGAGTTCAATGAATGATCTCTTGAAAACCTCATCGAAATGGAAAGTGACATAGTTTTGGAGAAACTGAGTGAGTGGGAGGAAAATACTGCTGATGTTATGAATGAATTGCTGATAGAAACTGGCATGAACAAGGAAGGAATAGATGTCCCAAATAGATGTGGGTTCTGGAAGTGATTAGATCACTTTAATTTTGGAAATATAGACTGCAATACCATATTTTGAAACTATGTGACCTAGAACAATACCATTTATAACCATTAAGTGATATTTTTCAAAATTTAACACAAGGTTACACTTGACACACTTTTGAAGGCCTAGGGTGAGTGAATGCAAGCACAATTCAAATGACTCACCATAAATGTTAAAGTCATCCATGAAGACTTCCATGAAGTGTTCAATGAATTCAGAAAAGATACTCATCATACAACTCTAGAATGTTGCAGGAGAATTAAAAATTCCAAAAGGCATTCTCATATATGCATATATTCCAAAGTGGCATGTAAAAGCAGTATTTTCTAGGTCCTGAGGTGCGATTGGGATTTGGAAGTAATCGGTGTATCCATCAAGAAAGCAATAGTGTGACATTCTTGCTAATAATTCTAGCATTTAATCAAGGAATGGAAGAGGGTAGTGATCTTTTCATGTTTCAACATTAAATTTTTGGTAATCAATGCACACACGCCATTTTTTCTTCACTTGAGTTGTGACTACCTCTCCATGTTCATTTGTGACAATAGCTATGACACATTTCTTTGGTACAACTTGAATTGGACTAACCCATTCACTATCATAAATTTGGTAGATAATACGATATTATAGAATCTTGGTGATATATTCCCTATCTACCTCAACTATTTGTGGATTGAGACTTCTTTTTAGTTTCCTAATTTGTTTAGATGATTCCTCAAGATGGATGTGATGAATGAAAAGATCAGGTTTGATTCCTGGTATGTCATCTAGGGTCCAACCTAAGGAATGTTTTCCTCTAACAACTGAATTTTTTTGGACCCCTCAGTTTCATTAAGTGAAGTAGAGATAATGACAGGATAAGAGTGATCATGGAAAAGGAATGCATATTTCAGGTGATATGAAAGAGGTTTCATATTAGTCTCATATTTCATGTTTGGGTTAGACAACTCAGGAATAGAGGAAGGGATTTAAGTTTCTTCATATTTATTTTCCTTAATACTATCCAAGGTGGAGAAGAATAGATCAGAGTTGATGTGGGATTCAAGAGTGTTTTCAAGTTTCTCTAGATTTCTGGAGTCTATGGGTGAGAGGTCCACATCAACATCACCATTTATAATATGGTTAATCATGGTTCATATTTACCAAGATCCTTTATCATTATAACATGATGAACATGATGTAATGGGGATCAATTGAGTCATATAAGTTTCCTCATAAGCATGGATTGAGAATGTAGAATGATCCTCAGATGGGTATCGCATGGCTTGGAAAATGTTGAACTTGACCAGTTGGTCACCAAATTTCAGGGACAATATTTATAGATAGACATAAATCTTGGTTCTCGTTGTCCTTAGGAATGTTCTTCCTAGAATTTGGGGAGATTGAGGAGACTTCTTATCACCTGCCATGTCAAGGACATAGAAATTAGCAGGGAAGATGAGATCATTCACATGAACAAGGACATCCTCAATTATACCCTTATGACTAGCAGTGCATGGATTGGCGAACTGAATGAAAACACCTGTTAGATTTAAGGTACCAAGACTAAGGTTATAGAAGGTGTATTTGGGCATGGCATTAATTGAGTCTCCTATGTTTAGAGTGAATCATATAAGTTGGAACTTCCAATTTTCCATGAAACAATAAAGGTCCCTAGATCTTTGCACTTTATTGGAATAAAATGCTGTGTGGAAACATTTTCGAAGGTCCCAAGCTTCCTCTTATGGGTACAAAAATCCTTGAGAAACTTGGTATACTTAGGGTTTTTTATGGAATCTAAGAGGGTAATGTTGACTTCAACACATCTAAACATGTTAAGCATTTCAAGATTAGGTTGAAAGGTCATCTTTTGCATAGAAATGGCTTGAGGAAAATGAATTAGGTTCTGAAGTGGAATGTAAGGAGGTGAGGTAATGTCTTCAGAATAATTTTCATGTTTATTTTTATTTTAATTTTCTAAGTCAACATTCAAATGAGGGTTGGGGGCTAATCTTGAGGCATAGAAATTTGATTCACCAATCAATGTGAAATTTCACATAAATTACCCTTGGGTTTCGGTAATGGTTGAGATGGTATTTGGGATGAATTTGATTGTTTTTGTTGGATAAAGTCGGATGCTTGTGGAGAAATTTTGGATTCAATGTTTTTGAGGATGGAATGAGTGAAAGATCCAAGATATTTCACTACACATTCCCATGGTTTCTTGGCAGAAGAGGCTCGTCCTAGATTGGTATTACCTTGATTTTGGTTCTATGGAAATCAATTGTATTGGTTTGGGAATTGGGAAGGCTCACTAGGATAGTGGAATCCAGGTGGAGGATTGTTTCTTTGAGGTTGAGGAACAAAAGGATAAGTTTTATGGAAGTTACCACCACCTTGAACATATCGAAATGGGTTTGGGTTTTGATGAAGTTATTGAGGGGGATGAGAAATGGAATTCCAATTTCTCATGTTAGCGTTATAGGTAGAAGAGAAGGGCTCAGAGTGGGGTTGGTTGAAGTTTCTAACAAAATGACCTGATTATTGTGGGTTGGGGTTCTGCTGAGCATATGCTACATTGATCTCCATTGGTCCAGATGAATCAGATTGATCCTCTTGAAGTTGTGGACATGTTTCAGTTGGATGAGATGGGGAACTGCAGATTTTATAGTTCTTGATAGGTCCATGGAATAAAGATTATGGAGAAGATGAGGTTGGGGCTTTGGTTACCACAACTAGTTGTCTCCCAAGACCTGTAAGTTCACTCATCCACTCAATCATCTTTTTGGGATCAATAAATTGAATATCATGGGTTTTATTGACCTGAGCATGTGCTTAAATAAGGAATTGTTGTGTGTTTGCATCCATATTACTTATGAGATCTCTTGCAGCTGTAGGAGTTTTATCGATAAGAGAATCACCACATGAAGCATAAATGCGAGTTATTTCCATATTCAATAAAACATCATAGAAGTATTGGATCAAGAGTTGGTCAGGGATTTGGTGATCTGGGCTGGCTGCCACAAGCTTTTTGAACCTGAACCAATACTCATGAAGTGATTCATTTAGAATTTATGAATACCACTTATTTCCTTTCGAATAGAATAAGTATGAGAAGATGGAAAAAAATTTCTCTAATAATGGTCACTTCATGTCATTCCATGTGGTTATGGAATCTAGAAGAAGGTATTAGAACCATGACTTAGCAGTGTCAGTTAGAGAGAATGGGAATGCTCATAGCTTGATTTGTTCTTCAAAAAACCATTGAGGCCTCATGGTAGAGCACACCACTTTGAACTCTTTAAGGCGAAGATGTGGATACTCAGTGGATAGCCCATGTAAATCAGGAAGAAGATGAATCAAAACCAATTGGAGTTAAAATTAAATCTCTATGTTTGGATATTGAAAACTTAGAGGTTGGAAATTCATATTAGGGGAAAAAAAATTTAGTGTTTGTTCGCTAGGATGGGCCATATCTAATTCAATTGGCTGGACAAGGACATGTTCTTGAATGAGTTGATTATATATTAGGTTATTCCTAATATGGAGAAGTTTTCAATCAATTTTAGGTTCAAAAAATCTGAGGGATTGTTTGGGAAGCTATGGGGAATTTTGAGATATTTTGGAAGAAAGAGGAATATGTGTTTTTCTTTGTGTGTTTAATTATTTTTATTTAAATTTGTTTTTAGTTTTGTTTTTTTACAATAACCAGAAACAAATGAATATTAATTGAACCACCCCCAAGAATGGTGAAATTTGAAAGAATGATCGATTGTCACCTATTGACTGGTCATGTTTTTGGTGCTCTGGTAATGTGTATAGAAGCACTGAGGTCAAATACTCAGCGGTGATAATTTTTAATTGTCTACTGTTTTTATTTGATTGTATTCTGATTGGGGGGGGGGGGGGGGGGGGTTGTTTACAGAGCTTATTAAATGATTGATTGATTAATATTGACTTAAAAAATTGATAAATATTGGGGCGAGTACATCATTAGGTAGTTAAGCTTGTGATATCCTCGAGCCTTTCTTTATATTGAATTAAATTAACACCCATGTCACAAGTTGAGGTTGATTGGAATTCCCACATGTTAAGGCTTTAATACAAGACTGAACTTAACTTAAGGTTCTAATATTAATCATATCCTCTTTATGGTAGTGTATTTATGGTTCCAATAATCCATGTAAACCACACCTTAAACAAAACAAGTCATTAATCCCTGACATGTTATGTCTAACATACATAATGTTAATTCAAAGAATACTCATCAAGAAAAATCTTTCAATCACTTAACACCCCTAAATTATAGCTCACCCCAATGAAATATTTTCTAATCCATTGAAATGATTAATAATATGGTTATAATGATTATTAAGATAAATTAATAAGAGAAGAAAAAAGAAGGGATAAGAAAATCGTGGTGTGTCGAACACCCACACAGATGATAATGAGAATTACAAATAGACTTTCGATTGAATAAGGAAGAAAAGTAATGGAAGATGTTTTAACTTGATTTCAAATATTTTAAGAACATTAATATTTAACTAAATATTGTGGATGAGAATAAGATATATTTAAGAAGAAACTTTCAATTAAAATATAATTAAAAAAACCAATACTTACATGATTACAAATGAAGAACAACAAAAAAGTAAATAAAAGGAAGCCAGGAAGAGTAGTTTCTCAAGAAACACCATGAGTATGGAAGATCCTACCAATAATTCTGTAGAGCCTTGGTCATTCCAAACTATCCTCCTTTGCTCAAAAATTCCAAACCTTCTGAAAGGAGAGGAAGGGATGTATTTATATCCCAAGGTGGTGGACTTTTGCATTCCAAAACTACCCCTCAACTTGGCTCGATGATTTGGACATCCAGACAACTGAATATCGATATATCCCCTTCTTCAAAGTTGTATATAGTAATTTTGGTCAACTAATTTCAAAATTTAGATGCATTTGGACTTATGGAGCCAAAGTTATGGTTGTTTGACTAAACAATGTTAATCTGTCCATTTCAATCCATACTTTTTCGAAGGAAAAAATGTCAATGGGCTTATCAATTTTAATATGCCTTCAAATCAGAAAACATTCTTCCAAAAATTTGGCTTCTTATGTCTTTTCTTTTACATTACAAACTCTCAGATTTATTTGATTACTACCTCATGATCTATGTCATGAATAATGTCCAGATTTAAATTTTCGGCCAGAATAGAGGGCTGTAATTCAAAGAATTGGTTAGGAAACTTGTTCGTATATTTGGACCTTTAAATTTTTATCCATGTTTCCTTTGGATAATCACGAACATATGGTGGAGTTTCATAAAATTTGGATTTGGGATTTATACCAGTAACTCAATCATCATGAATGCTCCAGTTTCTTCACAGTTTCTTTAGGTCTTCTGGTTTGGACCATATGGCCCTCCAAATTGATGATTTGACAGAAGGTACCTTCTAATTAAATGTTAGAATTTGAGTAAGGAACCCTAAATAAAAAATCATTCATGTTTTATAATTAGGGTGTGATTTATTATTAAAACATTAAACAGACTTGAATCTAGATTAATTCAAAAAGTACTAAAAAAATTAGAATTAATATTTAAACATTAATATTTCACAAAAATTATGAAAATTTCATATAAAATCAGTAAATAGAGTATATAAAATGTTATGAAACTATTATTAACAACAGTAATGAATCCTTTCATAAAACACCTAGATTGAGAGTCGTCAAACCATGAAATTGAGTTTCATCATTAGTATCCAAGATAAACCCTATATTTCAAAGGATTTGGGTTAGGAATCATCCATAATGATAAATGTTTAAGGAATTATTATAAAAATGGAAAATAGATCTCAATATATATTTGGCTAGGTTGACAAGGTTTTCAAGAAAATATTGATAAAGAAAAGAAATATATTGAAAAATAATTTTTTCAAACTCACAATTTCTTTGGGAAACTCTAGATTGAGTGAACTTCACCAGCATCATCCTTTTTGGTCCAAGGGTCTTTACATTCGTATTTTTAACAACATATGTTCCAAATAGTGACTTAATGATTTCTTGAGGAGTGAAATACTCTATGAGAGATAGAGAGGTGTAAAATAATAGATAACCTTCATGAGGGACATTCAATATTTCACTGAGCTTGTCTGATGAGAGGGATATATCTTTTAAATTGACTATTGTAGTGAGTGTGTCCCCATATTTACCTAATAGAAAAGTTTCAGACTCACAAAACTGATGATATTATTTATTAAAAACTACAGGGGTTCACGATGCATAAAAGATATATTCCCAACCATGATGATTTATTTCATTTTTCAATAGCATAATGGTTTTATCTAACCACTTAAAATCGATATCTCTTCCACTCAACACTTTTCTCGTTACTCTATGTGGTTTCATTCTTCTAGATGAACCACCATTATATCCTTTGGTTTTCTCCATTTCTAGATGTATTAGGGATTAGAAGTAAATATTGCTTCGGTAGTAAGGGTTCAAGAAAAGAGAATGATGGTTTCAAAGGATTTGAGATCCATTTCACATGTAATGTTGATACTCAATATTTTTTTCACGATAAACAAGGTGTTTCAAATTATTGTAAGATTAATTATTACTAAATATAGGCTACACGCCCTTTGGGATGTGACCACTACTCGATGTAGTGGCACAAAGTGTTATTTAAATAAAACAAATATCATTCTCACTATAAATTTTATATAAAATTAAATAATACTACGTACAATTAAACTTATATAATTCAGATTTAATAAACTCAAATATATAATTAGGAAAGGGTTTAGTAATGATTTCTACTAATTTTTTTCTATACAAAACATTATAAAGAGATATCTCCTTTTTTAACTATATGTTAATAAATTATGTCTTATGTCAATGTGCATTGTTTTGGAATGGTCTATTGTATTTTTGGAGATGGTGATAGAACCAGTGTTATCATATCTGATTGGCACATGGTTAAAAATAAATCTATAATCCATTTAGGTGTGTTCCATCAATATAACTATGCATCAAAACTTCTAGCAGTAATATATTTAGCTTTGGTAGTTGATAGTGCTACAAAATGTTTATTTTTACTTGACCAAGATACAAGATACTTTCCAGGAAAATGATAGGTTATTTAGGTTCACTACCTATCAGATCTACATATAAGAAATTTGACATCTGAATAAGAAATTATATTCAAATCAGGGGTTTTGGAAAAAATAGGAGAATGAGTTATGATTTATTTTGAATATCCTAAAACTATTTTTTCAGAACTTAATGGGATTCATTTGGATGTGATGGAAATGTTTTACAAATACATACTGGAAACATAATGTCTTATCTACTTCCCTTAAAGAATAAGAAAATTATAATTATTTCTATATAAAACTTATTGTGAACTGGTTTTCTAGTTTCTTCCAAATCAAGTATGATATTAGAGCTCCTAGGGGTTGTGCAAGTCTTACTCTTTTCATTTCTAAACATCCTAAGTATTTCAAGCATGTATTTTATTTGATTTAAATTATTTTTAAAATATTATTGATAAATATAAAATCATATCCAATAGTTTAGGTGTCCCATCATTCATATTTCAAAATATTTTTGAATAAATTTTAAAAAATCATTGAAAATAATTAAATTTATTGATCTGAAAATAACATCATCTATGTATATTTATTCTAATAAAATTTAGAAAAAGAAGTTTTCTTAAATAGGTTAGGATATATGATTACTACTATAAAACCATTTGACAAAATAAAATGATTAATATTTCATACCTCACCCTTGGATCTTGTTTAAGTCCATATAGAGTTTAGAAGGTATACAAAAATAACTTTGAAAATGAAGATCTTCAAAATGATGAGGCTATTATATGAAAACTCCTTCCATTAGAAATCAATTTAAAAATCATTTTTTCCCATCATATATAATTAAGAATTCATATAGGACACATATTCTAGAAAAATTCTAATGGATTATAATCTAGCTATGTGGGAAAATGTTTTTGAAAAATCTATTCATTCTTCATGATTATTTACTTTAGCAGCCTATCTAGATTTATTTCTAGTTATTAAAATGTGGCCATCATGATTATTTTTAAAAACCCATTTTGTTTAAATTATAGGATGGCTCAAGTGTATTTTGATTAATTCTTATACTTTATTTATTTTAAATTGTTTTAGTTTTTCCTTTATTTCTAAAAAACAAATTTTATCTAATAAGGATTATTCAACAGATTTAGGTTATAATTGAGATTGAAAGGTATATAATTCTATAAACATTCATATATATGTTTTTGGTTCTTACACCTTAATCTTGTATTATTATTATGGTTTCTAAAGGACGGTCTTTAAGGTTTCTAGGTGTTCTAGGGAACAAAAATTTTGGTTCTCTAGTTTGTTTCCTTATTGGATTTGGTTTAATGTAATTGATTTCTAAATAATCACCCTTGCTATTGTGAAAGAAATGTTTAGGTCTCATATTTTTGACTAAATCATTCAGATCATCAAATTGGATCCTTTTTTTGAATAAAAGGATCAGTTTTATCAAATTTCACATTAGATAATTCATCAACAATCCTTGACCATTTATTGAAAACTATATAATATTTGGAATTTCTATAGTATCCTAGGAAGATACCTTCATCATCCTTTGGATCGACCTTTCCAAAATTATCCTTGGTGTTCAATATGTAATCCTTGTATCCAAATACTTCGAAATATATTACCTTTGGTTTTCTATTCTTATATAACTCATATAACGTTATCTTTAAAATTGGACTTATTAATATTTTTGTAATGATATAACATGTTGTGCTAACATCTTCATCCCAAAAAATGAGTAGGCATGTTATATTCACATAACATATTCCTAAATATTTCTCTCAAAGTCCTATTTATTCTCTCAAAAAAATCATCCTATTGAGGTTTCATGGGGAATAGAATGTATGCTTAATTACATTATTAGATTATTAATATTTAAATTCATGATTCTCAAACTCACCTCCATGATCAATTATTAAAGAAATATTTTGACATCCTTTTCACTTCTAACAAGATTAAAAAAATCAATAAATATAGAACAAGATTCACTTTTATGTATTAAAAAGTAAATCGATAAAAATATTGAAAATATTTAACTAATACATAAAAAATACTAACCAGTGAGTCTTGAAGTTCTATTTGGTACGATAAAATCCATGTGGATGAGTTCAATAGGTCTATAAGTAGAAACTTCTTTAATTGTACTGAAAGATGACTTATGTTGTTTTTCTATTTGGAATGCATCACATAATTTCTTTTTGTTTAATGTAAGATCAGGACAGTAAGAAATTTTTTTTTTGGAAATTTTCGTAGGGAATGATCATTTTTGGGTCCATGTTCTCTATTGTAGATCCATGATTCCTCAATTTCAACATTTATGAAATTTTCATTTGGTGTACATAATTAATTAAGATCAGATGTGTAATTTTTTTCTTCTACATGCTTTAAATTTGAGAAGTTAATATTTAAAAACAAAGTAGGCATTTTTTGGGAAATCAACAGAACAACCATCATCACAAAGTTGATAAGTACTTATCAGGTTGTTCTTAAAGGCTTCAAAATAAAGTACTTTGTTGATAAGGATAGACAGTTTGTTTTCAAATGGTTGAATTCAAAATATTTTTCCTTTTTCATTATCCCCAAAAGTGACATATCCCTTATATAATTTGGATAAAGAATTAAAATTGGGGTAATACCCACTTATATGTATTGAATAGTCACTATACATAAACCATTATTCATTTATGTTTGTACATACATTTTCCTCATCTGGTTGTTCCATAAATCATATTTTTCCCTTTTTATTTTTAGCTTCAACTTCTAATCCTAATGATGTGGATTTTCTTGAATCCTTAAAATCACTCCATGTAGAATTCATAAATTTATATTACTTCTTATATACATTTTTATTGATTTTATGTATTCTCTTCATCATTTATTTTTGGACTATCAGGATTGATGGGTCCGGCCTTTTTGAATTCATAGCATCTCAAGTCTTATAAGGTTTCACTATGCTTTATGTTATTGATAAATGGGTTTATAAATAATTTTCTATTGTTAGATATATATATTTTTTAAATTGTCATTTAATTGGAGAAATCTCATAATTGGATTCATATTTGCTTGAGTGATATTCATCATCAGATGGTTTAGAGATTTGTTCACTTATTCTTTTTTATATATTTGGAAGTAGAGATTTTCAAGGTACCATTTTCATTTTTGATTATTCAAGGATCTTCATTTTCAGTTTCCATATCATCTTCATATATAATAAGAATTATAATAATCTCTGTTACCATGAAATATTTTACCTCTTTATTTTTTTGATAGCAATCGAGATTCCACTCAACATTGGTGGCAATACTCTAAGAACTTTTAATATTTTTTTAAGATCCATGATAGGTGTTTCAAGAGTAGAGATGTTATTCACAATTTTAAATAATCTTCATTTAGTTGTGTAATACTATCTATTTTTTCCATTTATAAAGAATCTAATTTGATCTTGGTTGTATCATATCAAATAGATTATACATTTTCAGTACCTTCATATACTATTACGATAGTATTCAACATTTCCTGAAATGCATGACATTGAGAGACTCAGTCAAACTTATCTGGTCCTAACCCACAGATGATTGCATTCCTTTGGAATTTAGGTCATAGTTTTCTTTAGCTGTCATATTCCATGTTTTAAGTTCATTCATAGGAATTTTATAGTTATTAATTGCATTGAGATACACTTTGAGACCAAGATTATTCAGATAAATGACCATGCATGATTTCTAGAAACCATAGTTTTTTTCATTGATGTATGGAGCTCTAACAATTGACATTCATTCTCAGTTATCATCCATCGTAGCAATTTGATGATATATCTTTGGAATTCAACCTTTTTGTAGTTATGAACTTGAAAATTCAATTACGGTGATACAAATTATCATCCCATATAACGACTGACTGAACAACTCAATAGGGGGTGGGGTGTAAATTGTGTTCATAAAATATTCATTGAAATATAGACCACCCTTTTCAAAGTATTCATATTAAATGTTCGTTATTAGGAATATATGCAATAGAAATATAAAATATATAGAAAGGAAATAGAACAAATAGGTTTATAGTGGTTTGGGGAATATAAAAACCATAGTCTACTCCACCAACACCCTACTCCATGAGCATGGTGATTTTCACCGAAAACTCTTTTTATAAGGGCTCCCAATAGAGTACAAGCAACTATCACTTAACACAAAGGTCCCAGAGGTTTTTAATAGCATCTCCCTTTACAATACCCATACTCAGTTTTTACCACACTCATATCCAGTGTGAAAATATAGTAAAAAATATATAAGGTTTGATAATTGCTTGCAGCACACAGTTGCAAGGAGTAACTGACAGTAGATGAAGATTAATCCTGATAAACAATATGCTTTAGACATAGCTTAGTATAATATTTAATTAAAATAATGAGGAAAATATATTTATAAATTTTCATATAGTTTTGTAATATGTATAGATCTCCAATGCTAGATAGGGAAACACTTATTTCATCCTCTTTTCCTTTTTCATTCCACACACACACGTATATATGTTGTTACCAAATATTCCTTATATATGCTGTTTTTAACTATAGAAAAGGATATCTATAATAGTCAAATGATCTTAACATAGATTATTATAAGATTGGATAAAGAGTGTATGTATCTATTTCTTAAAAATATTTACTTTCTTTTGTGACTGAATTGTTATATATTTTATCACACTCTTAATTTTTCCTATATATGGTAAGTCTTGTGCCATCCAATATTTTTTTAAATTGATAATATCCTTTTGATTTAAATTGTATGAAATGAATTATCAAGATATTAGTATGTATAATCATGGAAATATATACTAACAAATCTTTGAAGGATATTGGATGATTATACCATTCACCACTAGATATATTTTCCATAAGAGGAAGATATTTTTTCCTAAGAAAATCAATAATTTTCATAACATAAGATAATTTTCTGGCATAAGATATGGAGTTAATGTTCAAAAATCCACTTTTCTTATTCTTATTATATCAATAATAATTCCTTATAAGAATAATGTCCTTTAATATTTTAATTTAGGACTTTATGTGTCTCTTGAGTAACTTAGTTGAATATATTAAGATTAAATATTACATTTTTCATACATATTTATTATTACCTTTACATGTTCACTATTCTTCACCAGATAGTATTATTTCATAAGATAAATACTTGATCACACACCATAATATGAATAAAAACTAAACCACTTAACAAACTTTTCCGAACAAGAGTCGGGATTTTGTGAATCTTTAAAACACAATGAGCTGGGATGTATTGGAATAATAATCTTTACAACAACAATTTAACTAAACTACCCCAATAATATTTCACTATCACACACCTTAAATGTATAGAATATTCTGGTGTAATAATAAGTTATATATCCAGACCCAAATAGTATTAATTTTTATATTTTAATTTTTAATAAAATAATGATTATATTTATAATTTTTATTATTACTTTATAAATGATTAAATATTTAGTTTGATTAAAATTATATTTTGATATGATGAAACTCAAAATTGAATTTTTAGGTTATATATAGTTTCAGTCATGAAACCCCTTTTGATGAATTCTACAATTTTTGAAATAAATTTTATTTTAATAAAACATTCTTATTAAATAATATTTATTTAAATATAAATGAAAATATAATTTTATGAACTCAAATATAATTTTTAATGGTTTTAAAACCATTATCAACATAAAGGCTAGTATTTTTTAATAAACAAGAATTTTTATTTAAAACAACAAATTCCTTTCTTTAGATAATTATTTTGATAAAATATATATTATTTTTGATATTAGAACATTGCAATTAGCCAATGGTGTTTTTTATAATTTTTTGAGATGGTTGAATTTTTGTGAAAAACATTAAATATAATATAATTAAATGGTATGTATTATGATATCATAAAATAAGAATATTAATTTAATAAATAGTAAAAAGATTATACATGACCAAAATTAAGTTTATCCTTTATAAAAATGTGTTTATGTATTTTGATTAATTTTATAAACCCTTAATGAATCGTCCAAAACCTGTACTTTATTATAATGTTTAGAAATTAATTCTTTATGAACATGACTCACTTCCACATCACCAAGTGTATTATTTTGATGATTTTGCTTCTTATCCATATAAAATATTTAAAACCACTTTTATTTTGAATTATATTTTCTAAGAAACCATGTAATGGTTTTTACTTTTGGTTATTTTATCATATAGTGTCCAAAAACTTAGTTTATAAATTAATAAAGAATTCCCATCTATTTCTATAAAAACCCACCCAAACTCATGTTACTCTTTAGTCAAAAATTATTTATCAAAAATTTACTCTACCTTTACCTCTCTATATTCCTTCAAATAAGTTCCTAAGATCATTATAAGTTACTCCCAATATTTTAGAAGCACCGTCTCAAGGTAATAGGATCTATATTCCTTTTTTATTCAAGTACTTTATTTGTACTAATAACTTTTATTTCCAATTTCTAATGTTGAAATGTGTTCTACCCATTTATTTACTTTCCTTATCATTGTCAATTAATGTGTGACCAAATTTTCACTCTCATTAAACCCTTCCAAGAACGCTTTTATAAAACTATGATGTTGTTGAAATTATCTCATGATTTTTCTTTCCAAGATTTTATGTTGTGATTATCCATCCCCATTTCCACTCAAGGGTATTAAAATATATATAACTATGATTAACATATTGGTTACTCTAATGTATGTAACCCACACTCCTCAATCATTGGATTAAAAGTGCTGAAAGATGCTTTTATGTTATATGATCTATGTGAAACACAAATTATTATATATGATATTAATGTGATGGGTGGGCCTAAAATTATAAATCCCTCCATTACATTGGGTAATTTTTTATCTCATGATATAAAATTTATGGTGAATGAGAGGTTATCATAATCAAACTATGTTATGATGTCTCAGTGATTAGTCTTGATATTAGTTTATGATGTCATCTTTTATGTTGTTTCTATATTCACACGTTGCTTTTATGTTATTATCATATATTATTATTTTATGTTTAAGTTTATGATTTTCACAAAATTTATGTTACCATTACATTCTAATTTAATAATATTCAATATTTTACTTTATGGAATTCTTTGATTATTCAGTTATTGGGCTTTATTGATCACCCATTTCTTATTTTTGTCCTACGGTTACACCTTGTGATATTAGTATATTGATAGAATATAGTGTAATTCATTATATTTTCTAAATAATTTTTTCATAACCATGATTTAGGTTATTATGAAATATACCTAATTTCTCAATGAAACCGGGCCTCATGATATTCAGTGATTATATTATGTTGCTACCAAGTTGGATGGAAGTTCTTTTGGAAGATAAATAATTTTTTGAGCGTGTTGTCTTTTGTTGTCACAGAAGAAAGGAAATCAATTCACTTTGTATGTATTTATTATCAGACTCACCATATTAATCAATGGAGAAAGCTCAAAAATAATGTAAAATTCCATCAACTTGAGAAGAATTATTCTAGAAGAAAAGGTTTATTATACTCACCTTGGGTCTGGAATGATTTTATGATCATAATGAGGAAGTTTATTGGAGTATGAACGAATTATATGAAAAAATGATGAGTCTTTTCTAATATTTGAGTTCTCGCTAATCATAAATCGTTTAAAAGACATGTGATGCAAAAATTATGAACTAATGTGGGAGAATAAGTGATGCCAATCATATTTAGGTTTTGTTGGAAAGAGAGAAGTTATTAAGAGGCTGGGATGTTATAATACCTTATAATTAAAGTAATACAATTATATGCCAATCTTATAAGTTATCAAAATCATGATGAAGTCATGATTGCAAGAATATTTTTATGAAAGAAGAAAGTCATGCTTCATGGTATCAAGTTCATCTATGTGAGATCAACATAGGAACTTTTTTAAGGGCTTATAAGGATTAATTAAAACTTGAGAAGGCGAAGATTATTTTTTTTCAGTCATAATAATATTCCATCAGAAATAAATATTCAGAGAAACATGTTGGTAAGGAAAGAAGAGGGATGCTAACACCGGTTCATTGGAAGTGGTGTGCTCCTATCATCAAATTGATCCAAACATAGATCATTAGATACATTGATGATTGAAAAAGTAAATTAGAGTAAGAATTGTTTTTATTGGGAGTATTTGATTTCAATTAAAAGGAAAATAACTAATTTTTGTTGGGACTAATAAAAAATTGGATCATAGGACAATCAATAATGTATTCAAATATTTTTATCAAGATGAATTATTGGTTTTTTTCACTTGGATCAAAAATGAAAGAATAATTATCTATTTTTCTAGGGTAAAGAGTCATCTAAGTGCATGTGGTGTTGACCATGACATTGGATGTGACACTTATTCATTAGAGGAATATTTATACTAATCCATCAGTCATAGGCTAACACCGATTACTCTATCAGAAACATGATCTCATGTAGAAGGAAATGAAGAAAAGGGGAATAAATTTATGTTTTCATGAAGTGTTTTCAAAAGGATTACTGAATTTTGAATAATTTTTTATGGAACAAGAAAGGAACATCGAGTTTAACAATGTTGCAACAATGTTTTTGGTTTTTTTTTTAAATTTTGTTACATGGAAATGTAATGAGAAATTCTTTATCAGGCATATATCTTCATTATAGTAAAGAAATCAGAATGAAAATTAGAATCATACTAGAGAATGTTAGAAAGTATGAAGATTAATGAAATCATAAAGAGATTTTATAAAGTTTGATAAGAAGCATGAATTGTTGAGAGGCGCTGAGGAAGTCAAATATGTATCTGTGATTTAAGGGAAATTCATATTTCGAGGAATCTGGTGTAGATGGAAGACCTTTTCAGAATCCTATGCAAACCATCTTTGGATCACCTGTAAAGACTAAGAAGTACATGATACTTTATGATGCTATTATTATTCATGGGTTAAGAGAAAAAAAGGTGAGATCACTAAATGTTTTTAGTGATAAGAATTTTTCGTATTGATAATTTATGAGGAAGTTTTCTGGAAAGAAGAATAAGAAGGAATATCGTATTCACTTATCTGATCAGACCAACTAATATTATTAGGATTTCCAGACGAACTCAAAAGAAATTAATAATTTCTTAGTAGTATTCTGAAAAATTAATATTTACATATGGAGAAATCATATTAAATAATCAGATAATGGAATATGACTACGTACCATTATCAAATCCATATATCATTTTACCTTCTAATTGGTATGTAAGTGAAGAATTTTTTTTTGATTTCATTATTTGTGAAATTATTAAAGGAAATAAAATTTTTATTAAATCATTTCATAATACTTGAAACACATGCACTATTGTATTGAACATAGTGAAACACTAGTGTAAAGGAATATCCTACTTATTTTATCCATAGAAAAAGAATTAATTTCAGTGGATTGTGTTGTATTTGATTGTTTTCAAAGCATAACAATTATATATCTACTTTTTCTCAGTATTGAACCCTTTATATTCTTGTGTTTCTATAGATTTGTGATTGGGTTTTCATCTAAATGATAAATCATTAAAAAGGGGAAAAGGTTGTTACACAAGAAAAAAATATAAAATAATAAGATACCACTAATTCACCCCTTCCCCTCTCAGTGATACCTAGATAATATATAGTTAATTACAAGTGGTATCAGAGTAATAGATCCATTGGATTACTCTTTAATGATTTTTTAAAAAGATGTTTCCTTATCTTATGTCTCTTATGTTAGCTTATTTTATGTCTCTTATATATGATATTATTTAAGCTGCAACAAATGGGTTTCCTCCAACTGATGATAAACATACACTTAAATCTATTACAATAAGAATATTGAGAATGATGGATGATCCAATAATTATTTACTATTATCACTTTATAAAAGTGAGTTTCTAAGAGGGAAGGGTATTTCCACTTTCAAAGGTAGCTATGATAATATAAAGAACATTTATTAAGGCAATACAAAACTAATGGAAGAAAAATTAAAAATATAGAGATTAAAGTATATAGATATTAAGATGGGTGAGCATGATTTAGTTATTTGCTTATTTACCAAGGTGAATGTTATTATTAGAACTATCATATGTCTCAGTGAAAAGTTGTAAAACTCAACTGTTGTTGAAATGATATTGAGAATTTTTCCTGACATGTTTGATGAAAAATAATCCTTATTAGAAGATAAATAAACTGAAACATTTTCTCTGGATGATTTAAATATTACTCTTATCAATTATGATATTATAATGGATAATGTTAAAAATGGATAAAAAGATATGATCACGAACTTTCTTTCATGTATACCATAAATGAAATATCTAAGAATGTTATTGGAGAAGAATATGTTGCTAACTATGATTCTGAAAATAAGGTATGGAAAAATCTAGATGAAATCATATCATTGTTTTAAATTTTTTTTGAGAAAAGGTAGGAAAAAATATAAGGTAAATATTACCCTGCAATGATTTTAATGAGGATCCATTGGGAACATTATATCTAATTGTACTGGAAGAAAAAAGAAGAGGATAACGACGAAGAATAATGAAGGCCAAAATGACTTTGAACAAAGAGAGTGATACAGATAAATCCTTTTCCAAAGGTTAAGATAAAATGTTCTTAAAATAAAAACGAAGAATCTTTTATTCTATATATGATAATGAAGAATAAATTAAATATGAATTTGAAAGTTCTACTGAGCATGATAGATAGAATACTTTTATTGCAACAGATACTAATAAAAAATTTGGAAGCAATAGTTCTGAGGAAGAAGAAACTAGATATGAATTTTATTTAAATAAAGTGTTGAAATAATGCATGAGAAAGATTATAAGGCTTGAGAAAGAATTCTAGAAATTGAAAAATTAAAATTCCTCAAAAAATAATCAAAAGTGTTTTCTTAATGATAATGCTAAGTTGCTAGAATAGATTTATGATATGAAGAAATTGGTTAAAAAATAAAAGAATCGGAGTGAACATATATAAGTAAAGAAGAAGGGAAAAGAATAAGAGTAAGAACATATCCAAAAAAATCATTACAAGGTTGAGGAGAGGGTTAAAATTTTCCAGAATTCTATTTTTAAAGTTGGTGAAAGTTATAGAAAGGTTGAACTTATAAAGCGTCAAAATTTTACTTCAAAGGTTATGAATAAAGTTGAAATTATTTTTGAGAAAAATATTGTTGGTAAATTTATATACATGGAAATGATTAAGAAAGTAGAGAATTCAGAAGTTTCTAAACTCTCTAAGTCCAAGAAATTCCCTACGACTTGTGGATCTAAAAAGGATAAAAAGAAAAATGATCCCAAGAAGAAAGTTATGGTTGATAAAATAAATACTGGTGGTCAATATTGTTCGGATAAAAAAGATACAAAGGTTTCCATAAAGCATTCTCAAAAGTCCAGTTAGTATAGAAGCTATAGAGGAAAATATTAATTATATGGATTGTGGTGGATTCGTAAACACAATGACTATATATTGGTTTAATCAACAAAAACACTATAAATCAAAACATTTAAAAAGGAAATGATAGAGGGGGAGTAAATCTACTTGAATTAATAAGTATGACAAGATTGTTTAGAATAAACCTGAGAAGGTTGGTGTGAAATTTGAAAATATATTCCAACCTCTAGAAACTATTTGTGAAATATGTGAACAATCTGGACATCTTTAAAAAGTATGTCTTGTTTTGTTACCTACACAACTTTGTTAAACAATTCTAAGAATCTAGATAAGAAGAGAGATAATGGAAAATAAAAGTCACTTCTTGGTGATACAACTCTTAAATTTATAAAAGGAAAATGGCCTTATATCTTGGATAGTAGGTGTTCTCTGCATATGACAGATGATTTAATATTGTTAAAACAATTTTAATTAATTCAAAGAAGTATGGTGATATTTGTAAATGATGACTCACTCAGACTAATAGGTGTTGGATCAACAATCATTGGGAAAGAAAAACTAAAATCCAAGAAATATTTTTTTGATGAGCTGAAACACAACCTGCTAAGGGTTTCAAAACATTGTGATCAAAGAAACAATGTTTTCTTTAGAAAACATATTTTTTTTTTGAAAAGTGAGTAATGTGGAATGATAGTTACAAGATTCCAATGAACAAAATCAAACTTTTTTCAAGTTTTTGAGGTTTAAAACTCTTGTTACTTAGGCAAAGTTGAATAGAATCAGTTACGAAATAGAAGATTGAGTAACATTTGTTAGATAAACATGAAATATTTATGTAATAATTCCAGTGTATGTGGTATTCTAGATACATCAAGAAGAAGAGATTGGGGTTTTATAATTTTTCACAAGGGAAATGTAAGAAACAATATTTATAAGAAAGATTCCATTTGTTCAAAAAGGACTTTGGGATATATCTATTCTGATATCTATAGACTAATGATAAAATAATCAAGTAATGGATATAAGAACCTCATTTATTTCATTGATGACTTTACATGCCTTTCTTGTGTAATGTCTATGAAACAAAAGTCAGATTCTCTGAAAATGTTTAAATGATTCAAGAGGAAAGCTAATAAGGAAATTGAGTATTAAGTTAATAAGTTTGTAACATAAAATAATAGGGAATAAAAAAAAGTATTGATTGAAAGTTACCATGAGAAGCATGAAATTTGGACATATTTTAGTACACCATACACTCCTCAAAAAAATGGTGTTTCTAAAAGTAAAAAATAGAAGTTTTGTGGAGATGGAGCAAACAATGTTACTTGAACATAGTCACTCTCGTTAATTTTTGAGGAAATACATGAGTACTAGTTTTTATATCAAACACTGATGTTTCTATAGTCCATGTTTAGATATGACTCCATATAAAATATTTTATGAAAAAACTACAAGTTTGAAACACTTAATAGTTATTATAAGTCAATGAATTATAAATAAGAAAGGGTTAAACCTTGGAATGTTTGAGAAGAGAGGTGAAGATGAATTTTTTTCTTATCTATGCTCCAAATGGAAGAGTATATAGGTGTTTAAATAATGAAATAAGAGTAATGATTGATTCTATTTATGTGAATGTTATCGAAAAAACTAATAAGATGATAAGAAAACTCATGTTGATAAGGAAGATAAGAATGATGAAAAAATTATTATCAACAATTCTAATAATGATAATGATAATTGTAATCCTACGCAAGAAAAAGAATTTGACTCATCTATTTCTTGTAATGAGAAAGCATATCAATAATCTCATCCAAATATGTGGAAGTAAGTTGAATATCAAATAATAATTGGTGATCAACACCAAAAGGTTCAAAAAAGCAGAACATAAAAAGATATTATACATAATTCCTTCTATTCAAAATTTGAGAAAGAATATGTGAATAAAGCTTTTGAGCACCTGGAATGAGTTCAGGGTATGATTAAAGAGTTATAACGGATAGAAAAAATGAATCATGGGAACTCATATACCTTACTTAGATAATAAAAATTTTATTGGTAAAAGTGGGTTTTCTAGAACAAGATCAATGAAGATGGTGAATTTATAAGGACAAAATTATCATTAGCATGAAATGGATACTCACAGATTGAAGGAGTTGATTTTGATGGTACTTTTGATCTGGTGAAAAGGTTCGAAATAATCCAACTATTTTTTTTTGTATTACAACATAAAAAAGTTAATTTTTTTAGATGGATGTGAAATTAAAATTTTTTAATTGTTATTTTGATGAGGAAGTCAATATTGAACAACTATAGGGTTTTATTATTGGAATGGATGAAAGATATGTTTACAAGACGAATAAGGAATTGTATGGGATAAAAAACACCAAGTTCATAATATTAAAATTTTTGTTATCTTCTTAAAAAGGTGAGTTTTAAGAAAGGAAGAGTTTATTATAATCTCTATATCTAATAAATTTATGATTTATTTCATAATTATACTTTTTTATGTTGATGAAATTATCTTTTCTAGGAATAATGAATGAACTTGTGAATGATTTTATGAAGAGATGAAAAATTTGTATGAGATGTACAATCTTGGTGAAATGAAATATTTTCTTGGGTTAAAAATCACATAAAAGAAGAAATACATTTTTCTTTTTCAATAATATAATGTTAACAAACTTCATAATAAGTACATCATGGAAAGTTTGAAACCTTTTTCCACACCTTTTTCCATGGTACTCATGTTTTCAAAAGATGGAGAAGGTAAAGAAGGTGATACTAAAGAGTTTCAAAAGCTTATTAGAATATTATTATATTTAAAATCCTCCAAACCCAAAATTCTTCATATAGTCACCTTATATGAATGTTTTCATAGTTATCCAAAAGAATAATATCTATTATCTGGAAAAATAATTCTCATATATATCGAAGGCACAAAAAATTTTGGAATCTTTTATAATAACTCAGAAAGTATTCACCAATTTAGGTATTCAAATTCTGATTTGGAAGGAAACCATGATGATAAAAGATCCAAACATGGTGAAGTTCTCTTTTTGGGAAAATACTTTGTAAGTAGGAATACAAAGAAAAAAATAGTTATTATTAGCATGAATGAATCTATGTATGTCGCTACCACTCAAGCCACTACTCAACATAGGTAGATGAAGACTCATCTAGAAGACATTTTTATTGATGTAAAGAGAACATTTATCTTGGCTTGTGATAATTAAAGTGAAATAATACTTACAAGAAATCCAATATAATATTCTCGTTGAAATCATAATGACATCAAGTACTACTTCATAAAAGAAGATGTGAAGAATAATGAATTGAAGATAGAGTATGTTCCCACATCAGAACAAGTTATTGACATATTCAAAAAACCTTTACTAAAGGAATATTTTTATAAATTGACTTTGAAAAAGAGAGGTCAACCTTTTTATCATCATGTTCGAGGTTTGTGTTTTAGTCCCCTCTCTCATTATGCAATAGGATAGTGTTTTCATGAGGGATAATTTTTTCATAAATCTACCCATTAATATGTGCTAAACGTTTTAAGGAAGAATGTATAATTGGAGAGTTTTCAATATGTTATCAATTCATCATGTAAATTTGTAGACTACTCTAATAGTTTTTTCGAGCTATTGTAGAAATAATTGTTTATATTAACTAAGAATAAGTAAATAATGTTTTGAAGGAATGCTGAAGATGTTTCATGAGTAATTACTTTTATACATCATGGTTTTTTTCCAATAAATATTGTTTCATACATTGATTTATCTCATGTAAGATTATAATTTTTGATAATTAATCAATATATTGAGGATATAATGTTTAGTGATTTATGAGCCTTGGTTGACAACAAAATCTAAATGGAAAGATTACTGGTACCAAGTTGGTTGGAAGTTGAAGAAGTTTATTTAGAGTGTTTTTTCATTTTTTGTAAAAATAAGAAACTAAATAAATTCAATTTTTATGTTTTCAACAGAATAGCCATTGTAATCAGTGGATTAGTCTCCAAAATCCTGAAAAATTCCATCATCTTGAGAAGATCTTTTATGGAAGAAAAGGTTCATCATAAATTCCTTAGGTCCAAAATGATTCTTGGATCATAACGAGGAAGTGTATCAGAGTCTGAATGGATCAAATAAAAAACTTATGATGTTTTTCTTATCTTGGATTTCTCATAAATCATAAGGCATTTGAAATAATTGTGATAAAATCCTTATGAAGGAATGGGGGAGAAGAGGTGCTGCTAATCATATTGAGCTTTTGTTGGAAAGAAAGAAGTTGCTGAGAGGATGGGAAATCATAATACATTCCAATGAAATTCAAATCATGCAATTTAAAATCATAATCATTATGAAAATATTGAGGAAGTCATGATTATAATATGAAGTTTATGAAATAAGAAATTAAATATTTCTGATCTCATGTTCACTGGGGTGAGATCAACGGATGAATATTGGTTTAAAGGATGGAAAGGTTTGCTTGAAATGCAAGAAGTTGAAGTTTCCAGTTTTTAGTCAGACCAATAATCCATGAGAAATAAATCGTCATTGAAAGATGTAGGAAAGGAAATAAGAGTACTTCTGACACAGATTCATTGAAATCACTATGCCACCAATAATCATAGTGATGTTGACATCAACCATTTGAATCATTGATGACTAAAAAAAGGAAATTAGAGCTAAATTGTTTCTTTTTGGTAGTTGTGGAGTCCAAGGAAAAGTAAAATAATAAAGGTTTGTTAGAACTGATGAAAAATTATATTATAGATCAATAAAAAATTTAGCTAACCTTTTTTATCAAGATTAATTTATGGTTGTTTTCAAGTGGTTCAACAAAAAATGAATAACGTTATGATTTGTTTAGTTTGGGATTCATCACAGTGCACGTGGTGATGACCATTGTACCATATGTGAAACCAATTCATTAGAGGAATACCATTTACAATCCATTAGTCATGTGCTAACATCGATAACTCCATCAAATGTAGGATCACCAATATGAGGAAAAGAAAAAAGGATAAATCAATTTATTAACTGAAGTGTTTTAAAGGGGACACATGAAATTATAGAGAAGTGTTTATGGAATAATAATGGAAAATAGAGTCTAATGATGCTGCAAAAATGTTTTTGGAAAAATATTTTCAATATTGGTATATAGAAACATAATGAAGAATTCCTTGTAATATATATGTCTTCATCATAATGAATAAATCAGATGAAAATAAGAACTGGACTAGTGGATGCTAAAAATTCTAAAGCATGATGAAGTCATAAGAAGATTAAATAATATTTGAGAAGATGTGAGATGAGTTGAGGGGCACTGAAGAAGTCAAATATGTATACAAGATTTAAGGGAAATTCATGTTTTGGTAAATTTATTTGACTGGGAAAACCTTTAAAAAATATATCCTAAACCATATTTGAATTCCTAGTAAATAGTAGGAAGTAAAATAAACTTTATGATACTATAACTATTCACAGGTGAGGAGAGAAGAAGGAGAGAGTGCCAAATGTATTTAGAGAGGAGGAGTTTCATGACTGAGCATTTTTGAGGAAGTTTGTGGGAGAGAAAAAGAAGAAGGAAGATCATATTCAGTTATCTGATCAGAAAAAGTAATAGGACATGGACTTCCTGACTGAAGCAGATGTCATTTAAAATTATTTCAATGGTATTATGAAAATGTTATATTTCCATCTTTAGTAATCAGACTAGAGAATCAGATTGGGGAATCGTGCCGAGTACCATTACGAAGTCAAGAGATGATCAAAACTACAGATGAGTAAGAAACGGAAGAATTATTTTGATGTTTTTATTTATGAATGTATGAAAGGAATTAACATTTGTATTACATCATTTCATGATAATTTAATCACATGAACAACTGTATTGAACATACTACTACATAAGTGTAAGCTCATATCATACTTTTTTATCTACACAAAAGGATAGTTTTATAGTGGTTTGTGTGGTATTGGATAGTTTACAAACCATACTAAGGACATACATACTCTTGTTGTTTAGTTAACCATGAAAATTATTATCTTCTAGTGGATGTGTGATTTTTTGTTTTCAAAAAAGTGACAAATATTTAAAAGGTTGTGAAGGTTGTTACAAAAGAAAGGGAATGAAGTGCCTGGATCAGTGTGATCACTGAGAGGGGGAGGGGGTGAATCAGTGATCCTTTAAAAAATTTTACTAATTGATTCTTTATCAATTAAACCTCTATGGCTTGTTAAGGCCTCGATCCACTCTTCTTGTATCTCTCAGCCTTTCCTTGAGTGATGCAGTAAATGTAAAGGCACAAGACACAAGGATTTATAAGGTTCGGCACCAAAGGCATACGTCCTTGCCATGTTGGTTATACGGCCCAACATGGTTTCTCCCATTATAATCTGTTAGTATTACAATGGTCGATACAGAGTCCCACTGTATCTCTCCTGAGTCCCACATGAGGGTCTTTATAATGTGTCTCACAGTGTTACCAGAGTCCCACTGGCCTGCTCCCGAATCCCACTGAAGACTTCTTCCACCCTGAGTCTCACAGGGGGCTTCTCCTGGCTCCTCGAGTCACACGAGTAGTTCTTCTTCTCTTTAAGTTCTTCAAGTATCCTCAACATACTGGGATAAAGGTTGCTGGCCTTGCTCTCTTCTTCTGATCACTTTTGGTTGATCAAGACTTCTCATCTTTCTCAGGCTTTATCTCCTTCTTCTTAGGATGACCTGGCCTCTCTCTTCAACTACTGAAAACTCAGACAGCTGATGTCTTTAACTTCAGTCTGGCTCCAGTCTCAGTTCACATCATCTTCATGCACTGAGTTCATGGCATCTCTTCATCTTCAAGAACTCCTAGTCTTGGACAACTCAAATGCACACAACCATATTTGAGCTTGTTCACGTGTGTACGTGCATGCATGTAAGCATGCACTCCCCTTATACTTCTCTTGGTGCAATAAACCCACAAAGGGTTTAATTTTGTTAAGCACACACACCACTTATTCCTTCACACACTTTTTTCAATTTGTTTACACACTAGAATGTGTGTTGTACTTTGTGTGATGTCTTCTTCCACTTTTTCTAAGTGTATACACTTCACTTAGTGCACACACGAGGTTCGGCCTTCACTTGTTTAGCACAAACAATTTGTTCTTCGTTTTGCACACACCTAAGCTTGACCTCTTTCCTCTTCTTACACACAATTGTCTACGGCCTCTTTGGTCCTTTGTTTGCACACACACAATGTGAGGTCTTCACTTTGCACACAAGGCACTAAGGCCCGACCTTCCTCCTCTTTGCACACCCACTGGCCGTAGGGTGTTCTCCCAAATGGCACACACACAAGGTGAATGGTGCGGCCCTCTTCTTCTTCAAAGCGCACAATGAACACTTGGGTACACAGGGAAGCGCGCAAGGTCCCAAGGGTGCAAGGGCGCGCAAGGTCCTTGGACAGCCGCGAGCGAGAAGGGTGTCAAGGACACCAACTGTCGCGCAGGTGCGGGCTTCAACCGTGGGCGCGCAAGGTGCTGCGGCCCTGGGTTCTTCCTGCCGCGCAAGGGGAAGGAGCGCAGGGGTCTTCTCCCCTTCTTCTTTCGTGCAAGGAGTGTGCAAAAGGAACTAACAGAGACAAGGGATGGCTCCGGGCTTCACTACCGCGCAAGTGGTGTGCACAGGTTGTTCTTCGCTAAGCACCGAGGCTTCGTGGGACTTCAGATCTTCAACAAAGATTCAGAAAAAAAACAGAGAGCCTCGACCTCTCTTTTTATAGGCATAGGGATGCCTCAAATCTTCAGCATGGGATAAATCGAATTCCCAAAGTTTTCAGTTTTTCAAAATCTTTCCAAATCTTGAATCTTTCCTCTATTTCCACGCGGGTCTCGTCCTTTATTTTTTCTTCTACGTGCATGCGACTTAGAATGCATGCAAAAACTTCTGTTTAGGATAATCCATGCAAAACATAAACCATCATGGCCTCGCACCTCCGGTTGCTTCAGCCAACCTCGAATTCTCCGATACGTTGCATGCATGCCCATTTATATGCATGGATATGTTCAGTAGGGCCAGAAGAACTCCATGGACACTTTAGCTCATTCAGAGGTGGCCAGGAACTCAAAATCCATCTTCGAGAGGCGCTTGGTTTGAAGGAGGAGTCACGGGTGGCCTCGGGTGAGCTCAAGGTAGAGGACGACTTCTCAACCGTCGGATTCGGAGTTGAGAAGACATCGGACGGCCACGATCAGAAGATCTCGCGCGGGATGCGATGAGCGGCTGTGATCAGCCGCGCGATTGGATGGGCGGCTAGGATCTCTTCCGCGGAAAAATCCCGCATCCCACATCGAAACGAACCACGGATTTTCCGTGGTTTATCAGCCAAGAACTCCCGACAGCTGCTCAGTTGAACTTCCCCCTCCACGGTGCCGCCCCGCACCGTGTTCTCTCTGCGGGCGCGCCACTGGCACCTACTATGCGCTCGGGCGCCCATGCTGTGCAGGCCCTGATCCCCTGCGTGGCCCCGGCTTACACACGGCCGTGGCCTCTCGGGCGGGTCCCATGGGATCCCCCTTGGTCGTGGCGACCATGAGTCCCACATGTGCCTTGGGGTTGAACACTTAAGGCTGGCCCTTGGTGGTTTCTTTTTGCCTGAAGCCAAATGCCACATCTTCCTCTAATCCATTCTCCCTTCTTCATTTCTTCTCTTCTCTTCTTCTTAAGAATTCCTTCATTCCTCTTAAACATTTACTCTTCACTTAGGAGTGAAATTCCCGAAGGTTCATCTTCAACCTATTCTCCTAAATCAATTAAATCTTCAATGTTCTTCATTGATCCAATCAGAGATCAAGTTGGATCAACTTATAATTCACATGCACTAAGTGATAGTGCATGGACTTCATTAAACCACTTCATCCACTTAGAACTTGTGGATGGATCTTCTTCATCTCCTCATGCATTGTCAATACAATGCATGGAATTCTAATCAATGTTGTGACATTGTATCCTCTTGATACAAGTTCTTTGAACTTAAAGATCAGCTCATCAATCGTCTGATGTGATGATGCTCCATCATCATTCATTCTTCAAGTGTTGTCACTTAGTATCACCTTGATACAAGTATTGAAACATTAAGAATAGCTCTACAATCATCTGATATCGTATGCTGAATGTTTCAACCATTACCTCCTATGTCACTTAGTGAGTCTCCTAAGTGACATTCATCTTAGTACCATGGCCATTCTCCATTCATCACCAACACAATCACATCCTTTGTAATTCACATATTGAAACTCCTTGACATCCATCCATTCATTCCTTGACAACATCATGCCTCATTGAAAACAAATTCAACACAATGCACTTCAGGGAACATAAAAGAAAAAGATATCACTGATTCGCCCATCCCCTATTAGTGATACTTGGATCATAGATAGGTAATTGCATATTATGTGTACTATTAGGTAATAAATCATGTATTATGGTATATTAAGACAAAGTATATCCTAGTCATTATTAGATAAAGGATTCATTTTTGGGATCTGGATTAGAAAAACCAAGTGAAAGACATTGGGATACAAATAAATATTTGAAAAATCCCTAAATTTGATAATGTATAGAGTAAGTGGTTTCTATGAAAAAAAATCGCTGTTAAGATTTTTCAAGTGGATATGGATCTAAAACATTAGTACATAGGGTTAACAAAACCAAAAATGGTACATTGATCTTGACTCGATCATCACCTAGTGAACCAAAAAGAGGTCTTTCTACACACCTAGTTGGTTACTACCCAATGATATTTTTTAATAAATTCATAAACTCTTTATGAACCAATATTTATGGAACTAAAATTTCTATATGATTTTATATTATCATATAGATCATGGATAACTTATATTGAAACTTATAAATTCATTGGTTAAGGAATATATTCATTTATGAGTAATCCGTTTAATGTTTATTATTTCCTATTTATGTGTTTAATTGTTTAAATTTTCTCATCCATAAAATTTTCCATTACTTTAGTCAATTTTTGGAAATAAGAGAAACCAAGTCAACATCCAATGTGAGGGGAATAGAGATAAATACCAAAATGAGATGCGCAACATGATGGGAGGAGCTTATAAATTCATGATAATACTTTCTCAATTTACTGAATTTTTGAATAAAAAAACGATTCAGGAAGAACACAAACATTCCCCTAAGAAACAAATTGTTTCAATTGAGAACATTATGTGAAAAAAGACTCTATCTTTTAGTGGATCTTATTATCTCATAATCCCCAAACAATGGACAAAACCATAAAAATGATCTTTTATATCCTTTAATTCTATGAGAAAGAGAAATTCATGCTGGCCTTTTATCCCATGGAAGGAGAAGATGATCAATGGTGGGAATTTATGAAAGCTTTAAAGCTCTAGGAAGAGATTTATATGATGGATTATAACAAAATCTAAAAAAAATTGATTAATATTTTTCCAACACTCTCTGACTGAAAATGGATAAGGGTTTACATGACCTTAATAAAAAAGGATGACGAATCCTTCAAATGCTATGAGGATAACTTCATAATACATTCATGATATGCCTCTAACTTTTTCATCTCCACAAATTTTAATCTGGCTACTTATTTGGTGGGATAAATATGATTATATAAAAAGATATGAAGATTTGAGACTTTGACATATATGAACAAATTTTCTGATGTTCACTTAATGTAAAAAATTATTGTTAGATAATCCAATCAATCTCACAGGTTTAGAGATAATAAGTGGTTAATAGTTTTAACTCTATTGGTATGATATAGAAATATCATGGTGGAATGAAATTGAATGTCCCACTTGTGAAAAGTGTGGGAAGAAACATATAAAAATTACTCAAATAGGACAAAGAGATGGTTTAGGTACATGAATGGATATAACCTTCCTAGTGATTCCTAATGGGAGAAACCCACTAATGCGATGGAAGAATAGAATGATTTAGTCAAAACATAGCATATTGTAAAATATTTAAACTATATAAAACATGGACACTATGAAAATCAATGTAGTAATCCAAGGTCGGTCGATGAAAATTGATGACAATAACCTCCAAGGCCACAAGAGAAAGGTCGGGCTAATTACATCACAACCATTGAGGTGGATCCTGAAAACAATGTAGATACAGTTATGGTAGTTATTCATTCAAGGATAGAAAAAAATACTATTTGATTTTAGTTCTATGCATTCTTTCATATCACTCAAATTTTGTAGAACTATTCAAACACAAAATAAAAACATGGAAATAATGTTATTAGTGAAGATGACTAATGAATCAACTGTTTCATCCCAAGAATATAAATTATCCCTATCCAAATTTTTTGTGATGAATTTCCTATAAAATAATGTGACTCTCTAGTATAATTCAATGCTATTCTGGACATTTATTGGATTTACCTCTATAGAGCCAACAAAAATTGACAAGATAAGGAGATAAACATCCATATTGAAAATCTACCTCTAATTATATACATGTGAAATCAGTAGGTTGAAATTCCTTTGGTATCAACATCTTAGTCATCGATATTATTTCCTTATGAGAATGCGTATCAAGATCAAATGATTGACAGTAATGAAATTATCATCCTTGATTAAATAACCAAAGTAAGGGAATTCACTAATGATTTTCCCAAAGAATTACCTAGTATTACTCCTTGCTGATAGGTTGAGTTCAAAATTGAACATATACCCATATCATTACCAATATCCATGAATACATGTAGAATATCCACTATTGAACATCATGATCTAAAGAAGGAACTGTAGATGAATTTTGATAAAGGTTTTGTATGCCCAAGTGATTATCTTTGGGGTGAACCAATCATTTTAATAAAGAAGAAGAATGATTCAATGTGCTTATGTATTCTTTATCATGAGATCAATAAGATCAAGATAATGAAAAAGTATCATCTTCCTGGGATTTTTGACTTGAATGATTAGCTATATAAATCCAAACACTTCCCAATATGGATCTCCTAATGGGATATTATCAAGTAAAGGTGAGAAAGGATTATATCCCTGAGGCTAGTTTTTGTATAAGGTATAAAGAGTACAAGTTCATAGTGATTCCATTTTGTCTCACTAATTTTCTAAATATTTTCATGGACTTCATGAATATAGTTTTTGGGTATTAACATGAAAAATGTATGATAGTCTTTATAGATGATATTATTATCTACTCCAAAATTATGGAATAACATGAAGGGAATTTATATACTATATTAACGATCTCATAGAAAAAACATATGTGTGAATAGTATATTAAATGTGGGTTTTAGATAGATCATATATGGATCCTTCAAAAATATGGGCAATTAAATAATGTCCTAGACCAATATCTATGACAAAAATCCATAGATTCCTTTGATTATCTGGGTAATATTATTGATTTTTGAGAAAGTTATTATAATTTTCAATGCCTCTATCCAAGCTAACCTAGAGGAGTGTGATGTTTTTCTGAAATGGTAAATATGAAGGGAGATTTAAAGTGTTAATTTATAGGTTAATCAATGCATATGCACTCATGTTACCCACCTGTGGGGAAGTATTCGTGATCTATATCGATGCGTACAAAAATGTATTGGGTTGTGTACTCTTGGAAGATGAAAAATTAATTTCCTATTCCTCCAAATAATTAATTACCCATGAGTAAAACTACCAAAAAATTATTTGTAATTGGATGTAGTGATCTTCACAACAATGATTTGGCAATATTATCTATATGGGAGAAGTGTGACCTATATACGGATCATAAAAGACTCAAGAATTTTTCATACAAAAGGATATCAATATTTAGTAATAAATGTGGTAATAGATGATCAAGGATCATAATATTTCAATCCATTACCATCATGGAAAGGTGAAAAACGTAGAACATGATCAGAGTAAAAAGGATCCCTAAACCCTACCAATGATGAGGATTACATGGGAACCAATATTATTTGATATGTAAGGGATTGAAATGGGAATAAAAAAAGAATGTTTATATTTCCTTTATCAAATAACTTATTGGAAATATATTATTTATAGGATCATGAAGTCCCACGAAGACAATGAGGTTCCATAAAAAATGTTATCAAATATTATGGAGTTCAACTTTGAAAAAGATAGAGTTATATAGTTTGAAAATTGGATATCTATACCGTCAATACTAGATCTAGAGAAGTTAATTTTTCAATTATGTTCATACCTCATCCATATCAATTCATTCAATAAGAACTAATATGTATAGATTTTAAAAGTAAACCTTTTTGTGGGATAACATGAATAATGATATTGTAGAACCCGTGTCTTAACTCATTGTATGAAAACAAGTAAATGATGCATGATAAGAAGTCTATAAGTATGATGAATCGATTTCCCATACCTGTATAAAAATGGGAAAACATAACGATATTTTTTTTCCACAAGGATCCCCATAACATCTAAAGGTAATAAGTCCATCTTGGTAGTAGTAAACTACCTTATAAAGTCGATAAATTTCATTTCTCTCAAGGGATAGTTATCTCTTGAAAAAATCACTAAGATATACATAAGATATGTAGTAAGACTGCATAGAGTTCCAAACATCATTATATTTGAGCGAGATATGAGTTTTTACTCAATGTTATGGAGAGGCCTTTGTAAAGCATTGGATATGAAGCTGAGTTTTAATACTACTTATCACATTCATGATGATGGTTAGTTTTAAATAACCATTAAAACTCTAGGGTATATTCTTTGATATTATTGAATGGATTTCCATGAATATTGGGATTCTAACCTTATGATAGTTAAGTTATCATACAATGTATGTTTTAATTATAGCATTTAAATTGAGCCTTATGAGGCTATGCATTGTAAGGGGTGTCAGACTCTGACATAGTGGGATGTAGTTAGACAGAAGTATTTAATGGAACTTGACATTATCCAAGATATGACATTAAAGGTTCAAAACACTCAGTATCATATGAAATTCAAAAAAATATGATAGAAAATCTATTTTGGAAACCATCGATAAGACCTAGAGTTTGAAATTAGAGTTAATGTGTTCCTTCAAATATCACTATGGAATAAAGTAATGTTGTTAGGGTATAAAGGAAAGCTTAGTGCAAGATATATCATCCCCTTTGATATCCGTGATCACATTACATTTATAAAATATCAATTATCACTCCCACAGAAGATATCTCTTGTACAATATGTGTTTCTTGGATCCCTCTTGAGGAAGTCTAAACCAGATCCCTCACAAGAATTGATTTCATGGGTGGTTATTTTTGATATATATCTTTCATATGATGAGTAGATGATGATGATCTTATATTGTAGAGTAAAGTATATACGAAACAAGAAAACTAACTTGGGGAAAGTACTATGTTGGAACCATAATTTGGAGGAAGAAACATGGGAATCATAATTGGTCATGAAACAAAAGTACCCTCATCTATTTTATCATATGAAATGAAATTTTTATGGTGAAATTTCTGATGGGGATAAGAATTTAATGACCCAAAGATAAATAAATGAAATTCTATTTTCAAATGAATACATTTTTTATTAAGAAATAAAGTTATATAAAAATCATTCACTAATTTTCTTATTTTGTACTACTATAAGATATATCCTTTTAGATTTAAAAGAACATTTTGAATCACAGTTTTTGATAGTATAGAAATTATACAGTGAATGTTATGATTAGTATATATTAATAGTGATGATAAAATCTAATTGATAGAGATATAATAAGTGATGACCTCAACCATTAGGAATATACCCTCTGAATCCTATTTATTTGAGCTTATGAGGGAGATAGAATCATTAGGATTTCCCCCTGACCAAGACCAAGACAAGATTCAATAACAAATTCACAAGCGAAACCAATTATGGGAGAAGGTGATGATTATCTAGATCATAACCCAAACCATGTTCGCAGAACCACTATAAGAATGTTTCACCATGACACACCTTATCTATAGGGAATACAATGGTGTAACAAGAGGTTATGTATCCAGACCCTACAAGTATGATTATTTTTATTTGTATTTTTTAAAAATTAATGATTATATTTATCCTTTTTAATTAATTTATAAATTATTAAATAAGAGTTTTATAATTATTATATTTTAATATGATGTATCTCAAATTGTATTTTTTGTGAATATATAGTTTCAATTAAGACATTGTTTTTGACAAATTCAAAAATTTATGAAAATAAATTTATTTCATAATAAATTTTTATTAAATATTATTTATTTAAATATAAATGATTATATAATTTAATGAAGTCAAATTTAATTTTTATAAGGGTCCAGAAACTATTATTCCCACAAAAACCATTATTTTTAAAAAAATGACAATTTTGATATTAAAGTGTAAATTTTCATATTTAGAGAATTATTTTGATAAAATGACAATTATTTTTAAAATCATCATGTAAAAATTATCCAATAGATATTTTTTCATTTTTTTATATATAATAATTTTTTTGTGTAAAAATTAATTATGGTGTAAATATACGATATGTATCCTCACATCATAAATGTGCAAGAGTGATGTAATTAACACAATAAATATTATTCATGACTAAAAGTATTTTTTGAATTTAAAATGATTTTTTTGAAGTGATTTGATTAATTTTATAAACCCTTAATGAACCCTAAAAAAACTATATTATATTTTATGTTTTTAAAATTAATTATTTAGGAACTTGACTCACTTCCACATAACCAATGGTATTATTTTATAGAGTTCGTTTTCGAGAATTATAAAATATTTAAATCCAATCCACTTTGTCAGAATACATGGGATGTTTTTTGGTTTTGGTAATTATATAATAGAGATTCCAAAACTAAATTATAGAAATTTATAAAGATTTCCCCTCTCATTTGATATAAAAACCCACCCAAACTACCATTAATTATCACTCAAAACCCTTTTAGAATTATGTTTATCAAAATTTACTACTGTATGTCCCCCAAGGTGTTCCCGATATCTTATGAAGCTCTGACAAATATTTTAGACTCTCCCTCTTAAGGTAATGGATTCTATCCTCTTCCTTTTTTATTCGATTACTTTATTTGTACTAATGCTTTTGATTTCAATTGTTTCATGATGTAATGTATTTTTAAAAATTAATTTACAATACATATAATTTAAAATTACTTATATAACACCTTTTCAATATCATTAAACTCATCCATGATCCTTTATATTCACCATTTATGCTCCCAAAATTATCCAATGATTTTTTATGCAAAATTTTATTGTGTGTGCCAAACACCATTTCCTCTCAAGGGTACTAAAATAGATGTATCTATCCTTAATTTATTGGTTAATTCCATATATGTAATCCGCACTCTATAATCATGGGATTAAATGTTATGAAATATGTTCTTATGTTGTATGATCTATGTGACACACAAATTCATGTTCTTGATATGAATGTGATGGGTTGGCCCAAAATTAAATATACCTCCACTGTATTGGGTAATGTTTTTATCTCATGATATAACATGTATGGTGCATGGGAGTTTATCCAATAAAAAATATGTTATGAGTTCTTGATGAGTTGACTTGAGTTATTTTTATGATGTGATATTTTATGTTATTGCCACACTCCCATGTTTTCATTATGTTAAAATCTTATATCATGATTCAAATTTTCACGTTTATGAATCTCACCCCTTTTATGTTACCTTTATATGACACTTTAATCACATGTAATTATTTTCATTATTTTATTATTTTATAATTCTACTACTAGGATTTATTTCTCATCCATTTCTTATGTACAAGCCCAGTTAACCCAATGAAGTATTAGAAGATTGATTGAATATATTGGCATGTTTTATAGTTTCTGGATATTGTTATTGTACCCATTTTTTATGTTATTATTCTATGTTCCAATATTCTCAAATATATTTTGCCTCAGAATTATTTGTAATTTTATCATGTTTAACTTTATATGATAAATCATGAATTAAGGTGTATTAAGACATCATTTTTCATATGGGTAATCGATTGAAGACTCTTCTCATGATTTATTTGTAAAGGTAGAAACATGTATTCAACTAAATTCCTTTAATGTGCCATGATTAAAGAAAATGTATAAATATGGTATTATTTAAATTAAACAATATTTTAATTATTTAAACTCAATTATAAATTTAGAATGTTATATTCACCTGATTAATAAAAATATTTTTGGGAGGAACCCATCGAACCAGATGACTGTATAATAGAGAATTTAGTTATGGAAATTCAATGAAGGAAAAATATTTAACTGGGATTATAATTATATTTTTAACTATTATATCACATGAGATATTATAAACCAATTTTCAATATAGAATGGGGCCCATAAGTTCTATGTCAAAAGACTTAATAAACTTACTTAATGGTTACATTTTCTAAAAAGAATGAATCCTTGCATATTATTATTCTTCCAAAATGACTACCTTTATCCAAAAATACTTGAGGGTGAGTGATTTTCAAGAGGAGGAAAATGATGTAGTGTTATTTTAGTTTTAGTTGTATTTATTTCTTATTCCTATCATTTCATTTTATTTTATTCCCATTAATTTTATTTTAATATTTCCATTTCCTTCTATTTAGTTATGTTGAGTTTTGGTTTTATTTTGACATTTTATTTTATATCTCTTTGACTATGATTTTTATTAAATTTATATTACATAGTATTTATTCCACTTTGGCCAATACATTATATAATTTCATTTTATTAGCTGTGTTATTTGTTATAAATATACAAGAAAATAAATAAACAATTTATTGAATATTATTAATTTTTTATAAAATATATTTTGAGACTTATTATCATTTATTCTATTCTACATAGGTTCCTCATGAAGGGATTTATTTTCCTTCGAATCATGATTTATCAAAACTTTATCTACTAGGAAATTTTTATTGGTTTACACTCTATCATCCATGTGAGTTTTCTTATAAAAACCCAACTTACACCCTATAGGTATCACCCCTTAAAATTCATCTACAAAGTACCAAACTTTGTTTGTATACATGGAATCATTCTCCAACATCATAGATTCTAACCACTTCTCATAATAAAAACTGTCAATGGAATCTTATTAGGTATTACTGAGATAACCAACGAATAAACGCATACATAGTACATCATTATACATGGACTAAACATTACATTATCAAAACAAATCATTCCCCTATAAACTATAGGATTATTCTGTTTAGATATTAGTTACATTAAATTAGTATTTTATATTAACTTATCATCATCTACCATAATATTATTTACACATAATATACTTTTAGATATATTATTAATGATAATCTTCTTCATAACTAGGAAAATGGAAACATAAGAAAATGGTGATATTATTTTCTTAGTAAAAGGTAACATATAAGATAAATTAATCAAGTAAGCATACATAATCATAGTGATGATTATAGAGGAAGAAGAAAAAAAAGAAGATGTAGGAGTGGAAACATAATCATGAAATGATATCTAAAGATATAAGAAAATAATATGAATCCTAAAGGTTTAACATTACATAGGAGTGCAGATTCACATGGAAATAGTCACGAGCCATGGATTCATAACATAATAATTTGGAACAAATATGAGTATATTAAATCATAACATATATCAATGTTAAAAAATAAAAAATTCTTATCATAGTTCACAAGGTTGACCACCTATTCCATTTAACATAACGGAAAAGGAAAACCAGCAGTGTCCCAAAACATAATTTTCATTAGATATATATCTTTACCCAATAAATTGGAGGACTATATAATTTTTATCCCACCAATCACATAATGAAAACACATAGACACACACACACATGTTTATACACAACATGATCATTATTAAATCAACTATAACATAAATAACCCATGAGAAAGAAATAAGTTTCATGAAAATTTCCATAAAGAATAAATAAATAATCTAGAGAAATAATGTGGATGATTTCATTAAAACGTAACATGATTGAATCATAATAAACATTAAAGGATATTGAAGTATATGAACCACATTTTGGATGATCATTTTGGATTTTTGGGAAATAATAAGAAATATAATTTACATTTTTTATAACATTAATTTTAAAAGAAAATAATTTATAGATTAATGGTTTCAAAATAATAATGATTAAGTATATAAATATTACTTTGAATAACCCTAAACATTTAAGAATAAATGTTAATATTGAAAAGTGGAGAAAATGGTTGGAGAAATTAACCACACATAAATGTAAAATAAGAGTGTTAAAATATTCCTTTATTTTTTTTAAAATAAAGTCAAAGACAATATAAAATAACATTAAATAGTAATATAATTAGAGATAAATACACCCATAAAACAATTTGTGAAAACATGGAATGTAAGAGAAATATTATTTATAGATATAATAAATGAATTATATTCTATTAATAATGGAATATTATTATTACCTAAGATTTATTTATTATTTGGTGTTTAGGATGTTTAATAATTAAAGTGTCATTACACTGGATTTTGTAAATACTTCTAAAAAACAAAAAATTGAAAATTTAATTGCTTTATTTAATTTATGAAATAAAATGAATAAATATTTAATGATAATAATTAATTTCATTATTTTTAAGGTGATACTGTTTAATAAAGCTACTGAGGGAAGAAAGATCTAGTTATAATAGTTGATGAGGAGAATCTGGAAAAGGTCATGCCTGTGCAAGTATTTAGTCTCAGGAATTATTTTTTTTTGATAAAGGTGTTTAATTTAGTGTAGGATAGATTTATTAATTATATACAAAATCTTTTGGGTGTTTCACAATATATTTATCTTTATTACTGACTGAAATTTGGATGAAATAGAAAATTATGGTGACACATAACATTTTTAAAGGGTTGTGTAAATTTGGTTCCATAACTTATGTCGAGGAATTTTGATGTGTAATATTTTTAGTAGGGTATTATATTATAAATTTTGAAAATTATGGAGTTTTGTAACATTTTTAGATTGTTCTTAACATTCCTAGATCTAATATGTGTTGATTAAATAAGGTTTTCCTTATGACTTTTCCATTCCTTTTTGTTTTGAAAATCACAAACACCTTATACTTAAGAAAATATGAATTTAACCTCCATAAGGAAAATTTACTTCTTTAAGGAAAGTTACCCTAACCCAGATTTTCTTATACATAGCAATATTTTTCTTTAGTACAAAAACCAGATTCTTACCCAAAATCCCAGAAGTCAATTAATGTAAAGATTTGGAGAATTCTGTTTTAGGATCCGAATTCTAGATGTGAACTGTAATGAAGTTCCAATCCGAATTCTGGACTCCGAACTCTTAAGTACTTCAACTCTAAACTCTTAAGTAGTTCGACTCTGAACTATTAAGTGGTTCGACTCTAAACTCCTATGATGTTCGACTTCGAACTCTTAAGTAGTTCGACTCCGAACTCTTACGAAGTTCAACTCTGAACTCTTAAGCGGTTCGACTCCGAACTTTCATGAGTTCGACTCCGAACTCATAAGAAGTTCGACTCCAAACTCTTAAGTAGTTCGACTCCGAACTCATATGAAGTTCGACTCCGAACTCGTATGAATTTCGACTCTGAAATTTTAAGAAGTTCGACTCCGAAATCTTATGAAGTTTGACTCTGAACTCTTAAGCATTTTGACTCCGAACTCTTATGTGGTTCGACTCCGAACTCATATGAAGTTCGACTCCGAACTCTTATGAAGTTCGACTCCGAACTATTACTAGTTCGACTTCGAACTCTGCAAGTTCGTATTCTGGTCTCTGGGGAAACCAGATTCCAAATTCCTATAAAAAAGAATCCGAAAATTTCTTAACATAGACTCCAAACTTTTGACTTGGTTACACTCCGAAATGTTGAATAGCTTTTACACATATATGATTCATTTCAAAATGATGTCATGCATTCAGTTATACATGATTTATTATTAAACGATGTCGTTCATTCTGTTTCAAATTAACCATTGGTTGAGTTAAATGTGTACAGGTCCCTCCCAATTTCATGGAAAATATGACTATTGGAGGAGGGAGCCGACCGTTGGAAATTTTCCTATAAATAAGAGATCATTTGAAAGAGATAAACAACAAGTTGATCAATCTAGAAACCACACACTGTTAAGGTGATTTCTAGAGAGAGAATCTTTTCATGATTTGTGCGTACTAAACTACTCGTTCAGATTGCATTGTGCGACACCGAATGTTGGTGATTACATTCAAGGACTTCCGGGTATAGGAAGACAGACGTGCCGACTACCTTGAAGTTCGAGGGCTTCCTTGCTGAGGAAGGCAGAGGTTCCAACTACCTTGAAGTTGAGGGCTTGCGGGGATAGAAAGACAGAGATTCCGACATTCGTATCGAGGGATTACCCTGGTGTGGGTAAGACAGACTTTCTTGAAATTATAAATCAAGGGGCCTTTATCCAAGGTTGTTGGATACCCTTCTCTTTGGGTTAAAAGTTTCATATCTTGTTACTCGTAGTTTTACTACTAGTTATTTCCACTTTACTTTTGTATTGTATGGAAGGTATAACCTTCTTATATTTCCTTACACTTGTACTCTGATTAGTTTAGATTCTATATGCTTTAAGGTAGAATCTTATATTGTAAAACTTGGTTCCAATTCTCTAGTGGGTGAATAGAGGTGTTGTGAATTTGCTTATTTTAACTCTGTTAAACTTAGTTTTTTCCTTATCTAGGGAAAACATAGTTATACGTAACCAACTTTAATGGTTCCAAAAATATTTTCTAAAGTGTACAATTCACCCCCACTCTTGTATATTGAGCATCTACATCATTATTTCGATCCTACAATTGGTATCAGAGGAGGTTTCAGAAATAATTGTACTCACGTATAAGTTTTTCTTGCTCATTTTTCCATTGTTCTCGAACTTTGTAATTCCAAACTTTTTCATTCCAAACTTTTTCATTCCGAACTTTGTCATTCCGAACTTTGTCGTTCCGAACTTTGATGTTATGAATTTTTTTTCTACTAACTAGTTTGGTTGCAAAGTTTTGATTAGAATGGCATGAATCAATGTTGGTTCTATTGACAATCTAAACCCTACAAGACCACCAATCTTTGATGGTAATGACTATGAGTAATGGAGAGATCGAATAAAGACTTTTGTTATCAATACTGAAGTGGATAGCATCGTTATGCTTACTGGTGATTATAAAATTCATGATAAGGAAGTTAAGACTTTCATTAACCAGGAAAAGCAAGAGTATCAACTCAATTATAACGTACGCAATACTTTACTGTGTTCAATGACAAGAAATATATATCCAAATTTCTTCTTGTGAAGTAGCTAATTGTATCTGGAAGAAGTTAGAGGTTACACACTTTGGAACTTCTAAAGTGATTGAAACTAGGAGAGCTATGCATAGAGCTAAATACCATGGATTCAATTTTCCATATGGTGAACCAATTTGCAAAGTTCAATAGAGATTTATGACTATAGTCAATAGCTTACAGTCTATGGGAGAAAATGGGTTAGATGATGAAGCCATTGTGGATATGATAATTGATATTATGCCCAATGAGTGGGAATCAAAGGGAATAGCTATAGATGAGAACAGGAAGGTCACTCAAATTTCTCTTGCTGAGATATTTAGAACTCTTCTCCATCATGAAACAAGAATGAAGAGAGATGCTGACAACATCAAGAAGAAGAATGGGAATGGTACTGTCGATTTTACAACAACATCAAATCATATGAAATCTAAGACTCCTGAGAGAGTAACTAGATCCAAGTCTAAGAAAGTTATAATCCAATCTGAATCTAGTGAAAGTGAAGAGTCTGATAATGAGTTAGAAAATCTTTCTCGAAGGATGAACAAGATAGCTGGCCAGAGAAATTTCCAGACCAAGTATAATAAAAAGGAAAGGAAAGATTGGAAAGATGGAGAAGTTACTTGTTATGAATACAAGAGAGCTGGACATATTAGACCAGATTGTCCTTTGCTCAAAAAGAAAGAAAAGAAATAAAGGCATTCTGAGAGGAATAGAAAGAAGTATTACAAAACCAAATCTAAGAATGTTCTGAAAGAAAATGACAACTGGAGTGCCAGTGGTGGGGACTCTTCATATGAATCTTCTAATTATGAATCTTCAGGACAGAAGTATCTTGGTCTTATAGATAGATTACCCATTAACAATCATTGTCTTATGGAGAAGGTACGAAATGCTGAATCATTGACCACCGTTTCTTTAAATTATAAAGAAAGAAAATATTATAACTCTTCTGATGAAGAATCCTCTTCTGATGAAGAAAATACTTTACCTACCTATGAAGAAGTCACTAGGTTTGCTGAACTTCTTGAAATTGAGAATACTAAACTCAATAAAAAACTTGATAAGGAATCCTCTAGGAATTCTATTCTTACAAAAGAAATATCAAATATTACTAAATATATTGATAGGGAAAATGATGATTTTATAAATATTTCAAAAATTCTTGAGGATGTAAGTTCTGAGAAGAACAAACTTTCTAAAGAGTTTGAAAAAGTAATTTCTAAGGAAAGTATCTTCGAGCCTAGCTCTAGTTCTAAATATAACATTTTTGGAGATAAAAAATTGGTTATAAAACTCAAGTCTGAAATTTTTTACTTAAGGAAGTGTTTACCAAACTTTACCCATGGTAAGGAAAATTTTGACAGAATGTATTCTCAAATATGACCTTTGAGAAAGAAATTTGGATTTGGTTATACCCATGCTAAACCAATTTTTAGTAACAATTACTTTTTTCCACAAAGTGCCCCATTTTGTACCAAGTGTCAAAGTGGTGGTCACTGGGCAATGAAATGTTCTTCAAATAAAACCCAATCGTTGGTTTTCATAAAGCCTATTTCTCTAAGAAAGTGTGGGCTCCTAAAATTTTGTTATCTGGAAATCTCGGATTCAAGCAAGTTTAGATTCTGAAAGTCTAATTCTTTTATTGTTTTCAGGAAGATAAAGGATGTACCAACAACAATACATGGTACATGGATAGTGGATGTTCCTGGAGCATGACTGGTAACAAAATCTATTTTTAAAATATTATCAAAATGAAAAGAGGAAAGGTAACTTTCAGAGATAATGCTCAAAGAGAAATTGTTGGTATTGGTAATATTGTTCTTCTAGGTAAAACGTTGATTTCAAATGATTTATTTTTTAGGGGTCTTAAGAACAACCTCATTAGCATAAGTCAGTTATGTGATGAATGTTAACTTGTTAATTTTATGAATGATAAGTGTCTAGTACACAATTATAAGGAAGAATTTATTCTCTCAGCCAATAGGTAAGAGAATGTTTATACATTGAACTTAGAATACCTTAGAAGTCAAAACCTACCTTGACAAAGTGCAATGGAAGATCATTCCTGGTTATGGCATAGAAGACTAGGTCACTGTAACCTTAGAAAATTATGTAAACTCTCTAAGAAGAAACTAGTTAAGGATCTACGAGAGATTAGATTTGATTTTTCTAAAGATTGTGATCCTTGTAAATATGGCAAGAAACATAAATCTAGATTTAAATCAATTGGTGAAGTCTCAACGAATGATGCATTACAGTTGGTGCACATGGATCTTTTTGGTCCAACCCAAACTGGAAGTATTGGAGGCAAATACTATGTGTTTGTTTTAGTTGATGATTACACTAGATTTACTTGGGCCTATTTTCTAGCCAAGAAGTCTGAAGCTTTTTCTTATTTCAAAAGTTTTAGAGCACAAGTTAAAAATGAGAAAAACCTTCCATTGAAAACTATTCATAGTGATCATGGAGGAGAATTTCAAAATCTTGATTTTGAAACCTTTTGTAGTAGAAAAGGTATTACTCACAACTTTTCAGCACCTAGAACTCCTCAACAAAACAGTGTAGTTGAAAGAAGAAATAGAATTCTTCAAGAGATAACTAGAACCATGTTGAGTGAATATTCTATAGCTAGAAATTTCAGGGATGAAGTTGTAAGTACTTATTGTTATACTATAAATCAAGTTTTTATTAGAACTTTTTTTAATAAAACTCCTTATAAGTTATGGAACGGTAGAAAACCAAGACTTTACTACTTCATGGTTTTTGGTTGCAAAGTATTCATTCTGAATACTAAAGATAATCTACATAAATTCACACCAAAATCTGATGAAGGAATTTCCTTAGGCTACTCCACAACTTCTAAGGAATATAGAGTTTTCAATAAAAATACTTGTACTGTTGAAGAAATAGTGCATGTAAAATTTGATGAGTCAGATCCTTTCAATTTCAAACCATCCCAACCTACATCCTCAGATGTGTTTTCAAAAACTGATTGTCAACCTTTGATAGAAGATCCTTCTGCTAAGGAAAATGTTCAAGAAGATACTTCCGAAACATTTACCCCAGAAGACTTTCTACCCTATGTTGTTGAACAGGTTTTACAAAACCCAAATCAGGTGTTTCTTAAGAATCATCCTAGTGATAGCATCATTGGTGATGTAAATCAACCTATAAGGTCTAGAAGTTCCTCAAGAAATGAAGTAGAACATCTAGCATTTCTTTCCCAATTAGAACTTAAAAGCACTGATGAAGCTTTAGGTGATGATGATTGGATTAAAGCCATGCAAGATGAACTAAATGAATTTGAGAGGAATAATGTCTAGACCTTGGTTGAAAGACCAAAGGAAACTTCTGTTATTGGAGTAAAATGGGTCTTCAGAAACAAGTGTGATGAAAATGGAGTCATATTAAGGAATAAAGCTAGACTCGTTGCTAAAGGCTATAATCAGAAAGATGGAATAGACTATGAAGAAACCTACGCTCCATTAGCTAGACTTGAATCTATTCGTATTCTACTTGCCTTTGCAGCATTCTTCAATTTTAAACTTTTTCAAATGGATGTGAAATGTGATTTTCTTAACGGTTATGTTCAAGAAGAATTTTTTGTTGAACAACCTCCTGGATTTGAAGATAAAAAACATCCTGATCATGTTTTTAGACTTACCAAAGCTTTGTATGGTCTTAAGAAATCCCCACGAGCCTGGTATGATATAATCACAGGATTTTTGCTTCAATATAACTATGTTAAGGGAAATGCAGATCCAACCCTTTTTATAAAGAACGATATGAAAAATGTTTTGATTGTTCAAATTTATGTTGATGACATCATATTTGGTTTAACTCAGCAATCTTTAACTGACTCTTTTGCAAGTCTAATGAAATCTGATTTTGAAATGAGTATGATGGGTGAGTCAACTTTTTTTCATGGTTTTCAAATTTCTCAAAAACTAGAAGAAACCTATATATCTCAACATTAGTATATTGAATATCTTCTCAAAAAGTATGGTTATGACAACACTAAGAGTATAAGTACTCCCATCAGTACCTCAAACTCTTTAGATCTTGATGAAGCTGGGAAACCAGTAGATCAAACATATTTTAGAGGTATGATAGGAAGTTTACTTTACTTAACAGCTAGTCGACCAGACCTAATGTTCTCAGTATGATTATGTGCAAGATATCAATCCAATCCTAAGGAATATCACTTAAAGGCAGTAAAAAGAATTTTTTTCTACCTTAAGGGAACCATGGATCTAGGATTATTTTATACTTTTGGAAATGATTTTATTCTAAAAAGCTTTTCGGATGATGACTTTGGTGGATGTAGAATGGATAGAAAGAGTACATTCAGAACTTGTCACTTCTTAGGAGATTTATTGGTCTCTTGGTCCTGCAAGAAGAAACATTCTGTAGCACTTTCCACTGCTGAAGCTGAATATGTAGCAGCTGGAAGTTGTTGTGCTCAAGTGTTGTGGATGCAACACACACTCACAGACTATGGCCTAAGTTTTACTAAGACTAAAATTCTGTGTGATAACAAAAGTGCCATTTCCCTAAGTAAGAACCCTTCACATCACTCTCGTGCAAAACACATAGATATTAGGCATAACTTTCTTAGGGATCACACACTAAAAAGAGATATCATTCTTCAGTTTATCGAAACACAAGATAAACATTCTTATATTTTCACAAAATCATTACCCTATGATATATTTGAATAAATTAAAAAAATGTTCTGAATGATAACTGTAAGGTAATCATTCTTCATTAACTTCTTGTTGAACAGTTCTCCTAATAGTAATAAACTCCTTTTCACAGGGGGAGTATATTTGTTTGTTAGTGTAACAAAAATTTTCGTATTTAGTTTTTCAAACTTTTCAGAACTGAAGTTTCTGGAATGGAAATTTTTGAAACTAAAATTTCCAGAATTGGAATTTTCAGAACTAAAATTTTCAGGATTGAAATTTTCGTACTGAAAACTTTCAGAATGAAGATTTTCATACTGGCGTTTCGTAATGGGATTTTCGTATTGAAAACTTCCGGAATGATGTTTTTCCTACTAGATTTTTCGTAATGGGATTTTAGTACTGAAAACATCCAGAATGGAGAATTCGTAATGGGATTTTCATACTGGAGTTTTTGTAACGAAATTTTCATACTGGAACTTTTGTAATGAGTTTGTTTTTAAATTTATTTCTTTAAGAAGAATATTACCAATTATGAATGATGTTTCTAGCCAATCCAAAAGCTATGATTTCCATACTTATAGTTTCGTAATCATATTTTTCTTACTGGAATTTTCCTTGTTTTTAAAAGTTCGGATTCTAGTTTTTCCTCAAATCCGTATGTTTTCCCTAAAACCTCAAATGATCGGAGTAAAGATTTTCTTGCGGGATTTTTTTCAACCGTCAGATCAGATCAAAGTTTTTTCAACCGTTAGATGGCTTTTTGAAGACCAAAGGTCACATCCTTCACCTATATAAAGGGCACCCTGAGACTCGTCCCACATCGGTTTTTCAAGCTTTTGCATCTCGAAGGCCTGCTGCACTTCTTAAGGTCGGTTCCGAACATTGCAAATCCATTCTGAATCTTTCAGATTTCTTCACTCCGAATGTCTGTAGAAGCTACATCTCAAGATATGTCAACTTCAAAACCAATATCTAAGTGGTTAGTCTTTAGGGATAGGTTAGTTCATCCGGATTTCTATAAGATTGATTCCCTTATAACCAAGAATATAAAGTTGAATGGTTGGGAAGATGTCTGCGTAGAAAAGTCAAATAAACAGGATCCGGTTTATACTGATTTACTGATCGAGTTCTACGAGCCTGTTTCCTTCCAGATAGAAGATGGCAGAGAATGGTTTTCCATTAATTCTTATGGAATGACTTATAATATATCTTACACCAAGGCCGCGAGCTTGGTTGGTTTATCCAATGAAGGAGAAGCTGAATTTTGCTCTCACAAACTTCCCAATGTGCAAGGAAGTTTCAATAAGGAGAAGGCACTGAAGTGTCTTGGTCTTAAGGATGATTCAACTATCAAGATTTCTCATCTCACTCTGAACAATAGAATCCTTCAGCTTTGGGTGAAAGGCATTCTGGTTCCAAGAAGAGTTGATAAAGACAATTTGAAGAAGAGTGATATCTATGTCTTTGATTTCTTGGTAAATCTATGAAAGAGAAATCTGATGAGGCATGTCTTGGTTACGACCAAGAACATAAAAGAAGGAAATTTGAGAGCTCAGATTATCATGTTTCCTACCATACTATCTATGATGGTAGTTCCGTTATTATAATATTTCAAGGTTGCTTGGAAATCAAAAGTTCGGAATTGCAAGCTTATGCTAGTTAGTGATGTTACTCTAAAAAGTATGAAGATGGGTTCTTCCAGTGAATCCAAATAATTTAAACCTCTGTCTATGGAAGAGGTTGAAGTAGCTCAGAAAGAATCACAGAATACGGAAACATCCAAAAAGCAAAGGAGGAAGAGAAAGGTTAAGGAAGTGTTTGCTGATGTAGAAAATCCTCAGGTTAAGGAAACTCAGTCTGCTCCCCCCAAGCTGAAGAAGCAGAAAACATATATAGATGAAGTGGTAGCCAAGTGGAGGGAATACAAAGAGAAGAGGAAGGAAGGGGATCCACAATTCGGATTGGACCCTATAGAGGCTAAAACCGTAAAAGAAAAAGCTGTTGAGTAGATAAAGAAACAAGTGAAGGAAAAGAAAAAGAAAAAGAAAATGTCTGAAGCTGAAGTGGTGAAATCTTTGCTGAAAGATTCAGAGTTAGCTTCTGAAATGCTTCCCATTCCGGAAACGTTCGATTTTGAACCTTCTTTACTAGAAACTCCAACCAACAATTATGTCACTCTGGATAGATCCAAGGGTAAATAAATATTTGAAGAATCTAAGAAAGTAGTTGATGAAGAAGTAGAGGAGGAAGTTGAAGAAGAAGAAGAAGAAGAAGATGATGAAAGTGAATATTTGGATACCCTGATCGAGCAAGTACATGACTACAAAGATAAGACTGAATCTGCAAAGTTAGTAACTCCAGGAAAGGAAGATGAGGAAGCTAGTAAGAATGTTGACAACCAACAGAAAGAAGATGAAGAAGATAATGTCTGGTATGATGAGGAAGAATCCTATAAGAGTAATTTCCTTGAGGAAGGTCAAGAAAAATAAAAACCAGATGAAGACCGGATTATCCATGTGTCTGAATCCGAAGAAGTATCCCTTAATAAAGAACCTACTCCGAGAGCTGATAAGGGGAATCAAACTCTCATGGAGACACCTATAAAAGATGTCATCAGGAGGAAAGAGGTTGGGGGTACCTCTAGAAGGAAGCTGGTGCAAGTTGAAGAAGAGCAGTATCAAAGAGAAGTTTTTGATTTGGAATCATCATCTCATGGGCATGATTTTGTGGTTTAATAGCTGAGGAAATTGGTAGACACCATTCCAATTTTTCCAACAATAGATTCCAGATGCCAGATGCTGCAACAAAGTATGAATCAGAAATCGGATTCTTTATCCATGGTCATGGATAAGTTTGTAAAGTTGAAAGCTGAACAGAAATGTTTTTCTTATCGGTTATGATGTGCATATAAAGTCTTACAGTAAGTTAACCAAGTGTTCTAAGATAGTTGATGATGATTTAGTTCAGTTTGAGAGTTTTCAGGCCGAAGTTCAAAAAGCTTTTGAAATGGAGGATAAAAAGTTTAACGAGATTTGGGAAAATCTGACCCAGGAGAAAAATTCTCGGAATCAATAGGTTAGGGACCTGAATGTGAAGCTTAACTCAGTATCTCAAAATTGGAAAACTTAAAGAGATTTCGGGATTGAGTTTCAGAAAAATATGGAAAAGCAAGATGAGATAATAAATTTACAGAAAGAAGCCTTGGAGGCTTAGGAAGAAGCTTTAAAAGTCCAAGAAGAAAAGGTAAAAGCCTTGGAGAGGCAACATGGGGAAGACCAAAGAGACTTGAAGAAACTCAAAACCTTGTAAAAGAAGCTCATTCCGAAGGAAAAGGAAGATAAATGAACCCACTCTGATCTTTTGTTGTAATATTCATTCTTTGTAAAATTTTCCAACTCTAATGAAATGATTATTTGGTTGGTTGTATATTGTCATATACTAATGTTTCAGGTACCATATTTTGTTTTCCATTCCCTTAAATTCTTTTTGAAAATCACACAGGGGGAGAAGGAAAAAGAACTACTCCTAAGGAGGAGAAAGGAAAATTTCTAAGGGAAATATTCTTAAAGAAAGGGGGAGTTTCCCACTACGAAGTTTTTCATTCTTACAATAATAAAAACTCCTCTCCGGAAACTCAGAATACAATCCTTAGAGTTTCAATGCCTAAGGGGTAGTTATTTTTATTCATTTTCATCCATGAACAAATGGAGATAAGTTTTAATTTCAAAGCCTAATGATTTTTTTTTCAAAATCCTTATATGATTTTTCAAAAGGATGTTTGTGCTTTCCAAAAAGGGGGAGATTGTTGAGTCTATAAGTTTTTCCTTATGACTTTTCCATTCCTTTTTGTTTTGAAAATCACAAACACCTTATACTTAAGAAAATATAAATTTTACCTCCATAAGGAAAATTTACTTTTTTAAGGAAAGTTACCCTAACCCATATTTTCTTATACATAACAATATTTTCCAACCCGAATTCTGGACTCCGAACTCTTAAGTGGTTCAACTCCGAACTCCTAAGCAGTTCGACTCCGAACTCTTAAGTAGTTCGACTCCGAACTCTTACGATGTTCGAATCTGAACTCTTAAGCGGTTTGACTCCGAACTTTCATGAGTTACAGTCCAAACTCGGAAGAAGTTGACTCCGAACTCTTAAGTAGTTCGACTCAGAACTCGTATGAAGTTCGACTCCGAACTTGTATGAAGTTTGACTCCGAACTTTTAAGAAGTTCTACTCCGAACTCTTATGAAGTTAGACTCTGAACTCTTAAGCAGTTCGACTCCAAACTCTTAAGTGGTTCGACTCCGAACTCATATGATGTTCGACTCAGAACTCTTATGAAGTTCGACTCCGAACTTTTTCTAGTTCGACTTTGAACTCTGCAAGTTCAGATCCCGATCTCTGGTGAAACCAAACCACGAATTCCTATAAAACAGTATCCGAAAATTTCTTAACATAGAATCCGAACTTTTGACTTTCTTACACTCTGAAATGTTGAATAGATTTTACTTACATATGCTTCATTTCAAAACGATGTCGTGCATTCAGTTATACCTGATTTATTATTAAACAACGTCGTTCATTCTGTTTCTAATTATCCATTGGTTGAGTTACACGTGTATAGGTCCCTCCGAATTTCATGGAAAATATGACCGTTAGAGGAGGGAGCCGACCGTTAGAAATTTTCCTGTAAATAGGTGCTCATTTGAAAGAGCTAAAAAACAAGTTGATCGATCTAGAAACCACATGCTGTTAAGGTGATTTCTAGAGAGAGAAGCTTTTCATGCTTTGTGTGTACTGATCTGCTCATTTAGATTGTTTCGTGCGACTCTGAATGTTGGTGATTACATTCGAGGACTTCTGGGGATAGGAAGACAGAGGTGCCGACTACCTTGAAGTTCGTGGGCTTCCTTGCTGAGGAAGACAGAGGTTCCAACTACCTTGAAGTTGAGGGATTGCGGGGATAGCAAGACAGAGATTCCGATCTTTGTATTTAGGTCTTACCCTGGTGTGGGTAAGACAGACTTGCTTGAAAGTATAAATCAAGGGACCTTTATCCAAGGTTGTTGGATACCCTTCTCTTTGGGTTAAATGATTCATATCTTGTTACTTGTAGTTTTACTACTAGTTTTTTTTCCGCTGCACTTTTGTATTGTAAATAAGGTATAACCTTATTATATTTCCTTACACTTGTACTATGATTAGTTTAGATTCTATATGCTTTAAGGTAGAATCTTATATTGTAAACCTTGGTTCCAATTCTCTAGTCGGTGAATAGAGGTGTTGTGAATTTTCTAAGTTTAACTTTGTTAAACTTAGTTTTTTCCTTGTCTAAGGAAAACATAGTTATCCGTAAACAACTATAAATGTATCAAAGGAATTTTTTAAAGTGTACAATTCACCCCCGCTCTTGTATATTGAGCATCTACATCGTTATTTCGAAACTACAATATGTAATATTTTATACTTTTCTTATGGGGAGTATACATAGGATATTTTTTCAAGTAGTAGAGGAGTTTCGTAAAATATTTTACTTTACCTATGAAGATAGATAAACTTTACGGTGAGTCCTAATATATTTTATATCATCAAAAGGTATAAATAAAATATTATAATTAATAAAATTTCATTCATATATCTCATATATGATACTTTCTTTGGTTGAAATCAGAATACCTGATAATTATGCCATAGAGAATATTGTCATGATGTGGCATATATTAAATGTTATAAATATGTGGGGTATCCATTATGAGATCTCTGGTGATTTATATACATTAAAAATATTTGGTTAACATTATAATTTAATTAAAAAAATATGATATATGAATTTGGGAGAAATTAATCACTTGTGTCCCACTATTGACCAAAGATCAAGTGGTAATAATTCAATATTTGGATTCACAAAGGACCTAAACTCTCAAGGAAGATATTAAAATTAAAATAATAAAAATCTCATCGGGGCTAAACAATAATAAATAAGGATAAAAAAATATATATAGACGTTTAAGGAAGCAAGGGGATTATTTTGGATTGATGTTTATAATTTTAATCATTATTTTCATTATAACTATGATTTTTTTGGATTCATTGTCTTTTCCCTTATATGGTACCTATCAAATAGAGGGGTTTGAAACAATTAGAGATTGCGCAAGGAGAAGGAGAACCATTGTAATTTCTTGATTATGGTACCTAATTAGATAATTTTATTTTATACTAATCAATTTATTTATTCAATAGGAAGATAAAATTTTGAGTGTAATTGTGTTTAAATATATTATTACTATTATTTTATTGACGATTTTTGAGTATAGTTATTGTTGATATGTGTTTGAATGAAATGAAATATAATTGAATTTATATGGAACAAATTACCCAATTAGGTTTTTACTAAGTACTATAGGGATGCTTTTTTATTTTTGTTTCATTCAGTACCTTTTCACATACATAAGAAAGAGGGTTGATCACCAGTGATCAATATTTTTTAAACCCCACCATTTCATTCAACATAGGGTTATTGATGAAAGAGTTTTGGGGTTTTTAATTAATAAATTAATTAGAAGAAAATTGAACTATTTTTACAGATAATGATACCAATTCAGTTGGAAATCTAACCTTTGATACAATAACCTCTCATCTATTTGCTAAAATATTATTGTTTAAATATCTTACAGGTCTTAAAAAGTCAAAATTCCACAAGACAACCCAGTTTAACTATTTATAAAACATTATTTATTTCACCCCATTCTAAGGATAACCCATGGTTTTCACTAATTTACATATATAGTAAACTATGGTTCTAATTAGTGTTTTATACACACATAAAAAATAAAATAAAAAATTTGCATCATTATTGTAGAGCTGGATCCAAAAATTTATAGCATTTAAATTTTGTAACTTGACCCAACATAGATCTATAATTTTGTCTATGTCTAGAAATTTAGATGAACATGTTTGATTGAAATATATATATATATATATGTATGAAATATGTAGAATTTGAAATATATTCTGAAGACATTTAAGGTTTGACCTATAGAGAAACTGTGAGGGTTCACTATGAACCTACACTAATAGAAAGAAAACGTAACCAAAAATTGATACACATTTGGGCCCCTAACTTCATTTATAATAATAACCTAATCTCCATTCTTATACTCAAAAATGATTTTGAATTTAAAATGGTTATAATATAAATATTAATAAGATTTCACAGTATTGTAAGTGAAGAACCTATTCATACCATCAGTGAATTTACCTTGATATACTATACAATTAATCCTATAGGAATAAATGTAGATAAAGTGAAGTAGAGATCCTTACAATTATCATTGTAAGGAGTATATAAGGAATGAATGAATGGTTTTTATCCAAGAGAAGTAAATTCCAAAGATGACTTACATAGGATCATTTTCTATAGGTTATTCCTCAATTTAACTTGTACATTTATAAAACCTTGATATTTTAGTGGGTTTTATAATTTAAATAAATAATATGTTGAATATATTGTATCACAAACAACATAAAACAAAAATTAAATTAGAAATATTAATAAATTATAAGTATTAAATATGATCAGTATAATATAGTCATTGAATTGGTGGGTATAAAGAGAAGTATCCATATTATTTAATATATGTATGAAATAGAATTAATAGAATTAAGAAGTTCTAATATTCCTTATGGGTCTTATTTTTCCTAGCTTGGAAATAATGTTCCATTACTAGGATTTTTTTTAGAGCAATCCCAAGCCAAGGATCAACAAGCATGGATGGAACGAAATCATCTATGGGAGAAGTTCAATAATGCAGAAATCACTATGAGATCCAATCAAGCTATATCACCACCTATGAAAACAAACATTTATTTTATTACTTGTAGATATGATAAATATGACTTTAGGGGTTTTGTTAGTGGAATTTAGGATAACATAAACAAATAATTATTAATATACTATATGGTCATGCTATTTCGATTTTTTATTTAATTTTACTTTAAAATAAATTTTAAAATTTTTATTAATTGAAATTTATTAATTAATTATCCGGAAAGATAAAATCATTTTAAAAAATTATGAATATAATCAATTAATGTTTAAAAGATGAATTTTTGAAGAATTGTATTTTTCTGTATATTATTTTTTTTAATCATGATAAACTAATTTTATTTTCTTAAATAATGATTTTAATGAAAATTATTGATAATATAATTAAAATTATGAAAATAATACTCATTGAATGAATTTTACTTGGAAATTAATAAGAATAAATTCACTTTATGCTTAAAATGCAATTTTTTCTAAAAATTGTTTTCCTCAATTATGTGTTACTATATTAAAATTAATTTTCATAAAATTTGAAATTAATTTAATTAAAATATATTCAATATATGGAATAATTATGTTCAAATTATATAATATAATTGATATAATTTTTTTACATGAAAATAAGTTTTCAAAGAAAAAATTAGTCACCGCGGTAAAAATTAAAATGTGGTAAATGTTTTTAATTAAGTGGTAAAATATTAAATTATCCAAAAAATTTTTTTTTAAATGGATATATTTTTGATTCATTAAACATAAATTATATTTTCCTATCTAATTTTAAAATTAAAATCCACTTCCCTTGAATAATGCTTCTCTTTTTATATTAAGAAATTTATATTTACAAAAATACCACCCCTATCACTAATAAAAAGACCTCTCACCACCCCAATTATCATCACACATAGATATTAATCTGTCAACAAAAATTCTCCACAACTACTCTCAAAACAAATTTTTTATTTCTTAAAGGTTTTTGTATAATCAAAATACCATTCTTTGAAGTATAAAGGATTGTTCTAAAGGAGGATATCAAAGGAAGAAGTAATTATTTTCACCAAATTCTTTCAATTTTATTTCTTATTCCACATCATTAAAATATGTTATAAATATCCAAATATATTTTAAAAAGTAACCTCAATATATGAATGTTTTATTATGTTGACAAGATAACCAATATATACGTTCATATCATTCGTTAGAAAATGAAAATACAGCTTGTGTAATGCCCGGACTACCGCCTTCATAAATGATACATTTGATTTTTTATCACCACCTTAGATATGTGGTAATGAATGTGAATTAAGTGTATAAGTTCAAAATTTATGACATGATTAAAGTTATAGATATTATAAATTCTATTAATAATATTAATAATATGGGTTCATTATAAATTTAACCTCTTAAAGTGTGTTTACCGACACACTTTTCTTAAATTGAATATATTTTTTCATAACATATTTAACTATAAAAATTTTGTGATTCTAGAATGATAATGAAAATATAGCTCTATGTTTTGGATATAAATAAATTATTTTATAACTCCTTTGACCAGAGTCAACATATCAAAGCTGTTTTGGAGGAATTGATCAAACAACCCCAAATGGCCAATGAGAATAAAAAATATACAATAATTGAATTTTATATGATAATAAATGGAACTAAAAAAAATTCACATGAATTTTTTTATTAATAAAATATCTAATTAACTTATTTTGGTTATTTACTGAGTCAGATAAATGTATCATGTGATTCAAGACTCAAGGTAAGGGTTCTTGGTCTCAAGTTTAATTCCTTGACACAAGGTTCTTATTATTCTACAATTTAAATTTATATGGTGTAAATAATACCTTATTAACTTATTATATCTAAAATAAATTGTTTATCCTAGGTGTTTCCCTTTAATTTATGATCCACCTTTTCAATGTACTTTGATTCAAACATTACCTATGTTCTAAGGTCTTTTGTTAACTCAATTTACATTTATTGAGTTGAAAAAATTATTCTTGACCGGCATCCTTACATATTTGGTTTATTCTACCATATGATTGTATTATATTATAATATATATTTATTTTCTATGTTTTAAATGTATTGTTTAATTTTTACCTCCCTTTGGTTATCAATTCAACCAAACAGTCAGTTGTATGTGGACTCGACCTTATATCCTCATTATGAACAAGATTTTTTTCTTACATATCCAAATTCTTTATATTATTTAAAAATGATGATATCTATAATTTAATGATTCAATAAGTTAATTTTATATTAACATTGAATTTATTTACCAGGGTTTAGAATGAATATTTTTAACATTTTCTGCAAGGTTCATTTTTTACTATCTTTAGAAAATTGTGAAGGGAATTTTATTTTTAACATTTAATTTATGAGATATTTTTCTCAATTTTATTAACATTACTCATGATCAATATTACATATATGTTTACATGTGTTTTGAAAGAAAATATATTTCTTGTGTTTCCATGAATTCTTCATTTTTAAATAAATCATAATATTTTAGATGAATACATAAACTCATTTCATACCACTGAAGTATATTTTTATATTTTTCAATAAATTTCACATTTTTTACTTAATTTGTGTAATTTTTTTATTGTTTTAATTATGTTTTTAAATATCCTATTTTCTCCCCTTGGAATTGATTTCTGAAAGTAACTTTGAAGTTTGTTTTTATAACAATGTTATAAAATTGTTATTTAAATTATTCTTATAATTTTAATTCATATTTCCACTGAAACTCTAAAATATTAATGTCATTCAGAGTATGTTACGAGTATTTAACTCTAAATGATCTTATGAATATATAGTTCATACCCTACCTTATTTTTAAGGGTTATGATCTCTGTTAATATGCATCTCTCATTTTTTATAATAATTAACCTCAAGGTCCATATTCATCAATCCTAAGGATGTATGAAATTTAATATCCACTATTGAAATAAACATATATTCATTACTCTATACTTTATTAACACTATAAAAATTAAAGGGTGATTATCATGAATGTTATTCCATTTATTTTCTAGAAAAATATTGAAAATACATATAATTATTATTTTCATATGGATGCCTACTAATTAATAAATCATATTGATTATATAATATATAATTTATTCAATATTTCACACAATAAATGCATGGTAAATGATCAGTTATGGGTGGGGGCCAAAATTATATATCCCTTCAATTAAAATATATGCCTTATGAGAAAAACTAACATGGTTATTTAGTGTAAATTATACCTAATTATGTATAATGTCTTGGATAACAGACGTGTTGGTATGTTTATTATAGAACCCCAAGATTTAAGAACAATTTATTTCATAAATTTCCAAAAAATAATAAATATGTATTTAGAGGAAATGTTTATTTAGTGATTAGATTCATAAATACATAATCTTAAATGTAAAAATTATAAATTTATTTACAACTACAAATAGCACTACTAACTCCCATATATATTCATAAATGAAATATTCTACCCTAGAGAAAATACATATGGAAAATGTAGAGCTAGAAATCCTAGTAAGGTAATAAAAATGAAAATAAAGAATGACATGTGAGTCTGGAGGCAGAACATTTAATTGTAAAAAGGATGATCATTAAAATGGAAACATGGAATAATGACATGATATCATAAGGTCTTGGAATCATAAACATGTCAAAATAATGAAAAACATGACATCATCAACATAAGTTAAGTGGTACTACCAAGACCATCATCATAAAGTGGAAATAGTCCCATGGTGGATTATTTTCACACCTTAATCCCAACATAACATCTCATGAGATATAAATATTTACCCAATGAATTGGAGGTATATTTAATTATGATTCCATCCCCACATAATCATAACATGTACATGAATACAAGTAATATATGTGGAAAAGAAACATTATATAAATCATAAACTTGACTAAACCCTTGATAATGAAGTGGGTTTCATTATTTTATCTCAAAGATTAAATGAAGACTATATAATAAGGATCTAAAATACAAGAAGGAAATAAATAATATTTTATTGTTAATAATTTAATAAAGAATCAAAGTTACTAAAAATATAGCTCCATTATAGAAAAATTTATGAGAAGAATCAAGGAGATGTAAAAATGTACCACGTTGGTGATGTTTTTTTAAATGAACATAATATATTTTCATCAAGGAAATATTTCCCTTTAGACCATTATTGATATATTAGGGTTTCACATAAAAACAAGGGTTTTAAAAATATTTTCATTGTGAAAAAAAGTTTATGGAGGTGAAACTTTTCATCATATATGAAATCAGAAAGTTCTATTTTTTTTTTGATTTAAAAGCACATTTATTGAAATAAAACATCATAAAAAGGATTATAAACAATTATATTAAAATGAGGATAAAGGAAATATTAGGGTCACATGAGATAAAAAATGTTTAGGTTTCCAATTAAAAATGTCAACATTGGCAGGAAGGGAAATTATTGACAAGTATATGATTTAATATTTTAAGAGGTTGAGGATTATTCTTCATATAGTTTTATTTTTAAGAATAATGATAGCTCATCAACAATGAAAATTTTTATCCAAATTTATTTCCTAATATAGAAGTATGATATACCATATGAAATTAAATATCAATCTCAAAGAGATTCATTATAACTGAATAATGAAGATTGATTTTTGAAAAAAACATAAATTTTAGGGACGATATAAATCATATACAACTAAAATGAAGAGAATGAATGGAAATGAAATTTATAAGTTCCAAAATAATTTATGATATGACAATTCATGGTATCAGTAATTATAATATAAAAATTAATATTGTTTAAGGATTTAAAAGCCTTCCTAAATGAAGGTTGATTAAGATAGATTCCCTTACAAATGGGTTAACACATGATTTGAAGTCCACTTAACAACAATAACATGATTTTCATTTTATATACAATGAAATATAAATAAATAAATTATATAACATTAATGAGACATTAAATTAATTTTACAACATAAAAAATGAATCATGGAGCATAAAATGTAGTATGTCTTAATGAATCGGTATTGAGTCTATGAAAACCCTTTGTTTATCTTGATTTCATCAAAAAAATATTAACCTCATATATAAAAAGAATAAATATATAAATTAATTATACTATAACATTACTCACAACTATTATTATTTTATCCCTCTTTTATATTTTTCTTTATATTTATATTTGTTAGTTTTTATATTTTTTGAATATCGAGTGTGAGTAATCATTATCATTTTGAACAGGTTTCATGATGGAGAAATAATTATTTATTATTTAGCTAATGTTAATAATTCATAGATTATAAAATAAAATATAATTATGGTTTATAATTATCTATATAGTAATAACTTAATTCCATGTGATTTTTATCTATGGTCATTGAAGGTTAATTTGATGTCGAGCATGTTTCGATGATTTTTATCTAATGAATGGTTGTATTTTTATTAATGAATTTAATATCAGTGTTATCTTTATAAAACCAAAATAAAGTAATTAAAATAAATTTTATCATATATTATTACTAATAAAGTTATCATATTCATAAAATGGGATTATTTTATTGTATTGTTTAAGTGGGTGGTCAAACTTACCCAAAAAAACATACCATAATTTAAAAGATGGTTATAAAGTGGTCAAGTTGAGATATATATATATTCATAAGGAATAATGATTTTAATTTACATTTATATGTGTTATATATAAATTTTTTAATGAATTACAAGGATAAGATAATTCATATTAATCCATTACTTATAAAAAATATTGTATTCTACTAACTGTGCTTATTTCAAGACGATTAATTTTATAATGATTGTTTATTATTACTATCAATAATAAGTTATTAAATTTATCTCTAAATTACTTGGAAAAGTATATAAAAAATATGTATCCTTGAAATAAATTCATAAATACATCTTTTAAATTTAGTAATGAAAAATTAACACACAGTTCCTTAGAGGCAATTGTCCGCATATAAAATTGTATGATGCTTTAATTTTCCTTAGAAAGAGAGAGATAAGTAATATGGTTTATCATTTCCGAATATTAAATAAACTATAGTTATCATAATTATATATTAAATTATAATTTAAAAAATAAATTTTAATAGGTTATGGAAAGAAAACACATTACTTCATGGAGGTGGTAGTCTTCACATACACATGATTCAAATTTTTAGTTTTATTAAAAGAAAATGGATAGGTGGTTAATTCATGTAAAATTATTATAATAACAAAAAATTATACAAATGAAAATTATTTTATAATTATAATATTTTTTCATGTAATTTTAAGAAGAAATAGTGTATATAGAGAAATATAATTGAGGAAGGGTCTGTTAGAAGTTTATACCTCACTTCTTAAATAATCACTCTGGAATAGGGATTATTCCCTTTAGGGATGGTATTTTGTGATGAAAAGAACCTTTTTAGGGTATTTATTAATAATTAGGATGGGGTTTGGTATATTTATTTCTGAATTAGGTGGGTTTTAGTATGCGGTTAAGTGAGGAGAGGAGTGACCCAATGATAAAATCTATAAAATAAATTATAGGAAACCATATATTAAAATATCAGGTTACTACATTCTCTACACTGAAATAAATTACATCCTCACAATTTTGAATCTCATATGATTATATTAATTTATATTGGGATGTACCATTTAACCATACAATGGAAATTTATCATGGGTTGATTTAGGATATGGTATGATATCTCCCTATATGAAATTTGATATGAGTGCATTGTAAAAAGAGATAGTCCATTCCTAATATAATTATAATAAGTGAATAAGAGATATATCCAAAAGAGGAAACCTCTAAATATGTTTAATAAGATCCTTATAATATCGATATAATAATTTTGTCTCTAAATTTCTTATTTATAATTCTATGTGTAATCGGTTAAAATATACACAACATAATAGATATGTAAATATAGAGTGAAAAATTATTTTATACTTCAATAAAATTCTTTGCATTTGATTTACCTTATTCCCATGGTCTAAGAGGTTTTTTGTAATAATTTTTCTCACTATCCATTGGATTAAAGTATTAATTTCAATAATTTTTAATTCCCTTTAAATTTAAGAAAAGAATTTTTTTGGTTTCTATCTTTCCCTCACAATTTTGATTATGGTGGTCTTCATCTCCATAATTTCAGCATCTAACTTCCCCTTTAAGGAAATTTCCACCACGTTTTTCTCCACATTTCTCATATGTAGGGAATTTAATCTAATTTCAATCATTATCCTTATCACTTTATCTTTCATGATAATCAATACTTATCTTATTTGGTGTCTTTAAGACTTATACTATATTATATTTATTAACCATATTTCATTATTGATGGTTTGGAATAATCAGAGTGTTACTCACTCCATCTCCCATTCTGATTGGTTTTTCATTGAGGTAATCACTACATTTTACCTTATACCAATGGATCCTTGTAGTTATAGCTGTTAATAAAACTAAATGGGGTTAACATGAGTGGAAAGTAGTTAGCATTATAAGATTATTATCAAAAATAGTCTTAAGGTAATTTAACCAGAAGATACAATACATTATGATACCCACAGTTCTTTTAGTTCAACCTATCTCACTGTTAGTTCCGCCAATATCATTATTGATTCATTATAGGTCAATTTTTGTTGAGTTTTCTAATTATTAGTATCAAAATATATTAAAAATGTGAATAAATATTTTATATTTGTTTTTGAAGGGAATATGATTAACCAAGGTATATCCCCCAGTGTTTTTAGCCAGGTGTGTAGGCTTAGGACCACTAATTATGCATGAGAGTGATGATTGATTCAATACACAGCCAATATTTTTTGGTTGATTACCCCTAGGATCATTTATTCCTGAGATTAATCCCTATTATAATATATAGGGAGAAAATTAATTTCATTGAAAGCCACACATTATAATTTACTAAAATAACAGGATGTTATCTTATACTTAGAATTATTCTGAGAGGTTTTACTAATTTTCTTTAATACTAATATCTAAAAATAAAAATAGCCTCCCCTAATACCAACTACAACAACCAAATCCTTAAACCCGCTTTTTTATATATTTCCAACAAATAAAAACTTAGGATATAGAGGTCTAGTTCATTTTGGAATACTATATAGATAAATGAATCATATTAAACATAAATAAATCGTATTTATTTATAACTCTACATAGTGATTCCAACTCGCAAATATCTTATAAAACATCATAAGAAACTCCGATGAAAGTAAATAAGTAAAAGGGTGATCTAGAAATCCTAGTAAGGGAATAAACATGGAAATAAAGTATAATATATGATTTTGGAGGCATACAATGAACTCTTAATGAGGTTGATCATAAGCATGGAAATGTGGAATAAATAAATGATATCATAATACCATGGAATCCAAAACATGTGGAAACAACATAAAACATCACATCATAATCATAAGTTAAGGGTTACTCCAATGACTGCCATCATAAAATGGGAAAATTCACTTGGTGTCTTAGGCTCACTCCCTAATTCATTACATTAAATCTTATCAAATGTAATGATTTACCCAATGAATTAAGATAATATATAATTATAGGCCAATACATTAAATAATCTTAATATGTATATGTATATGTGTTCTATATGATGAAAAGAAACCATACATAAAGAATAATTACTATAAAACCAATAAGAAAGTAATAGTTTTTATAATATTATATCAAAGAATAAACAGAGACTATATCATAAGTATTCATAGGATAATATGTAATAACCCAAGGTTATACAAATTAATTTATTATAGAATGCATTAAAAACTGAGTCTATGAAAAACAAACACTTTTATATTTATAGGATACAGTTATAACCAGGTCATTGGAAATAACTTTGTCACTTATATGATTTAAATTTCAAAAAACTAACATAAATAGTTATAATCAATAAGATATTTAGAGTCTGATAGGATAAACTTACATTTTTGGGGAATAGTAACTTACCCTTATGAACAATAATATACCCATATTAATATTAACGTCACTTATGTATTTATAATTTTTTTGGACCATAAAAATGAGAGTTAATAATTTAAAAAATAATAATTAAGTGTTTGTATTTTTGTAAGTCATAAATATTTAATTAAAATTTTAAATTAATAAATTGATTTGAAGTAAAATTATTTATCATATAATTTATTCCTAAACAAATACTTTGTAATCCTATGATTTTAAGACAATTTTATGAGACCTAAGTTAATTTTTTAAACTGTTATAATATATGTTTAAAAATTAAAATCTATATTTTTCAAGTAAATAATGATTTTATTTAATAATTATATTTAAAATAGTGAGGATTTATTTTGATAAATATGATTTTATTTTTTAATTCTAAATTTTGAAAAATAGTTATGGTGATTGTTTTGTATTTTTTGATATACGAAATTTTTTTATGAATTGTAAAATACAATAATTTATGGTATAAATACATTATCAGATAAATACATGAATACTTGAGTCATCACTAAAGTAAGATCACTCAGTTCTAACAAACATGAAATTATTAATATTTTGGGTCACATGAATCAACACTATTGGTTGTCTTGAGTAAAATAATTAAATAATTAATAAGATAATAAAAAATCATCCCTCTCCTCCATTATAAATACCACACCTGCCTCCCTCTTATCTTCCCTCTTCTAACCCATGATTCTTCCAATGTATCATTGAAAATACTCTTTCCCAGTCCCTCCCCACATCCACGAGCTCTTGTCCCTTCAAAAAGTCCAAAACTCCTTTCTTTATGGAGGTTCCCAAGGAGGACATTTCAAGAGATATACCCTCTTCCTTTTTTCCTTTCATTTAATTTTTAATTTATTATATTTTCTTAAATTATACTCACCTAATATGTAAAAATGATCATTATGAATCTATTATTATGCATGTAATGTAATTATATCATGTTAATAGAATATACTTCCTCATACTACTATCTCTCCCACATTTATTTTATAAATGAAATCATCATTTGGGAGGTGCAGATTTAAAAACTTTATGGATGAAGAACCTTCGTTCATAAATTTCTCCATAAAGGCCGGTCATGTTACCATTATTATGGTTGTAATAGACTATAATGTGTGTATTATAACCTATTCGATGTTTTTTAACTAGTATATATACATAATAATAATATATACGACAAACTAGTTTGTAATAATCAAGATACCACCAAAATAATCTAAATGGTTATCAATAATGTTCTATATAATAAATAATCCTCATAAAATGTAACCAAATAATATATATAACCATTTAAAATTATTTAAGTTCATCAATAATATATAAGTTCTATTCTGGGGAATTATATCCATTCCACATAAACTCCATTACATTTAATCAAGTGAACTGATCATGAAATCAAGAACACGAACTCCCGAGAATGGAAGAATTCAATCATGTAACATATCAATTAGGACATAAATGAACTAAATAAAACATTAATGAATAAAATATGTGTATAAAAGGTTATAAATTAGTTAATTAATGGATTTAATTTGATTATATAGGACATTAAGGTCAAGTACAAAATACATTCAAACCTATGGTAAGGATTTTTTACCAGAACCTCTATTTTCATCCAGTTAACTCTTATTCTCTACATAACTCAATCAAATTATTATTAATTATTTTTTAATCCATATAAATTATGTTTCAATTTTCTATATATGTGTTCCAAACATAATTATTATTTAATTTCTGGGGACTTACATTATTTAATAGAATCTTTTCAAAATTTATCTTGAAATACAAACCTTTTCAATGGAAATTATCGCATTCTTAACTATGTTCAAGTACAATTTATAATATGTTTTTATCCACCATAATTTTTATAAAATGAATCATTTTTATGAGAAATTTTGTTTTTCACTTCATAGTTTATACAATGATATTTCCCAAAGAACTCTTCTTTTCAAAGTAAAATATTATTTATCTCAAAAATTACTCGATGATTTTATAAGAGAAATTTTATATATTTCAAAACATTGGTTAAATATTATTTATAATTTAAAGTAATATATTTTTTATATCATATACCATATTTTATGGAATTTTTATCATTAGTTTTACTATATATGAGCTATACTGAAACCATTCACCATATTACATTGAATGGTAAGTGTTTATGTTTAGGGAAAGTTATTTGCATTTCATATGTTAGTTTCAATATGAATGTATATATTGTTTAAGTTTATGCCCATTCATATGAGGATTTTGTTGGACATAGTAAGTGATGATTGGGACCCACTATATCCCCTCTATGAATCGGAAAGTCTCATAAGACAAAACAAATATGGACTTAGCCAAGGCCTTTCCCATTTTCAGATATGGTTTTGGCCAAGGCCATAATAATTTTCAACTATCATGGCCAAGGTCTTGATGGTATATTTAAGAATCTATAGATTTATAAATATCCCTCATTATGAATCATGTAATTGATAGTCCATGAGGTTATTTGACTAGTTGAATACCCATGATTATGCATTATTATGGCATTATTTATTCAAGTCGTACTCCTACCATATTATATTCAAGTTCATTTTTAAAAGAATTTGGTTTTAGTTATTCACCATTTATAATGTTTATGTTTATCATATATTCTATTTCATTGCTTACCCTTACTGAGCATTTGACCTCAACCCTTTCTTATTTTTTATTTTACTAGGACGTGAAGATGTAAATTTTTAATGACCTATAGGGGTAACCTCGAAGATATGGTTGTATTCAATGAAATTTACATATTGTATTTCATTTCATGTTTTAATGATGAACTTATTAATGTTTTTGGTTTTTCAAAACTACTAAACCAATTCATTATTTTAGGATATGGATTTCTTGTAATTATTCCAATGTAATGAAAGAAAAAACCATATCTAGGAAACAGGGGTCGGGTCTTTATAGTTGGAGTGAGAGGAATTTTATTGGTAAACATGGAAACAAGATTATAAAAATGTATATTAGGTAACAAAACCCTAAGATAGATGTTGAGGATAAGTATACAATAACAAATGAAAATTTTGTTATGGATTAGATTATATGGATCTTCCTAGAAAATAAATCCCTAAAAGGATAATACAAATGTATGTGGTTCAGGAACATATTTACCTTGGAGTAATAACTCCAAAAATGTGTTTTGACCATAACATGGGGTAACCTGGTACACAACAATATGCCTTACTGCGCACCTTTTTTGAAACTCCCAGGTTCTATGCTCAGGATAATTCAAATTTTCTTTACAATAAATTATGAAGGCTTTAAAAGTAATATTTTTTCTCAAATAAATGATGTTTATAATTGTAATATTATATATTCACAGGATTTAAATTTTTTTAAGTATTTTTTAATTTATGACTATAAATTATAATTCATTACCTAATCTAGTGTATGCCATTATTTATAAATGGTTCCTAGTGTAAGTAAAGAAAACCATATCAAAGCATGTATACCACAAATGGATTTCCCTCCTATGCAATATAATGATATTGGTACTAGAGCTGCGATTAGTGATGAGCAGCTTAAAACTATATAGGGACAACTGACTTATTTTATGACCAATAACCTTATCTAGATAGAGAATTTTAATCCACAACATAGAGGGTTATTATTAGACTGGTTTATGAGACACGAGAATCTATCATTCAGTAGGAATACAAACCCGTTAATAATGGAGTAGTAGATAAGTTATTTAGAGAACATATTTATTAATTTGGGATGTAATGAAAGAGATAAAGTTTTCCTGAAAGATTATCTTCTATTGGGAGATTCATATCTATGGTGGTTGTTAATTCAAAACACAATGGATAGTGAAGAAATAAAATAAATTGAATGGAGGGATTTTAATGAATTTTATCTATGGAAATATTTTCCACATAAATAATCAACAGATATTGAGAGGAGATTCTTGAGTCTTACACAAAAAGAGGACGGAAATGTTGAAAAGTATGAAGCTAAATTTAGAAGGTTAGAAATGATTTTTATAGACTATATATGTAATCCAAGGAGAAATATTGATCAATTCATTGATGGTTGAAATCCATTCCTCCAAAGGGAACTATTCTCCTAAGGTTTCTCATCATACGAATACATTGTCTCATGTGCTATCAAGATAGAGAAATAATTGTTTAAGTATTATGACTTTTACAAAAAAAATAGAAGAATAGACTACTAAAGGTTATAATGGATAAAAGTAAGAATAAAAAGGTGATTTTTTCATCATGAAATACTTCTGGAAGGAAATAACCAAGTGTCTTCATAAAAGTAAAAGGCTTGTGCTACAAGTGGTGACATAAATTCCATCATGACGGTGATTGCAGTGGAAATAAAGAAGCTATAAATGTTCATTTATATAATTATAGAGATACGGGGTTCTATACTAATCATTTTCCAAATATTCAAGGAAATGGACCTCAGAAAAGCCAAGGGAGTAAGGCTAAGATTTGCAATCAAAACTGCTGAGATTGAAATTCCTAATGGTGTGGTGGAAGGTACATTAATCATTTCCCCATACTTATCCAATGATTTATTTGATTTTAGATCATCACATTTTTCTATATCTTCTTAGTTTTCTATGAAAATTATCTATTTCCAATTTTATTTAATAAAGGAGTTGTCAGTCAAAAATCCTAAGGTAAGTATCAATGCAACACAGATGTTTCGATCAATCCCCTTAAGACGCATAAACATGCCATAGTTTCTAACGATATCATCATTTACATGATCGAATTTGATATAATCCTCAGTATTTATTGGATTTCAAATTTTGATGTCAAAATATATTTCATGTATAAGGAAGTAAAAATTTTTGATAACAATATAGAATCCCTTGTTTTTAAGGAAGAAACATTATCATTTGATTATTATCTAAATACACCCCTAGTATCTCAACTTAATGAAATTATTAGTGAGGATGGGAACAGAATATTTGTGGGTGAGGATATAAATATTCTAATTGAGAATGTACTTATTGTGCAAAAATATATTAATGTTATCCCAAGGGATTTAACTAGACACCCTCCAAAGCTGGAAGTTGAGTTCTTTGTTGATTTAATTCCTTGTTTAAGGTCTATATCAAAGACTACTTATATAATGGATAATGTGAAATTAGTAGAACAAAAGGAACAAAGAGAGGAACTGAGTGATAAAGGATTTATTCACCCTTGTGTTTCTCCATCAGGAGCCCCTATTATTTTCATTATTAAGAAAGATAGATCTATGAGGTTGTGAATTGACTATAGAGAGATCAATGATATTAAAATAAAGAACAAGTATCCTCGACCTCTCATTGTTGATTTATTTGATCAAATTCACGGAACTCGATATTTTTCAAAGATTCACCTTCGATCTAGATATCATTAGTTGCATGTGAGGAAGAAATATATTCCAAATACTATATTTCTGACCATGTATGGGAATTATGATTTTAAAATAATGCATTTTGGAATGACTATTTCATCCTCTATTTTCATGGATCTAATGAATTGAGTTTTCATGGAATATCTTGATGACTTTTTTGTTATATATTTTTATGATATCTTGGTATAATCTAAAATATATTAAAATCATGAGAATCACCTACACATTATTCTGAAGACTCTTATATTAAATGAGTTATATGAGAAGTTTAGAAAGGGTGAGTTATAGATTCAAAAAGTTTCTTTTCATGGAAATATTGCCTTTAAGGATGTAATCGTAGATGATACCACAAAGAAAAAGGTAGTACATAAATGACATACTCCAACGAACATAACTGAGGTATATAGTTTTATTGTTCTAGCAGGTTATTATCTATATTTCATTCAAAACTTCACTTGATTATCCAACCCGTTAACTAAACTTTCTCATAAAAGAGTTTGGTTCATATGGACAAAAGAATGTTAAATTGTTTTTCCAGAATTGAAGAGGATATTAGTGGATGCTCTGACCCTAACTCTACAATCAGGGAATTTTGGATTTTTGATCTATAGTGATGCATCAATGAAAGGAATTTATGGTGACCTAATATAGAATGATAGAGTTATTGCATATGAATCAAGGTAGTTACAAATTTAGGAATAGAACTATCGAACTCATGATCTTGAGTTAGCAAATGTAATATTTGCCCTGAAGATGTAGAGACATTATATCTATGGTGAAAGATGTGAGATATATACTAATAAGAAGATCTTGAAATGAATCTTATCATAAAAAGAACTCAATATATGGAAAAGGAGATGACTCTATCTAGTTAGGGATTTTGATTGTTCCACACACTACCACCTAGAAAAGTAAAATAAGGTAACTAATGCATTGAGTAGGAAGGATCATAGAGTTATAAACAAAATGATAATTGACAAGGATCATATGTACATGGATCAAGAGAGGATGGATATTGGAGTCACGAAAGAAGTTGAAACATCATTACTTTCTCAATTGGTTTCCCAAACATATTTATTTTAACGTATTATGAGTTCTCTGCCTAATAATGAGAATCTTCAAAAGAAAATTAATGTTGTGAATGATGGGAAGTTGGTAGAATTCATATATGGAGATAGAATTATTAATTTTGGGAAGATTATTTTTGTTCCCACTATACCCGAGCTAAAAATAGAGTTATTGGATGATTCCCATTGTTTGAATTTCTCTATACATCCTCATAGCACAAAGATATATAGATATTTGAAGGAATGTTTCTAGTGGGATAACATGAAGAAGAAAATTGCTGATTATATATCAAGATGTGTAGTATTTCAATATGTGGAGGCTAAAAGATAGCATCCTAAAGGATTCATGCAACCTATATCTATTCCTACACGGAAATGGGATGACATCACCATAAATTTTGTCACTAGATTACAGAAAACTCAACAAAATAGTGACGCAATATGGGTAAATATTGATCGATATAAAAAATTTCTACATTTCCTCTCTATAAGGGAGGAATTGACACTAGAAATCCTTTTTTTACTATACATAAATTAATTTTTATGATTTCATGGAGAATTTATTTCAATAATGTTTGATCATGATCCTAAATTTACATCAAAATCTGGAAAAGTCATTAGAAAGCATTGGAAACTGAGCTTCATTTGAGTACTGCTTATCACCACCAAACTAACGGTTATTCAAAAAGGATTATCCAAACATTAGAACACATGTAGAGATCATACTTGCTTGTCTGTCAAGGTATCTGGGATCAGTATTTACCTTTGGTGGAGTTGACCTAAAATAGTATTTTTCATTTCAGTATTCAAATGGCACCATATGAAGCATTCTACAGAAAGAGATGTCGTACACCAACATGTTGGGATAAAATTGGTGAAAGGAATCTTGTGGGCCCAGATCTTTTTATGGAAACAATAAAAAAGGGAAAAAAATTCAAAACCATATCAATGTATCTCAAAGAAGTAAAAAAGAGTTATGATGATAATCGAAGGAAGGATTTGGAATTTCAAGAGGGAGATCATATTTTCTAGAATTTAACTCCATGAAAGGGTGTTATAAGATTTGGAAAGAAAGGGAACTTTTTCCACATATACATAGGCCTTTTAGAATTAATGGACAGAAATGGAGCTATGTATTATCATTTTGAAATGCCTCCTAGCCTTTCTAAGTTACACAATGTGTTCCATGTCTCATTATTGAGAAAGTACATGCCAGACCCAACACATGTTCTCACTTCTAAAGGTATTTAATTGGAACCTAACTTATTTTATTATAAAGGGCCTATCACGATTATAGACACTAAAGAATAGGTGTTGAGGAATCAGATGACCTGACTAGTTACGGTACTTTGTTAAAGTCATTGAATTTAAGAGGCAACGTGGGATCCTGGGGATCTTATGATGAAGACTAACCAAAATTTTTTATGTGGTATCATTATGGAAATTTGGAAGAAGATATTTTTGTAAGGGAGGAAGAATGTAACACCCCATGGTTTTACAATTTTTTTATTGAATGAATTCAAGATTGAGTATATATGAAAAAAACTTGTTATTTTTAAGAGATAGTTATAACCTCGCCGTTAGATATAATATTTCTTCTTCTGGGAATTGAATTTTGAAAAACTAACAAACACAGTTGCGATTAGTAAAATATTTAGAGATTGGTAGGATTAACATACATTTTTGATTAATAGTAACTTACCCTTATGGACAGTAATGTACACTTATGAATAGTAACTCCACCCATGTAAGTATAAATAAAATGTAGGCACTACATAAATGAGAGTGAATATTTTAAAAATTAATGATTAAGTGTTGTTATTTTTGACAGTAATAAATATTTAATTAAAATTTTAAATTAATAACTTGTTTTAAAATAAAATTAATTTTTATAAAATATTTTCCTAAATAATTATTTTTTTGTTCAATGATTAAATGACAATTTTATGAAACCATAGTTAATTTTTGAATGTGTTATAATATCCGTTTTAAAATTAAAATATATATTTTTCTATTAAATAATGATTTTATTTAAAAACTAATTTTAAAATATTAAAAAAATATATTATGATAAAAATTAGTTCATTTTTTAATTCTACACATCAAAAAATGGTTCTGCTGAATTTCTGATATTTTTCTAAAATACTTGAATTTTTGGTGAATAGTAAAATATGAAATTTTGCGGTATAAATAAATTATAAGATAAATACACTACTAATTGATTAATTTATGATGTAATAATAGTTGTCACAAACTCACATACATTTATCACAATTTTGGGTCACATGAAACAATACTATTGGTTCTTTGGAAGAAAATAATAAAATAGTGAATAAGGTATTCAAAAATCATCCCTCCTCTCCACTATAAAAGCCACCACCTCTCCCTCTTCACATCACTATTATAAACCTTTAATCTTCTAAATTTTCTTCCCAAATACACTTACCTAGTCCCAGTCTACATCCAAGAGCTCTTGGTCTCTCCAAAAGTCAAAAACCCTTTCCCTTAAGGAGGTTTTCAAGGAGGACATTTCAAGAGGTAAGCCCTCTTTCTTTTTCATTTCATTTAATTTTCGATTTAATTATCTTTATTATATTCTACTAACCTTATCTATAAAAATTATCATGATAACTACAATATAATATATATAATTTAATGATATTATGTAAATGGAATATCCTTCCTCAAACCACTATCTCTCCCTATTTTATTTTTTTTAAAGGAAATCATTGTTCAAGAGGTGCATATTTCTAACCTTCATAGACGATGAACCTTTGTTCTTAAATTTATAATTCAATGCAGTCCATGAAACAATTTTTATGGTTCAACAATAATATATTATTTTTTTATAACCTATTTAATGTTCTGAAATTAATATATATACATAATACTAATTTATAAGACAAAGTAGTTTGTATCAATCGAGATATCGCTAAAATAATCTAAATGGTTATCACTAAATTTTTATCTAATAATTTATCCTAATACCATGTAAACAAGTTTTATATATAACCATATACACTTTTCAAAGTTAATCAATAACATATAAGTTCAATTCTGTATAATTATATGCATTCCACATAAACATCATTACTTATAATCAAGAAAATCGATCATGAAATCAGGGAAATGAACACTCCTGAACGACGGAATTCAATCTTATAACATATCAATAAGGACATAAATGAACTTAATAAAACTTTTTTGAATCAAATATATGCAAATAAGTTTCTTAATTATTTAATTAATGGATTTAATTTTATTATCCTAGACATTAAGGTTATGTAAAGAATACATTCAGACATAAGGTATGGATTTTTACCAAACCATCATTTTTATTTAGGTTACTCTAATTATCTAATTAACTAAATCATATATTTATTTTTTCTTATTTACTCCCTATAAATTCTATTTGAATGTTCTATAGATGTTTACCAAACAGTATCCTTCTTTATTTTTTGGGGAGTTACATTCTTTAAAAAGATATTTCAAAAATTATTCCTAATATACAATCCCATTTCAAGGGAACTTCTAGAATTCTTACCTATATTCAAGTACACTATATATTCTGTTTTTATCCACCATTTTTTTTATAAAAGCACTCATTTTATTTTGATAAAACTATATTATTTCAGTTTTGGTTTTTATAATTTTTTTCCAAAAGAACTCTTATTTTCAAAGTGAAAGAATATTTATCTCAAGAATTACACGATGATTTTATTTGTGTAATTTTATATATTTCAACACTCATGTAGAATATTATGAAAAATTGTGAATAATAATTTATTATATCATATACCATATTTTATTGAATGGGTTATGATTATTTTGACAATGGATGTGCTATATTGAAACCATTCACCATATTACCCCTAAAGGTTAGTGTTTATGATTGGGGAAAGTTATTTACATTTAATAGGTTAGTTTTAATATGACTGTATATATTGTTTATGTTTGTCAAAATTCAAATGAGTAATTATTTGGACTTAGTATGTAATGGTTGGGGCCTACCATATCCAATCAAATTTATCAGTAGTTATCATGAGAAAAAATAGATATAGATCTGGATGAGACCTTGCCCATTTTCAGATATAGTTTTGGCTAAGGCCTTAATCATTTTTGGATGTCTTGGCCAATGAATCCTTGGTATCTTTTATAATGAATGACATTATGCATTTAACTCATTATAAAACAAGTAATTGATAGTTTATGAAGTTATTAATCTAGTTTAATACCCATGATTATTCTTTATTATTGTAACGTCCCGGATCTGGTTGCCACTCAACGGGTGCCCCGAACCCGGTTGGTCACATGACCTCAAGCGCATTTCCCCAAATGCCAAAGGCTACCGACCAGCAGGGAGGGCTAAGGAATGATAGTTGGGAAACTATTCCCTCATTTTTTAAAGTGTAGTGTAGCGAAATCATATATATATAAACATACAACAACGAAGTAGTAAACAATATTTAACAGAAATGGACAACCGAAGTAAAAGATAACCAAAAGTTATATAGATAATGATTCAACATGTTTGTAGTTCTAAAAAAATAGCCAGGGCATGTTACACAGTAATACAGTACAATACAACACAGCTCAAAGTACAAGGTAGAGTAAAACAAAACAATACAGTGCAACAGGAACCTAGTAGCATCGTAAGCCTAAGTTCAGTCCCATGGTCGTCTACTCCTTAGAAATAATCAAGTACCAGTATAGGGACCCTTGTCCTTATCCACATATACAAAAATATAATCTATTTGGGCCAAAGACATGACCCAAACAGGATGTGAGAAATAAATCCCAGTAGGCAACCACCAATGGCCCATGCCCAACTGTCAGTGAAAATGTGCAACAACAGTGTGAAAAAGTTAATGCAGTAATCTAGTAAGTAATCAAAAGTAAATATCACTACCAGTTTCATTTCCATTTTAATTATTAATTATCAATTCAATATAATTGAATTATATTAAAAAGCACCTTGCCCTCAGGATAAATAGAAACTTTCCCTCCGGCCATTCATAACCTTGCCCTCTGCCCTTGCCCTCAGGAGAAATAGAAGCTTGCCCTCAGGAAAAATAGTACCTAGCCCTCAAGCCGTTCCCTCAGGTGAAATAGAACCATGCCCTCAGGCCTTGCCCTTATGCGAAATAGTAACTGGTAACCAGGCCGAGCCCAACACATAGCAAGCATTTATATAAATTTTCTCTCAAGAAAAAGCAATGAACAACATAATGATGGCATACCCACGGGTATCCTGGCCAAATGACTAAACAATAGAACACACCCCCGGGGTGGTCCTGGATCCAAGCTGTGATCCCAAGAAACAATTACACATATTCATTAAACTACGTATGGAATTCTAGGTATTTAATTACGCAAGGCCTCAGCCATACGACAACCCATTCATGGGCACGTATCACAACGGTACAAATATTCACCACAACTATTGGAAATAAACACTAGACCACCTACCTAGATTGCCCCTAATCGTTATACATGAACGACTGTACTCGAATATTCCAAGAACGATGTAGATTTGAGGTAAAACAATTCAAGTTCAAGTGTAAATTACTTCCCCTCAGAAAATAATTGGCAAGAACGGCTCAAGGAGATGGGAGGGCTTACCCGTACGGTTCCAACGAAATCGACAGAGGCGGAATCGGATTCCTGGTGCTCGATCGGGTGATCTCTAATGCTCCAGCCGTCCTCCCGAGATCTCCTCTTGTTCGAAGCCTTATCTGTGAATAGAGGAGTCTAATTTCCATTTTAAGAGAAAAAAAGACTACACTATGTGTACTATTGAGTACACGAAGTGTACCTTTCATTGTTTAACTGTTCATTCGGCAGGATCAGGCCACTACTGCACTGTTCATCTATCGACATGTGTACACAGCGTGTATTCTTGATTACACGGTGTATACTGTTGCTCATCTCCCAACGCCTTACTGTTTACATGCAGACTGATTACATAGAATGTAAATACCTCTACATGGCCTGTAGTCAGTTTTTAAACCCTTCATCACCAGCATGTATATAAACCCTTTGCACTCATCCCACGTGGCCAATGTACATGACGTGTGGAGAATTACACGGCGTGTACCCACAAAACTTGTGATTTTCCCTATTTTACTTATTTTCTAAAAAATACTTAAGGATAAGAGAAAAGATAAAACATGTACCTCAAAAATAAGAACAGGGTTCTTACAAACTTCCCCCTTAAAGAAATTTGTCCCTGAATTTCCCTTCCAAGGGTTTTGAAGATAAAGCTCAGAACAACTCTGGCCACTGAGCATGTACGTTAGTCTCCTGCTCCTAGGTTTTTTCTTCCACTCGACCATGCTGCCAAAGAACCCGTATGAGAGGAAATGACCGGCCTTGTAGAACCTTTGTGCTCCTATTCAAGATAAAAATCAGATACTTTTCAATGGATGCATATACGTGAAGATCAACCTCCTCTGGCTGAAAGATATGAGATGAGTCTGAATGATAACGGCGCAGCTGAGATACATGGAAGACATCGTGCATGGCCTGATACCTCTGTGGTAACTACAACCGATTGGAAACCGGCCCGGATCTCTCCAAAATATCAAATGGTCCCACATACCTTGGTGAGAGATTAACCTATCTCCTGACATGCTTATAACATCCTCGGTGAAACACGCAAGAAAACCTGATCCTCGACCAAGAACTCCAAGGGTCGTCTGTGGCGATTAACATAAGATTTCTGACAAGACTGTGTGGTAGCCATCCTTTTCTTAATCAACTAGACCTACTCAGAAGTTTCCTTCATGAGACGTGATCCTAGTAAAGCTGTCTAACCTACCTCAATCTAGCATGAAGGTGATCGGCATGGCCTACCATATAAAGCCTCGTAAGGTGCCATCTCAATAGTTGCATGAAAACCATTATTGTAGGCAAAATCAACTAGGGGTATACGCTTCTCCCAAGAGCCCCCAAAGTCCAAGATGCATGAACGTAGCATGTCCTCTAGCACCTGTATCGTACTCTCTCACTGACCATCGGTCCGAGGGTGGTAAGCTGTGCTCAGAAGCACCTGTGTACCCAATGCCCTCTGAAAACTCTTCCAGAAAAGAGATGTAAAATGGGTGTTCCTATCTAAAACGATATAATGAGGTATCCTATGAAGACGTACGACCTATCAGATATAAAACCTCCTGAGCTCGTCAACTCCGAAGGTCTCCTTGATCGACAAAAAGTGATCTACCTTTGTGAGTCTGTCCACAACAACCCACACGGCATCATTGCCTCAAGGGGACCTCGGCAACCCAGTCACGAATTCCATCACGACATCATCCCATTTACAATCTGGAATGGGTAACTACTGTAACATTCTGGTTGGCCTATGATGCTCTTCCTTCACCTACTGATAGGTGGAACATCTCATAACAAAACCAGCTACTTCTCTCTTCATACCCGACCACCAGTACTGACGTCTCAAGTCACGGTACATTTTGGTAACCCCGGGATAAACTGCCCAAGCTGAAGCAAGAAACTCCTACATCAACTCCTCACGTATATCCCTTGGAACCCACACTCGTCCATGTAAATGTAGTACCTGATCATCGCCTATCATCCCCCCAAGAGGAGGGTCCTCACTTGAGACCGACTCCCATAGAACTAGGCCTTCTAAATTTGATAGATTTTTCATCCTCACTCTATCCAGGAGGGTATAAGTCACAACTAATGATGAATGATAGGTTTGACCCTTACTATCTTGCACCTCCAAAAGCATCTCAGTGAAAAAAGCCATAAGCTGCCACTCACCACTGGCCTCATGAACTACCTGTATTTGAGTATTCTTACATTGTGCATCAGCAACTATGTTACCCTTACCAGGTGTATTGGAATGTTCGGAATCGAAGGACTGTAGATACTCAACCTACCTTCGTTGTCTCAGATTCATGTTATGTTGTGTAAAGATATACTTGAGACATTTGTGGTATGGGAAAACCACAAAATCCTCTCCCAAGAGATAATGTCTCCAACAACGTAATGCATGAACAACTTCATCCAACTCGAGATCATGCGTTGGGTAATTCCTCTCATGTGGCCTCAACAGCTGAGACCCGTACACAACAACATGATCGCCCTGCATCAACACATATCCCTGCCCAATACCTGATGCATCATAGTAAACTGTATATATCTTCCCCTGCTCTGGGAGTATTAGGATTGATGCTGATGTCAACCTTCACTTTAGTTCATGAACATTTGTCTCACAATATTCTGTCCAAACGATCTTCTCACCCTTCTTAGTCAAACACTTCAACGGCGCTGCTAAGAGGGAGAATTCCTGGATGAAGTGCCTGTAGTAACCAGCCAGCCCTAAGAAACTCATTTTTTCAAACACGTTCTTATGCCACTCCTAGGAAACTAATGGTATCACCTTATTTGGGTCTACTGAAACTCCTTCCTCTAAGATAATATGACCCAAGAAGTGAATCTGGTCCATCCAAAAGTATCACTTTGAGAGATTATCATATATCTGATGCTCTCTTAGTGTACACAATATGATCTCAAGATGGGTGGCATGGACGTGTAAAGTGTGAGAGTACATCAGGATGTCGCCCGTGAAGACCACCACAAAAGAATTCAGATAAGGATGGAACACATGATTCATTAGAGCCATGGAAACTACTGGCACATTCGTGAGTCCGAACGGAATAACCAAGTACTCATATAGACCATACCTACTCCTGAAGGCTATGAGAAGTATATCAGATGGTCTAACTCACTACTTATGATATTTAGATCTCAATTAAATATTCTAGAACACTCGTGCACCTCGAATTTGATAAAAAAGAACATAAATCCTTGGTAAGGGATATTGGTTCATAACCATCAGCTGGTTCAGCTTCCGATAATCCACACAGAGTCTGAGGGTACCGTCCGCCTTCTTCGCAAAAAGGACCAGAGAATCCCAAGGAGAAGTACTGGGTCAGATAAAAACCTTTTAATATAACTCATCTAACTGTCTCTTGAGCTCTTTTAACTCAGGTGTAGCCATCCTATAAGGAGGAATAGATACCGGTGCCGCTCCTGGAACATGATCAATAGAGAAATCCACCTCACGCTCTGGAGGAAGACCTGAAAAGTCATCCGGGAAGACATCCCTGAAATGATCAACCACTAGAAGGAAATCCTTCTGACAAGTCCCCTGATCATCTAGATATAAACTTGCTATCTAGGCTATGACTCCACCTTTCCCATGATGCTCCGGTCCAGCTCGACTTGCCATAACATCCCATTAGCCCTTGTATAGAAACTCTCTGCCCTCTGGTGACATGAAACATGCCCTACGACGATAGCAGTCTACAAAGGCTTGAAAGGGAACCAACCAGTCCATCCCGAGAATGAAATCATAGCTTTTAATATACAAGACATAGAGGTCCCAAAGGAATTGACAGCCAGCAACCTAAAGGGGGAACTCCCTGCACTGATGCACATGAGCCTTTCTAGTCCCCAATAGAGTGTCTAGTGTCATAACATCATAAGAAGAAGAAACACAGAGCCCAAGGCTCTCCACAACATACATAGATAAAAATATATGTGTAGCACCCGTATCAAAAATTAATAAAGATAATATAAAAGATACTAGAATAGTTCCTCTGATAGTAGAAGGTACGAGATCCTGCTCTTGATGGGTATGTTGAACTACATATGCCTACTCAGTGCCGTGAACCTGCGACACAACCTCTCTACCTTGAGCTGTCCCGCCTTGCTGCCTCTGAGATCCTGGTGTCTGGCTACCATGGCCATGACCACCATCTATGCATGCACGGCCTGACGTATTCCAGTTTCCCAACTGGTAAGAAGCTGTCAGTCCTGCTCCCGCATGCAGAGTCTGCACAGAACCACTCTCACTAGCCACTGGTAGAAACGTCCTGCAAAAGCACTGAAGATGACCCATCTTGCCGTAAGCTCGGAACTCAAATGGATCACATGGACACTGAGGTATCTTGTTCCCCTGTTTACCACACTGATAGAACATGATCGGGCCACTCGAATCATTTCTCTGGCCGGTACTACCACCGTGAGAGAACTCCACCCTTCTCTTCCTATTACCGGTAGAAATAGTACTAGAAACTGGTGTCGAACCGCCCTAGCCCACACCACTAGCTTCCCGTAGGTTCCTCCAAGTAATCAGTGCCTGGTTCAAAATAGAATTTATAGTAGGAAACCTGAAAACATTCACCTATTCTCGGATTTCATATCAAATACCATCCTCAATGCGTTTAGCCCTCAACGTCTCATCACCCTCCAGAATGGGTGCAAAACACTGAAGCTCGGTGAGACGAGCAGAATAATCCACCACCAACACAGAACCCTAATAAAAATTCATGAACTCTAAAGCTCTATATACTCTCAGCGTCTCTGGGAAAAAGAGTTCACAGAAAGATGTCTGAAAATCTTCCCACGCCATGTCTCCGTGATGCTCTGTCTGAGTGGTAACAACCCACCACCTCTTGGTGGAATCACGCATCATATAAGTCGTGAGTGTGAACCTCCGCCCTGGAGGCATCTCAAGATACTCAAAGATAGTCTATAATGCATCCAGCCAAGACTCCATAGCATGTGGTCCACCATCCCTTGAAAACGTAGGCGGATGCTGCTCCTGAAAGATACGAGTCTGCTCAGCTATAGATGTGGCTGCGAGCAGGGCTCCCTGAATGGTCTACATGAACCACATGAAGCCTTCACAGAACTGTGCATCCACGCCTGTGTCTGGTATAACGGTTGGTGCCACATCTGGATCTGCTGGAGGATCCACTGGTAGATCATGGCCTACCATCTCTGGAGTATAATCATTGCCGCTCTCTTGGAGAACTATGCGTGGTCATCTCGGTGGCATGACTCTACAAGGTCAAACACACACCTTAGATCAAGATTATTCAAGACCGAAACAAGGATACAGAGAAATAAAGTTTTCATAATATACAAAACTTGACTACACGACATGTATAAATAATAAATGGTGAGTTCTCACAACCATTCACATGGGCGTGTACTCCAGATTAAACTGGTCATGTAAAACCCCAAACACATGATGTGTCTTCTAAATACACGTTGGGTACTTGAATCCTCCTTCCCTGCCAGAGTCATTATACACGGCTAAGCCACACGGATCACTTGAACAAGACTACATGATGTGTATATAATCTACATGGTGGTTATGGTTTAATTTCCAACTGTCAATGTCATTCTTGACACGACCGACAACTCGGCTGACACCACATGACGTGTTACACCTACATACGGCGTGTACACCACCCCGTTTCCCCAGCCACATGGCCAAGTCCACACGGTCTCCCACCAGTAAGGACTACACGATGTGTCCCGCACATACACGGCATGTTCAAGAAGAGGTAACATCGACCCGTGTTTGTTAGCTACACGGTCAGGTCCCCTGGTCAGACTACACGAAATGTTCCTAGGTGGAAACGGCGTGTATATCTCAAGGTATCCTCCATCCGTGTCTGTTAGTTACACGGGCGGACTCCAGGCCAACACTACACGGTGTGTACATCTGGCACACGGCGTGTTTTTTTCAATCTTTTCCCTAACTTGTGTCCCTGCCCACATGGTCTATAACACGGGAATAGACTACACAGAGTGTACTAAAAAAGTTTTCATTTCTTTCCGAACACAAGAACACATGGCCTGTGTCCAAGGAGCTACACAGTGTGTATCCTGGGTTTTCCAGACAGTAAGCCTCTAAAACTACTCCAGATCCCAGTAAATACTAAAAAAACACCTAAGTGCCAAATTCCGATCCGTGAGGGCCTATACTCCCCATGAATCAAAGTTTGGCATCTTATACATGCTATGCACAAGTGAAAAAGTCAATGATCCACCAATTTTTGATCATTGAGGACCCATAATCCCCAAATACCAAAGTTTGGAGTCCATCCTATCAATAGGCTCACACAAAAATACCCTATCACATAGCAGGTATTTATCAAAGCAGCTATCACAACAACATTCTTTTTTAGCACAACAACTATCACAACAACATGCAATTTCTAATGCATCTACATGGCATGGAACTATGCATGGAATGTGATTTCTAACATGTGCCTAAATGATGCATGAGATGGAAAAACCTCATCTCATAGGGTTGCGAAGAAATAGAACCCAGTATTAAAATATAACCAGAACACAACAAGTGTGTCACCCAATGGTGAAAATAAAATCAACTGTAAAAGTGAAAAATCAGAAAAAATTGCAATAACTGAAGTAGACTGGATTTACCTTGTACACGGGTTATCTACTCTTGGGCACAGCTTATTACCAACTACCATTTCTGTCATATCCCTGAATAAGGCTCCAAACAGTAATACAAAGAAAAAAACTCCTTTGATACCACATTGTAACGTCTCGGATCTGGTTGCCACTCAATGGGTGCCCTGAACCCGGTTGGTCACATGACCTCAAGTGCATTTCCCCAAATGCCAGAGGCTGCCGAATAGAAGAAAGGGAAAAGGACTGATAGTGGGGAAACTATGACCTCGTTTGTCAAAGTGTAACATAGAAGAATCATATATATAAACATACAACAGTGGAAGCAGTAAAAAATATTTAACAGAAATGGACAACTGAAGTTAAAGATAACCAACAGTTATATAGATAATGATTCAACATGTGTCTAGTTCTAAGAAAATATCTAGAACATGTTACACAGTAATATAGTAAAATACAACATAGCTCAAAGTACAAGGTATAGTAAAACAAAAAAAAATAGTGCAACAAAAACCCAGCAGCATCGCAAGCCTATGCTCGGTCTCATGCTCTTCTACTGCTCAACAACAATCAAGTACCTGTATAGGGACCCTTTCCCTTATCCATACCTGCCGAAATATAATATTTTTGGGATGAAGACATTACGCAAATAGGGTGTCATAAATAAATCCTAGTAGGCACCCACCAAAATCCCGTGCCCAACTATCAGTGAAAATGTGAAACAACAGTTTGCAAAAGTAAATGTAGTAAACAAGTAAGTACTCAAAAGTAACTATCACTGCCAATTTCATTGCCATTTAAATTATTACTTATCAATTCAATATAATTGATTTATATTAAAGAGAACCTTTCCCTCAGGCTAAATAGAAACTTGTCGTCCGGCTATTCAGAACCTTTCCCTCAGGCCTTGCCCTCGGGAGAAATAGAATCTTTCACTCATGCCTTGCACTCAGGAAAAATTGTACCTTGCCCTCAGGCCTTTCCCTTAGGCCTTTCCCTCATGTGAAATATTACCTTTCCCTCAGGCCTTTCCCCCACGTGAAATAGAACCTTACCCTTAGGAGAAATAGTAACTGGTAACGAGGCCGAGCCCAAAACAGAGCAAGTATTTATATAAATTTTCTCTCAAGAAAAAGAAATGGACAACATAATCATGTCATACCCTCAGGTATCCTAGCCAAACAGCTAAACAGAGGAATGCACACCTGGGGTGGTCCTGGTTCCAAGCAGTGATCCCAATCAATAGTTACCCATATTCATTAAACTACCTATGAAATTATAGGTATTTAATTACGCAAGTCCTCGGACATAGGACACTCCATTAATGGGATCGTATCACAACAGTACACAAATTCACCACAGCATTTGAAAATAAACACAAGACCACCTTCCTCGATCGCCCCTGATTGGTATACATGAACGACGCTCCTCAAATCATCCTTGAACGACGTAGAAATGAGGTTAAATAATTCCCGTTCAAGCATAAATAACTTCCCCTCGGGAAATAATTGGCAAGAATGACTCAAGGAGAGGGGATGGAAAACCCGTATGGTTCCAACGAGATCGACAGAGGATGAATCATATTTTCGGTGCTCGATCGGGTGATCTCCAAAGCTCTGGCCGTCCTCCCGAGCTCTCCTCCGGTTCTATGCCATCTCTGTGAATAGAAGAGGCTAATGCACATTTTAAGAAAAAAATCAGACTACACGTCATGTACTACTGAGTACACAACTTGTACTTTTCATTTTTTTTAAACTGTTCCTTCTGCGAGTTCTTTCCACCGTGGAACTATTCATCTTTCAACATGAGTACACGACATGTATTCCTGATTACACGGCGTGTACTATTTCTCATCTCCCACCGCCTTATTGTTTGCCTGCCGACTGATTACACGGTGTGTAAATACCACTACACGTTGTGTTGTCGGTTTTTACACACTTCATCACCAGAATGGCTACACACCCTGTGTACTCATCCCACACGGTCAAAGTATATGGCGTGTGGAAAAGTACATGGCGTGTACCCACAAAACATTCTATTTTCCTCCATTTTCATTGTTTTCTAAAAAACACTTAAGAAAAGCGAAAATTAGAAACTCATAACTCAAAAATAAGAACTGGGTTCTTACCCTTATGGAATTGAATATTGAAACCTTATTCCATCAATATTATAATCATGTTCATTTTTAAAAACATATGTTTTTAGTTATTCAACCTGTATAATGATTATTTTTATGATATCTTCGGTAGTATTTATTACCTGGACCGAACATATGAGCTAACCCCTTATGTTTTATTTTCCAATAATTTAATGAAGTAAATTATCAATGACCTTTATGGGTACCCTAGGAGTTATGGTAGTTTTCAAATGAATTTTCATGTTGTCTTTCATTTCATGGTGTAATTATATACTTATGTATATATCTAGTTTTCCAAAACTACTAATCTAAGTAGTTCATTCATGATATTAAATTCTTATAATTATGAAAATGTAATGAAATAAAGAACCATCTCATGGAAATTAGTGTTGGGTCTTTACACAATAAGGAATTAAATCATTTTTGCAATGTTCATATTTAAAAAAATAAACATAGGTCATAAACATTTAGTTCCTATGTAAGAAAATTCTTGACACGAATCAAGGGTAAGTAAAAATGAACCACATGGGCGAAGCTTTTAAAAATGATCATAATATATTTTAATGAAATATATTATTATTTCTCTTTACACCAGAATTGAAGTAGGATGTATTTCTGTTAAAAAATAGGTTTTTTAATAGTTGTTTTTAGTGAAAAATATTTTATAGAGGTGACAATTTCCATCAAATAACATATCAGAAGGTTCCTTTTAATTTTTTAAAACACCTTTTTTTTAAATCCCACATATTAAAAAGGATGATAGATTTGTTTTTCTCAAAAAATTGCTAATGAAAATATAAGGGTTACATGAGATAACACATAACTATTTTTCCAATGAAGGAGATGAAAATTAGTTAGAATGAAAATGGTGGACATATATGGGAATGAATTTTTTAAGAGGATGTGAATTGTTATTAACATATTTATTTTTATTGAAGGAATAGAACTCTTAAATGTAGAATAATTGAATAAAAACTTATCTACCATGAATTAAATAAGGTATACTATTTTTTAGGAATGATGAAACTCAAGGAGAAACATTATAACTCAAGAAAGAAGATTGAGTTAAGAAATACCATTATATTTTATAGAATATATAAATCATATAAAACAACAAATAAAAAACTAGAAGTTAAATTTACATGTAATACAATAATTTATGATATTAAAAGTCAAGGGGGTAGCAGTAACACCATAAAATTACAGATTGGTTCATAATTTCAAATCCTATCTCAATGAAGGGTAAATGTGATAGAAACCCTTACAACTAGGTTAAAACTTGATTCAATGTCCATTTGATGGAAAGAATATGATTTAAATTTTTATAATAAATTTATTACAAATAAATAAATAATAAAACACTCATGGGATGATAAATCAAATTAGTACCATAAAAAATAAAACATAGTGTATAAAATGTAACATGTCTCAATGAATCATAATTTAGACCAAGAAACCCCTTATATTTTATCATGATTTCTTAAAATTATATCAAACTTATTGTATAAAAAACATATCTATACTAATTAATTATTTCATAAACTAAATTATAAACATTACTATTTACAACCCACTTTTATATTTGTTCTTTATATCTATATAAAATAGTTTTTTACATATTTTCAGTATCATTTGTGAGTAATCTTGTTCGTTTTGAACTGGTTTCAAAATACCGATGTAGTTATTTGTTATTTTCTTAAATATCATATTTCATAGAATATTAATGTTACACTTATTTATTTTTATAATTATTTATAATTTTATTATTTAATTTTATGGAGTTTATGATGTAATCATTAATGGTAAAATCAGCGATGAATTTGTTTTGATGATTTTTAACAAAAAAGGGTGGTATCTTAAGTAATGAGTTTAATATAAATTTTACCATTAAATATAGAAAACAATTTAATTAATTTATCATTTAATCTTATATTATCAGTATTCAATTTATGATAGTCGTCTTTGACATTATTTTATAGTATTGTTTAAGTGGGTTGTCAAACCGACCAAAGTAAAAATATACATTAATTTAATGGATGGTAATAAAGTGGTTAATTTGTTATATCACTATAAAAAAATAATGTTCTTAAATAGTTTTTATATTTTTGATATATCAAAATTATAAAGAATTATAAAGAGAGGACAAATTATATAAATCCATTACTTATAATAAAATACCTTTTTTTTCTTAGTGTACTTGTTTTACTATGGTTAGTTTAATAAAAATATTTCATTTTTCATATCAATAATATTTTATTTAAAAAACATAATAATTATATAAAAATCATTTTTCCACATTAAACACATTCATAAATAAATCCATGAATATAGGTAATGAAAAAAGAAACACACTATTCCATAGAGCCGGTAGTTTGCATATAGGCATGTATACTGATTTTATTTTCCTTAGAACATAAGATAAGAGTAATATAGTTTAATATTTTAGAATAAAACACAAAATATATTTATCATAATTATATATTATATTAACTATTTAATACATCCATGTTAGGTGGTGATGGAAGAATATAACGTTACATCTTGGAGGTGGTAGTCCACACATACACATGATTCACAACTTCATTTTTTCTAATGGAAAAGGGAAAGGTGGTTAATGATACTAACATAATTATAGTAACATGACTGAATAATAATTATACTAATTTTATCATTTTAAAATGATTTAATGGGTTTATAGGAATAATAAGTGAACATAAATAAAGAGAAATATTAAAGGACCAGATAGATGTTTATACCTCACTTCATGGATTATCTCATTTTAGAAGGGATTAAACACTTGAGGGATAATATTTTGAGAACAATATAACCTATTGATGGAGTCTAGAAATATTAATAAGAGGTTTAGATAAATTTTATGATGAACTAAGGCAGTTTTTTTGAGGTAATGTGAAGATATTTGTCCCCCTTTAATAAGTAAAAAGGGATGATATTTTTTGTAAATAACCAAAAAAATTTAATAATTAAAAGTAAGTCTCATGTAAAGTGCATCCAAAATTGAGAAATAAAGGAAATAATAAATAATAAGGTCGATATAGGCCTAAAACACCTATTACATCACATTTTTAAGAATACTTTTAACTCTATACCATTAGTTGTTTTCACTTAAAACATTTTATATTTTTCCCAGATAAGTAGTTTTTATCTAAGGTAACTTTTACATTATATAAATAAATGTTATGTCTTTATTAAATAATTTGAACCTAATTATTTGGAATATAAAATCTATTTCATTTAGTTAAATTTTTGAAAGTGAAAAAAAATTAATTTTAAAAGGCACAATATATAATTTATCCATTTTTATAAAATATAACTTCTTTTCTGAAATGTAAAATATGGTTTTTAAAATTAGAACCATTTTTGGAAAAAATTATAAATTCAGTTATAAAATATTTTTTTTCTCTAAAAACTTTTCCCATGGATTTATTATTTATACTTATATATTAAAAATTTTATAGAAGTCATTTTATTCATAAAAATGATATTTTACACTATTCACCTAAAAATCAATGTTTTTAGAAAAATACCAAAAAGGAATCTTAATGTAATATTTTAATTAAAAGATAAAAAATAGAATATTAAAATTTAAAATTTAATTTCTAGAATTTTCAATTTTAAATTTTAAATAGGATCATAATATTAAATAAGAAAATGTTTTTACAGGGATGTAAAATTTAAAATACTAGTTTTTTTATTCTAAATTTATATAAAACACCGATAAAGATATAATTTGTAAATAAATATCATATATTATTAAAATAATAATTTTATAATAATATAATTACTTTTAAATAATAAAAATTACAATGTATAGAGAGATTAATTCATAAATAAAATAAGAAATTAAGTAAATATTTTATAAAGTAACCTATATATATAAATAAATATTTCATAGTTTGGTTACTCAAATTCATATATTTTAATTCAATGATTTGTTTTTAAAATTATAAACATATTTTAATTTCATTTTAGTTTTGTGTTGGGTGGGGATAATTATATCAAACATAATAAAGGGAAATATTTATTAAAATCTAGGGTTGTTACATTTATAATAGCTGATATTTGAAATTACATCACTAAGAAATAAATTATTATTATCCTTGAATTTAATTTAATTTTTATGTTATCCATTGATATATTACTTTCTCAAGTTATCAGTTATAAAGAATTATTTTTTTACTATTTTTTCCTTCAGTTTTATTCAAGTATTGTTTATTCCTTGATAACAGTAATTATATGCTTCCCCATATGGAGAATTTGATGTCACCCTTCTTATTTTCTTCCTTTTCCTTGGTTATAAAGAATAATATTTAGTATTAAATGTCTATATGGATATCATGTGTGGATAATATTATGGTATATGTTAAATTAATATTATAATTTAAGTAATCTTGGGTTTAATAGGAAAAATTACCATTGGATGGGAAAGATATGTGTTTTTGAGTTAGAGGGTTTTCTTAACTCTCTAAAACTATAAACTAAAAAGTTATTGGGTGTATAAGTTACTTAATATTTATTGTTGATATTTTTATTATGGATTGTATAGTTTGTTTCCCTTTAGAATTGATCAAATCTAGTATGAAAAGAATATGTTTTTAGCACCAAATCATGATGTGAGGGTTCTAAAGTGTCACAATTAAAATCAAGAAGAGGTTCAGATAACATTAATAAAAAGGATGTTATTAGCTGAGTATAATTTAAGAGTTATAGAAGCCATAATGGGATAATATGATTAATATTGACCATATGATTAAAGGAATAAATACACTTTTAGATCTTATGTGAAAATATTTTAAAGAGATTAATGATATTTTTAGAAACACTTATTTGGTATTAGGAAGAATACATGTTTTAGGAATAGGTATTACTTTGAGATGGTATCTACTTTTATATCAAGAAAATGTGTTATTTTTGGGATAATATTAATATTAATTTTGGAATACATATGGTTAATATTTATTGATTGGAATGTGACTAATGTTATTTGGGTATAATGGTTAAGTTGAATTATAGAATCATAACATTCCTTGAATTTTGGGTTTAGAATATAGTAATAATGATATTTCATTAATTATTAATTTCAATTAAGACTATAATACCTTAGTTGGAACCCTAGGGGTAAATTAAAATATAATAATACTTCCGAAACTTTTTGTATAATGAAGAGTGTGTGGTTTCCAATAAACAAAATCCCAATTTGGATAAAAATAAGTGGATTTAAGATCTAGTCAAATGCACCTAAGGTTATTATCCATAAAAAGGATGGTTGGGTATTAACATGATATTTACTTAGTGCACAAAAAATACAAAAATTGCACACATGGTATTAAACTCCAAGGGTATATGATTTGACTGATGCACAAAATTGTTACAAACATTATGAAGGATTTGAATAATTTTTTATACCATGAGTGATGAATATATTAAGAAAAAACCACATATATTTTCATTGAATAGAGAAATTAAAATTACGAGGACTCAATTTAATAAAGGGCGTTAAAATATAATAACCAGTGATTTTTGTAGGTTTTATCATTTACATAAATAATATGTGGATTAGCTTGAATCAAAAAAAAACTAAAATAAACCATGAAATATTAAAAATATATAGATATTAAATATGACCATTTTAAAACTATATTAAAATTTTCATGTATAAATAGATGCAACCACATTTTGAAATCTATGCCGAAAAGATATATAATGGAATCAGGAAGCATGAGTCTTCTTTATGAGTCTCAATTTTTCTATCGTGAAATGTAAGTAGTGTCAATAGTATTTTCCCTAGACTAATCCCAAAAATAACTTCAATAAGTATTGCTAGAAAGATATCATCTATTAAAGAAGTTGAAGCTTGAGTAAATCAAAATGAGGTCCATTCTAGCTTAATAACTACCCTTGACAAACACCATTTATTATCTTTCAATTAGATATTATGTGGATGCAATTAATAGTTTTTCTATTAGAATTTAGGATGACATAAAAATATAATTATTAATGAAATATATGTTTTTATTTTATACATTTTATTATAAAAAAATATTTTAAAATAAATATAAAATGTTTAATTTAATTATAGATTGTAATTAAATCCCATGAAATAATTAATTAATTTTAAAAATGAAGAATAAAATATTTTGATATTTAAAAGACCTATTATTTTTGAAATATTATGTTTTTCTATATGATATGTATTCTTATCTTTGTAAACTAAGTTCATTACTTTTAAATAAAAAGTTTATCAAAATATATTTGTAATATATATATATATATATATAAATTAAGACTAATTTAATTACATTAACTTGGAAAAGAATAATAATAATTTTAATTTATGATTCAATAATACATTTGTCAGAAAACATTTATTTCCTTAATTGTGTTTTATTATATTAAAATTAAATTTGAACACTTTTATATATTTAATATAGAAAAATGGATTTATTAACTGGAATAAAAATTTCCATATTAGGTAATATGGTCAATTTCTTTTTTGGTCATAAAAATATGTTACTATGTTAAAACATTGCCACCACAATAATCCATAACTTGTAATTTATAATATAATTATCAATTTTAGATCCACTTTCTTAAAATAATTCATCTCTTTTTATATTTATAAATTAATATTTAAAAAAATGTTTCCCCTCACACCTATAAAAAGAACCCATCACCACCCCAATAATAATCACATAAAAATCTTCCTATATGTACAAAAATACTGAAAAATGCTCCCCATAAATATTTCACTTGACCTAGAGTTCTTATTCATGAAAAGTATCTAATAAAATAAGGCTTCAGAAGCGGTTTGACAAAGGATATCAAAGGGAGAGGTAATTATAGTAATGAAGTTCTTTAAAGTATTTTTCTTATTTCACCCATATTAAATATATTATACCCATACTAACATAATTATATAAGTATAATTAGTATACATAAATTTTATTATATTGTGTTAATAAACATTATATACCTTCCTCACATTTGATAGAAAATTAAAACGCTACCTGGGTTATGGTAACACTATCACCTCTATGAATGAAGTATTTAATTTTTCATAACTAAATAACATGGATTGTTATATCACTAGATTTAATGAATAAGTATTATATTAATAAAATTATTATGATTTCATAAATTAGGAATTAAATTATGAGTATTAAAAAAATATAGTCATTATAAATTTAACCTCCTAAAATGAGAATACCGAGACACTTTTCTTAATTTGAGTATAATTTTGAAAACATATGAAATTTTAAAAAAACATATGTTACTAGAGTGATAATTAATATATACCTAAAAAATTATAGAGAAGATGAAACTATTTTATAACTCTTTTTAACAAGGTCAATTTTCTGAATTAGTTTTGCAGGAATTGACAGAACAACTACAAATGACTAAGTAGTGTAAAAACAACACAATAAATAAATGACATGTGATAATAAATGAACCTAAAAAAATAATTTTACATGGAATTATGTCTGAATTAGTAATATAATAAATATAATTCGGTTATTCATGAGGTTATAAACACAAACCAAGCGAGTAAAGAACTGCGGTTTGGGTTGTTGGTATCAATTTAAATTTTTTTAGATAATCTCTTTATTTTTAAAAAATATATATCTATATGTTGTAAATAATACATTATTGAATTATTATATCTTAAATACTTTTTTTATCTTATGTTTTTTAGTTTCATTTACTCTCTCCCATTCTTTCATTCATTGATTCATACATTACATAACTCATAAGGGTTATTGTTAACATAATAATCCTTCATTAAGTTCTAAACTATATTATTTAACTTCATAATTCTATGTTTGTTTTTTTCAAAACCATGATTTTATTGTTATATATAATATATTTATTTTATATATCAAAGAAGTATTATTAAAATATAACCTCCCTTTGGTTCACAATTCAGATATATTATCACTTTTATACGTACTCGACTAAATCTCCTCTTTAAGGATGATAATCATTTTCCTCCATATCAATATTATTTATATAATTACAAAAATTATATTATATCTAGTTCATTGATTTATTAAGGTTATTTTATATTTATTTTCAATTTATTTACCAATTTATAAGAATAAAATTTTTAAATGTTTTCCACATGGTTCATTTTTGACTTTGTTTACAAAATTGTGAAAAGAATATCACTTTCTTACCATTTATCACATGAGTGAATTTTACCAATTTTATATTCTTTATTAATTAATTTGATTCATTAACAGTTTTATATGGGTTTAAAAAAAATAATATAATCTTTTTTACATCAATTTATCATTTATATTATAAAGATCATTATTTCAGAAGAATAAAGAAAGGGATTTAATTACCATTAAATATATTTTTGTTTTTCACTCCACATGTCATATTTTTAACATCACATATTTTTATGGTTTTAAAAGTTATAATTATTTTTAAATTTTGCTTTCTAATATCCACATTTCATCCATTGAAATGGAATTATGAATGTGACTTAGAAGTTTGTTTTTGTAACAATGTTACAAAAATATTTATGAAAATTCTTTTTAAAGTTTTAGTTCTATTTTCATATGAAACTCTAAGATATTTATCTCTTTTGGAACATGTTTTTTTATGAATTTACCTATAAATTATATTATAAATTTATAGTTCTTACCATGCCTTGTTCAAATGGTTTTTGTTCTCTATCACTCTTCATATCCCCCTTGACATATTTCTATTCCTTAATGTCCATGTTCTTTAATCCCACGGTTGTGTGATACATAATTTGAAATATTGACCTAGCTATATATCCATTACTATATATGTTGGAAACCAATTTCAAATTGATTATTGTTTTCCATGATAGTTATCACATTTATTGACTAGGAGAATATTAATAATTTTTATAGTTGTTATTTCAATATTAATGTTTATTAATTATTGAGGCATGTTAATTATGTATTGTATTTTTTATTCATTATTTAATGTTATGAATGAATTATACTTAATTAGTGAGGGTAGGGGTCTGAATTATATATCACCTTGATGCAGTAATATGTCTCATGAGATAAACTAGCTTGGGTATTTGGTGTAAACCTTACCCATTTATATATTATTTCTTGACACGGGTCCTTAATGATATATTTATGATATTAATAATTATGAATTTCATCATTATGAAATTTGTTATTTCATCCTTGTTTTTATTTAGATTTATAGGCTATATGTGGATATTTTACATGATCATATTTGTAGCTATATGTAAATATTTCATTATTATTTAATCATTCATTATTATTCATACATTATTTCTTCCTTGATAGATTCTATTGTACGATACCCTATACATAGCATATGATCTGACACTTATTATTTTTTTCATTTACCTAGGTTATAATTAATAGTATTTATCATTACTTGTCTAGATTTATATTTTGTGTGGAGAATTTTGTGAGAGATGTTGAAGACATATTTCACTATAAATAATCATTAGTTTAATAAAAAAATTCCCATTAGATGGGAAGGATATGAATGTTTTAGTTAAATATTTGTACTAACTATCTAAATATATAAATATAAAAGTTAGTAGGTGTGTAATTAACTCAATATTGTTTGTTAATATTGTAAATATGGATGATTATGTTTTGTTCTCTTTAGTCAGTAACAATAATAGTATGAAAATAATATGTTTTAGCACCGGATCATGGAGTTTGGGTTCCAGGGTGTCAAAAAAAGTTGATTGATTCCCTATGTTAGGAATCTTTGGATACTTTAAAGAAGTACTTGCAATGAATCATAAATATATGTGATATCTGTCCACACCAAAATTTTGAAGAGAAACCATTTTTTATTTTTATACTAAGTCTTTCTAAATAGTGATAAAAATATACAAGATTAATCTTTAGAAGGATATTTTATACACAATTCCGTAATGGAATCTATAAGACTAATAGAAAATATTTCTTAGAGTTCCTAGAAATTTGGTATAAGAAGTACTGGTACAAGAGTACTGTAGGAGGTAAGGTCTTATGAATCACCCCTATAGAGTCCAAGGTTAATAAAATAACCAATATGGTTAGTCAAATATATATGAATAAATATAGTGATAAAAATCCCTAACTATGATATAATGTTTATGTTTTTCTCCTCACCATTATACTGAGAATTGTGCTAAAGTGGTGGGAAATGAAGGTTATGGATATCCCAATCGGTGAATACAATTTCAACATCCCAATAAATGTTTGAGTCACATTTCCAAAGTCTAATGTGGATTAGGGAATCAAAAATATCGAACAAAATACAGCCCAACCTAAAAAATATCAATAATCTCATACATTCTAATAATTATTCAAGCAACCATGTAGTCAACAAGGCTTCCAAAAAAATACCCTTCCAATAATATAAAGCCTTTGATTATCCAAAAAAAATATTAAAAACACCAGTGTTTAAACAAGTATGATCCTTGGTTGATGAATTTAGAAATAAGGTGAAGGATTTGGAGAACTATATAAAAATCCTTGTGGATATACTAATAAAAAATATAGGAAAATAACCAACACAACTAATTCTAATATCAAAAGGTAATGTAATCCTAATAATAAATAGAAGTGTAAAAGAAATTAAACCCATTTTAAAATATGATTCTACGAAAAAAACCAATAAAGATGAATTAGAGAGTTTTTAATGAAATTTGATATAATCTAAACAAGAAACTAGTGATCATTCTTGGTGTAGTGAAGCCTACTATTGGTCATTCCCAACATTCACTTTTGTGATTATTGATAATCAATATGAGACCTACATGATAAAAAATGAAATGATCACAAAAATTTAATCAAGGAAAATAAAAAATGGATAAAATTTTGAAACCTTTGGAGGATTATCACATATTATTTATAATTAATTTAATCAATTAAATAGTTACCTTGCTTTAATTATTTCATAATTAATGGATATGACAATAGATCTTTTTTTCCCCATAATTACGTTGTAGAAACCAATATCAGATCCTTCAAGTAGTGATCCACATATGTTCTACAAATCATTAAACATCACTATAGGAATCTATTGTTGGAAGCACAACAAATCCTATATTTTGGGTATTTCTCCATTTATCTCCATGATAATCACTTCTAAAGCATTATCCTTGATCTCTATTCTCTTGAGAGTGGGAGGTGGAGGAATATCACTCTCCATTCTGGGGAGTATTCTTGGAGAAGGGAGCTCTATATGTCTTGAGAAAATTCTCTAAATTTATTTTTCATAACCAAACAAATCAATTGACTCTCTTTAACAAGAATTGGGTTTATATATAGCTAGATTAAAAAAAATAATTTCACATGTCCCACTTATTATTTATTTAATCCGCATGTGAACCCCATTTCTGTAATAATAATAATATTATCGTTTCTCTACATGCACTTAACTTTCTAATTAAAATTAAACATTATTTATTCAAATAAAATTAATTATATATTATTTATTACTGGACCATTAAACTCAATCCTATATTCCTCATAAATATATATCTATACTTGAATGATTAATATTTATTCATTAAATAACTATCACTGCAATATTCACCAACAAATAAATAATATTTTCACTAAAAAAATAAATATTTATATAATATTCTATTCAAATTATATTCTCCCTAATAACTAGGGTTGATGTACAAGGGATTATGGAATCATGAATAATTATTAAAAAACATGTGGAAATAATGTTCATTGAACTTGATAAATAATAACTAAAATATATACTATTTAACTAATATTCTAGAGACACTATGTGAGTGACCTTCTACGCATATTTCATAGTGGAAATAGAAAAAGAATCCTAAAGTCCAATTTTAGCATCTATAAACACGCCAAGGAACCCATAGAGAAAAAAGTTAAGGTCGCAATGACAGAATACCTCTCACTGTGTAATATAATCCCATTATCATGATATCTCGAATAAAGATGGTTGATGTTGGTGATATCAATCTTTGAGCTCAATGTTTCATTCTTTGACTTCCCAAAAATTGGACTTGGCTATTAGAACACAATGTAAATGAATTTATTTAGGCTGTATAATTTTAAATAAATGGACTGAGATATAAACTTCCATTTAACAACAAAAAGAAAAAAAATCCTTTCTCACATTATTCGTTAATGTGATATTACTCGTGATATAAGAAATATATCCTACCTTACTGTGAACATACGCCATCACATATTTTAGAAATAAATAAAAGTACCTATCTCATAATAATTATTGATAATAATCTTTAAATATAAGGATTAATACACATGTCCATAGATATAAACATCTAATGACACATATAAACGTGGTTTTTCTACTGGAGGGTTTCATTCTCATAATATCCTACAGTAGATATTACTAAGGTAATACACCATGGGAAGGTTCTGTAAAGTATTATGATTCTCCATACCTGATATACTGTATCATTTTTTTCACTGAAAAGATATCATTTGTCTATAGAATATATATTTAAGAATAGTGTCATAGTACTCCTAGGTTTTCATCATAGTGGGGAACCGTGAAGACCTTTTAGTTTCATAACTAATATTATAACATTATCACATTCTATGACACAAACAAGAATAATCTAAATCTGATAACGAGTTTATTGAAATTCAAAACTATGAATACATGTTATCATAAAGTAAACTGAATTTAGTTATAGGGAACTAACTCCAATAGCCTCCCACTTTCACTACAAACAACTACTAAAAACATTCAGTTCACTAGCTCTCACATGGTAATGATGATTCTATAGAGATATGAGTTTAGTCAAGGGGTCCTCTATGTAGTATTTTATGGGTACTCTAATTATTGTAACATCAACCCTTTTAAAAAAATACATCAAGAGGTGATGCTTCCAGAGTATATGCTTTATCCCATGGCATGACCATGCCTATTTTTAATAATATATCTCTACAGTATTATCACAATACAAATGTCATAGGGTATTTATTTCCAGTTAACACTTATAGATACCAGAAAAAGTTCTATATCCAAACATATTTATTTGCGGCATCAAAAGCCGCTACATACTCATACTTCACTATAGAATCCATCAAAACTGGATTCTTTGAACACTTTCATCTCACAACTCCTCCATTGAGACAGAAAACATATCCTCACTGTGAATTTAGATCATTTTGATTTTTCTAAAAATTAGGATCAGTATAACCCCTTATGACTAGATAATTATTCGATCGATACACTAGGAACACATCCTCAGTAATTCTCAGATACTTAAGGATAACATTTATAGTATTCCAATGTTTTTCTCTGGGATCGTTGTGATATCTTCTTACCATGATCAATTAATAGGAAACATCACATATAGAACATAACATAGCATACAGGATTAATCCTATCACCAAATCATATGGGATCTTACACATTCTTGTTATGTCTGAGGACACATTTTATTAGAAATATGAAAACCATGTGACCTTAGAACCAATCCCCCATTGGATTGTTTAATAATAAATCTCTTGAGTACATGGTGAATATTTGTACAATGATTTAGTCTAAGAAGTCTCTTGGATTTATCAAAAATTATCTTGATATGTTTAATATAGGATTCTTAACCAAAGTCCTTCATGGAGAAATATTTTTTATCTAGTCCTTAACATACTATAAGACTAATAAGTCATTTCCAATAAGTAAAATTTCATAAAAAATAATACTAGGATAACAAATTCACTATAAATAAACATCTTATGAAAAAATTTATCACATTAATTATTAATGAAACCAATTTATTTTACATCTTCATTGAATCGAATATTTCATGACATTGATGCTTTATTGAATCCATAAATGGATGTATGAAACTTGAAATTGTCTTTTTTCATCACCTGGGGATCACAAACCCATATGGTTGTGTCATAAAAGAATATTAATTAAGGTTACCATTAATGAATGTAGTTTTGAAATCCATCTCCCAAATCTAATAGTCATGGTAAGATACTATAGAATGTATAATTATGATGAAATTAGATATGAAAACTAGAGAAGAGGTTTCATCATTGTAAATTACTTGACACTATTTTAACGTTTTATCCACTAAAAAAGATTTATATTTATTTAAATTACTTTTTATTCCTTCTTTGGAATACCCATTTCCAACCCATAGGATTTACATCTATTGGCGCATTGACCAGGACCAAAACATGGTTTTGATACATGGAATCCATTTCAAAATTCATGGATTCTTTCCATCTTGATGATTCCGAGATCTATATTTCTTCTTTTAGGAGATAGTATCATCATTTTCAACCAATAATGATTCACCATCTTTATTAACTAGAAAAATATATCTCTCTAGTTCTCTTACATCTCTTATACTCCTACACAATACTTTTGTTTTAGGAACTGCTTCTTCCACCAGGACCTATGGATCCTATTTTGTACCAAATCTTGTCAGTCATAAGAATAAATATCATCTATGTTAATCATTCTCAAACTATAATTTTTCATGATTTTCTCCCATTCAAGAAAGATAGATTGTATGGTGATAATAACATTCTAGTCCGAGGGGTTGTAAAGGTAGTATCCATTTTATTCCTTGAGATACCATATAAAGATACTCTTTGTGCCTCAGGGTGCTAGGTTGTTTTCTAAGAAGGCATTAACAAATGCCTCACAACCCTATACACATGTATGATAAAAACAGGTTTCTTTATACTTTATAAATCAAAGGGACTTCCATTTTTTTCTACAGTTGAATATCAGTTTAATCTATATTCTGTAGTTTATAATTGATATTTCAAAAAGAAAAAATAGAAGATCTTCATGAATCATCATCAAACATACCATGTCTAACAAGGCACAGTTCCTCCTTTCATTAACACTCTTCCACTATGGTGTGTAACGTGCATTGATTTGAGATAGAATCCCAAAAACATAGAGAAATTCAATAAACTCGTGGTAATGATATTGACCTCCTCAATCCAATAAAATTTTCCCTTATCTTCATTCCATGTTGATTATCTACTTTATTAATTAATTAAATGAAATTTTTAAAGGACTTAAACATATTCCTCATCAAGTTGATATAAATGTATCTACTAAAGTCATCAGTAAAAGTTATGAAGTAAAAACACCCACCTCTAGCTTGTACTGGAAATATTCCACACACATCATTATATACCAATCCTATAAGCTCTGTGGCCCGATCATATTGTCCACTAAATGATGTTTTGGTCATTTTTCCTTATAAACAAGCATTAAATCTTTTATTTGGATTTATCTTAGATTAGTCTAAATAACCATCATGACAGAGATTTTTCAAAATATTCTTGTTTACATAGCGAAGAAAGTGATGTAATAGCTTGGTGTAATTTGATTCATGTGAACATGATTCAATATCAATTTTCAATACTTGGTTTTTTTAATTTAACACATAAATATCATTATTTAAATGTTCCATACCCCTACATATGTTTTCATTATTAAAAAAATTAGTTGCTAACAAGAAATTATGATCATCTTCATCTAGGCATGATAAAAAATCATGTTCTTAAAAAATATTGGTACATAATAACAATACATAAAATTAAAAACCATTCATGTTGGAAATGAACGGTGGTAGTCACCAATGGCTAGAGTGTCTAGCCTCACACCATTGGTAGCTCTCAAACCCACATATACTCGTGAAATATTCTATAATGTACTTGGTTCTAACATTTCGATACACATGTGCACACCATAAAATGTATATAATAATAAATGTATAGATATTGAAAGGTTACATGTGATAATGAGTGCACATTAAGCTCCCCTATCTTCTCATTGTAGTTCCTCTTCCAGTGGCATGGCTTACCACATGGAAAACATATAGTTTCCTTTTCCTTGCACTCCATATGAATATTATTCTTCTTGGAAGATGGTTCTCAAAAGATTTTGGCTTTTTATAAGTCTTGTTCCCTTTACCTTTTCCATCCTTTTTTTGTTCACCAAACAGACCATGGGTTAATCATGCCCTATGTCTTTATCCACTTAGAGAATCAAAGAAAGATGTTCTGAAATATTGTTGTCATTATTTATCTTATGGTAATTAATATTAAAACTGGTTATGTTCTGGTAATGTGATGAAAGTATGAAATATGTATGAAAATCATTTGGGAATATAATACCTAAGATATATAAGCGTTCAATTTAGACAATAATCTTGACTACATGTTGCTTAGCTAGTGCAAACTCTCCAGGCTTAATTCTAACCAAATCATTGGAGATATTTTATCTCCCTTGTCTTAAATTATATTGATAGATATAATAATGGTGATACATCATACTATATGCATCCATGTCCTCATGTTTCTTCAAAAACCAATTCTCTATGGATGATAGAATGAAGCATTGAAAATAAATAGCATCATCCAAATGTTTCTAATAGAGAGAAAACTCTTAATCACAAACCTCATTTACAAGAACATTAAGAATATGTTCTTCCAGCACATAAAATTTTCCTTCATGGAGGAATATAACTCCTATGATCCATTTCAACTCTTGAAAATTTGAGCTGGTGTGAAGGTTTTTCTTTTCAAGAATGGATTGAAGTGATGTGTGTAATTTTATTTTATTTATATTTATACAAATAAGATGATTATAATCATGATACATTATCTAATAAAATTTAGACAAATAAATAAATATTATATTTATTTATATTCAACTATTTTATCAAAACCCAATACCCCTCACTATTGTATTTGTAATATCAGGTTCCATGGATATAATAGTTGAATTGATCCATATTCGCCTTCTCATTACCCAATATTTGGTTGGCCAAGGAACATGAATGGTTTTAGATAGGAATTCTGAAGGCCAACTATATTAACTCACAATTACTTGATATGTTGAGTGGACTCACCAATCACGAAATCCATATACTGGATTTCCTCAAACATCGCTTCTCAGCTAAGACATCTCTTTCATTATAAGTCAACCCTTGATGTGAACTATGTTAACTAAACCCAAAAATTAAAGTTATAATTCTCTGAAAATTGTAATCACCCCAAATTTTTATGGTCATGAACTTTTAACTATGGTTCTATTTCAATTGGGTCACTATAAGGTTATACCGAATGAATATATATTATTAATGAATTTTATACTTTTTTGTGTAAATTTTCAATTTTTATCATTTTCTCATTATTTTCAATATTAATTTGATTTACATAAGTAATGAACTAAGTCTTAGATAATATTTTACATAAGACAATTGATTTTAGTTATATCTTGCATGTTTATTAATTTAATTAATTTATGTGATCACAAAAAAATCCATAATAAAATACTAATGAAACCTGACCGAGATAAAATAATAAAGAAGTATTATCATGACCTTTTACTAATTGTCATTTTATTTAGTGGTTGATAAACTAACCATCAATCTGGGGAATAAACACCTTGAAACAATTATGTTTTGTGTTATATCATTACTCCTATTCACCTATGTATCTTCCAACATTGGTTTCTCCTTGGATCCAAACATAAATTGCCTCCAATAGCTTGGGGGCCCCATCCATTACATATTATTTTACAAGCACATAGGTGAAGGAAATAAAGGGTTTAAATAAATGAAACCATGGGCACGAACACCCATATCTAATGAGACGAGAGATGAAATGCATACAAAATATATAACTAAATAATAAATTAAATGAAACCAATCAAATAAATTGGTTTTTCCTTTGTTCAAGATCATCTATAAGATCGTAATGAATTACGCATTTAATAAAAGTAGCATTCATTTCAAAATCTTTAATCATTAATCATTAATATAAATAACGCTTGAATTAATTATTTATCTATATTAATTAATAAATTATCATATCTTAATTCTATTCCAAATTTCCATGATATTATCATCTATAATAATTTTTTAAAAATTATATAAATTTATATATAATTAACTATTTACATAAATATACCATTGGGGAAACTTGGTCAATACCCATCTGAATCGTCCCAACTTTTATTATACTAATATACTGTTTAGTCTTGTTACATATGACAAAATTTATTTATAACATACTATCCTGATGTGTACTATCAATTTAATGATTTTATGAATGAAATAAGTTTTCTAGAACAGGTAAAGATTCAATGAAATTTGAGTAAAAACTGTAATACAACTCACAAAAGATATGTAGATCTGAACATTACACAAAAAATAATTAAACATATATATATATATATATATTAAAACCCATCACTTGACGTGTAATATCATGTCAATGATCACTTGAAATAACATGTCGATAATGTTTACATAGTATAAGAAATTAATTTTAAATCTTCATAATTTGGTATCAGTATAAAGCATGTAGAGGTGAGCTACAAAACGTGTACATCTGTCACCATCTACCCTAAGAACACACATAGGTACTTAGCTTATAAACCATGCCTCTTAAAAATTATGGTGAAAAATGTATACAATGGGGAACATAGCATGTGGTATCATAGATAATCGGTCGCCAATCACATGGGCTAGGTATAGAAATACACAACTAGTTTGTGACTTATAAGAGTACACATAGTGTACATGGGCTATATGGTGTGTACTCTGGATGATTGTGGCCCAGTTTGGATCAGTCAACATGCACTACAATGAATTAAATGTACCACGCATATTTATTTAAAATAGTTTTAATTAATTTTTCATTAATACCTTATACATTAAACACTGGTACATAGGGTGTAACTTTGGTTACACGACGTGCACTCTTGGGTTATTTTTCCAGAATCCTTGGCACCACCAGATAAGATCATCAATTTTATTTTATTCACAAAATTATACATTTTAGTTATATCTATGAGAAAATAAAGAGGATGACACATATATAAAAATAAAAAATTTATTAAACATCAATTTAATACTAAATCTAAAATGAATAAATCAATCAACGATCATTAAATAATTATAAATAATTATGTGAATTTTATGATACCACATGATAGTTTCTGGAGTAGTGGAAGTGTGCGATGGGTAATTCAAAAATTTGACTTTTTTTTCATGACTGATTATCAATATGAGATCAATATGATGATAAAAGTAATGATCAATAATATTGAATAAAAGGAAACATAAAATGGGTAAAATTATGGAACTAGAGGGAGTATCATCGCATATTATTAATAATTAACTTAAATAATTAAACAATTAAATTGGATGAATTATTTATTCATTGATAGATCTGAAAAGAGATCTATGCTGAAACATCATTTTATTATTGGAATCAAGGGAAGATTACCACTAGTCAGGATCTACACATGTTCCAAAAAACTACAGACATTGTTATAGGAATCATAGGGTGATTTCATGAAAAATCATATCTCTTACATCATCCTCATTTGATCACCATAAGAATTGATTCCAAAGAATCCTATGTGATCTCTATTTCCTTTAGTGTGGGAGGTGGAGGAAGACCGCTCTCCATTCATGGGAGAGTTTGTAGATTAGAATTATCTTTAGGGCTTGATAGGATTCTCCAAATTTATTCTGCACAACCAAAAAATGAATTTTCTCTCTTTAAAGATAATACTATTGGGTTTATATATCACAATGGATATAAATAAATAATTGTACAGGTACCCATTATTATTTATTTAATCCATTTTGGAACCCCATGTTTATAATAATAAAAATAATAATATTATTTCATATCATACGCCTGACTTTAAAATTAAAATTAAATATTATTTATTCAAATAACATTCAATATATATTATTTGTCACTAGACCATTAAACTCGGTTTGCCATTCCTCAATAATATTTATTCAGCCTTGAATAAAGAATATTTAATTTTTAAATAAACATAAATTCAATATTTTCTAATAAATAAATATATATTTAATCACTAAACAATAAATAAATATTTATTAAATATTTTTCCCAGATTATATTCTCTCGAATAATTGGTGGACGAATACATGAGATCAAAAAATCATGAAATAATATTATACGATGTCTGAGAATAATATTTATTAGACTTTTTAAATAATAAAAAATATATATATTATTTAACATAGATTCTAAATAAACTTAGTTTGTGACCCTCTAGGCCCATTTCTCAGTGGCATTAGGCGAAGGTGCTTAAAGTCTAAGGTTAGCATCTAGAAACACACCAAGACACCTATAGAGAAAAAAGTTAATTTCATGATGACATAATACCTCATACAGATTCTCAATATGTAATATAATCCCTTTATCATGATATATTTAATCATGTTGGTTTTATGTTAGTTTCATTAACCTATGTGCACAATGTCTCTTTCTTTGACATCATGGATGTTGAACATGACTATTAGAACACCATGGACATGGATTTATATAGGATATAAAATTTCCATAAAAGTTCCATAGATAACAATTTACATTAAATAACAGAAGCAACAAATCCCTTCTTGAATTATTCATTAATGAAATATTACTCGTGATATACCCATCATATTCTATATATTCATGAACATATATCCTCACGGTTTTCATCCATATATCAATGTACATGACTCATAATACTCATTTAAAATAATATTAAATTATAATGATCAATACACATATCCATATATAGGATCATCCAATGACACATATAAATGTGGGTTTCCCAATTTCATGTCACGTTCGAATAATATCCTACACTGGATATTACAAAGGATGTATACAAGTAAAAGGTGACTAAAAGTCCTATGAGTATCCACCACTAATAGAAAGTATCATTTCTGTCCCTAAAATTATATAATTTGAATGTAGAGTGTATATTTAATAATAATTTCATAACCCTTTTGGATTCTCATCAAGGTGGGGAAATATGAGGACCTTTTAGTGCAATAGCTACTATTAATAAAATATAACAAACTATATTACATAGAAGAAAAATCATGACGTGATAAAGATTTTATTTATATTAAAAAATATGAATAAAAGTTATCATAAAGAACAAATAAGTTGGTTCTAAGGAATCACCTCCAATAATTGGAAGCTAGGAATAAGGATTGGAAAATAGAAAGGGGAAAAATTCTTATAGGCAATGGAATGAAATCAGGGAAACCATTAAATAAATAAATTAGGGGAAATATAGATATTCCAATTCTACATCCCTTGAAGATAATTAAATAAATGATGATACAAGACTTGGAAATTTAAAATGAGATTATATAAACATTCCCAAAAGATGAAAAAATAACCTCTCTCATTAAATCTCTTAAGAATATTCCACACAATGCAAAGTTATTCAAGGAATTGGGCACTAATAAAAGAATGATTTAGGGGAATGAGATAGTAAACATAAGAAAATGTGTCTCACTGCTGATCACACTAGAATTTCCTAAATAATTTCCCAATCCAAGGATATCTCCCATATATTTTATAATTGGAATTATTTTATTTTTTGATGTAATGTGTGATCCTAGAGATTTTATACATTTACTACCACATTTTTTATTCTTTCTATTTGGATGTAATCAAACCAACATGAGTGATTTTTTAATAATAAATTAAATTCATTTCATTACAAATTGTATTTGATGAGACATTTCTAATCATATTATAGAAGCTAATCTTCCTAGATTTATTGAACTATTTGGATATGTAAGTTGATATAAATCTAACTCAATCTCCTGTATTTACAAGAATAACCATATTAAATACATGAAATACAATAATAGATCTCCATGATGAAGCCCTCAATATGGAGTTAGGTATGATGATTTGGAACTTTATCATTTTCGATTCCATGAACATCCCATAGGATGGGAATTCACTTTTGGCACGTTCAAAGTACAAAGAAACTAATTATTTTAATTAATCTGGTATGTTAAAATAATTTTTTTAATATAGGAAATCAGTTAAGATTTAAAATTTTCAGGAAAAATGATTGGGAAAAATTAGAAAACCATATACAAACATTTGAATATGATGCGAGTTTTATGTTTTTTTTGGTTGTTTTGATTTTTTATTCATTTACAAAGAAGTTTAAATTCAACATAATTTAAGGAATTCTAGGTCGTAGAGTTATCTTGTCCAAATCACAATTCATCATTTGCTCATTCCCCAAAACTACAGTTAAATCCTCTTGCTACTAATTTAAATTATATTTGTTTAAGGGAATAAAACATGTTTATTATAATAATTTCAAGAAATATATATCATAGATAATAAAAAAAACTAATTATCATTTTAATGGAAAATGAAAAATTGATAGGCTCAAGATTATGGGAGATATCTTGAATTTTCTTGAAAATATACTTTGAAAATATTTTTTATGGGTTGATATTTAAAAATATTTATGTATACCAAGAAAATCCTTAACCCAAATAAAATGGAGATAATTAATAGAGTTATTTTTTTTAAAAGTAGGTATAATATACTTATTTTCAAATCTTAGTGGGTAATCCTCACTTATAATATTTCTTATAAAATTAAGATGACCACAATTAAAAATATGAAAAATAATCTAATTCTGATATGAATCTAGAATAGTTAGAGAGTCTATATAGATTAAATTAAAATGGAAAAGGTCACTATAAAATATCATTTTATTATTCCATTTTTGGATGAAATGATATAAATTTTGTCATGTAAAACTCACTAATATTTTCATGATAAATTTTATTGATATTTTTGGGTTCCCATTATATGGGAGGACGAATAAAAAACATCCACATATCCTTACATTACAAATTTCTACTGAATAATGCCATTTTTATTATGAAATGAGCGAGGGGAATTTTTAATATGTATGGTAATAATTTTATCTATCTTGATAGAATACTTCTTGGAGGTCTTTCTAGATGACTTCACTACTTTTGGAAATTAGTTTTACCATTTCTTCGGTAATATGGAGAATTTTTTGAATACTTTTTTTTTAAAAAACCTCATTTTGAATTTTTAAAATTCTCATTTTATAATGGAAATGGGAGTTGTTCTTTGACATGAAATTTTAAAGCATGGTATATAGGGTGATCTATCTAAATTTGAAGTTATCAATGCATTATCTTACCCCAATGATGTGCGAATATTCATGAGTCTTGTATTTTTTTGAAACCATGTAAAATAATGTCAAATTTGGAATCATTTTGTCCCTAGGGAGGAAGACTATTTTGAATTTTTCTTTTTTGTTGTTGTGCGGGGTTGGTTTGGAATGGAAAATATAGATCAATTGTGTTTGGGTTTCAGTGAATGTAAAAAATAAATGTTAAATTATTCAACTAAACATTGATATTCTCACACTTTTCCTATAAATGATGATTCATTTAGATGAAAATCTCTTTTTTACTCACTAATTAGCTGAGGTCTAAACCAATTTCATGTTATTTGTGATATTAAGTCAAACATGAGAGTACAATTTCCACTACCCTTATAAATATTTTCTAAACAAGTGATAAATATTCATTGATCACTCCGAAATCAACCTATTTCCATCTATCATATAGTAAATGAATACGGCCTATGGGGCCTATGTGTGAAAACCAATAAGAATAAAATTATGATGAGTGACCATATCACATATAATGAAAATATCTTACAATTTATAATTATCCAAAAAATATAGTATGATCAAAAAAGAGATAATTTGTAAAACTGTACACAAGAATTCATTATTGGGGGTGGGGGAAGTCTCATTGGCTTAAACAATATGGGTTGAGTGTGCCATTATTGAATAGTTTATTATAGAAATAAAATAAAGGAAAATATCAACTTGCAATAGCTCATAGTCCCTATTTTAACCAACATATCCAACATATTTATAGTGAGTCTCACTCCCTTTTATAATAGGTATAATATTTTTTTATTAATATCTTTCTATGTTGAGATTCGTTTTCATCCTTCAATGATCTTGATCTCACATATGGGTGGAATGACACTCCACATCTTCTATGATCAAGTGAAGAGTTCAAAGGATGCCTTTATATTCATAATATAATTTAGTGCCATGTTCTCCTCCTTATATAACTCATTCCTTGATTATCGAATGAGGGTAAATATTTCATCAGGAATCCCACCTCACAAATCTTCTTTGTTTGGAATTTATCCCATGATCAATGGCTTGGTCAACAGGTGGATGGGTGTTACATTGTGAACATTGAGAGAATTTTTTTTAATTTATTCATAATATTAAAATTAGTCTTGAATATTAATTTATTCGCTATTTATTTTATAAAATTTTAGTTTTAATTTCTCTATTGTGTGGCTAATTTTTCCACAACACTACTCCAAATCATTAAGATACAGTGTACTTTAACCTGTATATCATTAAATTTTCTAAATTTAAAATACATACAAATATTTATAAATTAGGAAATTATATTTGATAACCTTTTTCAATTGTTCAAATAATCTAAAATTTTATTTATGTACTTAATTAATAAAAATATGTTACATACTAACTCTAATGGATTTTCCAAAACCAAATACATTATGCATCCTCCTTTTCCTAAAAAATGTTATGTTTGAGCCTTCTATGGATAGATTATATTATATATCCATTTTTTACTTAAAAAATTATTTCCTATATAAATTCCATTAGGAAAAATTATGTTACAAATGATCATCCACTTAGAAACTATCGTATATTATATTAGTATCCCCAAGCATATAAAAATCAAGGATATTAAAAATGGATAATTCACCTTCAAACACCTCTCATATATTGTTTATCGGGGAAAATATATTTTGTATTCCTTTTAATTCACCCAATAAACCTATGAAGTTCCAAGGAGAAAATAATTTATGTATAAAGTAAATTTTCCAATTTTAAAATCTTATGGACTCCAATATGTTATATAATATCTTCTCTATTAGAAAACTTTTATTTATTAAGATACTTTTCCATTTTCTTCAGTGATTTATAACTTATGGAATTTCAATATTCTTATCCATTATCTTCAAGACTAGCTGCTTCAGAAAATTATAGAACATTACTAAATTAGTATATAATGTTTATCCCCATAAGTTAAAAAATTATTAAATCAATGAAAACCATTAATATAATCATTTTTCAATTCAATTCATGATTTAACATGTTTACTAGATTAAAAAAAATATTTTTAATTGATGTAAAATAAAGGTGGAAATTATATAAAATACTAATAAATATACAATATATTTCTAGGTCGATTAATTATACTTAAAAACACTTTTCTTCATGTTTACAATGGTCCCAAATCATCTCAAGAAAAGTTTCTATTTAAAAGATTGTAAATATAATATAATATAGTTGAATTTATATTTAAACAAGTAGAATATTCACAATCCCTCTCCACTAAGATCCCGAATCCAAATATCCTTTTCATTCTTACTTTATACTTCATATTTGAAATTTAGATATATCATATTACATTTCATCATACAAGTTCATATTCTTGAATCATTTTCATCACATTTGTCAATTTTCACAAATTGGATTTTTTTCTAGCCATGTTTTTGAAATTTATATAGTAGATTAGATTATCTATGCTTAAAACGAAACCATTACAAGATAGTTCATACACCCATGGGCTAAATTTACCAGTCAATGCAAAAAATAATTGTTTGGGACAAAACATATTTGGTGTCTTTAACTCTTATTTAAGGTGAAACTCACACTCATGCACTTTAATAACTTATGAATACATTTATATTAGTTTCCATATATTTGTTTTACTTAAATTGATTTTGCAAGGAATCAACCATAAAAATTATTTATTCTAGTGACTTTGAGTTAGAATTAACTTTCCTACAGTCTTGAAATTATTTTTGGTTGTTAGTTTTAGAAAGTTAGCACAAAGTCTTACATAGTAAACTCATACAATACAAGTATACTATTCTAAATTAGTATCCATTTTTTCCATAATATAAAACTTTTAAAATAAATCATGATTTATTTTCATGAAAAATATTCACAACTTCTAACATTACTTATTTATTATCCTTACATATCCATAGACCTTATGAAAAATATTTTAAAATGCAGTGTGATGAAAAAAAATTCTGTAAGGGATATAAAAATATATATATTTTTTTTCTTGTGAAAAATATGAAAACCCATTAAAATGTTTTCATAAAAAATAATTTTCATCTAAAAAGAGAATAATTTTTCCTTTTAAAATTGGATTGTCTTACCTTTTGAAAATAATCCATTGAAACTAATTATAATGCATGGAAAATTAATATAGGTTCCATGGGACATTAATATCATATCACTCTTATAATCACTCTTCTAAATGGAATAACCATTCGATCTAATTTTACCATTGGAGAACCCATTGAATTAGAGTGTTGTCTAGGTGAAACAATAATAAAATATTTAAAGGTCACAAACATGATCTATAATGGGGATTTGAAGTTTATAAAAAATATCAATTGACCATTTCATGAATGAAAACATGGAAAAATCGTTTAAATCCATGTGGAAAACATTTTCTAATATTAAAATTCCATTTTCCTTAAAAATTAATTTTGAAATAAAAAAACTAAGAACATAATAAAGGTTTTTTTATTGAAAATAACATTCAAAACTAATATATGAATCTTTTAATAATTATGGTTTCATGGTGGAATGAAAACATGATCATTCTGTATAAGTAAAAAAACATTCCTCTGTACTTTTGTAAAAATAAATGAATGAGGGAATTTAAAAGAGGATTTTTAAAAGAAAGTAATTTACCATGATTCCAAATCATCAAGTAAATTTTCTATCTTACAAAATAAAATAAATATGATAATTTATAAAAATTTTAGAACCATTTTAATGTTCATTATTACAATATCTTTTTTAATACAATTACAGAATTAATTAAGTTTACTTCATATAGTTTAATGATATTCGGTTCATAATGAAAAAATTACGTAGGTATGTGGACTATGGTCAAAGGGTATATTATTACAACATAACCAAAATAATAATAATTAAATGAGAATCATTTTTATAAATAAATTATTATTTTAAATCTATACATTGAATATGATTATGTAAAATAAACTTTGTTACAATCATGAAGAAATTAGAACGTATGTATGCATGGGTAACGTTTCCATTTTTCAATGATCATTATGTAAATATAGAGAATGTTAATTTATATTTTTATAATTACAATAATATAATATATATGATATTATTTATTTATATATACTAATATATATCATCAATGATACATCGTGATGAAAAACAAATCACATTAATTCGTGGAGGTGGTAGTCTACACATATGAACGACTGATGTTGTAATTTTATATTGCATTGAAATGTCAGAAATTTAATGATATATTTTCTATTAATAATGTTATTTATGTCAATAAGTTTGTATTTAATAATTAATTAAATCATTATAACTATTCTCAAGATATTTTGATGGAAAAAAATTACATTGGTTTGTGAGATGGTAATACACCGTACTCACAAACAATGAATTGTTTTACAATTTCATGGTTGTTGATATGGATAAAATAATGAAAATAACATAATAAAATGTATGTTTAATTATGAAACCTAAGTTATTAATTTATCATGGTTTAAAATCATTCTAGGGATGAGGAAGAAGAAAACAAACTAAACATACAGATAAAAACTACAACATTTTTTTGGAAAACATAATTTTCTTAACAAATTAAGACCACTAATATTAGTATTATTCCTAATAAAGGTATATATAATGAGGGTAGAGATTTTTAAATGGTTTTTTGAAGGTATTGGCTGAACCAAATGGGTTTTTATGTGTGAAGTATTGATAATAAGCGCCACACTTTTAAAAGAGAGGGGGAATGGTTATCTTAGAATTCCATAAAATTTTAAATCTATAATAATTTATTTTAAATTAAAAATGTATAAAAATGAGTTTTTAGAATATAAGAAGATTATTATTTGAAACAACATGATAAAATAAAAATTATAGTTTTTTTGACAATAATTATACCACTATTTTTGGTTTTTACAATTATATAACCCTTTTAACTCTTATTTTGACAACATAAACATTTATTTTGAGGGTTAATATATTTACCATTAAATTAAAAAAGATACATATATAATTGTTGATATTTTAAGTCTTATAATTTTTTTTATAATTAATATTTTTATAAATTTTATATCATTTAATAAAATATTATTTTCTATAAGATATCTTAATGTCAATTTTTTGAACTATTTATTACAATGACATTAGATTGATTTAGTTTTTTTAATTTGAACTAAATATTTTTTATATCCATAACATATCATGGTAATCTATAAAATTCTTTGATCACATTGTTTATCTCATTTTATATTTATGTTAATATTTCTAATATCATTTCTTTATTTTTATCAATTGAGTAATTACGACATCCGTGTTGTGTAAGAATTCAAGGTAATTATTAATTTACTAAAAATTAAAAATAAAATACCATGATGTATAAAAAATTTTTATATGTAAATGACTATTTATATGCTATCATTTCATCTAGATAACACAAAAACAAAACATTAAACTTATTAGAAACAAAAGTGTGAAATGTTTGATGTTTCTTTAAATAAAACACTATAAAGGCCATAATATCATTCATATGGCCACAAAATGCCATTAATTATACCATTTAACTATTATTGATGATTTATAATAATAAAATAAATCTCAATCATGTTTTATTGTAATTTTATACTTCTTTTCATTTTATTTTTAACATTCAATTACAGAATTTATCATTTATCGTAGTAACAAAAATTACTAAGGTTACTATTCATATTTACAAAAAAGTGAAATATAAAAAAAAATTGAATCCAATAATTCTAAATATGGAACCCATTTTTTAAAATTCATAACGCATAATTGGCATAATTTAATATAAAATTAATCTCTAAAAATATAATTAAAAATGGATTTATTGAAAAATACATTTTTATTCCGGAAAATGTATTTATTACAAAATAAGGTATAAGGATTGTTAAAAATTTATTAATTAAATTATATTTAACTAAATAGTACATAATTTACCTTGATATAAAATCCAATTCATAAAGGGGGTTTCAAATATATTGAAAATGACAGTTTTATAAAAAACAGCATTTTCATTATTCTCTACAAAATTAATCTTTTCATAATTTTTTTTCATTCATCATAATATAATTTTGAAATGATGAATTTAAAAATGAAATAAATTTTTTGAAATAAATTTTCTAGAAATTGTAGAATGTAATTTTAAGAATCACCTACCATATTAATATAAATCATTCGTGATGATAACATATTTTTTAAAGAATAAAATGACATTACAAAAAAACTAATACATATTAAAAGATCATTAATTAATAAATTAGAAATTAGATGGAAAATTATATATTTAATAATGCGTTTAATAATATTAATTCACCCAACTTTAATGCCTAGGTTATAATGGTCACATATGAATAATATGATTTCATTGTTAGTTTAAGCTTAGTGTTATGTATCTTGTATGCTATCGAATGTAGTATTACCTTTTAAAATGTTAGGATATTACATTATTCACCCATTATTAAATTATGTCATCAAAATTTAAATCATCGTAACTTCCTAGGGTCGACTATTAGAATACACATGATTATTCTTTATTATTGTAATGTCCCGGATCCGATTTCCACTCAACGGGTGCCCCGAACCCGGTTGGTCACATGACCTCAAGCGTATTTTCCCAAATTCCAGAGGCTTCCGACTAGTAGCGAGGGACAAGGACTGATAATGGGGAAACTATGACCTCATTTGTCAAACTATAGCACAGTGGAATCATATATATAAACATAAACAATGGAAGCAGTAAACAATATTTAACTGAAATGGACAACTGAAGTTAAAGATTACCAACAGTTATATCGATAATGATTCAACATGTCTCTAGTTATAAGAAAATATCCATAACATATAACATAGTAATACATTACAATACAATACAGCTCAAAGTACAAGGTACAGTAAACCAAAACAAAACAGTGCAATAGGAACCCAATAGAATCGCAAGCCTAAGCTCAATCTCATGCTCTTCTACTCCTTAGAAACAATCAAGTACATGTATAGGGACCCTTTCCCTTATCCACACAGGTAGAAATATAATCTGTTTGGGCTGAATACATGACCCAAAATAGGCTGTGAGAAATAAATCCCAGTAGGCACCCACCAAAGGCTCGTGCCCAACTGTCAGTGAAAATGTGAAACAACAGTGTGCAAAAGTAAATGCAGTAAACTAGTAAGTATTCAAAAGTAACAATCACTACCAGTTTCATTTCTATTTAAATTATTGCTTATAAATTAAATACAATTGAATTATATTAAAAATCAACTTTCCCTCAAGCTAAATTGAATCTTTCCCTTAGGACATTCAGAACCTTGCCCTTAGGCCTTTCCCTCAGACAAAATAGAACATTTCCCTTAGGCCTTTCCATTATTCGAAATAGTAACTGGTAACCAGGCCGATCCCATCACATAGCAAGCATTTATAAAACTTTTCTCTCAGGAAAAAGTAATGCACAACATAATCATGGAATACCATTGGGTATCATGGCCAAACAGATAATCAGAGAAATGCACCCCCGGGGTGGTCCTGGATCCAAATAGTGATCCCAAGAAACAGTTACACATATTCATTAAACTACATACGCAATTCTAGGTATTTAATTATGCATTTCCTTGGCCATACACACCCCATTCATGGGCGCGTATCACAAAAGTACACAAATTCACCACAACAGTTGGAAATAAACACTAGACCACCTACCTCGATCACCCCTGATCGGTATACATGGATGATGATCCTCAAACCGTCTAAGAAATATGTAGATATGAGGTAAACTAATTCCCATTCAAGTGTAAATAACTTTCCCTCAGGAAATAATTGGCATGAACGACTCAAGGAGAGGGGAGGGCATACCTGTACGGTCTTAACAAGATCGATGGAGGCTGAATCAGATTCTTGGTGCTCGATCAGGTGATCTCTAAAGCTCCGACCATCCTCCCAAGATCTCCTCTGGTTCTAAGCATTCTCTTTGAACAAAGGAGGATACTACCCAATTTAAGAGAAAAAAACAGACTACACGACGTGTATTATTGAGTACATGAAGTTTACTTTTCATTTTTTTAACTGTTCCTTTGGTGGCTTCTTTCCACCATGGAATTGTTCATCTGTCGACATGAGTACATGGAGTGTATTCCTGATTACACGGCGTGTACTGTCACTCAGCTCCCACCACCATACTATTTTCCTGCCGACTGATTACAAGCCGTGTAAATACCAATACATGGCATGTTGTCGGTTTTTACACCCTTCATCACTAGCATGGCTACACACCTTGTGTACTCATCCGACACGACCAAAGTACACAGCGTGCGGAAAAGTACACGAAGTGTACCAAAAAAACTTGAGATTTTTCCCCATTTTCCATATTTTCTCAAAAACACTTAAGGAAAAGTGAAAAGAAGAAACCTGTACCTCAAAAATAATAACTGGGTTCTTACAAACTTCTCCCCTTAAAGAAAATTTTCCCCGAATTTCCCTTCCAAAGGTGGTGAAGATAAAGCTCAGAACAACTCTGGCCATTGATAAAGTACGTCGGTCTCCTACTCCTAGGTTTTTTCCTACACTCGGCCATGCTGCCATAACACCCGTATGAGAGGAAATGACAGGCCATGGAGAACCTTCGTGATCCTATCTATGATACGAATCGGATGCTCCTCAAAAGAAGCATCTATCTAAAGCTCCACCTCCTATGGCTGAAAGACGTGAGACGAGTCTGAATGATAACAGTGCAGCTGAGATACATGGAAGACATTGTGCATGGCCCGGTATCTCTGTGGGAACTGCAACCGATTAGAAACCGGCCCGACTCTCTCCAGAATCTCAAACGGCCCCACATACCACGGTGAATTTTTACCATGTCTCATGATCCGCCTGTGTCCCAACCTTGGTAAAACACGCAAGAAAACCTGAACCCTGACCACGAACTCCTAGGGTCGTCTGCGACGATCAGCATAAGATTTTTGACGAGACTATGAGGTATCCATCCACTTCTGAATCCATTGGATCTGCTACGAATTCTCCTGCACGAGACGGGGTCCCAGTAAAGCTGCCTCACCTACCTCCATCCAGCACAAAGGTGATCGGCATGGCCTACCATATAAAGCCTCGTAAGGTTCCATCTCAATAGTTTCCTAAAAACGGTTACTGTAGGAAAACTAAACTAGGGGTATATGCTTCTCTAGAGAGCCCCCAATGTCTAGGACAGATGCATATAGCATGTCCTCTAGCACATGTATCCTACGCTATGACTGACCATCGGTCTGATGGTGGTAAGCTATTCTCAGAAGAACTTGTGTACCCAGTGCCCTCTGAAAACTCTGCCAGAAACGAGACGTAAAATGGGAAACCTTATCTAAAACGATAGAATGAGGGATCCCATGAAGACCTATGACCTCTTGGATATACAACCTCCCGATATCGTCAACTCTGAAGGTCTCCTTGATCGGAAAAAAGTGAGCTACCTTTGTGAGTCTGTCCACAACAACCCGAACGACATCATTGCCTCAAGGTGACCTCGGAAACCCAGTCACAAATTCCATCGCAACATTATCCCATATCCACTCCGGAATGGGTAATAGATGTAATAGTCCGACTGGCCTCTGATGCTCTGCCTTCACCTACTGACAGGTGGAACATCTCGTAACAAAACCAGCTACTTCTCTCTTCATACCCAGCCACAAGTACTAACATCTCAAATCACGGTACATCTTGGTAACCCTAGGATGAACTGTCCAAGCTAAATCATGAAACTTTAACATCAGCTCCTCTTGTATATCCCCTGTAACCCAAACTCATCCATGGAAACACAGTACCTCATCATCGCCTATCGTCCACCCAGGAGGAGGGTCCTCACTTGCCACCGACTCCCATAGAACTAGGCCTTCTGAATCAGATAGTCGTCTCATCAACATAGCTCCTAGCCCAATACGTGATGCATCACAGTAAACTATATTGCTCTTTCCTTGCTCTGGGAGTATCAGGATTGATTCTAACGATAACCTTCCATCCAGTTCCTAAAAGGTTGTCTCAGAAGATTCTTTCCAAATGAACTTCCCACCCTTCTTAGTCAAACCCGTCAACAACACTGCTAAGAGGGGAAGTCCTCAATGAAGCGCTTGTAGTAACTAGCTAGCCCTAATAAACTCTATATTTCAAACACATTCATAGGCTGCTTCTAAGAAAATACTGCTCTCACCTTCTCTGGGCCTACTGCAACTCCTACCTCTCAAATAATATGACCCAAGAAGTGAATCGGGTCTATCCAAAAGTGGCACTTTGAGAGCTTAGCATATAGCTGAAACTCTCTCAGTGTACTCAATACGACCTCAAGATGGGTGGCATGGTCATGTCGAGTGTAATAGTACAACAAGATGTCATCCACGAAGACCTACACAAAAGAATCCTGATAAGGATGGAACACACGATTCATCAGAGCCTTGAAAACTGCTGGTGTGTTCGTGAGTCCGAACAGCATAACCATGTACTCATATAGACCATACCCACTCATGATGGTTGTGAGAGGAATATCAGATATTCTAACTCGCAACTGATGATATCTAGATCTTAATTCAATCTTTGAGAACACTCGTGAACCTCGAAATAGATAAAAAAGATCATCAATCCTTGGTAAGGGAAATCAGTTCTTAACCGTCAGCTAGTTCAGCTTCCGATAATCCACACAGAGTCTGAGGGTACCATCCATATTCTTTGTAACACCTCGAGCTTCCACAATACGCTTCTCTTTCAATAATGCAATAGCTTGCATTGTATGCAAGTTCTAGTTCTAACACACCACGACTAATCAAAGTATCCGTTATGAATAGTAATACCCACTTTTTAAAATTATAGAAATTTTATATTTCAAAATGGACTTCATTTTTGTATTTTTAATATCGAAATTATCCTAAGTTGAATTTTTTGTAATTTTCTGAGAACATCCAATTTTTTTATGAATAGTGAAAAATACTTAAAAACAACTTTTTTAATCAAAATAATTTATAGTGATAAATTATACTATTGAGTGGTTTTGAAGTATAATTAGAATATATTTTTACTATTTTATCCAATGTTGGTTATTATAATTAATTTCACTTTTAAATTGGACATAAACAATTTTCAATCTTTTGATATATATTGTTTCTTAAAAACACTCTATTTATTGTGACAATGGGAATTAATTATAAAATTAATTAATGAAACTTATATGTTTGGAATTTTGTAAAATAGAAATCATTTTTGAATTCGGAATATCAATTATAGCTTAGGGTGAAATTTTGGCATTGTTCTGAAAAACGTCAATTTTTAATGAATAGTGAAACCACTAAGTGGTAGTTAAAAAACTGATTTTTCGTTTAAATGAAACATTAACACTTCTGTGATTTGAATTTCAAAAATCCAACATACATGGTTGTCATTATGATGTAAAATTTGGTTCAATGGGATTAAAATAATTTTTGGTGAATAGTAACTTTTAAGTTTAATTAATCGCGATTAAAGATAATTAGTGAAATTTAAGTTAAAAATGGTATTATAAAAATATGAAAAAACCCTTACACTTGTCCTACCCCTATTGGATGAGTCCTGGCCGACCAAGAAAATCCATGGGTCAACTTGGGGACCCCTTGGAGCCACTTTGGTAGGAAAATGAAATTAAAAACTTTTTATTTAATGTTAAAATAAAAATGTCACAAACATGAGTTGTTTTACTAAACAAATTTTTAAATGGGGTTATACAGGTCATATTTTTTACTATAAATATTCATTAGAAATATAAAAATATTACCTACATCATTATATTTTTCTTATAATTTTTATACATTAAATAAATTAAATTATTTATGACACCATGATGATGCAACGATTACCTCATTATTTAACGATTTAAATAAAATGAAAAGATAATGTAAAAACTAAAAACTAAACATGTAAAAAACATATTGGATGGGTTTATTTCGAACTCTTATCACCTTATCCTCGAAATATATAATTTTGGGACCTTTCAAATCCGAAAATCATTGTATAATAAAGTAACCTTTTATAACATTCCAAGAGTGACCCTCCTCTCCTGTTATAAAAGGCCCCCACCTCTTCCACCTTACCCACACCTCTCAAGCCTTTGGCTCGGCAAAACCCTGCCCATTTTGTCTCTCCACATCCCACTATTACTCCTAGAATACTCACTTTGGGCAGAAGTCTTCCCAAGGAAGCCTTTGAGCTCAAATAAAAAAGAGTTACCCATTTTAAAGCTAGTGTTTTCTCTTGTGTTCTTCTGTTTTATTTTACGTCTCCAACCCCCTAAAATCTTTTTATTCATTTATATTGTAACAAAACCAGTATCCTCAATATACTAGGATGTTTTTATAAGATGGATTCGAGCTACACTTACACACACCTACATCTAATGGTTAAAGAACATACTGTTTCTATGGATGGAAAATTTCTGCCTCACGAAACGATGATTGTTCAACACTCATATAACACCTTCAAAAGTGGCCATTAAGATGTCAATATATTGATATATGATATATAATCTATTTATGTTTTACTTAAGATTATTTATTTTTCATTTATGGCATACCTTTAAGGTTTCCATTATGGGTAAACATTATATCTTCATTTTAGGAAGTGCGGACAACCGCCCCCTCAAAGTGATTTGAATCGTTAATTCCAGATGTGGGATGTATAAAGGATGGAGTAAATGGTATTATACATTATATTATACTAGAATTATATTATACCTTTATATAATTATAACTTCATTCCATTAAATACGAAATAGGGATGAAAGTAGCATTCATGCGTACGTACGGCTTACCGTCTCCATGAACGGTGCATTTCATTTTTTACCTCTAAATGTTATGTAATATTATAAATGCATGTACATACTGGATATATAATATATATATGATATATAAATCATTAATATAATTCTGGAGATAATGGATATTCTACCACATAAACAACTTGTAATTATAATAAGTTTATTGTTGACTCAAGTACCAAAGATCGACAAAATGACCGTTATTAACTTAAATAATTACATAATGTTCATAACATGGTAATAAGTGATATAAAAGGAATAACAAACTTTAAAAATGTTCATAAGAAATTATAAATTAACTCTAGTTTATTATTTAGGAGGATAAACAACGATCGAGTCAAGTCGGACACGAGGTAAGGGAACTTCTTAACCCGATTTCCATTCTTTGAGTTAATCTTGTACTTTCAAACTATGTCATGATATTATTATGTCCTATTTTGTATTTGTACTTTCTTTATGTGTACTTATAGTGAATACACATAATAGATCTATTTTATTTAAAAAATAATCTTTGTATGGGAACTTCTTAACCCAATTTCCATTCTTTGGGTTAATATCCTACTTTCAAATTATGTCATGATATTATTATGTCCTATCTTGTATTTGTACTTTCTTTATGTGTACTTATAGTGAATACACATAATAGATCTGTTTTATTTAAAAAATAATCTTTGTAAGGGAACTTCTTAACCAAATTTCTATTCTTTGGGTTAATCTCCTACTTTCAAATTATGTCATGATATTATTATGTCCTATCCTGTATTTGTACTTTCTGTATGTGTACTTATATTGAATACACATAATAGATCTATTTTATTTAAAAAAATGATCTTTTTAAGTGACTTCGTCTCAATCTCCTTTCATTGAGGCATATTTTGTTTTATACACAACTTTCCTTTATATGGTGTATAAAACCCTATGACTTTTACTTTTATTCAAAAAGGAATATTTTTATATGAAGAGTTTTTACTAAACAACAAAAGGAATGTTTTGTCTTGCGTATGCGGTGACAACGACTTCTCTACCGCCATGACCATTATTTGAGTTTCGGCTTCCTCTACAAGCCATAACTTTTTTTAAAAGAAAAATAAATACAAAGTTTTAGTTTTCTTTCATTTTGGTATTGAAAATGGGTTTGAAAGTGTTTTTATTATATGAATGTGTTGTTTTGATATATTGTGATTGAAATGTGGAAATGTTATGTTTCCTTTTTTCATGTTTTATGTGATACGATTATGTTATGGTTTATGATACGTTTAAACCTATTCATATAAGGAATGCATTGGTATTAATAAGTGACGGATGGAGCCCGCTATAGCTCCTCGATGCATCGGAAGGTCTCATGAGACAAACTAGTGTCTTGGAACGAGGCCTTGACAAAATCTTATTTGTGGTCTTGGCACATGGCCTTGGCTATGTGGTTATGATAGTATGGAATTATGAATTCAATCATTATGAAAGTGGTTATTGATATTGAATGTAATTATTCGACCAGTAGAATATCCATGTGAATAAGTAAATGGAATTATTTCATTTTACTTTTTCCATATTATGATTAAGTTCAAGTTTAAAAGGCTTCTGTTTTAGTTATACATTTCCTTAAATGTTTATATTTATTTATGAAAGCTTCCGCTATATTGGTATCCTTACTGAGCATCTGAGATCACCCCTTTCAATGTTTTAATTTTTCCAGGATGTGAAGAAGTATTTTAGGAATGACCTACAGGGATAGTCTGAAGGGGATATGAGTGTGGAAAATGGAGAATTTGTTATTTTAGTTTTTCACTTTATCATGTAATGTAACATTTATGAATATATCTAGTGTTTCTAAGGCTACTAAACTAATCGGTCTTTCGAGAATTGATATTTTGTGATCATGCCAATGTTACCCATTAATGCACCGACTCTGGGTAACTACAGTCGGGGCATTACAGTTGGTATCAGAGGCAGTTTATTACTAAACTTGGAAGCTAGATTTAGATAAACACTGATTAGAGAACATAGCCCTAAGATAGAATTTGAGGATTAGTATATAAGAACTTCCTAGAATTTTGGTATTATAGAGATTTTGTGAGTTTTCTGAGAAATACATCCCTGTCTGGATACGAGCAGGTACAGGTGGCTCTGGCACAAATGTATCTAGGGGTAAAACCCGAAAGCAGCGCTTTGAGCTAGACTCGAACGCGAACTGGTGCACGACAGCGGGCCTTGCTGCACTCTTGGTTACGACACTCCCATGGGATATGCTTAGGATAATTCTCATTTTCTTTACAAACCATTATTAAGGATTTATGAGTATATAATTCCCTAAAAAAAATTCTTTTTATGATTATGGATTATATCCAAAAATAGTTCAGTTTATGGTAAGTGTTTTACAAGTATGGAGTTATGTATTTTGATTCATAAACTAATCTAGTTTTTGCCATTGTTTAGAAATGGCACCTAGTGGGAGGAATGGAAACCGTATAAATGCATGCACTCCATGTAGGGATTTCCCTCCTGCTCAAGATAATTATTGTGGAGCTGGAGATACAACTGGTGCTGCTCAACTTATCACCATACTAGGACAACTCACTCAGGTTATGAATAATAACCTTACTCGTATGGAGCACCCTGATCTGCAACGTGGAGGATCAATGTTAGACCTATTCATGAGGCAACAACCGCCAATATTTAATGGGGGTACAAATCCATTAGTAGTTGAGCAATGGATAAACTCTTTAGAGAAAATATTCGATGCCTTGGGGAGTAGCGAAAGGGAGAAGGTTGTCATGGCAGTTTACCGCCCCACTGGAGATGCCGATCAATGGTGGTCGCTGATTCAAAACAAAAAGGAAGATGAAGAAGTATGAAGTATGGAATGGAGAGAGTTCAAAGAGCTTTTTTTAGAAAAATACCTTCCACATGGCCATCGAGCCGATATAGAAAGGCAATTTCTGAGTTTGAGGCAGAAGGAGGATGAGAATGTCTCAAAGTATGAGGCCAACTTTACAAGGTTAGCGAGGCATGCTGTAGATTATATACGTAACCCAAGAAGTAAGATAGATCGTTTCTTTGATGGTTTAAAACCGTTTTTTTCCGTCGAGCATTAGTAACAAAATATTTCTCAACATACGAAGATATAGTAGCGTGTTCTATCAAGACAGAAAATGAATTCTCTAAATCTTATGACAAAAAAGTAAAGCAAGAGAATAAGAGATATGTGGAATAAGAGTCAGATAAAGGGAAAAGGGAAAGAAGGATTTTCCATTATGCGATAATTGTGGGAAGAATCACCCCGGTACTTGCCTAAAAGGAATGAGAGTTTTTTATAAATGTGGAGAAAAAGGTCACCATGCTCGTGATTACAAGGGAAAGAAAGAGGCTATCAATGTTGAATCCTACAATTTTAGGAAATGGGGAATTATACAAATGAATGTCCTAAGCTTCAGGGAAAATTACCTTAGAAAAGGCCAAGGGATCAAGGAAAATATTATGCTGTTACTACAGTTGAAGTGGAATAATTAATGTATTAGTGCTTTTGGACTCAAGGATTATATTCTGGTTATAAGAATAATGTTATATATATAAGGATTGTACTGTAGTACTTGTTGTTTTCATTAAGGTTTTAATATGATGAAGGTAATCATATTTTTATTATGTAATAATAAGAGAAACTTTACTTTGTTTGGAGAATCTGAGGTTACAATTGATTTTGGAATTTAGAGAGCTTTTAGAGAAATTCTGGACCGAGGTATTTTCGATAACTGTGAAGGTTGGAATGAATTAAGATGAAATTTTGATAGTATTGTTTAAAGTTAAAACATTTCTAAAGATTATTTTTGGAATATTATAATACTATACTTTTAGTAAAAAGACAACCTACAGGTCGAGAGATAACCCGTCACGTCGGACAAAGCTGCAGGAATCGAACACACAACCATAGTGCGACATGCCTTTATTACCTACCACTAGCCTACAGGAAGTCCATGGTTATTACAAAAAAGTTTTCCTAATCTAAATGGTATGTTTTAATATTTGGAACCTTATACAATTAGGATAAATAGAATATTTTTGAATTCTATTACCTTTTGGAGTGAATGATGGGTTTGTGGTAAAAATTTAATAAAGAATGAAAGTCTACATGACAAGTAAGTATATTTCCTTATGTTCTTAGTAAATCTTATAAATAAATTCCTCCACTTTATAAAAGATAACTTAAAACCAAAACGTTGCAGGTTAACTTTTCCAACTGGGGATTCAATGACCGTTTAAACAATCACAATTTTGTAATTTTCTTGTATTTAACTTTCTCCTAATCCTGTTTTATACAACTCTCCATCAGACCTTAATGGTTTGTTTTTCCTTCATATCCATATTTTCATAGAATCTAATATGGGTTATCTCGGGTGACCTTTTTACTTCTCTTTATTTCTTTTAAAGTTATATTTTTATTAACCCTATTTCCGATGTGGGTTTTCCAGAAAGGTATTTTCTATTTTCAACATTTTATTTTCCAAGGAAAAATTTCAAATTGTGAGGACGCAATTTATTGAAGGAGGGGAGAATGTAACACCCCGAGTTTCCACGATACGCTTCTCTTTCAATAATTCTATCACATAAATAGCTTATTTTAAATTTATTTTTATTTTAATTTCCATTAATGCTTTGTTTTGGGGGTTTCCAATGGTTTTATGGAGAATAGGTGTGTTTTCGTGAATTTGGCCAAACCGTGAGCCCAATTCCAGATTTAAAAATAAATTTTGTTTCTTTTATAATTTATTCATATTTTTAATATTTTTCAGACATTCCAACTCCTAAATTTCCTACCCGGATATATTAACACTAAAATTAAAATTTGGAGCCTTTGGAAATCCATAACCAAGGTTTAGTTAGGGTTTTATTTAAGGGATTGGGCCTACACGGAAGCCCCTATCCAGTTTTAAAAATTAATTTTATTTAATTAATAACATATTCAATTTATGTATTTTTTGGTGATTCCAAGCCTCATATGCGGCCCTTACACCCAGACGCTCCCCCAGCCTCTTTACCCCCTCTTTGGAGCTCTTAGGATCGCGATTTTGGGACGAACATGTTAGGGTTTCTAAAATCGGGCACATTTGATGAGGTATGTTCATTCAATAATAACTCTCTCAATTAATAATAGCTTCCATCCATTCCAATTCCTAAATTACCTAATAATTATTTAGAAAATATGCCCTGAGTTTTGGACGTTTTCAATTTGAGATACTAGTGTTTTGGGGAGATTCATTCTAGATTTATCAAGTAAGTTTGTCCATTTCTTTTCCCCTTTCAAATTGATTAGGGATTCATTCTATTTTTTAGGGTTTCATCCCTTTTTATTGAAGTGAAAAATGACTAGTGGGTAGGGGTTCGAACCTATGGTTTAACCTTGGGTTTTCTTGGTCCAATTTTCTATTTTTAGGTTTGATCAACCCTTCTTGAGGTGCGACGGTGGTGCGTTTGTGTTTTCACACAAAGGAATCAATGGTTTCATTTGATTTGGTAGGTGATTCCAATTATTATGCAATATTTGTGTATTAGCATGCTGTATTTATCATATTTTCAGATTTATATAATTTTATTATTGCTGCAAAAATTTGTTCTAATGATGTTTCTATTGCAATTGAATTTAAAAGGCCAATTTGCTGTGAAATTGGGGGTTTTCCAAAGTAGTTTTTTGTTTTTTTATTTGGGGATTCCCTATAAATACTTAGTTGTTTTTATTGATCTGTAATAACGCATAAAATAATGTTTATAATTTTTATCCCCTTTGGTTATTGCTGCAAAAATTGGTTTTAATTGTGTTTGTAAAGAAAGTGAAGTTTTGGTTCCACTTTTGTGTGAAAATGAAGGTTTTACAAAGATAACACTTCTTCTTTAACATGGGGAAGCCCAAAAATTGATTTGTTGTTTTAATTGAAATTTATTGGGCTGTCTTTACTGTTTTGGTAACTTACAAGTGTTAACATCGTGCACTAGTGGGTTTCTTAAGGGGTTTTGTGTGCAAAACAACACGAGATTTTGAGAAATTGATTTATTCTAATTCAAAGAGTTTGTTGTGTGTTTTAAGTGGTATAAAATATAATAGCTACTTTATTTGGTATATGTGAGCAGTAGTGTTGTTTTTGATTAAAATGGATATGTGTTAAATCTTGAAATTGTTTGAGTACAAAGGGGGAAGCCCGGGTACCTAGGAGGGGCGGATTTGTACTAGTACGGCTAGTGGACCGGATGGGTTTTTTCCCTATTTCACTTAGCATTTGGATAACGACAACTCTAACTAAACTATGTGGATGATGATTTGGGACCACTAGGTTATGGGTATGTAACCTACTAGTGGCCCGTGCACGAGAACAGATTTTACTATGGTTACATTACACCGAGGTACGAGGTACATGGGGCCCGAGACTATCTAGTGCCTAGGGATGTTCCCTGTTTTGTAGCTCATTGGTTTTGTGGTATTTTCCCTTGTATTTCGGTGTCTTTGGAATTATATTTAATTAGATAAAATTCCTATTTAAATGTGTTAACATTCTGAAATTTTTATCTTGAAAAATGTTTTCAATTTAAAGTAGCCTTTCTTGGAATTTGTCGCCGCTTTTCATTGCATATTAAAACTGCTTGCTTTTTCACCTTGTATTGCATTCACCTTGGAATCATTGGGCGGTATCCTATTGGGCTTAGGCTCACACCCTACTTAAACCCCTTGGGTGTAAGTAGACTTTATTATTTTATTTGACTAAGGTAAAGGAAAGGCCAAAGGTGATGGCGGTTCTGGGTGTTAGTCCCCATCGTTGGGGCAGAGTTGTGGAGACGACTTGCAGGTGATGACCCCCTTGTCATGTGGAGTCCTTGGGGATGTCTTTCTATTTTCATTTTTGGTATTTGAACCTATTTTATTGTATTTAATCTAATGTATTTAGTTCTGGTTTTTTTATTAAGACTTGTTAGGCTATAAATTTCAGAATGTATATTATAGATTATTGTTAAGGTTTTTTTCTATCATATTCGGGTAAATCATTCCCAAACCTAGATACATGATACCCGGGAACCTGTGCCAGCCCGTGAGGATAGGGAACGCCCTTCGAGACTTGTCAAGGGATGGGTCTGGTGCTGGTTTTGGCTGCGACCAGATTCGGTTCGTGACAAAATGGTATCAGAGGAGGTTCAGGTTAACTCTTTGGGTCATGTTATTTGGGGAAGAGTCAGGATATTATGGAGTTAGGATTGTAGGGACTTGGTATTGTAGTTATGGGTAGTGTTCCCGATCCCCACACCTCATGACATGATTCATGTTTCCTGGGGAAGTTAGGATTTATATAAGCCCTTTGGTTTTCTTGTTTTAATTATGGTTAGGGGAAATGAAAAGAGCGTTGGGTTAATGGTCTAAGTGAGCTCGCAGGGCCTGGCCAGCCTTGTAGAGCTAGGGATCTTCCCTAGAACACTCTTTGTGAAGGTGAAGTGATTGGGGTATGGTCTCCAACCATATTTCCAAGTCACCCACTGAAACTAGTTTCCTCTCGCATTGTCTTGTGTTCGTTAATTTTGAAATCTTCGAACATTGGTTTTAAAGTGACATGGTTTGAAGAAGTGTAAAGTTTTTGTGAAATGGTTTCAAATAAATATGGAATGGTTTGATTTATGAAATTGTGGAACTGAATTTTCAGAATTATATTCAAATGGACACTGGTGTGCTTACACCTCGTTTTAAAAGTAGAAACTATACTGAAGTTGGTTTTGAAAAAGTGTTTCTAGTAGAGTTTTCTAAACAATAAAAGGGTGTTTTAATGGGATGAGATGTTTTGAAATTGATGTGAATATCTTGAAATTGAGTTCTTGTATAAATGTTTGTGTCTTTATAAAAATTTTAGTAATATTTGAATTGGGATTTTGATCTCCTGGTTTTCATTTTTGAAAAAAAAACGATTTGTTGGTTGATCGTGTTGGTTTTGAAAAGTGGAAATAATATTTGTTTTAACCTTTGGTATTTCCATGAGTAACCACATGCATGGGGTTATATGTTATGATGGATGGTTGATGCATAACTTGATGAGTGCCGGGACGGATATGAGGAGGGTGCCCGGTGTGGCACAAAAACATGCATGTGTGAGGCCCATGGGGTACCATTGGTGGATATGCTTACTGCTAAACAGTTTGTTTTCAAAGAAATAGTTTTAAAGAAAAACATGATGTATTGATGAATAGTTTGTTATAGTTTGTATTATGGGTTTTTGATAATGTTGATGTTGTGGGATGTTTTTGACTCCAAGAACCCCTCCTGTTTGAACTGTGTTTTGGGTTTGTGTTTGGTCGGTGAGCTGTGTTGTAGGGACGGTTAGTGGTCTCATTTGAAAAATGTTTTGGGATGACTCTGTGGTGGTTCCCTTCATGTGTTTGGATCTGGATTGTGGTATATCGTGACCAATAGACCATCTTGGTTGGGTCCTTTGGTTCAATCGTTGGATAAGGTACTCCCCATTAATGGTTAGTGCACAACTAAAGTGCAACCCAGATTGTTTTTCCTTTTGAAGACCCTCCAGTTGATCAATATAAGGAATATTTTTCTTGAGATTTTTAGATTGAGTCTACACCCTTTCCTTTCTTTGATTTTTAGATCCTCTTGTAATGGGAGAGTGCTCATGGAAGGTTGATAGAGACCTTAGTTTCTTATGTTTCCTGATACATCGACGGTGGATGTGTTCTATGGTTGTAAGTGTGGATGAGTGTCTCAATGGTGTCTAAGAGGACCTTTGGGTTATTCGGAGTTTCTTTGATGCATTAATTCATGTTAAACCACCGGTGTGGGAAATATGGTCACGATAGGATATTGTGGCCACTTTCTATAATTTTGTGTTGTTTGGAGATGTTGGGTAAGGTCCCTCTCCATGAATTGTTTATATCAGTCGCAATGGTCATGCCCGGTGATGCCTTATGATGTCATGTGCTCGATTTATTCTAATATACTGTTTAGTCTTGTGACATATGATATACTTGATTTATCACATACTATCCTGATGTGTACTATCAATTTAATGATTTTAGGAATGAAATAAGTTTTCTAGAACATGTAAAGATTCAATGAAATTTGAGTAAAAACTGTAATACAACTCACAAAGGATATGCAGATCTGAACACTACACGGAAATTAATTAAACACACAAACACACACACATGTATATTAAAACCCATCACATGATGTGTAATATCAAGTAAATGATCACATGAAAGAACATGTCGATAATTTTTACATAGTATAAGAAATTAATTTTAAATCTTTATAATTTGTTATCAGTATAAAGCATGTACAGGTGAGCTGCAAAACGTGTACATCTTTCACCATCTACCCTAAGAAAACACGCAGGTACTTAGCTTATAAACCATGCGTCTTAAAAATTATGGTGAATAATGTATACAATGGGAAACATAGCATGTGGTATCATAGTTAATTGGTCGCCAAAAACGTAGGATAGGTATAGAAATACACAACTAGTTTGTGACTTAAAAGACTACACATAGTGTACATGAGCTATTTGGTGTGTACTTTGGATGATTGTGGTCCAGTTCGGATCAGTCAACATGCACTACAAAGAATTTAATGCACCACTTATATTCATTTAAAATAATTTTAATTAATTTTTCATTAATACCTTATACATTCATCACTAGTACATAGTGTGTAACATTGTTTACATGACGTGTACTCTTGTGTTATTTAGCCAGAATCCTTGGCACCACCACATAAGATCATAAATTTAATTTCATTCATAAAATTAAGCATATTAATTATATCTATGAGTAATGAAATAGGATGACACATATATAAAAAAATGATTAAACATTAATTGAAAACTAAATCACAAATTAATAAATCAATCAATGATATTTAAATACTTATAAATAATTATGTGAATTATCTGATACCATAGGATTGTTCCTGGAGCAGTGGAAGTGTGCGATGGGTAATGCAAAAATTGGAATTTTTTTCATGAACAATTATCAATCCGAGATCAATATGATGATAAAAGTAATGATCAATAATATTTAATCAAAGGAAACATAAAATGGATAAAATTATGGAACTAGAGGGAGTATCATTGCATATTATTTACAATTAATTTAAATAATTATATAATTACATTGGATGAATTATTTATTCATTGATAGATTTGAAAAAAGATATATGTTGAAACATTATTTTATTATAGGAATTAAGGGGAAATTCCCACTAGTCAGGATCTACATGTGTTCCAAAAAACTACAAACATTGTTATAGGAATCACAGGGTTCTTGCATGAAAAATCATATCTCTTGTGTCATCCTCATTTGATCGCCATGAGAATTGATTCCAAAGAATCATATGTGATCCCTCTTTCCTTCATTGTGGTAGGTGGAGGAAGACTGCTCTCCATTCATGGGAGAGTTCATAGATTATAGATATCTCTAGGGCTTGATAGGATTCTCAAAATTTATTCTGCACAACCAAAAAATGAATTTTCTCTCTTTAAAGATAATACTATTTGATTTATATATCACAATGGATATAAATAAATAATTGTACAAGTTCCCCTTAATATTTATTTAATCCATTTAGAAACCCCATGTTTATGATAATAAAAATAATAATATTATTTCATATCATACGCCAAACTTTAAATTTAAAATATAATATTATTTGTTCAAATAAAATTATATATATATATTATTTGTCACTAGACCATTAAAATCGGTTCACCATTCCTCAATAATATTTATTAGGACTTGCATAAATAATATTTATTTATTAAATAAACATAAATGCAATATTTTCTAATAAATAAATATATATTTAATCACTAAAAACAATAAATATTTATTAAATATTTTTCTCCGATTATAATCTCTCGAATAAATGGTGGAAGAATACATGAGATCAAGAAATAATGAAATAATATTATATGATGTCTGAGAATAATATTTATTCGACTTGTTAAATAATAAATAATATATATATTATTTAACATAGATTCTAAATAACCTTAGTTTGTGACCTTGTAGGCCCATTTCTCAGTGGCATTAGGCGAAGCTGCCTAAAGTATAAGGTTAGCATCTAGAAACACGCCAAGAAACCTATAGAGAAAAAAGTTAATTTAATGATGACATAATACCTCATACATATTCTCACTATGTAATATAATCCCTTTATCATTATATATTTAATCATGTAGGTTTTATGTTAGTGTCATCAACCTATGTGCACAATGTATCTTTCTTCGAAATCATGGAAGTTGAACATGACTAATAGAACACCATGGACATGGATTTATATAGGCTATAAAATTTCCATCAAAGGTCCATAGATAACAATCTCCATTAAATAACAAAAGCAATAAATCGATTCTTGAATTATTCATTAATGCAATATTTCTCGTGACGTACCCAACATATTCTACCTATTCATGAACATATATACCCATGATTTTCATCTATATATCAAAGTACATGACTCATAATACTCATTAATAATAATATTAAATTATAAGGATTAATACACATATCCATATATAGAAACATCCAATGACACATATAAATGTGGGTTTCCCAATTGCGTGTCCCGTTCTCATAATATCCTCCAATGGAATTTACAAAGGATGTATAGAAGTAAAAGGTACCTAAAATTCCTACGAGTATACACCCCTAATAGACAGTATCATTTCTGTCCCTAAATGATATCATTTGAATATAGAGTGTATATTTAATAACATTGTCATAACCCTTTTGGATTCTCATCATGGTGGGGAAATATGAGGACCTTTTAGTGAAATAGCTACTCATAATAAAATATAACAAACTATATTGCACAGAAGAAAAATCATGACATGATAAAGAGTTTATTTATATTAAAAAATATGAATAAAGGTTATCATAAAGAACACAGAAGTAGGTTCTAATGAACCACCTCCAATAACTGGAATCTAGGAATAAGGATGGGAAAATAGAAAGAGGAAAAATTATTATAGGTAATGGAATGAAATTAGGGAAACCATTAAAGTAATAGATTAGGGGAAATAGAGATATTCCACTTATACATCCCTTGAGGATGATCAAATAAATGATGATACAAGAGTAGGAAATTAAAAATGAGATTCTATAAACATTCCAAATAAGATAAAAAATAATCTCTCTCCTTAAATCTCTTAAGAAAATTCCACACAATGCTAATTTATTCAAGGAATTGGGCACCAATAAAAGAATGTTTTAGGGGAATGAGATAGTAAATATAAGAAAACATGTCTCACCCTTGATCACACTAGAATTTCCCAAAAACTTTCATAATCCAAGGATATTTCCCTTATATTTTATAATTGGACTTATTTATTTTATTGATGTAATGTGTGATCCTTGAGATTTTATACATTTACTACAACATTTTTTTATTCTTTCTATTTAGAAGTACTCAAACCCACATGAGTAATTTTTTAACAATTAAACAAATTCATTTCATTGCAAATTGTATTCGATGAGTCTTTTCTAATCAGAATATAGAAGAAAATATTCCTAGATTTATTTTATGATTTGAATATGTAAGTGGATATAAATCTAGACCAATCACCTCTATTTACGAGAATAACCATATTAAATACATGAAATACTATAATAAATGTCCATGATGAAGCTCTCAATATGGAGTTAGGTATGATGATTTGGAACTTTATGATTTTTTATTCCATGAACATCTCATAGGATGAGAATTCACTTTTCACACTTTCAAACTCCAAGGAAACTAATTATTGTAATTAATATGTTATTTTAAAATAGTTTGTTTTCATATAGGAAATCAGTTAAGATTTAAAATTTTCAGGAAAGATGATAGGGAAAAATTATAAAATCATATTCAACCATTTGAATATGATGCGAGTTTTATGTATTTTTGATTGTTTTGATTTCTTATTCATTTATAAAGAAGTTTTAATTCCATAAAATTTATAGTAATTCTAGGTCATAAAGTTATCTTGTCCAAATATTAATTCATCATTAGTTCATTTCCCAAAACTACAGTAAAATCTTAATTCTACTAATTTAAATTATATTTGTTTATGGGAATAAAACATGTTTAGTTTAATAATTTCTAGAAATCTATATCCTTCCAAATAATAAAAACTAATTAAAACTTTAAAGGAAAATGTGAAATTGATAGGCTCATTATTTTTAGAGATACCTAGAATTTTCCTGAAAATCTACTTGAAAATATTTTTTATGACTGGATAGTTAAAAATATTTATGTATACCCAGAAAAGCCTCAACCCAAATATAATGGACATAGTTCATAAAGAGTTATTTTTTGAAAAAGTGGGTCTCATATACTTCTTTTCGAATCTCAGTGGGTAAACCTCATTTATAATATTCCTTAGAAAATTAGGATGACCGTAATTAAAAATGTAAAAAATAAACTAATTCTGATATGAATCTAGAATAGTTAGAGAGTCTATATAGATTAAATTATATTGGAAAAGGTCAATATAAAATATCATTTTATTATTCCATTTTCTGATGAAATGTTAAAAATATTGTCATCTAAAACTCACTACTATTTTCCAGATAAATTTTATTGATACTTTTGGATGCCCATTATAAGCAAGAACCAATTAAAAATCTCCACATATCCTTACATTAAATTTTCCTACAGAATAATGCCATTTTGATTATGAAATGAGAGAGGGGAAATTTTGAATATTTATGGTAATAATTTTATCTATCTTGATAGAAGACTTCTTGGAGGTCTTTCTACATGACTTCACGATTTTTGGAAATTATTTTTACCATTTCTTCAGTAATCTGGACAATTTTTTGAATACTTTTTTTGTAAAAAACCTCATTTAGTATTTTTAAAAGTATTATTTTATAATGTAAAGGAGAGTTGTTCTTTGACATGAAATTTAATAGAATGGTATATAGGGTGAACTATATATATTTTAAGCTATCAATGCATTATCTTACCCCGATGATGTGCGAAAATTCATGAGTCATGTATTTTTTTGAAACAGTGTAAAATAATGTGAAATTTAGAATCATTTTGTCCCTAAGGAGGAAGATAATTTTGAGTTATTCTTTTTTTTTATTATGAGAGGTTGGTTTGGAATGGAAAATATAGATCAATTGTGTTTGGGCTTCAATGAATGTAAAAAATAAATGATAAATTAGTCAACTAAACATTGATATTCTCACACATTTCCTATAAATGATGATTCATTTAGATGAAAATATTCTTTTGTCTCACTAATTATTTGAGGCGTCAAAAAATTTCGTGTTATTTGTGATATTGAGTCAAACATGAGAGTACAATTGCTACTACCCTTATAAATATTTTCTAGAGAAGTGATAAATATTCATTGATCACTCCCAAATTAACCTATTTCCATCTATCATATAGGAAATGAATACGGCCTAGGGGCCTATGTGTGAAAACCAAGAAGAATAAAATCAAGATGAGTGGCCATATCACATATAATGAAAATATACTAAAATTTATATTTATCCAAAATCATATAGTATTATCAAAAAAAATACAATTTGTACAATTCTACACAAGAATTCATTATTTGGGGTGGGGGAAGTCTGATTGGCTTAACCAATATGGGTTGAGTGTTCCATTATTGAATAATTTATTATAGAAATAAAATAAAATAAAATATAAACATGCAATATCTCATAATCCGTATTTTAACAAACATATCCAACCTTTATATAGTGAGTCTCACTCCCTTTTATAATAGGTATAATATTTTTTTATTAATATATTTCAATGTTGAGATTAATTTTCATGCTTCACTAATCTTGATCTCACCTATGGCTGGAATGATACTCCGCTTATTCTATGATCAAGTGAAGTGTTCTAATGATTCATTTATATTCCTAATATAATTTAGTGCCATGTTCTCTTCCTTCTATAAATCATTCTCTGATTCTCAAATGAGGGTAAATATTCCATTAGGAATCCCACCTCACAATTCTTCTTTGTTTGGAATTTATCCCACAATCATTGGCTTCGTCAACAGCTGGATGGGTGTTACATCGATCACGTTGAGATAATTTTATTAATTCATTCATAATATTAAAATTAGCCTTGAATATTAATTCATGTTCTATTTATTTTAGAATGTTTTGTTTTTAATTTCTTTATTATGGGGAAAATTTGTCCACGCCACTACTCCAACTCATTGAGATACAGTGTACTCTAACCTATATATCATTAAATTTTTTAAATCTAAAAAACATACACATATATATAACTCGGGAAATTATATTACATTACCTTTTTCAATTGTTCAAATAATCTAAAATTTTATTAAGTTACATAATTAATAAAAATATGTTACATACTAACTCTCATAGATTTCACAAAACGAAATACATTATACATCCTATTTTTCCTAAAAATGTTATGTTTGAGCCTTCCATGGATAAATTATATTATGTATCCATTTTTTACTTAAAAATTATTTACTATAAAAATTCCATTAGGAAAAATTATGTTACAAATTATCATCCACTTAGAAACTATCATATATAATATTTGTATCCCCAAGAATATAAAAATCTAGGATATTACAAATGGAAAATTCACCTTCAAACAGCTCTCATATATTCTTTATCAGGGAAAATACACAATGTATTCCTTTTAATTAACCTAGTATATTACCTATGAAGTTCTAAGGAGAAAATATTTTATGTATAAAGTAAATTATCCATTTTTACAATCATCTGTAATCCAATATGTTATATAATATCTTCCCTATTAGATAAATGTTATGTATTAAGATAATTTTCCATTTTCTTCAGTGATTTATAACTTATGGAATTTTAATATTCTTATACATTATCTTCAAGACTAGCCGCTTCTGAAAATCATAGAACATTACTAAATTAGAATATAATCTTTATCCACAGAAGTTATAAAATTAATTAATCAATGAAAACCCTGAATATATTCATTTTTCAATTCAATTCAGGATTCACCATGTTTACTAGATTAAAAAAATTATTTTAAATTGATTTAAAATAGAGGTGGAAATTATATAAAATACTAATAAATTTAAAATATATTTTTGGATCACTTTGTTATACATAAAAAATAAAATTTCTTCATGTTTATAAGGGTCCCAAATCATCTCAAGAAAAATTTCTATTTAAAAGATTGTAAATATAATATAATATAGTTGAATTAATATTTAAACAAGTAAAATATTTGTAATCCCTCTCCACTAAGATCCCTAATCCAAATATCCTTTTCATTCTTACTTTATACTTCATATCTCAAATTTTGATATATCATATACCATTTCACCATACAAGTTAAGATTCCAAAAACCTTTTCATCACATTTTTCAACTTGCACATATTGAATTTTTCTTCTAGCAATGTTTTTGAAATTTAAATAGTATACTAGATTAGCTAAGCCTAAACCTAAACCATTATAAGATATTTGGTACACCCATGGACTAAATTTACCAGTCAAGTCATAAAATAATTGTTTGGGACATAAAATATTATGTGTCTTTAACTCTTATTTAATAAAAAACTCACTCATGCACTTTACTAACTTATGAATACATCTATATTGGTTTCCATATATTTGTTTTACTTAAATTAATATTACAAGGAACCAATCTTAAAAATTTTGTATTCTAGTGACATTGAGTTAGAATTAACTTTCTTACAGTCTTGAAAATATTTTTGGTTTTTAGTTTTAGAATGTTAACAGAAACTCTTACATTGTATACTCATACACTAGAAGTGTACAATACTAAATGAGTATCAATTTTTTCCTTAATATAAATCTTTTAAAATAAAACATGATTTATTTTGAATAAAAATATTCACAACATCCAATATTACTTATTTATTACCCTTACAAATTTATAGACCTTGTGGAAAATATTTTAAAATGCGGTGTGATGAAAAAAATCATGTAAGGGATATAAAAAAAATATATTTTTTCTAGTGGAAAACATGAAAACCCATTAAAATGTCTTCATAAAAAATGATTTTCATCTGAAAAGAGAATCATTTTTCTTTTTAAAATTTGATTGTCTAACCATTTGAAAATAATCCATTAAAACTAATTATAAAGCATGAAAAATTCATATAGGTTCCACGAGATAGTAATATCATATCACTCTTATAACCACTCTTATAAATTGAATAACCATTCGATCGAATTCCACATTTGGAGAACCCATTGCATTAGAGTGTTTTCTAAGTGAAAAAATAATAAAATATTTAAAGGCCACAAACATGATCTGTAATGGGGATTTAAACTTTATAAAGAATATCAATGGACCGTTTCATGAATGAAAATATGGAAAAATCATTTAAATCCATATGGAAAACATTGTGTAATATTAAAAATCCATTTTCCTTAAAAATAAATTTTGAAATAAAAAAACTAAGCACATAATAAAGGTTTTTTATGAAAATAACACTGAAAACTAATATTTGAATTTTTAATAATTATGGTTTCATAGTGGAATGAAAATATGATCATTCCGTATAAGTTAAAAAACATTACTTTGGACTTTTGTAAAAATAAATAAATGATGAAATTTAAAAGAGGATTTATAAAATAAAGTACTTTACCATGATTCCAACTAATCAAGTAAATTTTCTATCCTAAAAAATAATATAGATATGATAATTTATATATTTTTTAGAACCATATTAATGTTAATTATTCCAATATTTTTTTAATACAATTACAAAATTAATTTAGTTTACTTCATATAGTTTGATGATATTCGGTTTATAATGACAAAATTACATAGGTATGTGGACTATGGTCAAAAAGGATATTATTACAACATAACCAAAATAATAATCATTAAATGAGAATAATTTTTATAAATAAATTATGATTTTGAATCTATACATTGAATATGATTATGGAAAATGAACTATGTTACAATCATGTAGAAAGTAGAACGTATGTACGCATGTGTAACGTTTCCATTTTTCAATGATCATTATGTAAAGATAGAGAATATTAATTTATATTTATATAATTACAATAATATAATATATTTGATATTATTTATTTATATATACTAATATATATAATCAATGTTACATCGTCATGAAAAACAAATCACATTACTTCGTGGAGGTGGTAGTCTACACATATGAATGAATGATGTTGTAATTTTATATTGCATGGAAATGTAAGAAATTTAATGATATATTTTCTTTTAATAATGTTATTTATTTCAATAATATAATATTTAATCATGAATTCAATCATTATAACTATTCTCAAGATATTGTGATGGAAAACAAATTACACTAGTTTGTGAGATGGTAATACACTGTACTCACAAACAATGACTTGTTTTACAATTTAATGGATGTTGATATGGATATAAATAATGAAAATAACATAATAAAATATATGTTTAATTAAGAAACCTACGTTATTAATTTATCTTGGTTTAAAATTTTTCTAGGGACCTGGAAGATGAAAACAAACTAAACATATAGATAAAAACTACAACATTATTTTTTGGAAAACATAATTTTCTTAACAAATTAAGACCACTAATATTAATATTATTCCTAATAAGGGTATATATAATAAAAGTAGAGATTCTAAAAAGGTTTTTTTTGAAGGTATTGGCTGAACCAAATGTGTTTTTAGGTGTGAAGGATTTAGAATAAGCGCCGCACTTTTATAAGAGAGGGGAAGGGTTATCTTGGAATTACATAAAATTTTAAATTCATATTAATTAATTTTAAATTATAAATGGAAAAAAATGAGTTTTTTACAATATAAAGAGATTATTATTCGAAATAACCAAATAAACTAAAAATTTTAATTTTTTGACAATATTTATACCACTATTTCTCGGTTTTACCATTATACAACCATTTTAACTCTTATTGTGACAACATAAACATTTATTTTGAGGGTTAATATATATTTAATATAAAATGAATAATGATACCTATATAATGGTGGATATTTTGAAACATATAATATTTTTCTTAATTAATAGTTTTATAAATTTTATATCATTTAATGAAATATTATTTTCCATAAAATATCTTAATGTCAATTTTTTTGAACTATTTATTACAATGACATTAGTTATATTAAAAAATATGAAATTTGAACTAAATATTTATATATCCCTAAAATATCATGGTAATCTATACAATTAATTGATCACATTGTTTATCTCATTGTATAATTATGTTAATATTAATAATATCATTTATTGGTTTTTTTATCAATTGAATAATTATGACATCAACGTTGTGTAAGAATTTAAGGTAATTATTTATTTACCAAAAATTAAAAATAAAATACCAGGATAATAAAATTTATTTATTTTTAAATTACTATTTATATGCTAACATTTCATATTGATAACACCAAAACAAAACATTAAACTTATTAAAAACAAGAGTGTGACATGTTTGATGTTTCTTTAAATAAAATACTATAAAGGCCATAATATCATTCATGTGGCCACAGATTATCATTAATTATAACATTTTACTGTTATTGATGTGGTAGAATTATAAAATAAAACTTAATCATGTGTTATTGTAATTTTATACTTCTTATCATTTTATTTTCAACCTTCAATTACACAATTTATCATTTATCGTAGTAACAAAAATTACTAAGGTTACTATTCATATTTACAAAAAAAGTAAAATATAAAAAAAATTGAATCCAAAATTCTAGATATGGAACCCATTTTTGAAAATTCAAAACACATAATTGGAATAATTTAATTAAAAATTAATCTCCCAAAATGTAATGAAAATTGGATTTATTGAAAAATACTTTTTTAATCCGGAAAATGTATTTATTACAAAATAAGGTATAAGGATTGTTAAATATTTATTAATTAGATTATATTTAACTAAATAGTAAATAATTTACCTTGATAAAAAATTCAAGTCATAAAGGGGGTTTCAAATATATTTAAAATGACGGTTTTATAAAAAGTGATATTTTCATTATTCTCTACAAAATTAATCTTTTTTGATTTTTTATTCATCATAAGATAATTTGGAAATGATGAAATTAAAAATTTAATTCATTTTTTAAAATAAATTTACTACAAAATATAGAATGTAATTTTTTGAATCACCAACTTATGTAATAAAAATCATTTGTGAAGAAAACGTATTTTTTAAAGAATAAAATGAATTTACAAAAAAAAAATACACATTAAAATATCATTAATTAATATATTATAAATTAGTTGTAAAATTAAATATTTAATAATGAGTTTAATAATATTCATTCACACAACTTTAATGCTTAGGTTATAATGGTCACATTTGAATAATATGATTTCATTGTTAGTTTAAGCTTAGTGTTATGTATCTTTTATGCTATCGAAATGTAGTATTACATTTTAAAATGTTAGGATATTACGTTATCCACCCATTAATAAATTATATCAATAGAATTTAAATCATCGATGCTTCCTAGGGTTCGGCTATTCAAAATACATTTGAGGAAATCCTACATCGTGGAAAGTGTCAATAAAACATCCACATAAAAAAAGAGAAAAGGAAAGTATGATTTTAATCTAGAGTATCACATATGAGGTTTACAATAATGATAACATAAGTGGTAATTGAGATAGTGTATATGGAAGATATAAATTACTTCCAAGGTGTGAAAGATATTAATAGATAACGTAATCATGATAAATTTAATGATGAGAAACCATAAATATGTTATTGGTTAAAAGGTTATGGATTTCTCAGTAAGAAAAATAAATAAATAAAGTTATTACTCAAAAATAATTTACATAAATTTGATGAATTATTTAATTATCTAGACTATGATCATAAGGAAATATATTTACATGAATAATAAAATTCCATACTTTAATCAGTTCCCACATAAATATCTTCTTTTCCTCTAAATGATGAGTTTCCAAGATCTATTTTTGTTGCTGGAAGTGGAAGATACAAATTTTATAGAATCTCATATTAAATTAAAGAATAAATATATATTACTACTATATTTATTAATTGATAAAAACCCAAGTGGCTATAAAAATATAAGATAATTCCCAAAATGAATAATATTTTAAGGGAAGAAAAACTACGTTATTTTCTAAAAATAAATTGTAACACCTGAAGTTATGAAAATATCATTAACTAAATATATATCTTAGTAATTCTAAAAAAAATAATCATGAATAATATTGATACGCAAAAATCAGAAGTATTTTATGATGTAGTCTTACATGATAAATTTAATAGTTATCCCCTATAATAACATCATTCACTCTTAACATCTAATACAATAAATGTAATTTCTGAAATCACATAATCTCCTACATATGATAACCATTTCTAAAAATAACATGAATCACCATAAATACAATAAAATAATATATTATTCTAAAATATATTCCAACCATTATTCATAAAATAAAACCCCAAAGTGTTTGTTTTACATTAATTATATAAGGATCCACAACATTAAAGTGATCTTCTTCCTCTAAAGTATCATTACTAAAAAATAAATTTCTAATCACATGGTTATCTGTTAGATAAAAAATATATTAAAATATAAACATAATCATAATTGAAAAAATAATTTAAATAAAAAGAAAATTTCATACTAATCGGGACATCATGAAAGCCAATGGTAGGCAATGCACCCTTATCACCCTTCGATTATAGGTTCAAAACCCACATCCTTGCCAGATGTGATAGGTTATTTATCAGCATGTGAGATTCCATTGTATTATTCTTTTTAAATTATATTAATATTAGTCTTATAAAATTACAAAAAATGGGATAAAATCTTAAAAATAACCTTCAATTATTCAATATTAGTGAATTTTTTTTACCTCATAGTATATCTCATATTTTTTATTTTTCATCCCAAAATGTAATAACCCATAATTACTTGTAAAATAAATTTTTCCAAAAATATCATTATACACCTTAAAATTTCATAACATAAAGAATAAAAAAGGTTTTTATGAAATTTATCTTTTTAACAAACATAAAATATAAAATCATGATGGTATCCATGAGTCTTAATAAGACACATTATGAAAACATCATAATATCCAAAGTTATCTAAACCCTACTATAATACCAAATTTAAGGTACCTACCATAAAAATTACATATTCTAGTATATTTTAGATAGAATTAACATTCTTATAATTCTAAGTATCTGTGCATTTTAGTGGTTTAGAGAATTATGAAAATCTATTAGATAGTAAAACCATACTTTATAAGGGGGAGCTTCTAAATCAGTATCTATTTTTCTATAATATATAATTTTAACATAAAACATGATTTCTTTTCATGAAAAATCGTTAAAACATTCAACTTGACTTCTTATTTTCTCTTACCCATTCTTAATCCCCATAAATGCTTTGTAAGTGTGGGGTGAGTACAAAAATCTCAGAGATTGACATAAAATAAGAAATTTGTTAGTCGTGTGAAAAAACAAAAAAACCCATTAAAAATCCTTAAAAAAATACATATTCATTCGAGAATAGAATCATTTTGCATTGAAAAAATGATTATCTTACCTTTTGAGGACAAAATATTTCTTTCAAATCTCATTATAAAGCATAAAAAATTCATGTAGGTTCCTTGGGAAATTATCATCATATCTCTAACGTAATAACTCTAAAAAATCGAATAACCATACAGTCGACTTCCACCTTTGGAGAATCTAATTAATTTGAGTGCTATGTACGTGAATCTATAATATATGCTATCATGTTGTCACTAATAAGCTATATTAGGGATCAATCCTTTATAATCAATTATCAAATATTATTTCATGAATTAAGTACTATATAAATCTTTTAAACCCATGTGAAAACACTTTCTGATAACAAAATAACCCTTTTCCTTAAAAATAACTTGGAGAAACCAAAAACATCACCCTTTATAGATAAAACATTATAATTTAAAATATCAATAAAAAAATATAGAGTATACTTTAAATAATTATGGTTTTCTGATGGTGAGAAAATATGATCAGTATATATAAGATAAAAAATACATTCCTTTTGACTTTTGTAAAAAGAGTTGAAAGTGGGACATAAAAAGATGATTTTTATAAGAAATTCACGTACCTTGAGTCTGAATCCTCAAAAATGTTGTTTATCACAAAAAATAACAATCTCAGATTAATTTAAAAAAATTCAAGAACCCTTTTCCAGTTCTTTATTCCATGATTTTATTTAATACAATTACTCAACTAATTATCTTCACTTTGAATACTTTGATTATATTCAATTCATAAGTCCAAAATGACTTAACTATGTGGAATACTGTGAACAAATATTATTACTCAATCTACAGAATAATAATAACGACATATTTATCATTTTCAAACATCAATTGTACTTTAAATCAATCCATTAAATATGGTCATGAAAAAGGGACCATGTTACAATTCAATAGATGATATGTAGTACATATGCATGAGTAATGTTTCCATTTTTAATGATAGAATGAAGATAAATATTATTTTCAATTTATAGAATGATAATTATATAATATATAACATATTATTTATTTAAATATACTTAAATATATCATCAATTGGATGCCATAATGAAAAATTAAATCACATCGCTTCATGGTGTAGGTAGTCCACATATATGCATGAACGACATTATAACGTTCTAGTGCATCGAAAAGTAAAAACAGAAATTATATATTATATTTTCATAATTTTAAATATTCCATAACTATCATATATAATAATTATTTCAATAATTATAATAAATCTTGAGAGATGATGATGAAAAATGAGTTACATCTGTTTGTGAGGTGATAGTCTACCATACACACAAACGATGAATTATTATCTCATTTGATGGAAGTAGAGATCTATATAGGTTATGAAACAAAAATAATAACGTAAAAATAAATTTAGGACATTGGAGTTATAATGTTATTATTGTTGAATAATTTTTGGGGGTTGTGGAAGGAGAATAAAAACTGAAAGGTGAAGATAAAAACTATACCTTTGAATTGGAAAAACTCCATTGATTAAAAAAATAAGACATATAGGATATATATAATTCCTTAAAAATACCTCTTTAATGAGGGGAGATATAATAGGAATATATCTATGTAGTTATGTTCCATAAAAAATGGGTTTTTATGTGTTAATAATTGAGAATAATAGGTTCCCTTTTATTAGAGAGGGGAGGAGAACTCTTGGAGTTCCTTAAAATATTAAATTAATATAAATTAATTTTCCATTAAATATGGATAACAAGTGATTTATTTACAATAAAAGATGGTTATGGGTTATAATAACCTTATAAAATAAACATTAGAAAAGTATTTACTATATTTATATCCCTAACTTTTGTTTTTAACAATTATTTTATCCCTCTAAATCTTACTGTAACAACATGATTTATTACTACCTGAGGGTTTATATAGTTACTATAATAATAAAAATGATCTATAAATGGACAATTTTTCATATTGAAAACCATATAAAAATTACTTGTATGAATTTTATATTTTTAGTAATGTTATATCATTTAATAAAATATTATTTATTATAAATTATCCAAATGTCTATTTTTTCGATATATTTTTTACATTAAAATTAATAATTACATGAAAACATATAAAAATTAAAAAAATATTTAATTATATTTATATAATTTTATGATAATATATAAAGTTCACTCATCAAATTATTTATCTCACATTATATTTCTTTTAATATTTTCAATATCATTTATTTGATTTTTCGATTAATCGAATAATTACTGCGTGAACGTTGTGTAATAATTTAAGATAATTTTCTCATAAATATAAATTTAAAATTAAGTTTCATGAGGAATATAAATATATTATATTTATAGATTAACATTTCACCAGGATAACACCGTATTAAAAATACTACACCTATTAATAAACAGAGTGTGACGTGCATGACATTTCATTAAAAGAAATAACATAAACATAATTATATTATCCAAGTGGAACCAAAAGTTCTTAATGTTGAACCATTGATGATTATGGAAGATATATAACCATCCAGTCAAATGTATTGATGTTTTATGGTAATTGCATACTAATTATCATTTTAGTTTTAACCTTTACCTAACCGATTTTCCATTTATCTTGGTATAAAAATTACTATGTTTAATATTCTTTTAGATAAAAAACAAAAGTGGAAAATTTAGATAATTTTTACCCACATATTAAAAATATTTAATACAATTGTAAAAATTTAAATCACAAAAGTGGCTGAATGTAATTTAAAATTAATCCCACAAAACACAACGATAAATAGTTTTCTTGAAAAATATATTTTATGACTAAAATGTATTTATACCAAAAAAATATATAATTATGGTTAAGATTTGATTAATTATATTATATATAACTATATTGTACTTAGTTTACATTAATATTATGTTATATTCAAAATTTTACTTTAAAATATAATAAAAATGACGGTTTTAAATAAATACATAGCTTTCACTATTCATTAAACTATTTAACTTTATATAAAATTATGAAATGATGATTTTTAAATTATTAATTAAAAAATAAAATTCATTTAAAAAAAGTAAACTCTCCAAAATTTCAAGAAATTAATTATAATAATCACCTATAAAATAATTTAAAATATTTTTTGAAGCAAAAGATTTTTTTGAAGAATAAAATGAATTTACCTAAAATATATCACTTATTTAAATGATAATAATTAATAAATTATAAATCATTAAGGCCAATATAAATTTCATAATCTATTTAATACTATTCATTCCATCAAATTTAACCACTCGGTTAGAATGGTCACATTTAATTAATAATATTTCATAGTTCATTTAAAGTCGATGTGAAGTTTCTAATATACTATTAAACATATTATTTTCTTTTAAAATATCAGTATTTTACCAATATGATCTATCCCAATTTTAATTATGGAGGATCCCAAAGGTGATAATAAATCATAGTGGAAAAATTTCTTATGTTTAAGTTCCAAATTATAGTTTTCTCATATTATAATTTTTATTCTTACACTCCTTTAACTTGTTTTTAAATTAAAGCATCCAATGATGCCACTATGGTTTGGTTATTTATTTATTTTAGATGGTGGAATTTATTTTCAAAATTAACATTTCATTTTTAATTTATTTTTAATGAAATAAACATACAAAAAATGAAAATTCAGAGGAGACTGTATACATCATAAAATACTTTTTATTCTCCCCCACACTTATCATATACACTACATCTTATTGATTCTATGATTAAATTGTAAATAAATGTTACATTAATTATGTTATTTTTGAAACATATGTAAATTAATTAGTAAAACTAATATTTATTATTCATATATAGCAAGGAGGATATTACACTCCACATTTGGTTCCATCAAAAAATCCCTATAAAATTTCTTTAGCTGCTCCCTATTTAATTTAATGGGTTGTTATATAGAAGTATATTACATGATAATTTTGAAATAATATTGATTATATATATATATTAACTGATTAATCATTCTGGTCTTTAATTAAATAAAATAGTTTAAAAAGAGATAAAAAACCAATGAAAAATTGTGAGCCACAAACACTTCGCAATGTGCCACTTAATGACGTAGGGCAACATTAAAATATAGAAGATGTAAAAGTCTAAAACTAAGGATTAAATATGAATAAATAGGTTGAAACTAGGTGAAATAACCTAAAATAAAACATTAATTTTTTTAATTAATTATTTATATGTAACTTGAGCGAAGACACGCCATGAAACAAGCCATGCAAAAATCCATGAGAAGTTTTGTCACCACATTAAAAAATTTTAATCAAATATTCAAAAATTGAAACATCTTGGAAATAAAAATATTGTTCCAAATATTACATTTCGTTTAACACTTACATGATGTGAAAATAGCTAACATACTCAATATTTATATATTCAATGGTAATTAATGTGAACACCTTTTGTGACAATGGGGTAGCCCAATACCATTATTTCGCATTTATAATTTACATAAGGCTCATTAATGAATATAAATAAGTGGTTAGGTGTGGATTGAAAAGTATACCTCAGAAAGGGATGACCTGTATGACATCCTTCTTCAAATTTACTTCCATGTTTTCTCCTCTTTTTTCATTATATCTTTAAATATTGAGATGTTTCAACTCTCTCGAATCAACTCAAATCCACTAACCATTATGGGTTAGTTCATATAAGTTTTTAAGAAATAGAGAGTCTTTACCAACTTCTATTTTTTAGTTTCTATATTTAATGGAATAATTTTTTTTCTATTTCTTACTCCAATTGGTTTAAATTGTTATTTATTTCTTTATTTCAAAATAAATCTATTCTAGGATTATATCATTGTTATTTAAATTACCTTGGTTAATGATCAATATTTCCCTCCACCCTGAAGTGCACTGTGTTGCATTTGTTGTCAATAAGGTATGTTGTTAATCAGAAGATGTCAAAGAATGAATGGATGTCAAGGGGAGTCAATATGTGAATGACAATGTGAATGACAAAGGCTATGATAGTGTTGGTGATGAAAGGAGAATGGCCATGGTACTAAGATGCATGTCACTTAGGAGATTCACTAAGTGACATAGGATGTTGTGGTTGAAACATTCTCTATGTATATCAGACGATTTTTGAGCTGATCATTAAGTTTCAAGAACTTGTATTAAGTAGATACAATGTCACAACATTGTTTGAAGACCATGCATTGTACTGACAATGCATGAGGAGATGAAGAGATCCATCCACAACTTCTAAGTGGATGAAGTGAGCTAAAGAAGTCCATGCACTATCACTTAGTGCATGTGAATTTGAAGTTGATCCAATTGATCTCTAATTAGATCAATGAAGCACATTGAAGAAATCTTTGATTCAGGAGTTCGGTTGAAGATGAAAAACCTTCAGGAATGCCATTCCAAAGTGTTGAATAAATGTTGAAGAGAATTGGAGGAATTCTAATGACGAAGAAGAATAGATGAGGGGAATGTCTTAGAAGATGGCTTGAATGGCAATTGGCATTTACACTTGTCACTTTGTTTTTCTTAACAAAGCACTTGTGTTTTTAAGTAGCAAAAAATAGCCACCAAGGAAGGCCAGCCGAGGGTCATCACCCAAGGCTCATGTTGGACTCGAGGTCACCACGCCCATGGGGAACCCTCAGGCCAAGGCAGTATATCCCTGAGGCAGAAGGTCGGGGCCGTGTATAAGCCCCGAGGCCACGCAGTGATGAAGCCCGCGCAGCGTGAGCGCGAGGAGCGCGCCCGGGTGTGCATAGTGGGCGCATAGCGCGCCCGCGAGGAGCAGAGGTGGGCGCAAGAGCGCGCCCGCAGAGAGAACTCGGTGCGGGGCGGCACCGAGAGGGGAGGAGATTCAACTGGCCGTCTCTGCGAGTGGTTTGGTGATAAACCGCGGAAAATCCGCTCGCCGATTCGATGTGGGACACGCAAAATTCCCCGGGAGCGAATCCTGGCCGCTCGATCGATCGCGCGCCAGATCTCGACCGCACGATCGATCCCGCGCGAGATCTTTTGATCACGGCTATCCGATGTATTTCAAACATCTGATCTGACGACTAAGAGATCGTCCTCTTCCTTGAGCTCGCCCGAAGCCACCCGCGAGCCCCGTTCGAACCAGAGGCCTCCCCGACGACGTATTTCGAGTTACCAGCCACCTCCGAACGAGCTAAAGCCACCCTCGAGCTCGTCTGGACCTACCGAACATGACCATGTATGAAAATGAGTTTACATGCAACAAATGAAGATTTTCGAGTTTCAGACGAAGGAAAACGAAGTGCAGAGGCTATGTTGGTTCGTATTTTGCATGGAGTGGATTTTAATGAGGCTCTGCATGTTGTTCCATGCACGTGCATGAAGAGGAATAAAAAATAAAAAATAAATAAAAGAACCCGCATGCACCGAAGATAAAACACAAAAATTTGGAACGATTTTGAAGATCCGAAATCTTCGGTGATTCAAGATTTAACACGCGGATGGACAGAGGCATCTCTCGCCTATATAAACAGAGGCCTTGCCCTCGTAGTTGCTTTGCTGAACTGTTGAAAACTCGAAGTCCCGTGAGAAGCACTCTGTGCCTCGCGAAGTCGAAGCCCCGCGCAGCACCCTGCGCGGCAGTGAAGCTCGGAGCACCCCTTGCTCCGTGAGGTTCCTTTTGCGCACTTCTTGCGCGAAAGAAGAAAGGGAGGTCCCCTGTGTGCCTCCGTTGCACGGAAGGAATAACCTGGGCCGCAGCACCTTGCGCGCCCACGGTTGAAGCCCACACTTGCGTGGCAGTTGGTGTCCTTGACACCCTGCTCGCTCGCGGCTGTCCAAGGACCTTGCGCGCTGCCCTGTGCACCCAAGTGTTCCTTGCGCGCTTTGAAGAAGAAGAGGGCCGCACCATTCACCTTGTGTGTGTGCCACTTGGGAGAACACCCTACGGGCAGTGGGTGTGCAAAGAGGGTGAAGGCTGAGGCCTTAGTGCCTTGTGTGCAAAGTGAACAAGAAAAGGCCGTGGCCCTAGTGTGTGCATAAGGAGGAAGACTACATCAAGTGGTATGTGCAAAGAAAGAACAAGGCTAAGGCTAGCACCCATGTGGAAAAAATCTATATAATTTGTGTGTGGTTAACAAGTGTGAAGGCCAAGTCTCAAGTGTGTGAAAAAGTGAAAGAAGTGTGTGCAAAGAGCAAAGAGCCCGAACCTTAGTGTGTGCTAAGTGGTGTGTACACACTAAGAAGGAGAAGAAGGAGAATACTCACACTAAAGTAGAACACACATTTATGTGTGTAAACAAATTGTACAATGTGTGTGAAGTTCAAAGAAGGTGTGTGCTTAAATATAATACACCCTTTGTGGGTTTATTGCACCAAGAAGAGAAAGAGGGAAGTGCATGCATGCATTCATGCACGTGCACATGTGATTAAAGCTGAATTTGCTTGTGTGCATTTGAGTTGTCCAAGACCAAGAGTTCTTGAAGAGTTTAGAGATTCCATGCACTTAGTGCATGAAGTTGATGTGATGTCAGACTGAAGCCAGACCGAAGTTAGAGATATCAGTTTTCTAAGTTTTCACTAATTGAGAAGACCCTGATCAACAGAAGTGATCAGAAGTTGTGAGCAAGACCAACAAACCTTATCAGAGGTTGTTGAAGATTCTTGAAGAGAGAAGCCAGGTCATCCTTAGAAGAAGGTGATAAAGCCTGAGCAAGACGAGAAGACCTGTTCACCACAAGTGATCAGAAGAAGAGCAAGGCCATCAGTCTTTATCCCAGACTTCTGAAGATACTTGAAGAACTTAAAGTGAAGAAGAGCTACTCGTGTGACTCGAGGAGCCAGGAGAAGCCCCCTGTGAGACTCAGGGAGAAGAAGTATTCAGTGGGATTTTTTAGCAGGCCAGTGGGACTCTGGTAACACTGTGGGACGTAGTATAAAGACCCTCCTGTGGGACTCAGGAGAGATACAGCGGGACTCTGTATCGACCATTGTAATACTAACAGATTATAATGGGAGAAACCATGTTGGGTGTATAACCAACATGGCAAGGACGTAGGCCTTTGGTGCCGAACCTTGTAAATCCTTGTGTCCTGTGCCTTTTCATTACAGCATCATTCGGGAAAGGTTGAAAGATACAAGAAGAGTGGATCGAGGCCTTAACAAGCCATAGAGGTTTAATTGATAAAGAATCAATTAGTAAAAAGTTTTAAAGGATCACTGATTCACCCCCCCCCCCCCCTCTCAGTGATTCACACTGATCCGGGCACTTCAATTGGTATCAGAGGGAGGTTACCTCTAAAAGATCCAAGGGAGTCTTTATGAAGTGCAGATTTGAGGAAATGAGCGACCAGCCTCAAATGGAGATATCTGCCAAGACTCAGAAAAATAGAAAGAAGAAACAGGCCAAGAAGATGAAGAAAGCCTGTCCTAGCTGTGATGAAGTTCGAACAATGAAAGATCTTCAAAGTGCAATCGAATATCTTCAGAAGACAGTCCCCAAGGAAGTGGCAATGTGTATAGCTACAGGCATCCTTGATCTTCAAGAAGAAAAATCACAGTTAGAAGAAGAAGCCAATGCAATGGAAGATCAATTGGCTAAAAGGGTTGGCATAACCAACACTCTCAGAAAGCTGGTAACGGCTAAAGATGAAACCGTTTCTCTTTGCAATGAAAGATATGAAGACACTACTGAAGAATTGCAAAGAAGTCTTTCTGAGAAAGAATTATTTATGATAATGGTCAAAGAAGTTTTCCATGCACTAGAAAAATTGCACAGAGTTTCAATGGTTGTCAAAGATGCTCAACTAGAAGACAAATTCAAAAGGGTGAAGGAGCTTGACAACTCATTGCATGAAATAAAGAAGGTGCATGATGACCAGATGGAACAGCTGAAACAGAATTGGGAAGGTAGGCTAAGATTGGTTGAGGATGAGAAGAACTCCCTCAATATGAAATGCTTTGAACTGGAGGTGATATTGAAAAATCTGCAATCACCCAAAGCTGAAGCCTCCCAGTCAGCTGAAAGAAGAAATTTTGCTACTCAAGTATGCATTGAGCAGGATAATTCTAAAAGAAAGACATCCTCTAATAAAAGGGCAACAACTTCTAAAAAGAAGGTACCATCCATACCATCTTGTACTCATGCTTCTAAAAGTGTTTCTACTAAAAGTGCAGGATGGAATAATGAATCGAAACAAGTATGGATGAAGACAGCGAAGAATGAAATCTCTCCTGAAGCAGCACAACAATTCAAAACAAGTACCCTACAATCGGAAGGAATCAAAAAGTCATGATTTGTGGGTCAATGTTGGTGTTGTAACAAGTATGGGCATTGTGAAAAGGATTGTTGGTACAATCCAATGAATGCCAAAGCACAGAGGAAGCCCATGCCTAGGGGGAGCAAGCCAGAAGAAAAGAAGCAGCATCCACAGGTCCAGAGACTTCTGTTTACTGCTAATAGATTTAGATTGCTTGATAACATCTGGGATGTGAGAAAAAGTGGTCAAATAGATACATGTCAATCTTCAACTGTATCCAAAGCTCAAAAGAAGAAAAGATCACAGAACCTGGCTCAGAAAGAATCCTTGGGAAGAAAACAGAAGAAAGGTGACAATGCTCCCAAGAAGATGTTGAAAAAGGAAGAGAAGTCCTTGGATTCTAAGTCCAAGAAGGGTGATGCATCCAAAAGTACAACCAAGAAAACATTCTTCTACTGTGGAAAGAAAAGGCATACCATGGATCTTTGTAAACAAGCCATGGAATTCTATAGAGGTAGACTGGACTCAAACAGACAATCAATCCAGATGAATCAGAAGGGATTGGTTGAAAACAAGTTTCCTAAGAAAGGTAGCTTGAAAGCATCAAAGGAACCATGTGGAATATCCAGAACTAAGGCCACACTTCCAAGTGACTTACTAGTCATATGGCCAAATCAGTTGCTACTTGCCAAAGATCTGCAAAGAGCTGAAGATGAAGTTCTGGCAATTGCTAAGGCAAAAGGAAAGAAAAAGATTTCACATGAAGATCAAGTTCTGTGTGTGAGGTGCAATCAAGCTGGACATACTAGTGATAAATGCATGATATTCATTCCAGCTCAGAAGGGATTCTTCAAAAGAATGAAGATTGCACCAGGAGACTCTAGTACTCAGAAGGCACCTATAAATACAGGAGTCACACACAAAGAAGTTAAAGAGGCGTTGAGATCCACACCAGCACAAACATCATTGAAGATCAGATGTGCAAGTGTGAAGAATGGTGAAAATGGGACATCTCGGTTGAGAGAATCTTCTAAACCTTGTTGTTCACATTGATGAACCAAGGAGGTTCCATCTTATTCCCTAATCACTTGTATTTACATGTGCTGACATTGCAGGGAATTGAAGATGATGATCATTCTCAACTGGAGGATGGTTTGGAAGGAATGGAGTGCACCCCTTGAGGGGGAGCCTATCTGAAGAAGATGGAATTCTAAGATTTAATACCATCTTTAGAAAAGTTAAGGTATTCTAATCATACTTTCATCCCTTGTTTCTTAAATGAGTTTATCTTGTCAATTAAGGGGGAGTATGGATTGAAGACAAATGGATGAAAGGGGGAGCTTTATCTTTGCACCTGAACTTTCTAATGAGTTTTGTGAAGTTGTGCAGGATTTAGCAAATTCATTGTTATATCTGAAAAATTTCAAACCCCTAAGCATGATCTCACATGTGTAGAGAATTATGGACAGCATTGAATTCCTTGGTCAGATCACTCTTGTTTTCTACATCGGGTTAGCCCAAGTAGACTTAGAGCTGATTTACTAATGGTTCATTGCTCAAGTGAACATGTGACATCATCCCTCTCTTGTGATTTTCAAGTAAATGCTTTTCAAATGGAGGAAGAGATATTTTGAAAAGGAACCACACCACACCTTTGCATTTGGTTGCCAATAAGGGGGAGAAAAGCTGACATATTGCCCCAGAAATGTGTGGCACATATATTGACCCATTCATATGTGTTCTATTGATTGGATTGACAATATGTTCTCTAGTGGTATTGACAACAAATAAAAAGGGGGAGATTGAAGTGCACTGTGTTGCATTTGTTGTCAATAAGGTATGTTGTTAATCAGAAGATGTCAAAGAATGAATGGATGTCAAGGGGAGTCAATATGTGAATTACAATGTGAATGACAAAGGCTATGATGGTGTTGGTGATGAAAGGAGAATGGCCATGGTACTAAGATGCATGTCACTTAGGAGATTCACTACGTGACATAGGATGTTGTGGTTGAAACATTCTCTATGTATATCAGACGATTGTTGAGCTGATCATTAAGTTTCAAGAACTTGTATTAAGTAGATACAATGTCACAACATTGTTTGAAGACCATGCATTGTACTGACAATGCATGAGGAGATGAAGAGACCCATCCACAACTTCTAAGTGGATGAAGTGAGCTAAAGAAGTCCATGCACTATCACTTAGTTAATGTGAATTTGAAGTTGATCCAATTGATCTCTGATTAGATCAATGAAGCACATTGAATAAATCTTTGATTCAGGAGTTCGGTTGAAGATGAAAAACCTTCAGGAATGCCATTCCAAAGTGTTGAATAAATGTTGAAGAGAATTGGAGGAATTCTAATGAAGAAGAAGAATAGATGAGGGGAATGTCTTAGAAGATGGCTTGAATGGAAATTGGCATTTACACTTGTCACTTTGTTTTTCTTAACAAAGCACTTGTGTTTTTAAGTAGCAAAAAATAGCCACCACGGAAGGCCAGCCGAGGGTCATCACCCAAGGCTCATGTGGGACTCAAGGTCACCACGCCCATGGGGAACCCTCAGGCCAAGGCAGCATATCCCTGAGGCAGAAGGTCGGGGCCGTGTATAAGCCCCGAGGCCACGCGGTGATGAAGCCCACGCAGCGTGAGCGTGAGGAGCGCGCCCGGGTGTGCATAGTGGGCGCATAGCGTGCCCGCGAGGAGCAGAGGTGGGCGCAAGAGCGCGCCCACAGAGAGAACTCGGTGCGGGGCGGCACCGAGAGGGGAGGAGATTCAACAGGCCGTCTCAGGGAGCGGCTGGGTGATAAACAGCGGAAAATCCGCTCGCCGTTTCGATGTGGGACGCGCAAAATTCACCGGGAGCGAATCCTGGCCGCTCGATCGATCGCGCGCCAGATCTCGACCGCACGATCGATCCCGCGCGAGATCTTTTGATCGCGGTCGTCCGATGTATTTCAAACATCTGATCTGACGGCTAAGAGACCGTCCTCTTCCTTGAGCTCGCCCGAAGCCACCCGCGAGCCCCGTTCGAACCAGAGGCCTCCCCAACGACGTATTTCGAGTTACCAGCCACCTCCGAACGAGATAAAGCCACCCTCGAGATCGTCTGGACCTACCGAACATGACCATGTATGAAAATGAGTTTGCATGCAACAAATGAAGATTTTCGAGTTTCTGCCGAAGGCAAACGAAGTGCCGAGGCTATGTTGGTTCGTATTTTGCATGGAGTGGATTTTAATGAGGCTCTGCATGTTGTTCCATGCACGTGCATGAAGAGGAATAAAAAATAAATAATAAATAAAAGAACCCGCGTGCACTGAAGAGAAAACGCAAAAATTTGGAAAGATTTTGAAGATCCGAAATCTTCGGTGATTCATGATTTAACACGCGGATGGACAGAGGCATCTCTCGCCTATATAAACAGAGGCCTTGCCCTCGTAGTTGCTTTGCTGAACTGTTGAAAACTTGACGTCCCGTGAGAAGCACTCTGTGCCTCGCGAAGTCGAAGCCCCGCGCAGCACCCTGCGCGACAGTGAAGCCCGGAGCACCCCTTTCTCCGTGGGTTTCCTTTTGCGCACTTCTTGCGCGAAAGAAGAAAGGGAGTTCCCCTGTGTGCCTACGTTGCACGGCAGGAAGAACCCGGGCCACAGCACCTTGTGCTCCCATGGTTGAAGCCCACACTTGCGCGGCAGTTGGTGTCCTTGACACCCTGCTCGCTCGTGGCTATCCAAGGACCTTGCGCGCTGCCCTGTGCACCCAAGTGTTCCTTGCGCGCTTTGAAGAAGAAGAGGGCCGCACCATTCACCTTGTGTGTGTGCCACTTGGGAGAACACCCTACGGGCAGTGGGTGTGAAAAGAGGGTGAAGGCCGAGGCCTTAGTGCCTTGTGTGCAAAGTGAACAAGAAAAGGCCGTGGCCCTAGTGTGTGCATAAGGAGGAAGACTACATCAAGTAGTATGTGCAAAGAAAGAACAAGGCCAAGGCTAGCACCCATGTGGACAAAATCTATATAATTTGTGTGTGGTTAACAAGTGTGAAGGCCAAGTCTCAAGTGTGTGCAAAAGTGAAAGATGTGTGTGCAAAGAGCAAACAGGCCGAACCTTAGTGTGTGCTAAGTGGTGTGTACACACTAAGAAGGAGAAGAAGGAGAATACTCACACTAAATTAGAACACACATTTATGTGTGTAAACAAATTGTACAAAGTGTGTGAAGTTCAAAGAAGGTGTGTGCTTAAATATACTACACCCTTTGTGGGTTTATTGAACCAAGAAGAGAAAGAGGGAAGTGCATGCATGCATGCATGCACGTGCACATGTGATTAAAGCTGAATTTGCTTGTGTGCATTTGAGTTGTCCAAGACCAAGAGTTCTTAAAGAGTTTAGAGATGCCATGCACTTAGTGCATGAAGTTTATGTGAAGTCAGACTGAAGCCAGACCGAAGTTAGAGATATCAGTTGTCTGAGTTTTCAGTAATTGAGAAGACCCTGATCAACAGAAGTGATCAGAAGTTGTGAGCAAGACCAACAAACCTTATCAAAGGTTGTTGAAGATTCTTGAAGAGAGAAGCCAGGTCATCCTTAGAAGAAGGTGATAAAGCCTGAGCAAGACGAGAAGACCTGTTCAACACAAATGATCAGAAGAAGAGCAAGGCTAGCAGTCTTAATCCTAGACTACTGAAGATACTTGAAGAACTTAAAGTGAAGAAGAGCTACTCGTGTGACTCGAGGAGCCAGGAGAAGCCCCCTGTGAGACTTAGGGGGAAGAAGTATTCCGTGGGATTCTGGAGCAGGCCAGTGGGACTCTGGTAACACTGTGGGACGCAGTATAAAGACCCTCCTATGGGACTCAGGAGAGATACAGTGGGACTCTGTATCGACCATTGTAATACTAACAGATTATAATGGGAGAAACCATGTTGGGTGTATAACCAACATGGAAAGGACGTAGGCCTTTGGTGCCGAACCTTTTAAATCCTTGTGTCCTGTGCCTTTTCATTACTGCATCATTCGGGAAAGGTTGAGAGATAAAAGAAGAGTGGATCGAGGCCTTAACAAGCCATAGAGGTTTAATTGATAAAGAATCAATTAGTAAAAAGTTTTAAAGGATCACTGATTCACCCCCTCCCCCTCTCAGTGATTCACACTGATCTGGGCACTTCACACCCTATTCTTATACATTATAAATAAAAAATATTAGTGTGGGGTGTTGAGTGATTGATAATCTCTAGAATGTGTGAGGAATTATGATGAGAAGTATTTTTAATTTTGGAATAACAATTCCCTATAGGGTCTTGCATTATTTTATCAAAAGGACTTGTTAAAACTCCACAAACACACACACACACACACGGGAAAGAGGGTAGGATGATTGATACTTTACTAGGGATTCTCTTTCCATCACCATTTGGATTGGGGGGGATGAACCAATATATGAATAACTCTATTACCAGCCTATAGAGGTAGAATTAGTAAATATTGGAAACAATGATAGCATAACACTAGGTTTATACATACACATTCCAGTCACCATATTTTAAAGAAATTAACCAGTCAAGAAAAACTTCTTCAAAAAACTAATTTTTTTTATAAATTTCAAATGAAATCAACATTTACTAAAGTTAACTAAAAGTTAAAAACTCATTTTGAGTGTATTTTTCTTCAGGAGAATACCAAGTTTAACTACTATACTATACTACATATTAAAAAATTGTCTTCTATGCCCCATGATAGGCATGAATTAGGTTGATATGACTTCGAACCTATGATCTCAATTTCATGAAATAGATATGTGTTATACACTATAAATGGTATAGTCTATTTAGAAAACATATTTCTAGGAATTAGTTTTTTTCTAGTGGATAAAAATAATAATTTATTAATAATTTTTTAGTTTTTATCCTAAATTATTTTTATTGAAAGATATAATGTTTTACATGTATAAAAAGAAGAGGTCTCATATACTTCCCTTCTTAGAATTTCTAGTGAAATCCCTTGGATCATCCCATGCTCTCTAACATAGTTATATACTTGGATCACATTTCTCACAGACCAATATTCATTATGCTATATTTGATTAGGAAAGTCATTGAGTTTATCACAAACCATTCTATAAGGGGTTAAACTTAGGGGTATTTTAATGCAATTCTATATTTCTAGAGTTCCCATTATAGTTTTAACGTCTATTTATTTATATTTTATTGTTCTATTATTTTTGTGGATCCTTTTAATTTCCATTTTTTATAACACAGAGTTTCCATTTATCTATGATTGATAAGAAATAATGGTCTTGTTTTACACTCCATAGCTATTTTTGAGTGCATCCATACTTTTAATGAATAATCATGTTCTCTAATCACTGATGATTACTGAAGGTATTCGAGACCTACCAAAATTGTGTGAGCCTAGAAATTCATTAGCCACTCATGATTAACCAGTAATAGTTTATTAGTCCTCAATCCATTTAAAACATAATATACTTCTAATATAATATAATTTAATCCAAAATAAATAAAAATTTGACCAATAAATTATATTACCCATATATCAAATATTTTGCAAAAAATAAAAAACTATTGGAGAAATATCATGAATTTTTGGAAATTCGTCCAATAAATTTACAGTTTTTATATGATTTATAAAAGTCCTTGGAATCTTTGAAAATCATTAGAAAAACAAATAAGTTATAATTTTTTTATTTGTTCGATATGGTCTAATGTGGCCTCCATATACAAGTGCATGACAAAATTTAGTTATTGAATATACCTCACCATATGGTATACATATCCTAAGCAGTTGATTCCTCTAGATTTTCAACAAGTATGGATCCTCCAAAATATAGTACTTTTATTTACATTTTATTTGAATAAATTTATAGTTAGAAAGAATGTATGGTACCATTGATGTGATGAAGTATTTCACAATGTCGACGTACCTATGTGACTTAATGGTTTCATAAATATAATCCCAATAGAGGGAATCATCGAAAGATATTTTTTTGGGTGTTTCAATCTTAGTAATATGGAGAAAAAACTCCTGTGGTCCAAAAATAGGTTATATCATCCCTAATTTTCATTGATATCTGTATTGAATTTTTATAGGGGAAGAATTCATATTACCAACTTTGATTTTCATCAGATTTATTTCTCATGTATCTGAGATTTTAATTATTAGAATACATTTTTACTCTACTCCTTATAAATCATGAATAAAATGTTTCCAACTCACAAAAATAGAAAAAAAATATTTTTCTAATGTATTATTATTGATTTTACCTATGTAGAATTTGTTATAATGTATAAGAGTGTCCATTTATCTTTTAGAAAAACACTCCACATACTACATGATTAAAGGTATCACACAATACTTGAAAGGGTTTCTCCTAGGTTGGAATCCAAATTAAAAGGTTTTTAGTCAATCTATCATTGATTTTGTAAATGTTTGACTAAAATTATTCATCAAGAAGTAATGAGTGTGTTTTTTTTGAGAAAATTATATAGAGATAATATGGTTTGTCAATGCTTTCTAAAAAAAATCTAAAAAATATTGAGTTTCCTTGAAAAAATCTAACATGTTACAAAATGGTCGGATAATGAAGGTTTGAAATGATGAAAACAAATCCATTTACAATTGAATTACTTCTGTATAAATTATATATCCCAGAATAGTACCTTTTTACACTATATTGTAGTATTTTCCAATATTTAAAACCATGTTTTTTGAATACACCTATTTAAAACTCTGTTTTTTTATTTTCAAGAATGATTTAAACAGATGTTATATACACTATTAAGTCATAAATAATACCTCCAATAAGGGTAAAATAAGATATTGAAATATTCATACCATGAAATATTGCATAATATCCAAGGAATTTCATAATCCAATATAAATCATTTGATATGAATAATTAGTAAAGGGGAATATTAAGATAATTTTTTCTTGATCTTAAAGTGGTATAGGTTCCTAAATATAAAAAGAAAACCCGTAAAGGAAATAATAGAATCCATTCTCATATAATCTCTCTATAAATCTATCTATAAAACGAATAGGGATGTTGTATTTTCATGTTATTTTGTTCAATATTCTATAATCAATATAGACCCTCTAACTATTCTGAATCCTAGAGGTATCTATTTGATTATATTCATTTTACACAATAGTGATTCCTATATTTTTTTCACAATATGAATGGGACTCACCCATTTGGAGTCTAAAATAGGATATATGATAGAAACTCCTAAAATTGTCTCACCATACTATTTCACGACATCGAATAATGTCGAGTTAGTCCTTCTTTAAGGATGCCTCATCAGGTTTGAATCGATCTCTAAGAGGATTTAGTTCAAAAAAATATAGGGATATGCCTATGAATATACCCTAGTGTCTTTCTAAATGACATTACATTTTTTTCAAAATTATTAACATTTTCTGTTCTTGATAAGATCTATGTTTTTAAAATTACAACATTAGAGTTTTTATATTTTTTAAAATGTGAAGTTAATAAATTAGATCAAAATAGTTTGAGGTCCAGTTTAGGTAGATGTTTTAATAATGGTGCTGACTTAGCCTTAGTGATATTTTCAACCTACATGTGAAAAGTGGAAGAATTTGTAAAATATTTAAAGAAATTATTATAATAATATTAATCCAAATAGTCAATTTATTTTTACAAAGTATAGTCCAATATTCCATCATTTTTCAAAAAACAGAGTTATGGAAAAAGGATTAGTGATTTTCAAACATCTATAGGTTTTATTATTTTTCACAACATTTGAATTACTTTCTAAGATTAGAATGTAGTTTCAGATTTAGAAAGAGTGAAAATAAATTGTTTTTCCTGGGGGTGTTTCATAGAATATAGAATACTAAATTTAATAGTACCTTCTCTAAAATCACTTGAAAATGTTTTTTTATTAATATTTATTATGGTGTATATTGTTTTATGAAATGGACTACTAAATATGGTAGGGGAATGAGCTATACTTATTTCTTCTTCTTTTTTAGGATGTAAAAATTAGAACTGAACAATAAATCTTTCACTCGTAAGAGTATTTCCACTATGACTCCTACTAGTTAAGTAGCGGCTTAGTTGGTTATCTAGATATTAACTCTGGTTGAATTAAGTTATCCAATATATAGGAAAGATGAAAGTGAATAAGGTACAACATTAACTTATTTTTCCCAAATCACATAAGACATTATTTTATTCATTTTTTCATACAGTTCATGGAGTAATAAATGTACATAGATGTTTACATTATCTTGGTAATTGATGAGTTATTAAACAAATTCTACCATGACATAAATTTTTATCTATATATAACTTCTTAGTAAATATATACATTATAAAATCTCCATTCTTAGTAATTTGGTCTATTTTTTATAAAAGGGTTATCAATTTTCATTATTTTGAAGGCGTCCAACAATTTTTGTTGTAGATCTCCTTCACTGGCCTTATTGGATGACGTTATTTTTAAAGGTAAGGGTTGATGAAGATGAGTAAAATTCACTATCTTAGTTTTTCAATTTTACATGTTCTTTGGGTGTGTATCTATAGGGACCTTCACATATTATTATTTTCCAGGTTTTAGTTATTCTACCCATCTCTATCCACTTTGATATTTTACCATTACCGGGGATCATTCATTAAAATTTATTTCCTTTACACCCATGAAAGAGATAGATATCACATTTCCATCAGGGATAAGAATTTATTCGAATGAGTGATTACCTAATACAAAACTAAACAATATATTTAGTGTAGAAATAATTTATAAAAAATAAACTTTTAACTGATTCAGTTCATATCCATGAGTTGTTAGGTTGGAATTTTTGTTTCTTGGTGATCCATTAGAAATCTTAATATGTAATTCATGAAGGTATATTGGTTTGGTATATGACTATTGTATCATATATATTGTTTAGATCTATTCCTATAGAATGGTGGTGACGAGTAATACAACTGAAAGGTCTACTGGAAGGGTTTCTATAAAATTGTTTATCAATATTTCTATAATAAATGGTTCAATACTCTTTAAATACTTGATTTAGTGGTTTTTATTATTTATGACTCTGGTATATCGATTCTTAGTTTTCAGACTCTTTCATTTGATGATTCCATTTGTTAAATGGTTCAGAAAATAAAATAGATGGATGTATCTTGGGAGTATAAGTGTTGAATATTTATGAACATTTTCTAGTTCTAACTCTCTCAAACAGTATGTTAGTTATTCAGTTTTAGTTTCATGTAATAAAGGGTAAAAATACTTTACCTCATGTATACCTATTATAGTATTCCTTTTAATTTCTTTGAGAGTTCTGTGAGATTATTTCAATCAACTATCTAACTTCATTTTAATATTTTAAAGGTTCCAGTGAACAACATAAGCAGTTGGGCCCGTGACCAATAATGTTTTTCATGGTTTCTTTAAATTCAATCCTAATATCATGATGAACCAAACCGTATAATATTTTAATATTGGATCATTTCATATATAATTTATAATTAATTAATAGAGATAATAATAATGGTGGATTTAAATTCTTTCATCATTATTGAATTGGTTTAGCTTTTAAATTTTTATGTCATTATGATGAATGATACAATGATTTAATCCCTCTAGCCACATCCACAGAAGTTCCATGAAATTCGGAATGCAACCATTGGATTTATGGGTCCTAGTGTGGAAAAACCAAACTTCATGAGTTGTTCAATATTAATTGAAATATGAATAAATTTTAGTTTTCAAGGGTTCAATCTAGTTATCATAGTCATAAGAGGTAAGAGGAGGATCATTAATGTGTTATCGAGATAATTCTTGATAATTTTATCTATATACTTGAGATAATTCTATAGGGTGATTATGTTGTGAATAATAAATCATTTTCCCTAGAAATTATATAAAATGGTTATATACTTAGGATAGAGAATTCATTATTACACAAAGGCCCTAAACCAATATCTTAATTCTAATAAGACCCCACCTCATATAATAATTTCTTATTGTCCTAGATAATACAAGTAAAGGAAAAAAATCACACACCCATGGACCCAGATAGGACATGACACACCCCCTCTAAGTGTAGACCGACTCCATAACCAACTAATTACCATTTATAAATCCCGAAAGTTCATTGTTTGATAAAGCAAAGGCCCTTTAAACATTTCCCTAATGTTTTATTTTTGGGCACAAAGGACCCTAAATTTTATATAACTACTATAGTAATTATTTATCTATAGTACTTTCTACAGTACCTATGCTTATATGGTACTTTCTTCAGTACCCATGCTTCTATAGCTGCTCCTACAGTACCCCCTGTTACAATGAAAACAAAAAATTCCTCAAACAAGAGGTTTTTTATTTAAAAATATAAATATAAATATATTTTTCGTTTAATAAATAAATAAAATTATATTCACTAACAAAAAAAAATTTATTTAATATTTAATTCATAAATATTCTCTCGAATAACCCGTGACTAAATATTTTAAATCAATATAACGAAAATAGTCAATATTACCCATATTTGGGAATGATATTTATTCTAATATTAAATTCCAATATAATTTAACTAATGTTCCAGATACACATAGTATGAGACCCACTAGGGAACCTTCTCAATGGAATTTATTGAGGTTTCCTAAATTCCACAATCCCTGTATTGAATCATATCATGAAACTGATAGAGAATTTCATTGATGTCATAATAATAATAGTCTTCTATTAGTACACATAATGTATTATAATCCTTTCATTTTGATATCCAATATAATAGGTTCAATTACTTGTCTCACTGACCTATACACATGATATATCATAATTTAACTTCAAGAAATGATCTTGTCTATAAATTACCATCACCATGGATAAAATATTGTATTTCCATTCCAGTAAAATTGACAAAGATATAAACATATATTAAAATGGATGAAAAAATCCATTCTTGACTTATTGATTAATTTCGCATCACTTAAGACCCAACCTAATTACCTTAAAAATATTTGAGAATATGTGATCATGGTTTTCATTAATAGATCAATGTTTGAGACTTATGATAAACATTGTTAATAATCTCAAGAATAAGTACCAATATACAAAACAATAAATAGGAATATCCAATGACCCATAAATATGTAGAATTATTATTAGATGGACTATTATCACATCATTATCAATTTTATTATGACAAATTTGAACATTTTGAGAAGAAATATCAATGTAATCTGAGCATATTATACCTTATAACAAAACATAATATGTTTCCTATCAAATGGATGTAATTTGGAAATGTGACATATGTATATGAATATTACCACAAAACATCAATGTTCTCATAATAACGGGGAACTTCTAGTTCCTATAGATGTGATAGATACCCAAAAGAAATTATCAAATTGATGTTATATAAAATAAAAATAATCATGTGATAAGATATATAATAATATTCATGTCTTTTAATATATAAGTAATCAAATTTAAAAAGTAGTTTCTTCTAGGCAACAAACTCCAATTGTTTCCCACATACACTGGATCCAACTGATAAACAATTTCATTCCCTTATACGTTAAATGATATTCATGCTTTTTTTGGGATAAAAATTTATGTAATGGGTTCTCTACATTCTATTATGTGGAAACTTTTCATATGATGTAATTAATACTTTGAGTGAAATCCCTTATTAGGTGATATTTCTGTAGTTTAATTTTAATTTTTTTAAGAGATGTATGGATCCTTAAATTTTTAGTTTAAATATCTTATTTTATTCTTTTAATTTCTTTTATGGGACCATGTAAGGGTTGAAGGGAATATGAGGATTTTTTGAAGCTCACAGATCTGATTTTTGGAGAGGTACACTGAGGTACATAGTTTGGATATGGTAAGTACTAACTGTGAGGCTCAACAATGTAGACCAATGTCTTTGGGGAAAATATTTTTTTAATCCATTATAAATTTCTTAAAAAACTATGTGACTTATAAGGAAAGAAGAATAGGATTTCAAACCATGTGATTGAGGCTACATGGACATTAAAAACCTTCCATAAAAGTTATGAATGTTATGAACGGTTAGCACATAGTTTCTCATAACAGTAAACCAAGCACATGAGGTGGTATAACTCATGGATAGTGTCTACACATAGATGTTTAATGATTTTCTAAATTGTGTGCCTTTCAATGCGAGGGGCAACCCCCGATGAGAAGTGAGCCCACATAGTTGGCATAGAAGTTTCCAAACAGGGTAAGGAAAACATACAGCTCATTAAGGGGATCAAAATTATCAGTTTTTGTATCCTTTATTTTGAACTATAAAGATCATTCCTCTGGAAACTCATATACAACACCTCCTCCATCCATGTAATCTTTCACTCTCCTCTCCTACACTAGGAGATATCTCATTCATACAAGATCAAATTTGATCACCATCAATTGCATTAGAGCACCCTCAGTTAGTTTATAACTCCTAAAAATTATTTTAGTATTTTATCTTGAATTATTGGATGCAATGTAAAATCAAGATAATGTACCTTATTTTCAATTATTTGGACTATTTTTCTATATCCCTCATTTAAACTTGAATTAAAGCTCGATATTGTATGAGTGAAGCTTCTTAATCATATGGTAGGTGGTGTATGCCTTTAAAACAAAAAGTCACATTAGTGATAACATTCGTCATTGTGCTGTTAGCAATAATTTATATGCATTACATATTTAAAATAAAATTAATTCAATAAATTTCCAATACGTTTAATTGGTTAATCCCCATGCATATAAGTGAATCTTGGGAGGTGGACTACCTTGACTTGAAGCACCTCCTTTTAGGGTGTGTTGACTATATACCCTTGACCCATACACCTCGATGTAAAATTAAACCACCTTTGTGTTGTGATGAATTGGACCCTTATAATGGGATTAATAAATATAATTAACTAATATTTAGTTTTATAGGGGATAAATATTACCCTTATCCCATATAAAATTTGTAATTATAATATAATTTGGTGTGCATATCTCATATGGCCATTACCACTTGAATGAGATTTAATTAAAGGGATATGTAAATATATATTGAATTGTTTAATGGTTAAAACCCACCTCTTTTTCCCTTTTTATTATATATGAATGGTTTATTTGAATAAAATGATGTGTTTTATGGAATATATACTTTACATGACCTTTTAATTATTTATTAGTTATATGGCCTTAATAGTAGATCTAATTGAAAAATTGTTTCAATGCTTCTAATGACCTTATTTTTTTTATAAATGAATTTGTTTAATGGTATACAGTGAATAATGATGATTTTAAATTAGAACAGATGTTTTCCATGGCCTATTTTATATTATAAAATGCAACATGCATGTTTATTATAGTGATCATTGTGATATATTTGGGTTCCATTATAGAATTTTTTGGATGGGATCATAAAGAATATGAAATTGTATGATTTTTTATGGTTTTGTGGTGTTGGACATGGTGTTCCTAACTATTGTAAATGAAAGTCCTCAGTATTGTACTTGGTGTTCCTTATAATTATTGGACACGATGTTCTTAATTTTTGATGAATTCATTGGACATGGATTTTATTATTATTTATTTATTAATTAGACATATAATTCGTTATATTTATTTATGAATTCAATGTAAATGTATATCCTTATCATTTTTTATAAAATTATTGGGTATGGAATTTCATGCGACCTTAATTTAGATGCTTAGGATAATTCCCCTTATTTAAAATGAGAAACCCCATATGATTATATTTATGTATTGATTCTTTGGTATTTCCTTTGATCCCTCATAAATAGTTTCATACATGAATTCTTGGGTTTATTTCCTTGGGTCACATTTCTAATATATTATTATCTTGGTCAGAGTCATTTTAGGGTAGATCGAAGAAGGTATAGTCATCTAGGTTTCATATGAAGAAACTGATCCGGACTTGGTTTTTATTTTCATTATTACTTATTCTTTATATAATTTCAGAATAATAATTTAATATTTACTGACTTTATTTTCATTAGACACCATTGGTAGTGGAGAAATGTTTTTTACTCACACCTTATTTGGTTCACCGTTGGGAACCGGAACAGACCTCATGGTCTTAGGTCAGGAAAAAGGGAAGCTCTCTATTATGTATTTTTGATTTATTTGGATGGAAGAATAGGGCTAAGATGAGTGATGAAGATTATTATAGACATATTTTAGTGGGATTTTTTTCCTTTTTGTACTTATGTTGTATGTTTTCCTTCTTCCATGTATTCTTCTTACATTTATTAGCAATCATACCATCATTTATATATGATACCTGTTGTTGATTTTGGAAATTTATTATTACTATCAGGATTATTTAAATCCACTACAATCAATTTTTTTATTCTTATAATAAATTTATTTTTGATCTAGAGGGTATAGTATCTCCACCATACCCCCTTCATACCTTCACTGTTAGTTAGTACCCTATGGTGTATAGGGAGGCAAGCTTGAGGCCACATGGCCTACTAGGTCAGGTGACTTATTAAGGAATAGGGATCAACACTTTGAAAAGTGATATTGGAACTTTTTTTCTTATAATAATATTTTGGGAGAGTATAAAAAATATTAATGTGCTGACACATGGTATGTAGCGTGTTTCTGGGTCATGCCAACCCCACACAGGGTAAAGATTATGTTTCCTAATATAAGACTATATTTCATAATTATTAGTTATTATAGTTGACTATTATATTAACTTGAGTGATTGATAAAATTTTAAATAAGTTATGGATTTATGTTATTTACCACTTGGCTCGATATGGAGAGACATAATTTATCTTCATGCATCATAATATGAATGTAGATATTCACATGAAATGCATATCCCATTCCTTGTAGATCACATTGTTTTATTCCCTGATACTTGATGTATATTTTTGGAGTGAAATATCAATGATTTTAATAGCATTCATATGAAATGAATGATATTAGTAATTGTTTTATTAAAGTGTTTAAATTTACCTAAATTGTATATTCCCATATTTCTTGATTGTAGAAACTTAACTCACTGATTATGTAATGATTAAACCATGAACCAATGGAGTTTTGGGCTAAAACGTTAGTGGATGTAATTATGTAGATACTAACCATAATTTATAAATTGTATGGGACTCAATAAATTGTAAATCATTATCTATATAATTGGACAATCATAGAAGTCACGTTTCACTTACATGAAATGATAATTTCAATATATAAAGAATAGGACACTGTAAACTAGGAATGCCAAATGCATCTAACATAATCATGATATATATACATATAATACGTAATTTATGGATTTTAATCAAAAACTGAAATTATGTTTAAATGGTAAAGGAGTTAACATGGAAAAAATATTAAATTTAAAAATAATTTTAATTGTTTAAATAAATACTTGTTACTTCTTTTTTGTGTTAATTAATTGGTGTGCCAATTGTGAATTATAACAGATGGTACCTTTTTAACTCCGGAATGATGACCCATATAACTGAATCCTATTATGCTTGACTTGACTCCTGTAGGTGAGTTTATGATTCTTATGATTATGAGAAAACCATATTGAGTGTGTTAAAATTATGATGAATTAATTTTTATTAGGTTACACATAAATGGGATGATACTTTTAATATAATGTAAAATGAATCCATAAATTGGGAATGAATACCCATATAACTAAATCCATGTGGGTTTTATGGGACCCTTGTAGGTTACCTTTATCTCTTACCATTCTTATATCTTAACCTTATGAGGGTATAGTTAGGATAAATAATAAGGTTATTTAATGTGTCAACAATATCTTATATATTGTTTCATATAAATGTAAGGTGTCACCCCCCTTAGAAAATCCACTTGAAATGAATCAAGACCCATTGTCTACTTTTGAAATTTATTTTTATGAGGTTCTAGTTAATTAACTGGGCAATTACAAACTAAAGGAAATTTTACTCTATCACATGGAATTAATATTTTATTTAAAATAACCAATTGTCAACAGTACAAAATGTATTTACCACATTATCATTTTTTATGTCGGTTATAAATAACTGACGTGTAAAGCTGCAAAAATTGATTTATCATGTAGATTATATTTTAACCGATGTAATTAATGCATTATCTTGATTTATCACATTGGTTATATAACAAACGATGAGATAAATCGAGTATCTCTCTTTATCACATTGGTTATAAAATAACTGACATAATGGAGCGTATTTTTTACATCAGTTATATAATAACAGACATGATAAAGTAAACTTAAATGATTTATCTTGACGGTTATTATATAATCGATGTCAGAAAATGGTTTATCAGAATTGATTATTCTATAAACAACGTGATAAATTTAATAAAAATTTTTTTCACATTAGTTAAAAAATAGCTGACGTGATAAATCATTTAAACTTTTAATGAAGTCCAGTTTTGAGTTATTCATCTATTTTTATTTCTTGAAACAATGACTTGGTCTCTCTTATGCGGTAACCCAACCATAGATTCTTCAATACTATGGCCTCCAAAATCATTTTCATAGCTTCATTAATCTTTATTTTCATAGGTCCATCTAGATAATTTACTTAAAACACTCATGTAATATTTTCACACTCATATTTCTATCATTTGCAGATGCCCTAAATCACGTTTTGTGATTTCATTAGTGGTATATTTCACTGATTTTTATTTCCATTATTATAAATCAATATATGATTCCAATTCATTATTCATGTGATGTATTTAGTGATACCAAGGATGAAAGAATTATTTCTGCACTTTTGAGACAGTGTAAAACCAATGGCTATGTATTATATATATATCACTATCAATTTTTTCTTTTAATTATGGGAATATCACAATCTATATGCACTTGTGTTTAATGGTATTTTCTACAGGATCCATTACCCAATTCTGTTCTACTCACAACCTACTTAAATAACATAATATCTAATAGGAATCAAATATTATAGGATCATCTATGTGAAATAAAACTACATTAGACTATTTAGATGAGAAGGTTTACTTAATCTATGAGATGGTACTCAGAAAGATCTTCCAATCGGTTTGGTAGATTATATTACTATTTTTGTTAATTAAATATATATATATATATATTTAATTCTTCCATGTAGTATTTATCTTTTACATTTGACTATATCATATTTATGATTATCTTTTTATTGCATTATATGTATCATTACATACATACTGAAGGAACTTATACTGGAATTTACAGATATCTATAACAATGTTGGTATTTCATTACATCATTATAAAATTTCACAAAATATGGTTTTGCAACATCTCTTATATATAAAGTGAAATTCATGTAGTTTATGGAACCCAATTTACACATGGTCGAAGTAAAAATGGCTATCCTAACTGAAAATAATTTTAGAGTAGGGTACCAATTTAAATATTTTGGAATTTTTATATAAATTTATATATAATAATTTATTAATATATCTATCTATATTCAATATAGATAAATTTTATTACATATCCCACAAGATAAACTGGTAATAAATCATACATTATTTTTAGAAAGTCATATTCAAGGATTCTATACTATACAAATGATATATTTTTTATTAATGTAACATGCAAACCAAAATGGTCAATATTAATTTAATTTAGTGGTTTTTTATCTTATTTTTAAAAAACTATATCATTATAATTTACAAATAGTCATACATCTGTTTTATATTTTAAAATTTTATTACATTTAAATTATGGCATATTTCATATAAATATAATATCCATGTATGTAACGCCTTGACCCCAGTTACCCAGAGTCGGGGCATTATTACATAACATTGGTATGATCATAAAAAAGATCAAATCTCGAAAGACCGATTGGTTTAGTAGCCTTGGAAACACTATACATATTCATAAGTATTACATTACATCATAAAAATGCAAACTACTAAAACAACATCTTGTCTTCATATCCCTTCATATTATCCCTGCAGGTCATTCATAAATTACTTCTTCACATCCTGGGAAAAATGAAACATTGAAAGGGGTGAGCTCAAATGCTCAGTAAGGATAACAATATAGAGGAAACCTTCATAAATAAATTTAATCATTCAAGGAAATGTATAATGAAAACAAAATCCTTTTAAACATCAACATCAGCATAATATAGCATAGATAAAATTAAATACTACAATTTACTTATTCACATGGATACTTTACTAGTCGAATAATCACATGCAATATCAATAACCACTTTCATAATGACGGAATGCATAATGCCAGACTATCATCACCACGTAGCCAAGGCCTCATGCCAAGACTACAAATATGATTTTGTCAAGGCCTCGTGCCAAGACACTAGTTTGTTTCATGAGACCTACTGATGCATCTAGGAGCTATAGCGGGCTCCACCCGTCACTTATTATGTCCAATGCATTCCTCATATGAACAGGTTTAAACATAGTATAAACATTCGTATTAAAACTAGGATACAAAATGTCAATACATTCTCCATAAAATATGAATGGTATAAAAATAACACATCCACAGTAAAACATATCACAAAACCTTCAATACAATATGGAAGTTTTGTATCATAATAAATAAACATCAAATAAGCATAAAATCCATCAAAGGATGTCGACATAGATGAAATCAAAACTATTTGAGAGAAATATCTATTTTTTTAAATCATTTAATAGTAACATAATTATAAAATAAAACATTTAATTTGAAAATGTTCTTATAAGCTTGTAAGGGAATCTTTGATGATTTCATAATGGCGTAAAATAGCCTCATCCACTATATAAGTTAAAAAAAGACATTCTTACCTTAAATTTGTCGAAAAGATTAAAAGTAGTTTGTTTGGAAAATAATGGAAATATTCCTTTCAAAACACATAAGGGTATAAATGACTTTAACCCATTGTCTAGTAAATAGTAAAAATGTTTTGAAATACATTTTTAAGATATATGGATGTGGATGATAAAGAGGTCCTAGTAGATACTTACGTAAAAACAACCTCAGATAATAAAGAGATTGTGAAATTAACCCTTACTAATTTGGTAACTTACGAAACATACACCCCACGAAATTGGTATCATACAATTAATATTTAAATACACATAAATTAAATTTTATTACACAAATAATATAATTCTGGTCAGTACATACACCACACAAAAGTTAATAGTAGCTATATGGCATGAATCTCATGAGAATAAGGAGTGAGTTGAAAACCTCTTACCTTGTACTTATCCTTGGTTGATGGTAGGTTAACCTCTTGTATAATGGTAAATAAATTTTTGTTTAATTATACAATAATCATATATTTTATTATGATATCATATATGATCTTTTAACATTGCTTTGTTAATAAAATCTTTGTATTATCGTCGTTTTGGGTGTTAACTTACTCGTTTTATTTTATATAAGCCATGTTTGTTATGGATATGTTGTATCATACTCATATCTAGAATGATATTAAGTCCTTAAATATTATTTTTAATCATCCAATATAATTTAGTCTTGAATGGATACGATGGTGAATGAATCTCATCACGTTCGTGGAGACGGTAATCAGTACGTATGCATGAGCGACAATATCATTCTTTTGATATTAAAATAATATATAATTGTATGTATATCATATAGACAAAATCATTATCATGTAGTATTTATTATTTACATGAATTATACATCATTATTATACCCATTTAAATAATAGTATATTGAATAACAATTACACCACAACGTGGAGACGGTAGGCCGTACGTACGCACGTATGTGACATGTCATTCAAGGGATGGATATAATAATGAATTTGTTTGTTCCATAATTATAATAAAATCACATTATATTGAAGGTACTGGAGTTATTAGTTTAGAATGTAAATAACAAAGAAAGAAGAATTTGAAGAAGAAAAGAACTTTAAAGAGGGCGTTGAAGACGTTACCTCTTCTTCGACTTCTTCCTTTTGATTTGATCAAAAGGGATACTTAGGTTGGATTTCTGATAATACTAAGGCCTCTATGTTGAAGTGAGGGAAGTTGAGGGAGTATTTGGGAAGAGTTTTTCCAAGCCAAATGGCTTTGAAGGTGATAATTAATGAGAAGGGGGAGTGCCCTTTTATTAGAGGGGTGATGGACTCTTTTGGAAAAGCTAGAAATATTATTTTATAATAAATCCATATTCGGTTTCTAATGGCTAAAAATTAGATTATTTAAAGTTTAAGGTGGGTATGGGTAGAAAACCACTCATCCAATAGAATTTAGACAGGTTTCAGTCATTATATCAACCTTATCTTTTAGTTTTAACACTTAGTTAATTAGTTTGACACTTACCATGTCACTTTGTATTTTTATAATATATAGTTAATAAACATAAAATATACATGAAATAGACCCCAAATTGGTAAATTAATGATACAAAAATCATGATATTAGTCTTTTGGCCGAACCTTTGATTTTTAGGAATTAAATATCAATTAATAATATAATATTTGTTTTAAAAACTCATTTATGTCAATTTTGACACTACTCAATAATTGATTTTTGTTAAAGTCATAACAAATTTATTAATTAAAAAAACTCATTTAAGAAATCCTAACATGTCATATTAACCAATAAAATTTGTTTATGTCATCAAAACTTTCAAATTATATTTATTTTAACATTTATAATATCAATTATTTTATTCTTTCATTAATAAGGAAAATACTGCATCATTATTGTGTCATATATATTTTTACTTTTTCAATGTCTAAAAATTATAAACAAAATACCATTATGTATTAAATCTATTTATATTTATAATGAATATTATGAATAGAAAATATAACATATATAACCCTATGTAAAAATTGTTTTTTGAAAAGATATATGCTTATGTTGTTTTTGTATTTATTTTAACTTAATAAATATAAAGTGTCCTTATCACCAACAAGTGGCTCCATGGGGTCCCAAAATCGACCCAAAGATTCCCATGGTCGGACATGTTTCCACCAATAAGGTTTGGACACGTTTTAGGGTAATTTATTATTATTATAATATTATTTTTTAACCCTTATTTACCGGATTTACCCTTTAACCATGGTAAATAAAATATTTACCGAAATAATTATTCAAAATGTCTAAAAATAAAAGTGACATATTTACACAATTTTGACATCCTGATTCAAAATATGGAATCCATTTTTCCAAATTCAAAACACAGAAGTGGCATAAATTAATTTAAAATTAATTCCTGCGGTCAAAACAATAATAACTATCAAAAGATTGATAATTGTTTATGTTCGGTTTAATAGTGAAATTATGTCCAATGACCAATATTGTATTAAATGGTAAAAATATATTCTAAATATACTTTAAAACCACTCAAATTCATAATTTATCACTATTAATTATTTTTATTAAAAAAGTTGTTTTTAATTAAAATTTAGCAATTTTCACTATTCATCGAAATATAAAAGTTATCCGAAAAGTACCAAAATTTCATCCTAGGATAATTTGGATATTATGAATCCAAAAATGAAGTCCATTTTGAAATATAAAATGTATAAAATTTCAAAAAGTGGGTATTATTATTCATAACGGCTACTTTGATTGGTTGCGGCGTGTTAGAATCTCAGAGTAGCGTACAACACACGCTACTATACTATTTAAAGAGAAGCATATCATGGAAGCTTGGGGTGTTACATTATCCCCTCCTTCAATTAATTTCATCCTCAAAATTTCTAGAATATGACTACATAAAAAGACTCAGGTGATTCTTCATCATATGTTCCTCGGGTTCCCACGTTGCCTCTTCCATCTTATGTTTTCTCCATAAAACTTTTACCAGATGAGTCGTCCGGTTTCTCAGCACTTGTTCTCTTGTATAAAGAATCCTGATGGGCTCTTCGCAATAAGAAATATCGGGTTCTAGTTCTAATTCTTCATAGGTGAGTACATGCATTGGGTCAGGCATGTATTTTCTCAACAATGATACGTGGAACACATCGTGAACTTTAGAGAGACTTGGCGGCATTGCCAAACGGTAAGCTACAACCCCAATTCATTCTAGAAATTCGAAAGGTACTATGTACCTAGGACTCAATTTAACTTTCTTTTGAAAAAGTATAACTCCTTTCCATGGAGATACCTTCAAGAAAACATGATCTCTCACCTAAAATTCCCAATACTTTCTTCAGTTTTCAGCATAGCTCTTCTGCCTACTTTGGGCTGCTTTGATATGGTTTTGGATTACCTTTACCTTTTCCATCATTTCCTCCAATAGTTCCGGGCCAACATGTTTTCTTTCACCAACATCTACCCAACCGGTTGGTGTGTGACATCTCTTTTTGTATAACGCTTCATATGGTGCCATCCAAATGCTTGAATGGAAGCTATTGTTATAGGAAAATTCTACTAGTGGAAAATATTGATCCCACATACCTTGAAAGTAAAGTGAGCATGATCTCAACATGTCTTCTAAGGTTTGAATTATTCGTTCTGATTGTCCATCTATTTGAGGGTGGTAAGAAGTGATCAAACAAAGTTCAGTATCCAAGGACATCTGAAGACTTTTCCAGAATCTTGATGTAAAATGGGGATCACGATCCGAGACAATCGATAGGGGTACTCCATGAAGTCTCAGAACCTCATTAATATATATTCTCTCTAGACGATCAAGTGGTTAATCCTCCCTTATAATAAGAAAATGTGCTGACTTGGTAAGACGATCAACAATGACCCATATTGCAGCGTTCCTTCTAGGAGTCTTTGGTAGTCCCATGATAAAGTCCATCGGGATATTATCCCATTTCCACTCAGGTATGGGAAGAGGTTGCAATACTCCACCAGGTTGTTGCCTTCCAGCTTTCACTTATTGACAAACCATACATCTTGACACAAAATCAGCAATCTCCGTCTTCATGTTCTCCCACCAAAAATGATCCCTCAAATCTCTATACATTTCGGTGCTCCCATGGTGTATAGAGAAATTGGAACTATGAACATCATCAAACAATTATCTTTTTAGATCAGGTATATCGGGAACACAAAGTCTCTTCCCAAACTTCAAAATTCCATCTTCATACACAATGTCACTCAATTTCCCATCATTCACATCTTTAATCTACTTTGGTAACTCTTTATCACTGGTCTCAGAACTCTTTATCCTTTCTAGTAAAGATGGTTTGGAAACCATTTGAAAAAGCATTGATGTTTCACCTTCCATGGTGATTCCCATATCCATCATCACTAGATTCATGAAAATAGGATCCCTTTCAATTCTCATCATGTTCAAAACTCCATGATCCTTTCTACTCAAAGCATCTACCACCTTATTTTACTTCCCCGGGTGGTATTGTATCGTGAAATCATAATACTTGAGTAGTTCAAGCTATCTCCTTTGCCTCATGTTGAGTTCTTTCTAGGAGAAAATATACTTCAAACTCTTATGATCAGTATAAATCTCACATTTCTCACCATAGAGATAATGCCTACATATCTTCAAAGCAAATATTACACCAGGTAAATCAAGATCATGAGTAGGATAGTTTTTATCATGAATTTTTAGCTATCGTGATGCATAAGAAATAACTCTATCATTCTGGATAAGGACACAACAAAATCCTTCCATTGATGCATCACTATAAATAACGAACCCATCATTCCTTGATGGTAGAGTCAATATAGAATCAATGACTAATATTTTATTCAGTTCTTCAAAACATTCTTCACACTCTTTTTTCCAAACAAATTTAACCCCTTTACGTGTGAGCTTTGTTAATGGGTTAGCCAACTGGGAAAAGTTCTGGAAGAAATGTCGATAATAAACTGTTAAACCAATAAAACTACATACCTCAGTTATACTCGTCGGTGCTGGATATTCTTGGATTTCCTTGGTCTTAGAAGGATCAACATAAATTCCATCCTTAGAGACAATATGTCCAAGAAAAGAAATCTCTTGAAGCCATAATTCCCAGTTGCTAAACTTCCCATATAATTCATGTCTTCTCAGAGTCTTCAAGATAATGCACAAGTGATTTTCATGATATTCGTAGATTTTGGAGTATACTAAGATGTCATCAATAAATACCACCACAAAATCATCGAGATATTTCTTGAAAACTCTGTTCATTAGATCCATGAATACAGAGGGTGCATTAGTCAGCCCAAAAGGCATTACTGTAAACTCATAATGCCCGTACCTTGTTTCAAATGATGTCTTCGGAATGTCTTCCTTCATCACACACAACTGATGGTATCCTGATCGAAGTTCAATCTTTGAAACGTATTGAGCTCCATGAAGTTGGTCAAATAAATCATCAATGCGAGGTAGGGGACACTTGTTCTTTATTGTTATAGCATTGATCTCCCTGTAGTCGATACATAACCTCATAGATCCATCATTCTTTTTAACAAAAAGAACAGTGGCTCCCCATGGAGAAACACTAGGTCAAATAAATCCCTTATTACTCAATTGCTCTAGTTTTTTATTTGGTTAAACTAATTCCACAGTGGCCATTCTATACGGGGTCTTCGATATAGGCCTTGATCTAGGAATTAAATCAATGGAAAATTCAACTTCTCTTTCTGGAGGATGACTAGGTAAATTTGCCGGAAACACATCTACATATTCTTTCACAATAGGTACAACCTCTATTTGAACATTCGTTTCCTCACCCACATACATTTCATTCTCTTCCTCCCCAATAGTTCAATTTAGTTGAGCTACTGGGGGTGGATCTAGATAAGAATTATGTGGTGATGATTCTGCTCTAATGATAAGGTGTTCCTTAACATCATCATAAAAAATCATAACCTCCTTCTTCTTACAATAAATCATTGCATCATGGTCTGAAATCCAATCCATACCAAGGATTATATCAAATTCAGTCATGGGTATGACGATAAGATCAGCAGATAAAGAACATTTATATGCCCTAATGGGAATAGATCCACAGAACTTTGTAGCAATGATACTTACCTTATGGAGTTTGACTGACAACCCTCTTGTTAAATCAAATTGGAAATATCTAATTTTCTTAGCAAACTAGAAAGATATTAAAACAATACGATGATCCAAAATCAAATAAAGAGTTTTCTAAACATGAGGAAACCATTAAATTACCTACCACCATGTCTTTCGGAGCTTCTACCTTTGTAGTAGTGATAGCATAAGATTGGCCTTGATCCCTTGGCCTTTTCTGAGGTAAGTTCCCCTGATGCTTAGGAAATTCATTTGAATAATGTCCCATCTCTCTACAATTATAGCATTCCATGTTGACAGAAACCTTCTTGCCCTTGCAATCATGAGCTTGGTTGTCTTTTTCACCACACATGTAACAGACTCCCATTCCTTTCAAAAATGTACCAGGGTGTTTCTTCCCTTATTTACTACAATATGGATTTTCAACTTTTCCCTTCTTCCCCTTATTTCCATTTCCAGAATGATCAGTAGATCTCTTCTTCTCTTGCTTTTATTTAAAGTCATAATACTTAGAGAATTCCTTTTCTATCTTGATACCACACAAGACAATATCTTCGTACGATGAGAAGGTTTTTGAGACTAATGCTCGATAGAGAAATGGTTTTAACCTATAAATGAAACGATCAATCTTAATTCTTGTGTTACGTATATAATCTGCCACATACCCCGCTAACCTTGTGAAGTTAGCCTCATACTTTGCGAAATTCTCATCCTCTTTCTTCCTCAGACTCAGAAATTGGATTTCCATATCTGCTTGATGGTCTCGAGGAAATTATTTTTCTAAGAACAACTCTTTGAACTCCCTCCATTCCATGTTTGATACTTCATCATCTTCCTTCGTGTTTTGTATCAGTGACCACCATTGATCAGCATCTCCAATGAGGCGGTAAACATCCATGATAATTTTTTTACATTCACTACTAACCAAGGCATGGAATATTTTCTCTAAACAATTTATCCATTGCTAAAATACCAAGGGATTTGTACTCCCATTGAATGTCGGTGGTTGTTTCCTCATGAAGCGATCTAACATTGATCCTCCACGCTGCAGATCAGGGTGCTCTATATGGGAAAGGTTATTATTCATAAACTGAGTGAGTTGTACTAGTATGGTGATAAGCTGATCAGCACTAGTTAAATCACAAGCTTCACTATAATTATCTTGAGAAGGAGATCAATCCCTACATGGAGTGCGTGCATTGATACAGTTTCCATTTCTTCCACTAGGCGCCATTTCGAAACAATGGCATAAACTTGATTAGTTTATGAATCAAAATACATAATTCCGTACTTGTAAAACACTTAACATAAATTGAAAAGTTTATGGATATAATCCATAATCAAAAAAATGTTTTCTTTGAGGAAGTATATACTCATAAACCCTTCATAATGGTTTGTAATGAAAATGAGAATTATCCTAAGCATATCCCTCGGGAGTGTCATAACCAAGAGTGCAGCAAGGCCCGTTGTTGTGCACCAGTTCCCGTTCGAGTCTAGCTAGAAGTGGTGTTTTCAGGTTTTACCCCTAGGTACATCTTTGCCAGAGTTTCCTCTACCTGCTCATATCCAGACAGGGATGTATTTCTTGGAAAACTCACAAAATCTCTACAATACCAAAATTCCAGGAAGTTCTTATACACTAATCCTCAACGTTCATCTTAGGTCTATGTGCTATAATCAGAGTTTATCTAAATATAGCTTCCAAGGTTTGTACTAAACCTCCTCTAATACCAACTGTAATGCCCCAACCCCGGTTACCCATAGTCGGTGCATTATTATATAACATTGGTATGATCACAAGAAAGATCAAATCTCGAAAGACTGATTGGTTTAGTAGCCTTGGAAACACTAGATATATTCATAAGTCTTACATTACATCATAAAAATGAAAAATACTACAACAACATCTTGTCTTAATACCCCCTCATATTTTCCCTACAGGTCATTCATAAATTACTTCTTCACATCCTGTGAAAAATAAAACATTTAAATGGGTGAGCTCAGATTCTCACTAAGGATAACAATATAGCAGAAACTTTCATAAATAAACATAAACATTCAAGGCAATGTATAACTAAAACAAAAGGCTTTTAAACATAAACTTCAGAATAATATGGAATATATAAAATGAAATAATTTCATTTACTTATTCACATAGATATTCTACTAGTCGAATAATCACATTCAATATCAATAACCACTTTCATAATAACGGAATACATAATTCCAGACTATCATTACCACGTAGCCAAGGCCTCGTGCCAAGACTACAAATAATATTTTTTCAAGGCCTCGTGCCAAGACACTAGTTTGTCTCATGAGACCTTCCGATGCATCGAGGAGCTATAGAGGGCTCCACTCGTCACTTATTAAGTCCAATACATTCCTCATATGAACAGGTTTAAACATAACATAAACATTCGTATTAAAACTAGCATACGAAATGTAAATACTTTCTCCATAAACCATGAATGGTATAAAAATAACACATCCACAGTCAAACATATCACAAAATCTTCAATACAATATGGAAGTTTTGTATCATAATAATTAAATTTCAAATATGCTTAAAATCCGTAAAAATATGTTGACATAAATGAAATGAAAACTATTTGAGAGAAATTATCTTTTTTTAAATCATTTAAAAGTCACATAATTATAAAATAAAACATTTAATTTGAAAATATTCTTATAAGATTGTAAGAGAATCTTTGACGATTTCATAATGGAATAAAATAACCGCATCCGCCGTATAAGTTAAAAAAAGACATTCTTACCTTAAATTTGTTGAAAAGGTTAAAAGTTCCTTGTTTGGAAAACAACGGAAAGATTACTTTCAAAACACATAAGGGTATAAATGAAATTAACCCATTGTCTAGTAAATATAAAAAATTGAAATACATTTTTACGAAACATGGATGTGGATGATAAAGAGGTCCCAGTAGATACTTACGTAAAAACAACCTCGGATAATAAAAAGATTGTGAAATTAACCCTTACCAATTTGGTAAATTATGAAACATACACCCCATGAAAGATGTATCATACAATGAATATGTAAATACTCATCAATTTAAGTGTATTACACAAAGAATACAATTATGGGTAGTACATACACCACACAAAAGATAATAGTGGCAATATGGCATGAATCTCACGGGAATAAGGAGTGAGATGAAAACCCCTTACCTTGTACTTTTCCTAGGTTGACGGTAGGTTAACCTCTTGTATAATGGGAAAATAATTGTTATTGAATTATAAAATAATCATATATATTAATATGATATCATATATGATCTTTTAACATCTGTTTGTTAATAAAATATTAGTATTATCGTCGTTTTTGGTGTTAAATTACTCGTTTTATTTTATATAAGCCATGTTTGTTATGGATAGGTTGTATCATAATCATATACATAATGATATTAAGTCCATAAATATTATTTTTAATCAGACAATAAAATTTATCCTTGAATGGATACGATGGGGAATGAATCTCATCACGTTCGTGGAGATGGTAATCCGTACGTACGCACAAGCGAAAATATCATTCTTTTGATATTAAAATAATATATAATTGGATGTTATAATATATAGAAATAATCACTATCATGTAATATTTATTATTTACATGAATTATACATCATTATTATACCCATTTAAATAATTGTATATTGAATAACAATTACACCACAACGTGGAGACGGTAGGCCGTATGTACGCACGTATGGTGACATGTCATTCAAGGGATTGATAGAATAATGAATTTGTTTGTTCCATAATTATAATAACATCACAATATATATAAGGTACTGGAGTTATTATTTTAGAATGGAAATAACAAGGAAATAAGAAGTAGAAGAAGAAAGGAACTTTTAAGAGGGTGGTGAAGACGTTACCTCTTCTTCGGGTTATTCCTTTTGATTTGATCAAAAGGGATCCATAGGTTGGCTTTCTAATCAAACTACGACCACTATTTTTAATTGAAGGAAGTTGAGAGAGTATTTGGGCAGAGGTTGGCCGATCCCAATGGATTTGAATGTGTGAATTAATGAGAAGGGGGAGTGCCCTTTTATAAGCGGGGTGAGGGGATCCTTTGGAAAATCTAGAAATATTCTTTTATAATAAATCCATATTCGGTTTCTAATGGCTCCAAAGTATATTATTTAAATTTTAAGGTGGGGATAGGTCTAAAACCACTCATCCAATAGAATTTAGACAGGTTTGGGTCATTATATTAACCTTATTTTTTAGTTTTAACTCTTAGTTAATTAGTTTGACACTTACCATGTCACTTTTTATTTTTATAATATATAGTTAATAAACATAATATATAAATCCAAGCGACCCAAATGTGGTCCATTAATGAAACAAAAATCATGATATCAGTCTTTTTTCCAAACCTTTTATTTTTAGGAATTAAATATGAATTAATAATATAATATTTGTTTTAAAAACTCATTTATGTCAATTTTGACACTACTCAATAATTGATTTTTCATAAAGTATTAACAACATTATTAATTCGAACCAAATTAATTTAAGCAATCCTAACATGCTATATTAACCAATAAAATTATTTTATGTCATCAAAAAGTTCAAATTAAATTTATTTTAACATTTTTAATATCAATTATTTGATTATTTAATTAATAAGGAAAATACTACATCATTATTGTGTCATATATATTTTTACATTTTAAATGTCTAAAAATTATAAATAAAATACCATTATGTAGGAAATCGTTTTAGCTTTCTAATGAATATTAATAATATAATATATGACATATATAACCCTATGTAAAAATTGGTTTTCTAAAAGGTATATGCTTATGTCATTTTTGTATTTCTTTTAACTTAATTAATATAAAGCGTCCTTATCACCAACAAGTGGCTCCATGGGATCCTAAAATCAACCCAAATTTTTCCATGGTTGGACATGTTTCCACCAATAATGTTAGGACACATTTTAGGGAAATTTATTATTATTATAATATTATTTTTAACCTTTATTTACCGGATTTACCCTTTAACCATGATAAATAAAATATTTACCGAAGTAATTATTCAAAATGTCTAAAAAAAGTTATCTATTTACACAACTTGGACATCCTGATTCAAAATATGGAATCCATTTTTCCAAATTCAAAGCACATAAGTGGAAAAAATTAATATAAAATTACTTCCCGCTGTCAAAATAAAAAACGTGTTTTTAAGATATAATAATTATCAAAAGATTGATACTTGTTTATGTCCAGTTTAATTGTGAAATTATGTCCAATGAAAAACATTGTATTAAATGGTAAAAATATATTCTAAATATAGTTTAAAACCACTCAAATAAATAAATTATCACTATTAATTATTTTGATTAAAAAAGTTGTTTTTAATTAAAATTTAGTATTTTTCACTATTCATCAAAATATAAAAGTTATCCGAAAAGTACCAAAATTTCATCCTAGGATAATTTCGATATTCCGGATCCAAAAATAAATCCCATTTTGAATAATAAAATTTATAAAATTTCAAAAAGGGGGTATTACTATTCATAACGGCTACTTTGATTGGTTGCGGCGTGTCAGAATCTCGGAGTTGCATACAACACATGCTACTATACTATTCAAAGAGAAGCGTACCATGGAATATTGGGGTGTTACAATGAATATTTTATTTTTAAAATTATTTTCATGTATATATTTTCATGATTTATCATTTATATTTATTCTTTTTATCCATTATTGTGTAGAATTTGTAATTATATTATTCTAATATTCATATATTTGTTTTATATTTCAAAATGTTATTGCTTTAAAATTATGAAATAGTTTATATAAATTTAAAATTGTCTTATCTTAACAAGATATTTAATTTTGATATTTTTATAGGTAATAATGTCTCGATTTTGGATTACAGAACATAGAATGAGTAGTCAATATAAGGAAGGGGTTGATTCTTTTTTGGAATTTTTAAGATGAAATGTTCCAAACAATGACACAATTTTTTTATTCATTAAATGTTTAAATATGAAAAAGTTGAAAATTATAGATATCAAAGATCATTTAATTTTTTATTGTATTAATTGAAGTTACAACTTTGGACTTGGCATGGTGAAACGGTGTAGAATTTCAAATCTAATGATGATGATGCTTTGCAAGATGGTAACATTGATTAAATTGAATAAATGATTTCTGATATTAAAGAAGAAAAAATTGAAAATGATCTGGAAATTAGGAATCTATATGTTGATACTGAAAAACAATTGAATCCTGGTTGTATGGATATTATAGTTTTATGATCGGTGTTAGGATTCATTAACCTGAAGGCGAAGCATTGATGGAGTGACAAATGTTTTACCGAGTTGCTAAAATTATTGAAAGATATTCTTTCTAAAGACAAAAATCTTCAAGATATACATTATATATCCAAGAAAATAATATTACTAATGGTATTAAAAAATAAGAAAATACATGCCTATCTAAATGACTGTGTGATATTTGAGAAGGAATACAGATTTCTGTTAGAGTGTCCTAGATGTGGGATGTCAATGTATGAGATGAATGAAAAATCATAGGTTGATTTAGATTTATAGAGATCATTGAAAGGTATTTTTATATCTTCCTATAATTCCTCATTTGAAATTATAACTTGCTAATTGATATGAGAAAAAAGGATAAGATGGTATGCTGATGAGAAGATATGTGATGGAAAAATACACCATCCAATATATTGTCCATAGTGGATGATAATTTATGAGAAGTATCCTACATTTAAAAATGAAGTTAGAAATATCATACTTGGGTTGTGCAAGAATGGAATGAATCCATATTGATGCCATAGTAACACACATGGTTCATGGTCTATTTTATTGGTAATTTACAACATATCTCCCAAATTTTATATGAGGTGTAAATATGTCATGTTTAGTTTAATGATATATGGTCCAAAGAAACCATGAAATGATATTTTTGTTTTTTTCACCATTAATTGATTATTTGGAACTCTTATATGAGGATGGTATTAGGGTGTATGATTCATATAAAATGAAATATTTTCAACTACATGCAGTAATTTTGTTCACTAGAAATGACTTCCCAGTATATAAAATTTTTTCTGGATACAATGTTAAAGGGCATAAATTGTGTCTAATTTACGAACAACAGACTTCTTATTTTTAATTTCATCATAGGAGGAAAACAATATACATGGGTTATAATAATTTGTTTTTCATATGGATCACTCTTATAGAAGATTAAAAAAGGAATTTAATGGCTCACAATAAATTGATATTGCATCAAAACCTTTATCCACTAATGAGTATTTTGATAGGGTATAAAACCTTGACGTGACATTAGTAAAGGAACATAAATATAGTAATGATAGATATATTTGGAGGAAATAGTTAATATTTTTTTTGAGATACCATATTGTAGATATCTTAAAGTGAAACATAACACTGATGTCATGCACGTGGAGAAGAATATATTTGACAATTTTACTGGAACATCGTTAGATATTGAAATAAAAACTAAAGTTTGGTTGAATGCATGATTAAACTTACTATCAATTGGAATAAGTTTGGAGTAAACTTCTACACCTGATGGAAGATGAACATTTATTCCCCTCACTTATCATACATTATCCAAGAGGGAGAAAATTATCTTTTGTCAGTGTCATCATGATATGAAAGTGCTGCAGGGTTATTCTTCAAATGTAAAAAAAATTATCATTGAAGTATTTGATAATTAAATGTATGAAATCACATGATTTTCATATCAGGATATAACAACTTCTATTGGTTTCATTGCATTGAATATTTCCCATCATTGTAAGAAATACTATCACGGAGGTGTTTTATTTTTTTCAATACAATTTTAATAAGGTTATTGGTCTAGATTTTTTTGAAAATTTTAAAAAAAGAATCAATTTATATACTTTTTTCTATTTGAAATGTATTTTATTTTATATTTTTTTGATATAATAGTGTATTTAATGGTTCATCTAGTTTGAGAAATAAATCTTTGAGGACCTATATATCTATGTTGGATGTATCACTTTTAAAGGTATTTGACGATATTGAAGTGGTATGTTAAGAATCCATATCAAACAAAATACTCCATTGTTGAAAATTATATTTCTGAGGAGGTTTTAGAGTTTTGTATGAGCTACTTTTCTACGCGTGATCACATTGGTTTGCCTCCATCTCTCTATGAATGAGTTAATAATTATGGAAATGGGATTTGTGTCTTTATATTCTAATTTTTATTAGGTGAACAGATAAAGAGGGTATATTTATACAAAATGAAAAAATGGATGATACTCAACCATATATAACAATGATTATTAATGAGTTAAAAAAATGTCATACAAAGAAGAAAGAACTGTGGATTTTGAATGTGGAAAAAAATATTTTTCCATTATTTAAAAAGACCATTCTTTGTAGATTAGATTCATCACTGAAATTAAAATGGTTAGTGGGTGGTCCATGTTTAAATTTGATAACATGTTCCATGTATGAAATTAATGGTTATATATTTTATACGAAATCGTTGGAGAAAAGAAGTCTAGATCAAAATAGTGGTGTATTGGTGTTTGCAGAAGAAAGAAATTTTTTGAGTTTTAAAGACAGAAACCAAATTTCTATATCAAGTGAATATTATGGAGTCATTGAAGAAATATGGGAGGTATATTACATTAAAATTAATGTTCATGTGTTTAAATGAAAATTATTTATCAGAAACAACCGTGCCATACATGATGAATTTGGAATGACACTTATTAATATGAATAGATTAGAAGACACAATTGATTCTTCCATAATGAAAAGACATGAAAAAAAATTATTTGTTCCTAGTTAATCTAATATGTAGTGGTCTATTGTTTTAGAAGGGAAAAATATGATGGTGATGATCAGATTGATGAAGATGCTGATTTATGTGAGATCCATACTTCCATGGAATGATTAGTAGATAATAATAATGAACATGTTGTAGACATGGTTTGTTCCATAAGGAATGATCATGATAATAGAATTTAGGAAAACAATACATTTGTACATTCATAATATTACAGGTAAGATATGTTTATTTCTCATTTACTTTTTTTAATTTCATAAAATGTTATATTGTATTTTTTTCCTTTATTAAAAATTTATCAAAAAAAATTTGTAGAAATGTATGTTTATTTTAGTTTTGTTTTGTTTATTTTACAATGTTTATCATTACGTAACTTATATATTTATTTATTTTTTTGAATGACAATTATTTTAAATCTATATGTCAAAAAATATAATTTTTTGTTTAATAATTTATTTATTAGGTTGGACCATTTTAATATTCCTATACCTATTTTTTTTGTTTTCATTCATTTACTTGACATTTCATATATTATTATCATTGTTAGCATTTTAGTTAATTATAAAAAAAATGAATACAAAAGAGTTCAGTTTTTGTTTACTTTTGTGTTTTATAAGTTATTGTTTTTTGTTTACATTATTATTATAATATGTGAATTTGTATATTTTGTGTTCTAAATGATTTTTTCTTTGTAATGAAGGAAAATGAAAGATCAATCAGATAATCAACAACAAACATCCGGAGATGAGAATTGTGATCATACCTCTAGGGAAGAACATCCACATAATTTTCATAATGTTCTTCAATCTTCTTTCATGTTCTCCCACAACGACAAAGAATAATTTGAAGGTTGGTAAACGTGGAATCACACATTTACCAAATTTTCAGTTGCTCTTAGCTAGGACCCGATGATAGTTGTCGACTTTGATGAGAAGGAAGTTCCATGAAGTACTAATGAAAAACAATTTAACAGTTTTGTATCAACTAAGGGGAAAATAAAAGTCATCATTTTATCTGATAATTGGAGAAGTGTTGAAAAAACAAAAATAAATCTGTGGTGGAAGGCCATTTTGGTAATATTTTTTACTATTGTCTGACTAATCTTGAAATGTTGATCATATAATATGTTTTCCAATTTCTTTATCAGATGAAATTTGATATACCTCACACTTTAGGAGTCTGTAAGAAATATTTATCAATGGATTTTTGGAGATGGATGGATTTAAAATCAACCCTCACATCTGATTTCATTTTTGGGGATAGGAAACATGACCTTCCATGTAATATGTATTCTTTTATAGATGTATCCATATGGAAAAAATTTGTTGAAATTAGAAGAGAAGATGAAATTTCGGTTAGTGCAATGTTAAATTTTAGAAGGTTTCTTATATTAATGATCTTTTTAATGACTTCTTAATGATTTCCTACTCTTAATTTATAGGAATCTAGGAGACCTCATTTGGATATCCAATCCAGAAATGTATACCCTCATATTTTTTCTCAGGGATAGTATATAATATTAAAAGAAAAAATGATAGTTGGAAAATTACAAAAACATAGATCTATGTCTTATAGATATGGAGAGGTTTCCACTCTATCCATTATGTCTAGACATGAAAAAAAGGAAGAGTTCTTGGATGAGAAGAAAAGGGGAAATATCTTATTGAAGAATTGAGGGTCATAGCCGAGAGGATTATGAGTTTATTTTATTTATTTATGTCAATTAAATTCTTTATATACTTTGATTCATTAAATAAATTTTCAAATAATTCTTACAGGATTCTGTTGAGGATCAGAGGACACATGGGGTATTTAAAGCTAATGGGAGGCATGATATTTTATTTGCTGCATTTGAAATTCCCAAACACCCAGGTCGTGTACGAGGATACTCGGTGGGTGTATCAATAATAAAAGTGCTACCACATTATTCTTCTTATTCCATGGACGGTATATATCAAAAAAATATCATCATTGAAAGATGAAGTTCACAAAATTAATGTGACGATAGAGGAAACGATCATAGCTTCTGGATATTCTATGTTTGCAGACATGCAATGACAATTTCAGACTGTAGCTCCTTATCCACCTCCGCCAGCTGCACCCACACTCCCCACTCCACCTACAAACCCCATTTTTTATCTACCTTTTCTCCTTACAGGATCAGTTATTTATCCCCTACCTCCACCTGCAAACCCCATTATTTTTTCTACTCCCACACCATATCCTCCACAACATCCTAGTTGTTGTGAGTTATATGTTAATGATCATCACCACTATATAGTTTCATATGGGATGATATATTATATATGAGTTACAATTCATAATCAAAATATTGAGGTAGATCAGTATAGGGTCACTATAGATGATATTATAGATATATATGCTATTGTACTATTACCTATAGATGAGGTAATGACTATTTTGAAAAGTATCATCCACTTCTTAGTTTGGGCATCTAGACATATACAACCCATTAACATAGAGGTATGTGTATGTTATATATTTTCATTAATTATTATATTAAATTTTTTTAATATTTGAAAGGTAATACATTTTTATATTTATATATATGAATACTTTATAGGTAATGAAATACTTTATATCCAAAAAAAATAAAAAGGTCTGGGACATCAGATTCAAATTCTAGTAGCCATGAAAGATTGTCAAGATATTCAAATTTCTTGGCAGGTAATTATATGTTTCCAAGGGAAGCTCATATTTTTGGATGTGCAATAGATGTAGGGATTTGAAAAAATAATATCATAGAGATTGTTAGTGGAGATATTTTGGTCATCAACCTGGTGAATGTTTTTCCGTGTACGTCTCAACAAAAATAATTCCTGGCATTAAATTTATAGAAAAATTTTACTTATATTTTTTGTATTAGGTATCTTTATAAAATGTATGAGATAAATCAGCAGACATATGAATATGGGTTGATGGAACCACAATTGATTTCACCTGAAGGGCATGAATTAGATGACGAACAAAAAAATAGTTTATATTGCTGAAAGATTTCAACATAATATAATTACAAAATTTTTTATGTTTCAATTTTTTGAGATGTATGAAACATATTTCTCAGAAATTGTTATTTATCTTGTAACATAATAACCCCAAATATTAAATTTTCATCTATATCAATGAACATTGGATGTTAGGTTTTTTTCCAAGGGAGAAAACACTTTCTTGGATATGCTCTATCCCTGATGATGTGTGATGAAAATTTATGAACCTGTTGGAAAAGTATGTTTTAATTTCATAATAGTTGTTTATATTATATTTAATTCTAAATTTATTTCATTAATATTATTTTGTAATAGGGGATGGGATTTATTTCGAAGATCCACAATGAAAAGTACATCCATGATCAAATATATAAAATTAAAGGTGAATATCCATTTATAATTAGTACATTTGTATTACATAAAAATGATATTTTGAATTGAAAAAATAATTTAAATAGAATTCTCATAAACAACATGGTGACATGAAATAGAAGTATTATATATTAATATTTATGCATTAATTAATTTCAACAACTAATGTAAAGAAGTTTGACTAGGTTAGATTTCCTTATAAATTATTCATAAATATTTTGTTTGTTTTATTCATTATACATGTTAACTACTTTATTTTTTAATTTTATCTATTTGATGACCCACAAAATTATAGTGCACAAGAGGTCAAACACATACAAGTGAAATGGAAAAAATATTTTATAGGTTTGATTGGATTTTATTATGTTGTCGGTAAATATTATAATTTTGAATTTGTTAATTATTAATGTGTATTTGGTAGTTTTTTTGTTTGGATTTAGGTTTATTTTTAGTTAAAAGTATAATTTTCAGAATTTTATAAATGTGAATGTGTAATGTTTCTGTTTGTTTTTCTTGTATTTGGTTTGTTTGTGCTTGTTTCTAGTTTGGTTTTTTGTATGGTGTTGGTTCTCTCAGGTATGGTACTGTATTGAAGAGGAAGGGTTTCATAAATTATTTTAAAAAATATATATTATGTTGGTTATTTAATAAATGATGTGAAAGATGCATCGAGATTGGGTTTTCAAGGTCAGTTTTTATATAACAAACATGGTAGGATATTTTTCACACCAGTTATTTAATAACTAACATAAAAGATGATTCAGAAAAGGTTTTTTTGTCATTTATTTACTAACTTACATGAAAAATGAATCGGGATAGTGTTTTCTAGGTTTTTATATAACCAACGAGGTATGATATATTCACATCATTAATTTTTTAATTGATCTGAAAGACACATTTTTTAAAAGTTTTTCAATTTGGTTATTAAATAAAAAATGTGAAAAATTAGTGAGGATCAGGGTTTTCCCTTTTGGTTTTTATATAATTGACGTGTTATGAATTTTTCATAATTGTTATTTAATAATGGTCATGAAATATGATTCGTTAATGTTTTTTCCCATCAGTTATTTAATAACCGACATAAAGAACCTTTATCGAAGCATATTTCACATCAGTTATTAAATAACCGATGTGAAGGACTTCTATAATAATACTTTTTAATGTCAGTTAATATATTTTACAGGAAAATATTATTTTTTACTTCACCTGCTACAACATCACCCTAAAAACGACATGAAAAACCTAAACCACCCGACGTAAAAAATTTTTTTTTGCACTAGTGTATGTGAACATATGGAAAAATAAAATTTTTAAAGGATATTGTAAGATAATATTATTATAATAATACATGGTGTCACCTAAATAAAGGGATTACTATAGTTGGGAAATATTTCTTCTATAATTGTTACTTGACATTAACTATCTATGAACCAATTTAAATGTAAATAAATAAAATGTTTTGGAATTGATCATGTAAAAACTATAATGGTGTTGATAATTATTACCCTTATGTAAGCATTAAATTTCGTTTTGTCATTAATATATTTCTTGAATGTGAACATGAATGTTTCTCAAGAGTTTTAGTTAGGTTCATTATGCTATTTATTTGACTTAAGGGTTAAGAGATAGATACTAGTGACCTTTTAGGCTTGAATACAGTTTTATATTCGATGCCATATGCTAATGTTAGTGGTTATCACATTGTGGAAATTACCCTGAATATTGGAACCATTATACCTTTGAGATGAATTATTTAGTATGATAAATGTTGTTTCATGATCCTTTAAGTGGTGTAGGACTCTTAGTTGATGAAACGAAACCCTTATGTAGTCGGGCATTCCTCTCATAAGTTAAAACTTGAGGGGGTAGTTCTAGATAAGGATACCCATTGAGTGAAATATCCTTATGATTTTTATGTTCATATCATGGACCTCCGTGAAGTAGTTCATTATGATGATTATTAGAGAGAACCATGCCCAAGTAGACGAATGATTCGTAGGTGATGAAATTATTACTATAATGATAGGTTTGACCCATGTGGGTTGATGATATATTTACTTGTGTCTGTTTTTTCTCTAAAGATAGAGTTAACAGGTTCATGAGATATTGTGTCATAGAATCCCTTATGTGGGATATGGTTCTCTTGTGAGAGAACTTAGGGCTAGATGGACGGATCGAGTGTCCCTATTTAATATTTGATCATAGGGTGAGGTGGAAGTGCTATAGGTTCTTTGTTTTGAATCTGATCCTAGTGAGTCAGCAGCATTTGGTTTGATTGGGGGAATTCATCAAGAGAGTTTGGACTAAGTCATGAATTCCTTTTTATATTGTGATCTTACATATATACCAATTTCAAGACTAATACATAAGAGGTTCTCTAGTTTTGTGTTATAGGTATGATGATGCCTTTTGTTTTTTGATGATCACCAAGAGTAATGTGTATAAAGATTGGAGTCAATGGGTTGTATTGATTAAGACCCTATCCTAGTAGAACATTTGATATTCTGTTATCACCTTGATCTAAAAAAATTACACTATGAGGTGGGAAGTTTTCTGATAAAATACGAAACCAGTGTGGTTCCCGATTTGGAAAAGGAGTTCTAGAGGATCTCTGAACAAGTTAATAATGGACATGTGAGGTAGCATGGTCATCCTAGCCATGATTATGAATGACACATGAGAGCCTAAGTTAGGTCTTGTATTTGGGGTATGGGATTGGCCTCCCTCTATGTATTGAGAGTTTAGTTCACAACAAATATTCTTAGTAAATGGCCAATATAGAATATTAGTGAGTAGTTGGGTACGGGAAAAGGATCGATGGTTTCAAATTTACCTGTTGTGGGCATAGTGAATTAGAGCTATGAATAAAAAAAGGAAGTTACCATGAGGAGGGGTACCTTTGGAAATGAACTAGGTCACGTGAGATAGTTATCCCAAGGAAGACCATGACACACATTTTCATAATACATGGTGTCAAGGGTTATTTAAAGCATGTATGGGTTTTTTTAAATGATTACAGATCAGGGGGAAAAATACATTAATATTTATGAGATCCAATCATACATATATTTCAAAGGAAATCATGTTCCATGTCTCGGCATTTTCTTGATTACGCTGGAAAAGAATTGACTATATGTTGAGCTACCTAAAGATATTTTCAAACCTGATATATAGACTCCTTGCGAGTTGTGGTTAAGTACTATTTTGGGTTAATATATAATGTGTTGAGTACAACATTGATCGCTTGAGGGTTCTGACTAATGAGAACCTATCACAAGATGCTTTAAAAAATTATAATTCTAAATTAAATATAGTAATAGTAATAATCTAGTTATCATTAGATAAGAATATTATTTGATGGTGTTTAAATCTTATTTACTCTATTAAAAATTTAAAAACCGGTGAAGCAATCGATTGATTTAAAATTTTATATTTATAACATAGTGGTCTATTCATATATTACTATCCTTACATACCAATGAATTGTCATTAAAATTGGAATCCCTATTATTTATATAATCAAAGGAAGTATCCTAGATTATCCCCTTTTGGTGATTTCAATTCAGAACAGTGAAATAAATTGATCAATGTATGATCCACCATTACCTAGACTAGTGATCAGATATCCCTAATCACCCTTGAGTTATCCCAATTTCTAAATGACTTAATTAGTGAAATTATCAAGTGGACTATGTGAGAAATGAGTAAACAAGGAAAGAATATTATTTTAATTTGTAGGAAAATAATAATATCCTAAAATATATGAATCTAAACTCTTCTTGAAATTTAAATAGAAGAGTATTTATTTTTAAAAATTGGAATTCCTCATAGTGGTGTGAAAAATATCCCTGGCTCAACCACTATTAGATCAGTGTTCCATCACTAGATAATAAAAATAAATAAATTGAATAAAAAATAGTAAAATTGATCTAGTTTGTCCACCACTAGAGAGTCTTATCTTCACTTTACCTCTATAATATATTACAGTTTCCCTATGAAATTAACCACTTTATGATTCAATAAACCTAGTGTACCTAATTTGTATCTAAAATTATGAACCTACACCCACACCTCCATTTATTTCCACAGGTAAAATTTTAAAGATATCTCTTTGGAACACATAAAATTGAAAAACTATACCCCTTCCATGATCGAGATATAAACATTTTTATGGAGAATTTATCTATTTCTCTATGTATTGGTTGGAAGATGAAAGTGTCACATGAGAGTACATTATTAGCATATGGAATCAAATGTCTTTATTGGGTTTTAATGGAATGGTCTTGGAACTCTATTGTTGGGGCCTTGTTATTTCCTTAGTGTCAGGTACCACAGATTCTATCATGATTTTTTCACTAACTCACAATTTCTAAATTATATACAATTCATTTATTTTCCCTATTCCATCATTATATTTTCATTTAATAATCTTCCATGTGAATTTAAAATAACAAGAATTATTGGATCTATAATTTCAAGTATGTATGATTCTCCAATGAACATGATTGGGTGAGGTTGGGAAATTTCTCTAAATTAGAACAATATATTGAGTGGTATGTTACGATACTATAGTATAATGGATTCTATAGAGGTGTGTTTTTGTGACCACGATAGGCATGATTTTCGTTTTATATTCAACAAGGAGGTGATGATCAGTTATGAGATTTCAATGGTGATGACTTGGGAAATAATCCATAATTTATCCTAGGTGACACTCCTCATACAACATGGAATGAGTTGGGGTGAATAGTTTTTTTGCACATATTCATGTAAATCATAGTTTTATAACTACAAATAATTTTTGTGGATCTAATAACAGAAGAGTTATTAGAGATTTCATTGATTTTTTAGATCTCTTTCATGGTCTGCTGATCCTAGATTTGGAAGTAAACTGAAATAACTAATTTGTTTGAGAATCTAGTGGGGTTCATATAATCTTCTATATCAAAATCATAGACATTGATTCAAGGTCCAAGAGTTATGGTTTCATAGTCAATTGGGATGATTAACCATGGAATGGGGTAAAAACATTTCCTCTTATTTATTGTAAGGAAGGTGATTCTTGTAACATATATTTTTCTTTTCATGAAAATCAATCATTGAATTCAGGTCAAACTAGATTCTATTTTATCTAAATGATATATCTATTCCTTTATCATTGTTTTTGGCACAGTCAATCATTTTTCATAATGCTGTTTTTTTCTTCAAAAAATTTCCCATTATTCTCTATAGGTTCCATCGATCCATCATTTCCTTCTTATTGATCAAAATTTCTCTATGGTTGATCAGCTTTTTGATTATTCCTAATCATCCATAGATATTATTTACTATAATGATTGACTAGATGAATATTTATTTCATGGTATATTGAATTTGAAGTATGGAAGATCCCTTCTTATTGGTGGTTACATCGACCATAATAAGAGAAATCATGGTCAATATAACTTCTCTCTATAATCAATCCATACATTTTCCTTATTTAATGGTTTGTATAGAAGAATAATTTTCTTCAAATTTAGGATTAAATTCAATATGATGATGAATGTATTAGATTTATTATTTAAAATAAATCAATAAAATATTATCTAAATCCATTCCTATATTAATTCTATCTTATCAAGGAGTTTCCAAAAACTAAAAACCCACTTTTGAATAAGATTAAATTAGGGAGAATACTAATGAATAATTTAATACAAATGTGGAAAATTTCAACTCAAAAAACTCCCCCATACATGACCTATTTAACTCCTAGGAAATTTTATCATTAATTTTTTATATACAATTATTTATAGATTTCTAAATTTTAAAACTGGTTCTTCAATGAATATTTAAAGAAAACCAGTCGATGAAATGAAAAGTTATACCCATAGTAAATTATAAAAAATTATGAATAATTTGAGGTAAACCTTTTCAATTGTATCCAAAGAAATTCAATCATGCTTCATACATGTGTTTAATTTCAAAGGAATGAAATAATCTAATTCATAAAAACTTAAAAACATAAAAATCCTTCAAAAAACCATGTCATGATCTCTTTATCATGGAGTACACTACCACTCTCTACTTAACAGAATTTATTTAGGTGGAGTTGTGTTCATAATTGAGAAGTGGTTCTTTACTATAGTCTTGGAAAAAGTTTCACCTCTCTTCATTGTGAATTAAAAAATCAGTCACTATTTGTTTGAAAATGTTCCTTAGTGGATTTGTGGTGGGTAGTAAATTGTTTCAAAATCCTTGAAAACAAGATAGATTTTTTACTCTTTTAATATAGTACATGATTTGTCATGTAAAGCATGGAATAATACATCATTCAATCTCCCTTACACAATATGAGGCACACACACTCCCCAATGTACTCTTCTATACACCATGAATGATTCAAGAATTAAATTCAAAGAACGTGTCATCCAAAAAATTGTTTTAAATAAAAGTGGATGATAAAAATAGAATGTACAGTAGGTGAACCATTCCCATTTCTCCTCTCCCAAATTCCCTAAATAATGACTCACACCTATCACAAACCCCTTTTCATGAAATTATTCCTAGAGTAAAACCCATGGAATCTCATTCTCCCCACAGTAAAAATCTAAATAACCTTGAAATTGTTTAATAGAATGAGCATAGGTAAGAGATTATTAGTCTTGTAAGGATGGATAACCTAGTAAGTCCATTGATGGTTATCTAAGGTATTAAACAAGACTAATTTTTAAAGTAGGTTTCTAGGAATAATGATGGGATCTCTAATAAAACACCTCAATAAGGATGAAAATACCATTCAAGTTCCATATATTTGAGATAAAATAAATATAAGATATAGTTTATTAAAAAATACCACGATTATCTCTATATGTGAGTGTAATAGAAGGATGTTCTTAAGATGGATCAGAAACATCTCAATATATTAATAAATTTTTTCTAACAGTTATAAGGTGTTCTATATTTCATTTTATGGTAAGACATTACAAATTTTTTAAAATAAAGTAACATGAAAAAAAATTAATTTCATCAGTCATTTGATCTTTTTAGTTCAAAAATATGATAAATCTCCTCATAAATGCATGGACTTCAAAATATTCATTGAGTTTTACAAATCAACTCATAAAATGTATGAAAATAATGAGGAAAATTTTTATAATTCCAAAAACGGATTTGTGTTTTGGGTTTTTCTAATTGTATGACCTAAAAGGGGTATTTACATTCTCAAGGTAAATTTTCCCTCTCCCCCCAAAATTGGTCCAAAATTCCTCCAAATTGAATTTAGAATGAATTATTTCAATTAAAATAGTTTGAAATAAATTAAGCTATTAGAAAAATATAAGGAAAATAAAAAACTATAGGGTGAACCATTTATTAGAAAAATGATGTGTTTAGACACCTATATAGGAATTTTCTAGAAATACTCCTAGTATATTTTCAGTTTTTGGATGTTCACCATAAATGGATACTTTAAGCCTCCTCGTTGGATATCAACTGCACAAAAATGATAAGTATTATTTGTTGTTTATGATACAGTCAACTGTGAACAAAATTTACCAGTGAAGATATTTATTAGTGAGGAAAATAAAAACCGTACATATTTAACCTAAATATCTTTTTTCTAGATTAATTTATCATTTTTATATTTATTATTCTCTTTATATAGTAGTGAAATTTTATATGATTCTTTTCACAACTCCTCATGGTCCATAATTTTTTTCTTGATTTTTTCTCTAACATTTGAAACAACGAGTTCACTATTTTAATATACAAGTATTCTTTGTGCTACATCTCAACAGAAAAATGAAAATATTTACAATAAACAATTCTATAGGGTTACATACCTAATGGGGGTTTTATAAGATGTTTTCTATGCCCATATTTGATCAAATAATTTCTTACTCCAATATTTATGGTTTCTCTAGACCATTTTATATATATTTGTCATTAATTTTCTAGTAGATACCTAATCTATTCCATTTTTATAAGGGTGGTAGGCATAAAAAATTTATGGTGCACTCCATATTTATTCATTGGGGATTCACTGTTCTTATTACATAAGTGAGTTCCATGATCATTGATTATAGCTCATAGTATTCCAAACCTATAAAAGTGTTCTATTTTAGATACTTAATTATTGTATTTGAATCATTATTTTAAGGGAATTTTACCTCATTCCATTTAGAGACATAATATACAACTAACAAAATTATGGGAAATCAAAATAATTTGGGAAATGAGCTAATAAATCCTATTCCACAGACATAAAATATATAAAAATCAATTTCTTCTAGGGGATCTCACGTTTTTTGAAAATTACACCAATAAACTAGCATTGGGGACATTTTTTACAAATGTAATTTGAAATTTTAAAATGTGTGGGCCAACAAAATCCAGCTTCCAAAATCTTTATATTAGTTATTTTAGGTCTAAAATGTCCTCCCATGTAAGTGTATGAAAAAAATAAAGTAAAAAAATTTCATTTAATCTCCATGGATGCCACTTATAATGACTTTGTTGTTGAAAATTATTCATAAATAAGGATCCTCATAAAAATAATATTTTCATTCAGATTTAAATTTAGTAGATCGATGTTATGAGAAGAAGGGGGTCCCTTTTTTTTAGAAAATTCACTATGTCATAATACTTGGGAACTTTGGGGATGTTATATAGTTTCTCACTAGGTAATGAACCATTCATATTGGTCATATGGATTACTTCTACATCATTTTTTTGAGGAATCCAGATTATTTAGTCTAGCACTATATTTTCAAATCCATTATATTCCTTAATCTTATGGTGAAAATCTTTCATTAGAAACATCTATCCCACAAATATGGGGTTTTCATCTTTTTTCAGGAGTAAATATCTCAATCTTGAATGGTCCGAATAAATAGTCAATTTATTCCCTAAAGGATAAAAAATAATTTTTTCTAAATCTAATATAATAGAAAAAAATCCATCGTTCTTATTGTGTAGTTAATATGTATAGTGTATAGGGTTTGTGAAGTGTATTCTCCCACTTTTATAAGTCGATCAATATTTTAGGAACACTAGTGCAGAAAACGTTATTTACGTCTGTTATTTTTCATTATTTACGTCGGTTTTTAGGCGACGTTAATACGGACGACGTTATAAATAACGTTTTTTACATCGGTTATTTAAAACCCGACGTAACATCCCTAACATCACGGTGTTTATCATGTCGGTTCATTAATAACCGACGTGAAAAATGATGGGGGATGGGGATTTATAACGGCGGTTATTATATAACCGCCGTGATAAACCGCGGGTGGGGGGTTTAGCACGTCGGTTATATAATAACCGACGTGATAAATATGCACGGGGGGGGGGGGGGGGGTTATCACGTCGGTTATTTCTAAACCGACCTGATAAAATGCCTGGGATATCGTTTATCACGTCGGTTATGACATAACCGACGTGATTAACCCTTCCCGGGGCCTATTATCACGTCGGTTTCTTAAATAACCGACGTGATAAAAAGGCATGGGAAACGTTTTAGCACGTCGGTTATCCAATAACCGACGTGGTAAATCGATTCCCAGGCCTTTTAGCACGTCGGTTATATTAAGAACCGACGTGCTAAAAGGCCCGGGAACGGTTTAGCACGTCGGTTCTCGAAAAAACCGACGTTATAAACCCCTACCGATTTATTTACCACGTCGGTTATAAAATAACCGACGTGAAAGAGATATTTTTTTAAAATAATTGCACTGCTCTCACCAAAAAGCAACCAGAAACCAAACAACAAAAATAACCATGCCAGCCCTCCCCCAAGCCCCAACTGAACCCCACCCTCATCTATACCCACTTAACAACCTGGCCAGCCCTCCCCCACCACATTGGAGCCCCACCACAACCCTTGGACACCCCCCACCCCTTGGACAGCCCCCCCACCCTCATTTACACCCCCACGACCCCTAGTACAGCCTCAAACACCCATTGGACACCCCTCCCATATCCCTTGGACACCCCCACCCCTTGGACACCCCCCACCCCTTGGACAGCCCCCCCACCCTCATTTACACCCCCAAGACCCCTAGTATAGCCTCAAACACCCATTGGACACCCCCCCACACCTTGACAGCCCTCCCAGACCCCTTGGACACCCCCCCCCCCCTCCGACCCCTGGACACCCCCCCGAGCCCTTGGACAGCCCCAAACACCCCTTGGACACCCCTCCCATATCCCTTGGACACCCCCCACCCCTTGGACAGCCCCCCACCCTCATTTACACCCAACCGACCCCTTGGACAGAACTCCCAGACACCTTGGACACCACTCCCATATCCGTTGGACACCCCCCACCCCTTGGACACCCCCACCCCTTCGACAGCCCCCCCCCCCACCCTCATTTACACCACCCGAACACTAGGACAGCCCCAAACACCCCTTGTACACCCCTCCCATATCCCTTGGACACCCCCCCACCCCTTGGACACCCCCACCCCTTGGACAGCCCCCCACCCCCTGGACACCCCCCGACCCTTAGAACCCCCCCCCCCCGACCCCTTGGAAACCCCCCCCCCCCCCCCATCCCCTTGGACAGCCCCAAACACCCCTTGGACACCCCTCCTATATCCCTTGGACACCCCCCCACCACTTGGACACCCCCCACCATTGGACAGCCCCCCCCCCACCACTTGGACACCCCCCCACCCCTTGGACAGCCCCAAACACACCTTGACACCCCTCCCATACCCCTTGGACACCCACCACCCCTTGGACACCCCACCCCTTGGACAGCCCCCCCACCCTCATTTAAACCCCCAAGACCCCTAGTACAGCCTCAAACACCCATTGGACACCCCCCCACACCTTGACAGCCCTCCCAGACCCCTTGGACACCACCCCGACCCGTGGACACCCCCCCGAGCCCTTGGACAGCCCCCAAACACCCCTTGGACACCCCTCCCATATCCCTTGGACACCCCCACCCCTTGGACAGCCCCCCACCCTCATTTCCACCCAACCGGCCCCTTGGACAGAACTCCCAGACACCTTGGACACCACTCCCATATCCCTTGGACACCCCCACCCCTTGGACACCCCCACCCCTTCGACAGCCCCCCCCACCCTCATTTACACCCCCCGAACACTAGGACAGCCCCAAACACCCCTTGGACACCCCTCCCATATCCCTTGGACACCCCCTCCCCTTGGACACCCCCACCCCTTGGACAGCCCCCCCACCCCCTGGACACCCCCCCGACCCCTTGGAAACCCCCCCCGACCCCTGGAAACCCCCCATCCCCTTGGACAGCCCCAAACACCCCTTGGACACCCCTCCTATATCCCTTGGACACCCCCCCACCACTTGGACACCCCACCCCTTGGACAGCCCCCCCCCCCCACCACTTGGACACCCCCCCCACCCCTTGGACAGCCCCAAACACACCTTGGACACCCCTCCCATATCCTTGGACACCCCCACCCCTTGGACACCCCCATCCTCATTTACACCCCCCCCCCCCCGACCCCTAGGACAGCCCCAAACACACCTTGGACACCCCTCCATATCCCTTGGACACCCCCCAAACACCCACCCACCCCCTTGGAACCTCTCCCCCCATACAAAAATCCAGACCAGAAAAACCATCAACAGTAGACCAAAACAAGAAGTAGAGAAAAATTAAACATTCACTTATATAACATTCAAAACTTACACTGTCAACTTCAAAAAAAAACTAAATCCAACCTAAACGACTACGAAATACACAATTACATTGACAATATTCAAAATTGCATTTTACATTACAAACAACTAAAAGTCAATCAAACCTGTAAAATAATTTGACCACTCCACTTGTAAGTGTTTGATATCTTCAGCAGTAAAGGGTTGAGGGTCATCAAAAAGCTACAAAGGAAAAGGATATTAGTCAACGTGTATAATGAATAAATCAAATTGAAATATTATGAGAAAGAGGAAATCTTACCAGGTCAAAACTCAGAACTGTCCCAGTTGTTATTATTTCATACATAAATCTTAACATGTAATATCCGCATTCGATGATGCCTTGTTGCTCATGACATTTCTGTTTTAATGAGTGTAAATTCAATATATTATTTTTATGTAATAAATCAAAATGTACAAATTATAAATGGATATTTACCTTCGCATGTACATATTTGATCTTGAAATTCCTTTTCTTTGCGCTTTTTCGAAAGTGGACCCATGCCCTGTTAGAAAATGATACGAATGGGGTAAATTTAAAATTCATTATAATATATACAACTATTGTGAAATTGAAACTTACGTTTCCAATATATTCTTAAAACTTTCTCGCACATCATCATGGAGAGAGCATATCCAATAAAGTGCTTTCTCCCTAGGGAAAAAAACCCCTAACATCCAATGATCCCTGATAAAAGGAAATTTAACGTTAGTGGTTTTTTATGTTAAAAGATAATTAACTCTTTGAGAGGGATGTGTTTCATACCTCTCACAAAAAGCATCATCCAACACTGTGTGATTACATTCTTTTCAAATCTATCAGTAATATAAATCATTCTTTGTTCCTCATCCAATGCACATGCTTCAGGGGAAATCAATTGTGGGTCCACGAATCCATATACATATGTCAGCTCATTCCTCTCACAAATTTTATACAGATACCTAATTCAAAGCAGGCATAAGTATACATTTTTAATAAATATAACGCAAGGAAAAGGTGTTAAGACTTACATGATAAAAATTTGCACCACGTTGATGCCCAACTTATCTCCAGTGACAACTCCATGATATCAGTTTTCATAATCCCCATAGTTAGTTCACATCCATAGACATGAGATTCCATTGTAAGTCATAATGATCCGCCAACAAATTTGAATATCTTGACAATTTGTCAAGACTGCTAGTATCTGCATCTGATGTCATAGCTATCTGTCTTTGTTGTTGTCTATACAGTATTTCTTTACCTTTGAAGTATTCCTGTAAAAATAAATTGAAAAATATATTAGTTTTCAAATGATAAAACATTAATAAAAATATAAAATAAAAGATAGAACATCCATACCTCTATGGTAATGAGTCGAAGAAGTCTGGATGGCCAAAGTAAAAAATGGCTGATACTATGTCCAACTGTCGTCACCTCATCTGTAGGTAATGGTATCCGAGCTGATCTATCTATAATATCCTGTACAGTGACCCTCTGATTCTCTACCTCTAACTGTTGATGATGAACTATATCTCCTATACAATATACCATCCCATATGCAACTATATGATGTTGAGGATCATCAACATACAACTCAAAATAAGTAGGTAGCTACGGCGGAGGAGGAGGATCAAAAATGGGGTCCGCAGGCTGAGGTGGGGAGTGGGAGCTACTGGGAGAGGTGGAGTGGGAGCTACACCCTAAAATTGTCTTTGCAAGTCTGCAAACATAAACTGCACCGATGCTCTAATCTTGTCCCCCATTGTCGCATTAATATTATGGACTTCACCCTCCAAGGATTCTATTTTTTTTTATAAACTCCCTCAACGTTAGAAGTTGAGGAACGTGGAAACACTTTTCTTACCGATACACCTGCCGGATATCCTCTTACACGGCCAGGATGTTCGGGCTTTCCCAAAGCCACAGATAAAATATCTTCCCTCCCAGATGGTGTAAATGTCCCCTGTGAACTCTGCTCCTCAAGAGAGTCCTGTAATAATTAATTGAACATTTCTATAATGATTGGAAATATATGACGAAAATAGTAAACTTAAATAAATAAAATAGATATCTTACAATCCTCTCAACTACGAGTCTCGATTCTTCCGAAAGATATTGTCCTTTTTTGCCCTTCCGAGCTCTTTTCCATTTCTCATGTCTAGATGGAGGGGATGGAGGGGCCACCTCTCCAGAGCTTGAAGACTCAGCTCTTAGTTGTTGAAATTTTTCTGCCATCATTTGTTCTTCCAATAATGCATACCCTCCCTGAGATAAACTATGAGGGTATACATTTTTAGATTGGATCTCTTGATGAGCTTTCCTTGTTTGCTGTAAATTAAGAATAAGTAATCATTAACAAAACAATAATAAGATCATTTATATAAGAAAGCTTATAAAAGTTTACATTGCCCTTACCAAAATGATTCTTTTCTTCTACTTTCAAAAAATTGTCTCCATGTGTCTTCATCTATAAAAGGATATATACGACATGGATTCTCACGACTCCTATGACAATAAATGAAATCAGATGAGAGGGTTGATTTGAAATCCCTCCATCTCCTAGCAGCCAACGATAAGCATTTCTTCCTGACTCCTCCAGTGTCAGGAATATCAAATGTCATCTGATAAAAAAGAGGTTAAAAATATTATATATACTAGAAACATTTAAAGAAGAGTCAAACAATAGCAAAAGATCTTACCAAAATGGTCTCCCACAGCTGAGAAATTATCGCCTTATCCACACTTCTCCAATCATCATAGAGAATGCTTACTTTGCTCTTAGCCTGAGTTGCTACAAAACCCTTAAAATCTTTAGCATTTGGACCTCTAGGAAGATCATCATCATCAAACTCCACGACTATCCTCTCCTCCTTCGTACGGGTAAGTGATAATTTTGGTAAACATGTGCACCCACGCTTACCAACCTTTGAACTCTTTTTCGTAATAGGAGCATGTGAATGTTCCTCCCTAGATGTATGACCAATATGCTCATCTCTAGAATCATGTGGCTGATCAACTGATTGATCTGTCATTTTCCTTCAAATCAAAAAAACAAACATTAGTTCACAAATATACAAATTCAAATATTGTAATACTACTTAATCAGAAAATAGAAAAGTGTACTAAATTACATAATAGTAAACATTGGTAATATGGTAAGCATGTTAAACAATGATAAACATGGTAAACACAGTCTGTTATACCCCTCTCTCTTGGATTTTAATGATCACAATCACTCTTATTATGTTCTAACTTGTTTTTAAGTGTTTTTTTTTTTGATAGGCAAAAGGTTGCCAAGGAGTTGGCCCAAGAAAGCTGAAAAGTGGACTCACTGAGTCCACCGGTTAGCCGGTGTGAGCTCATCGGCCAGCCGGAGGACCCAGGCAGTAGACTTGCCCACTGCCAGGTGTCACCAGCCGGCCGGTGGACCAGAAAGAGAGCCTTCCTCTCTGTCTGGACCACCGGCCGGCCGCTGGCGCATCACCGGCCGGCCGATGGACCAGACAGAGCTTTGCTGTCTGGACCACCCGCCCCCCGGTGATCCACCACCGGCCCGCCGGTGCGCCCATGACTTCTCCTCTTTACGGTTTTTATTGTTTTATCATTTTGGTTTTATACATGTTTTAATAAGTAAAAAATTTACAATATCTAACATTATATGAAAAAACTAAATGTAAACAAGAAATAAACATGTGTTACCTGTAATTTTAGGAATGTACAGTTGGATTGTTTTCCCAAATTCCTTCGTCGTGATCGTTCCTTATGGCACAAACCATGTCTTCAACATACTCATCATTATGTTCTGTTAATCTTTCCATGGAAGTAGGGATCTCACATAAATCAACATCTTCATCAAATTCATCCTCACCAACATATTGTTTTTTCCCTTGTAAAACAACAGCCCACTGCATATCTGATTGATCTACTACATAGAAAAATTGTTTGGCATGTGTTTCCATTATAAAAGAATCAGATGTGTCTTCCAATCTATTCAGATTAACAAGTGTCATTCCAAATTCATCGTGTCTGACATTGTTGTTACCGATAAACCATTTACAGTTAAAAACAAGAACTTTAATTTTAAAGTAATCAGCCTCCCATATGTCTTCAATCACTCCATAATATGCACTTGATGCCGAAATTGGGTTTCTGTCCTTAGCACTCGAAAAATGCATTGCTTCTGCAAACACCAATACACCACTATTCTGAACTGCACTTCTGTTGTCCTGAGCTTTCGTATGAAATGTATAGCCATTAATGTCATAAGAGGACCATGTTATCACATTTAAAGATGGACCACCCACTATCCATTTTAATGTCTCTGATACATCTGATCTTCCAAGCAAGGTCTTTTTAAACCATGGAAAAAAAGTTTTGTTGTGCTCATTCAAAATCCACATTTCTTTCTTCATTGGATGACATTGTTTCAACTCATTAATATGCAATGTGATATATGTTTGAACATCAGCTATGTTATTCAAGATGTATGATTCTAACTTCTTCATCTGTTCAGCTGACAGTGATTTGACTTTCAAGCCACGAATCCCCTTTCCCTCATTATTAACCCGTTCATGGCGAGATGGAGGCAAACCTATGTGTTGCGCCGTAGCCAAGTAGCTCGTACAAAACTCTGCTACCTCCTCAGAAATATACTTTTCAATAATGGAGGCTTCAGGTCGATATGGATTTTTAACATATCCCTTTAATATTTTCATATACCTTTCAAAAGGATACATCCAACGAAGATATACAGGTCCACAAAGCTTTATTTCTCGAACCAGATGAATCATTAAATGCACCATCATATCAAAAAAAGTTGGAGGAAAATACATTTCCAAATGAAAAAGTATAAAAATTGAATCCTTTTCCAAAATGTTCAAAGCATTCACATCAATCGCCTTGTTACAAATTGAATTGAAAAAATAACACAACCTCATTATAGTCTTTCTGACACAGATGGGCAATATTCCACGTAGTGCAACTGGTAGAATTTGTTGCATCATGACGTGACAATCATGTGATTTCATACCTATCAACTTCAAGTCTTTCAATGAGACAAAATTTTTTACATTTGAAGAATAACCTTGAGGCACTTTGATATCATGAAGACACTGACAGAAGCTACTTTTCTCCCTCTTCGATAATGTATGACAAGCCGGGGAAGAAATGTTCATCTTCCTTTAGGAGTGGGAGCTAACTCCAAACGTATTCCCATTGATAGTAGGTCTAACCTTGCATTCAACCCATCTTTTGTCTTTCCTTTAATATCTAGCAATGTTCCGATCAAAGAATCATAGATATTCTTCTCCACGTGCATGACATCAATATCATGTTTGACTTCATGATACCTCCAATATGGTAGCTCAAAAAATATTGACCTTTTCTTCCAAATATGTCTATCATTACCAGATTTCTGTGTCTTTCCCAATGTCACATCAAGGTTTTTCACCCTCTCAAAATACAAATCTGGGGATAAAGGTTTTGGAGCAGTATCAAATTCTTGTGAGCCATTGAATGCCTTTTTTAGTCTTCTATAAGGGTGATCCATAGGCAAAAACTTTCGATGACCCATGTACTCTGTTTTCCTCCCATGATGAAATTGACAATATGACGTCTGTTGTTCGCAAATTGGACATGATTTATGCCCTTTAACACTGTATCCAGACAAATTTCCATATGCTGGGAAGTCATTTATAGTGAATAGAAGCACTGCATGCAGTTGAAAATATTCTATTTTATAAGAATCATACACCCTAATACCATCAGCCCATAACAGTTTCAAATCATCAATCAGCGGTGACAAGTATACATCAATATCATTGCCGGGTTTCTTTGGACCAGAGATCATGATACTCAACATGACATATTTGCGCTTCATACAAACTTCAGGAGAGAGGTTGTAAATTACCAATTAAACAGGCCATGAACTATGTGTGCTACTGAGGGTTCGGTATGGATTCATTCCATCTGTGCATAAGCCTAGTCTCAGATTTCTAATTTCATTTCCAAATGTTGGGTACTGGGCATCAATTTTCTTCCATTGTGGACAATCAGCTGGATGACGTATTTTTCCATCACATACCTGCTCATCAGCATGCCATCTTAACCTTTTTGCATCATGTGAATTAGCAAATAAACGTTTGAAACAAGGAATTATAGAAAGATACCAAAATACCTTTGAAGGGAGCTTTGTAATCTCTACATCAGCTTGTGATTTTTCTTTCACCTTATACCGTGATGTCCCACATTTAGGACACTCTTTCAGAAATTCATATTCCTTCCTATATATAATGCAGTCATTCAGACATGCATGTATTTTCCTGTATCCCAATCCCATCGGGCATAATATTTTTTTGGCCTTATAATGTGAATATGGAAGATCGTTATCTTTTGGAAGAATGTCTTTCATCAATTGTAGCAGCTCTGTAAAACTTCTGTCACTTCATCCATGTTTCGCCTTCAGGTTAATCAATCTTAACACCGCCGACAAAACCGTAAAATCTGTACAACCAGGATATAATGGTTTTTCGGCATCACCATATAGACGTGCAACTGTCGGTTCTATCTCAATTTGTTCTGCTACAATATCGCGAATCATTTCTTCAATTCCATCGGAGTTACCATCTTGCGATTCATTATCATCAGTGACATTCTGTCCAGTTTCGCCATGCCAAATCCAAGGGTTGTAACTCGGATTGAAACCATGACAAATCAGATGATCTTTTATCTCTCTACTTTTCAACTTCTTCATATTCAGACATTTCAGGCATGGACAGAAAAAAATGTCACTACTTGGAACATTTCGTTTAGCAAATTCCAAAAAGGCATCAACACCTTCCTCATATTCATTGCTCATTCGATGTGCCGTAATCCAACTTCGACTCATTATTACCTATAACAAATAGCAAAAATATATATATTTTTTAGATAAGACAAATATATATTTATATGAAAAAAATTATAATTTAAATGTAAAAAATTTTGAAATATAAAACAAATCGATGTGTATTTAAAAAAATATGCTTGAATATTATTTTTTAAACAAAATATAGTAAGATATAACACCCCCCCTGGACACCCCCCGACCCCTCTGGACAGCCCCCCGCCCCTCCTGGACACCACCCCCCACCCCTACCCCCTTGGACACCCCCTGGACATCCCCCAACCCTCTGGGCAGCCCCCCACCCACCCGGACAACCCCAAATACCCTCTGGAGAGGCCGCCACCCACTTGGACAGCCCCCCACACCCATCCACCCACTTGGACACCCCCTGGACACCCCACCGACCCCTCTGGACAGGCCGCCACCCCCCTTGGACAGCCCCCACACCCACCCATCCCCTTGGACACCACCCTGGACACCCCCCGACCCCTCTGGATAGCCCCCGACCCCTCTAGAAAGCACCCCCACCCCTCCTAGACACAACCCCCACCCCCGACCTGCTTGGACACCCCCCTGGACACCCCCCAACCCTCTGGACAGCCCCCCACCCCTCCTAAACACCACCCCCACCCCCTACCCCCTTGGACACCCCCCTGGACACCCCCCAACACCCACCCACACCCTTGGACAGCCCCCCACACCCACCCACCCCCTTGTAAACCCCGCTGGACACCCCCCGACCCCGCTGGACAGCCCCCCATTCCTCTTGGACACCACCCCCCACCCCCTACCCCCTTGGAAACCCCCCTGGACATCCCCCAACCCTCTGGGCAGCCCCCCCCCCCCCCACCCACCCGGACAACCCCAAATACCCTCTGGAGAGGCCGCCACCCACTTGGACAGCCCCCCACACCCATCCACCCCCTTGGACACCCCCCTGGACACCCCACCGACCCCTCTGGATAGGCCGCCACCCCCTTGGACAGCCCCCACACCCACCCATCCCCTTGGACACCACCCTGGACACCCCCCGACCCCTCTGGACAGCCCTCGACCCCTCTAGAAAGCACCCCCACCCCTCCTGGACACAACCCCCCACCCCCGACCTGCTTGGACACCCCCCTGGACACCCCCCAACCCTCTGGACAGCCCCCCCACCCCTCCTAAACACCACCCCACCCGCTACCCCCCTTGGACACCCCCCCTGGACACCCCCAACACCCACCCACACCCTTGGACAGCCCCCACACCCACCCACCCCCTTGTAAACCCCCCTGGACACCCCCCTACCCCTCTGGACAGCCCCCCACCCCTCTTGGACACCACCCCCCACCCCCTACCCCCTTGGAAACCCCCCTGGACATCCCCCAACCCTCTGGGCAGCCCCCCACCCACCCGGACAACCCCAAATACCCTCTGGAGAGGCCGCCACCCACTTGGACAGCCCCTCACACCCATCCACCCCCTTGGACACCCCCCTGGACACCCCACCGACCCCTCTGGACAGGCCGCCACCCCCTTGGACAGCCCCCCAAACCCACCCATCCCCTTGGACACCACCCTGGACACCCCCCGACCCCTCTGGACAGCCCCCGACCCCTCTAGAAAGCACCCCCACCCCTCCTGGACACAACCCCCCACCCCCGACCTGCTTGGACACCCCCCTAGACACCCCCAACCCTCTGGACAGCCCCCCACCCCTCCTAAACACCACCCCCACCCCCTACCCCCTTGGACACCCCCTGGACACCCCCCAACACCCACCCACACCCTTGGACAGCCCCCCACACCCACCCACCCCCTTGTAAACCCCCCTGGACACCCCCCGACCCCTCTGGACAGCCCCCCGCCCCTTCTGGACACCCCCTTGTAGAGGTTCTAGAAATAATGGTGGTTTTATTTCTTTAGGATAAGTAGTGAAGAAAAAACTAGTTAATTTTTTACTTGCTGAAAAGAGGGTATCTAAAATTTTTAACATGCCGAGGGGAAATCTGGCGAGTCCTCCTCGTGAAACTTTGTTTGCAGGGGGTGAAAATGGTGATGTGATCCCAAATCCATGCACCTATGCCATGGTTGTGTGTGAATAAAGTAGTAACAACTGTAAAAGGGCAACCCATCCAAATGGACACGCCCCAACCCTCTCGGGGATTTATAGAAAACGATGAAAAATTAGTGAAATCATAAAATTAGTCAATATTGCAAGTCGAACTAATAGATCTAGGGATGATAAATATGATTATGGTGCCAAAACGAGTTAAAAGGGTTCGCAATCGAAGAATCTTAGCTAGTTTCAACAAAAAAATCACAACACATATATATATACTATCCGTGAAAAAAAACGAACGAGTGGGAGGATTACCTGAGTGCTGCGAGTTTAGATGATTGATCCGAGGAGATTAAATATGAGAAACGATGATCGCAAAATGAATCTAAACCAACGAAATGGACGAGCCGATTCGGGTTTACGTGCGAGAGAGACGAGTCGCGACTGTCGAAGGTAAACTCGCGAATGACAATCCACGGGTCTGGGTAAATTTTTAAATGAGTTATCACGTCGGTTATTCAATAACCGATGTTATAATTTTTTTAAAAACATTTATAACGTCGGTTCTTCAATAACCGACGTAAAAACCTTCCTCCGATTCTTTTTTTACGTCGGTTATACAATAACCGACGTTATAAAGGGCTCAAAATCCGCGTTTTTTTACGTCGGTTATTCCATAACCGACGTCAAAAACATCTGCGAATTCTTTTTTTACGTCAACCGACGTAAAAAAGGCCTTCAAAAACCGCGTTTTTTACGTCGGTTATTGAATAACCGACGTAACAAACACCCCCCGCTTCTGTTTTTTACGGTGGTTAATGTATAACCGACGTAAAAAACGAAGCCGCGCGATTAATTACGTCGGTTATAAAAATAACCGAAGTTAAAGGTGTACTAAACACAGGTTTTTACGTCGGTTAATAAATAACCGATGTAAAAAACCTCGTTTTACATATTATGACGTCGGTTTTATATAACCGACGTAAAAAATTGTGACGTAAAAAACGTTTTCTGCACTAGTGGAATGTGTATCCTGTATAGATCAATTGGATGAATCACAAAGAATTTCAATGTGGTGTTCCTAATTTGCTGTTAAAATTATGGGAGACATGGTCATGTACTATTCAAAATATCAAAATTAATACAACAATAATCTCAAAAAAACAAAATCAATTTCATTCTTGAGAAATGATAGTTAGTGTGATTTTTTTGTTATTAACTCCCTGATAAACCTTTTAAAAAATCCAAAGTGACCAAAAAATGGTATAATGTGTCTCACAGTGGTGGCATATGGCAGTCTGAAAATGAAATAAACTTTGGATTTATAAACGTAATTTCAATCTTTATAAATCAAATGGACCAAAATAATTTCTGTTTATACCATAAAATATAACATTAGAAAATCTAAAATGTGGTCTTTCTTAATATATTTTTATTACCACCTCAAAAATTTTCACCCAACATTGAAAGAAAGATTACTAGTTTTTGAAATTGCCTATAAATACCTCTATGATGACCTCAATTAGGTCTAGGATGATACTTACCTTATAGTTATGAAATTTATATGGGACATTTAAAAAACTTAAAGGTATTCTTTGGTTGGAAAACATACCAAAGGGGCATTGGATTGTTTCCTTTGGAAACATCCCACCAATAAAATTTTCTTGAGAGGGTGTAGGAATGTTGCATGGCCTTAAGCAACATTCCCAGGGTTCCAAAGGTTGGAAATAAATACCATGGGCTTGAAGAATAATTAGAGAATGAATTTCTCTTAAGATAAAATCAACCAAACAAATATTCCATTACCAAAAAAGCTACACGATGCATGTCAAAAAAACAATCCAACCCATACATTACCAAAAGAAAACCAAACTCACCCATAACAATTCAAAAATACTAATAGAACTAAACAAAAAATCATATAACCATCTATAAAGACTACATAAAAATACCCAAAAAACTATGACACCATCTATAGCTCCACACCACGCTCCATGCTCCATGCACCACTACATCACTAAAGCAGCATGTCAAACCGCTATCAAAATGTGATTCTTTTCCATTACATGTGTCTCAGAATACTACATCTACAAAATTACCCATGTTCCAAAACATGGGGTGTGTAATAATACTCATTAGGTTTTCCCTAAATGAATTACCTAAACACACCACTAGGATAAAATCATTACCACATTTATATAAAATAGTTGATATAAAAAATCAAATAGTTCAACAATTACCAATAATCCAAACACACCTTTACCAATCCACCATTACCCAAATCATGCAACACAAGGGAAACCCAAACAACCATTCCATAATCCATTTCACCATTAAACATTATCCCACAAAATTCCATCTTTCAAAGTAACACACAACAAGGAAACGAAAACGATGGAGCTTCGGTCCAACCCGTTCACTACATTTCCTACTGGTGGTTCTTCCCAAGCATTATCCATAATGGTGTCTTTTCCATAAAATATCCATAAGATTTTATAGTGAGACTTCCCACACACTTCCACACAATCAACACAGGACATAACACTTAATTAACCAACAAACATAATTCACCAAGGTCACATGACATGCAAATAAAAATTTTCATCACATGCCAATCCACTTCAATAAATCACCCATTTACAAAAACCACCCTTAAATCATTATCCATGACAAACCCCATTTCAATAAAATGACATCTTTATTGAAAACAATTTTCATGATCCATTTTCAAAAATCAACCAATGCGACCAATTTTAAAATATCCCTTTTAAAATCCAACAACAAGATCATTAGACCTCAGAGCACCTTTTTCCCAAAAATACTCAAAACATTTCTTAAGTGGTTTCCAACTATTTTGACACATAAAAAACACCAATTAATTCATGGAAAACAAATTACATGGACAAATCCATCTAGTTCAATCAATGTGTGATTGAGAGAGAAGCCACCTACCTTTAGGGTTTCGGTGAAATCAACCCCCAAGAAACCACACCACAAATCTGGTGAATGAACCACCGAAACCACTTTAGATCCTCTTACCTATCACCAACATGTAGTAAATTCATCACCATTGGATACAAAAAACCTAGATCTATATGAAAAATATGTAGATCTAGAAAAAAAAGAATGGGAGAAGATTAGATCTAGATAGAAACTAAGAATGATCCAATAGAAGAGACAAACCTGGGAGGAACAACCTTAAAACCACCTTGAAACACCTTAAAAATGCTTCCAAGATGATTGGAAGAGCACCCATAACTCTTTAGAATGAGAAATTAAATGTAGGGTTCTCATGGGAGATGTTTTGGGGGGAGTTAGGGTAAATCCTGACTAACCCCATTTAGAAGAAACCATTTTTAAAGTGTCTCATGGTTAGGTCGCACAGTTAGAAAAATTGTGTGCTAACTTTGCACATGTTGCTACCTCCAAGTGGAATCTTCCACCACCTCAGAGCATGATTATGAAAACTATGTGAAAACCATGCGTACCCCACTGCCCGAATGGTTCATCTCAGATGGTTTCCCCTAACCGTCCTCAAACTGTGATTCCTTTAAAAAGCCTCAAAACATTATCAAAACCATTCCAAAAACTCCCAACCTCTTTCCAAATCATCCCAAGAACATTACAAACATGAAAATTCATATCAAAGGATACATACGAAAAACTGGGTGTGCTAAGTTCTCCCCAACATGGGACTTTCCAGCCTCGAAAAGTAGAGAATCATCGATTTGCTGAAAGAGCTCAGGCCATTACTCGGCCATCCCTTTCTCCCACTCCGATGTCTCTACCTGAATCTGACAATGATACCAGAAAACCCAAAATAAACTGATTCTTTTACCATGAAAAACATTTTATATTCTATCCATAATCTATACCAGCACGTTCACCAAAGAAGCATCCAGTTTATAGCTCAAAATGATCGCAACGAATGACCTGATCACGATTCAGGTGAGACTTTTTCAATTGAATCACATGAAACACATTGTGCACTACACTAAACCATGGTGGAAAATCCAACTGAAAATCCACCTCTCCAATCCAATCAAGTATCTCAAAATGCCTGTTATACCTTGGAGATAATTTTCGCTTCTTTCCAAACCTACGATGTCCCAACCTAGGAGATATTGTAAAAAACACATGATCACCCACCAAGAACAAAAAAGGTCATTAATGATGGTCCTAATATGATTTCTAATAACTATGAGTCATCTGCGTCCTCTTTATGATAAACTGGATCTACTCAATAGTCTTTTGGACAAGGCTTAGCATGTTCATCGAAGTCGCACATGTTTTCCCCAAACATAGTGGAGAATGACACGGATGCCCATATAATGCCTCAAATGGAGCCATATGTATTGAAGCCTGATGACTATTATTATAGGAGAACTCCACCAATGGCAAGTGATCCTCCCATTAACCACCAAAATCTATCACACATTCCCTTAAAATATCCTCCAATATTTGAATCGTCCTCTCATATTGGCCATCCATATGAGGATGATATATTGTGATCATCGTCAATTGTGTCTGAACCGCCTACTATAAGGATTTCCAAAAATGAGATGTGAAACTATGATATCAATCATATACAATCGAAACTGGAACAACATAACTCTTCACCACTTCACGGATATAGATTTTAGATTGACCTTCTACCATATGAGATTCACAAGTTGGGATGAAATGGTCTGACTTTGTGAGCTGATCCACAATCACCCATAAGGAATCTTGTTCCCAAACCATTCTCGAGAGACCTGTCAGAAAATCGATTCCAATTTTCTCCAATTTCCACATTGTGATAGGTAAGGATTGAAAATTTCCTACTGGACACTGATGCTCATCCTCGATTGTTGACAAGTTAAGAATCTCCAAAAGAACTTCACCACTTTTCTTTTCATACCCACACAACAAAACAAGGCATTCAATGCGTTGAAAATTTTCTTAATTCCAAGATGAATAGCCCAACTGGAGTGATGATAAGCCTTAATAATTTCATTCTTACAAGCCACTAGAACAACTATTCAATTCCAAGAACAGAACACTCAATTCCCATTCAGTTCCCATCCCTCAATGGTCTCCCCACTATTGAGTTTCGACCTCATCTCCAAGCATTTGGTACTAGATTTCGGTGCCACCTTACCTAAATCATCCAAGTCATGAACCAAAATAGTAGGAAATAAAATCTCTCTTCCATCTTGGTCCTCACATTCCAATTTCATGTCGGCTATGACTGACACCAACTACAACTGATCTGATTTGTGTTTCACCACCTGAGAAGTTTTTTTATACTTAATACATCCACCACAAAAATTACATAACTCAGTGTCTACATTAAGTCAAAATCAAATATATGGATGTATTCTATCCATCTCCCTTACCCCATGTTCAAATATATATGTGAGAAAATATTCTTTAAGATCTTGTTATTAGTAAACACTATAAATTTCTCCCTGAAGAGATAACGACGCCACATTTTTTAAGCATGAACCACTGACTCCTTCTCCAAATCATGTGTTAGGTAGTTCTTCTCATGAAACCTCAACTCATATGAGCAATATTGATCCACATGACCCCCTACCTGAAAACCCAACCCAAAAATGATCCTGATGTGTCACAATACACCATGTAACCATTCCATAGTTCAGGAAAAACAAAGATCGGTACTGATATAAGGATACCCTTTATCTCTTCAATACATATTTTTACACTACTCATCTCATTGAAACATGTTATTCTCCCTTGTCAAAGATTTAATTGGTGAGTCCAATCATGAGAAATCTTGAACAGAATGTCGATAATACCCATCTAAACAAAGGAATATTTGTATCTCGAATACATTCTTTGGCGGTTTCTATAAGAAAAGAGCCTCTTTATTTTACGGATCAACTGAAACACCTATCTTAAAAATAACATGGCCATACATATGAACGTCCTATATCCCAAAGGCACACATTTACAATTTTTCATACAAATGATGATCCCTAAATATCCACAACACTATTTCTAAGTTCTTCTCATGCTCCAACCTTGTCCATGAATAAACGGACATATCATCCACAAATACCACCACAAAAGAGTCCAAATATCATTTAAATATCTGATTCATCAATTCCATGAACACGGCTAGTGCATTCATTAGACCAAAGGGAATAAACACATAATCGTAGTGGCTATATCTACTTCTGAAAGCTATTATGAGAATATCCTCCTTCCTAACCTCTAATTGATGATATCTTGACCTCAAATCAATCTTGGAGAACCACTGATCATCCCTCAATTTGTTAAAAAATCATCAATACATGGAAGTGAATATTGGTTCGTTATCGTATCCTGATTACATCTATGATAATAAACACAGAGCAATAATGTTCCATCTGCCTTTTTAACAAACAAAACTAGTGCTACCCATAGAGACATGCTAGGCCCGATAAAACTTTTTTTAGCTCCTCCAAATACACCTATAATTCAAACAATTTTTCTTGTTCCACTCAGTAAGATGTAAATGAGATAAGAATGGTCCATAGGAGGAGATCAATCATAAACTTCAGTTCTCTCACAGGTGGAATCCATGGGAATTATTTGGGAAAGACATCTATAAACTAGTTCACAACTTCCTGAAGAACACTCTACAAGACACCTTCCACCAATGCCAATGAGAAATCCTATAATTGATTTGAAATCGTGCCAAAATCTAGAGTCAACAAATATTTTTAACCCATCATTTACTTTTTCTCCCCACGAAAGAGATGTTCAACACCATCATCCATCGTAAAACTAATAATTCACACATAGAAATCGACTTGGGCCATAAAAATTTCCAAACAATCTATTCATAGGATTATATCATAAGCGTCCATCTCAAGCACTATGAAATCCACCATCATTTCAATTTTCTCCAAAACTAAGCGACATGCTCTATATAGTAAGGATCAACAATCTCTTTGACCTAGAAGAGTTTTTTGTTTCAAAACAGAAGGAATCATTTCCATAGTGAAGCCCAAAAAATCAATGATGAAATATTCAGTATATGAATGGGAAGAAACCATATCAAACAATTTTTTCATCAATGTATAATTTATAAGAATAGTACCTCGCACCATGGATAGTCCTGACTGATCATCCACCACAACCTGTTCAGCTCCGAACAAATGTTTACCTTCCACACTCGGGGCTTTATTACCCTGCTACGGAATCGTGGTATTCAAAGAATCACAATCACCCACTTATCTCTACTAAGTATGGGTATGTTGTTTCCCCAATATCATTGATGCATAAGACCCCTACGACCCCATGAGGAGTGTCAGAGATACCCACCCATGGAGAATTACAAAAATACCACTGAAGAGGCCCCATCTACTTACAGTTTTGACTTGATTGAGGTTGTTTCATACAATCCCTCTTCATGTGTCCCATAGATCATTACTGAATACATCCCGACATACTCTCAGGCTTCAGAGGATGATTCCCTGATCCTGTCGTTGGATTTTGAGCCGTACTCCCACCATAGAAATAAGTTTCCCTCTTCTTAATGAACCTAGTGTTTGAGTTCCCATTATTCACTGTGCATACCAATATAATTCCCCAACATGTAGGCCCCAAAAGACCCCTCTCAGCTACAATATCTATTTTCCCCATTTCTGTGTAATCATTTATACACATCACTACTATCTTGGAATGCATTTCCTATTTTAACCTAGCATAAAAAATTAGTGTCATCAATGACGTACTATCCTCCACCTAGGGTGAAAACCTCACTAATTTCATAAATGTATCCACATATTCCATTACCGCTATGTTCCCTTGCTTAAAACAAAATAAATCCAATGTATTCTGAATTATAAATGTATGAGGGTAGAATTTATTATTTAACAATTCCTCAAAACCCTTCTATGTCACTCCTTGGTTTGTCCCAGATTAGACCACTAGCTCTCACCACCGTAAATAATTTTCTACCAACATGTTCATGGCTATCTTTACATTCATCTATTTCTGTGTCGCCAATAATTCAATCATCTTATTCATACTTTTGAGCCATGATTCATCCCTTTCTTGCTCTGAATCATCCCTAAACATGGGTGGATTATACCTTTGAAACTGAAACGAATGAAACACATGTATTTGTTCATCCACGATATTCCCACATTCCAAATCTTGGAAGGATTTCACTATACTTTTCACTAGATTTTGGCTCACCCGAGGCTTAGGAGCAACCACATTTTCAGTAACTTCCTCTCACTGGTCTTTATGACACCTACCCTGTTCCATTTCTATCAATCCAAAAAAAACATCAGTCCAACTCCCTTAACAATGAATGTAATAGAATTTTAAATTAAATTTAATTACAACTATAAAAACTAAGATTGTGACAAGTTCATATTTCCCATGTTTCCCTATTCTGAAAAATCAATCATGTTTTGAAAATCATCTTATTTTTAAAATACCACAAGTTTCCAGGTTTCAAATCTTTCTGTTTTAAAATCTAATTCAGATTTTCCAAAATTCACACATTCATACACCACTATAAGTAATTACACTTCAATTAAATATGAAACCTAGAAATAATTAATTTATACTATGCATATAATTCTTATCTCATTAGCTATACCCACGAAAATGATATTTTCAATGCCTATAAGTGTATCCAAACACTTATGTACCCAACTCCCTGGTAGCATGATGTTTGGCATAAAGTGGTTAGATAATCCCTTTTACGATATACATTACATGTTCTGTCAATCCTACACATTTCTACACTCTCGACACAAGGAATAGATCAAGAAATAATTTCAGGACCAACACTAACAGTGAACACCAAAGTAACAAACAACTACCCTCACATGATATCCAAGGACTGAACAAATAGATACCACTTATAAAATCCTACACCATCCCATTGGATTGAGAGAGCGGGGGAATGATACTTTTCCTTAAGTGATGTTCCCAGGTTTCCAAAGGATAGAAATATATGCTAAGGGCATCAAGAATCATTGGAGAAATAGTTTCCCTTAAGATAAAATCAAACAACCAAATATTCCATTACCAACAAATCTACACGATACATTTCAATGAAAAAATCCAATACATACATTTCCAAAATACATCAACACACATCCATAACAATTCCTAAATGACAATACAACCAAATGAAAAATTAGAGTACTGAGTGGAAGACTTCACAACAAGACCCCAAAGAACTAGGGCCCCATCCATATATCCACACCAAGATCTATTCTCCAAGAAACACCGAATCACCAATGAATCATATCAAACCACTAGAAAAATGATATCCTTTACCCTTTCCTACATCCAGAAATACAAAATCTGTAGAAGCATCAAAGTTCCATAGTTGGGGGTGATTACAAATACTTAGTAATTTTTATCTAAATGACTTCCCTACACATGCCACTAGGATAAAACCATTAGCACATTTTTATAGAATAGTTTATATAAAATATTAAATAGTTTGACAATTATCAATAAGCTAAACACACCCTTACTAATCCACCTTTACCCAAAACATGAAACCCAGGGGAAAGCCAAACAACCATTCAATTTTCCATTTCACCATTTCACATTAGCACAATAAATTCCATCTTGCAAAGAAAATCACAAAAAGGAAACCAAAATGGTGGAGCTTCAGTCCAACTCGTTAACTACATTTCCAACTAGTGGTGCTTCCCGAACACAATCCATAATAGTGGATCTTCAATCCACTATTCATAAACATTTATAGTGAGACATCGCGAACACTTCCACATAATGAACTCAACCCATAACAATTATTCATCCAATAAGAATAAAGCACCAAGGCAACACAATTTGAAAATAACCATTTCCATCACATGAAAATCAACTTCAATGAATCACCCATTTATTAGATTCACCCTTAAATCATTTTCCATGACAAACCATATTTCAAAAAGAATATAGTATTTATTTAAAAACATTTTCATCAACCATTTTCACAAATCAACCCAAGCTATCAATTTTAAAATCTCAATTTTAAAATACAGCAACAAGAACATTACACCAAAACCCCCCCTCCAGAAAATCCACAAAACATTACCTAAAGGGTTTCCAACTATTTTCACACATCAAAAGAACAAATTAATTCAAGTAAAACCTATTAATTGTAAAATTACTTTTTGTTATATCAATGTAATGTATAGAGAGAAGCTACTTACCTTAAGGGTTCTGGTGAAATCGACCCACAAGCAACCGCACAACAAATCCAATGAACGCACTGCCAAAACCTCTCTAGATATTCTTCCCTATCATAAAAAATCCCTAAAGTCATCACCTTAGGGTTCAAAAACCCTAGATCTATATGCAATAAATTAATATCTAGAAAACCAAAAATATGAGCAGAATAGATATATAGAAAAACCAGGAATGATACAAGAGGAGAGACTTACCTAGGAGGAACCACCTTCAAACCACCTTGAAACCCCTTTGAATTGCATCCAAAATAAGTGGGAGAGCACCTTTAACCATTGATAAGGAGAAATCCCACATAGGGAAATTATGGTGTATGTTTTGGGTGAGTTAGGGTAAATCCCGACTAACCCCATTAAAAAATTTTTTAGAGGGCTGCACAGTTAGTTCACACTTTTAGACAAACCCTGTTTTTAACTGTGTGCCTACTACTGCCTCAATTTGGTATCCTTCACAACCTCCTCACATGGTTAATAAAACTGTGTGAAAATAGTTTGTACCCCAATACCCGCATAGTTCATCTCGCACGGTTTCACCTGACTGTGCTAAAACTGTGCAACCTTAAAAAGTCCTCCAAACTTCTTCAAAACCATTCCAAAATCTCCCAACCTATTCTAAACATATCCCAAGAACTTTAAAAACATAAAAAGGTATAAAAAATTAAAACATTTCAAAAAAGTGTTGATACAACTTTCTTTGGACCTTGGGAGATAATGAAACATGCAAATACCTAGAAAATCCACAAATGAGGAAATAATCCCCATTATTAGCTAATCTCTGTAACATTAGGTCCTAAAAGTGTATGGATAAGTGGTATTTTCTAGAAACGTTGTTCCATATCATATAATCCCTAAAAATAATCTGTTTGTTCTAATTTCTCATGATAACTAACTCGTTGTTATCATTTTTCACAATTGTGTAACTGGTATTCTTTGGGATTATTTATATGAGACCCACCAAATGAGAGCCTGAGATAGGATAGTCTATTCTTTCTCCTAAATTTTTTTGGACCACCATTTTGACTACATAGAGATGTGATGGGTAGAGACTAATTTGGGGTTATCTCACTAGTGTGGATTCATTTACATGTAAAATTATATACATATAGGTTGTAGGGAAAATCTACAGGATTCCCCCTAATGTCTAGCCAATGTTCCTAACATTATGTTTCATAATTTTGAAATTTTTTTGTTCTTATATATTCTCTTATTTATTTGAGATTATACCTGAATGTTTCTCATTTTCCTTTAGAAACACATATTTTATATTTGAAGGTAGTAATTGTAATCATAACTTAGGGTGTTTTCTTGAGATTTTTCTATCTTAGTTTTCTCCATGTTGTCACCCTATACATTTAGGGAAACAAATTTAGTATAAAAATTGAGTATCTCATAAAAATAATTATTATCAATTTAATTAAATTTTTCAACACCCAAAACATTCTCTATATTGAGTTCATGTTCAAAAAAAATATTTTCCAAGTAGCATGGTTATTTATAATGATTATACTAATATTAGGATATCATCAAACATATCAATTTCATCCTTAAATGAATAAGTCCATTTAAAATGTTTTAGTATAAAAATAGAATGCTCTTTACATGGATTTTTAATTGAATCAATGTTGTCAAAATATAGCGTTTCTTCACCAAATGTCATGGAAATAGCATCTTCATTGAAATTTAATATGTTTTTATTAGTATAAATGAATGGATTACATAAAATGATGGGAATATTATATTTTCCCTTTACTTTTCCATGTTAAGAAGGTATTAGTTAGTATGGAATATGTAACCACGTACAATTACCATGGCTTCTTAAAAAATACTTATTGTGTAGGATGCATCTTGGTTGGTGTGTTTTAAGAGTACTCACATGGTTTTAAGTTTTACAGTTTATAAACAAGAATAAATGGAATAATTCATTTCATTAATTGATGCTACATGATCGCATAATGTATTAGAAAAATAAATATTTCTAATACTGTAGTGGATAGAAAAAGTACACAGATCATGGACATTCTTATATATTTGAGGGGAAATATGGGTAAGAACATTCTAACTAATTTTACATATTAATTACCTCAAAATATATATCAATTTCTGTACATGTATTCTAAAATTTCATATACCAAGGGATATAGAAGATGGATTTGGGTAGAGCGATGTTAATATTTACATTATCAAATACATCCAACATCTCATGTTGAAGTGATTATTCATTCGATTTCTCTTTGGATTTTATCCTTGTAGGGAAGGGAGGTTTTTTTTTGCGGATATTCAAAATTATCTTTATGTTTTAATTTCTTTACCAATTGTTTCTTTACAAATTCTCCCTCAAGTTATTTTTCATGGAAGGTACATCATGTACATGTTACAGTTTACTTCTTTCTTTGACTTCTGAAGGTAATAAAACACTATTTTATAGTCTTTCCACAACATAAGGTAATATAACATAAATTCACTTCAGGGTTAGTAATTGGATTAATATTATGATTACACGAGTGTTGATATACCAAATTATTGAGGATGGTAATATATTGAAAAAACTATCATTTTAATTCTTTAACCTCTAACCCATGAATAGAAAGAGTAATCTATGAATAGTTTTGATATTTTATTATATATATCAAAATTCACATCATGGATGGATATTGGGTTTGGTGTTTATTGTATCTTATAGATGGTTGAAAACTTTATCTCTAGAATGTATGTGTTTGGAAGGGTTGTTGAGAAGTGAATTGGAATAGAGGTATTTGTTTTTATTGGCTCCTAGATCCATATTGGTTGGTGGGAAAATATATAAGTCCTTTATTTTCCATTATTTGTTTCTAGAATTTGCTATAGAATATGAAATCATAACATTCATTATCCTGAACTTCATGGAACCCATCAATGACATTCACTTAAGAATGGAAAAGCGGGTAGACCCTATGGGAAGTGGTGATTGGTGACTCAGGCACCTTTTTCATAGTTATCTATCACACATATAATGTTAGTTCCTCAATTTAATTTTATTTTTAATGTTATTTGGAACTTTTTACCTTATGTAAACTCTTTGTTTCAGTCCACATACAATACTTTGATAATTTAGGGATATTTTCTCAACAATTCTCCTACGTCAACTGGTGACTTATCAATTAGTACCCCCACGAAGTATCTACTTGGTTTTTATTATTTTCTATCAATCCTTGAAAAAAATATTGCAAATAAATGATTTTATTTCTATGGATGTTTTCTGAAGGCTGTGGTTAGTTACTTAAATCATTCCCAAATATTATAGAGAGTTTCTATAGTTAATTTTTTGATTCTATATATCTAATTTTAGTTGAGTAATTCTTAAAGAAAAGTTGAAATTACGGAGGAAATAACTATTAAAAGAATCCCATGAGGTGAATTCTATAGTTTTCAAGTTATATAACCACTACTTGGATGCTGATTAAAGAGATAAAGGGAAATCATGCCAACTAATTTGATTCTCAATATCTCATTTGGTTCTAAATCCGTTATACACATTATTAAAATATCTCAAATATTACATGGGTTCTTCACCAGAAAATCCATGAAATTTAGGTAGAATCATTATTATTACCATTTTTCATTCATTTTCTTTTTCATTTAATTTCAATTTTCTACTATTAATTTTGAACTTTGGTGCATAAATTTATCTTCAAGTTCAATTTACTTGAGTATGTTTTTCCTCTATTTTGACACTACATAATGTAACTCTAGTGGGAGACGAAGCTAACGAGGGATATTTATCCAATTGTATGGTGACAAGTTCTTTTTCCTATTATTTTTTTGTGTTTAAATTCTAGTAAGAAAATTCCACTCAATATTAGTATTAAAAACTATATGGTTTAAATAAATTGATTTGGCTAGTAAAAATAATTTTAAAAAAATAAATTACTAACATAGACATCCAAAAACATGATGTCGGGATTGATGAGCACATTTAATGGGGATACGAAAAACATGATTTTTGAACCAAAATTAAATTTTGTTTTAGTACGACATAGGTTTTTTATAGAGAAGAGAGTTATTAGATGGTGTATTAAACATGTTTACCGGGTTCAAAATTTGAAAATTAGTGGTGTAATCAATTGATTAAAAATTCATTATTTAAAACATAATGGTCTAAACTCAAATTAATCTCCACACATACCCCTGAATAATTATTCAAATTGGATTCCCTGTCATTTCCATAATCAAATAAAATACCCCATATTAACCACTTCCGGTAATTTCAGTTTTGAATAGAGAAATACCATTATCAGTACATGGTCTTCCCATACCCGAAATAGTTATAAGATATCACTAATCACCTTAAATTTATCCTAGGATTAAACTATCGGTGTCTATGAAATTATCACGTGATATATATGTGTAACTAGTGAAGAAGGAAAGAGAAATATTTAATGCTTATATGAATAAGAATATCCTAAAAGATATGAATCTAAATACTTATAGAGACATAAATATAAGGGAATTTATCATTAAAAACTGGAATTCATTATAAGTGTGGGATAAATCAGCTTGGATCATCCACTATTGGATTTGTTTTCTATCATTGGAGAATAAGAAGAATGGAATTGAATTAAAATTAGTAAAAGTTCTCAAGTTGACCCACCACATGACAATCTCATTACCACTTTCCCTCTTCAATATATTTTATACACCCTACGACTTGGATCCATTTCTTTTACAATGAACCTAATATAACAGATTATTTTTTTATAAAAATCCTAGCCTATATCTTATTCATTGATTATGGACACATTTAAAATTTTACAACCGTCTGGTTGAAAAACAAAAAATCAAAGAAGAATCTCCCTTCCGTGATCACACTCCATAAAATTTTAGGGAGAATTTATTTGTTGCTTAGTGGATTTGGTAGAAGATGAAAGCATCACATGAGAGAATTTTATTGTATGGTGGGATCAAATTTTTCTATTAGGTTTTTACATAATGGTCTTGAGACTTTTTTTGGGCCTCATTATGTACTTAGTGTCGGGTACCACCACTCTTTTCAAGCTCTGTTCTTCTATCATAATATTGATAACATATTTAACAGAAGTAATTCTCATAAATTTTTTCATATGCGTATCATTTTGAGGAATTTGAACCATAATGAGCCAAGAGAACCATAATTTATGGAATGGTGAATTATCTAATGAATATGCTTCAGTGATGTTTGGAATTCATGATCATGGAAGACTGTATCATTGAGAGGTAAGTTATGTTTCTCCAAAAGTATGGCTTCCCCATGAGCTTGTTCTAGCGACTATGGGAGGGGTAATTTTAGTTTACTAATTAATATATAGGTGGTTCTTAGTCATGGGACTTCAATGATGTAAGTATTATAAATACTTCATATCCTTTATTTGGCACACCTATAAATATCCTATCATATGCAATTGGGAGATAAGTTTTAGTGTCAGAATAACTTCAAATCACAATTTGGTCCATAGACATGAATAAATTTTGTGGAACTAAGAAGGGTAGAGTCATTAGGGAGTTCATCATCATGGTGTATATTTATCATTCTCTAGAGAGAATGAATTTGGAACTCGACCAACATGGAAAAATAGTTCAACGATTCTATGGGGTTCAAATAATATTTTCTATATTAATATAATCCTTTTACACTAGATTAGATAATGATAGTTGTATGGTAGATGACATATAATCATTTAATAAAATTCATAATTGAATCCCTTTTTTTGAATGAATGGTCCATTCCTATTTCAATTGTTTGGGTACAATTGCTCATTTTTTATCATATGAATTATTTTCTGTTGAAAATTTCTCATCACACTTTATCAGTATGGCTGATCCGTCGTCACCCTATGGTCAATCTAATTTTCCTATAGGTTGATCACATTTTCAATCATTATGGATATACCATGGAGATTCTTTAGTATAATGATAAACCATAATAAAATTTCTCTCATTTTTAATTTCCATTAATATGTAGAAGTTCCCTTAATCTCACTAGAACATGCGATGAATTAAAATGAGTGGATCATTAGCTATTCCAGTCCCTATTTCTAAGGATAGATGGGGCATGAGGCAGTGCTAACCCAAAACTCTATTATAGTGTGATAAAAAGGATGATCCTAAGGCGGTGAGTGAGATGTTGGTCCCCATTTTATTACCCTCATATTATAAGGGTCATAGGACATTGAGACCAGTTTTGTGATGGTCTACTTGGATCTCGTGTTCCATTAGACAATGGAAGAAAATGTAGCTAGATTATATGGTAAATTTTTGGAATGGGATTAAAGGATTCCATGTAGCATTTTGGTTGTTTTATTGGGGACTATGGTCATGTAATTAGATCCATAGTTAGGTGTAAAGTTTCCTAAGTGACAGCTAGATTATCAATTAAGAATAATTGGATAGACTCACAGAAACAAAATGATTCATTTAATCGAACCCCAAGTGAAATACCGAATTTGGGTGCAGTTATTGAATTTTAGGGGTGGGAATCTCGAATATATAACCAAATATCACTCATAATGTTTATAGTGTGGACTAACTAGTAATAACTCCATGAACTCAAGTAGTTTGTTCACAATGGTACCTTATATTTGCAGACGTTCTCAATTGACGGCTAGAGTCTGATGATCAAGGAATGATGGATTTATATTTCATCGATGTTCATGAAGTATCAAAATTATGAAAATGAGAATGAAATTGTTTCGTTAGGAGAAATCACCATAAGTAGGCTGTGAGATTTGGTGAGCATTCTATATTTTAGTTAAAGGTATTGGTTGAGGATTTTCAAGGAAAATACATTGAAAAAATGTTAAATTGGGATTTTTGGATAACAACTATTCCGATCAAATTAGAAACCATGATGTTATAGTCTCTAAGATGATAAAGATGTGATTCCAAAGGCACTTTCATTGTTGGCAGTATCATGACAGGTAATTTTACTCTAATGATATAACATATTTTAGGATGTTCAATTGGATGGTTAGTGATATGGACTACGACATGATGGTATCTCAGGTTAGGTGGGATCATGTAAGCTAGGTTTTAGTGATTTCGTTGGTGGTTATGAGAATTGACTTGAGTATTATAATTTTCAGTGACATATTCTTATAGTTGATCTTATTTGAATGTTAGGCATTCATAAATTCAATATTTTGTTTTGAGTGAGAATTATTGATCCATGTAAGTTGAGAGTTATTTCAAATGTCCACAGGGGATCCTGAGGGATGATATATTCTTAGGTGGGGAGGTTGTGACACCCCATGTATTTAGAGTGGTATGGATATTTAAATTTCAATTTAAACATATTATATTATTTTTAAAATCTATCTAAAGGGACCAAGGAAATGTTCAAGATAGTCTGATTCTTGTTTGAATCCTAGATCTCTAGCTTTTGGAGAGGCAGACTAAGCCGTGTTGTTGGATCATAGTTAGTACTAACTATGAGGCTCAACCATGAATCAAAATCCCTAAGGGGACACATTTTTTTAAACCAAGTGACAGGTCTGGAAATCCATGTGACCCAAAGATAATAGTGCATAGGTTTTCAAACCATTCAATTTAGGGTGCACGGTTGTAAAAATCTTACAATAATATGAAAGTCTGTAAATCATGGTTTGAGAAAAATTTATCCAAACCATGAACCAAGCGTGTGATGGGGTTGGACTCATGGAAATTGTATATTCATAGGATACATATAGTTTTTTATGATGAGTGCCTAGCCAAGAGAGGTTAATTCAACCAAGGGTAGTGAACCCTTATGGTCGGCTAATAGATTTTTTAACCATGTGGCTAAACCATGTGGCTTATTAAAATGATATAAATTTCCATTTTCACTTATTTATTTTAACCCTTAAACATATTTAATTCATAAAATAGAGTACAAATACTACTATAGTCATGCGATCTTTATCTATCTTCCCCTGGGATCAGAGAAATGTCTTTCATATGAGCCAGGAATCAATCACCATCAATTGAATTGTACCACACTCGATTAGTCTATCATTCTAATGAATGTTTTTCTCATTTTCTCTCACTAGATTTGATGATATTTTCATGTGGTATGATACTCCATATTTTTAGGGTGTTTATATGTTTAGTTTATTTCTATTGTTTAATCTTAAATCAAATAGAAATATTGAATGAGTAAAGCTTCCTATGAATAAGTTAGGTGGTCTAGGCATTTTTACCTAAAAGTAGTATTTGTTACAACACGAACCATTGTTCCACAGGCGAAAAATTTTATGTTTCACCCTTTTAACAAGAAATAGTTTAATAAATTTCTAATACCTTGAATTATTTATTCCTCATGCATCTAAGTGCATCTTAGGAGGTAGAATCACACCACTCTAACTACCCCATTTTGGGTTATGTTTCTCATATTTTATGTGACCAAATACTCCATGATGTTAAATAGAAAAACCTTTAATATGGGACTATTTTCCCCTTTATAATGAAATTAATAAATTAAATTAAATTAGATGTGGTGTGAGAGGGGATAAAGTTTACCCTTGACCAATATCAAATTGGTAAATGTAATGTAAAGTGTCATGTATCTCTCACATGGACCTTAAAACTTGAATGAAACATAATTAATGGGATATACATATACATATATATATGTATATATTTAGATATTTAATGGATGAATAAAATATCATTGTATATTATCATTACAATTGAAAATAAAATTTATTTAAATAAAGTGCGTGATGCTAAGAAAACTCCACTTGGCCTTTTATTTATTTATCGGTCATATAAAAATAAAAAATGATCTAATTGATAAATTGTGTGGTTGTTTCCCATTTAATTCTTGTTTCGTCAAAAATTAAATGGTTTAATGGTATATAGTGAATCATGATGATTTCAAATTATCATTTTTGTTTCCCATGTACTATGTTAAATTATTAAATGAAACATGCAGGTTTATTGTAATATGACTTGAGTTGTACTTGGGTTATATTATGTAATACCTTTGTTGGGATCATATGATATAGTGAACTATATGAATTTGTATGGATAAGAGATGTTGGACATGGTGTTCATCACTTTTAGAAATGATACTCCTCAGTACTAGACATGTCATTCCTTGTCATTATTGGATATGGTGTTTCTTATTATTGATGAATTTATTAAACTTGGGGTTATATATTATTTATGAATTCTTTAGACATAATGTTCTATATAATTATTTATTAATTCATTGGACATTGAGGTCATAATCATTATTTATAAAATTATTAGACATGATGTTTCATGCCCCCTTGGATCCCACATAACGAATGTCTCACATAGATGCCAAGGATTATAGATGTGGGTCCTTTTTCTATGTTATTTTTCTCATTATCAGAGAAAATTTGGCTTTAGATGAAGTTGGTATAGTTGGCCCGGGGTCCTATGATGAACATGGACCTGAGTTTTTTTATGTTGTTAACTGATTACTTAAGATATACCATTACACAACTATTTTAGTATTCATAGAATAGAATTTAATTATAAATCATTGTTGGGGGACTATTTATTTTTACTCACACCCTATTCAGGGTTCCATTGGTTACCCAAATAGACATCATGGTCATTGGTTAATATAAAGGGAGGATCTTTGTTATGTTTACTTGATTTATTTGGATGAGAGTAGATAACTGAGTCTTGTGATCAAGATTATTGTGGATCTATTCTATTGGGTATATTGTTTTCGTTAATATGTCTACTTTCATGTAATCCTATTTCATTTATGTATCGTCATGCTATAATTTATATATGATACTGTTTGTGGATTTGGGAAGTTTATCATTATTTTTTGGATTATTTACATCAAATTGCTTCCATTTATTTATAATTTTGATATATTTATTTTATATTCAGAGGGTATAGTCCCCCCACTATATAACAACTACATCACCAATGAAAGTCAACAACCTCGTGTGTAGGAGGTGTCACGCGGGTGGTCACATGACACATATGGTTAGGTTACGTCTGATTGAACCAGTATTAAGAAATTATATTAACTATATACTTCACCTATTAGTGTGACCATGGATCTTTAGAGAGATCCACTGTTATAATACCATCAAAATACAATATTATATAGCATTTATTTCTAAACACCACATAGATCACTTGAATAATGTTACATATGAAAACTACATTTTTATATGCCCAAAAATACACAATATAGTATATTTATTCTATAGAATCAATGACCGATGGGTGCTGTGAGATCTTACCACTCACTACACCACCATTAAATCATAATACATATCTCTACTAAAATTTTATATTGTTATGATCTTTCAAAAACAAGAACATGTATATCCACTAAGGACTAGTTCCTTATTTCCATCATAAATATGGACTATATCCTAAATATTTAGCACATACTTTAGGATATTTTTAACAATTGTCCAATGTTGTTCTCGGGGGTCTCTTTAATATCTTCCAACATTGATCAAGGTGTAGAAAACATTATTCCTAGTATAAATAATTAACTACATGAAATATTCTATCATTAATTTGTAAGGAACCATAATAATCCCATATATCTCTTCTTATTCCCAAGAGAGAATTTTATTAGGCAAATTCATGTACTGTAACACTAGAAACAATCTCCTTTTTGGATTGTTGCATAATGAATATTTTCAGTAACTTGTAAATGTGCATAACTTGACTTTTTCCATGAAGAATCTTAGATCTATCACAAATGATATTTATCCATAGAATTATGGATTCTTCACCAAATAATTTTATGGAGAAACACTTTTCCATCCATGTATTAACTATATGTAAGATTTCTATCTCATTTTCCATTAGTAATATTTCATTAATATATAATAATAAGAAAATGAATTCACTCCCACTAAACCTTTTTATAGAAACCGATCTCACATTTTGGGTTTTATGAAATGAAATTCCATTACGGATTCATCAAAGGGAATGTTCTAAGACCAAAAATCTTTATTTAATCCGTAAATAGGTCATTGCAACATGCATACCTTATTGGAGTCCTTTGGTGTCATCAACCCTTATGGTTGTCTCAAATAAAAATATTCCATAAATTTCATGTTAATAAAAGTTGTTTTAATATCCATTTTGTAAGTCTCATAATCATGGGAATGTGATATTTAAAGTATAATTTTGATGGATTTTAGTATAGAAAATGGGGAAAAGTTTTCATCATTTTCCATTACATGAAATTACATAAACCCTTTAGTAACAAGTCATATGTTATAGGTTCCAACCTTAAATTCCATTCCATGTTTCTTATTGAATTTTCATTTATACCGTAAAATATTTACATCTACTAGGGGATCTCCCCGAACTCAGATTTTATTAGGGTATATTGAATATATCTCAGAACTCATGGATTTTTTCTACCACGAATCTTATAAGATTATACTTCATCATTATATGATTATAGTTCAAAATTCATAAAAAATAATGAGTCACTATCCTTGGTGACTATAAAAAAATATTTCTCTAGTTCTCTAAATTCTCTAATTCTCATATATAGTACAAGTGTCTCTAGGAAAATCTCTTCCACATGGACTTGTAGAGTTGGTTATGATCTAACTGTTGTTTATCTTGAGCATCAAAATCATTTAGGTCAACATTTCTACCACTATATATTTTTAATATGTGGCCCCTAAAGGAATATAGAATATCCCCCACCATTTCCTTTTTGATTAGGGGGTTATATCCCCAGTAAGGGGTCTTATGATATCCTATAAAGACACACTTCAAGAATTACGATGATTGTTTGTTTTTATATTTGAACTTAACAATTGATCCATAACTTCGTGCTTGTTTATTTGTGAAAACATGTTCTTTTAGACTCCATAACTCAAATAGAATAACTTTTTCCACTTTATTTTTCACATAGTTTAGTTCTCATATTTTCATCTTTATTTTATATCTCCAAATGGATAATGGAAGATCTTAATGTATCTTTATTTATTACACTATATACAATATGGTGTAGTTCTTATTTTCACATAAACCATTCCACAATAGTGTATAAGGATGATTAAGTTGAGATAGAATCTCAAAATATATTAGACAGTCTATAAAACATTTTCTAATATATTATTCACCATAGTATAAATGAAATTTATTTATCTTCTTACCGTGTTGATTCTTCAATTAATTCTATATTTCTTAAACTTCTTAATGGAACCAGACTTATTCCTAATTAAATAGACATATTGACAACTACAAAATTAATCGATAAAAGTTATGATGTTAGATTATCCACATCTATCTTCAACTAGAAAATGTCCACAGACATATATACATGATAATTCAATAAATTATTTCACCCTTACACCCTTTCAACTAAATTGGGGTTTGGTCATTTTTCCTTATAAAAAGGTGTGACATATATCGATTTTTTTAGTAAAAAATATCTAAATAACCTTCTTGATAGGTCTTTACTAAGAAATTACCATTTATATGAACAAGTCTACGATTACAAAATTAGGTGTGATATGATTCATTTTAACTTGATTCATTATCAATTTATAATAGTTTTTTTGTATTGTAGTATATAAATATCATTATTAAGAAGTGGAATTCCATAATAAATGCAATATTTATAATATTAGTATTTTTTACTCAAAAAAATGAATATAAAGATAAACATATCTAAAATGGAATCATATATAATATTCTTGGTATGAATATGAACATAATTACAATTATTCAACCTTATAATGAATCTCATCACCAATGTCTGGTGGTACTCTCTAATATCTAGTGTAGTCAGTCTTGTTTTGTTTGTTGCTCGAAGATCTACCTCATCACTAGGAACCTTCAAAGTCTACATGGTTCCTATTAATGGATAAAAATTTTAGAAAAACAAATTTATCTGACATCTAAATAATTGAAATTGGAAGGTTACATTTGATAACATAAATAAATCTTTACCTTTATTTTTCACTAAGGTGAAGTTACTATAGTTTCTATTCTTGTCACATGAAAATTATTCTTCTTCTTATTCCTTAGTTTACCTCTTGATCTTCCTCTTAATAATTGGGAGATGGGAAGATAATTTATTCATGGAACTATTATTAGGGCCTTTCACCTTTCCATCATTTTATTCACAACAATTACTATTGGGTTTTCATTCCTCATGTCATTATTTTCCAAGGGAATCAGGGTAAAGAGAACAGATAAATACTTCTCAATATTTTTCATATTATAATTCATAATAAAACATGTTAATCTATGATTCAGGGAAGAAAAAATGAGGCCAATGTATAATACTATGGGTATCAGAAAATATAGAAGGTTTAAATGATCAAATATAACCAATCACCTTGACTATATGAGTCTCTTTTGGAACACCTTCTCCAAGATTGCACATGAATATTGACTTTGAGATATCATACCCCCTTATCTTGAATTATCTTTATAAATATGATATATATGAGACAACATGTAATATGTATCAATTTCATCAAGAATATTTTGTTTGAACACTATTCATGGATAATAGTGTGCGGCACTTAACATACAATTTATGATCTACATGATTCCAAAACAAATCGTGATTATCCTCACTAGACTCTTTAGAATGTTTTTTTCTGGAATATGGACTCCAACATGTAGAACATCTGCTCTTAGTATAGTATGATGTGAAATATCATGTACCACTCTTGTAAGTCCACACAAGTGAGGATATTATATTTCTCTAATATTGATCATAGGGATAATTTTGAGGATCTAATACTTTTAATTTTATATAATACAATAGAAGAAGGTCTTAGTACACTATCTTGATTACTAAAATGTGACGTAGAAAATTTTATTCATTAGCGGACCTTTATTTTATCAAAATCCAATTTCCCTCACAATTTGATTCACAATATCCCATCATGTGTTTATTCTTGTGGAAAGTATCCGTATTTTCCTTCTCATAAGCTTTAATTAGTCCAAAAAATTACTCTAAGGTATTTAAGTAAGCGTTATTTTTAACTGCATTAACACATATTTCCTTGATCTGTTGAGAGGACTCACTAACCCTCATAGTCTATATTTATATTTTTTCATAAATAGACTCCAAGTTAAACCAATTATTTCATTGGAAATAAACCCTTAATTATAAATAGGTTAAGTTGACTAAATAAATTAATAAAAATGCTCTGATAATTGAAAGAAACCTAGATCACTCTGGACAAGTACATTGGACTGTGATTTAATTTTAATTCAAGACATGTAATGAATTACTATATTATTATTTCATTGAGATTTTTTTCATCCATAAATTTTCTTTATTTCAAAATTTAACATGATTCTTAATATTGTGTGGATTCTATATAATTAATTAACCATATTGTGATGAAATAATTTATGTGTAATCTATTTATTTCATTCCATCTTGATTGGTTGTAAATTATTTTATTTTATTTTATCATTTTAAAAATTAAAATAAATAAAAATAATTAACCTTGAATTTGAGAAAAAATAATAATAAATATGTGTCCTGATCATGTGCTTTATTATTAGATGGTTTATTGATTGGAAAATAAAACTACCCCTAATCCTTGGGAAGAAACTCTTAAAATTAGGAATGGTTATAGTATCTGTATTCTACCATTGAATTGTCTATCTCATTTTTTTGTTTCACCATAAATATGTCATAAAACATATCCAATCTCCCATACATTACTTCTATAAAATATCCTTACTCGCATATAGGTTAGTAGAACTAGATGTTTGGGGTTATATAGATGAAACCATATACATTTAATCCTATACATAATAGTTGCAGGTCATGATTTTTAAAACATAACATTAATTTAATAACAATTATCATAAAATCCATTCATTAATAGTTAATATAAAAAATCCCACCTCATACATAGGTTAGCCAAGAGCATGATCATCCACAACAGTAATAAATAAAAAATTTAAACTAGGTAGAATTCAATTCAATTATATCTTTATTAATATAAAATTTTCAAATTAATAAAAAAATTATTTTGTTAATTAAATAACTATTTTATCTTAAATTATTATATAAATAGTCCTCCATCGACTGTAATTTTGTTGATAAATTAAATAATATAAAATTTATTAAGTACAAGACATGTACTGATAGGGAAATCTACATGTAACCATCCCGTCAGTCTTAAATTCTTTCATGAATTTAACATGGTCATGTACTAGAGGCAACACAATGTGTACCCTAGTGATGATCATGAAGTAAACAAAGGGTTATACAGACCAAAATATAGTGTAGATCTAGAATACAAAATTTAGATAATTTAATAATAATTTAATTTTCCATCTAACAGGTCTAAATAAATTTCCCTACATTTCATTTTAAAAACCTTATGACATGACATGAAATTTTTTACTACATGACATGTAGTTTTAAATTTAATTAATAATTAACACCCTCTATGCATTGACTCAAATTAAATTTTAACTCAAATAGTACCTTTTATGAGTGTGTACGATTTATGTGTTATATATATCCAACAAGAAATCATATAATCCATTCTTTGGTAGATCTCAATATATGCTTAGTGACTCAATGTGTATTCCATATAGGATAGTAATGTATTACGTGACCAATATAATAGTAACATGCTATTTAATTACAACTGAGTCTCCCCCCCCATCTGGAAGTCAATATACAAAATTTTTTAATTACATTCCATATTTTTTGTACACACATATCTTGTGATCCATGAAGGACATAACTGTGTGCGGTTACGCGATGTTCACCAGAGCTATACTATGTGTAGCCATGTAAAATTTTGAGCTAACTTGTTTATCAATATTAATAATATAATTATTCCACATAGTATTCTATAATAAAATGTTATTTTATTTTCATGTCTCATTATTATGTGGTTGACCATGGGTAAAGTTGTGTAATTCTCAGTTACATGTCGTGTAATTGCATTATAAGATTAGAATCTCAAATACCATTATTTTGGATTTTTATCATTATTCCGCAATTATTGTCCTATTATTTGTCTTATGAAACTGAATGATTTTTCCATGTTAAACTTTGGACTAATAAAGAAAAACTATAATTGAAAAACAAACAAAATAAATGATCAATTTGATCAAAAAAAATATATAATTATAATTTTAGATGTGATCACCCTGAAACAACTTGAATGTTATGGGGGGGGGGGTTCAGAAGTAGTTGTTCCCATGAATAATAATTGTTTCATAATTTTCATCATATTAAATAATAAAAACATTATTAACTCAACCATAGAATATTTTATGAAAGGATTTGATCAAAAATAATTTATAATTAATTTATATATACAATAATTATCTTCACATTCAATTCTATGATCATTATCGAATCAATTGACCTATGTAACTGTAACATCATTGCAATAAATGATCCAAAGGTTTAATCAAACTATAATTATCCACATGTTCTCCTTGAAGCTCAAAAAACCAATATTGGATATCCAGGTGCTCGCATGAAATAAACATAATACATGTTTCAGTTACCATTGATCACAATATAAATCACTTTCAGTCTAAAAAGATTCTATCATGGTCTATCTGTCTTGAGAGGGAAGAAAGGATAATTATTTACATTCATGAGATATATCTTTATTAATTTGTATTCATAATTTAAAAAATTATTTTGGGATATTATACTGTGAAAAATATATCCTAAACCCTAGAAATAATGTAAAATTTCTTATATTCTTGGCGTAGAGAATTAGTTATTTCACAAAGGCTTTGAACCAATATCAATTTTATATGTAATTTACAAATTGAATATTAATAGTAATATTATTTTTATTTTTATTTCTTTGATGTGAAAAAAATATTTATTTATATATAGTTTATTAGAAAATCAATTAATATTTATATAAATAATATAAAATTTTTCACTCTATCTTGGACTTTAACTCGACTCATTAATCCTAATAGTAATTCATCAAATTTTGAACAATAATGATTTATTTTAATAAATAAATATCACTAAATTTTTTAAAATAAATAAATAAATATTATATTCAATAACTCGTGAGTATATATTAATTTATTATTTCATTCATTATGTTCTCTCAAGTATTTGAGGACTGAATATTTGTGATCATCATAACCAACATAATTATTTTTACATAGATATTGGGATATTAAATTCAATGAGAATTTATTTAATGATTTGGATAATCTTAGTGTGTGGAACTCTAATCCTTTATCATTATTTCATTAAGTGAGATTAAATAAATCCTAAGATATTTTTTTAGCAATAAATCATCGAAATAATAGAAAAATAAATTAATGTCATAATTTAAACAACCTCTTAAAGATTCTAAACATGTAATATCATCCTTTGTTTGGATATCTCATTATGTAGGTTGCATTAATTGTGTTTTAAACATATGCGGAAGATGTATCTTTCATTGAATTCTTGAAATTAACTAGTTGATCATTCTCCTTTTCCATAGACACAATCTTACAGTTCCAACACATTCAGATCTCCTGGGATATCTACTTAAATAAAAATTTATGGGAAAATCATTTCTTTACTTATTCGTTAATGTCTTATCACTTAGGACACATGCAACATATTATATCTTGTTATGAGTATATGTAGTCACTATTTTCATAAATACATCAATGTATGTGAATTATGATACATATTAGTAATAATATTATGCCAAAGGTCAAATAAACACATACGCATATAAGAATATTCAATGATATAGAGACATGTGTAATTTTTATTGGGGGGTCTATTCTTATAACGTCATATTTTGAAGATTAAAAAGTGATAAATTCATGATTATAAGTCTCAATGTCAGGTGATACTCCTACACCTAATATCCAAACATCATATCTATGAATTAAGGTGAACTTCATCCACACATAGGGCATATGTTTATGAATATTGTCGCATCACTTTATTGTTTTCATCAATCCATGGAACCAATATGATAATTTAATGTAAAAGAAACTATAGGTATATAATCCGATTAATGTTATACATACATACAATCATCATGTTATAATATATATATATTAATGTATTATAATATAAGTTTATACAAAGTAAAAAGTAGATGATTCTAGGGAACTGAATCCAAAACAAATTTTATTGCTCATCCCAATAATGAATATAAAAGTTTCCAATCATTTTCTAATAATACAGGGTAGAAAAAAACTAGTAAGTGGTGTATTCAAATGTTTCATGTGGTTTGGAAGATGTTAAATTATTGAACCTCTCAAAAAACATATATAGAGTATCTCCAATATCTTTGTTAATTCCAAGAATCTCTTTCCTTAGATGGATATATAATAAATCTTAAAAAAACACTAAAGTATGGCTCTATATATTTTATCCATGTTGGGAAATTATTCAGGATTCAGGTTTTATATCTATTCTATATATAATCCTTCTAAGGATATGTGGAATTCCTTCTAATTAATCTATGTTTCTAGGACTCCTTTGGGCTTGAATTTATCACAATCAATCCCAAATTCTATAAAATTTGTATTAGCATCTTCTCTAACACATCCTTGAAATTGTGGTGATATTTGGATTACTCCAATATTAGGTTTATAATCATTGTGTTTATTTTGTTGTAATAATTGATCATTATTATTGTTATTATTATTGATATTGGTGGAATAAAATTTATTGATTGTCCTATTCAATTATTCATGGTTCTATTCCTTTCATACACTTTATAAATAAACTCATTATGAACTAGATGAGGAGTATGGAGATTATATCAATAGTATGGTGACAAAACCCATATCTACATATTATGTGATTCTTAGATTTCAGAATCTATACAGAAAAGTTCTCTCAACCTCTTTACATAGGATAAAGAGTTTATTAGAACTATAAATGGTCATATATAAAAATCATCCCAATAAATAAATAAATAAATAAACAAAAAATGGGAATACCTTCCATAAAATGATGTTTTGTTGGTACATAGGTTGTGAGGGGCCTAAAACCCCATTTTTAAAACCATGTAAAATGTTGTGAGAGTGTACCTTAAGTTCTACCCAGAGAGGTATAGTGGTTTAGTTCCTTTTTTTTGTGTTTTTTGGGTTTGTTTTGGAATATAAGAAAAAGTTTAATGGTGTGTGGGATTCAGTGAATGTAAAAGGTAGGTTTAAGTTTAGTTTTAAAGCAGTGGTCTAGCTTTGAATACTCCTAAACTTACCCTATAAATTATTATTTTTTATGATGAACCACTATTTATCTCTTGATAATTGGCTAAGAACACAACTAATTTCCATTCCTTGGTGATTTTTCTTATAATAGGGGTGTGAAATGACCACTTCACTCCCTTCTCTTTCCAAGACAAGTGTTAATAGATCTTTGAGCTCCCTTGAATCAACCCACTTCCCTCCACCATGTTGGTAGTGAAGAAGTTTCAAGGGGCCTGTGTGTGAAAACCATAAATAATAAAAAGAAGGTTGATGAACATCTAATAAATGAGAAAAATATCCTAAAGTCTACAACTATCCAATATTTATATTAATATCAAACAAGAAATAATTAAAAAAATCAATAAAAAATCATTACTGGTGGTGGGAGAAATATCCATGTATAGATCAATATGGTTAATGCTTTTCCATCACTAGAATAATTATAGTAGAAATAAAAGAATATACAAACTATAAAAATAGTATCTTTGTCTCCGTAGATCATCCATCTAAGATAACACATTTATAATGTACCTATCTCCCATTTATAAGAGGTGGAATAATTTTTAGAAATGTATTCTAAATCTTGAATTCCATCTCAAACTTTGCTGATCATGATATCACATCTGAGTGAAACGAGATTCCCCCTATTGATTTAATGAGTATAGAGTTATTTATTCCATTTAGAATATTACAATGATTTGTGTCTATTTCTCCTCCTTCTCTAATTCCCCCCACACTTCTTGGTCTAACGTTGATATTTCTCCAGTCAGCTGACCTCAAAAATTTTCTTACACTGGAATTAATTCCGTGCTCATTTACTTGATCACCTACTAGATGGGAATCATGTGGAACAATTTAAGAGAATTTTCTTAATTTGGGAAGGCCAATGAAATGAATTTTGAATTTTATTTCAAGTCCTATTATATTCATAAATTACTATTTTGATTACTTTTAGACATGACTAATTTTTTCATAGTGTGAATCAAACTCATGAAGGCACTATGTACTAAAACCTGTTTATAGTCAAATATTCTAATTGAAAAAAATACACATCTCCATAAATGGGGAAATATATTACGTGTCACCATTTTCAAAATTTCACAAACTCTAAATATTTTATGGACTATCTTTTATTTGTAAAAATATATTATATATCATCTCTCAAGAATTTCATAATGTCAAATATATTTTTTATCTTCCCATTAAATAAAAAATGTTACATATCATCCTTTTATGAAAATATTATATTATATATTAGCTATTCTATACAAATAATATGTTATAATCAACACCTTTGGAAATATTATGTATTATCTTCCCATATGAATATATCTAACCTGTCACTTGTATCCCCAAATTTGAAAAAATATAGGATGTTAGTCCTGGAGAAATCTTCTTGAAAACATAACATATCATTTTTAGTAATGAAAAAATATTACATATGCCATTGTTTCCTCCAAATATATTACATATTATGTCCCATGGAGAAAATATGATATGCATTCTTTCTCGAATATAATTTTATAATCTTCCCAACTCTAATATGTTACATTTTATATTATCATATAGAAAAATTCTTGGTATTAAGACACTTTTCAATTTTGTTATATGGTTTTTAACTTTTAGATTATCATTGTTCCACTCCTTCATCATTTGGTCTATCTAATTTTGAAAATAATGAAACATAAATAAATTTGTAAAATATTTATCCTCATAAATTCCAAAATAATTTAATCAATGAAAAACCATAAATTAAAGAATATTTTAAATTTAATTATAGTTTAAAAAACATTACTATATTCAACCGATTTATTCAAAATTTAAATAATATTAAGGTGAAAAATCTATAACATCATATTTTTTTGAAAATGCATGGCTTGATTAACCCCTGATATAAGACATGTTAGATATCTTCTTGGACAGAATGGATTCTATGAAATATTTATCAAATATTTTATAAATATTTTTCACCAAGATTATAGTTTACTTTTTATTGATTTTAAATTTACTTTTAATGAAGTTAATATGAAATATTTTTTATGTGTTGAAATATAAGGTAGCCACACCTCTAACTATGCATATACTAAATCGGGAACACCCATTTTAGTAGATTTTTTATGCTTCAAACAAAGGTGTTGGAGCAATTTTTTCTTAAATAATTGAGGTAATACATTATTCCTTTTTATATGCTTGAGGAATATTTGTTTAAACCCAAATCCATTACAAAAATAACAAAACTTTATTCTAATTTTTTTCATCTGGATAAATTTTGATCATATTTTCATAGTAATAAGTTGTCTATTTTCTATAATTATATTGATTTTATGTACCTAAATAAGAATCCATAAGTAAATCAAACTCTCGTGAGGTGAATGTTACTACTCATAGAGTTCTATTTAAAGATAAAAGAAAAATGAGTAGATGAGAATCAAATTGAAGATCCCTTGAGTAAGATATGTACCATAGCCAAGGTGGAAGTCCCATACAAAGTTCCATTCAATGAATTCATATTAGGAGAAATGATATATCTAATTGAAGGAGAAGTGTCATGGTATGATGAAATAGAAAATTACTTGGTAACTTCTCAAGTAACCTTAAACATTAACCAAAAAGTCCCTTAGACTCAAATATGAATCAGGGTATTATATTTGGGATACAATATATTTGGAAAATATGAAATGATCAAATGTTTTGTATATGTTTTTCTGAGTGTAAGGAACAATATTTCTAATAATTTGATCATAGTTTAGTTTATGGAGGCCAATTTGGACCTAAAATATTTCATGTAATGTTTTTCATTAAGGAATATAGTATCCCTCTATCACAAACCCCTCCCACTAAAAATAAAACAATGAATAGAGGGAGATAATGACCCCTGAGTCCCACTTCCATTAAGACTTAAATTTAGGACTATTAATACAGGTATAAAAATATCCTAAACAGTAGGCATTATCAATCTATAATAATATTAGACTAGTTGATAGGATCAATCATCCATAAGAATCTCCAGGGAATAATATAAAATTAAATCTAAAACTATCCCACAATGCATGTATAAAAAAACATGTATAATAAAAGTATCCAAGTAAATACCCAAAAGCAAGAGATAAAAAAGTGAAAAAACAATAATATAATGTCTCGAGTAACTAATGTCTTGTGAAGTCCATGTAATCCTCCTAGAAAACTAAAACATAGTTTATATAAATAGGTTGATCATACAAGTACACTCTATTGGGTAACCAATGTCTCTCATATACATGTGAATAAAAAAAACTTATGCACAAGTTAAAAATCAACATAGCCAAACAATACATAAAATTTTTAACTAACTAATCCCCATCGTCACAATTATATGCTCAACAAATATGAAATCCATGTGTAACTGAATAACAATAAGAGTATCAATAAAGGGTACCCCACACAAATTTCCATTGATTTTTTTCTCTCTCACCCTAACGTCATATGTCATGGAAGTCCCATATACTTATTACATCACAACAGTACAAAAACTCCCCACAACTTGGCCATATCACATATCATGTATACCATAAAAACATAGTATAGTGCGTCATATGTCACCTGAAGACACATGGTCCATCAAATCACTCCCACATATAAAAATAAAGAAATAAGGTATCATATTCATTAAGGACATAAAACTCATGAAATATTTCTACCATGAATTAACCCTACCATAATTGACCTTTTAATCTAATAGAACAACCATCTAACCCATTCACTTTTGACTTCTGACCATCACAACCCATTCATATTAACTTCACTTGGAAGGGAGAGAATGAAAAGGGGAATTCCCTCCACCTATCCTCACCACTGAGCTATTGGAAAAAATAACCACACACATATATATATATATATGGTCATTAGAATGCAGTGCTCCTGGCAGGTGGGGTTCTTAAAAGAACCTAAAAGAATATAAAAATATATATAATAGCGACACAAAATCCCAACATTGGGGTTCACAAAAAAGGTACCAACCAACTCACAATGTTATCCACTTTTACGATGACCTAGAAAAGAAAAAAAACACACAACACACCATAAGAAACATTCCATATTTTACTTTTTAATTAATATTACACAACAATATTAATCTCCCATTATAAAAAAAACCATTTACGACAACGAAATCATTTTCCATCCCACTGTTTTATTAATTCATCTAGTTATTTCACATTTAATATCAACCCCACTTAACTACACAATCTATTATGGTTTATACATTAACTAACCATTAAAATCATATTTCATATCATCCCACACCATTTTGATTCTTATTATTTCATTTATTTAATTCCCTTACTACACTAGAAACTATCAAAACAAATCCCATCACAAAAATAGAGAATCATCATGCCAAAAAGTGAAGAACATCACCATTTTCTACCCACCCCCACCATATCATGACAACTATATCAAAACCAAAAAACATAAAAAATAAACAATTCATCCCCATAGAATTTTATAAAAAAAAACAAATCCACTTTCAAAAACAAATTCTACATTAACCACATAACAATATCAATATTTGTAACATGGTATTTTCATCAATTCGACATTTCTTTTCATGGTTTTCTGACACAAGAATAATTTTACAGGGGTACCCATTTCATTATGTAGATATAATTTATTAGAAAATTCCCTTTATGGTGATATAAAAAAATCACAAAAATAGGAGTTCCATGACGCATCAACCAAATTAACCAAAAATCCCCACAATAACCACAATTCTAAGCAAGATGTCAAGCTAGTACAATTGAAATATCAATAGTAATTTCAAAGATGTAAAAATATGTTATTTTATTCCCCTAACCCTTTAATTAAATTAAGAATTTAATTTATATTATTTAATCTAGATTCTACCATATTCATAATAGATAATTAAAGGATGGTCCCCTCTCACATGATACAGCAGATGAAAAATGAAGCATCCATTTACCTAGATGAAATAAGCTTCACATTATTCATTGCACCAAAAATTGGGGCGTCATGCACAATATAGAAGCACTAACATGAAGAAATCAACCCAACATTGGAAAAAGGGTTTGATGACTCAAGGGGAAATAATTCTGAACATCCATTCCTGAGAGAAATAAAATGTGATACAATGGAGGAAAGGAGTTAATTTTTAAATCAGTAGATATGTAACCATTATATTTTTTATATCGAAAATATTATTTTAATTTATCATTACTGTGGATGACAATAAATTCTATATAGAAGACCAATTTGAAATATATAAACATTTAATAATGGGGGAATATAGACATCCTCTTTTTAAAAAATATCTTAGTTACCCTAATTATTTTTTAAAAAAATATGTTTCATAGAAAAAATGTAAAAAGGGAAAAATATTAAATTCTAGAAAAATTGGAACATGCTACTAATAGATACTACCATTAGGAGACACCATTTTGTGTTACTAGTAGGAGCTATAGTTAGGAGCAACCACCATGAGCTATATATAAGAGATATCATTAGTATTTACCACCAAAATCTACCACCATAAGCTACATCTAGAGTAAGTTTAATATCTCTAGTTTCTACCATCATATGCTACCACGAGAAACTACCACCAGAATCTACCTCCAAAATCTACCACTATATGTTGCCACTAGACTATGTCTACTACTTCTAGAAGCTACAATAAAAATTAACCAATAAAAACCACTATTAGAAGGGACAACCATAAGATACCATTAGAAGATACCAACAAACTATGCTTTCTACCTCTAGGATCTACCATTTTGATCTACTGTTAGGATTTACTATCAAGATCTACCATCATGATATTCCAGTATGATCTATTTTCAGAACCAATCATCCAGATATACCATATGAATCTACTTTCAGGATCTACCATCATCCTCTAACCCCCCATTTTTTCCTTCTAAACTTCTTCCCATTTTTTCCTTCTAAACTTCTTCAAACTTTTTAGGACCTCCTATAGGAACCCCTACCACTAGATTTCCTAGGAATTTATAGGTTGAATGGTCTAAAAATTTAAATCATATAACTATTAAACTATTATTGACCTTAAGAATAATAAACAATCCAAATGTAAAGAGCTATAATTTCCAAATAACTATCCTATGAGATGCCTCTCAAGGATCTCATTAGATTCAAAACACCTCCTCCAACCAAACACACCAAACAGAAGAAAACATGAATAACATCCATCACAACCACATGCGTCTTATAATTTAAATATCCACTTTCACAACACTTTAATCCCTTATATATACCCAATCCAAAAAACTACCACAACCAAAAAACAAAAATCACCAAATACAAAGGTCTAGGAATTTAATCTCCCTTGCCAAGACACAACCCGCTTCAAGCCTCTCCAAATCTATGGAATAGTTTCCATCATTTCAAGTCAGAAAAAATCATGATTTGGGATAAGATGTTACATTTTTTGTATGAATTTAAACTTTAATCACACATCATATCAATATACAATAAGTACATATCATATATAATATCAAGGTCCAAACATCACATTGTAAATAAAAAATAAGGAAAAAGAAGAAAATCCAAAAAAAACCCCAATGTACTAGGCATGAATCATTGTCTCATCCTCCTAAGTACTATCCTTTGGGAACCTTTCCTCTAAAACACATGATCCAAGAGGATGTTTGGTACTTGAAACACATTTTATTGATGATCCTGGATATCCAATGACTGCTATATGAACATCACATCGTCCTCGATATCTAATTCACCCCAGTCAATGAAACAAGTGTTATCATGAAGATATCAATTGAGATGAGAAACATGGAAGTTATTTGGAATTAATTCCATTCAAAAAATAATTACCAACCTATATTCCACCTCACCAAAACACCCCAACACCTTAAATAGCCTAATAAATTAGAGGTAAATATTACTCAACCTATAATATCCCCAATACACTCACTGAAGGGAGACTCTCAGAAACATATGTACTCCAAACGCAAACTCTAGGGTCCTCCAACTATGATAAAAATAGGCCTTATGGTGGTACTATACCAACATAACCCACTCTCATACAAACTAGATATTCTTGGTCATTCTCTACATTACATTATAAAGAAGATCTCATGAACCCAAAACCTCCATACAACATGATGTAAATGAAATAACTCACCATATAAAGCCTTAAATAGGTTGATTCCAATGGTTGAATGATTTTTACTGTAACAGGAATACTCAAATAAAGTCAAGTTAATTTTCCAACATTCAAAGAAGCCCAATATTAACAATCATATCATATCTTATAACATCTAGATAGTACTCAATTTTTTCTATCATCTGTAGGTTGGAAGGTAGTGTAGTGGTGAAACTAAGTGCCAAAAGAATGATGTAATACCCTTATAACTCATTAGGTAAAATGATAATTCTAATCTACGATAATGGACGTTAAGACTCCATCCAGATGCCCCACCTCATCAATATACCACATCTCCAAAACATCCATGGTTTAAAACTCATTGATGGCTAGGAAGTAAGATAATTTTTTCAAATTATCCATGACTAACCTAATATAATCAAAAAATAATAGAGTATAGGTAAAAACTATGATGAAGTAAAATTATATGTAATCCCATTTCCACTCTTGAACAGTAAATTGTTTTTGAAAACTAGAAAGAACATAGTGCTTAACCTAGACTAGCTAGAAAAACAACCACCGAGCCATAAAATATAAAACCACATATTCCATCTAAGCATAGAAAAAATGCATACTCAATACATGGTACATCTTGGAAACTCTTGAGTGTACCTATCAAGGAGGGCCATGAAACTAATGAACGAATCATTTGCAAATCACTACTAGATCAAACAACCTTCCCTAAAATTATTCTCATTTGGACTATAATCCATCCACCCCCCCCCCCAGAGCATCACTATGGCCAACACGGTCTTAGATTACCTCTACCTCTATGTATACCCACTGAGACTCATCAAACTAATTCATTAGTGAATACTAAACTATTATTTAGAATAAGGAACTTCCTCTATCAACCCCTCTTGCATCCAAGTACAAGGTTGTCAACTCATCCATCACTCTCCAAGTATATTCAAACTACCAAACCAAATCCTTCTAAGAATTACTCTTCAAAACATCGACTAAAACATTCTCATTCACATAGGTATGGGAGAAATATAAATTATAAACATGTTGAAAATACATCCAATGCTATTGTTGCAGATTCATATCACACTGATAAAAGGTATAACCCAAACTCTAGTAACCTATGAATGCCATAAAATTCTCCCCATTGAGGTATTGAATCCATAACTTTAATGAAAACATATTAGATGCTAACAATAGTACAATGGTTAGTATAGTTACGCTTATGGATTTGTAACTTATTATACCCATAAGAGATCAAAACATTTTATTGCACCAAGACACATCCCAAGCCTATCAAGGATCCATCAATAAACACCTATAACATCACCCCTTATGCTACATATTGAAGTATTAATCAACTACCACATTTAGTAGCCAAATGATAACTAAAAATAATCATTAAATATAAAATCCTAGTCATTACTAGTAAAAAATGTCAATTGTGGAAAATTCTATGTGAAATCAAGAACTAACCTCTAGTAATAGTCTGCATGATCAAGGAATATATGGAACTCTTCCAAAATACTATTGGCCTCCCAAGAAAGGACTAACTTGAAATTAAATGGGTCTATAACTAATCTCTATTGGGACACTAAATTCCCAAGGAAATGCATCTCTTATGTCCAGAATATACTCTTAGAAAAAATTACTTAGAGTTGATGGAACCAAAGAACCTACAAGATGGATCTGAGATGATCCACATGATCCTCCTTTGAATTTGGAAGGATAAATATGTTGTCAGTGAAAATGATTTTGAACTAGTCTAGGGATTCAAAAAACATAGAGTTCATGATTCTTATGAAAACAACTTGTGCATTCATGACAATTAATTAACTGAACAAAAAATCAATGTTCTCATACCTGTACCTAAAGGAAGTCGTTGGGATGTCATCCTCCTTCATCTATAACTGGTGACATGAATACCGCATATCAATCTTGTAGAACCAACTATCTCCCCTCTACATTTCTAATGGATCATTGATCCTCAATATATTAAAACAATTCTTGATCATCATCTGGTTTGACCTCTTCTAGTCCATGTACCACCTCATACTACCATCCACCTTCTTGATGAATAACACCATAGAACCCCACAGTGACACACTATCTTGGATGAAGACATTACAAATCATATAATCTATAAGAACGATCAACTACCACAACTCATAGGATTTTATCTAATAAGGAGAAATCGAAATAAGTGAATCACATGGATGTATATATACACTAAACAAGAAATAATGTTGAAGGGGTAACATTAAAATCTACTGGAAAAAAATATAGAAACTTTTCAAAGACCATGTGAACCCCCACCATTTTAGTTCCTCCTAACACCACATACAACTCATATTTCAAATAAAGAGGGGAATTCAGATGTCTTCTACGAACTTAAAAACTCTACTCACCAATGAAAACAACACATTGGCCATCCACATCTAATTACATGATTCTCCAAAAGAAGAATTTGATTACATAAAATGAATAATTCAACCAATAAATTCCAAATATGGAATCTTATGACACATACGAAGTGAGAACATGTCCCCACTTGACTGATGTGGACCCATCATCATTCTACACCCATAGAACACATTAAATAAGCTTTTTTATCCTCAAACTGACATAATAAACACCAAGGGAATGGGATTATTATATACTTAACGTCCAAAATAATAGACTACAGTGGGTTTAAAAAATTATTATGAAGCTATATACAGTATAAGATAGGTTGATCATACCTCGAACAATCATTGACTCCTCCATTGATGCCACCACCGCTGCATGAATCTCCCCATTCTGAATTCCCATACCTCTCTATTGAAAGAAAACCTATAAAACCATGACTAGTTAGAGGTATCTAAATGTGAGGAACATCCTAAAGATATCATATTATTTCTCTGTCACCCCTCAGTGGAGCATAACCCTAATTCCCATGCTACTAAAATGTCCTTGTAGGAAACTACTAGTGAGGAAGATGTTGAACTAGACTGGCTACACAAAATTGACCTCTAAAAAGCATGGGGCGCTAATTCTAATGATTTAAAAAAATCCAACAGAAAAGACACACCATCATAAATTACTAGGAATAATATAAAATGAACTATCCATAGAAGGAAAAAATAGATTCTACTGAGGTCGAATCCAAGCTAGTTGGAACATTAAGGCCCTTGTTCCAGAGACCAGTTTTAGGCAACTGTGCTCTTCGAGGAACCCTGCTAGTTCCTCTCTCAAGGTAAACCACTTTTTGAGTGCATACACTTGTTCACCTACACTTTGATATGAACATCTAGAAATGTAAATAACGTAAATGGAGTAACTGAGTACTTTATAAAAAGATGGAATACCTCTTGAATATATCTTTCTCGATATACTTCTCTAAGCAAAAGATATGTGGAAACATATAAGAGGTCCTTGAACAAGATCATGAGATCTTGTACTGACATGGTCCCCTTATGAAGAGAGAGAATCTCCTACCTCTTTTCTTCCATCATGGTTGATGAAAGGAGCTCTTACCATAAATCTTTGATTATGTTTATCCACAAAATAGCTACCTCCTTTTATTCTCTAAGATACAATAACCACCACTAACACACAAATTCTATCATCTCATTAGAAACTAATATTCCCTAGTACACTGTCGAGACCTAGATCAAACTAAAAGTGATCTCATGATCATCCAGTTACCTCTTTGTATAAATATTGAAAGCACTTCCATCGTACTTCACTAAATATTACTATTAAACAGGAAGAATCATCCTCTTATAATGACCAAAATTCTTAATTGGATAATACCTCTTGTGATCAACCTGATTAGCATATTGAACCCCTACTACATGATCCACACCTGGAATAAATCCACAGGCCATTGATAAAAGAGAAAAAATGGTTTTCTATGGATAGTTGTATGTTATTTTATTTATATTTATTTAATTCGTTTTTTCTCCCACAAAACCACCCAAATTCAAATTTGTACACAAAGTCATCATTATTAATGTAACCCTCCTACGTTTCTACCCTATAAATGGTGCCACCACAGTTGGTCATTATAAAGACTCAGAGTTCTTATGTCGAATAATGTGGACACTACAATCCAATGGAATATCTAGTATTTCCTAGCCTATATCATGCACCATTATCAATTGACGTCATTGCCTTATTGACCCACAAAATCTTTATAGTACATAGCTCCAAAATATACCTTATCCCTCAACCATCATCCTCTGACATAACTCTCTCATGAACCTCTTTCAATAAAGATACCACAATGATGGGGAGAGGAAATTTCAATTGATTCAAACTTCCAGTAGGCCCCAGGATGGCAATGAGAACATAGGAAATAAAGAATTTAATAAATGGGTTGAATTTCCCTCGATAATAATTTTATATAGAGAGGGACGATGAATCAATCACCTGAAACTCCATGTCTTAATTTAAAAATAAATCCAAAACCATCCTAAAATGCATGTAAAAATAAAATAAGTATAGATAATAGTCTCGAAATTAAATACCCAAATTAAAAATCTTAAACAATGCCACAATAATAGTCATATGGTCTAAGCTTTTAATGTTTAGTGTGGTCCATGTAATCCCCATGGAAACCTAGAAAATAGTTTATATATGTAGGGAAAATATAAAAGTATACTAATTAGAGAAATAAAAGACTATTGTGTACATGTGAAAGTGGCATACCAATGCACTAATGAGAAAACAAATGAACCAAATAGCACCTAAACAGGTAAAATAAAAATTATCATCCTCCCCATGGCATGATCTTCTAATAAAAATTAAAAATATAATATAATAATAGCATTAATATATATAAAGGGCACCATGCACCAATTTTCTACTAATTTTCCTATCTCACACCACTAGATCATACATTATGGAACTCACACATATTTAATATATTACAAAAACACAACTCCACCCCATAACACTTCCACATCACATCACATCTCACCCGTAGACACTTAGTTCACCACCTCACATCTCGCCCGAAGAAGCATGTACCATCACATCACACCCATATCCAAAATTAGAGTTGAACGGTATCATGAAAAAGAAAGAAATCAAATCTATTCCCCCTCCCCCATGCATGACCCCACCATATTTCACATTATCATCTCACCAAACCACCATTGAAACATTGTACATTTGACTTCTAGCCATCACAAATCAGCCATATCAACCTCAACTAAACTATATAGTTTGAAAGAGGGGGTATCCAACTAGCCATTCTCACCACTGGGTTGTTAAAAATGCATTCCCTATATATATATGGATGTTGTCACATAGTGATCATTGTGGGTGGGGTGAATAAATAAATTATATGGAATATAAAAACATATATAACATCCACACAAAAACCCAATCAAGTTGCTCACAATTAAGGCACCAACTAATGCATAATGTTACACAATTTGACTTTGAGCACAAGATGTAGAACACCACAAAACAAGATACAGGACACATTCTATAATTCATGTTTTAATCCAAATAAATCCACTTTAAAGAATTCACACTTTCCAACCAAATTCGTTTAAGATGGCCAAATTATTTTATAGTCCATTGGTTCATCATTTTATCCTGTAATTTCACATTTAACATCAACCTCGTTTATTAAAACAATCCATTTTTATTCAATCATTCACTAACCATTCAAATTAAATTTAAATCCAACCCACACCATTTCAGTTTCAATGTTATTGTTTATTTAATTCCATGAATACTCATGATCTATAATAGCACAATGCATCACAACAACTGAATTCCCATCATCCTCATTGAAACAATATCACGTCACCACAATTTTCTTGTTATTCCAACATTTACATGCCAATCTTACCTAAAAAAATTACTATCACAAACTACACACTGCCACCCCAAAACCTGAAAAAAGGACAACACAAACACTTTTTTTGACACATTCCTTATTAACCACACAACAGTTTTCGGATTATTCATATTGGATTTCCATAAATTCAACTCCACTTTTAAGTGTATTATCACAAAAGAAGTATTTACCATGGTTAACCAAGTCATTAGTTAGTCATAATTAATTTCCAAATTCCACATAGGGTGATATCAAACAATCAAAAAATACTGCTTCCACACCACAATAACTACAGTGCAAAACAAATCCCCAAATGACCACAATTTTTAGTTAGGCATCAAGACCATACAATCACAATGTCTATAATAATATCAAAATAATAGAAAAATGTTATTTCATTCCCCTTACCATTCAATTCAATTAAACTAATTAATTTCCCTTTCAAAGATAAATTGAATCATCATCCCAAAAGATAGAAAAAACCTGATTCCTGCCCACATGATATAACTAATGTGAATTAAAGGATACTACTACCTATGAGAAAGATGATTCACAAGATTCATTGCACCAATAATAGGGGTATCACATACGTGATGGAACCTCTTAAAATAAGAAATCGATCCAATAATGGAAAAAATGTTCCTTGAATCTAAGGTAATGTCTTCCAAAGATCTAGTGTTGAGGGAAAGAAAGAAAGGAAAAATGATAGATAGATATTTATATTAGAATCAACAGATACAAAACCATCAGGGTTTTCATATCATTGGTATGATTTAAATTTTTAATTAATGTAGATATCATTAAATTCTACCTTGATGACACATAAAAGGATATATAATTTTATAGAAAAGAGTTAATAAATATCCACTTTTAAAATAGTTCATAATTACGTTATTTAATGATTTAAATCAATTTTATGTCAAAAAATTTAAAAAGGGAAAAATTGAACATGCTTCAAATATGTTCTACTGTCGTGAGATACCCTTTGGAGCTACATCCATGATCTAATATTTGGATCTACCATTAGGATCTACCACCAGAAGATACCATTGGGATCTACCACTAGAATGTACCACCAGAAACAACCACCAGACTAATTCTACTACACTACGAAGCTATCATAAAAAGATATGACTAGAATCTAGAATCAAAAGATATATCATAAGCTATTGTCATAAGATACCCTAAGAAGTTACCACTAGATGATACCTCTATAATATACCACTAGGATCTACTATTAGTATTTCCCATTAGGATATAGTCGCAATATCTACCATTAAGATCTACCTTTATGATCTACCATTTAGATATACCATTAGGATCTACTATTGGATCTCTTATTAGGATATACCATCAGGATATATCATTAGGATCTATTATCTGGACATATTATCAGGATCTTCCATTAGGATCTTATGACATGATCTATCATCATGATCTTCCATTAATCTATGGAACCCATTTTCACCATCTAAACAACTCTGAACTCTTTGAGACCCACTATAAGAACCTCTAACAACATACTTCACAAAAACTAATGGGCTGGAAGTTCTGGGCCCTTACACCATCACTACTTAAACCTGATAATAATTTTTTTATGAAATGTGATTAATTTAAATATATCGAAATCATTGATAATAGATAAAAAATCCCACAAAGACCACTCAAATTTTGTGAAATCATTTATTTTTAGGGTATATATTTCCTGGGACACATTCCAATGTCCTTTAGAAATTATTATATCGTATTGGACATGGGATATGTTTGAAAGTAGATCAAAGATAAAGTCTCCAGGACTGATGATTTGGATGTTGTTTGTGATTTTATTGTAACTAACTTCTTTTGAAAATTGAGTGACCTGATAGAAATCATCAGTGACAGAGGAACCCAATTTTTCAATAAGTGTATAGAATCATTTATGAGAAAGTATGAGGTGTTTCACAATATATTACACCTTGCCACAAAAAAACCAATGTACCTGATGATGTTTATACAAAAGAGAATAATGAAATCTTAAAAAAACTATTAAGATAAAATGGAAGGATTTGAGAGAATGGATAGAAGACACCTTTTCAACTTGGTAAACAACCTATAATAGTACAATTTTAATGATACTATACCCACTAAATTATATGAAGAGTTTTCATTTACTAGTGGAACTAGAAAATAAGAACTAAAAGGTAGTAATATATGTGAATATTTATCTAGAATAATATTTAATGGATTGTAGACTATAGATTTAAGAATAAGAAGAAAGAAAAAGAAAATGATTTTTGAATTTTAGAATTTACAAGGAAATAAAAAGAGGGAAAATGTTGAGATAATTTAGTAATCACCCATGGGGAGATCATGATCCTCTAATAATTTTATAAAAATAACCACCATGTATTTAATTTCTTTACAAATTATTTGTTATTGTCTTTATATTGAATTTTTTAAATTTTCTAACTCAATTATTATCTATTGAGTAAATTTTATCATTCATATGTGGGAGAGGTAACCACTTGTGGTTTTAGTAATTTAATATTCTGGTTTCATCTTTTAAAAATTTGTGCAATTTGTTTTTATTTTCTATGTTTTAAAAATAGTTGAACCCATATTGAATAATATTTCAAATATTTAACCAATTATAATAATGATAAACATATTTAACCATTGAGATAAACATATATTAATTATAAAACTAACTTTTTTTAAAATTCAAATTATAGTGAAATTCTTAAAAGGAGTACTAATTTTTTAATCCCATTACATGAAACACTACCCAATATTATAATAACTATACCTTGGAGGTTATAAATTTTTTTTCATGTTCTTTATAATTCCCACATTTCTTATGAGAACCAATTAATTGTTGAATAAAAATAATTCACTATTTTATTTACTCAAAACCTTGCAGCATTGAGGCAATTTGGTGGAAATGATCAAGGAAATTTTTTCATTAAAAATTACATTATATAATAATCATCTGTTTATCTCATCTTTATATTTGACACTTATTTTCTCTTATTGTATTTAGATGAAATTGTTTTGTATCTATATTACTACCCCAAAATCCATAACTACCTTGCACCAAAATTTAATGCATGATCATATTTTAAATCATGTGTTGGGGAGGGATCTAGTTGATCTTAATTGATGTTGTATTAACATTATAATATACTCTTTGTTTGATAATCTAGAGGTTATTCTTAGGAAATATCTAAACATATTTTTGGAAAAGTTATAAATGTTATAAAAATTAACTGAAATTAATATACTATTTGTTCTAGATTGATACAAGGAATCACTACAGGAAATCCCTCCCATACCAACGCCCCTCTCCCAATGGTTTAAATAAACTATTGGGATAAGACTTATTAGAGAGAATTTTCCCAAAAACATCAAAAACATTTGTGATAGGACCTGTTAAAGACAATTTTACCGATGGTTTTCTGAAACTGTTGGGTTTACCCCAACTTTTCCCAATGGTTTTTAAAGCCATTAGAATATGGCCAATTTCCAAACACTTTTAATAAACCATTGGGATAGTTTTAATTCTGATCAAAGTTCCCAATGGTTTTTAAAATCGTTGGGATATAATACCAGAAATACCAACGATTATAATAAACCATTGGGATAAAATAACACAAATACCATCTGTATCAAACCATTGGTAACAATTTACACTAACAGTTACTAAATACCATTGGTATAACAAGATTTCGGGTTCCATATACAAATAGTTATTTAATAACTATTAGTATATGGCTATCCCCATGCCTCATAAGCCAACGGTTGGACAACCGTTGGTGTAGTATATACCAATGGTTGTCTAGCATTTACAAATAGTTTTAAAACATTGGTATAGAATAAGGTTCCAACAGGGAATTTCACTTTGTTTCTTGAAACTAAAATATTATTAAATTCCCTTAAAATTAAAATGTGAATATAATTTTAATAAAGAAAAATATATTTAATGAAATAATGCGAATAAATTTTTACTAATTAAGGGATAAAAGTGTACATTGTCTATTTAAAATCCATAAGTGCTAGATATAAATCAATAAAAGGGAGAGTGAGTGAGGATTAAATTATTGTGAGTAGACTATAAATAATGAATTTTAATTATATGCGTGGAAACCAAATTTTTATTCCTCAAAATATTTTCACATCAAAAATTACAAAAACTCATCCTAAAAAAACCATAAAAATTCCTCATTATAAGAAAAATTACATGATTATTTTCGTAGAGATTTATAAAATCAAAAAAATTATCGTTACACCTTCAAAATATTTTAATGAAACACACTTTGTTTAAAATTCATACATTGAGTGATGAGTGGAATAATTCTACGATGGTAGGTATAAATGAGTATGCGAGGATAGAAAATGTTCAAATAAATTGAATATATTTCATTGAAGAAATATATTTTTTTAATATTTAAGAGGAATATTGGGTTTGAATAACTCTAATATTGAAAAGGTAACTCACATTGGAAAGTATTTTTAATTTTTATTTGGTTATATTTACAATGTTGAATTATCATTGAGTACATGGTTCAACTATCACACCCTAACATAAAATTTTCATATCATTTTTTTATTTATAAATTTTTATCCTTGTTCTTGGGTATAGATACATAATCCTTTCAATTTTTGATGTTTTAGATTATTAAATTATGGTTCAGAGTTGGATCACAGTTGGTAGGAACCGTGAATAAGGGTCTACAATCATAGAGGAGATGTTTCCCATAGTCATCACAAGGTTTTACCACCTGTGTGACCATAATATGTAGGTGTCTAAGTGAGTTCAGTAAGATGAATGTAGTTATATCATGTTTTGGTAAACCATGCATCCAAACCATACAACAATCCTTTAATTTTAAAATAATGAAATAATTTATCTAACCTTATTTGAATTTAACCCATGATCTTCCCCATTTCCTCTAATTGTATCCCTGTGATCCATGTGTCTCCCCCCTTTCATTTCTCCTCCACCACATGGTGAATACGCATTCCATCCTCATGATATAAAGATGATTTTTTGACGTCAAAAAACCATTGTTTTGATTATAATATTTTTGTTTCATGATTTTACTTTTGTTTAGGTTATTCAAAGGTTGTTCTTGCATCTTAAGAGTGTATTAACACCACTCTTGGTTGAGGAAATGATTTAAGTTAGGTTTTCCCCATCAATTAGAATTTAATCATAGAATAATATATTTGTTGCTTTATTAAATCTATGTTTTATGTATATAATGATAGTTTCAAGTGTTATTATTGATCTTTAAAGAATAAAAATGGGGTTTCATAGGTTTTCCATTGAACATAAAAGATTTTAGCTTTTTAAACACATGGATTAAGTATTTTTTTACCTAAATGTACAAAAATAAAGTATAATAAAATAATTAAATTATGTTTTTAAATTAATTATGAGATTTAAATATGTTCTTTGGTCTTATAATTGTTAACTAACATTTTTCATGAATATTTTAAAGGTTTTATATATACATTATAATGGTTATTTTGAACTAAACAAATGTATTAGATATTCTATTTTATTAGTTTAATGGATTTGGATGTTGGTTTTATAACTCTTATGATTTAAGGGTTGATTATGAGGCTTGGTTAGAAAATGTAATGATGGGTTTCTTAATGAAAACATTTCCTTGTAATGTTCCCCTTTCCTAGTTTGTTCTTAAAATGAATAAATGTGTCCCTTTTATTGGGAACACATTCTATACTATTATTCTTATAAATAAGGGGGTTTTTTATGAGTAGTTTTTGAGATTATGATTTATTATTGTTTATGTTTTTTCATTTATTCATGAATTTACATTCTTAATGTTGGTTTTGATTGGTTATCAGATCACCCTTATTTTGTACATCATGGGATATTGGGATTATCTAGTATAATCTCCAAGAGTACGTGCTATAATAGCTTCATATTTTTCTTTGGATAGGGGCCCATAGTATAAATTTCCTTATAATTTGATATTTCTCCACTTTGTTAGTATATGAAGGGAATGAACGAGTGTTTGGGTAGTTGGGTTACAACATGGGAAGAAATTAAGATGTAACTTTTTTCAGTATGTTTTATATTTTAACAATGATCTCCAAGGTTCCCATGATCATTGGTTCTTACTTATATCACAAAGAAAGTGTTTCCTTTATTTCTAGATAGTAATTTATGAATATATGGGGGAGGACTATCATAATAAATTTGACATTACATGATTAAGGCTCTTAATTCAGGCCTGCAAGTTATCTTTTTTTTAAGATCCTTTGGGCCACATTCAACTAGGGTTTTCATGCCATCTATATCATGAGACTTATACCTATTAAACAAGTTATAAAATAGATCATGTGGGTGTACTCCATTCCTTATTAGGTGGGATATGGGTTGATCAAGTGGGGTTCATGGGCATGTGTGTTTCTTTCAATTTTTAATCCAATATACCAATACAATAATAATATTATAAATCATTAATTTTATTTCAATATATATATTAAAAAGAGAAAGTGGATTTGTTTTCATTTAAAATAAAATGGTTTTCAATGTATTTGGGTAATCTTCCATGTTTTCCTCATTTAAATGTATTTCACAAAGTTAATTTTTAAGGTTTGAATCATATGTTTCAAATTGACTATTTTGAAATGATATTGTATTGTTATTGTTTTTTATTAAACTAAAAACATTACATTTTTAATTAATATTAAAATATATTGGTATGGGTCTATTGTTAATAGTTTCACATGGGGTGTGGCTTGAAACACCTAATAGGCACTTTTTCTGTAATATAGTTACCTGATTTTTTAACTATGTAGGACTCAACTGGATTTTTTGTGTTGAAATTTGAGGACCTTCATAGGATTAAAATGGTCATTTTAACCTAGCTATTGACCCTGAATTGTTTTTAGGGTTCTTTTGGTTCCATAATATGCTGTTTACTCTCGAGCAGGGTAGGTGTGGAGAAAAGAGTGTTATGTGGCATAAGAAATAATATAACAAAAATTATTATACTGTTGTAAGGTGCACATTTTAATTTTTGATGAAACACTTGTATCTCTTGATCTGTACCTATGATGGGAAAATTGAGATGTCTCTCGAGTCAACAATGAGGTGTTTATCACAGGTAGAATGTCATATTTGTTCTCATAGGGTTTATCAGGTGTTCTTAATCATGAGAAGATAAATTAAATAATTAATTAATTAATTAATTTGTTTTAATTTATATTGAAATAAAAATTCACATATATTTAATCCTCTTTATTAATCCTTTCTATATTAATCAACATTTTATATAAAAATCCCCTAGTTAGATGAGAGAAGAGGAGGTGACAGTGTAACGACCCAATGTTTTTCAATGGAAAATTCACTTCTTATATTTATGTCATAAAATAACATGAAAACATAGAATAATGAACTACTAAGTGATAAGTGACCTTTAAACATAATTTTGTCAATCTGATGTTTGGAATTTTGAAAATCTGACATACACGGTTGTGTTCAAGATGATTTTTGGAGTTTAATGTAACAAAAATAATTGTTGGTGAATAGTAACATAACCTTAAGAATAGTAACATACCCTTAAGAATAGTAACATACCCTTATAAATAGTAATATGACCCTTATGAATAGTAAATCATCCAACATAAGAGTAACATTACCTATGAATAATAATATAAAATTTAGACATCTTAGAAAGTGGCAATTTGACCTTAGTAAACGTTTTTGTATTTTTTAACTCATAAATAATTAATTATAATTAATTGATTAATTTAAAGGAATATATATTTCCCTAAAATGTATTCATAAATTATTGAATCAATGTCTTATAGTTTTTAGATAATTTTATAAGACCCTACATAATTTTTGAAAGCACTATAAAATTAGTTTTAATCTTAAAAACTGTTTTTTAATTTAATTAGGATTTTACTTAAATATTAAATTAATAATATTTAGAAAATTATTTTTCTAAAATGGAATTGATTTTTTGATTCTACACTATGAAAAATGGTTGGGGTAAATTTTTGGGATTTTTCTTAGATACATGAATTTTTGATGAATAGTGAAATACCTTAATTTACAAAATCAGATAAATAAGATAATTATAGGGACATTTGTGATGTTCTACTGATTTAAGCCCACTTGGTTCAGGATTACATTATAAAATTGCTATTCTGGGTCATTCAAGACTCAAAATTCCTTGTCTTTTTTGGAAATAATAAACTAATGAATTTTATATTAAGGAAACCCCTCTCCCCTCTATATAAAAGCCATCCTTCACACCTCATTTCTTGACACCTCTAAAGCTCCAAGACTTCTCTAAACTCTGCCCAAACACATTTCCTAGCCCCTCCCCCACGTACATGAGCTGATGGTCTCATCAAAAGTCCAATCTTAGGCCCTTAAGGAGGTTATCAAGATAAAGATTCAAGAGGTAATTTCCCTCCCTCTTCTCAATTAATTTCTTTTCAAGTTCAAGTTCATTTCTTGATCTCTCCCCACCTATCTTAATCCAAATTGTATTTTAACTCTATTAATATACAGATAATGTAATTTTATTATTCTAATGGGATATTATATTATCCAACCCCCTTTCCGTCTTCTTTTTATTTTATTAAAGAGAACGTTGTTCGTGAGGTGTTAATTTATAACCTTCAAGAACGACATGATTTCTTCTTCCATTTCTACCTTCAGATCTGGTCATGAAACCATTTTTATGGTAGAACCAGAATATTTTATTTGTATTATGTTATATTTAATGTTCTGGAAATAACCTATGGAAATATTACTAAGTGATAAGTTAAAAGAAGTTCGTTGTGATCCAAAAACCACCCAAATTGACCCAAATAACCATCATTTAATTCTTATCTAATGATTCATCCACATGGATATAATTTAATTCATTATAAATAAATTCAAGATCATTTAATATTATTAATGACATTTAATATCATTTCTGGATGTTTACTCATGTTCTACCCAAACCACAATTTAAGAATACAAGTAAACCACCCAAGAAAAAACATAAAAACGAACATCCCCGAACAATGTTTTTAAACTCTATAATTCATCCAAAGAAACATAATATGACATATTGAAACCATAATGAACCCTTTTAATATACACATGGTTCTGCATTTCTAATTAATGAATATAATGTCATTATACAGGACATTAATGAGAAGGAATCATTCAGGTACAAGGTAAGGGGAAATCTCGAACTCAATTTTCTTCCTTCGGGTTCTCCCTCTTTCACTCCATTATGATATGTTGACTCCTTCAATATAATTTGTTCATCATTTTATTTCATTTTCTGTGATATACATGTTTTATAATTATGTTTATGTCAATCCAAATTTTTTCCAAAATAAATATTATTTTAACAACTGAACTTTTACCTCTCATTCATGGTTGATGGTTCTTGAATCAATATGTTGTTCCCTCTTTCTTTTGGAAACCCAAAGATTATGAATGTATTCTTATGAGATGAAACCCATTCCTTAACATGGGTTATTTATTTTCACTTTTGATGTATTTTCCTTGTGGCAATCATGATAATGATAATGTTATGATGTGACAGGTGCGCCCGGAATCATATAGCGCAATTATGAATGTTTCAAAGTGACGGGTGCACCCAGAATTATAAAGTTCTCCAATGCATTGGGTAAAGTGATGAATCTCATGAGAAGATGTGAAATTATGTGTGAAAGGGATGCTATCTTGGTTCAAAAGTAATTGTGTTTGTTAATCACTAAGACATGATGTTTCATTTTTACGCATTGCAACGTTTCAAGAATTTTATTTATGCTCCTCTTATGTTCATGATATTTTGCCTATGTTATGATTATGCTCACCCCATGATATATTGTTCTTATCTATCCTCTTACTAGGCTTCTATCTCACCCCTTTTGATGTATATCCTCAGGTGGCTACATGTACTAAGGAGAGGACAAGTGCCAATAAGAAGCTAGAGAAGAAGAAATTAAATAAATGTTTATGCTAGATGTTTTATTTCTTATATGTGGTGCTAGTTTTGCCAAGAAACTAAGCATTTGGACCCTCTTTGTGTAATAATATTATGTTTTTTATATTTGAAATGATGTAATAGTAATGTAAGAAAAGGCAGGGTTTCTATAGTTGGTATTAGAGGAAAGGTTTAGTTAATTTTGGAATTAGGATTAGTGAACCCTAGAGAAAACCTCTAGTATGAGACTGAGAAAAAATATGCACACAGGAATATTTACCAAGGGATACCATATGTTATGTTTTTGGTATAATTTTTTAAATGAATAAGTTATTCATGACTTGTTTAGTTATGTTTTGTTCTATCCTTTTCTATTTTAGAAAATGGTGGGAACCAAGAGAAATCAGTCCAATAACTCATGCGAGGGCCAATGCAACGATTTCCCGAATGACATCCCTAATGATTTGGGAGTTATAGTTCAAAACGTCATGGAAATGCTTAACCAATTATCTCAGGTTCTGAATATTAACCATAATAATGGGGAACATCCTACTTCACCAAATAGGGAGAAACTGGCTATTGAATGTTTTATGCGGCAACGACCACTAAGGTTTTTGGATCTTCTGATCCGCTAGTTGCGAAACAGTGGGTCAACTCCATGGAGAAGATCTTTTCGGTGCATCATTGTTCTGAGACAGAGAAGGTTACTCTAACCATTTATCATATTGACGGTGAAGCTGATCAATGGTGGGCTTTGATTAAGAACACCAAGCCAAGGGAGGAAATTGAAGAGATGGAATGGGAAGACTTTCAGATAATGTTTCTTAATAAGTATTTACCATGAACTCTTCACACGAAGATGGAGAGAGAATTCATAGAGCTCAAGAAAAAAGAAGGAGAATCTGTCACAACCTATAAAGCGAATTTCATAAGGCTCGCAAAGTATACTTCAGGTTTGGTTTTCAACAATGATAGATTCTTTAGTGGATTAAAACCACACCTTTGAAAGGATATTGCAATTCGAGACTTTGGGAGTTATGAAGAAGTTGCTCGGTGTGCTCTAAAAGTGGGGATAGAGTTTGGATAATGGTCCCATGGATATGGGGATAAGAAACGAAAGATAGAGTTTCAAGATGGTGAATCTAGTGAAAAAGGTGGGAAGAAAAATCAACGACTCACATGCCAAAAATGTGGGAAGTTGCACCATGGGAACTACCTCAAAGGAATGGCGAAATGCTTAAAATGTGGGAATGAAGGACACCATGATCAAGAGTGTCGAAAAGACACGAAAAGGAAGTAGAATGTAACCGATGAAAGGAGAGAACCACTCATGGTTCAATGCTACAACTATAAGGAGCTAGGGCACTATGAAAACCTATGCACTAAACCTCGAGTTCTCGAGGGTAATCAGCGTCAGCAGCCACCAAAGCTAAAGGAACAAGGGAAGTCTTATGCCATCACTATTGTAGAGGTGGAGCATGATAATGAAGTCGTACAAGGTACACTTCCTATTCACTCAAGAATGAAAAAATTATTATTTTATTCTAGTTCTAAGCATTCCTTTATATCTTGCAAGTTTCCTAGAACTATAGAATCTATGCCCTGAAACCTTGATGTAGATATATCTGTAAAAACACCAAGTGGTGCAATCATTACAACCCAAGTGTTTGACTCTTCACCTATTGGTGTATGTGGTAGGATTCTTCCGGAAAATCTCGTAATACTTCCCTTGGTGGAATTCGACTCTATAATGGGAATGGATTGGCACCCATTATTTAGAGCGCATATCATCTATTGGGAAAAGGAAATATCTTTTAATATTCCGAACCATCCCATGCTCCTCGTCAAATTCAAGGAAGATCATGAATCTCTTTTAAAAAATCCTTCAATGGTGTGGGTGTTGATTCCCTATGAAGAAGCATACCTCGCCTAAATGGTTGAGTTGAAGGAAAGTTCCAACCTTGAGGAAATTCACATCATGAGGGAATACCGTGATGTATTTCCCAAAGAGTTACCCTGAATTCTCCCTGACCGTGAGGTAGATTTCTCAATTGAACTCGTACCTGGAGCTACTTCTATCTCAAAGTGCCCATAAAGGATGGATCCTTTCGAACTGGAGGAGTTAAAGAAGAAGCTGCAAGAGCATCTGGACAAAGGGTTCATATGCCCTATTGCATCACCATGGGGTGCGCCAGTGCTCTTTGTGAAGAATAATGATGGAACCATGCGGTTGTGTATCAATTATCGAGAACTCAACAAGATCACCATAAATAACAGGCATCCTCTCCCAAGGATTGATGACTTGTTCGACCAGTTAATAGGAGCACAATACTTTTCAAAGGTGGATCTTAGTTCTAGATATCATCACGTAAAGGTGAAGAAGAAAGATGTTTAGAAGACTTCCTTCCGTACAAGGTATAGGCGCTATGAGTTTTTGGTGATTCCCTTTGGACTTAGTAATTCCCCTACAATCTTCATGGATTTGATGAATAGAGTATTAAGACATTACCTCGACAAATTTTTGGTAGTGTTTATCGACGATATTCTCATCTACTCCAAGTACCAGGAGGAACATGAAGAACATCTAAGACTTGTGTTGGAGACAATGAGAAAGGAGAATATGTACTCCATGTTCAGAAAGTGTGACTTTTGGATGAATCAAGTCACGTTCTTGGGACATGTGATCACAAGTGAGGGAATTTCTGTGGATCCTTCAAAGGCAATTGCGATTGAGGAATGGACCAGGCCCTCTAGTGTCATAGAAATACATAGTTTTCTTGGATTAGTTGGGTACTACCGACGTTTTGTGAGAAACATCTCACGATTGTCAATCCCTCTATCTAAGTTAACAAGGAAAGGGGTAAAGTATGTCTGGATGGAATAATGTGAGGGAAGCTTCAAGGAGCTAATGAGAAGTCTGATCACTACACCTGTACTCACACTACCGAAAAGTAGAGAATGTTTTGTGATTACAAGGATGCTTAAAAGAAATGCTTGGGTTGTGTACTCATGAAAAATGATAATTTGATAGCCTACGCCTCACGACAGTTGAAGATCCATGAGAAGAACTACCTGACGCATGATCTAGAGCTGGCAGCCATGATTTTTTCCCTGAAAATATGGCGTCACTACCTTTATGGCGATAAGTGTGACATATACACCGACCACAACAGACTAAATTATATATTCATAGAAAAGGAGCTCAACATGTGTCAAATTAGATGGTTAGAGCTAATTAAGGATTAAGATTTCTCTATTCACTATCATACTGGAAAGGCGAACAAGGTAGCTGATGCTCTATGCCGAAAAGAACCTGCTACTATATTCATGCTACAGATTGAGAAAGACCATATCTTCATGGATATACAAAGAATGGATTTGGAAATCATAATGGTAGGGTATAAATCCAAACTTGCCCAAATTATTGCGCAACCATCCATCTAAGAGAAGATTAATGAAGCACAAAGGGATGATGTAGAGATACAAAAGAGTGTGAATTCAATAAAGGAAGGGAAGCTGCAAGAGTTCCATATCGATGATGATGGTGTGATTCGGTTTGGAACATGTCTTTGGGTGCCTTCATCACCCAGGATAAAGATGAAGCTATTGGATAAAGCACATAGATCAACTTTCTCTATCCATCCTGAGAGTACCAAGATGTATCGTGATCTCAGAGAACACATCTGGTGGGATAACATGAAGTAGGAGATTGTGGATTATATATCAAGGTGCTTGTTATGTCAGTATGTTAAATCTGAGCGACAAAAGTCCAAAGGTATGATACAACCATTGCCTATACCCATGTGTAAATGGAAAAATGATACAATGGACTTTGTCACAGGTCTCCTGAAGACGTCAAAGGGAAATAATGTGATATGGGTTGTGGTTGACCGATTCACCAAGACTGCCCATTTTATCGCTATTTGGGAAGGCCTCTCACTTGAACAACTTGCAAATATATATTTGAAGGAAGTGGTGAGACTGCATGGTATTCCCCTCTCAATTGTCTATGACCGTGATCTAAGGTTCACATCTAAATTCTGGAGGAGCCATCAACATTCTTTGAGTAATGAGTTAAATTTCAGCACGACCTATCACCCCCAAACTGATGGCCAGTTTAAAAAGACTATATAGATGCTTGAAGATATGATAGAAGCCTACTCTCTTGAATTCAAAGGTGGTTGGGATCAGCATCTCCCATTGTTTGAGTTCTCATACAACAATAGCTTCCACTCGAGTATTCAGATGGCTCCATATGAAGCTCTATATGGAAAGCGATGTAGAACTCCAACCTATTGGGATGAAGTAGGCGGAAGAAAGGTACTTGGACCTGATCCTATTCAAGAGAGGATAGAGAAGGTCCAAGTCATCCAAAAAACACATCAAAGCTGCTCAATGTCGGCAAAAGAGCTATTCTGAAAATCGTCGAAGGGACTTAGAGTTTGACATTGGAGATAAAGTCTTCCTTCAAATATCTCCATGGAAGAGAGTCATGCGATTCGGGAAGAAAGGGAAGCTAAGCCCAAGGTATATTGCCCCCTTTGAGATCCTTGACCGCAAAGGAGTTGTGGCCTATCGTCTTTCACTTCCACTGAATATGACTCAAGTTAATGATGTGTTTCATGTATCACTACTGAGGAAGTACATACCAGACCCCTCACATGTACTAAACTCAGAGGTGGTGTAGTTGGAAGATGATCTCTCATTTGAGGAGCAGCGAGTAAAGATTCAAGATCAGAGAGATAAGGTTCAATGCAACAAGACAACCCATATTTTCAAAGTGTTGTGGAGGAACCTTAAGTTTGAGGAAGAAACTTGGGAACCAGAAGAGGCAATGATGGAAAAATACCCACACCTGTTTGTGTAAAGGGAAATTTCAGGGGAAAAATTCATTATGGGGGGAGGAATGTAACGAACCAATGTTTTTCAATAGAAAATTAACTTCTTATATTTATGTCATAAAATAACATGAAAACACAAAATAATGATCTACTAAGTGATATGTGACCTTTAAACATTAGTTTGTCACTCCAATGTTTGGAATTTTAAAAATCCAACATACACGGTTGTGTTCAAGATGATTTTTGGAGTCTAATGAAACAAAAATAATTTTTTGCTGAATAGTATTGTACCCTTAGGAATAGTAACATAACCTTATGAATAGTAACATGACCCTTATGAATAGTAAATCATCCAACATAAGATCAACATTACCTATGAATAATAAAATAAAATTTAGACATCTTAGAAAGTGACAATTTGACCTTAGTAAACGTTTTGGTATTTTGTAAGTCATAAATAATAATAATAATAATTAATTGATTAATTTAAAAGAATATTTATTTCCCTAAAATGTATTCATAAATTATTAAATCAATGTCTTATAGTTTTTAGATAATTTTATAAGACCCTACGTAATTTTTGAAAGCACTATAAAATCAGTTTTAATCTTAAAAACTATTTTTAAGTAAATTATCTTTTTAATTAAATGTTAAATTAATAATATTTAGAAAATAATTTTTGAAAAATAGACTTCATTTTTGGATTCTACACATCTAAGAATGGTTGGGGTAAATTTTTGTGATTTTTCTGAGATACTTGAATTTTTGATGAATAGTGAAATACAGTAATTTACAAAATAAGCTAAATAAGCAAATTATAGGGTCACGAGTGATGTTCTGCAGATGTAAGCACAATTTTTTCGGGATTATAATATAAAATTACTATTAATTGTCGTTCAAGACTCACTATTTATTGTCGTGGGGGGAAATAATAAACTAATGAATTTGATATTAAGGAAACCCCTCTCCCCTCCACTATAAAAGCCACCCTTTACACCCTCATTTCGTCACACCTCTCAAGCTCCAAGACATCTCTAAACTCTACCCAAATACCTTCCCTAGACCACCCCCCATGTCCAAGAGCTTCTGGTCTCATCAAAAGTCCATGCTTAGGCCCTTTAAGGAGGTTCTCAAGTGAAGGATTCAAGAGGTAATTTCCCTCCTTATTGTCCTTTAATTTCCTTTCAAGTTCAAGTTCTTTTCTTGATCTCTCCCCACCAATCTTCATCCAAATTGTATTTTAACTAAATTATTATACATATAATGTAATTTAATGATTATAATGGTATATTAAATCATCCAACCCCCTTTACCTCTTCTTTTTATTTTAGTAAAGAGAACGTTGTTCGTGAGGTGTTAATTTATCACCTTCAATAACGACATGATTTCTTCTTCCATTGCTACCTACAGATCTGGTCATGAAACCATTTTTATGGTTGAACCGGAATATTTTATGTGTAATATTTTCTATTTAACGTTTTGTAAATTACATATGTACATATTACTAAGTGATAAGTTAAAACGAGTTCGTTGTTATCCAAAAATCGCCCAAATTCACCCAAATAACCATCATTTAATTCTTATCTAATGATTCATCCACATGGATAAAATATAATTAATTATAAAATCATTAAATCTCATGTATTATCATTAATGACATTTAATATCATTTTGGTATGTTTACCCATGTTCTACCAAACTTCAATTTAATAATACAAGTGAACCACCCAAGAAAAAACATAAAAACGAACATCCCCGAACAATTTTTTTAAGGTATATATGTCATCCAAGGGAACATAATATGACATAATGAAACCATAATTAACCATATTAATGCGAAAATGGTTTTATATTTCTAATTAATGAATATAATTTAATTATACAGGACATTAAAGAGAAGGAAGCATTCAGGAACATGGTAAGGGGAAATCTCGAACCCAATTTTCTTCCTTCAGGTTCTCCCTCTTTAACTCCATTTTTGATATGGTCACTACTTAAAGCTCATTTGTTCATAATTGTATTTTCTTTTTCAGGATATAAATGTTTTATAATAATGTTTATGTCAATCCAAATGTTTTCCAAAAGAACTCTTCTTTTAAGAACTCAACTTTTACCTCTCATTCATCGTTGATGGTTCTTGAATCAATTATGTTGCTCCCTCTTTCATTTGGGAACCCAAAGCTAATGAATTTATACTTATGAGATGAAACCCATGCCTTAACATGGGTTAGTTATGTTCAATTTTGATGTATTTTCCTTGTGTCAAGCATGGTAATGATAGTGTTATGATGTGATGGGTGCACCTGAAATTATAAAGCACAAATATGAATGTTTCAAAGTGACGGGTGCGACCAGAATTATACAGTGCTCCAATGAATTGGGTAAAGTGAAGAATCTCATTATTATATGTGAAATGATGTGTGAACAATATTCAAGCTTGGTTCATAAGTATGTGTCGTAGTTAACTACAAAGACATGATGTTTCATTTTTATGCATTGCCACATTTCAAGTCTTTTATTTATGCTTCTCTCAGGTTCATGATCTTTTGCCTATGTTATGATTATGCTCACCCCATGATATATTGTTCTTATCTATCCTCATACTGGGATTATAGCTCACCCCTTTTTATGTATATCCTCAGGTGTCTTTATGTACTAAGGAGAGGACAAGTTCCAATAAGAAGCTAGAGAAGAAGAAATTAAATAAATGTTTATGCTAGATGTTGTATTTGTTATGTGTGGTCCTAGTTTTCCCATGACACTAAGCCTTTGGATCCTCTTTGTGTAATAATATTATGTTGTTTATTTTTAAAATGATGTAATAGTAATTTCAGAAAAGGCCGGGTCGCTATAGACAGGGTGGAATTGACCATGGATCGTGGAGTGGGATTAGATCCATAACATCCTCTATAGATGATTTTCTATGGAGATGATGAACAAATATATTGTTAGAAAAATAAAATAAAGAATAAATAATTATCCATATACACAAGATATATATTTATTGGATTCATTCAACATTATTGGTTATTATGGTGAACATGAATTAATTCTCTTTGAAGTAATTCAGTGTCTTCCTAGGAATTAGCCTGTTAATCTACCCATTTTCATTGAATTTAGAACATAGAGTTTATTCAATATTGGAAATTGAGATTGTTTCATTATTTCTCAACATACCTCAATGAACAATGAACAATCCTAACATGACCATATTAGGTTCAACACTTTGTGTTTTGTGGATTTATTCTTATTCATTATCTATATTCATCAATGATTTTTATTTTGGCCCACAGTTCTACTATTTCAGAGAACCCATCTCATTTCACGATTGAATAATGACATTAGAGGATATTAATGATAGTCACATGATGTTTCATATAGAATTGATTAGAGTAAATTATGATTATGAGAATAAAAGGAAAACCTGAGGATAATGATTTCACAATCTGGTATATGAAAATGATACAAGGAGGTGAATGAAATTTGACTTTCTGATGCAGGCTAGATGAAATTAGAATTTTGATAGTGAAATCATCATGATAATTTTTTAGGTATTTAATGTGTGAATTTTTGTTTAATAAATGGGATTTTCAATAAAATATTATCCATATTTCTTATATAAAGAATTTGGAAAATTCTTGACTATGTGATATATAGTTTGGAAGAGAAAACGTCATGTGTTTTATAATGTATTTCTAGGGTTTGAGATATATTTAATATCACATGGTCATATGTCCTCAATTACACCCAATAGGAAATAATAAGACCAACTCAATGTGTATCATAATTAAAAACCCATACAACCTTGTGTCCATACATTCCATGTGTGTTGGGTCACACCCCATGTACCCTTAGACGTATAAAACTCTTGCTGATAATTTACACATTGTGTACCTCTACGGGCATGGAAGTATATGTGTTATTTTTAAATTACATTTATTTTGGCTGATACATGCCATGTGGAATAATTTAACACATCAACATGGATGAATTGGGTTAAAACACCATGTACCATTGGGACATGCCTTGTACTTTCCCTTAGCCAACAATTTTAGGATATGACATGAGTTTCCAGTTCATTATATCATTGAGGACTTGGATTATCACCCATTGGGATAGGTATCCTCCTAGGGAGTCTATATTTAACCCATGAAGGTGTAGTTGTAGGTTTTCATACCTAGGTAATTCGATATAGTCATTATTTAACACATTGATATGGGGAATGGATCTTCTATCAATGGAGTTAGTATTTATCACATCCATATAGATTATACTAGATGAATATTCATTTTCCAAGGCGTCGGTATTTATCAAATCCTTTGATTATACATGGGATAGTAATTATCTTCTAGAGTTGTTATTTCAACCATGAACATGGGTTAGGGATCCTCCAATATATTTGAAAGGATGGTCCATAGAGGTTTTATATGGATTTGGGATCAGAAGATGGGAATAAATTTTTTTGGATAGATGAATGTTTTAGATATTATAATGGGACATGAGTACATTATATAATCATGTGTGTGGATATCTCTTTTCCTTATGTAGCACAAGGTACCTCGGTAAGAGAGTGTGCTTAATGGTTGATTAAACCCCCTTTTTTATTCTATATATGGAATGGCTACTATAATACAATTATGTTATAACATATATGATGTTTAGGATTCCATGACACCATTAGGGTTTCCTCTGAGATGTGATACTGTAGATGGATTTCAAATTTTGTGTGTGAGGAAATTTTAGTGTTTTGAGAACCTTTAGATACTCGTACATTGTGGATTTTGAGAATTGGAGCTATTATTACCCTGAATTCTCAACATCGTTGAGTCATAAAGTGTTCGAGAATATCTAGACTATAATTCATGACTTCCTATTGGATACTTCATAGTTCCGAGAGAATTGAGCTAACTTAGTTTTTTTATATTTTTCCTTATATTTCTATTACTATATACCAACAGTTCTTGTATCCTTGTTGATAATTATATCGTGATCCCTTTATGGTTTTTGATGGAATCTTACTAAGAATGTTTATAATCACCCTTACAAGGGATTTGGGATATAACATTTTTGGTTAGTGCAGATGACATACGTGTTAGAGATGGATTAATGGGTGTATAGTAATGTATATTGTTCAAAGAAGATGATTATAAACATTTGGGGATGGGTTTTTGGTGGAGGTTCTACTGCAATGAGAGCATATGGTAGTCATATTTGTTCATTTCATAGATCCATATTATAGGGGGGCCTATTTTCATTGGATAGTTATTAGTTTTAATTTTTAGGTTGTTTGGTGTGTATTTTCCCCCATATTACATTAATTTATCATACCAGTTATCTTGTGGATCTCCGAATATTTCTTACACATGTGTTACATTAATTTCCGTTGATATGACTTAAATGTGTTTTTTTGCTATTATTACTTAACTTTTTCATTAAGATATGGATCTATTTATCAATAATATAGGCTAAGACTTATCTTTTTTTTTGAAATGAATACTCAATGCTAGTCACCATCCCCTGACCAAATGTTGGTGTTGTTGTGGTGGCATTGTCTACCATCCTCTATTCATGGTGGGGCCCTATAGGGTCAGGGTGTGACCAAGTGGTATCATAGATGGACTATCTTAGAAATGGTGATTGTTGTAGGTATTCATTTGAGGATTGGATCAGGAACACTAGGAAATAATGTTAAGGGAGCCTTGGGTTCAGTTAGAAGACTAGGGAGACCAAAATTGTTGGGAAAAATGAAATATCCTTTCTCTAGGACTCTGATAACCTATTAGTCAACTTGGAACCCTAAGATATCAATTGTGTGGTGCAAGTAAGATGGTACACGGATCATATAGTGGATATTTATGATTTCAAATGTATTTCTTGTTTCATCTCATCTAAAAATTCTATAACCATTTTTAGAGGGGCCTACTAAGCATAGGGTTCCTCCCAATGATAGGCCAATTTTATATAGATTATGGTCTATAAACTGCTCATACTTTTTCTTGGTACACTCTCCACCAAATAGTGAGTGATGATGCATTATTTTTCAGAGAATTGGTTGAGTGGTTTCTAATGTAACATCCCATGTAAATAAAGAGATAATACTTTTCTGTTTAATTAATATTTCTTGAATTAAATATTAATTTTACATTAAATGGTTTTTATGTTTGATGGCATACCTGATACGCAACAACAAGTTTTTTTTTGAAATCTTACGTTGCAAAATAATAATATAATATTATTAATTTAAATGGTATTTAACACCTAGCCATTGTATGGGAGGGAATGAACAGAACGGACTAAAATATGATTATACATGTTTATTAAATGTTTTTACCTTTATCCAATAATTGTTAGTGGCTTAAAATGTGAATTAATCTAATTTTAAGCATAAATACTCTAATATTCATTAAAAGGACCATTTACCATCATTTAATGGCGACCCCTAATTAAATCTTATTTTGGTCACTTTTATGTGTTCTATTTGAAAAAATTAAATTATTCTTATGAATAGGGACATAAAAATTCACTTTGGGTAAAATTTTGGTATTTTTCTGATAAAATTAAATTTTTGATGAATACTGAAATATACTATATTTAAATTCAAAACTGCCTTCTAATATAATTTATTTATATTTTTAGATTATATTTATAACTGGTTTTAAAGTTTAATTATATTATATTTTTACCATTTTATCTAATGTTTGTTATTGGAATTAATTTTACTATGAAATTGGACATAAAAAACTGTCAATGTTTTCATAGTTTTTATTTATTAAAAACACGCCTTTTGTTTTGATAGTGGAAATTAATTTTAAATTAATTTCTTCCAATTTTGTGTTTTGAATTTTAAAAAATGGATTCAATATTTGAAATCAAGATGTCCAAATTTTGTAAATAGGTAACTTTTATTGTTAGACATTATGAATATTTCCTTCATAAAATATTTTATTTACCATGGTTAAAGGGTAAATATGATAATTAAGGGTAAACAAATATTACCATAATAATATAAAATCACCTTAACATGTGTCCAAATCAAATTGGTTGAAAAAATTACGACCATGATCAATTTTGGGTTGATTATGGGACCTCATGCTGCCACTTGGGAGTGATAATGACACTTTATTTTAGTTAACTTAAAGTAAAGACTAAAATGAAAAAAAATATATTTTAGTAAATTAATTTTTACATAGGGTTGTATAAGTTATATTTTAAGAACCAGAATTGTCGTGTAATTGTTTTTTATTAAATGGGAATTTTACGAGTCCATGAAAATTGATAGCGCGTGATTCCGAGGCCCAGAGTGCCCGGAATGAATTTCTAAACTTTTTTGGGTATGTTCCATAAACATGCGAGCGGGTTTTTCTATCTTTTGAACTCATGCTTGGAATTGAGATATGAGGACATCATTGAACTCGCAGCACCGGAATTCACTTAAGGGTAATTTCACCTCGATGGCAGTTGGTCGAGGGTGACTGTTAATTTTTGGGTTTTTCGTGAAAAGAATAAAATAACATAAAGTGTGTAACTTTTTATTTTATTTTGTTTTGAAACATCCATGTAAAAGTTTCATAGGTGGGGACCACCTGAATTAACCACCCATGAGAGGTTATGGTGGTGGGGACCTCCCGATCTTAACCTTCGATGAGAGGTTATCGTGGTGGGGACCACCTGAGGCTTAAACCTCTAGAACTCCCCTCTTAAATAGGGGAAACCTCTCACTACAGCAAAAAAGGCTTTTAGCGGCGGCTTGGTTTTATGTTTCGCGGTGGTTTAAACGGCCGCTAAAAAGATTGGTGGCAGTTTTGAAAAACGATCGCGAAATCGTGCGTCGGGAAACTATCCGCGGTGGTTTTTAAAACCGTCGCAGAACGTTTCACGGTGGGTTTTTAGTGGCACTTTATACCGCCTCTAAATGATTTAGCGGCGGTTTTTTTATTTTTTTAAAAGTTTTTTTTTAATTTTTTTAATTTTTTTTAATTTTATTATTTTAATTATTTTACTAATTTTTTTTTATTATTTTATTAATTTTTTTATCTTTTTACTTATATATATATTTATTTATCTATTTATTTATTTATATCGTATTTTTTTTTATTTCGTATTAATTTAATTATTCTATTTAATTTATTTTATTTTATTTTATTTTTTTTATTTTATTTATTTTATATATTTTATTTACTTTTTTTTATTTTATTTTATTTTATTTATTTTATTTATTTTATTTTATTTATTTTATTTATTTTTTAAATAATAAATAATAAATAATAAATAATAAATATAAAATAATAAATATAAAATAATAAATAATAAATAGTAAATAATAAATAATAAATAATAAATATAAATAATAAATATAAATAATAAATAATAAATAATAAATATTAAATAATAAATAATAATTAATAATTAATAAATAATAAATAATAAATAATAAATAATAAATAATAAATGATAAATGATAAATAATAAAGAATAAATAAATAATAAATAATAAATAATAAATAATACATAATAAATAATAAATAATCATAAATCATAAATCACAAATCATAAATAATTAATAATAAATAATAAATAATAAATAATAAATAATAAATAATGAATAATAAATAATAAATAATAAATAATAAATAATAAATAATAAATAATAAATAATAAATAATAAATAATAAATAATAAATAATCAATAATCAATAATCAATAATCAATAATCAATAATAAATAATCAATAATCAATAATCAATAATCAATAATCAATAATCAATAATCAATAAATTTAAATAATAAATAATAAATAACCAGTAACAAATATTATTATTAATACTAATACTTTATTATTAGTAATAATTAATAATAAATAATAAATAATAAATAATAAATAATAAATAATTATAAATAATACATAAATATAAATAATAAATAAATATAAATAGTAAATAATTATAAATAATAAATAATAAATAATAAATAAATATAAATAATAAATAATAAATAAATAATAAATAATAAATAACAATGTATAAATAACCAGTAACAAATATAAATAATAATAATAATATTTTATTATCAGTAATAATCAATAATAAATAATAAATAATAAATAATAAATATAAACAAAAATATAAATAATAAATAAATATAAATAATAAATAAATATAAAAAATAAAAAATAAAAAATAAATAAACATAATTAATAAATAATAAATAAATATAAATAATATATAATATATAATATATAATAAATAAGATATAACCAGTAACAAATAATATATAATAAATAAATTAAATTATATAATAAATAATAAATAATAAAGGAAACACATGAAAAAGTATGAAAATACGTGATAAGGGATGAAAAATCATTAAAACACATGAAAACAGATGGAGAAGCATATGAAGAATGAGGCATTAGAAAGAATGAGAATGCATGAAAACTCATGACAACTCTAGAAAACCCTTTAGTAATTCAACATAATCATCATAATAACCCACAAAAAACCATTGATAAAGATAACAAGTCATGGAAACCCAAATAAAAAGTAATAAATGGAGCAACTGTTAAAACCCGTCAAAACGGTCATAAAGTGACAAAAACATTGGACTCACATTAACAGAGATAACTTATGATCCGAGGCTCCGTTTCAGATGCGCGACTTTTCAAATCAAATATCCTGAAACGATCTTTAACCTGATAGGTGAAAGAGTCCGAATGGATTGGAGGATTGAATGTTACGGCCATTTAAAAAAAAGTTGACGGGGAACAAGTGCTAGAAACGAGGCATCGAAAAACATAACAAACCCGATACCCAATAAAAAGGCCATAACATATGATCCAAGAGTGCATGTGGGCGTCGCGACCAGTCAAACTGAAGCTCATGGAACAAGCTATGATCCGGAAAGTGGGGGAGTCTGAACTGACATGCGGATCGAAAGTTAGACCCGTTTGAAGAAAAGTTCGATGCGACACCGGTGACGGAAACAGGGATTCACAGGCCTCCGAGGCCCCTCGCGACCTGCCGGGCTGGACCCAGCAGGCCGGGTAGCCCAACGGTTCAGGCCTAACCCAATAGTCTGGGCCGCCCAGCGGGCTGATCTGGACCCAATGAGTTAGGCTGGGTCGACCTGAACCGGGTCGGGCCGTGTCGGTTCAACCGGGTCGGACCAAACCCAGGGCCATTACGACCCATTTACATTCTCTTTGACCATAACTTTGGCACTAGACGTCTGTTTGATGAAATTTCAGTGGCATTGTTAATAATTGAGTGAATCTTTCCCTTTGAGTTAATCCCACTGGAGATTTGGGTTAAGATGGAGTATGGTTGGGTTGGATCAAGCATGAATCCAACCAGGCCCTCGGGACTAAAAGTCTAGTAACTCACAGACCGGGCGTCCGATTGACGCGATTTTTGTTTCGTTAAGACCCCTATGACATGGCAGTCCTTTGAGATACATATTCAGGTGACATTGTGGAAGTTGGATAATCGACTAGTGGCATGGGGAGCAGGATCTCCCAGAGATGAGCAAGCCTAGTGTGCAAACGAAGTAGCTAGTTGTGATGAAAAGAGTGCTCTCTAAGAGATCCTATGTGGGTCAGCTCCTAGAAATCCTGTGTGGGTCAGATCCAGCGATTCTATGTGGGTCTCCTCCAACGATCCTGTGTGGGTCAGCTACTATCAATCCTGTGTGGGTCAGCTCTTTGTGATCATGTGTGGGTCAGCTCCAACGATCCAGTGTGGGTGATTTCCTAGCGATCCTCTATGGGTCAGCTCCAAGCGATCCTCTATGGGTCATCTCCTAGAGATCCTGTCTGGGTAAGCTCCAGCGACCCGGTGTGGGTCATCTCCTAGCGATCTGGTGTGGGTGAGCTCATAGCGATCCTGTGTGGGTCCACTCCTTGCGATCTTATGTGGGTCAGCTCCAGCGATCTTGTGTGGGTCACCTCCTAGCGATCCAGTGTGGGTTAGCTCCTAGTGATTTTGTGGAGGTCAACAGTAGATCCTCTTAACGGATTAAATTATTTAGTAGATATAACTAATCACCTCTACTACCGTACCTAAGTTATACCTTGTGTGAGATGAGTCAGTACCTCTGTTTTTTCATCATGATTGAGATGGATTACATGAAAACTTAGGTATATGTATGGGCATATACATAAGTAGGGTTATCTGTTGATTTCATACCTTATGGTTTATCCTTGGTGGATTTTGTGAGACCTTGAGGGTCTCGAGGTCCCTACTAAGTATCGTTATACTCAGACCTGCATTGGCTATGCCTGCACCTTGTTGTGTTGGATTCAAATGACAGACAATGCAGACTGAGGATGAGGGTACCAGGACTGGACAGCGCTCGGAGTTTGACCATATGTATTGTTGGTTTGCAGAGGAGACGGGTGGGTGTGGAGTGATGAGGAGGCGATCTGTACCTACCCTTTAGGTCAGAATCGAGGTGGACTATCCAGGAGCTGATTTTCACCTATCAGTCATCTTGTACTTTCCAGTTTTCCTTGTAATTTCCAGTTGGTCTGGTATTTTGGACCCTCTTTCATACTGTAATCACTATGTTTCCTATTCAGTTTACTTGAGTTCATATCTTGTTGTGTGCTTGGTTGTGTGTTTACAGGTAATAAGGTAAATGCCTTCCAATTTCTAGGGAATTATGCCTTTGGTGCTAATCGCCAGCCCTTGCCTAAGGAAGGTGGCATTGGGGTAGTCACGACACGAGCCCCATGGGACGAGTCATGAAAAATTGTTATCAGAGGAGTTGGTTCTACCGTAGATCATAGGACTCTAATATTTCTCTTTAACAACAATATTGTTAAGTGTATTGAGTGTGGTTATCAGTTTAGGGAATCCAGTGTTGGTGCGGTGGCTGAAGTATCCACACACCAGGACCCTGAATTCTGATTTCTGACTCAGTCCACGAAAACATTTATTGCATGTGTGTTTTGAAGAGTTTTCTTTGTGATGTTTTGATTCAGATCACTAGGTATAACATATTAACCACGACGCAATTGTTTATTTTTAGGATTCCTCCATGAAGACAACCATTTAGGGTTCGAAGAGTTTTACACACTACTAGCGCACCAATTGATGAGGCCTCGGTACAGGGACCTTTTCCAGTAGAGGCACCAACGGTACCATTCCCTATTGGGCCCCCGATGCCACCATCCTAGTAGCAGCTGGTGCATGCCACTTGAGTGAATTGCGCGAGTTCTAGTGCAAGAGGCCCCCCATGATTAGGGGAGAGACAGACCCACATATAGCTAAGGATTGGTTGGAGGCTGTAGTGTGAGTCTTCCGACTGGTAGGGACACCATCCGATCTCAGGGTGATCCTTGCCGCCAAACTTATATAGGAAGCAGTTGGTAGATGGTGTATATTGATGCTCCAAGTTCACGACAATGTGACACTTCTCTGGTCAGACATCGAGAGCCAGTTTTGGGCAGAGTTTTTCCCAGCGACTCTTCATGCAGTGCGCATATAAGTGCTTCTTCATCTGCAGTTGGGCATCATGACTATAGCCCAGTACTCAGTGAGGTTCACTGACCTCTCACTCTACTCCAGTGATATGGTGCAGGACCCTTTCTTCAGGGCCCGAACTATCATGTAGGTACTCAGGAGGGAGATCAGGGCTTCGATGATCTCACTCAGCATTCCAACGCAGGTCGGGGTGTTAGAGAGAGCCCTCTTAATGGATAATTTCCTTATTGAGGAGTAACCAGCAGCGAGATACACCACTAGTTGTCACATAGAAAATTCTTCTGCAGCGGATAGCAGACATGTATTGCAGAGGTCCAAGAGGACCAGACCTACAGGTGGACGACCGCATGACTCAGGATCGGTTAGGTGGGGCACTCGAGGTAGAGCCAGTCATACCAAGAGCGGGCAGTTTTACACATGCAGCAGGTAGGGTCAAATGGATCTTGATTGTCCGACCCACCGTACGGAAGATATAAAGACAGTCAAAGGACCACCCAAGCAGAGACAAAGGTTCAATCGAGGAGGTTCGTAGGGAGCAGGTTGACATGGCAGAGGAGCTGGTCGTGCAGCTAGCGGTGGGCAACGATTCAAGATGTAACCACCACCACCACTAGGAGGTCCACCCTGACCTTAGGGAGAAGATGGAAAAAGTAGAGCTCCCCTTCAAGAAGATGAGGCTTACGATCATGGTGCTCTAGTGATGATATGAGGTACGATCTGAGTCTACTCCACCATAGCTACAGTTCTTATAGACATAGGTTCCATTCATTCTTTTATTGCCGCTGCCCTCGTTCAAATCTCGGATATCCCAACAGAGCCATTGGCTCGATCCTTATGTCTATAGACTTCTACATTAGTAGATTATATGATTAAGCACCGGTGCCGGCAATGCGAGCATACTCTAAGAGGTGATATCTTCAACTGGGATCTCCTAGTAGCAGCGTCGATGCCTTACGACATCTTCTTGGGTATGGACTGGTTATCTACAGTACATGCTCAGATAGACTGTTTTCGGAACAATGTGCTCTGTTTCCGCAGGTATGTGAATAGATATACCTTCACTGGTGAGAAGGGAGCCTCTAAAGCACATGATGGACTTCCCCAGAAGAGAGTGCAGCCGATCACTCGTCAGTTGGCTAGCCTTACCCCTAGAGTGGTTGACGTGGAGAGTCTGAATTATCCTGTAGTGGTGGACCAGTACACGGATGTTTTCCCTGATGATTTCTCTGGTCTACCTCTTTGCCTAGAGGTTGAATTTTACATTGACTTGTACCCTGGGAAGACACCGATATCTACACCATCATATCAGATGGCTCTTTCGGAGCTTCGTGATATGCAGGTACAGCTGGAGGAATTATAAGGGAAGAGGTTCATCTGGCACAGGGTTTCACCTTGGGAAACCCTGATTCTGTTCTCCAAGAAGGTGGATGGGAGCATGAGGATTTGTGTTAAATATCGGTGCCTGAACCAGGTGACCGTGAAGAATAAGTACCCACTTCCGAGGATTGATGATCTCTTTGATCAGATGAAGGGATCACAAGGGTTCTCGAAGATAGGCCTCATATCAGTCTATAACCAGCTCAGAGTATGAGACATAGATGTGCAGAAGACGACATTCAGATGTCAGTACAACCATTATGTGTTCTTGGTTATGCCATTCGGTGTAACCAATGCTCAAACTGTACTCATGGGACTCATGAACATGAACATTAATCAATTCCTTGATTGCTTGGTAGTAGTTTTCATCGACGACATTCTGATATACTCAGCTACTGAGGAGGAGCATGCCTATCATTTACAATTTGTACAGGACACACTCTAAGAGCACCAGCTTTTTGGTAGGCTCTCAAAGTGCCAGTTCTAGATCCGAGAGGTTCACTTTTTGGGACATGTCATCTTGGAGGCTAGAGTTGCAGTGGATCCAACAAAGATTGAGGTGTTACTTGCTTGGGATCCATCCAGGAGTGTGAAGGAGGTACAAAGTATCCAGGATTTGGCTGGATACTACAGGAGGTTTGTTCTAGATTTATCTATAGTTGCAGCACCACTATGAGCATTGATGAAGAAGGGGAAACTCTTCATTTGGTCAAAGAAATGCAAGTAGAGTTTTCAGAAGCTAAGGCAGAGGCTGACTAATGCCCCCATCTTGAGGATTCCAGAGGAGGGCGAAGGGTATGTAGTCTACTATGATGCATCTGGGAAAGGACTCGGATGTGTCCTATTGTTGGAGTGAGCAAGAATTGTATATGGTTCTCGACAGTTGAGATAGCATGAGCAGAAATATGCTACCCATGACCTGGAATTAGCAGCAGTGCTCTTCACCTTGAAGATGTGCTGACACTATATAATGGACGAACGTTTTATAGTGTACTCTGATCACAAGAGTCTCAAGTATATCTTCTTTCAGAATGACCTGAACCTGAGACCGTGATTTTGGCTAGAGTTACTCCAGGAATATGACTTCGAGATAGTCTATACTTTTTGGAGGGGAACGTTTTTGCAGATGCACTCAGCGGGAGGTATGGTATCAAGCTTCTAGGTGAGGCGACAGAGCAGCCGGCTGCTTTTCATATATCCTTTGTGGATAGAGATAAAGAAATTTTCCTTCACTATCTTACAGTAACTCCCCCAATTCTTTAGCGAGTTAGGGAGGAACATCATGGGGATGCTGACTGCGAGGCATGACATGCTCAGATATCTACTGTACAGGCACCTGATGGATTATCTAATGGTAGAGAGCACATCATTTTCTTCAGAGGACGTACCATGGTACTAGTGTCACTTCTGGAAGAGGTGTTGAGGGAGTTACACACCTCCCCTCTAGTGGTACATCCAAGAGTGGCGAAGATGTACCTGGATCTCCAACGACAGCACTAATGTGTGGGAATGAAGAAAGCAGTTGCAAAGTTTGTCTCTCGGTGCCTCAATTATTAGCAAGTGAAGGTGGAGCATCAGGTACCAACATGCTTGGTTCAACCTTTGGAGGTCCCAGTGTGGATGTGGGATGTGATATCCATGGACTTTGTGACAGAACATCCACATACATCTAGAGGTCATGACTATATCTGGGTGATCATTGACCGACTCACCAAGTCGGCCCACTTCCTACCGATCAGAGAGCAGGGTTCAGTAGAGAGCTTGGGAAACCTCTATGTACAAGAGATTGTGTGGCTACATTGAGTAACATCGATGATTGTCTCCTATAATTATGCATGTTTCAATTCCTAACTATAGAAGGGGTTAAATGAGGCTTTTGGGACTCAGCTTCATTTGAGCACCACTTTACATCCTCATACGGATGGTTAATCTGAGTAGACCATTCAGGCCCTTGAGGACAGGTTACGTGCTTGTGTCCTCGACTTAGGTCGCAGCTTAGAGGATCTCTTGCCTTTGGTGGAGTTTGTGTACAACAATATGTATCACTCCACTATTGGGATGACAACTTACGAGGTGTTGTACGAGCGACCTTGCAGATCACCCTTGTGCTGGACTGGCCCTGTGGAGTCAGCAGTAGTGGGATCAGAGATAGTACGGGCTACCACAGAGAAAATGTTGATCATCTAGGAGCAGATGAAGACTGCACAGAGTAGGCATAAGTCTTATGACAATAGGATACGAAGACATCTAGAGTTCTAGGATGGCGACCACATCTTTCTATGAGTCTCAACACGACAAGGTTTACAGAGATTTGGCCAAGGCGGAAAGTTATTTTCAACGTTCATCGGAATTTTTCAGGTTCTCAGCAGAGTTGGCGAGGTGGCATACCACTTAGCTCTTCCACCTCAGTTGCACCAGGTGCATTACGTCTTCCACGTATCTCAGCTAAGGAGATATGTGCACGACCCTTCTCACATCATTTACCATGGCGAGCTGGACTTCAACGATGGGGATTCTTTTATGGAGGTTCCAGTTAAGATTGATGATCAACAGTAGCAGGTCCTTCATGGATGGTCGATACCTCTGGTTCTCATTCATTGTCAGTATATGAACCTCCAAGAGAGAACATGGGAGTGGGAGGCTCAGATGTGTGCTCAGTACCCCCCACTTGTTCCCTTAGTTTGAGTTGTGGATTACGGGGATGTAAAGCCCTGAGGAGGGGATAATGTAAAGACCTATAATTTCCATGTAAATTTTTTTTTAAATGGAAATTTTACGTGTCCGTGAAAATTGACGGCGCATGATTCCGAGGCCCGAAGTTCCTGGAAAGAATTTCGGAACTATTTTTCAGGTACATTTAGTAAACGTGCGAGTGAGTTTTTCTAAATTTTGAACCAGTTCTTGGAATTGAAATCTGAGGACACCGTTGAACTCATAACGTCGGTATTCTCTTAAAGAGACTTTCACCTTGATGGCAGTTGGTCAAGGGTGAAAGTTAATTTTTGGGGTTTTCATGAAAAGAATAAAATAAAAAAAGTGTGTAACTATTTAGTTTATTTTTTTTGAAACTCCCATGTAGAAGTTTCACATTTGGGGACCACCTGAATTAACCTCCCATGAGAGGTTATGGTGGTGGGGACCACCCGAGCCTAACCTCCCATGAGAGGTTATGGTGGTGGGGACCACCTGAGGCTTAAACCTCTTGAACTCCCCTCTTAATGGGGGGAAACCTCTCAAATTCTTCTTTAATGTGGATTAGCCTCTTGGGCTTCCTCCACATTAATTGTGACAACACCATACGTTAATTTTTCTAACATGTCTATGTGTGGCCAGCATAATTTCTTCTTATGTTAAATTATATTGGCACATATTTTGTTTGGTGGGAAAAGGAGAAGGAAAGAACTCATTGGAGAATCGTGGAGAATCCCATCCTCCTATAAAGAACGCTATCACCAAAAAAATGCCTTCGACAATAAAGAACCAATGATTGATCCCAGGATCATAGGAGTGTGGCGGGCGCGACGAAGGCCGATATCTTCGACTTCCTAAAACGTGGGACGTCTTCATCTACGACGAATCTACATTCATACTTAATTCTCGCACCAACGTGAATAAAAAATCCAAGGTAGGGGTTATTATTGAATTTGTGAATTATATTGTTTTATTTCATCATTCATGGAAAGCATGGAGAACATGGATCAACCAAAATGAGTTGATCCATGATTCTTATTAAATTTAAGAGTTTGTTGTTCTTGACTCTTGTTTTTGTTGAGCCGCCTGCTACCACTCTAACGTGGAGGGTGCGGGCCAAAAAAAACATGGCCCCACCCCTCCGCCATTCTTCCTTATTGTGTTCATCATGATGAAAGAATGTGGATTACACCATGATGAAGAACGAAGAGAGAGGTCGATTGAACCAGCTGCCGGCGAAGGCACGACGTCCCGCCGTCCATGGCCAAGCCGCAACCGACTGCCGCCGAGCCACTGCCTGAGCCACCCCTACCGTCAACGGATGAGCCATCACCCATGCTACCTTCGTTTTCATGCCGATACCTAGTCCGCGTCGTCGACACTGTCAGGGCCGAGACGCCGCCACCCTTCTGGTCGAACCGCCCCAGCCGAGCCGTCCCACGACCTTTCACCCTCGTGGCACCCTCTGCGGCCTCGCGGCCACACACGGTCCTCTGCAGACCCTCTCATCCTTCCATGTTGGACCTAGCGGGTCAGGCCAGGTCGAACCAAACTGGGTTGGCCCAGGCCGGGTCAGGTCGGGTCGGTTCGATCGGGTCGGACCAGACCCGAGCCCACTATGACCCATTTATATTCTTTTGACCATAACTTTGGCACCGGATGTCCATTGGAGGATCCGTCAGCGGCGCTAGAAATCATATAGTGAGACGGTTCCATTGAGTATACCCCACTATATATTTGGGTTAATATGGGGTATGGTCGGTTTGGAAGAAGCATGAATCCAACCGGGCCCCCATGACAAAAAGGCTAATAACTCACAGACCGGACGTCTGATTGATGCGCCGTCTTTTGCGTTGAGACCCCTATGACATGGCAGTCCATTGATATACTTTTTAGGGGACATCATGGTAGTTTCAGAATCAATCAGTGGCTTGGGGAGCGGACTCTCCTAGAGAATAGAAAGCCTAGTGCGGAAATCCAGTAGCTGGCTGTGATGAGAAGAGTGTTTTCCTAGCGATCTTGTGTGGGTCAGCTCCTAGACTTCCTGCATGGGTCAGATCCATCCATCTTTTGTGGGTCAGCTCCACGAGATCCTATGTGGGTCAACTCCTAGCTTTTCTCTGGGGGGTATCTTCTAGCGATCCTATGTAGGCCAGCTCCAATGATCCTATGTGGGTCGACTCCAAGCGATCATGTGTGGGTCAGCTCTTAGCGATCCGGTGTGGGTCAGCTCCAAGTTATCCTGTGTGGGTTATCTCTAGTGATCCTGTGTGGGTCAGCTCCTAGAGACCATGTGTGGGTCATCTCCTAGCGATCCTATGTGCGCCAGCTTCTAGAAATCCTGTGTGGTCACCTCCAGTGATCTTGTGTGGGTCAGCTCCTAGCGATCCTGTGTGGGTCACCTCTTAGAAATTCTATGCAGGTTAGTAGTAGAGTCTCTTAATGTAGTAGATTATTCAATATATATAACTAATCATCTCTACTACTATTCCTAGGTTATACCTGGTGTGAGGTGAGTTAGTACCTCTTTGTTTTCCTCATGATTGAGATGGATTATTTGAAAACTTCGGTATATGTATTAGCATATACCAATGTGGGGTTATCTGTTGATTTCATACCTTTTGGTTTATCCTTGGTAGATTTTGTGAGACCTTGAGGGTCTCAGGGTCCTTATTGAGTATCTTTATACTCACCCCTGCACAGGCTATGCCCACACCTTGTTGTGGTGGATGCAGATGATAGACAACACTGACTGAGGGAGAGGGTACAAAGGACTGGATGATGCTCAGAGGTGGACCATACGGTGTGTCGGTTCTTAGACGAGACATGTGGATGTGGAGTACTGAGGAGGCGATATGTACCTACCATTTAGGTAGGAATTGAGGTGGAAAATCCAAGAGATGCTTTTCATCTATCAGCCATCTTGTACTTTCGAGTTTTCCTTGTACTTTCCAGTTGGGCTTCTATTCTGTCCATTTTTCTTACAGTACTCACTCTCTTTACTATTCATTTTACTTGAGTTCATATCTTGCTTTGTTCTTGGTTGTGGTCTTATAAGTTATAAAGGAAATGCCTTCCCAGTTCTAGGGATTTACACCATTGGTGCTAGTCGCCATCCCCTGGCCTAAGGAAGGCGTGCTTGGGGTAGTCGCAACACTGGCCCCAGGGGATAGGTCATGGCATTATCTTTTCAACTATAAATATTATTTGGAAAGAAAAAAATATTTTCTACATCATGGTATTTGTTTATAAATTTTAGACATTAAATAAATTAAATTATTTATGACACAATAATGTTTTAGTGTTTAACTCATTAATAAATGATTTAAATAAATAAGACTATAAATGTAGTTGGGGTTTGGCTTAGTGGTAGTCACCCCGTAATAATACATGAAAAATGGGGGTTCAAAACCCATTGGGCGCAGGTTCTATAGCAGTACTGTAGCGGTACTGTAGCAACGACGATACTGTTTATCGGTAGGTACTATAGCGGCGGCGGTACTGTGCGGGTACTGTAGCAGCTGGGTTACTATTCACAGAATAGGAATTGGGCCACAAATTTGGGACTACGGGACATGTAATGGGATACAAGCCCACTGGGCCTTCGGGCTATGTAATGGGTCTCCCTCTACCCAGTTTAAAGAGGTCTTTGCTTTGATTTATTAATAAAAATGAGGCTTCAGCCCCAACTTTTAAAAAAATAAATAAGACTATAAAGATTAAAATAATATCCAAAACCTATCAAATTATTATTGGATGATTTTATTTAGACCATGCGTCATCTTATATTTTACATTAAGAAGTTTTGGACATTTAGATACACTAAAGCATTATGTAATAAAATAATATTTTCACAATTTCCTAAAGAGCCCCTCTTCCCCCTTATAAATATCTGTAACCTCTAACCCATTTCTCACACCTCTAAAGCCCCTTGACTCATATAAACACTACCCAATTAATCTCCCTACATCACAATCCTCATCCTAGAATACTTAACTTATGCATAAAGCACATCAAAAAACATTTTTGGTTCCATTCAAAGGGAGTTACCCGATTTAAAGGTAACGTCTTCTCTTAAGTTATTTTGTTTTATTTTACATATCCAGCCCCATAAAATAATTTTATTACTTTATTTTATAAAAACAACAATATCCTAAATATACTAGTATGTTTTTATGAGAATTATTCAAACTGAACATACACACAACTCCATCTAATGGGTAAATAACATACTCTTTCTGTGGACGGAAAACTAATGCCTCACAAAACAATGATTGTTCAATTATCTCCTACTGCCTCTCATGGTGGACATTATAGTGGAACTGTATTTATATATGCTATATATTATTTTTTTGTTTTCTTTATGATTTTTTATTTTCCTTTTATAGCACACCTTTATGGTTTCCATTATGGGTAAACACAATAATTTCATTTGAGTAAGTGCGGACTACCACCCCCTCAAAGTGATATGACTCGTTAATGTCGTATGTGGGACATATAAAGGACGGAGTTAATGAATTTATATATATGATATTATAATGGAATTATAATAAACCTATGTATCATTATGTTTTAATTCCATTAAAATAAGAAATATAAATGAAAGTAGCTTTCAAGCGTATTTACATCTTACCTTCTACATGAATAGTGCATTTTATTTATTATCTCCAAATGTTATGTACTATTATAAATATATAAATATACTAGATATATATGATTTCTACATCATGAATATCATTCTGGAGATAATGGATATTTGACCACATGAACAACTTTTAATTATAAGAAGTTCACTTTTGACTCAAGTACCAAATATCGACAAAACAACCGTTATTAACTTAAATAATTACATTATGATTATTACATAATAATATGTGATATTAAAGGAATAATAAACTTGAAAAAGGTTCTAAATCAAGTATAAATTTAATTTAGATTATTATTTAGGAGATTAATGAATGAACAAGCCTTGTCGGACACGAGGTAAGGGAATTCGTTTCAATCTCCTTTCATTGAGGCATATTTTGTTTTAATACATGAATTTCTTTTATAAACTTTATAAACACATTTTAATTTTCATTTCATTTAAAGGGAATGTTTTTCTACCAAGCATTTTACTAAATGACAAAAAATGGTTCTTTTTAATGTAAGTAGTGAGAATGACCTTTCAGCCATTGCGAGTGTTATTTTATAATTGGATTCCTTAACAAGACATAGTGTTTTTGAAAGTAAAATAAATAATCTAAACCCTTTTTTATGTATTTTGGTATTGAAAATGGTTTTGAGAAGGAATTGATTATTTTAATATTTTAAATGAAATATTGTGATTGAAATGTGGAAATGTTATCTTTCCATTATGCTTGTATTATGTGTTATGGTTCTTGGGAAATGTTTACGTATACAGGTGCTTCCATGATAAACCTAGGGTGGGTGAGCCTGAGATAGCTCTCCAATGCATTAGGTAACATGACAGAGGTAAATTTGAATGACTCTCTTAAGAGATTAAGAGAATATACTGTAATGGGTATTCTAAATGTAACTCCCAACCTTGTAGTGATAGATACAATGTATGTATGATTTGGATAACACAAGTTAACTTTATGATTTATGATTTCTATGTGCTATTCATAAATATTATGATTTTGTGAGTTATGTTAAAGAGCTTATGTTATGTATGTAATGATCAAATAATGTTTTCTTTCATTGTTTTATAAACCTTACTGAGATTTTTATGCACATCCCATGTTCTGAAATGTTTTTCACATGACATAAAGATGAATAGGGTCAAGTATGTGATCAAGGAAAAGCCTTGCAGTTTAAAACACATAACTAGACATGACTCATTTTTTCAAGATTTTTTTTATTTTTGCAAATAAAATGGAAACTGAGTAGAAGTGTTTACTTTGTAATTCTTCATATGTAATGTAATAGTTATGTCCTAATTCTCTAAAACATAGAACCTAAAAAGATCCTCAATGTGAATTATTCATTTAATTCAAGAATATGTTATGTTTTAATGTTAGTTCCTTATAGTTGGTATCAAAGCTCAGATTAGATAAATTTAGAAGTTAGTATATTGTTAAATTAATGTCCATAAATTAATTTATTGTAAGATTGATGTGATATAGCATTTACAGATTACCATTTTTCTTTGACAAATATATTTCTATGTTCAGAATAGTTTTCCATAGAGGAAACATGGCATTAATGTTGGGAAGACAACAGGAGGAAGACAACTGTTCAAATCAGCATCCTGAGATGGTCAGAATTGGAACTGAAGAGTTTCTTGCTGTGATGGCACAATTGACTCAAGCTCTAAATGGTGGTGGTATCCTTGCACGAGATCAGGCATATCAACCACAGAGGAACATGTCAGTATTGGAGCATTTCATGAGGCAACACCCCCAATCATTTAGAGGATCATATTTCCCTGTGCTAGTAGAAGGGTGGATTAAAGAACTGAATAAGTTTACCGATGTTATGGGTTGTTTAGAAAATAAAAAGTCTAGTCTCACTGTTTACCATTTTGAAGGTGAAGCTGATCAGTGGTGGTCGATGAAGAAAAATATCAGGGATAGTTTGGAGATTGATTCAATTGATTGGGATGAATTCAAAGGTCGGTTTCTAGGGAAATATTTTACTAAGGTGGTTCTTCTTAGTATGGAACGAAAAAAGTTCCTATAATTGATGCCGGAGGATGACTCAGTGGCAGCTTATGAAGCAAAATTCACTCGACTAGAAATGTATTCTCCAAATTTCATACGAGTTATTGATGGTAAAATCAACCATTTTACTCGGTATTAAATGAAAAGTATCAAAGATATTTAGATTCTCGTGAGTTCAAAAGTGATGAAAAACTTGTTCGATGTGTGGAAAAGGTGGAAATGGAGTTTGCCGATGATCAGGTCTTCTTTGAAAAAACAACAGAATAAGAGGTCAAGGTGGTAGGAGAAATCGAAGAACTCTTGAAAAAAGTCAAATGGTAAAAAACATAAGTTTGTGGTTTGTGAAAATTGTGGTAAAAAGTATGCTAGAGAATGTATTTTGAATTCTGGTAAGTGTTACTGATGTGGTAAAATGACACATAAGGCACGTAATTGCACTGAAAAAATCATGGAAATGGTAAGAAAAAATCTGATTTATAATCAGTAAATTTTTTTCCATGCAATGAAATGAGTCATTGTGCAAATGAGTGTCCAATGAAGAATTCAACTAAGGGAAAGAAAATAGACTAAAATCAGAATGGGGTGGTGAAGTCCTTTTCAACTACTTTAGCAAATGTTGGGCCATCAAATAAAGTAGTATCAGATACACTGTTTGTTTGTTTAGATTATACCAATTTGCTGTTGGATTAGGGGTCTACACATTCACTCATTTCTAAGAAGTTTTCTAGTAAATTTGGAACTCCATATCAATATATGAATCCTGAACTTAGGGTAAAAACAGCTAGAAGAAATGTTGACCTAAAAAAATTATAAGAACCTTCCTATCCTTCTGTGGAGAAAGAATATACAGAAAACCTTATGGTTTTGCCTCTAGTAGAGTTTTATGTTATTTTGGGTATGGACTGGATTTCTGTTTATCATGCTAAGATTGACTGCAGAGTTGAAGAGGTTTATTTTCAGAAAGAATTTTAGTTTGGGTACAATAATGAACCTTTACTTTTTATAAAATATCAGGAAGTTGATAAACTAGTAAAAGATGTAAATGAATGTTACCTCGCACATATTTTTGAATACAAAGGAACTTTTCATATAAATGATGTTCTAGTGTAAAATGGGTACCGTGATGTTTTTCTTGATGACTTACCTGGTATTATACCTGATCTGGAAGTTGAATTTACTTTTGACTTAGTTCTTGATGCTACGAACTTCAAACCCCCCTTATCGAATAGATCAAATTGAAATTTTAGAGCTAAAGAAGAAATTGGATGAGTTATTTGATAAATGTTTCATTCAAACTAGAATGTCACCATGGGGTGCTCAGGTCTTATTTATTAAAAAGAATTATGGTTCAATTAGACTTTCCATTGATTATAGATCCTTTAAAAACATCACTATTAATAACATGTATCCTTTGCATCATATCAACGGTTTTTTTTATCAACTCCAGGGAGCTCATTATTTTTTGAAGATTGACTTGAGGATGCGGTGCCATCATTTGAATGTAAAGGAAGAAGAAATTCCAAAGAATGTGTTACGTACTAGATATGGAAATTATGAATATGTAGTTAGTCCTTTTTGTTTAACCAATACACATGTAATATTCATGGATCTTATGAATAGAATTTTACGTGAGTTCTTGTATAAGTTTAAGGTTATGTTTATTGATGATATTTTGGTTTATTTTAAACATAAAGAGGAACTTGAAAGTCATTTAAGGGTTATATTGAAAACCTTAAAAGAAAAAAAAACTATTTGGGGAATTCATCAGGTGTTAGTTTTGGTTACATCAGATTTATTTTCTTGGTCACATTAGTTTAAAAAACTTCATAACTATTGATCATTCTAAAACAAAGGTTGTTGAAGAATGGCAAAGACCCACATATATAACCTAGATCCATAGTTTTCTGGGGTTTTCATGTTATTACAGGAGGTTTGTTGAATATTTTGTATGGTTATCTAGTCCAGTGACTAAGTTAACATGAATAGGTGTTATGTTCGTTTGGAAAAATGAATGTGATGATTGTTTTCAGGAATTGAAGGGAATATTGGGGAATGCTCCAGTTTTGGCACTACCTTCCAGAAATGGTGAGTTTGTTATTTAATATGATGCCTCATTGAAAGGACATAGCTATTTCATTATGCATAATGATCATGTAATTTCTTATTCTTCACGTCTGTTTAAACCTCATGATTTAAAATACCCTAAACATGATTTGGGATTAGATTCTGTTGTTCATTATTTATAATTTAGGATGTATCATTTGTATGAAGAAAAATGTGAAATATATATTGACCAAAAAAATTTGAAGTATATATTCACTCAAAAAAATTTAACATGAGACAGAGTAGATGGCTGAAATTGATCAAGGATGATGATTGCACAATCCTTTACCATCTGGAAAAATCAAATAAAGTGGATGATGTTTTGTGTCAAATAAATAATGCTTCATTGACCATTCTACATTTGGAAGGAGATCCTTTGGTTTTTGATTTGATGAAATTTGGCATAGAAGTTTTTTGTGCATGAAATTATTATGTTTTGTTTTAGGTGTCATTGAAATAATATCTATTAGACAGAATTAAGAAAGCATATAAGGAAGTCAATGAGTTTCATAAATAGGTAGAGTTGGTTCAGAAGGGTCTGTTTCCTGATTTTAATGTTAATAATGATTATGTTTTGAAATTTGGAAAGAGATTATGCATTCCTTATGATTCACAGTTGAAGAATGAGTTGTTATGTAAATCTCATAGTTCCTGGTTTTCAGTTCATCATGGCAGTTCTAATATGTACATAGATATTTGGGAGTATTACTGGTGGGATGGAATGAAAAAGGGATATTTATGATTTCATTTTAAAGTGTTTGAGTTGTCAGTAGGTAAAAGAAGAGATATAGTTACCAAAAGGGATGCATCAGTCTTTACCGGTGCTAGACTGGAAATGAGAAAATATATCTATGGACTTTGTTGTGGGATTACCAAAGACATCTCATGGTAATAATGAAATCTAGGTTATTGTTGATCGATTGACTAAATCTGATCTTTTACTTACTATTAAAGATACTTTGTCTCTAGATGGACTTTCTATGTTGTACGTTAAAGAGATAGTCATGTTCTATGGAGTTACCCTCTCCATTGTGTCTTATCATTATACAAAGATTACATTTAACATTTTGAAAGGCCTTCAGATGTTGTTGGGCACTGAATTAAATTTTAGTACAACTTTTCATCCGTAATCAGTTGGGAAGTCAGAATAAAAAATTCAGACCTTGGATGATAAGCTACGTGCTTTTTCACATGATTACCAGGGAATTTGGGATGAAGATATTACTTTTGAGGAATTTTCATATAATAACAGCTTTCATTATAGTATAAAGATGGCTCCATTTGAGGCATTATATGGGAAGTAGTGTCGAACTCTAGATTTTTGGGATGAAGTAGGTGAAAGAAAGTTGATGGGACCAGAATTGGTAGAAGAGATGGCAGAAAAGGTTCAGTTGATTCAGAAGCACATGAGAATAGCTCGGAGCAGGTAGAAAAGTTATATCAATAACTAGAGGAAGGATATTTTATTTGAGGTAGGTGATCATGTATTTCTCAAAGTTTCTTCGTGGAAGAGTGTGAGGAATTTTGGTAATAAGGGAAAGATGAGTCCAAGGTTCATTGGACCTTATGAAATCCTAGAGAAAGTTGGATCAGTTGCATACAGAGTGGATTTATCTCCATGTTTGTCCCAGGTACACAATATTTTTCATGATTCAATGTTGATAAAGTATATGCGAAATCCATCTCAAGTTTTGAGCCCAGAGATAGTTTAGTTGGAAGAGAATGTCTCTTATAAGGAACAACCATTCTAAATTTTTGACTGAAGAGAGCATGTATTTCAGAATAAGGTAATTAACTAGGTAAAGGTTTTGTGGAAAAACCATATGGTTGAAGTGGAAAGATGGGAATCTGAAAATTCTATGATGGATAAATACCCCCATTTATTTGATAAGTGAATAAAATTGCGAGGACACAATTTCAAAATGGGGGAAGGATGTAACATCCCGAGTTAATAAAGAAATAATAAATTTTATTTTTAATTAATAGTTTGGAAATTAAATATTAATGTTACCTTAAAGGGGTTTCTAATTTCAATGGTGTACCTGATACTCAACAACGAGTTCCTTTGAAATCTCACATTGCACAATAATAATATAATACTATTATTTTAAATGGTATTTAATGCCTAGTCGTTGTATTGGAGGGAATGAACCGAACTAACTACAATATGATTATACATGTCTGTTAAATTTTTTAACTTTTATACAATAAAATTTAGTGGCTCAAAATGTGAAATATTATAATCTTAAGCATAAATACTCTAATTTTCATTAAAAGGTCAATTTACTACTTTTAATGGTGAACCCTATTTAAATCTAGTTTTGACAACTTTTATATGTTATATTTGGAAAAATAAATTTTTCATAGAATCGGGACATAAAAATTCACTTTGGGTAAAATTTGGTATTTTTTGGATAAAATTCAATTTTTGATGAATAGTGAACCATACTGTATTTTCATTCAAAACTACCTTTTAATATAATTTATTTATCTAGTTAGATTATCTTTATAATTTGTTTTAAAGTGTAAATATATTATATTTTTACCATTTAATCCAATGTTGGTTATTGGAGTCAATTTCACTTTGAAATTGGACATAAACAAGTGTCAATATTTTGATAGTTATTATTTCTTAAAAACACATCTTTTGTTTTGATAGAGGGAATTTATTTTAAGATAATTTCTTCCACATCTGTGTATTGAATTTGGAAAAATTGATTCCATATTCGGAATCATGGGGTCCAAATTTTATATGCAGGTAAAATTTATATTTAGACATTATGAATATTTACTTAAGAAAATAATTTATTTACCATGGTTAAAGAGTAAATCTGGTAAATAAGGGTAAATGAATATTAGAATAATAATATATAATTACACTAACATGTGTCTTAATCGTATTTTTTTATAAAATTCCTACCATTAGCATCATTTGGTTGATTTTTGGGACCCCATGCGGCCATTTGAGAGTGATAATGACACTTTATTTTAATTAACTTAAAGTAAACACAAAAATGACAAAAAAATATCTTTTAGTAAATTAAATTTTACATAGGGTTATAAAAGATATCTTTTTGACTATAAATATTATTTTGAAATATAAAAATAGTTTCTATATCCAGGTATTTTTTGTTTATATTTTTTATATATTAAATAAGTTAAATTATTTATGACATAATAATTATGTAGTGTTTACATCATTAATAAATGATTTAAATAAACATGATTATTAAGATTAAAATAATATACAAAAACTGTAAAATTCTTATTTGATTATTTTATTTTGACCATCAGTCATCTTATCTTCTACTTTAATAAAATTTTGACATATAGAAACCCAAAATCATTATGTAATAAAATAATACTTTCACACTTTCTTAAAGAGCCCTCCCCCTATAGATATCCCGCACCTCTAACCCATTTCTCACACATATGAAGCCCCATGGATCATCCAATATATGCCCAGTTAATCTACCTACATCCCTCTCCTCATCCTAGAGGCCATAACTTAGGCAGAAGGAACTTCAACAAACCCTTTTGGTTCAAACCAAAGGGATTTACCCGATTCAAAGGTAATGTCTTCTCTTAAGTTCTTTTGCATTGTTTTACTTCTACAACCCCCTAAACTCCTTTTATTACATTATTTGATAACAAAAACAGTATCCTAAATATACTAGGATGTTGTTATGAAAATTAATTCTAACTAAACATACACACACCTCTATCTAATGGGTAAAGAACATACAGTTTATATGGATAAAAAATGAACGCCTCATGAAACGATGATTGTTCAATTATCTCATGCCTCCTCCCAGGGTGGCCATTTTGATGAAAATTTATTTTTATATGATATATATTATGCTTATTTTTTTATATTATTGTATTTTCCTTTTATATCAAACATTTATGGTTTCCATTATGGGTAAATGCGATAATTTCATTTGAGAAAGTGCGGACTACCATCCCCACAAAGTGATATGACTCTTTAATGATGTATGTGGGATGTATAAAGGATTTAGTTAATGATATTATATATGATATTTTACTGGAATTATTATATACATTAGTGACATTATTTTTTAATTCCATTAAAATAATAAATAGAAATGAATGTATCGTTCATGCGTGCGTACGACTTACAGTCTCTATGAATAGTGCATTTCATTTATCATCTCCAAATGTTATGTACTATTACAAATACATACCTATACGGGATATATATAATATATATGATATCTAATTCATGAATATAATTCTGAATATAATAGATATTTGACCATATGAAAAAATTTCAATTATAAGATGTTTATTTTTGACTCAAGTACCAAATATCGACAAAATGACCGTTATTAACTTAAATGATTACATAATGTTTATAAAATGGTAGTATGTTATATAAAAGGAAGAATAAGAATGAAAAAGGTTCTTAATCAAGTATAAATTGACTTTAGTTTATTATTCAGGAGATTAAAGAACGAACGAGCCAAGTCGGACACACGGTAAGGGACTTCAACTCAATCTTCTTTCATTCAGGCATATTTTGTTTTAATACACAAATTTATTTTATATAATTTACAAAAACCTTTAACTTTTCATTTCATTCAACGGAAATATTTTCTATGAATCATTTTATGAAATGAAAAAAATAATATTTCTTTTTATTGTAAGCGGTGACAACGACCTTTGCGCTACCGTGGGTATTATTTGATCTTTGGCTTCCTTAACAATTCAGAGTGTTTTCTTAAGGAAAAATAAATACTATATAAAATTTTTATGTATTTTTGTATTGAAAATTGTTTTTTAGAAATAATTGATTAATTAAATATCATGAAATGATATAATTTTATTGAAATGTGGAAATGTTATCTTTCCCTTATGCTTGTTTTATGTGTTATGGTTCTTTGGCATTGTTTAAGTATATTGGTGGTTACATGATAAACCTAGGGTGGGTGAGCCCGAGATAGCTCTACAATGCATTGGGTAATGTGAAGGAAGTAAACATGAATGTTTATACTAAGAGAATTAGGGAATATACTGTGACATGTATTCTAAATGTAACTCCCTACATAACTATGAGTGCTACTACGTATGTATGATATGGATGCCACAAGTTACCTTTTTGATTTCTGATTTCTATGTGTTATTCATAAATCTTTTGATTTCATGTGGTATATTAATGAGATTATGTTATGTTTATATTGATGAACTAATGTTTCCTATCTTTATTTTATAACCCTTACAGAGTGTTTTATGCTCATCCCATGTTTTGAAAGTTTTTTCACAGGACTTAAAGATGAATAGGGTCAAGGATGGAATCAAGGAAATGTAATGTTATCTAAAACATGGAACTGGACATGAATATATTTTTTATAGAGTTTTTTTTCCTGAAAAATGGAAACTGGGTAGAAGTATCTACTTTCTAATTCTTGAGATGTAATGTAATAGTTATAGCCTAATTCTTTAAAACTCTAAACCAAAAAAGATCTTCAATGTTAATTATTCATTTAATTCAAGAATATGTAATGTCTAAAGGGCGAGTCCTTATATCTAACCACATGATCTACAGTTTTCTCTCATACCTTTTTAATGATACATATATTATTCATAGGGTTGATAAAAAATGCCAATATTTTGTGAAAAATATTTCTTTGAGTTAATTTAATCTTTATGATCTTTTACATTTCACACAACACTGAATACAAGTTATATTATAGGAAATCACAAAGTCATTCATACTTGGAATGTAATACAAAGTCAAGGTTGTGCTACAAAAAAAACTTTGATTAACTCGAGGTACATGCAACAATATGTTAGGATTTTGTTACATACAATGGAGTGTTCTCTTGATAGCTTACATTACATGCATGACCGAGTTTTACAGAACTACAATATAATATTAATATTTATTATAAAATATTATGACAGTTATAACCTACCCAATAGAATTATAGGCATTAAAATGGTTAACTAAATTATAAAATTATGGTTTAAACATAATTATTTGACTAATTAATTATAAATGAATTTATTTTTTTAATAAAGGAAATGTTTTTGTAAAATATTATTCAAATATACACATGTTTATACAAATAAACAAATAAATATATTTTTTGAATTATATTAATGAAATATATATAAATTACATATTCAATTTAATATTTAAAATTCATTTAATTTGTTTTCTAGATGTGATATAGGAACAAATCCAACTTTAGGTATAAAAGTGGTATTTTTCTAAAAAGGCATTTTTCCGCCTTTTAATGGAAAATCCATTTTGAAAATAATTTTTCAAACTATTATAATTTTTATATGAAAAAAATAGATTTCTTTTTTGAATGTGTGATATCAAAATTTACTTTGGATGCATTTTAAGTGTTTTTTGATAAGTTAATGTATTGATGAATAGTAAAAAATACTAAATTTTAATTGAAACTAACTTTTTCATTGACATAAAATGTATTTATTAAATATATATTTTGTTTTATTTAAATTATAATTAGATAAAAAATTTATCATTTAATAAAATTTAGGTCATTCGAATAAATTTCACAATTAATTTGGATATAAAAACATGCAAATATTTTGGATGTTTTCACTTTAAAACCATATTTTCTCATTATATCCACAAGAATAATTTTTAATATTTTTTCTAAAATTATGTGTTTTGAATAATGAAAAATGGATTATATATTTTGAATCATAAGTAGAAAATTTATTATATAGGCCCCTTTTATTTTTTTGACAATGTGAATAGTATCTTTAGGAATTTTGATTACCATGGTTAAGGTTAAATTGACTAATTAAGGGTGAATATACTATTAATGGACACCATTCTATGAAAATGAATAAAATATTATTAAAATACAAGGTAGTTAAAAAATTTCATTATTACTTTATGTATTTATAATATTTTTTATATGGGTTCAAAAAGAATATGTGATTTACTATATATATTATTATGTTATATAAAATTTTTATATACGTCATATAATTTTATTTTTAATCTTTAGTAAAGTAATAATCATCATAAAGAATTACAAAGGGATGATGCGGAAATTATTCGATTAACAAAACAATCAATTAAATGATATTAGAAATATTGAAATAAATATAATTTTACTCAATTGAGGGGATACATGAATTTTAGAGTCCAATTTGACATGTTAGGGTTGTATTAAGTTATTTTATAAGTAATAATTTTGGATTGATTTTTTTAAAGTCAATGTTATAAATAGTTTAAAAATTGATACCTATGAAATTTTCTGAAAATAATATATTTTTATATTATCTTAAAAATTTTATGTAAACGTTACATATTCTTAATATGAAAAATCTTTTTAATAAAATTAAAATTAAAATGGATTAACTAATGGTTAATCAAAATGATAATGTTTAAAATGACATCAGAACATTTAAAAAATATATTGTTTGATGAGATTAAAACCCTATAATATATATTATTTGAATAAATATAATTTTGGAGTTATTGGGATTAACCTTGATTTTATTATAAATTAGTATTTTGAAAAATTCCAAAATCTCCTCTCCCTGCTATTATAAAGGGAACCCATCCTAATCTTCTTTTCACACTTAAAACCCTATTTTTTCTGGCCAAAATCATGGAAATTATTCCCCAAAAATCTTGTTCTTCATCGTAGAATCCTGACTTTGTAAATAAATTAAACCAAAGGATTAATTTTGTTCAAATTAAAAAGATATTTCCAAAGAAGGTGCAACGTTCATCAAAAAACATTATTTCCTTATTTCTTACTTAAACTGGTTAAATTAATTTTTATTTTATATTTATAAAATAACCTATGTATCATAAATATACTAAGCCATTTTTATATTAATGGTTCTACCTACACTCATAAACACTTCCATCAAATGGGTAAAGAACATATTGTTCTTGTGTACGGTGCCTCACAAAATGATGTTGTTGTGTTTCCTTTACCACCACTAATAGAGGGGAATTATGATAGATACTCTATATTTATATTACATATATTGTATTTATTATGTATTTATACTTATTTAAATATTATAGAAAACATAACTTCAAGATTTTCATTTTCTGGGAATATGAAGACTTTTTTTCTAGAATAGTGGACTACTGCCACGACAAAATGATCTGAATTGTTCACAATTTACAAGGAATGTATTACAGATCGATTTAGTAAAAGTATATGATTATATGAAATAATAATAACAATATAATTATAATATATATATTTACATATATCTCATTTAATTTCTTTCTTTAAATACGATATGAAATTGTAGCAGCGTTCCTGTATACGTATGACCTACCATCTCTATGAATTGTTAATTTAATTTTCTCTTAATATATTTTATATATAACAATAAAAACATATATAATGAATATGTATTATATTTATATCATGGTTATAATTATGGATAGAATGAAATCATGATCTATTTATGAGGACTAAGAATAAGAAGTTGAAACATGTATGAGAATCAAAGTAGTTATAACCTGAAACATAACTTAAACTTGAAATTGATAAAAATTGGAAAATTTAAAGTCATAAGTATGTAATAAATGGAATTATATATATATATATATATATATATGTGTGATAACGGTTTTTAATATATTTATAATAAACTTATATTTTTTATACAAGATTTTTTTATGAGTACGATGAGAGTCGGGACAAAAGGTACGAGATCTCTGTCTCACTTTTATTATTTATGAGATACATTCCAAGTTCACCCCTATTTATTTTATGTGGTGTATATACTACCCATGCATTTATTTTATGATTATTATCCTGAATATTATGTTATTTACATATTCATGTAATTTTTTTTCATTCATGGGGAATACGATTCGACTGATTAAAATATGGTAAGGGGATTTCTCATCATAATTTTCTTTCTGTGAGACTTATGATTTATTCACAAATAATTTCTATTATTTGGTGCATATAATAAAAATTTATGTATTCTATGATCCATATTATTGAATTTATTATTATTTACACATCCATTTTATTGTCTCTCTTTAATGGGTTTTATGGTTCAAAAATTACCCAATGAGAAAGGTAATGTTTTCTCAATTTTCCTTCATTGAGAAACATGTTACATTATACTCATATATTATTTTACAAGGTTTATATACATCCCTTTGACATGTTTTATCATTAATCTAATTATTTTAATTATATTATATGTTTTATGTAATGTTATTATCTCTTAATTTGAAAATTTGTCTTCCCTCAAAAAAATGTTTTCTAAAAATGTTTTAAATGTGTTTTAAATGATCATTTAAGAATTTTTCAAGAATATGGATATCAAATATACTTAACATGTTTTGAAATATATTTTTATATGTTGTAATTTTTATTTATAATTTAATGTTTTTTATAAAATATTCATTATTTAAAAATATTTATTCAATGTAGAAAGGATATAATCCTCATGAATTTTTTTTTAAAAATATCTTTCCAATTTATTTTCCATTTAACATGAAATATTTTAGTGTTACTCATTCCTTAGTAGGGATATTATTTAAGGACACAATTCATATTTCTTTAATAAATTGTTTAAATTTTCGTGAAATTATTTTTATGAATTATGTGACATTTCAATGCTATAAACTATGATAATTGTTTTAAAAAAACAACTTCTCTTCATTTTTTATGATGTGATGAATGATTTATGTTCTTTTGGTACAAGAATATATTATTTATTTATGTGATGAGTGGGAATTATATCTCCCTCCAATTCATTGGTTAAACCTAGATAAATCATTAGTTATATATGTAATGCATGAACCAGATTTCATGTTCACAATTCTATGTGTGGACCTTGTTTTCATGTCCATATGTTTAGGCCAGGTCATGATTTCATGTCCTTAATTTTATTAGTGAACCTGTGACTACTTATAAATGATCAAAAAGTTAAAAATGATTGTGTGTCCACAATTTCATGTTTTATGTTAGTTTTATGATCTAATGGCTTATGTTCTCGGATTCCCTTATGATTAATGTCTTATAAACTACATATATTTATGGCTTGACTAAGGTATATGATCATCAATATGAAGGTTATGATATTAAAATTTTATTATCATGTTATGATACACATATTGTCATGTTTTCCATACCTATCTTCCATGTTTATCATTACTAATCATCTGATATCACCCATTCTTTTGTTTCCATTCCCCAGGTTATAAAGAATGGTTTTATGTAAGAGTACTAAAGGAGAAGATATATATGGTAATTTTTGAAGATATTTAACCAAATTGTAATAATGGGTTACAATTTTAAAAAGTAATTAAACCAATATGTTCTTTGGGAATGTTTATATGTAATTTAATGAATTTTCCTTTACAATGATGTAATGTCAACACACGAAAGTCATTGGTCGTTATAATTGGCATCAGAACAAATATTTTAGTCATTAATTGAAAACTAGGATTAGAAACCACTAGTGAGATCTCTATGGATATTTATAAAGTCATTTCTAGGGATTAATCTAACTATACACCTATGGTTTCATTTATTTAAAAGTATGAGCCATGATTTATGCATCATATAAGTAATTTTTGTTGACTATGTGTTTTTTGTATGATAAGTGTTTCTCATTCTATGATTTTTAATGTTAGTAAATAGTGGGAACTAAAAGTAATTGGATTAACATTTGATGTTTTAGATGTGGAATGTATGGGATATATAAAAATCGATCTCATGAAGAGAATCTGGATTGTGGTACGGGTATTGGTTATAATGTAGAGGATAAAAAGAACGCAAATGACATGTAAAATATATTGGATGTTCTAAATGTATTGTTTTTTGAAACATAAAAAGAAGGATTATATTGAGTTTGAGTAACCTTAAGAAATTATTTATATTTAATATTTTTGAAATATTAATATGATGAAGAATACGAAATGGTTTAAGAATGAATTTGGATGATTAATGTGTATATGTTTTGGAATTCAAATATTATGAGATATGCAAGTATTTTATAGTACATTTTTTTAATTAAGGATTGAAAAGGATATGTTAAATGTGATATTCATGGAAAACAGAATATGAAGAAGATACCCCTTAATATCTACCTAATGGTGAGATAATGTTGTTTGGATAAGGATATGCTGGATATTAATAACTAAAGTATACAATACCCATTACCTTGGAACTGAATAAGGTTATGTTGTTTTATGTTATCAATAGTGTAATTTATATCAATGTTTGACATAATTAATATATCAGATAATATTTATATTAAGAATGAATGAATTTTTTCAGTAAGAATTTATGGTGATTATCATGTTTCAATAGAATACATGATGAAGGTATTCATGTATTTGTTATATAAAAAAATAACTACCTTATGATATATTAGGAATAAATTCTATTCTGTTTTTGAGGAATTTGGTTCCTCTATTTATAAAGTTGTGTACTTTCATCTTTTGGGAGGGTTATATACTTAACCATTTATGGAATAGTTTATGTTAAACATGAGATGAGGTTTTAGATATTAAACTATTATCTCTCTAAATAAGGATTTATCCATGTTAGATAAATTTTTATAACCTTTTTTATAATAAGGACGGATGAAATGACATATCATTTTATTTAAGGGTCTCATAATCTGCTAATGCTTTAAAAATGAAAAATTCACCTATATTTCATGAAATAAGGGATGATATGGAAATTGATTAGGGAATAACAAAGGGTAATATTGTTATGAAATTTAGTAAATATATATTTAAATGAAAATTATTTAACTTTGTGGGAATGGGTTTGAAATAAAATGTTATCCTATTACCATCATTTTTTATGATATCAAATCCCTTTTTCAAGTCTCTTTGGGTTAATGATTTGTGATTGTTATCATTCTCAAAAAAATGTTTTCTATCACATTCCATAATAACATGATTGTTATATTTTTCTTCAATTTCCATGTTTTCACTTCTCAATTATGTTCTCCTATGCGGAAACCTCATTATGAGTTATTTTTTATAATCATTATGTATATATTGTTCCATTTTAAAATGATGTTTTATTATTCATTTTTAAGAAGTGGGTTTCTATGAAATGATATTTCAAGTATTAAATCCTATATTAACGAAGAATAATTTTGAGGGTGAGATTCATTTTATGGTGGGTAGAATGTAACACCCCTTGATTTTGTGAAATAATTTTTTGAATTAATTTAATCATTTTTTTATTTTTTTATTTCACACATCACTGAATATGTCATATGTTATATGAATGCACCAAGTAATTATAACATTGAATACCAAAATATTTCAAGGTTATGATATACACAACACTTAAATTATCTTTTGGTATATGCAACACTATGTTTGGTATGTGTTATACATGTTTTTGAGATCGTTTTGACAACATGTGTTACACGCAAGGTTGAGTATTACCGAACTATGACATACTGTTAATTTTTTTTAAAATATTATTATAGTTATAACCTGGACAGTTGAATTGAAGGTATTAATAATATTAACATACTATGAAATAATTTTTTTCAAATTATTATTAGTCCAATTAATTATAAATTAATTTAATCTTTTTTAAAATAAAAGGAAATGGTTTCTGAAAATTTATTTAAATATGCAGATATTTATTTTATACCAATTAATAAAAAAATAAATCTTGTTAAATTATAATATATATAAATATAGTTATTCAATTTATTGTTTAAAATTCATTTTATATTTTTTCTTGACATGATATAAGAACAAATCAAATTTTACGAATAAAAGTAGTATCTTTCTAGAAGGTAGTTTTATATCATTTTAATAGTGAACCAATTATAAATATAAATTTTAGAACCATTATAAATTTTATATAGAAAATAAACTTATTATTTAAAATATATATATTACATTTTATTTTTGTTGAATTCTTGGTATTTTTTTATAAGTTTTTGGTTTTGATGAATAGTAAAAATTACTAAATTTTAATTGAAAACAAAATTTTCATCAAAATAATTTATAATATTTAATTCTCTGTTTTATTTTTTTCAAAGTATAATTAGATAACATTTTAATCATTTAATCAAATTTGGGTCATTGTAATAAATTTCACATTAAATTTGGATATAAAAATATATAAATATTTTGGACACTTTCACCTTAAAACCCCATTTTCTCATCCTGTCAATGCGATTTGTTTTAAAAAAATTCTAGAACATTATTTCTATTGAATTATGAAAAAGAGATTCCATATTTTCAATAATCTGGTAATAATTTAGAAAATATTTCCCCTTTATTTTTGGACAATATGAATTGTAACTTTAGTAATTTTAATTACCACAGTTAAGGGTAAATCATGTAATTAAGGCGAATAATAATATTATAAAACTAGAATAAAAATTTACCAAATGTTATTGTATGATGTTAATTAGACGCTTAAAACATAATTATATAAATTTAATAATTTAATAGAAAAAATCCTAGGAAAATTACTTAAATATTATTAAAATGAAAAAAGTGATAAAATGTCACACTATAACTTCTAATATGTATAACATTTTTAATATGAGATCAAATATAAGATAAGATCCATTATATATTTTTATTTAATATAAAATAGATATATACAACATAATTTTTTTTAAATTTTAGTGTGGAAATAATTATCATAAATAATTACAAAATGAGGATGGAGTAATTATTAAAATAATGAAATAATAAACTATGTAATATTAGAAATATTAAATGAAATATAATTTGATTTAATTAAGGTTATTTGAGAATTATTTATGTTAATATGACATGTGAGGGGTGTATTACGTTAATTTTTATAAGTATTTTTACTGGATTGATTTTATTAATGTCAATGTTATTAATAATGGGAAAATTGACACTTATGATATTTTACAAAAATAATATTTTATTAAATTATTTAAAAATAATAAAAATATTAACAAAGTAAAATGGTGTGAAATATAGTATATAATATCTTAATTTTTTACATTTAAGTTCCAATAAAATATTTATATTTAATAATTACATCCTATTAATATTTAAAACATTTTTAACATAATTAAACTTAAAATGGATTAACTATAGGCTAATCCAAATGATATGGCTTAAAATAACCAAAAAACACGTCTAAAATCTACTAGTTCATGTAAATGAAACATTATAATATATTATATTCTAATACATGTATTTTTATTTCATTTGGATTGATATCAATTTTATTATAAATTAATATTTTGATAAATTATAGAAGTACCCCTCCCCTCTCTTATAAAAGGGAATGTCTCCTTCTCTCTTCGTCACACTTTAAAACCTTTTTTATTTGATACATATCTATTTAAATATCCTCAATAAATACCTAAAATAATCCTGTAATTTATACCTTGTGATATACTCCAACAAAAGGAGTCCTTTTGTGCAAATCAAAAGAAGATGCGCAAAGAAAAGGTAACGTTCATCACAGAACATTGTTGTTTTATTTATTCATTAAACCCATTAAATTATTTTTATTGATTTTTTATATAATAAAAAATCTTCAATATAGGTATATATTTTCGAATTAAGTATTATACCTACACACTCACACACACTTCCATCAAATGGGTAACAAACATACTGTTCTTGTGTATGGCGTACTACCGCCTCACAAAACGAAGTTGTTTGTTTTTTCTTTACTACCTATCATGTTATAGAATTGTGATGGAAACTATATTTTTATATTATATATATAGTATTTATTATTTATTTATAATTATTTAAAATCTATACCAAACATACCTTCATTTATTTTATTTTTTGGAAATACTATAACTTCGATTGCAGACGTGTTGACTACCGCCTCCTCAAAATGATGTGACTCATTCACACATTACATTGAATTTTTTAAGGATGGGTTTATTTAAAGTATATAATATATATGAAATAATAGTTCTAATTGAATTATATTATTTATATAAACATACATATATGTCATTTACTTTCTTTCTTTCTATATGACATGGAATCGAAGCAGTGTTCATGCGTACGTACAACCTACAGTCCCCATGAATGGTGTATTTCATTTTCAATTTTCATATATTATAGATAACTATAAAAAACTATATAATTAATATATATGATATTCATATCATGGTTATTGTTTTTTATATAATTATATCTTTATCTATGCATGAGGACCAAAACTAAAATGTCAAAATATGAATGAGAAACATAGCGGTTGTGACTTGAAACATAACCTAAACATGGAATTATCAATAAATGGGTTTTACAAAGTCACAAGTAATACATATATGGTATTACATATTTATTAATGTGGTTTTATAATATATTTATAATAATATTATTTATTATATTGAATGTTTTGATAAGTATTATGTGAGTCAAGACATAAGGTAAGGGACATCCATCTCACCATTGTTTTCTATGAGGTAGAATTCATGTTCACTAAAAATATATTATATATAGTATATATACTCCCAATAAATGTATTTTATGGTTATTATCAAAAATATTATGGTATTTAAATACCCATATAATTTTATTTCTTTCAAGAGGAATATAATTCAACTGATTATAATGTGGTAAGTGGATTTCTCATCTCACTTTTATTTTCGTGAGACTTATGTTTTATTCACATCACATTTCATTATTGTGTTGTATAAACTCCCCATTAATTTATTATATGATTTATGTCATTAAATTTATAGGAATTTTCATAACATTTTAGTGATCTCTATTTCATGGGGTTTTCGATTCATAAGTTACTAAATCTCTAAGAAAATCTTGTCCCAATTTTCCTTCATTGAGGCATATGTTATGTTATACACCTATATTATTTTAAAAGGTGTATATAATTCCATTTTAAATGTTTTTTGATTAATCTAATTATTTTAATTATAATATAAGTTTAATTTAATGTTATTATCTCTTCCTTTGAAAATCTATGTTCCCATGAAATAATGTTTTCTAAAAATGCTTTAAAAATGCTTTAAATGACCATTTATGAATTTCAAAAGAAAATGTATTTCAAATATTTTTAAGATGATTTCAAATAATCCTTTCAATTTTTTCAACATTATATTTAAATAATAAGGTTTTAAAAATGTTTTATGATTGTAAAAGTGTTTTTCAAAGTAGACCAAATATTTTCTTCAGGAATTGTTTTAAAAGAATATTTCAAATTTATATCCCATGTAAGATGACATCAATTGGTGTTACTAATTCTTTAAAGGGAATATGATCCAACGTTTCCACTAATATTCATTCACTTAATTATTTATATTTTTATCGAATTATTTATATTTTTATGGAATTATTTATACGAATTATTTTTATTTTTAATGAGATATTCTATTATGAAATGTTTATGAAAACCATTTATTTTCCTGATTTATGATGTGATTAATGGATTATGATATTGTAGAACATGTATATATAATTTCATTATACAAGGGGTAGGATCTTTATCTACCTCCAATTAATTTGGTAGATATGTATTACTCTTGAGGTATATATGTTTCGTGTGAACCAGATTTCATTCTCACAATTCTATGAGTGAACCTAGATTTCATGTCTTTATGTTTATATAAGGGCCTGATTTCTTATCCTAGGTTTAGTACATGAACCTGTTACTACTTATACATGTTCACAAAGATACCAGTTTAGGTTTAGACCACAATTTCACGTCTTATTTAAATTTTACGATCAAATGTAAAATGTTCTTTGATTCTCTTATTATCCATGTCTTATGAACTTTTAATCATTATACCATGAATCCGATATATGATCTTTGATATGCATGGTATGATATTAAAATGTTATACTCATTTTATCATACCCTTTTGATCATATTATGCATACGTATTTTTGATGTTTAACCTTAACGAGCATTTGATCTCATCCTTTATTATGTTTGAATTCCTCAATTTATAAAGAAAGGATTTAATTAGAAGTAATAAAGGAGATGATTATTATGGAAGACTTTTAAGATATTTCACCAAATATTTGGAATGTGTTCCATGTTTCCAAAGAACTAATTTAATACAGTATTTGGGTGTGCGTTTTTGTGATGTATGAAATGTTCCACAGAAATTATGTAACGTCAATGTATGAAAATTTTGGGTTGTTATAGCTGATGGAAGTCCCCTATAGGTTGAAAAAGTCTACCAAGAGTATTTTTATGCTACAGTCATTTAGTATCCCAATCCTTATATGTTTATGATGCAAACCAAATCTATTGGTGATCATGGATCAAATAGAGTCTGGGACTTTAATATTCTATTTATTTCATAAATTATGACCAATGTTATGAGATTTATATATAGTGTTTCTATCCAATAGTGGATAAGGTATTCATTGAACTCATGATGATTCTTCTCAACTGTGGTGGAATTTTTGATCTCTTTTCTGGGATGGAGTTCTCCTAAGTGGAAGTTAAGACCTTCATATGGTAGAATAACTATTTCTATGAACATATCATGGAATAATTTCCATATAAGGTGTTTTATGGTCATGTTTTGAAGTGTAGTTATTTGATCTTGATGACTTGATAATACTTCTGATGAAATTATTTCCAAATGTTAGTTAATATTCCTTGGAATTCCACCAATGTTGGATTCACCCAATGGATACATGACATATATTCACCCTAGTTGAGGGGAGGGAAAATTTAAATTTTTCTTCGAAGTCCTCCATAGTAGTGTAATGGTTGGAATGACACATTTTTTACAACGAATTTTGGAATCTACTTAAAATAGACCCTGATATTTATCTAGAGGTTCTTAATGATAATCAGGTATTGAAATGGTAATTGAAATTGTGATGTTGCATGGATTTTTCCCCATGATCACTTCCCATGGGTTGAATCTTGTCTAGTGTAGAGTTCTAATGAATGCAGTTGTGGGATAGTTTTCACAATGGATGTATATTATTAGATGAAAACATGTGTTAATCATGTATGAATTTTATTTGTTTCCCCATATAACTTCAGGACATTGAATGCATGGATGCATTGTTTTACATGTTCTGTATGTCCGAGAGTTTGACATTTTAGTGGAACATCATGCTTGATCGTGGTAATACAGAAATATCCTAATTATTTTGAGTGTTATCCACTCATCCTTATGGTGGAGTGAGTTTACCTTTGGTAAAGGAAGAGTCCCTTTTGAAAAATCATTTATAGAGAAAATTGTGATGGTACCAAATGTTGCATTCTTTAGTTACATCTTCGGGTATCAGGAGGGGATTAGAAACTACATATATGGGGAAGGATCTATCTTCACTATTTAGGATTCTATGTCTAGTGGTGAGAAAGGATACCCAACTGTGGAAAAGTGGATCTAACCCATCAGATTTTTAGTTATTATTTTATCATTTGGTGGGAAACAATTTGTGATATATGTGTATAGAAATTAAATTCCCTCCCTGTGATTGTCTATAAATCCAAAAATTCTACCAAGGGGTGACCTATGGTATACCCTAGGAAAAATGTTGTAGTATGATTCAACATGTATATGAGGAATATTGAGATCATTTGTAGTGTATCAATTTAGTAAACTAAATCCCTCCTTGAGAATATTCTTTAATGGATATTATTGGTTTTAATATTATTGTGGTATGAAAGATGAATTCTGAGAGTGTCTTTAGATTTTGTAATCTATGGAATAATTGGTTGTAGATATTAGAGTATCACAAAAACGTTGAGATGGTTGGAACTTTCTGATTAAAGGACTCCATGTGTGATAAATAGTTGAAGTATGAGGTATGTTTTCACCAAGATATTGGTATCTATTTGAAAAAATAGACACATTTCTTACCTTAAGTCAAATGTGTTTTCCTCACACCTTTCTATTGTGTGAAGGATTACAGGGGCGTGATGTTAAATAATTATACTATATTATTACAAGGTTCTAATTAAGGTGGTTAGAAAACTATCCAATTCATTTGATGGGTAGCATGATTGTAATCTTGAATAAAGACCACTATTTTAAAAATGGGCTTAGGTGTTTCATGACTGATAGTTTTGTTTCAGTATTCCCATCCCATGGAAAAAATTGGTTGTTTGGAGGAGGATGTTCTCATAAGTGATTTCAAATACTTTTTACATAAGAATAATCTTTCTTTAGGTCCATGTTTGATAGATCAATGTTATTTAAATAGGCAAGACCATCCAATTTTGATTTTTGTGGATTGGGAAACATGAAGAGTTGTGGTGTGTTGTTGATCAGCTGGTTGATGTAGTTTTATGAATTATTTTCACATCAAAATATATCCAAAACCAGAGAAAAAAATCATATCGAGATATATACAAATTAAGATACACGTAATTTTGAAATCCTAAATTTGAGGATAAAACCTTAGTGAAATAGATGTTGAGGTTTTAGTGGAAAAATCATTTTACCCATAGGATACAATCAAATGATGGTAAAGCCTTTTCCTTTTTGGATTTTTATTGAAAATGTTGTTAATGTGAATCCTAAAAATCTTGTAGCTTTTTATCTTTTCAAATGATGGAATGAAATATTGGTTAATTTTCTATTTTGGTTTTTATCTTAATATGGGGTTCCCACAATAATGAACATTTAGAATTTTATTTTAAAATTTAAGCGTAGGGTGCTCCCACAAGGGTAGATATTATGGGTGATCATGTTGGACATTGTTCCGTATAACCAACTATATTATAATATTGATTACCAATATATTAATTGTGATGAATACTAATAATTTTATTATTATATAATGATCATTACTCCACATGACATTGAATATGATAATGTTCGTAATGTATTTATATCAAAAGACATTTATATCATTCCACTATATTGATTTTACCCCTTAAGTGCGATGAAATTATTCTTAAATACATGTTTTATATCCGGATTAAATAATTTGAAATTTCCTAGACAGTAAAATTTAACGTGGTTAGGGGGATAATAATACATTCAAACTTATTCTCATGAATTTTTCACTTGGTAATCATTAATGGGTAATGTTATTATTATTTACCCGGTATTAAGAAATTCATATATTCTATGGGTCATTTTATGTTCTTCTCTGAAGATGTGTGTAGTTTTCATTTGATGAATATATTATTTAGAATTCATATCATGAGTCACGTACAATGATTTATTTATGAAAACCATGAAATTAAATGTTCACTGGGATGTATGATACATTTGGTGTGCCACGAATCATATAAAAGTAAGTGATAACTTGAGGAAGGACTTGTCTCTTCTTTTCTTTAATAGATGTTGAAATTTAAGTCTCTTTGATAGAAATTGAACTATTAAAAAATTCCATGCCATGGTGGTATGTCTATGATTTCATATATGGAAATTAAAAGAAATATAATTAAATAATATTGGTTGATGATATGAACATTACAACCTACTTGAATGAGATTTCGAGATAATGGGATTATATTACACAATAAGTGTTTGTTTGAGGTAGTCAATGATTTTACTTCTCCTTCTATCTCGTTTTTCCATGATGTGTTACTCGATACCTATTGGGGGAGATTCCTTGATAACTTAATCCTACGAGCTGCAAAAAATTCTCTTATGGGGGTCTATTATAACAATAATTGGTGATAAGAGATGTATCCCATCCACATTTATATGTTAGCCACCACTGATTTTTTAAACCAATGTGGGATTGAGTTTTCACCCAAGAAATTCTCACCTCAAACCAAGTACCACACAACATGTCATTCCCTTCTATGATAATCCATCTAATCTAAATCATCTTTTACTTGAATCACTATTTATTTCTTCACCAGGACACACTACCTATCCACTTTTATCTAGATTACTTTTGATACAAGACACCACCATAGATCAATATGATTAAACATGACCAATCCTTATCATTATCAAACTGGTTCTGGGTCCACCCACATCAAATTTGTATTACACAATGGAATTGATAAAAAATCTTATGGGTAGATTACCCACTATCCTAGTCCTTCTAGGCCAAACACATTAGATCCTATGGGGTTACATACTAAAAAAACTAGTTATAGGAGGAGTATCACATCCAAGTGTATATTTTAACCACAAATAATTTTTGGAAAATGATGTGGGAATGAAATTTCACCCAATAATAAAACTATTGTTCTTTGATTTGGACACACGGATATAGAGATGCGGTGATTTAGGGTCATACACAAAGTGTTTTTTAGGCTCCACCAATTCAGTAGAATACATGTTTAAGATATACTGTTCCAAACATGTCGTGATTGATGAGAGTCCTTGTGAATGATAAAAATATAATTAAATCAATTATATTATTCTATTATTGAATAATTATAATCTCATTTGTTTCTCATATTATTCAAAAATTAATTTAATTATAAAACTGAATAAGAGAAAGTATTAGTTTTTAGAATAAAAGGTGCATCATTTAATGTTTTCAATTGATAACATAACGAATGATCTAAGTTAATTTATCATGGTTCATCGCATGGAATTTATTAATTTCACTAGTGAGTGGTGACATGTTCTTGGAAGGTAAATGAAGTTTACAGTATTATTCAGGATATTTTGAGATGATTTAAGTGATTCAACTTATTGAGGTGCTTAAAGAAAATTCTAAGAAATTAAACCAAACTATTTAAACTCATTTTTATCCATGAGTACGTCATCTCTCCATTTTACTAAATTTGTTGTAGTTTCTCCCACACCATCCTTTTGTTCGTGTTTCTAGTGAGAAAAATAATAAGATCAGATCGATCCAAATTTTGTGATTAATCATGTGATCTTCAATTGATGATAAATGAAATTTATGGATTTTGATCATCATTTCTAGAAACATTGAAGAGAAGATAGATATTTATAATTAAAAATTCACCTAAATGCCTTTAAATAGCTTGAAAACCAACTATCTGGGTTATGATAAGGACATATGGATCTTTGCTACTATAATTTCCATGAGAAATGGAATTTTCAATCCAATGGTGAGGGATTTTTGGATTTAAAAAAGAGTGGAAGACTAATAAATAAAATTTAATACACTAATTAATGGTAATCAATATAATGGATTAAAATATTATTTTATTTTATTTTTGTATGTGAATGGTAAGTAACACAATGTCCAAATTATCATTGTGATTGATAATAGAGATATATAATTTCATAAGTAACATGAATTTCTAGGAGTGGTACCAAAAATTCTGTATCATACAACACTATGAGGAACAATTATATGTACAATATTACCTATTACATAAGAGGAAGCCTTATATGTGGGATAGTGGGAAGGATGTCACTTTTTATCAGAAATATATAAATTATTTATTAGATTTCCAATGTCTGATATTATATTCCACATCAACTGAACTTTAAAAGCTACACAAGGATATGGGTTCATAAAATATGTTTTCTTATATATGTGATATTTATCAGGATAAGGTAATAAAAGTTCTATATGGGATATACATGGAACTATTGATGTGCAATATTGGAGATTCTTCACCTGCTACAAATCATGTAGTCAAGATGATTAGCTAAATGGAGTTCTTGGACATCTTAGGCAGTAAGCTACGAGATGAGCTGTTTACACATATCATTTTATCTTCACTACCCCAAAGAATCTGTAGTTTCATTGTGAATTATAATATTAAAAATAGATAAATTTATCTCCTAATACTTATTTTCATCATTCACCAAGTGGAAAAGAATACGAGAAGTGCTAAAACTAGAGTTTTTCTAGTGAATAAGAGGAAGCAGATAGTGAAGGTCCCTAAGGAACACTCAAAATATAATTATCCTAAAAACATCCTTTAAATAAAAAAATAAGAATTAGTGATAAGGAACAAGATTTAGGGTGTTCTTTAGTTGGAATGTTAGGACATTGGAAAAAGAACTACACTCATTTGAGGAAGCATGATGATTCTTTAGATGTTTTTTTATCAAATGAAATCTTTCTATATATACTAATTGGGTATTTAATTTAGCTTGTAGTTCTCAAATCAGTATTCAAATACATAAAAAATGTATTTAAATAGAGGTTTCAAAAGGAGAGGTGTATTTTTATGCTTTCAATGGTGTCAATATAGCTTCCTTGGATACAAAATAATATTACCTAATGCTTCTAATGAGACTGATCTTGGTTTTAATGATTTATTATTATGTGGCTAGTGTTACCAAAAAAATATCTATATCCATCCTAGATATGAATTATTTCATTATCTTGATTGGAAATAATAATATATAATTTTACAAATACAACAATGATGGTATTTAACATATAAATAAGGGTCTTTAGGTATTGGAATACCAAAACCAAGTATTGGAAATTGTTAATGATTCGTGTTTGATTGACTCATATCACACCCAATTATGGAATAATTTAAATATTAATTTAAAAAATATAACTTGAAAATTATCTATCAAGATGTTTATTTAAATTATTATAAACTTAAACCACTTCACATATGTATCCCTTGTTTACAAGGCAAGACGAACAAACCAAACTTTTTTTTTGAGTGGGTGAAAGAGATATAGAGCTTATAGAATTGGTAAATACTGATGTGTGTAGAGATTTTAAATTAGAATCTAGAGGTGGGTATTATTACTTAAATACTTTTACTAATGACTTGATTTTACATGGAAATGTATACCTAATGAGGTATAAGTCCAAATACTTTAAAAATTATAAGGAGTTTATGATTCATTTAGAGAATCAGTTTTGTAAGAAAAAAAATCATCGATCAGATTTAGGTAATAAATATCTTAGCTAATATTTTATCAATTATCTTAGATATTTTTAGATTATATCTCAATTCACTCCTCTTTATAAATAATAATGTATTGGAGTTTTTTAAAGGAGGAAACACACCCTATTGGACATGGTATGTTTAATGACGAGTCTTGTATATCATTTAATATCATTTTAAGGATATGGATTATATGGTATAATGTAAATTCTAAACTATGTTCCAAACAAGTTGGAAAATGTAATTCTATATGATATAATTTAAGGAATAAATAGGATTTTTCACACAATCATGTATCTGTGTGTGAGGAATTTGTTAAGCCCACCTATAATAACAAATTAGAACATCGGGGAATAAATTGTATCTTTATAGGATATCCAAATGAAATAAATGGTTATTACCTATAATAACCCTCATAAAATAAGGTAATAGTGGGAATAAATTCAATATTCCTTGAAATGAATAACACACTTAAGAAGGATAGTGAGAGAAAGATCGACCTCTATGAAATTGATTCTCAAGATACAAATGATCTCGGACCAGAAAATATTCAACAAGACCCCATGGAAGAGGTTGTTCTCGAGGTACATGTAGAATTTAAGATCATAAAAGAGGTTAGATAACTAGATAGTTAGGGTTTTCTAGTCATAAGGGACATGGAATCATTATTGGATTAAAATGTTGAACCTATATTGTAACAGCCCGAGATTTTATGAAAAATATTCTTTTAATTTCATTAATGTCTTGTGTTGTATGCTACACCAAGATTACCTTGCGCTATACGCAACACCGTATTAGCTTACAGTATACGCAACACTATTCTTGGATCGTGTTACACTCAATTTTGATAATAGTTATTCTACGAAACATTGAGTATATATATATATATTCAATATATAAATGAAATATGGTTGGATTATGTTATACGAAACAACGAAGGATTCTTGCACAGCAGGCAACCCTGGCTTGGCTTGCATTACACACAATCGCGACCTTCCTCGATAGTGTGTGTTGTACGCAATATCGGGATTTACTAAACAACGATATATTATTATAATATTATTATGAACTAGTCGTTATGAATAGTATTAACTAAATTTTGAATCTTATAACATTATTATTCGTCTTGCACATTTTCTAAAACATTGTATAAGAACAAAATAAATTTTTCGGGTAAAATAAGAATTTTTTTCAAAAAATGCAGTTTTGCCGCCATTTGATGGCGCACCCACATTAAATCTAGTTTTTGACATATTTATAAGTTCAATTTGAAAAAATAAAATTCTTCATTGGAATCATGAAATAAAGATTTACTTTGGATAAATTTTTCATATTATTCTGGTAACTTTCATATTTTGATGAATAGTAAAAACACGCTATATTTTAATTAAAAACAACTTTTTTTCATCACAATAATTTATATGGTTAAATTATAATATCGAATGGTTTTTAAGTATAAATAGAATATATTTTTACCATTTAATATAATGTATGTCATTAGCATTGATTATACCTTGAATTCGTAGGATAAATCAATTCAATCTTTTGCAATGTTTTAAAGAAAAACCCGTTTTCTTTCGACAAGGGGATTAATTTTAATTTAATTAATGCAAAATTTTTGTATTGAATTTGGAAAAATGGATTCCATATTTTCAGTCAGTGGATCCAAATTATGTTAATAAGGTACGTTTTATTTTTGGGAATTATGAATAGTAACTATGGTATATTTTATTTACCATAATTAAAGGTAAATTGGGTAATTAAGGGTAAATATAATATTATAAAATTACCCTAGAACATGTCAAAATCCTATTGAATGACTAAAAGTCGACCCATATCACCTAAGGGTCAGATTAGATTAATTTAATGGACTTTTTTCCATGAAAATAATTTAATTATTATTAAAACCAAAGAATGTGACAACATGTCACTTTCTTAAATCTTATAAGTATAATAATTTTCATTTAGTGATAAACTTCATGAAACTTCAAACTTGAATAGTCTCCAGAAATCTAATACAATTATCCACATCATAAGAATTTATTTATAATTTTTAGGTACTAAATAATTATCATTTATTATGACACAAAGATGATGTAGTAATTGTCTTATTAATGAAATATTGACATAATTGATCTTATAAATACCCAAATAAATGTAATTTAAGACTTTTTATGAATTACAATAATTTTATATATTAAAATGACATGTTATTATTGATTTAATTATCTTTTTTCTAACTAATCAATCTGTTATGAACAAAATCAATTACTAAATAGTGTCAAAATTGACATAAAATAGTTTTTAAAACAAATATTATATTATTAATTGTTATTTTATTCCTAAAAATCTAAGGTTCTGCAAAATGACTTATATAAAGTTATATATATTAATAATAAATAACTTGGGGTTCGTTTGGCTTGATATAGTATGTTTATTAACCTTATAGTGTAAGAAAACAAGAAGACACGGTAAAAGTAAAATTATCTAACTTAAAGTTAAATATAAATGATAAGGTTAAAATAGGAACCTAAACTTGCCTAAATTCTATTGTATGGGAGGAGTTCGACCCATCCCCACCTTAGCTTAGAAATAAATCAATTTTTAGATATTTAAAACCTAATTTGGGTTTATAATAAAATAATATTTTCAGTTATTCCAAAGGTGCCCCTCTCCTCCCTTATAAAAGGGCACCCCCTCACTCTCTTCCTCACAACACTGTGATCCTTCAATCTCGGCCAACCTCAGCCAAAATCTCTTCTACACTTCCCTATAAACGTTTTAGAGGTTCTGGTCTTCCTCAAAGTCCAATTTTAGTGCCCTAAGAGGAGGTATCACAGAGGCGCTTCAAAGAAGAGGTAATTTCCGTTACCGATTCTTTTATCATTATTTCTTCTTCCACTTCTTCTTATTTAGTTGTTTCATTATGAAGTAATAACATCAGTATAAATCATATACTGATATGTTATTATAAGTATGAAACAACCCTATTTCACCATCTATCAATCCTACGGAAAAAGAAATCACCACGCGTGCATACGTACGGAATACAGTCTCCACGTCGTGGTGTAATCTATTTTCCACCACCACCTTACTTAAATGGGTATAATGGTGTAAATAATGACTATATATGAATATTATAAAGTGATATGGATTATGAAATAGTATAAATAAGCTCCAATACAATTCCACGATCATAGGAACGATATCATCACTCGTGCGTACATACGGAATACTGTCTCCATGATGTGATGCGACTCGTTCTACATGATCTTCATTACATAATGATTATATAAATGCATTGAATGAATGAAAATGATATATATTACACTAATACCATTCTGGAAATGAGGTATCTATAACCTAAAGAGAATAATATGAATTTATTCTACAAAACACGCATAAGAACATAAACACCCAAATAACAAGTAGTAATGAAATATTACTAATAAGAAGCTAAGAATATGACCATATATGATATCATAACAATAATTATGATTCTGGAATAAGTCAATAACATTATTTAAATCATTATACAGGAGGTTCGGACACTTACGAAACAAATCGTATCTAAGGTAAGGGAAATATCACAATCTCTTTTTTATCCGAGATTGTTTATACCTTGGTATTTACTTGGGTTTATTTTATCATACACATCCATGTTTCCTCAATATGTAATATTTATATCCTTATACAATATTTTATATCCAATTTTACCCTTCAGTGAGTTTTTATTAAAAGATATGAAAGGAATCATTTGTCATTTTTCATACGAGGGACTTTTTGACTTTTCCGACAAAAGTACGGGAAGAATGTTTTTTTAACTTATACGGCATGATTGGATTTTTAAAACATTATTTCCAAGAAGCTTCATTTACATGTTTTGAAGTTTATTTTTAATCAAATTCTTTTAGTTTAAAATTTTATGACATGTTAAGAAAGGAAAAATGTATTTTTTGAAGTAGAAAGGATTTTTTCCTCAAGAATGGAGTTCAAGTGTTTTATCAAAATTATTTTCCATCTCAGATAATATAGGGTTCTGTTTCTATCCCTATTATTACATTGATTTGATTATGTTGTGATGGAATTATTTTTATGAATTCCTTTATCTTATATGAATTGTTTTATGATGTTATGTTGTTTAAGAATCCCATTTTTATTACATGGGTTATGCAATGTTGTATGATTTATGATTTTGTGGAACACATAAGAATGGTATAATTATGATATGGGTGGGACCTATATCTTCGTCCAATGTATTGGGTAAAGATTTTATATCTCATGAGATAGACATGGCTGGAACGGTAGGTTATACCGTTTTAGTTAAACAGGACTGAAACGAGGAGTGAACTCGGTTCAGAAAGGGACTTTGTCCACTAAGATAGTCTTGGAAATGAGTCTTGACTAATAATAAATGATTCTCTATGATTATGTGTGTATGCCAAAAAGTTTAATGTTTTAAGTTATGATTATTGGGATTACATATCACTACTATGATTTATCCCATGTTATGAAATTATTTTCTCTTTTGCAGGTTAAGATTTCCAAAAGATATGTTCTTATGAATATGACGTGATTGATATTTCTTTTGTTTACCCTTACTGAGCATTTGAGCTCTCCCTTTTATGTTTTATTTTCCCTAGGACATAAAGAAAGGATTTAGGTTTAAAAAAAAGAAGATCTTTATGGGAGATGTTGAAGATCTTTCACCACGATTAGAAGATTATATTCTGAGTTTCAAATACACTAAAGTATTACAGTCCTTGTGTGTGTGTTTTTGTTATGTACTATGTATTCCGAAAAAGTAATGTAATGTCTATGTACGTTAAGATTTGGGTCTCTACAGTTGGTATCAGAGGAAAGGTTTAGTCAACCTTTGGAAACTAGGATGCGAGAACTTTAGTGAGATCCCTAGAGATATTTCTATGGTATGTCTAGGGATGTCCCTAAGGTTAAGTATAAGCATAGGCTATAGTACTAGAATTATGGTAACACAAGATGATTAGATATTGAAGGTACTCCCCCTTTATTATATTGTTTTCCCTAGCGTGATTTTTGCCTCTCACACAATTGTTTTTGGGTTTTCGACGATGGCTGGAACCCGAAGGAACCGTGTTGATCAATGTAATGGACAATGCAATGATTGTCCTCCTGAACAAACAAATGTTATGGGAGATGGAGTGAAAAATCTTATTGCTATACTTACACAAGATATGAATCATTCTGGACATCCAAATGAGCAGAGAAGGGAACAATATTCTATTGAGTCCTTCATGTGGAAACATCCACCTTCTTTCAATGGGTCTTCTGATCCACTTGTTGCTGAACAATGGATCATTACCACTGAAAATATTTTTTCAGTTCTTCAATATTTTGAACATGATAAAGTCATCTTAGCAGTATATCATTTGGAAGGTGAAGCTGATCAATGGTGGAATCTTTTTAAAAATATGAGGCCAAGAGATAAAATTGAGTCCATGGAAAGGGACGAGTTCAAGAACTTATTTTTCAATAAGTACTTCCCTCGTATTCTTCGAACAAATATGGAGAAGGAGTTTCTTGAACTAAAACAAAAGGATGATGAATCTTTTGGTATATATGAAGCGAATTTTACAAGGCTTGCAAGGTATGCATCTGGCTTTATCATCCAACCTGAAAGTAAAGTTGATCGATTCTTCAGTGGCTTAAAACTAAGTCTTCAAAGGGCATTAGCTATAAGAGACTTCAGAAGCTATGAAGAAATTGTGCGTTGTGCTATCAAGGTAGAAATGGAAGTTGGTGTTACATATCCTTCTCATAGTTTTGTCAAGAAACGAAAGATGGAGTTCAAGGAGAAATCTCAGAATAATGGTGAAAAGAAGATGGATGTTTCCTTATGCTCAAAGTGTGGAAAGAAGCATGGTGGAGATTGTCTTAAAGGGACAAATAAATGTTTCAAATGTGGAAAAGAAGGTCATCGGGAATTTGAATGCCGCAATGATGGGAAGAAGATGCCTAATGATGCAAACAAAGGAAGGGATATACAGAATGAACCTACTGCACTTCAATTCTTCAAGTGCAAGGAAATGGGGCATTATGCTAATAAATGCCCTAATCCAAGGGTTAGTGATGATCGACATGAGCAACCACTAAAGGCAAAGGACAAAGGTAAGTCACATGCGATAACCATTGGCGATGCTGAATATGACAACGATGTGGTGGAATGATTAAGTGATTGAAATATTTTTGGAATATTTTTTGGAAAGTAGATGATATGAACATAATGAAGGGATAGAGATAATCTAATATGTTTGATAGTATTCATGAGCTCATGATTGATATAAGGACTAAGTGATATCATGGTTTGAGTATATAGAATTTTGAGGATTTTGGTATGTGGAAAGTGTTAACTTTTAAGTGCATTCATGTTTTCCCTAAGGTTCAATGGGTATTCAATAGAATACATGATTAAGGCCTTTGAATGTTTGGAATGTGACCAAAAAGACATATCTTATGATATATGGGGATCAACGATGGTATTAAATCTCTGGTAATCGTTTTCACTATATTATGAGAGTGCACTGCAGTATTATGGATATGACTAAAGATTGGAATGGATTATTTTGGACATAAGTTAGTATTGTTTAAGGATAGAAGTTTTTTTTGATATTATTGATGGGATGTTATAGTAATATAGTTTTATAAAAAGGACAACCTGCAGGACGGGCGACAACCCATCGCATCGGACAAGGCTGTGGGAATCGAACCCACGACCGAAGTACGACTGGCCATTATCGCCTACCACTGGCCTACAGGAAGTCCCTGTTTAGTAGAAACTAGTTTTTTTATATTAAGCAATATGATATATGAAGTATAAGTCCATTTTAGGAACCATATATGATTAATCTCACTATAGATGGACTTATGTATTTTTTGATAACTTTTCTAACCTTTTGTTTGAGACAGATGGAATGACCCATCATTCTATCACATGATCTGCTAACACATCACGAATGAAAAATTCCACTTCATTTCTTTAAGAGATGAAGTGGAAATTGTCCAAATAATGACAAACGGTGAGACTATACCAAAATCACGAAATTATTTTTTCAAATTCCAATTTCATCAACTTTAGGGAAATGATATTGAAAACCAAAAATGTTGTCCTAGTGCTCTTATATCTTATGAATCAGATGGTACCTTAGATCGTCACAAATTTATGGCTTTGTGATTGCTGGATTTTCCATAGCCATGTTCTCTACCACTCCCCATCAGAACATGATGGTTAGATTTCTCTTCCATATCCATATTTTCACCTATGTGGAAACCCAGTGATTAGTTTATTTGGGTAACCGTTACGTTTCATACTTTTTTTAATGATTGGTTTTTGTATTCCTTTTTACGATGTGGGTTTTTATTAAAGAAACTTTCGAATAGTAAACCATTTATAACCACGATGAATTTCGAGGGCGAAATTCATTTTAAGGGGGGTAGAATGTAACACCCCGAGATTTTATGAAAAATATTCTTTTAATTTCATTAATGTCTTATGTTGTATGCTACACCAATATTACCTTGCGCTATATGCAACACCGTATTAGCATGCAATATACGCAACACTATTCTTGGATCGTGTTAAACACAATTTTGATAATAGTTATTCTACGCAACATTGAGTATATATATATATATATATATTCAATGTATAAATGAAATATGGTTGGATTATGTTATACTAAACAACGAAGGATTCTTGCATAGCACACAACCCTGACTTGGCTTGCATTACACACAATCGCGACCTTCCTCGATACCGTGTGTTGTACGCAATACTGGGTTTTACTAAACAACGATATATTATTATAATATTATTATGAACTACCATTTATGAATAGTATTAACTAAATTTTGAATCTTATAACATTATTATTCATCTTACACATTTTCTAAAACATTGTATAAGAACAAAATAAATTTTTCGAGTAAAATAAGTATTTTTTTCAAAAAATGCAGTTTTGCCGCCTTTTGATGGCGCACCCACTTTAAATCTAGTATTTGACATGTTCATAAGTTAAATTTGACAAAATAAAATTCTTCTTTGGAATCATGAAATAAAAATTTACTTTGGATAAAATTTTCATAGTATTCTGGTAACTTTCATTTTTTGATGAATAGTAAAAACACGCTATATTTTAATTAAAAACCACTTTTTTTCATCGCAATAATTTATATGGTTAAATTATAATATTGAATGGTTTTTAAGTATAAATAGAATGTATTTTTACCATTTAATATAATGTATGTCATTAGCATTGATTCTACCTTGAATTCATAGGATAAATCAATTCAATCTTTTGCAATGTTTTAAAGAAAAACCTGTTCTCTTTCGACAACGGGATTAATTTTAATTTAATTTCTGCAACTTTTGTGTATTGAATTTGGAAAAATGGATTCCATATTTTTAATCAGTGGATCCAAATTATGTTAATAAGCTAATTTTTATTTTTGGGAATTATGAATAGTAACTACGGTAAATTTTATTTACAATACTTAAAGGTAAATCAGGTAATTAAGGGTAAATATAATATTATAAAATTACCCTATAACATGTCAAAATCCTATTGGATGACTAAAAGTCGACCAATATCACCTAAGTGTCGGATTAGATTCATTTAATGGACTTTTTTCCATGAAAAGAATTTTATTATTATTAAAACCAAAGAATGTGACAACATGTCACTTTCTTAAATCTTATATGTATAATAATTTTAATTTAGTAATAAAATTCATGTAACTTCGAAAATGATTAGTCTCCAGAAATCTAATACAATTATCTACATCATAGGAATTTATTTAGAATTTTTAGGGATTAAATAAATATCATTTATTATGACACAAAGATGATGCAATAATTGTCTTATTAATGAAATATTGACATAATTGATATTATAAATACCCAAATAAATGTAATTTAACACTTTTTATGAATTAAACTAATTTTATATGTTAATATGACTTGTTATTATTTATTTAATTAACTTTTTTCTAACTAATCAATCTGTTATGAGTTTCAAAAAAATCAATTACTATATAGTCTCAAAATTGACATAAAATAGTTTTTAAAACAAATATTATATTATTAATTTTTATGTTATTCCTAAAAATCTAAGGTTCTGCCAAATGACTTATATAAGGTTATATATATTAATAATAAACAACTTAGGGTTCTTTTGGCTTGATATAGTATGTTTATTAACCTTATAGTGTAAGAAAACAAGAAGACAACGTAAAAGTAAAATTATCTAACTTAAAGTTAAATATAAATGATAAGGTTAAAATAGGAACCTAAACTTGTCTAAATTCTATTGTATGAGAGGATTACGACCCATCCCCACCTTAGATTCGAAATAAATCAATTTGGAGCTATTTAAAACCGAATTTGGCTTTATAATAAAATAATATTTTTGGTTATTCCAAAGGTGCCCCTCTCCTCCCTTATAAAAGGGCACCCCATCCCTCTCTTCCTCACAACACTTTGAGCCTTAAAGCTCGGTCAAACTCTGCCAAATTCACTTCTCCACTTCCCTAGAAACATCCTAGAGGTTATGGTCTTCCTCAAAGACCAAATTTAGTGCCCTAAGAGGAGGTCTCAAAGAGGCGCTTCAAAGAAGAGGTAATTTCCGTTACCGATTCTTTCATCTTTATTTCTTCTTCCACTTCTTATTCTTTAGTTGTTTCATTATTAAGTAATAACATAAGTATCAATCATATAATTATATGTTATTATATGTATGAAACAACCCTATTTCACTATCTATCAATCCTACGGAAAAAGAAATCACCGTGCGTGCGTATATACGGAATACCGTCTCCATGACGTGGTGTAATCTATTTTGCACCACCACCTTACTTGGATGGTTATAATGGTGTAAATAATGACTATATATGACTATTATAAAGTTATATTGATTCTAAAATAGTATACATACACTCCAATACAATTCCGCGATCATATGAACAATATCATGACTCGTGCGTACTTACGGAATACCGTCTCCATGATGTGATGCGACTCGTTCTACATGATCATCATTTCATAATGATTATATAAATGAATTTAATGAATGAAAATGATATATATTACACTAATACCATTATGGAAATGAGGTATATATAACCGAATGAGATGAATAAGAATTTATGCGACAAAACACGCATAAGAACAAAAAGTAATAAACACCCAAATAACAAATAGTAATGAAATATTACTAATAAGAAGCTAAGAATATGACAATATATGATATCATAATAATAAGTATGATTCTGGAATAAGTCAATAACATTATTTAAATCATTATACAGGATTTTTGGACACTTATGATGCAAATCCGACCTAAGGTAAGGGAAATATCACAATCTCATTTTTATCCGAGATTGTTTATACTCTGGTATTTACTGGGGTGTATTTTATCATCCACTTCCTTGTTTCCTCAATATGTAATATTTATACCCTTATAAAATAGTTTATATCCAATTATACCATTCGGTGAGTTTTTATTAAAAGATATGAAAGGAATCTTTTGTCGTTTTTCATACGAGGTACTTTTTGACTTTTCCGAAAAAAGTATGGGAAGAATGTTTTTTTAACTTATACGGCATGAATGGATTTTTAAAACATTATCTCCAAGAAGCTTCTTTTACAAGTTTTCATGTTTATTTTTAATCAACTTCTTTTAGTTTAAAATTGTATGAAATGTTAAGAAAGGAAAAATTATTTTTTTGAAGTAGAGAGGATATTTTCCTCAAGAATGGAGTTCAAGTGTTTTATCAAAATTATTTTCCATCTAAGATAATATAGGGTTCTCTTTGTATCCGTATTATTACAATGATTTGATTATGTTGTGATGGAATTATTTTTATGAATTCATTTATCTTATATGAATTGTTTTATGATGTCATGTTGTTTAAGAATCCCATTTTTATTACATGGGTTATGTAATGATGTATGATTTATGATTTTGTAGCACACATAATAATGGTTTCATTATGAGATTGGTGGGACCTATATATCCCTCCAATTCATTGGTTAAAGATTTTATATCTCATGAGATAGACATGGCTGGAACGGTAGGTTATACCGGTTCGGTGAAACAGGACTGAAACGAGGAGTGAACTCGGTTCAGGAAGGGACTTTGTCCACTAAGATAGTTTTGGCAATGTGTCTTGACTAATAAGAAATGATTCTCTATGATTATGTGTGTATCCCACAAATTTTTATGTTTTAAGTTATGATTATTGGGATTACATATCACTACTATGATTTATCCCATGTTATGAAATTATGATCTCTTTTGCAGGTTAAGATTTCCAAAAGATATGTTCTTATGAATATGACGTGATTGATATTTCTTTTGTTTACCCTTACTGAGAATTTGAGCTCACCCTTTTATGTTTTCTTTTCCCCAGGAAATAACGAAAGGATTTAGGTTTTTTTAAAAAGAAGATCTTTATGGGAGATGTTGAAGATCTTTCACCACGATTAGAATATTATATTCTGAGTTTTCAAAGACACTAAACTATTACGGTCCTTGTGTGTGTGTTTTTGTTATATACTAAGTATTCCACAAAATTAATGTAATGTCTATGTACGTTAAGCTTTGGGTCTCTACATATATCCTATAAGGAAACAACAATGAACTCAAAAGTTGGAAATATTATGTATCCATGAATTGAAGATGGATTCCATATATAAAACCCAAGAATGGGTTCAAGTCAATCAACCTAGGTATGTAATGTTTTTTGGTTGAAAATTAGTATTCATGAATATTTTTGACATGTAAGGTAAAGTTAGTACATAAAAAAATGACTAGTGGTCAAATGGTTTAAGAACATCAAGGTATGGACTATTATGAATCATTTCACTAGTTTAATAGGATAAAATCATTTATAATCCTAGATTCTATAACTGATTTTCATGACTATGAGACTTGGAAGACAGAGGTCAATATGGACTTCCCTAATAGGAACCTAGAAATATATTTCTACCAGAAACAACCTCACATTTTTTTTCTCCAGCAAATGCTCATATGGTGTGACTGTTTCAAAAATAAATATATAATCTTGAAAAATAATCCATGTAAAACAACATTAAGTTTGATGAATCTATAATGTAATATTGTTTAATTAAGAATGAATCTTATACCTATGATTAAAAGTATTATAATTATACTGATGTTATTTTCCTAGTAGTATATGTTAGTGATATATTATTAACTAGAAATGAGATACTAGTCGTAATGTCAATTAAGGAATGGTTGAACATAATATTCTATTTGAAGTGCATATGTGATGCAACCTACATTCTAGGGATAAATAACATTAATGTTCGATATAAGAGGATACTTTAATTATGCCAGGATACATACATTGACTAGATAATTAAGAGGATTAGTATTGAACAATAGAAGAGTGGATTGGTTCTGGTTTCACATGGTATACAACTCTAAAATAATTTGTCTCCTCAGGCATAGGAGGAGAGAGATAGGACAGGTAAACTGAATTACAATTATGTGATACTTTCTATTACTTATTCTATATTATGTTCCAAGATTTATGTTTTCTAATAATTAATCATGTTTATTAGATATAGTTAAAATATTGGAGAGTAATATTGGATAGTTATTCATAATATCATAATGTATTCCAGGAATACTAAGGATATGTTCGTAGAGTATGGAGGAGATGAGGAACTAGTCATTAAGGGAAATATATGCTAGTTTTTAAATAGATAAAGATGATATAAAATCATATGCAGGATATGTATTCTTCTATAAAAAAGGATTCTTTATCTGAAGGAGCTCAAAGCATCTTTTGGTTACAAATTCTACAATAAATTTAATGTACATTATAGCTTTTGATACAGATAAAGATGTAGTTTGTATATGTATCTTTATCAAGGGACTTGATGTTGTGTAAAGTAGTAAATATTATATCACATTATATTATGATAAAACTAAAATAATGATTTTATTCATAGATCCCAAATCACATAAATGAATAATGAATATTGTAAAGAAGAATCACTCCTTGAGGTATTTTTCCCAAAGGGTGTAGGCTGTATTGAGAAAAATTTCTATGGAGGAAAACATGTCTAACCCACTGAATAATGTATTTTCATAGCAGAATCATGAACATTAGGTAAGAGATTACCGACTAAGATTCATTAACATTTTTTTTAGTGTAAGTGAGAGACTGTTAGATTTTTTTTCCCTAGATCCAACCACCTTATAGTTATTACTTCATATATATTTATAGTTTAGAATATCAACAATTTTCTTATCATAATATGATTGTTATTTTGTTATAAATGGAATGTGATAATGTCCTTAGTGTACTTCTCACACTAAAAGGTATTAACTATTCCCTAAATTGATGATAGCTATGAAGTGACATTATTGTATTCTTAAATACATATTCTATGGGATGATGACATCATATATACATTGATGATACATGCTACTAGAATATAGGGGCTCATAAGACATTGAATATTATTCTCCTAAAGTTCGCCCTTGATAATCTCTAAGAGAGGTGGTTATGATAACTGAACTCTCAGTAGAACATCCACATGTTCTATGTGTCATTTGATGTTCCTATATGTTAAAAAGTGTAATAATAATTATAGTTTATGTTTATTATTAATTGGAATCATGGGTTAAATTATTTAATGTATCAATGCAAAATATGATATCACATGTTAATTGGGAAGTAGACTACATTAGGCGCATCATGAATGATGTGAAATTAATAAATAAGTCAATGAAATATTTTTATCTTCAATAATTTAATGGAGCATAATATATTAAAATTTTTTCTGGAAATTCAATTTTATAATAAGTACATGTCCATGGAGGTATGTCAATGATATCATTTTCAAAAGGTTAACCAAAGATATTTCATGCATATAGGTTGATGAAAGATGTCATGAATTCTGCATCAATGAGATATCACTAAAAATAAACTATATTTCATGGTTAACATTCATAGGATATAGTCATTTTTTTTAATTTTAAACCTAATTTTATTGGAAATTATGTGTTTATAAATACCACTATTGGTCTTTGTGTTGGACTCACTACTATTGAGATGAGGGCCAAGTGGGTCATACACAAAGTGTACTCAAAGGCTACACTAATATAGTACAATTGGAGTTTAGGATGAAGTGAGATCATATACATGGACCAATGAGTGTCCATGTGCATGATCATAAGTTAATTATTTCAATGATATTATTATAATTTTGAATAATGAGAATTGACTTTTTTTTCTCAAGGTATTGACATGTCTATTAAATTATAAAACTCAACATGATAATGCATTTTGATTATGAATTAATGGTGCTCCATTCAAGGTTTATTAAATAATTATTGTAAGATTGTCCCAATTTAATGTATCATGGTTCTTTACACGATGTTAATTAATTTATCATGTATGTGGTGAAATTCTCATTATATTTATAATATAGTTATGAGGTTATTAATTATATTTTGGGATGATTTAAGTGGTTTAACATATATTCGGGATTAAGAGTAATTTTAGGAAGTTAAAACTGACTATATAAGCACATTTTTATCTACGTATATTGTTTCTCTCTATTTTAAAAATTTTGAGATATTTTCTCACATTTTCTTCAATATATTATGTTTCTAGAGTTAGAATGGTCGAGAATGGATTGATCTAAATTTTAAAATCAATCTCGTGATCTTTTTTCAATATTACGAATGAAATTAGACCATCAATATTCCACAATAAAACATAGGAATCAAATAAATACATTTTTGGATATGTGGAACACATGCATATGATCTATATGGAATGTAAAATTGTATCTTTAATAAAAATGATCTAGAGAATAGTATATATCATCCAGATCATGAGATTCTACAAATATACCTTTTTTATTTTATTTTCATACCGAAATAAATTCTCACAAGATACTTATGATGAATTGGGTTTTACAAATTTGAAAAAAGTTATTTATTATTGATTTCGAGTAAAAAAAAGTTAAAATATGACCCACTTTTAGGCATCTAATGCATTAACAATCCCTTTATTTCATTTAGGGTGATAGTTAGAGACCTGTTGGCATTATAATATCACACTATTATGAATTAATATAAAATGAAATGAAGTGTCTAGTAAATTCATTCATTTGTTGGATTTATTCCTCTGATTCTTTAGGATTTGATATGGCATGTGGACAATAACTTCATAGATGAAGGAAGGTGTTCTTATCCAAAATGATGATCTAATGAGTTTGGTTGGAGCTCACATTTTAAAGATAATGGTATTGTGTGTGATTGTGTGTAAGTTCCATTAAAGATAATCCTAATATTTTTTTATTCATCAATCATTTTTTTCATTTTATGGATGAAAAGTTTTAATGTGGGGATGATGAATTTACATGGGTCATTAACTGAGTGGGACCCATCTCAATTTCGAGTTTTAATGTTCTAGGACCCCAAAGTGTAAAATAATAATTTTACCCTAATTATTAACATATATTTATTTCAAACGATTCCATTGGTAACAAAATATGTTGTTTACTAATGATATGATATTAAATGGATGAGGGAGTACTTTACAACCTCAAAAATAATATGATAAAAATATTTAATTATTTTTAAATTCACAAATGTCTGTTTTTTATAACAATTGTATATCTTGATTATGACCATGTTTGAGAGAGTTGAAACTACCATTGGGTCTATAATTTGGTGTTTACCCAACGTATAATATTCGTTTGTCTTTTATGTGGGTTCTCATATGTTGTCCATTTCAAGGAAATTAATTAAACATTTAAATTAATTATCTAATTTTTTTAGTTTATGGTGAAGCACTAGACTACATACATTTAATCCTCCTTATTAATCCTCTATTATATTTTTTACATTCCTTATTGAAAACACATAGATAGATAACATGAGAAGATAGAACATGATGGTTGTGATAACCGATCAAGGTGCAAGATTAGATCTGTGATGACGTCTATGGGTGGATTTAGATAGGGACGACAAATGAATCAATAGTTTAGATAAAAGATAAAAGATAAAAGAATTTAAAATTTACCACTAAGGTTGGGGTTTAATTTATTATATTTATTCACAATTCAAGGTTATTATTGTGGACATGAATCAATTCTATTTGAATTAATTTAGAGACTCCAAAGGCATGGTAATGTCAACTTACACCTTTTTATTTAATCTTTTATTTAGATATTATTCTGAATTAGAATTGTTTTGAATCTTTTTTCTTTATATTCCATAAATAAATTATTGAAAATAATAACATGGGCATTTTTGGTTCCTCATTTTTTATTATGTTGTTTTCTCTATCTTTCTACGCATATTATCCCCGACTGTTTATTTTGACTGGTGGTTGGACCATTTCCATAGACCCATATAACTTCTTGATAGAATAATTATTTAGTTGATCATTGTTATGGATTCTATGATAGTGTTTATATTATTTTGGAGTATTAGTGATGATGATAGGAAAAAATATAAGTAACATAGATGGGGATTTCACAATTCGATACGTGCAGACGATGCGAGGAGGTGAAAAAAGTCAACGTTATGATTAGGTCCATATATAATATATATTTTAACATTTTCATCATCATTTTAGAAAATAATTAGTCCTTTCAATTACTATCAGAGGTGAAATAAATGTAATGGTGATTAAATTTTGTATGAATCAACATTAAAAATAATATGGAAATTTTTTTACCACATGACATGTAGTTTTGAAGAACATTTTCTTTGTGGATCGTGATGTAGAAATAGTGTTTGAGATGAATTGAATATCACATGACTATGTGGTTGGGAGCATAGTTCATGTGAAACTGGATGACTATATTGGTGTGAACACAAATTACTTGAACAGGCACATGTGTGGCCCTATAGGTTGGGTGTGCTAGGTTACACCCCATGTACACTTGGAGGTATATGGATCGAGAAGATGAGGTACACATTGAGTAACTTCCTAGATATAGAACACCATATTTCCTCTCAACAGTTCATGTAGTTGGGTTGAAACATGACACATTGGATGCTAAAACACAGTAGGGTTCCTACATGGGATAACATGATGTGTTCCCTTATGGAATTCTTTGAAATTTACATTTTCATAGAATTTTACAACCATATGTTTTCCCCATCAATATTTCTAGCTGTAGTATGTATTTCCACTACTAGGATTGAGACCCTGTTTGGGAGTTAGTATTTCAATAATATATGTATGGGGATGGGATCCTCTACATATTGAATCAAATAGAGTTTTTATTTAACACACTTTCATGGGGCATGGATCCTTTATATATGGAGTTGATACTTAAACCATCCATATAGCTTACATGAGACAATGAATCATTATGTAGTGATAATATTTTTTCCATCCATAGTTTTTTTAAATTCTTTTGGTTAAAACAATTAGGGGGGATTATTGTTCTAAAAATATATATTTCATCCATTATAAGTATAAAGTTGATCAATTTTTTTCATTACAAATTAAATCAACATTCATAGTAAATGTAAATCATGCAGTGGAAATATAAACTATATAACACATTGTTAATACTATATAAATAATGTGTCCATTATTTTAATATTTACTAATGAATGTATTTATGCAATGGGAATTTATATTATTTCTATTACAATAATTGATACATGAATTAACAAAATGGTAATCAAATAATGAATAATTTTAAAATTAAATAATGAATATAATGGTAATTTTAAAACAAATAAAATGGCAAGTCAAAAAATGAATATGATGGAAATTTAAAAAACACATGATTATTTGATATAAATTCAAATATCCATTTAAAATGATACTATTAAATAAACAATTTTAAACCAAGGTGAATGGTTGATCTATATACATGACCTAAAGAATCCATGAAAGAAAACCAATCATAAAGAATCCCTAATTTTAAATATATCAGAAGGTATATCTTCGTATACCCTGAATCCCATGATTAAACCCATTAATAGAAGCTCTTTTATACAAAATATAAGTGCCTTATCTCTTTATTTGTAGACATGAAATCCTTATATATAAATGACCAATAATTCCTAGGTATTCCAATCCTCAGAATCCACATATCACAGAGGATCAATAAAAAACAATACTAACAAAAAGAAAAATATATCATCTTAAGTCCCAACAAGGAATAACTCTTATAAAATATTCTGAAATAAAAAACAATTACATTTATCAAAATGACCCTTAACAACAATAAAATTTAAAAGCCTCAGAACAACTAGATACTTTCATAATTATTATTCTAGTTGTATTTTGTTTTCTACGTACATTTAATACTTGATGTGTGACACTAAATTTAGAGAGTGTTTCAAAATACTCAAATTGAAAAAATCCTCAAAATTTGGAGTAAGTTGTAACTATAATAGAAATTACATTTTCATATATCGACTAATGAAGATGGATTATCCATATATATATATGTTAAACTATCACCACTATATTTCTTTGTAAATATTATGAAATTAATAAGTTAAATTTTTTCATATTTTCCTATTTTTACGAACATTATTTAATTGCAATGTATTTTAATTATTATATGTTCACTATTCACAACCATAAAAATTAAAACATAACTCAAGTTACAACATTTTAATTTGATTTGTATTTTTATTTAAAAAATAATGAAAATAAGTGAGTCATTGACTAATAAATATCCCCAAAAAATTTGTAACATCCCAGCCCGGGTACCATGCACTGGGACCCTGGTCCAGTTGGTCCCATGACCTCAGGCATGCCTCCCCATTTTCCAAGGGCTACTAACTAGTAGTGAGGGTTAGATAACTCGACCATGGGGAGACTATACCATATTTAATCACAGTAAAACACTATTGAAAATAAACAGAAAATAACATAAGAATAAATAACCATAATCAATACCAGAAACATATAATACTTGATATAGGGTTTATAATATCAACCAATAGTAGAAAACATGTCATTATAATGTATGTTCCAAGTGTCTGAAATGAAATCTCAATGATATTAATTGAAAACACCAAATCGGGTCTTCAACCTTGTCTAGTTCCCTCAACAATGATCCATCCCCAATCATCAATAAAAAATGGGGCCCTTTCCCTTAACCAGTACTGTATCAATAATGTCTATGTGGGTATAGATCAGGAAGCCTGATTAGGTTGAGAGTACAAAATTATATTCCACTAATAATGGTGTATAAAACAATTCATGTTAATAAAATGTGTAAGTAGTTGTATAAAAAGATAACTAAAATTCATAAGTAATCAATAATTACATTAGAAATTAATCTTTATTAAACAACACATAGCCCTAGAGTCCTAAGGAAAATCGTACCATAATACCTTATCTGGTCCACACCAAGTCTAAATAGTTATATTTATTTAATTCGTATATCATTTTAGAAAATGGGAATTTACTATCCCTTTTGTTTTATTATTAAATCTACGACCACTTGGAACCATAGTCCAATGCCGATTTTTGGGTATTGAATGCCATGCCTTGTACTCTAATTCTCAATTATTAATATTTATTATTAGTATATAACATCATTTCTAGCACTCAAAATATAAATCATACGTATACCTAATTGGTGTATAATTCCATGTCTAACACCAAAAATATCAACAATACATATTGACCTATTATTAGTGTAAAATTCCATTTCATACACCCCATTTATCAACAATACAGACACATCTATTATTTGTATAGAAATCCAATTCTAGCACACCGTTTATTTATAATACATATTCATCATTGGTGTAGACCACCATGTCTAACACCCCAAATATCATCCATTTATTCATATCATTATTTACTTGGATTAGATCCTCTTTTCTGATATCCCATTCATAACCATGATTAAATAGTGTTAATCCTCTTATCACAATTAACCACCACTACATCTATTAAATAATTCATAAATTAATTAATCCATATCCGTTAATTAATTCTATAATTTATTAACTACGCCAATATACATTAATAAATTAAATAATCTATTAACCATTCCAAAATTTCAACTTCCAATAAATAATACATCAATTAATTATTCTTAATTACAATTGATCAATTTGATAACTAAATCAGAAATTAATTATCCCAAAGTTTCCAATAAATACATTGATAATTATTTCAAAAATTAATTATCCTTAGTACATATTTAATTTACCAATCTAACCATATTAATTCTATCCTAATTAATTCCCACAATTAATTACTAAATAAAAAAACCAAAGATCTGATAATTAATTATCCAATTAATTACCTTGTTCAACGATCCCTAAATATCATAATTTTATAATTGTCCCAATTATGTAATTTACCCCATTAAATAATTAAATTAGATATTAAAATTTCTAAAAAAATCATGAAATTATACAACTTTCATATACATATTCAACATCATGACTACATGATTTATATTTTAAACCACTTACCTTGAATCATTGATAAACAATCGCCCAATGGAAGTCCATAAATTTGAGCAGAAAAATGACATAGATTTGGTGTCCAGATCTCAAAAACCATAAATCATGATAGAAAAACAAGATATCATTAATTCCAAATCTATATCCACAGGCCTAGATCAAGATTCACCAACACTAGATCTAGATTTATCAAAACTAAATATTACATATAATAAAAATAACGAGAGAAGGAAGGAGGATGAACAAGAAATCATTGGAATGAGATCCACATATTGGAAGCGGATAAAATCTTAGATTTGGGATTCAAATAGTTAGGAACAGAGGTCAAATGGCCTTAGAATCCCTCTAGATGCTCAAAAAAATAAGAACGACCATTGAGGGTCAAATGAGGGTCGATATGGGTGAGTATTTCGGGTTCGAGGGGTTTTGAAATTATTTTTTAGGCCTCTTTATATGTCTCACTTGGTTTCCTGGGAAGATGCTCATGGGTTTTTCCTATCCGTGAACCAACCGTGCGGTTTTTTAGGGGTGAACGGTTTCTCCTTTTTGGAGGCATAATTTTTTGAACCATGAATTAACCATGTGAAACCTCACTATCCAGGACTACAAGGTTTCCTAGTCTAGTGGAACAGTTTTCTCTAACTGTGCGCTAACTATGTACAACCCCCTTTTCTTCCGATTTTTCAAAATTTTCTATCACACACACCCTAATGGACAACCCAAATAAAAAGTACCCAAACTAAAACGAAATGTGTACCTAAAATCATGTCCGACACAACTCTAGAAAATGTTGGGATCTTACAATCACCCCAAATTATAACATCTCATCCTCAAGCTTCACTCTGAAGATTATGTATGATTCTGACAAAAAATGTTCAGGCCATTGGGCCCTTATATTTGATTCCCTTTCCTATGTTTACTCATGTAAATGCACATGTTTATCATAATACATTAACTATTTGCACGATCATTCTCAAAAACACTTTGTCACTATGATCCAACATAAACATCAAATTCATATCAAAAGAGGCATCTATCTCAAGGTAAATCTTATCTATACGAATCAGATAATAAGGGTTGAGGTGACACCACTAGGTGACACCTGAAGGAATACATGATCACCCTCTATAAACTCTAGGTTTAGTCTCTATATTTTATCATTCCACTTCCCCCTACTCTGACTTGAAGCCATATGTTCTTGAATTAGCTTCACCTGTTCCGACATCTCTTATATGAGACTCAGCCCCAAAAACTCTTAATCACAACCTTCAATCCAATATAGCGGTGATCTACATGGTATATCATAAGTATCCTTATATGGTTCTATCTATAAATTTTCATGAAAAATATTTTTGTAGGAAAACTTCACTAAGGCCAAGGGCTTCTCCCATGATCCACTGATGTCATGAACACACACACAGACCATATCCTTAAGAACCTATATTGTATTCTCTAACATACCATCTGTTTATGGGTGGAAAGTTGTTCCCAAAAAAACATGTTTACTAATCACCTTTTTCAATCCCTTTTTGAAGAATGGTTTATAGCATGAATCATGGTCTGAAAAAATAGTCACTAGAACTCTATGCAGATGGGAAATCCTTAAACATAAAAGTATCTCAACTTCTCCACTAATAAAGTCTCTGGTGTAATCAAAAAATTAACTACGTTTTTAAATAGATCCAAAATAACCCAGATAACATCATTACTAAAAATAATGTTTGTATTACCCACCTTAAATTCCATTGTCATGTCATACCATTATCATTCTGGAATGGTAAATAGCTGTGGAAATGCAGCAGGTCATTGATGCTCCAACTTCACCTTGTTATAGGTGAAGTATCATGCCACAAACCCAAATATCTTCTTTATCAAACCAGGCCATAAAATTGTCATCGTAGCTCATGGTACATTTTTGTCAAATGTTGATGTACCTCCCACTTTGAGGCATAAAATTCCTGCATGAGATCCTCTCGTATGCTTGTTGGTACGACAACCCAATACTTGACATAGATGATTTAATCATTATATATGCTCCAATAGGAAGGTGACTCCCCAAATTCAGGCTTTCCCCCAGGTTCAAATAGTCATTATCTTGATACTTCCTATATCTAATCAATCTCAAACATGTATATTACACTTAAACATTTATGACAGTCATCTACTATTGACTCTCCCGAACCATAATGTTCATATCAGACAACAAGGTCATCATCTTCCACTCGGCACTCGAAACATAATCCATCTCAGTATGAGTTTTCCTACTCAACATGTCTGCCACACTATTTTCTTTCCCTATAATGTATACTATCTCCAAATTAGATGATTATATATGCTGATCCCATCACCACATACAAAAGATTCAAAACATTTTGTGAGATGATATACACAATTCTATTATGATCTGTATAAACTGTAAAATTCCCTCCCTACAAATTATGTCACCAACACGGCAGAGCAGAAACCACCTCTACTGTATTGATATTTTGTATAGGGTAGTTCTATTCAAGTTGCCTAAATGGTAGTGACCCATACACAATGACTCTTTCTCCTTGCATTAACATTTATCCATGTCTAACCATTAATGAACCATAATACACCATATACTCATCGCCTAGATCATGTTGGATAAATATTGGTGTTGAAGTTAAATTAAAATTTAAATAATTTAAAGAAATTTTTAAATATTCCTACAATTCAAATATTATACCTTTTTTTCAAGACCTAATGTGGTGATACAAAATAAGAAAATACATATATGAATCTCTTATAGAATCCAACTATCCCTAGAAAGATATGGATATAGAATACTTTCTTCTGCTACTCCCAAGAGAAATCTTCTATAACTTTCTTTGGGTATAATAACACACCTTCCTATGAGATTATGTATCTTATTATGAGTAACTAATCAATCCAAAATTTACACATAGATATCTTGTCATATATCCAATTCTATCATAGTGTACTCAAGACAAGTTCAAGATGTTAGGTTTAATCTTCATGAGTCTTGGAGTATACCAAGATGTCATCCACAAACACCACCACCAATAGATCATGTTATGGATGGAAGAATGTGTTCATCGAGGCAATAAACACTACTTGTGCATTAATCAACCCAAAGTGAATTCTGATGAATTCATATAGGCATTACATACTTCTAATTGAATTCCTCTGTATATTATATGTCTAAACTCTTAGTTGATGTCTTCGTGATCTCAATTTAATCTTTGAAAATTCACAAGCTCTACTCAACTCATCAAAAAACTAATTGATATGTAGAAGATGATACATGTCAAATACAGTCATCTTTTTCAACATCTGATAATCGACATGTAAGTCCAATCTCTTATCAGACGTATTTGTAAATTAAATAGGTGATATCCAAGGCAACATACTCGGAAAAATATATTTTATTTTTCTTCCAACTCTTTCAATTGATTCTAGAGATCTTCAAGCTTGATCACTTCCATTCTGTATGGTGGAATAGATACTAGCTCAGCCCCCAACAGGATATCAATAGTAAATTTTACATTCCTCTTAGGTGAAATCCATAAGAAGTATTTAGGAAAAACATCTTGAAACTTTTCTACCATTGGTGTAAAGACATCATTCTTTACACCTCCATCATCTAACAATAAAATAGTGACCTGGGCTATTATATATCCCAATTGATGAGTGATTGGCCCTACTTGTCCTGCCTAGACACCCCACCATCTACGGTTAATATAATTGTCACACTTAAGAGATGTTAATGTCACTCTCCTATGGTAAAAATCAATGTGCACTCAGTATGTGAGTATCTAGTCCATACCCATAATTAGATCAATGCATGTCATGTCAAAAATATAGAAATACCATATAAAATGATACTCCCCAACATTTAGAGAACATAACTTGCATAATTTTATATCTCTAGACCATACTCCCAATAGTGTATCATTAGTTATCACCTGATTCATAAAATCCACTACTAGGATCAAACTGTTGGAAAGTTATGCAGATGTTAAGGAATGAGAGGAACTAGTATTAAAAAAGTCACTTGCTATTATAGAAGTTATAGGAATATTACCTCTCATTGTTGATATAACCACCTCACTATGACCATGTGTAGGCTACACCACATGAAACTGTTCGGACACTCTTCCTTTGGATGTCATCTGTATCCCCTAAGTTTCACCATTCTAAGGATGTGGGAACTCTTTCCCAAAATTATCAGATTCATTTACTCTATCTCATCATCTAGAATAAATCCAAATGCCAGACTAATATGGTGTATATTATCCCCTTCCTTCACACTAGATCATTCTAGGTCCTTCATCGTTAATTGTCTATCATAAGTTCATGCAGAACCCTTATATATGTCCCATATTTCTACAAGATCAATACTCCACTGGTGGTTTATAATAATGTTTAAAAAAGTTTATCAACCAACCACACTGGTGAAAAGAACATGGGTAATATCCTGAATAACTTCCCCCCGATTGGACTTACTTCTTCCCATGGATTTGGGAAAAGTTTTCATAATGATGTTTCCTTCTCTCAGAAGTTGCACCTCTAGATCAACTAGATGAAACCACTTTATTGCCACTAAAAGACTCTTTCAGGTTCCACTCCAATTTGAAAGATAGATTATCCACTTCCAAAAACTAGTTCATCTAGAAGATATTCACATGGGACTTAATTTCATAGTTATGTCCATCACGAAATTATTTTGCTAATGTAGTCTTATCTGACCCCCAACGATGGTGAAAATCACTATAAATGAATGAAGCATCAATTATAGTCAATCACAGACTATCTCCCTTGAGTAAATATAATTAACTTTTATGCTCTCTCCTTTCTTAGAATATCTGGGTAAATGTTCTCCAAGAACTTCTCTAAAGAGTCAGTACATAACTTACTGTCATCCTTTCTAGTCTGTACATGAATGTAAAACCAATGATTTGCTGACCCTTATAGCATATAACATGACAAAATTATCCTAATCTCAGTAGGGATCTCTATATGGCCAGGTATCGCCTCTGTTGACTCAGCCATTAACTCCGCTCCCCCATGTTCACACTCTATAGTAAAATTCAAGGGGTCCTGCAACTGAAACTCCCTCATTATACGGGACAGGCATTTCATAACCCGCCCAAGGTCTCTTACCATGAATTGTATGAATCAATTGATGATTTCTCAGAACTTCTCCCCTACTTCCTCACCCAAAAATATTATTCCCTCAAGTCCCACTATTGGGAAACCATCTACAACCATCCCCTCTTTATGTCCTCTCAACAAGCATTTTCATGGAGACATAATTCTACAAGGTCAAACAATCCCATAGGTAATAGTTCACAAGATAAAAAAAATTACATAAGAGGGAAACAAGAAAAGATACAACAAGTCTTTTCTACAAATCATGTCACACAGTCAAAACAGAGGCACTATATAATGGCTCAACCCTCTCAGGTCCATTATTTTGTAAAAAATATAGTGTTTGTGGTGTATGCAGAAGTCAAGGTGGCTTATTTCTAACACTTTGCAAAAATTTATAGTTCTATGAATAGTGTTTTCAGAATATTTAGACATCCAACAGTAGGTGTATAGTGTTTCCAGAATGGTGAGACATCAAACGGTAGGAGTATAGTGTTTCTAGAATGGTGAGACATCCAACAACATGTGTACAATGTTTCCAGAGTGGGGAGACATCCAACATTAGTTTTATAGTGTTTCCAGAATGGTGATACATCCAATGGTAGGTTTACACTATTTCCATAATTGTGAGGTATACAATGTTAGGTGTATAGTGGTTCCAGAATGGTGAGACATCCAATGGTATGTGTATAGTGTTTCCAGAATGATTAGACATCCAATGGTTGGTGAAAAATGATTCTAGATTTATATAGATTTTCTACATTGACATTATATTTGATGAAAAATTCTTTCAAAGCCTTTTTAAGGGATTTAATTCCTATTCAAATATTATAACTCCTATTTAAATTCTCATAAGGGTTCGAGTGCCTTTACATAGTCACAACACATAGGCTTGATCAGATCCACCTTTAATGGAACATATAAATCATATCTAAACCGCTGCTCCATTTAGATTTTCAAAAGAATAAGATACCTTCATACCTTGTTATTCCTTATTATTTTTACGTGGTACAGTACATCCAATGTTATTTCTCATATAAGATTCGCGTGATCGAACTGCATGCCTTGGATTTTTTCCACTTTTTCCTACTGCATGTGCACCCCCTGTTTTGGGGAAACTTGGAAGTGTCGATCTGTATTCGATATAAGGTATGTATTACCAATGTTCTTTGGGGTTACTCAATATATTTCCTTTAATTTATCTTTTATATGTGATAGCATGTCATCTCCATGTTTATAATGTGTATTTATTGGCTGTTGGTTGATGTAGTTGTGCATCAACATTCTTGGGGGGATGCAGTCATTGCAGGAGAGGTTATCATGATCTGTATTTTTGTACCATCCTCATTCATTGAAAATCAAAAACCTTTTGACATAGTGGATTCATGGATTCTATATTTGTAAATTTTTAGTGTTATCATGATTTATCCCACTAGATCAAAAATGAAATTGACATAATAGATATTTTTAAGCATATTAATGAATTGGTATCAATATTCTAGCATTGTTATTGCCTCATGATTTTGTAGATAGGGTAAGATCTATGCCTCTCTAGTTTAGAATGTTGTTCTTTATAAAAATTGTTAGAAAACATAAATCCATGATCAATTTTAAATTGATTAGTTAAAGAAACAAAGAGGCATGGTAATGAATCCAATTGTTATTTTTTCTGATTTGATGATAATAAAATGGATGTAGTTAAGAAAGATTAATTGAATTAGTTAATTAAATATGGAATTAAGAATCTGTTGTTCAATATAAGATAATTACCTATAGGGTTCTAAGTTACCCACTTGCTTGTAACGGAAAAGTTCCTTATACTTTGGAGATGTGCATGCTCGTTATGTGTGGAGGTTGAATGCAATATTTAGGGCCAAGATCCTAGTTGATATGTTGTTTGTTTTCTACTGCTTGTGTTATGTTGTGACCCTATGATGGCAGATCCTGGAGGAATTTTTTGGTATGTGGGGATAGGGATGCCCAATGGTTGTGGGAGCAGTTGACACCTAGAGTGGTGAGATGCATCAGTTTGAGCGTGCGGGTGTTGGGGAGGACACCAGAGATGATGGAACAAGTTAAAGTTGGTCTTACTTGTTCAAATGATAGTTTGATTCTTTTTGAACCTATTGTTTTCTTATATATTGACCTCTCCCCACTTCTTTGAGATAGATGGTCTTGTTTACCCTCTTTCTTAAAGAGGAAAATATAAAACAGGTATGCAACAAGCTTTCCATGTTTACCTTCTCGAGGAAATATGGGTATATGCTTCTACTATAGGGGGAAATACTTGATGGGTAGCTCATCTAATCACCATGTTGATCCCATTAGGTTTGGTTTCTTGGAATTTTTTCATAGAATACCTATATATATAGATAGTTATAATTATATTAATAAAGGAATGAATAAATGTTTCTCCCGTGGGGTTGTAGCATTCTAGAATGAATTGTTGTATATTGGAGAAATCATGGGCTCATATTGGTTATGCATGAATGACATTGATATTTTATATAATTCTAATGAAATTTAATCTGTATTTGATAATGGTTAAATAATTAATTTTTGTAATGTTCAAATGATAAAAATGGATAATTTAATTTAATAAATCTATTTAAATGGTTGTGTTCTTATATGATATATAGTCTTAGCAATATCAGTCAGGAGTCTGAGGGACATTAGTTGCAGTTGAGTCTAAGACTACGTTATGCCCAAAGTATGGTTCTGAGCTACATTATATATTGTACTTTTTAGTTTTTTATGTTGTTCCACCATATCGGTTAGCGAAACAAACACCCTAGGGATTCTAATCCCTAGGGGGGGGGGGTTGTTTTCCCCAACATCTCGTTGGGAGGATAGATGGATGACTACCCCTTTGGCCTCACACTCTTTTATTGGGATTTAGTTGTGTTGGTATGAACGATGGTTAGTTTTCAAAATATATGTATATGGAGGGTTTCAATGTATTGTTGTTATTTTGCACACATATATTCTTCATATAGTTTCTAATGGACCACCATAGGTGTAATGTGTATAGGCTGTGATGGCTTGTGGATCCTTACTCAATGTATAGCCTATAATAGTTGGACGTATAATACTGAAAGTATGATACATTCTATGTGAGCTGTGGTGGATCCCATAGACTACCAGGTAAAATTTGGCTATGTGGGTGTGCTGGTTGTGTTGTACGAGTTTTTTTTTGTGATCCTTCAGTCAGGTGTCTTCTGGAAAAAAAATTTGGAGAGAGATGCTCAATAAACATGACTTCAGGGAAAAGAGGAAAATTAGTGGGGAAGAGGTTCCAGAGTACCCTTGATATTATATATTATATTTTATATTCTTATATGTGATACTTGGTGGGAGTATCCATGGAGAGGTTAGGAACATAGTATACCTATTTAGGTGACGAGTTAGTTTCACCTATTGTTCATTGTGTTTTATCTTGCTTTCTTTACTTTTTAATGAGAGGCTCTAGGGAGGATCCAATGACGTATAAGGTTATACCCACCCTAAAATATATATACTGTATTTTATGTTAGTTGGAGCATGTTAGTGATTAGGATGGTTACTCATACTTTGCGGTTTTGCATGAGCTTTTTGGGATTTGTGGTCACTATCGTTTTACTTTCTTTTAGTACTTTATGTTTCACATTTAGTTGTAGTATTTATTGAATGACATTAAATATTTTCACTTTGGTTTCCTTTATATTGTAGTCTTAATATAAATTGGATGTTGTTAGTCTTATCTCTCTCTTTCGCATGTGTTCTCTTAGTGGGTAATACCTTCCATCTGTGTGTTGACTATACCTTCAGTTGTAGTCACCAACCCAAGGCATACTGGAGGTAGGAATTGGGTCTCACTATCTATATTCCCTCATTTCCGACCCAGGAGGGGTACACATTGAGGGGGGGGGGGGGGGGTTCGTGAAAGAGTGTTATCAATAGTCTAGTTGAGGGATAGGATGAAGTTTGGAGTTAGGAATAGGTGAGGTTTTATGGGTTGGTAGGGAAACCCAGTTGGCTAAGCTTATAAAGCATTGTAAACATGGGATACCAGCTTAGACATATGTTTTTAGGGCCCCTACAATCTAATGTGGGAACCTTAAAGATTATAGTAGCTTCTAAATGAGGTTATACTTGTTAAAGGGTAGAGAACAAGGAAAGGATCATGCACCATTCTTCTTGGCACATATATTTGAATGGATAGTCCTTGGGATAGGTTAATCTAAAATAAATAAACTAAATAAATTAATCGTAATATGTCTTCCATGTTTCAGGTTTATGAGATACAACTATTTTACTTTGAAGGTGTTGATCTAGGTAGATGTCCTCATCGGGTTTATGTAGAATATTTTCAGTAAGATGCACCAACAGATCGCCACCAATTAGAGGTTTACAACAATGAAACTTGGAGGAGGACTCTTCAAGAATTTCAGTTCCAGAGTCTGTAGAAGTATTAAGGCCATGTTTCAGATGAGACCATAAAAGTATAGTTGGGGGAGGTTGAGATTGATTTCAATTCGATCTGTGCTTGAAAGGAGCACTTATTATTGTTAGTTGTGATCATGTTGTGTGGGGAAGAAAGAATGTTGTGATTATAGTTCCTCAGGGATCGCGAGCAGTTGGAAGCCTCTTGGGAGGAGATTCGATACCAATTCAGAGTCGAGTTTCTATATTTGACTATGAAGGTGGCCAGTCGCTAGGAGCTAGTTACCCTTTAGTAAGAGAGGTCCAAGGTGTGAGACTTTAGGATCCATTATATGAACCTTTTACGATATTATTTGGACTGCTTAGCAAATGTTGTGGCTAGAGTGAGGAATTTCGAGGAGTATTTTTATCTAGATATACAACAACAGGTCACTCCATTTATGATGAAGATGTATCTTGGGGTGCTGGAAAGGGAAGAGTTCATTGAGAGGATGTTATCTAGAACCAGATCTCCAAGACAGGGGATTCATCGGGATTCCACATGAAGTAGAGATGTTGTTCAAGGTTCCTGGTTTTCAAGGAAGAAGAGTTTTTATTTGGCTATGGGTAGGTTCTAGAACTTATTATATCATTTATATGGGGATAGAATCTCACAAGAATATATTAAGGGAATAGGTGCATGTTTTTCTTATGAATTCCATGGTCATCAGTAGTGAGAGTGAAAAAAGATTCCAATAAATCAGTATGCATTAGGTATTCCAGTTCAAGTTCTTCCATTGAGGTAGTTCCAGAAGAGGTAGTGGCAGAAATTTTCACCATATTTGGATCATTAGGGGCAGATGAGGCAGATAGAGGACAATCCTAGTATTCTACCCATGCTTGGAGAGTAGAGAACTGCCATGATGGTGGTCTTCAGTAGGGTTAGAGAGGTCATTTATCCAATCGTGGCCAGCATAATGCACTAGCGTTTCCAGTTTCAGGAATTCCAAACATCGTTAAACATAACCTTTTATTCTTTCTACTTGGGTGGAAGCTTTATCTAATTTTGGAGTGACATAGTCCATCATATCACCTTCCTATTTCCATACTTTTCAAATCGATGTAGAGAGGCTTCCAGCTTTCTTAGCATTGACTACTCTAGTTGGGGATCATGTTGATTTATTTGATGTTTGTAAAGACTATGAGATACTACTGGGGAAACACTCATTTTGGGGAGATTTACTATGTTTTTAGATAAAACCATATGATTTAATCCTCGACATGGATTGGTTGTTGTTTTTAGGCATTAATGGATTTATTCTAGAGGTCGGTGGTGTTATTTGATGTTGATGTAGAGCCAGTAGTGTTTTTTGGTGAGTGAGACCCTTGAATGGGTCAGAGGTATATTCCACCCTTGTCATCGATGATGGCTGAGATGATATTGGGTTCATCAGAGGTTCAAAAGTTGGTGTTTAATATGGTTATATAATTGTATCATAATGTATTTCCATAATAGGTTATATCATTACCCCTTATATGAGAGATCATGCTTAGGATCATTCTACTGCCAGGTGTACCTACTATATTGATGTCTCTGTATAGGATGGAACCTTTTGAGTTTCGAGAGCTTTGTCTACAACTCGATAGTCTGTGGTTGTGTGGCTTTGTTTGCCTGAATGTGTCACAGTGGGGAGAACTAGTTTCATTTGTGAATAAGGATGATAGAACTTGAGTTTGTGTGTGGATTATCATCTGTTGAACTGAGTGAAAATGAATAAATTCAATCATCTTTTTCAGATTGATGATTTATTCAATCAACTAAAGTGTGAAAGTTGTTTCTCAAGGATTACTTTGTGTTAAGGATACCATTGAGAGAATGTGAAGGATGAGGATATCCTAAAGGCTTATTTACTTTTTCTTCATGGGAATTATGAGTTTTTTGTGGTGATATTCAATGTAGTGAATTCTCTAGATGTGTTCATGGGGTTAATCAATGTTGTGTTTTGTGAGTTCTTGGATAATTTTCTGGTGGTTTTCATTGATGATATCCTTGTGTACTCATCATCTGAGGAGGAGCATGCAGATCATTTTCATGACATTTTGTGTGTTTTTTGTTGACCACAACTATTTGGGAAGTTGTCTAAGTGTGAGTTTTAGGCTCAAGATGTCCATTTAATGGGGGATGTTGTATCTGAGTAGGGAGTAGCTAAATATCCATTGATGATAGCAGAAGTTGTTTCTTTGGAATCCCCCATGATAGTGGCAGAGGTGTGATGTTCCCTTGGTTTTCCGGGCTATTACAGTAAGTTGATAACCAATTTATCTTAATTTTATAATCTATTGATATCATTGACAAGAATTAATTATGAATTTGTGTAGAATAATTAGTGTGAGGAAGATTTTGAGTATCTGAAGGATATGTCTTTTAGTGCTCTCTTTCTTTGAATTATATGAGAAGGAATTCAGTTTTTGGTTTTATGGGATGATTCACATTTGGGGTAAGGATCTGTTCTGATGTAGCATAGAGAAGTAATTCTTATCCATCTCAGTAGTTTCATCCCCATGAATGTAATTTTTCCACCCACTATCTCATGTTTGTGGTAGTGGTATTTTCCCTAAATTTTTGGTGACACTACCTCATTGGAGAGGGTTTTGTGGTCTTCATCGATCATAAGATCCCGATGTACATTTTCTCCTTATATGACTTGACCTTGAAAAAGTGTATGTTGATGGAGTTATTATAGGATTATTAATTTGAAATTTCTTATACACCTAGAAATGGGAATTTTTTAGCTGATGCACTAAGTAAGAAGTCATGTAGTGATGCAGTACATGAATCAGGTGATTCCTAGAGAGCGATGGAAGAATATTCAGCATTACATATAAACATGACAGAAGTTAGGGGATGATGTTGTCTTTTCAGAAGTTGGTGAATTAATCATTGGTGTAGTATGTGGAAGAGGCATAGTTGGGGAATTGAGGATGAGTTATGGGGAGAATTATTTGTTTATGATGAGGCCCCTGATGGTTGGTCTGAGGATGAAAAACACCAGGTGTTGTTTTAGGTAAGGATTTTAATTCCTTTGGAATCACGTGAGATGCTTCTCATAGAGTTACATAGTTCACCCTTAGTAGTAAATCCTAGTGTGAAAATGATGTACCGAGCTTTGAGGAGTCATTTTTGATGTCCTGGGTTGAAGCATGCAGTTATAGAGTTTGTGTCTCGATGATTGATCTTGTTTATGTTGAAGTCCCAGCTCTGTTTTCCCAGTGGTTTTCTCATCCCTTTAGATGTTCCTCAGCGGAAGTGGGAGGAAATGTCATTGGACTTTGTTATCATTTTACCTTCATCTCAGAGCGGATATGAATCTATAAGGGTGGTAGTGGATCTTTTGATAAAATCCATACATAAAATCAAGGAGTTAATCTTAGTGTAGGTTTTGTCGAGGTGGTATCTAGAGGAGGAGGAAAGAATTCATAGAGTCTAAAGGATGATCATTTCTGACTGAGATTCTCATTTTACCTCTAAGGTGTAGAGAGGTCACCATAATTATTTTGGTTCTTAGCTATTCTTTAACACTGTGTTTCTTCTATAGATAGATGGTCAGATAGAGAGAACCATGCATAATATTGAAGACATTTTGCACTCTTTTGACATTCATTTTGGAGGATCGTGGATGAGACACTTTCCCTTGTTAGAGTTATCTTACAATAATTGTTTACTTTACACCATTAGTAAGATTATGTTTTAATCATTGTATGGGTGAACTTTTCGTTCTCTATTTTTCTAGACTTGGTTCAGAGAGTTAGTAGTTCTCGGGCTAGAAATGATACAAAATATGACCAAGATGGTTTAGGTGGTTCAAAATCGGATGAAGGTGGAACAATATCATAATAAGTCTTATTTGGATCATAGGAGGAGACCTCTAGAGATTGTAATTGGATCCCCTGAGTTATTGAAGTTGAATACCCCTCATGGGAAGTGATGGTTTAGTCATGGGAGTAAGCTTTCCCCCTGGTTTGTTGGACCTCTCGAGGTGCTAGTTCATGTTGGAGTTATGGAATATTCAGTAGAACTTTCCCCATAGATGATCTAGATACATGATGGTTTCTTGTGTTCCACAACTCTGATTTTATCTTCCTGACAGCTCTTATATTATCGATTTGGTTGAGATTGATGTTAAAGAAAAAACAACCTTTGAGAAGTAGCCTATAGAGACCCAAGACCAGAAGGAGAAGGTGTTGCATTGGTTTTTTTATACCCTTAGTTCACGTCTTTTGGTGGCATGGTGGCATGGAAGAGAGTACATGGCAATTCGATTCATAGACACATTCCCAGTAGCCCTATCTATTTGATGTTTACCTATTCTCTTGTAACATTGTACATTTGGTGTTTGTAGACCCATTCCATTCATGAGATGGATTTTTATTATTGATTTTTGTGAATGATCTCTTTGGAGAGGTATCTTCCTCATCAGAGTGGTTGGGAGACGGTTATAGTTTTCACATGGTATAGTATTGTTACTCTGATGAAGATGTTGAGGTCCTTTAGTGATGAGAGCCTTGAGAGGTGTATTGAAGGGTAGTTGTTCGAACCATTTTTTTGTTTTCTCTCAGGGTTGTTTTTGGATTCGTGAGGGTGGGAATTGTTTGATATGTATCTAATGTAATGGTTTGGAATTCTCTAGTCTATTGCTTTGTAAACAATATGGTGTTTGAGGTGTTTTGGGTGGTGAATGTGACTTATTTATAACACTTTTCCATATTTCTAGTTCTATGAACAGTGTTTCCAGAATGGTGATACATCCAATGATAGGTGTAAAATGTTTCTAGAATGGAGATACATCTAATGGTAGGTTTACAGTGTTTCCAGATAAGTGAGATATTCAATGGTAGGTGTATAGTGTTTCCATAGCGGTGAGACATCCAACGGTAGGTGTACAATGTTTCAATAATGGTGAGAAATCTAATGGTAGTTGTACAGTTTTTTCAGAATGGTGAGACATACAACAGTTTGTGTATAATGTATCTAGAATGGAGACAGATCCAACGATAGGTGTACAGTGTTTCCAAAACTGTGAGACATCCAACATTTGGTGAATAGTGTTCCCAACCTCCTATTGTTTCACCCATTTGACATTATATTAGAATGAAAATTATTTCAAAGCCTTATTTCAAGGGAAATAAGGATGATTCAAATCTCATAATGCCTATTTAAATTATCCTAAGGGTCCGGGTGCCTTTACTAATTCAAAACACGTAGTCTTGATCTGATCCGCCTTTAATGGAAAATCTATATCATATCTAAAATTCTACTTAGTTTAAATGTTCAATGTGCTAAGATACATTACTCCCATATTGAACCTTCTTATTTTTCCTTGGTATGAGATTCTAGGAGTTCTTTCTACCATAGGGGTCATATGATCAAACTACAATCCTTGGATCGTTTCTCATTTTACCTACTCCATGTGCACCCCTGTTTTCATGCAACTAGGAAGTTTCATTACATCTTCAATATAAGATATTTTATACCTCTATTTTTCTTGATTCATCATTATGTTTCCTTATGTTCTTCCTTTCCATGTAATGGAATGCGATCTCCATGTTTCCAAGGGGATTTCTTGGGTATTGGATGATGTAGTTGTGTCGCAACATCATCATGCAGATTCTGTCATTATGGGAGAGGTGATCGTGATCCATTATGTGGGCCCCTTATCTTGAAAAAAACATTAGAAAACTTTTTTGGTAGGGGATTCATGGATTCTATATTCTATTTACATGTAGTCGTATAGTTATCATGATTTATACCACTATATCACAATGAAATTTATATAATAAATTTTTTTAACTGGATTAAAGAATTGGTATTAACTGCTTAGCAATGTCATTGCGTCTTGATTTTCTAGATAACATGAGAACTATGCCTTACTTAATTATCATGTCATTCTAGATGTAAATTGGTAAATAATGTAAAGTCAATATTCATTAAAAAGTGACTAAGTAAATAAATTTATGTTCCTAGAGGTCATCACAACCCTCAAAATATCATTTATAACTGCTACACTAGCACAGTGGTGCAGGGCCGAACCCATGGGAAGGCAGGTGAGTGAATTCTAAGATTTAAAAACAAAAAATCCTCATTGTTGTCAGCAATGAGGTAAACATCATTAAAGTTTTTCATTACTATAAAATTTAGTTTTTACATTTCTTAAAGCAATAAGTAATATAAAAACTGATGACACGAGGATAAATCATTTACTAGTATACTGATGAACTATGAACTACGGTAAATATAACATAAGAATAAAAAATAGTAAAATAAGGTAGCAAGGTCAAAGGAGAAGATCAAATGTAATACTCAAGAATTAAAAACTATTGGCTTAAAGGATATCATCCCCACTACACATTATTGAATCAAACCTCAAAAAATGTGAAAATTTACCCTCACAAGGAAACTCAACATAGTAAAATGATTTTAGGAGTTCGCCATTCCAAATTAAGATAAACTGATTGACAATTATAAAATGATAAAATTTGGAAATAAACTCGCCATAAATTACCAATGTTAGATACATTAATGCTTCAGAAATGATGTATTCAAGAATAACCTCTCCAGTTGATCTTGTATTTATGAATTTAGAAAACAATTGAGGTGTGAAGAAAATGAACATAGAAACATTATTCAACCTCGCTGATTGATTATAATTCTGAAAAATGTAATTTAAATGAAGAATTCTATAATATTAACCAGAAGAATTGAATTCACAAGTGAAAAAAAATTATACTTTGGTCATCTTTATTAAAGAAATGAAAAACATTCGATTACAAATTTTAGTGAAATTAAGTACAAGTCGGGAAAAGAACTCCCTCAGTGATGCTCTGCTCTCGGGCTCATTCGCATCCATGTATACTCCATCATCTCCCAAGATTCCTCGCTCTAAAAAATATTGTGTTCGTATGAGTGAATGAGGGTACCAGGATCTGATCTCGAATGGATGTGTTCATGGAATCCAAATGAGCATCGTACCCCCATTCAGCTGCTGCATTACTTTATATATCAACTATCATCTACTGCATGTCACTGCTATTTTTCCACAGAATTCAAATGCACTTCACATATGCACCGCACACATGCGTTTTACCGCAACTGGAACATCACACTAACGTTTCTCATGTAACGAACTCCCGGTGAGTTAATTGAACGCACCTAAATGTATTCAAATAATTGGTGTGAACCTTCATAGTAAATATTGAGAATAAACAATTAAGTGTTAATAAAAAGTATTAACTATTATAAATATACAATTATATTACATAGTAAATTTTTGATAAATGTTTCATTAATATATATTAATAGTTATATGTTAAAATATAATTTTTTAATTTCTATTTTGAACTATGATTAAATTATTTAATTAGTCACTTTACTTTATTTATTTAATTATAATTATTTTATAACATCACTTGAACAAAATTGATGTTATTATTTATAAATATTTATTAATAATCATTTTTAAGACTATTATGATTAAACAATATTTTATAGTATTGTTTTTAATTTAATTATTAATGTCATTGTTATTTAAAATAAATACTGATTATTAGTTAATAAATTCTGATTTAATAAACTTAATTTAATTTATTTACATTAATTTTATTTTTAAATTTATTATTATTATCGTTTCTTTTTTTAGATTAAATTAGTTAGTTTTTGTATCTTCTTCCTCCCCCCAAATATCGGCGCACATGGGGGGAGGGTCTTTTTTAGGATACTTCCAAAGGAAGCCTCCACTGCGGCTCCTCTCTCAGCTGTGTATAGGCCTGACAGTGCCCTGATGGTCGGCGACTTCATCTCGAACTCTCCTCCTTCAGTACAGCTGATTCCAATGGTGTGGAGACACCTCTCCCTTCCTCACGGCTTGAATCTTCTTAAAATAGAATGTTCATGGATTCCAGTAACAACAACTTCTATTGGAAGTTCCTCGAACATTGTTTCCCGAAGTATAGCGATGAAAAATCTTTCTCACTAGTTCCTAGGACTCCCACATTAGTGACCTAGATCCAGCAGTCTTTAGCCTTAGCTCATCTCAAACTTGAGTAACAGCAAAAGAAAAATTCACGGATCTTCAAAGCATAATTATATTCCAAACTGGAATAAAGATAATGAAAATGTTTAGTGTTATAAATATGATTCATGTCTGAATTGTGATTGTAAATTAATGGAACATTCAATTTTCTGGTTTGATTTGGTAATGGTAGCGGTGATGTGGATGGAGGAAAAGTTTGCTGCTACAGTGAATAATGGTTTGGAAGAGATACATGGAAGGATTTGTGAGTCGAGGGTAGGGTTTTTAGCTGGTTAGTAGCAGGAATTAAGAACTGTCGGTAAGCAAGAACGGTGGTCAATCGGTGAGGTGCAGGGGAGGTTGTCTAACAGTGAGAGAGAGGGTCACTGATAGAGTTAAATGAAAAGGATAGGTCACCGATAGATGAAATAAAAAGGTCACTTCTACACAAGAGATCACCATTACAATTAAAAAGAAGGGTCACCACTGGGAATAAAAGATCAATGGGAAATTTAAATAAAATAGGTCACCATTAAATAAAATAAAAGGGGATATCGACTAATAGAACAAATAAAGGATTACCGATTCTTAAAGGTCACTGATGGCTTAAATAAAATTTACAGATAAAAAAAATCTCACTGTCAGCTTTAAATTAGCAGGTCATAGTTAAAACAAATATAAAGAACTAACAGTGAACTGAAAATATTAAACTTGAAATTAAAACTTAACTAGACTATATAAAAAGATTGAAAATAATTAATTAAAAGAAAACTAAACACCATGAATTCAAAAAAGGATTTTTATTAAAATTTAGGAATTAAAAATACAATAAAATTTATTAATAGAAAACACTTAAATTAAGAACTGAATATTTAATAAACTAAAATGATATAAGACTTGAATTAAAATTACTAAATAAATTAATTACAAGGTAGCAGCGAATAAGGAAATGAAGAGAATCAGTGATCCAATAGGTCACCGATAACACATATATGTCTCACTTATAGACTAAAAACAACAATTAATGAATAAATTATCTAACTGCATACTTAATATTAAATAATTAATGTCTTAGAAACCTTAATTTTATTAATCAAAAAACTATTTGAATATATAAAATTAAAAGAGAACTACTTTATTTTATTAAAACTAATATTATTTACTTAATTAATTAGTAGGATGACAAAAAATATTATTTATTTAATGCCCCGACCACATTTACCCAGAGTCGGTGCATTATTACAGAACATTGGTATGATCACAAAAGATCAAGTCTCGAATGACCGATTAGTTTAGAAGCCTTGGAAACAATAGATATATTCATTAGGTTTACATTACATCATAAAGTGAAAAAAAACTACAACAACATCTTTTCTTCATATAACCTAATACATTCCCTTTAGTTCATTCATAAAATACTTCTTCACGTCCTGGGAAAAATTAAAACAGTGAAAGGGGTGAGATCAGATGCTCAGTAAAGACAACAATATAGCAGAAACTTTCATAAATAAACATAAACATTTAAGGCAATGTATAACTAAAACAAAATCCTTTTAAACATTAACTTCATCATAATATGGCAAAGATAAAATGAAATAATTCCATTTACTTATTCACATGTATATTCTACTAATCAAATTATCACATGCAATATCAATAACAACTTTCATAATGATTAAATGCACAATGTCAGACTATCATTACCTTATAGTAAAGGCCTCAAGATAAAACTACAAATTATATTTTTTCAAGGCCTTGTGCCAAGACACTAGCTTGTCTAATGTGACCAACTGATGCATCGAGGTGCTATAGCGGGCTCTACCCGTCATTTATTAAGTCCAATGTATTCCTCATATGGACAGGTTTAAACATAACATAAACATTCGTATTAAAACTAGCATACGAAATGACAATAAATTATCCATATTCACTGAATGGTATAAAAATAACATATCCACAGTAAAAAATATCACAAAAACATCAATACTATATAGTAGTTTTGTATCATAATAAATCAACTTCAAATAAGTTTAAAACCCATTAAAGGATGTTGACATAGATGAAATCAAAACTATTTGAGAGAAATTTCTCTTTTTTTGAAATCATTGAAATGTCACACATTTAAAAAGGATGTAATTTAAGATATATGTTTGAATCAAAAAGTCTCATACCACTTAGAAACTTTTGAAAAGAATTATCATTTCAAAACATTCATGTTCATATAAATAAATCTTTAAAATCATTTTGAAATCAAGGACATTAATTAAAAAGATTTAGAAAGATAAATCTTTAAAACATTTAAAATTATGATCTTGATAAATAGTACCTTTCACAAATCGTTAAAATATTCATTTTGAAATCATTTTTATGAAAAATGGGCATGGATGATAAAAATGTCCGAGTAAATACTTACACAAAAACAATCTCAGATAATAATGAGATTGAGGAATTAACCCTTACCTTGTACTTTTCCTTGTTTGAGGGTAGGTTTGTTGGATCGAATATAAAGATGTAAGTCTATTAGATGGAATAATACAAGAGGGGGGTGAATTGTAGGTTTAAAAACCTTTGAGTTTTAGCAACAAAGAGATTAGTTTAAATGATCTTAAACTAACACAAATACAAATACCCACAATTGTATTGAATATAAAAGGTATTATGTATTGTAATACTAATGTAATGTATAACAATTGTATTCAAGATGAACACAATAATCAGAGTAATACAAATATGAATGATTCTACCTTAAAGCGTATAGAACCAATCAATACAATATGTAATAGAATGATTGTAATTGAAACAATTACAATTGAATATGTAAAGAAGAAAGGAAACAATACAAATCCCTTTCTAATACAAGTAACAGCGGAAATGTAAAACTATTACAATTATTTTAACCCAAAGACAAGGGTTATCCTTTCACCTAGGATAAAAGGTCTGTCTCACCAACACCTTGGTGAGTCCTCGATACGATGATCGGCATGACTGTCTGCCTATCCCTGGCATCCCTCGATACGATGATCGGCACGTCTGTCTGCCTATCCCCGGCAGCCCTCGATACGATGATCGGCACGTCTGTCTGCCTATCCCCAGAAGCCCTCGATACGATGATCGGCACGTCTGTCTGCCTATCCCCGGCAGCCCTCGATACGATGATCGGACGCACAAGGCAGATGAGAGAAGTCACAGTGTCTCTCTCTAGAATCTTTGTAGTTCACAGAGTCTCTTCATTCATTATCTTTGTTCATCGTTGTTCTCTTAGCTTCAAATGACCTCCTATTTATAGGCCTCGGGTTCCAACGGTCATATTGTCTCCAACGGTCATATTGAAACTGAAAGCACGACATCGTTTTGATTAGTTTGTAACTAACTCAACGACATCATTTTGTTAGGACATAAGATATATAGAAATGTAAAACATGAGTAGGATTCATATGCAATGTATGTTTTTGACTAAGTACCAAAACAAATAATGAGCATCTGAATAACAGAGTCAGTACGATACGATTGACAGAGTCAGTACGATACGATTGACAGAGTCAGTACGATACGATTGACAGATTCAGTACGATACGATTGACAGAGTCTGTACGATACGATAAACATGATAGAATAGAATTGTGATTTCCAAATCATGATATAGAATATATTTGTGATTTCCAAAACATGATGTAAAAGCCAAAAGAGGACTTTTGACTTAACAATCTCCCCCTTTTTGGAAAGCACAACACACAAAGTAAAAGTCACAAGAAATACATATCTCCCCCTGAGTTATTGAAAACTCTTCTAAATAAGAAATTTAATACAACTAACTCCCCCTTAGGTATGGACTTTCCTAAGGATTGTATTCGTAGATTTTCCTTAAAAGTGTTGTAAAGCATTCTCCCATTTAGAGAACATTCTCCCCTTTGTAAACATTCTCCCCCTTTGTGATTTACAAAAAGAAAGGAGTAATCTTGAGTTGTCTGAAATAGTTAGTAAAACAATACAAGACAATGGATAAAAGAAAATGATCATAAGAGTCATTACAAAACAAAAACAAGTTCCAAAAGAAAACAAATACAACAATCATTTGTTTTCTCATTCCTTCTCCTTCTTTATAAGCTCATGAAGAACAGCTTTCATCTTCTTGATCTCCTTCTTATCTTCAGAAATTGATTCACCCTGAGTTTTGAGAAGCTCTTGTTGATTCGCAAAAATCTGATCTTGATTTCTGATGGTCTCCTCCTGGACTCTGATTACTTCTTCAAGGGTATCGATTCTGTTTTGCAGATTCTTGTTATCTTTGGATAACACAGAATTTTGATTCTTCAGTAACACCATTTCATCTTTGAAAGATGATACCTTCGAGAATTCAGATTGGAAAACATTCATTCTTTCTTTCAATTCTTTCACTGAAGGAACATCGGCTCTTTGAGAAGACAAAAGATTTAACCTTTCAACCGTTTCTCTGTCAAGCTTGTTGAAAGCAATTGAAAGCTCATTTGATAACCTCCTTATATCTTCAATAGCTATTTCATGATCATTGATTGAACTCTCTGTTTTGTATGACCACTTGGTAATCTTATTGCATGCCTTCTTATGAGCAACCGAGCTTTCTGAAAGAAATTTCAAATCAGCTTCTACTCACAAAACTTTCTTCCTCAATTCTTTTACAGAGCCAAACTTCTTCCATTGATTTTCAGTAATAAAATAAATCTTCCCTTCCAGCCTCGGGAAATAAGGAATGGTTTTCTCCACTCTTCTCAAAACATGAACAATGTAATCACTTTTCTTGAGAGAGATTGTATGCTCTGAGTCAGTATCCTCATCTTACGATGGTAGTTCATAAGATTTGCATGAGTCAACAACTGGCTGTTTTCCTTTCACTTTTTCTTTCTGTTTTCTTTCTTGTTCCTCTTTGTCACTAAGGACAACAACTTTATCAGAATGAGAGGATTGATCACCTTGCCTTTCTTGAAAAGACATTCTGTCCGGAGAATGTGCTTGATCGGCATGAGGAGCTTGTTGAACACCTTCACTCAGTTTTTGAACCGATTCCTCTCTACTCTTCTTTGAATTTTGAAGAAATTCTAAAAGAAAGTCTCCTTCTTCGTCTTCTATTTCCTCCATCACTAGTTTTCCTTTTTCTTTCTCAGGAGGATTCTGTACGATGGGCTCTTGATTCACCTCTTCGGTTAGTTGGGCACTAGCATCCTCAACAGCTTTCAAGATTTTAGAGACATCAAAGTCCTGAGCCTTTCTTTTTAAAAGAACCTTCTTCCTCTTTTCATCCTGAAGGGTTTCTTCTACCCTTACTCTTTCTGCAAAAGCTTCAGCAGGGTCAAGACCAAACTTTGGGTCACCTTCCTTTCTTTGTTCCTTATCCTTTCTCTATTTTGCTACAACCTCCTTACTGTACCTTGGCTTCTTCTTCGGCTTTGAACTTATTTGCGGATCAGACTTTTGAGTAACACCGGTAGATTGAATGTCTTTGGCTGGCATAGGTGCGGATTGATTCTGAGCCAATTCAGCTTCAACATCTCTGACAAAAAGTTTTGAATTTGGATCAAAACACACATTCAGCTTTTTCATCGTACTCTTATTAATCCAAGAGGGCTTCAAATCCATGGGGTTTCCTTTCAAAGGAATGTTACAAAACTTCATACTCTCAAAAATGAACTTTGTAAGGATGGCTGGATACATAATCATCTGGGAATTAATCCCTCCTGTCTTTACATTCTTAATTGTTTCAAAAATATACCCCATGAGATTCACTTTTCTCATGTTCACAAGATAGTCAAGCATGAATATATCAGAAACTTTCAGAGTTTCTCTATCCCCTTTCCTTGGGATAAGAAAACCTTGCATCCATAGAGTGACAAAACGATTGTCCGGTGAAAGATGAGAGACTTTCCTCTTTTCCTCATTAATAAGAAACAAAGAATTTTCAGCATTTTCTCTATTAAACGTACCAACTTCCTCTTGTAGTTTGTGAGATGGACATAAAGGATCTCCTTCTACAGAAACATTCAGAAAATGTGCCGCTTGTTTCACAGACATAGACAATTTTCTATCGCACACAGCGAAGTTTATAGTCATATCTTTATCGAAAGAAACGGTTTTGTAAAACTGACAAACTTCATCAAAAAGAACTGGATCATGAATATCAGGCTTTTCAACACACAGATGTTCCCATCCTTGAAACAAAATGATCCTCCTGATTGTAAAATCGTACGTATCGAAAAAGTCTCGAGATACTAACCTTTCTCTGTTAAAGTCTTTCTCTTTAAAAGTTTTTGAAGACATTCTGGTGGGAGTGTTAGCAGAGGATTGAGACATAAAGGTGATGCCGATTGAGAAGATCGTACGTTGATATATAGCTGGTGGAGCAGAGCTTCGCCTCAAATCCTGAAACTTCAATGTGGGTTTGGGGAGGGGAGGTGGGCTATTTATAAGCAATAAAAGAGTGACCGTTGATCTTCTATGGTCGAAAAAGGGTGACCGTTTATCTTCTACGGTCGAGATTAGATAACACCAGATCAATGGTTAGGATTAAAACAAAAAAAAATTAAAAAAAATGAGAAGAAAGAAAAAAAACCTGTCGGAGAACATAAGGTGATTATTGGTTTTGGTAAGAATCAAAAGAAAATACAATCGTAAGGAGAAAAAAAAACATGATGCCGATGGAAAACAAAGTCATTACTATGATCGGACCGTACGATGGAAAATAATCTTGTTACCATGAACTGACAGTACGATGGAAAACAATCTCAATACCATCATCAGTCGATACAAAACTATTGAATGATACGATGGAAAAGAATTTCAATACTATCATCGGTCGATACAAAACTTATTGAATGATACGATGGAAAAGAATTTCAATACTATCATCGGTCGATACAATAATATTGAATGATACGATGGAAAATAATTTCAATACGATAAACAGAAAAACTGAAATAGTCAATACGATAAACAGAAAAACTAAAATAGTCAATACGATAAACAGAAAAACTAAAATAGTCAATACGATAAACAGAGAAAATAAAATAGTCAATACGATAAACAGAAAAAGAAACACATATTAAGAGAGTTAATAGTTAAAGATCAGAAATATAAAGACATAGAAAAAAATGTCCTCCCCCTTTCTACGAGGAGTTTCTTACTATATGGAGAGATGTAAAACAAAAAGTAGATATGAATGATTATTTTAATGTAATCATTCCTAGCTTCTGTTTTATAAATTCAAATCTATCGGAAGGTAAAGGTTTTGTAAAAATGTCAGAATGTTGTTCTTGCGTTCCGATGAATTGTAAAACAATATCTCCTTTTTGTGTGTGATCTCTAAGAAAGTGATGTCTAACATCTATGTGTTTTGCACGTGAGTGATGTGCTAGGTTTTTACTAAGAGCTATGGCACTTGTATTATCACAAAGAATTTGAGTTTTGGAAAAACTCAAACCATAGTCAGTGAGTGTGTGCTGCATCCACAAAACTTGAGCACAACAACTTCCAGCTGCTACATATTCAGCTTCAGCAGTGGAGAGTGCTACTGAGTGTTGTTTTTTGTAGGACCAAGAAACTAGAGAATCTCATAAGAAATGACATTTTTCAGATGTACTTTTTCTATCCATTCTACAACCACCAAAGTCAGCATCTGAAAAACTATTTAAAACAAAATCATTTCCAGAAGAGTAGGAAAGTCCTAAATCCATAGTGTCTTTTAAATACCGAAAGATTCTCTTTACGGCTTTTAAGTGAGACTCTTTTGGATTAGATTGATATCTTGCACATAAGCATACAGAAAACATCAAGTCGGGTCGACTAGCTGTCAAGTATAGCAAACTCCCTATCATACCTCTAAAATTTGTTTGATCTACTGGTTTCCCAGTTTCATCAAGATCAAGAGTATTTGAGGTACCAATTGGGGTGCTAATACTTTTAGTTTTGTCAAATCCATACTTTTTGAGTAAGTCTTTAATATACTTATGTTGAGATATATAAGTTCCTTCTGGTTTTTGAGAAATTTGAAAACCTAGAAAGAATGTTAACTCACCCATCATACTCATTTCAAACTCAGATTTCATTAAATTCGCAAAGGAATCAGTTAAAGATTTCTGAGTTGATCCAAATATGATGTCATCAACATATATTTGGACAACCAAAACATTTTTGTTTTCCATTTTGATAAAAAGAGTTGGATCAGCTGTACCTTTTCTATAATTGTTTTTTAAAAGAAATCCTGTGAGTCTATCATACCATGCTCTAGGGGCTTGTTTAAGACCATATAGAGCCTTGGTAAGTTTAAAAACATGATCAGGATGTTTTGGGTCTTTAAAACCGGGAGGTTGTTCGACAAAAACTTCTTCTTGAACAAAACCATTTAGAAAAGCACATTTGAAATCCATTTGAAATAGTTTGAAATTGAAATATACTGCGAAGGCTAATAGAATACGAATAGATTCAAGTCTAGATATAGGAGCATATGTTTCTTCATAGTCTATTCCCTCTTGTTGATTATAGCCTTTAGCAAAAAGTCTTGCTATATTTCTTACAATGACTCCATTTTCATCACATTTGTTTCTGAAGACCCATTTTACACCAATCAAAGTTGTTTCTTTAGGTCTATCAACTAAAGTCCAGACTTGATTCCTTTCAAATTCATTTAGTTCATCTTGCATTGCTTTGATCCAATCATCATTACCTAAAGCCTCACTTGGACTTTTAGGTTCAAATTGGGAAAAAAAGCAAGATGTTCTATTTCATTTCTTAAGGAATTTATGGTCCTTACAGGTTGATTTATATCACCAATGATGTTATCACTGGGATGATTTCTAAGAAACAATTGATTTGGGTTTTGTAAAACTTGTTCATCAACATATGGTAAAATGTCTTCTGTGGTAAATGTTTCAGGAATACTTTCTTGAACATTTTCCTTTTCAGAATGATCCTCTACTAATGGTTGATAAACATTTTTAGAAAACACATCTGAGGATGTAGGATTGGGTTGGTTGAAAACAAAAGTTTTAGTTTCATCAAATTTTACATGTACTATTTCCTCAAAAGTACAAGTGTTTTTATTGAAAACTCTATAAGCCTTAGAGGTTGTGGAATAGCCTAGAAAGATTCCTTCATCAGATTTTGGTGCAAATTAGTGTAAATTATCTTTTGTATTCAGAATGAATACTTTGCATCCAAAAACTTTGAAGTAAGAAACTTTTAGTTTTCGGCCAGTCCATAACTCATAAGGAGTTTTATTAAGAAATGGTCTAGTTAAAACATGATTTATAGTATAATAGGCAGTACTAACAGCTTCAGCCCAAAAGTGCTTAGCAATTGAGTATTCACTCAACATGGTTCGAGTCATTTCTTGAAGAATATGATTTCTTCTTTCAACAACACCATTTTGATGAGGAGTTCTTGGAGCTGAGAAATTGTGAGTAATACCTTTTTTACTAAAAAAAGTTTCAAAATCTGAATTTTGAAATTCACCACCATGATCACTATGAATAGTTATCAATGGTAGGTTTTTCTCATTTTTAACTTGGGCTCTAAAAGTTTTGAAATAGAAAAAGGCTTCAAAATTTTTTGTGAGAAAGTAGACCCATGTAAATCTAGTAAAGTCATCAACTAATACAAATACGTAGTATTTGCCTCCAATGCTTCCAGATTGTGAAGGACCAAACAGATCCATATGCACAAGTTGTAATGCATTAGAAGTTGAAACTTCATTAATTGATTTAAAGCTAGTCTTATGTTGCTTGCCAAATTGACAAGGATCACAGACTTTTGAAGAATCATATCTAAGATCCGGTAGCCCGTTTACAAGTCCTTTCATTGAGAGTTTTCTTAGGTTTCCCATATTACAGTGTCCTAGTCTCCTATGCCATAGATACAATTGGTCTTCTATTGCACTTAAGCAAGGTAAGTTTTGGTTCTTAAGGTCTTCTAAGTTAATAGTGTAAACATTCTCTTGCCTTTGGGCAGATAGAATGAACTCATCCTTGGAATTGTAAACTAGACACTTATCATTTCTAAAATTCAGAAGGTAACCTTCATCACATAATTGACTTATGCTGATGAGATTGTGCCTAAGACCTTTAACAAACAAAACATTTGAAATAAGAACTTTTCCAAGAAAAACAATATTACCTATACCAATAATCTTTCCTTGTGCACTATCTCCGAAGTTAACTTTTCCACCTTTTGTTTTGATAACCTTTTCAAAGAGATCTTTGTTTCCAGTCATATGTCGAGAACAACCACTATCCATGTACCAAATGTTCTTATTGGTACACTTCTCGTTTTCCTGAAAAAGAAATAATTAGATTTTTGGAATCCAAACATGTTTGGATCTAGAAGGGTTAGATAAAAGAATTTTGGTAATCCACATTTGTTTTGAAAAATAAGCTTTATGAAATCCTAAAGATTGAGTTTTGTTGAGAGAACAATCTCTTCTCCAGTGTCCACCACATTGACATTTAGAACAGAAAATGGTTTTTTGAGGAACAAAATAGTTATTGCTGAAAATAGGTTTAGAATAAGTATAACCAAGACCAGAACGATCCCTCAAAGGTCTAATTTGAGAATACATCCTATCAAAGTTTTCTTTACCATGAGTAAAGTTTGACAAACATTTCTTTAAAGATAAAATCTCTGACTTCAGTTTTAAAACCAAATTCTTATTTTCCAAAACATTTGTACTAGAGTTAGGCTCTAAAATGTTTTTCTTTGAAATTAAATTTTCAAGATCCTTAGAAAGTTTATCCTTATCAGATTTAACTTTCTCAAGGGTTTTTAAAATGCTTTCAAAATCAGAAGTTTTCACAACAAGATCTTTAGAAAGATCTGATACTTCTTTAGTCAAAATTGAAATTCTAGAATTTGCTTTTTCAAATCTCTTTTTAAGTTTAGAATTTTCATTTTCAAGTAACTTAGAAAATCTAGAGACCTCTTCAAAAGAAGGTAATGTATCATCCTCTGATGATGAGGATTCATCATTTGAAGATTCATAGTATCCATGATCATTATAATTTGTATTTAAAGAGACATTTGTAATAGCTTCAGCATTATGTACCTTATCCATGAGACAATGATCTCTAATTGGTAGTCTGGCTAGAAGTCCAATATTTCTTTGTCTTGAAGTCTCATATTCTGAAGAATCATCTGAGGAATCACTACCACTTGCACTCCACGTATCATTTGCTTTCCAGACTTTCTTTGTCTTAAAAAACCTTTTCTTGTTTCTTTCAGAGTGTTTCTCTTTTCTATCTTTCCTTTTTAGTAAATGACAATCAGGCCTTATATGTCCTATTTTCTTGCATTCATAACAAGTTACCTCTGAATCTTTCCAATCTTTCTTTTTGAATCTATATTGAAAATCTTTCTTTCCCACAATCTTGTTCATCCTCCGAGCAAGATTGGCTAACTCATTATCCTAAAGATTACAATCACTTGAATCAAATATAACAACTTTCTTGGATTTCGACCTTGTAAGCCTTTCAGGTGTTTTAGCTTTAGATGCAAAAGCTACACTTCCATTCCCATTCTTCTTCTTATTGAAATCAGCACCTCTCTTCATTCTTGTCTCATGTTGTAGAAGAGTTCCAAAGAGTTCATCAAGAGTAATCTGGGAGAATTTTCTATTTTCATCAATAGCTGTCCTTTTTGACTCCCATTCATTTGGCATTATATCTATAATCTTATCAACAAGAGCTTCATCATCAAGACCTTTTTCTCCCATAGATTGTAAGCTGTTGACAATTGTCATAAACCTTTTTTTACTTTACATACAGGCTCTCCATAAGGAAAAACAAATCCATGATACTCTGCTCGAAGCATTGCTCTCCTTGTTTCTATAACCTTGGATGTACCAAAATGAGTAACTTCTAATTTCTTCCAAATACAGTTGGCTGCTTCACATGAAGATATCTGACTATATATATTCCTGGTCATAGAGCATAATAAAGGATTGCGTACCTTTTAATTCAGTTGATATTCTTGCTTCTCTTGGTTGGTGAAAGTACTAACTTCTTTGTCAGGAATTTTGTAACCTCCAGTAAGCATAATAAAATTGTCTACACCAGTATTGATAACGAAAGTCTTCATACGATCTCTCCAATACTCATAATCATTCCCATCAAAGATTGGTGGTCTAGAAGGATTCAGATTATCTATTGATCCAATATTCATTCCTGCCATGTAATATAAAAACAACTTTTCCACTCCACATGTTAGTGTAGTAAGTATTCAAGATAGTAATAAGAAATAAAGCTAGTGGAAAACCTCCTCTGATACCAATTGTTGGATCGAATATAAAGATGTAAGTCTATTAGATGGAACAATACAAGAGGGGGGGTGAATTGTAGGTTTAAAAACCTTTGAGTTTTAGCAACAAAGAGATTAGTTTAAATGATCTTAAACTAACACAAATACAAATACCCACAATTGTATTGAATATAAAAGGTATGATGTATTGTAATACTAATGTAATGTATAATAATTGTATTCAAGATGAACACAATAATCAGAGTAATAAAAATATGAATGATTCTACCTTAAAGCGTATAGAACCAATCAATACAATATGTAATAGAATGATTGTAATTGAAACAATTACAATTGAATATGTAAAGAAGAAAGGAAACAATACAAATCCCTTTCTAATACAAGTAACATCGGAAATGTAAAAGTATTACAATTATTTTAACCCAAAGAGAAGGGTTATCCTTTCACCTAGGATAAAAGGTCTGTCTCACCAACACCTTGGTGAGTCCTCGATACGATGATCGGTACGACTGTCTTCCTATCCCTGGCAGCCCTCGATACGATGATCGGCACATCTGTCTGCCTATCCCCGACAGCCCTCGATACGATGATCAGCACGTCTGTCTACCTATCCCCGGCAGCCCTCGATATGATGATCGGCACGTCTGTCTGTCTATCCCCGGCAGCCCTCGATACGATGATCGGACGCACAAGGTAGATGAGAGAAGTCACAGTGTCTCTCTCTAGAATCTTTGTAGTTCACAGAGTCTCTTCATTCGTTCTCTTTGTTCATCGTTGTTCTCTTAGCTTCAAATGACCAAATATTTATAGGCCTCGGGTTCCAACGGTCATATTGTCTCCAACGGTCATATTGAAACTGAAAGCACGACATCATTTTGATTAGTTTGTAACTAACTCAACGACATCATTTTGTTAGGACATAAGATATATAGAAATGTAAAACATGAGTAGGATTCATATGCAATGTATTTTTTTGACTAAGTACCAAAACAAATAATGAGCATCTGAATAACAGAGTCAGTACGATACGATTGACAGAGTTAGTATGATACGATTGATAGAGTCAGTACGATACGATTGACAGAGTCAGTACGATACGATTGACAGAGTCTGTACGATACGATAAACATGATAGAATAGAATTGTGATTTCCAAAGCATGATATAGAATATATTTGTGATTTCCAAAACATGATGTAAAAGCCAAAAGAGGACTTTTGACTTAACAAGGTTAACCTCCTATATAATGGTGAAATAATTTTTATTAAATTTTACAATAATCATATACATTAATATGATATCATATATGATCTTTTACCAATGGTTTGTTAATAATATCTTAGTATTATCGTCATTTCAGGTGTTAACATATTCGTTTTCCTTTATATTATTTGTTATGTGAGCCATATTTTCTATGTATGGGATGTATCTTATTCATATATAGAATGATATCATGTCTCTAAACATTATTTTTAATCATCAAATGTAATTTATTCTTGAATGGATACGATGGGGAAGGAATCTCATCGTGTTCGTGGAGACGGTAGTCAGTACGTACGCACCGGTGACAATATCATTCTTTTGATATTAAAATAATATATAATTGGATGTTATATCATATATATAGTATCATTATAATTTTATATTTGTTATTTACATCAATTACACATCATTATTATACCCATCCAAATAATAATGTTTTGAACAACAATTACACCACGACGTGGAGACGGTAAGCCGTACGTACGCACGTATGGTGACATGTCATTCAAAGGATGGATAGAATACTAAATATGTAAGTAACATATTTATAATAACATCAAAATATATATAATATAATGGGGTTATTATTTTAGAATGGAAATAACAAAGAAAGAAGAAGTGGAAGAATAAAGGAACTTGAAAGAGGGTGGTTAAATTATTACCTCTTCTCCGGGTTCTTCCCTTTGATTTGATCAAAAGGGATTCTTATGTTGGATTTCTGACTAAAGTAGGGCCTCTAGGATTAAAGGATGATAGTTTATAGAGTATTTGGGTAGGGATTTTAAGATCAAAAAGGCTTTGAAGATGTAAATTAGAGAGAAGGGGGAGTGCCCTTTTATAAGAGGGGTAAGGGGCACATTAGAAAAACCTAAAATAATATTTTATAATAAATTCATATTTGATTTATAATGGCTCAAAAGTGGCTTATTTTGAGTATAGGGTAGTGATGGGTCTAATTACACTCAACTAATGGGTTTTAGACAGGTTTGGGTCATTATATTAACCTTATCTTTTAGTTTTAACTCTTAGTTAATTAATTTGACATTTACCATGTCTCTTTGTATTTTTATATTATTTGGTTAATAAAAATACTATAAACAGCCAATAGAACCCCATATGGTTAATTAATTAAATACCTATCATCATATAAGTCCTTTGTCCAAACCTCATATTTTTAGGAATATTATATCAATTAATAATATAATATTTGTTTTAAAAACACTTTTATGTCAATTTTGACACAATTTAATAATTGATTTTTTGTTAAGGTATTAACAACTTTATTAATTCTAACCAAATTCATTTAAGTAATATTTACATGTCATATTAACCAATTAAATTTTTGGATTTCATAAAAACGTTCAAATTATATTTATTTTAACATTTATAATACCGATTATTTGATTCTTTAATTAATAAGGCAAATACTGCATCATTATTGTGTCATAAATAAATTTATTTATTAAATGTATAAAAATTATAAATTAAATCCCATTATGTAGTAAATATTTTCATCTTTATAATGAATCTTTATAGTAAAAAATAGAACATATATATCCCTATTTAAAAATTGTTTTTCTAAAAGATATATGCTTTTGTCATTTTTGTATTTACTTTAACTTAATTAATATAAAGTGTCATTATCACTAACAAGTGGCTTCATTGGATCCCACAATAAACCCGAAGATGCCCATGGTCGGACATGTATCAACCAATCGGTTTAGGACACGTTTTAGGGTCATTTAATATTATTATAATATTATTTTTTACCCTTATTTATCAGATTTACCCTTTAACCATGGTAAATAAATTATTTGCCAATGTAATTATTCAAAATGTCTAAAAATAAGATTTACCTATTTAAAAAATTTGGACATCCTGATTAAAAATATGGACTCCATTATTCAAATTCAAAACACAGATGTTCCAGAAATTAATTTAAAATTAAATACCGTTGTCAAAACCAAAAGCGTGTTTTTTAGAAATAATAACTATCAAAAGATTGACACTTGTTTATGTCGGGGTTAAATGTGAAATTATTTCCAATGAAATTTTTTTTATTAAATGGTAAAAACATATTATATAAATACTTTAAAACCACTCAAATTCATAATTTATCCCTATTAATTATTTTAATTAAAAAAGTAGTTTTTAATTAAAATTTAGTATTTTTCACTGTTCTCCAAAATATGAAAGGTATCAGAGAAATACCAAAAATTTATGAAAACTAAATTTTTATCTCCTCATTCAAAATAAGAAGTTTATTTTGTCAAAATGAATATATAAAAGTGTCAAATATTGGATTTAAAAAGGGTTCTCCCACAAAAGGCGGTCAAATTGTATTTCCTGAAAAATACTCCCTTTATCTAAAAAATTGAATTTGTTCTTAAATTATGTCTAAGAAACTCATTATATGGATTCTAAAATTATAAGGATTATATAATGTTCAAAATTTAGTTAATACTATTCACAACCGCTTTTGAACGGCTAGTTTGGTAAGTCGTGGTGCACTTGAACTCGGTATTGCCTGTAGAGAAAGTTATTGAATTACTTTGAAGAAATAACGTACTATGAAATCTTGGGGTGTTACACTCTTCCATCCATCAATAAATTGCATCCTCACAATATGAAATTGTTCTTCGAAAATAAAAGGTTGAAAATAGAAAATACCTTTGTGGGAAAACCCACATCAGAAATTGGGTTTATAAAATGTAGTCTTAATAAGAGGAAATGGGGAATGAAAATGTCACCACCAAATTATGATCTCGATTTGGAGAACATTAGTTGAAATTAGAGACACATAATTGGAGGATAAATTTAAATATTTATAGGGAGTAATTGAAGACATCGATCACAGACAATTTTATAATTTAGGGCCTCAAAGCCATCAATCTCTGATGATTTAAAATATCATTGGTTCAACAAAACATAAGTTATTAGGATAACAAATTTTTAGTATTAACATTCCTTAACTAAAGTTTAAGAATTTATTTCTCCATAGAATAAGATAGGAAACAAATATATATATATATATACTTGACAAGTAGAGTTCCATCCTTTAACAAATTTCTACCACAAACTCATCTTTCACTCTAAAACATAATACAACTCAAAAATACTATATTTATCCGAACCATATAGTGTTCCAAAATAATGAATTTATAATTCATTTTTCAGACTATTAAAAAAACTACATTATAAAAACTAGAACATCCCATTGGATATTGGTAGTTGATGCACTCTTGTCACCCTTTAGTTGTGGGTTCAAGTCTCACGGCTTTTCCAGACGCGACAGGTTGTCGCTCGACCTTTGGGTTGTCCTTTTTAGAAAAATCCAAAAATAATATTCAGAAATAATTTAACCTTAATAATATTATCAAATGTCAAATATAATCCAATCCAACCTTTAGACTTATCCAAATTACTTCTGTCCAAACTCACAGTCCAAAATTTATAAGGAAGGTAAATATAATGAAGATCTTTTTTTCCATGTAATAACATATGAATACCTTCACCATGTCTTCTTTTAAAATATGGTTCCACCCTGAATTACCATAAAACCTTATTGATTACATTCATGCACCCTTATTCCTTATAGAATAATAGATATATTCCTTATATCCAAAAACATTGAATACTCCAACAATGATGAAATAAACAAACCATTAATCAGTGCCAAGGTAGTCACGAATATCCAATATAATTTATCCAAATCAACCATCTCTTATTCTAAAATTACTACCTCAGTATCGAGACCATATTAATGATTACTTTTCCCTCAACCATGTATTTTCAAAAAAAAAGTTTAACTTGCCGTTGAGTCACTTTTCATAGTACCATATAATCTCAAATACTCAATGAAAAAGTACTGCAGTACAATCCTTATTTATCTCCATAATTCATATAACAAATACATCTTTGATACAACACTCAAATGAAATAATTCTTTAATAACAACATAAGAACACGAGTCATTCCTCTTAATCTGTGGCAGTATCATAACTTGATTTTTATCCAATAGCATTATTTGAGGCATACTATGATGATTTGGACATTGGTTCGCATATCACTACTAGAAATACAGTATTTCTCAAGGGTTTAGAACAGTTGGGAAGGGTTGCAGAACCATTGGTATATGTTATACCAACGGTTCTGCAAACCGTAGGGAAGTAAGCCGTTGGGAAATCTTTTTTCAACGATTTACAGTGAACCGTTGGGATAGGGTGGAGAAAAATTACTCTATCCCAATGGTTCTGCAAAACCGTTGGGAAAGCTTTTCCCAATGGTTTACAACCGTTGTACAGGGTAGAGAAAAATTACCCTATTCCAACAGTTCTACCAAACCGTTGGGAATGTGTTTCCCAATGGTTTGGCCCAACCGTTGGGAAAAACCCAGGGTCTCCTCTTTCAAAATGGTTTCTAAAAGGTTGGAAAAAGTTTTTTTACCAATGGTTTATGGAACCGTTGGTAAAACAAAACCCAGAGATGCTATGCCAACAGTTTCAAACTGTTGGCAAAGCCTATGCTGGGAAAATTTCATAGCAGCTCTGCAATTTTCCCAGCAGCTCTGCAATTTTCCCACCAAGTCTCATTTTTTGGGTTCCCTCTCATTTTCAATCCAATTATTGTACCTGTAATAAACTAACAGATACATATACAATTATTGTACCTTCAATAACCAACTAACACATACATATAGAGAACAAATTCATACACATTTAACATATAATGTTGGAACTATACACATTCATAATTAAATTATAATTCATAACGTAATTATAAATATTCATAATTAATTTAGAATTAAATTTAAAATTCAGATGACAATTTTATGTGGAATCCGGAAGTCAAACCATAATTTGATCAGTTTTTTGTATACCATATATTTTTACTTGAAATGATGTCCATTTTAAACAAAATACATACACCTGGAGTGATACCAGCCACACCGCACCTCAAATTGAGGCGGGGTTGACTTGTACACGTCACATATGACCCATAGATCATTGTGATAAAGTATCGACACAATCCGAATGTATTTGGTCAGTTTTCCGTATGCCAGTGGATGTTTTTCAATTAAAATGACGTCCTTTTGAAACAAAAGGCAGACACTTTGAGTGGTGTCGGCCACACCACATCTCAGATTGAGGCGGGGTTGATTCTTAGACATCACATATGACCCATGGATCGTTCTCCTAAAGTTTCAATGGAAACTAAATGTGTTTGTTCGGTTTTCCATATGTACTTAAACTGTTGTCCATTTTAAACAAAAGAGAGCCACTTAGAGTCATTCTGGTCACACCGTGCTTCCGATTAAGGCAAGGTTTAATCGTACACGTCACATATGACCCATGGATCGTTGTGCTTAAGTATCGACACAATCCGAATGTATTTGGTTAGTTTTCCGTATGTTAGTTGATGTTTTTCACTTAAAATGACGTCCTTTTGAAACAAAAGACAGACACTTTGAGTGGTGACGGTTACAACGCGTCTCAGATTGAGGCAAGGTTGACTCATACATGTCACATATGACCCGTGAATCATTGTTCAAAAGTATCGACACAATCCGAATGTGTTTGGTTGGTTTTTCGTATGCCAATTGATGTTTTTCAATTAAAATGACGTCGTTTTGAAACAAAAGGCAGAAACATTGAGTGGTGCCGGCCACACCACGTCTCATATTGAGGCAGGGTTGATTCGTACACTTCACATATGACCCATGAATCGTTCTCCTAATGTTTCATTTGAAACCGAATGTGTTTGGTTTGTTTTCCATATGTACTTAAAATGTTATCCATTTTAAATAGAAGAGTGCCACTTAGAGTGATTCTGGCCATACTGTGCTTCCAATTAAGGAGGGGTTGACTCGTACATGTCACATATAACCCATGGAACATTGTGCTGAAGTATCGACACAATCCGAATGTGTTTGGTCAGTTTTCCGTATGCCAGTAGTTGTTTTTCACTTAAAATGATGTCCATTTGAAACAAAAGACAGACAATTTGAGTGGTGGCGGCCACACCGCGCCTCAGATTGAGGCGAGGTTAACTCGTACATGTCACAACTGACCCATGGATCGTTGTGCTAATGTATCGACACAATCCGAATGTGTTTGGTCGGTTTTCCGTATGCCAGTTGTTGTTTTTCAATTAAAATGACGTTCTTTAAAAAAAAGGCAGACACTTTGAGTGGTTCTGGCCACACCACGTCTCAGATTGAGGCGGGGTTGATTCGTACACGTCACATATGACCCATGAATCGTTCTCCTAAAGTTTCAATGGAAACCGAATGCGTTTGGTCGGTCTTCCATATGTACTTAAAATGTTTTCCATTTTAAACAAAAGAGAGCCACTTAGAGTGATTCCGGCCACAACGTGCCATATATTAAGGCGGGGTAAACTCTACACATCACATATGATCCATGGATCGTTGTACAAAAGTATTGACACAATCCGAATGCATTTGGTCACTTTTCCGTATTCTAGTTGATATTTTTCACTTAAAAGGACGTCCTTTTGAAACAAAAGACAGAAACTTTGAGTGGTGGAGGCAACACCGCGCCTCATATTGAGGCAGGGTTGAGTCGTACACGTCACAGATCACCCATGGATCATTGTGCTAAAGTATCAACACAATCCGAATGCCTTTGGTCAGTTTTCCTCATGTCAGTTGATGTTTTTCAATTTAAATGACGTTCTTTTGAAACAAAAGGCAGACACTTTGAGTGGTGGCGGCCACACCACGCCTCGGATTGAGGCGGGGTTGACTTGTACATGTTACATATGACCCATGGATCGTTGTGCTAAAGTATAGACCTAATCCAAATGCATTTGGTTGGTTTTCCGTATGCCAGTTGATGTTTTTCAATTAAAATGAAATCCTTTTGAAACAAAAGGCAGACACTTTGAGTGGTCCCGAACACACAGTGTCCTCGATTGAGGCGGGGTTGATTCGTACACGTCACATATGACCCATGAATCGTTCACCTAAAGTTTCAATGGAAATCGAATGCGTTTGGTCGGTTTTCCATATGTACTTAAAATGTTGTCCATTGTAAACAAAAGAGAGCCACTTAGAGTGATTATGGCCACACCGTGCCTCCGATTAAGGCGGGGTTGACTCGTACACATCAAATATGACCCACGGATCGTTGTGCTAATGTATTGACAAAATACGAATGTGTTTGGTCAGTTTTCTATATTCCAGTTGATGTTTTTCACTTAAAATGACATCCTTTTGAAACAAAAGACAGACACTTTGAGTGGTGGTAGCCACACCGTGCCTCGGATTGAGGCGGGGTTGACTCGTACACATCACATATGACCCATGGATCGTTGTTTTATAGTATCAACACAAACTGAATGCGTTTGGTTGGTTTTCCGTATGCCGATTGATGTTTTTCAATTAAAATGACGTCCTTTTGAAACAAAAGGAAGACACATTGAGTGGTTCCGGCCACACCGCACCTCGGATTGAGGCGGGGTTGACTTGTACACGTCACATATGACCTATGGATCGTTCTCCTAAAGTTTAAATGGAAACTTAATGCATTTGGTTGGTTTTCCGTAGGTACTTAAAATGTTGTCCATTTTCAACAAAAGAGAGCCACTTAGAGTTATTCTGGCCACACCGTGCCTCCGATTAAGCCAGGGTTGACTCATACATGTCACATATGAGCCATGGAACGTTGTGCTAAAGTATCGACACAATAGGAATGTGTTTGGTCAGTTTTCCATATGCCAGTTGATGTTTTTCACTTAAAATGACGTCCTTTTGAAACAAAAGACAGACAATTTGAGTGGTGGAGTCCACACCATGCCTCGGATTAACGCAGGGTTGACTCGTACACGTCACATATGACCCATGTATCGTTGTGCTAATGTATCGACACAATCCGAATGAGTTTGGTCGGTTTTCCGTATGCCAGTTGATGTTTTTCAATTAAAATGACGTCTTTTTAAAACAAAAGGCAGACACTTTGAGTGGTTCCGGCCACACTGCGTCTCAAATAGAGGCGGGGTTGATTTGTACACGTCACATATGACCCATTAATCATTCTCCTAAAGTTTCAATGGAAACCGAATGCGTTTGGTCGGTTTTCCGTATGTACATAAAATGTTTTCCATTTTAAACAAAATAGAGTCACTTAGAGTGATTCCGGCCACACCGTGACTTAAATTAAGTTGGGGTTGACTCATACACATCACATATGATCCATGGATCGTTGTGATAAAGTATCGAGACAATCCAAATGTGTTTCATCACTTTTCTATATGCTAGTTGATATTTTCACTTAAAATGATGTCCTTTTAAAACAAAAGACAGACACTTTGAGTGGTGTCGGGCACACTGCGCCTCGGATTGAGGCGGGGTTGACTCGTACACATCACATATGACCCATGGATCGTTTTTCTAAATTATGGACACAATCCGAATGCGTTTGGTCGGTTTTCTGTATGTCAGTTGATGTTTTTCAATTAAAATGACATTCTTTTGAAACAAAAGGCAGACACTTTGAGTTGTGGTGGCCACACCACACCTCGGATTGAGGCGGGGTTGACTTTTACACGTCACATATGACCCATGTATCATTGTGCAAATGTATCGACACAATCCGAATGCGTTTGGTTAGTTTTCCGTATGCCAGTTGATGTTTTTCAATTAAAATTTCGTCCTTTTGAAACAAAATGCAGACACTTTGAGTGGTGTTGGCCACACATCGTCTTAGATTGAGGTGGGGTTGATTCTTACACATCACATATGACCCATGAATCGTTCTCCTAATTTTTCAATGGAAACCGAATGCGTTTGGTCAGTTTTCCATATGTACTTAAAATGTTATCCATTTTAAACAAAAGAGAGCCACTTAGAGTGATTCTGGCCACACCGTGCCTCCGATTAAGGCAGGGTTGACTCGTACACGTCACATATGACCCACATATCGTTGTGCTAAATATCAATACAATCCAAATTTATTTGGTCAATTTTCCTTATGCCAGTTGATGTTTTCCACTTAAAATGACATCCTTTTGAAACAAAAGAAAGACACTTTGAGTGGTGGCAGCCATACCGTGCCTCAGATTTAGGCTGGGTTGACTCATACACATCACATATGACCCATGTAACGATGTGATAATGTATCGACACAATCCGAATGCGTTTGGTCGGTTTTTCGTATGTCGGTTGATGTTTTTCAATTAAAATGATGTCCTTTTGAAACAAAAGGCAGACACATTGAGTGGTTCTGGCCACACCGTGCCTCGGAGTGAGACGAGGTTGACTCATACACGTCACATATGACCCATGGATTGTTCTCCTAAAGTTTCAATGAAAACCGAATAAGTTTGGTCGGTTTTCCGTATGTACTTAAAATTTTGTCCATTTTAAACAAAAGAGAGCCATGTAGAGTGATTCCGGCCACACCATGCCTTAGATTAAGGTGGGGTTGACTCGTACCCGTCACATATGACCCATGGATTTTTGTGATAAAATATCGACACAATCCGAATGCCTTTGGTCACTTTTCTGTATGGTAGTTGATATTTTTCACTTAAAATGACATCCTTTTGAAACAAAAGACAGACACTTTGAGTGGTGGTGGCCACACTGTGCCACAGATTGAGGCGGGGTTGAATTGTACATGTAACATATGACCCATGGATTGTTGTACTAATGTATCGACACAATCTGAATGCGTTTGGTCAGTTTTCCATATTCCAGTTGATGTTTTTAACTTAAAATGACGTTCTTTTGAAACAAAAGACAGACACCTTGAGTGGTGGCGGCCACACCGCACCTCAGATTGAGGCGGGGTTAACTCGTACACGTCACATATGACCTAGGGATCATTGTGCAAAATTATCAACACAATCCGAATGCGTTTGGTCAGTTTTCCGTATGCCAGTTGATGTTTTTCAATTAAAATAATGTCATTTTGAAACAAAAGGTAGACACTTTGAGTGGTGGTGGCCACACCATGCCACAGATTGAGGTAGGGTTGATTCGTACAAGTCACATATGACCCATGGATCTTTCTCCTAAAGTTTCAATGGAAACCAAATGCGTTTGGTCAGTTTTATGTATGTACTTAAATTGTTGTCCATTTTATGAGAATCCTCATGCGTCTATTAGTGGAATGGTATTTACATAAAATCTTGTAGACATTTATATAAAATATTTTTATATCATTCTTAGTATGGATTAGATTTTACTTTATCATGCTGTGAAACATTTCGGAGCTAACAATGTCATGCCCAATGAATACATCTCTTTTATAACATACCAAGAATCTATGATATTGATTAGATGTGTAAATGTGATTTACAATGATTATCATGATGAAAATAAATAAAATATATATTATAGATTTTATACTATTAAATGAAATCAAGGAGGGTGGGGGGGTACTGTCCGGCGGGGCTGTCCGGGGGGCTGTCTGGTGGGTGTCTCGTGGGCTGTCCGGGGACCAAGGAAGATGTTGGGGGGCTGTGCGGGGGGTTGTCTGGGGGTGTTCGGGGGGTTGTCCGGGGTCCAAGGAGGAGGGGGGGGGGGCTGTCTGGGGGGATGTATGGGGGGCTGTCCAGGGGGCTGTCTGGCTTCCAGGGAGGAGGGTGGTGGGGATGTCCGGAGGGCTATTCGAGGGGCTATCCGGAGGCTGTCCAGGGGTGTTCGGGGGGTTGTCTGGGGTCCAAGGAAGATGGCGGGGGCTGTCTGTGGGGCTGTCTGGGGGGCTGTCCGGGGGGTTGTCCGGGGTCCAGGGAGGAGGGGGGGTGGGGGTTGTCCGGGGGGCTGTTTGGGGGGGCTGTCTGGGGGTGTTTAGGGGGTTGTCTGTGGTCCAAGGAAGAGGGTGGGGGGGGGGGGTCCAGGGGGCTGTCTGGGGGGCTGTCCGGGGTCCAGGGAGGAGGGGGGGCCGCCCAGGGGGCTGTTCGGGGTGCTATCCCAGGGCTGTCCGGGGGGTGTTCGGGGGGTTGTCAAGGGTCCAAGGAAGAGGGTGGGGGGCTGTCCTGGGGGATGTCTGGGGGGCTGTCCGGCGAGTCTGTCCGGGGTCCAGGGAAGAGGGTGTGGGGTTGTCCAGGGTCCAAGAAGGAGGGGGGTTCCCAAACACACAACAACTAAAAGACAACAACATCCATAAAAACTGATAATATATAAAAATAACTCAACTCAAATACAATACTACGAGTCTAAATAAAACCAACAACTAGAATATATTAAATATCAAATCTCATTAATATTAGTCAAAAATGCAATGGATCAACTTGTCCCACATCACCATCACTATCATCACCATCATCATCACCCTCGTCCTCGTCCCCATCATCGTCCTTGCTCTCCTCACCCTCAGCCTCCTCCTCTCCCTTGCCCTCCTCCTCGCCCTCGCCACCCGCCTTGTCCTCTTCCTCTCCCTCCTCTTTCACATCAGACTCTTCGCCATCATCATGGTCAATCTGGACATCGTCCTGAACACCACTAGAACTACCACCTAGTGCACCATATATAGAATGTATCGACAACATATACTGATCAAAAGCTGGGCTGGACTCTACTAGAAGTTTTGGACGTAGAACTTCAATAAATTTCATAAATGCACTGTTTTCCCTAGCAGACTATTCTGTCGTATCTGTGGCCGTTTTCTCAGCCTGTTCTACCTGTGCCCAAACATGTTGCAGCTCAGTGGCACTATAGCTCATACCTGGGGATGGCCAATACCTCATCGGGGCTATCCTAGGTCGGCATCATACTCTGCCAGAATGCTCCTCTCCCAACACCTGATGTTAGTGATCTGTTGGCCCAAAATTGTCTAGTTCTTGGGAATCAAGGGCCTCTAAAGCATCCTCTTACAAATATAAATATATCATTATGTTAAAATATAGATATTAAAATATAAATTCAATAGATTAAAACTTATAATCTGTTGTTGAGTCACTTCGTTGATGGCACTTCCATCCTTTTTCCGTCTACTTGAGAAAAATAGTTTTTCCCGAGGCACATGTCCTTCAATATTTTGTATTTGCCTCTAAAATGACATTGAATACTAAAGTTATTTCAAAACATAAGCAAAGTATTAAATAATTGAGGAAAAAAATAAAGTTTAAGTCGTAAATAAAACTTATAAACAATTGTCATACCTGCTTCCTCTCATAATCATGCATCGTAGTGCGTCCCAGTGTGTGGCGGTATTTTTTTGCATCAATGTTCTTTTTATTTTTTTCAGATGATTCCTAAATAAAATTAAAAAATGCAACAGATAGTATTAATGCAAAACATTAAAGTTATTATTTAAATACCTCATATATTATTAATACCTTAAACTGGGTACTCGTCCAATGAGTAATCATCTGACGATATTGCTCTATAGGACAATCATCCACCACTGGTACCACCTCTAACTTAGTGCCAACTCTAGGAACCCATCCATTATACAACTCATGCTTGTAGGCTCTCCAAATCTCTCCAAAATCCATTAGACGTTCCGGTCGTGCACCCTCACCATCGGGAAAATTAAATTGAAGCTGAAATCAAAATATTAATTCATATAAATACAAAAACAATTCATGGAATAAAAAAGAACAGATTTTTTAACCCATATCTCTGCCCAACCTCTATCCTTGACCTCATGTGGAAAATGTCTCCACGATAGCAGGATGACAGGAATGATGTCGGAGTATTTGGAAAGCGTCGCCAAAAAACTCCGACATTGTTGCCATATTTTCTCAACCATTTGGTTGCCTTCATTATAATACACCATAACCTGTGCGTGGCGGTTCCACACCGAACGCATGCGTCTACGTCCCCACCCACGCCTCCTGTTAGTATATGTATCTGTCAAGAAAGAAAAACAAATATTTTATGAAAACATGTTATAATGAATATAAATATTTATATAAAAATTTGTTAGGGTTCTATTAATATACCTGTTCCGGTCTGATCGCTGAGCGCCACTGGATCCATAGAAATAGATGGAACACCCTATGGTGTAACAGGAGTCGAAGATGATGGAATATAGAATCTCAGAGAGACAGAAGTGGAAGGAAAAGAAGATGGGACAGCTGTCTGACCAGATGCTGACTGGGGAGTGGGAATCATCATGGGATGTGAAAATGATGGGCCAGAAGATGTAGAAGGTAACTAAAACATGGGAGGCCTAAATATCCAATGTGTCCCTAATGACACACCGGGATCAGAATGTGGGAAGGATGACATGTTAGTGGGAGGGGCATGGTCTAGTCGAGTACGCGCAGCTGCTCGTCCACCTCTGGTACGAACCCTCCCCGTACCACCGGCCTGAGTACTAGTACCAGTACTAGGCTCCTTGTAGAATAACTTTCGAAGTATAGGTGGATCCTACAAAAATGTTTATAGAAAAATTAATCACATGACATTATATATTCTTTAAATATATCAATTTGAAATAAAGTACTCACTATAGGAACTAATGATGGAATTCCCAACTCCATCATTTGACGATTGTTCTCCATCATTTTTTCCTTCATCTCTCTTTAATTGGCTTCATTTCCTGCTTTTGAAAAGAAATATGTAATTAATTAAAAAAAGAAAACTAATGTGTAACCCAAAAAACTAAATATATTAGGGAATATAGGGATTCATTGGTAATTCAGCTATCAATTGTTTTAGAAGAGCTTGAATGGATTTAATAAATCATACAAGTTGTAATGTTCACCAAGTTAGAAATATTGTTTGACTATGTTTGAATACAGTTCAATTCCAAATTAGAAAATGCAATTAAAATAAAACTACAACCAATAAACATTGAAAATTCACATAATGGTCAAGTCCTCTATCAATTGTTTTAGAAGAGCTTGAATGGATTTAATAAATCATACAAGTTGTAATGTTCACCAAGTTAGAAATATTTTTTGACTATGTTTGAATACAGTTCAATTCCAAATCAGAAAATTCAATTCATATAAAACCTCATCCAATAAACATTGAAAATTCACATAGAGGTCAAGTTAGCTATCAATTGTTTTAGAAGAGCTTGAATGGATTTAATAAATCATACAAGTTGTAATGTTCATCAAGTTAGAAATATTGTTTGACTATGTTTGAATATAGTTCAATTCCAAATTAGAAAATGTAATTCAAATAAAACTACAACCAATAAACATTCAAAAATCACATAACGGTCAAGTCAGCTAAAACATATTTGTGATCAATACTAAATAAATTTGAATATTACCAACCTTAACAACCCAAATCGAGGTAAACTAAAATAATTGAGAACATGGATGAATGATTCTATATATTTTCAACCACAACATCAGGTTCACAATCAACTCAAAAAATTGAGCTATTTGAGTCATCAAAAGAAATAACTGGATTGGTTCCAATGGCACTAGGGACAGTGTCAATTCCATCATCACCATCATAAAAAATATGTCTTGGAATTACTTCAACTATGACACCAAATTCCGGCCGAAGTTGGTCTTTGACATAAAAAAACATGTTTAACCATTGATGCCAACACATATGGTTCTTCGGTAGCAAGAGTGCGAGTAATATTAATTATTCAAAATCCACAATCACCAATAAATGTGCCATGCCTCATCAGTGAATCAAACCAGTGGAATTTCATCATTGTGACTCGTCCATGAGAGTAATAATCCAATATTATTATTTTTTCAACAACTCTATAATAACCCACATTTTCAAATCGCGGTATACTATCTGATGCACTGGCATAACAATCTGTTGTGGCAATAACCATAACACCATCATGTTGTGTTCTCATGTTCTTTTCTCGTTTAGTGAAAATAAATTGGTACCCATTGATAACAATTGATTTACAGTCACGAACCACAGTATTAGAACCAAAATCCAAAGATCTTATTTCCTCAGAAACAGATTCGACAGACAAACTCAATACATGAAATATAAATGACTATTAAACTTATTTATATATTGATATAATTATTTTAAGCATTAATTTTTTATACCTTCAATTTTAACCAAGCAGAAAACTCTTTCCTATGCAAAGTCTCTCTCCTTCTCAAAGATAAAGAACGATGCTTCCTATTTATCATTGTTTTATGATCCCTGTAGATAAAAAATATTAATATCTTAATAGATATATTTGTAAGATATATACATAATCAATTTAGTTATCTGATATAGTCATCGAGCAAATCACAGTTGAACAAAACTGTGCGATGTGCCATCTCCCCCTCTTCATGGCTTAATGTCTTCAATGTATATGATCCAGGAATTCCTCTTGTTTAAGGAAGTGATTGAAAACTCGGTTCAATTTGATCATACTGTTCTTCTTCATTTCTCATTGGTCTGTTCAATCTTGTAGTAAGATCAGAAAAATACCTTGAGCAGAAATCCATACATTCTTGAGGCAGGTAACCGTTCAAGATAGAACCTTCAAGACGATTTATATTTCGGACATAAGACTTTAATTTGAACATATTTCTTTCAGTTGGATACATCCAATGAAAAGAAATAGGTCCCCCGAGAAGTATTTTAGTGGGAATATGGATAGTCAGATGCAGCATGCATGTGAAAAAGGATGGTAGAAATATTTTCTCCAACTCACACAAAATTAATGGGGCATCTGTCAACATTTTTTGCAAGAAAGACTTGGACAACTTCTTAGCACAGTGATCTCTGTACAAATGGTACAACCAAATAACATCCAACCTTACATTATTGGAAAAAAGATGACTGGTTTCTATTGGAAGAAACTCATGCAGTAGAACGTGATAATCATGAGTCTTCAATGATTTTAGCTTCAAATCTCTTCTGTTGACCTGTTTAGATATGTTGCTTGAATAACCATCAGGAACTCTAATAGTCTCTAATACTTCCAGAAATTATTTCATTCTGTAGGTGTCATCACATAAGAAGCACATGGAGGTTGCCATTTATATTCACTGATACGCACAGGATGTAATTCTGGTCTGATTCCCTAATCCACCAATTCATGCCGAGATCGTAAATCATCTTTTGTCTTCCCCTTGACATTTAGAAGAACTGAATGAAACATTTCACATATATTCTTTTCAATATAAATTACGTCTAAGCAATGAAGTAACAAATTTTTTGACCAATAAGGAAAATAAAAAAAGATACTCCTCTTCCTCCAATTGTAACAGGTTTCAGTGGAAACATTCTTTCTCTTTCTAGATTTCATTTGACCCTTCCTGAACGAAAAACTGAAATCTTTCAATTCATTAAGCACGTCAGTTATAGACATACGTTGAGGTGGATCATCGGTCTCTATGGTATTATCAAATCTTCAAGGATTCATTATATATGGATGATCCTTTGGCACGAATCGTCGATGTCCCTTAAACTGAAACTACAACGATGTTTCAGTCTTCTAGATCGTGTATTCTTCATAAAAACTGGACATGACAATTTTCCCTTCGTACTCCATCCAGACATCATTGCATAATCCGGATAATCATTGATCGTCCACATAAGCATAGAACACATCTGAAATATGTCTTTTGAACATGCATCGTATGTGCGCACACCCACATCACAAAGAAGTCTCAACTCTTTTATTAAAGGTTGCATGTAGACATCAATATCAATGTCGGGATCAGAAGGACCAGATATGAGTATACTCATGAAAGTGAAAGGTTTTTTCATACACAACCATGGGGGAAGATTATAAATGTGTATAAAAACTGGCCATGTGCTGTGTGAAGTAAGCATCTTCCCAAACGGATTAAAACCGTCGAATGAAAGACCCAACCTCACATTACGCATGTCAGCTGCAAAATCAGGATGTCGAGCATCAAATCTCTGCCATGCAAATCCATCTGCAGGATGAACCAACTCATTATTAGTCTTATTTTTCTCAGTATCATGCCATATCATTTTTATTGATATGTCATCAGACATAAAATGATTCTAGAGTCTGGGGATCAATAGAAAGTGTCACATTAGTTTATGTGGAACACGGGATGGTGTTCCATCAGATTTTAACTTCCAGTGGGATGTGACACATTTTATACATTCATTTCGTTCAGCAGTTTCCTCCCAGAAAAAACTGCAATCATTCAGGCAAGCATGAATTTTGTTTTTTGAAAATCCAAGTTCCTCAACTAACTTCCATGCCATATAGTCGTTTGAGAGAATATCTGCATCATTTGGAAGTAAATCCTTCAAGAGGGTAATAATGTAATCTATTGTTGTATTAGAAATCCCATACATAGTTTTCCCAGGAAACAATCGGATTAATAATTCCAACATTTTCATTTTATTGCATTGTCGATATACTGGAGTCGTGGCAGTATCATTCAATTTTTCACCATATCAATATCATCATTTTCACTAGATGCATCAGCTATGCTCATATCGAAGTCTTCTTGAGTCGAAATCCGTTCTTTTTCATGATGACAAATAAACAGAAACCAATCATCTAACAAATTCTCCATTCCAATCTTTTCATTTCGATCATCAACAATTTGAGATTTCATTTTCTCCCCATTGTGATACCACAAAAAGTAGTTTTCTTGAAAACCATTTTTCGTTATGTGGTAGCTGACTTCTTCACGGCTCAACCAAGGTCTACCAAAACAATTGGAACATGGGAAGTGTATGCGACCACTATCTGAAGCATTGCGAAATGAAAAATCTATAAAGCTCTCCAAAATGTTTTGAAAATCACTTGAGATCCGATCGGTTTCATATATACAAATTCTGTCCATTCTGTAAAAAGAATTTATATAAGTCATTTTGTCGTAAAAAAATTCAATAGGATTGAACTTTAATAGAAAATACATTTATGTAAATGATAAAGGAAGAAGTTTCTAGTCGATGTAGTGAAATATTAAAATAATGTAAAGAACAAGTACTCATAAATTAACTTAAAATTTATTTATATTCATTTTCATTAGGTATATAAGAGGCACATGCCTCAGGTCCCATCATCTGGTATAGGCATCCCAAATCATTCACTCATGTTTAATAACTCATTATTGACACCTGGCCATACCTTTCATTACCTAATTACTGCCCCAAGTCAAGCGCACCCCATGGGTGAATAAATTTTAGGCTTCTACACTAATAGGTTGTTCATGGACTGTAAAAAGATTTAATTTCATTAAGTATAGAAAAAAACATTTATTTTTAAATTTTAAATTCTTAATGACGTATGTCAATGATAACAACATTACTGAATTAAACTTGTGTCTTATCTAAAATTTTTATGGATGTATACACATGCCAGAATGGGTTGTGAAAAGCACCCCACCCTCATAGAAGTGAGTATTGGTCAAGAAGGACACATAATATAAAACGTACAATGATAACCATATTTAGTTGAACCTAAAGTTATATTTGTACAGTCAACTTTGGGGAAATTGAATATATGATCCTAGTTAACTGATGAATTCAAAAGCTCATATTCCATATGTTTGACACTATCTAAGTTAAGAAATAATGTGAGGATGGGTTTACATCATTCAATTTCTTACATTCTAGTGAGAATGAAGGCTTAAATTAATGAATTGTGTTCACTGATACCATGTCAACCGTTATACACACCATGTGAACCCATATACACACCATATGAACCCTTATACCAAATCGTCATTATTATAACCATTAATAACAACTTATTAAATAACATCACTTGTTAAAAATAATCAAACTGAACATAAATCAATAATAATATTGGATATATCAAGTAAAAGGAAGTCATATTATCTTACATCCTAAATGACCACCCACAACCATGATTAGTGACCACAAAGCTCCCCTTTAGAACAAATCACAAGTGAAAACAAAAACACATAGTTATAGAAAAAAACATCATTTGTGTGAATAATAATAATATCATGGTCCTCATGATATTTAAACCATGCAGTCATGATTTTCAAGACGAACTTGTATCCATGAAACCATATGAGAAACACGATTCAATACATGCATTTTTCTGATTTTCCCAAGCATTTTGAGGAACCCCAAATCTGTGAAAATGGTTATTGTGTTTTAAAAAGGTGATTGAATAAAACATGTATGATGTCGAAGGCAGAATGATTAATGGATATACTAGAAAATCTAATATTCACTAATATTGAGAATTTGACATTCTATGAGTTAGTTTCATGAAGAAGGAAGAAGTACTAATTAGGGATCACATACTATTAGGCAAAGTTCAAGAAGATACTCCATATGTTCTATTGTGCAAAGGATAAGTGAACAGTGTGTCATTTTATAAATATATAGATTTTGAAAGAAACATGATACATACTTGTTATGTAATACACATAGTGTACAAAAATTAAGATGAACAAGATCTTCATGTTTGGAATGATCTTAATGAAAGGGGTGATTTCCATGAAATAATATCAATAAATATTAAATACAATTTCTTTTTAGTTCATATACATGAAGCTATAATATTTGAAACAGATTACAAAAACTATGAATCTTCAAAATTAGAACACAACAAAGAGAAACCATGCCCTTATAAATTTAAATTTGTAATGAAAACATTAATTGGACATATGACGATATAGGGATTTGAGTACAAAATTCATGGAACAATCATAAAATTTAACAAAAACCCTCAAAATTCGGAATAATGAAATCGTTGAGAATAGAAGGATATGCTTTATAAGAGGTGGAACTATATCCTTGATAAAATATGGAAAGAGTCAAACCTGGTAGCTGCTGATTCGATGGAAGAGGTGGGTATTCGAACGTGCTTCTGCCAAGCAATCACTTTTGGAGACCAGCGGAAGGGTTCTGGAATCGTGGGGAGGCCGCTGCCTACATTTAGAGAATTTGGGGCTTTTTTCCAACATTATTTAAAAACCATTGGGAAAACTCCATCTTAACAATGGTTTTCTAAAACCTTTGGGAAAAATAACTTTTTCCCCATCTTTCCCAACGGTTCCCTCAAACCGTTGGGAAATGTAAATTTTTCCCCACTTTTCCCAACGGTTTCATAAAAACCTTGGGAAAAGTCACTTGTTCAAGGTCTTTACCAACAGTTTATGAAAACCGTTGGTATACAAGTATTGGGAAAATTCCCCTTTCCAGTAGTGTAGTGTCCTAACTCCTTACAAATGAAGCATTGTAAATTTGATACCTTTTTCTTAACCTTATAGTCACATACTTGGTGTCCTTTTTCTCTAAACTTATAATAAACTCCCATTCCTTTCAGGAAAGATCCAGGGTGTTTCTTCCCACAATTATCACATATGAAAAAATTCTTATTTTCCCTCTTCCTTTTATCCATCTTTCTCACTTCCATCCATTTCTTCTCTTTATTTCCTTCAAAGCCATAGGACTCAGAGAATTCTTTTCATATCTTATTAACAAATGATACTATTTCTTCATATGTCGAGAAAACATGGGAGACTATTTCCCTTCTAAATGTAGGTTTAATACCATGGAAGTTATGATCCTTCTTAATCTTTGTATCATATGTATTGATGGACTTCACATTCCTTCTACTGGGCACCATTTCTATACAATGACATACACTAGGTAAGTTTATGAATCGTGATGAAAAATTCCAAACATGTAAAATACCTAACGTAAATTGACAATTTTACGGATATAATAAATAATCATAAAAATGCTTTCTTTGAGTATGTATATACTCATAAACCCTTCATAATTATTTGTAACAAAAATGATAATTATTCTAAGCATATCCCCTCCGGGAGTGTCGTAACCTAGAGTGCAGCAAGGCCCGTTGTCAGGCACCAATTCCTGTTCGAGTCTTGCTCAAAACTATGTTTTCAAGTTTTACCCCTAGGTACATCTGTGCCAGAGCTGACTCTACCTACTCGTATCTAGAAATGGATGTATTTCTCAGAAAACTCACAAAATCTCTACAATACCAAAATTCTAGGAAGTAATTCTATACTAATCCTCAGAGTCCATCTTATGTCTATGTGCTCTAATAAAAGATTTTCTAAATCTAACTTCAAATGTTTGTACTAAACTTTCTCTGATACCAACTATAATGCCCCGACCCCAGTTACCCAGAGTTAGTGAATTATTACATCACATTGGCATGGTCACAAAATATCATGTCTCAAAATACTGATTAGTTTAGTAGCCTTATAAACACTTAATATATTCATAAGGTTTACATTTCATCATAATGTGAAAAAACTACAACAACATCTTGTCTTCATATCCCCTCATACATTCCCTATAGGTCATTCATAAAATACTTCTTCACATATTGGGAAAAATTAAAACATTGAATGGGGTGATCTCAAATTCTCAGTAATGATAACAATATAGAGGAAATTTTCATAAATAAACACAAACATTTAAGGCAATGTATAACTAAAACAAGAGCCTTTTAAACATGAACTTCAGCATAATATGGAAAAGATAAAATGAAATAAGGCCATTTACTTATTCACTTGGATATTATACTAGTCGAATAATCAAATGCAATATCAATAACCACAATCATAATGATGGAATGCATAATGTCATACTATCATAACCACATAGTCAAGGCCTCGTGCCAAGACTACAAATAAGATTTTGTCAAGGCCTTCTGCCAAGACACTAGTTTGTCTCATGAGACCTACCGATGCATCAGGGATCTATAGCGGGCTCCACCTGTCACTTATTACGTCTAATTCATTCCTCATATGAACAGGTTTAAACATAACAAAAACATTCGTATTAAAACTAGCATTCGAAATGTCAATACTTTCTCCATAAACCATGAATGGTATAAAAATTACACGTCCACAGTCCAACATATCACAAATACTTCAATACTATATAGAAGTTTTGTATCATAATAAATCAACTTCAAATAATCTTAAAATCCATCAAATGATGTTGACATAGATGAAATCAAAACTATTTGAGAAAAATATCTCTTTTTTTGAAATCAATGAAAAGTCACACATTTATAAATGAAGTAATTTAAAAGAGATTTTTGTATCAATGTGTCCCATACAACTTTGAAACTTTTGAAAATAATTATCATTTCAAAACATTCATGTCCATATAAATAAATCCTTAAAATCATTTTCAAAACATGGACATTAATTAAAATTATTTCGAAAGATAAATATTTAAAACATTTAAAATTATGATCTTGATAAAGTGTACCTTTCACAAATTGATAAAAATAATCATTTTGAAATCATTTTTATGAAAAATGGACATGGATGATAAAAATTTCCCAGTAAATACATACACATAAACAATCTTGGATAATAATGAGATTGCGGAATTAACCCTTAGCTTGTACTTTTCCCTGGTGGAGGGTATGTTAACCTCATGTATAATGGTTAAATAATTTTTATTAAATTATAAAATAATCATATACATTAATATGATATCATATATGATCTTTTCACATTGATTTGTTAATAATATCTTAGTATTCTTGTCATTTTAGGTGTTAACGGATTCATTTTCCTTTATATTCTTTGTTATGTGAGCCATATTTATTATTTATGGGATTCATTTTATTCATATACAAAATTTTATCATGTCTCTAAATATTAATTTAAATCATCAAATGAAATTGGATTCGATGGGGAATGAATCTCATCACGTTCGTAGAGACGGTAGTCCGTACGTACGCACAAGCGACAATATCATTCTTTTGATATTAAAATAATATATAATTGGATGTTATATCATATATACAGAATAATTATAATGTTATATTTATTATTTACTTCAATTACACATCATTATCATACCCATCCAAATAATAATGTTTTGAATAACAATTACACCACAATGTGGAGACGGTAAGCCGTACGTACGCACGTATGGTGACATGTCATTCAAAGAATGGATAGAATACTGAATATGGTTGAAACATATTTATAATAACATCAAAATATATAGAATACACTGGATTTATTATTTTATAATTCAAATAACAAAGAAAGAAGAAGCAGAAGAAGAAAGGAACTAGAAAGAGGGTGGTGAAATTATTACCTCTTCGTCGGGTTCTTCCTTTGGATTTGATCAAAAGGGATCATTATGATGGATTTATGACTAAAAAAGGGCCTCTAGGATTAAAGGAGGATAGTTGAGAGAGTATTTGGGTAGTTTTTGACTGAGAAAAAAGGTTTTGAAGGTGTAAATTAGAGAGAAGGGGGAGTGCCCTTTTATAAGACGGGTGAGGGAAATTATGAAAAAACTTAAAATAATATTTTATAATAAATTAATATTCGGTTTAAGATGGCTCCAAAGTAACTAATTTATAGTATATGGTGGGGAGGGGTAGATATACACTCAACCAATTGATTTTAGATAGGTTTGGGTCATTATATTAACCTTATCATTTAGTTTTAACTCTTAGTTAATTAGTTTTACAATTACCATGTCTCTTTGAATTTTTATATTATTTGTTTAAGAAACATACTATAAACTGCCAAGAGAACCCCAAGTGGTTCGTTAATAACATACCTATCATCATATAAGTCTTTGGAAAAATATTATATTTTTAGGAATATTATATCAATTAATAATATAATATTTGTTTTAAAAACACTTTTATGTCAATTTTGACACTATTTAATAATTGATTTTTGTTAAGGTCTTAAAAACATTATTAATTAAAACCAAATTCATTTAATTAATACTAACATTTCATATTAACCAATAAATTTTTTTTATGTCATCAAAACATTAAAATTATATTTATTTGAACATTTATAAAACCAACTATTTAATTCTTTCATTAATAAGGAAAATAATGCATCATTATTGTGTCATAAATAAATTAATTTATTCAATGTCTAAAAATTATAAATAAACTTCCATTATGTTGGAAAGTTTTTTATATTTTTAATTAATATTTATAGTTTAAATTATAACATATATAACCCAATGTAAAAATTTTATTTCTAAAAGATATATGCTTATGTCAATTTTGTATTTACTTTAACTTAATTAATATAAAGTGTCATTATCACTTACAAGTGGCTCCATGGGGTCCCAAAATCGTCCCAAATAAGCCCATGGTAGGAAATGTATCCCAAAATAGGTTTAGGACAAGTTTTATGGTAATTTAATATTATTATAAGATTATTTTTTAAACTTATTTACCAGATTTACCCTTTAACCATGGTAAATAAAATATTTACCGAAGTAATTATTCAAAATGTATAAAAATCAGAGTTAACTATTTACACTATTTTGACATCCTGATTCCAAACATGGAATCCATTTTTACAAATTCAAAAGACAGAAGTTCCAGAAATTAATTTAAAATTAATTCCCATTGTCAAAACAAAAATCATGTTTTTAAGAAATAATAACTATCAAAAGATTGACACTTATTTATGACTGGTTTAAATGTGAAATTACGTCCAATGACCAAAATTTTATTAAATGGTAAAAATATATTCTATATATACTTTAAAACCACTCAAATTCATAATTTATAACTACTACTTATTTCGTTTAAAAAAAGTTGGTTGTAATCAAAATTTAGTATTTTTCACTATTCTCCAAAATATGAAAGTTATCAGAAAAATACCAAAAATGTATCAAAACAAAAAAATTTATCACCCTATTCTAAAGTAGAAGTTTATTTTGTCAAATTTAATATATAAAAGTGTCAAATATTGGATTTAAAAAGGGTTCTCCCTCAAAAGGCAGTAAAATTACATTTTCTGAAAAATACTTCCTTTATCTAAAAAATTGAATTTGTTCTTAAATTATTTCTAAGAAACTCATAATATGGATTCTAGAATTATAAAGATTATATAGAGTTCAAAATTCAGTTAATACTATTCATAACCGCTTTTGAACGACTAGTATGGTATGTGGTGGTGCGCTTTAACTTGGTGTTGTGTGTAGAGAAAGTTATTGATTTACTTTGAAGAAATAACGTACTATGAAATCTTGGGGTGTTACAATTTAATAGTGTTAAAATATTTTAATGAATCTATATTAATGAATAAAATATTAAAATAATGTCTAAATAGTAATACAATGTTTAAATAGTGGTTTATAAAAATGTTAATTTACTAAAAATCAAGTAGATTTTAACTAACCAAATTAATTAAGACATAATTAAATTAGAAAAGTAATGTAAGAATAAAATTATTAATTTAAAGACTAAAAATACATAATTAATTATAAAAATTATTTAATTGAAAAATTAATTATATAAATACAAAATTACAATTATTTAGTATTAAGTTATAAAATAATTAATTAAATAATTAAAAAGTAAGTAAAAATATTTGGCAAAACTATGTAAAAATAGTGTCATATCAAATTACCCCACACTTAAGAATTGTTTTTCCTCAAACAATCCCATGTTTTATTATCTCTGAAAAATTATAATGTGTTTGTTATTTAGCTTAAACTATATCATGTCTAGCCATTTGAAAACAGAGGAAAAAAACTATCAATGGCCTTTTTGAAAATTTTCAAATCAAATCTTTCCTTGAACAGATACTCAAAGAGTAATCTTGAAAGCATTGAATCATAGAGAAATGGAGATGTCATTACACATATATGATACAACTTAATGACTCACTTCAATTAAAGCTCATGTTCTTATTTCAAAAGTGACAAGAGGTAAAACATCAATGGAATTAAGGCCTTAACCAAGGAACATTGTACATTGACAGAATCCTAGGTTCCAAAAATAATTAATTTTTTTCCCGAGTCACCTTATTGATACAACCTAAATGATTTCCAAATAAACCAATTCACCCCTTCTTCATCAAGTGTTTATCATTCCCCTCACCTTAATAAGCTCATTTTTGACCATATACACATTATTTTATTTTTCCCAATCCATGTATCCTGTGTTAAGCACTGTGCAATGCACCTATTGAATGTTTACAGAGGGCTTATAGTAAACTAAAACACACCAAGCATCTAGGGTCTCAGAGACTCACCGTGGGATCCTAGATGCCCATACTACTCATGTTCCAAAATATTTATATCAAAAATCATTTATAATAGTTCATTAATGTGCTTGATTATTATAATTAAAAGATGAATGAGGCCCCTATGATCTACTCAAACATCCAATCCCAAAGGCTATGATCATAACTCTACAAAAATGTAACCCAAATCACTTCAGAAGTAGTTAATAAACCAGATTCCCATATAACCATAAAGTAAGATCACTCAACAATAATTCATCCTTATAAATTTTAGATTCAAAGAAACTCTTAACTACCAATCCGGGCTCTATTCAAAGGCAAGACCCAAATGAGTACAATGAAAATCATAGAAATATAATAGAATTTTTAAAAAATTTAATCATTTTTTTAAAAAAAATTATGTGAAATGGGAATTGAAGAGCTTTCAATTAATTATAGTTAAGCACAATCAAGAATTGACCCCATCCCCTACACTTAAAACCCAACTTTTCCCCCAAAGTTTACTTTCAAATAAAGAGAATAACAATTAATAAATTAAGGTTCAAAACAGATTTTCATTAGAGTACATTTATGACATGTATAAAAGGGTATCTATGAAGTTCAAAAAGGTTGTTTTCTAGAAAAATTAACATGAAAAAAGTTCAAAAGAAAGTACAAACATTATCATTTAAGTCTAATGACACATAGTTTTAATACAGTTCAAAAATAAATGAGCAGTGTAAGGGAACTATGAATTGGGTGAATGCAAGTTTAGCAGAATTAATTCAGTTTGGTAATCAATACAGCAGACAATGTTCAAGATAATAACCCCAACCCAAGGCAGATTCAAAATACCAACAACATGTACCCCCCCCCACTTAATTTCATACAGTGAAATATTATTTCAATATTTATCAATGAATTCAAATTAAATCAAGAGGCTCATGATGAATTTTTCAATTCAACTTAGTGACATGCAACAAAAGTTTTTTAGTATGCATTAAATGCAGCAGATTTTTTTTAAAGTAGTAAGGAGAAGAAAAAATGAAATAGAAACTAATGAATAGAATAATCCCTTGAATAGGTTTATCAGCAGGCCTCAGCTTGTGAATTCCACCCACTTAATGGCAAAATAAGTTGCATCCTGATTACTCTAAAACAGAACAACAAAACCAAGAATGATCAGTAATAGGAATTTCACAAAAACAGAGCACAGAAGAAACACTTTATTCAATGTTAAAATGTTACAACATAAAGAAATAAAATAACCATGGGTGGCCTCCCATGCGGCGCTAAGTTATAATGTCTTCAGTTAGACTTTATTTAATTATTATTATTTTATTGAAAGCAAAAGAAAAACAATGGGTTGCCTCCCATGTAGCGTAGGGTTTATAGTCCCCAGCCGGACTCACCTAGAAACTAACTGTAGTCACTTGGTGGATGTGGTTTATTTAATAAGAATCACCACATGTTCTTAGTCCAATTATTTTTAATAGAACAATGAAAATTGTGGGCATCCTGTTTTAACACAACATAAACTAAACTCTCACAGCCTGAATTAACACCTAAGAAACACACGTTGATAGTTATGAACATGGTGCTGTCAACTTTGAGAATTATTTTAGAGTTTCCAAGATTTGAGTTCACATGTAGGGACAATATAGTACTAGATTCTTCAAAGGGTGTGGAATTGACCTCATATATATCTTTCTCAACACCTACATTAACAGTTTCAAAAATAAGGGTACTAATGGTTGAGTACTGAATAGTAGTTTCAAAAAGGGATTCAATAGATTGTTGAACATAATCATGTACAAAGGGATTCATGTCTGATTCCCCCTCTAGAATACTATCAGAATCATGGTAAGCCTCAAAACCCTTCAAAGACGAGGAAGGTAGTGACAAACAAGGGATATAATTTATTTTATCACAAACATGTTTAATTCTAACAATGTTATAAACCTCTTCCAAAAGATCATCATCTGTTAACACACACTAAAAATCTACCACTTCAATCAAATCAGTTCGGCCTAATTCTATTGTGTGCTCAACCTCTTTTTCATCTTCAAATTCAAAAGACTCAATTCCCAAAACAATGTCTGTATTGTGTTCAAAAGAATAAAAATAATGGGGAGTAATATTTAATTCAACTTCAATAAATTCAAATTCCATATTGTTCGAATTTAAACAATTACTCCCATGTATAACAATACTATTTTCAATTTTAGTACACATAGTTTCTATCAACAAATAAATCTGAGAACATGGAGATGAAATATCATCATTTAATCTTTCATCAAACATCATTCCCTCATCCTCTAAATCATCCAAAATAATTTCAGAAATATATGGGTTTGGAGTTTCAAAACAAGGAAGATAAGTGTTGAGTTCATGTTCAAATATTTAAGATTCCATGTTATCCAGTGTAATATTATCATCCAGATTGAACCCAATATCAAGTTCAGACGCATTTTTTATAATAATATTAAAGTTGGGTGAATAGTTTTTTACATTCAAATTGTCATTTTTTTGTATATCTTCAACCCGTGTGACTTCATTCTCAAAACACCTAAAACAATGATTTTTCTAAAAAGAATGAATGATGTAAAGATATGAGCAATCTTTCCTAATCTGTTTTAATTCATCTTCAGAATTGTCCAAATCAACACCATTAAAATTCATTTTGGAATATTAAATGTTATTCTCTTGATTCAGTGAGCTGGTTATTTCTAGATTTAGTTCAACAGAATCAATTTTTTCAAAATGAATGTTTCGTAGCCCAGTTTCAATAAGGTAAACATCCTTATATTTTTTCTTTACATTAATTTTTTTTGTAAATTTCTTTATGAAAAAAGTAAGATAAAAATGATGAAAAGAGTCTAAATCATTTACTAGTATACTAATGAACTAAGAACTACGGAGAATTTAGAATAAGAGAAAATAATAATAAAATATGGCAGTAAGGTCGAAGTAGCAGATCAAATGTAATATTCATGAATTAAAAACTACTTGCTTAAGGGATATCTTCCACACTACACTTTATGGAAGAATACCTCAAGAAAAAAGTTGAAAAGTCTCCCTCTCCAGGAAACTAAACACACAATAAACTGATTTTAGGAGTTCACCACTCCAAATTTAGTTTAACTACTTGAATGTTATAAAATGATAACATTTGAAAACAAACTCGCCGTAAATTACCAATGTTAAAGACATTAACGCTTTAAAAATGATGTAGTCAAGAAAAACCTCACCATTTGATCTTGAATTTAAGAATTTAGAAAATAATTGAGGTGTGAAGTAATTAAACAGAGAATCATTAATCAACCTCACTGATTGATTATGATTCTGAGAAATATAATGTAAATGAAGAAGTCTAAATGAATTACCATAAAAATAGAATTCTCAAGACAAGACAATTATCCTTTGGTCATCTTGATTAAAGAAATGAAAAACATTCGATTATAGAGTATAGTGAAATTAAGTACAAGAAGGGGAATGAACTCCCTCAGTGATGCTCTTCTCTCGGGCTCTGTCGCATCTATGTCTGCTCTATCATCTCCTGGGAGTCTTCACTCTCAAAAATGGTGTGTTCTTACGAGTGAATGAGAGTACCAGGATCTCCTCTTGAATGGATGTGTTCATGGAATATGAATGAGTGTCATACCCCCATTCTGCTACAGAACTACTTTATATATCAACTATCATCTTCTGCATGTCACCGCTCCTTTTCCACCAACATCAAAAGCTTTTCATATATGCACCGCACACATGCATTTTTTCACAAATGGCACGTCGCACTAACTTTTCTCACGTAACTAACTCCCGGGGAGTTAGTTGAATGCCCCTAGATGTATTTAAAGCCTTGGTGTGAACCTTCATGTTAAATATAGAGAATAAATAATTAAAAATTAATAAAAAGTGTTAACTATTATAAATACACAATTATCTTACTTAGTCAATTGAAGATAAATAGTCATTTAATATATATTAATAGTTATATGTTAAAAATTAATTTGTTAAATTCAATTAATAACTGTGATTAAATTATTTAATTAGTCACTTTACTTTATTTAATTAATTATAATTATTTTATAACATTACTTAAACAACATCAAAGTGATTGTTTTTAAATATTTATAAATAATCATTTTTAAAAATAATAATATAAACAGTATTTTAAAGTAATTTTTTAATTTAATTATTAATGTTATTATTAATTTAAATAAATAATGAATATTATTTAATAAATTCTAATTTAATAAACCTAATTTAATATATTTACATTATTATTATTTATAACTTTTTTATTATTATCTTTTCTGGTTTTTAGATTAAATTAGTTTGTTTTTTAATCTTCTTCTTCCCCCAAAATATCGGTGCACCGGGGGGAGGGTATTTTCTAGAAGCTTCCAAAGGAAGCATCCGTTGCGGCTCCACACGCAGCTTTGTGCAGGTCCAGCAGCACCCCAATGGTCGGCGACTTCATCTCAAACTCTCCTCCTTCTGTGCGGCTGATTCCAATGGCATAGGACACCTCTTCCTTCCTCACGACACAAATATACTTGCAACAGATACTTCGTGGATTTCAGTCACACCAACTTCTCTTGGAAGGTCCTCGAACCATTTTTCTCCAAGTATAGAAACATAAAAGCTTTCTCACTAGCACTTAGGACTCCCACAACAGCGACCTATATCCGGCGGTCTTCACCCTTGGATCATCTCGAACATTAGTTGTGGTGAAAACAATATTCAAGCTTATTCAAAGCATAATTAGATTCAGAACTGGAATTAAGATTATGAAAATGTTAGTGTTCTAAATCTGATTCATGTCTTAATTTTTATTGTAAATTAATGGAACATACAATATTATTGTTTGATTTGGTAATGGGAATGGTGATGTAGAAGGTGGAAAAGTCTACTGCTATAGTAAATCACAGTTTAGAAGAGATACAGGGAAGGATTGGTGAATCAAGGGTAGGGATTTTAGGTGGGTCAGTAGGAGGAATAATGAACTATCGGTAAGGAGGAACAGGGGTCAATCGCTGAAGTGTAGGGGAGTTCATCTAACAGTGAGAGTGAGGGCCACTGATAGTGTTAAATGGAAAAGAGAAGTCACCGATATATGAAATAAAAAGGTCACTAGTACACAAGAGATCACCGTTGAAATTAATAAAAAGTGTCACTTTTGGGAATAAAAGATCACCAGGGAAGTTAAATAAAACACGTTACCATTACATAAAATTAAAGGGGCTATCGAATGATAGAATAGATAAAGGGTTACCGATGCTTAAAGGTCACTGATGGGTTAAATAAAAGTTACCGATAAAAACAAAATAAAATCTCATCACCCGCTTTAAATTAGTGGGACACTATTAGAACAATGATAAAGAACTAATTGTGACCTAAAAAAACAAAAATTAAACATAAAATTAAAACTTAACTAAACTAAATAAAAATATTGAAAATAATTAATTAAAAGAAAACTAAACACCATGAATGCAGAACAGGATTTTTATTAAACATTAGGCATTAATAATACAATAAAATTTATTAATATAAAACACTTAATTTAAGAAATGAATATTTAATGAACTAAAATAATATAAGACATAAATTAAAATTACTAAATTAATTAATTACAGGGTAGTAGGGAATAAAAAAATGAAGAGAATCAGTGACCCAATAGGTCACCGATAACAGATATTTGTCTCACCAATAGACTATAACCAAAAATTAATGAATAAATAATCTAACTCCATACTTAAGATTAAATAATTAATGTTTTAAAAACCTAAATTAATTAATTAAACAACTATTTGAATATATAAAATTAAAAGCGGACTAATTTATTTAATTGGAGCTAATATTATTTACTTAATTAATTAGCAGGATGGTAAACCATATTATTTAATATAGTTAAAATATTTTAATGATTCTATATTAAAGAATAAAATATTAAAATAAAGTCTACATATTAATACAATTTTTAAATAGTTTTTTATAAAAATGTAAATTTACTAAAATTCAAGTAGATTTTAATTAACCAAAATAATTAAGAAATAAATAATTTAGAAAAGTAAAGTAAAAAAATAAAATTATTAATTTAAGAACTAAAAATACCTATTTAATTATAAAAATTGTTTAATTGAAAAAATTAATTATATAAATATAGTATTACAATTATTTAGTATTTAGTGATTAAATAATTAATTAAATCATTAAATATTAAGTAAAAAAAATTTGGCAAAACTATGTAAAAATAGATCCACATCATAAATAAATAGGTATGTTAATGAATATGGTTGTTGTTGTCATTTTGATTTGATGATAATGAAATGGTTTTATTTAGGCATATTTAATTTAATATGTTAATACAATATGGAATAAAGAATCTTTTTTTTGTGTTAATAGATAATACCCTATACGGTTCTGAGTTACCTATTTGTTTGTAAAGGCCAAGTGCCTTATGCTATGGAGCTATGAGTGCTCGTTGTTTGTGAAGGTTGAATGCCTTGTTTAGGGACAAGAGGCTAGATGTTATCTAGTTGGATTAATACTTCTTATGTTGTGCAGTGAGCCTGGGATGGATGATCCTAGACATTTATTGTGGCATGTGGGAGTAGGGAGGTGCAACAGTTGTGGTAGAAATTGATGCCTATAGTGGCGAGATGCATCAGTTTGTGTAATTACAAGTCTGGTAGGACACCTGAGATGATGGAACATATTGAATATGGTCTTAACCATTGATATTAATGTTGGATTTTTTTAACCTTTTGTTAGTTTATCGGTTTTACTATCCCCACTTCTTGAAGAAGATGGTTTTATTCTCCCTCCTTCCAAAAGTTGCGAAGATGTGTGAGGTATGCCATGTGCTTTCCTTGCTTAAATTCACATGGACGGATGAGTCTATATCTAGCTATAAGTGGAAAAGAGTCGATAGGTAGCTCATCTACACACAATATTGAGACCCTTGTGTTTGGTTGCTTAGAATATTTTCATAGAAAACCTAGAAATATGGAAAGTGATATTGCTGTTAATAAATGAGTGAATAAATGTTTAACCCATGGGGTTGGAGCTTGCTAGGATGAAATGATGGGGTTATATATTGGAGAAACCATGGACATGGATTGATTATTCATAGAGGTCATTGATCTTTGATGAAATTCAAATGAAATGTAAAGTGGATATGGTAACAGTTAATTAAGTGTTAAATTATTAATTAACGTAAATAGAAACTTATAAAAAAGGATAATGTGATTTAATAATTATATTTAAATGGTTGTGTTAATATAGTATATCTAGTCTTAGTATTGGGATTTGGGAGTTTGAGAGACATGATATTCATTTGAGTCTATGAATAGGTTATTCCCATAATGTGGTTGTGAGAACTATTATATCATGTACTTTTTGTGTTTCCATACGCTACTCCACCTTATCATTTAGAAAAACTGACAACCCAGGGATTCTGATCCCTGGGGGGTGTTTTCCCAAACACATTGGTGGGAGGATAGATGGCTGACTACCCACATTAACCTCATACTCTTCTCTTAGTAGTTATTTGTGCTGGTATGCATGATGGTTTGTTTTCCCCATATATTTTTGTAGAGGGATGTAATGGATTGTGGTTATTTCACATACATAAAATATGGATATAGTTTCTTATAGACTAATATAGGTGTAATGTGTATAGGATGTGATGGATTGAGGATCCTTACTCGGTGTATGGGATGTAATGTATGGAGTTATAATACCTGATATATGATACACACTATGTGATCTGTGGTGTCTCCCAAAAACTACATGGTTACTTTTGGCTATGTGGATGTGGTGGTTTCATTTCACGAGATGTGTTTTGTGGTTATTTTCCCATGTGTCTTCGGGAAACACTTCTTGAAGAGAGAGATTCTAAGGACGTGCGACTTTGGGGAAAATTGGAAAACTAGTGGGGATGTGGTAGCAGGGTACCCCTAATATTCTTTATTATTGTATATACTTTTGTATGAAATAATTGATGAGATTAGGCATGGTGAGGCAGCAAACATACTATATCTTTTTAGGTGATAAGTTAGTTTCACTTATTGTTCACCGTGATTTAGCATGCATTCTTTAATTATGCACAAGAGGATCTAGGGAGGATCTTACTATGTATACTGTTATACTCACCCTGTGTTATATAAACTGTATTTAGGTTGGTTGGAGCTTGTTGGAGATCAGGCTGATTACTACTAGTTTTGGGGTTTTTCAAGAGCTATTTGGACTTCATATTTTCTACTCTTTTACTTGCTTTTGGTACTTGATGTTTCCCTTTCTTTTAAAGTATTTTTTCATGACATTACATATGTACACTTGATATTATGTTATATTGTAGTATAAACATGAGTTGGTTGTTTTATATCTTATATATCCCATTCACATGTCTTCTCATAGAGGGTAATGACTCTCATTCATGTGTTTACTATAACCTCATTGCTAATATCTAAACTAGGACATACTGGAGTTGATACTTAGGTGTCACTATCTATAAAATCTCATTTCTAGCCCAAGTGGGGCACACATTAAGGGGAGGGGGTCATGGAATGCTATTACTACCCATAACAATCCTACTCCTAGGCCTTAGTTATCCAAAGGTTTTCTCATTATTATTATTAAAATTCCATTAGACGCCCATTTATTTATATTATTACATCTTTTTTACAACATCAAAATTAATATTAGGCACCTTTTCTAGTAAAATTTCATAATATGATAAAACAGTTTGAGTTCAACAACTTACCCGTAACCCATTTTCCCATAAGTGCCTAAAATGATGCATGTCACAGTAACCCTAAGTGCATATAATGATTAATGTAGGCCCAACTCTCATTCCATACTATTAAATTATTCAATTATTATAAATCTCAACAACATTTATCACAATAGAAAATAAGGGAATCACTGAAGGTGAAATAATAATAAACTATAATAGAAAAAATATTACAGTAATCCCACCTTGAGTACAAGGGTTTTACCATGTACATGGGTCTGCAACTCCAATGAATGTACTCATAACCAATCCCCGAAACTTCCTTGTCCCATGTCTACCTTTTCCAAACAATAAGTCAAAATAAGAAGAAAATAAAAATGAATCTCTGATACCACTTCGTAACATCGCGGCCTAGGTGTCCCACACCGGTTCCCTAAGCTTGTCATTCACATGCCCTCGGGAATTCCTCCCCGTATCACAGAGGCTTATGAAAAGCATTGAGGGTATGATAAGTCAATCACAGGAGACTATACCCACTATTTTCAGAGTAAACACAATAAAAAGTGAATAAACAATAACAAAAGCATAAATAACCATAATCAATACAAAAACTAATAATACTAAATATAGGATATACAATATCCAACTAAACAAGAAATCATTTTATGCTACTTTATGTGTCAAGTGTTGAAAAAGAAACCCCAAATAAATACACTAACAAAACCGAAGTGGGTACCGAACCACATGTATTTTCATCAACCAGGATCTATCCCTAATATGAAATCTAAGACAGGGTCCTTTCCCTTCACCTGTCTTGCATCAATAGAGAATATTCAGGTACCAATCTGGTATCCCAAGTAGGGTGTGAGTATAACATAGTAGGCTACAACCAACAGTGTTTAAAAAACCCAATCAATAATATTTTTATGTAGTTGTACAAAGTGATAATTACAATGCATAAGTAATATATTATCAAATTAATAATTAATATTTATTAAACCACATATACCATCAGGTTCTCAAGGAAACCCATACCTCAATACCTACTCTAATAAACCACAGGTCTGAACCATGTTACGTATTTGATTCACAAATCATTTCTGTAAATGATATTTTATTATCCATTTTTTTACTTTCATTATTATGGCCACTTGGAACCATATCCTAATGCCGATGTTTTGGGTATAGAATTCCATGTCTAGTATTCCAATTCTCAATCATTCATATTTATCATTGGTGTATAGCATCATTTATAGCACCACAAATATCTACTTGGTAGATACCTCATTGGTGTGGAATGCCTTGTCTACCACCCCAAACCTCAACAATACATATAGATGTGTTATTATTATTATATAACTCTATTATGACACCATATTTCTCAAAAATAAAGATAAATCTATTATTGGTGTAGAATTTCCAGTCTAACATCCCATTTCTAAATAACAAATATGCAACATTGGTGTACATCACCATGTATAACACCCAAAATCTCAACCATTTTATCATATCATAATTTAATAGGCTCATAACATAATGTATAATACCCCATTTTATAGCAACAATAAAAAACAATTAATACTCTTCTAATAATTAACCACCCCTACTTCCAGTAATTAATATATAAATTAACTGATCCAAGTATGTTAATTAATTCAACAAATTATTAACTATGTAAACATCTATTAATAAAATAAACAATCAATTATCCATTTTAAAAATTCAAAAACCTATAATTAATTCACTAATTAATCATTATTAATTACAAAACATCAATTTTAAAATTAACTTAGCAATTAGTTATACCTATTTTCGCAACTAATACGTTGATAATTGTTTCACAAATTAATTATCCTTATTCAACAATTAATATCTCAATCCAACCATATAAATACCATCATAATTAATTCCCACAATTAACTATCAAATTACAAATCCTAATATCAAATAATTAATTATCCAATTAATTATCTTATTTAATAATCTATAAATATAATTTTTTCCCAATAATCAAAATTAATTAATTTACGACATAAATTAATTTAATTGGGGATTTAAATTGCTGAAAAACTCTATAAATTATAAAAATTTCATATATGTAATCAAAATAATGACTATGGGATACATAATTTAGACCACCTACCTCAATTCATTATTGAACGATCACCCAATAGAAATTTGAAAATATGAGAAGCACAACGATGTAGGTCTATGTATGAATTTAAATAACTTAAATAAAGGTAAAAAAGATATAATTAATTAAAAATCTAGGTCCACAAGTGTTGATATAGATTAACCAAATATAGATCTAGATCTAGAAAAATAGAAGATTACATCTCATCAAAAGAATGAGAGAAGGAAAGAGGATGAATGATAAAGCATTGGGATGATATCCACATACATGGTGAAGACATGATCATTGATTTTGGATTCTAATAGAAATAATGGAGGTTAAAAATTAATGGAATCCCATTGGATAGCTCAAAAAACATGAGATATCTACTATGGTAGAATGGGGGTTGAGATGGGTGAGTTTTAGGGGTTCGTGTGATTCTAAAATAAGTTTTCGGGCCTCATAAAATGTCATTCATGGTTTCCTATATAGAGATGCATGGTTTTCTCTAATAGTGCACCAACCAAGAACCTATTGGTTTTCGGGTGAATGGTTTATTTTTATAGGGGGAACGATTTTCCAAACCATGCATCAGCCATGTGAACCCTCACTATCTAGGGCATCACGGTTTCCTGGGATGGGTTCATGGTTTTCCCTAACCATGCATAAACTGTGAACGACACCTTTTTATTTTATTTTTTATAATTTTATCCCAAACACACCCCTATGTATAACCTAAATGAAAGGGACTATTATTTAAACAAGAAGAGTTCTAGAAATTAAGCCAAATTCCACTCCATAAAGGGTAGGGATCTTACAATATCCCCACCTTATAACACCTCATCCTCGAGTTGCACTCCAAAGATTCTCAAAGATTTAGAGCCAAATATATTGGGCCATTGATCCCTCATATCAGATTCCCTTTCCCATTATTCCTCCTGTACTGGAATAGGTTTCTATAATAAACAAACTATTAGAACAGCCTTTCCCCACACCACTTTATTACTATGATCCCACACATGCATCATATGCTTCTTAAAGGAAGCATCTGTCTCAATTTCAAACTTGTCTACATCGGTCACATGAGAAGGGTCGGGGTGATACCTCCATAATTTGGATACATGGAAAACATCATGAATAAAATTGTATTTGTATAGAAGAACTAATCAGCACACCACATTCTCGATTCTCTGAATATCCTCAAAAGGCCCAACGAACCAGGGCGCTAACTTTCCTTGTCTATATATCATATGGTGACCCAACCTAGACAGCACTCTATGGAATACAAGATCACCCTCTGTAAAATCTAGAGGTTATCTCCTTCTATCTACATACCACTTCTACCTAATCTTAGTGGTATCCATTAATTTTTGAATTAAATACACATATTTTGACTTCCCTTGCATTAAACTATGTCCCAACTACTCTAACTCCCCATCTTCCATCCATTATAGCGGTGATATAATTGGTCCACCATAAATATCCTTGTATATTTACATCTATATCATTTCCTAATAAATATTGTTTTAGGAAAACTCTATTAAGGCTAAGTGCCTCTCCTGTGATATGCTAAACTAAAACACACATGCCCACAAGATATCCTTAATCACTTATATAATACACTCCGACTGAACATCTATTTGTGGGTGGAATGTGTTACTCAAAAATACCTAGGTACCTTGAAATTTCTTCAATACCTTCCTAAAGTGTGATGTAAACAGAGAATCAAGGTCTGAAACAATAGTATTTGGAAACCTATGTAGATGTATTATCTCTTGAACATACAAGTTTCACAGCTATTCCACCATGAACGTCTCTCGTATATGCAATAAATGTGCTACTTTTTTCTGTCGATCCGAAATAACCCAAATTGTGTCATTCTTCTTAATAATATTTGGAAGACCCACCAAATATCCAATATCATGTCATCCCACTTCCATTCCGAAAATGAAAATGGTTGTAGATATCCATTAGGTAAATGCTTATCCACCATCTATGGATGATAGGTGAAGCATCATGTCATGAACATTGATATCCCCTTTTTCATACCAAGAAACAAAAATGATCATCCAAATTCATGGTACATTTTGGTTACATTTGGATTTACCTCCCACTTCAAGGACTAAAACTCCCACACGATCTTCTCTCGCATGCTTGTAGGAACAATAACCTGATTGCTGACATAGATGATCTCATACTCATCAATGCTCTAATATGATGGTGACATCCATCCTTCAAGTATTTCCCTAAAGGTCATGTAGTCCAGATCCTCATAATTCCTATCTCTAATCTAGATCAAACGTGTAGACTCCCCTAAAACAGACATGAGTTTCATCTACTTATGACTCTCTAGAACCAGAATTATCATCTAATCTATCAATGTCATCATATTCCTTTCAACACTAGTCTCATTAACCATATGATTCTATGTTTTCTTTCTCAAAGCGTCAACCACACATTTTCCTTTCCAAGGCATATATGCTATCTCAAAATCAATTGAATGCATATTTTTAGCCAATATCCACTACTGAGGATTCAAATCTTCTTGTGAGATGATATAATTCTAGGTATTATGATCTATATAAATTATAAATTTCTCTGCAAATATATTATGCAACAAACACTTCAGGACATAAACCACCAATGTTGGCTTGAGGTTATGTGTAGTGTAGTTAGATTCATGTGGACTCCACTACCAAGACCCATATTCCATGAATAATTCCCCTTGAATCAATACATCTCCAATTAAATCCCAAGAAGCATCACAATACACCACTTACTCCTCTCTTGGCTCAGGTAGGATTAATATTGTTACTGGCAATAAATTATTCATTCGGCCCTGGGAAGAAATATCACAAGATTCCTACCATTAGACTATTATGCACTTTTTGGTCAAGCCCGAAAGTAGTGATACCAAATATAAAATTTTAAAAGAAGAATCTACAATAGTATCCAGCTAACCCCAAAAATCTGTGAATATCAGATACTTTCTTTGGATATTCCTAAGAAACAACTTCAAGAACCTTATCTGGGTCTGCTGACACACCTTATTCTGAGATAATTCCTATCAACAAGTATACCAGATCTATCCATAAATGAAACATATATATATATTTTTATTTCCAATTCACTATCACTGTGCTCAGAATGATTTCAAGATGTTGGGTATGATTTTAATGAGTCTTGGAGCACTCCAAGATGTGCTACATGAAATTCACCGCAGTCTAATCTAGGTAAATATGGAAGATTATTTTCATCAATTCCATAAACAATGCTGGTACATTTATTAACCCAAAAGGAATTATGAAGATTCCATATAGGACATAAATACTTCTTAAAGTATTCCCCAATATATCATAAGTCCGAAATCTCAGCGGATGATAGCCTGATCTCATGTCAATCTTTGAGAATACATAAGATCCTCTCAACTGGTCAAACAAGTCATTGACACACAGAAGAGGATAATTTTTATTGATAATCATTTTATTCGACATTAGATAATCATCACATAAGTGAAGATCCCTTGAGTCATCTTTGAAAACCAAAAAGGTGGTCTCCTAGGAAATGTACTTAGATAGATAAATCCATTAATCCTCTAGATCCTCCAACTTATTGTTGAGATGTTGATGCTTGATTAGTTATATTCTACATAGTGGGATAGATACTCTCTCAACCACGGGATGGGTTCACTAGTGAATTCTACATCCTTCTTAGGTGAGGACCCTAAGAAGACTTCTGAAAAAACATCTTGAAACTATTCCACCACTAGTGGAAATCCATCATGCTTTACACATCCATCATCCAAAAATAAACTAGAAACCAAGGATATGAGAACTTCTAATTTTAGAGTGGTTTTCCCTACTTGAACTTCCTAGATTTCCCACTATACATGGTGAGTATAATTTTCACCCTTATGAGACATGAACATCACTCTCCTATGGTATCAATCGATGTGGGCTTATTCTGAAACTACCTAGTATATATCCATAATTAGTTGAAAGCCTATCATGTAATGAATATAGATATCCAATAGAAAATTATACTCCCCAATATCAAGAAAAGATTCCTTGTAGAAGAATATATCTCTAGACAGTAATCCCAACAGTGTTTCTATAGTGATCAACCCCCTCAAAGACTCCACTAGCAGGATTAAACCATTAAAAAGTTTTGCAGATAAAAAGGAATGATAGGAACTAGTATCAAACAAGGTACTATGTAATGAAGAAACTAAAAGAATATTACCTATCTCTGTCAATGGACCACCTCACTATTCTCATGTATAGGCTACATAGCATGAAAATTCCATTTCCCTTGTCTTTGTGATGTCTTATGACTACACTAAGTTACACCACACTACTAATATGGGAACTCTTTCCTAGAAAATCCACATCCATTGCCTCTACCTCCTAGTCCATGGGAACTCCAGTTGCCAGACTAATATAGTGTAGATGATCCCTTTCTTGCACCCTGGTTCTATCAAGATCCTCCATCAAAAACTGTCTGTCTCAGGTTCTTACAGATCCTCTATCAATTTCACATCTTTTAGGAATCTTGAAACTCCAATGGCGGTCTAGGATAATGTTTATTAATTTTTTCTGACCTACAACATTGGTGTCAAAGAACATGTGTACGAACCTAAATAAAGATCCTCTCTACTAGCCTCTCTGCTTCCCACATATTTGAATAATGTCTTAATATGATTATTCTTACTATCGGAAGATGTACCTCTAAATAATATAGAAGATACCACATATCCACCACCAAAATCATCCTTTTGGTTCCCCTCTAAGATGATATCCAGATTCACCACTTATGAAAACTTTTTCAGCATAATTATATTCACCTAGGGATGAATTTTAAAATTTATTCCACCATGAAATCATTTTTAAAATGTCACCTCATCTTTCATCAATGCGGGAACAAAGCACTGAAAATCTATGTAGCATCTAGAATTGTACCTCACAAACATGCTCCCTTGAGTAAATATCATGAACTCACCTACTCTCTCCTATCTCATCGTCTCTTGGTAAATGTTCTCTATGAACATCTCCATGAATTCCTTCCATATACTACTGGTATCCTATGCAGTCAATGAATGAATTTCGCATTAGTGTGTCACTGATCCTTAAGGAATATAAGAAGAAAAATTGACCCACTTCTCAGTAGGTGTCTCAAGATGGTCCAGTATCACCTCGATTGACTCAACCCAGAACACCACCCCCTTAGGCCCACCATCTCCAATAAAATTTGAAGTGGGCTATAAATAAAACCCCCTCGTAAAATTTAAAAAAAACATGACAAATTTTCCAAAGGATCCTTCCTTGAATTGCATGGAATGAGAGAATTTCTCTAAAAACTTCCCCCCCACTTCCTCTCATGGCTCTATTAGTGCCTCAAGTTCCGCTGTTGGTAAACCATATCAAACCATCACCTCCTTCTATCCTCCCTATAAGAATCATTATTAATTCATAAATTTACGAGTAAAAACAATCCCCTTAGGACACATTTCATAAGGTCAACACATTTATGTAATAGTAAATCATGAAATTCTACAATAGTTTTATTCCCCAAACCATGCCACCCAGTAAAAAATGAGGTGCTATTATTACTCTCAACCATCATACTCCTAGAACATATTTATCAAAGTGTATTACCATTATCATTTTACACATTCTATTATAAACCCATTTATTTTCATTATTACTTCATTTTTACCACATAAAAATTCAAATTAGGACCCTATTTCAATTCAAATTCATAACCAAAGAAAACAATTTAAGTTGACCGACTTACCCATAACATGTTTTCCGATGTGTGCCTAAAATGATGCACGCCATAGTATCCTTGAGTTCCGAGAATGATTCATGTCGACTCAACTCTCGTGCCATACTAGACCATGAGTTAATTCATAGAAATTTCATTAAAAATTATCATAACACACAATATGTGCATAAAATAAAGTGAAATAATATTCAATAGTAATAAAAAACTATAATAACAGTGTGACCTCATTGAGTACACGGGTTTACCCCAGTACAAGGGTTTGCATGTAGAAAGAATGAGCTCATTACTAGGCCCTAAATTTTTCTAGTCTGTTATCTACCTTTCTGACACTGTAAGACAAAATAAGGAGTAAATAAAACAAAATCTATAATACCACTTTGTGACATCCCAGCCTAGGAACTACGCACTAGTGCCCCAAGCTGGTTGGCCAGATGCACTCAAGCATGGCTTCCCAATGGAAGATGATTCAGATTAGCAGTGAGGGTATAATAAGTCGATAATAGGGAGACTATACACACATTTATTAGTGTAAAACACCAAAAAATATAAACAATAGTGAAAGTATAAATAACCATAATAAATACCAGAAACTCATAATACTCAATATAGGATATACAATATCCTAATAATGAAGAAAACATGTCATGATAATGTACATGTCATGTTTGTAAAATAAAAAACAAAAAAATAAACCAAAAAATCTCAAGAGGGTCCCAAACCTTGATTGGATCCCTTAACTATGATTTCCCCCCAATCATAAATCTAACCTGGGGCCTTTTCCCGCAACCTATCATGCATCACTAAATATTATACAGGTTCTGATCGGGTATCCCTATTTGGCTGTGAGAATAACCTAGAAGGGCACCACCAACATTTTCTAAAACAAATCTAGTCAATAAATGTGTATAAATATGTATAATTAAATAATTAAAATGCATAGGTAAACAATTATCATGTTATCAATTAATATTTATTAAACCACATATACCACCGAGTACGGAAGGACACTCATACCTCAATAAATGTTTCGATCCATAATGCGTCTGAACCATATTACTTATTATATTTACGAATCCGTTTATAAAATGGGATTTCATTATACATTTTTTTCCATTACTATGGCCAAATGGAGCCATAGTCCAACACTGATATTTTGGGTATAAAAAATTATGCCTAGTACTCCAATTCTCAATCATTCATATTTATCATTGTTGTAGAACATCATGTATAACATCCCAAATCTCAACCATTCATATAGGTCATTGGTGTAGAGAACCGTGACTAGAATCCCAAATCTGAAATATTAATGTAGATATTTTATTAGTGTAAAATGACAATTATAACACCTCATTTATCAATAATACATTAAGATATTTTATTGGTGTAAAATATCATTTCTATCACCCCATTTCTCAACAATATATATGATTTATTGTTTTAGATATCCACGTCTAACACCCAAAATATAAACCATTTATTCAAATCAATATTTAATAGGATTAGATCATCATGTGCAATACCCCATTTCTCAGACACGATAAAAAATTTACCACGTTCTCATAATTAACCACCAATAATTCCATTTTTTAATTCAAAAATTAATTACTCCATGTTCACTAATTAATTGGAATATTAATTAACTATGTAAATTTCCATTAATCAATTCAACAATTATTTAACCATTCCACAATTTCACCATTCAATAATTAATTCACCAATAAATTATTCTTAATTATAATACATCAATTTGAATATTTACTCAATAATTAATTATCCCAAATTTCCAAACCAATATGTTTCTAATTATATCACCAATTAATTATCCTTATTCCACATTTAATGTCTAAATCCAACAATCTAAATTTCAAAAAAAAGACCTCCAACAATTATTTATCAACTCACAAATCCCAATATCTAAAAATTAATTCACTACTGGAAATACAGTCTTTCCCAACGGCTCTAAACAGTTGGGGAAGGCTGCAGAACCGTTGGTATATGTTATACCAACGGTTCTGCCAAGGAAGTAAGCCATTGGGAAAGCTTTTCCCAACAGTTTACAGTGAACCATTGGGATAGGGTGGGGAAAATTAACCTATCACAATGGTTCTACCAAACTGTTGGGAAAAGTTTTTTACCAATGGTTCATAGAACTGTTGGTAAAAAATCCCCAGAGATGTTATGCCAATGGTTTGAAACTGTTGGCATAACATATGCTGTGCAAATTACACAGCAACTTGCAATTTACACAGCAGGTCCACAATTTTCCCACCAGGTCTCATTTTGTGCATTCCCTCTCATTTTCAATCCAATTATTATACCTGCAATAAACTAACACATACATATACAATTATTGTACCTGCAATAACCAACTAACACATTCATATAGAGAAAAAATTCATACACATTTAACATATAATGCATCCTCGAACTATACACACCCATAATTAAATTGGAATTCATAACATAATTATAAAACATACATAATTCATTTAAAATTCAATTTAAAATTTAGATGACAATTATATGTGGAATCCGGAATTCAATTCATAATTTGATCGTTTTTTCGTATACCATATATTTTTACTTAAAATGATGTCCATTTTAAACAAAATACATACACCTCGAGTGATACCGGCCACACCATGCCTTGGATTGAGGTGAGGATAACTTTTACATGTCACAAATGACCCGTCGATCATTTTCTTAACGTATCAACATATTCTGAAAGCGTCTGATCGGTTTTCCATAAGCCAGTTGATGTTTTTCATTTAAAATGACGTCCTTTTGAAAAAAAAGACAGAAACTTTGAATGGTGCTTGTCACACTGCGTCTCAGATTGAGGCAGGGTTGATTCGTACATGTCACATATGACCCATGGATCGTTCTTCTAAAGTTTCAATGAAAACCGAATGTGTTTGGTCAGTTTTCTGTATGTACTTAAAATGTTGTCCATTTTAAACAACAGGGAGCCACTTAGAGTGATCTCGGCCATACCATGTCTCGGATAAAGGTGGGATTGACTCGTAAAAGTCACATATGACCCATGGATCATTTTCCTAAAGCATCAACACATTTCAAATGTGTTTGGTCGGTTTTCTGTATGTCAATATTTCTTTTCACTTATAATCCTATCCATTTTAAACAAAAGAGAGACACTCTGAATGGTGTGGGCCACACCGCCCCTCAGACTGAGGCGGGGTTAACTCGTAGACATCACATATGACCCGTGGATCGTTGTGCTAAAGTATAGACAGAATCCTAATGCGTTCGGTTGGTTTTCTGTATGCCAGTTGATGTTTTTCAATTAAAATGACGTCCTTTTGAAACAAAAGGCAGACACTTTGAGTGGTGACGGCCACACCACATCTCATATTGAGGCGGGGTTGATTCGTACATGTCACATATGACCCATGGATCATGCTCCTAATGTTTCAACCGAAACTGAATTCGTTTGGTCGGTTTTTAGTATGTACTTAAAATGTTTCCCATTTTAAACAAAAGGGAGCCCCTTAGAGTGATCCCAGCCACACCATGCCTCGAATTTATCCCGGGTTGAATCTTACACGTCACATATGATCCATGGATCATTTTCCAAAAGCATCAACACATTTCGAATGCGTTTGGTCAGTTTACCGTATGTGAGTTGTTCTTTTCACTTATAATTGCATCCCTTTTAAACAAAAGAGAGACACTCTGAATGGTCTCGGCCACACTGTGACTTGGATTGAGGCAGGGTTGACTCGTACACATCACATATGACCCGTGGATCGTTGTGCTAAAGTATCGACACAATCTGAATGCGTTTGGTTGGTTTTCCATATTCCATTTGATGTTTTTCAATTAAAATGACTTCCTATTAAAACAAAAGGCAGACACTTTGAGTGGTTCTAGACACACCACATCTCAGATTGAGGCAGGGTTGATTCGTACACATCACATATGACCCATGGATCGTTCTCCTAAAGTTTCAGTGGAAACCGAATGCGTTTGGTCAGTTTTCTATATGTACTTAAAATGTTGTCCATTTTAAACAAAAGGGAGACACTTAGAGTGATCCTGGCCACACCGTGCCTCGGATTGAGCCCGGGTGACTCGTACACGTCACATATGACCCATGGATCATCTTCTTAAAGCATAAACTCATTTTGAATGCGTTTGGTTGGTTTTTCGTATGTCAGTTATTCTTTTCACTTATAATCCCGTCCATTTTAAACAAAAGAGAGTCACTCTGAATGGTGTTGGCCACACCGCGCCTCAGATTGATGAGGGGTTGACTTGTACATGTCACATATGACCGGTGGATCATTTTGCTAAAGTATCGACACAATCGGAATGCGTTTGGTCAGTCTTTCATAAGCCAGTTGATGTTTTTCAATTAAAATGACGTCCTTTTGAAAGAAAAGACAGAAACTTTGAGTGGTGCTGGCCACACCGTGTCTCATATTGAGGCGGGGTTGATTCGTACACGTCACATTTGACCCATGGACTGTTCTCCTAAAGTTTCAATGGAAACCGAATGTGTTTGGTTGGTTTTTCCTATGTACTTAAAATGTTGTCCATTTTAAACAAACGAGAGCCACTTAGGGTGATACCAGCCACACTATGCCTCAGATTGAGCCCAGGATGACTCGTACATGTCACATATGACCCATGGATCATTTTACTAAAGTATCAACACATTTCGAATGCGTTTGGTCAGTTTTCTGTTTGTCAGTTGTTCTTTTCACTTATAATCTCGTCCATTTTAAACAAAAGAGAGACACTCTGATTGGTGTCGGCCACACCACACCTCTGATTGAGGCGAGGTTGACTCGTACATGTCACTTATTACCCTTGGATTGTTTTTCTAAAGTATCGACACAATCCAAATGCATTTGGTCGGTTTTCCATATGCCAGTTGATATTTTTCAATTAAAATGACGTCCTTTTGAAACAAAAGATGGAAACTTTGAGTGGTGCCAGCCACACCGCGTCTCAGATTGAGGTGAGGTTGATTCGTACACATCACATATGACCCATGGACCGTTCTCCTAATGTTTCTACGAAAACCGAATGTGTTTGATCGGTTTTCCATCCGTACTTAAAATGTTGTCCATTTTAAACAAAAGAGAGCCACTTAGAGTGATCCCGGCCACACCGTGCCTCGGATTGAGCCCGGGTTGACTGGTACATGTCACATATGACACATGGATTATTTTCCTAAAGCATCAACACATTTAGAATGTGTTTGGTCAATTTTCCGTATGTCAGTTGTTCTTTTCACTTATAATCTCATCCATTTTTAACAAAAGAGAGAAACTCTGAATGGTGTCGGCCACACCGCAGATCAGATTGAGGCGAGGTTGACTCGTACACGTCACATATGACCCATGGATCATCTTCCTAATGTATCGACATATTCCGAAAGTGTTTGGTTAGTTTACCATATCAGTTGATGTTTTTCATTTAAAATGGCGTCCTTTTGAAACAAAAGACAGACACTTTGAGTGGTGCTGGACACACTACATCTCATATTGAGGCGGGGTTGATTCGTACACGTCACATATGACCCATGGAACGTTCTACTAAAGTTTCAATAGAACCTGAATGCATTTGGTTGGTTTTCCAAATGTAATTAAAATGTTGTCCATTTTAAACAAAAGGGAGCCACTTTGAGTGATCTCAGCCACACCATGCCTCGGGTTGAGCCCGGGTTGACTCGTACATGTCAAATATGACCCATGGATCATTTTCCAAAAGCATAAACACATTTCGAATGTGTTTGGTCAGTTTTTCGTATGTCAGATGTTCTTTTCACTTATAATCCAGTCCATTTTGAACAAAAGAGAGACACTCTAAATGGTTTCGGCCACACCGTGCCTCAGATTGAGGCAAGGTTGACTCGTACACGTCACATATGACCCGTGGATCGTTGTGCTTAAGTATCAACAAAATCCTAATGTGTTTGGTCAGTTTTTCATATGCTAGCTGATGTTTTTCAATTAAAATGACGTCCTTTTAAAACAAAAGACAAGCACTTTGAGTGGTGCCGGCCACAACGCATCTCAGATTGAGGCAGGGTTGATTCGTAAACATCACATATGACCCATGGATCATTCTACTAATGTTTCAGTGGACACCGAATGTGTTTGGTCAGTTTTCTGTATGTAATTAAAATGTTTTCCATTTGATACAAAAGGGAGCCACTTAGAGTGATCCCGGCCACACCGTGCCTCGGATTGAGCCTAGGTTGACTCGTACATGCCACATATGACCAATGGATCGTTGTACTAAACTATCAATACATTCTTAATGTGTTTGGTCGGTTTTCGGTATGTCAGTTGTTCTTTTTTACTTATAATCCCGTCCATTTTAAACAAAATAGAGACACTCTAAATGGTGTCGGGCACACCACGCTTCGGATTGAAGCGGGGTTGACTCGTACACGTCACATATGACCCGTGGATCATTGTGCTAAATTATCGACACAATCCGAATATGTTTGGTTGGTTTTCCATATGCCAATTGATGTTTTTCAATTAAAATGACGTCCTTTTGAAACAAAAGATAGACACTTTGAGTGGTACCGACCACACCACATCTCAAGTTGAGGCGGGGTTGACTCGTACACGTCACATATGACCCATGGATCGTTCTACTAAAGTTTCAACGGAAACCGAATGCGTTTGGTCAGTTTTCCATATGTACTTAAAATGTTGTCCATTTTAAACAAAATAGAGCCACTTAGAGTTATCCCGGCCACACCGTGCCTCGGATTGTTCCCGGGTTGACTTGTACACGTCACATATGACCCATGCATCGTTGTCCTAAATCATCAACACATTTCAAATGTGTTTTGTCAGTTTTCCATATGTCAGTTGTTCTTTTCACTTATAATCCAGTCCATTTTAAACAAAAGAGAGACACTCGGAATGCTTTCGGCCACACCACACCTTAGATTGTGGAAGGGTTGACTCTTACACATCACATATGACCCATGGATCGTTGTTATAAAGTATTGACACAATACGAATGCGTTTGGTTAGTTTTTCGTATTCCAGTTGATGTTTTTCAATTAAAATGACTTTTTTTTTTGAATCAAAAGATAGACACTTCAAGTGGTGCCAGCCACACCGTGTCTCAGATTGAGGCGGGGTTGATTTTTACATGTCACATATGACCCCTGGATCGTTCTCCTGATTTTCAACGGAAACCGAATGCGTTTGGTCAGTTTTCCATATGTACATAAAATGTTGTCCATTTTAAACAAAAGGGAGCCACTTAGAGTGATCCCGGCCACACTGTGCCTCGAATTGAGCCTAGGTTGACTCATACACATCACATGTGACCCATGGATCTTTTTCCTAAAGCATCAACAAATTTCTAATGCGTTTGGTCGGTTTTTCAAATGTCAGTTGTTCTTTTCACTTATAATCCCATCCATTTTAAACAAAATAGAGACACTTTGAATGGTGTTAGCCACACCGTGCCTCAGATTGAGTCGGGGTTGACTCGTACACGTCACATATGACCCATGGATCATTTTACTAAAGTTTCAATGAAAACCAAATGCGTTTGGTCAGTTTTCCATATGCCAGTTGATGTTTTTCAATTAAAATGACGTCCTTTTGAAACAAAAGACAGACACTTTGAGTGGTGTTGGCCACAACACGTCTCAGATTGAGGAGGGGTTGATTTGTACACATCACATATGACCCATGGATTGTTCTCCTAACGTTTCAATGGAAACCAAATGGGTTTGGTCAGTTTTCTGTATGTACTTAAAATGTTGTCCATTTTAAACAATAGGGAGCCACTTAGAGTGATCCTGGCCACACCGTGCCTCGGATTGAGCCCGGGATGACTCATACACGTCACATATGACCCATGGATCGTTTTCCTAAAGCATAAAAACATTTTAAATGTGTTTGGGTGGTTTTCCGTATGTCAGTTTTTTTTTACTTCTAATCCCGTCCATTTTAAACAAAAGAGAGACACTCTGAATGGTGTCCGCCACACCGCGCCTCGGATTGAGGCAATGTTGACACGTACATGTCACATATGACCATTGGATTGTTGTGCTAATGTATCAAAACAATTTTAATGTGTTTGGTCGGTTTTCCATAATCTATTTGATTTTTTTCAATTAAAATGACGTCCTTTTGAAACAAAAGACAGACACTTTGAGTGGTGCCTGCCACACCGCGTCTCAGATTGAGGCGGGGTTGGTTCGTACACGTCACATATGACCCATGGATCGTTCTTCTAATGTTTCAATGGAAACCAAATGTGTTTGGTTGGTTTTCTGTATGTACTTAAAGTGTTGTCCATTTTAAACAAAAGGGAGCCACTTAGAGTGATATCAGCCACACCGTGCCTTAGAATGAACCCAGGTTGACTCGTACACCTCACATATGACCCATGGATTGTTTTCCTAAAGCATCAACACATTTCAAATCAGTTTGGTTGGTTTTCCGTATGTCAGTTGTTCTTTTCACTTATAATCCCGTCCATTTTAAACAAAATAGAGACATTCTGAATGGTGTAGGCCACACTCGGATTGAGGCGGGTTTGACTCGTACAAATCACATATGACCCGTGGATCGTTTTTCTAATGTATTGACATATTACGAAAGAGTTTGATCAGTTTTCTGTATGTTAGTTGATGTTTTTCATTTAAAATGACGTCCTTTTGAAACAAAAGACACACACTTTGAGTGTTGCTGGACACAGCACATCTCAGATTGAGGCGGGGCTGATTCGTACACGTCACATATGACCCATGGATAATTCTCCTAATGTTTCAACGGAAACCGAATGCGTTTGGTCGGTTTTCCGTATGTACTTAAAATGTTGTCCATTTTAAACAAAAGGGAGCCACTTAGAGCGATCTCGGACACACCATGAATCAGATTGAGCCTGTGATGACTCGTACATGTCACATATGACCCATGGATCATTTTCCAAAAGCATCAACACATTTCAAATGCATTTTGTCTTTTTTCCATATGTCAGTTGTTCCTTTCACTTATAATCCAGTCCATTTTAAACAAAAGGGAGACACTCTTAATGGTTTCGGCCACACCGCGCCTTGTATTGAGGAGGGGATGAGTCGTACACATCACATATGACCTGTGGATCATTTTCCTAAAGTATCAACATATTCTGAAAGCATTTGGTCAGTTTTCCATATGTCAGTTGATGTTTTTCATTTAAAATGGCGTCCTTTTGAAACAAAAGACAGAAACTTTGAGTGGTGTTGGCCACACCGCATCTCAGATTGAGGCGGGGTTGATTTTTACACGTCACATATGACCCATGGATCGTTCTCCTAAAGTTTCAATGGAAACCGAGTGCGTTTGGTCGGTTTTCCGTATGTACATAAAATGTTGTCCATTTTAAACAAAAGGGAGACACTTTGAGTGATCTCAGCAACACCATGCCTCGGATTGAGCCCGGGTTGACTCGTACATGTCAAATATGATCCATGTATCGTTTTCCTAAAGCATCAACACATTTCAAATGCGTTTGGTTGGATTTCCATATGTCAGTTGTTCTTTTCACTTATAATCCAGTACATTTTAAACAAAAGAGAGACACTCTGACTTGTTTCGGCCACACCGCACCTCGGATTGAGGAAAGTTTGACTCATGCACGTCACATATGAACTGTGGATCGTTGTGCTAATGTATCGACACAATCCGAATGCATTTGGTTAGTTTTCTGTATGGAAGTTGATGTTTTTCAATTAACATGACGTCCTTTTGAAACAAAAGACAGAAACTTTGAGTGGTGCCGGCCACAACGCATCTCATATTGAGGCGGGGTTGATTCTTACATGTCACATATGACCCATGTATCATTCTCCTAAAGTGTCAACAGAAACCGAATGCGTTTGGTCAGTTTTCCGTATGTACTTATAATGTTGTCCATTTTAAACAAAAGGGAGCCACTTTGAGTGATCTCGGCCACACCGTGCCTCAGATTGAGCTCGGGTTGACTTGTACATGTCACATATGACCCATGGATCGTTTTCATAAGGCATCAATACATTTCGAATTCGTTTAGTTGGTTTTCCGTATATCAGTTGTTTTTTTCACTTATAATCTCATCCATTTTAAACAAAAGAGAGACACTCTGAATGGTGTCGGCCACACCAAGCCTCGGAATGAGACAGGGTTGACTCGTACACATTACATATGATCCATGTATCATTGTGTTAAAGTATCGAAAAAATCCAAATACGTTTGGTCATTTTTCCGTATGTCAGTTGATGTTTTTCAATTAAAAAGACGTCCTTCTAAAATAAAAGTGATACACTTTGAGTAGTGCCGGCCACACCACATCTCATATTGAGGTGGGGTTGATTCTTACACGTCACATATGACCCATGGATTGTTCTCATAAAGTTTCAACGGAAACCGAATGTGTTTGGTCGGGTTACCATATGTACATAAAATGTTGTCCATTTTAAACAAAAGGGAGACACTTTGAGTGATCCCGACCACGTCGTGCCTCGGATTGAGCCCAGGTTGAATCTTACACGTAGCATATGACCCATGGATCATTTTCCTAAAGCATCAACACATTTCGAATGCGTTTGGTAAGTTTTATCTATGTCAGTTGTTCTTTCCACTTATAATCCAGTCTATTTAAAACAAAAGAGAGACACTCTGAATGCTGTCGGCCACGACGCGCCTCAGATTGAGGCGGGGTTAACTCGTACATGTCACATATGACCCGTGGATCGTTGTGCTAATGTATTGACACAAATTTAATGCATTTGGTCAGTTTTCCATATGCCAGTTGATGTTTTTCAACTAAAATAACGTCCTTTTGAAACAAAAGACAGACACATTGAGTGGTGTCGGCCACACCGCATCTCAGATTGAGGCATGGTTGATTTGTATATGTCACATATGACCCATGGATCGTTCTACTAAAGTTTTAAAGGTAACCGAATGCGTTTGGTCAGTTTTTCGTATGTACTTAAAATGTTGTCCATTTAAAACAAAAGGGAGCCACTTAGAGTGATCCCGGCCACACCGTGCCTCGGATTGAGCCCGGGTTGACTCGTTCATGTCACATATGACCCATGGATCATTTTACTAAAGCATAAACACATTTAGAATGCGTTTGGTCGTTTTTCCTTATGTGAGTTGTTCTTTCCACTTATAATCACATCCTTTTTAAACAAAAGAGAGACACTCTGAATGGTGTCGGCCACACCGCACCTTGGATTGAGGTAGGGTTGACTCGTACACACGACATATGACCCGTGGATCGTTGTGCTAAAGTACCGACACAATCAGAATGCATTTGGTTGGTTTTCCATATTTGATTTGATGTTTTTCAATTAAAATGACGTCCCTTTAAAACAAAATATAGAGACTTTGAGTTGTGCCGGCCACACCGCATCTCAGATTGAGGCGGTGTTGATTCGTACACGTCATATATGACCCATGGATCGTTCTCCTAAAGTTTCTATGGAAACTGAATGCATTTGGTCAGTTTTCTGTATATACTTAAAATGTTGTCCATTTTAAACAAAAGAGAGCCACTTAGAGTGATCCCGGCCACACCGTGCCTCGGATTGTGCCCGGGTTGACTCTTACACGTCACATATGACCCATGGATCGTTTTCCTAAAGCATCAATACATTTTGAATGCGTTTGGTTGGTTTCTCGTATGTCAGTCATTCTTTTCACTTATAATCCCGTCCATTTTAAACAAAAGGGAGACACTCTGAATGGTGTCGGCCACACCGTGCCTCGGATGGAGGCGGGGTTGACTCGTACATGTCACATATGACCGGTGGATCGTTTTGCTAAAGTATCAACACGATCCGAATGCGTTTGGTTGGTTTTCCATAAGCCAGTTGATATTTTTCAATTAAAATGAAGTCCTTTTGAAACAAAAGACAGACAATTTGAGTGGTGCCAGCCACACCGCATCTCAGATTGAGGCAAGGTTGATTCGTACACGTCACATATGACCCATGGATTGTTCTCCTAATGTTTCAATGGAAACCGCATGCGTTTGGTTGCTTTTTTGTATGTACTTAAAATGTTGTCCATTTTAAACAAAAGGGAGACACTTAGAGTGATACAAGCCACACTGTGCCTCAGATTGAGCACATGTTGACTCGTACACGTCACATATGGCCCATGGATCATTTTCCTAAAGCATAAACACATTTCGAATGCGTTTGGTCAGTTTTCTGTATGTCAGTTGTTCTTTTCATTTATAATCCCGTCCATTTTAAACAAAAGAGAGACACTCTGAATGGTGTCGGCCACACTGCACCTCTAATTGAGGCGAGGTTGACTCGTACATGTCACATATGACCCGTGGATCATTTTTATAATGTATCGACACAACCCAAATGCGTTTGGTCGGTTTTCTATATGTGAGTTGATGTTTTTCAATTAAAATGACGTCCTTTTGAAACAAAAGATAGACACTTTGAGTGGTTCCAGCCGCACCGCATCTCATATTGAGGCGAGGTTGATTCGTACACGTCACATATAACCCATGTACCATTATCATAAAGTTTCAATGAAAACCGAATGTGTTTGGTTGGTGTTCCATATGAACTTAAGATGTTATCCATTTTAAACAAAAGGGAGACACTTAGAGTGATCCAAGCCACACCGTGCCTCGTATTGAGCCCAGGTTGTCTCGTACATGTCACATATGACCCATGGATCATTTTCCTAATGCATCAACACATTTCGAATGCGTTTGGTCGGTTTTCCGTATGTCAGTTCTTCTTTTCACTTATAATCTCGTCCATTTTAAACAAAAGATAGAAACTCTGAATGGTGTCGGCCACACCGAGCCCCAGATTGAGGCAAGGATGACTTGTACACGTCACATATGACCCGTGGATCGTTGTCTTAATGTATCGACATATTCCAAAAGCGTCTGGTCAGTTTTCCGTATGTCAGTTGATGTTTTTCTTTTGAAATGACGTCCTTTTGAAACAAAAGACAGACACTTTGAGTGGTGCTGGCCACACTACATCTCAGACTGAGGCGAGGTTGATTCGTACACATCACATATGACCCATGGATCGTTCTCCTAATGTTTCAATGGATACCGAATGTGTTTGGTCAGTTTTCCGTATGTACTTAAAATGTTGACCATTTTAAACAAAAGGGAGCCACTTTGAGTGATCTTGGCCACAACATGCCTCGGATTGAGCCCGAGTTGACTCGTACACGTCAAATATGACCCATGAATCATTTTACTAAATCATCAACACATTTCGAATGCGTTTGGTCGGTTTTCCGTATGTCAGCTGTTCGTTTCACTTATAATCCAGTCTATTTTGAACAAAAGAGAGACACTCTGAATGGTTTCGGCCACACCGCGCATCAGATTGAGGCAAGGTTGACTTGTACACGTCACATATGACCCGTGGATCGTTGCGCTAATGTATCGACACAATCCTAATGTGTTTGTTCAGTTTTCCATATGCCAGTTCATGTTTTTCAATTAAAATGACATCCTTTTGAATCAAAAGACAGAAACTTTGAGTGGTGCTGGCCACAACGCGTCTCAAATTTAGGCGGGGTTGACTCGTACACGTCACATATGACCCATGGATCGTTCTCCTAATGTTTCAATGGACACCGAATGCGTTTGGTCGGTTTTTTGTATGTACTTAAAATGTTGTCCATTTTAAACAAAAGGGAGCCACATAGAGTGATCCCAGCCACACCGTGCCTCATATTGAGCCCAGGTTGACTCGTACATGTCCCATATGACCCATGGATCGTTGTACTAAACTATCAACACATTTTAAATGCGTTTGTTCAGTTTTTCGTATGTCAGTTGTTCTTTTTATGTATAATCTCGTCCATTTTAAACAAATGAGAGACACTCTGAATGGTGTCGGCCACACCTCGCCTCGGATTGAGGCGGGGTTGACTCGTACACGTCACATATGACCCGTGGATCATTATGTTAAATTATCAACACAATCTGAATACGTTTGGTCAGTTTTCCATATGCCAATTGATGTTTTTCAATTAAAATGACGTCCTTTTGAAACAAAAGATGGACACTTTGAGTGGTGCCGACCACACCACATCTCATATTGAGGCGAGGTTGAATCTTACACATCTCATATGTCCCATGTATTGTTCTACTAAAGTTTAAACGGAAACCGAAATCGTTTGGTCAGTTTTCCAAATGTATTTAATATGTTGTCCATTTTAAACAAAAGGGATCCACTTAGAGTGATCCTGGCCACACCGTGCCTCGGATTGAGCCCGAGTTGACTTATACACATCAAATATGTCCCATAGATCATTGTCCTAAAGCATCAACACATTTCTAATGTGTTTGGTCAGTTTTCCGTATGTCAGTTGTTTTTTTCACTTATAATCCAGTCCATTTTAAATAAAAGAGGGACACTCTGAATGCTGTCGGCGACACCGCGCCTCAGATTAAGGCGATAATGACTCCTACACGTCACATATGACCCATCGATCATTGTGCTAATGTATCGACACAATACGAATGTGTTTGGTCAGTTTTCCGTATGCCAGTTGATGTTTTTCAATTAAAATGACGTCCTTTTGAAACAAAAGACAGACAGTTCGAGTGGTGTCAGCCACACCATGTCTCAGATTGAGGCGGGGTTGATTCATACACATCACATGTGACCCCTGGATTGTTCTACTAATGTTTCAACATAAACCGAATGCGTTTGGTCAGTTTTCCATATGTACATAAAATGTTGTCCATTTTAAACCAAATGGAGCCACTTAGAGTGATCCCTTCCACACCATGCCTCGGATTGAGCCCAGGTTGACTCGTACACGTCACATATGACCCATGGATCGTTTTCCTAAATCATAAACAAATTTTGAATGCGTTTGGTTCGTTTTACGTATGTCAGTTGTTCTTTTCACTTATAATCCCATCAATTTTAAACAAAAGAGAGACACTCTGAATGGTGTTAGCCACACCACGCTTCAGATTGAGGCGGGGTTGACTCGTACACATCACATATGCCCCATGGATCATTATCCTAAAGTTTCAATGAAAACCAAATGCATTTGGTCGGTTTTCCTTATGCCAGTTGATGTTTTTCAATTAAAATGACGTCCTTTTGAAACAAAAGACAGACACTTTGAGTGGTGCTGGATCCAAAGCGTCTCAGATTGAGGAAGGGTTGATTCGTACACGTCACATATGACCCATGGATCTTTATCCTAAAGTTTCAAAGTAAACCAAATGTGTTGGTCATTTTTCTGTATGTACTTAAAATATTGTCCATTTTAAACAAAAGGGAGATGCTTAGAGTGATCATGGCCACATCGTGCCTCGGATTGAGCCTGGGTTGACTCGTACACGTCACATATGACCCATGGATCGTTTTACTAAAGCATCAACACATTTCAAATTCGTTTGGTTGGTTTTCCGTATGTCAGTTGTTGTTTTCACTTATAATCCCATCCATTTTAAACAAAAGAGAGACACTCTGAATGGTGTCAGCCACACCGTGCCTCGGATTGAGGTAGGGTTGACTCGTACATGTCACATATGACCAGTGGATCGTTGTGCTAATGTCTCGACACAATTCGAATGCGTTTGGTCGGTTTTCCATAAGCTAGTTGATTTTTTTCAATTAAAATGACGTCCTTTTGAAACAAAAGACAGACACTTTGAGTGGTGCCTGCCACACTGCGTCTCAGATTGAGGCGGGGTTTATTCGTACACGTCATATATGACCCATGGATCGTTCTCCTAAATTTTCCATGGAAACCGAATGCATTTGTTTGGTTTCCCATATGTACTTAAAATGTTGTCCATTTTAAACAAAATGGATCCACTTAGAGTGATACCAGCCACACTGTTCCATAGAATGAGCCCAGGTTGACTCATACACGTCACATATGACCCATGGATCATTTTCCTAAAGCATAAACACATTTCAAATTCATTTGCCCGGTTTTCCTTATGTTAGTTGTTCTTTTCACTTATAATCCCGTCCATTTTAAACAAAATAGGGACACTCTGAATGGTGTCGGCCACACCGCGCCTCTAATTGAGGCGAGGTTGAATCGTAAATGTCACATATGACCCATGGATCATTTTTCTAAAGTATCGACATAATACGAATGCGTTTGGTTGGTTTTCCATATGCCAGTTGATGTTTTTCCAATTAAAATGGCATCCTTTGGAAACAAAAGATAGACACTTTGAGTGGTGCCAGCCACACCGCATCTCAGATTGAGGCGGGGTTGATTCATACACCTCACATATGACCCATGGATTGTTCTCCAAATGTTTCAATGAAGACTGAATGCGTTTGGTCAGTTTTCCGTATGTACTTAAAATGTTTTCCATTTTAAACACAAGGGAGCCACTTAGAGTGATCCCAGCCACACTGTGCCTCAGAATGAGCCTGGATTGACTCGTTCATGTCACATATGACCCATGGATCATTTCCCTAAAGATTCAACATATTTCGAATGCGTTTGGTCGGTTTTCCGTATGTCAGTTGTTCTTTTCACTTATAATCCAGTCCATTTTAAACAAAAGAGAGAAACTCTGAATGGTGTCAGCCACACCGCACCTCAGATTGAGGCAGGGTTGACTTTTACACATCACATATGACCCATGGATAATAATCCTAATGTATCGACATATTCCGAAAGAGTTTGATCAGTTTTCCGTATGTTAGTTGATGTTTTTCATTTAAAATGACATCCTTTTGAAACAAAAGACACACACTTTGAGGGGTGCAAGACACACCGCATCTCAGATTGAGGCAGGGTTGATTCGTAAATGTCACATATGACCCATGGATCATTCTCCTAACGTTTCAACGGAAATAGAATGTTTTTTGGTCCATTTTCCGTATGTACATAAAATGTTGTCCATTTTAAAAAAAGGGAGCCACTTAGAGTGATCCCGCCCACACCGTGCCTCAGATTGAGCCCGAGATGACTCATACATGTCGCATATGACCCATGGATCGTTTTCCTAAAGCATCAACACATTTTGAATGCATTTCGTCAGTTTTTCATATGTCAGTTGTTCTTTTCACTTATAATCTAGACCATTTTAAACAAAAGAGAGACACTCATAATGGTTTCGGCCACACCGTGCCCTGGATTGAGGAGAGGTTGAGTCATACACGTCACATATGACCCGTGGATCGTTCTCCTAAAGTATCAACATATTCCAAAAGCATTGGCTCAGTTTTCCGTATGTCAGTTGATGTTTTTCATTTAAAATGACGTCCTTTTGAAACAAAAGACAGACACTTTGAGTGGTGTTGGCCACACCACATCACAGATTGAGGCGAGGTTGATTTGTAAACGTCACATATGACCCATGGACCGTTCTCCTAAAGTTTCAATGGAAATTGAATGCGTTTGGTCGATTTTACCTATGTACTTAAAATGTTGTCCATTTTAAGCAAAAGGGAGCCACTTTGAGTGATCTCGGCCACACCGTGCCTCAGATTGAGCTCGGGTTGACTCGTACACATCAAATATAATCCATGGATCGTTTTCCTAATGCATTAAAACATTTCAAATGCGTTTGGTTGGTTTTCAATATGTTAGTTGTTATTTTCACTAATAATCTAGTCCATTTTAAACAAAAGAGAGACACTCTGAATGGTTTCGGCCACACCGCACCTTAGATTGAGGCAAGGTTGACTCATGCACATCACATATGACCCGTGGATCGTTGTGCTAAAGTATTGACACAATCCGAATGCGTTTGGTCAGTTTTCTGTATGGCAGTTGATGTTTTTCAATTAACATGACGTCCTTTTAAAACAAAAGACAGACACTTTGAGTGGTTCCGGCCACAACATGTCTCATATTGAGGCAGGGTTGATTCATACACGTCATATATGACCCATGGATCGTTCTCCTAAAGTTTCAATAGAAACCGAATCCGTTTGGTAGGTTTTCCGTATGTACTTAAAATGTTACCCATTTTAAACAAAAGGGAGCCACTTTGAGTGATCCCGGCCACACCGTGCCTCAGATTAAGCCCGGGTTGACTTGTAAATTTCACATATGACCCATGGATTGTTTTCCTAAATCATAAATACATTTAGAATGCGTTTGGTCGGTTTTCTGTATATCAGTTTTTCTTTTCACTTATAATCCCGTCCATTTTAAACAAAATAGAGACACTCTGAATGGTGTCGGCCACACCGCGCCTTAGATTGAGGCGGGGTTGACTCGTACACATCACATATGACTAGTGTATCATTGTGCTAAAGTATCGACACAATCCAAATACATTTGGTCATTTTTTCGTATGCCAGTTGATGTTTTTCAATTAAAAAGACGTCCTTCTGAAACAAAAGACAGACACTTTGAGTGGTGCCGGCCACACCACATCTCAGATTGAGGTGGAGTTGATTCTGACACGTCACATATGACCCATGGATCGTTCTCTTAATGTTTCAATGGAAACCGAATGCATTTGGTCAGGTTTCTGTATGTACATAAAATGTTGTCCATTTTAAACAAAAGGGAGCCACTTTGAGTGATCTCGACCACGTCGTGCCTCGGATTGAGCCCGGGTTGACTCTTACACGTAACATATGAACCATGGATCGTTGTCCTAAAGCATCAACACATTTCTAATGCATTTGGTCAGTTTTCCATATATCAGTTGTTCTTTTCACTTATATCCAGTCCATTTAAAACAGAAGAGAGACGCTCAGAATGCTGTCAGCCACACCGCGCCTTGGATTGAGGAGGGGTTGACTCGTACACGTCACATATGACCCGTGGATCATTGTGCTAATGTATTGACACAGTCCGAATGCATTTGGTCAGTTTTCCATATGCCAGGTTATGTTTTTAAACTAAAATGACGTCCTTTTGAAACAAAATAAAGACACTTTGAGTGGTGTCAGGCACACCGCATCTCAGATTGAGGCAGGGTTTATTCGTACATGTCACATATGACCCATGGATCGTTCTCCTAATGTTTCAAAGGAAACCGAATGCATTTGGTCAGTTTTCTATATGTAATTTAAATGTTGTCCATTTTAAACAAAAGGGAGCCACTTAGAGTGATCCCGGCCACACCGTGCCTCAGATTGAGCCCATGTTGACTTGTACACATCAAATATGACACATGGATCATTTTACTAAAGCATCAACACATTTCTAAATCGTTTGTTCAGTTTTCCGTATGTGAGTTGTTCTTTTTTACTTATAATCACATCCCTTTTAAAAAAAAAGAGAGACACTCTGAATGGTGTCAGCCACACCGCGCCTTGGATTAGGGCAGGGTTGACTTGTACAATCACATATGACCCGTGGATCGTTTTGCTAAAGTATCGACACAATCTGAAAGTGTTTGGTTGGTTTTCCATATGCCATTTGATGTTTTTCAATTAAAATGACGTCCTTTTGAAACAAAAGATAGACACTTTGAGTGGTGCCGACCACAACGTGTCTCAGATTGAGGCAGGGTTGATTCGTACACATCACATATGACCCATGGACTGTTCTCCTAAAGTTTCAATGGAAACCGAATGTGTTTGTTTAGTTTTCTATATGTACTTAAAATGTTGTCCATTTTAAACAAAAGGGAGCCACTTAGAGTGATCCCGGCCACACTGTGCCTCAGATTGAGCCCGGGTTGACTCATACACGACACATATGACCCATGGATCATTTTCCTAAAGCATCAACACATTTTGAATGCGTTTGGTTGGTTTTTTGTATGTCAGTTATTCTTTTCACTTATAATCCCATCCATTTTAAACAAAAGGGAGACACTCTGAATGGTGTCGGCCACACCGCGCCTCAGATTGAGGCGGGGATGACTCGTACATGTCACATATGACCGGTGGATTGTTGTGATAATGTATCGACACAATCTGAATGCGTTTGGTCGGTTTTCCATAAGCCAGTTGATGTTTTTCAATTAAAATGACGTCCTTTTGAAACAAAAGACAGACACTTTGAGTGGTGCCGACCACACTGCATCTCAGATTGAGGCGGGGTTGATTCGTACACGTCACATATGACCCATGGATTATTCTCATAAAGTTTCAATGGAAACCGAAGGCGTTTGGTTGGATTTTCCTATGTACTTAAAATGTTGTCCATTTTAAACAAAAGGGAGCCACTTAGAGTGATACCAGCCACACCGTGCCTCAAATTGAGCCTAGGTTGACTCGTACACGTCACATATGCCCCATGGATCGTTTTTCTAAAGCATCAACACATTATGAATGCGTTTGGTCATTTTTCTGTATGTCAGTTGTTCTTTTCACTTATAATCCCATCCATTTTAAACAAAAGAGAGACACTCTGAATGGTGTCAGCCACACCACACCTCTGATTGAGGCGAGGTTGACTCGTACATGTCACATATGACCCGTGGATCGTTGTTATAAAGTATCGACATAATCCAAATGCCTTTGGTCGCTTTCCTGTATGTCAGTTGATATTTTTAACTTAAAATGACATCCTTTTGAAACAAAAGATAGACACTTTGAGTGGTGGTGGCCACACTGTGCCATAGATTGAGGCGGGGTAGACATTGACATGCAACATATGACCCATGGATTGTTGTGCTAACGTATCGACACAATCCGAATGTGTTTGGTCAGTTTTCCGTATGCCAGTTGATGTTTTTCAATTAAAATGACGTCCTTTTGAAACAAAAGATAGACACTTTGAGTGGTTCTGGCCACACCGCGTCTCAGATTGAGGCGGGGTTGATTCTTACACGTCACATATGACCCATGGATCGTTCTCCTAATGTTTCAACAGAAACCGAATGAGTTTGGTCGGTTTTCCGTATGTACTAAAAATGTTGTCCATTTTAAACAAAAGGGAGCCACTTAGAGTGATCCCGGCCACACCGTGCCTCAGATTGATCCCGGGTTGACTCATACATGTCACATATAACCCATGGATCATTGTCCTAAATCATCAACACATTTCAAATGCATTTGGTAGGTTTTCTGTATGTCAGTTGTACTTTTCACTTATCATCTCGTCCATTTTAAACAAAAGAGAGAATCTCTGAATGGTTTCGGCCACACCGTGCCTTGGATTGAGGCGAGGTTGACTCGTACAGGTCACATATGACCCGTGGATCGTTGTCCTAATGTATCGACATATTCTGAAAGCGTTTGGTCAGTTTTCTCTATGTCAGTTGATGTTTTTCATTTAAAATGACGCCCTTTTGAAACAAAAGACAGGCACATTGAGTGGTGTTAGCCACACTACATCTCAAATTGAGGCGAGGTTGATTTTTACACAACACATATTACTCATGGATCGTTATCCCAAAGTTTCAATGGAAACCGAATGAGTTTGGTTGGTTTTCCATATGTACTTAAAATGTTGTCCATTTTGAACAAAAGGGAGCCACTTTGAGTGATCTCGGCCACACCATGCCTCGTATTGATCCCAGGTTGACTCGTACACGTCAAATATGTCCCATGGATCGTTTTCCTAAAGCATCAACACATTTTGAATGTGTTTGGTCGGTTTTCCATATGTCAGTTGTTCTTTTCACTTATAATCCAGTCCATTTTGAACAAAAGAGATACACTCTGAATGGTTTCAGACACACCGCGCCTCAGATTGAGGTAAGGTTGACTCTTACAAGTCACATATGACCCGTGGATCGTTGTGCTAAGGTATCGACACAATCCTAATGTGTTTGGTCAGTTTTCCGTATTCCAGTTGATGTTTTTCAATTAAAATGGCGTCCTTTTGAAATAAAAGACAGACACTTCGGGTGGTTCCGGCCACAACGCGTCTGAGATTGAGGCGGGGTTGATTTGTACACGTCACATATGACCCATGGATCGTTCTCCTAATGTTTCAATGGACACCGAATGAATTTGGTTGGTTTTCGGTATGTACTTAAAATGTTGTCCATTTTAAACAAAAGGGAGCCACTTAGAGTGATCCCGACCACACCGTGCCTCGGATTGAGCCCGGGATGACTCATACACGTCACATATGACTGATGGATTGTTTTACTAAACTATCAACACATTTCTAATGCGTTTGGTCGGTTTTCCTTATGTCAGTTTTTCTTTTTACTTATAATCCCGTCCATTTTAAACAAAATAGATACACTCTGAATGGTGTCGGCCACACAACACCTCATATTGAGGCGGGGTTGAATCGTACACGTCACATATGACCCGTGGATCATTGTTCTAAATTATCTACACAATCCAAATACGTTTGGTCAGTTTTCCGTATGGTAATTGATGTTTTTCAATTACAATGACGCCCTTTTGAAACAAAAGATAGACACTTTGAGTGGTGCCGGACACACCACGTCTCAGATTGAGGCGGGGTTGATTCGTACATGTGACATATGACCCATGGATAGTTCTACTAAAGTTTCAATGGAAACTGAATGTGTGTTGTTCAGTTTTCCATATGTACTTAAAATGTTGTCCATTTTAAACAAATGGGATCCACTTAGAGTGATCCCAGCCACACCATGCCTCGGATTGAGCCCGGGTTGACTTGTACACGTAAAATATGACCAATGGATCATTTTCCTAAAGCATAAACAAATTTCGAATGTGTTTGGTCAGTTTTCTGTATGTCAGTATTTCTTTTCACTTATAATCTAGTCCATTTTAAAAAAAAGAGAGACACTCTGAATGATGTCGGCCACATCGCGCCTCAGATTGAGGCTGGGTTGACTTGATCATGTCACATATGACACGTGGATCGTTCTTCAAAAGTATCAACACAATCCAAATGCATTTGGTTGGTTTTCCGTATGACAGTTGATGTTTTTCAATTAAAATGACATCCTTTTGAAACAAAAGACAGTCACTTCGAGTGGTTCCAGCCACACCATGTCTCAGATTGAGGCGGGGTTGATTCTTACACGTCACATATGACCCATGGATCGTTCTCCTAACGTTTCAATGGAAATCGAATGCGTTTGGTCAGTTTTCTGTATGTACATAAAATGTTGTCCATTTTAAACAGAAGGGAGACACTTAGAGTGATCCCGGCCACACCGTACCTCGTATTGATCCTTGGTTGACTCATACACGTCACATATGACTCGTGGATCGTTTTCCTAAAGCATCAACAAATTTAGAATGCGTTTGGTCAGTTTTCCATATGTCAGTTGTTCTTTTCACTTATAATCCCATCGATTTTAAACAAAAGAGAGACACTCTGAATGGTGTTGGCCACACCGTGCCTCGGATTGAGGCGGGGTTGACTCTTATACGTCACAAATGACCCATGGATCATCCTCCTAATGTTTCAATGAAAACCAAATGTGTTTGGTCGGTTTTCCGTATGCCAGTTAATGTTTTTCAATTAAAATGACATCCTTTTGAAACAAAAGACAGACACTTTGAGTGGTACCAGCCACAACATGTCTCAGATTGAAGAGGGGTTGATTCATACACGTTACATATGACCCATGGATTATTATCCTAAAGTTTCAATGGAAACCAAATGCTTTTGGTCAGTTTTCTATATGTACTTAAAATGTTGTCCATTTTGAACAAAAGGGAGCCACTTAGAGTGATCTCGGCCACACCATGACTCGGATTGAGCCCGGGTTGATTCGTACATGTCGCATATGACCCATGGATCATTTTCCTAAAGAATCAACACATTTCGAATGCATTTGGTTGGTTTTCCATATGTCAGTTGTTCTTTTCACTTATAGTCCCGTCCATTTTAATCAAAAGAGAGACACTCTGAATGGTGTTAGCCACACCGCGCCTCTAATTGAGGCAGGGTTGACTCGTACATGTCACATATGACTAGTGGATCATTGTGCTAAAGTATCGACACAATTCGGATGCGTTTGGTCAGTTTTCCGTAAGCCAGTTGATTTTTTTTCAATTAAAATGACGTTCTTTCGAAACAAAATACAGACACTTTGAGTGGTGCCTGCCACACCGCATCTCAGATTGAGGTGGCGTTGATTCGTACACGTCACATATGACCCATGGATCGTTCTCCAAAAGTTTCAATGGAAACCGAATGTGTTTGTTTGGTTTTCCGTATGTACATAAAATGTTGTCCATTTTAAACAAAAGGGAGCCACTTAGAGTGATACCGGCCACACCGTGCCTTATATTGATCCTAGGTTGAGTAATACACGTCACATATGACCCATGGATTGTTTTCCTAAAGCTCCAACACATTTCAAATGCATTTGGTCAGTTTTCCGTATTTCAGTTGTTCTTTTCACTTATAATCCCATCCATTTTAAACAAAATAGAGACACTCTGATGGTGTCAGCCACACCACACCTCATATTGAGTCGAGGTTGACTCGTACATGTCACATATGACCCATGGATCATTTTTCTAAAGTATCGACAGAGTCTGAATGCGTTTGGTTGGTTTTCCGTATGCCAGTTGATGTTTTTCATTTAAAATGAAATCCTTTTGAAACAAAAGATAGACACTTTGAGTTGTGCCAGCCACACCGCGTCTCAATTTGAGGTGGGGTTGATTTATACATGTCACATATGACACATGAATTGTTCTCCTAATGTTTCAACAAAAACCGAATGCGTTTGGTCGGTTTTCCGTATGTACTTAAATTGTTGTCCATTTTAAACAAAAAAGATCCACTTAGAGTGATCCCGGCCACACCGTGCCTCAGATTGATCCCAGATTGACTCTTATATGTCACATATGACCCATGGTTCATTTTCCTAGAGCATCAACATATTTTGAATGCGTTTGGTCGGTTTTCTGTATGTCAGTTGTTCTTTTCACTTATAATCCCGTCCATTTTAAACAAAAGTGAGAAACTCTGAATGGTGTCGGCCACACCGTGCCTCGGATTGATGTGGGGTTGACTCGTACACGTCACATATAACCCTTGGATCGTTTTACTAATGTATCGACATATTCTGAAAGTGTTTGATCAGTTTTCCATATGTTAGTTGATGTTTTTCATTTAAAATGACGTCCTTTTGAAAAAAAAGACACAAACTTTGAGTGGTGCTGGCCACACCGCATCTCAAATTGAGGCGGGGATGATTCTTACACGTCACATATGACCCATGGATCATTCTCCTAAAGTTTCAACGGAAACTGAATGCGTTTGGTCGGTTTTCCATATGTACTTAAAATGTTGTCCATTTTAAACAAAAGGGAGCCACATAGAGTGGTCCCGTCCACACCGTGCCTCAGATTGAGCCCGGGATGACTCGTACATGTCACATATGACCCATGGATCACAGTACTAAAGCATCAACACATTTAGAGTGCATTTCGTCAGTTTTGTGTATGTCAGTTCTTCTTTTCACTTATAATCCAGACCATTTTAAACAAAAGAGAGACAATCTTAATGGTTTTGGCCACACCGCGCCTCTGATTGAGGAGGGGTTGAGTCGTAAACATCACATATGAACCGTGGATCGTTTATCTAAAGTATCAACATATTCCGAAAGCATTTGGTCAGTTTTCTGTATGTCAGTGGATGTTTTTCATTTAAAATGACGTCCTTCTGAAACAAAAGATAGACACTTTGAGTGGTGTTGGCCACACCGCATCTCAGATTGAGGGGGGGTTTATTTGTACACGTCACATATGACCCATGGATCGTTCTACTAAAGTTTCAACGGAAATTGAATGTGTCTGGTCAGTTTTCCGTATGTACTTAAAATGTTGTCCATTTTAAACAAAAGGGAGCCACTTTGAGTGATCTCAGCCACACCGTGCCTCGGATTGAGCCCGGGTTGACCCGTACATGTCAAATATGATCCATGGATCGTTGTCCTAAAGCATCAACACATTTTGAATGCATTTGGTTGGTTTTCCATATGTCAGTTGTTCTTTTCACTTATAATCCAGTCCATTTTAAACAAAAGAGAGACACTTTGAATGGTTTTGGCCACACCGCAACTCGTATTGAGGCAAGGTTGACTCATGCACGTCACATATGACCCGTGGATCGTTGTGCTAAAGTAACGACACAATCCGAATGCGTTTGGTCAGTTTTATGTATGGAATTTGATGTTTTTCAATTAACATGACGTCCTTTTGAAACAAAAGACATACACTTTGAGTGGTGTCGGCCACAACATGTCTCATTTTGAGGTGGGGTTGATTCTTACACATCACATATGACCCATGGATCATTCTCCTAATGTTTCAACAGAAACCGAATGCATTTGGTCATTTTTCCATATATACTTAAAATGTTGTCCATTTTAAACAAAAGGGAGCCACTTTGAGTGATCCCGACCACACCGTGCCTCGGATTGAGCCCGAGTTGACTTGTACATGTCACATATTACCCATGGATCGTTTTCCTAAAGCATCAATACATTTCGAATGCGTTTGGTCAGTTTTCCGTGTATCAGTTTTTCTTTTCACTTATAATCCCATCCATTTTAAACAAAAGAGAGACACTCTGAATGGTGTCGGCCACACTGTGCCACGGATTGAGGCGGGGATGACTCGTACACATCACATATGACTCGTGTACCATTGTGCTAAAGTATCGACACAATCTGAATACGTTTGGTCGTTTTTTCTTATGCCAGATGATGGTTTTCAATTAAAAACACGTCCTTCATAAACAAAAGACAGACACTTTGAGTGGTTCCGGCCACACCACATCTCAGATTGAGGTGGGGTTGATTCTTACACATCACATATGACCCATGGATCGTTCTCCTAAAGATTCAATGGAAACCGAATGAGTTTGGTCAGGTTTCTTTATGTACATAAAATGTTGTCCATTTTAAACAAAAGGGTGCCACTTTGAGTGATCCCAGCCACACCGTGCCTTGGATTGAGCCCGGGTTGACTCTTACATGTAACATATGACCCATGGATAGTTTTCCTAAAGCATCAACACATTTTGAATGCGTTCGGTTAGTTTTCCGTATGTCAGTTGTTATTTTCACTTATAATTCAGTCCATTTAAAACCAAAGAGAGACACTCTGAATGCTGTCGGCCACACCACTCCTTGGATTGAGGCGGGGTTAACTCGTACACATCACATATGACCCGTGGATCGTTGTGCTAATGTATCGACACAATCCGAATGCATTTGGTCATTTTTCCGTATGCTAGTTGATTTTTGTCAACTAAAATGACATCCTTTTGAAACAAAAGACAAACACTTTGAGTGGTGCCAGCCACACCGCATCTCAGATTGAGGAAGGGTTGATTTTTACACGTCACATATGACCCATGTATCGTTCTCCTAATGTTTCAATGGAAACCAAATGGGTCTGGTCAGTTTTTCGTATGTACATAAAATGTTGTCCAATTTAAACAAAAGGGATCCACTTAGAGTGATCCCGGCCACACCGTGCCTCGGATTGAGCCCGAGTTGACTTGTACACATCACATATGACCCATGGATCATTTTAATAAAGCATGAACACATTTTGAATGTGTTTGGTTGGTTTTCCGTATGTCAGTTGTTCTTTTCACTTATAATCTTGTCCATTTTAAACAAAAGGGAGTCACTCTAGATGGTGTCGGCCACACCGTGACTCGGATTGAGATGAGGTTGACTCGTACACATCACATATGACCCATTGATCATTCTCCTAAAGTTTCAATGGAAACTGAATGCGTTTGGTCAGTTTTCTGTATGCCAGTTGATGTTTTTCAATTAAAATGACGTCATTTGAAACAAAAGACAAACACTTTGAGTGGTGCCGGCCACACCGCATCTCAGATTGAGGCGGGGATGATTCGTACACGTCACATATGACCGATGGATCGTTCTCCTAACGTTTCAATGGAAACCAAATGCGTTTGGTCAGTTTTCTGTATGTACTTAAAATGTTGTCCATTTTAAACAAAATGGAGCCTCTTTGAGTGATCCTGGCCACACCGTGGCTCAGATTGATCTCGGGATGACTCATACACGTCACATATGATCGATGGATCATTTTCCTAAAGCATCAACACATTTAGAATGCGTTTGGTTGGTTTTCTGTATGTCAGTTTTTCTTTTCACTTATAATCTTGTCCATTTTAAACAAAAGAGAGACACTCTGAATGGTTTCGGCCACACTGTGCCTTGGATTGAGGCGGGGTTGACTCATACATGTCACATATGACACGTGGAACATTGTGCTGATGTATCAACATAATCCGAATGCGTTTGGTCAGTTTTCCATATGCCAGTTGATGTTTTTCAATTAAAATGACGTCCTTTTGAAACAAAAGACTGACACTTTTAGTGGTTCTGGCCACACCGCGTATCAGATTGAGGCGGGGTTGATTCTTACATGTCACATATGACCCATGGATCATTCTCCTAAAGTTTCAAAAGAAACCGAATGTGTTTGGTCTATTTTCCGTTTTTACGTAAAATGATGTCCATTTTAAACAAAAGGGAGCCACTTAGAGTGATCTCGGCCACACCGTGACTCAGATTGAGCCCAGGTTGACTCATACACATCACATATGACCCATAAGTCGTTTTTCTAATGCATAATCACATTTCTAATGCCTTTGGTTGGTATTTGGTATGTCAGTTGTTCTTTTCACTTTAAATCCCATCCATTTTAAAGAAAAGGGAGACACTCTGAATGGTGTCGGCCACACTGCGCCTCGGATTTAGACAGGGTTGACTCGTACACATCACACATGACCCGTGGATTCTTTTACTGAAGTATCGACACAATCCGAATGCGTTTTTTCCGTTTTCTGTATGCCAGTTGATGTTTTTCAATTAAAATGACGTCCTTTTGAAACAAAAGACAGACACTTGGAGTGGTGCTGGCCAGACCACGTCTCAGGCTGAGGAGGGGTTGATTTGTACACGTCACATATGACCCATGGCTCTTTCTCCTAATGTTTCAATGGAAACCGAATGTGTTTGGTCGATTTTCCATTTGTACTTAAAATATTGTCCATTTTAAACAAAAGGGGGCCACTTAGAGTGATCCCGGCCACACCGTGCCTTGGATTGAGCCCGGGTTGACTCGTACATGTCACATATGACCCATGGATTGCTTTCCTAAAGCATCAACACATTTCAAATGCGTTTGGTCAGTTATCCATATGTTAGTTATTCTTTTCACTTATAATCCTATCCATTTTAAACAAAAGAGAGACACTCTGAATGGTGTCGACCACACCGCGCCTCGGATTGAGGTGGGGTTGACTCGTACATGTCACATATAACCGAGGGATCATTCTCTTAGAGTTTCAACAGAAACCGAATGCGTTGGGTCAGTTTTACCTATGTACTTAAAATGTTGTCCATTTTATGAGAATCCTCATGTGTCTATTAGTGGAATGGTATTTACTTAAAATCTTTTGGACATTCATATAGAATATTTTTATATCGTTCTTAGTATGGATTAAATTTTAGTTTATATACCAAGAATCTATGATATTTACTAGATATGTAATTGTGATTTAAATTTTTTATTATGATGAAAATAAATAAAATATATATTATAGATTTTCTAGTAGTAAATGAAATCAAGGATAGTGAGGGGTTGTCCGGCGCGGCTGCCCGGTGGGTGTCCGAGGGGCTGTCAGGGGACCTAGGAGGAGGGTGGGGGGGGGGGTCTGTGCGGGTGGTGTTTGGGGGATGTTCGGGATGCAAGGAGGAGGGTGGGGGGGGCTGTCTAGGGGGCTGTCTGGGGGACTATCCGGGGGGCTGTCCGGGGTCCAGGGAGGAGGGTGGGGGGGGGGGGGCTGTCCGGGGGTGCTGTCCGGGGTGCTGTCCGGGGGCTATCTGGGGGGTGTTTGGGGTCCAAGGAGGATGGTGGGGGGTTGTCCAGTGTCCAGGAAGTAGGGGGGTTCCCAAACACACAACCAATAAAAGACAACAACATCCATAAAAACAGGAAATATAAAAAAATAACTCAACTCAAATACTATACTACGAGTCTAGATAAAACCAACAACTCGAATAGATTAAATATCAAGTCTCAATAATATCAGTCAAAAAATGTAATGGATCAAATTTTCCCACATCAACATCACCATCTTCACCATCATCATCACCCTCATCCTCATCCCCATCATCATCCTCGCCCTCTTCAGTTCCCTCCTCCTCACCCTCGCCCTCCTCCTCACCCTCGCCACCCGCCTCACCCTCCTCATCTCCTTCCTCTTCCACATCAGACTCCTCGCCATCATCATCGTGAATATGGACATCGTCCTGACCAACACTAGAACTGCCACCTGGTGCACCATATATAGAACGTATCGATGACATATACTCTTCAAAAGCTGGGATGGCATCTGCTGGAAGGGTTGGATGTAGAACTTCAATAAATTTCATAAACGCACTGTTTTGCCTATAAGACTATTCTGCCATCTCTGTGGCGCTTTTCTCAGCTTGTTCTACCTGTTCCCTAACTTGCTGCAGATCGGTGGCACTACAGCTCATACCTGAGGAGGGACAATAACTCTTCGGGGCTATCCTAGGTCGGCAACATACTCTGCCAGGATGCTCCTCTCCCAACACCTAATGTAAGTGATCTATTGGCTCAAAAGTGTCTGGTTCTTGGGAATCAAGGGCCTCTAAAGAAACCTGTTACAAAAATAAATATATTATTAAGTTAAAAAATAGATATTAAAATATAAAATCAATAGATTAAAACTTACAATCTGCTTCTGAGTCACTTCGTTGACGGCACTTCCATCCTTTTTTCATCTACTCGAGATAAACAGTTTTGCTCGAGGCACACGTCCTTCAATATTATGTATTTTCCTCTACAATGACATTGAAAAATAAAGTTATATGAAAACTTTAGCAAAAGATTAAATAATTGAGAAAACAAAAGAAAATGTAAGTCGTAACGAAAAATTATAACAAATTGTCATACCTGCTTCCTTTCAAGATCCGACATAGTCATACGTCCTAGTGTGTGCAGGTATTTTTTTGCATCAATTTTTTTTCCAGATGATTCCTAAATAAAATTCGATAATGAAAATGATAATATTAATGAAAAACATGAAAGTTATTATTTAAATACCTGAAATGTAATTCATACCTTAAACTGGGTACTCGTCCAATGAGTAATCATCTGACGATACTACTCTATCGGACAATCATCCATGACTGGTACCACATCTAAATCAGTTCCAACTCTATCATGCCAGCCAATATACATCTCATGCTTGTAGGCTCTCCAAAGCTCGCGTAAATCCTTCAGACGTTCCGGTCGAGCACCCTCACCATCGGGAAAATTAAATCGAAGCTGACATCTAAATATTAATTCATATAAACACAAAAATAATTCATGGCATTAAATACAATAGATTTTTTTACCCATATCTCTGCCCAAGATCTATCCTTGACCTCATTTGGTAAATGTATCCATGACAGCGGGCTGACAGGAATGATGTCGGAGTATTTGGAAAGCGTCGCCAAAAAACTCTGACATTGCTGCCCTGATTTCTCAACCATTTGGTTGTCTTCATTGTAATCCACCATAACCTGTGTGCGGCGGTTCCACACCGAATGCATGAATGTATGCCCCCACCCCCGCCTCCTATCAGTAGATGTATCTGTCATGAAAGAAAAATAAATATTTTATCAAAAATGTGATAATGAAAATAAATATTGCTATAATTTTTTAGGGTTTTATAAATATACCTGTGCCAGTCTGATCGCTGAACGCCTCTGGATCCACATAAACTGATGGAACACCCTGTGGTGGAAGTGGAGTCGAAGATGATGGAATATAGAAGCTCAGAGAGACAGAAGTAGAAGGAAAAGAAGATGGGACAACAGTATGACCAGATTCTAACTGGGGAGTGGGAATCATCATGGGATGTGAAAATGATGGGGAAAAAGATGCAGAAGGTAGTAAAAACATGGGCAGCCTAAATATCCCGTGTGTCCTTGACGACACACCGGGATCAGAATGTGGGAAGGTTGACATGTCTGTGGGAGGGGCAGGGTCTAGTCGGGCACGCGCAGCTGATCGTCCACCTCTGGTACGAACCCTCCTCGTACCACCGACCTGAGTACTAGGACCAGTTCTAGGCTCCTCGTCGAATAACTGTTGATGTATAGGTGGATCCAACAAAAATTTTTACAGAAAAATTAATCACATGACATTATATATTCTTTAAATATATATATATCTTAAATAAAGTACTCACTATAGGCACTAATGGTGGAACACCCATCTCCGCCATCCGACGATTGTTCTCCATCACTTTTTTCCTTCGTCTCTCATCAATTGGCTACATTTCCTGCTTTTGAAAACAAATATGTAATTAATTAGAAAAAAGAAAAAAATTTGTAAGCCAAAAAACTAAATATATGATGAAATAGGGGGATTCATTGGTAATTTAGCTATCAATTGTTTTAGAAGATCATGAATAAATTTAATAAATCATACAAGTTTTAATGTTCACCAAGTTAGAAATATTGTTTGACTAGGTTTGAATACAGGTCAATTCCAAATTAGAAAATTCAATTTAAATAAAATAGCAACCAATAAACATTGAAAATTCACAGAACAATCAAGTCAGCTAAAACATATTTGTGATCAATACTAAATCAATTTGAATATTACCAACCTTAAGAACCCATCGTGAGGTAAACCAAACGAGTTGAGAACATGGATGAATGATTCTATATATTTTCAACCACAAATTCAGGTTCACAATCAACTCTGACAATTGAGCTATTGGAGTCGTCAAAAGAAATAAATGGATTGGTTCCAATGGAAATAGGGGCAGTGTCAATTCCATCATCACCATCATAAAAAATATGTCTTGGAATTACTTCAACTATGACACCAAATTCAGGTCGAAGTTGGTCTTTGACATAGACAACTTGTTTAACCATTGATGCCTACACATATGGTTCTTCGGTAGCAAGAGTGAAAGTCATATTAATTACTAAAAATCCACAATCATCAATAAATGTTCCATGTCTTCTCATCGAATCAAACAAATGGAATTTCATCATTGTGACTCATCCATGAGAGTAATAATCCAATATTATTATTATTTTCTCAATGACTCTATAATAACCCACATTTTCAAATTACGGTCTACTATTTGATGCACTGACATAACAATCTGTTGTGGCAGTAAACATAACAACATCATGTTTTGTTCTCATGTTCTTTTCTCATTTAGTGACAAAAAATTTGTAACCATTGATAATAATTGATTTACAGTCACGAACCACGGTATTAGGACCAAAAGCCAAAGATCTTATTTCCTCAGAGACAAAGTCAGCAGATAAACTCAATACCTGCAATATAAATGATTGTTATACTTAATTAAATATTGAAATAATTAATTTAAACAGTAATATTTTAACCTTCAATTTTAAACAAGCAGAAAACTCTTTGCTATGCAAAGTCCTTCTCCTTCTCAAAGATAAAGAATGATGCTTCCTATTTATCATTGTTTTATGTACCCTGTAGATAAAAAATATGAATAGAATAATAGATATATATGTAAGATATACATAATTAATATAATTACCTAATATAGTCATCGAACAAATCACAGTTGAACAAAACTGTGTGATGTTCCATCTCCCGCACTTCATGGCTTAATGTATTCAATGTATATGATCTAGGAGATCCTCCTATTTGAGAAAGTGATGGAAAACTGGGATCAATTTTCTCATACTGTTCTTCTTCATTTCTCATTGGTCTGTTCAATATTGTAGTAAGATCAGACAAATACATCGAGCAGAAATCCATACATTCTTGAGCCAGGTAACCGTTCAAGATAGAACCTTCAAGATGATTTCTGTTTCAGACATAAGAATTTAATGTGAACAAGTTTCTTTCAGTTGGATACATACAATGAAAAGAAACAGGTCCTCTGAGAAGTATTTCAGTGGGAATATGGACAGTCAGATACAGCATGCATGGGAAAAATGATGGAGGAAATATTTTCTCTAACTCACACAAAATTAATGGGGCAACTGTCAACATTTTTTGCAAGAAAGACATGGACAACTTCTTAGCACAAAGATCTCTAAACAAATGGCACAACAGAATAACATCCACCCTTACATTATTGGACAAAATATGACGGGTTGCTATTGGAAGAAACTCATGCAGTAGAACGTGATAATCATGAGTCTTCAAAGATTTTAGCTTCAAATATCTACTGTTGACCCATTTAGATATGTTTCTTGAATAACCATCCGGAACTCTAATAGTCTATAATACTTCCAGAAATTGTTTTTATTCTGTAGGTGTCATCACATAAGAATCCCATGGAAGTTGCCATTTATTTTCACTGATATGCATAGGATGCAATTCTGGTCTGATGCCCCAATCCACCAAGTCACGCCGAGATCATAAATCATCTTTTTTATTCCCCTTGACATTTAGACGAATCGAAAGAAAACTTTCACTTATATTATTTTCAATATACATTAAGTCTAAGAAATGACGTAACAAATTGGTTGACCAATAAGGAAAGTCAAAAAAGATACTACTCTTCCTCCAATTGTAACAGGTTTCAGTGGAAACATTCTTTCTCTTTCCAGATTTCATTTGACCCTTCCCGAACAAAAAACTGAAATCTTTCAATTCATTAACCACATCAGTTCCAGACATACGCTGAGGTGGATCATCGGTCTTTATGGTATTATCAAATATTCGACGATTCATTCTCTATGGATGATCCTTTGGAAAGAATCATCGATGTCCCATAAAACTGAAACTACAATGATGTTTCAGTCTTCTGGATCATGTATTCTTCATAAGAACCAAACATGACAGTTTTCCCTTCGTGCTCCATCCATACATCATTGCATAATCCGGAAAATCATTGATCATCCATATAAGCGTAACACGCATCTGAAATATGTCTTTCCAACATGCATCGTATGTGCACACACCCACATACCAAAGAAGTTTCAACTCTTTTATTAAAGGTTGTATGTATACATCAATATCAATGCCGGGATCAGAAGGACCAAATATGAATATACTCATGAAAGTGAAAGGTTTTTTCATACAGAACCATGGGGGAAGATTATAAATGTGTATAAAAACTGGCCTTTTGCTGTACGAAGTAAGCATCTGCCCAAACGGATTAAAACCGTTGCAGGAAAGACCCAGCCTCACATTACGCATGTCAGCTGCAAAAACAGGATGTCAAGCATCAAATCTCTGCCATGAAAATCCATCTGCTGGATGAACCAACTCATCATTAGTCTTCTTTCCCCCAGTATCATTCCATCTCATTTTTATTGATATGTCATCAGACAAAAAGAGATTCTGGAGTCTGGGGATAAATGGAATGTGCCACATTACATTCTGTGGAATGCGGGATGGTGTTCCATTAGATTTTGACTTCCAGCAGGATGTGCCACATTTTATACAATCATTTCGTTCAGCGGTTTCCCCCCAGAATAAATTTCAATCATTCGGGAAAGCATAAATTTTATTTCTTGAAAATCCAAGTTCCTCAGCTAACTTCAATTTCATATAGTGGTTTGAGGGAATATCTACGTCATCTGGAAGTAAATCCTTCTAGATGGTAAGAATGTAATTGATTGATATATTAGAAATCCCGTACATAGTTTTCCCATGAAACAATCAGATTAAAAATTCTAGCTTTTTCATTTTATCACATTGTCGATATACTGGATTCATGGCAGCATCATTCAATTTTTTCACCCTATCAATATAATCATTTTCACTGGATGCATCAGTTGTCCTCATATCGAAGTCTTCTTGAGTCGAAATCATTTCTTTTTCATGATGATGAATAAACGGAAACCGATCATCTAACAAATTCTCCATTCCAGTCATTTTATTTCGATCATCACCAATTTGAGATTTCATTTTCTCCCCATTGTGATACCACATAAAGTAGTTTGCTTGAAAACAATTTTTGGTTATGTGATAGCCGACATCTTCACGGCTCAACGAAGGTCTACCAATATAATTGGAACATGGGTAGTGTATGTGACCACTATCTGAAGCATTGTGAAATGCAAAATCTATAAAGATCTCCAAATTGTTTTGAAAATTTCTTAAGATCCGATCAGTTTTATACATCCAACTTCTGTCCATTCTTTAAAAAGAATTTATATAATTCATTTTTTCATAAACAATTCAATAGGATTGAACTTTAATAGAAAATAACTTTCGAAATCCATTTTAAATAATAAAATCCCTTTGATCATTTTTAACAAATATTTTTAGTATTCCCAAGGCACCCCAATTTGGAAAAGTCACATTAAATGCCCAATTTCCACGCCAAACCATTGAAAACAATTAACATGAGACTATCATCGACCACAAATAACTGAACTGGAAATTAAAAAAAACAGAATCCAAATGTGATATAGAATTCAGTGTTAAGTTAGAAGGAAATGAGATTAAATAGAGACAACAACATCATAAATGGTTCCAACATCACAACTATTGATTAAAACCACCCATAATAGGAATGGGAATTCCTAATACACCTAATACCTAATAAAAAAACCAAATCTCCAATTCAAACATTGAATTTAGGGTTTCCACCCCACTTGGACATCCCTACCCCCACCCCCACCCCACTTGGACAGCCCTACCCCCACCCCACTTGGAAAACCCAGCACCCCCCACCCCACTTGGACAGCCCTACCCCCACCCAACATGGAAAACCCAGCCCCCCCCCCCCCCCACCATACCTGGACACCCCTACCCCCCACAACCCACTTGGAAAACACAGCCACCCCCACCCCACCTGGACAGCCCTACCATCACCCCACATGGACAACCCATCCCCCCCTGTAACGACCCAATATTTTTGAGTATTATATTAACTTACTCTTAATGATTTAATAACATGTTAATGGTTAATGCAGAAAGAGGGGTCGATGGCTTCATCCAGTAGACTCGACCCTTATGAGGCCCACTTATCAGAGCTTGGGAAGGAGGTAGCATCTGTGGGCTTCGCTTTGGACCAAGCCCAAGCTGAACTCCAGCGTGTCAAGCTTGAACGGAAACGCCTACGGGAGAAGTTCAAGTTAGTAGAGATTACTACTCGGGCAATGTTATCTGAGCCTCCCTCGGATTCTCTCACCATAGCACACCTTACACTTAGGTCTTATGCCGGTGTTATAAGGGGCTATGTGACGAGACCCTAGATTCCTTGTGTAATCCTTTTGGGTGAATAAATTGAGATTTCTTCCTTTAGTGATGTTTGTGAAATTTCAAATGTCTAGATAATTTTAGAGTGTATTTTATTGATGAATTTTTGGAAAAGTGATATTTTAAAACATTTATGTAAACCCTAAATAACTAATGATGTGTAATGATTTTCTAAAAATGGTCTTCTACAAAAATGTTCAGTAAGGAATTTGGAGTCTAATAAGATCAACTTAATTTTTGATGAATAGTAAATTATTAATAGTGATTTTACGCTTAGGATTAGTAATGTGATCAAATGGATTAGTAATTTTCACTCAAGGAAAGTTTTAATATAATTTAGACACCTAGATTAAGTAATGTGATTCAATAAAATGGGTAAATAACGGTTTCATAAATTATTAGTCAAGTATTAGTTTTTTCGGATGAATAGTGTTTTTTAATTAAAAATTTAATTAAAAATAATTAGAAAATTATTTTTATAAAAAGGACTTTATTTTTGAACTCAGAGCATCGATATTATGTTAAGGTAATTTTTGGGGATTTTTCTGAAAAAAATGAATTTTCGATAAATAGTGTTTTTATTTAAAAATTAAATTAAAAATATTTAGAAAATTATTTTTATAAAATGGATTTCATTTTTTAAATCAGAGCATTGATATTTGGTTAAGGTGAAATTTTGGGATTATTCTGAGAAAGTTGAATTTTCAGTGAATAGTAAAAATACAGTTTTAGGGTTTCGGTATGTTTAATGACATCATAATTGTGTCATGATGATGTCATGAGATCTCTTAAGGGTTGGCCGGCAAAGGGTGATGAATTATTGTTTTGGGGGCCCCATGTGGCCTAACTCCATGATAAATTCCAAGGGAGAGCACATGGGTTTGAGAAAAGCACATGTGAGGTGTCCCTTGGCCATTAATGCTTTGTCCCCTCACTTTTCCTATAAATACCCACTCTTTCCTCCTTTATTTTTCACTCCCAACTCTCCCCCAACGTAGTTCTGGTCTTCTTACCTTCCAAGGAGTCCTCCCAAGGTGCCCCAAGCCCTCAAGGTCCAATCCATTGAGTTTCAAGAGTCACGTTTTAAGGTAAGGGATCCGACCCCTCTCTTTCTTTTCATGTAATCTCTTTTATGTCATTCCTTTTATGCTCCATGTTTTTATGTGAGAGGATGTTCTTTTATATTCTTTTTACTTCCCTTTCATGTTAATATGATGAGAGATCCCCTCTTACTCTCAACATTTCATTTTATGAAAGTTTAAGTGACGCCGTTAGGCTGCCGAATGTTTAAGTGATTCTTTCACCCTTCTCATTTTTCAAGTTCGATTTTCATGTCAAATCTTTCAAGTTCCTTTTTATTATGTTGGGGTATGATCTCTATATCTATCATACTGATATCTTATTATCATATGATGAGAGACCCTATTTGATCTTGTCAATTCATTTTTATTGATGTTTAAGTGACGCCGTTAGGCTGCCGAATTTTCATAAGAGAAATCTAATTTTTGTCTTCCTTCCATGTTTTTCATTTCAAATGGTATGTCCTTAAAATTTCATTAACATGTCCATATATCCTTCCTATTCTCTCCCCCTACTGTTTTATGAATCATTTATGAGTGGGTGACCCATGTCCCCTCTCTTTTCAATGTTTTCTAAAACCTTGTAACATAGCCGTTATGCTGCAGAATTTTCGTCTCAAAATGCCTCTCTCTTTTCTCAAAAATTATTTTATGTTATAAAGTGAATAATCAAAGCTCTTATTTCTACAAGGGTATTCACATATATATCAAAATGTTCTATTTTAAATTCTGGGATTTACATACATGAGACCCACTTTCCCTTTTCGTGGGTTAAAGTGACGTAAAGATCATGTCTTTAAAGCAGTTTTTAAAACATTATGATTATGAAATGAAACCCATTTATTTTATGCTATATGGGTTACTTATGAAATGTTTGATGATGATATATGTGGCTCACATGATAATAAAGGAAAATTTAAGGGTGCGCCCTGATAGCGCTACAATGCATTGGGTAAAGACTTAATCTCTAGAGATGACCATTTTAACAACGCCTTGGTGAATAACCTTGGTAATTTTTAACGACACCTTGGGGACGGACCTTGGTGAAACGAAACGATTGTCAATATTAAATGTTGCAGCCACATCTTCAAGTTATGAAAAATGTTATTTTTATTATGACTTATCTCATGATTTCTTTCTCATGCCTTAAAGTTCTTTTCATGTGCTTATTGAAGTATCTCAAGTTCACTTGTAAAATGTTTCTCTTGTTTCCCTTAATGGGCCTTCTGCTCACCATTTCTTTTGATGTATGTCCCCAGGTTATGAGATGCATAATGAACATAGGATGAACTAAAGGAGAAGCCTTTCAAGTGTTTAAGAAGAATGTTTTGTGTTTTTTTTATGTATTATTGATCCTTGTTTCCAAGACACTAAACCTTAACGATCCTCAGTTTCGTGTAATGAAATGAAAGTTATGTTATAAAATGGCGGGATGTTATAGTTGGTATCAAAGGATGGTTTAGTTATTTGTGGAAATTAGGATATAAAATCTTTATGAATAACCATATAGAAAAGTTTAAATATAGGAAAACTTCCTGGTATTTTGGTAAGTATTGAGTAAGTGGTTTATCAAACAAATACATCCATGTCTGGATACGAGCAGGTAGAGGCGGCTCTGGCACAGATGTACAAAGGGGTAAAACCCGAAAACACCGCTTTGAGCTAGACTCGAACGGGAACTGGTGCACGATAACGGGCCTTGCTGCACTCTTGGTTACGACACTCCCGGGGGATATGTTTGGTTAATCACAAGCTTTTTATGAATCATTATGAAGGAATTATAGAAAAGTGCAATTGTATAAGCATGAAGTCTTAGTTAAAAGATTCATAAATTAAATAAGTTTCTTACTAAGGTTTTATTCTTTTAGAAAATGGCGGGAAATAGGAGGAACCATGCCGATGGTGACCGCAATGCACCATGTGCTGACGGCCCTCCGATGGAAGCCGGAATGGAAACATTCATGCGAATGATGAACCAACTGACTCAAGTTATGAGTAATAACTTGAATCAAGCTGAGAGGCCGACCTCACCACGAAGGGAACAACACTATGTTGAGTCCTTCATGCGTCAACGACCGCTAACATTCAGTGGATCTACTGACCCATTGGTTGCAGAACAATGGATAAGCTCCATTGAAAAGATCTTCTCTGTACATCATTGTTCGGAACAAGAAAAAGTCACCCTTGCTATTTACCGCCTAGAGGGAGAAGCTGATCAGTGGTGGTCACTGATCAAAAACACGAAGCCACGAGGGGAGATAGAAGCTTTGGAGGGGGAAGAATTTCGGGGAATTTTCCTTAACAAGTATTTCCCTCGTTCCATGAGAACGAGAATGGAGAAAGAGTTTCTCGAGCTGAAGCAGAAGGAGAACGAATCTGTTGGAAGCTATGAGATGAACTTCACAAGGCTTTCCCATTATACCTCAAGCTTTGTCATGGACCCTAATGGGAAGGTTGATAGATTATTTAGTGGACTACGACCTCATCTGCGGAAGAATCTAGCCAACAGGGACTATGATAGCTATGAAGAAATAGTTCAAAGTGCTATGAAAGTCGAGCTGGAGTTTGGTGAGACACAGTGGTCTCATAAACCAAATGAAAAGAAGAGATCGTTGGAGCCCAGTTTAGGGAAGTCTTTTGATCAGGTAAGAGGTGGAAAGCAAATTCAACTTACCACATGCAATAAATGTGGGAAGAATCATCTGGGGAACTGCTTGAACGGAAGTGGCAAGTGCTACAAGTGTGGAAGAGGAGGCCATATTGCTCGGAATTGTCATAGTGAGGTGAAGCCTCAGCTTCCCAACACTAACGACAGAGGAAAGATGGTTCTGGCCCTACCTGAAGTCACAAGCTTCAAGTGTGGACAGCTTGGGCACTTTGCTAACCAATGTCCAAATCCGAGGGCGGTGGAGGGGAATCACCATCAACCTCAGCAGAGGCCAAGAGAGCAAGGTCGTGCTTTCTCTATCACAACAGCTGAAGTTGAAGTCCCGAACGATGTGGTAGCAGGTACTCTTATCATCCTCTCAAAGCTAGCAAGTACTTTATTTGATTTTGGTTCTACGCATTCCTTTATTTCTTCCAAGTTTGCAAAGAATATAGAATCAATCCCCGAATTGCTTGAGGTAGAGTTGTCAGTCAAGACTCCAAGTGGGATTATCCATGCATCAACAGTGTTTAGAGACTCTAGTGTTTACTTTGGTGAGCACAATCTTATCGCAAATCTAGTAGTCATTCCCATGATGGAATTTGACATTATACTAGGGATGGAATGGCTCTCAAAGTATAATGCTAATATCAAATGCAGAAGTAAGGAAATCTGAGTAGTCTTGAATGAACGACCTACAGTTATCTTCCGAGGAGAGATATCCTGAACTGATCCCTATCTAGAAGCACCTCCTATAGCTTTCTTTATGGAGTTAATCGGTGATGATGAAGATGGAAAAGGGATCATACAAATAGAAGATGTTCCGATTGTTCAGGAATACATGGATGTATTTCCTGAGGAGTTACCTGGACCTCCCCCAGAAAGAGAGGTAGAGTTCTCCATTGAACTCGTACCTGGGTCTCAGCCGATATCAAAGACTCCGTATAGAATGGCAAATGTGGAGCTAGAAGAGTTAAAGAAACAACTCCAAGACTTGTTGGAGAAGGGCTTTATCCGACCGAGTTTGTCTCCTTGGGGAGCACCAGTTCTCTTTGTGAAGAAGAAGGATGGATCAATTCGGCTATGCATCGATTATAGAGAACTTAACGGGATCACGGTGAAGAACAGATATCCTCTTCCAAGAATTGATGATTTATTTGACCAACTTCGCGGGGCTCAATTCTTCTCTAAGATTGACCTTCGATCTGGTTATCATCAATTGTGGGTGAAGAAGGAAGATATTCCAAAGACTGCCTTCCGATCAAGATATGGGCATTATGAGTTTACTGTTATGCCCTTCGGCTTGACTAATGCTCCTGCTATTTTCATGGATTTGATGAATAGAGTCTTTAAGGACTACCTTGATAACTTTGTGGTAGTTTTTATTGATGATATTTTGATATATTCAAAAAGTCGTGAGGAGCATGAAGGTCATCTAAGGGTTATATTGAAAACTTTGCGGAAGGAGAGGCTCTTTGGGATGTTCAGCAAGTGTGAGTTTTGGTTACAAAAGGTGGCTTTCTTGGGGCACATCGTAACCAATGAAGGAATCTCGGTTGACCCTGCAAAGACAATGGTTGTTGAGGAGTGGCCTCAACCCACAATAGTAACTGAGATTCGTAGTTTCCTTGGTTTAGCGGGATATTATAGGAGGTTTGTGAAAAACTTTTCACGACTTTCTAATCCACTAACCAAGTTGACTCGAAAAGGGGTTAAGTTCTTCTGGACAAAGGAATGCGAGGAAAGTTTCCAAGAGCTGAAGAAGAGATTGGTTACTGCACCTGTGTTAACACTACCCTCTATCGGAGAAGGATTCGTTATTTTTAGCGATGCATCTCTGAAAGGGCTTGGGTGCGTCCTCATGCAAAATGACAAGGTAATTGCTTATGCATCTAGACAGTTGAAGATTCATGAGCAGAATTATCCTACGCATGATCTAGAGCTGGCGGCAGTTGTTTTTGCTCTAAAGATATGGAGGCACTATCTTTATGGGGAGAAATGTGATATATACACTGACCACCAATGTCTAAATTATATTTTCACACAGAAAGAATTGAACATGAGACAAAGGAGATGGTTGGAGCTTATTAAAGACTATGATTGTTCAATTCATTATCACCCAGGAAGAGCAAACAAAGTCGCGGATGCGTTAAGCAGGAAAGATCCTGTTGTTCTGGCAACAATGAGGATCGTAGGAGATCCCTTGATTAAATATCTAGTAAAAATGGACATGGGAATTATAAGTAAAGGGACATCACCCACCCTATTCCAAATGATTTCTCAACCTTCATTACTATAGAGGATCAAGAAGGCTCAAAAAGAAGATCCTTTGCTGCAGGAGAAGTTTGAGGCTGTAAAGGATGGGAAGTTCCCTGATATCCATATTGATCAAGAAGGTGTATTGAAATTTCGTACAAGACTATGTGTTCCATCTATTCCGGAGACAAAGAAAGAACTGATGGATGAAGCTCATAGCTCTACATTCTCTATACACCCGGGAAGCACTAAGATGTATAGAGACCTTCGTGATCATTATTGGTGGGATAACATGAAGAGGGAGATTGCTGATTACACTACAAGGTGCCTGGTGTTTCAGCAAGTAAAGCCAGAACGACAACTTCCTAAGGGGGTATTACAACCGCTACCCATACCAGTATGGAAGTGGGATAATATCACTATGGACTTTGTAACTGGTCTCCCGAAAACACCCAAAGGAAGCAATGCGATATGGGTTATTGTGGACCGTCTCACCAAGACAACCCATTTTATCTCTATTCGGGAAGATTTCTCTCTGGATCAGCTTGCCAAGATATACGTGAAGGATGTGGTAAGGCTGTATGGGGTACCACTATCCATCATATCTGATCGTGACCCAAGATTCACATCAAAATTCTGGAGAAGTATTCAACATGCTCTGAATAATGAATTGAATTTTAGCACGGCCTATCATCCTCAAACTGATGGACAATCTGAAAGGACTATTCAGACACTCGAAGACATGTTGAGATTATGCTCAATGGAATTTAAAGGTGGATGGGATCAACACCTCCCATTAGTGGAGTTCTCCTATAAAAACAGCTTCCGTGCGAGTATTCAGATGGCACCCTATGAAGCTCTGTATGGAAAGCGGTGTAGAACACCTACTTGTTGGGATGAAACTGGTGAGAGGAAGCTTCTTGGGCCTGATCTCGTGCAAGAGATGGCGGAACAGGTTCATGCCATCCAAAAACACATAAAAGCTGCTCAAAGTCGGCAGAAGAGCTATGCTGACAATCGTCGAAGGGACTTGGAGTTTGGTGTTGGCGACAAAGTCTTCCTTCGAATTTCTCCATGGAAGAGAGTCATGCGGTTTGGGAAGAAAGGGAAGCTCAGCCCTAGGTACATTGGCCTTTATGAAATCCTTGATCACATAGGAGCAGTGGCCTATCGTCTAGCACTTCCACCGAACCTAGCTCAAGTTCATGATGTCTTCCATGTATCTCTCTTGAGGAAGTACATACCCGACCCTTCGCATGTACTGAACCCAGAGGTGGTACAAATGGAACATGACCTCTCTTATGAGGAGCAGCCAGTGGAGATCTTGGACCATAGAGACAAGGTCCTACGAAACAAGACTACCCACCTTGTGAAAGTGTTGTGGAGGAATCACAAATATGAAGAAGCGACTTGGGATCCTGAGGAAACGATGAAGCAAAAGTACCCTCACCTTTTCGACTAGGCCTCAAGTGTAAATTTCGGGGATGAAATTTCTTAAGGGGGGAAGAATGTAACGACCCAATATTTATGAGTATTATATTAACTTACTCTTAATGATTTAATAACATGTTAATGGTTAATGCAGAAAGAGGGGTCGATGGCTTCATCTAGTAGACTCGACCCTTATGAGGCCCACTTATCAGAGCTTGGGAAGGAGGTAGCATCTGTGGGCTTCGATTTGGACCAAGACCAAGCTGAACTCCAACGTGTCAAGCTTGAACGGAAACGCCTATGGGAGAAGTTCAAGTTAGTAGAGATTCCTACTCGGGCAATGTTATCTGAGCCTCCCTCGGATTCTCTCACCATAGCACACCTTACACTTAGGTCTTATGCCGGTGTTATAAGGGGCTATGTGACGAGACCCTAGCTTCCTTATGTAATCCTTTTGGGTGAATAAATTGAGATTTCTTCATTTAGTGATGTTTGTGAAATTTCAAATGTCTAGATAATTTTAGAGTGTATTTTATTGATGAATTTTTGGAAAAGGGATATTTTAAAACATTTATGTAAACCCTAAATAACTAATGATGTGTAATGATTATCAAAAAATGGTCTTCTACAAAAGTGTTCAGTAAGGAATTTGGAGTCTAATAAGATCAACTTAATTTTTGATGAATAGTAAATTATAAATAGTGATTTTACACCTAGGATTAGTAATGTGACCAAATGGATTAGTAATTTTCACTCAAAGAAAGTTTTAATATAATTTAGACACCTAGATTATGTAATGTGATTCAATAAAATGGGTAAATAACGGTTTCATAAATTATTAGTCAAGTATTAGTTTTTTCGGATGAATAGTGTTTTTTAATTAAAAATTTAATTAAAAATAATTATAAAATTATTTTTATAAAAAGGACTTTATTTTTGAACTCAGAGCATCGATATTATGTTAAGGGAATTTTTGGGGATTTTTCTGAAAAAAATGAATTTTCGATGAATAGTGTTTTTATTTAAAAATTAAATTAAAAATATTTAGAAAATTATTTTTATAAAATGGATTTCATTTTTGAAATTAGAGCATTGATATTTGGTTAAGGTGAAATTTTGGGATTATTCTGAGAAAGTTGAATTTTCAGTGAATAGTAAAAATACAGTTTTAGGGTTTCTGTATGTTTAATGACATCATAACTGTGTCATGATGATGTCATGAGATATTTTAAGGGTTGGCCGGCAAAGGGTGATGAATTATTGTTTTGGGGGCCCCATGTGGCCTAACTCCATGATAAATGCCAAGGGAGAGGACATGGGTTTGAGAAAAGCACATGTGAGGTGTCCCTTGGCCATTAATGCTTTGTCCCCTCACTTTTCCTATAAATACCCACCCTTTCCTCCTTTAGTTTTCACTCCCAACTCTCCCCCAACGAAGTTATGGTCTTCTTACCTTCCAAGGAGTCCTCCCAAGGTGCCCCAAAGCCCTCAAGGTCCAATCCTTTGTGTTTCAAGAGTCACGTTTTAAGGTAAGGGATCCGACCCCTCTCTTTCTTTTCATGTAATATCTTTTATGTCATTCCTTTTATGCTCCATGTTTTTATGTGAGAGGATGTTATTTTATATTCCTCTTACTTCCCTTTAATGTTTATATGATGAGATATCCCCTCTTACTCTCATCATTTCGTTTTATGAAAGTTTAAGTGACGCCGTTAGGCTGCCGAATGTTTAAGTGATTCTTTCACCCTTCTCATATTTCAAGTTCGATTTTCATGTCAAATCTTTCATGTTCCTTTATATTATGTTGGGGTATGATATCTATATCTATCATACTGATATCTTATGATCATATGATGAGAGACCCTATTTGATCTTGTCAATTCATTTTTATTGAAGTTTAAGTGACGCCGTTAGGCTGCCGAATTTTCATAAGAGAAATCTAATTTTTGTCTTCCTTCCATGTTTTTCATTTCAAATGGTATGTCCTTAAAATTTCATTAACATGTCCATATATCCTTCCTATTCTCTCCCCCTACTGTTTTATGAATCATTTATGAGTGGGTGACCCATGTCCCCTCTCTTTTCAATGTTTTCTAAAACCTTGTAACATAGCCGTTATGCTGCAGAATTTTCGTCTCAAAATGCCTCTCTCTTTTCTCAAAAATTATTTTATGTTATAAAGTGAATACTCAAAGCTCTTATTTCTACAAGGGTATTCACATATATATCAAAATTTTCTATTTTAAATTCTGGGATTTACATACATGAGACCCACTTTCCCTTTTCGTGGGTTAAAGTGACGTAAAGATCATGTCTTTAAAGCAGTTTTTAAAACGTTATGATTATGAAATGAAACCCATTTATTTTATGCTATATGGGTTACTTATGAAATGTTTGATGATAATATATGTGGCTCACATGATACTAAAGGCAAATTTAAGGGTGCGCCCTGATAGCGCTCCAATGCATTGGGTAAAGACTTAATCTCTAGAGATGACCATTTTAACGACGCCTTGGTGAATAACCTTGGTAATTTTTAACGACACCTTGGGGATGGACCTTGGTGAAACGAAACGATTGTCAATATTAAATGTTGCAGCCACATCTTCAAGTTATGAAAAATGTTATTTTTATTATGACGTATCTCATGATTTCTTTCTCATACCTTGAAGTTCTTTTCATGTGCTTATTGAAGTATCTCAAGTTCACTTGTAAAATGTTTCTCTTGTTTCCCTTACTGGGCCTTCTGCTCACCCTTTCTTTTGATGTATGTCCCCAGGTTATGAGATGCATAATGAACATAGTATGAACTAAAGGAGAAGCCTTTCAAGTGTATAAGAAGAATGTTTTGTGTTTTTTTATGTATTATTGATCCTTGTTTCCAGGACACTAAACCTTAACGATCCTCAGTTCCGTGTAATGAAATGAAAGTTATGTTATAAAATGGCAGGATGTTATAGTTTGTATCAAAGGATGGTTTAGTTATTTGTGGAAATTAGGATATAAAAACTTTAGGAAGAACCCTATAGAAAAGTTTAAATATAGGAAAACTTCCTGGTATTTTGGTAAGTATTGAGTAAGTGGTTTATCAAACAAATACATCCCTGTCTGGATACGAGCAGGTAGAGGCGGCTCTGGCACAGATGTACATAGGGGTAAAACCCGAAAACACCGCTTTGAGCTAGACTCGAACGGGAACTGGTGCACGATAACGGGCCTTGTTGCACTCTTGGTTACGACACTCCCTAGGGATATGTTTGGTTAATCACAAGCTTTTTATGAATCATTATGAATGAATTATAGAAAAGTGTAATTTTCTAAGCATGAAGTCTTAGTTAAAAGATTCATAAATGAAATAAGTTTCTTACTAAGGTTTTATTATTTTAGAAAATGGCGGGAAATAGGAGGAACCGTGCCGATGGTGACCGCAATGCACCATGTGCTGACGGCCCTCCTTTGGAAGCCGGAATGGAAACATTCATGTGAATGATGAACCAACTGACTCAAGTTATGAGTAATAACTTGAATCAAGCTGAGAGGCCGACCTCACCACGAAGGGAAAAACACTCTGTTGAGTCCTTCATGCGTCAACGACCGCCAACATTCAGTGGATCTACTGACCCATTGGTTGCGGAATAATGGATAAGATCCATTGAAAAGATCTTTTCTATACTTCATTGTTCGGAACAAGAAAAAGTCACCCTTGCTGTTTACCGCCTAGAGGGAGAAGCTGATCAGTGGTGGTCACTGATCAAAAACACGAAGCCACGAGGGGAGATAGAAGCTTTGGAGTGGGAAGAATTTCGGGGAATTTTCCTTAACAAGTATTTCCCTCGTTCAATGAGAACGAGAATGGAGAACGATTTTCTCGAGCTGAAGCAGAAGGAGAACGAATCTGTTGGAAGCTATGAGATGAACTTCACAAGGCTTTCCCGTTATACCTCAAGCTTTGTCATGGACCCTAATGGGAAGGCTGATAGATTCTTTGGTGAACTACGACCTCATCTGCGGAAGAATCTAGCCAACAGGGACTATGATAGCTATGAAGAAATAGTTCGAAGTGCTATGAAAGTCGAGCTGGAGTTTGGTGAGACACAGTGGTCTCATAAACCAAATGAAAAGAAGAGATCGTTGGAGCCCAGTTTAGGGATGTCTTTTGATCAGGGAAGAGGTGGAAAGAAAATTCAACTTACCTCATGAAATAAATGTGGGAAGAATCATCTGGAGAACTGCTTGAACGGAAGTGGCAAGTTCTACATGTGTGGAAGAGGAGGCCATATTGCTCGGAATTGTCATAGTGAGGTGAAGCCTCAGCTTCCCAACACTAACGACAGAGGAAAGATGGTTATGGCCCTACCTGAAGTCACATGCTTCAAGTGTGGACAGCTTGGGCACTTTGCTAACCAATGTCCAAATCCGAGGGCGGTGGAGGGGAATCACCATCAACCTCGGCAGAGGCCAAGAGAGAAAGGTCGTGCTTTCGCTATCACAACAGCTGAAGTTGAAGTCCTGAACGATGTGGTAGCAGGTACTCTTGTCGTCCTCTCAAAGCTATAAAGTACTTTATTTGATTCTGGTTCTACGCATTCCTTTATTTCTTCCATGTTTGCAAAGAATATAGAATCAATCCCCGAATTTCTTGAGGTAGAGTTGTCAGTCAAGACTCCAAGTGGGATTATCCATGCATCAACAGTGTTTAGAGACTCTAGTGTTTACTTTGGTGAGCACAATCTTATCGCAAATATAGTAGTCATTCCCATGATGGAATTTGACATTATACTAGGGATGGACTGGCTCTCAAAGTATAATGCTAAGATCAAATGCAGAAGTAAGGAAATCTCAGTAGTCTTGAATGAACGACCTACAGTTATCTTCCGAGGAGAGATATCCCGAACTGATCCCTATCTAGAAGCACCTCCTATAGCTTTCTTTATGGACTTAATCGGTGATGATGAAGAAGAAAAAGGGAGAATACAAATAAAAGATGTTCCGATTGTTCAGGAATACATGGATGTATTTCCTGAGGAGTTACCTGGACCTCCCCCAGAAAGAGAGGTAGAGTTCTCCATTGAACTCGTACCTGGGTCTCAGCCGATATCAAAGACTCCGTATAGAATGGAAAATGTGGATCTATAAGTGTTAAAGAAACAACTCCAAGACTTGTTGGAGAAGGGGTCTATCCGACCGAGTGTGTCTCCTTGGGGAGCACCAGTTCTCTTTGTGAAGAAGAAGGATGGATCAATGCGGCTTTGCATCGATTATAGGGAACTGAACGGGATCACGATGAAGAACAAATATCCTCTTCCAAGAATTGATGATTTATTTGACCAACTTCGCGGGGCTCAATTCTTCTCTAAGATTGACCTTCGATCTGGTTATCATCAACTGAGGGTGAAGAAGGAAGATATTCCAAAGACTACCTTCCGATCAAGATATGGGCATTATGAGTTTACTGTTATGCCCTTCGGCTTGACTAATGCTCCTGCTATTTTCATGGATTTGATGAATAGAGTCTTTAAGGACTACCTCGATAACTTTGTGGTAGTTTTTATTGATGATATTTGGTATATTCAAAAAGTCGCGAGGAGCATGAAGGTCATCTAAGGGTTATATTGAAAATTCTGCGGAAGGAGAGGCTCTTTGGGATGTTCAGCAAGTGTGAGTTTTGGTTACAACAGGTGGATTTCTTGGGGCACATCGTAACCAAGGAAGGAATATCGGTTGACCCTGCAAAGACAATGGTTGTGGAGGAGTGGCCTCAACCCACAACAGTAACTGAGATTCGTAGTTTCCTTGGTTTAGCGGGATATTATTAAAGGTTTGTGAAAAACTTTTCACGACTTTCTAATCCACTAACCAAGTTGACTCGAAAAGGGGTTAAGTTCATCTGGACAAAGGAATGCGAGGAAAGTTTCCAAGAGCTAAAGAAGAGATTGGTTACTACACCTGTGTTAACACTACCCTCTATCGGAGAAGGATTCGTTATTTTTAGCGATGCATCTCTGAAAGGGCGTGGGTGCGTCCTCATGCAAAATGACAAGGTAATTGCTTATGCATCTCGACAGTTGAAGATTCATGAGCAGAATTATCCTACGCATGATCTAGAGCTGGCGGCAGTTGTTTTTGCTCTAAAGATATGGAGGCACTATCTTTATGGGGAGAAATGTGATATATACACTGACCACCAAAGTCTAAAGTATATTTTCACACAGAAAGAATTGAACATGAGACAAAGGAGATGGTTGGAGCTTATTAAAGACTATGATTGTTCAATTCATTATCACCCAGGAAGAGCAAAAAAAGTCGTGGATGCGTTAAGCAGGAAAGATCCTGTTGTTCTGGCAACAATGAGGATCGTAGGAGATCCCTTTATTAAAGATCTAGTAAAACTGGACATGGTAATTATAAGTAAAGGGACATCATCAACCCTATTCCAAATGATTTCTCAACCTTCATTACTAGAGAGGATCAAGAAGGCTCAAAAATAAGATCCTTTGCTGCAGGAGAAGTTTGAGGCTGTGAAGTATGGGAAGTTCCCTGATTTCCATATTGATCAAGATGGTGTATTGAAATTTCGTACAAGACTATGTGTTCCATCTATTCCGGAGATAAAGAAAGAACTGATGGATGAAGCTCATAGCTCTACATTCTCTATACACCCGGGAAGCACTAAGATGTATAGAGACCTTCGTGATCATTATTGGTGGGATAACATGAAGAGGGAGATTGCTGATTACACTACAAGGTGCCTGGTGTGTCAGCAAGTAAAGGCAGAACGAAAACTTACTAAGGGGGTATTACAACCTCTACCCATACCAGTATGGAAGTGGGATAATATCACTATGGACTTTGTAACTGGTCTCCCGAAAACATCCAAAGGAAACAATGCGATATGGGTTATTGTGGACCGTCTCACCAAGACAACCCATTTTATCTCTATTCGGGAAGATTTCTCTCTGGATCAGCTTGCCAAGATATACGTGAAGGAAGTGGTAAGGCTACATGGGGTACCACTATCCATCGTATCTGATCGTGATCCAAGATTCACATCAAAATTCTGGAGAAGTCTTCAACATGCTCTGAATACTGAATTGAATTTTAGTACGGCCTATCATCCTCAAACTGATGGCCAATCTGAAAGGACCATTTAGACACTCGAAGACATGTTGAGATTATGCTCAATGGAATTTAATGGTGGATGGGATCAACACCTCCCATTAGTGGAGTTCTCCTATAACAACAGCTTCCATGCGAGTATTCAGATGGCACCCTATGAAGCTCTGTATGGAAAGCGGTGTAGAACACCTACTTGTTGGGATGAAACTGGTGAGAGGAAGCTTCTTGGGCCTGATCTCGTGCAAGAGATGACGGAACAGGTTCATGACATCCAACAACACATAAAAGCTGCTCAAAGTCGGCAGAAGAGCTATGCTGACAATCGTCGAAGGGACATGGAGTTTGGTGTTGGCGACAAAGTCTTCCTTCGAATTTCTCCATGGAAGAGAGTCATGCGGTTTGGGAAGAAAGGGAAGCTCAGCCCTAGGTATATTGGCCCCTATGAAATCCTTGAACGCATAGGAGCAGTGGCCTATCGTCTAGCACTTCCACCGAACCTAGCTCAAGTTCATGATGTCTTCCATGTATCTCTCTTGAGGAAGTACATACCTGACCCTTCGCATGTACTGAACCCAGAGGTGGTACAACTGGAACATGACCTCTATTATGAGGAGAAGCCAGTGGAGATCTTGGACCGTAGAGACAAGGTCCTACGAAACAAGACTACCCACCTTGTGAAAGTGTTGTGGAGGAATCACAAATATGAAGAAGCGACTTGGGAGCCTGAGGAAACGATGAAGCAAAAGTACCCTCACCTATTCGACTAGGCCTCAAGTGTAAATTTCAGGGATGAAATTTCTTAAGGGGGGAAGAATGTAACGACCCAATCTTTTTGAGTATTATATTAACTTACTCTTAATGATTTAATAACATGTTAATGGTTAATGCAGAAAGAGGGGTCGATGGCTTCATCCAGTAGACTCGACCCTTATGAGGCCCACTTATCAGAGCTTGGGAAGGAGGTAGCTTCTGTGGGCTTCGCTTTGGACCAAGCCCAAGCCGAACTCCAGCGTGTCAAGCTTGAACGGAAATGCCTACGGGAGAAGTTCAAGTTAGTAGAGATTACTACTCGGGCAATGTTATCTGAGCCTCCCTCGGATTCTCTCACCATAGCACACCTTACACTTAGGTCTTATGTCGGTGTTATAAGGGGCTATGTGACGAGACCCTAGCTTCCTTGTGTAATCCTTTTGGGTGAATAAATTGAGATTTCTTCCTTTAGTGATGTTTGTGAAATTTCAAATGTCTAGATAATTTTAGAGTGTATTTTATTGATGAATTTTTGGAAAAGGGATATTTTAACACATTTATGTAAACCCTAAATAACTAATGATGTGTAATTATTTTCAAAAAATGGTCTTCTACAAAAGTGTTCAGTAAGGAATTTGGAGTCTAATAAGATCAACTTAATTTTTGATGAATAGTAAATTATGAATAGTGATTTTACGCTTAGGATTAGTAATGTGACCAAATGGATTAGTAATTTTCACTCAAAGTAAGGTTTAATATAATTTAGACACCTAGATTAAGTAATGTTATTCAATAAAATGGGTAAATAACAGTTTCATAAATTATTAGTCAAGTATTAGTTTTTTCGGATGAATAGTGTTTTTTAATTAAAAATTTAATTAAAAATAATTAGAAAATTATTTTTATAAAAAGGACTTTATTTTTGAACTCAGAGCATCGATATTATGTTAAGGTAATTTTTGGGGATTTTTCTGAAAAAAATGAATTTCCGATGAATAGTGTTTTTATTTAAAAATTAAATTAAAAATATTTAGAAAATTATTTTTATAAAATGGATTTCATTTTTGAAATCAGAGCATTGATATTTGGTTAAGGTGATATTTTGGGATTATTCTGAGAAAGATGAATTTTCAGTGAATAGTAAAAATACAGTTTTAGGGTCTCGGTATGTTTAATGACATCAAAACTGTGTCATGATGATGTAATGAGATATTTTAAGGGTTGGCCAGCCAAGGGTGATGAATTATTGTTTTGGGGGCCCCATGTGGCCTAACTCCATGATAAATTCCAAGGGAGAGCACATGGGTTTGAGAAAAGCACATGTGAGGTGTCCCTTGGCCATTAATGCTTTGTCCCCTCACTTTTCCTATAAATACCCACCCTTTCCTCCTTTAGTTTTCACTCCCAACTCTCCCCCAATGAAGTTCTGGTCTTCTTACCTTCCAAGGAGTCCTCCCAAGGTGCCCCCAAGCCCTCAAGGTCCAATCCTTTGAGTTTCAAGAGTCACGTTTTAAGGTAAGGGATCCGACCCCTCTCTTTCTTTTCATGTAATCTCTTTTATGTCATTCCTTTTATGCTCCATGTTTTTATGTGAGAGGATGTTATTTTATATTCCTCTTACTGACCTTTCATGTTTATATTATGAGAGATCCCCTCTTACTCTCATCATTTCGTTTTATGAATGTTTAAGTGACGCCGTTAGGCTGCCGAATGTTTAAGTGATTCTTTCACCCTTCTCATTTTTCAAGTTCGATTTTCATGTCAAATCTTTCAAGTTACTTTTTATTATGTTGGGGTATGATCTCTATATCTATCATACTGATCTCTTATTATCATATGATTAGAGACCCTATTTGATCTTGTCAATTCATTTTTATTGAAGTTTAAGTGACGCCGTTAGGCTGCCGAATTTTCATAAGAGAAATCTAATTTTTGTCTTCCTTCCATGTTTTTCATTTCAAATGGTATGTCCATAAAATTTCATTAACATTCCCATATATCCTTCCTATTCTCTCCCCCTACTTTTTTATGAATCATTTATGTGTGGGTGACCCATGTCCCCTCTCTTTTCAATGTTTTTTAAAACCTTGTAACATAGCCGTTATGCTGCAGAATTTTCGTCTCAAAATGCCTCTCTCTTTTCTCAAAAATTATTTTATGTTATAAAGTGAATACTCAAAGCTCTTATTTCTACAAGGGTATTCACATATATATCAAAATGTTCTATTTTAAATTCTGGGATTTACATACATGAGACCCACTTTCCCTTTTCGTGGGTTAAAGTGACGTAAAGATCATGTCTTTAAAGCAGTTTTTAAAACGTTATGATTATGAAATGAAACCCATTGATTTTATGCTATATGGGTTACTTATGAAATGTTTGATGATGATATATGTGGATCACATGATAATAAAAGAAAATTTAAGGGTGCGCCCCGATAGCGCTCCAATGCATTGGGTAAAGACTTAATCTCTAGAGATGACCATTTTAACGACGCCTTGGTAAATAACCTTGGTAATTTTTAACGACACCTTGGGGATGGACCTTGGTGAAACGAAACGATTGTCAATATTAAATGTTGCAGCCACATCTTCAAGTTATGAAAAATTTTATTTTTATTATGACGTATCTCATTATTTCTTTCTCATGCCTTAAAGTTCTTTTCATGTGCTTATCGAAGTATCTCAAGTTCACTTGTAAAATGTTTCTCTTGTTTCCCTTACTGGGCCTTCTGCTCACCCTTTCTTTTGATGTATGTCCCCAGGTTATGAGATGCATAATGAACATAGGATGAACTAAAGGAGAAGCCTTTCAAGTTTTTAAGAAGAATGTTTTGTGTTTTTTAGTGTATTATTGATCCTTGTTTCCAAGACACTGAACCTTAACGATCCTCAGTTCCGTGTAATGAAATGAAAGTTATGTTATAAAATGGAGGGATGTTATACCCCCCCCCCCCACACTACCTAGACAACCCCTCCCCCACCCCACCTGCACTCCTTCCCCACCCCACTAGGACAACCCAGCCTGGACACCATCCCCCACCCAACCTGCACACCCTCCCCCACCGAAACAGCCCTACCCCCACCCCATTTGGACAACCCAGCCCCCTCCCCCACCCTACCTAGACAACCCCCTCCCCCACCCTACCTAGACAGCCCCTCCCCCGCCCCAAACAGCCCTACCCGCACCCCATTTGGACAACCCATCCCCTCCCCCACCCTACCTAGACATCCCCCTCCCCCACCATTCCTAGACAGCCCCTCCCCCACCCCAAACAACCCTACCCCCACCCCATTTGGAAAACCCAGCCCCCTCCCCCACCCTACCTAGACAGCCCCATCCCCACCCTACCTAGACAGCCCCTCCCCCACCCCACTTGGATAGCCTTCAACATCCTCTCCCACCCCATCTGCACACCCTCCCCCACCTCAAATTGAAACATAAATTCATCCAAATCAAAGTACAATTTTCAACTAAAATAAATTCGACCAAAAGTACCATATCACCCCATTAAAAAAGCCCTTTACCATGTCTGAAGTATAGAACAAAAAACATATAACAAATCCAAGGGTTCGGTAGACATCAACCATAATTTAGCCTAAATCAAAACATCAAACACCAAAAAAATAGAGAAATAATGCTAAAACTAAGGTAACACTTACTAGTTTGAAGTGTTAAATAATATTTTGTTTGATTGAAGATGGATCTTGGGTGGAAAGAGTGTCACGACCGAGAAGAATTAAGGAGCTCGATTAGGTTCTGTCTGCAATCGGTCTGTAATAGGGCTTTGTGGGGGTTCAGCTGGTCTGTATTTGGGGGAAAGCTTTCCCAACGGTTTTTAGAAACCATTGGGAAAGATAGAGTTTTCCCAACGGTTTCATTAAAACTTCGGGAAAACTGATTTTTTCCTCATCATTCCCAACGGTTTGATGAAACCGTTGGGAACACTAATTTTCTTCCAATATTTCCTAACAGTTTCATCAAACTGATGGGAAAAATCAATTTTTATAGATCAATACCAACGGTTAATGAAAACCATTGGTAATGATCACCTATACCAACAGTTCAAAAGAACCGTTGGTATACAACTGTTGGGAAAGACATGATTTCTAGTAGCGATTCATTAATTAATTATCTTGTTCAACAATCTCTAAATCTCACAATTTCTCAATTTCCCCAATTAATTAATTTACCACATCAATAAATTTAATTATGGATTTCAATTGAGAAAAATATATATCAATTATACAACATGAATATGTGTAATTAAAATCGTGTCTTTTGGAATTACATATTAGGCCACCTAATTCGATTCATTAAACAACAATCTCCCAATAGAAATTATGAGATTTGACCAGCACAACGATGTAGATCTAGGTCTAAATCTCGAAAAAAAATTAATGTCAACAAAAAAGGTCTATTTAACTCCAAATTTAGATCCAAAATCTTAGATATAGATTCACCATATCTTGCTCTAGATCTAGAAAACAATATCTGGTGAAATTAATGATAGAAGGGATGAGCATAAATATGATAGAATTAAGATGATATCTACTTGCTGGGATAGGATAATCTCATTGATTTGAGATTTGAATCACAAAAAATTGAGGTCATAAGACCTTGAAATCCCTCTAGATAGCTCTAAAAATGTAAAATAACTCCTTGGGTTGAATGAGGGTTAATATGTGTGATTTCTATTGGTTTGGGGGGATTTTAAAATTAATTTCCAGGCCACTTTAAAATTCATGCATGATTTCCTGGCTAGAGGTACACAGCTTTCCCTAATCATGTGCCAACTGTGTGCTTGTTGTTTTAGGGGTGCACATTTTCTCCTTGTAGGGAAAATAGTTTTCCAAACTATGTATCAGCCATGAAAACCCTCATTATCCATGGTTGTACAGTTTCCTGGTTGGGAACACCATTTTTTCAAACCATGCGCCAACCGTGCACAACCACCTTTTCATTAATTTTTCTTAATTTTCTCCCAATAACATGACAAAGTACAACCAAACTGAAAATAACCAAATTTAAAAAAAAATAAATCCTGAAATCAAGCTCGGGGTAACTATAGAAAAGGTTGAGAACTGAAAAATATCACCCATTTTAGAAAGCCCGTAACGCATAATGATATTTAAAAGTCTAATTCAATTTTAAAAACACCTCCATATGAAGAAAATCCCTATATGAATTTCCTTATTTTATTTAGTTAATTTCATAATTAACTCATTTTTGGTAAAGAATATTAAAAACCCACTTGGAATGTTAACATATAAAATTCTAAAAATAACATTAACAATTTATTAATGTTTTACACTATTGTGAAAGAAAAAATTATAAATTTAGTTCACTTAGGAATTATTTAGTCATTTTTTTATTACATTTTATTATTATATATTTTCATATATAGAAAATTTTCTTTTATCATGGTTAATGTAATCAAATATTTCAACATAAATTCTATTACGATAACAATTTCCTATATAAAAATATCATATTATGATAAGTTCTTACATTAAACATCGTATTATTCACCAGTCATTGTGATCATATCTAGAGACTTGATTTAATAGAAAAAATATTTCTACAATATCAAATGCTGAACTTCAACTCCTTCAATATTTTTCAATAGAATTTTTTAGTTGTCTCTGATTCTTTTACTATATTGAGCTTTACATATGGGATTCTAGGATTCTTTTGATAAACTCTTCTATAGATACATACATTTAAAAAATTGTATAGAATAATAAATGATATGAAGGTTTCAAGAGAATATAATCTTTGAGATAGATTTATTATATAGGTGATTGGGAAGAGAAAATTCCCAAATATTTCCCTATAATTTATGAATGGTCTAGAATGATTCCATTAAAAATATATATCCAAAACATATTTCATATGAATTATTTTTAGGATATTAATTAGAAGAAAAATTATTTAAAACATCACTATTTTTAGAACTATAATATCCCCATATATAAATTAATATAAGAAGGTATATAAAAATATATTACCTTACAAGAGTCTAAAATATATACCTTAAGAAACATTGATGACATATTTGTAGAAGTTAAATGTCCCTAATTTTTTCTCCAAATACTTCAGGACCATCTTCCTCTTTCATGAATAGTTCAAGGAAATGTTTATTTGAAAATTTTGATCTTATAAAGATATAAAATATTATTATAAGATAAAATTTATATAAAACTGAAAAAAATAGTGGAATTTAAAATAATAAAATTCTAATGAAATGTAAATTCAAAGAAATGAAAAAAAAATAATGAAATGAAAGCAAAATTATGAAATGAAAAATAGAAGATATGAATACATATTCAATGAAAAATGGGCCAGATAAAAAATTAAATAAATTAAAAACTGATTTAAAAAAATGAATTTAATATCTAATGAAAAACATATAAAATGAAATATCATGAAAAAAATGAGATATAAAATGATAAAAAAAATTAATGAGAGGGAAAAATGGTAATATTTGATATTTTAAATTGTTTTGGAATTTTTTTTCAACAGAAAAAGATTTTGAAAACCATAATTGCATTGAATATCACTTTAGGTTGAACAATTTCAACTTCTATTTTATTATTTCAAATCTATCTTAATTAAATGGTTTTGTAAAAATATCAGCAATTTTATTTTAAGTTCCAAAAAATTCAAATATTATATCATCTTTTTATATTTGATCCATACAGAAATGGAATTCAATATCTTTGTTATTTTCCCCAAATTGATGTGATGGGTTTCCAGAAAAAGAAATAGTATTAGTAATATCACATAGAATTGGATTTTGAGTGAAATTCATACCAAATTCATCGAGTCTTTGTTGCGTCTAATATAATTGAGAATAAATACCTCCAAAACATATCCATATTATGTTTTACCCTATACATTATCTCCAAAAGTGACTCGTACTCAATTCAAAAGTTTTAAACTCTAGAAGTTGGATGAATATTATATCTTGAATTAATTAAAACCACTATCCTTGTATAATTTATTTCTCCTATAGGTAGTCAAATTATTTTTGTAAAAGTGATAAAAATATTGTATTGTTACCCACAATTTCTTCAGTCAAATTATATTATCAGAAAATATTTTGCCAATCCACATATTCACAACCCTTTTATATTGTACAAATTCTAGATCTTCCGAAATTAATGATTTATGAGACCCAAAATAATGGAATTTATTTAGAGTACATTATTTATTCCAGTGACCACTTTATCATTTAGTAGAGAAAGAGAACTTTCAGGTATAGAATAATTTGTTTGAAAATGATATTTAATAGAAGTATAAAGAATTATAATATAGTTTTTTCTAGTTTTAATCTTTCAATTAATTTTAACATATTTTTTTATCAAAATTAATGTAAGATAAATGTTTCTACAGACTACTAACATCTGATTTACGTTTCACAAACAAATTCTGATTATTGAACTTTAGATTGTTGTATTTCTAAAAAACTATCTTTTGACCAATACAATTGATACATGAATTATTTTTTATTAAAATTTAATAGATTTTTTTTTTGAAATTTATATTATTAATTTTGAAATTAAATTATTATATTTATTTATTTTTTCTCTAAAGAAATCATTGTTAGTATTCAACATAATAATTACATTTTTTATAAGAGTTACATGTCTATCCATTTTAGCTATGGTTGGTAAAAAACTTCATACTTCAATGAATTTACTTTTTCAACATTCAATGGACTATATTTATCCGATTTTTATAATGATTAAAATTATCATAAGAATTATAATTAATTTTAGAATCTAATGTTATATTTTTTAGGGATTTATTATATACTATTCCCAAAAACCATTTATCATTCTTTGGAATATTTTAATAGAATAAAACTATTTTCATTCTGTCTTCTTCAATTTCACCCAATAAAATTTCAAAATATGTGTAACATACATTGGAAATATAGATATCTTAATAATTTAATAGATCCTCTCTGCTTCTATTAAATTATGTTATTGACTTTAAATATTTATTCTTCAATTTAGGATAATCTGATCAAATATTTACTACTTTTTTGAATTCATAAAAAATTACGTTAGTTGATTCGTTCATATCAAGTATATGTTTATTATCCTTCAGATGAATATTTCATAAATTTGTATTACTGTTAAGCTTATTCATTCACCATAAAATTTGACAAATTACATTATCATTATCATCCGAAGAACTTCCATCTGAATTCTTACACATATTCATTAAAACATGATATTTGGAAACATTATTACAAGTATAAAAAGTATATAATGTTTGTTAACCTAATATAAAATCAAATGATACTCCATTTAAACTCTTCTATTTTTATACATCTCTCTTTTCTTGCTCTTATAATTCATTAATGTTTCAATAAAGTCATCTAGAGTTAAGGTTGTCAAATATTTAGGGGCACAAATATCTGTTCTATTTGATTCCAATTTTTTCATTGTTATATAAATATTATTTAAAAATAATTTAATCTATAGTTTACTCTTTCACACTCAAATATTATAATATATTTACAAATTTCAGGAAACATTGATTCATTTGAGTTACTATTTCTATAGGATGAAAATAAAAAATATTATTTATATTCTCTCCAAATTATTCTATACGTTTTTTATAATTTGGAAGTTATAAAATTTTTAATTTCTAAATTAATACAATTTCCATTCTCTATTTCAAAAGATGATATCTGAAAATCGATGTACTTATTCATAGAGTGCAACAAAGTATTACAAACATTTTGGCACACCTAATATTATAAAATTTCATTTTTGGAAAATTGATCAATATCTTTCTATGAATATTTAATGTTTATAGCTAACATGACAAAGGTTTCAACTCCATTATTAATAATGAATTAATTCATATGATTACACAATTCATCATAATTATCCCAAACAAAAATATTTTATATGATCTGTTTAATGTTTTTGAGTGTTCTAATATGAAAACCATCAATAAAAAAAATGTTTCCTAAAAAAATGTAGATATTTCAAGGAAACATAGATGAAACCATGATAAACTAATGGATGTCCAAATAAGAAAACTTTTATATAATTAGTGGATGATTTTGGTAGAAAATTATACTATCATTTAAAAATGAATTGAATAAATAAAAAATTCATAAAACACAGGTAAAGACTAGATTTAATACCAAATATTGTCCTGATGTATGGTGGATAAACAATTTTTTTGGGGGTAAATTATATCATTAAAATAAACATACAATTTAATTCCTAAAAAATAATTAAGCTGATCAATTTTTATAATTATAAAAAAAATCAAATAAAATAGTAAAAATAGATCATATAGTAGAAATATAAACTTTATGAAATTTGGTTAACATTGTGAAATAAAGTATTATATATTTTAATAATTTCCAATAAAATTGTTGAATCAATAGAAATTAATACTATTAGTATTACAACAACCAATAAAATAATTAACACAATGTTAGTTAAATAATTAATATTGTGAAAATTGAAAAATTAATAAAATGGTAATTCAAAAGTAAATACATCAGTACTTAAAAATTTAATACAATGGTAGTTCAAAAATTAATATAGTGATAATTTAAAACTAGTCATAGAGTACAGGATATAAATACAAATACTCTTTTAAACGGGTAGTTTTAAACCTCCCTTTTAATCTAATGAGAAATGTATATCTATATATTTGATCAATGGTGTCCATTGAATTTCAGCCTATCATAAGGTGTCCCTAATTTTAAACCCATCAGAAGGTCTATCATCCTATCCTCAAAATACATTTACTGAACTTTTTATTAGATTCTATCTTCCACACACTAGAACTACCTTATCTTTTTATTAATATCCATCGATTCCATGAATCCAGATGATTAGAAATTCATATATCTTTCTTATCTTTGAATACCTTGATCACAAAAGATTTGTGAAATAATAATTATAATATAAATACTGTGTTATATATAATAAATACCTAAAATATATTGATCTTAGTAATAAAATAATCTAAAAGGAAAACAATTACCCTGATCAAAAGTACTCTTAATGACAAGAAAATATAAATCTTTATAATAACAAGAAATTTTCAAAGCCATAATTCTAGGTTTAGAATCAATTTCTCTATACTGTTAATGATTAGGTTGTAACCATATTTATATACTTTATTTCAAAAAAACACTAAATGTAAGATTACACACATTTAAGAGTTACTTGTAGCTGCATCAACAATAACGTTTCCATATATCAATGAACATATTAGGTTACTCCATCTAAAAATGATTTAATATAGATCCACAATAGTTTTTTATGAATATTATATATTTAATCAATTATTAATGTTTAATCCATTGGATTTTAACCAAAGAGATAAGTTCTATGGTATTTCCGTCACTAAACTTTCCTTATGCACAACCATAACAACAAAAACATAAAGTAAGGTTCCATAAAATTAATTTGAAGTCTATTATGACTTATAAAATATATAAAATTAGTGAGTCACTTAATTAAAAATATCCCAAACACTTAGGTCTATGAAAATAAATAGATCCCCTATTAGAGTCGGTATTTCACTTAAGGACATGGGCAAGGGATCCTCCAGTATCATTTGAGGGAAGTATTGCAATGGTTTCATGATGCTTCTAGATTGTAATATAGGGATATAGTGTTTCTTTGGGTATATAAAACATTGATACTATACTACGAGACTTGATTACCAACAATTAAGAAATCTGTGAATGCCGCATGCCCTTATATATTGCTTACAACACCAATAGGAAATCATGATTCAAGGTTGAGTAGACTCCCCCTATTAGATTCTCTTGGTTACATGTCCACTAGAAACCTCTGTAATGATGACTTCCATGAGGTTTTATATTTCTCATCACAATGTGGGTTGTCTTTAAGATATGATGTTGAGGAAATATATATAATTTGACTCTTAAGTGTTTTGATCACCATTTGATAGTTATGTGTAGTGGATTTTTAGGATTGGTGTTTTGATGGATAGGAAATATCAAACTCCTTGAGTCCTATAGTGTTTATGTACTATTCTTCTTGACTTCAATTCATACACTCCTTAGAGCTGGGATCCTTGAGTGGAGTTTTTTTCTTATTTTCCTTATATTCATTCTCACAGAAACCATTACTTATAAGATTAGATTTTATTGTTACTTCATGATCTCTTTTTGAATTTTATGGAATACTACTATATATTATTATAATCACCCCTACACAGGACATGGGATAACATGTTTTATATTGGTGTTGATGAAATTCACATAGGTGATGGATTCAGGGGTGTAAAATTAATGTAGCTTGTTCAAAGATGAAAATTATTGACCTTGGGGGATACAATTTCGATAGAGAATTTGTTGTACTATAAGATGATGAAATCGAGAGTTATTAATTTCTTTGATCCATCTTATAGTGAGGGCCACATCACCTTAGATAATTGTACATTTTCTATTCTAGGTTATTGGGCATGTATTTCTTATATTTTTACATACATTGTTCATAACAGTTATCTTATTTATATAAATATATATCTCTTTCATTTTTTATGTTTCTATTAGTTGATATTATATATATATATATATTCAGATTGTGTTTTTGTTTATCATATGCATTATATATATAGAACTGTTGTAGGTTATTATAGGATATTTCCTCCCATGTGTGTGATATTCCTAATCAGAACTAGTTTCTAACCCATGGTTTAATCGAGGGAGTCTTAGAGTGGAACCCTTAGTTTATAGCTGCTCTAGGTTCGACCCCAATGGGGTAGTTCATTTTATCATGCCTATTATATTTTATGTTCAAGTCTATATCATGGTCTCTCATTGAGTATCACAGGTATAAGGATTAGAGGGTGACTTATAGAGTCTCTTAGATACCTTATTGGGATTTTGGTTTACACTTTCGTCCCATTGCAACTATATCAGCTCTATCAGTTACTCTAACTAGATATCTTAAATTTTGTTCTCTTTTTTTATTTAATAGTTTTTTATTTATCAAATATTAGTATTTTTTCACTATTTGTTTATTATATTTTATATTGATACACTTAGAACTATGATATTTTAGTAGTCATGCTAAACTCCAAAGTTATAGTTCTCTATTTATTTATTATTATAAGATAAATCATTCCTATCAGTTATACATTAATTCTTTAACTTTTTTACTTTCCCATGTATATCAGTAATTTCAGTTGGGTTATATCATGAGTTTGATCGGGTGCCTGGTTCAAGGGTGACAAAGACTAGATCATTATAAAATGGTATCTGATCACCCTTTGTTATTTAGATGAGTCTAGCATATTAGATATATGAAGGGGATGTCTCTATAGGTAGGTTTTCTAAGATTTTCTCTAACACTTTTTTGCTCAATGTCTCGTGTTAATATGAGATGTTAGGTTTTCAGTCTTGAATTTTGATCTTTATTCATTTATTTTGCTTTTTTTACTTAGATAGCTAGTATTTTATATGATATTAGTATTTTGTAATAAAATTTTGAATTTATATTTATTTTAGAGTGGATGAGTGTAGCGGCCCAAACCCTGACATACATAGACATTACATTACTTTTGTGGAATACATAATACATAACAAAAACAGACACACAAGGATCATAATAGTTTAGTGTCTTTGGAAACTCAGAATATAATATTCTAATCGTGGTGAAAGATCTTCAACATCTCGATTAATGATCTTCCCCTATTGTTTTCTTACCTAAAACCATTCTTTAAATCCTAGGGAAAAGAAAACATATAAAGGGTGAGCTCAAATGCTCAGTAAGGGTAATCATAGATAACATAAAACAATCCTTAGACATTTGAATGTAAAAACATGAGCATAAAATCTAAACATCAAAATCTTGAGCAACGACATAAAACATGGCAGTACGTAAGGAATGGATCATGATGAAACATTAATCATGATAAAATAGAGTGGAAATAAAACATGTAATTGTGGAAACCATTAAGCACATGATATGATTTCTATAGTAGTCAAGACATTGCTGCCAAGACCATCTTAGTGGACAAAGTCCCTTACTGAACCGGGATTACTTGTTGTTCCAGCCCTGTATTACTGAACCGTATTTAATTGCCATTCTATCCATGCCTATCTCATGAGATATAAATCTTTACCCAATTCATTGGAGGGAGATATAGGTCCCACCCATCTCATATTGAAATCATTATTACGTGTGGCACAAAACAATCATAAATCATTCATCATAACCCAAAGAATAAACTGGGTTTCATAAACATCATTCCATCATAACATAATCCATATAAAACAAATTGATATCATTTCATCATATGAAAAGTGAAACCATGTAAATAATAGAGACATTATACATGAAACATACACATATAAAATAATGTCATCTTAGATGGAAAATTATTTTGATAATGCACTTGAAATGAATTCTTGAGGAAAATATCCTTTCTTCTTGAAAATCATTTTCTTTTCACAAAATTCCATTCAATTTTAAAAGAAATGGATTTTGATGAAAATATTCATGAAATCTTGTAGTGTAAGATTCATGAAAAAAGGCGTTATGAAACCGTAAAAATTTATTCATGCCATATAAGTTAAAAAACATTCTACTCATACTTTTGCCGGAAAAGTCAAAACGTACCTCGTATGGTAAAAAAAAGATTCCATATACACAATGTAGTAAAAGTAAAAAATGGGTAAAAAGGAAATTAAACATACATGAGTTCATTATAAAACTTGAACATGGATGCTAAATATAACCCCATTAAATACTTACGTATAAGAAATCTCGGATAGAAAGCAATTGAGATTGCAACATTATCCCTTACCTTAGTTCTGATATGATTCATACGTATCTGAAACTCCTGTATAATGATTTAAATAATTTCATTGACTTATTACAGAATCATATTCATTGTTATGATATCATATATGGTTCACTTATGACATTATATTACCCTTTCTTTTGTAAATCCATGTTAAAGCAGCGTTTTGGGTAAAATCGTTTCATTTATCGTACATGTTTCGACTTGTTGTTCTTGATATTATTACTCATATCCTGATTTACATAATTTCATAATGTAAAACTTGATTTATATATAACAAATATTCAGCATATACATATATACGATAGATTGATAAATGTAATGAAATACACCGTTCATGGAGACGGTAAGCAGTACGTATGCATGAACACTCTTTTCGTTTCCTTATTGAATTGAATGGAATTAAATAGATGAAATACATATATATATATATAAATCCATTAGAATTATTATGTCATATATTTCATTATTACTTATTATATATACTTTATAATCATTCTTGAATTTTTAACATGGAAGATGAATCTCATCGCGTCGTGGAGACGGTAATCCGTACGTACGCACAAGCGATGATATGGTTCCCATATTTATTGAATGGAATTGGAGTTAATGATATAATATCTTATAATCATTATGATTTTATAATAATCATATGTAGTAATTATTTACACCATTATACTCATCCATGTAAGGTGGTGGTGGAAAAACAGGTTACACCACGGTGTGGAGATGGTATTCCATACGTACGCACGCGCGGTGATTTCGTTTTCCGTAAGATGGATATAAGGTGAAATGGTTTTGTTTCATATTAATAATAACATATAATTATATTAGGGATAATTAGGTTATTACTTCATAATGAATCCACTAAATAATAGGAGGTAGAAGACGCAATAAACTTTAAGGAATCGGTAGAAGGTATTACCTCTTCCTCAAAGTGCCTCGTTTGAACATCCTCTTAGGGCACTAGAGTTAGTCTTATGAGAAGACCAGCACCTCTATAGGGTTTATAGGGAAGTTGGGAAGTGAAATGGGTAGGGTTTGGCTGATATTGAAGGCTCAAAATGGTTTGAGGTTGAGAGGGAGGAGGTTCCCTTTTATAAGGGAGGAGAGCGGCACCTTTGGAAATATAAGAAATATTAATTTATAATAAATTCAAAACCCACATAAAAGCATCCAAAATGACTCAACATTGGAAATGAAGTAATATAGGGTTGTAATAACATCAACCAATAAAATTTAGACATGTTTTTATTTTATTTTAAACCTTATCATTTTGATTTAACCTTATTTAATCTATTTAATTTTATTTGTTGTAATAATATTCTAAATTTTAAATTGTTATAAATACTTAATTATGTGTTGTGAATTTTGCATAATTATATACATTATTACTTTTTATAACATATAATTTTCAATTTGTAATTGTTAAATATTTTTTTTGATTTTTAAACAATTTAATAATATGTTATTTTTATAAAATATCAATAGTGTCAATTATGACACTATTCAATTATTTGATTTAAATAAAATCCAAAGAGGATATATATTCAATAAAAAATATTTAATAGATTACTAACATTTCCTATTCATCTAGAAAATTCTTGGAGAACATTAAATAGTTCATATAATATTTATTTTAATATTTTTACACCATTTATTTGATATTTCTCTTAATAAAATAATTACTTCAACATATTTGTATGATTATTTGATATAATTATTTTTTACATAAAAATAAAAAATAAAATATTATGATGAAGATAAATCTTATAGATTTCATAAGAATACTTTTAGTCGATTTATATTCTAAAACACCCAACTTTTAAAATGCTATATTTATTAAATTATGAAGGTGACAACTTTGACATCATTCAAAATAAAATAACATAAGGGTCATAATCACTTGTATAAGATTCCAAACGGTAATATATTAGGTCCTTGGATGCTTAAGGTGTATATATAAACTAAAAATAAGTTTTGGTCAGGTTTTTGAGGCTTTTAATGGGTATATTATTTCAATACAAACTATATTACTTATTTTTCACTAAATAAATAATTTCTACATCATTAATGTATAAGCTATTAAGGTAATTAAATATATCTTAAAAATTATAAATAAATTACCATGATAAAGAAAAAACAATTATCTTTCAAATGAGTATTTATAACCAAATTTATATTCTGTAATAACTTATATTAAATAGACTTTAATTATTAAAGTTGAGTGAGACATATTTTACTTTCATTTAAATAAAATAAAATAAAGGTCTTAATCACCTCCAAATGGGTTTCAATGGATTCCATTTCGATCAAAATATGCCTTAGGACGAAATATAAGCATCCAATTATATTAAGACAAGTGTTAGGGCAATTTTATAATATTATATTTACCCTTAATTACCCGATTTACCTTTTACTATGGTAAATAAAATTTACCGTAGTTACTATTCATAATGCCCAAAAATAAAAAGTAGCCTGTTAACATAATTTGGACCCACTGATTCCAAATATGGAATATATTTCTTAAAATTCAATAAAAAAAAGTTGCAGAAATTAATTTTAAACTAATCCCGTTTTTAAGAAAACGAGTTTTAAAAGTTAAAACATTGCAAAAGATTGAAATGATTTTATCTATGAATTCAATGTAAAATCAATGATACTGACATAAATTATATTAAATGGTAAAAATATATTATATTTATACTTTAAAACCATACAATATTATAATTTATCCATATAAATTATTACTATGAAAAAAGTTGTTTTTAATTAAAATATAGTGTGTTTTTACTATTCATTAAAATATGAAAGTTATCAGAAAAATATCAAAACTTTATCCAATGAAAATTTTTATATCTTGAATCTAAAGAAGAAGTTTATTTTGTAAAATTTAACTTATAAACTTGTCAAAAATTATATTTAAAATCGGTGTTCCATCAAAAGGCGACAAAACTGCATTTTTAAAAAAATACTTATTTTACCCGAAACAATTATTTTGTTCTCATACCATGTTCTAGAAAATGTGTAAGATAGATAATTATGTTATAAAATAAAAAATTTAGTAAATACTATTCATAATGGCTAGTTTATAATAATATTATAACCATATATCGTTGTTTAGTGAAACCTGATATTTTGTACAACACACGCTATCGAGGAAGGTTGAGATTGCGTGTAATGAAAGTCAAGCCAGGGTTGCGTGTAGTAAAACAATCCATTGTTTTTGTGTATAAAAAAATTCAACCATATTTCATTTACATATTGAATATATATATATATATATATATATATACTCACACTCAATGTCACGTAGAATAACTACTATAAAAAAACATGAAATTGTGTGTAACACGATCCAAGATTGGTGTTGCGTATACTGCAAGCTAATATGGGGTTGCGTATAGCGCAAGATAATCATGGTGTAGCGTACAACAGAATATATGAAAGAAATTAAAAGAATATATCTTATAAAATCTCAGGTTGTTACATTCTAACCCCCTTAAAATGAATTTCTCCCTCGAAATTCGTCGGGGTTATAAATAGTTTACTATTTATAGAAACCCACATTGTAAAAAGGAATACTAAAACTTAATTTTAAAAAATAATGTCTGAAACATAATGATTACCCAAGGTAACTCATCACTGGGTTTCCATATATGATAACATAGGTGAAAATATGGATATGGAAGAAAAATCTAACCATCATGTTCTGATGGAGAGTGGTAGAGAACATGACTATGAAAAATCCAACAACCACAAATCCATAAATTTGTGATGTTATAAGGTACCATCTAATTAATTAGATATGAGGGCACTAAGACAACATTTTTGGTTTTGAAGATCATTTCCCTAATTTAGAATAATTTTCGAATCAAAAGAAAAACTTACGTGATTTTGGTACAATCTCACCGTTGTTCATGCCTTGAACAATTTCCACTTCATCTATTAAAGGAATGAAGTTGAATTTGTCATTCGTGGAGTGTTATCAGATCATGTGATAGAATTATGAGTCATTCCATCTGTTTCAAACAAAAAGATTATAAAAAGTTATCAAATATACATAAGTCCATCTATGCTATGGTTAATCGCATATGATTCCAAAAATGGACTTATACTTCATCTATCATACCGCTTAATAAAATAAAACTAGTTTCTACTAACAAGGGACTTCCTATAGTCCAGTGGTAGGCGATAAAGGCCTATCGCACTTCGGTTGTGGGTTCGATTCCCATAGCCTTGTCTGACGTGACGGGTTGTCACCCGTTCTGCATGTTGTCCCTTTTCTTAAGCTACACTATTATAACATCCCATCAATAATATCGTTAAAAGTTCTATCCTTATACAATACTAACTTATGTCCAACATAATTCATTTCAATCTTTAGGCTTATCTAAAATACTTTTGTCCAAGCTCATAGTATAAAAAAACAATTACTAGAAATGTCATCTATCGAGCATGTGAATACCATTATTTATCCCCCATATATCATACGATATATCTTTTTGATCAAATTACAAACATGTGAATACCTTAATCATTTATTCTATTGAAAAATGAATACCCATTGAACCTTAGTGAAAAAATTAGTGCTCTCAAAATTTAACACTTTCCACATACCAAAATCCCAAAATTTTCTATATACTAAAACCATGATATAACTTTGTCCTTATACCATTCATGAGCTCATTTCATTTTTTCTTTATCCCTTCATTATGTGCATATCATCTTCTTTCCAAAAATACTTTAATCACTTTTCATGGTTACCGGTAGCATATAATTATTGAAAACCAATACATAGATATTCCAAAATTCCACGATGCCATAAATGAGATTCCAGGATAATATTTTGAAATCCCATTACATAAACACTTAATAATTACACAACATCATTGTCATACTCAACATAAAAAATAGTTATTTCAAGGGACATCCCATTATCCTTTTCCATAAGTGGTTGCTCACGTTGATGATCATTAAACCTTAGATTAGGACATTGATTAGCATAATGCCCCATTTCCTTGCACTTGAACCATTGACGTGTTGGTGGTGTGTTCTCTGCAGTCTTTTCTTTATTCACATCATTAGAAACACTTTTTCCATTACTTCAACACTCAACTGCTCGATGACCTTCTTCTCCACACTTAAAACATTTTATAGTCCCTTTAAGAAAATCTCTGTCATGCTTCTTTCTACACTTTGAGCATAAAGAAACATTCATTTTCTTTTCACCATTATTCTTCGATTTCTCCTTGAAATCCATCTTTTGTTTCTTGACAGAACCCTCAGATAGATATGTAACACCAAATTCCATTTCTACCATGATAGCACAACGCACAATTTCTTCATAGCTACTGAAGTCACTTATAGCTAATGCCCTTTGAAGACTTGGTTTTAAACCAATGAAGAATCAATCAACTTTTCTTTCAGGTTGGATGATAAAACCAGGTGTATACCTTGCAAGTCTTGTAAAATTCGCTTCGTATATACCAACAGATTCATCATGCTTTTGCTTAAGCTCAAGGAAATCCTTTTCCATCTTTGTTCGAAGAATACGAGGGAAGTACTTACTGAAAAAAATGTTCTTGAACTCGTCCCATTCCATAGATTCAATTTCATCTTGTTGCCTTGTATTCTTAATTAGAGTCCACCACTGGTCTACTTCACCTTCTAAATGGTAAACAGGTAGAATGAATTTATCATGTTCCGAATAGTGAAGTATGGAAAATATCTTTTCAATGGTACTAATACATTGTTCTGCAACAAGTGGATCAGAAGACCCATTGAATGAAGGTGGATGTTGCCTCATGAAGGACTCAACAGAATATTGTTCCCTCCTCTGCTCATTTGGAAGTCCATAATGATTCATAGCTTGTGTAAGTATAGAAATAAGATTTTTCACTCCATCTCCCATAACATTGGTTTGTTCAATAGGACAATCATTGCATCATCCATTACATTGATCAACACGGTTCCTTCGGCTTCCAGCCATCGTCTAAAACCCAAAAAGAATAGTGTGAGAGGCAAAAATCATGCTAGGGAAAAAACATAATAAAGGGGGATTACATTCAATATCTAACATCCTAGGTTTAACTCTATGATCGTTACCATAATCGTAGGACTATAACCTATACTTATAGTTAACCTTAGGGACATCCCTAGAAATACCTTAGAAATATCTCTTGGATCTCACTAAATTTCTCGCATCCTAGTTTCCAAAGGTTAACTAAACCTTTCCTCTGATACCAACTATAACAGTCTGGAATTACTTCTAGTGAACTATAATTGATACATATCAAGGCACTCCATGGGCGGCTACATTCTCTGGGCGGGACACACCACCATCCCCAATGGCAGCCATTTCCTCATGAAGCCTTTGGGAGGAGAGCCATGCATCATCCAACGCTCACAAGTGAGAGTTCCCAAGGATCAGATTCATTCCTACCTCATTTGCCTCTGATACCAACTGTAGAGGCCCAAATCTTGAAGTACATGGACATTACATTAATATTTCAGAATACTCAATACATAACAAAAACAGACACTCAAGGATTGTAATAGTTTAGTGTCTTTGGAAACTAGGAATATAATCTTCTAATCGTGGTGAAAGATCTTCAACATCACCATTAAGGATCTTTCACCTTTTTTTCTTACCTAAAACCTGTCTTTAAATCCTGGGGAAAAGAAAACATATAAAGGGTGAGCTCAAATGCTCATTAAGTGTAAGCATAGAGAACAAAAAACAATCCTTAGACATTTGAATGTAAAAACATCAGCATAAAATCTAAACATCAAAACCTTGAGCAATGACATAAAACATGGTAGTACGTATGGAATAGATCATGAAGTTACATTAATCATGATAAAATAGAATGGGAATAAAACATTTAATTGTGGAAACCATTAAGAACATGATATTATTTCCATAGTAGCCAAGGCATTGTTATCAAGACCATCTTAGTGGACAAAGTCCCTTACTGAATTGGGTTTACTTGTCGTTCCAGCCCAGTATTACTGAACAAGATTTACTTTCCATTCCAGCCATGTCTATCTCATAAGATATCAATCTTTACCCAATGCATTATATGGAGATATAGGTCCCACCCATCTCATATTGAAATCATTCTTATATGTGCCACAAAACAATCGTAAATCATTCATCATAACCCAAAGAATAAATTGGGATTCATAAACATCATTCCATCATAACATAATCCATATAAAACAAAGGAATATCATTTCATCATAAGAAAATTGAAACCATATAAATCATAGAGACATTATACTTGAAACATACACATAAGAAATAATGTCATCATAGATGGAAAATGGTTTTGATAAATTACTTTAAATGAATTCTTGAAGAAACTATCCTTTCTTCTTGAAAATCATTTTATTTTCACAAAATGTCATTCAATTTTAAAAGAAATGTATTTTGTTGAAAATAGTCATGAAATCTTGTAGATTAATCTTTATGAAAAAAGGCGTTATGAAACCGTAAAAATCCGTTCATGCCGTATAAGTTAAAAAACATTCTTATCGTACTTTTGCCGGAAAAGTAAAAAAGCACCTCGTATGGTAAACAAAAAAATATTCCTTACATACCATGTAGTGAAAGTCAAAAATGGGTAAAAAGGACTTTAAAAATACATGATTTTTTTTATAAAACTTGGACATGGATGATAAATATAACCCAAGTAAATACTTACGTATAAGTAATCTCGGATAGAAAACAATTGAGATTGCCACATTATCCCTTACCTTAGTTCTGATATGCTTGGAACATATCCAAACCTCCTGTATAATGATTTTAATAACATCATTTACTTATTACAGAATCATATTCATTTTTATGATATCATATATGGTTCACTTATGACATTATATTACCTATTCTTTTGTAAATCCATGTTAAAGCAGCGTTTTGGGTAAAATCGATTCATTTATTGTATGTGTTTCAACTTGGTGTTCTTGATATTTTTACTTATATCCCGATTTACTTAATTTCAGAATTTAAAACATGATTTATATATAATAAATATTCCGAATATACGTATATATGATATATTGATAAATGGAATGAAATACACCGTTCATGGAGATGGTAAGTCGTACATACGCATGAAAGTTGTTTTCGTTTCATTATTGAATTGATCAGAATTAAATAGATGAAATACATATATATATACATAAATCCAGTAGAATTATTATGTCATATATTTCATGATTACTTATTATATATACTTTATAATCATTCTTGAATTTTTAACATGGAAGATGAATCTCATCGCGTCGTGGAGATGGTAATCCGAACGTACACACAAGCAATGATATCGTTCCCATATTTATTGAATGGAATTGGAGTGAATGATATAATATCTTAAAATTGGTATGATTTTATAATAATCATATGTAGTTATTATTTACACCATTATACCCATACATGTAAGGTGGTGGTGGAAAAACAGATTACACCACATCTTGGAGACGGTATTCTGTACGTATGCACGCGCGGTGATTTTGTTTTCTGTAGGATGGATAAAAGGTGAAATGGGTTTGTTTAATATTTATAATAACATATTAGTATATTAGGGATACTTATTTTTTTTACTTCATAATGAAACCACTAAAGAAGAGGTAGTAGAAGAAGAAAGAACTTGAATGAATCGGTAGAAGGTATTACCTCTTCCTCGAAGTGCCTCCTTTGAACTTCCTCTTAGGGCACTAGAGTTAGCCTTTTTAGAATACCAGTACCTCAATAAGGTTTATAGGGAGGTGGGTAAGTGGAATGGGTAGGGGTTGGCCGATCTACATGGCTTAAAATGGTTTGAGGAGGATAGGGAGGAGGTTCCCTTTTATAAGGGAGGAGAGGGGCAGATTTGGAAATATAAGAAATATTAATTTATAATAAATTCAAACCCCACATAAAAACTTCAAAAATGACTCAGATTTTGATATGAGGTAAGATAGGGTTGTAATCACATCAACCAATCAAATTTATAAATGTGTTAAATTTTTTTTAACCTTATCAATTTGATTTATCCTCATTTAATCTATTTAATTTTATTTGTTGTAATAATATTCTAAATTTTAAATTGTTATAAATACTGACTTATGTGTTCAGAATTTTACATAATTAGATACATTATTACTTTTTATAATATATAATTTTCAATTTTCAATTTTTAAATATTTTTTTTAAACAATTTAATAATATGTTATTTTTATAAAATATCAATAGTGTCAATTATGACACTATTCAATTATTTGAATTTAAATAAAATAAAAAGAGAAGATATATTCAATAAAAAATACTTAATAGATTCATAACATTTTATATTCATCTAGAATATTCGTGGAGAACATTTAATAGTTTATATAATATATATATTTTAATATTTTTAAAACCATTTATGTGATATTTCTCTTAATAAAATAATTACTACAACATTTTTGTATAATTTTTTAATATAATTATTTGTTACATAAAAATTAAAAATAAAATATTATGATGAAGATAAATTTTATATATTTTATAAGAATAATTTTAGTCGGATTTATCTTCTAAAACACCCAACCTTTAAAATGTTATATTTATTAAATTATGAAGGTGACAACTTTGACATCATTTAAAATAAAATAATATAGGTGTCCTAATCACTTTAATAAGACTCTAAACGGTCATATATTCTGTCATTGGATGATTATGGTGTATATATACACTAAGAAAAACTTTAGGTTAGGTTTGTGAGCCTTTTAATGGGTATTGTTATATCAATAAAAACTATATTACGTATTTTTCACTAAATAAATAATTTCTGCATCATAAATGTATAAGCTATTAAGGTAATTTTATATATCTTAAATATTATAAATAAATTACCATGATAAATAAAAACATTTTATCTTTCAAATGAGTATTTATAACAGAATTTATATTCTGTAAGAACTTATATTAAAAATAAATTAATTATTAAAATTGAGTGAGACATATTTCACTTTCCTTTAAATAAAATAAAACAAAGGTCTTAATCACCTACAAGTGGGTTCAAATGGATTCAATTTCGACCCAAATATGACTTTGGACGAAATATAAGAATAAAATTATATTAAGACAAGTGTTAGGGTAATTTTATCATATTATATTTAACCTTAATTACCTGATTTACCTTTTACTACGGTAAATAAAATTTACCGTAGTTACTATTCATAATGCCCAAAAATAAAAAGTAGCCTATTAAAATAATTTGGACCCACTGATTCCAAATATGGAATCCATTTTTCAAAATTCAATACACAAAAGTTTCAGAAATTAATTTAAAATTAGTCACGTTGTTAAGAAAAGAAGTTTTAAAAGTTAAAACACTGCAAAACATTGAAATGATTTTACCGATGAATTCAATGTAAAATCAGTGATAATGACATACATTATATTAAATGGTAAAAATATATTCTACTTATACTTTAAAACCATTCAATATTATAATTTAACAATATAAATTATGACGATGAAAAAAGTTGTTTTTATTTAAAATATAGCGTCTTTTTACTATTCATTAAAATATGAAAGTTATCAGAGAAATATCAAAACTTTATCCAATGTAAATTTTTATATCCTAATTCAAAATAAGAAGTTTATTTTGTAAAATATTACTTATAAACTTGTCAAAAATTATATTTAAAATGGGTGCGCCATCAAAAGGCGGCAAAACTGCTTTTTTTTTAAAATACTTATTTTACCTGAAAAAATTATTTAGTTCTCATCCCATGTTCTAGAAAAAGTGTAAGATGAATAATAATGTTATAAAATTCAAAATTTAGTTAATAATATTCATAATAGCTATTTTATAATAATATTATAACCATATATCATTGTTTAGTGAAACCCGGTATTGCGTACAACACACGCTATCGAGGAAGGTTGTGATTGCATGTAATGTAAGCCAAGTTAGGGTTGCATGTAGTGCAAGACTCCTTTGTTGTTTTGTATAACAAAATCCAACCATATCTCGTTTACACATTGAATATATATATATATACACACACACTCAATGTTGCATAGAATAACTACTACCAAACAAACTTGAAATTGTGTGTAACACGATCCAAGATTAGTGTTGTGTATACTGCAAGCTAATATGGTGTTGTGTATAGCGCAAGATAATCTGGGTGTAGCGTACAACAGAAGATATGAAAGAAAGTAAAATAATATATCTTATAAAATCATGGGTTGTTACAATTAGGGAGTTGGAATTTAGGCACATTTTTTCATCATGGCCCAAAAAACTATGCACATCATGTTTACATTTTCTCATGAAGGCTTCTAGTGGTAGTTGAAGCCTTGGAACATGACCTTTCTTACTGTGTATCCTATCCATGCATAGAATCTATACACCCTAAAATTTTCTTTTTAGATTCCTTTTTAACCTTAAAATATTTTAATTCTTTGTGGATAAAATTTTGCATAAATTAGAGGGTATTTTCATAGTGATTTATGTTATTTTATTTGATTTTGATAGGGATTTGCATATAATTTTTTTTCTTAAAATGGGAGTGGGGAATATTTTTCAAAATATTATATTCATATTACTAAATGTTGTTTTCATGAAAAAGGTGATTTGATATTAAATGAGGTAATTAATTTTTGAATTTAAATTAAATAATATTTAGTATTGTTTTGAGGGTTTTTAATTGTAACCTGTTTTTGTTTTGATATGTGAACATGAGTTCTAAGGAAAATGATTGGTTTTGTAATTTATGAATAATATTCCTAAATTTTTTTAAAATAATGGATATTTTCATAACATTTAGTGAGTATTTTATGTAGGGATTTCAGAAATTTTATATTCAATAAAAAATGGGTTTTCAAAGATAAAAATAGTTACTGATATAATATTGGTTAGTGTGTAATGTTTTGAGAACATATACGTATTTTAATAAAGAATTTATATAGGTTTAAATTTAACTCCAAAATGCAAATTTAGTATGAAGAACATGAGTGAATGCTTTCAAAGGGATTTTAGGATATATTTTATTTTTGTTTATTGTATGTGATTAATTCAATTTAGACAATAAATTTAATTGTAAAATAAAATCAATTTAATGTGATTTGAGACATAATGATTTCAATGGGTTTTTTTCATTTTATTTATTTGATGTATGACTCCCAGAATAGTCATGTGATTCAATTGAGAGTTAGAACCTTAATAATTACTTCAATGTAAGAGGGAATTATGTTTTTATGTGACCCCCTATATCTTTTTGGGAATCCCAAGACATTTCATTCACATTCCTATAATTGTTAACTTTAGGTTTGGCTTATTCCTCTTATATGGTTCAGTGACATGAGGATGAGTAGCTTGGATATAGGTGGTAACTTGAGGGAGCATGGTAAGGATGTATTTTTCTAATTTATTTAATTTTTCTTATACTATTTATTAATATATTCTTTAAATATTTTGGTATCCCCTACTATGTTCACACTTAGATCAGAAAATCTTGGCTCCATAAAATAATCACTATGCCATCGATTTGAAATTCTATTACGTCCATTCATTCGGAAACTGAGATTTACCCTATAGAGGTTATTTTTGAATTTTCATGTCATTTAGGATTATAATAGTAGCATAATATTTATATGAGAAGGATTATATTTACTATCCTCTATTTTTGTAATCTACTCGTTTGAACTCATGTTATTATTTATGGTATTATCGGGATTTTTTCTTCCCTCTTTGAGTGTTATTCACCTTCTATTCTAAACCTATTTTTTATCCATTAAACAACATAATTTTGGTTGTAAATATTAAAATATCAATTTGATAGTTCCTTCTTATAGACCTTATCAACTATTAGTGGTTATCTCTGTGGACTGGCCACATTATGTTTAGTCTCTCACCTGGGGTAATGTTGAATCCTGATTAGTGAGGTCTGTAATGAATTAAAATTATTTGGTACATATTTTATTATTTTAGAGTTTTTTGTGTATGATTGTTCATTATTGTAGAGTTTCTGGTTAATAGAAATTATCCATATGCCGGGGAGACCATCATTGATGGCCTTTCCGTATTGGGTGTTCCTGATAGAGTGTAATGCTCTGTTTCTTGACCCAACCCTTCCCAAATATGGGTTTGATATCTATTAACCCTTTATTTTATAATATTATTTGGTGTATCATTTGGATTACCATTATATTATTGGTTGCTAATGTGAAATAAGATTAATTTTTTAATTTTAGTTGAATGCTTGATTTTTTGGTTATATTTATAATGTTTTTTCAAGAGCGGGGTTTAATTATCCACTTATATTGGGTCTATTGGCATAATAAAACTTGTTTTTTATGGTTTCATCGTGTACATTTTTATTATTTAAAATCACATAATCCATTGAAGTTATATACTATATTTTTCCCACGATCTATATGTTTGGTTGGGACTTTATAAGGAAATAATTTTTTATCATAGGGATAATTTTCACACCATGACATTAATTTTCCATATTATTTTATTTATTAATTTATTTATATCATTGAACTTGTGTATCATACCATATTCCTAAGAATTTTTATTTTATTGGATTAGTGTAGGGTTGACAGTTTGTGAATTATAAGTATAAACCATCTGATAGCCATGTATAATGTCATATAGTCCTATTAGAGCTTCTTTGTATGAGTTTTTTATGATTTCCTAACCATGTGGCCAAACTATGTGACGTATTGAGTGAGTTCCATAGGAGGCACTCAATTGAAGAAATGTTTGGTAAACTGTGTGGCCAAACCATATAGAATGCAGAATAGTTTAAATTTATGAAACTACCGATATACCCTCATTTGAATTTATCCCATGATCCACATAATATCATCCTATTCAATGCTTGCAGCCTATGGCTCTCATCCCATTAATCAATTCTTCATATTAAATAATATACAAGTGTTGTAATAATTATTGGAAGTTGATTTCATAACGTGAAGGTCTCCAGATCACAAATTCTCTTTTTTTCATCCCCTTTCTTATTATTATTTCTTAGGGAGGTTATGGAAACCTAGTGTAGCCCTTGGTTCAAATCCCACATGGGGTTTTCTTAATTTTATAATTCATTCTATTTTTTTGAAGGGTGTTCCCAACATGTATAATTTGATTTAGTTACTATTTTATCCAATACATGGGTATTTATAACTCACCTACAGTTATGTTATGATCAGACTTGGGTGCTCAATTTAGGGGTGTCCCAGTTTGGTTCATGACATTGAGTGTGTAAAAATTATCATCCCCGATAAAATTATAATATTTTACTGATAATAAATTCATCGCATTCTCTCATATTTATTTGTTTATTATTAATTAGGATGTTTTGGGATTAAAGTTTCATGACATTTTATTTTATAAATTTTTATTCGAATAGGTGAAAAAGTGAATTTAATTGATTTATTTTAAAATTTAAATTGAATTAAGGGATAACTAATAGTAAAAATTTGTTTTATTTGTTTGAAGGTAAATATTTGGATAGATTATTTTGAGGGAAGAAAAGGATGATTACCATTAATTAATGTATAAGTTTGAAAAGTCCAAATATGTTTATTAAATTTTTATTGTTATATAAGATTTTTGGAGAGTAATGTAGAATTTCGAAATGATGGATTTATAAGTGATATATAATACCCTTTGGATGTTTTAAAACATAAATTACTTTCTCACTAAAAAAACTGAAAAAAATGAAATGTATTATGACACATAACATTTTTAGAGTATGGTTTAATTTTTTTCCTTCACTAGTGAGGAGGAATGTTGATATGTAATATATTTAGTTTGAAGAAGATAATTAATTTTGAATAGTCTTGTGTTTCGCAACATTATTATTACATACATAATATTATTGGAATTTATATGTAGTATTTTCTACTTTGTTATTATAAGAATACATAATATATTTTTATAATAAGAAAAGGAGTTTCATCACATATTTTCCTTTTCATTTCAATATGAATAAGACTCCACTGTTATGAATAGCATACTTTTTATTTGAAAATTGGATTCATACCATTTTTTACAAAAGGGAATTTCATCTAGAGATCTATTGTATGATATTTTCCTTATTTGAAATTAAAGGATTCAAGCATCGCACCATAATGAATACCATCATGATGTGGAACATAATTAAGGTTTTAAAATCATGGGCTATCTATTTTTAATTCTATTTTCATTTAAATGCTCTCTATATATTTGGTTAACCACATGTATTAGTCAAATGAAGATGATATATGAATCTATGAAGAATCAAGACATGATAATTAATAAATAAATTGTTATTTTTTTATAAATTAATAATAATAAAAATAATAATATAGAACTAATTATAAGGATTTTTTTAAACATAGAATTTGTAATTCCACTATTTCCCCTCACAAAACACCTATTTGGATACATATTCTTGTATAATATTATTTTAATTCTTAAAAGTATGAAATAACCAAAACCACCCATTTAACAAGTTATAATAATGAAAATTTCCACATCAATCTAAAGAAAATCCATTTTTTCTAAGAAATATATATATGTAATAATAAGGGGTTTTAACTAGATTTTTTTAACACCCTTGATAGTTGTGTCAGTCCCTGATAAAAATTTAATATATGGTTCTTCCAAAATTCTAGCATAATTCATACTGAATTATAAAATAATGGGATGTTAAATGAAAAGAAGTCACATAAAACATGAAAACAAAAAATAGGAGATGGAAATAAATGGGTTTTCAAAGATAAATAAACAATTTATTTATTCTAAATGGATTCATGACGTATACAATATCAATTTCAATGGGTGACTGGAAAATAAACAATTACCTTTACTCATGTATCCCATGAAAGTGATTTAACCTACTATATAATAAAAATAACCATATTAATCCCATAGTAAAGACATTTATTAATATATCATAGGTTTTTTACTATTTAATTATACTAATTTAATAAAAATATATTATTCAGTTATTGTTTATTTCCTTAATTAGATGTTAGAAATTTTAATTTTTTTTCTAAAAGTTTCCTAAAAGTGATGTCATTTCTCATCCATTAATATAATTTTTATCATTAAATTATTATTCTAGGTATTTAAGTTTTTTTAAAAAAAATCTATCTAGTAGTTTGTTCAATTTTTGAGGTCATGTGTATGGTTCATAAGAATATAATTAAGAATAAGTAAGTTTTAGGTAATTTACCAACAATAGTGAGCTACTTTATAATGGACATTAATTTTTTTGTCACAATTATAGAAAAATATTCATAATATGAATTACTCTTTAATGTAATATATTTCCGTTATTAATGTCTAGATACTCATTCATGCTTGATTCATTGATGATAGTATAGTGTTGTTCTTATGGGTTGTTGAATCGACCGAAACAAGAACATGTCAAACTAATGAATTAGTAAGAGTAAGTAGTTATATTATATAAATATATATTTTTTTAAAAACACAATAATAGTGATATTACATAATTAGAGTGGTTATTTATATTTATAAATAGTGGATATAAGATGCTAATTGAAAAATATGGTGAAGATAAGATATTTACAGTTATGAATTCACCCCTTCTAGAAAGGGTACCTTTAAAATGAAAACATTAGAACATGTTATGGATACTATAAGATACAAAATATGTTATAATAATTTACATTATTGAATTTGGGTAGTAATTCAGGATAAAATCAATATTAAAATGTTGTTTTAATTGGGTAGATAATGGATCCTATTATAAGTTAGTGTATGTGGAATATATAAGAAAATTCATTCATTAATGTGTATGGAATGTAATTTTACAAGGATATTTGGAAAAAAGTGGACATATAATGGAAATGGTTTATTAATACAATTATTCAATCAATATATATAATTTTATGGAAATTTTTGGCAATTCCCATAAATTTACTGTACTTTACCTCATTTTATCGTTACCATGGTAACCAAATTTTCTAACACAGTAACATATTTTTTTGATCAAAAATAAGATTTATCCTAATATATAATTTCATTTCCCTGATTTCAAAAATTAAATTAAAATTATATTCAATATATAATATATATTAAAATTAATTTTAAATCAAACATGTAAAACATATAACAAAAATATCTAATAAACTATATTTTAAGCATATAACTGAATAATTATTATTTCAAAACAAGTCATATTCATTATATATATGTTAATTTATTTATTTTAATATATAAAAAATATATTTCATTAACATTTATACTCCATATAAAATAAATTCATCTCTTAAATAAATAATATAATATATAATAAATGAAATGTTTTAAAATAAAACACTTTTCGTGGGCCAAGAATCATTATATTATTATTTATTATAATTCCACAACTACATATTGGATGTTATTTACCGATTTTAGTAGCTATTCATTGATTTTTTAATCTATTCTTTTAAAATTAATTTTTAATGTAATAAATTTAAATAAATTACCCTATGTAAAAATGAAACTTTCTATAAAATAAAATATATTTTAAAAAATTCCTGATAATATTTTTATTTTATTCCAAAATTATTTGTTTTTTGTTAATTACATAAAAAATGTTTTTTTAACACATTATTCACATATATCTATGAAATACTCTATATTCTCGTTGGCTAAAAATATACCCAACAACTCCATATCTGACAACCATATATCTAATGATCATATATATATATATATGTCATAATTATATGACACACTTATATATGAAATTAAACTCATTAATATTATTAATTAAATATTTTTAATTATTTATCTCTCAAAAAGTATATTTTATTTTTAATGATTTTCCATTTTTTAATGTTTTAATTAGATGGGTGATCATTAAGGAAGACTATGAGGATGATGATTTTGCGATCATGGTATTTTTATTTACTTTTATTTTTATTTCTCTTACAATTTTAAAAAATCTGATTCAATTTTTATGAATAATTAATTAATGGTTATATTGTATTATAATATTTTATATTAAAAAAATATATAATGGTTTATTTTAATTTATTGTTTAATGTAAAACAATCTCTTCAAAATTTAAATACAATAAAAATTCGAGGGGTTTTATTCTACCTAATTTCTAAAAAATCCATTAAAATTTAAATGCTCAAATGAAAATAGATTAGGGTGATTCTATCTCTTTACATATTTGAGTTTACGTTTTTTTACTAAAAAATAAGATTTCCATAGATAAATTTGGCCAGTTGAGTGGTACTGTTTCAGAGAACCTTATTTATCAGATCAATGACATCTACCAAATTCCTTGTAAGAAAAAGGATAATTTTATATCTATATAACCTCTGAGTTTAGTGTGTGTGATGGATCAGGTATATACTTCTTAAAATGTGATACATGGAACACATAATACATTTATAAGAGGTTTGGTGAATGTTATAGGTGATAAGATACATTCCATACACGATCAAGGTTCTTGAAGGACCAATGTATATGGGATTTACATTCCCTTCTTCCTAAATCTTATAACCCTTTTCTGTGAGAATATTCAAATCAATACATTGTCTCCAAATTTAAATTATTTATCACCAATGAATATCAGAATAACTATTATTTCATCTATTTTATTCTTTAAAATATCAATTAATTGTTTGAATTTTCTCAAACATTTTCTCATTAAGATTTGATCCCAAAAGCTTCAACTCTCTAACTACATTCCATAATACTGGATTTTTACACCTCTCACCATACATAGCCTTATAAGGTGTCATTTTAATATTATAAAATAATTTTTTCATATGATATATCTACCATAGGAAGGTGTTGATCATATCCTCCTATTAAATCCATCAAAAAGGATCTTGAAATATCATCAAAAATATGAATTGTCCCTTATATTTATCATCATGATGGAAATGATAAGTTGTGTTAAATATCATATCTTTTTGAAATGACAATTTCATATTTCTCCAGATCATTTAGGCAAACCAAAAATATTAAATAAATAAAATTTAAAATGGTACTCTATGTATCCATACCACTTCATTCATGTATAAAATATATTGTTTATTGACTAAGAAATCATATCAAATAGTAATGAAGTGTGCTGACCACATTAGTTGATCAACCGTCACCCAAATGGAATTATAATCATTAGAAATATTTTGACTGTATATGATAAAATACACAGTTATGTTCTTATATTTCCATATAGGAATGGGTAATGGTTGAAACATCCCCTTAGACTTTTGTCCTTTAATATTAACTTCATGGAAAACCGATCATCTTGATGTGAGCCTTATAATAGACTTCTTCATGTTTCCCCACTAGATATTCTTCTTAATTTATCTATATTTTATTTCTTATTGTAATATAGATTGATAATGATGAGATATATGAATCATCCAACATCTTTTTCTTCTATTTTGGTATATATGGGGATAATAGGAGTTTACCAAATCTAATCATTCCATCATATTTTATGTTTGACTCTAGAATAATTCAAAATTTCTTATATAGATAGATATTATCCTTTTACACATCTTTGAACTCTATATGAGTGTTTGGTTGAAAAATGATGTGGGAAGTATATGATTTATCCCCTCCCTTTTTCAGCTTTTAGTGTGAATATTGTTTCTGGGTTATTTTTTTCAAGCTTTAGAATCAAGATACCATAGGATACACTTTGTAGAGTACAGATAGAAAAATCACACAAAAACCATTGTATCAAAATTCATTCTAGTAGAAGGATATAACTTTAAACAATAGTGTAGTTGGATGGGTTTATTTCTAGGGAAACCCAAAGTTTTTTATTAGTGGATGGAGTCTGTTCAGGGTATTCATTGAAAGTGATCTCTGTAGAAGTCACTGAATGAGTCCAGTGGTAATAGACAGATGGTTTTAATCTAGTGGATGTGATAAAATTTAGTAAGAGTATTGTAATTTCATGGAGGATAATTTGATTTATATACCCTAGATCCAGTCATGTTTCTAGAAGATTGAATAATGTTGATGTAAAAGTTATTTTTCAGAGGCATCATGAAGTTCTAGAGGTACAAAAGGTTTTGTAGAAGACATAATGGGAATGTACTAGTGATGATCACGGATAATTTTCATATGGTGTTTTCTTATAGGAAATGTTAATTGAATTATTAGTGTTGATAAAAATATGGCCTGCACTATTCCCTGAGATATTGAATTTAAATAAAGCAATTATATTGGTAAATAGAGGTTTCAGGATTTAGTAGTGGGTTTCCCAGAGGTTTAAAAATGTTGTGTGATAGGATTTACAATATTGACCACTATTTATGTTGGATTGGTCAAAATTTGCAGGTAAGACTAACATAATAATGAAGGGTCCTAGCACGTGGTTTATATAGATCTAGAAGGAGTCCACATATTTTCAATCCATGTTCCATGTATAAAATTATGAAGTAGAAAGTTAAAGGTACAGAAGGATGGAGATTGAATGAAGTGGAGGGTAGTTGTAACCGAAAGGGTGTTATTAAGACTTATACCACTTCTATCAGTAGTAAAATTAATCATGGGGTTGTACTTGTAAATTAGTTGTACTATTTGTTCTTGAATAAAATGAGAATTGTTGTTCTCCTATGAAGGTAGATGGATGTCGAGACCACATTATCCATTTTTTCACTTATATTTGTGCATGATGCTTTCATGTGTCTATCCTGTTCTTATTATCTAGTTCATTTATTTGAAGGAAGAATATAAGGTTTCTAAAACCATAGGTAGATAATGAATTGATACATTAGATATGGTTATTATACTTCCTTGTAATATACATAAATGTTACGGAGGATATCAAATAAGAAACATGAGTTAATTTTAGCGATTAACGTTCTAATGTGCTTGATTACCACAATGAGAAACTTCTGGTGGTATAATTTGAACCCTTTCACAACAGTCATTATCTGAGATTGGTTGTATTTCATAGTTTTAGATCATTTTTTCATATAATATGGTGTCCAATTTATCATGTTTCATAGGAAAAAAATATCATAAGTAATTTTTGGGGAAAATTATTTTTGGGATTTCAAAAATTTGTTATGAGTTATATATAATATGACGTTTTGGAGATACTCCTTAAAAACAGAGGTGGAAGAAATTTTTTTTTCCATGGTGGATAATTTATTTAGATCCAAAAATATGCCAATGGATAATGGTAATGTTAACAGTAGTGTTTCATGGATTTATAAAGTCATCTTGTCCACACAATTAATATTTCATGTTCTTTTTCATCATGGTGGAATTTATATTATTAGTTAATGAGTAATGAAAAATCAAGAATACAGGTGATGATACCATACATTTCTAGGTTCAAGAGTTTTGTATATAAAAGATAGTTTTGAAATGTGAAATTAAAGGATTGATGATATGGTAGTGGAAGTTTCATATGTTAGAGAATATTAAGTTTTCTACTCTTGGAGTATTTATAATTTTGTTGGATAGAAACATCATCTGGAAGCATGTTTAGTAGAGTAGAAGGACATTAAAATGAGTAAAAGGATATTTTCGAAAGTTATTAGGTAGGATACACATGATTTGTGTTCCAAGATTTTGTTTTAAAGGGATATGTCAATTTATCAGTTCAATTTGGGTTTAATCAACAGGTGACCAAAAGTAATGTTCCTAAGAGGAAAAATTATAGAGCTCCCACAAACATGAGCAGAGAAGAGGTGCATGACATTTACACTATGTTTTTTCTATTCCTAACTTTTGTTAATGGAATAGATGATATTTATTTATCATTCGTAACACTACGAGGGATCATAAGAATATTTTAAATAACTCAAAGGTGATATGGTTCTATCCATCAATAAATTTGAAGGTGGTTATCATGGCCTCTGGTAAATAGAAGATGATATGCTATAAATAAGGTGATATTATAAAAGGGTTTATGATTATTATTGGGGGATTCACGTTTGCTATTGAGTGTGGAAAAGGTTCCAACTCATTAAAAAGAAATTCAGAATGATTTTTATATTTGAATGAATCATATATCTAAAATATGGGATATAAGGCATGATTTTCTTCAGTATCTGGATGTGAGAGGAGAAAGTATGAGAATAATTTCCCTATTAAAGTATTAATTAGAACATATGATAGGGTTATGTCTCTAGAATAAGTGACATGTTTTAAATTTCTAAATGGAATCATCCCCAAAATAAGAATAAAGTACAGTTCCATTTTTTCCCACACAAGATCAGTTTTACCACTAAGAACATTCATTTATAACATTAATATGAACAATTATTCAGGTGGACTGGAATATAGTGTATAATATGTGATATGCGGATCATGTGGGAGTTTTGAAAGGACTGATGTATGAGTTAAACTATGTTAAAAAATCATGGACATGAATCATAGAAGAGATAACATCAAGTATTAGATAACATTGATAGTGTCAAGTGAGGGATTCATTAGAATCCACATGTTTAAAAACATCATGATAGTTTTTTTCCAACAACGGGTTCAAAAAATGGTGGTACTTGTTGTTTTGTGTTTAATGTAGACATGAATTAAATGTGATTCCTTTCAATTTCTAGAACTGTATTCTAGAGATAAAAAAATTTCTTTAACCTTACATGTGGTTTTATTATCTATATTATCATGGAATGAGTAGTAATCCATTACTATTCTAGGGTTGAAAATATGGAAACACTAAGCCTTGGATGTATGTTTTATTTTAAACAGTGTTGAGAATTTTTAATTTTTCAATTCCTATGGAGATTTTTATCAAACAATAGGTAGAAAAATGAAAGGAAATATGAAATAGAGAAGGATTGTTGATGATTTAGTATTATGATGTATATTTTTGGTACAATGGATTATGAATGTATTATTTACAATGAGATAATGTTTAGTGAGAGTTCATCAGTATGATGATAAACGACTGTCTAGAAGGTCATGTTTTAGATGAGGGTCAGTATCAAATAATGTCTCTGATGTTTAATATACCAAAAAATATTAAATTTAATAATATTATAACATTAATTTTTTAAGCAGAAGAATTGGTGTAGTGGGATATGGACTTGGTGGATGATGTATTTGGTGTTTGGAAAATCATCCAAATTTGAGGCTAGAAACTCATTTATTGATTTTTTAAGATTTCAATTAAAGGATCTCATTGAGTTTCATGTATTTAATGGAATTTTATATCTTTGTTTTGGAGGAATGAGGAGTGGATTTCTTTTGTGGGAGTATGGGAGGTTTGAATCATCGTAGAGGAGAATCATTTTAGCACTAAATATAAAGGTAAACAGATGTTGGACTGGTGGAATATAGTGTTACAATTTTTTGAGTGCAATATTGTTAGAATAAAACAATGAAATCAATTCTATGGTGGGTGATTTTTGGTATTTCGTGTGGTTTTCTTCTTTGTTTAGTGGTGGAATATCTAGAATAATTGTACTGAATGTTACACATAGTGGTGGTTAAATAGAGATAACACATTAATACTAAGTGTTCCATATTTAGTATAATTTAATGTGTATACCAATAGTAGAAGTAAAGTCAAAAATAACAGTTCAATAGAATACATTAGTTTTCAGAATAATGAATGGATGATGGATAGTGAATTCATTGAATGTGTGCTCACATGAAGACACTAAGTGAGTGCAGTGGAGGTAGATTGATGTGTTCAATCCAACAGATATTGTATAGTAAAGACATGGAATGTGAATGGTAAAGAGGATCATCTGATGCATATTCTCTATATTTGGTGATGTTATCAAATGTAATTATCTTTATCATTTAAGGAGAATATTTTATAGTTAACATAGAGTTTTAGAGGTGGTGGAGGTTTTATGGAAGTCATGATGAGAAGGAACTGGTGCTGATCATTAAGAATTTTTTTTGGGTTTTTCATAAACTAAATTTTCATTGAATCCTAATTATGGATCACAAGATGATGTGTATTATTTATTAGAAGATAGTGAACAAAAAATAATTCTATATGGAAATGGTGGTTTTAGGTTCAATAGTGTGTTGATTTCATGTTTCAGATGTTGGCGTGATTGGATAACCCGCTATGAACCACTATATAAGTGGGATTCATATACATGATAATTTACCACGGAAAAACAATTACTATTCCTAACATGAATATTTTTTGGCTCTTTAAGAATTTCTCCTAAAAAATTTCAAGCACCAGAGGCTAAAATGAAAAATACATAGGTTTAATTTTTTAGAAGAAGGAGACCATAAGAAGTAGAAGGAGTTTACAATAACCCAAAGGGTCGGTGTGAAACAAGTTTAGTTGTTCTAGCATGGAAAATGGATCATTAGTTTTTCATTATAATGAATGTGTATTAACTTTACATGAATTAAATAATATGTTTTCATTATCCCACGTGTATATGATTAAATTACAAACCATGTATTCCCTTTTGTTAATTATGAATTTGTATTTTTCATGCATGTCATTCTCATGTGATTTTTAGATAATTCATTGATCATAAAGAGGGATATAAGGTGAATAGAACAATATGGTGAGAATAAATCAATATAATTTATAGGGTTTTTGGCTTCCCAATTTCAAATTTCATATTCATTAGAGTTTTTCAGTCAGAAGAATGATTTTATTCTTACAATCAGAGTTTCATTTTGAAGTTTTATTAGGATTTTTTTGTGTTTGGTGTTAATGTGCATGCAAATTGTTATCATGGAGAAAATGTTGATGCAATTATTATCCTTCCATTACATAGATATAGATGGTTTTTTATCATGAAATCTGGGGAAAAAAGAATAATATTTTAATCCATTGGAAACGGATTGAAATTTTCATAGAATGAAAGGGCAGTTTGAACAAGGCTACTACATGAAAAAAATGACTAGAAGGCATTAATATTGTATCCCCTAAACATAAAATGATTTAAATAACTACACATCATGTATAAACATTAAATTTTGTAATGGGTGATTTTTAGTACTTTCAATAATAGTACGAAAGTTTGAATGTGTTGGATGCATTGAAAAATGTCATGTGTTAAAATAATATCTAATTAGTTTTGGGAAGAACCATATGTTGCAGAAGTGCCTCCATGTGTGTTAATCTGAGTTACTACTAAAATAAATATTTTATACCAGTTTGTTGAAGTTTTATAGGGGATGAGTTAGAAGTATAAAATGAAACTCAAGGTTGAGTTTATATGTTGTATGCATTATTGGGAATGGAAATAAGGTGTTTAGGAATGTTAATTAAATATTAAAAGGTTATTTTAGATGTTTATGAGTAGTTGAGAAGTTATTGAGTTAATTTAAAAATACCTAAATTCAATCTAACTATGGTTGTAATTTTAGAATTTCACTAAAAAAGGAATATTCATTCATCATAAGAATTTTACTATATATCACAAGACCTCTGGATGGATCATATGGATTTTGGACGAATCATATAACTTCTAAAATCATAGAAATTTATTTAATTCTATTATAATAATTTATAGGTATATCATATAAATTCATCCATCATGTGAATTTTTTGAGTTGTGATTATGTATTTGAAATCCCGTGTGAATATTTATTATTAAGTGTAATCCATTGAAGCACCGAGCATATGCCTTTGAATCATGGAGAATAAGCATTTAATGATTGGAATTTATTATAATTGTTGATCATATGTATTTTTTAGTGAGCCCAATCCACTAAAAGAATAATTATTTACGAACATATGATATGAATTTCCTTTTTTAGGTCTTCCTTAGTGAAATTTTTATAAATATTATATATGAAATTTTAGATGACTATATTAGAAATCTGAAGTTAAAATTTAATTTAGATGATAAAAAATCTTTTCATTAATTTATCAAACATCTCAAAACAATGAACAATGTATTATTAATGTATGAAATTAAATAGAAGTTTGTCATCAACCATTTAACGGGAATATCAATATAAGAAGAAAAATAGAGTTTCTAGAATAAAATAATTCTCATAGAATTCAATTCACAAGATGCTTGAGAAAATATTAAGTGATTAGAAAATTTTGACGCTTCTAGGAGCCATGATCCAAGCCATATCATAAGGATATTAGATGATAAAGAAGAGAAAAATACAATTTTTCTTTATATTATGATTTTTAAATGGAATATTTGAAAATCATCATTTGGTGATGATCAGGGGAGATAAATATAAAGATGAAAGAGTTATGATAAGTTGATCCAAATAACGCAAAGAGGGTTTTTATTCTCCTCTGACATAAAGTTGAGATGACTTGAGATGGCTTACAATTCAAATATATATATTATTTTAAATTTATCACTAGTATTTAATGAATCTATCATTCCATTAGAAGATAAAATAAGAGGAATATAAAATGTATTATAATAATTATACATATTGGAAGACTAAAGTATATTTTTTGTTGATATTTTTTCATATGTAAATGAGATAGTCAATCCTACTATAAAAGTCACATAATATTTTTTTAGATGAAGATAGACTTGTGGATATTTATATAGGTTAAAAAATATTTGTTTGAGATATTACAGTGGGAAAGCAGAAAAAAATTTGAAGATAATATGATAAATAAATCTCAAGTATTTTATAATAGTCTGTAATATTAAATTCCAGCAATATAATAATAAGAAAAAAAGGGTACTCTTCTAAATGTATAGAAGGTAATAATTGATGATGGAAAAGGAATATGGAGATTGTTTTCCACTTTCATTTATGAATAAGTGAGAGAAATAAAATTGATTTCATGGGATACATATAATATAGATATATTCATTATTCACAAAAATATGGATGACCTATATATTTAAATGAAATGATGGATAGAGCAATAATATCGAGATTTTGAGACCTAGGAAACTAAGATATTTTTTCTTAATCTATGAAAAATATTGAGGAGAAATCTTGAAGAGGAAGAAGAAAAAGGATCCAAGCTTGTTTTGAAGCTGGTAATCATTTCATTATCAATATTGAGAGAATAAGAATTTGTTTACCAACATTCATTTTTGTTTCATGTGATATAAAGTAGTGAAATGTATAAATATGTTGAGGAGAGACTAATGTGTTATATATGTTCTTTTAATTTGGATAGAGCCTTCAATATATGGCTGAGAAAGATAGGTGAAAGTTTTGTGTTGACCTTCTAAGCCGAGATAAACAAGGACAATGTCATATCCACTTTTTTAATTCATTCTTTTTTTCAAATAAATTATATTGAGAAGAATGAGATCTATCTTATTGATGTATAAGTGTCCTCTATAGACCTGGTTATCGACATCAATGAGGTAACTTAATGAAACAATTACTTATGCATAGTGGGATGTCATATAACCTGAGGGATTGAGGGTATGTAGGGAGATATTTAGGGAATCTTTGACATATGTCTAATTTTTTTGATATAATTCAATTTTAAAAATGGGAAGAAAATTCATATAGGAATTATGTGATTTTATATATAATTTTATTCTTTGTATGTGTGGGAAACACCACCCATTTTTTATACATTTATTATATTAGAGAATCCTTGATTATACTGAAAAATGAATCATGAAAAATTGTAAGTATTAGTACCAAGACTTGTAAAAATTTAGCATGATCTCTAATAACATTACATACATACATTCAATTGATGGTTTCTTGTTAGAAATATAAAATATATCCATAATCGCTAATTTACAGTTGAACATAAATTCCATAAAGGGGTAAAATATTCCATAAAATATGGTTTTTAGTTAAAAATATGCATCACTAGAGACACCCCCTTCTCAGGTGGATACATCAACCCTATTGGGAATTTCAATTGGTATCAGTGAAAATGTTATCCTATAATTAGATCTATATTAAGCCCTTCTAAATTTAATTTAGATTATTGATGTGTGGATTTGAGATGTTTTTAGTTCCATAGATGGAAATATCAAAATATTTTTCTTTTTTTAATCAAATAGAAATATTCATTAATATTATAGTACATAAGAAAAATAAATAGGCTAATAAGGAACAAAAAAAATATGAAAAAGAAAATGGATTAACCAATACTTGACTGAAAATAATGTGTTAAGTTCTCATCTGGTGAATTTTCTAACAGATATCATTTTGATAACTCTAGTCCAATATGGGAAAAGTATGATGTGATCCAAACAATGAATGAATTTTACTCTCATGTAAATGTTTATTTAGAGGATGTTCCCAATGAAGATATTTTATATATAATTATTTTAACAAGGATATATTTTATGAAATAACATATCTAAAAAAAGAATACAAATCTGGGGAGAGTGCTTTGGAAAAATATGTTGGTAAATAAAACCCCACTAAAAATTGAATAAATAAATGGATGAATCAGTAACCCTTTGTAATGAAATAATTAATTTTAACAATAAAGAATGGAAAATATATTCTAGTGAGAAATTGTTTTTTAATATATGACCACAATACTTGTGATAAAATATATAATTCCTAGGGGAGTGAAAAATACCAGATAGATTAGATAGAAAAAAGAGTTATAGACATAAAAACTTCCTTAGTGGGTATAATCATGATTCATTAATAAATGTTGTAGATGATGAAGACAAATGAATATAATTGGTTGATATCAGTTTTTATTCAAAATACTTTTATTTTTGTAATGTGTCTTGATCTAGAGATAAAATTAAAAAACATTTAAGTGGTTAAGCATGAAATATACCATGTCTATGAGAATACAGGTGATTCTAACCATGTTTGAAATATTTAATTTACTAAAAAAGGGAAATATTTTGGTGGTAAATAGTTCCTGTGGAATATTAAATAATCCTTTACCTTAGGATTTTGCAGAAAGGTGACTCAATATCCTAAATAAGTTACATGCATTGAATCTGTTTTTATAACAGTGTTGGAAAAATTAAAATGATATAAAAACATGGGTAAAAAATAATTATAAAAAACATCTATTTCAACAAGGGTAGATCTAATAAAGTATATATATAATTATTTCCTGCTTGGACCCAAAAAGAGTGGAGAAATAACTGATAAACAACATGCAAAAAAATAGTGATAGATTGAGCCAACAAGAAAATAAAATAATTTTTTTTGTTTTTTCTATTTATAGATATTTCTTCATATGTCTATATATTTTTGGAAGAAAATCATAACATATAAATTTCAATAATTTCTTGTAGGTGGGGAGAGAAATGATTAATGAGAGAGTAAACTTGTTGTACAATAGAAGAAGATTTTGTAGAAAAGAAATAATCCATCAGAGAATAATAAATTTAACAAGTCATAAATATGACTTGAGTCTTTAAATATATATGGAAGTATATAGGTTAAAATTATGGTATGTTCTGTCCATCCCAAACACATATAATAATATGAATAACAGACCACAAAAATAGATGTAAATGAAAAATAAAAATAAAAGGAAGTATGAATTGAGGAGTGAACAAATCTGAAGAAACGACTCCCAATAAGTCATAGAAGGGATCTAAAGGGAACGGTGTCACACTAAATAGAAGAATAATATTCTATTATGGTAAGAGAGTCCATCCATGGGAAATTTTAAAATATACGTGGAAAGTAAAGTTAAAGAGAGAAAGATATAACCAAAAATAGAATCCATCCATGGGATAATAGGTATGGATTAGTTGATTACATACCCAATTAAGAATATTAGAGGCTAACCAAGAAGGATAAGTCAAATGCGGATGATGTTTTGTGTGGAAGGTGAAACATGGTAGGTCACATTACCAGTGTGTGGTCATCGGAATGAAGGATGAACTAGATAATCAAAGTGAAAATGAGTTCAGGTAGTCTCACCATAGAATATTAGAAACCATGTTGAGGGTAAAATGGGATAGGGTTAGTAAACACTACAAAAGACATTCCATTTTTTCCATGTGTGGGTTAAAGAACCACAATGACCATGGATAGGCGTGGTGAAGGATGTTTCAACTTTTGGAAATTTTTAAATGGATGAATTCAATAGAATATATTAATGTTAATTGAACTAATAGAAAGGGTAAACATGTGGGGTTGAATTTTTGGTTTTTAATGAGGTTATTAATAAATTCGTAACAACTATTAATTGATTCAAAACTCATATATTATTGTTTACTAAAATTAGACGATCTTATAAGAGTTTTAGGGCATAGATTTAGGATAAACCAGTTGAAAATATATGGTCATGGTTGATTATTCTTACTTCATTCTTCCTTTAGTGTTGGGATTGATTCTCCCCGACATTTGGATAATCTGAGGCCTTAAATCATAATTTTTCACAGATTTTTTTGATTTATGTGACTTATTTATGGTTTTTAGTGAGTCTTATTTTTTTAAAATTGTTTCTTCCATCTTTATTATTTGATCATGGAATGGTGTTTTATGGATTATATAATTAAAATTTAGTTCATTAATCAAATAAATTATATTGTTTCCGAATCAAAAACATTCTTGAGGATCGATGGAATTCTATGATGTATCAGTGGGGAGTTATTCTCTTGTCACTATCTAAGATCTAGGGATTCTACTTCCATCAATAATGATTACATTTTACTGTGGCTGGAAGTTATCATATGGAAGGAATTGATTTACCACTTTTCTTGTTTTTCTATGTACCTTTCTCAAGAGAAATTTTTTATTTATGTGAAATTATTTTTATGTTTTCTGGAAAAGAAATCATGATATAGATGGTATAAAAACATTGTTTGAAAGAATTATCTCTTGAGAAAACATGAAATTAATGATAAAATCCTTGAGGTAATAAGTTATTTAAAATTTAGTATCATGTAAATGATGTTTCCATGACATGTTATTTAGGATTTATAACCCAAGCTTATTATGTGTTGTGTGTAGATGTGTGAGTGGCCTTGTGACTTACTTGATCCCGATCATATGTTTGTGTGTATCCTCATAGTAATTGTTCATGATAGGACTTATTATTCATTTCAATGATACATATTGATTAGTTTATTTCATAGTCCATGGAACCTTGATTTTGGTATCAAGAAGATTAGTTTTCAATGTATGATATTGATAAACTCATGGGGGGCATGATGAAATAAGGATGTCCAAAAACATTTAATCATTGATGTTATCGGTATGATCATAGATATTTATATTCATATAGGTGTAGAACCATCATGGTAATTGAGAATCCATTAGCTAAATTCCAAAGATGGAGAATTCTATGCATGGTGATTTGTTATAACATTATGTTATCATGCCATGTTAGACTTACCATTATCTAATAATAACAACCAAAGTTAACGTGGGGCATGTGGTGTTCCTGTTAATGACCACCATCAATATGGGGTTTTTGGTTTTACCTTAAAGGTAGTGCATGGTTAGACAGGCATCAACATCCTTTCATGAATCATGCTGAAGCAGGTTGGGTAAGGGTATATCGACACTTGGATAACACTTGATGACTTAGAACATGTGTGGATATATGATTATTTTTGAATTTATTTATATCATGAAAATACTATTATATATCTTATGTACAAATTTTTAAAGATTCATTTGATATGCCTTATAGACTATATGACTAACACCTTGTATGAGTATCTTGGTTCACTTGTAGATTTTATGACTAGGGATACCATGAAGGGAAAGGTCCCATTGAAAGGGTCCATGGGGAAAGAGGATGTACTGAAAGGTGATGTTGAGACATTATCCGGATTATTCCTTCTCATTTTATTATTCATCCATAGTTATTATATATTAGTTTGTCTTTCCATGTTTGAAGGTTGTTTTGTTTATTTTTCTTTATATGAAACATGTTCCATTAATATTATTTTCATTCTAAACTATTTACTATGATTTATTATGTTTATTAATTATTTTTTTGATGACATGATACTATAGGTATAGTCTCACCACTGATTGAATTCAGGAACTTGTTTCTATTTGAAAGAATCATGTGTATGGGGAGTCACACTTGAGGTCTTGTGGGTCTCTGGATGACACGCAATGGTTTTAGCCAAGACATTAAATAATATTATCGTAGAACAATTTTTTTATTTTCTTTATTACTAACCAAGGACATAGTTGAAAGGAGATACTTTTCGTTGGTAATGTACCATCTCAACAATACTCTATAAATATTATAGACATTAATGTTCACAAATACACTTATTTTTTTCCTAATGATATTAAATTAATTTTATTTCATGAAATTAATATTTATTTAAATATTTATTTTGGACTAATATTCAAGGATTATTTGTTAAATGGGTCAAAAGAAATTTTAAATGTATTCTGGAAACATAGTTCATACCCTATATTGATAAACAAAAAGAATTAAATAAACCCTATGCCCGGAAACAACTTGTGAGTAATAAACCATAAGTTAATAACATCACATATGAATCATCAACCATATTTTATAAAAAATTTATGGTTAAATAAACTTGTATTTAGATGGAGCCTTACGTTTTTCAGAAGAAGAAAGTATGGTTAAAGAACCCTTGGTATGTAAGGAACCCTATGTTTGAGAAGCAAATGTATGGTTCATAAACCTTCCTTTTATGAGAAACCGTACATTTTCAAAATTATGTTCAGATAATGAATGATATATAGAGTATCCATATGTTTTTTAATTTTTCATTTTATTATGGAATCCTACATTTGACTATTCAACGATGAAGATTTAAATTTCCGATTTTATCAGATATTTCTGCAACTGTCATGTCTGAATTAATAAAAAATCATTTAAAAACGATTTAATGATTTTTATGACTGATTCAAGATCCTTATTAAAAAGAGAAAATATCTCTTATTATTAAGGGAAGTTATAACTCCCCATGATTATTTTGAAATTGAATATCCATGATCTATCATGTAATTTTTATAGATCTGGAAAACCTTATCAATATATCTTGTTTATATATTCTACCAATGTCTCATTTGAACATACGAGTGATATAACATTCACACATAAGACTATATTCCTGTGAATATATTTTTTAATGTTTCTACAATGAACAATTGACTTTGTAATTTATGAAATAGTATGCACTTTGAATGTTATAAATATTTCATCCTCATACTACTATAAGGTTGCTATTTTTATTTTTGTTGTCATTATTAACGATCATTTGAACCCAAGATCACTTAAGAGTTATTTAATCTTGTGGACTTTTCTTTTTGGAATAATAAGTTCTATCTATATAACTTGCTACTGCAATTGTGAATATTGACCTGAACCACCAACAAATAAACTTAATTTGATTTATTGGAGTATCAACCACATGTACTTAGTTGTGGATTAAGTATCATCTTCTGGTACCATGTTTTGGATTTATCAGTTCCCAATAAAAGAACCAGAAGTTTCTATATATCCTTATTGTATAGGTGTCAACTACCTTCACTCAGTTGAGGATATGAGGTGTTGTTATAAGAGGAACATTTTTGTGAAATTCAACAAGCTCGTAGAGAGAACATTGGTGGAGTGTACTAGGGAATTATTGTGCCCTGCACTACTATTAAATTGATGTGTACATTATTTTTTTCATCATGTAATCGTAATCACTACATAATAAAATGCTTCATATCTAGATAAATCACAAAGGAAGTCAAGATCAAGAATTGGTCAATTTTATCAAAAATGCATAATTCTACCCCTCTTGTGTTACCATTTTATTATTCCAACTAATTTTTTTTTCAATTGTGAGATTTTGTGATAATGATATAGTAATATGAAAAAAATTAGTTCTATAAAAAGCATATGGAAATTGATGATCCAAAATAAGGTATATCTATCGTCCATGCTCCATACATCAATGGAAAAAATTATGGATACCAGAAACAACGAATTGTTATTTATCTGAAGAATAATAGATTCAATATTTATTTATATATAATCACAACTTATGGGATTTTAGAAAATACAATTCTTGTACTGTTGAAACAGAAGACAAATATGACATCAATTCAAAGGAAAAGAATGATATTATCTGTGGACTCGGACCAGTTAAATTAAATTATGTATCATATTTTCATACATCCTATCAGATGTGTAAGACTATACCTATTTCCAATGAAAGAATAAACAATATTAAACAGATTAGATATGCTACTAATAGAAAATTTTTGACACTTTAAGAATGTTTTATGGTGAAATAATAACACAACTAAATTAAATGTTAAAAGATATTGATAACAATAATACTGCATTGGAAGATTCTATCATTCAACCAAATCAACTACTGAATGTACATTGGGTACTACCCTCAAAATGGAATGGAATATTTATCGATATTCAACAATCTTCAACTGTAAAGAATATAAAAATTTATGAAATAATTGGAACTATGATTATGTATGAAGAAGAAATGTTTAAGATCGTAAGATTTTTTTGAAAACAGAAAATACATCTCTCTATGTGTTATATCGTGGGAATAAAAGAAAATAAAAAGAATATTCCAAACAAACAGAGATTCTGACTCCCTATAAACAAATTAGAACTTTCATATCCAGTTAAAAAAATTAGAAAATTTTATAAAAATAAAACCGTGTTTGAAAATTCCTTCAATAAGTATTAATGGGAAAATCATAATGTTATATCTTGTTAATGAAATATGTAGGTCACATCAGACAATATTTCTATCTTTTTAAAGAAGAATGAAGAATGGACAAAAAAGAAATATCAGAAAAATTCTTATTATGAGCATAATGAAAAAAGTTATATAAAAGCTTAATAGAGTGTATATAAAGACTCTAGGATCTCTTAAAATGATAATCCAGAAAAATATCCATCAATTATCAAATATAACATGTGCTTTTTGGTGAAGAATTAAATGTGGTACAAACTTATTACTCTTCTGATTCTGGTACTGATAGTTTTTTCAAATTAAAAATTATCATCTTACTATTCAATGTTAGATGATAAATTTTATTCTTTTTAAAAAATTCATAAATCATTTAAAATTATTCACAATATTGTTTTAGGTGAAAGAGAGAGAATGAAAAAACAACATCAGGAATTAATTGAAAATCACACTAAATTGATCATGAAAAAAAGAATAAATGGATTAAATGATGAATTATAATATTATAAATGCTCTGATGTTTATTTTACTAAGTGAGAAAATACTATCAATTATATTCTTGGAAGTAATATCTTTAAAAGAGAAAAATTTGAAATTGGAAGCAAAGGTGAAAAATCACAAGTACACAAAAATTATTTTGTGCCCAATTCAAAAAAAATACCACATATTTTTTTGGAATAAATGTTCTTTATAGTATCCATTATTTCATATTAAATCCTAAAATTATTGGTATTAAAATAAATTTTATTTAAAAAAATCTCTTTGAAGCTGATAATTCAAGTTTCAGAAAAGGTAAGGCATTTTTGGATTCCAAGATCACTACTCAGTGACACTATTAGACCCAAGAAAATATTGATTCCAAAATAATCATATTTATATGATTTTTTAGATGAAATGAGACAAGAAAAAAAATTAAATGTTATATGGATTGTGGATTCTCTAGAAAAATGATTGTAGACTCATCATACTTCCACACACTAACTCAAATTAATGGATGTATAATTTCTTTTGTACATAGTTAAAAAAGATTTTTTCTGAGTTGGTGTAGTGAACATCGCTTTACAAACATTACATTTCATACCTTTTTTGGAATACATAAACATTTTAAAAACATACACGATTAGTCTGTACTAGTCTAGTGCCTTTGGAAACACAGAAACATAATCACTAGTACATAAACATGCTACATTTTCTCCCACTAGGTTCTCTATGAATAACACCCTTCTTTGACACATCAAACATAATACATTTCTTCATAACAATGTAAAGGAAACACAAAAAGGTGTGAGATAAAATAATAAATAAGGGTAAATAAGGGAGAAATTTTAGCATTAACATGAACATAAGGGAATGAGAACATGACCATGAAAATAGAAGATCATACCCACATATCAAAGATCATATACATGAATCATCACATAAATATTGGCATTTCATAATACAAGAATCAAAAATAAGTACAGTACATAATCCATGAAAGAATAATATAATATTAACAGATATAATTATGGAAACACAAAGGAAAATACTGATTTCTATAGTATCTTAAGCATCAAGGCCAAGATGATCATAGTGGACAGAGTCATTTAATGGACTAGGTAACTCCAGTTCAAACCAAGTATTACTAAACAGAGTGACCCTCATGGAAAACCTATATTACTGAACTGAGAAACCCTCATTGAAACCCTGTATTACTGAACCTAGTAACCATCTTTATATCCCTATATTATCTCATGTGGTATATATTTTTAACCAATGCATTGGAGGGAGATATAAGTCTCACTTGTCATATAATGAAATCATACATACTTGTTCCACAAGATCCAAAATAAACATATCATAACCCATGAAATGAAATGAGAATTATAAATATATAAACATATCATTACCTATGGAATGATATGGGTTTAGTAATCATTTCATCAAAAACATAACCTATTAAAATAAGTGGGTTTCAAAAGCATATAACCTATAAAAGATAAATGAGATTCATAAACATCATGCCTTCAAAAAACAATTGATTTAGAGAAATAATATTAATGGAATCAATGAATAATATCTCCATATATTCATTAGAAACACCAATTTATGTTATCTTAGATAAGAAATAATTTTTAATGGTCTTTTAAAAAAACAATTCTTGAGAAAAATTTATTTTCTACTTTAAAAAATGATTTTTATAATCTAAAATATTATGAAAACTATTTTATTTGAAAATATATTTGAAAACCTATAAAGGATGATTTGAAAACAATAAAACAATTTTAAAATAATTCATCTATGAAAATTGTCTTTATGGATCTTTTGAAAACATTTTTGAAAACATTTTAGAAATCATGGTTTTTTAATACAATGTATTTCCAACCGAAGAGAGAGAATGTTGAATTTTTTTTAAAACATTATCTTAAGAACAAAGGAGTTGAAAAAATTTTACTAAAAAATGAGTATATCATTATTTTTTATAGGAGAATGAAACTCATGAATATTTATGATATATTTAGTCAAATGAATTATAAACATAGAAAATCTCAAAAAACAATAATATTGTCTCAATAAAATCATATAACTTGGTTACTTGAAATCATACTATCTGTGTACGAAAATAAAAATAAATTACATTTAAAAGATCCTGAAAATAAAAAAATTCAAGATATAACAATTAAAATAGAGTTATATAAACTTAAAAAAAGTTTTTAGGTGCATAACAAAACATGAGTCTCAAAGAAAGAAAAATTGAAACAAAACTATTTTATCGATTTGGTAACATTCGAAAGTTAAACCACTTGAAAGAAGTATCATAAAATCGATATGTGAATAACCATAAATTTATTTATAAGATACATATAATTAAATCATGGGAAATATATACACCACACAAAATTAATGTGTGGTGATCATAACATGAATCTCATAGAAATTAAAGGTGCGCTGAAAATCCCCTTATCTTATGTCTTGAATGTCTTCATACTCATACTAGATTATTGTATAATAAATATAATTTTATTATAAATATTTTATTAAAATATATCCTTATATATAATACAATATATGGTTTTATTATGACCTTATATTACCTACTAGTTAACAATCATTTGTTAAGTTTTCACTTCAGGTAATATTTTCTTTGTTCATCGCATGTGTGTTCATTTGTTATATTGTTGATCCATATACATATATCATGATTCAAAATTATAGATAATGATATGAATATCATTTATATAAAGTATATTTATGTTATAATAATTTATATCATAAATAATTATGGAATGGAATACACTATTCATGGATATGGTAAGTCATTCGTATGCATGAACACTGTTTTCCGTTTTCATTTCCATATTAAAAGAATGTATGTAAATGATATATGTATATATGCATATATGTATATTTATATATTATTTTTAAATTATAATTAATATATCATATATATAATATAAATTCATTAAACAAATCCTTAAGGCATTCAATGTGGTGTGTGAACGAATCACATTGCTTTGTGGGGGCGGTAGTCCACAATTACTCAAACAAGATTATTGTATTAACATCAAAAGGAAAGTAAAAAATATGTTCTTTGTAAAAGGGATATAGAAACTAAAATTCATAATATCTATCTATATATATATTATATTAAACATATAAATAGATTATCTATTATAATGGCCACCATGATTGGTGGTAAATGGAAAATAAACAATCATTATTTATTGAGGTAGTAGTTCGTCGTACACAGAAACATTATTTTAAAAATCCCATATATATTAGTGTGTATAAGAATAGGTCATAAAAATTTCATAAAAATAGAAAATTATATTTATTATACAGTTTTTTTCACAAAATAATGGAATAAATCAATTTGAAGTGGTGGAGAAGGAAAATAAAGGAAATGAGTTTGAGAGAAGATGTTACCTCTAAATCAGGTAACTCTTTTTGGTTTGTTCCAAAAGGATTCCTTGATAGAGTTTCATCCCAAAGTATGGATTCAAGGTCCAAGGGAGTATTGTTTTAGGCAAAGTGGGCATGTATTGGCCAAACATAAGAGGCTTTAGAGGTGTGAGGAATGGGTAGAGGTGGTAGACTTTTGGAGGGAAGGAAAAGGACTCACATGGAATTTTTGGAACAAATAAGTTGTGCACAGGTTCTTACTTAAAAAAGTCATAGAAAACCAAAAAAACAAAATAAAGTAAGATTAATGGATAAATTTTTTAAATATAATGGTTTTTTTAAATGTTTATAGGTCTTTTGGGCCCTTAGTTTTAAAGTTTAGTCACTAATTAATTTTAATTAGGCCTTAACTGCTGTAATTAATTTTAATCACTTTTACTGATCATTTTGGTCAAAAATTAACATGGTCTAATTAGAATATAAATATTATACTGAATAAAATATTTTAATTTTTGTTTTTTAAATTCACATCATATAAGATGAAAAATTAAGATTAGTGCTAATGCTACAGATGTGATGACATAACAGGGTCTAAAGTAGAAAAAAGTTAAAAAGTTTTTAAAGATTTTATATTCAGTTTCAAAGTGAAATTGAATCTAATGAATTAGATTATATTAATATTTGTAATATTAATATAATTAAACCTTAATAATATTTATAATATCATTTATCATTAATAATTAATTAGATGAAAATGTAGTTTTTTAACTAAAAAGAAGTATTTTTCACAATTCATCAAAAAATGATGTTTCTTAGATAAATCCCAAAAAATCAACCAAAGAAAAATTTGATGATCTGAATTAAAAAATGAATCACAATTTATCAAATTCAATTTCTAAATTTGTTTAAAATTAATTCCATTATTAGATTTAGTTTAATCGAGATAATAATATTTTTAAACGTAAAATGGACTTAAGAAAAAATCATACCTTTTATTATCAATATGTTTTATTAATATAAAAAATTTAAAAAATATTTGAAATGTAGTTATTAATATTAATATTAATTTTTTCAACAACTAGGTTTTTATTTTCTTATTTAAATAAATAAATTAATAAAAATTAATATTTTGTAGAAACTCAGTGTTGTGTGTATCATACACAAAATTAGTATTTCATGCATCATACTTCATGTCAGTGTTGCATGGAACGTATGCCAATTAATTATTATGTAGAAAATACTGCATGTCCCTATTACGTGGAATGTACCCCAAGTCGGTGTTGTGTGGAACATACGCCAATCTAGTTCTGTGTGAAATGGATCTTATACTTAGTTCATTTTAATATATAAATGAAACATTAAATTTATTCAAAAAATATGTATATAAAAACCCGTGGTTTTACATTATACCCCCCATAAAATTAATTTCTCCCTATAAAATCACTACTCATGTAGAAACAAATTATAATAAATATGATTCATCATATCCTCAAGTTCCAATGTAGCTTCCTCTTACAGGTGATTTCTTCAAAAAAATCATTGAACAGGAAAGTGGTTTTATTTCGTAGAACTTTCTCTGATCAGTCCCGAATTTCAACAGGTTTCTCCTCATTAGATAGATCCTGCTCAAGCGGTATGACCTATAAGTTTAGTACATTTGAAGGGTTTCATATGTACTTCCTCAAGAGTGACACATAGAACACATCATGCACTTTAGAGAGATTTGGAGGAAGTTCCAAGCAGTAGGCTACCTTCATGATACAATCAAGAATTTTTAAGGGGGCAATATACCTAATTCTTAGTTTCCCATTCTTCCTGAATCTCATGATTTTCTTCTAAGGTGAAATTTGTAAAAACCCATTTTCTCCGTCTTCAAATTCTGGATCATGCAGACAAGTATCAGTTTAACGTTTTTGTTGGTTTGGTGTTTCCTTGATATGATGTTGAATGGTTCTAACCTTCTCAGCCATTTATTCAGCAATCTCAGTCCCTAATATATTTCTTTCTCCAATCTCATCCCAGCACATTGGAGCTACATATTTCTTACCATATAATGATTCATAAGGTTCCATATGATTTATTGAGTGAAATATTTTGTTGTAAGAAAAATCAACTAGAGGAAGGTATTGATCCCAACCACCTTTCAAATCCATAGAATAGGATCCCAACATATCCTATAGGGTTTGAATTTTTATTTTATACTGACCATCTATTTTAGGATGATAATTAGTGTTTAAACTCAATTATGTATCACGGGCTTTCAGAATATTTCTCCAAAACTTTTATGTAACACTCAGATCCCGATCTGATACAATAGAATGTGGTACTACATGCATCCTTAACACAACATTAATATATATTCTGGAATGATAATTAAGAGTGAAATATTTTCTAATATAAATTAAGTGAGATTACTTAGTCAGGTGATCGACTACCACCCATATCGAATTAATTCCTTTAGAGGTTTTGGTTAGTCTAACAATAAAATCGATTGTGATGTTATCCCATTTCAATTCTGGTATGGGTAATGGATGCTACACCCCTTTAGACTTTTATCTTTTAGCCTTAACTTCCTGGAATTCCAAACACCGAGATCCAAACATCACAACATCTCTCTTCATGAAATCCCACCAGAAGTATTCCTTTATGTCCCATTACATCTTCATACTTCTAGAATGAATATAGAAAAATAACTACAAGCTCCCTCTAACAATGGCTTCTTCAATTATGGTATTGAAAAAACACATACATGGTTCTTGAACCTTAGCTTTCCATCTTGATCATGGTTACACTATGGATAATTGAAAACATTCTTTTGTAGCTCGTCAACTTCCTTCTACACCTCCTTAATATTCTCTTGGATAGAGGTATAAACATTCATTTAAGAAATATATTTTTCCCTTCCTTTAGGATTTTAGATGCATCCATTAGAAATCCATAAATAATGTATATTTTTTTATCCTCTACATGGATAAGAAATCATGATCCTTCTAAATCAAAGTATCAACTACCTTGTTATTTTTCCCTGTGTGGTAAATTTTTGAGGAGTTATATTCCATTTTCAACACTAATAATATTCTCTAGAACATGTTCAACTCCTTTTATGGTAATATAAATTTTATAATTTATATGATCTACATATATATCACATGTTTCACCATAAATATAATGCCTTTATATATTTAATGAAAATGTTACCCCCTTTACCTCCAAATCATGAGTTGGTTAATTTTTTCTCATGAATCTTTAACTATCATGTGAAATATGCTATAACCATATCATTTCTCTTATGAAAACCACCAAATACCTTCTGGGTTGCATCAATATAGGTTACAACCACTTATCCACTGTAGGCTAATGTAAGAATATGTTCACTGACCAACCTTCTCTTTAGTTCCTTGAATTTTAACTCACATTTTTCTATCCATAGGAACTTCACACCCTTCCAAATTAACTTAGTTATAGGATTAGATAGTCATGAGAAATTATCCAAAAACTTTTGATAATATCTTGCTAAACCATGAAATATATGGATCTTAGTCATCGTGGTTAGTCTAGGACACCTTTCAATAACCTCCATCTCTGATGGATCTACCACTATAGCATTTCTTGATATTATATGACCCCAAAAAGAATTCTTTTGTATAAAAAATTCACATTTGTAAATATTTTATATAACATATCCTTGATTAGGGTCATCAGTATAATTATCAAGATATCTTCATGCTCTACCTTTCTCTTTGAATAGATAAGAATATAATCAATAAATACTACAACAAACATATCGAGGTAAAATCTAAATACTCTCGTCATTAAATCCATGATGATAGTATGAAAATTAGTAAGAAAAAAAGGAATCGATATATATTTATAGAGGCCATACCTAGTATGGAATGCTGTCTTTGGTATATCCTCCTTCAAAACCTTGAATTGATGATATCTATAGAGATGGTCAATCTTGGAAAGGTATTGAGCTCCACAAATTTTATCAAACTAGTCATCTATACTGGGAAGAGGATACTAGTTATTCCTTGTGATCTTGATCAACACCAAATAATCAATATAGAGTTTCATTGATCCATCTTTCTTCTTCACAAATAGAACTTGTGCACCCTAATTTGAAACATTTGGCCGAATGAATCCCTTATCATGGATTTATTAAATATTCTTCAATTCCTCCAACTCAATAAAGAAAATTCTATAAGGAGTCATTGATATTGGTGTGGAAATAGGTACAAGTTATTTTGAGAAATCAACATCATGTTTCGTGGGTAGTCTTGGAAACTCTTTTGTAAAGACAGCCACAAAATCCATAAAAACTGTCATATCATTGATTTAGATCTTATCCACAAAGAATCGAGATAAAAAACCCCTTTGAATGAGAACTAATGCCTACACACTAGATGTAATCTCCATAAGAGGTTAAGACTTATCGTCACATTGATGGATGGTCATATAATGGTTTGAATTATCGAATGTACGTTCCCCTCCTTAAAAATTTATGTGGTATTTATATAGATAAAGTTAATCCCTAAATAAGATGGTATCAAAATTCGACCAATGAAATAATGAGAATATTTACAGGAAGCACTTTCCCACAATCATCATTTGGAGGGGAATCATAAACTTAAGATGCCGGCATTGTACCATTAGGTGTTTTCACTGCTAATTCCACATCTAACCCTTTTGGTGGAATCATAACACCCTTTGAAAATACTTTAGATATGAAATAGTTTTTATATATAGAATCAAATATCACATTAGTAGTTCTAGAGTGGATGGTATGTGTACCTTTCATCATGTTGTTATTGAACCCCTCTTCAGATATTACTATTTCATGATATTTTCCCTTATCCCTCAGTTTAATAGGATCCTAACATCGATATTCATTACTAATCTGTAGGTTTGGTAAATTGTTAGCATAATACCTATTATCCATACACTTGAAGCATTGAATCATGGGAGGTGCATTATGTGTGGATTTTTATCCATTAGGATTTTCAGTAAACTATTTCCAATCACCTCGATAATCAACTGCCTGATAGAATTCCCTTCAACACTTTAAATATTTATTACACCCCGTAAAACAACTTCTTCCATTCTTCCACCTACACATAGAGCATAAAGGAATGTTCATCCTTTTTTCTTCATGGTTCTTAGAGTTTCCTTTGAACAACATCTATCTCTTCTTTTCACCAACATGAAATTGATAAGTGACTCTGAACTCCATTTCATCCTCGATTGCACAACACAGAATCTATTAATATATTATAATGTCTCTTATGGCCAATGACCTACAAAGACTAGAATATAGACCACTAAATATCCTGTCAACTTTATGTTTGGGTTAGATGACAATTTCTGATGTGTACCTTGAAAGTCTTGTAAAATTTTCCTCGTAGGCACCAACAATCTAATCATCCCATTGCATCAATTAAAGGAACAGTTTCTCTATATTAGTATAAAGAATTTGAGAGATGATCTTTTTGAAAAATAATTTCTTAAGATCATCAGAAACCATGGATTCAATATCATCATGCTTCCTTGTATTCTTGATTTGAGTCCACTACTAATCTACTTCACCTTTTAGATGATGAACAACCAGATTGAATTTCTCAATCTCTAAATATTAAATAATGGAGAATATATTTTTAGTGGAATTGATCCATTTTTCACCAATAAGTGGATTAGAAGACCCTATGAAAGATGCTGTAAATTTCCTCATTAAATAATCAATAGAATGTTGTTCTACCGTTTTCTCATTTGGAATTCCACCATGATTCATATCCTAAGAAATCTGGGTGAGCATAGAAAAAATATTATACATTCTAGCTCCCATACCTGTCAGTTTTTCAAGAGGAAAATCACTACATTGTCTGTTGTAATATCAATTAATGCAGTTTCTTTAGGATCCAACCACTGACTAAAACCAAAATCATATAGTAAGAAATAGTTATCATAATGAGGAACCACTTAATCATGAAAAATCACTTATAGGATGTCTAAATTATGAAATCTTCATTAATCAATAAAACCATAGGTTTATACTAGGTAATTCATAGTCAACATAGGTTTAAATACTTCATAATGGTTCATGAAGAGTTTGGAAATTCCAAAATCATATCCCCCAGGAGTGTCATACCAGGTGTGCAGTAAGGCCCATTATCGTGTTATAGATTACGATGAGTCAATCTCAGAACATCTTGTATGAGTTGTGAATCTTAGGTACATATATGGAAAATACACTTCCACATGTAATATATAGGTAGTGATTTATTTCTAGGAAACTAATCACTCTATCCATCAAAAAAATTACAAGACATTTTCTTATTCATTTCGTGGTCTACAGACTTATCCCTATACATGTTCTTTATGGTTCTCACTAAGTCTTTCTCATCCATGTTTCCAAAGGCTAAATAAAATTTTCTTTGATACCAACTGTAGTGACCCTTGCATTACAAAAATTACATTACATAACTTTTGTAGAATATAAAAACATTATAAAAATAAACACGAGAAGGCTTTACTAGCCTAGTGCCTTTGGAAACCTAGAAACATAATCATTGGTACATAAATGAGTTATATTATCTCCCGCTAGGTTCTCCTTGATTATCACCCTTATAGACAAATCAAAAATTATATGTATCATCATAAAATGGGGTAGGAAATGTAAAAAGGGTGAGCTCAAATTCTTATAAAGGGTAAAAAAGGCAGACATGTATGAATAAACATCAAAAGTAGTGTATGAGAACATGATCATGAAAATATATGGTTATACTCTGCATATCAAAGATCATATACATGAACTGCATCATACATCTATGTTTTTTTATAAGACATGAATAAAAAATAAGTAAAATACATAGGCTATAAAAGGATAGAATAGGATTAATACATGGAATTATGGTAACACATATGCTTATACATATTTTCATAGTATCCCATGAATCAATGCAATTACCATATTAGTGGACAATGTCCTTTATTGGACCGGGTAACCCCCATTCCATCCTTAAATTATTAAACTGTGTGAACCTTGTTCCATCCCTATATTACTAAACAAAATAATTCTCATTATAGAACTATATTAAAGAACCAAATAACCCTCATTCCAGCTCGATATTATCTGATGAGATATAAATATTTACACAGTGCATTGGAGGGAGATATAAGTCTCACCCGTCACATAATGAAATCATACATACGTGATTCAAAAGATCAGAAATAATAATATCATAACACATGGAATGAAATGGGTATCATAAACAAGTAAACATATAATAACCTATGAAAAAAATATAGGTTTCATAATCTTTTCATCATAAACATAACCCATGTGAAGAAGTAGGTTTAAAAATCATATATCATATGAAAGTGAAATGGGATTCATAGACATCGTGGCACGAAAACATAATACATTGAAAGAAATAATATGAATGGAAACATTGAATAGTTTCCCCATGATGGCATGATAAGTACCAATGGATGTTGTCTTAGATGGGAAATAATTTTTAACGGCCTATAAAAATCATTTATTGTGGAAAATATACTTTCTTATTTTAAAAATAATTTTTATAACATAAAACCTTTTGAAAAACTTTATATATGAATAATAGATTTGAAAAAATATAAAGGAATATTTGGAAACAATAAATCATTTTTTAAATCCATTTTCCATGAAAATGATCCTAAAAGATCTTTTGATAACATTTTTGAAAACATGGTTTTTCGAATACAATGGATTTATGACTGAAGAGATAGACAATCCGATTTTATTAATATAATTATCTTAAGTACCATAGAATAGAAAAATAGTACTAAAAAATGAGGATATCATGAATAAACATAGGATAAGGAATATCATGATATTTCTTGGGATATTTTATAAAAGGAAGCATAAACATAAACAATCTCAAACAAACGATAAGATTATCTCCATTAAATATTATAACATTGTCACTTGGGATCTACTCTCCATGTAATAAAATAAAATACAATTATGTTTAATATATCATGAAAATAAGTATATTCATTATATAACATGTACAATGTAAGTATATACATCTTGAAAAATATTTTAAGTGCAAAAAAAACACGAGTCTCAAAGAAGGCTAATTGAGACTAAACTGTTTTATAGACTTCGTAACTTTTCAAAGAGAAACCCCATGAAAAAGGGATCATGTAATGGATATGTGAATGACCATAAATATAAGAATAAGATATATAAAATTAAATCATGTGTATTACTTACACCACATAACAGGAAAGAGTGGTGATCACAACATGAATCTCACATAAATTAAAAGTGAGTTGAAAATCCCCTTACAGTGTGTCTTGAATCACTCCGTACACAAACAAGATTATTTTATAATATATATAATTTAATTATAAATCTTTAATAGAATAATATACTTTTATATAATACCATATATGGTTTTATTATGACCTTATATTACCTTCTTGTTAACGATTCTATATTAATTTTTCACTTCGGGTAATATTTTGTTTGTTCTTCGCATGTGTCTTAATTTGTTATATCATAAGTCCTTATACATATATCATGATTCTAGAATGTATATAATGATATAAATATCATTTTATCCGTTAAATATATATTGAAATAATTTATAGCATAAATACATATGAAATGAAATTAACCGTTCATGGTGATTGTAAGTCATACGTACGCATGAACGCTGTCACTAATAGAATTTGGATCTATTTACATGGACGTCAATCCTTGGTGATTATGTACCATTGATATAAGTAATTTATTGGAATGATCCTTTCATTGGACGTGGCCATAGCCCAGCCGAACTCCCCAATTCACCCTAACCGTCGCACCCCTCCTCGCAACCATCGACCCAACCATCCTCCTTTCTCATTATTGTGATCCTCCTCCTCCCCAATTGCATTCTCCTCCTCCCACACATCTCCACCAAATCCTAAAATTACTTATCCTTCTCATGACCCTACTTTGATGTGGCCACCCAAACCACCCTATTGTTACAGCTCCGACGTGGACTCCCCACCTCCCCCTCCAACGTAGCCCCAATGCTACTCTAAAGTGAACTCACCACCTCCTCCTCCGACGTACCTTTGATGTGGATACCCCAATGCACTGAAATCCTACATCACTGAAATAGCCTCAAAACGGCTTAGCTACTACCACCCCACCTTCAGACTAGTTCACTTTTTTTCTTTTCCAATAACTGGTAACTATGAAAGGTGTGGATTTCATTCTTTCTTTAGCTTTATTTTGACTTGAAATTGGGGTTTTAACATTAGTAGGATTTTAAAATTTTCTCTATTATACTTGATCATTTTTCATGGACAATTAAAACTATGTTATTTGTATTTTCATGAATTCCTTTGGGTAATTCTTTTGATTATTCTTCATTAGTGGCTCTATTATTGTAGCAGGTGTATTGGAACATGAAGTCACTGGTGATTTGTTTTTTGTATCTCGATAACACTTATCTTGGATGAAACATAGTTCATATGTTGGGAGTGTTTCCAATGTTTCTGCACCTTTCACCCAACATTTCAACAGTATCCGCATTACCCATTTTATTTAACCTCCCATGAAATTTGGAATTTTTTCTAAGATTTCTTCTGCGAAAACAATTGTTCTATTTCATTCATGTATTGATAAATTTTTTGTTGATTTAAAATTTATTCCTCTAGTTTCCATTTTTTCATAATATATCAATATGACATCCTATTGAAGACCAATCAAGTTGAGAGTATTTTTATCATTCTAATCCAATTTCAATAATCATTAAAAATAATTTTCAATAATTGAATCTGATCTCCATACATCCTAATTCCGTCTTGTTGAAAATAATAAACATAATTAGATTTATTTTCATTGATTTAAAACATAACATCTCTATAATTGATATTTTTTTATATCATTCTTGTAATGCATGGATATTATTTATTGGTATCCCCTTTATCTCAAAATCTATGGCACTTGTTTTATATATTTATTCTTTATCAAAGGAAGACTTTTATTCACAAATGGATAAATATTATTCTTCAACTTCAACAACTTGTGTGTGTTTTTACATGTAAATTTTTTTACTAAAATATTTCTCCTTATGTTCATATTATAATTCACGTAGTTCTTGTTCATTATATAATCCATTGATATGCCCAAATATTTAGGTGTAAATATCAAAATGAACATTATTTAAATAATCAATTACAATAGAGTAGAGGGACTCAATTGATTTTTATTGTTCAAGAAGAAACTTATTAATAGATTTAATAGATGAACTAATAATTTGATTACCTTTTTTTATTGGTTTATCCGCATTCACATTAAAATTATTTTTTATATTCATCACCTCTCTTTTCTCCTTTGTTTTTTTAATTTTTTGACCAAAACGTCAATTTCTTCTTTGATTGGAATGGAAAATGAACAAACAAATGAGGTGTTTCTAAAATCCATTCAAATATAAACATCATATAAATATGATAAGAAAATAGAAAAAAGATATATCTATTCATTAGTATGTTTGTTTTCTAAAATAATAATTATGGTACCTATGTTCATTTTCAAAAACCTAAAGGGGTGGGGTGAATGCGGATGAATTTTTTCACTAAATTCTTTTAAAAATAAAATTTTACCCTTTAAAAAAAATCTCTATATTATAATCCCTATTACATATTAGGATATAAATGGTTGTAAATTTATTTTACCCTTTGAAAACTATCTCAATATTCATTCCTTATCACATTCATGCCACTTCCATTTTTAAGATAAAATTTGTTCTTGAATAAATATTCATATGGGGTTAGATATGTTTTTTAATTTATGAGGCCTTGATTCTAAATTATTCCATCTATTTTGATGGCTTAAAACAAATAGTATTTTATGGTATCATGATCTATAAACATGTCACAAACCATATTAAATAGTATCATATTCTTCCACTCATCCACTCTGTTTTAATATGGAGCGTATGGAACATTTAATCAAGGTGAAACTCAATTATTATTTATATATTCAATGAAAAAATGTTATCTTGTTCACATCCATTGTAGGAATTCCATATCATTAATTTCAAAAAAAAATTATCCCAACCAGTCTTCTGAATATTTTTAATCATTCCATGTCATATGGCTTTCATGTCATCAATATTATACATTGCATTCAAGTTAAATCATATTATAATAAGTTGAACTATACTTCTCTAATTATTTAATTCATATTTATAAGAACAGACACATCAGAGTGATTTATATTTGAAGGTTTTCATGTCTGGATTACACCTCCCTTATGGAAGTCTGTTTCTAACAAATGAACCTCTCAGAATGCTTTCACAACTATTATATAAAATAATTTAAAATGTTCAATTGTTGTACGAATCTGGAATGGAGTAAAATAAACCATTAAATGAGTACATAACATTTTGGATAGTGAAATAAATTATTAATATTTGTTGGATGATGTTTTTATATTGATGACGTGAGGACTTGAAATTCATGGATGATGGAGCTCATTGAAATACTCTAATTGATTATTTACATGCTATAAAGGGACTTATAAAATTACTGAAGGTGTTGAATTTTACTTATAATGTACTTAATTATTTAAGAGAGTGATAAAATGATTACAAAGCTTTGATAATGACCAAGGTTGATTAGATGAAGTTATAGAGTTATTTAAGAAGTTTAGAATTTATGGAGAGAAGTAGTGTCCCCACGTTGGTATATAGAACCTACTGAGAGAGTACCTGTTAGTGCAGTGAAGGGGATAGATGCTACGAGACCATAGCCTCAAATTTCTTAAATCAAGACTTTTTTGCACTAGGTAGTTCAATAATAAGAGGATAAAGTTATTGCAGGTTCAAAATTAGTTGACCATGCTAAGCTAGCTGTTGAGATAGCTCATGTTGCACATTTTAAGAGGTTAGTTGAAACTACCCCAAGTATACCAACTCTTGATGTTATAGTGGAACCTAAAGTGGTGAACACAGTAGTTAATCCAATACCTCCTGGATCACTTATTGATAGAGATACACCTATATATATTCACATGATCCGCATCCAAATTGGTGAGGTATCCTTAAGTGCATCCACGAGAACCGGGTTCAAAACCAGGTAGAGGCATATTTTACCGGTACTGTAGTAGTACTGTAGCAGTACTGTACAATGTGTGGTACTGCAGAAGGCACTATAGCAGTACTGTAGTAGGTACTATTCGGTTCTGTATCAGCTGGAACTATTCACCTTGGCCCACCTGTTTGGGCTTGGAGTCCTTAAGGATTTTGGGCTGCCCAAGCCTTCGGGTCATTTGGGATTTTGGGCCACCTTTATGGCCTTCAGGTAACCTTAAGGCCTTTGGGGCACATGCAGTTTCCCAAGATAGACTGTAAAAAAAAGGAGCAGCCCCAGAAGAGGATTCAGTGCAGGTGCACTCACCAGTGTATAGTGAAATGGATTTTTTAGAATGGGAGGGTATGGCTATACCCTTGGGACCAGCCTGTGCTTGCATGGGAAGCATAGCCAGACAACCATGCGAAAATGGAGAGCTACTATCACGATGTAGATGCTTAGGAGGGGAAGTTCCTTGTAGATAGTCTGGTTGAATTCCCTAAGACCTTCAGGTCATGTATTCTCTTAAGTATACGGGCCATGTAATCTCTGAGACTACATGACTTTTAAGGGTTCCTCCTCATCCCTTTAAAAGAGGGTTATGAAAAATTAATAAAAATTAAGGCCTTTGGGACATTTGGGATATATATATGACCTTGGAAGATGTTGTTGTTCTTTCCCATACATCGGAGGTTGTTACATAACCTCACCATGTTTATGAGGATGCCTCATATGTGAGCAATACTTCTAAAAGAAATGATTTACAATAAAAAATTAAAAACATTCCATCATTTTTGATGTTGGAGATTTATAACCTCAGAGGATAATATTTTTATATAAAAAGGAAATAATCTCCTCAAAAGATGAAATCAGACAACTAATGGTGAATTCAATTTCAAAATTTGATGTTGACAAGGTAGTTGGGATTCTGGCATACCAAATAGAATTGATTAAAACATTAAGTTATTCTATCCTTTACAACCTACTGTGAGTAACCTGGAATTTGAATAAATTAAATATCTAATGAGTAAGCTCAAAGGTGTTTGTCTAACCAAGTTTATTTTTAATGAACATGGATTTATTATTTCATCTCAATGGGACATGACTTGTAATCTTCAACGTTATAATCAGATATGTATCATGATGTCGTTTATGAGATTTAATCTTTTAGAATAGAAATGATATAGATATTAAACACATTAATAAGTTTAGTTGTGTGTTAGTTTATTTTTATCAAAATATTTCACCCCAATGCCACACATATGCTACTAAATCTTCTGTGGATCTTGATTTCAAAAATTTGTTTGAAGTACTCTTTTCATATTTGACTTTAGTGTCTTATGAGATCAAATATTTATGGTGTAACTTGTTCACACATGCTTTTATTAAGAGTTAAAATGGGATCTATCTACTGAGTTCCAATAGACCAAATATGAAAATAGAACATCAACACATAGGACTTATGTGTCTTTAGGTTTCATGGTTTCCCATCTTCAAGAATTTATTGGTTGTTAACTAAAAAAGAATTTTGGATTGAACCATAATGTAAGGGATGTGGTTGATAATTCCATTGGTCAAATAATTATACATCATAATTTACTTAAACATATTCTAGATGAGGTTCTAGAACGATTTGATGATATTCTCATAGTCTATTTGGAAGAGGATTCTATTTCTGGATAGTATGAGGAAGTCCCTATTGTTTTAGATACATTATCTTGTCATCATCCTTCTACTATTTTTGTATAAAATATCTTAGATATTCTCTTTTATCTATGATTAAATTTTCAAAGGGATACATAATAATGGTCTCTCATCCTTTTCATATATTCATAGATAATCTTGTAGCTACATCTTTGAGTTATGAAAATCATATATCATTAAAAGGATTGATCTCTGAAATGATGCTCTGTTTTCTCTTAGAGGAAGAATATCTCTCAAGCCAGAACCTCCAGTTACTTTTATATCATCCAAGTAAATATTGGATATTTTCATTGATCTGAACATTATTTATACATAAGAAGAATTTAAGGATGATGTTTATTTTAATGTTGATTAGTCTCCATAAGAAATTATATCTTCGAGACCTCCAAATAATCCTATCATTTCCCCTAACGGTCATAATGAGTTTAGTGCTCCATCTTAGAATCATGAGAATGTTCACAATACATGTACCCAGAGGCAAATCAGCAACTAGATTTGAATGGATTAATTCTTTGGTTCTTGGGGTATGGGGTTTGAAAGGGCAAGGGGTTGGGGGGGTAGGGGGTGTGTAGGGTGGTGAGGGGCAACATGTGGGGTGTGTATTGAGAAGGGGGAGGGAGTGGAAGGGTAAGGGGGTCCAGGAAGATGCAAGCGGGTGGGGACGAGGGTGTAGGAACATGGGGTAGGGGTGATGGTGTAGGGTGGGGGGGGGTTATGGGTGAGGGGATGGGGATTTGGTAGTGTCCTCTCAATAACCATCATAGTTCAATATACTATTTTTATGCATTGGGAAGGCCTATGACCATGGGGTTCTGTCGAGGAAGAATGGGGGTTTGTCGAGGAAGGATGGCAGGGGGTTGTGGAGGGGGTGTATCAATTCAATTCATTATTCATGGACTTAAACAATAATTTATGGCCTTGATAGATACCATGTAAGACTTTACAGTATGTACACATGTCATCTACAAGTTCTCCATAAGAAATTCATTCAATATAATACTTTAACACTATATTGAATTTTAAGGATTATACTATATGAAAACAATGTTTTTTTATAATTAATATTCTTAAAAAAAATCATATAAGATGATTCTTATGATTTTTGAATGATTTTATAGTACCATGAGGCTATGATTAGGAATTATAATATCTTGAGATTGAATAATATCAAGTTAAATAGATTCTAAAAAACATCCTGATTTTTTTAGGAATAATATAGTTGAAGTTGATTAGAAGCCTGGGTTCTTCAAAATAGCTTAATTAATTGTGATTTGTGTTGAATGAGTAAATTATAATTTTATCATTTTATTTGATTCAATTAAGATCAAATCTAACTCAGATGAAAGGTTAGGAACTTTCTCTATCCTAAGATGAAAATTCTAGATTTCATAAAATCTTGGAATGTAATGTGTTGATGAATGTTCAATGATTCATGGTCACAAAAATCCCAAAATATTTTTGAATCAAGTCGGAAAGGTGATAAAATTTTGGATAAGTCATAATTTCCTTATAAAATCTCATTTTGAGATATATATATTTTTGTTTCTATAGTAATCTCTCAAGAAATAAATAAGGAGATCCTCACTGGAAGGTGCTGTTATATTTTCATACAACCTATTAAGAGTTTTTTATGTGAAGATACTATGGATGTATTTTGGGATCAAAATAACACAAAAACCTACTATAGTCGAAGAGATATTTATTCATCCATGAGAATTCAAAAGAAAAATGAAAGGGACATTTTTATAAATAATCTAGAGACGTGTAGTTTGTGAGATAGTGGAGAAGAAAACAACATATTACCCTTGATATGTGATTTGTATGAACATGGGGTGATTTTTTTCTTTTCATGTGTCTCTTATGATATATCTATTTATGGTAATATGAAAGTTTTTCCTTGAAAATATGCGAGGCAGATCAATAACAATATCATTTGAGGATTTCAAGACATCTGTATTTTTCTATAATAACATACAATGGTCAAGAATAGAATTGAGTTTCAATATAGAGGTTAGTGATCCAAGAGAACTGGTACGAATTTATGACATAGATTCCATAAAAATTATAATTTTTGAGTGATAAAAGGAAGGAACCAATTTTCACATGATCAGAAAATTGTTTCTATAAATAATGAACACACAATCAAGAAGAAGGAAGATCATAAACCAAAATATTGTCCAACCAAATTTGAAAACTAGTTTTGACAATCCAACCAGATTGAGTAATAATAAAAGAGGAAAGATTTATAATTTATAAAATTGGTAATTCTTAAAAATGTATGAATAAAGGTGAATTCCAGAAGAAGAACATGCTAAAAAATGAGGATTCAATCTAGAAAATCAAGAAGAATATAGGAATGAAGAGTTTTAGGCATTTTATCAATTCATGTAAAGGATTATCTATGTCATGAAAATTTTCCAATCCTTATTTCTCGCATTTAAGTAGAGATAGAAGTTTACTTTATTCCCATATTGTGGTGATTTTGGATATTTCAATAGGAATTTGAAGGTGATCTTTGAAAAATAAAGAGCTTTATTAATGATCATGTTATTTAGTATTGGGATTTATATATCAATATGAATATTATTTTTTTCATTGTTGGTTATGGATTCATGTATCTTTTATCATGTACAGTTGACACAATGATCACATATACATACGAAGTCACTATATCTCATTTCTTTTCCATCTATTCTTATAGGTGGTTTCATATGATAAGGCTAGTTATATCCCCCAACATCAATGAAAGAGATTTCAATCTTGGGTGTGGGTAAGGTTTATTTCATTTTTATTCATTGGTGTAATTTTAATAACAGCTTTTCTGATTTGTGGGTTGCTTATATTTTGGTAGTGTGTATTAGATTTCATTGAGGTGGATTCGATTCGCCGTTGATGATGCCTTACATGTGCATTCATATGTAGGAATATAAATACATAAGTTCCCACATTATAAATATTCACTCATGGGCATATGAATATATATATTAGGGCTTTGTGTTCTTATATATATATATATGCCAAATTCATACATGTGTAAGTGTAAAGGGGTATATGCAAGTATAACCATATATCTAAGGACCCCCTTGTAAGTATTGTTCCATGAAAATATGTATATAGGGGATATTTTTTCTTAAATATATATATATATGATGTTGCATATGCGTGAAAGAGGGAAAAAGGAAGATTTGAGTTGTTGTCGTCAAAAGCAACGCGCCTTGAGGTTGAGGAGGCTCCTTCTACAAGAACATTTAATTTAGATTCTATAATTTCATTATTGTTTTATAAACATTTTCCAATAATTTATTTATTTTTTTAATAAATGGTTTTCTAATAACCACTAGCTTTGTCAAGGAATAATATGAATATTTTACTTGAACTTATTTATATACCCTTTTCAAAGAGGTTAAAAAAATATAGTAGTTTCTAGATATTATAAATAGAGATCTAAAAACCATAAATTGATCATCCTAAGATACATTCATGATCTCATTCAATATCCCATTAAATTCATCTTAAGAGGCCACTACTTAATTTAAGGATCTATTAGTTATAATACCAAGCTTCATGACATTTTCTCTGGTATAATGGAACTCACCCGTAATATTCATCTTGAAATCACTCATAAGGAATAGTGTGAACATATCAACCTATAGGGACTAAATCAGTAAGGATACAAAATTCAATTCTAGGAGAAATTGATCAACACCACTATAGAAATATAAAATAACTGATGGTTATGAGGTGGAAGTTATATAAGATTGATACCTTTTGATGAAATCAAAATATCATCACGAAACACTCTATAATGTGAGTAGGATTCCCTTCATTTTAGTCCTGAAATACATAACCGTGTCAAGAATGTCTTGAGACATGTATAATTGCACCATTGTAAGATTTTCAAATATGTACCTTTGAGATAAAACCATACCCCCAAGATCATTTTACATAGCCATGGTTGTATAAACATCACTCAATATCTAACTATACCATTCACATCCTTAATCTATTTGAAAATTACATCAGAAACAACTCTTTGAATAGGAGGGAATGATTTGAGATTCCTAATCAACATTGTTTGGGTAGTCAACCTTCAGAATAGATGACTTATTTAGTTATCTAATATCATAATTAGTATATTTTAACACTTGTTTCATCTCATTATAATATCCTCAAATATTATCAAATTCATTTATAATATTAGAGAAAAATATTACATGTTATAACTTTATGAGATCATAGTAAAAAAGGGCGATTACTCATGCATAATAGGAGGTGGGGGTGGTATAAGTAGTGCATGAGAATGTTCAAAAGATTCCATAACCACATCATCAGTTAGATCTCAATTATAAATTTATCCAAGGATAATTTTATCCATTGACTGATACTCCACCTCTGGTTTAGCACTTCCTTTGGTAGTTTAAATAGTAGGTGTTGCAACAATTGGACTTTCTTTAGGAATAAGAATAGTTGTCTGAATAATCGTTTCTTAATGATGAACTCCATTAGTAGAATCAACCACTCTTTATCCTTGGATATCAATGACTACTTCCATTTCTAGAATAAAAATTGGAAACTGGGGCTCTACTCTAGTATTTTGATAATATTAAACCTCCCTAAAAGACATCATTTCAGAAGGTGATGGATCTCTAGGTGTTGAGGTTTGAGAGGTATACTCATGAGAAAATCCTTCCCAACTAACTATATTCATTTAATTTAATTTGATAGCCTTGAAGTACCCAATTGTCTTCAAAAGAATTTCAGATATAGTATTACACTTATAGAATCTCACAACATTTACCTCATTCGAATCAACATCCATTTTCATTAAAACTTGTGAGATTAGTCTTCCATAAGGATAGTAATTCCTATTAGCTTTCCCTTAACAACAATGATTAATGGAAAAAATCATTTACCATGGAATGTTTAACATCATAATATAAATCTAAATATATAGTACATACATATCATGAAAAGGAATTTGTCCATCTCATACATTTTTGGATATTCTAGTTTGAATAAACCTGTAGAGAGACTTCCACTTAGGTTACAAGTAATTCACTGGGTGCTGTGTTTTTTTAAGGGATGAGGGTGTGCTGGGGGCGAAGGGGAGGTGGTGCATGGGGTGAGCATGAGGCATGGGTGTTCAGGGGAGAGGGAATGGTGGTGTGCTTGGTTTTTTTTCCATGGGAAGTTGTAGGGTGCATAGGATGCATGGGGTTTGCTGTTTGTGTGATGGGGGGTCATGTGGTGGGTAGGGGTAGGGGTGTGTAGGGGTAGGGGTGTGTAGGTTGGGGTAGGTGGAAGGGGGTGTAGTGGGGAAAGGGTCATGCGTGTGGGAAGGGGTCATTGGGGTGTGCTGGGGGTAGTGGGAGGGGGGGTGCCGGGGGTAGGGGGAGGGGTATGCAGTATGGGGGGGGGAGGGGGTGTGCTGGGAGAAGGGGGAGGGGTAAGGGGTGTGCTGGGGGTAGGGGGGTTGTAGGTTGGGGGGAGGGGTGTGATTGGGGAAGGGGCATGGTTGTGTGTTGGGGGCAGGGGGTGTTGGGGGCAGGGGAGGGGGTGTGATGGTGGGGGGTAGGTGGGAGGGGTGATTGGGGAAGGGGGAAGGGGGTTGTGGGTAAGTTGGGGAAGGGGGTTGGTTGTGATGGGGGAAGGATTGATGGATGCAGGGGAGGGGGTGTGAAGTTGGGGCAGGGGGTAGGGGTGTGCTAGGTGTAGGGGGCATGGGGTTGGGGTGTGTGATGGGGTGGGGGGCAGGGGGTAGGGGTGTGCTGGGGGGTAGGGGAAGGAGGGGTGTGCTAGGGGAAGGGGGTGTGTTGGGGGTACGGGAGGGGGTTCATGTGGGGGGGGGGTAGGTGGTGTAATGGGGGCAAGGGTAGGGGGTAGAGGGTGTGCTAGGTGTAGGGGTAGGGGGTGTGCTCGGTGAAGGGGAGGGGTGTGTAGGTGGGGGAGTAGGGGAAATGGGGTGTGTGCGAGGGGGGGGGGGAGAGTATGGGATGTCAATGGATATATTGGCCATCAAACCATTATTGGTCCTCTGGTCTAATAATCCAACAATTAACTCTTTAACATCATTGAATTCAGTTTCCAAAACTAATACTAATATTAATATAAACTATAAACTACATACGTAGGAATTATACTACATTGATATCATTTTAACACAACCCAAACCAGTGGGACCCAACATGGGAAGTTGATGAGTTTAGTGTTCAACCTTAATACTTCTTCTCATTTCAGCTAGAAATTAATTTTTTTGGGCACGAGAAGATTTGAATATGCAGGCGACCTGTTTTTTTTTCTAAAACTCATAGGCTATTGTGAAAGTTCTAATTTATTTCAGAAGGGATATAGCCATGGTTTCTAATTGTGGCAACAATATGTAGCCACATTTTTCAACTGTGGATATAAGTATCTCATGACATATGATTCTACTAATATTTCAAACTATGGATATTGGTTTTTAGTGATAGTTATAGAAATTCCATCCACGGTTTAGGAATAAATGGATATAACCTATAGCTACATTTTTTTTCCTATAGCAATGGTTTTTTTCTATCGCCACAGTTTTAAACCATTCCTATAGCCTTATTTTCATGATGTTTGTTTTGTGTTTTAATTTTCGTATTTAAAGAAAATATGTAAATGAAATATATATATATATATATATAATTATTAAAATTACATTATTATATGATATATATCATATATGTTCATTAAAACCATCCTTAATACATTCTACGTGTCATGTGAATGATTAATGTCTCTTTTAAGGGGAGGTAGGCCACACTTACTTAGGATTATCATATTAAAACCAAATGTAATGTAAAAATATGTGTGTTGTAAAAGGAATAAAGAAGAATACATAGATAAAAAATATGATATATTTAATATTTAAATAGATTGTCCACTATAATTGCAACTATTATTGGTGGTAAAAGAGAAATGAACAATCATCGATTCATGAGGTAGTAGTTCTCCATATACAAAAAAAAATGTGTTCAACATCAATTTTATTGAGGTGTGTTTAAGTATATGTAAGACTATATTCATTATAAAATACTATTACATATAGGAAACTAGTTTTGTCACACAGGAATGTAAAAAAGAGAGTTGAGGGTGGAGATGGAAATTAAGGGGGATGAGCTTGATAGAAGACATCACCTCTAAATCAGATAAATATGTTTGGTTTGTTCCGAAAATATTCCTTTAGAGGGTTTCTACCCATAGTGATGATTCATGGTATAAAGGAGGACTGTAGGGAGACATTTTGGGAAGGGTAGTTTTTAACTTATTAGGCATTTTAGGAGTGATGAATGGGTAGAGGTGGTGGCCTTTTAAAGAGAAGGAAAATGACCCACATGGAATTTTTAGAAACAAATTAGTTGTGAAAATGTTATTACCTAAAAAAGGTTTACTAAACCAACAAAACTCAATAATTTAAGGATTATGGAAGAAGTAAGGACATTAAATGGGTGTTTTTCATGTTTCAAGGTCATTGGCCCCCTGAATTTTAAGGAATTGTCCCTAAATAAGCATAATTTTGTCTTAACTAATGTGATTAATATTAATCACCTTTACAAATCATTTTAGTTAAAAATTAATAAGGTACCATTAAACAATAAATATTATACATAATACAATAGTTGATGTTTGATTTTTGAAATTCACTTCTTATAAGGGAAAAAATAAGATTATTGGTAATCTCGTAGATGGGATGAGATAACGGGGTTTAAAGTAGGAAAAAGTTGAAATGTTTATTAAGATTTTATATACATTTTCAAAGTGAAATTGACCTTAATGAATTAAAATATATTATTTGATTTAATATTCATCTAATTTGATCATAAAAAATATATATAATATCATTATTCATTAATAATTAATTAGACAAAAGGCAGTTTTAACTAAAAAACAGTAATTCTCACTATTTATCAAAAAGTGATGTTCCTCAGAAAACATCCAAAAAATTATCCGTAACATATTTTTGAAGTTATGAATTCAAAAATTATATTTATTTTATCAAATTAAATTCCTAAATTAATATGAAATTAATTTCTTTATTAGATAAAATTCATTTTAGAAAACCATGTTTTAAGGTAAAAAGGACTTTAAGAAAAATCATATATTTTATTATCAATATGTTTTATTTATATAAAACAATTTATAAAAAGTATTTGAAAATTATTTATTAATATTAAGATATCTATGTTTAACCACTAGGTTATAATTATCTTATTTAACTAATTAAAACAATAAAAATAGATATTTCATAGAAACAGAATGTTGCATGTATCTTACGCCAATTCAGTATTACATGCATTATATGCCAAGTCGGTGTTGCGTAGACCATAAACCAAGTCGATGTTTTGTGGAATGTACACAAATTTAATTACATGTAAAATGAATCTTTTACTTTTTTAATTGCATGATATATATGAAAACATAAATTTATTTGAAAAACAGGTCCATAAGAACTAGGTGTGTTACTATAGTAACAGTTGGAGATCCAAAAACTATATCAGTCAAAAAAAACTTTATGGGTAATGGTTAAATAATAACCTGGTATGTATCTCTAATCATTTTGATGATGTATTATATATTTGTTTTTCTAACAATACATGATTAGGTTTTAATGATTTTTTTTAAATTTAGAGCACCTAGAACTAACAATGATTATAAATTGGATTTAAATTTCCCATGTAAACCAAAATTGAAATGTTTAACTACTAAGATAAATGAATCATGGATATGGCATAGATGAAACTTTTATTACAATATATATGATTTAAAAAATATTATATGAAATAGTTAGTTTCGGATTTTCATATTCTTATGTTTAGTGATTCTGTGATGCTTGTAAAATCGACAAACAACAAAAATAATTATTCATATAAATTAACAAAATTGTTTTATCTAAACCATTAGAGCATATCCATATATATTTTATAGGAACATATATAGTATAATGTTTGTATGGTAAATTATATTTTTATGTTTTAGTTGATGATTATTCTAGATTTACATGGGTTTATTTTCTAAAAATCAAAGTGAAGTACTAACAATTTTTTATTTTTCATTAAAAATGTTTTCAAAATGAAATAGGTTTTATGATAATTTTATTAAGAAGTGATCATGGTTGATAGTTATAGAATCATGGTTTTTATTATTTTTTCTCAAATTTGGTTATTAAATACACCTTCTTCACCCCAAGAACACCTCAAAAAAATGGAATTGTTGAAAGAAAGAGCATAACTATTCAAGAAATTGAAAAGACTATACTGAACAAATACAGTCTCCCAACCTATATTTGTGAAGAAGTTGTAATCACAACCTGATATATCATGAATACGGTTGTAATAAGGCTTATCTTTAAATGGACACCCTGTGATCTTTGTAATGATAGAAAACCTGATGTAATGTAACTTTAAAGTATTTATATGTAAGGTAAATATCTTAAATACTAAGGAAAAAATTGTTAAGATTGCTCCAAAAGGAGATGATGGAATATTTTTAGGATATTATATAACTTCTAATTCCTATAGAGTCTTTAATAAAAATTCAAGGATTGATGAAGAATCATTTCATGTGATGTTTGATGAAACTGACCCTTTTATTAATGAAAAAGGTCAAACAGATAAATTTATAGATTCATTTGACAAAATGTGCCTTGAAACCTTTAAATCTAGTTTTGAAGATGATATTAATGAAACTAAGTACAGTTCAATAGAACATGAAACTGAAGAACCAAAACATGTATTACCTATTCAGTCAAGAACCTTTTAGAATAATCCTGTAGAAATAGTCATAGGATACACAAACAATAGAATTATAATAAGAAGAAATATAAGAATCCTAGATGAATTATATTCCTTTTTTACCTCAATTAGAACCTACGTCTATTGAATAATCATTATAAGATGATTGTTGTCTATTATAAGTGAAAAAAGAACTAAACCAATTCAGAATAAATGATGTTCTGGAATTGTTGGAATGTCTATAAAATTATACAGTAATTGGAACTAATTGGGTCATTATAAATAAACAAGATGATAAATGGATCATAACTACAAAAAAATGCTATATTAGTAGATAAAAAATATTATCGGGTAGATGTTATAGATTATGATGAATCCTTTACACATATTACTAGATTAGAATACATTATAATTTTATTATATTAGGAAATTCATATGAAAAATAAATAATATCACATGTTTATTAAATTTTCGTTTTTAAAATGGTCATTTAAATGAATAAGTTTATGTTGAACGAATAATTGGTTTTGAAAACCCTTATTAACCAAATTCTATTTTTAAACATACCAAAGAACATTATGGACTTAAATAATAACCTATATCTTAGTATGATTTATTTTGTTCTTATCTTTTGAAAAATGGATTTACTATTGGATTGGATAATCCATTACATTTTTATGAAAGTTGTTTCTTCTAATATTTGACTGGTAATTTTTTTGTTGATGACGTAATATTCAGTTCCACAAATAAAAATATCTTTCATATTTCATCAAATATAATGAAAAATTAATTTGAAATGGGTATAATGGGGGAACTAAATTTCTATTTTAGGATTTCAGAATTATCAAAATGATTTGGGAAACTGTTTAGATCAATGTAAATAAATTATTGATTTATTGACAAATAATTTCACTTGAAAACAGAAAGACTTACACAACTCCTATGTGTACAAATATAAAAAATGATTTGGATAAAGCTGGAAAACTAATCAACATAAATTTGTATTGAGGTATGATTGGTAGTTTATTATGACTTAATATTTTTCAGAACAAAAAATTATGTTTTATGTATGCCTACGTGATAGATTTCAGTCAAATACAAAATAATCTCATCTTACTACTATTATAATAATTTTTAAATATTTAATTGAATCTTATTTCCAATATCTTTTTTACCAAAAATATCACATTTTAATTTTATTTTGTATTCTGATTCTGAATTTAGAAGTTGTAGATTAGATAGAAAATGAACCATTGGAACCTATCACTTTTTTAGAAAATTTTTATTATAGCGGTCTTGTATCGAAAAACACTTAGTTTCACGATCAACAACTAAGACAAAATAAGTGTATGCTGGTAGTTGATGTGTATAAGTATTGTGGATGAAAAAAAATCTAATATATTTTTTACTAAATATTAACAATATATATATTTTATGTGACAATACTAGTGAAATATATATTTTAAAAAATCTTATATGAAATTATAAGACTAAGAATATCGATATAAGGAATCATTTTTAAGGTGTCATGTTATTAAAAGGGATATTTCATTATAATTTGTAAATACGAAATATCAATTAACTTTTATTTTTACTAAAAAAATTCCCACTGTATGATTTTTATTTTATTAATGTGGGGGGGGGGGGGGGTAGTTGTATTTTATTTTAAATAAGTTTTATATATTTATTTGGATTAAAAAATTTTCTTTGTCTTTATTAATTTACTTTAATTTCACTTTCATATTATTATTTCCATTATTTTTTAAATAATATTTTTTCTATTTTATTTTTTATAAACCAAATGCTTTGAAAATAAAAATTCTAATGATTACCCTACGTAATTGGCATGAGAAACCAAACCATGTCAACATTCATTAGAAAAAAAATCAACTTATCTTATCCTTTGTTTTCCAACTATTTTGCATACCCAAGCCCTCATCTATCTCTTAAACCCTAGAATTCAAAAAGCTTCAAAATTCAGATTCATTTAAATGAGGAAGACCAAGCGAACTAATAAAACCAAACATAGTAATATGAAGCATCAACATGTCCACTTCAGAAATATTCTTTTAGGAAAAGTCGTTGATTTCTAATAGAAGTACAACACAAACCATCCAATCCAAAAAAAATATTGCTTTTTATGGTTTGGAATTTTTCTTTAATGAGGAGAATACTGATTTTATTTATGAATTTGAGTTTAATTAGTTTTATATCAATGTTCAATTTAGTTTCGATGAAATAGAAGATACATAATATTCATGAATAGAAGATAAGTAATGTTCGACCTCTTCGATCCAAATTTATTAGTTTTTAAAATTTCCTCGTTAAGGTTTTTTCCACATTGATCATCCATCAATTGGAAAACAAGATAAAAAATCAGAGGAAATTATGTCCTTTCTGTTTAATTCAACAAAATTTAGGAAGATATTAGTAAATGATCTTGAGGCAGACAAAATGTTTTTAATAAAACTTATTCAAACCGTTACCGCTCCAAGAGTTGCTGAAATAGAAAAGTTTGAATACCCAGGAATGTATATCATGTTTCTATTTATCTGTGATATAAAGATGAACATTCTAAGATATATATGAAGATATATGATTTTTTTTATTTAGAGGCACAGATTTCATTTTATCCTTATCGACGGATACTTTCACTTATTTTGTTTTTGGAAAAATTATGATTCATAATTTTGATTCTTGAGTGAAATGTCATCATAGAAATGTATTTAATGATAGTACTCTATAAAATTTTTGTTTATTTTGGAGTAAAATAAAACGTAATATAATTATTATTCATGTAGATGAACAACACAAATTTGAATCATTTTCTTTGCGGGAGAAATGAAATTTAAGAAATAAAAAAGTTATAGAATCCAGAATAGATGGCCTTGCTTATCCTACCGAAATTAACCATCAATATGATGAAACAAATATTTCTTATAAAGAATCAGGAAATGAAAACAATGTGGAACCTGTCTTAATACCATGTATTAGAGAAGAACCTCATCCTGAAGAAGAATTGTTAGGATATGGAGATGGAACTCATTCAGTTCATTTGGAAGAACCAGATTAGTATACAGATAAACAAGAAGAAAGTTTGGCATAATATCTTCAGGGTGTTCCTCAACCAGATCACCAGGAAGAAGTGGATCAAGGATTACAACAAGTCGATAAATCAGTCCCTAAGACCATTGAGATTTTTGAAAATGTATGATGTTTCTACCATTTTTCATTCAATATGAAGAACTACATATATCTATAGAGAAATGATAGAGGTAATTGATTATATATCTTTTTCATGTGATAAGTCTTTTGATAAGTCTAATTATAATCAATTATCTATTGTAGAAGTTAATTATTAGTCAAATAATGCAGATGAAGGAACATCTGATTCCCTATCAAATCATATAGAAGAACTTTTTATAATGTTTATCAAGGTTCATGAGGAGAACTCTAGTCTTTTATTGGAGCTGGTATCATCAAATAAATATTATAATGATTTAATAAATTCTTCTACTCCATGGATGGAATTAGAGTCTATTGATACTCAGCCTCATGATCTCAGAAAATATTTTGTGTCAAAAAGGGTTTTTTGATGCATCTAAGATAGACGTGATGGACCATTTTTGGAAGTTGAAATTAGAATTTGTTACTAAAATAGATATTTTAGATTTTATATAGTACTTGGGATATAAATTTTGTTTCAATTAAAGGAGATATCAGTCAGTCAAAATCTTCCGATTCTTCCTTTCAACATCACCACATATGATCATAAGATTTCAATCTATCACATCAATAATGGATGATATGAATGAGTGGATTCAGAATCATAAATTTAATAGTGAACCCCTATTATTTGTGTTAGATAATCAGAGATAACTTTGTGAGAAAATTCCATTCTGTGAACCAGGTATTTGGCTTCTGATTAATGATTTCAATGATAATTAATGTAAATTTTAGGAGATTGAGGAAAATATATAGGACTTTTAAAAAGTCAATTTTATTGAAATTATGAATGTTATTCAAGATTTATGAATTTTCAGAAGTAATATAGAAGGAAATATTTTAAAAAATTTACAATATGATATGGAATAATTGAAGGGAGATTTCATGTTCCTTAGTCTCCACTAGAACTAGCACTCGAAACCACTCTTAACCAAACCCTATCACCACATACCAGACCCATTTTTTAATCCCTTTCCTCAAAGACAGACCCACGAATGTATTTTAAAATTTATTATAATAATTAAATTTTCATTTTAATTTTTTCTGTATTTATTAATATATTTAATTACATGTTTATCTCTACTACCAGAACACTTGTCTTATTTATCATAAGAGTACCATATAAACATTCATTTATTGATCAAAGGAAAATTGAAAGTGCTTTTATTTTTTCATATACATTATTTTTATATCATAAAATGGGATAGAAAATTGGTTAATGCAACATACTAAATTTTTTAAAGTATATATTTCTTATCATTGAAATAATACGCTAAAAATGAAATATTCTTTTATTTAATTTTTTTTCCAAATTACTATATTTTTTTGTTATTTTATGTGTTTAATAATAATAAAAAAGGAAAGATTGTTGGGAATGTATTGTATCTTGAATAATCTATAAATATTATAGATTTTGATGCTCAAAAATATGCTTATTAGTTTTTCTAAGTATATTACTTTAATTTTATTTGATGAAATTAATATTTATTATAGACTTATATTCAAGGAATATATCCTAAATGTTTGGAACACATATTAAGTGAATTCTATAAACATTTTTCATAGCATAAATTGATAAACCTAATATAAGGAATAAACCCTACACTTTGAAACAACATGTATGGATTGAAACATGCATCTAGAACATTATGTATGGATGATCATCCCTATGTTATCACAATATAATTTTAAGGGAACCTTACATTTGGATGAAACCTTATATTCTTTAAGAGTAAATAATATGGTTAAAAAACTCTACATATTTGAGTAACCCTACATTTGGGAAACTAATGTATCATCTATCAAACATACATTTGTGATCAACCTTATATTTTTAACCTTACAACCAGAGAATGAACTCTACATAGTTTAACCCAGCGTTTTGTATTTTGTATTTTCATAAAGGAACCCTATGTCTGAATATTCATTGTTAGAGATTTAAACTTGTGATTTTTTTCCATGAATTCCAAAATAGTCTTAATAAAATGAAATATCTGATAAAAGGTAATTTACGACTGATTCAAAGCTCATTTATGACCAATTCAAGAGCTGTATTCAATAGGTAAAATCACTCATACTCTTAAGGGAAGTTATGAATAACCTGAATTATTTATAATTTTAATATCCACGATCTATCAAGATATTTTAATGTATCTTGAATACCATATCAAAATTTCATCTCTATATATTCTTCTAGTGTCTATTTTCAACATACAGTTGATTGAACATTCACACATATGACTTTATTCTTCTGAATATCTTGATCAGTGATGCTATATTGAATGAATGACTTTCTAATTTATGAGAGAATATGCACATTGAATGTTCTACATATTTCATCCTTGTATTGATCAAATGTTACAGCTTCTATTTATTGATGTTATTATTGAAGATAATTTGGGACCAAGATCACAACAGAGCTATTATTTCTTGGATACCTTTCATTTCTAAAGAAGAAGATCTATCTACTATGAGTTTCTACTATAATATTGACGATCGACCCAAACCACCAAAAACAAAATCTTTTGTCTTATTTAGGAATCAACTACTCTTACATAGTTGTGGTTTAAGTATTAGCAACTTCAAATAAGCTGTGGATTTACCAATTCCCTGTAAAAACCCCAAAGGATCTATTTAGCCTTATTGGAATAGTATGAACTTCCCACACTCAGTTGTGTATTTGAGGTCTTATAATAAGACGACATTTTATAGTGAATTTACCCTTGCTCTCAAAGATAGTATTGGTTGAGTGGACTAGGAGATCCTTTTTCCACAAACCACTATAAATTTTTTGTGTTCATTCTTTCTATTTATTCATTGTTCATACTCATTATATATGAAAAAACTTCTTATCTGCATAAATCAAAAAAGGATTCAAAAGAAAGAATTTGTGATTTTTATCCAAAATACACAATTCAACCCCTTTTTGTTATGTTTATATTATTTTGACATAACAGTTTTGTGGGACTTAGGCATGGGAGTTTCTGTGTGTATAGTGATCACTTGAGTAACAGGCCACATAGTTACCTTTGATGGGATTTCTATTACTGTTTTTGTGACATTTATAGTTTGTTTGTGAATTATAACTAAGAATGTTGATTCACATTTCATATATATACATATTTTTTGTATATAATTTATCTATTTTAATTATTTTATTATGTTATACGTCCCTAATATATTTGTATTCATTAATGTGTGATATATCTATTTTTAACATGGAAATGATATATATATACTAGCATTAAATAGTTGAATATGATAATTCTATTATGTTTATATATAAATGTGACTATGAATAAAAATGAGTGATAGAGAACCACATTTAGTTCTATGTGGGATATACCTTAGGTTGATATCATACTCAAAGGGGAACCTTGTGTGTTCCCAAAGACTGATAAGGATCTATATTTTTTAGAAACATTAAATTACGAAAACATTTTTATGAATCTTCAACAATTACACCATAGGGACATTTAATGGAACCCAAAGCAATGGAAACCTAGGATGTGTTCGTACCACTACTAGTGATGTAGGAGGATATAACCTATCATAATTATGCAGAGGCACTGATGACTCCAGTTGAAAATCTAGTTCAGCAGAAACTATTTCAAATTATTCCAATTTAAGGATGACAAATATACAAAACCATCAGCAATCATGATTGTGACTTCCATCTCCATCATCCTATAACAATTTGTGGTACTATTTTTCCACAATATATAGAGGTTAGGTTTGATATTATCAAGAATATTTTTAAGAAAGTACAGACATTTGAAGAGGGGTGAGTGATTTTGGAATCCTTCATGTTCTAAGGACATATGAGGAGGTGGTAGACTACCATGAATACATATGGGAGATAAAGTGGTATTAGTTTCTTGAAATTCAAGAATATCCTTTTCATGTAATATTTTCTCAAAATGATGAACCTGGACCATGTTTAGGAGTTTTTGGAGTTGTAGCAGTGGTCTATGACAATCTTAATATAATCTATTCAATTTACGATGTATCCTAATATTTTTACAATGTTTGGTGAAAATGTGGCAAAATAGGATAAAAAATTTAGATATTCTTTCATCCAATGCATAGATGTCAAGTTATGTTATTTTAATCGATGATTTGCACATAACTACTTTACCAAGACCTAACCATTGAGAAGGGGATATAGGAGGACATGGTGGTAGGATTACTTCTAGTCCATACTATAATTAGGATATAGTTTCCCCATAATACAATGGGATAATATTCTATTTATATAATGAAGAAGGTGAAAAAGGATTAGTAAGGAAGAAAGTATGTTGGTTAGAGAAATAATTACTTATTATCTCCCATGGGTGATGATTCTAGGAGTTTTTCCAATTATGTGAAAAGGGAAAACAATATCAATACTAACTGGTTTCAATCCATGGAGTTCCATTATTATGTAAAAGGTGGTCATATTTAACATTTTTGATCAAGGGATTTAGAGATCAATAAAAGAGTGGAGTTGAAGACTTCAGCATCTTATGAAGACTCCTTAGATTTTAATGGCCAAGGGGATGATCTATGAATCTGACAAATAATGACACTCTATAGTGAATCAAAATCCAACTAATGGTGGTTAAGCTGAATCTACTATTAGAGGTATGATCATGATCACTTTTACATTATCTAATACCTTGTTTGATATGAGTTCTTTTCATTCCTTTATATCTAAAAAATATAATATTTGGCTTGGATTACCAGTTAAGTTTACTTTTGATTAAATTTTCCCCGATGCCCCATTGGGAAAACATTGGATAATATTCAATTATTCCTAGAGCGTACTATGTTTATTTATTTTTATAGACATATAAGAGACTTTATGATTATATAAATGATGACCTTTGATGTGATTTTCAACATGGGATGGCTAAACTATTTTTGAACTCACATTGACTACTATCAGATACAGTTGTCATTTACATTTCCCAATGGAGTGATCAATGTGATGGCTTGAGAATAGGAACTCATAAAATGAAGATTTTTTATAATCTTGAGTCTTATTTACATTATTATGACATAGATTGCTGATTTGGATCATTTTATAGGATATGTGGTTACACCCCCATATTTCCATCCGGTCATGGATCTCTATCAGAAAGTCCTTCTCGATGAAATTATAAGACATCACTATGATATAGGAGTTGAATTTATGAAAGATATCATACTAGTTATACAACACATTTTGATACCCAATTATTTTATGGTTCTTTCCAACATGAAGTATATCAAGGTTCATTTCATGAAGATAGATTGTAAGGGTTTTATCGGGCCGAGTAGTTCATCATGGGATGATCCTATATAGTTATACAAGTAGTAAATTGTTAGTCTATAATTTACCTAGTCTAATAGAAGCTAAACCAAGTGATAGTTATGAACATATATAATTTTCATATGATTATTTATCTCTTTGACCAGTTATCAGTATCATGATGGTTCTCTATGATTGGACTCTATTATAACTATCACATGTTTCATGTTATAGAGCTTGACATCCGGAATAAAACATTTTGAAGTTTTAATGGTCTATATATGTACTTTGTGATTATTTTTGTAATAAAAAATACACCAGTCATGTTTAGGGATCGCCTGAACAAGATATTCCACCCATATCGTGACTTTTTCATCATGGTGTTCATTGATGAAATCCTCAGGGTGTTCATTGATGATCTCATCATTTATACACTGAACCTATAGAAAATTTCTAGTAATCTCTATGCATTTCTAATTATTCTTTTATCACATTAGTTTTGTTGAAATCTGTTGAAGTTTATATTTTGGATTCAAAAGACAAAATTCTTATGGAATTTTGTGTCTAAAAAACGTATATCTTTGGACCTTGAGAATGTCAATGTAGTGATGTCCTCGAAACATCCCAAAAATGTGTTCAAGATTAAAAGATTTTATGTTTTACTAGGATACTATTGACATTTTATAGATGAATTCTCACATTTCATACCACCCATTATTGTTTTGGGGAAGAAAGGGATTAATTTTCAATGGTCGGATCAGTGTGAAGAGATGTTTGTTAAGATGAAGAGTATTTTGGATATATCTCTTGCATTGATTCATCATAATATTGAGATAAAATATTTTGTGTAATATGATGTATTCGAAATTAAGTTGGGGGTGGTACTAATGTATATGGAGTGGATAGTAGCATTAGAGTAATTTTATCTAATACCCCATGAGTGGAACTATCCTATAAATAATATGGACCGAGAAGTTGTGTTTCATGTTTTGAATTTTTGGATACCTTATCTCTTTAGAGAGAGGTTTTTTTCTACATAGACTATAATATCCTTTTCTATATATTCAAATTTTTGGACCATAAGATAAGGTATAGGAAATAGATTGAGTATCTACATATGTTTTACATTGAGATGTGCTTTGAATTTGTTAAAGGTAACATTGTTTCAGATGCTACAAGACTTAAGATGATAGTAGAGAAGGAGCATGGTGAATGAAAATTGGAGGAAATATGTATCTTAATGCACATGTTTGAAGATTAGAGAATGGAAACTTTAAAGGACTATGTATTGATGTGGTGTTCTCCTTTGGTGATCACATATTCTGTTGCAGACTGTGTGAGAGATTGTTAGGAATCCGACCATGTTCTTTCTTTGATGCAGGAATGGATAATAGTTTTTGACATGATTCCTTGGTGTCTATTGGATTATTATGATGTGATTAATGTATGAACAAGATTTTTAGTCCCTACTTCCATCATCTAATATTTGATGAGACAATTTCATACCTTTAGGTGGGATATACATGCAGGGCAAAAAAGATATATCATGAATTTAGAAAATAGCTACAGTGTCCATGGATAAATAGGAACATTTCTTGAAACATTTCATAATTACCTCCCTACTATATGATAATGGCTAAGAACCATCATCCTGGTGGCCTACAACAACCACTTATAGTGCCCTTGTGGATGTTGGAGTGTATCATGATGTACTTTTTTCTAGGGTATCATAGGACCCCATAGATCCTTGATGTTTTGTGACTGATTTTTGATCAGTTAAAAAAGGTTTATAACTTTTTACTAATTCATGAGACTCATTTAGCAGATGAGATGGGATGTATTTATTTTTATAATGTTGAATTCATACATAGATATTCCTGGATAATTTTATATAATATATACATGAATTACAAATTATGGTTTTATCAACGCTTGAAGGAGGCCTTAAAGACTCTGGATAAATTAAGTGTAGAGTACCATCCTCAAATTGACTGATAGTGTGAGTGGAAGATTTTTATATTGGTGGATATTCTCCGACTTTACGTCTTGGATTTCAGTGAAGAATGTGATGATCACTTATCCATGGTTGATTTCAGATACAACAATAATTTTCAAGTTTCAATTCAGATGAAACTGTATGAGTCTCTTTACAAGAGTCCATTTCATTAAATATTAAATTGGTATGAGGTAGGAGAGGAAGTGGTTGTAGGGCCTAATACGGTCTAGGGGACCTATGAGAGAGTGTACATGTTTCGAAATAATTTGATCAAAGATCTTAAAATAAATAGATCTAATGTCTATGGTAAGAGTTTACATTTTTAGATTTCATTAAGAGATCTATATTTTTTTAGAGCCACTACTTGATTAGGACATCGACATTTTAAGGGAAAAGGGAAGCACTCTTGGTGCTATGTTGGACATTAGAGAACACAAAGTGAGTTGAGACAATGGTTTATCATCTATTTGTCCATTATCACCATCATGGTATGAGATATGTGTTTCATTTGTCTAAACCTTATATTTACCTCACAAATCTGATGCATGTTATTGATTTCATGGACACATATTTAGATCCATATTCATCTTTTAAGGAGCTCCCAATGTATATTTTTTACTAACGCAAGAAATTTCTCAGTGGGAGAATTGTGTTACATTTCTAGATCATGTTCTTACCTGGACAGATCCAGGAGGACAATGGGAGTTAGAGTTATATTTTTGAGCTAAATGAGCGAGATAGTTTGATCAAGAACCCAATATATTTTTCTTGGGATTATAAGTCCTTATAGGTGAAGATTGTAAAGACCAATAACTTTTTAATCTTTTATGTAAAGTCGTATTTTCCCTTCTTACCCATTTTTTTGGGTTTATCCATGATTAGGTTGAGCCTTGGAATCTTCAATTTTCTTAAATAAATATAAACATGGTTTTTGGTTGTTTTTGACCCATAATATCCAACACAATGGTCGTAGTGATGGTCATGGTGTTCCATGAGAAACAATTAGGCAATGAAATAGCTTTCCAAGCATGTGGTCTTGGGTGTAGAGAAGGACTTGAATTGAATCAGTGAAAAAATATGGGAAGTCTCACCCAGGGAAAGCAGAGGACTTGGTTAGGTTAAAAAAACATATGGTCATCCATCATTCCACAAACTATTCCATTTAATCCTATTATGAGTTCAATAATAACCACATATATGGATAGGATGTGGTGTAAGTCGTTTCAGCTTCAGGAAATGTTGAGATTACTGAATTCAATTCCATATTTTATTGGATCATAACCTAACTAAATGTTTAAATGTATGGTGTTTAATTTTCATAACTTAACTAGGTCATTAATTGATTCATAAATAATATTAATTGATTTGATTCTCCCTTCATGTTATTTCCTTGAATCCCACAATTTTATAGGAATTTTTGGAATTGATTTTGGTGAACCTATTTGGGAAGTTATTGTTATAAGTAATTATTCAACATTGTTTCACCATAGAGTGTTGATATTAATTATGACTTGAATTTTGTTGGTTTGAGTCCTTATATCATCGTTCTTCATGGGGTTTTCTATATTTGGTTGATTATGTTAAGATTTTTTGTGAGTCTTCTTATCAGGTGAAATTTCTATTTTCATTATTATTTGATGATATAATGGTGTTTTCATGTATTATATATTTCTTGTGAGTGTGTCATGGCCTTGAGACTATCTTGATCATGATCATATGTTTGTGTGTATCCTCTTCTGAATTGTTTTCCAATTCCTTGTTGTCCATTACTATAGTATGTATTTCTTATGATATTGTATAACTTTTGGAACATTAATTAAAGTATTAGAATGAACATTCTACATTGTTTCAAATTGAGAACCTCTTATAGGGGGAAATATGATGGCATGCTAATGACTAAAAACATTGAGATGTTGATGGTATGGTATCACGGATATGCATATTGACATGAGGACAAAAAATTCAAGGGAATTTAAAATCTTCAACTAAATGATGAAGTTGGATAATTCAATACAAGAGTCATTTATTTTACATTTTTTCAACATGTTAAGTGACAATTACTATCATCAGGGAATAATGTAATCCATTATGTATAGGAATGAAATGTTCTTGATATCGACCAACAATAGGGGAGGGTGTGAAATGTTTTGTTAAATGATATAATTTTTTTTATAGACATCAACATCCTTACTAGTATCACGATGAAGCAGGTGGGTATAGGGTTCATGGAGGCTTTACTAACATACAATGAATTGACACATGTGTCGATGTATGATTATTTGAGAATTTAATTTTATCATGAAATAAACTATTATATAAATTATGTGAACTTATGTTAAAGATGAATTGATTGTGTCCTATTTGTTTTATTACTCACACACTACATGAACATCATGGTTCGCATGAAGATTTCATGACTCGGGATCCACTTAAGTGAAAAGGACCTATGAAAGCAGGCTGAAGAGATAGAGTCTTGGAGTCAAAGGTGATATTAGGACATACTATGGAAAAAATTTCTACTCTTATTATTCTCGAATCTTTTATATACTTTTCATGGTCTGACAACACTAGAAGACTATTTTTTACTTTTTCCATCTATTAAATTTATTTATTATAATTATTTTACACACGAGTGTTTAGTATAAGTTTTTATGTGTTTTTATTATTTTTTCACAAAAATGATATTTAAGGAATATTATCCCCACTGATGGACTTCAGACTCTCACTATTAGTCGATAACTTATTGCATGTGCGGTGGTGCACATGAGACCTTGTGGATCCCCGACTGAAACTTGATGTTTTTTGTAGAGAAGTTAAATCATTTCATGTAAAAAACAATCTGAAGAATGAAGAAGGTAGAGAATATATGGATTTTAGTTATATTTAAATAAAAAAAATTAAGAATCCATCAACTAAAAAGATGGGGGATCATGAGATCAATCACATATTGTTTATAGGTCTAGATTAGATAGAATAAGCAAGGACTTTGGAGAAAGAATCAAAGCATGAACCTGTTATAATATCTCAATAAAATAATATTTTCCTAGATACGAAGAAAAATCAATATGTATTGATATACACAAAGACTAAATATGATTAGATTTAAAAAACTATATAGGAGGGATGATAATGAAAAAGATAAAAAAATTTAGAACATCAAAGAAATCTGATATTGGATTGATTAAGAAATCTCATCCCTAGTGTTACAAATTAAACATAAGAGTGAACAACCACATTCATATTCTTTTCTACAAGTTATAGTTAAGTAAAGTGGTTATTTAAGTTGATGTTTAATGGGATTTATAATGATTATACTAATATTAAGGATGGACATCGTGGTGGGATGCAATTTTAATTGGTTTTCATTTCTAATTGGTATCAATTTCAACTAGTATCATAATTTTAAAGATTATTTTTCTAGAATAAAACATCCATAATTATGAAATATTAAATACATCCCTTCAGTGGTAGTAGTATAATGAGTGAAGTATCCTAGATATCCATAATTTATCTTAAATCTATAATCTGGAAATAAATAAATTACTTAAATTATGAGGCTTTATATTACATATCCTTTCTTTATTATGGTGTATACTGGTTATATTTATGAAGAAGTTTGTTTTTATAAAAAAAGAGGAAATATTTGACTTTTAAATTTACTTTTCGATGAGTTTTGTGAAACTAAGTTATTTTTTTAAAAAAATATAAAAACAATAATTTAATCGTACCTTATTAAATAGTACTCTAATTTTTAACAACATTGAGAAATTCAAATGAAATATTTGGTGTCTATTTTATGATCTATTTTTATTCAACAATGGGTATTACCTTGTATAGATAAAATAATTAACTCATGGATAATTTATTTTAATGATGTGTTCTCATCCTTCTCTCAAAATAAATTGATAGAGTCACTAACGGAAGGGGAGAGCATGGAATGTAAAGGAAATTTAGGGGGGAATATATTATTATTTCAACTATATGATAAAATACTTAAAATAAGGGGGATAAATGTTAATCCTTTAAATTTATTATTCTTAAGGTGACGATTAAAATATAAATTCAATTTTAGATTGATATCTATCCATTTAATAATGAAGATCTAAGTATTGAGAAAAAAATATAATTGGGGGAAGACGGCGTATCCTTAAAATTGTTGTTTTTGTTTATTTTTCAATGTGAATTTATATAGATGTCACATAGACAATGGTGATGTATTTATTAAACAACCCTTTTATAAATATTGAATGTAATTACCAAGAACTATGGGTAAATAATAATGGAGTTTGATAGAGTGGTAAATGAAAATAAACTCCCATATAGTGGAAAAAATGTATAAATATGAATGATTCATGAAGATATAGGTTGTAAAACTTCAACATAGCTTCCCATGAAAATAAAAAATTAAAGAACTGATATTAATTGATAAATGTGAATAGAGTGGAAGTATTCGTTATAGTATTTTCTATAAAAGTATGGAATAGAGAAAGTTCATGTAAAAAAACTACTTTAGGATCTATCATGACCAAGATTAAATGGATAACGTATTGGAGGTTTTGAATATCCAAATTTCACATGATTACATCCATGTTTGTTTCTAGGATTTTTTTCAAAATTTATTTTTTAGAATACCTATATGTAGTTTTATAAAGGATGTGTTATAAGTTGAAAATAAAACTCAATATTGAGTTTATATGTCATATTTTTTTATTGGGAATGGATTTGTGGTTTAATAATGTTTTGTAAATTTCAAAAGGATATTTGAGATGTTTATGAGTATTTGATAAGGGATGAAGTCAAGTTAATTAATCTATGCATTCATTCAAGTGTTTGTTGGAATTTTTTTGTTTTACATAAAAATATAAAATTCTTCTACCATAAGACTTTTACGACATGTCAAAAAACATCAGGATGGATCACATGACTTTGTGAAGTATCATATGACTTACAAGATTGTAAAACATTATTGATTTCTATATTAAAAAATTGTATAAAATTTTAATGAATTCATATATGTTATGACTCTTTTGATAGGATTATAATTCACTTAAAATACAATATATGTCTTTATTATCAAGAATAATCCTATGAGAATAAATTAATAGAGAACATTAGAATAAAATTATATGGTGATATTCGTTATTGTAAAATAAAATATAATAATTCTTGATATCCTAGGTATATCATGGATATAATCAAGATATATACAATATTTAGAGTTTGAGACTTGATAATGTAATATATACTATGTTGTGAAAAGAAAAATATCAAAGAGAACTCTTGAAGAAGAATATGAATAAGGATCCAAAATTTTGCAAAAGCTGGTAATATTTTGGGTATCCAAGATGATGGATGAAATAGAATAAGTCAAGAATCATTTATTATTTTTTTCAAGTATGATGAATTAGTTAAAATTAGAAAAATATGAGGATAAAAAAATATTCTATATATGTTTAGATAAATTGGATTTATCCTTTTATTGTATGTGTGAGAAATCTGAGTGAGAAGTTTCTATGAGGACCTAAAAAGTCAAGTTCAATAGGGACCATATTACATTAACATTTTTCATGTTTTTCTACAATTGTGATGATAGGAAGGAGGTTTAAATTTTTGATATATAAGTTTCTTGTGCAGACCTAGTGATCAAATAGAGAGGGGGAACTAAAAGAAACATTATAATAAACATGATTTGATTCCATGGAACATAAGGGATTAAGGGAATGTAGTGAGATCACAGTGAGAATATATGAAAAAAGTGTAATGTTAATGATATAACTCTAATGGGAAGCTAGTGAAAAATTCATGTTAGATGTAGGCACTAGTATACATTAATGGATTCTGCATAAATGTGGACAAAACAACACATTTTATTCACATTGATTACTGTAGATAATCCTTGATTGGGGTAAACAACTAATCTAGGAATGGAGTGGATCTTAGTTCTAATCCATGTAAAAACACCACATTATCGTTACCTTATTTATGTAAATTTGTGTGGTTATTGGATTATTAGTATAAAAATAATGTATATCCATATGATCTAACCAAAAAAGTGGTTAAATTTAATATGGTTAAATATTCTAAGAGACTGTGGAATTCGGTAAAACATTGGGACCACTAGATTCAACCCCCGCTCAGGTGTATATACTGATCCTATTTAGTCTAATTACAAATGTTAGATAAACTAATAATACTAGGGATAAATGTTTTCATAATAAAAAATTTATCATCAGTTTAAATTAAACCACTCTAATTGAAAAATATTTCTTATCCAATTAATGTTTTTCCTTAATCGCATCTCATGTTTAGTTTGTATTAATAGAGAAATGAACACAAAAATATTTTTATCATTTGGTATAAAGACCTACTTGTTATAGTTTTGGTTATACCCCCATACCATCACATATTCTACAATATATAAAAAGGTGATTAAAAATAGTAATTAGCTAAAACAAATAATTACATTACGTCTATATCCTCAGATCTAATCCACCATTGACGGTTGGTTATTCCCCCCAATTATAACGCTCTTCTTCAGATTTCATGATCCAATATAGGATGATCTATTTATCTTCCCCTATGAGATTTACAACTATTAATTCTTCATGTACACACCAAGAACCATTTTATATTTATGGCCTTTATCAAATATATAAGAATAGCTATGTAAGATCTTGTCATTAGTGTTATAATGCTCATAAAATTCTTCTTTTAGGTGAAAATGTCTTGGACTCAATTATATGGGTAAAATACCCACATTATAATCTCAATATTCCTTCTTGAATTCTGAACTGGATACCTATTAAATAACTGTTAGAATGAAATTCCATATGCCTTATAATCATATTATGAGAGTTACACATATGAAACAACAAATGCCCTCTATAACAGGATATCTGTACCTTCAAGGTTCTTTATGTGGAACAATTGTAGCCTGAAATATCTAAATTCTTCAAAAAACACAATGTATATAGACATTTAATGTTCACAAAATATTAACCTTATCATATGGACTCCACAAAAATAAAATAGATGAAACATTTGCTTCCTCACAAAATCCTTGTATGGATCATGTATATTTATTTTTTACGTAACATGAAAAGCATAGTTTGTGGATATCTATTCATGTTAAATGAACCAAATTGGTTTCCATATTCTTCACATGAACAGATCATACTATTGATCCATCTCAAGTTATATGAGATATGTTTCTCAAGTATTCAATGTAGTAAAAACCCTGAAAATCAAAATAATCCCTATTTTTATTTCAATTATTTATCACTAATTCCCCTATATTCCTAATGCTATGTTAAGACATCCCATCAATATTATGATGTCATTAAATACAGAAACACTCAGTATCTTCTTGCACATGAGATTTTACACAATTTATGTCCTAACTCCACATGATATGTGTCAAACTATAATATAATTACTCATTTAAAATATCTGGAGGACTTATATAGATTAATATTTATTTTCAGGGTATTAATAATATACAACTTCTAAAAATAATAACATATATTCCTCAAAACTTCACTATAATTTTCATTCTATTCAAAAATTTACATAGTATTGAAAATGGATATGTGAATCTCTTTAACACAATTGGCCACGTGAAACCTTGATTCATTTGGCTATGTGAAGTATTTGGGAATGTTTGAAATCATATAGGTGGATATATTCAAAAAAAACTATACAGAAAAAATTATTATGTGAATCAATCAACTATGTCATTTTATTATGAAAACTACTACGACATTTTTCTCTAAAATTGGTTTGTGGAACATTAGAAAAAAAATAATCTTCTTCAATATCTATTCATAATTTGAGCTATGTGAATATCATTTTTAGTGGTCTAGTTATTTTTAATATCTTTGAATCATCCCATAGGGATTTGAGATGCCTGAAACAGTAATCAACATATTATCACATGTACTTCACATTTTGAGCATACATATGAATTATATTTAGCATTTATGATCATATATCATTGTATGAGTTTCTATAACTCATCATAGTATATAGTCATTTCATAGATATTTGAATCAACTAGGTGCATAAAAAAATTATGATCCCATCCATTATAAAGTAATTTCATTAAACTCAAAATAATTATAGGTGTATCTAGGTTCAAACCTCATAAATTTATGTGATCTTCAAAGCTAAAAAATGGCAGATTAACCATGTTCTGAAGAACCCTCATGAATAGGATGATGTTGATGGTGACTAGAGGACCTTGATTAAATAAACATGATGACCTTCATTTTATGAATATATTTTTAGTTGAGAAACAATGTATGTGTTTTCTATCTTCCCACATTGAAATCAACCACGGTTGAGAACCAATTAATAAATAATCTCACGTTGATGACCAGTCATTCCAAGGTGGTGGGGGATCGACATGTACAACACAACACACAACACATGGGTTATGCCAACACATTATAGATCACTAGAACCATGTCCCAAGAAAACTCACCGGGGAAAACTCCTATGGAACTATACATCATTCCTCTCAGCCGCCATGTGGACTAGCTCCCTTGTGCGTGGTTGGGAAAAGCTCTTATAATTCCTCGGTCGAGTTTCCTAGTAAGCTTTCTTGGCTTCTCTAAAAAATTTTAATTCATTAATGTTAATAGTTATAAAAAATTCCCACATTATAAAATTCCAAAATTATCCCTCATCAACCCTTCTTCAGTCTAGTATAGACTCCTTTATTCCTCTTGAAAATTAAAATTTTCAAGGCCTTATTTAAATTTTTTAAAATATTGTCCAAACATTTTAAAAAATTTATTTCCTTTTTAAGATTAGAATTAAGACTACTCACAATTACATGGATAATTTCTCATGAATTCCATCCATTATTAGCATGTAAATACATAACAATTATCTATGTATCTTCACCTCATTATGACTAAAGGAACATATAACGACACAATAATGAAAAAAATGAAACACTGAGGCATAACAATCTACCCCATTTTATTTTGTTTTCAATATGTCCTCACATTTAAAAATTTAATGTTTGTGCCCAATATTTCTTCCTATTATTTAAAATCAAATGAAAAAGGAACATGGGGTATTCTAATATTAGATTTAATCTCAAATACATATTCTAGTATTTTTTTAAAATAAGGAATGCTATCACATGATTTATAAAAAATGGATATTAGTAAAATAACTCTAAGTCTTCAGAGAATAAAGTAGTTTAAAAATAGGTGGAAAATAAAAAATGTTATCTAATTTTTCCATAACAAATAATCACATGTGATACCAAACTTATAATTTATAAATTCTCATTTAAGGGGTTTTTCAGATAACAAATATATGATCCTATGCACACTATAACAAACACATCAGAACATTCCGGGGTATGAAAATTACATATCTCCCTTTGTATAATCATTTCATAAACCAAGCACTCCCAATTAATAAATTCAATTAATAATGAGGGATGAAAGTATGATTGGAATACCTTAAATCTCATGTAATCTCCCTCTGAATGGATTCAACCATTCATTATCATCGTAACTGATTAATTCCAAAATGATTGACACTTCTCCTAAAATTACTTGCATGTTATCCCATAATACATAAAATAATATGAAATAAAGAGGAAACACTTATTTCATTATAGGAAATATTCAAGGTGATAGTTTTCTTAGATCATTTATTTCTTTTTCTTCCTCAACGTAGAATTAGAGGTTATTTCTTTATTCTTAACAAGATTGATGGATTTTAAAAACATTATCATCCCATGAATTTTCTCATTTTGTGGAATACCTTTTTCTATCTCCTTTATAGATGTTACAGTATATAGTTTATGCCTCCAAATTTTTATTCATTTCTTTCCAGAGTGTTGTTGGGAGTGCTCTAATCTTCATGCTTCATACACATTTTTTTCACGTTTTAATTTTTTTCAAAAAAAGTTAATATATGATCAATTTTAGAAGGTATTTTTCTAGGATAATCTGTTTCCATGTATTTTATTATAGATGAGTGTATCCTTATGGATGTATAACCTTCCATTAATTCCTCTAAGTTCAATTCATTACCATATAACTAAGGTTAGAAAAAATGAAACATGTACAATAAAATTCAATCCTCATTTCATCTCTCCTTGATTGAGATATTTTATTCAAACATTTTTATGATTAATGTATTTTATACAAATACTCATGTTATAAAGAAATCACCCAGAATGAGAAAACATTGATGCATTAAATTTCTATGGGAGTATAATTCTAGATTTTTCATGAGACAACACTTTACTTATTGATATTAAATGTAGATTCCTCTTCTTTTTTCTACACAAGTTGTTATATATTTTGGTGTAAAATTCATTTTATGTTTAGATGTGTTCATATTCTCCTCATGATATATTATATTTAAATCATTATCTTTTATCTGAGAAACCATTACATTATTATTTGATGTATCATATATACAAAATTAATTCTTTTAATCAAGATGGGTATTGAGATATGTGAATATAGCCTTTATATTTTCTCTATGGCTATTTACTTTAGAACCTCTTAGTGTCGATATACAATAATGTCACTTTTCTTCTTACTTTTGGTTCTAATTTTCATTGTACTAAGATTTAAGTCCACTAATTTTATTTTCAATATTTGTTTCTATGGAAAAGTATTTTACCATTGAATATTAATATTCTTGAATTATTATTTGAGGAAATTATTTTTCATTGCATGAGAATCCATTGGAATAAAAACTTGAGGTTTTTTTCCATAATCACCTGATTAACATTTATTTTTCATCTCTAAGAGTGTGTTTGAAATTTAATTTTCATTCTCCGTAAAAGGGTTAGAATTAGAAATAACCTAAGGTTTTTTACAATAATGGAGAGAAGAACTTAGGGGATGTATTATTTTTCTTTATTTTTTGGAAGGAAAGAATATTGGGTTCATCTCTAAATTGGGTTTATGATAAGGATGAATACACCTTATCCTCTCCACTCAACACATTCTTCTTTGGAAATGTTTTCTTTTATTATTCACTTTACCATTTTTTCTATTTCTAGAAATAAGGTGTGTGAGATCATCAATACCCCTATCGTATTCCATATTATAATGATCATGAATAATTAAAGGTGAAGCATTTCTTTGATACAACTTATAGAAACCTATATTGGTTAAACAAATGGGGGTGAATCAATTGTTTAATTTTATGAAATCTATTTCTTTTAAATTAATCCCATATTTAAGGATATCAATCCACTAAATGTTGTCTCTTAATATCACCTCATGTTTAATTATTGTAATAGAGAAAGAAACACATGGATATTTACAATGTTTGGTATGAATACATACTAATTTCCTAGTTATTTGTCTACCAACATGGATTATCTGCTATATAAAATGGTGATTGGAAAAAATAATTGGATATAACCCCCAATTATAATATGGTTATACCCCCTAAAAACCACATTGAATAGTTGGTTAAGACCTCTAATCTAAAAACTCTACTTCTGAGATATTTATCTAATATAGGATCATCTCTTAATCATTCTACACAAGCTTACTCAATCTGACATTCCTGTGTACACTTTAAGAACCATTGCATCTTGTTGGTCTTGCTCAAAAATATATTTACAACTATGTACGATTTGTTTCTTTAGTTCAACACTGCTCAGTTAATTATTACTTCAGCTAATGAAGTTCTATCCTAAATTAGATTTCTGTACGAGATGCACACAAATTATTATAGATTACTAATTTTTGTAAGATAGTTATTTCAAAATCGTATCATAATTTATTATTAAATTTTAAAATTGTTAACTGTTACGCAATAGTAACCATGAAATATCTCATATAATTTTATCCTCGGATAAAAATATGTACATATAAAACACAAAATACCTTTTCATAACAAGATATTATTACCTTAATAGGTTTTAAAGTGAGAAAATGGTAGCCTACAATATTTTAATCCATAATGCAACACAATTTATATAAAAAAAATGTGTGTGTATAAGATCATAACCATATCAATTGAACTTTATATGGATAAACCAAAAGATCCTTCTAAATCCTAAAAAATTATAGGTATTTCTCACTGATATTTATTCTTCCATCATGTGACAAGGATATCCCATAGTTCTTTCATTCATTTGAAATGGATCATATATGCTACCATCTACTTCAAATGAATGAATCATGATATTTCTATATTTTTATGGAATAAAAAAAAATTTCTCATGTATTCCAATTTATAGTAACCCTACATCTTGAAACAACCTCTATTTAATATATTTGAAATTTATCAGGGATTCTCCAACAATATTAAAGCTGATTTATGGATTCTCAACGACATTGGGATCTCATTGAATACTAAAACCCTCAATTTCTCATATGCTACAGTGGATATGAAACTTATATATTCAATACACATTATTTGTGTGACACTCTAAAATATGTGTTAATTTAAAATATTAAAAAATACTTGAATATATGTCCCTATATTTTCATGTTATTAAATGGTTCATAACTTCTTTAAATCCTTACATTTCATCGACAATAATGCACTACAAATTTTACTCCTTAAAATCTCTAATATAATAGAAATTGATATATGAATCTCCTCATCCCAATCGACTACATGAAACCTTCATTCATATATTTATCTACCTGAGATATTTGGGTACATAGAATATTATCTATGTTGATATCTTTTGAAAATAGCTATATATTAAAAATTTGTACCATAATGAATCTTCTATGACATTTAATTTTCTAAAAGACTACATCACACTTCACTGAAAATGACCACATAAAAATTTAGTTACCAATAAAACCAGATATGTGAATCTATTCTCAATATTTTCGGTATATGAATATAATTTATAGTGGTATAATTATTATTGAATACTCATATCTCATTTATTCTACATTTTAGATTATGTCAATACTTTGGGATATATTATAACATGTACTTTTCATTTCCACCATACATGTGCATTAAATCTATTATTTATCATCAAATATCACCATCCTATATTCTGTAACTCATCCGAACATATATGTCTATTCATGTATATAAGACATGCCTCAGTACATGAAATGAACAAATAATGTTCACAACCATCATAAATTCATGGAAGTAAACTCATCATGATAATATAAACACATTGGTTCAATCCTCATGGATTTATATTATCTTTATAGCTCAAAAATAGAAGATAAACTATGAATTGAAGAACCCTCGAGCAAGAGATGATGAAAATTTTTATCAGATAGTTCTGATTATACCAACAAGATATTACTCATTTTATGCATATCTTTTTAGTGTAGGAATATAGTCCTCAAAATTCTTCCATTCCACATTCAACTCTCTCACAGTAGTGTGACATTTAACAAATGATCATATTCTAATTACTAGTTATTCCAATGAAGGGGGCATTATCACCTTCAACTCACCACACAATCCTCACGGTCTGCACCTATTTGTGCTTTCCCATAGACAACCTATCCCAAAATCTGTCACCCAATTGTGCTCCCATGGGCTTATAAAACGTCCCAATAAGCCTCCATGTGGTCTGGCTAGTTGAATACATTACATGTGGTTGATCCCAACTCCCACAAGGCCTTGGCTGAGTTTTCTAGTTAGCTTTTTTGGCTGGCCGATTTTTTGGTAATCAATAATATTAATATTATAAAAACTTCCAATTTATACGTATTACATTAGAATCTATCAGCAAACCTTCTTCATGCATTTATGGAATCCTTATAATTCATATTTCCAATTGATATTTATGTAGTCATATTCAATATTCTTATACAAATCATGAAAACTCTTTATGACATGTATTTTTATTTTAAAATCAACTCCAACAATCAACAAAATTACTTGGAGAATATCTTATGTAGGACATATGATCTCAACATGTGAATCTATAATAATTTTCTGAGTTTCACCACTTTATTAAAACTCACCAAATACAAATTAGAACAACATTGACAAAAAATACAACACATAAGCACAACATTGGTCATTTTAAGAGGAATTAGATTACTAGATTGAGGATATTATAATGATCTAATTTTTCCCCTTCCCATAACTATATGTGATTTATATGACTATCCTAAGAAAATACATGAGTATTGGGTCTCTTTATATTCATATCATGGGGATGGTATCATTATAAATCTTGTTTAATACATCAACCACTATGTTTTCCTTATCAGAGTGATTGTGTATTGAGTAGTCGAAACCATCGAACAACTCCAACCATTTGTTTCAGTGCTTATTCATATCCTTTTGGGTGAGTATATACATTAATATATTTTGATCAGAATATAAATTACACTTTTCACCATAGATATAATTCCTACACATGTATAATGATACTATTGAAATATTTAGTTTTAGACCATGTGTTTAACAATATTCTCATGAACATTTAATTTAGAAGAGGCATAAGATAATACTATATCTTTTTTCATGAGTAAATACCCCAAAACCTTCTTTGATGAATCATTTTATATAACAGATACATATATACTACAAGGTAGTGTGAGTACAAGTGTAGTGTCTAACCACCTATTATGATCTTTGAAAGTATCTTAACATTCTTCTGTCTATAGAAACTCAAATTTCATATTAGTTATCATTTTTAGTGGATTTGATAATTGTCAGAAATTTCACAAAAAACATTGATAGCAGCCAGCCAAACCAAGAAGTCTATGGATCACTATTATATATATATATTTGTCTAGGCCATTCTTAAAACCGTCAATATTTTAAGGAACTATATATATATATATACACTTTATCAAGATTATGTAACTCAAGAATGAAAATTTATGTATCCATATTTCAAACTTTCCAAATTTTTCATACAATTCTTCCATTCTCATGGTGTGCAAAAAAATCCTAAAATTCTCCACATTCATTTCCTTTCTCATAGTATATATAATAATATCATCTATAATGATGTTCAAAAATTGATCAAGGTAATCTCTAAAGACTCTATTTATCAAATCTATAATGAGAGTGGGGGACATAAGGCATTAATGTGAGATCATAATGTCTATATCTTATACTGAATGATATATTGGGTATGTATTGTGAAAACAGAAGAGTTTTTAATAAGAAATAAATTTTATGTTTTATTAATGTTCGTGCTGTAAATTTAATTTTTTTAATAAATATTTATTTTAAGATATATATTTATTTAATTTCAAAATAAATGATATTAGATAATCATTAGAAATATTCACATTTTATGCTTACTTTATGAAAATATATTTTTTAATTAACGAATAAATATATTTCATTCAAATAATTTCATATTTTAATCTATTTGAAGTATTATTTACTCATTTAATATTCTATAAATTAGTATTTATGTTAATTCTATATATTTATATTGAAAATTATTTTTATTATATCTTTCTAAATAATTAATACTTGTTACAAAATAATAATATTTTTTTATTTAATAAATATTGAAAGATTTTAATAAAAAGGATAATATATTATGATTTTTTTAAAAGGTTGGGGCCCAAGTCTCATTTATTTTTAAATAAAATAAAAGACCTCTTTAACTGGGTAGAGGGAGACACATTGCATAGCCCAAAGGCCCAGTTGGAATTTAGCACATTACATGGCCTATAGGACCAATTTTATGGCCTAAAGCCCATTCTGTGAATAGTACTGCTACAGTACCCTTCCTGCTACAGTACCACTCAGTACCCGCCGCCGCTACAGTGCTCTGCCACTACTACAGTGACTTGCCGCTGCAATAGTGCCCGCCAGTGCTACAGTGCCCGTTACTACCACAGTATGCTACAATACTGCTACAGTACCCTGCGCCCAATGGGTTTTGAACCTCGATTTTTCATGTAGGATTACAGGGTGCTTACCACTAAGCCAAACCCCAACTACATAATATATTATGATCCTTCATGTGAAAATTATGTAGAACATTTTTTTTGTAAAATGCTTATGAATAATAAATTATGACATTGAGTCATAAATGCGATGTATAATCAATTTTTTTCATAAAAAATTATCTTAAAATTTTATATTTTTTTAAAATTTAAATATATATTTTATTAGTGCTTTAAAGTATTTATTTTTAAATTCAATATGATAATTTAATATTGTTATAATATTCATGATACATTTGAAATTGAAATCATTTTATGAAATAATATTTCTATTTTAATTAATTTATCATTCATATTATTATATTTTTATTTAAAATGATATAAAATATTATAAAACCTCTGGAATGTGTATTGCATGGTGAAGTACTCAATGTATCATTTAATAGTTATTAAATTAATATATACTATTTCTTATTTCAAGATAAATATGTAAATACTTGTTGAGGTTGATGTAGTGCTTTCACAACCTAAAAAAATTAAAATTGATGGCTTAAGTGATTATAATGAGAAGGGACTAGGTGATTTGTGAACTTAAATGATAAGAACTATGACTAATCAATTATTTTGATATATAAATTCATTAATTTTAATATTATGTGATATGTTAATTACCCAAATTATTTTCTACTGCATTTAAAAGGTAAGAAAAGTAATATTTTTCTTTTAAAAATTTCATGTTGATAAAATAGTAATAATTAATCTAATTATGTTTGTCATGTGATAATAATGATGATAATAAATTATATTTTTGAAATAAAACTAGTATTTAAATTTAAAATTAGTATAACTATCCCAAAAGATTATTCATTTTTTTGCAATGCTTGTGTAAGAAATTGAAAAGTCAAAAATTATGATTTCAAAATATTTAATGTGAATAATTATTTTGTTCCATTAATTTAGAGGATAAAAATGATAATGAATAAAATATTTAAATATTTAATGTTTAATTCCAAAGTTATTTTATAACACCTCGTAAAAAAACCTTGATTGTAGGGTTTATAATAATGGATGCATGTTCTTACATTTTATAGATCTTTTCGGTTTATAGTTTTTAGAGAATTATAATAAAAATTATATAAAAATTTTGAAATCTCTACACAATGAACATTTTCCCCAAAAAACATGATTTTAAATTTAAACCTACTTTTCTTCCAACAAGCTTTTCATTCTTTAAATAATATTCTTGTAGGGTAAAAATTGACCTTTCTATAGTTCATAAATAACCTCAGATCCTATGAAAATCATCTGAAAATTTTGGAAGCTAAAATAATAATAATAAGGGATATGAAATTAAAGTATCCTCATTATTATCATGAAAAATGTAAAAAAATGGTTTTCCTTTTAGAAATAAAAATTGAATATATAATATAATCATGTGTGAAAATAAACCTTTTATCAAAGGAAACCTATAAAACCCACCAAAAGAATAGAAAACCCATGAATGCAACTCGAGAAAACATTAAAACCCATTAAAAATATTTTTCAGTAGAAAATTATTCCTTTTTTAAATATTGAATAATGTTTTCATGAAATAAAATGTTTCCATTATAACTCATCACAAGAATGGAAATTTAACATCCTGAGTTTTTATGAATTAGTATTTTCTAATAAATTAAAATTAATTAATCTTTTTCATTACATGATACTCCATTTTAAAATTGATTTATAAGAAACACCAAGATAATATTCAATTAGAAAAAACAAAATTTTTAGCTTGCAATATACAAAATACTATGTTTGGATTATGTTACACATAATAATGTGTAACTTCTACAGCTTGGGTTACATGTAAGTCTGAGTTTTACTGAACTACAATACAATAATATTACTATTTTATATGATATTTACCCCATATACATTAGAATTTAGATAATAAATAAGATCAAATAACTTATGAAAATATATATTTATCACACACTTATTACTTATCTGTTGATTAGAGATAAAATAAGAATCATTTAAAAGAAAAATATATGTTTTCTGAAAAAAAGTGTTTTTTAAAAGATTGTTAACCATGTTTTCCACACACAATTTAAATGCCAATTTTTCATTATTTTGAAAAATTATTTGAAAAAAAAATTCCTTATTAAAATTAGAATACGAAAATTATCAACCGGTTAATTTAGGTTATTTTTATGATAATTTTCATTTTTTGATGTATATTGAAAAATAGTGAATTTAAATTGAAAACATCATTTCTGTTTAAATAATTGAAAATGTTAAATTATATTTTTTATTGGTTTTAGTGTAAAATTATTTAATTTTTGGGTTAATTAATCCAATTTAGGTCATTGTAATAATTTTCATATTGAATTTTTATATAGAAAAAATTCAACATATTGAACGTTTTCACTTTAAAACCCTGCTTTTTGTCATGTTTGTATGATTAATTTAACAATAAATTATTCCATTTATGTTAGTTGAATTTGGAAAAAATCCATTAAATATTTTTAATCAAAATAATTATTAATGGAAAATAATTCCAACTTAATTATTTACCAAGGTTATTTGTGAAAGGTATTAAAATTAATTGCAGTGATTTAGGTAGAAAAAAGATTACTTGGTGGTATGACAAATAATATAAGTGGTAAAATCACGTACCAAATTGTACAAAACCCATTTTATGAAAATATTTCGGATATTAACAGAATAATAATAAAAGTTATGAGTTATTGGGATAATATTCCAGAATGGGACCTATTTAGTAACTCACGTAAAGAAAACGTCAAAAAAACCTTCTTTTCCTTTAATGTTTATAAAGTTTTGGGATATGGATGAAATAATAATTATTCAATTATAATTAATATTTTAAAATATAAATACATTTTTTATAAGGGTAAATTACTATAATTATATATATATAATAGTTACATTATATTTTTAAGAAACATCCACTAATAAATTATTTATTTGAAAATTATCAAAAATAAATGATACTAAAAATATTAAAAGTGAGGTAATTGAATGAATTGTAATATTCCATTAATTATATATATTAACATATAATTTTACATATGAGTGAACATAATATATTAATATTAAATCATTTTCAGGATATTATTAAATTCAAACTAAATATATAATTTCAAAATTGACATTAATAATATTTTATTATAAATGAAATTTTATTAAATGATTTATTAATATTAAAACTAAAATTCTTTGAGAATTTATTTATAAATATTAATAAATATTAAATATGTTTCATTCATGGACCAGTTTACCTTATATAAAGAATATATTGGACAATAAATTGTAAAAACATTATTAGCAAGAGTAGTGATAAATCATCTCTTTTTCGCATTTCATGTTCTTCGGTTACAATTAATTCCCAAAAAAATGAAAATTTTATTTTATAAATTGAAAAAAAATTATAATCAGTGGCTATAGATTTTATAAATTCTAAAATTAATTATTCATAATAGATATAGTAGCTTGATTAGAATACTAGTTATGTTAGGGATAAACCAAATTGATAAAATAAGTAAACTAAGAAGTTAGGGAACAAAAATATAAAAATAAACTTTTTTTGGCTTTTGGAGATTTATATTGACCAAATAAACTCTACCCTCAATTATTATTAAATTTTTTATCCACTTGAGGTCAAGGATACCTCCTAATAATGAATACATTTGTGTATTTACAAATGTGCCACTCCCCATCTATAAAAGCACAGTCACACTCCCCAAAACATCACGCCTATGAAGACATTGGGGTCATAAAAACCATCCAAAAAACTCAAAATGATTATATCTATCATTTTAGAAGCACTAATTTTTGCATAAATCCATCCAAGAGGGACTTTGGTGCAAACCAATAGGAGATACCCAATGAAGTGGTATTGTTTGTTAACAAACATTTGTGATTTATTTATTTCTCAATACCATTAAATTATTTTTATATCATGAATATATAATAACCAAAGTATCTTAAATATACATATATATTTTTTTATTTGATTACTTACAAACCCACATAGTTACATATAATGGGCTACGTAATCATCATTTGTGTGCGTGTCAAACTACTTCCTCATGAACTGATGACATTTGTTTTTCCATTACCACCTTTCATGGTTGGTAATAATTATTTAATAATATTCATATATCATATTAATTATATTTATGATTTTATTAATTTTTTTTATTCGTTATATGTCACATACCTTTAGTCTTCCTATTTTATTGGAATTTGGTAACTTTGTTCATGTGTTTGGTGGACTACGACCTTAAGAAATAATGTGTCTCATTCATGCTCTATAGAGAATGTATTAATGATGAGTTTTAAAAATGATTTTTTTATATAGGTAATAATTATTATTATATAATTATTATATATTTCATTTTGTTTTATATTTTCAACCCAGCAAAAAAAAAACGGGAAACAACGTTCTTGCATACCTACGACCTACAATCTCTTTGAATGGTGTAATTAATTTCCTATCACAAAATTTCATGTACTTTATAATTAAATTTATAATCAATATATAATCTGTTTATATAGTGGTTATAGTTATGAATTTTATTTATCCATGATCAATGTAATAGGACCAAAAAAATTAATAATCAATATATATGCAAAAAAAGCTGTTATTACACAAAACAGAACTTTAACATGGAATTGTTTATAAAAGGGTAATAAAAGTCTCCAATAGAATCATATATGATATAATATAGATGAATATGGGTTTTTAATATATTTATAAGTTAAATATATTTATTATACAAGAACTTTGAACTTGTAAAAATGAAGTCAAGACTTAAGATATAGGTATTTCTAGTCTCACATTTATTTATGAGAGACTTATGCCACATTCACCACTCATTTCATTTTTATAGTGAATATATTTTTTTATGACATGATATATCATGAATACTCATCATTAAATTATAATTAATGTTTATAATGATATAATTATTTCATAGATATTATGAATAAAAAGTTAATATAGTTATAAGGGATTCTCATATCACTTTTATTTTCACTGACACACAAACTAAATTCACCACCAATTTATTTTTTGTGGTTTATAGACTGACCATGAATTTAGTTTATGAATATTATAATAAAATTTATTATGTTTAAATTTACATTTTATGATATCTCTTTCATGGGTTTGATGGTTCTAATGTTTACAAATTTAGTTAATGATTTTTATCACAATATTCATTATTTAAGACGTATATTTTATTATGCACCTATATTCCATTACGAAATGTATATAAAGGTAAATTGTCATTTAATATCATAAATGTATTTATAATCATGATATGTTATGTTGAATTTTATTTTATTACTTCATGGTTATTATGATATAATGTTACAGAAGTGGTAATGATTGTTTGTTACATTCTCAATATTTATCATGATTGTTTACAATTAAGATTCCAATGATAAAAGATCATTATATACAACTAAAATAATATCATTAATCTTATTATCCAATGGTTACTCATTATATATCCATGTAATGGAACCTTTATGACAAATGTTTTTACATATGATAATTTATAAAAACATTACAAGGAAATATGTCTTTATTTATCTCTTCAGTTAGAAATCTGTGTACTTTGAAATCAATACCTTCCAAAAAAAATTTAAAAATGTTTAAAATGATTTAAAAAAATTAATTTAAATGTTTTCAAATTTATTTTTAAAGTAATTTATTTCAAAAGTATTTAATTTTGAAAAATAGTTTTAGAGGTTTTGTGAATCTTCTTTAATAAGTTTTCATGTATATTTTAAAATAAAAATGTTTTCAAAATATTTTACATTATAAAAATAGTTTTTAAAATATGAAATTATATTATCCTGAAAAGTTTTTTAATTTAATTTTTATTGATGTATTTATATGTTTCAAAAGTTATTTTCTAATAAATGGATTTTAAAAATGTTTTATGAAAGTGATTTTCAAAGAAAAGTAATTTTTCTTCAAAACTGTTCTATGTGATCTTTAAAATCCTCTTGAATCTAAGATAAAATACATTGATATAATTTAATATTTATTAGGTTCAAGTTCCCATGATACCATTAATATTCTCTCTTTGAATTTTTTATGTTTTAATGGATTTATTTTTATAAAACTTTTTTCTATTCAACGTGCTATACCATGATAAAATGATTATGAAACCTGCTTCCTTTCAAAATATATTCTATAATGAAATGTTATGATTACCAATTCATTTCATAGGTATGATATGTTGAATTTTAATGTTCTTTTGGAACACATGTGTATTATTTTCATTATGTGATGGGAGGGACCTATATCTCCTTCCAATGCATTTTGGAATGATGTATAACTCATGAGTATATATGTTATGATGGAACCTGATTACATTTTCTCAATGTTATACATGAACCTGATTAAATGTTCACTATGTTATGCATGAACATGATTACATGTTCATAGTGTTTTGCGTGAACCTGATTAAATGTTAAAAATGTTATGGATGAACCTGTTTACATGGTCATAATTTTATGAATGGACCTATCTTTCATGTCCTTAATTATATATGTCGATTGGTTGCAGGACGATAAATTTATTCAGTGGAATTATTTCATGTATGTAATATAATGTGTAAACCAATTTCTATTTATAAATTTTCACCTTGTTATAAGATATTTTTTGGCCACAAATCCATGTATTATGCCAATGTTATTCTCCCATGAGTCATGTTATTTGATTATTATATGATTCATGCATTATGAAATTATTATAATTATTCTGTGACTCAGTATTATGATCATTGATATGTAGCATATGGGTTTCAAATGATATGATCGTATTGTAAAATATTTATGTCCACTTTATACTTATGTATCTCTTTTATTTACACATATTGAGCATCTGAGCTCCCCGGTTCGTATGTTTCATTTCCCCAAGTTATAATGAATGGTTTTAAATAGTTAGTGTCTATGAGGGGTTCTAAATGGATGGTCTTTGTGGAAAGAATTGAATATCATTAAAAATATTAGAATCTTCTATTCCAAATTTATTAATACCATAAACTATTTTGGTCATTGGGCATGTGTTTGTGTATTTTATATAATATTTGTAACACCCCGAGATTTTATGTAAAATATTATTTTTAATTTCATTGATGTCTTGTGTTGTATGCTACACCAAAAGGAGCTTTCACTACACGCATCCCTGACTTGGCTTGCTTTACACACAATCACGACCTTACACGATAGCGTGTGTTGTATGCAATATCTAGTTTCACTAAACAACAATATGTTATTATAATATTATATAAACTAGCCATTATGAATATTAATACCCACTTTTTGAAATTTTATAAATTTTATCTTTCAAAATGGACTTCAATTTTGGATTCCGAATATCAAAATTAGCCTAGGGTGAATTTTTGGTATTTTTCTGAAAACTTTCAATTTTTGATGAATAGCGAAAACACTGGGTTACTATTAAAAAACCGACTTTTTATTTAAATAATTATTTATTTTATTTAAATTTATTTTATGTAAAAATTGATACATAATACCTATATAATTTCAATGTAATTAATTGGAGTCATTTTATAATAATTTTAGATATATAAAAATTTTATTGAACCTTTCACGGTCTTTAAACCACCTCCTAGGAGAATATGGAAATTCACATAAAACCTACGTTTATCGCTTTTGTGAGTGTAATTTAGAAAATATGAGAGACATGGTAAATATAAAGTACTAAAATGTAGTTCAATGAGATGAAAATAATTTTTTGTGATTAGTTACTTTTTTCTTTTATTTACCACGGTTAAAAGTAAATAGGGCAATTAAGGGTAAAAATGATATTATTATTACCCTAACACATGTCCTAATTCTATTGGATAAGTGTAATTCGACCCAAAACAACCTTAGGAATAACATATGACCATTAGGTCCACATGGATTAGATTAGGACATTTATAATTAATTTATTTAAAGAAGGGTTAAAATAGTTAAAATCAAAGTTTAATAACTAAATCATATATAATATAGGGTTATACATAAGATAAATTAGTCTATAAATATTCATTAGAAATATAAAAAGATTTATTACATAATGGTATTTTATTTATAATTTTTAGACATTAAATAATTTATGTTATTTATGACATAATAATGATGTAGTAATTACCTAAATAACGGAATATTAAAATAATTGATATTAAAAATACCCAAATAAATGTAATTTGAGACTTTTTATGAATTACAAAAAATTTATAGGTTAATTTGACATGTTATTATTGAATTAATTAACTTTTTTCTAACTAATCATGCTGTTATGATTTTCATAAAAATCCGTTGCCAAATAGTGTCAAAATTGACATAAAATAGATTGTAAAACAAATATTATATTATTAATTGTGATTATATTCTTAAAAATCTAAGGTTCGGCCAAGATACTTATATCAGGATAGGTGTATCATTAATGAACCACTTTGGGGCCTCTTGGATGTATATGGTAAGTTTATTAACTATATAATATAAAAATACAAAGTGGCATGGTAAATGTCAATCTAATTAAATAAGAGTTAAAACTAAAACATAGGGTTAATATAAGGACCCAAACCTATCTAAAATCTATTGGTTGAGAGGATTTCGACCCATACACACCTTATCTTCGAAGTAAATCAATTTTTAGCTATTAAAATCTGAATATGACTTTATTATAAAATAATATTTTATGTTTTTCTAAAGGTGCCCCTCTCCTCCCTTATAAAAAGGTCACCCTTACCTCTTCTCTTGACACCCTTTTGAGCCTTGAAGCTCGGAAAACCACTTCCCATTTCTCTTCTACACTTCCATAGAAATATTCTAGAGGTTCTGGTCTTCTAAAAAGACCAACTCTACTTCCTTAAGAAGAAGCTTAAAGGAGGTTCGTCGAACAAGAGGTAATATCTTCTTCCGATTCTCTCAAATTTCTTTCTTCTTCTACTTCTTCTTCTTTAGTTTCCTCATTATAAAGTAATTACATAAGTATTAATTATATACTAATATGTTATTATTAATATTAAACAACCTTATTTCACCTTCTATCTATCCTATGGAAAACGAAATCACCGTGTGTGCGTACGTACGAAATACCGTCTCCACGTCGTGGTGTAATATGTTTTCGACCACCACCTTACCTGGATGGGTATAATGGTGTAAATAAATAACTATATATTATTATTGTAATGTTATATTGATTCTGAAATATTATACATACATTTAAATACAATTCCATGATCATGGGAATGATATCATCACTCGTGTGTACGTACAGACTACCGTGTCCACGACACGATGAGATTCATTCTCCATGTTAACTATTCATGAATGATTGTAAAGTATATATAATGAATAATAATGAAATATATGACATAATAATTGTAGCGCCCCAACCCCAGCTACCCAGAGTCGGTGCATTACTTCGTAACATTGGCATGATCACAAAATATCAAGTCTCGAAAGACCGTTTAGTTTAGTAGCCATGGAAACACTAGATACATTCATAAGTCTTTCATTACATCATAAATTAAAACAAAACTACAACAACATATTGTCTTCATATCCCCTCACACTATCCCTGCAAGTCATTCATAATATACTTCTTCACATCCTGGAAAACATTAAAACATTGAAAGGGGTGAGCTCTGATGCTCAGTAAGGATAACAATATTGAGGAAGCTTTCATAAAAAAAATTAACAATTAAGGCAATGTATAACTAAACCAAAGCCTTATTAAACTTGAACTTTAGCATAATATGGAAAATGTACAATCAAATAATGCCACTTTCTTACTCACAAGGATATTCTACTAGACGAATAATCAAATGAAATATCAATAACCACTTTCATAATGAGGGAATGTATAATGCCGGACATTCTGAAACATTTTGTCAAGGCCTCGGCAAGACGTCTAAAATGATTAAGGCCTCGTCCAAAACCATAAATCAAATTGGGAAAGGGCCTCGGCCAATTCCACGTCTAGTTGTCTCATGAGACCTACCGATGCAATTTTTTTAGAAGATACTTACGTTCAAAATTGCTCAAATATACTCCAGTGTTTTTCTGAAATCATTATTCAAGCTTCTGAAAACAAAATAACTAATTCTGAGACTGCTTGACTAATTACAGGCCATGATGGGTCCACTCCGAATCCCTTCCTATCTACCACACTCAAGAGTCAGGTTTTTCTAAAGCATTTTTAAGATTGTGTTAAATACGTATACATTTTCACTAGATTTTCATATATTAGAGAGAAATATCATTTTTTTGAAACCATTTAAAAATCACATAATTATAAAAGAAAACCTTTTGAATAAATGTAAAAGTCAAAGGGGTTTATACACCGTAATAATGAAAATTGTGTATAAAACCAAATATGCCTCAATGAAAGGAGATTGAGACGAAGTCCTTAAAAAGATCATTTTTAAAATAAAATAGATCTATTATGTGTATTCACTATAGGTACACATAAAGAACGTAAAAAATAAAAAATAAAAAATAATAATATCATGACATAAATTGAAAGTAGGAGATTAACCCAAAGAATAGAAATTGGGTTAAGAAGTTCCCTTACCTTGAGTCCTGTCCTGACTCGACCGTTCTTTAACCTCCTGAATAATAAACTAGAGTTAATTTCTATTTACATAAGAACCTTTTCCATGTTCATTATTCCTTTTATATCCCTTATTACCATGTTATGAACATTATGTAATTATTTAGGTTTATAACGGTCATTTTGTCGATCTTAGGTACTTGAGTCAAAAATAAAATTCTTATAATTACAAGTTGTTCATGTGGTGATATAACCATTATATCCAGAATTATGTTAATGATGTAGATATCATATATATCATATATATCCAGTATATACATACATTTATAATATTACATAACATTTAGAGGTAAGAAATGAAATTCACCATTCATGGAGACGGTAAGCCGTACGTACGCATGAACGCTACTTTCATTTCTATTTCGTATTTAATGGAATGAAATCATAATTATATAAAGGTATAATATAGTTCCAGTATAATATCATATATAATATCATTTACTCCATCCTTTATACATCCCACATATGGCATTAACGATTCACATCACTTTGAAGGGGCGGTAGTCCGCACTTCCTAAAATGCAATTATCACGTTTACCCAAAATGGAAATCATAAAGTATGACATAAATGAGAAATACAGAAGCATAAGTAAAACATAAACATATTATATATCATATATAATTATAGTGACATCTTAATGGCCACCTTTTAAGGTGTTATATGAGTGTTGAACACTCATCGTTTCGTGAGGCGGAAATTCTCCATCCACAGAAACCGTATGTTCTTTAACCATTAGATGTAGGTGTGTGTATGTGTAGCTCGAATCCTTATTATAAAAACATCCTAGTATATTGAGGATACTGGTGATGTTACAATAGACATTAATAAGAAGAGTTATGGGGTTGGAGAAGAAAAATAATACAAAATAACATTAGAGAATACATTACCTCAAAATCGGGTAACTCTTTTTGATTTGAGCCCAAGGCTTCCTTGGGAAGCGTTCTGCACAAAGTGAGGCTTCTAGGAGTAAGAGGGGGAAGTTCTGAGAGTATTTGGGTAGAGGATGGCCGAGAAAAATGGCTTGAATGTGTGAATGAGGTGGTAGAGTTGGGGGCCTTTTATAAGAGGAGAGGAGGGGCACTCTTGGAAAGTAAGAAAATTTTACATTATTATACAATGAGTTTCGAATTATAAACGTCCCACACTTATATAATTAGTGGCTAAGGTGATAAGGGTTCGAAATCTACCCATACAATAGTCTTTGGACAACTGTATGCCTTTGATTGTACATTATCTTTTCATTTTATTAAAATCGTTAAATAGTGAGGTCATCGCTGCATCATAATGATGTCATAAATTTTTAATTTATTTAATGTCTAAAAATTATAAAAAAAACTACTATGATGTAGGAAATATTTTTATCTTTCCAATGAATATTTATAGCAAAAAATATGACTTGTATAACCCCATGTAAAAATTGTTTTAGTAAAACATTTCATGTTTGTGTCATTTTTTACTTTAACATTAAATAAAAGGTATTTATGTCATTTTCCTACTAAAGTGGCTCCATGGGGTCCCCAAGTTGACCCATGGATTTTCTTGGTCGGAAATGGCACATCCAATGAGGGTAGGACATGTGTCAAGCTCATCTCATATTATTAAAAAATTATTTTTACCTTAAACTACACTAATTACCTCTAATCGCGATTAAGAACTTAAAAGTTACTATTCACAAAAAATTATTTTAATCTCATTGAACCACATTTTACTTCTTAATGACAACCATGTATGTCAGATTTTTGAAAATCAAATCATAGAAGTGGTAATATTTCATTTAAACGAAAAATCAGTTATTTAACTACCACTTAGTGGTTTCACTATTCATCAAAAATTGAAGTTTTTCAGAACAATGCCAAAATTTCACCCTAAGCTATAATTGATATTCCGAATTAAAAAATTATTTCTATTTTAAAAAATTCCAAAAATATAAGTTGCATTAATTAATTTTATAATTAATTCACGCTGTCACAACAAATAGCGTGTTTTTAAGAAACAATTTATATCAAAATATTGGAAATTTTTTATGTCCAATTTCAATGTGAAATTAATTCTAATGAACACCATTGGATAAAATTGTAAAAATATATTCTAATTGTACTTTAAAACCACTAAATAGTATAATTTATCACAATAAATTATTTTGAATAAAAAAAATTTTTTTAAGTATTTTTCACTATTCATAAAAAATTAGATGTTCTCAGAAAAATACCAAAAATTCAACATAGGATACTTTCGATATTCCGAATCCAAAAATGAAGTCCATTTTGAAATATAAAATTTCTATAATTTTAAAAAGTGGTTATTACTATTCATAACGGCTACTTTGATTAGTCGCGATGTTTTAGAACTCGAAGTTGCGTACAATGCAAGCTATTGCATTATTGAAAGAGAAGCGTATCGTGGAAGCTCGGGGTGTTACATTCTCCCCTCCTTCAATAAATTGCATCCTCGCAATTTGATATTTTTCTTTGAAAATAAAAGGTTGAAAAGAGAAAATACCTTTGTGGAAAACCTACATCGGAAATAAGATTAATAAAATTTAGCCTTAATAAGAGGGAAAGGGAAATGAAAAAGTCACCACCCAATTATGATATCGATTAAGAGAAAATTGGTGGCAATTAGAGACATATAATTGGATGAAAAACGTAAATATTTGCAGGGGGTGATTGAGGTCATCAATCACAATCAACTGTCAAATTGAGGGCCTCAAAGCCTTCAATATATGTTGATTTAAAATATCATCAGTTCAACAAGACAGAAGGTATTAGGATAACAAATTTTTTTGTTTTAATATCCCTTTAATAAAGTTTATGAATTAATTTATTCATTGAATAAGAGATAGGTATATATATATTTATGCTTGACAATTAGAGTTTCAACCTTCAACTCATCTTTCACTCAAAAAGATAATAGAACTCAAAAATATTACACTTATCCTAATTGTATAAGGTTCCAAATGTTAACACATACCATTTAGATTAGTAAAATTATTCTGTAATAACCAGGGACTTCCTGTAGGCTACTCGTAGGAAATAAAGGCCTATCGTACTATGGTTGTGGGTTCGATTCCTGTAGCTTTGTCCGACGCGACGGGTTATGCCCCACCCTGCAGGTTGTCCTTTTCCTAAAACTATAGTATTATAATATTCCAAAAATAATCTTCATAAATTTTTTAACCTTAAACAATACAATCCAAAGATCAACTTAATCCACTCCAACCTTTATAGTTATCAAAAATACCTCTGTCGAGACTTTCTCTAAAAGGTCTCTTAATTCCGAAATCAATTTATCAGATTCCCCAAACAAATTAAAGTTTATCTTATTGTCACATTCTAAAAATATGATTACCTTCATCATATTAAAACCTTACTGAAATCAAAAAGTACTGTAGTACAATCCTTATATATATATGTCACATTATTATAATAACCAGAATATAATCCATGAGTCCAAAAGCACCAATACTTTAATTATTCTACTTCAACTGTAGTAACAGCATAAGATTTTCCTTGATCCCTTGGCCTTTTCTGAGGTAAGTTTCTCTGACGCTTAGGGCATTCATTTGCATATTGCCCCATTTCTCTACAATTGTAGCATTCAACATTGATAGCCTCTTTCTTTCCATTGCAATCACGCGCCTGGTGACCTTTTTCTCCACATTTATAACAACCTCCCATTCCTTTTAGGAAAGTGCCAGAGTGATTCTTCCCACAATTATCACATAATGGAAAATCCTTCTTTCCCTTTTTTATATTTATCTGTCTCTTGTTCCACCATTCTGTTCTTCTCTTGCTTTACTTTGTTGTCATAAGACTTAGAGAATTCCTTTTCTGTCTTGATAGAACACGAGAAAATATCTTCATATGACGAGAAGGTTTGTGAGACTAATGCTCGACGGAGAAATGGTTTTAACCCATCAAAGAAATGATCAATCTTACTTCTTGGGTTACGTATATAATCTGCCTAATGCCTCGCTAACCTTGTAAAGTTGGCCTCATACTTTGCGACATTCTCATCCTCTTTTTGTCTCATACTCAAAAATTTTCTTTCCATATTTGCTCGATGGTCACGATGATAGTATTTTTCTATGAAAAGATCTTTGAACTCCCTCCATTCCATATTCAATATCTCATCATCTTCCTTTGTGTTTTGAATCAATGACCACCATTGATCAGCATCTCCAGTGAGGCGGTAAACTGCCATGATATCCTTTTCCCTTTTACTACTCCCCAAGGCGTGGAATATTTTCTCTAAAGAGTTTATCCATTGCTCAGCTAATAATGGATTTGTACCCCCATTAATTGTTGGTGGTTGTTGCCTCATGAAGTGGTCTAACATTGGTCCTCCACGTTGCGGATCAGGGTGCTCCATACGAGTAAGGTTATTATTCATAACCTGAGTGAGTTGTCCCAGTATGGTAATAAGTTGATCAGCACCAGTTGTATCCCCAGATCCACAATAATTATCTTGAGCAGGAGGGAAATCCCTACATGGAGTTTGTACATTGATACGGTTTCCATTCCTTCCACTAGGCACCATTTCTATACAATGGCATAAACTAGATTAGTTTATGAATCAAAATACATAATTCCATACTTATAAAATATTTAACATAAATTGAACTATTTATGGATATAATCCATAATAAAAAAAGGTTTTCTTTGAGGAATTATATACTCATAACCGTTCATAGTGGTTTGTAAAGAAAACGAGAATTATCCTAAGCATATCCCCTGGGAGTGTCGTAACCAAGAGTGTAGCAAGGCCCGTTGTTGTGCACCAGTTCCCGTTCGAGTCTAGCTCAAAGCGGTGTTTTCGGGTTTTACCACTAGGTACATCTGTGCCAAAGCCGCCTCTACCTACTCGTATCCGGACAGGGATGTATTTCTCGGAAAACTCACAAAATATCTACAATAACAAAATTCTAGGAAGTTATTCTATACTAATCCTCAAAGTCTATCTTTGGGATATGTGCTCTAATCAGAGTTTATCTAAATCTAGCTTCCAAGGTTAGTACTAAACTGCCTCTGATACCAACTGTAGTGCCCCGACCCCAGCTACCCAGAGTCGGTGCATTACTTCGTAACATTGGCATGATCACAAAAGATCAAGTCTCGAAAGACCGTTTTGTTTAGTAGCCTTAGAAACACTAGATACATTCATAAGTCTTTCATTACATCATAAAGTAAAACAAAACTCCAACAACATATTGTCTTCATATCCCCTCACACTATCCCTGCAGGTCATTCATAATATACTTCTTCACATCCTGCAAAACATTAAAACATTGAAAGGGGTGAGCTCAGATGCTCAGTAAGGATAACAATATTGCAGAATCTTTCATAAATAAAAATTAACAATTAAGGCAATGTATAATAAAACAAAAGCCTTATTAAACTTGAACTTCAGCATAATATGGCAAAAGTAAAAACAAATAATGCCACTTACTTACTCACATGGATATTCTACTAGACGAATAATCACATGAAATATCAATAACCATTTTCATAATGAGGGAATGTATAATGCCAGACATTCTGTGACATTTTTTCAAGCCCTCGACCAAGACGTCTAAAATGATTAAGGTCTCGGCCAAAACCATAAATCAAATTGGGAAAGGGCCTCGACCAATTCCACGTCTAGTTGTCTCATGAGACCTACCGATGCAATTTTTTTAGAAGATAATTACGTTCAAAATTTCTCAAATATACTCCAGTGTTTTTCTGAAATCATTATGCAAGCTTCTGAAAACAAAATAACTAATTCTGAGACTGTTTTACTAATTACATGCCATGATGGGTCCACTCCCAATCCCTTCCTGTCTACCACACTCGAGAGTCGGGTTTTTCGAAAGCATTTTTAAGCTTGCATTAAATACTTAAACATTTGCACTGGATTTTCATATATTAGAGAGAAATATCATTTTTTTGAAACCATTTAAAAATCACATAATTATAAAAGAAAACCTTTTGAATAAATGTAAAAGTCAAAGGGGTTTATACACCGTATAAATGAAAATTGTGTATAAAACCAAATATGCCTCAATGAAAGGAGATTGAGACGAAGTCCTAAAAAATATCATTTTTAAAATAAAATAGATCTATTATGTGTATTCACTATAGGTACACATAATGAACGTAAAAAATACAAAATAGGACATAATAATATCATGACATAAATTGAATGTAGGAGATTAACCCAATGAATAGAAATTGGGTTAAGAAGTTCCCTTACCTTGCGTCCTGTCCTGACTCGACCGTTCTTTAACCTCCTGAATAATAAACTAGACTTAATTTCTATTTACTTAAGAACCTTTTTCATGTTCATTATTCTTTTTATATCCCTTATTACCATGTTATGAACATTATGTAATTATTTAAGTTTATAATGGTCATTTTGTCGATCTTAGGTACTTGAGTCAAAAATAAAATTCTTATAATTACAAGTTGTTCATGTGGTGATATATCCATTATATCCAGAATTATGTTCATGATGTAGATATCATATATATCATATATATCCAGTATATACATGCATTTATAATATTACATAACATTTAGTGGTAAGAAATGAAATTCACCGTTCATGGAGACGGTAAGCCGTACGTACGCATGAACACTACTTTCATTTCTATTTCGTATTTAATGGAATGAAATCATAATTATATAAAGGTATAATATAGTTCCAGTATAATTTCATATATAATATCATTTACTCCATCCTTTATACATCCCACATATGGCATTAACGATTCACATCACTTTGAGGGGGCGGTAGTCCGCACTTCCTAAAATGAAATTATCGTGTTTACCCATAATGGAAATCATAAAGTATGCCATAAATGAGAAATACATAAGCATAAGTAAAACATAAACATATTATATATCATATATAAATATAGTGACATCTTAATGGCCACCTTTGAAGGTGTTATATGAGTGTTGAACAATCATCGTTTCGTGAGGCAAAAATTCGCCATCCACAGAAACTGTATGTTCTTTAACCATTAGATTTGGGTGTGTGAAAGTGTTGCTCGAATCCTTATTATAACAACATCCTAGTATATTGAGGATACTGGTGTTGTTACAAAATAAATGAATAAAAAGAGTTTAGGGGGTTGTAGAAGAAAAATAAAACAAAACAACATTAGAGAAGACATTACCTCAAAATCTGGTAACTCTTTTTGATTTGAGCCAAAGGCTTCCTTGGGAAGTGTTCTTCCCAAAGTGAGGCTTCTAGGAGTAATAGGGGGAAGTTGGGAGAGTATTTGGGCAGAGTTAGGCCGAGCCAAATGGCTTGAAAGTGTGAATGAGGTGGTAGAGGTGGGGGCCTTTTATAAGAGGAGAGGAGGGGCACTCTTGGAAAGTAAGGGAATTTTACATTATTCTACAATGCTTTTTGGATTCTAAAGGTCCCACACTTATATAATACGTGGCTAAGGTGATAAGGGTTCGAAATATACCCATACAATAGTCTTTGGACAATTTTATGCCTTGTATTGTATATTATTTTTTCATTTTATTAAAATCGTTAAATAGTGAGGTCATCTCTGCATCATAATGATGTCATAAATTTTTAATTTATTTAATGTATAAAAATTATAAAAAAACTACAATGATGTAGGAAATATTTTATCTTTTAAATGAATATTTATAGTCAAAAATATGACTTGTATAACCCCATGTAAAAATTGTTTTAGTAAAACATTTCATGTTTGTGTCATTTTTTACTTTAACATTAAATAAAAGGTATTTAAGTCATTTTTCAACTAAAGTGGCTCCATGGGGTCCCCAAGTTGACCCATGGATTGTCTTGGTCGGACACGGCACATAAAAGGAGGGTAGGAAATTTGTCAAGCTCATCTCATATTATTAAAACATTATTTTTATCTTAAACTACACTAACTACCTCTAATCGTGATTAAGAACTTAAAAGTTTCTATTCACCAAAAATTATTTTAATCTCATTGAACCACATTTAACTTCTTAATGACAACCATGTATGTCGGATTTTTGAAAATCAAATCACAGAAGTGGTAATATTTCATTTAAACGAAAAATCAGTTATTTAACTACCACTTAGTGGTTTCACTATTCATCAAAAATTGAAGTTTTTCAGAACAATGCCAAAATTTTCCCCTAAGCTATAATTGATATTACAAATTCAAAAATGATGTCGATTTTACAAAATTACAAACATATAAGTTGCATTAATTAATTTTAAAATTAATTCCCACTGTCACAACAAATAGCGTGTTTTTAAGAAACAATTTATATCAAAAGATTGACAATTGTTTATGTCCAATTTCAAAGTGAAATTAATTCTAATGAACACCATTGGATAAAATGGTAAAAATATATTCTAATTATACTTTAAAACCACTAAATAGTATAATTTATCACTATAAATTATTTTGATTAAATAATTTGTTTTTAAGTATTTTTCACTATTCATAAAAAATTAGATGTTCTCAGAAAAATTCCAAAAATTCAACATAGGATAATTTCGATATTCCGAATCCAAAAAAGAAGTCCATTTTGAAATATAAAATTTCTATAAATTTAAAAAGTGGTTATTACTATTCATAACCGCTACTTTGATTAGTCGCGGTGTTTTAGAACTCGAAGTTACGTACAATGCAAGCTATTGCATTATTGATGAGAAGCGTATCGTGGATGCTCGGGGTGTTACATTCTCCCCTCCTTCAATAAATTGCGTCCTCACAATTTGAATTTTTTTTTGAAAATAAAAGGTTGAAAAGAGAAAATACCTTTGTGGAAAACCCACATCGGAAATAAGGTTAATAAAATTTAGCCTTAATAAGAGGGAAAAGGAAATGAAAAAGTCACCACCCAATTATGATCTCGATTAGGAGAACATTGGTGGAAATTAGAGACATATAATTGGAGGAAAAACGTAAATATTTTTAGGGGTGATTGAGGTCATCAATCACAATCAACTGTCAAATTGAGGGCCTCAAAGCCTTCAATCTATGTTTATTTAAAATATCATCAGTTCAACAAGACATAAGGTATTAGGATAACACATTTTTTTGTTTTAATATCCCTTTACTAAAGTTTAATAATTAATTTATTCATTGAATAAGAGATAGGTATATATATATTTATGCTTGACAATTAGAGTTTCAACCTTCAACTCATCTTTCACTCAAAAAGATAATAGAATTCAAAAATATTATACTTATCCTAATTGTATAAGGTTCCAAATGTTAACACATACCATTTAGATTAGTAAAATTATTTTGTAATAACCAGGGACTTCCTGTAGGCTAGTGGTAGGAAATAAATGCATGTCGTACTATGGTTGTGGGTTCGATTCCTACAGCTTTGTCCGACGCGACGGGTTATGCCCCACCCTGCAGGTTGTCTTTTTCCTAAAACTATAGAATTATAATATTCCAAAAATAATATTCTTAAATTTTTTAACCTTAAACAATACTATCCAAAGATCAACTTAATCCACTCCAACCTTTATAGTTATCCAAAATACCTCTGTCCAGACTTTCTCTAAAAGGTCTCTTAATTCCAAAATCAATTTATCAGATTCCCCAAACAAAGTAAAGTTTCTCTTATTGTCACATACTAAAAATATGATTACCTTCATCATAATAAAACCTTACTGAAATCAACAAGTACTGTAGTAAAATCCTTATATATATATATATCACATTATTCTAATAACCAGAATATAATCAATGAGTCCAAAAGCACCAATACATTAATTATTCTGCTTCAACTGTAGTAACAACATAAGATTTTCCTTGATCCCTTGGCCTTTTCTGAGGTAAGTTTCCCTAATGATTAGGACATTCATTTTCTTAATTCCCCATTTCCCTACAATTGTAGCATTCAACATTTATAGCCTCTTTCTTTCCCTCGCAATCACGTGCCTGGTGACCTTTTTCTCCACATTTATAACAAACTCCCATTCCTTTTAGGCAAGTACCAGGGTGATTCATCCCACAATTATCACATAATGGAAAATCCTTCTTTCCCTTTTTCCATTTATCTATCTCTTGTTCCACTTTTCTATTCTTCTCTTGCTTTACTTTGTTGTCATAAGACTTAAAGAATTCCTTTTCTGTCTTGATAGAACACGAGACAATATCTTCGTATCACGAGAAGGTTTGTGAGATTAATGCTCGATGGATAAATGGTTTTAACCCATCAAAGAAATGATCAATCTTACTTTTGGGTTATGTATATAATCTGAAGCATGCCTCGCTAACCTTGTAATGTGGGCCTCATACTTTGCGACATTCTCATCCTCCTTCTGTCTCAGACTCAAAAATTGCCTTTCCATATCTGCTTGATGGTCAGGAGGATAGTATTTTTCTCAGAAAAGATCTTTGAACTCCCTCCATTCCATATTCGATATGTCATCATCTTCCTTTGTGTTTTGAATCAATGACCACCATTGATCAGCATCTCCAGTGAGGCGGTAAACTGCCATGATAACCTTTTCCCTTTTACTACTCCCCAAGGCGTGGAATATTTTATCTAAGGTGTTTATCCATTGCTCAGCTACTAATGGATTTGTACCCCCATAAAATGTTGGTGGTCGTTGCCTCATGAAGTGGTCTAACATTGATCCTCCATGTTGCGGATCAGGGTGCTCCATACGAGTAAGGTTATTATTCATAACCTGAGTGAGTTGTCCCAGTATGGTAATAAGTTGATCAGCACCAGTTGTATCCCTAGATCCACAATAATTATCTTGAGCAGGAGGGCAATCCCTACACAGATTTCATGCATTGATACGGTTTCCATTCCTTCCACTAGGCGCCATTTCTATACAATCTCATAAACTAGATTAGTTTATGAATCAAAATACATAATTCCATACTTATAAAATATTTCACATAAATTGAACTATTTATGGATATAATCCATAATCATAAAAAGGTTTTCTTTGAGGAAGTATATACTCATAACCGTTCATAGTGGTTTGTAAATAAAACGAGAATTATCCTAAGCATATCCCCCGGGAGTGTCGTAACCAAGAGTACAACAAGGCCCGTTGTCGTGCACCAGTTCCCGTTCGAGTCTAGCTCAAAGCGGTGTTTTCGGGTTTTACACCTAGGTACATCTGTTCCAAATCTACCTCTACCTGCTCGTATCCAGACAGGGATGTATTTCTTGGAAAACTCACAAAATATCTACAATAACAAAATTCTAGGAAGTTCTTCTATACTAATCCTCAAAGTCTATCTTTGGGCTATGTGCTCTAATCAGAGTTTATCTAAATCTAGCTTCCATGGTTAGTACTAAATTGCCTCTGATACCAACTGTAGCGCCCCGACCCCAGCTACCCAGAGTCGGTGCATTACTTCGTAACATTGGCATGATCACAAAAGATCAAGTCTCGAAAGACCGTTTAGTTTAGTAGCCTTGAAAACACTAGATACATTCATAAGTCTTTCATTACATCATAAAGTAAAACAAAACTACAACAACATATTGTATTCATATCCTCTCACACTATCCCTGCAGGTCATTCATAATATACTTATTCACATCCTGGAAAACATTAAAACATCGAAAGGGGTGAGCTCAGATGCTCAGTAAGGATAACGATATTGCGGAAGTTTTCATAAATAAAAATTAATAATTAAGGAAATGTATAACTAAACAAAAGCCTTATTAAACTTGAACTTCAGCATAATATGGCAAAAGTAAAATCAAATAATGCCACTTACTTACTCACATGGATATTCTACTAGACGAATAATCACATGAAATATCAATAACCACTTTCATAATGAGGGAATGTATAATGCCGGACATTCTGAGACATTTTGTCAAGGCCTCGGCCAAGATGTCTAAAATGATTAAGGCCTCGGCCAAAACCATAAATCAAATTGGGAAAGGGCCTCGGCCAATTCCACGTCTACTTGTCTCATGAGACCTACCGATGCAATTTTTTAGAAGATACTTACGTTCAAAATTGCTCAAATATACTCTAGTGTTTTTCTGAAATCATTATGCAAGCTTCTGAAAACAAAATAACTAATTCTGAGTCTGCTTGACTAATTATAGGCCATGATGGGTCCACTCCCAATCCTTTCCTGTCTACCACACTCAAGAGTCGAGTTTTTCGAAAGCATTTTTAAGCTTGCGTTAAATACGTATACATTTGCACTGGATTTTCATATATTAGAGATAAAAATAATTTTTTTAAACCATTTAAAAATCACATAATTATAAAAGAAAACCTTTTGAATAAATGTAAAAGTCAAAGGGGTTTATACACCGTATGAATGAAAATTGTGTATAAAACCAAATATGCCTCAATGAAAGGAGATTGAGACAAAGTCCTTAAAAAGATCATTTTTAAAATAAAATAGATCTATTATGTGTATTCACTATAGGTACACATAAAAAACGTAAAAAATACAAAATAGGACATAATAATATCATGACATAATTTGAAAGTAGGAGATTAACCCAAAGAATAGAAATTGGGTTAAAAAGGTCCCTTACCTTGCGTCATGTCCTGACTCGACCGTTCTTTAACCTCCTGAATAATAAACTATAGTTAATTTATATTTACTTAAGAACCTTTTTGATGTTCATTATTCCTTTTAAATCCCTTATTACCATGTTATGAACATTATGTAATTATTTAAGTTTATAACGGTCATTTTGTCGATCTTAGCTACTTGAGTCAAAAATAAAATTCTTATAATTACAAGTTGTTCATGTGGTGATATATCCATTATATCCAGAATTAGGTTCATGATGTAGATATCATATATATCATATATATCCAGTATATACATGCATTTATAATATTACATTACATTTAGAGGTAAGAAATGAAATTCACCGTTCATGGAGACGGTAAGCCGTACGTACGCATGAACGCTACTTTCATTTCTATTTCGTATTTAATGGAATGAAATCATAATTATATAAAGGTATAATATAGTTCAAGTATAATATCATATATAATATCATTTACTCCATCCTTTATACATACCACATATGGCATTAACGATTCACATCACTTTGAGGGGGCGGTAGTCCGCACTTCCTAAAATGAAATTATCGCGTTTACCCATAATGGAAATTATAAATTATGCCATAAATGAAAAATACAGAAGAATAAGTAAAACATAAACATATTATATATCATATATAAATATAGTGACATCTTAATGGCCACCTTTGAAGGTGTTATATGAGTGTTGAACAATCATCGTTTTGTGAGGCAGAAATTCACCATCCACAGAAACCGTATGTTCTTTAACCATTATATGTAGGTGTGTGTAAGTTTAGCTCGAATACTTCTTATAAAAACATCCTAGTATATTTAGGATACTGGTGTCGTTACAAAATAAATGAATAAAAAGAGTTTAGGGGGTTGGAGAAGAAAAATAAAACAAAACAACATTAGAGAAGACATTACCTCAAAATCGGGTAACTCATTTTGATTTGAGCCAAAGGCTTCCTTGGGAAGAGTTCTGCCCAAAATGAGGCTTCTAGGAGTAAGAGGGGGAAGTTGGGAGAGTATTTTGGCAGAGTCTGGCCGAGCCAAATGCCTTGAAAGTGAGAATGAGGTGGTAGAGGTGGGGGCCTTTTATAAGAGGAGAGGAGGGGCACTCTTGGAAAGTAAGGGAATTTTACATTATTATACAATGATTTTTGGATTCTAAAGGTCCCAAACTTATATAATTCGTGGATAAGATGATAAGGGTTCTAAATATACACATCCAATAGTCTTTGCACAATTTTATGCCTTGTATTGTACATTATCTCTTCATTTTATTAAAATCGTTAAATAGTGAGGTCATCGCTGCATCATAATGATGTCATAAATTTTGAATTTATTTAATGTCTAAAAATTATAAAAAAATACAATGATGTAGGAAATATTTTTAGATTTTCAATGAATATTTATAGTCAAAAATAAGACTTGTATAACCCCATGTAAAAATTGTTTTAGTAAAATATTTCATGTTTGTGTCATTTTTTACTTTAACATTAAATAAAAGGTATTTATGTCATTTTCCAACTAAAGTGGCTCCATGGGGTCCCCAAGTTGACCCATGGAATTTCTTGGTCGGCCATGGCACATAAAATGAGTGTAGGACATGTGTCAAGCTCATCTCATATTATTAAAACATTATTTTTACCTTAAACTACACTAATTACCTCTAATCGCGATTAAGAACTTAAAAGTTACTATTCACCAAAAATTATTTTAATCTCATTAAACCACATTTTACTTCTTAATGACACCCATGTATGTAGGATTTTTGAAAATCAAATCACAGAAGGGGTAATAATTTATTTAAACGAAAAATCATTTATTTAACTACCACTTAGTGGTTTCACTATTCATCAAAAATTGAAGTTTTTCAGAACAATGCCAAAATTTCACCCTATGCTATAATTGATATTCCGAATTCAAAAATGATGTCTATTTTAAAAAATTCCATATATATAAGTTGCATGAATTAATTTTATAATTAATTCCCGCTGTCACAACAAATAGCGTGTTTTTAAGAAACAATTTATATCAAAAGATTGGCAATTGTTTATGTCCAATTTCAAAGTGAAATTAATTCTAATGAACACCATTTGATAAAATGGTAAAAACATATTCTAATTATAATGTAAAACCACTAAATAGTATAATTTATCACTATAAACTATTTTGATTAAAAATGTTGTTTTTAAGTATTTTTCACTATTCATAAAAAATTAGAAGTTCTCAGAAAAATACCAAAAATTCAACATAGGCTAATTTCGATATTCCGAATCTAAAAATAAAGTCCATTTTGAAATATAAAATTTCTATAATTTTAAAAAGTGGTTATTACAATTCATAACGACTACTTTGATTAGTCGTGGTGTTTTAGAACTCGAAGTTGCGTACAATGCAAGTTATTGCATTATTGAAAGAGAAGCGTATCGTGGAAGCTCGGGGTGTTACAATAATGATACTGTATTTATGTGTATATATATATATATGTATGTCATCTACTTTATTCCGTTCAATTCAATAATAAAATGAAAACAGCGTTCGTGCGTACGTACGACCTACCGTCTCCATAAACGATATATTTCTTTCCATTTATTGATCTATCATATATATGTATATGCTGAATATATATGATACATAAATAATTTTTAACATTCTAGAATTAATTAAATCAGGATATAAGTAATAATATCAATATCAATAAGTCAAAACACGTTCGATAAATGAAAAGATTTTACCCAAAATGCTGCTTTAACAAGGAATTTACAGAAGAATGGGTAATATAAAGTCATAAGTGAATCATATATGATATCATAAATATTATTATGGTTCTGTTACAAGTTAATAATATGTTTAAACCCACTATATAGGAGTCTCGGACACATATGGATGAAATTGGACATAAGGTAAGGGATTACATTTCCAATCTCGTTTCTATCCGAGATTGTTTATTCATAAGTATTTACTGGGGTTATTGATATCATCCATGCCCATGTTTTATAAAAATGTTTTCATTTATTTTTAAAGTCCTTTTTACCCAATTTTACAATTTCCCACATGTTATGAAAGGAATCTAACTTTTGTTTACCACATGAGGATCTTTTTGACTTTTCTGACAAAAGTACAAAGAGAATGTTTTTTAACTTATACAGCATGAATAGATTTTTACAGTTTCATAACTCCTAATTTTCATGAAGCTTTCTATATAGGATTTAATGACTATTTTCAACAAAATTATTTTCTTTTAAAATTTCATGTCATTTTGTGAAAAGAAAATTATTTTGAAATAGAAAGGATATTTTCCTCAAGAATTCATTTCCAGTGTTTTATCAAAACCATTTTCCATCTAAGATGAAATTAATTCATATGTGAATGTTTCAAGTATAATGTCTCTATGTTTTAAATGGTTTCACTTTTCTTATGATGAAATGATATCAATTTTTTTATATAGATTATTTTATGATAGGATGATGTTTATGAAACACATTTTATTTTCTGGGTTATGATGAATGATTTATGTCTATGTTGTGCCACACATAAGAATGATTTAATTTTGAGATGGGTGGGACCTATATCTCCCTCCAATTAATTGGGTAAATATTTATATCTCATGAGATATACATGGCTTGAATGGCATGTTAATCCGGTTCAGTGATACAGGACTGGAACGAGGAGTGAACTCAATTCAGAAAGAGACTTTGTCCACTAAGATGGTCTTGGAAGCAATGACTTAGCTACTATGGAAATCGTAACATGAGCTTAATGGTTTCCAAAATTACATGTTTTATTCCCATGCTATTTTATCATTATAAATGTTTCTTCATGATCTATGACTTACGGACTGACATGTTTTATGTCATTGCTCAAGACTTTGATGTTTAAACATTATCTTCATGTTTTTAAATTTAAATGTATATGATTTGTTTAATTTTCTCCATCATTACCCTTACTAAGCATTTGATCTCACCCTTTATATGTTTTCTTTTCCCGAGGATTTAAAGAATGGTTTTAGGTAAGAAAACAAAAGGGGAAAATCTTGATGGGAGATGTTGAAGATCATTCACCACGATTAGAAGCTTTTGTTCCAAGTTTCCAAAGACAATAAACTATTACGGTCCTTGAGTATTGGTTCTTGTTATGTATAAAGTATTCCAAAAAAGTAATGTAATGTCCATGTACGTCAAGCTTTGGGTATCTATAGTTTGAATTAGAGGGAAGGTTTAGTTAACCTTTGGAAAATAGGATGCAAAAACTTTAGTGAGATCCCTAGAGATATTTCTAAACTATGTCTAGTGATGTACCTAAGGTTAAGTATAAGTATAGGTTATAATCCTAGAATTATGGAAATAATATTATAATTAAACCTAAGATGTTAGATATTGAAGTTACTCCCCCATTATTCTATTGTTTTCCCTAGCCTGATTTTTTCCTCTCACACTATTCTTTTTGTGTTTTAGACGATGGCTGGAAAACCGAAGGAACCGTGTTGATCAATGTAATGGACAATGCAATGATTGTCCTTCTAAACAAACCAATTTTATGAGAGATGGAGTGAAAAATCTTATTTTTATACTTACGCAAGCTATGAATCATTTTGGACATCCCAATGAGAAAAGAAGGGAACAATATTCTATTGAGTCCTTCATGAGGAAACGTCTAACTTCATTCAATGGGTCTTCTGATCCACTTGTTACTGAAAAATGGATCAGTACCATTGAAAAGATATTTTCCATACTTCACTGTTCGGAACATGATAAAGTCATTCAAGCTGTTTACCATTTAGAAGGTGAGGCAGACCAGTGTTGGACTCTAATAAGAATACAAGGCCCCAATATGAAATTGAATCCATAGAATGGTATGAGTTCATGAACATGTTTTATAGTAAGTACTTCCCTCGTATTCTTCGAACAATGATAGAAAAGGTGTTCCCCGAGCTTAAGAAAAAGTATTATGAATCTATTGGAATATACGAAGAAAATTTTACAAGGCTTGCATGGTATGAATCTGGCATTATCATCCAACATGAAAGGAAATTTGATCGATTCTTCAGTGGCTTAAAATCAATTATTTGAAGGGCATTAGCTATAAAATACTTCAGTAGCTATGAAGAAATTGTGTGTTGTGCTATCAAGGTATAAATGGAAGTTGGTGTTATATATCCATCTCATGGTTTGGACAAGAAACGAAAGATGGAGTTCCAGGAGAAATCTCATAATAATGGTGAAATGAAGATGAATGTTTCTTTATGCTCAAAGTGTGGAAAGAAGAATGGTGGAGATTGACTTAAAGGGACTAGAAAATGTTTTAAGTGTGGAAAAGAAGGTCATCGAGCAGCTGAGTGTCGAAGTAATGGAAAAAGGGTTGCTAATGATGTGAATAAAGAAAATACTGTAGAGAACACACCACCAACACTTCAATGCATCATGTGCAATGAAATGGGGCATTATGCTAATCAATGACCTAATACAAGGGTTAATGATGATCTACATGAGAAACCACTTAAGGAAAAGGACAAAGGGAAGTCACATGTGATCACTATTGGCGATGTTGAATATGACAACAATGTGGTGGAATGATTAAGTGTTTATGTAATGGGATTCCAAAATAATGTTGTATATAGTATCCTGGAATATTGGAATATTTATGTATTGGTATATAGTGGTTTTCAATAATTTTATTGTACCAGTATCCATGGAAAGTGACTGACATATTTTTGGAAAGAATATGATACGTGCATAATGAAGGGATAAGGAGAAAATGAAATTTTTTATAGTATTCATGAGCTCATGACTAATATAATAAAAAATATAAAATTAATTATAAAATATTTTTTGTTATTTTATATTAATTAAATTTTTATTGTAATATTTCTTTTTCAATTAAACAATTGATGTCATTTTGAAGAGGCAAAATAAGAACACTAAGGAAGAATTGGTACGATTGTTCATATCAAAAATGATTTTAAACTCCATGGATTATGGAATTACATAAAATATATAAATTAATAGTTATGGATATTATGGAACCATTATAAAAGGATCTTTGACCATTACCTTTATATCAAAACTCTTTTAGGAGTTAGGACCTAACATATTGAAAATCACTAAAATAAGAAAAATTAATAAAAAAATTCTATAATAAAATATAATAAATGAGTATAAAAGAATAATAAGAATGAAATAAATATGAAAATGTTTTTATTCATTTTAATAATTAATATAATATGATTATTCAGGAAGTTATAGGACATAAAAAGAAAACTGAGACTCAATGTAAGGGGATTATCATCTCAATTTCCATTATTTGTGGATTATTATATAATATTTATTAATTTTCATTTATATGATGTATATAATATTTAATTAATATATATGATCATATTTTAATTTTAATTCCTAATAATCAAAATTCATTTTCAAGTTATCTCTTTCATTGGTGTTGAATAATTTGATATGAAGGACATAAGAGGTTTACTTTTAAACCTTTACTCTAAATGTATTAATGTTTTACCTCAATTTTATATCCATTTTTTCAATTAATATTACTTATCATCATATTATTGTTATTTTCTAATCTTTTATGATTCCCTTTCATATTCATCTCAATAGTTAACAATTAAACCCGTTATTTTTAAATTTATTTTCTTCTTATAGTACAACTAAAATCCATATGTTTCTTGAGTTGAAGTGTAAGGTTATCTGGATGTTATTTATGTTATTGATCTTGAAAATTATGTATGAATATGGGTGTGAATTTTTATGGCCTAAACCTTCCATCCAATTACATTGTGGGAAATCTGTTGTTTTGGTTGTCTTGGGTAAAACTGGGGTATTTTTGGAAAGGTGAGATGTTCTAATAGTGTGTAATTTTCAACAGTTTCCCAAATTCTAGTTTTACAGTATCCCAACGGTGTCTCATAAAAACAATGCCTCATCCCAATGGTGTGTGACCCTACAAGTTTCTCACCCTAACATTGTCTCATCCTAGAAGCATCTCTCAAATGGACGGTCACCCTGGCAATGTCTCGCACTAGCGAAGCTTCATATGGAAGTGGATCATTGATGGTGCCTCCTATGATGATTGATTGAAGGAATTGCCTCATCTGGAGGTGGATCTCTAGTGGTGACTCACTGGCGGTGCCTGGTCTGGAAGTGCCTCACTAAAAATTGTTCCTCATCTTAAATTCTCTATTTTTATGAATTTTATAAAATTATTTAGTCATAATGAAAAAACTAAAGGGTTTTTGAATTATCACAATTTTTTAATCATATCATTTATTTTATTAGTGTATTACGGATTTGAAATGGTAAAATTATTCGATCTTGTTAAGTTCCGCATTTAATGTAACATCAAAATTGTATCTAATCCCATGACTCTGATCTGATATTCCTAAACCTGAGATATCCATCCCTATTTCATTCATTCTTGCTATCTCTTGAAACCAGATTTAACAAATACCTCTTAAAATTGGAGATGTGTGGAATGGTTGTTGAAATTGCTCGTGATCCCCTTGAAAGTTACCTTCTATATGCATTCCCCTATTTTTTGTGAAACTAAAAAGTTTCGATTGACTTTTGTTCTATGTAGGATTTTATTAGTCATTCTTAATTTCAAATAATACAATATGGGTATATATATGATTACCCATATGAAGATATTTGATTGAAATTTTACCCAGATAGTCATATTGTGTTAAAACACAATATTCAGGGGGATGGTGAAAGTGACACATTATATTACCGTGTGATCAATATTGTTAATATTGTGACTTTTATGGACTAAAAACCCAATGAAAATCATGACCATTTGGGGTCCTTGATTTTGAACTAGATGGTTTTTGGAATGAAAGTTGGTTGGTTTATTTTGAATGATTATAAAATTTTTTCTAACTATGTATATACAGAAAATAAATGGATTCCCAGGATCATACATTTTATGTCATAACACCCAAAATAACCAATTGGAATTAATTGAGGTATTCCTTATAAAATCTATAAATATGTATTTCTTTGGTATATGGTTTTGTGAGGTTGTAGGAATGGTTATTCATAGGGGGTTGGTTCTGTTAATATGATGAACTGGGAAGATGATTTGAAGAACTAAAATAGTTTTTTGTATTGGTAATTTCCCAATAGAATTCTTCAATGATAATCTGAAAAATCCACACCTCATATATAGAGTTCATTGTGTGATGTATCCTGATTGAATGTTGGATGTGGAAGGAATGTCAAGTCACATTAATTCATCAGGGCTCTTCATCTCTGAATGACTGTTACTGTTTTGACTGATATGTGACATGCCTGATAGTTACTCAGGTAGTGATGGAAAAAATATATTATTGTTTAATAATGTCTGGAATGGTTTGGTTTAGTCAAGTTAATGGAATGGAAGTGGTAAAATGAAATTAGTTGGGAATGTGAAATTGGATTTTGGGATTTTTGTTTGGTATGTTGCATTTAGAGGTGGTAGCACAAGTGATAGTGATGTGAGTTGGTTTGGTTTTTGTGAACCCATAGGTTGGGATTGAGTGTTGTATATTAATTATATATAATTTATTTCATTATGATTTCTAAATGCACCCCACCCATATTGATCACTATTTTCTGAACACCAACATCATCACTAGGGGGTGTATTTCCCAACATCCCGGTGGGAGGATAGATGCTTGATCTTCCATGCACACTATTCCAAGTGAGGTAGGAATTTCATATACTGTATTGGATGTAGGCCTGTGAGTGCATTAGATAGAGGTTAAGATGTGGTATCCAAGGTGTTTTTGGGTTGAATTATGATGTGATGTCCAAGGTGTCTCAGGAGGAGACGTGATATGTTGTGAGAACCAAGTGTGTGTGGGAGAGATGTGTTTTGTGGCCTAGGTGTGTGTAGGTGGGATGTGTTGTGAGGCCCAGGTGTGTGTGGGTGAGATGTGTTGCAAGGCATAGGTGTGTGCATTCAGGATGTGATGTGGTATTCAAAATAGGTGGGTGCTGAAGGATGTTTTTCATTGGAGATAGAGAGGCTAACCAGGGGGTAAAGTGGTGAAGGGTACCCTATCACCGATGTGATTTACATTATGCTACATCACACGACTTGAGTTACATGGAGATCATGCCTTGGTATGTTTGGGTTTGGTTAGTATTCATGTATAGGTGCTGTTTGGTTTTAATGTTTTCTCACATATTCATTAGTATGATTCCTTCCCATGTGCATGAGAGACCCTGGTTTAGCCACTAAGTATACTTATATGATCACCCAACATATATATACTATTTTTAGGTTTTAGGAAAGATTACATTGACTATGATGGACATTACTAGCTTGAACCATTGGATAGCTGATGTGTCACTACTTAGGCATCACTTTTTGGTATTTCCTGTGAAGACTCTTATTGATAAGCTCTGTTTAATCATATAAGTGGGATGGTTTGGGTTTCTCATTTATATATTTCTTAGATATCTTGAGGATTATTTATCTTATATCTATATATAATTTTATTAAAGGTAATGACTCCTATATTTTGAGATTGTTTCACCCATGGGGCTAGTTTCCAACCTAGGGCCTATTAAAGGCGGGACTATGGGGGGTCATTATCTCTCTTTCTTCATTACCAGCCTAGTAGGGGTATCTTTGGAGGGAGGGGGTCATGAAAGGGTGGTATCAGAGCTTATGGTTGAGGTACAAGATGGAGTTTGGAGTTAGGCATTATAACACCCCATGTTTTTTCAAATAGATTTAATATGGAATGCATGAAACACTGACTCAATAAAAAACACCACTTTGTTATAACGTAGCCCGTAAACATAATTTTTCCACCTCTAGGATTTGAATTTTGAAAAACTGACATACACAGTTGTGTTCAGTAACATATTTACAGTCTGATAAGACCAACTTACATTTTTTATGAATAGTTACTTGACATTTATGAAGAGTAATGTACCCATATTAACAGTAATATGACCCTTATGAATAGAAATAAATCCTGTGAAAGGATAAATAAAACTTAGATGCCTTATAAATGAAATAGAGTATTTTAGAAATTATTAATTCTGTGTTGGTATTTTTGTGATGATTAAATATTTAATTATAATTTTAAATTAATAAATTAATAAAATGATTTTATATAAAACATATTCCTAAATAAATATTTTTTCCCTATGCTTTTAGTGTAATTTTATGAAACTCGGTTATTTTTTGAACATTTTATAAAATCATTTTTATATATGAAATCTGTATTTTCTAGTAAATAATGGTTTATTTAAAAAAACGTCACATGTTTTGAAAATGATTTTGATAAAATGGACTTAATTTTTGGAATATACGCATCAAAAAATGGTTATAGTGTGTTTTGTGATTTTTCTAAAATACTTCAATTTTTTGTGAATAGTAAAATATGATAATATACAATAAATACTAAATACATGATTTATTGAATCATAGGTGATTTAAGGAGGATGCAATATCACATGGTCAGAACTACCATAGACATATTACTATTATTGGTCACAATAATCGATAGTTTTTTTCATCGAAAACATAATAAAATAACAAATAAAATAATGGGGAAACCCTCCTCTCCTCCACTATAAAACCCCCATCAATCCATCTTCTCCTCACTTTTATAAAGCCACATTCCATGTAACAATTATACAAAAATATTCTCTCAATCTCCTCCCCTATGTCCTTCAGCCCTTGGTCTCATAAAAAGACCAAAACCTCTCCCCTAAAAAGGCTCACAAGGAAAGAATAAATCAAGATGTAAATTCCTCTTTTCCTTTCATTTATTTCAAGCTCCTTTCTTTTATTTTTCTTTCCCCACCTACATTCATCCAAATATTGTGATGAATCCAATAACATAAATGTACTTGAATTTTTATTTAGGATAATGTATTTATTCTTCAGCATCTCTTATTTCCCGTTCATTTATACTAGAAATGAATACACCATCTGAGATGTGTTAATTTATCACATTCAAGGACGATGAGATTTAAATTTCTATTATTGTATTGAATTCTTGTCATGAATCCATTTTTATGGTTTAACCCGACTATAATATATGTATTATAACTTATTTTTTGTTCTGTAATCTTTTTTAATCATGATATTAATTTATAGATCAAAATTTGTTTGTTGTGATAAAAAACCAGCCAATTAACTGAATCAATTTTCATTAATGTTATATATATTTATTCATCTTCACTACCAATAACCAAATGAATTTTATAACCATTTAATATTCATGTTGTTAACTATTAACATAAAACTTCTATTCTGGGAACACGTTTCCATTCTACATGTTTATCCATACATCAATATAAGTAAACTGATCATGAAAACTATGGATGAAAACAATCCCAAACAATGAAATTAAATCTACAAACCAATCAAAAGGAAATGAATGAACATATAAAGGTTATAATAAATAAATTAAATGTTAAGGAGGTTCTATAATAATTAATTTCTTAACCTAAATTTGATTATTCTGGTCATTATGATCAGGTGAGGAATAGCTTCAGACTTAAGGTAAGGGTTTCCTACCCGAACCACCATTTTCGTTTGGGTTAATCTTTGTCTCTCTTTATCCAAATTAATTTATTAATTAATATTATTTACTCCCCATAAATTCTGTTATAATGTTATATTTATGTGTAAAAACCATAATCCTTCTTTATTTTAGTGTAATTAGATGATTGAAAAAGATCTTTCAAAATTCTTTCTGAAATACAAGACCGATTCAAGAAAATTTCTCAAATTTTTACCTATTTCCATGGGCACTGTATAATAAATTTTTAGAATCCATTATTTTTATAAAATCCCTTATTTTTTTATTAAAATAATATCTCTCTCCAATTATGGTTTTATACATATATTTTTCAAAAATAACTCTTCTTTTTAAAGTAAATGAGTATTTATCTCAGGAATTACTCGATGATTTTATAAGAGTATTTTCATCTATTTCAACGATTCTGTTGTTTATTATGTATTATTGGGAATAATTTTTTATTATATAATAATCCATATTATATTGAATGGTTTATGATCAATCTGTCTTTGGATGTTCTATTTTGATACCATTCATCTCACTACTCAGAATGGTTAGTGATTATGTTATAGATTGGGGAAAGTTTTTTACATCTCATGTGTATATATTGTTTATGTGTATCCATGTTCATATGAGTAATGAATTATAATTAGTAAGGTATGGGTGGGGCATGATATATCCCCTCGATGAAATGGTAGGTTTCATGAGACAAATAGATATGGACTTGGATAAGGACATGCTTATTTTTAGATATCATTTTGGCCGAGGCATTAATCATTTTTTAGATGTTTTGGTCGAGTCCTTGACAGTATGATCTAGAATGTTCAGTATATGCATTTACCTCATTATGAATCTATAAATTCAAAGTTAATTAGGTTATTTTAGTAGTATAATACCCTTGATTATGTTTTATTTTTTAAATTTTTTGCATATCTCATATTTCTACTATATTATGTTCTTGTTTATTTATAAAGGAATGTGTTTTAAATTATTCACCTTGCCTAATGTTTATCTTATCTTCGACTATAATTATTACCCTTACTAATCATCTAAGCTCACCCATTTTTATGTTTCATTTTTTCAAGTTAATGAAGTGCTATATTATGATTTACATGTAGGGATAATCTTATATTTGTGGATGTTCCCAACATATCATATATGTTTTTTTCGTTTCATGTTGTAATGTTGAACTTATGTATGTATATTTTTCAGAAATCTATTAATATTTTCCACACCTTTCTACATGAATTTCTTGTAATCATTCCAATTTAATGTTATAAGTAACCAACTCCGAGAAACTGGGTCAGGTCTTTACAGTTGGTATCAAAGGATGTTTAGTAGAAAACTTAGAATCTAGATTCTGAAAACGTAGATTAGGGAACAAATCAATAATATAGAATTTGAAGAGAAAACATAAAAGAAAATCATTTAGTTTTGGTAAGGAGTATATTATATGGATATTTATAGAAAATAAATCATTGATTGGATAATACATGTAGTTATGGTTCTGGCACATATTTACCTAGGAGAGATAACTCCAAAAAGAAGTTTGGGGTTTTGTCTTGATGTATCCTAGAACAGGATAGTGAGCCTTACCTCACACATTGTTGGGAACTATTAGGGGATATACTTAGGATAATTCAAATTTTCATTGCAAGATGTTATGAAGGATTGTATTGTAAATTTTTCCTCAAAGAAACCACATTTAGGATTAATGGATCGATTATGCATAGTATCTCAATTTTTGATAGGTATTTTATTTCTATGTTGAGATAGTATGTTCAGATTCAAAAAAAAATCTACTTTATTCCATTATTTATAAATTTACCTCTATTGGAAGCAATGTAAACAATAGGAATAAGCATATCCCCTGTAGGGATTTCCATGTTGTGCAAGATAATTATTTTGGCTCTGGATCTACGACTGGTGTGGAGAAACTTATAACTATAGTGGGGAAACATACTCAGGTTATGAACAATAACCTTACCAATATGGATCATCTAGATGAACAATGTAGAGGATCTATGTTATATTTCTTTACGCGACAACAACTTCTATCAGTTAAAGGGACTACAAACCCTTCCATAGCGGAGTAGTGAATATGTTACTTAGGAATATATTTCATAACTTTGGAAGAAATGAAAGAGAGAAGGTTTTCAGGGTAGTTTATCCTTGGGTAAGAGATTCTGATCAATGGTGGTCACTAATTAAAAACAAAGAGGAGGAGGAAGAGATATAAAACATTAAATAGAGTTAATTTAATGAAGTATTCTTAGAAAAAATACTTTAATCTTGAATAGTGAGCAGATATAGAAAGGTAGTTTCTGAATTTGAGAAAAAGGAAGATGAAAACTTTGAAAAGTATGTAAATAACTTCAAAAGGTTACCAGGGAATGTTGGGGGCTATATACGCAATCCAATGAGCATTATTGATCAATTCTTTGATATCCAAAAGCCATTCCAATGGTGGGTGCTGGTCTGCCAAATTTTCTCATCATACAACGATATAGTCTCATGTGCTATAAATATGGAAAATTATTTCTCTAAGTATTATGAATGTAATGGAACAAACGAGAAGAAGAGGACAGGTAAAAACAATGGAGAAGGAAATAAATAAATGTGAAAGAAGGGAAGAGTTTTATTTCCACCCTGTGATAATTGTGGAAGGAAACACCCTCTTTCCAATATTAAAGGAAAGGGGTGTGCTACAAGTGTGGACAGAAAGGCCTTCATGACAGTGCTGTCAAGGGGAATAAAGAACCTATTAATGTTCAATGCAATAATTATAGGGAAATGGGACACTATTGTCTTGGTTTTAAAAACCTTCAAGGAAACATGCTTAAAAAATACCAAGGGAGCAAGGAAAAGCTTATGAAATAAAAAAAACTGATATTGATGTTCTTAATGATTTGGTGGAAGGTACATTAATCATTTATTAAATCTTAGCTGATGCTTTATTTGATTCCAGATCACAAAATTCTTTCAAATCTCCCCTATTTTCCAAGAAAATTATATATTTCCAATTTGATTTAATAAGGGAGTTTTTAGTGAAAAAACCTAATGGAAGTAGCATAACAACAATGTTGTGTATGGAAGTACTCATTATGGCATATAAACAAGATTTATCTGCTGATTTTATTATCATAGCCATGATTGAATTTGTTATAATCCTTAGTATGGATTTGATTTCGAACTCTGATGAAAAAATTTTTTACAAGAAGAAGGAGGCTACAATTTTTAAGAACGATATAGAATCCCTTATCTTTAGAGAAAATACATAATGATCTGATTCTTAACTAGATCCACCCTGAGAATCTCTAATGAATTCAATTTTTAGGGGAGAATGGAATGTAAGAAATATGGGTGAGTAAAGGAATGTTAAAATATAATATGTACCTATTGTGCATGAATATATTGATGTGTTTCTTGAGGATTTATCTAGACATTCTCTAGATAGTGAAATGTAGTTTTCCTTTGACTTTATTCTTGATTCAATGACTATATCAAAGACCACATATATAATACACACAGTGGAATTAGTTAAACTGAAGAAACAACTAGAATAATTTAGTGATATTGGATTTATTCACCCTAGTGTTTCTCTATGGGGATACCATTTCCAAGTTGTTAAAAAATATATGGATCCATGAGGTTTTTAATTAACTACAGGGAGATCGGTATCATAATAATAATGAACATGAATCCCCTACCATGAATTGATGACTTATTTGATCAACTTGCTGGAGCCCAATATTTCTCAATGATTGATCTTCTATTTGGATATCATCAGTTTTGTATGAGGAAGGAAGATATGCCAATGATAGCATTTCAAACCATGTAAGGGCATTATGAGTTTATAGTAACACCTTTTTGACTGACTAATGAAACCAATGTTTTCAGGGATCTAATCAATATAGTTTTCAAGGAGTGTCATGATGACTATGTGGTGGTACTTATTGATGATATCATGATATACTCTAAAAGATACAAAGATCATGAAAATCACTTGCATACTTCTCTAAAGACTCTTAAAAGAAATTAAATATATGGGATGTTTAGAAAGATTGAATTTTGGCTTCAATCAGTTTTCTTTCATAGACACAATGTCTCTATGGATGGAATGTCTGTTGATCTTGTGAAGACAAGGGGTGTGCAAGAATGGACTACTCCAACGAACACAACTGAGGTAAATATATTTCTTGGATTATATAGTTATTATCGACATTTCATTTAGAACATTTTCCTTTTATACAAACCAATGACATAACTTACACATAAAGGGGTTATGTTCGTATGTAAAAAAGAATGTGAGGACTATTTAAATTAATTAATGTGGATATTAATGAATGCTCTGATCCTAACTCTACCATCAAGGAATGAACAGTTTCTGATATATAATTATGTATCAATGAAATTAATTATTTGTGTACTTATGAAGAATGATACAGTTATTTCCAATGCATCAATGTAGTTTAGATTTCTTGAAAACAATAATCATATTCACGATCTTGAGTTTTCATATGTAATTTGTTCTCTGAAGATATAGAGATGTTATCGCTATGGAGAAAAATATAAGATATATACAGATCATAAGGGTCATAAATATATATTCTCATGGAATGAACTCAATATGAGGAAAAAGAGATGACTTGAACTACTCAATTATTATGATTTTTCCATACACTACCTCTGAGGATTTTAAAATAAGGTAGTTGATGCGTTGAGTAAGAAGGATCATGGAGTTCTTGAAAAAATGAGGATTGGTAATGATCCTTTTTACATGGATCTAGTGAGGACGGATATGGGAATTATAATAGAAGGTAAAACATCACTACTCTTTATAATGGTTTCCCAACCATATTTATTGGAAATAATTAAATCATCACTGTCTGATGATAAGAATCATCAAAAGAAAACTAATGTTGTGAACGATGGGAAGTTGGATGACTTCATTTATGAATATAGAATTCTGAAATTTCGGAATAGGATATGTGTTACCTCTATACCCGAGTTGAAAAGGGTGTTATTTTATAATGCTCATAGATAAAATATATATATTCACCCTAGTACCTATAAAATTTATAGATATTTGAAAAAAATTATGGTCGGATAAAATGAAGATGGAAATTTCTGATTATGTATCATGATGTTTAGTCTGTGAACAGGTGAAAGATGAACGACAACATCCTATAGGAGGCATGCAACCTATACATATTCCTACAAGGAAATGGGATGACATCACATTGAATTTTTTCACTTTATTACCAAGAAATATAATAAAAAATGATTCAAATATGGGTAATTGATGATTGACTTATGAAATTTTCACATTTATCAGCTTTAAGAGAAGATTTTATAATAGAGAGCCCCACAAAACTCTATGTAAATGTTGTTTTGAGACTTCATGGAGCACCTCTATAAATTATTTCCAATTTTGATCCATGATTTACATCAAAATTCTAGAATAGTCTTCTGAAATATTTGGATACTGAGCTTCGATTGAGTATTGATTACCACACACAAACAGACGTAAAATCAAAAAGGACAATCCAAACCGTAGAGGACATGTTGAGATCATGTTCCCTTGACATTCAAGGTATGTAGGATCAGAATTTATAATTAGTGGAGTTTTTCTATGATAATATTTTTCATTAATGTGTTCAAATTACACCATATAAATCATTTTATGGAAAAAGATTATTACACCAACAAGTTGGGATGACGTTGGAGAAAGGAAGCTTGTGGGCCCTGATCTTGTGGAGGAAACAACAATAAAGGAAAAGACTATTCAAGTCCATATCAATGTAGCTCAAAGTAGACAAAAAATATATGCTGATTATCGAAAGAAGGATTTTGAATTTATAGTGGGAGATCATGTGTTCATAGTAGTATCTCCATGGAAATGTGTTATATGATTTGGGAAAAAATGGAAACATAGCACTAGGAATATAAGCCCTTTTGAAATAATAGAGAGAATTGGATCTGTTGCATATTTTTTAGAGATTCCACCTAGCCTTTATAAAGTACACAATGTGTTTCATTTCTCATTGATGAGAAAGTACATGCCAGACCAAATGCATTTCCTCAGTTCTAAATGTATAGAATGGGAACCAGACCTCTCTTAATATAAAGAGCCTATACAGATTATGGAAACTAAAGAACATGTTTTGAGGAATTGGATGACTTGGCATGTAAATATAGTTTTAAAAAATCATAAAATCTAAGACAAAATGTGGGTTCTTGAGGAGCTTATGATGAATAACTTCCTGAATCTTTTTGTGAAGTTGCATTTTTGTAATTTTGAGAAATAATTTTTTGTAAGGAGGTGAAAATGTAACACCCCAAGATTTTCCATATAGATTCTATATTGAATGCATGAACCACTGAGTTGATAAGAAAACAACAAATTGTTATAACCTAGACAACAAACATAATTTTCTATCCTCTGGGATTTGAATTTTGAAAAACTGACATTCACTATTGCATTCATTAAGATATTTATAGTATCATAAGATCAACATACATATTTGGTGAATAGTAGCTTGACCCTTATGGATGGTAACATATACTTATGAATATTTACACGAACCTTATGAATAGTAACCACACCAATTATTGTATATATAAAATTTAGACACCTTATACATGAAACATAGTATTTTAGAAATAAATAATCATGTGTTGGTATTTTTGTGAGCAATATATATTTAATTATAAATATAAATTAATAAATTAATAAAATTATTTTTCATTAAAATAATTCCTAAATAAAATTATTGTGTCCCCTTATTTTTGGATACTTTTATAAGACCTCAGTTAATTTTAGAACATATTATAAAATCCGCTACAAATTTAAAATCAGCATTTTCAAGTAAATAATGATTCATTGAAAAATTATATTTCACAAATTTAGAAATTTATTTTGATAAAATTGACTTTATTTTTGGATTATAATAGTCAAAAAATATTCATGGTGAATTTTTGGGATTTTTTTAAAATACATAAATTTTAGGTGAATAGTAAAATACGATAATTTATGATAAATACTAAATACATGATTTATTGATTCATATGCGATGTAAGGTAGACGTATGATCACTTGGTGTGAACTCACAAGCACATATTACTTTTAATGGACACAATAATCAATACTATTGGTTATTTTTGGTAAAATATTATAATAATGAGTAAAATAATGTGAAAACCCTCCTCTCAACCACTATAAAACGCCCCTAACCCCCCTTCTTTTAAATTAATTAATTCCTTGTTCCTTGCCTAAATTATTCTCAAATATCCTCCTCAAATCCTTACCCACGTCAAAAACCCCTTTGTATCATAAAAAAACCTAAACCACTCCCCAAAAGAGTCTCTCAAGGAATATTACTTTAAGACGTAAATTCCACTTTTCATTTATTTTATTTCATGTTCTTTAATTTTTATTTCTTTCCTCACCTCCTTTAATAAAAATGTTATAATTAATCCAGTACCTTAAATTTACTATAATTTTGTATTTATAATGGAATAATTCTTTATCATATCTCCTTTCCCCTTATTTTATACTAGAAATGAAAACACCATCCGAGATGTATTAATTTCTCAAATTTAAGGATGACAGTTTTTCAATTTATATTATCATCTTCTATTATAGTCATGAAACCATTTTTATGGTGGAGACACTCTATAATATATTTATTTCAATTATTTAATTTTTTATAATCATTTTCTACACATTATATTAATTTATAAATCAAAATGAGTTCATTATGATAAAAACTGCCAATTAACTCAAACAATAATCATTAATGTTTTATATAACGATTCATCTTCACTCCCAATAGAAAAATAATTAAATAAACATGTAATATTAATTTATATAACTAATAACATAAAATATTTATTCTGTATATCCATTCTTATCATACACATTTGTCCATACATGAATATAAGTAAATTGATCCTAAAAACCAAGGAAAAAACACTCCAAAACAATGAAATTGAATCACTTAACCCATAAACGGCCATGAATGAAACTAATAAGGTTATAAAAGTCAATTACATGTATATGAGGTTTTAGAATCATTAATTTATGAACATACATTTCATTATTCAGGTTGTTAATATCTATTGAGGAACACCTTCAGACTTAAGGTAAGGGTTTCCTACTCTAACCTCCATTTTCTTTAGAGTTACTCTTTGTCTATCTTTATCCAAATTAATTAATTTATTTATTATTATGTACTCCAAATAAATTCTTTAAGAATGATATAAGTATGTTTAAAAACCATATTCTTTTTTTCATGGTGTTTTCATGTTTTAAGAGGAACTTTCAAAATTTATTCCGAAATATAATCCCAATTCAAGGGAATTTGTGCAATTATTACCAATTTTAAAGGGCACTCTTCCATATGTTTTTACCATCCATTATTTTTGTAAAATTATTCATGTTATTTTGAAAATACTATCTTACTTCACATATGGTTTTATATAAATACTTTTCCAAAAGAACTCTTCTTTTAAAAGTAATATATTATTTATCTAAGGAATTACTTGATGATTATATAAAGGTATTTTATTATATTGAAACACTATTTTAGTTTCTTATGTATTATTGGTTTTAATATTCTATGATATCATATTCCATATAATAATGAATGTTTTATGATCAAATTGAATATCGATGTTCTATTTTTATACCATTCATCTTACAACTCAAAATAGAATGTGATTATGTTTTAGATTGGGGAATGTTATTTACATCTCATGTGTATATGTTGAATATGATTATCCCTATTCATCTGTGGAATGAGTGAGAATTAATAAGTGACTAGTGGGACATGATATAACCACAAGAAGAATTTGTAGGTCTCATGATACAAATAGGTATGGACTTTTCTGAGGACTTTCACATTTTTAGATATGGTTTTTTCCAAGGCATTAATAATTTGTTGATGTCTTGGCCAAGGCCATGAAGGTATGATCCAGAATGTCCTGTATATGAATTTACTTCATTATAAAGCTATAAATTAATATTTCATGAGGTTATTAAACAATTATACTTACAATGATTATGTTTTATTATAGAAATATTATTGCATATCATATTCCCACAAATATTATGTTCATGTTTATTTTTAAATGCATGTGTTCTAAATTATTCATCCTACCTAATGTTTATGTTATTTTTGGATGTAATGTTTACCTTACTGAGAATATGACCTCACCCCTTCTTATGTTTTGTTTTTCCAAGGACAGGAAGAGGTATATTATTTTTGACTTTCATGGATAATTCTAGAGTGGTGTATATTCCCAACATAACTTATATGTTCTTTTTTCCTATCATGTTATAATGTTTAACTATTGTATGAATCTTGTTTCAAAATATAATAAAATATTAGTTTCTTTGGGATACAAATTTCTTGTAATCATTCTAATTTAATGTTATAAGGAACCGAATATATTCAATTGGGGTTGGTTCTTTATAGGCATACTGAGGATTGTCTAGGATAGTGTGGGAATTGTGTTTGTTGGCCATGGTCTGTGGCATAAGACAGGGAGGCAGGCCAGGAAATAAAATTTTTGGCCCCCAGTGATCTAGTACATGGAATCCGAGCTTATTGAATGGCCATGTGATAAAAACCTACTAGTAGGGTAGATACCTAGGAATTGAACATGAATCATAAGGGCTTGTATTCTTTTATGAATTTGGCTGTTTTGGGATGGCTAAAGTGGATAAAATGAATGAATCAAATAAAAGTAATTCATACTAATTTTCCATACTACTTGGGATTATAAAATTATTTATTTTTCTTTTATATTTGGATCTTGGTCATTGTTCGCATGCGGATCAGGTAGTTTTGATTCTGTAGGTGGATCTAGTTGATCATTGTAGGTTTGATCAGGTGGAGGAGGTCGATTAGTGGCAGACGATGTTGTGTGCATTTGACCAGTAGTCTTTATCGATGTACAAGGGTATTGTTCCACACATGGATAAAATGAGCTAGATAATAGAGCCTAATATCTCTTGTGTTTGATCCCAATCCTAATAGAGTACATGTTCGCTTTAGCAGTTAGTCAGATGTGAGGTGCTTTGTGCCAGCAGTGGATGTTGTATCTATGATAAATTAAGAAACAGACTATTTTTTGGACCGAATTCTAGAAGGAGTTCCTAGAAGAGTTCATTTTTTCAACCATGAAATCTGAGAAGAGGTAGAAGGTACTCTCCATTCAGTATAGAAGTATGTATGTCCAACAGTTGGGAATCTAGTTCAAGGACTTTCTACATTTCCCCAAATATTTTTCCAGATGTGGAGTCTCATGTGAGACATCATGAGGAGGCACTCTATCCATCTATCTAATATTTTATTACTAATTTTACATTTCTAACATATCTATAGGTTCTAACAAAGGGAGAGGTGATCGAGTAGATACACTCGTGAGGAGGTTTGCTAGAGAGGGAAGCCAAAAAATTTCATCAAGGGGAAGAGATGTAAGTAGAAGGTCTCAGGTACTCAGATGTTATAGGTTTTGACCAGAAGGGAGCTGATATAAGTGGATTTCTTTAAGTCCTTCTAGTACGAGTAGTTTCCTTGATTTTCTTGGGATATTTGTGCTGGTGTGTTTTGGTTGTGGGGTTTATGGCCATCGCTAGATCAAGTTTCTAGTAGTTCCCTAAGTTGAGTTTAGTGGAGGTCAATAGGTTCAGTGCCAGCCTCCACAATAGTTTCCATTGATACCATTTAAACATAAGTGACAGTTGGTTTTTTCTCTGCTGAGGGGAGGTGAAGTAGGTAGAGGTCGACTTCGGGAAGTTACTTGTGTTCAGAGACCAAGACCCAAGTGTGACCATGTAGGTGGTCATCAGTATAGAGGTAGAAGAGATGTATGTAGTTTGTTGCATGCAGGGGAGGTAACAGTTCAAGAGGGGCCAGAGATCGTCAGAGGTATGCTAACTTTATGTTGTACTTTTTTATCATTGTTGGATTTAGGAGATTCACACTCTTATGTTTCACGCACTCTACCCAATATTCTATGACTATATGTAGAGAGGATTATCTTGACCCTAGTGTTGAATACACTAGTCAAAGGACAAACCATCGTGTTTGATGTGTACCAGGGGTGTCGGCTGATGATGGGGCCACATTAGTCCTATGGGGATATTTTCTTTCTACAGATGCAACCATATGATGTTATCGAAGACATTTACTGGTTTTATTCCATACTTGTTATTTTCAACTACTTTCAACGGAGAGTTATGTTTTTGAATTTGGATGTTCAACGTGTGGTTTTCATTTGCAAGTAGGGGTTTTAGTTGGGAAATATGCATATAGAACCCATTATTTCATTGTTGTATATGTTTTTAGTGTAATTTGTAGACATTGCGATGTTAGAGGATACAAGGGTCCTTGGGGAGTTTGTAAATGTTTTTTTGGAGGTTTTTTCATACATTACCCACACAATGTGATGTTGATTTAGGGATAGAAATGCAATATAGTGCCTCTCCAATATTGATGGATCCTTATAGAATGACACCTTCTGAGTTGAAGGAGTTGAGGATTCATATATATGATCTGATGTAGTAGGGGTTTATCTAGCCTAGTTTATTGTCGTGGGGTGCTCCAATGTTGTTCCCAAAGAAGGGGGATGACCATCTAATGTTCTTTTATAGACTTCCAAAATTTTGAATCAGGTTACGAGCAAGAACTATTACCCTCTTCAAAGGATATATGATCTTTTTTACCAACTGAGGGGGGAAATTTGGTTTTATAAGATCGATCTATGGTCTAGATATCGTCATTTTATGTTAAAATAGGGACATATCCCAAATAATTCCTTTAGATGTAGGTATGGTCACTTTGAGTTTGTAGTAATTCCATTTGATGTGATGAACTAACCATCTGTATTCATGGGAATTATGAAATACATGTTCTGGGAGTTCCTAGATTAGTTCATCATTATATTCATTGATGATATCATAATCTATTCAATGTCAGAGGAGGATAATTTTGATCATTTCAAAACTATTTTGCATGTTCTTCAATGAAATAATCTTTATAGAATGTTGTCCAAGTGTATTTTCTAGAAAATAAAGGTACATTTCTATAGGTTGTTGTTCCTCAGCTAGTTGTTTAAGTAGACACATCAATGTTTCAAGAGGTTTTGATAGGGAATCATCAAAGAATGTGGAATAGGTTCAAAGCTTCCTTGGTCTCAGAGGCTATTATTATAGGTTTGAACAAGATTTCATGGGATTAGAAGCCCAATTTACATCTTTGACATAGAAAGGTAAAGATTTTGTGTGGAGTGATCTAATCTAGGATTCATTTGGTTACCTAAATGTGATGTTAGTTAGTTCTCTAGTTCTATGTTTTCCTGGGGAAGGGATAATGTTTGAGTTGTTTTGTGACACTTTTGGTTTGATATTTGGATGAGTTCTAATGTAGCAAGGGGGAATGATCTCTTATTGGTCTAGGTAGTTACATCGCCATTATCAGAACTCCTCCTCCCATGATATGTAACTTTCAACTATTGTGTTTTTGATAATGTTGTGGTAACCTTACCTCATTGTGGAGAAATTTTTTTGTCTTCATCGATCAAAATATTTTGTGGTATATCTTTTCCTGACATGGCCCGAATCCATGAAAGCAACGTTCAATGGAGTTTATTTAGGATTATGATTTTGAGATCTCTTACACCATATGAGAGGGGAATGTTGTGGCCAAAAATTTGAGTAGTAAGTTGTGTAAGGATGGTGCTAAGGAGTCTGAGGATTCATGGAGAGCAATGGAGGAGTTAGAACATTGCACATAGATTCAAGGGTAGATGGAGGTAAAAAATCTTTGTTTCAGATAATGGTGCAATATTATTTGATGTAGCAGGTGGAAGAGTATCAGTGGGGAGACTCAGAGGTAAAGGTGATGTATAATTGTGTTGTCCATAATGATTCTCTATAGGGATGGTCAAAAGATGGTCAAGATAGGATGTTGTTTAATGGTAAGTTTTTTGTTCTGGTGTCAATGTCCTATGTTGTCCTTCGTGATTTTTATATATCAGCTTTGGCGGTACACCCGTGAGTTTCTAAGATGTATCGTGGCTTGAGGAGGTAGTTTTGGTGGCCCAAGATGGAATGGGTTGTGGCCATGTTTATGGAGAAGTGCTTGGTTTTTAGAAGTTAAAGGCTGAGCATCATGTTCTTGGTTGTTAGTAACATCCTTTATATGTTCCCAAGTGGAAATTAGATGAAATATCATTGGATTCCATCACAGGGTTACCCAGAGCATAGGGATTTGGTGATGATGTCTTGGTGATAGTGGATCAATTGATGAAATTGGACCACTTCATAGTGATCAAGGATTTGGGAATAGTGGATGCTTTGGATATGATATTATATAGATGAGGTGGTGTAGTTTCATGGAGTTTTAAGGACCATTCTCTAAAATTAGGATACATGATTTACCTTATGAGTCTGGAGGGGACTGAAGCATACTTTTGGCACTCAGTTATTCTTAAAAACTTCTATCACCCTCGAGAGGATGGTAAAATAGAGAAGACTAACCCTATATTAGAGGATATGTAATGGGAGTTCTCTTAGGCATTATTCTATTATGGTTACAAAACCTTCCCTCAGAAGATTTTTCTTACTATAATAGTTATCACTTTTCCATTAGGATTTTCCCATTCAATGAATTGTAAGGAGGACTATGTCATTATCAATTGTTATTGATAATGGTTGGTAAGATAGCTATTCTTGGTCCTGATTTTGTGTAATGAATGACCGATAAAGTTTATATTGTACCTGAAAGGATGAATGTAGTTTAGGACCTGTAGAATTATTGTGTTGATCAATGGAGGAGGTTCATTGATTTATTGGTTGGGGACCAAATATTCCTTATGGTTTCCCCTCAACATTGGTAGATGATGTTTTACAAAGGTAGTAAGATTTATACTAGGTTTTTTAGGCCCTTTGTGGTGGTGGGGTCAGTGGGTGAGGTGGTGTATTAGGTGGAGTTTATGTCATGTTTAGAGGGGTTCCATGTTGTTTTTCACATCTCTCAGCATTGTTGGTATCTTCAGGACGACTCTTATGTCATTTATTGGGGAGAGATATATATCAAGGATGATGCGATATTTGTGGAGAATCCAGTTGGGATCTCGGATAACCAAGATAAGGTTTTGTATGGATTAACCATTCCTCTGTTTCTTGTGTTGTGATGGGATGGTGGCTATGAGGAGAGTACTTGGTAGTGAGAGAAGCATATGTGTGCCCAGTACCTGGTGTTGTTCTATATTTTTCATTACTATGTTTTTTAATGTAATGTTATGTTTGAATGCTATTTTAATAAATGTATTGTTTTCCTTGGCTGTAAATGTGTGTGGTGTGATGTGCAATAAAGTCCTGACATATGAAAATGTGAGGACGTGATTCCTAATTGAGATTCATTAACTGTGATGTGATTAACCCTATGTAGTTGGGTGAGTGCCACCCAGAGTGGATAGTATTTTGACATGGAGGATATAATATCCTAATTCTTGTGTTCAGGATGGTGTAGTTTTTTGGTCGTTCAGTGTGTTTTGTGGTCATTTAAATTAACGTGTCAAAATACATGATTATAAAGATTTTTTTGTAGTTATTGGAGGTTAATCTTTGACGTTTTTAGTTGGGGGAAATGTTTCTAGTATAATGAGATTCTTGAGGGGTATCTTGATGGGTTGTTGTTCAAACCCTTTCCTTATTTATCATCATGTTGGTTTTAAATTATCATGGGTGAGAATAGTTTAAGAGATATCTAATTTATTTTCCCAAACCTTTCAACCCATTATGTTGTGGTAAATCAGCTGTTTTAGTTGTCTCAGATAAACTGGGGTGTTTTTCGGACAAGTGATATCTTCCAACAATGTGTAATTTTCAACAGTTTTCCACATTCCAATTTTCCAGTTTTTTTGTATCCCAATAGTGTCTCATCTCAATGGTGTCTCCCCCTAATAGTGTCTCACCCTAATGGTCTCTCACTTTGGAGGTGTGTTACTTATAGTAACTCAGCCTGGTAGTGTATCATGATTATGGAGCCTCCTATGGTGGTGGCTTACTAGATGTGCCTATTCTGGTGGGGGTTCACTAGCGGTGCCACATTTGGTCGTGGCTCACTAGTGGTGTCTCATTGGCACTGCATTGTTTTGTGGTGCCTCACTGAAAATGGTTCTCCATATCCAGTTTTCCAGTTTTATAACATTTATGATGATATTTAGAATTAATGACTAAATTAAAGGGTTTTAGAGATGTTAAAAAAATTTTAATCATAAATTTAATTCCCTTACAGTCTGTAGGCTTTGAAATTGTCAAACCATGTTGTCTTGGTTTTGTATGCATTTAATGGTAAATAAAATTTTTATCTAATCTCAAGACTCTAATTCGATATTCCTAAACCCAAGATATCCTTCCAATTCTTCATTCAATCTTGATTTCTTTTTATAATATATGTACCCTATCCACATTCCTATAGGATTCAGGTGACATGGTTGTTGAAATTGTTTTTTGATTCCCTAGAGTGTTAACTACTGTATGCGCACCACTATTTTTTGTGCAACCAAGAAGTGTCAGTTATATTTTCTTCTAGGTAGTACTTCCTTCAACTTTTTTAATTTTGAATAATGTGGGATGGGTATATATATTTTTACGCATAAAAAGATATCATATTCAGGATTAATAAAGATAATAAAATTTGTTTATAAATTAATATATAGGGTTTTGGGGAAAGTGAATCACAATCACATTACGTGATTGATATTGTTAATATTTTAATTTGTATGGGCTTACTTCTGACTACAAATTGTGGCTGTTGGAGGTCCTTGATGGTGCAATAGATGTTTTTTGAAGTCATTTTGTTTAGTTTATGTTTAATTATTATAAAATTTTTTTACTGTGTATATTAGTCTAATAAATGGATGTCCCATGATCATAATTTTTTTTGATAACACCCATAATTAAAAATTGGAATTAAATAAGTGATTATTTATAAAATATGTTAATAATTTTTCCCTCAGTATGTGCAGTTATGTGTTTCTGAGAATGGTTGTGCGCAGGGGGGTGGTTATATTGGTTTTATGGTCATGTTAGATGAGCTTTAATAAGGGCACCACTGTTTCTATGAGTAATTTATAGATCCTTCATTATTGATATCAATTAGAATGATTCACCCAATATCCTGAAGCGGTTGTATGATGTATCCTAAATGGGTGTTAGATATAGAGGGAATGTGATGTCATGTTAATTTATTAGTGATATTCATCTCTTGAATGACTATTACAGTGTTTCCTGATATGTTTCATTCATGATAGTTTCCCATGTAGTTATGGAATAAATAAATAAATTTTTAATACTTTTTGGAATTGATTGGGTTGGTTTGGTTAACAGAATAGAAATGGTTAAATGAAATTGGATGGAAATGTGAAATAGTATTTGTGAATTATTGTGTGGTTTTGTGCATTTAGAGTTAGCAGAAAAAGTGACCCTGTTGTGAGTTGGTTTATTGATTTGGGAACCAATAGGTTGGGTTTGAGTGTTTGATATTATTATATATATTTTTATTTCTGTGTGATTTCAAAATTCACCCCAACCATGTTGAGAACTATGCGACGAACACTCACATCATCACATGGGGGTGGGAGTTTCTTTCCAAAAATCCTAGTGGGATGATTGATGGATATACATCCTCTCTTCCATGCTCTCTCCCTCCAGGCAAGGTTACTATTTCACATGTTGTGATGGACTGAGGTCTGTCAGTTCATTAGATGGTGGTTGAGATGTGGTATCCTAAGTGTATTCAAGACGAGTTGTGATATGATGTCCAATGTGTCTTCAGGATGAGAAGGGATATATTTTTATTCCCATGTGTGTGAAAGTGAGATATATTCTTAGTCCTATGTGTGTTTGGGAAGGATGTGTTGTGAGTCAGAAGTGTGTGTGGGTGAGAAGTGTTGTGAGGACCATGTGTGTATGGGTAGGATGTGATGTGGCATTCAGAAGAGGTGTGGACTCTAGGATGTTTGTCTTTGTGGTGAGAGTGGCTAACTTATGGGAAAGTGGTGTTGGTCAGCCATTCCCTAATCTGATTTACGTTAGGTGACATCACTTGACTTTGGTCACTTGGTGAACATGACTTTGTGAGGTTGGGTTTGGTTAGTATACCTATATAGTTGCTGTTTGGTTCTTCTATTTTGTCACATGTATATTTCTATGCTTCATTGATATGTTCATGGAAGAATTTGGTTTTCCTACTTAGTATAATTGTATGGTCACCCTATGTATATACACTATTTTTAGGTTTTTTGGCGTATTACATAGACCATGTTGGGTATTAGAACCACAAACCTTTGGATATCTACTGTGTCGTTGCTTAGGATTTTCATTAGGGTAGTTACTTTGGAAACTCTAATTATATCCATTGTATTTATGCATGCATGTGGGATGGTTTTGGTTTCTCATTTATATATTTCTTGGAGTTGTTGTGGGTGATTCATCTTATCTCCCTATATTGTTTCTTTATAAAGGTTAATGCCTCCCATATTGTGAGAATTTTTCACCCTTGGTGCTAGTTGCCAACTTGAGGCCTATTAGGGGCCAGAATTCGGGTACATTATCACCCTTTCTTTATTGAAAGACCATGAGGGTAACCTTTGGATGGAGGGGTTGTAAAAGGAATCGTATATATCCCTCTAATATATTGGGTAATAATTTAACCCTTAAAGAAATTATATTGAAATAAATAGGTGAAGTTATACCGTTTCAGGTTAGTAGAATTAACATATGAATTCAGTCTATTATAACAGTCATTGTGAGTATAATGTACCCAGAAACCATAATGATACCTCCATTTTCATTATCCTTTCTTAAAATAATGTTTTATAGAACTTGTTTTTGTTTTGAGAATAGGACTTGATTTCATGAGTGAATATGGGTATATATGAGCACAATGATTATTATTTAATTAAAAACATTCACATGTTTTCATTTTTTTAATTTAATGAAAGATTTTAATTATTTTTATACCCATTAATGAGTTTTATATACTAATCACATGTTTCCAAAGGTTTTTTTATTGACTTTATGTATTAGTATGTACAATAATGAAATCATTTTTGAATTATAGTGATTATTCTTGATAAAATAATGCGTACCATTTATTTTTTGTTATCTACATAAAAATGTACATTGATTGAAATATTTGGGCTTAGTTATGTAATGGTTTTTATTATTTTTTTAATCCTTAAACCAAATGGTTTAGGGAATTTATGTTTTTTAGTATTTATAGTAATATATGTATTTATTGTGTGGTTTTGTTTAGTCTATTACTTTTTGTATCAAAACAGTGTTTCAAGATCATTAGACATTAGGATATAATTTAACAAGGTAAATATAAAATTTCTAGATAAAATATTTGGTTAATGTCTCAATGGGTGAGCATAGAATAAAAGTAATATATACTATTTTTGACTTCTTATGTGATTTTATATGAATGTAAATAAATTTATTTTGGTAAAATATTAATTCATTTGGGGGAATAATACCTAATTGATGTAAAAAATAATCTTTAGCGTTAGTATGTGTCTTCATTTAAAGCTAATTGTTGTTATTTTGGAAAAAAAATATTATATTTTTTTAATATAATATAAATTCCTTATATAACAATTGTTTGATTGAAATGTATGTTAGTGACAAAGTGATTGTTGTTATTTGAGAAAAAGGTTGATGGATTTTTTTTGAGAATACAAGATTGAGATATAGATAACCCTATTATGATTCTATATCAAAATTATTAGTGCTATTTGGAGATAATAGCATAGGTTTGAAATTTATTGTGGAAACTTTTATTGAATTTTTAGGGTTTCGTTACTTATGAGGATAAAATGAAAATAAATTTCTAGATAAAACATAACAAAACAGAGGATAATATAATGGTCTCATTTTTTTTAATTAAATGTCTCAATGGTTAGGATATGATGGCTCTGGTTTGGTGAATATGACGTATTTTTAATTGGATATTTTTGACTGATTTGAGACTACTGATTTCGTGGATCTAGTTTTGAAACTCTAGGAGACTCCAATAAAGGGATATGAAGTCTTGAAAAAGATCATGGATTGTTGTTGAGGCCTATCTGAATTCTAATTCTACTATAACTTGAGATTGCATTGCTCCTATCCCAATTGGTCTAGTGTAGTGAGTTTTAAGGATATTTTTTGATAATATGTTTGAGAAGTTGATAAAGTTCAAGGAGGATCAAAATATGTTGTCTCCTTCTGTTAGAAATATTAACATTCTACTTTGATGTCTTCTAGTTATGCTTTTTTAAAATTCATATTTTGGTGTGTCAACAATTCATTCAATAAAGTCCAGAGATGTGGCGGGATGATCTTTACAGTGTTTCATGTGATGATGGAATCGATGGAGTGTTAGGTTTCTCATCTCACATATTATCTCATGGATCAAGGGGTGATGTGGTTGGATATATGATTTGGATTCACATTTCACCATTTCTTCTATTTTATTTTCAATTTTTAATTTGAATATGAGGGTTTTTCCAAATATATGTGTGGTGCAAGTTTGAGGATGTGATTTTTGAATTTTGATTTTTTAATTGTGATTTATAGATTTTTTTAATTATATATAGATAGTTTAGGTTGGTTTATTAGAATATGAATTTTTTTTGTATGATTCATGTTTTTGGTTTAGTCTTTATTTCTAATTTTTTAGTGGTTACCACATAACTTAAATGTGATTTACTTAAATAAAGAGAGAGAGATTTGGATATGATGGTTTATTCATCATATATTATGTATCATCAATACTCATGCTAATCACATCAGTTTTATTTGATGGTTTTCAATAGAGTGAACTTGGTATATATGTCATGTCCATGATTTTATATTGAGGTATTTCCTTGTTTTTGTTTTTTATTTATTTATCCCTTGGTTTCTATGGGTGTTGGGGGGGGGGAGATGGATTTTTTTATGTTGACAATAGGTGGATCACTATTGGTTCACGATTTAGGGAAACTATGCAGAAACCGAGGGATAAATGTTCCCCAGGGGACATTGGCACTATCTATGTTGAAAGACTTTCGACATATCCATGCTCCATTCCATTTGAAATCATGAGTCCTCATTCCTACTAGACAGAAAATGACTTAAAGTTTCTTCATGGATTTCAAAAACATGGGGTTAACCTTAAGACCAATGCAAGTCAGGAAAATTTTATAATTTACTATTTTGACCTCCTCTCATATAAAAATCAACCCTAATCTGGGCCATATAGTATTTTCATACCCATAAGATTATTTAACTCCTTAAACCCCTTGAGCTACTATATCTTGGTGGTTTGGGCCTTGGTTTTTTAGGAAATCCTCAAATAAGTATCTTTTCTCATGATTTCATCCATATTCTAGGTTTATTCTTCCCTAATTAATGTGTTATATCTCTCTAGTGGTATGTTTCTCTAGAACGAATTAAATCTTTGTTCCCCTAGTAAAATCTTATATTTTGTGGTTGGACATTTTCTTTACAGGGTTCCGTGGTGGTGTGGCTATGTCTTTCCATCATATTCTCTATTTTTCCAAGTATGGGGTAGGTGGTTCCATGATTTTACATTAATATATGATTTTGGTATGCTTGATTGGTTATATAAATGTGTTTTATGAATTATATGGGTGGTGTGAAATGTGTTTTCAAATGGATTTGATGTGTGTGTGTGTTATAAGATGGTTTTATAAAATAATTTTATTGAGTTACAGGTTTTACTCATTTTTGTTCTTTATAAATGTGTTCGATAGACTTTGTGAATGGCATGGAAATTTTTTTAAAGTTATTTAAGCTATGTGTTTATTGAAGGTTGATTTTAAAAATGAAATTGGTTGTTTTACATGTGAAATTCATTATTGTACACCTTAAATTTGTATTGTGAAATGTAAAATTATTGGGAAATGTATTACCAAATAGATTTGGTGTCTGTATAAATTGGAATGTGGTTTTGATTATGGAAATTGGAGGTTTCCATGTGAGTTTTGATTTTTAGAGCAATGTTCTTGTGAAAGAGATGGTTTTTCATGTTTGTTCACATTTCATGGTATGTGTATTTGAAAATGGTGATTTATTTTACATTGTAAATGAATTTGATCACAAAGGGAATACATGGAATAAATTTTGGCGAACTAGAACTAGTATGGTAGTTGGATCGGGGGGGATAGGGCATGTATTCTTCGAGCAGGTTTGATGCTACAACAATAACTAAACATGTTATATTATTGGAAATTACTAGAACATTGTATACATTCCCAAATAGTGGATTGTGCATTGGGACACTTTGGGTTTTGGATTGTTATTGGAGACCAATATACCTTTAGATAAATTCCAATATACTAAATCATTAATGAGGACACTGTGGGTTTTGGTTGGAAGAGCTTATCGTTGGGCTACAAGGCTCCGAGATCCCCAATAGATCTAGAGCCTATTGGAATTTCCCATAATGTGGTGGTCTCTTGTTATTTTTTTCATTCAATCTTCATATGGTGGGTATAACTCTCTTTTAAAATTCAAAATCTTGTTCCAATGAAATTGATTTCCATAAAATGTTTTCCATGAAAATGTTTCAAATGTTTTATAAAAAACTAGCATGATGTTTTATCTTACAATGTTTTGGCATTGAATCTTGCTTTTTGTTGATATCCAACTTGGATTTGGATCGCACCCTACGTACAACATTAGGTTTATGCATACTTTGTTATGTATGATCCAGGAAAAGGCATGATGTTCCATGGTGGAGATCGTGGATCTAGTTTTATAGGGCTGCACTTCATACAGGAGTAGGTGGTGGAGGATTGAGGTGGATTACCCTCTTATTTCACGGAGGTCTTTGAGATGTGGTTTAGTTGTTCCCCTTCTATTATGGTATTTTTGTTATTGTTAATTATTTAAAATGCATAACCTAATTTTTATGGCATCTTCATTGGTTATTAATATTTGTTCTGTGATGTTTTAATCTTGTGGGATGTTTGTGGTTAATTATATGGGTGAAATCATTCCCCGGTTTTTTTAGATATATAGACATTACATTTTAGCCCATGATTATCAAGAACCTATTCAGTCCTTGACATGGGTTGGGTCAGGTTTTGGGTTGGAAGATAGCATGGATTGGTTCATGGAAAATTTTATCAGTGCCAGTATCAGCCCTGTTTGTTAATGTTATATGAGAAGATTCTGGATTGATAGGAGCTAATATTCTAAGGGATTGAGGTTCTGGTTATGAGTGGGTTGCATGGCTAACAATCCTTGTGACATGACTTGAATATATATGGAATATTGGGACTTAATTATGATGCTCTTATAGGTGAGATGTATGATATGAAGACTATTTAAGGACACTAGGTGGGAGTGAAGTGGGTTGGTTTGTCATGGTATTGTAATTGATTTAGATTTTATTGATTTTTAGAAGTGTTTGGATGTTTTTTCATTGATGAATGTGTTGAGAATTGTTATATCGATGGTTTTTCCGTACTTATGATTCCTATTATATTGATATTACTTCCCAAATACTTCTTGTGAAACCACAATAAGTGTCTGTAGAGTGTTATCCCACAATAATTGATTGGATAATAGTGAAAGAAGTGGTTCGTGATGCCAATGATTTAGGACAGGGAGTGGTATTTGATCTTTCCCAGGTTTGAGAATCCAAATCATGTCCTAGAAAGGAAAAATATAAATTATTCCTAAAAAATCCTTCTTCCTTCTGAGGTAGCATAGACCCCCAAAAGCATATGATTTTCATGAGAAAATAGGGAAGATGTTTTATTTTTTTGATACTTCTAAGGTAGCTTGGGTGAAGTGTGCATTTTTCATGTTTGAAGGACCCCATCAGAAGTGGTGGGACTCAGTGGTTCTATATATGATGAATACGAATATGGGTTCGAAGGATTTCAGGGTATTCTTCAATGAGAATTTATTCCATATGAACATAGCCTTCACTATTTCTCTAGTGTTATTGGATCATCACCTGGGAGACCGGACTATGATAGAGTTTGTTATCCACATTGCAGAGTTGGTGTAGTTCACACTGGAGGTAGTCTCTAATGAGAATGTGAAGGATCAAAAGTTTAAAATGGGGTTGCATATAGAAATAAGATCCTAGGACTTATTGTTCAAGTTGAATACATATTCCAAGGTGGTTGATCATAGTTTAATGGGGAAGATTGATCGCAGTGGTAAATCTTGTTTTCTAGAATAGTTCTATAAGTGGGATAGGGAAGTGCTAGTTCATCTAAGAAGGACATGAAGTGGAATAGGTTGTAGAATAAGGAAGATTGTTGTTCTAGACTCATTCCCATCTATCTTCATCTATGGCTTCTAATGCTGGGTTAGTATTATGCCATCAGTGTAGGATGGCATGTGACATTTGATCAGTATGTTCAGCTCTACCCAGAACATACCATTAGTTTATAACTATGGGGAACCTATAGTGAATTTTTAAGATGGAATTCCCAAATTCGTGTGGTGCATGAGATATATATTTATGATAGATATTATCTTGATTAAAACTGCTTAGGATAGTGGGATCTTAGATTGGATTTCATGGGTGAAAAGTTGGATCTTCTTATAGGAAGAGTCCTTTCAAGGAAGAGCTATAACTTAATGGTCATTCTCAGGCTCAGGAAGAGGCAAGGAATATTCATGTTGTGGATCAAGTTCTAGTATAATCAAGTACATGGCCTAAGATATATGTAGGTACAACTCATATGGAATCACCCTTAGTTGTTTCCTTGTTTGATACATGTACCACTATTTCGTTTTTACCTCTTCACTTCCTGTGGATGCGTCGAAATTACCAATATATCATGTTCCCTCTACGATAGAGATTTGTGACGACTCCTTGTAATATATTAGAGTAAGGTTTTAGGAATCCTTCTTCTGCACTTACCATTCTAGCGTTTGATCTTGAATGGGTTTCCCAGTTCTAGATATGGACCTCTTCGACGTGATCCTTAGTATGGATTAGATGGTGTGTTTTTTGTTTCACATAGATTATTATTGATGGTATGTGATTTTTATGGAACATGATGGGAGAAACAAGGTTTTTAAGGTGAATGGAATCTTTATTCCGGATTTGATGGACCTACACTTCCAGAATTGGGTAATTTCATTAATCAGATATTGTCTCTCATGCTAGAGGACAGTGATAGTGGTCCTTAAGCAAGATTAAATTACATGGTGGATGAGTTCCTAGAGGTATTTTGCGATTATTTATTAGGATTTACTGTAGAGTATGATGTGGAGTTCACCATCGACTTCCACTGAGTTATGATAATTAAAGATAACGTTGGACGATTTGGAATCCAATGGATTCATTAACCTGATAATATCACCTTGCGATACACTTTTTTCAAATTAGATTGATATATCTCTCCAATTCTATATCAATTACTGAAAATTTAAGAAGTAAAAAAACAAGAATAAGTTCCCTTTACCCAATTTGATGAACTTTTTTATCATTTTAAAGGATCATTGTGGTTCCTAAAAATTGCCTTGTGTTTTGAGTACCACCAAGTAATATTTCGAGAGACAAATATTGCGAACATATTTTTTTGAAGTAGGAATGACCACTTTTAGTATTTGGGCATAGAATTTGGGTGAACTAATGCACATGTGGTACTTATGGAGCTCATGAAGTTGGTTTTCAACCATTATCTTGTTTCTTTTGTTGTGGTATTCGTAGTTGAAATATTAGTGAACTCAGTGACCAAGATGAGTGTGAGTGGTATTTTAGAATTGTTCAAGGAACTCCTTGGGGTCATTATCTCTAAAAAACGTTTTATAAGTGCAACTTCTAGATTAGGGTGGGGCTGTTTCTAGGTCATGTGATCTCAATACCAAGGGTTTCAATGGTCACAAAAAGTATTAGTGTTTTGATGTCAGGGGAGAGAAGCTGGTGATTGTTATTGAGAGAATGAGGGTTTTAGTCATGATAGGGTATTATATGCAGTTTTTTTGAGATTTATCTCATATTTACATATCTATATATGTTCTTACATGAAAAGGGATGAGTTTTAATAGTTCCTAGAGTGTCAAGATTCTCTAGAGGAGCTTAAGAGGTGGTTGATCATATTCAATATTTGGATCTTTCTAGAATCTAGAAAGAGATATGTAGTTTACTATAATTCCTTATGTATGGGTCTCCAGTGTGATGATGTAGGATGACCATGTGGTGGAATATGGTTTAATCCTACACCAACCACATGAAAATAATTATCCAACCCCTGACCTAGAGTTTGTAGTGGTGATGCTTTCCTCGAAGATGTGTCATCAATACCATTTTGGGGAGAATTTTGTGGTCTATTCTGATCATAGTTGCATGGACTACATTTTATCTTAGAAGTACATGAATTTGAGGTAGCACTGCTGGATTGACTAAATTTAGGGGTTTTATTTTGATATTTTTTATACAAAAGAAAACGGTAACGTCATAAAAGATACCTTGAGTAGAAATGTTCTGCTGAAATCATTAAAAAGGACTAGTGGTGAATAGAATTTGATGGGGATTTCGTTATCAGATGCACATGAAAACCAAGAAACATAGTGCATGTGTGTTCATAGCTAGTGTCCAGTTGAAACATTCCATCCTTGAGTTGATTCCATATGAGGAATCGAGTGATTAGTTACTCCATCATTGTATGAAGTTTCTAAATGGTCGGTAAACAAATTTTGAATATTCATTATCCCATGGGGGAGATTATTGCCTCAAGGGTCTCTTTGTGGTGTTGTTATTATTGTGGGATGGGGTTATAAAGGATAGACACTAGCCTCTGTGGGCTATTCACCATAAAACCACCATGATTTTTTATGTTGTGTTATGATTGTTATAATGGCCATGTGTGAAGTGGGACATAACTGACATTGTATCATGGTGTTACACATGTCTGCAAGTTAAAGAAGAGACCCAAAGGACCTTTAGGTTGCTTCACCCACTACACATTCCTACCTTGATGTGTGATTAGATTTCATTTATTTTATTTTGGAATAACCTTGTAAACCCTATGGGTGTAATGATATTTGGGTAGTGAATTACCTTCTAACCAAATCGTCACATTTAATTTCAATAAGGGAATCAACAAAAATGGATGATTTGGTCCATTTATAAGTTTATTAAATAGTGACACATCATGGTGCTCCATCAAAAATTGTATTGGATAGAGACCATCATTTTACCTTTTGGTTTTGTGAAAGTCTCCAAAAGGAGATGGGGTCACAGTTTAAGTTGATCATGACATACTACAATCAAATGGATGGATAAATGGAGATAGCAAATCAGATCTTGGAATACATGATGCAGACATGTGTGTTGGAATTTAGAGACTCGTGGGATACCCATTTAGAGTTGGGAGAGTTTTCATATAATAAAATTTACCAATCATTGATCTTAATGTATTCATTTATTGTGCTTTATGGTCGTCCGTGTTGGTCTCCTTTGTGTTGGGATGATGTGGGTGAGACATCATTTTTGGGGCTGGTCCATGTAAAGGAGACATATAATAAATTTAGTCATAAGGAAACGATTTTGGACTAAATAACTTATCATTATGTATTATGTCAATCATAGGCATAGATCATTGGAATTATCTATGGGTGACCAGGTATTCCTGAAAGTGGAACCTTGTTTTGGTCACAATTGTTTGGGTAAGAAAGAGAAGCTAACACCGAGGTATGCCAGACCCCTTTATATTATCATGATATTTTGTAAGGTCTAATGGTGGTTAGATTTTCCCTCCCAGTTGACATCAATTCATGACATGGTCCATGTCTCCCACCTAAAAATGTACAATATGTATGTTTCTCATATATTGTATTGGGGAGAATTGGAATTGAATCCTGATTTGGTGGTGTTTGAGCTGCCAGTGTGGATTTTGGATTCTTATGAGAATTTACATCATGGGAGATCTATATGTTTGTTCCAAATAATTTTAATGCATATTAGGGATGAACATGAGACATGGTAGTGGATTTACTATTTTGAGAAGGAGTTCCCATTTTTATTCTCTGATCATACCTTAGAGTGACTTTCTGATGGTCGAAAGTTTTCATGGTATTGGGAATTGTCCCATACGTGATTCATTATTGAGCTATTACCTTGTTTATTTTTGGTCTTTTATTTATCAGTTGGTTTCCCCCAGTGTTTCTAGATGAAAATGGGGTTTTTGGGCTCAAAAATAGTTAGCACACCATTTTCACACCATTAGGAAAAACATGAATCATCCCATAGGAAACCGTAAACCTAGAGGTAGTGGCACTATCCAAGATGCACATCACTCCACACGTCCATGTTCCATTACCCAGGAAATTGTTTGGACCTGTTCCTCTTGGACATAGAGGTACACATGATTTCTACATGGGTTTCAACACCATGTGTGCTAACCATGTGACATGTCTAGGTCATAAAAAATTGGTAATTTATACTTTTGTCCTTTGTTTTAACTATCCATCACCCCTAATAAAATTCACATTGGATTTCAGCCCTAGGATCTTCTTCCACTAACTCTTGGACCCCTTGAACTCCAATATTTTGGTGGTTTGGGCCTTAGTTATTTAAGAAGTAATCATATATGTCTCTTTTCTCTTGATTTCTTCCATTCTCTAGGGTTCTTCGTACCACTTTACTGGGTTTCTCCATCATCCAGTGTATTGGATTTCCATGAATGGGCTGAATCATGGTTACTTTAGTAAAATCTTGATTTTTGTGGATAGATAATTCTTTTATAGAGTTTCTTCATGGTACAGTTGTGGTTTTCCACTAGATTTCATAGGCTACCTAGTTTAAGGTAGGTGGTTACATGGTTTTACATTATTATATGTTTTTGTTATTCTTGATTGTTTTTATAAATTTTTTCATTGAATTATTTTGGTGGTGATTTTTTTCAAAGGGATTTGAAGTGATTATGTGTTAGAATATGTTTTTCTAGAAGATTTTATTTTGTTTCTTATGTTCCAATTTGTTTTTGTTTATAAATTCATTCAAATGATTGTGTGAAAGGTTTAGAAATGTTTTCAAATATATTTCAGGTTAATGTGTTATGAAGGATGATTTTAAAAAATGAAATTGGTTGTGTTTCATGTGATATTTTTTGTTGTGTACCTTAAATGATTTTTTTTAATATTAAAAGTAGTAGGAAATGTATTACCAAATGGATTTTTGGTTCTTATGAATTTAAGGTGGTTTGGATTACTGGAGATGGTGGTTTCCATGTGAGTTTTTATTTTTGGAAGAATGTGTTGGGTAAAGGGTGGTTTTTCATCCATTTTCATATTTTGTGGTATCTGTATGTGAAAATTGTAATTAATGCATTATGTTAACTAAATTTGAGTACATAGTGAATCCTATGTATCTAAGTGGGTGAACTGAAACTAGTATGATAGTTGAATTGACGAGGTTCATGCTTGATATCATTTAGAATGTTTGATGCTAAAAAACTAACTAAACATGTGATATGATCAAAGACCACTAGACCATGGGATCTTTTATCCACTAAGGGATCATGCATGAGGACACTATGGATATTTTATTATTATTGGAGACTAGTAGACCATGGGATTTACTCCCCTATAATGGATCCTGCCCAAGGGAGCTTTTGTTTTTGGATGCAGGAGCTTATTACCAAGTTATGAGGTTCCTAGGGTCCCACTAGAGCGAGAGCCTATATGTATTTCTCATAATATGGAGCTCTCAAGTTATCGTGTTCATACAATCATCATGCTATGTGTTTTACTCTTTTGTTAAATTTCAAAGCATGTTTCCTTTAAATTTGTTTCCATAAAATGTTTCCTTCAATACATTTCAAATATTTTTCTTAAAATATAGTCTGATATTTTTTATTATAATTTTTTGGCATGTAATCCATATTTGGTTTTATATCCTACATAGATTTTTATAATGCCCTAAATACACCATTGGGTGTATCTACACTCTGTTACGTATGATCTGGGTAATGGCATGATGTTCTATAGTGGTGATGGTGGATTTTGTTTCTAGTGCTTCAATTCATATTGGAGTAGGTAGTGGTGGAATGAGGGTGATTACCCTCTATTTATGGTTTAGTAGGTCACATTCCATTATGGTATTTTGGTTTTGGTTAATGATATAAAATTATGAATATGAAAATATGTGTATCTCATTTGGTTATAATTATCAGTTGTGAGATGTTTTAATCTTGTTGGATATTTCTGGTTAATTACATGTGATAATAGTTCCCTAGAAAAATGTATTGTTGATTCCCAGGCACTACTTTCTAGCCCATTGGGTTTGAGAACATTCTTCATGACTTTTCAGGGGTTAGTCTGGGTGATATATTGGAGGAAACCCCAACATGGTTTTCAAAATACACAGTTAGAAAAATATTATATAACTTTTTGGTTTATAATATTTGTTACAGAAAACTAGGTCGGGGAAAAATAAGAATAATTAATAATTTTATATTTTTTGTAGTTGATAATTAATTTCATATTTTAATCATAATGTTTATAATCGGTTAATGATCATTTATCAAGATATAAAGAATAAAATCTCACAAAATTATCCAATCTATCCTAGATGATTTAAATATAAGCATTATGAAAAAAAATTATTTCAAGTGATGCTTCCACATTTTCAGAAATTTAGCTCATAAACTAACTTATAATACATTAAATTATCCTTCTATTCTTTGAAACTGTGATGAGCTATTCAAATATTTTAGTAATATTTTAGAAACAGAACATTCCCATGCAAATCAATATGGTAATTATCATAAGGGATATCATTAAGTTTTCAAAATGTCACAGACAATAAAGGGTCTTAATGTTATTAATATATATATAGAGGAGGGTGATATGTGAGAAATATATATCTATCTGATTTTAAAAATCAAAGGATTTCCAAAAATATGAAACCAATTATTCTTAAAAACACTCAACTTAGATCATATATATTGGGATTATGAAAAAAAAAGTTTGAAATGATATTTTCAAAAAAAAAAGTTCAAAATCCAAAATTATATATAGCCATATATCGTTTCCCATAAACATGTCAACCAGGTTTTAACTTTTGTGCATATAGGTAATTTATGAACCCTATAATGAATTGTGTAACCTTGTGGAATGAATATAACACACCATTAAGAATCAAAAAGTTAAAATATTATTTGAGTATCATTTGATCATTGTTTTAAAATGTATGAATGAACATATTTAAATGTATTTTCAAACTAGGAAAAAATAAAAAGGGCATAATTTCTTTAATGTAGATACAATGTGACAAGACATGTATTTTTAATAATAAGTCTATTTTTTATTGTATTAATATTTATTTTATAAATTTATATCTATTCATGAGATATTTTTCAGGTATATGATTATATAATATCTCAATAAGTGATATTAGATAGCCATTATATATTTAAAATTATTATGTTCACTTCAGGTTATGGTTTATATAAAGGTTAAATATATTTCATTTACCTAATTTCTTATTGTGATATATTTAATGAATTATTTAACAAATTAGATATTTTATAAATGGATCTTTATGGTTATTAAATGGATTAAAATTTATATTTTTTACTATTATAATCATAAAAATAATTATGGCATGGTTTGAAAGAAGAATATTGTTTTTTATTTTAAAATAATATTTATTTTTCAAAAAATGTATTTTTTAATATATAATGTGTTATTATATTAGAAGATAATATTTAATAAATATGTATATTTTTTAATAAAATGAATAATTTATTTTGAATCTTCATTTTAAAATTTAAAAATGGTTTTATTTTTAAAATATTGTATTAATAATAAAGTATGATAGTAATTAGTAAATATGATGTATAATCACTATTCATTGATTACAAATTATACTAAAAGCATATAAATTATATTATATTTTATTATTATATTACTATTATAAATTATTCATTTTAAATTTAATTTTTTAATTTAACTCCTTTATAATTTATTTGTGACATTTTATTTTGAATTCCTTTTAAAAAATATGTGTTTGAGTTTGAATGAAATTTTAGTCATAATTATTATATTTTTTTTTATATTATATTAGATATTCTAGAAAACTATATAACCTGAATTATATGTTAATATAAAAATAATATCATATAAAATCTACTCAATTAATATGAATTAAATATTATGTCAAAATTAATATGAAAATACTTGTTGACATCAACATAGTGTTTGTGTACCATATGAAAAGTAAATAGTGACGACTAAATTGATAGAAATTAGATGTGGTTTTTAATTAAAAATTTTAAGAGAAAACAAATTATAAAAAAAAATTGATATATATTCATGAATTTTAATATTATATAAAAAATTAATTACTCAAATTATCATCTAGTGCTTTATCAAGGTAAAAACAGAGAAAATTATTATCTTAAATTATTCAAAATGATATAAATGAGAATAAATAATGTTTTCAATTGTGTTAAATTGTATTAAAAAATAATAATAAACTAAATTTATGTAAATAATATATTTTCAAATTTGAATAATTGGGTAATTATCAAAAACACTTTTTCACTATCAACACAAAACCTATGTATGTTGGTGAAAAGGAAAAAATCCCAGACATAAAATATTTAATGCAATAAATAATGGGTTTAAATATTTATTAAGGATAAAAATGATATATAAGAAATTATGTAGAGATTTAAAATTGAATTTCGCATGTACCAAGATATCTTTCAGGTCAAATTACAAAATAAACCTTAAAATGATTTTAAATTGTATTTAATGTTAATAATAAATTATAAATTATTAAAAATAATAATAAAACCTTATCACAAAACATATGTGGATGATGTATGCTAAAAAATATATTTTATTTTCAATTTATTATCATCTTGTGACATAAAAATTATAATTTTAACATTAAATATTGAATATTTGTGAAGATATCTATAAAAGTGGACTTATTCTACCATTTTCAAAAAAATAGAACGTTTATCTCTCAGTATCCATATTATGAGAAAATTCCGCTCTAAACATCCATTTAATAATTTATAGAGCTCTCGTATAAACAATATGTTCTCTTCAAAAGGCATTAGAAACAATCAAAATGAGGCAATTTAAAGCAGAGGGGGAAGGTCCCAAACACAATCATCTTTTTATATTTAAGATTATTTGACCTTAAATATATTCTAAAACTCATATTTTTATTTTTTAAGGATTCTATTACAAATTAATAATTTGTTTCCTCTATTATTTATAACATATCACTCATTCCCTTTTTATGTGTTGAAAATAGGTTCCCTGGACCTAAATTATATATGTACTTCAATTATCATTACGTGTATATAGTTTGATATATACATGTGTTTTATTACCCATATAGTATTGATATATCTGTATCAACTATATTTATTGCATTTTCCTCAGATTAAATCTCTTATCAAAAGTTTATATAAGTTATATTCTATAATAAAAACCAAAAGATACCATGAAACTAATATTAAATATATGTACTATAGTACAAATAAATCATATTGATAAGGAAGATGTGATTTGAAACGATCCAAATATGGGGTTCATAAGCATTGATATTTATTCTCATGAAATTTTCACTTAAAAATATTTAGTTTATGAGGTCATGATGACTGAATAACCAATAACAACACAATGTGTTTCAGGTCTCATTTTTTATTATAATCTAAGAACAAGTGTATTGGTCTCCTATGTTGTTATCATTATGAATGTGTTTCAAATGTATCATAATTTTATGAATGGAAAAAACCATTACACTGATTTCAAGTCAAGGAATCTTGTGTTGGTTGTATCATTGGTGGTATGACATTGGTTAGATGATCAAGATATAATTTTTCACTTATTAGTTGAGGAAGTGATACCTCATACCTGGTAGATCAGGATTGAATTACTTCATTAAATCCATGTCCACGTTAGTTAAATGTAGGTATAACTACTTAGATCAAATAATAATAAATCAATAATGGATGGTTACACAAGATGCAAATCATTCTTTATGAGACATCATGAGACAATTAAAATATATTATGCAGTGTGTACTTGTAGGATGCTTGTTGTTGCTATAACTATTCCTTATCTGTATAGGGGTATTGATGGGTTTCTAGACTCCACTTTTGGTATGTGAATAATAATTCAGTTTAGTCGAGAAAAGGGACTAGAGGGTAATACACCATAGTGTATTTGAGAGTCTATTCAATTATGGTGAATTGGTGTATTGGACATTATTCCCCCCAGGGTCTGAGAAGTTTCGAAAAATTAATGAACACAAGTAAATAAATAAATTCATTAGTATCCATGTATAGAATAATTGGGAGGAATTTATTTACTAAAATTCTTTAAAATTAATTAATTGAATACATGGAATAATACAATATGAATGAATATTATTTTCATATTCAAGGTTCAATTTATATTAGATAGAAATAATAGTCAAGTTAATGACTCGTGTTTATCACTTAATATATTTACTATATATTACATGTTAGTGGGAAAATATAAAAGATATTTATGGAATTGTTAGTTCATAATAATAATGCAATTATTTCATATTTAGTGGATGTTAAATATATGTGGACTAGGAAACCCTATACAAGTATTTTTGTAAATACTCTATATATTCCTCAAGGAGAATATTTACACAAAATTATTCCTTCAAATAGATTGAGAGATAATCTCTCATCATGAATCCTATAGATAGAAATGATCCATTTGAGTGAGTGACACATTAACTCATTTTGGGATTGAAGACATGAGATCCAGGTGATTATCACCAAATTGAAGGAGCTTTTGAATATTCTGGATAGCTCCCAAAAAATATCAAATGATGTATATGTTGATTCTTGATGTTTTAGTGGACTAACTCTAGGTTTTTGACCTAAAATCCATCAATAAATGACTACATGTGATGAACTCCTATCGAACATGATTTGATAGGAATGAGGTATCCATTATGATTTTTTTTCTACTTATATAAATCATGTGAGATCATCATACCTCTAGTAGGCCTCATATTGATGGAGACGATATTTTTTATCACTATGATGATAAAATTATTAATCCACAACCCACACATCATGTCTTGTTACAAAATATTAGTATTTGACCCTATAGTATTTTAAAATAAAATAAAAACTATTTTTATCCAAATTTAAGAAGATAATTTTAATTTGGTCCTAATAGATCTGACCATGGGTGGAACTGATCCCGAATTGACAAGTTATGGTCATCTGAAGATTTTCAATATTAAAAGCTATATTTTTTGTTTAAAAATTGGAAAAACATATAGTTATTTATACATTATTTTTATCCAAGTTAGTTTACAATGGAGAATATCCATAAATTTAAAATTTGGAATCCTAAATAATTCTGACCACGAACCGACCAAAATATGATAACCAGAACAGAAATGGCAGGTGGATAATTCTTTCCAATAGATATGGAATGAAAAATGATAAAATCAAAATTAAAAAGTAAATGGGGGGAATAATGAATCATGAGATGTGTCAGATAAAAAAACTATGGTGAGAGGTAGGAACAGTGACTTGATTAAAAGAAAAAAAACTTTTGATTATATTTTAAATAAATCTATCTAACAAATCGATAATATATATCATAAAAAGAAAGTTACTACACATATTCCTCAACATTGAATTAATGATAGTTGTTTCCCTTATGTCTGACAATTTTTGTCTCATGGAACTATCTATCGATGTCACCTGAAACCATCAACTGATGTCACTTGGAAATGAGCACCCAGCAGCACATGGTCCCCATCCCATTCTAGCAAGAATCGTTTCCACTTACTCAAATATGTTGTTACCGCCAGGTCCCGCTACTAACTTCATGAGCCGGTTATTGTCTGATCCAAGTTGACACTTTCTATAATACTTCCGGATTTTTCCACTGTTATACCCCATCAGAATAGTCTTCATGCCAAACTTTATTGACCTAGACCTCCCCTACCACACTAATGTTATCCACCCACTTGTCTCAATGGATACAACTCGCGCTATAATAGGTTTGGTAGGGTCTTCCCATCCTCATATTAGCGAGTTCTTTTCTCCCTAACATAGAACATCCATGTCTTGGGTTATCTAGGGCTAGAATGGGCCTATATGGGGTCAACATGACATACAATGTCCCTATGTGCAGTTTTTTGGCTCAGGAAAATTATTAATTCTAAATAAAAATCATTATTAAATTTTGAATGAAAATAATTATGTTTTTTTATTTAAAAATATAAATATAATGTTTCTATTTAAAATTGAAATTACTGAATTTATTTAATTTTTTGAATAAAAGATAAATTAATACCAACACCAAATTAATGTAATTTATTTGAATTTAAATTATTCTTTTAAAAAATTAAATTCGGTGAACATTAAATTTATTACAATTTAATTTTATCAAGATTTTAATTTACCCACAGATTTGAATTTAGCAGTGACCGAACCTCTGTAAATCTGGGTTGATTTTTTTTAGTTCTTTTCTACCTTTTCCAAAAGTCTATAAAATTTTTTTACCTATGTTTTCTGACTAATAATCGTTGTAATCCAATATTTATAAGGGTTTTCACACCCACTATTATATATATTTTTTATTTTATTCATCCCAAAACCTCATCACATGCGTGTGAGTATTGGTGTACTATTAACGATGATGATGTAAGTCATGAACCGTGCCAAGACGGGGTGGTATCCTAGATGAGAAGTGAATACACAAGACTAGGGGATATATGTTATGTTATTTGAGACTTATTTATGTATAATAACCATAGGTTATGGTTGATAAATTATGTTTAAACAGATCAACCAATATTATATTCTCAACAGTAATCAGGTAATTTATTATCTTTATAGATTATTTTTTATTTTATACATGTGAATATTTACAATAGAAACACATAAAAAAAGAATAATGATATGGGGAATTTTTTTTATGTTAATTCATGTTTATTTTTGAGTGTGAAAACAAAGTATGATTGTATTTAATATAAATGAATTACATTTTTCATGAAAATTTTAAATCCTCTCAATGAAATATTAAGTCATGAATGCCTTCTGCCATTTATATTTGAATAAAACTGAGTGTTTGTGGTACTCTTCTTCCACAGTTTAGGGTGCCTCATACTACTATGGTGTTCTTATGTAAATAATGGGTTGAATTAACTAATATTAGTATCAAAAAATTATTCATATCTAGATTGATATAAATTTTTAGGAATGCATTGAGGGAATGAATGTTATAATTTCAATAACTTTGGACTTTAATAAACAGATCAAGGAACCATGATTTAATATAGTAGGATATCCTAGTGACAACCTTGTAAATATATGAGTAGTGGAATAACCATTGAGTATAGTCTATTAGGAGGGGTTTCAAGGATCATTAACACTTAGATACTCAGGAGACAGAGTATTCTTAATGTACTAGTTATAGATATTATTAATCGACAAAATAGTTTGAAAACTTTTATGATTTAATTAATTAATATATAATTTATACATAGTAATCAACATAAATTACTAACTACTGTTGTATATTTTTGTATATTATAATGTAAAAAACCATCACTTTCACTACATTATCATTGGGATCAATGCTAGATAAAGAAAATTTCACAATTGGCCATAACTTCCCTGAGTGGTACATGTGCTTATGAGTTTACTATACCTAGAGAGGAATCATTATGTGAAAGAGTACTCACTTACTACTAATCCTACTTAGTAAACAAGAAATATTGAAATGGACATATACAAAAATCATGTAGACGATCCACTATATTTATAGAGTATACTGTTCACTTCAATTCCTATTCAATTACAGAAAAATAATGAGGTTGAAGATGGATACAATATGAAAACTCATCTCCAATAGTTATATTAAGATATGGATAGATAAAAAAGATATGATATATTTATTATGTTTAATAGGGTTTTCTGGAATAAGGAAATCAAGAAGGACCTCATGTACTCAAGATGATTGAGCTCATCGAGAGACCCAAAGCCCTTAGGTTCAAGCTAAAACATGAACTAGTAACAGATCTCATTGTTTTGTTTTTATCAATATGATTCTAAACCTTAATTATTAATTTCAATATGAATAACATGAAAAATTCACTCTCAGATCTTTTGGATTTGGATTTACAAGCTGATGAGGATATGAATAATAGTAATTATTCATTTTTAATAGAGGAAAAGTGGAGGAATGAAAAGTCAAAGGTGTCTAATTCTATGTCTAGGAAAAATATTATGATATTATTTCCTTAAGGAAAGACAAATATAAAGAGGGAGGGTTATGAGAAGGGTACTTTCTAACTTATATTTTTTAGGAAATACCCCTAGAAGAAGAAATAAAAATATGGGGAAATTAATAGAGGTTACACTTATACTTCAGATATTTTTTCCATAGAATAAAATATGTCATTATTTATATGTTTGGTATTGGAAAAAACATGTGGCTCAAGCATTTGTATTCAAATATATAAATCTAGTAGATTCAATAATATTACAAAGGGTGAGTTGGATCTCTATGCTACAAATTGTGTGAGTATTATAGCCTTAGTAGTAGGGTACTAGTACATAACTATTCCTAGTGGTTTGGTTCATGTATTAAATAATTTTTATTATGTTTATTTAGTCACCTGAAACATAATCTTAGTGTCAATCCTTGAAACTATGTGACTTTAGTTAATATTTTGAAATAAATATAGTGTCTTTTATAAGGATGACATGTGTTATGGTATGGATAATCTTAAAAAAAGGATTATTTATTCATGAACTATAAATCAATGTAATAAAACAAAATGAAAAAAAACAGTAAACAGGAATCATTCGACACCCACCTATTCAACATAATGATTATTCATACAAATAAAATGTATTTAAATAAATTACATCACTTTAGATTATTTTGACTATATTAGGTTAAAACACCTAGATATATTTCATTCTAGTTAATAATGAAAAATGACCAAATCACCCTTCTTTGGGAAAGGATAAAGAGCCACTAAATTTTTGGAATTTGTTCATACGAAGGTATGTAGACTATTTTGTGTCTAGTAAAGGGTTGAGTTTTCATACTTAATTTCCTTTATAAAAGACTATAGTAGGTATGTTTATATATATACAATATTTTATGAGTCATATTCATTTGGTATGTTTATAGAATATATTCATGAAGTAGAAAACTATCCTGGTAATAAAATTAAGTCACTCAGCCCAGAATAAGGTAGATAATGTCTTAACCATGAATTCATTGATCATTTAATGGAGTGTAGGATAATATCCATACTCACTCCTCCTTATACACATAGTGTAACAACGTTAGTGAAAGGAAGTATGATACCTTTCAAGACATGGTAAGATAAATGATGAGTCGGGAAATTCTTATGTTATTATTTTAGAGATACTTTTTATAGACCATAGAATATACCCTTAACTGAGTACCAAAAAATGTTATATGTGAGATTAAGTAAGAGTTATGGTATGGAAAGAAAAATTTTCTATCACACATACATGTAAGGGGGTGTGATGATTTTGGTAATTCTATACCTAGAAAAAAATTAGCATCATGAAGCATGATTCCCATCATTATAGGGTATCATAAACAATCTAAATGATATTACATATATAAACCTTTAGAAAAGAATGTAATTTTTGTAAGACATGTCATCTTTCTAAAAATGTTACACATTTCGAATGGAAATATTGGTGGAATGATTGAATAAGATGAATTTGACGTCCAAATGCATAATAGATAGTAATATGACCATCTCTACAATATATAGCAGGAGATGAAGATGTTCCTGAGAAATAAGAATTATAATTGTAAAATAAAGTGCACTGAGAACTAGTGCGTTCTTGTTTTCTTCACACCGAGTCTAGAGACACACTACTCATAAATAAATATGAACTTATAATCCTTAAAGAATAAGTATATATAAAATATGTTGTTAAATGGAATTATTCTATGCATTCATAGTTGGAGTCCATGTGCCATAATCATGTTTGAATTTTGTTCAAGCCCCCAGTAAATATAAATCCTATTGAATGTAAATGGGTATTCATGAAAAAATGGACATGGATGGTAAAGACAATACCTATAAGGGTTAAATGGTAGAAAATGGATTTTGAAAACTTTAAGAGACTATGATGAAACCTTCTCATGAGTAACAATACTGAAGCACCCCAGATTATTATTTTCATTAAAATACTTCTATGATTTTGAAATTTGGAAATTTTATGTCAAATGTTTTTTTCAAAATGGGTATTCCATTTAAGATGTTTATATGACACGTCCCTAAGGGGTTATTACGTCAAATATTTCTTAAAAAGTGTTCAAGCAACAGATATCCATTTACGGGTAAACACATACATTGTTATCATGGAATTTTCTTTTTAATGAGGCCACAATAGAATCTAGTTTCTTCAAGAATGAAAGCAATCCATGTGTATATTTAAAGGTTAATGGGAATTCCATATTTTCTCAGATATTATATTTCAATTACATGTTAATTATGGTAAATGAAGTGAAATTATTACAATCATTTATGACATTGATAAATGAATGCTTATAGATGAATTATTTAGGTGAAATATATACATTCAAGGGATCAAGATCTGTTGATATATATCTAAGAAGCTACTTGGGTTATGTAAAATTATATATTTTTTCATGTTACTCAAATGGTATAGTATCAAATAATATAAGTGAGGTTTATTTCTAATGTCACATGGCATCAATCTTTATTGAAATTTTTCAAACAAATGTAGGAGGATATTTTATCAATGATTATGATACCTTTTTCCTTAGTAATGGTATCTATAATTTATGTCATGGTACATACTAGGTATTATGTTTCCCCCACATTAATCATGTAGGGAAGAAATCATGATAATCCAGGAGCATTTCATTTGTATGTTGTAAAAACAATCCAAAAATACTTTTGGATTATAAATGATATCTTCCTAGTATATGGAGGAGATGAGGAACTGGTAGTGATATGATACAATGAATTTAGTTTTTATGTATATCATGATGATATGAAATAACATTTGGCCTATTTATTTTTCTTGAATGGTGGTGCAGTGAGATTGAGGAGATCTAAAAAACATGTGGTCACTAACATTATAGATGAATCAAAGTATATAATAGTCTTTCATGAAGTTGAGGTGGTAGTATGGATAAAAACATTTTCTTAGATATTGGTGTTGTGAATAGAAGTGCATACCCTATTCTATTTTATTGTGATCATACTATAGTAGTAGTGTTTGGCCAAGATCCCATGTAACACCATTGGACAAAGAATATACTTCAAAAGTTTCATCTCTTGATTGATTTTACTTTGATAGGTGATGTCAAAATTAGAATTGTGTGAATATTAGATAACATATAAGGCCCCATAACCAAAATCATATATCAAAAAATTAATTATTCTCATTTAAGTTATAGCGGGTTGAGAATTTTTAGATTTGAATCAAGTGAAAGTAGGAGATATTGATAGTGGGTTCCTCAGACCCAACTTATGTATGTAATTGTATTAACATTACAAATATAATATTTTATTTATATACATATTTATATTACAAGAATAGTTTTGATACATCTGCATCCACTATATTTATGGTAATGTGCTTAGATTACATGTCATATCAAAATTAGGTAGTAGTTCCAAAGATATAATGAGAACATGGTGATACCCTGAAATTAATCTTAATGATATGTCATATGGTAAATATAAATGATATTGATAGGAAACATATGATTTTATACCATTCTATGTTGGTAGATTATAAGAATTGTGACTTCTTCTCATTAATTTCACACATGGTGATTTTGAGTATTTGAGGTTAGGAGGACATACCCTTCAAAAGGAATGCACAATTTTTCAGGTGTCATTAGTTATTCATATCTATGAACATATTTATTAGTATCCTGAATTGAGATCATTATAAATGTTCACCATTTTATCACATAAATTGATGCATGGAAAAAACCATGACATTGAAGTCATGGCATTGTATCATGTGTTGGAATTTTCCCTGGTGGTATGAAATCATTTGAATGATCAAGATTTAATTTTTCACTTTCATGTTGAGGAAGTGAAACCTCATGCCTAGTTTCCAGGAGGGTTGTACCTTTATAAATCCATGGTCATGGAAGTCAAAGTTTCCTTGAAATCGTAAGATAAAAAATTGATAATTAAACAATATATGTTTAAATAATATATGCAACCTTCTTTATGAGATATCATGAGAATTATATAGTATATTACACAGTGTGTGTTCTTAATATTGTAGTCATTACAATAACTATTTCTTAATTTTTTTGGACCTTGATGGGTTTCTTGTAACTTCTTTTACTCAATGAATAATAATTAACTACTATCTAGATAAGGGCCTATAAGGTCACACGCAAAAACATATTCAATAGTCTTCCATATTTTAGTGAATAAGTGTTTAAGACATGGTGGTACCCACCATGGTGTCAGAGATCTGTCCAATATTTAATGATCACCAATAAAAAAATAAATTGATTATTATTTGAGTATAGAATAATTGTGTTAAATTTATTTATTAATAGTATTCACATGGTGTTAAGTGAATATGTAGAATAATATTATAAAAAAATATATTCTTTAATATTGAAAGGTCATTTAAAATTTGCAGGAATTATGATTAGAGTTAATAAATCAATTTTATATTATAATATATTTTTTATTTATTACTAGTGTGTGATATAATATAAATTATATTTATATTGATGATAATTCATTATAAATATTCAAATATTTTTTATTTATTTGATGTCATATATAAGGGGTTTTAGAAACCTGTTTCATCCGAAATGATATATGGATCATACATTTGGTAGGAACAACATGGTTCGACAATAACTAAGATGTATATAATTTATTTATCATGTGAAATAGATGTCCTAGTTAACTAATTTCTCATCAGGTTAACTATTTTTTTACATGGTAAATATCACATTCATAGTTAGGAAATAATTTTTTGATGGTTGGATTGTAGGGGTTTTATGTTTCTAAAATAATTCATGAAAAGTTATCTATTCATTTTTTTCTTCAATAGAAACTCCCAATAGTTCTGACATCCATAACTCAGTAAAGACATTTTTTCCAAAGGCTGTCAGTAAATTTTGGATTCAATCCCAATGACACTTAGGAACACACATTGTTTGATTGGTTTGAAGTTAATACTCATCACACACTTTTGGGGGAATTTTTTCCTACTATGTGAATCAATTATTTATTTAACCTATGTTCGATAATATTTTCATAATCCTGATCTAGGACTAGTTACCCAACCAAAATGATCAAGTGTTGAAACCTCCCTTGTGAAAAAGGAGGTCTAATAATGAGTAAATATGTATATATTTGAGGTTCTTCATCTTTTTCCCAGTATTTCACAGAACTTTTGGTTTCAAATCCATATAAATAGGAACTCGGTTATTGTATTCATCTAGGGATGTGATTAATATTTCAATGATGGGATTGAGCCATTATGAAGCATTCCATATATCCTATTTATAATAGGAATCAATACCAATACAGTTTTTTAAACCTATTCAGTTTAACATCATGTGAAAATGATATATCTGAGGGAACTTATTCATTGGGTATTGAACTTGAACCACAATGAGGAGTCCTTTGTATCATGGTTATAATAGGAGTGAGAGTCATTATAGTTCGATCACACCCTTGGGACACACCATCAGGTGGGCGCCCTTATATAGGGGAATTCATATAATTCAATATATTGGGGATTACAAATTGAGGATTCCAAAGTTGGTAGAGATTCATGATTTGAATAATATGATCATTTTACATCCCCAAGAGTGCATGATCCATGCTCAATGTGAGAAACACGGGATGACAAGTAACCACTTTCACCACATATTAATGCAGGACTTATTATATGGGGAATCCCTTTGGATGTTTAATATTTATTTAGGGCCTTAGGAAGGAATCCTATATATCATCGATTTGGATGAAATCCAATGCATCATAGTTCATTTAACTTCTCAATCTTCTAGTGGATGAGGCAATATGATAAGCACATCGGATTGATTGGGTTTTGATGGTTAGAATATCAGAGACACCATGGGAATTACACTAAAGGGAATTCACATTTGACCATGTGACTTATGAAGGTTTATAAATTATTTTGGTTATAGTAGGAATCAAATCTCTTATAGTTTAATTGGATATTAACCTACTGATGGGTTTGAGGCACTCGAGGGGATTTTCGAGGCATACTCTTAAAATGATGCCCATGTATGAGCCCACTTCTCATCTGCTGATGGAAGATGATGGATGGTAGACTCATATGAGAATTTATTCCCATATGTAAGGAATATTATTGATATTAAGGGAGCTACACTAATGTTCATGTCCATTAGAGATCAAACCTTATAAATTCTTCCAATATATCAGGCTTCTGGAACAAAATAGTGTTCTCACTGTTCAGTTTATTGAGGATTACAAACCGAGGTTTTACTAATATGTGTAAATATTATATCATTCATTTTATCAGGGATTACACCCTAAGGATTTCCTAATATACACATTAGAAAGGGTAATCATGTCCTAAGAGATATTCTTGACATGACATGTTTGTCTAGTTGACATGTTCTGATTGTCTTCCAAATGTGTTTGAGGATGTATGGACATGCTTGGTTACTTAGCAGACATGTTTAAGTATTATCAGATGATCATGTTGAATTTTATTAGAGGATGTCACATAACCTGAATGATTGTTTTGAAGACTATTTCCTGATCATAGATGAAATTTCTAGAGGGTCTCACATGACCAGGATGGCTTGTTCGAAGGATATAACATGATCTAGGTTGACACATCTAGTGGGTGTCACATGACCTAGATGGAATTTCTAGATGATGTTGCATGGTCTAGGATGACATGAATTTTTTTTCAACACTAAACCTAACTAAATTTTCCTTGTGTCACCACATTACATGGGTGACATGTATAGAGGACATCATAAAATTTGATGGAAAGCCCAATGTACTTCGTAAGACATGGTTGGTATGACCATAGGATGTCATGTGACTTTCATTGACATATACAAGGGACATAACATGATCCATATTGTATGTTTAGGGAGCATCATAAAATTTTAGCAACAAGTCCAAGTGCTATTGCATTATCTAGGAGATCCATGATAAGTGCATGAGGTTCAACGTATTTTTTCTTGATAAATTTTTTTTCATATTTATAGTCTTTATTTATCCCTTTATTTCATATGTGCCTCAGGTATTTCTAGTGATTGATTATTTTAGGTTCCACATGATTTTGTCAACATGTGTAACATCCTTGACATGATTCAACTGATATGTCATAAGTGCTTCATGTGATCTCAAGTGGTAATGTGAAGTGTATATGAATTGTTATTTATCCCTTAAGTTGTTCCCAAGATTTTATGTGGTGGAAAACCTTTGAGATCAAGTGATTGGATATTCTGATAAGTGTTCTATTGCACTACCATGTGCGATCAATCGATGGATTTGCTTTTTTATGGGGAGGGGAGGGATATACTGTAGAGACCCGAAGCTTATCGTACATGGACATTACATTACTTTTGCGGAATACTTAGTACATTACAAAAACACACACACAAGGACCGTAATAGTTTAGTGTCTTTGGAAACTCGGACTATAATCTTCTAATCGTGGTGAAAGATCTTCAACATCTCCCATAAAGATCTTCCTTTTTTACCTAAAACCTTTCTTTATATCCTGGGGAAAAGAAAACATAAAAGGGTGAGCTTAAATGCTCAGTAAGGGTAAACAAAAGAAATATCCATCACATAATTTTCATAAGAACATACCATTTTTGGAAATCTTAACCTGCAAAAGAGAGCATAATTTCATAACATGGGATAAATCATAGTAGTGAAAATGAAACCATAACTTAAAACATTAATCATTGTGGCATACACACATAATCATAGAGAATCATTTCTTGTTAGTCAAGACTCATTTCCAAGACTATCTTAGTGGACAAAGTCCCTTTCTAAATCGAGTAATCCTCGTTTCAGTCCTATTTCACTGAACCGGTATAACCTACCATTCCAGCCATGTCTATCTCATGAGATATGAAATCTTTACCCAATGCATTGGAGGGAGATATAGGTCCCACCCATCTCTTAATGATACCATTCTTATGTGTGCCACAAAATCATAAATCATACATCATTTCATAACCCATGTAATAAAATGGGATTCTTAAACAACATGACATCATAAAACCATTCATATAAGATAAAGGAATTCATAAACATAATTCCATCACAACATAGTCAAATCAATGTAAAAATATGGATAGAAACAGAACCCTTTATTATCTTAGATGGAAAATACTTTTGATAAAACACTTGAAATGAATTCCTGAGGAAAATATCCTTTCTTCTTTAAAATCAATTTCTTTTCACAAAACATCATGCAATTTTAAAAGAAAGATATTTTCTTGAAAATCGTCATGAAATCTTTTAGAGGAAGCTTCATGAAAATAAGGCTTTATAAAACAATATAAATCCGTTCGTTCCGTATAAGTTAAAAAAAACATTCTTCGTACTTTTGTCGGAAAAGTCAAAAAGTTCCTCGTACGAAAAACGACAAAAGATTCCTTTCATACATATTACTAAAAACTCACCGAAGGGTAAAAATGGATTTAAACAATTGTAGGTGGATGGAAATAATATTACATTTTGATGAAACATGGATGTGGATGATAAAATACACCCCAGTAAATACTTACGAATAAACAATCTCGGATAAAAATGAGGTTGTGATATTTCCCTTACCTTAGGTCCGACTTGCTTTGTAAGTGTCCGAACCTCCTGTATAATGATTTAAATCATGTTATTGACTTATTACAGAATCATATTCATTGTTATGATATCATATATGGTTCACTTATGACATTATATTACCCGTTCTTTTGTAAATTCCATGTTAAAGAAGCGTTTTGGGTAAAATCATTTCATTTATCGTATGTGTTTTGACTTGTTGTTCTTGACATCATTATTACTTATACCATGATTTAATTACTTCCAGAATATAAAATATGATTTATATATCATATATATTCAGTATATATATATATAATAGATAGATGAAAAACACCGTTCATGGAGACGGTAGTCCGTACGTACGCATGAACGCTGTTTTACTTTCCTTATTGTCTTGAAATGGAAGTAAGTAGATGACATACATATATATATATATATACATAAACCCAGTAGCTTTATAATGTCATATATTTAATTATTATTTCTTATATATACTTTATAATCATTCTTTAAATGGTTAACATGGAGAATGAATTTCATCGCATCGTGGAGACAGTAGTCCGTACGTACGCACGAGCGATGATATCAATTCTATAAATATTGAATTGAATTGGAGTGGATTATACAATATATCAGAATCAATATGATGTTGTAATAACTATGTATAGTTATTCTTTACACCATTATACCCATCCATGTAAGGTGGTGGTGGAAAATAGATTACACCACGGCGTGGAGACGGTATTCCGTACGTACGCACGCGCGGTGATTTCTTTTTCTGTAGGATGGATAGATGGTGAAATAGTGTTGTTTCATACTTATAATAACACATCAGTATATGAGTGATACTGATGTTATTACTTCATAATGAAACAACCTAAGAAGAAGAAGTGGAAGAAGAAATAAAGATGAAAGAATTGGTAACGGTAATTACCTCTTCTTTGAAGTGCCTCTTTGAGACCTCCTCTTAGGGCACTAAAATTGGTCTTTGAGGAAGACCAGAACCTCTAGGATGTTGCTAGGGAAGTGGAGAGGAGAAATTGGCAGGGGTTGGCCGAGCTTGAGTGCTAAAATTGGTGTGAGGAGGAGGGGGAGGAGGTGTCCTTTTATAGGGGAGGAGAGGGGCACCTTAGGAATATCTCAAAATATTATTTTATATTAAAGTCAAAATCGGTTTATAATGGTTCCAAAGGGTCTTATTTCTAAGCTAAAGTGGGGATGGGTCGAAATCCTATCAACCAATATGATTTAGACAAGTTTAGGGTATTATTTTAACCTTATCAATTAGATTTAACTCTAAGTTAAGTAATTTAACTTTTACCGTGTCTTTTTGTTTTCTTTCACTATATGGTTAATAAACTGACAATAACATGCCAAAAGAACCCAAAATTGTATATTATTAATACATATATCCTTATCTAAGTCATTTGGCCGAACCTTAGATTTTTATGAATAAAATATCAATTAATAATATAATATTTGATTTAAAAACTATTTTGTGTCAATTTTGACACTATTTGATATATGATTTTTGTGAAAGTCATAACAGAATTATATGTTCGAACCAAGTTGATTAAATCAACACTAATATATCATAGTAACCTAGAAAATTAGTGGAATTCATAAAAAGTCTTAAATTACATTTATTTTGGTATTTATATTATCAATTATGTCAATCTTTCATTAATAAGATAATTACTGCATCATCTTTGTGTCATAAATAAATTATATTATTTGATGTCTAAAAATTACAAATAAAATACCATAATGTAGGAAATCTTTTTAGCTTTCTAATGAATATTTATAGTCTAATTTATCTTATGTATAACCCCATATTAAAAATTATTTACTTATTAAACTTTGATTTTAACTATTTTAACCCTTCTTTAAATAAATTAATAATAAATGTCCTAATCTAATCCAAGTGGGCCTAAATGGTCATATTTTATTCCTAAGTTTGTTTTTGGTCGAATTACACTTGTCCAATAGAATTAGGACATGTGTTAGGGTAATATTAATATCATATTTACCCTTAGTTACCTTATTTACTATTAACCGTGGTAAAAAAAGTAAAAAGTTAGTATTCACCAAAAAATTATTTTCATCTCATTGAACCACATTTTAGTCTTTGATATTAACCGTGTCTCTCGGATTTTCGAAATTCCATTCACAGAAGCGGTAAAATTAGGTTTTATGCAAAATTCAGTTTTTAACCTACCACTTAGTAGTTTCACTATTCATCAAAAATTGATGTTTTTCAGAACAATGCCAAAATTTCCTCCCAAGCTATATTTCATATTCCGAATTCAAAAATGAAGTCTATTTTACCAAATTCATAACATAAAAGTTGCATTAATTAATTTTACAATTAAATCCCGTTGTTAAAACAAATAGCGTGTTTTTAAGAAACAATATCTATCAAAAGATTGACACTTGTTTATGTCTAGTTTAAATGTGAAATTACATCCAATGCCCAACATTGTATTAAATTGTAAAAATATATTCTAAATATACTTTAAAAACACTCAAATTAATGATTTATCACTATTAATTATTTCTATTAAAAAAGTTGTTTTTTAATTATAATTTAGTAATTTTCACTATTCATCAGAATATGAAAGTTATCCGAAAAGTACCAAAATTTCACCTTAGGCTAAATTCGATACTCCGAATCCAAAAATGAAGTCCATTTTGAGAGTTAAAATTTCTAAAATTTAAAAGTGGTTATTACTATTCATAACGGCTAGTTTTAATAATATTTTAATAGCATATCGTTGTTTAATGAAACTCAGTATTGCGTATTACACACGCTATCGAGGAAGGTCGCGATTGCGTGTAATGCAAGGAAAGTCAAGGATGTGTGTTGTGCAAGCTCCTTTTGGTGTAGCGTACAACACAAGACATTAATAAAATTAAAAAGAATATATTTTTTTATAAAATCTTGGGCTGTTACATTCTACCCCCCTTAAAATGAATTTCGCCCTCGAAATTCGTCGGGGTTATAAATGGTTTACTATTTGAAAGTTTCTTTAATAGAAACCCACATCGTAAATGGGAATACCAAAACTTGGCTTTAAAAACTAAAGTATGAAATGTAACGATTACCCAAATAAACTAATCACTGGGTTTTCACATAGGTGAAAATATGGATATGGAAGAGAAATCTAACCATCATGTTCTGATGGAGAGTGGTAGAGAACATGGCTATGGAAAATCCAGTAATCACAAATCCATTAATTTGTGACGATCTAAGAGAACTAGGACAACATTTTTGGTTTTCAAGATCATTTCCCTAAAGTTAAAGAATTTGAATTAGAATAAATACTTACTTTATTTTGGTACAATCTCGCTGTTGTTCGTGCCTTTAACAATTTCCACTTCATCTCTTAAATAAATGAAGTTGAATTTGTTATTCGTGAAGTGTTAGCAGATCATGTGATAGAATGACGGGTCATTCCATCTGTCTCAAACAAAAGGTTAGCAAAAATTATATACATAAGTCGATCTAGAGTGAGATTAATCACATATGGTTCCTAAAATGGACTTATACTTCATATATCATACTGCTTAATATAATAAAACTAGTTTCTACTAAACAGGGACTTCCTGTAGGTCAGTGGTAGGCGATAAAGGCCAGTTGCACTTCGGTTGTGGGTTCGATTCCTACAGCCTTGTCCGAAGCGATGGGCTGTCGCCCGTCCTGCAGGTTGTCCCTTTTACTAAAACTACTTTACTATAACATCCCATCAATAATATCGAAAATCTTCTATCCTTAAACAATACTAACTTATGTCCAACATAATCCAGTCTAATCTTTAGGCTTATACATAATACTGCAGTCCACTCTCATAATATAGTGACATCGATTACCAGAGATTTAATACTGTCGTTGATCCCCACATATCATAAGATATGTCTTGTTGGTCACATTCCAAACATTCAAAGTCCTTAATCGTGTATTCTCTTGAATACCTTAGTGAAAACATGAGTGCAGTTAAAAGTTAACACTTTCCACATACCAAAATCATCAAAATTCTATATACTCAAACCATGATATCACTTAGTCCTTATATCAATCATGAGCTCATGAATACTGTTAAACAATTAATTTTCTCATTTTCCCTTCATTATGTGCATAATATCTCAATCACTTTGAATACCACATTAGACCAATACATAAATATTCCAATACTCCATGATAAAACATTATTTTGGAATCCCATTACATAAACACTTAATCATTCCACCACATCATTGTCATATTCAACATCGCCAATAGTGATCGCATGTGACTTCCCTTTGTCCTTTGCCTTAAGTGGTTGCTCATGTTGATCATCACTAACCCTTGGATTAGGGCAATTATTAGCATAATGCCCCATTTCTTTGCACTTGAAGCATTGAAGTGTTGGTAGTGCGTTCTCTGTAGTGTTTGCTTTATTCACATCATTAGAAACCCTTTTTCCATTACTTCGACACTCAGCTGCTCGATGACCTTATTTTCCACACTTAAAACATTTTCTAGTCCCTTTAAGATAATCTCCACCATGCTTCTTTCCACACTTTGTGCATAAGGAAACATTCATCTTCTTTTCACCATTATTCTGAGATTTCTCCTTGAACTCCATCTTCCGTTTCTTGTCAAAACCATGAGATGGATATGTAACACCAACTTCCATTTCTACCTTGATAGCACAACGCACAATTTCTTCATAGCTACTGAAGTCTCTTATAGCTAATGCCCTTCGAAGACTTGGTTTTAAGCCACTGAAAAATCGATCAACTTTACTTTCAGGTTGGATGATAATTCCAGAAGCATACCTTGCAAGTCTTGTAAAATTTGCTTCATAGGTACCAACAGATTCATCGTCCCTTTGCTTCAGTTCAAGAAACTCTTTCTCCATCTTTGTTCGAAGAATACGAGGGAAGTACTTATTGAAAAATAAGTTCTTGAACTCGTCCCATTCCATAGACTCAATTTCATCCCTTTGCCTTGTATTCTTAATAAGAATCCACCATTTATCAGCATCTCCTTCCAAACGATACACTGCTAGGATGACTTTATCATGTTCAGAACATTGAAGAACTGAAAATATCTTTTCAGTAGTACTAATCCATTGTTCAGCAACTAATGGATCAGTAGACCCACTGAAAGAAGGTGGACGCTGCCTCATGAAGGATTCAACAGAATGTTGCTCCTTCCTTTGCTCGTTTGGAAGTCCTGCATGATTCATAGCTTGATAAAGTTGTGTGAGCATGGCTACAAGACTTTGCATTCCAGCTCCTATATCGTTTGGTTGCTCAGGGGAACAATCATTGCATTGCCCATCACATTCCGCATTAACACGGTTCCTTCGGGTTCCAGCCATCGTCTAAAACCCCAAAAGAATAGTGTGAGAGGCAAAAATCGTAATAAAGGGGGAGTAACTTAAATATCTATCATCTTTGGTTTAATCTAATATCGTTACCATAGTTCTAGAACTATATCCTATACGTATACTTATCATTAGGGGCATCCCTAGACATACCTTAGAAATATCTCTAGGGATCTCACTAACGTTTTCGCATCCTAGTTTCCAAAGGTTGACTAAACCTTTCCTCTGATACCAACTGTAGAGACCCGAAGCTTATCGTACATGGTCATTACATTACTTTTGCGGAATACTTAGTACATTACAAAAACACACACACAAGGACCGTAATAGTTTAGTGTCTTTGGAAACTCGGACTATAATCTTCTAATCGTGGTGAAAGATCTTCAACATCTCCCATAAAGATCTTCCTTTTTTTTCCTAAAACCTTTCTTTATATCCTGGGGAAAAGAAAACATAAAAGGGTGAGCTCAAATGCTCAGTAAGGGTAAACAAAAGAAATATCCATCACATAATTTTCATAAGAACATAACATTTTTGGAAATCTTAACCTGCAAAAGAGAGCATAATTTCATAACATGGGATAAATCATAGTAGTGAAAATGAAACCATAACTTAAAACATTAATCATTGTGGCATACACACATAATCATAGAGAATCATTTCTTGTTAGTCAAGACTCATTGCCAAGACTATCTTAGTGGACAAAGTCCCTTTCTGAATCGAGTAATCCTCGTTTCAGTCCGGTTTCACTGAACCGGTATAACCTACCATTCCAGCCATGTCTATCTCATGAGATATGAAATCTTTACCCAATGCATTGGAGGGAGATATAGGTCCCACCCATCTCTTAATGATACCATTCTTATGTGTGCCACAAAATCATAAATCATACATCATTTCATAACCCATGTAATAAAATGGGATTCTTAAACAACATGACATCATAAAACCATTCATATAAGATAAAGGAATTCATAAACATAATTCCATCACAACATAGTCAAATCAATGTAAAAATATGGATATAAACAGAACCCTTTATTATCTTAGATGGAAAATACTTTTGATAAAACACTTGAAATGAATTCTTGAGGAAAATATGCTTTCTTCTTTAAAATCAATTTCTTTTCACAAAACATCATGCAATTTTAAAAGAAAGATATTTTCTTGAAAATAGTCATGAAATCTTTTAGAGGAAGCTTCATGAAAATAAGGCTATATAAAACAATATAAATCCGTTCGTGCCGTATAAGTTAAAAAAACATTCTTCGTACTTTTGTCGGAAAAGTTAAAAAGTACCTCGTACGAAAAACGACAAAAGATTCCTTTCATACATATTACTAAAAACTCACCGAAGGGTAAAAATGGATTTAAACAATTGTAGGTGGATGGATATAATATTACATATTGATGAAACATGGATGTGGATGATAAAATACACCCCAGTAAATACTTACGAATAAACAATCTCGGATAAAAATGAGATTGTGATATTTCTCTTACCTTAGGTCCGACTTGCTTTGTAAGTGTCCGAACCTCCTGTATAATGATTTAAATCATGTTATTGACTTATTACAGAATCATATTCATTGTTATGATATCATATATGGTTCACTTATGACATTATATTACCCGTTCTTTTGTAAATTCCATGTTAAAGAAGCGTTTTGGGTAAAATCGTTTCATTTATCGTAGGTGTTTTGACTTGTTGTTCTTGACATCATTATTACTTATATCATGATTTACTTACTTCCAGAATATAAAATATGATTTATATATCATATATATTCAGTATATATATATATATATATATAATAGATAGATGAAAAACACCGTTCATGGAGACGGTAGTCCGTACGTACGCATGAACGCTGTTTTACTTTCCTTATTGTCTTGAAATGGAAGTAAGTAGATGACATACATATATATATATATACATAAACCCAGTAGCTTTATAATGTCATATATTTCATTATTATTTCTTATATATACTTTATAATCATTCTTTAAATGGTTAATATGGAGAATGAATCTCATCGCATCGTGGAGACGGTAGTCCGTACGTACGCACGAGCGATGATATCAATTCTATAAATATTGAATTTAAATGGAGTGGATTATACAATATATCAGAATCAATATGATGTTGTAATAACTATGTATAGTTATTCTTTACACCATTATACCCATCCATGTAAGGTGGTGGTGGAAAATAGATTACACCACGGCGTGGAGACGGTATTCCGTACGTACGCACGCGCGGTGATTTCTTTTTCCGTAGGATGGATAGATGGTGAAATAGTGTTGTTTCATACTTATAATAACATATCAGTATATGAGTGATACTGATGTTATTACTTCATAATGAAACAACCTAAGAAGAAGAAGTGGAAGAAGAAATAAAGATGAAAGAATTGGTAACGGTAATTACCTCTTCTTTGAAGTGCCTCTTTGAGACCTCCTCTTAGGGCACTAAAATTGGTCTTTGAGGAAGACCAGAACCTCTAGGATGTTGCTAGGGAAGTGGAGAGGAGAAATTGGTAGGGGTTGGCCGAGCTTGAGTGCTCAAATTGGTGTGAGGAGGAGGGGGAGGAGGTGTCCTTTTATAGGAGAGGAGAGGGGCACCTTAGGAATATCTCAAAATATTATTTTATATTAAAGTCAAAATCGGTTTATAATGGTTCCAAAGGGTCTTATTTCGAAGCTAAAGTGGGGATGGGTCGAAATCCTATCAACCAATAGGATTTAGACAAGTTTAGGGTATTATTTTAACCTTATCAATTAGATTTAACTCTAAGTTAAGTAATTTAACTTTTACCGTGTCTTTTTGTTTTCTTTTACTATATGGTTAATAAACTTACTATAACATGCCAAACGAACCCAAAATTGTATATTATTAATACATATATCCTTATCTAAGTCATTTGGCCGAACCTTAGATTTTTAGGAATAAAATATCAATTAATAATATAATATTTGATTTAAAAACTATTTTGTGTCAATTTTGACACTATTTGATATATGATTTTTGTGAAAGTCATAACAGAATTATATGGTCGAACCAACTTGATTAAATCAACACTAATATATCATAGTAACCTATAAAATTAGTGGAATTCTTAAAAAGTCTTAAATTACATTTATTTTGGTATTTATATTACCAATTATGTCAATATTTCATTAATAAGATAATTACTGCATCATCTTTGTGTCATAAATAAATTATATTATTTGATGTCTAAAAATTACAAATAAAATACCATCATGTAGGAAATCTTTTTATCTTTCTAATGAATATTTATAGTCTAATTTATATTATGTATAACCCCATATTAAAAATTATTTACTTATTAAACTTTGATTTTAACTATTTTAACCCTTCTTTAAATAAATTAATAATAAATGTCCTAATCTAATCCAAGTGGGCCTAAATGGTCATATTTTATTCCTAAGTTTGTTTTTGGTTGAATTACACTTGTCCAATAGAATTAGGACATGTGTTAGGGTAATATTAATATCATATTTACCCTTAGTTACCTTATTTACTATTAACCGTGGTAAAAAAAGTAAAAAGTTACTATTCACCAAAAAATTATTTTCATCTCATTGAACAACATTTTAGTCCTTGATATTAACCGTGTCTCTCGGATTTTCGAAATTCCATTCACAGAAGCGGTAAAATTATGTTTTATGCAAAATTCAGTTTTTAACCTACCACTTAGTAGTTTCACTATTCATCAAAAATTGATGTTTTTCTGAACAATGCCAAAATTTCCTCCCAAGCTATATTTCATATTCCGAATTCAAAAATGAAGTCTATTTTACCAAATTCATAACATAAAAGTTGCATTAATTAATTTTACAATTAAATCCCGTTGTTAAAACAAATAGCGTGTTTTTAAGAAACAATATCTATCAAAAGATTGACACTTGTTTATGTCTAGTTTAAATGTGAAATTACATCCAATGCCCAACATTGTATTAAATTGTAAAAATATATTCTAAATATACTTTAAAACCACTCAAATTAATGATTTATCACTATTAATTATTTCTATTAAAAAATTTGTTTTTTAATTATAATTTAGTAATTTTCACTATTCATCAGAATATGAAAGTTATCCGAAAAGTACCAAAATTTCACCTTAGGCTAAATTCGATACTCCGAATCCAAAAATGAAGTCCATTTTGAGAGTTAAAATTTCTAAAATTTAAAAGTGGTTATTACTATTCATAACGGCTAGTTTTAATAATATTTTAATAGCATATCGTTGTTTAATGAAACTCAGTATTGCGTATTACACACGCTATCGAGGAAGGTCGTGATTGCGTGCAATGCAAGGCAAGTCAAGGATGTGTGTTGTGCAAGCTCCTTTTGGTGTAGCGTACAACACAAGACATTAATAAAATTAAAAAGAATATATTTTTTTATAAAATCTTGGGCTGTTACATATACAGGCCTCATAGCCCTAGTTATACACCACCTGGAATGACATGTGTCCCAAAAACATTAGATGCAGTCAATGTTGAGACTTTTTTTCATGCGCTTTTCATGATACTGTCATGGGTCATCCATGTCACCACTTGATGATAGTGACTACAAGAATTTTTCCCATTTACTATTCTTTATTAGACCTAGGACAGAAAAAGGTATTTCATATGCGTTTGTGGAAATTTTATGTATCTTACAAAGGGTCCCACTAGAATGTTTACGATTCTTCATGAGATCATGATGTCCAGGGAAAGTCTTTCGTATGATCAAATATGACCTGATTGGGGTCCCTTATGAGAAAATGGAAACTTTTAAAGAGGGATTCCATAGGACCATGGTACATGTTGAGGGGTCTCATCAGATCCTGATGAATTTCCAAGAGGTCCTTGTGTGATTAATGATGAATTCATATGGTATATTTCTACTTTACATTAATGGATTGTGCATCCTCACTCTACAAGAAGCTTCCGCCTTTTCCACAATTTTCCTTCAATAATCTTTAAGGATAAGAGATCTCATGTATCTAAGGGAGTATTTTCAAAAAAATCATTCTCCATACCTATTATGTGTTATGTGACCAATAATGTTTCATGATGTGATACATGAGTATTGTCAAGGATAACCCCACTTCTTGTCTACATAGCTGAAGGGGAAGAAAATAATTGAAAGGCCGTGTCCAAGACCCTTCGTATGATGAAGGTGACATGCAATAAGGATCGTACGTGAGGAGGTAGAAATGTCATAGTTTAATTCACATGGTATTTTCAAATTTTATAAATGTGTAAAATAATATCAATGACAACATAAGGTCTCCTCTTTCTATATATTTTTATTTTTATTTTAATGGGTTTTGGATGATTGTCAGGTGCCTGTCAGTTTGAAATGTCCTCTGGCATGGAGGAACTCATCTGGAAGTCTCAACATGATTAGAGAGTGTCTTGGATTCATTCAAATGAACAAGGGGTTTTCAATGGGTCTCTACGTAATATCAATAAGATGATGCACTATACATGACCCATACACATGACCTTCTAAAGGTCTTGTGATCAAATGTACATTTGAAGGTTATGCTATCAATATTTTCTCGACACGTTCTCATCCTTTTCATGGTGGAGAAAATAGTACCCATTATTTAAGAATTATTCACTTTTAGATTTTCTAATTCTCATCTTCTTATCATCAACTAATTCCCCCCTTAGAAGTGACATCAGTGGGTACAAGGGATTAGTATTGGTGGAAGTAAATAGCCGCCTGAGTCATTAGGGTTACCGCCAATCAGTCTCTTAGAAGAATTTTGGTCTTCCCAGTGACCATTGTTATTATTTTAATTTCCCTACAAAAAGGATAATAGGGTTTATCTCATTCAATATTATCCCATCATGTGACCATTCTACAAGACCTTCTTCAATAAAAAATCACGATACCTATTCAAAAACTATTTGTTTAGAACTATTTTGTGGGATATGATTTGTCTTGGTAATTTTTTTAAATCAACCATGAATATATATTGGGTAATTTCTTGAACCTTATAATAATTTCATGGTAGCATGGTCATCATAAATGTTTTTCATGATAATTTAGTTTGATCACCTGACTAGTCGATTATTATGTGTTGTGTGTGGCCATGTTTGAGTAATGGGATCAAGAATCTTATGAATGGTCATGCATTCAAATTATGTAATACAAGTTTTGTAGTACATGAAATTACAATGGGTCAGATTATTCAAAACAATTATTTTTTTTCATGAATCCATTATTCATTCATGTGATGCACATGTTTCTGTTGGGATCAAATATCTATTTTGATGAGATTTTGGTTTCGTTTTTCTGATATGTTCCACTTTCTTTGGTTCAAATGGATTCCATATCTTGTGAATCTTCCACTACAACTAGTTAGAGGGTCATGTTAACTAGGAACCACAAAGCTGACCCTTGATATCATGTGAATTTTAATAACGAGTCTTTGAAGAGGCTTCTCTCATATGAACTTAAAAGCAATCCTTATCATAGAGACTTCCCCTATATAGATTTGGACAACTGGATAACATTTCCATTTCTTCTCCTCTATACAATATTTATTCTAGTTGGGTTTTTTATTTCCCTCAATTTTATTTGAAAAATAATTTATAAGGAAGTGAAACTAGTTGTAGTGTAGTCCTAGGGGTTTTCCAATATACTCTCTTAACTCCCCTCTCATTCTAAAAAACATCTATTTCTCCCACAAACCCATTCATCAAATATATTAAAGAAAATTTTTCACTTTCAAAAAAATATAGCTGACTATTGGATCTCTGAATGGGACATGCATCATGGTGGGAATTTTTTTGATGAATGGTTGTGGCCAATCTAGGTCTGGAAGTGACGCTCCAAATTTCCTGACCAACTACACACTATCAGTCCTTATAAGCCCTAATGGGTTTCCGAGTTCTTAATCTATTATCAGTATGATCTTAATAATAAACTAATGAGTTGTGGGTTCCTTGGTACCAATTTATTCCATTTTTTCCACCACTACCAAGAAAAATTTCTTTTATGATTGAAAAAATTTTCATTTGTCACTTCTAGAAAAGCATTGACTACAAGAGCATTATTAAAAGACCTAGGTTTTTATCAGTGCTAGAAAAGTACTGAGAATGTGACCCATCATAAATGATTTTAGAAGTGATGATATATAATACCTTTATCTGAACATTTTGTATACATGATAAAGGATACCTTTATTCGCATATTTAGTTTCACTGATAATAGGGAATATTGCGGTGTGCTGTTAAATTTATTATACACTACGCCACTAGAAAGAACACCAAAAATAACATCATATACAAGTAAAAACATAGATTTAAAATGAAATAAAATTTAAAACACAAATACAATAAGGAATAAATATATTATATATATTTCAAATATTGATCTATACAATTTGAAGAGTGATTAAAATTTATCTCAGTAATTCAAAAACATCAATGATCCTTTACATTTTTCCCCTAACCCACACTAATTCTATTGCTGAAATAACCCCCTAGCTCTATAAAAATAAATCCACTTTATAAGTAAAAAAATATTATTCTATTAATACTATATATAAATAAATTGAATATAATGTTTTGATTTTAAACTAAACTTTGAGTCATACCAGGAACTCTATGTATCAATTTGAGTAGTGGTTGATTCTTGCACATCATATTATTCCATGTTCATCTTTAGGAATTATATCTATTGAAATTAACTAAATAAGTATATGAATAAAGTTATAATAAAATTAATTAATTAATAGCTTATATAATGAATATAAATCAATCTAGGATCATTTTCTCTATTCTGGCGATTTGATGCACATTTTAGACTAAAATTACACTTATATATCAAAAACACACAAATGGAGCCATAACGACCACAAAATGTATTCGATTAAGGTGTGGATGATTACTACACGTCCTAAATATTTATGGGATTATTTTAATGAAGTATCAAAATAATTAGAATGTGTTTTCTCACTTTAGAGTATTTCACTTGTGTTTTTACTAAAATATCATTTTAAATTGGAAACATACACATTGAGTCATAATGACCACATCGTGTGTCTATTTGACATGTTTCTGATTCCTAAACATTAAAAATGTCTTATGAGTTGTTTTAAAAAATTATTTCAACAATCCCAGATAATTTCGTGGTTTTTAGTGAGTGAATGATTCCATAGAAAATTCATATTTTAACCTGATAAATTACAAATTGAGTCATAATGGGAACATTATGTATCAGATTGACTAAGGCTGATTCCTACATGTCAAAAATGACTTATGGATCATTTTACTAAAGTATCAATACATTATGAAAGTATTTTCTATGTTTTTAATATGTCTATTGTCTGTTTTACTATAATTAATTTAAATTTTAAATAAAAAGACGGCCATGGATTAATATTGGACCAAGCGTGCATCTTATTAACGTTCAAATGACTCCAACACATCAATAATGACTTATGAATCATTTACCTAATGTATAAAAACAATATTAATGTGTTTTATTGGTTTTGAGTATGTCACCTTTTTTAACCAAAAATTCATTTAAACTAGAAACACACACTTTAGGTCATAATGGTGACATCATGTGTTGGTTTTACATGAGAACTATCCTTACACATCACAAATGACTAATGATTTATTTTCCAAAATTACTAAGAAAATCCAAGATCGTTTACTCAGTTTTCAGTTTATATCATTTTTTTAATTAAATTTTCCTTTAAAATTTTATATAGGATACTTTTATTCATACAAAACAAAATTGTGTATCATATTTTAGTATGAGTGATTCATACACATCATAAATGAATTATATATCATTTTCTTAATGTATCAGAAAAATATAAATGAATCTAATCATTTTGGAAAATACCAGTTGTCTTTTTAACTAAAATTAATGTAATTTTTAAAATAAAGACACACTTTGAGACATTGTAGTCACATTGTTCATCATATTGAGTTGAATATGATTTCTAAATATAAAAATGACTTATGTGTCATTTTAATAATGTATTAAAAAAATCCATATGTGTTTTCATAGATTTGAGAATGTCACTTGTCTTCTTTAATAATAAATCATTTTAAACCTAAAACACACACTTTTATTCATATTAGTCACATCATGTGTTGGTTGTATGTGATAACGATTCATACATGTCATAAATGTATTATGAATAATTTTAATATATGATTATGACAATCCATGGGTGTTTTTTTGGGTATTTAGGGAGTGATTATTTTGTAAATAAACTGTCACTTTTAAATGGATAACAGATACGTTGAGTCAAAATAAGCACATCACATACAATATTGATGCACGACTGATTCCTACATGTAAAAAAAACGTATGGATCATTTTACTAATGTATCAGTGTAATATGAATCTTTTTTCTTGGTTTTGAGTAAGTATGTTTTCTTTTTACTAAAATTAATTTCAATTTTATTTATAAAACACCTGGATTCATACCAGTCACACTTTGAATTATATTAAGTTGACGGTGATTCCTATATGTCAAAAATTACATATGGATAATTTTCTATACTTATAAAAATAATATGAATACTTTCTTGGTTTTGATATTTTCACTTTTGTTTTTTACAAAAACATCATTTTAAACAGGAAATGAGCTAATTGAGTCATATCAATCATATTATGTTTTTGTTTAATGTGTTAATGATTCGTACATGTTATAAATGAATTATGAATTGTTTTCCTAAATTATATATTAAAATTGTTTATTTTTTCTAGGATTTCAAAGTTTGATACATTTTGAATTAAAATGTCAATTTTAAATTTATAACGCACACTTTGAGTCATATATGGAACATCAATATTCAAATATAGGTGAAGTTGATTCCTACACATAAAAAATATATTATGAGAAAATTTTACTAATGTATAAATGTATTCCAATCTTATTGCCTCCATTTTAAATATTTCAATTGTCTTTTATTCTAAAATTAATGATAATTTTAAATAAAAACACACACATGGAGTCATACCAGCAACACTGTTAATTAGATTGAGGCCCAAATAATCCCTACTTTTCTAAAATCACATATGGTTAATTTTCCATAATTATGAAAATATTCCAAAAGTGTTTTCATAGTTTTGATTATGTTAGTTATTTTTTACTAAAATGTTGTTTTAAACTAGAAACATTCACTTTCTGTCATACCGGTCCAATCATGTGTTGGAATAACATGATAATAATTCTTACACATAAAAAATTTATTATGAATCATTTTCATAAATTATAATTATAATATGAATGCGTGTTTTTAGTTTTTTGTGAGTGATTATTTTTTAACTAAAATGAAAATTTTAAACTGACAACAAACACTTTGATTCATGCTAGGTATATCATGTATCATATTTATGTGTGGAAGATTCCTAAACATTAAAACTGAACTCTGAATTGTTTTTTCAATATATAAAATCAATCTTAATATTTTTCTTTATTATTGAGTGTGGATACTGACTTTTTTACCAAAATTAATATCAATTTTAAATAAAAAAACATGGATCCATACAGGTAACACAATGATTCAAATTGAGGTTAGCTAATAACTACACATACCAAATGACTTGTAGATCATTTTTAAAATGTATCAAAAAAATAAACATTTATTTTTTTTAGTTTTTATTATGTATCATGTGTTTTTTATTAAAATTTTATTTTAAACTGGAAACACACATTTGGGGAATACATGTCACATCAAGTTTCGAATTGATGTGATATTATTTCCTATATGTCTAGAATGAATTATTAATCCTTGGAATAAATTATCTGGGAAATAAGAGTGTTTTATTAGTTTTTAGTGAGTGAAACGTTTTTATTTAAAATGTTAATTTTAAACTGATAACAGACACTCTGAGCCATACAAAGAACAATAAGTATCTGATTGAGTTGTCGCTGATTACTATAGACTAGAAAAAATTATGTATCACATTCCAAAAGTATCAAAACAATATGTTTATGTTTTATTTGTTTTGAGTACGTAAGTTCTCACTTTTAATAAAATCAATATCATTTTTAAATAAAAATATATACTTCGAGTCATATCGGTCACACCGTGCATCATATTGAGGTGAGGATTATTAATATTTTTCAAAAAATGAATTTTGTATACTTTTTTAATTTTATGAAAACAATAGAAATTTTTTTATCAGTTTTGATTATGCCACTTATGTTTTTTACTAAAATTAATTTTTAATCTAGGAGCTTTCACTTTGACTCATACCCATCACGTCATGTGTCAGTTAAAATAAGGATGATTCTTCCATTAAAATATGAAAAATAAATCGTTTTACTAAATTATCAAGATAATATGAGTGTGTTTTATTAGTCTTTAGGAAGATATTTCTTTTGAAGTAAAATTTCAATTCTAAACTGATAAAGAACACTTTGAGTCATACACGAAACATCGTGTATCAGATTAAGGTATGGCTAATTCATAGACATCAAAAAGGACTAATGTATTATCTTATTAAATTATTAAAACAATATTAATTCATTATCTTTGTTTTGTTTAAATTATTTTTTTATTAAAATTTATATCAATTTTAAATAAAAATACATGCTTAGAGTTATACAGGTGACACCTAGCATTATATTGACGTTTTTCTGATTCCTACATGTAAAAAATGAATTATATATTTTTTCCTATAGTGTAAAAACAATATTAATTATTTATCTCTATTTTGAGTATGAGATGTCCATTTTAAAAAAATTATAAACTAAAAACTTATTGTCAAATCCATACTGATAACACTATGTATTAGACAGAGGTGTGGATGATTGAGTATGTGTTATGTGCTTTTCTATCATCTATCTAAAAAAACCCATAAAAAATAGGACATGTTCTACTCTGACAGAAGAGGAAACCTCATGATGCCCCAAACACTTCATGTTTTAGGAAGCATGGGGTTTCCTCTTCCATAAAAAAAGGAACATGTTCTTACTTTTTTGGCTTGTCGTAGAATATTGAAAGAAAAATATGACATCCCACAAGATCTATGAAAAAAAAACTAAATATATAATTGATTAAAATTATAAGGAAATAAACTTACAAATAATAGATAAAATGATGAGAATATAAATTAAATAAGTAGAAGGAATTCACATTTTTATGATGGCTGTATATATTATTGACCCATTTCTTTTTTGTTGTTATCTATGTTGTAGCCTTAAAGTCCAATCACTCACAAGCCTGAGAAACTTCAAACAAACCATACCATATCAAGAAAAAGAATCCACCTATATAAGAAAACAATTCGTTGGTTTGTGATAAAATAAATAAATAAAAGAAACATGAATATAAAACAATAAATTAATAAAATTTCAATTTAAAACCAAAACCACACATTTTGAGTCATATTGAGTATATTGTGACTTTTTATCTTATTGTACAATCATCATTATGGATCATATAAAAATATTGTAGTTCAATAACCCAAAATGTTAATTTCTTTAAAGAATAAAAAAATTCCATCATCATGAGTGAATAATCCTTATCAATTAAATGATCATATTATATGAGTTAATCATCAATATTGAATAATTCATTACTTGATGATATGTTTTAAAATTAACAACATATGTATTAGATTAAAATAATGAGAAAATTAACTGAAAAAAGTAGATAGAATGAATATAAAAACAACTAAAAGTAAATTTGTTCAAGTATTTTATCATTAAACAATAATATAATTATTCACGATCATATAAAAATAAAATACAAGGAATTTATTCAGTCTTACATAAACCTAAAATTAATAATTTTTGAAGCCCAATCACAATAATATGATATATTTTAGCAATTTATAATAAACTAAAATTCACATATTACACATAATTCCCTTAAAAAAATTTATCTAATGGGGTTGGTATAAAACTCATATATAAACATTTTGAATCTTATAAACTAAATAAATTGCATAGCACATTATATATTCATAGATTATACGAAACATTAGTGAATCAATTTATTTATTTATAGAAAACAGTAACTCTTAGTGTCAACCTATTAGCATTCATTTATTTAACTAAAATAGATATTTTCATTTGATTTTTCATTGATAAAAGTAAAAACTATCTTTTGCCTTCACCATCATAGAGTGTAAAAAATCCATGATAAAACGTTTACCCTTTTTAATAGAAAAAACATCTGTGTGGCCTATTATTTATTTTTAAAAGACACTAAACTCCATTATAAATTGGTTATGCCTTTTTGATAGTATTAGACATTAGTATAACCCTTTATAGCATCTAAATGAATCTAAATTCTGGAACATCCATTATGTATTCATGTAGTTTTCTAGAGATTAGTATGACCATTTCCATTTTCTGGTTGATAATAAAATCGAACATAGTATCATCATTATTTTTGTAAAAAAATGGGATCATCCATGTTATCATGTATTTTTTATTGATAATTATGATGAATTTTTTTTAATGGTCCTATAAACAAGGATCATTTTATATAATGAATGTGCACATGAATATTAGTGATGAATCAATAGACACACTTTTTGATGATGATCCAGTGAAAAAATATCCATATAATAAATAAAGATCGGTTAAAAACCTCTACTCGTGTAATTATTGTGAGATTCTATGATATGTAATGGTTGGTTGATTTAATTTCACATCATTTGTATTCAAAATAGTTCATACTACTCAATCCATTTACATAATATAATCTTCCTTTGTTACATTTGTAGACTTCAAAAGTATTTGTGATATTATTTCATGCATCTAATTGATGATCGAATAGACCAAATAATTGTTGCACCCACAAAGTTGAAACCGCTATATTGTTTTTTTATATCATTTAAAACCACCCGCTATGAAATCATAAATTGGTAATTATTATAATTTTATTCTAAAAATTATAATTAAATTTACCAAAATATTATATAAATTAATGTGAAAATCAACTAAATAACTTCTAGTAATTCAGAACTTCATGATGCCTATATAAATTCTAACACCCTAATTTCATTTTATTTCTAAAAAAATTAATTCCCCCCATTATAATTATCCTTGAGAAATTGATAAAAAAAATATAGAATAGAAAATTTTATTCTAATTATTCACCTAAAAAATATATTTCTAAGGTCATAGCTTGTACTAGATCACAAATATAGTAGGAAATCACTGAAATTTTTTGTCGAAAAATATGCTCACAATATGTACACTTCCCACTAATCACTAAAAAATTATTTATTCTTTTTAGTTTGAAGGATATTTTCATTCATGGTAGTATTGAGATAATATATAAAAACTAACGATTAAGAATTATTTTTAATGAAATTTTAATTACCTTTGGAAATTAACATTTTTGGGGTAATGGGTTTTTCAAGGTGTATTGATCCCCCATAAATTTGAAAACATTATACCGAAAATCATTTTCATTATCTTTCTTTAGACACTATAGAAACATTTACCAAAATAAGTAAATTATTTTTAAATATGTTTTGATAGTTATATTTTTTTATATATAGCTTAATATATTTCTATTTGAAGTAATCTATAGGATTTTATGTCTAGTCACCGAATTAAATCCATGAAATAGAATATATTTAGAGACCAACATATAAAAAAAATTATTTTTAAATCACATGCTAGAACATATAATTCAATTTTAATCTATAAAATATTGATTTCAGTTTATTAGAAATTCACAATACACATCATGTGTGGTTAGGTTTTTGGATATCTAGGTATTTTATAAAAAAAAATATTTGGTGTATATGGATTATGTTTAATCATCATCCAGTTATTCAAAAAAAAACAAATAAGCAATGAAAAAAATAAAAATTTATATTATATGATTAGATTGTGGATTCTAACCCCTACATTACCGACATCGAAGTGTTTTTGTCTTCTTTTAATTTATTTTAAAATTATTTGTATAGAATATATTTCATCATATAAATTTCATCCTGCCCTAATGTTTTTTCCATAGAAATGATACATGGATTAACACAACCAAAACATGTTTCACATGAATTTCCATTTATGTAGTTCTAATATAAACTCCATTAGAAAAAAATAGTTATTAACTATAATGAAAAAAATATATCACTATCTCGGAAAACATATTATATGAATGTACCATATATATGTATTTAAAACTGAGACACCCGTCCATTCAAACATTATAATCTCATTCAAACCCTCAATACCATCTACATCTGTAACAAAACATCAAAATATTTATTCTTCATTATGAATGTAAGAAATATTTTCATCTTTTAAGGTTGTGTCATCATGAATTTGTAATGATAATAAGCGTTTTTGTTGAACTAGTAGGGGAAGATACTCATGAAAGTTTATACTAATTTCTTGGTCGATTAACTAAATTTTATTGATCCAACATTCTATTTCCCCAACGATTTATCCATAGTAATTCCATAACTCAATTAGATGTTTTTTCATCAACCATTAAAAAGGCTTCATAATAAAAGAAATGTTAAATACAGACGTCATGTATATTTATAATATTAGAGTACCATGATATAAATATTCCAATATCATCATTGGATATTGTAAAATCTGGATCATTAAGAGGATCATGAAACATAGTGGTAGGCTCTTGAGATACCTTATTACCTACAATCATGTGATCTTTTTGGGTTTATTAATACGGTATACTTTATATTAGAATATTATACACAATACCCTTCACAACAAGGTGGTATATGGGTGTTTAAAAATTAAAATCACATGAAACATTTCCATAAATAATTTGAGTAATATAAAGTTATCCAATATTGTTTGAATCAAATTTAGGAGAAATAGTAATGAAAAAATGTATTACCTCATGTAAGGTATTCAGTATAGTATAATGAATATCCACAATGCTAGTGTGGTCATTTGGTTCTTCATGTGATAATATTTTTTCCACTATCTATTCAATTCGATTCTTTATCATATATAGGTTTTCTAAACCAGAATAGGCAATAATATAATGTAAAAAAATATTTTTATTCCTAAAATTCTTTATTGAGATTATATGTATATTCTTATGGTTTTATATTCTTGAAATATGTTCAAAGAGACACATCAAAACCTACTCCTCTAATGCAACATTATTATTTTGGCCTATTCAATGTTACTAAAATTATTTTTTATTCTAGTATAGTGAAATCTAATTTTTGTGTCTAAACCATATAAAAATATATGAACATAAATTGATACTTCTATTTATTAATTTTACAAATCCTAATGAATTAATATTATTTCATAATTATACACTCTCTCTATACTAATTTTGTGTTTTCATCTACCTGTTAACCCTCCTTATTTATGTGACCCCCTTCCATAACAAATTATTTGGGCGGAAAGTGGCTTTGGACATGATTCATAAAAATTCATATAAACAGAGGATAATATGTTGTTTCAAATAACCTAAATTTTTTATTTTCTATTTAGAATACATGCCAATTTCATCTCTTGTGATGTGAATCCCATACTTTTTTTTGATAGGGTTATATCAGTTTTGATGAACATACATTATTTTCATAATGCTTTGGATATTTCATAAATTTATAGTTTTTATTAAAATTGGATAAAATAAATATTTTCAAATAATATACTATCAAATACAATGCACCGAAAATTATTTATCATTATGATAACTGATAAAAGTAATCCATGAATCATTCTTTATAATATGTGTGTAACTAACTTGTGTGTGTGGATTTACTTTTTCCTAATAATTCTTAAGAAGTATCTTGTTGAGTAGATTTTGGAACCCCTTATGGGATTTTATTGTAGACAATCAGACATATTTCTTAAGGAAATATTCTAAAATAAATGATGTTTGTAGGGAATAATGAAAATTAAATTAATGGTATATTATCTATATATATTTTGTAAATTAGATAAATTATATCATAACATTACCTATCTATCTTCCCAAAGGGGTTACAACATTACAAGATATATGTGATGCCATGAATCTATATCAATTGAAACATTCATCCTCATTGTTACCCTAACACAACTAATGAAGTTTAACATTATGGTGTCATCCTTTTTGTTTTGTTTATTGAATACAACCTAAAATTTTAAAACCTTAAATATTGGCATTATAATTTTATTCCACACAAATATACTGCATCTTCATTGTCTTTTTAATCGATATGATTTTGATCCCCTAATAATTTTGTAGTCTAAACAAAAAAAATCCATTCTTCCCACAATTGGTACCATCATCTTGTGAAGAAGACATTGTATACGTGAGTAAACAAACATTTAATGTTTATTATGAAAATGAAGTATAGAGTAGAAAATATTAGGAGGATAATCATTGTATATTAAAAAACACAATATCCTTTTCATTGAAATTTATTTATTTATTCAATGGTTGAATGGATATGGATCCCCTATCAAGAATAATAATCCCCTATTTGTGGTCTTATATAAAGTACAATACATTGTTTACAATGTTATGTCCAGGAACTAATTTTTTTCTCCTAATGAAGTGGTCATCCTTTATTGAATTTTCATATGTCCCTACAGTTGTTTTAATCACCTAATGGTCAATCGACAAATTCATTTTTGCTGCATCAGAGACATAGAATACTATAACTACTTATGATGCCACTATGAATGACTCATACTTTCCTATTCCATATAGAAATTGATCTTCATGAATCCCATTTCTTCAACATTCAATGCACTTCTATTGGAATCCCATTTTCAATAAAAAGTCTACACTTGAAATTTTATATAATAAAACTCGTATGTCTGTTTGACAATACCAAAATGTTACTGTAGGGTCCTGAAAAATCCTCAAAGGAGAATGATGATCCCATTTAGCTCAAGGGAGACAATTTCCCCTCAAAAGGATTGGAAAAATGTGGAGAGTACTCAAGGATGGAGAAGGATGAACTGGTCTATGGACTGGTCTAAAGATAATGATGCACGGCCGGTTCTGCGAAGCGTCCCTCCTCTGCTAACCATCGTTGTTCGCGAGATGGAGGTAGAGATCCTCCGTGGTGGTGAGGCGGGAGAGGCGCCAACCCGGTTCACCATTCCAGACCGCCCTAGCCACGACCAGCGTTAGCCAGCCCGAACCGCCTCCATTGTCGTTCTCAAAATGGAGGTGGAGCCCTCCACGGTCGCGACGCACTCCCCTCGTTCGGATTGTGGGGGGGGGGAGAAGCGCTCAGTGCCCACCGTGAGTCGCGGATTGACCAAGTCAGCCGTAAACTGGGTTTTCGGTCATGGGCCTCCAAAAAAGGTGCTGCATGAACACAGATACATCTCTTTCCCCATTCTATAAAAGGAGACCGAGGGGGGAAGGAAGGAGGAAGGAAAGGAGGTCGGACGATTCAGACCATTCGGGTGGATGAATTTCGAAGGAAGGCTTAGGATTTCGGAAGTTCCAGTTTGCGAACCAGAGCAAGTATGAACATGGGAACGAACTAATAAGGAACCAAAAAATGCATAATAACTTGGTGAACTATGAACATAAAATAACAAGGAAGAGAAAACGGCGAACCAGGGTCCCTCCGCAGATGTACTCCCCGCAGACCAGAGTGTTTATGCCTCTTTTCCGATCCACCGCACTACGTGGAGCCCTCATAAGCGGGCGAAGCCCCAACCGATGAGTCTCTAGCTGGCACCGCCCTTGGCCGCCACTACTTGCATGGAACCCTCCATGGACTACCATAGTTCGCGGATCGAACCTAGTGCCGCGAACCACCTCGGTTCATAGGATTCCCATAAGTCCGCGGACCACCCTCATTTGCGGACGGCCTCTCCAGCCACGTAGCACTTCCCCACGTGAAGGGAGCCACCACCCATACCCCTGTGTGGCCTACCAAAACCTTCAGAGTTCCCATTCATTGAGCTAGTTTAAATACTACAAATTTCAATCTGGCATGATCCTTCACAACCTCCTCATTGGCCTACTCATCGGCCCTAAGCCGAGGCCTCCACCATAGCCACAAGATACATGTGTTGCAACCATCAGACGCATTAGCACGCCATTTTGAGTTCACATACCCACGGTAAATAGGGGTAAAGGGGTTTCCCCGACCCTTGAGCAGATTCCTGAAGCATGCGTGGGTTCACATTCCCACGGTAATGCGGGGTCTAAGCCCGAGAGCCCCCTTTCTACCTCTACTCGCTAGGATGGGGGACTCCAAGCTTCGGCGGTTGGGCACTTATCCCCTCCCCAGAGAGGAGGCAACATACCCATCTGAAGGCAGTCGTCCCCCTGCACCTCGGTGCTTCCCCGGGTACTTCCCCGGGGAACAAGAGAGGCGACGGGTACAGAATCACCCCTTTCCCTCTCACGTTATGCTTTGTTTCCATGGGCATCCTCGGAGTGTAAGCCCCAATCAATTACTATGGGCCTCCTCAAAGTGTAAGCCCCAATCCATTACTCTGTGCCCCCTCAGAGGTTAAGCCCCAATCCATTACCCTGGGAATCTATTCTGGAGTAAGTCCTGGCACCATGGGCCGCTCCATGCGTAAACCCCACTCCACCTCTCACAGACACATCTTTCAGGATGTGATTGTCTGGTCCCTGCTCACTCTTGTTTGTCACACCGAGCATGAGTCACGTGGGCTTAGAGTAAGCATCGACCATGACCTTCTCTTATGGGCCTCCTCATAGTGTAATCCCCAATCCATTATGAACTATGAGGACTTTGATTCCCTACCACAAGGATACATAGGTAGCCTCCCTGATGTTCATGCCCGATCAGTCATCCCGCATGACGTTAAACTGTATGTCGTCCCGCATGACATTAAATGGTATGCCCGAACTACGTGGACTTTGATTCGTGCTAATGCATGGTACGTAGGAAGCCTCCATGAGGTTCAAGACCGATCACCAGCAGACCCCTTGGGCCCACCTTCACATCGGTTCTTCGATGCTACCATTCAAACTACGTGGACATTGATCCCTGTCTCATATGCAGGGTACGTAGGAAGCCTCCGTAAGGTTCTATCCCAACAACTAGTTGATCCGACTATCTTCACATTGGTTCACTACACCAATCCCAAGTCCGCCTCAATGAGTCCCAACTCCACGAGGTCCTTAATCCAATGAGGGATGGAAAACCTCAGGCATAAATGATTCTGAATCCCTATGTTCAGTTGACCAGTGCAAACCAGGAAAAATACGTGGATACTATTCTTGTTTATAAACCAAAGATTCGCAAACATTTGAATAAATCTTAAATCTATAAGGGAGTCCCGGAACAGTAAATAATCCCCACCCCCCAAAAGGGTGTGATGAGCCTGACATCCTATCCTCTCGACCAATGTGAGTTCTTAAGCGTCGCTGGTCAGACCATCCATAGAATTCCTGCCTTTGGAAAGAAGGTCTGTGTGTCATCGGATATGGAACCGTTGGGTATTTCGAGACAGAACTGAAACATAAATGGTGAACCCGATGTGATTCTTTAACCAAACATGACAGATTTAACCTAATCTCACCTTGTACCCTCTTATACACTCATGGAGGGGCAATAAGGGTCATTAGTTAAGCATGGGAACTTGAGATACCGCTTTGATGGGATTGTTGTTTGTATTTGTTAAAGTATTTTACAGGTAGCTTCAGAAATCCCTTCAATCCAATGGCATCACAGAGGAAATCACAAGCTCACACTTGCAACAATGCAAAAACTAGACATCCTCACCTATAGAGGACCGCGTCACCCACCCAACGTCTTCAAAACTGGGTCTCATACGCGTTGATTCGAGAGTACCACCTAAATGTTACTCTCCCAATGGTGGAGGTGGCCATGCATGCCCTTATATCTGCCCGAACACACCGGTCGCCTACCCAGAAGTGGCCACAGAAGCAGATCCAGATGACCCCTGTTTCCATCTCAAACCATTTTGGGAGTCTGTCCCCGAAATAGCACAATGCGTACCTCCCATATCTTAGGGAGGCGTATGAGGTCGATGCTGAGGAATTCATCCCTACCTAATGGGGGTTCTGCTCCAAGGCCCCCGTAGTAAGGCGTCATTGTGGTCATGTTGTGACTCAACATCCTCACGCTGAGGAGGATGTCTCCCTAAGGATTCAGGACCATGCTCCCTGAGCTCCGGCCCTTCAGACCGCCCGATGAGGGCGGAAAACATACAACCAGGGACCTGTCATCACCCTGGTCCCTGAGGAGGAGCTTCGCTTCCCAGCCACGGATACGTATGAAGAACATCCACCTACACCTGTTCTCTCTTCCCGAGACCGCCATCCCGACATGGTGGTATCATACGAGCCGGTGCGCATCCCCACCAAGCTCCATCAGGCCCGTCGCTCACGTAGGACGACACTTACCCGGCAGGCACCTCTCTCTTCCCAGGGTCATGAAGCCCACCAGCTTGACATGGTGGCAACCCAACGCCTGCAAGACCAGATCTTGGTAGATGATTCTAATGTCTTCCATCCTGATATGGTGGCTATCAGCAAAGTCCGCCATCCATATGTGGCGGTGATTAATAGTCAGGAACGTCTTCCCTTCAACAAAGGCCACCAACTCGATACAGTGGGAAACCAAAAAATGTAGGGCCTACTCCCTGTGGATGCAAGTAAAGTCCACCACCCCAATGTGGCAGCAAACAGAGAGATAAACCGGCATATCCCGACACCGGGGCAGATTCGTTCACCTGCCCAGACATAGGACAATTTTTAGTACCCACTGACCACCAAAGGACTAAAGCAAGATATTCCTACTCTGATATCGGAATGGGCCTTCATAGCCATTCCAACCAAAGATGTCTCTCTACATATCCTGGAATTGATGGAGGAGTAGGTATCGATCCCAGATCATATCATGCAGACTTTCCAGAATGCAATTGCATCAGCAGCAACAGCAAGGACTCAGCCCCATGAACTCGTATCCCAAATTGAGGCGACTCATCTAAGAGACGAGATAGCCACCTCGGAGCAGATCTGCATCCCTACTTCTACCTTGGAGGGTCACCGACCATATTCCGTGATGCAAGGGAAACCAGATCGAGTAGCCTCACTCATTCCAACTGGGGGACACCTATCCATCGGGGTGGACGCTCCAGAGCAGGCATATATCCCTATTAAAAGTAAAAATGTTCGTCAACATATCCCGACAACATCATGGGACCCAATTAGACCGGGAACCAAAGGTGAAAGCTATTATCAACAGTAGACAGTCTTGGCTACACACAAGAAATCGCCCCGAACGCGCCGAAGGCAGCCGAAAAATAAAGAGCGTTTTCATGACTCCGCTCTGCTGGAAGATTGGGTTCCCAATGCTGTTAAGTACACATAGCAGGTTCAAAACCCTACCCATCCATAAATATATTATTAGAGTGGGAGTAGAAGTTGCGAAGGTCCTTCCCGCAATGTTTCCACCAGTAGCTCGGAAGGTCCTCCCCATAGCACCCGCATGGGCTTCCCCTATGGTCATATATCGATCGATCACGAGAGCTCCTCTTTTGATGCGAGTCACAGAAACCCTTCATGTGACCAGAATATCGAGCAGAAAGAAGGTCCTCCACTTTATTTGGCCCACCCTGAAGGTCCTCCTAGGGGTATACACTGCAAGCACTCTCTATATAGTGGGACCACAGATTATGAAAGTAGTCCTCGCTATCATAGTCTCAACTACAGAGGCCCTCCCCGCAGTGACATCTCATCATGACAAGAAGGCCCTCCCCTTGTCGTGGCCTTTCCTGAAGGTCCTACCTAGGGGTTACATTGCAATGACACTCCGCACAACCGGGCATCAGATCACAGTGGTATTCCTCGCCACCCTGATAACGGAGGTCATCCCCGAAGAGAAGTCAAGAAACGAGAAGGCCCTCCCCTCATTTCGGTACATTTTGGAGGCCCTCCCCAGGATGTATCCCATAGATATTCTCCTTGTGGTATCAGTAATGGTAGTCCCCACCATTTCCACAACTGTGATGGTTGTCCTCGCCACCATGACCGCCATTGCGAAGGTTCTCCCTGCATTGGCCCCAAGCAGCACGAAGGTCCACCCCTTGTTTCTGTGTGTCCTGAAGATCCTCCCCAGGATGCACATCAAACGTCAAGCCATAATGGTCATACTCACCATGATAGAAGTTGTTGTGAATGCCCTCCCTATAACAAAGCTACGCAACCATAAGGTCCTCCCCTTGCTGCGACACACCTTGGAAGTCCTCCCCAGGGTGTGCACTGCAAAATTCCTCTATGCAGTGAAGCCTCAAGCAGTAATGATAGTCCTCACCATTACGACTGCCATTGCAGAGGTCCTCCTCGCGATGACATATCATATCGACAGAAAGGTCCTCCCCCTGCCGAATCAAGCACATAATATACCTCATATCCCTAGGCACTCAGAAGGACGGGATCAAGAATGTCTGATTCCCAATTAGTCGCCAACGACACCCTTCTTCAATCAGAATATGGTATAGGTCTGCATTCATCCTCTGAACCACGTCGGAATCGCCCATGTGACAATTCAATACCTACCATTCCCACTGACTCTGACCACACTATTAGTGAGCGCCTCAGTTGGGCTGACCAGGTAGATGAATCACTACATGAGTAGTATGCCGATATGCTGCACCTTAGGAAACGACTGGCCAGGGATGATATTCCAGTTATGTTTTGGCCAACGGCTACCTATCAGTTCAACATCCCCAAAGAGTTGTCGAAATAATGCGTGCACAACATCCACAATAATATATGGACAACCATCCGCCAACTGAAATCAAGCGTCCTACCCTACGACAGATATGTAGACCACGCCAAGACAATAGGAGACATCCTACATCACATCGACCTGGAAGCCCTTTCTTCAACACCACAAGAGTGACCCAAGATGTGTAAAGGATACATGGAAATATACTTCCTCCATGCGCTACACCATATTCACAGCCTCATCAATGACGCTTCGACGGGAGTCTATATTAGGGGATGGGGAGAACACTGAGCTCTGAATTTCACTTTGCTCCCCACCCATAAGAACTCGTTCAACATGGTTTCTTGCAACATCATCATGTCAAGACGGCAATCGAGTGGTCTCCCTGTTTAGGAAAGGCAACACACCCAACAGGGTCAGGCCATGAGTAAGTCCTAGAAGAGTCAGGCCCGGTGGGAACAAGCCATTCAAGAACTCCTAAAGCAGGCCACCAAGAGCATACAACATGCCTCTAGACTAAGGGAGTCTAATCAGCGATCTTTTCCTACCTCCCTAGAAGGGATTGATTCACAGAAGAACTCGGCACCAAACCTGGGACACCACCGAATGGGATCACGCAAGATCAGGCAGGTGGTGATGGCAGCAGCCACTGCCGTGATCCAGGGTCAACCCCAGCCTATAGGGCTAGGGGAATTTTTTACAATAAATGCCTCCGTAAGAACAATAAAAATGGGAGGAGACTCAACGTCCAAGGAACGAAGCCAACCCCAGCCCTCAGGGATGGGGGAATTATTACCCCCTCAACAACAACCTTTCCCACGAGAGTCATTATTCTCTCGTCTAGGGAGGATAGTTAGAAGAGGTGGTTCTCGTCCTATCCCGTCATTTGAATCATCATCCCCTCCGAGAGGAAGGTGCACCATAAGGTCGCATCAATGAAATATCTGTGTCACCCTTTGTCAAGAAGTCCGAACGCAATCACAGGTCATGAAAGGGAAGGCCGGCAGAAGATGCGGGAGATCCTCTTCCTGTTTGGAAGATGAAATCCCCTCCACCCCCGCAATATGCATTCATAAATGCCATGGAGGATAACTCCATGGGTGACACTGTGGAGAATGAAAATCCATATGGATCGGGAGATGACGGTTCTGGTCAAGCTGTGACTCACAACTAACCACCAGGTGTGCACACCCGGAATCAGAGGGCCTCCCTAAATATGGCTGTCCTTCCAACCAACCCTCCTATACCTACCCAGCGAACTTCCAATAAGGATAAGAATAAAGGACTGGTTACCCTTAACCCACCTCTTCTCTTCAAAAAAATGAGCCACTCACGCTCGAAGAGAGATTCGCTCGACAGGAAGAGGAAAAGAAATAATTGAGGCGGCTTAATGCTAAACTACTCCCGAGGAACCGCCTTATCGAAATTGCGTCCCAGGAGGAGCCACATCATGCACTCCCATGAAGTGCACCTCGAAGACTAAGGTTTTCCCAGGCAAATGAAACATAGTCAGGGCTCCCATCCAACGAGGTGCCTGACCCGTCCAACTACCTAAATGTAGATTCAGATGAATTTCAAGACTTCCCTCCACTCAGGAAGCAACCAGAGCGATTACGATTGAAACCTCATGAAGGTGCCACAAACGGCATATGCACCCTTGGTGTCGGCTAATCCGGATCCTGAGGCAACGCCCCAGGCTATGCCTACCCAGGACCGGGCCCAACATGATGTAAACTAGGGTCTCACCAACACCATCAAGGCACTAACAGCTTGACCAAAAGTGATGGAAGGTTGATGCGCTCTGATACAGCCAGAGAGGAAACCCTACCTAGATTGGGTGACCAACACACCACCTCCACCCAATATTGTGAGCCATGTATTCCCTATTTTCAATAGATCTGGTGATCCAGAGCAGCATTTGATGCACTACGCATCTTATTGTGACCCTATGATGGGAAATCTGGAACAACAAGAAGCAGTGAAACTCAGTTGCTTCATACGGACCTTGCAAGGATTCACCTTTGTCTGGTACATGAGCCTGCCAACCCAGTCAATAAAGAGCAAGGGGGACCTTCGGTAGCAGTTCTTGTTCTGCTTCAGCTCAACTTTGCCTAAAACAACAATCAGCGACCTCATAAACTGCAAGCAGAGGAGAACAGGAGGGTCTCAGATTTCATCACCAGATTGAAAGGTCTGACCTATTCCCTGAACAAGACAATGCCTCAGGATGAGATCCTAGCCATATGCATTGAAAATCTTTAAGATGAGCTGCGAACACAGCTCGTACCAGTGGAGTGCCCCACTGGCTTCCGCCATCTCTCAGCCATTTCCCAGAGAATTGAGGACTCCCTACAGTGGACCAACTCGAAGTCCCGACCAGCCTCACAGGCTTCTGCGAAAATAACCCCTAGAGATAAAGCGTCTGTTGTCACACTCATGTCAGCCCCTGTGCCTGCTCCATCACTCAGGCCTCCACTAAATCGTCAAGAGCCTCCTGCATATCAGTGGCCGCCTATGCCTAAATGTGATGATCAGAGAGGACCGAAGCGGAACCAGTTTGAGGAACGATGACAAAAGGTGTACCCATTCTGGGATGATCAAGTCTGCGACTACTTCATTGTTGCCATGAATTGCAACTGGCTCCACCTCCTGTAGCCGAGGAAAGCTGAAGAAGTCAGTCATGAGGACAGTCCAGATTACTGCCCCTACCATAGAATGTTGGGGCACAATATCCAAGAATGCTTCGTCTTCAAAGACCTCCTGTAGAGGATGGTAGACTCCAGACAGGTCGAGCTAGGACCACCCCCAGCACATGTGGCATGTATCTTTACCACCGATTCCGACAAAGAGGAGGGGTGGCAGAATGTCACCAGCAATAAGGGGCAGAAATTCAATGACTGGATGACTAAGAAGACTATCAACCGAGCCCAGGGCATACTCCGACCTTAGATATAGCTGGCAGTGTTGCCACCAATAGCCCTTGATGCCACACAACCGATAGCATCAGCCTCATAGTCCTCCACGAGCCGGTCATCTGGGCGTAATCAATGAAGGAAGAAACAATCACAAGAGGAGCAGTTCACAATGGGGCCAAAAATAGTCCCGACCTTGGAAGATTATATTCCCTCGAATTTGGCACCACATGCACCAACCCACCAAATGACACCATCAGGGACAACCAACCAGGTTGACATGTCAGAGGATGAAGAGACAATTTTTGGTTCTATTAACATCATCCATCTTATGGAATCATTCCCTGACAAAGGGTATGGTTACGAACCCATGTTCCCTGCACGAGGAACCGGGGGGAGGAATCACAGAGGTAGGGGATACCAAGGGAGGCGTAGCCGCAGCCGAAACCAACTCTATGGTTGGACCCTGACCCAAACCATTACTATCACAGAATCACATGGGAGAGCCCTTCAACGGACTCAGTAAGAGAAAGAACATCCCTCCACATCCACAAGCGGCCACCCTAGCCCCGTTATTCTACGATACCCATCACAGGAGGAGCATGTTTCTTGCCTCCAAGTGCGCACAAACAGAGCGGTTTGGCCAAGTCCTCAAAATGTGGGAACACAATTGATATCCAACCTCACAACCGGTCCCTCCTCGTCAAATGCTCTAGAACCCAAAGCACCTGCTAAGACTCTCCCACCAATGGAGAAGTGTCAGTCGCTGGAGAAGAAATACGATATCCTTAAGCAGCTGGCATTGGTACCAGCAAAGCTGTCAGTCCTCAATGCCCTAAGTCTTTCATCAGACCCCAGGGAGGTGCTTATAGAAGCTTTGATCAGCCCCCAAGAGTTTTGAAGTCGAGGTATCTGCTGCCGAGATTTACCGGATAGAGACTGACCCGGCTGAATTCAATGAGGGTATTTCCTTCACCGACCAGGACGAGGATGCCATCATGCAATGAAACATCATACCACTATATCTATTTGGCACACTGAATGGTATTGAGATCCGGAAAGTCTTTATAGACAATGGCTCTGGAGTTATCATCCTTCCCCTATGTACACTCCATAAGATGGGATACAGTGAGGATGATCTAATTCCCTCAGCCACAACTCTATTGGGTTACAATAAGAGAGAGAAGAATCCAATGGGGAAAATTAATCTAAATACCCTTTTTGTTGACATGGTAGCCTACATGGAATTCTTGGTCATCCGGTAGAGCACAAAATTCAATGCCTTTCTAGGAAGACCATGGCTCCATAAACACATGGTCGTTCCTTCATCCTACCACCAATGTATCAAGTACCGCATCAATGAAAAAATTGGAACATTGCACGCCGACAAATCCCCCTTCAAGCTCTCCGAGTCACATTACATTGACGTCGGGTTCTATAAGAAAAAGAAAAATAAGCCTTTGGTTGATGGTGTCGACTGGATCCCTGATCTAAATTGTCTGGAAATGGTTCCCGATCACCCCCTTAGGCAGCTTGGCAGAGATTATGTCCTACCCATCAACCATGTTGAGAGTAGGAATTCATGTTCGGGCACGCACTCGGATGTCCTCATGATTTCATCCATAACGGTCGAGCATGAAAATGTGGGAATGTCCACTGAACCTCAATCTGGGGATGAAAACTCGAGTAAGGACACCCATAATACCTCGCCTTCTGAATTCAAAAAGCTAGGGTTAGGATTTCTCTCCTCGTCGGATGAAGAATATGAGGATTTGGGAGAAGAAGAGGGGGATGATCTCAGGGATGCACCTCATGCATTTGAGGAATGTATCTCAACCAATATGGACGAGATCAGGGAAATAAACCTGGGTACCAAAGAAGATATGAGGCCCACTCTCACTAGTGCATCCAAGTCTCTCAAAGAGCACGAGGTATATACCACCTTCATAAGGAAACATCGAGATGTGGTTGCCTAGAATTACATGTAAATTCCCCGTACTCGATCCCAAAATGGTAACACACCACCTAGGTCTGCCGGAAGACCATCGAGGCTAAAAATTGGCCGCCAGAAGGACACACCCCTCACATGCTTCTAAAATATAGGTATAAGTCGATAAGCTCATCAAATTAGGCTTTATTTGGGAGGTCCAGTACCCCATTTTTTTTGCCAACATCATCCCCATCAAGAAACATAATGGTTAAATCCACGTCTACATTGATTTCAGAGATCTCAATCATCATTTTCCAAAAGATTATTTCCTAATCCCGGTCATAGAGTTATTAATCGATGCAATGGCCGGGATTGAGGCTCTATCCTTCAGGGAAGGATATTATGGATATAATAAAATTTGTATGGCCCAAGAAGATGAAACTCCACTGCCTTCAGGGCCCCTCAGGGGGTATTTGGTTACAGGGTCATGCCCTTTGGTCTCAAGAATGCTGGTGCCACATATCAGCATGCCATGAATCGGATCTTTAAACCCTTCCTGGGGAAATTCATTGAATGTTACGTGGATGACCTGGTGGTCAAGTCCAGACAGTGCTCGGATCACCTGTCAGACCTTGAGACCGTCTTCAACAAACTCCGATAGCATAGCTTGAAGATGAACCCATTGAAATGCACCTTTAGGGTTACCTAAGGGAAATTCCATGGATTCATTGTACACCATCGTGGCATCGAAGTCGACCCTGAGAAGACCAAGTCTATCCTTGGATTACCACCTACCCAAAATCTCACCTAGTTGAGGGGATTCCAAGGGCACCTGGCCTATATCAGGATTTTCATAGCCAACTTGGAAGGAAAATGTTTTCCCTTTACCAAGATAATGTGGAAGGGGGCCACATACCAATGGACATATGACTACCAAGAGGTGTTCGACATCCTGAAGAAGTACCTCTTATTCCCACAGGTTCTCATGCCCCCGGTCGAAGGAAGACCTCTCATCCTATACGTGACGACCCTAGAATGGTCACTGGGAGCCTTCCTCACAAAAAAAAAGACACCGGCAGAAAAAACAGTCTCTATTACCTCAGTCGAATGATGATTGATGCAGAGACTCGATACTCAAATATCGAGAAGAGCTGTCGGGCCTTGGTCTTCGCAGTTCAAAAGCTTCCACATTATTTGCAGCATCATGAAGTCTATTTGATCTCGTGGAGCAACCCACTCAAGTACATCCTCAGCTGCCCGATGTTAAACAGAAGCCTATCCCAGTAGGTGGTTATCCTGCAACAGTTCGGCATCCGGTTTGTGCCTCAGAAAGCCATCAAGAGCCAAGCATTAGCAGACATTCTGGAAAAACACCATTCGACAGGGACCATTGCACCGGACGCCGAGATACCTGATGAAGACATCTTCTCTGTTCAAGAGGAGTTCCCAGCTTAGGAAATGTACTTTGACGACGCATCCAGAAGCCCAACTGGGAAGAGGGTGTAGGATCACAGATTCAAAAAAGTGGGTTTGGGGATAATACTCGTGTCACTAGAAAGAGAATTCTTTCCATATTCTTTCCTCCTGTCAGAGGGATGTACAAACAATGAAGAGGAATATCAAGCCCCAATTGAGGGCCTAGAACTCACACTCCAGGCACAGGTACAACACCTTCAGGTAAAGGGTGACCCTAAGCTGGTCATCAAGCAAGTCAATGGTGACTATGATATTAAAACGGAGGAGTTGATCCCCCTGTTTGACCATGTATGAGGGTTAATGGCAGAATTCTCCACATAAGAAACATTGACCTATATTCCCCGGTCTCAGAATGATCAGGCTGATGCATTAGTCAATGCGGAAACAGCCCTAGGTGACCCGAATCGGGATGAAATGGTTATCAGTATTGCTCACTGTCGAATGGTATTGCCGTTTGTTCAAGATAAGATGGAAGAAATCCACGACGTCAGTCCTGTCCCTGAGCCATAAGATCCTGCCACCGGCTGGATGACCCCCATTGAAAACTACCTTCAACGGTGAGAAATTCCATCAGACATGGCTGAACGAGAGCAAACATGGAGAAGGGAAATCAACTTTGTCCTATATGGTGACGCGGGTCAGCAGGAGGTCCTGTACAAACTAGTCCTCGATGGAGTGCTCCTCAGATGCATTGATGGAGAAGAAAACACCACCGTAATGAATGAAGTACATGTCGGAGCATGTGGAACACATCAATCGGGGACCAAGATTTCCCATCAGGTTCGAAGGCTAGGGTATTACTGGCTCACAGTGGCACGAGACTGCGAGCGTTTTACAGCAAAATGCCACTCATTCCAGATTCATGCCAACTTCATACACCAACCCCCAGAGTTACTTCATCAAGCCAAGTACCCCTGGCCATTTTTCTTCTGGGGGATGGACGACGTGGGACCATATCCTCCTGCCACGGCCAAACAACTAAAGTATATCCTCATGACAACCGATTTCTTTTCCAAATGGGCAGAAGCCATACCCCTCAAGGAAGTCAAGGTAATAAATATTTTTAGCTTTGTAAAGACCAAAATCATCACCATATTTGGTGTCCCTCATACCATACTGATGGACAATGACACCAACTTCTGCTCTGTGGAATTGGAGATACTATACCACAAGTATGGTATCAAGGCTAACCACTCATTCCGCTACCATGCAGTGGCCAACAGACAGATAGAAGATTTCAACAAGACCATATCCAACATTATCCATAAATGGTGGATGAAGACAATAAATCATGGCCGGATAAACTCCTCCATGCATTGTGGGCTTATCGAACCACAATCCGCACCGCTACTCGATCTACACCGTACTCATTAGGGTACAACACAGAGGCAATCTTTCCCATTGAACTCCAACTTCCCTCACTCCGTCTTTCCATCTGTGATCAACTATCCAATGATGAGCAATCAGAAAAGTGTCTTAGTGAACTGGAATAGCTATACAAGAAGCAGTTTCACACATTCACCATATGGAAGTCTACTAGAACCGGATAGCAAGAGCCTTCACCAAAAAGGTTCGTTTTCAGTCTTTCATGGAAGGAGAATTTGTGTTGGTCCTCCGGACCCAAATGATACCTGACAAGAAACCTCAAAAGTTTGAGCCCAAGTGGGAGGGACCATACATTGTACACAAGTTCTACTCCACTAGAGCATATTCCCTGACCTCCATGGATGGGAAATTTACCACGACTCCTACAAATGCAAGATTCCTGAAGAAGTATTTCGCATAGAGACCAAGAATTTGTCATCCTTACCACACGACGTTAAACTGCATGGATAATAATATATAAGAATGCCCATACCCCCTGTTTATGAACCAGAAATGCACGGGGTGTACTCTTCATCAGAGATTCGTGACATTAAACTGCCAAGAACCCAACAGTCCAAACTCTATGTCCTTAAACTAAGAGTATCACGTCCTCACCACATGACGGTAAACTGCATGGCTTACGTCCTCACCGCATGATGTTAAACTGCATGGAGTTAGTCCTTACTGTACGACGTTAAAATGCACGGAATCTAATAATGCCCCTCATCCTAACCCCATGACGTTAAACTGTATGGCTTCCGTCCTGGCCGCATGACGTTAAACTGCACGGATTTCAGAGAACTACGTATAGCTTGATTCCTGCCCTTGCAGGATATGTAGTGATGCTGGGATCCCCTATCCTGGCCCAACCACTCCAAAATAAAAGGTAAAAATGCCTTCTTCTCCCCATGTATGGACCAGACCTATATGGGGTGTATCCCTCGTCCCCCCCGTACAGCGTTAAACTGCACGAACATGAAGTTTTAACAATGCCCCTCTTCCCTCGTGTATGGACCAGACCTGCATGGGGTGTACTTATTTTAGAGAACTAAGTATGGATTGATTCCTACCCCCAAAGGATACGTAGCAATGACAGGGTTCCCCGTCCTGGCCGAGCCACCTCCAAATGAAATAAAATAAAAGTTAGACATTGTCCCCTTCCCCCATGTACGGACCAACCCTGCATGGGGTGTACTTCTTCCAGAAAACTACGTACAACTTGATTCCTATCCTCACAGGATACATAGTGATGCCAGGGTTCCTCATCCTGGCCCAGCCCCCTGAATAAAAGATAAAAATTCCCTCCCTGTGTGAGGACCAAACTGGCATGGGGTGTACACCTCGTCCTTACCGCACGACATAAAACTGTACGGATAGGAAGATTTAAAAATGCTCCATTTTCCACATGTGTGGGCTAGACCTGCACGGGGTTTATTTTTACATCCTTTTCAGACGATGTTAAACTGTACAGACAGTAATGTTAAAAATTCCCCTTTACCCCCGTGTACGAACCAGACCTTCACGGGGTGTATACTTCATCCTTGCCGCATGATGTTAAACTGCATGTACATCATCCTCACCGTATGATGTTAAACTGCACAGAATTCGTCTTCACCGCATGATGTAAAACTATACGGACTTCGTCGCGACCCACCCAAGACACATGGAAAAACGAGATGGAGATACTCCTTCCACATTTGGATTTATCCACTGCATACATCAGACTCCATGACCAAGATAATTATGGATCTTCATATCCACTCATGGCCATCAGAAGTGGAAAGTCATCGACTCGTGGACACCATTGCATGACTATGCATACCATGCCCTCAGAGGATCTGCATATTGATAGCCCCTGGCTAGTCTACCAAAGGTAGGATTTCATCAGGTGACACTCTTCCTAGCTCCATATGCCTACTGGCCTCGTAGCCCCTGTATCACATCTCCCGATCCAAAATTTTTTGGAACAGTGTTTTACAAGTTCATTCCCATTTTCACATCCAAATGTTTCCAGGTTACCCCTACCTGGCTAGCCTATATGTCCACCAGTGGTTCACATGGTGACCTGCATCAACGAACATCAAGCGGGGACTATGCTACTTTGACTCAACGGACAGTGGCATTGAATATGTTTCTTGTATACACAGACACCATTATCCCCACGTGCCGAACTCTGCACTCTGAGTAATCACGGATTCTCGCAATCATTCATGGCCATCGGAAGTGGAAAGTTATCGACCCGGGGACACCTTTGTATGACTATTCATACCATGCCCTCAGCGGCTTGACATAATTATAGCTCCTAGTTCATCCATCAAAAGCATGATTTCCCCAGGTGGTACTCTTCCTAGATCAGTACACTTACAGGCCTCAGAGCCCCCACACCACACCTCCTGATCCGAGAAAACTCAATGTTTCAGTTTACAACCTTCATCCCCCACCTTGTTCCAAGTATATCTGAACATGTTACCCTATTATCCTTTGAGTGACTGCAGTAATAGTCATCCAGTGGTCCAAGCACTATGACCACTAAACTAGGAGTACCTCATCCTTACCGCATGAAGTTAAACTGCACGGAGTAAAGGCACACCCCCGCGAGCAAAATAAATCATCGCATGAGGCTCTTTAAGCTTTAACCGCAACCAGGGATGAATAACCCCGACATGCCCAGACATTTCCTTCCCCGATGACGGACTTTGTGGCCCGGACAATTGCGGTTCTTCATTACCATTCATGGACCTCAGATGTGGAAAGTAATCAACCCGGATACACCTTTGCATGACTATGCATACCATTCCCTCAGCGGTTTTTCATATTGATTGCCCCTGGCCCGTCTACCAAAGTTAAGATTTCCCCAGGCGATACTCTTCCTAGCTCCGTATGGTTACCGGCTTTAGAGCCTCCGGGACATCTCTCCTGATCCAAGAATCCTCGGGACCATGATTTACACCATAAACCCCCCTCCACATCTTGGACATTCCTGGATACTCGTGTAACGCCCCAACCCTAGTTACCCAGAGTCGGTGCATTATTACATAACATTGGCATGATCACAAGAAAGATCAAATCTCGAAAGACCGATTAGTTTAGTAGTCTTGGAAACAATAGATATATTCATAAAGTTTACATTACATCAATAAGTGAAAAGCTAAAACAATATATTGTCTTCATATTCCACACTTTTATCCCTTCATACTATCCCTACACGTCATTCATAATTTACTTCTTCACATTCTAGGAAAAATAAAACATAGAAAAGGGGTGAGCTGAAACGCCCAGTAAGGATAACAATATAGAAGAATATTTCATAAATAAGAATAAACATTTAAGGCAATGTATAACTAAAACAAAGGCCTTTTAAAATTTAACTTCAACATAATATGGAAAAAATAAATTGAAATAATTCCATTTACTTATTCACATGGATATTATACTAATCGAATAATCACATGCAATATTAACAACCGCTTTCATAATGATGGAATGCATAATGCCAGTCTATCATAACCACATAGCCAAGGCCTCATGCCAAGACTACAAATAATATTTTTTCAAGGACATATGCCAAGAAACTAGTTTGTCTCATGCGACCTACCGATGCATCGAGGAGCTATAGTGGACTCCACCCGTCACATATTAAGTCCAATGCATTCCCATATGAAAAGGTTTAAACATAACATAAACATTCGTATTAAAACTATCATACAAAATGTAAACACTTAATCCATAAACCATGAATGGTATAAAAATAACACATCCACAGTCAAACATATCACAAAACCATAAATAAAATATATAAGTTTTGTATCATATTAAATCAACTTCAAATAAGCTTAAAATCCATCAAAGATGTTGACATAGATGAAATCAAAACTATTTTTAGAGAAATATCTCTTTCTATTTCGAAATAATTTAAGAGTCATATATCTATAAAATAAAACATTTTCTTTGAAAATATTCTTATATTCTTTTTAGGGAAGCTTCGACGATTTTATAATGGTGGAAAATAGCCGCACCCGCCATATAAGGTAAAAAAACATTCTTATCTTAATTCTGTCGAAAAGGTTAAAATGGACCTTGTTTGGAAAACAACGGAAATATTCCTTTATAAACCACTTATAAAAGTAAACAGGGGTATAAATGAATTTAAACCATTATCTATTAAATAGTAAAAAATTTTGAAATAAATTTTTAAAAACATGGATGTGGATGATAAAGAAGTCCCAATAGATTATTACGTATAAACAACCTCGGATATTGAAGAGATTGCGAAATAAACCCTTACCAATTTGGTAACATACGAAACATAAAACCCATTAAAGAGGTATCATACAATGAATATGTAAATACACATAAATTAAAGTGTATTACACAAAGAATAAAATTATGGGCAGTACATACACCACACGAAAGGTAATAGTGGCAATATGGCATGAATCTTACGGGAATAAGGAGTGAGATAAAAATCCCTTAACTTGTACTTTTCCATGGATGGTGGTAGGTTAACTTCTTTTATAATGGTGAAATAATTGTTATTAAATTATACAAGAATCATATACATTAATATGATAGCATATATGACCTTTTAGCATTTCTTTGTTAATAATATCTTAGTATTATCGTCGTTTCGGGTGTTAACTTACTCATTTTATTTTATATGTTTTGTTACGTAAGTCGTGGTTTTCATGAATAGGTTTTATATTATTCATATTAAGAATTATATCAAGTCCTTAAAAATTATTTTTAAATCATCAAATGATTATTATACTTGAATGGATACGATGGGGAATGAATCTCATCGCGTTCATGGAGACGGTAGTCTGTACGTACGCACGAGCGACAATATCATTGTTTTGATGTTAAAATAATATATAATAGGATGTTATATCATATATACAGAATAATTATCATGTTATATTAATTATTTACATGAATTAAACATTATTATTATACCCATCCAAATAATAATTTATTGAATGACAATTATACCACGACGTGGAGACGGTAAGCCGTACGTACACACTTATGGTGACATGCCATTCAAAGGATGGATATGATACAGAATATGGTTGTACCATATTTATAATAACATAAAAATATATAGAAGATACTAGAGTTATTATTTTAGTATAGAAATAACAAAGAAATAAGAAGTGGATGAAGAAAGGAACTTGAAAAAGGGTGGTGAAATTATTACCTCTTCTTCGGGTTCTTCCTTTTGATTTGATCAAAAGGGCTCATTAGGTTGGTTTTACGACTAAAGGAAGGCCTCTAGGATGATGTGAGGGATGTTTAGAGAGTATTTGGGCAGGGTTTGGCCGAACCAAAAGGCTTTGAAGGTGTGAATTAATGAGAAGGGGGAGTGCCCTTTTATAAGAGGGGTGAGGGGCACCTTTGGAAAAGTTAGAAATATTATTTTATAATAAATTAATATTCGGTTTATAATGGCTCAAAAGTGTATAATTTAAAGTTTAAGGTGTGGATAGTTCGAAAACCACTCAACCAATAGGATTTAGATAGGTTTGGGTTACTATATTAACCTTATCTTTCAGTATTAACTCTTAGTTATTTAGTTTCACTTTTACAATGTCTCTTTGTATTTTTATATTATATGGTTAATAAACTTACTATATACATCCAAGAGACCCCCAAGTAGCCCATTAATTATACAAATATCATGATATAAGTCTTTTTTAGGAAACTTATATTTTTATTAATTTAATATGAATTAATAATATAATATTTGTTTTAAAAACTATTTTATGTCAATTTTGACACTATTCAATAATTGATTTTTTGTAAAAATCATAACAGAATGATTACTTCGAAAAAGTTAATTCAATCATTAATAAAATGTCATATTAACCTATAAAGTTATTGTAATTCATATAATGTCTCAAATTATATTTATCTGGGTATTTATAATATCAATTATTATAATTTTTCACTATTATGGTAATTAGTGCATCATCATTGTGTCATAAAAAAATTAAATTATTTAATGTCTAAAAATTATAAATAAAATATAATTATGCAGGAAATGTTTTTATCTTTATAATTAATATTTATATTCTAAAATCCAACATAAATAACACTATGTAAATTTTTTTTTCTAAAAGATATATGATTGTGTCATTTTTGTATTCATTTTAACTTAATTAAAATAAAGTGTCCCTATCACTTAAAAGTGGCTCCATGAGGTCCCAAAATCGAACCAAAGATGCCCATGGTCATAAATGTATCATCCAATATGGTTAGAAAACTTTTTAGTGTAATTTTTTTATTATATTAATATTTTAACCCTTATTTACCGGATTAACCCTTTAACCATGGTAAATAAAATATTTACTGAAGTAATTATTCAAAATGTATAAAAATAAAAGTTACCTATTTACACAATTTGAAAATCCTGATTCCAAATATGGAATCTATTTTTCCAAATTCAAAACACATAAGTGGCAGAAATTAATTTAAAATTATTCCCCGTTGTTAAAACAAAAAACGTGTTTTTAAGAGATAATAACTATCAAAAGATTGACACCTGTTTATATCTGGTTTAATTGTGAAGTTTTGTCCAATGAACAACATTGTATTAAATGGTAAAAATATATTCTTAATATACTTTAAAACCACAAAAATTCATAATTTATCACTACTAATTATTTTGATTAAAAAAGTTGTTTTTAATTAAAATTTAGTAATTTTCAATATTCATCAAAATATAAAAGTTATCCGAAATGTACCAAAATTTTACCTAGGCTAAATTCGATATTCCGAATCCAAAAATGAAGTCTATTTTGAGAGATAAAATATATAAAATTTCAAAATGTAGGTATTAATATTCATAACGGCTAGTTTGATTTGTTGTGGTGTGTGTTAGAACTCGAAGTTGCATACAACACACGCTACTGTATTATTCAAAGGAAAGCGTAACGTGGAAGCTTGGGATGTTTCATTGTAAATTGTTGATGTCCCAATTTAGACAAATTGAATATATAAAACTATAATATATTGGATTTAAAAAGGGTTCACTATTAAAAGTGTGTAAAAGTACAATACTAAAAATGAATTTGTTCTTACATTATGTCTAAGAAACTCATAATATGGATTCTAAAATTATAAGGATTATATAAAGTTTAAAATTTAGTTAATACTATTCATAACCACTTATGAACGACTTGTTTGGTAAGTCATGGTGCTCTTGAACTCGGTGTTGCATGTAGTGCAGGTTATTGAATTATTTTGAAGAAATAACACACTATGAAATCTTGGGGTGTTACATTCTCCCCTCCTTCAATAAATTGCGTCCTCGCAATTTGAAATTGTTTTTCAAAAATAAAAGGTTGATTATAGAAAATATCTTTGTGGGAAAACCAAAATCGGAAATTGGGTTAATAAAATTTATCTTAATAAGAGGAAAAGAGAAATGAAAGGGTCACCACCAAATTATGAAATCTATTCAGAGAACATTGGTGGAAATTAGAGACATATAATTGGAGGAAAAATGTAAATATTTATAGGTAGTGATTGAGGTCATCAATCACAAACAAGTGTAAAATCGAGGGACTTAAATTCATCAATCTATAATGATTTAAAATACCATCTGTTCAGTAAAACAAATGGTATTATGATTCCACATTTTTTTTGTTTTAAGACCCCTATACTAAAGTATAAGAATTAATTTCTTCATTGAATAAGAGAAGAAGAAATATATATACTTGAAATGTAGAGTCTCATCCTTTAACTAAGTCCTACCACAAACTCATCTTTCACTCTAAAAGATAATAGAACTTAAAAATAATATTCTATTTATCCTATTTGTATAGGGTTAAAAAATGAATTTATAATTCATCTAGAAGAACCATTAAAAAATGAAATTATTCAATCCAGGACATCACGTGGATCAGTGGTAGGTGATACACCCTTGTCGCCCTTCGGTTGGGGGTTCAAGTCTCACGGCCTTGCCGAACGCGACGGGTTGCCGCCTGACCTCCGGGTTGTCCTTTTAGGGAAATACAAAATAATCCAAACTAGAACTATCCAAAATACTTCAGTCCAAAATTTATAAGGAAGGTAAACACAATGAAGATCCTTTTTTCAACGTAATAACATCATAAAACCATATTGATTACATACATGATCCCTTATTCCTTAAAGAATAATAGATATAATCCTTCAATCCAAAAATGTTTTAAACCCCAACAACGATGGAATATACAAATCACTAATCAGTTTCAAGGTAGTCAATAATATCCAGTATAATTTATCCAAATCAATCATGTATTATTCTAAAATCACTACCTCAGTATCAGAACCATATTATGGTTTATCATTCTCTCAACCATATATTTTCCAAAAATTTAACCTGCTATTGAGTCACTTTTCTTTGTTCCACACAATCTCAAGTCCTTAATGAAATAGTACTGCAGTACAATCCCTATATAGTCCATATTTATTATAAGAAGTACATTGTTGATACAACACTCAAATGACATAATCAACATAAGAACTCTAATCATTACTCTTCATATGTGGTAGTATCATAACTTTATTACTATATAATAGCATCATTTTCCGCATAGTCTGATGACTAGGACATAGGTTCGCGTAGTGTACAAACTCCTTGGAAATGAAGCATTGTACATCTGAAACCATTTTCTTATACTTGCAGTCACGTACTTTATGCCCTTTTCGTCCACACTTATAACAAACTCTCATTCCTTTCAGGCAAGTTCCAGGGTGTTTCTTCCCATAGTTATCTCATATGGGAAAAATCTTTTTTTCCCTCTTCCCTTTATCTGACTTTCTCTCTTCCATCCTTTTCTTCTCTTGCTTCCCTTCAAAGCCATATGACTCAGTAAACTCTTTAATTATCTTATCGAAACATGATATTATTTCTTCATATGATGATAATACATGGGAGACTATTTCTCTTATAAATTCTAGCTTAAACCCATGAACGATATGATCCTTCTTTCTCTTTGGATCATGTGCATTGCTGGGGTTCTCATTCCTTCTACTGGGAACCATTTCTAAACAATGGCATATACTAGATTAGTTTATTAATAACAATACCTAATCCCAAACTTTTAAAACACATAAAATAAATTAAATAGTTTATGGATATAATCCATAATCATAAAAATGTCTCCTTTGAGGAAGTATATACTCATTAACCCTTCATAATGGTTTGTAAAGAAAATGAGAATTATCCTAAGCATATCCCCCGGGAGTGTCGTAACCAAGAGTGCAGCAAGGCCCATTGTCGTGCAGTAGTTCCCGTTCAAGTCCAGCTCAAAGTGGTGTTTTCGGGTTTTACGCCTAGGTACATCTATTCTAGACCCGCCTCTACCTGCTCGTAACTAGATAGGGATGTATTTCTCGGAAAACTCACAAAATCTCTACAATACCAAAATTCTAGGAAGTTATTCTATACTAATCCTCAAATTCCATTGTAAATCTATATGCTCTAATCAGAGTTTATCTAAATCTAGCTTCCAAGGTTTTGTAATAAACATCATCTGATACCAACTGTAACGCCCCAACCCCAGTTACCCAGAGTCGGTGCATTATTACATAACATTGGCCTGATCACGAGAAAGATCAAATCTCGAAACACCGATTAGTTTAGTAGTCTTGGAAACACAAGATATATTCATAATGTTTACATTACATCAGTAAGTGAAAAGCTAAAACAAAATATTGTCTTCATATTCCACAGTTTTATCCCCTCATACTATCCCAGCAGGCCATTCATAATTTACTTCTACACATCCTGGGAAAAATAAAACATAGCAAAGGGGTGAGCTCAAACGCCCAGTAAGGATAACAATATAGCAAAAACTTTCATAAATAAGAATAATCATTTAAGGCAATGTATAACTAAAACAAAAGCCTTTTAAACTTGAACTTAAACATAGTATGGAAAAAATAAAGTGAAATAATTCCATTTACTTATTCACATAGATATTCTACTAATCGAATAATAACATGCAATATCAATAACCTCTTTCATAATGACGGAATGCATAATGCCAGACTATCATAACCACATAGCCAAGGCCTCATGCCAAGACTAAAAATAAGATTTTTTCAAGGCCTTGTTCCAGGACACTAGTTTGTCTCATGATACCTACCGATGCATCGAGGAGCTATAGCGGGCTCCACCCGTCACATATTAAGTCCAATGCATTCCCATATAAAAAGGATTAAACATAACATAATCATTCATATTAAAACTAGCATACGAAATGTAAATACTTTATCCATATAACACGAATGGTATAAAAATAACACATCCACAGTCAAACATATCACAAAACCTTCAATACAATATAGATGTTTTGTATCATAATAAATCAACTTCAAATAATCTTAAAATCCATCAAAGGATGTTGACATAGATGAAATAAAAACTCTTTTTAGAGAAATATCACTTTCTATTTTGAAATCATTTAAGAGTTATATATCTATAAAATAAAAAATTTTAATTGAAAATATTATTATAATCATTTAAGGGAAGCTTCAACGATTTTATAACGGTGGAAAATAGCTGCACCCGCCGTATAAGATAAAAAAACATTCTAACCTTAATTCTGTCTAAAAGGTTAAAAAGGACCTTGTTTGGAAAACAACGGAAATATTCCTTTATAAACCACTTATAAAAGTCAAAAAAGGTATAAATGACTTTAACCCATATTCTAGTAAATAGTAAAAAAAATTTGAAATAAATTTTTTAGAAACATGGATGTGGATGATAAAGACGTCCCAGTTGATTATTACATATAAATAACCTCGGATAATGAAGAGATTATGAAATAAACCCTTACCAATTTGGTAACATATGAAACATACAACCCATGAAAGAGGTATCATACAATTAATATGTAAATACACATAAATCAAAGTGTATTACACAAAAAATACAATTATGGGCAGTACATACACCACACAAAAGGTAATAGTGGCAATATGGCATGAATCTCACGGGAATAAGAAGTGAGATAAAAACCCCTTACCTTGTACTCTTCCTTGGATGGGGGTAGGTTAACTTCCTTTATAATGGTGAAATAATTATTATTAAATTATACAAGAATCATATACATTAATATGATATCATATACGATGTTTTAGCATTTGTTTGATAATAATATCTTAGTATTATAGTCGTTTCGGGTGTTAACTTACTCGTTTTATTTTATATGTTTTGTTACATAAGCCGTGGTTGTTATGGATAGGTTGTATATTATTCATATCCATAATTATATCAAGTACTTAAAAATTATTTTTAAATAATCAAATGATAATTATACTTGAATGGATACGATGGATAATGAATCTCACCGCGTTCATGGAGACAGTAGTCCGTACGTACGCACGAGCAACAATATCATTCTTTTAATGTTAAAATAATATACAATTGGATGGTATATCATATAGACAGAATAATTATCATGTTATATTTATTATTTACATGAATTACACATCATTATTATACCCATCCAAATAATAATTTATTGAATCACAATTACACCACGACGTGGAGACGGTAAGCCGTACGCACACACATATGGTGACATGCCATTCAAAGGATGGATAGAACACTGAATATGGTTGTACCATATTTATAATAAAATCACAATATATAGAAGATAATGGAGTTATTATTTTAAAATAGAAATAACAAAGAAATATGAAGTGGAAGAAGAAAGGAACTTGAAAAAGGGTGGTGAAATTATTAACTCTTCTTCGGGTTCTTTCTTTTGATTTGATCAAAAGTGATGATTAGGTTGGATTTATGACTAAAGGAAGGCCTCTAGGATGAATTGAGGTAAGTTTAGAGAGTATTTGGGTAGGGTTTGTCCGAACCAAAAGGCTTTGAAGGTGTGAATTATTGAGAAGGGTGAGTGCCCTTTTATAAGAGGGGTGAGGGGCACCTTTGGAAAAGCTAGAAATATTATTTTATAATAAATTAATATTGGGTTTATAATGGCTCAAAAGTGTATTATTTAAAGTTTAAGGTGGGGATAGGTAGAAGAACACTCAACCAATAGTATTTAGATAGGTTTTGTTTACTATATTAACATTATCTTTTAGTATTAACTCTTAGTTATTTAGTTCCACCTTTACAATGTCTCTTTGTATTTTTATATTATATGGTTAATAAACATACTATATACTTCCAAGAGACCCCCCAAGTGGCCCATTAATTATAAACCTATCATGATATAAGTATTTTGGCCGAACGGTATATTTTTAGGAATTTAATATCAATTAATAATATAATATTTGATTTAAAAACACTTTTATGTCAATTTTGACACTATTCAATAATTGGTTTTTGTAAAACTCATAATAGAATGATTACTTCAAATGAAGTTAATTAAATCATTAATAACATGTCATATTAACCTATAAAGTTAGTTTAATTCATAAAAAGTCTCAAATTTTATTTATTTGGGTATTTATAATATCAATTATTTTAATTTTTCACTATTATGGTAATTACTGCATCATCATTGTGTCATAAATAAATTAACTTATTTAATGTCTAAATTTTTTAAATAAAATCTAATTACTTAGGAAATATTTTTATCTTTCTACTTAAAATTTATATTCGAAAGTCCAACATATATAACCCTATATAAAAATTGTTTTTCTAAAAGATATATGCTTGTGTCATTTTTGTATTCATTTTAACTTAATTAAAATAAAGTTTCCCTATCACTTACAAGTGGCTCCATGAGGTCCCAATATTGACCCAATGATTCCCATGGTTGGACATGTATCATCCAATAAGGTTAGGACACGTTTTAGGGTAATTTTGTATATTAGAATATTATTTTTTACCCTTATTTACCGGATTTACCCTTTAACCATGATAAATAAAATATTTACCGAAATAATTATTCAAAATGTCTAAAAATAAAATTTACCTATTTACAAAATTTTAACATCGTGATTCCAAATATGGAATCCATTTTTCCAAATTCAAAACATATAAGTGGAAGAAATTAATTCAAAATTACTTCCCGTTGTTAAAACAAAAAGCATGTTTTTAAGAGATAATAACTATCAAAAGATTGACACATGTTTATATCTAGTTTAATTGTGAAGTTTTGTCCAATGAACAACATTGTATTAAATGGTAAAAATATATTCTAAATATACTTTAAAACCACTCAAATTAATAATTTATCACTAATAGTTATTTTGATTAAAAAAGTTGTTTTTAATTAAAATTTAGTAATTTGCACTATTCATCAAAATATAAAAGATATCCGAAAAGTACCAAAATTTTACCCTAGGATAAATTAGATATTACGAATCCAAAAATGAAGTCCATTTTGAGAGCTAAAATTTATAAAATTTTAAAAATTAGGTATTACAATTCATAATGGCTAGTTTGATTGGTTGTGGTGTGTGTTAGAACTCGAAGTTGCGTACAACACACGCTACTGTATTATTCAAAGGAAAGCGTACCATGGAAGCTTGGGATGTTTCATTGTAAATTTTTTATGTCCCCATTTAGTCAAATTGAATATATAATAGTTTAAAATATTGGATTTAGAAAGGGTTCACTATTAAAAGTTGGTAAAAGTGAAATACTGAAAAGGAATTTGTTCTTACATTATTTCTAAGAAACTCATAATATGGATTCTAAAATTATAAGGATTATATGAAGTTTAAAATTTAATTAATACTATTCATAAACTCTTTTGAACGGCTTGTTTGGTAAGTCATGGTGCGCATGAACTCAGTGTTGCGTGTAGTGAAGGTTATTTAATTATTTTGATGAAATAACACACTAAGAAATCTTGGGGTGTTACAACTCGGGCCCAGTTACATTCTAATCAAGAGATGCCTTTTTAACTTCGTCCTTTCCGCATGGCGTCAAAAGGAACAGAGAACAGCTTGGCCTCTTGATGTAAGGCTGCAAAGACCAATCATTAAACATCCAGGGGAATGCCTCCAACAAAAATCATTTTCACTGGTTTAATAATGCTCGTCGTCCTTACAACATGAAGTTAAACAGCATGGTCAATCTTCCTTGTTGCACAACGTTAAACTGCACAGCATTGGAAAGTAAAAGAAAAATTCCCCCCGTCCTCGCTGCATGACGTTAAACTGCACAACATCCTTTAATACTTCTCCCCATCTTTATCGCATGACTCTAAACTGCACGGTCAAACCCGTCACAGGTTCAGTATGGAACAGAGGCTTATATCTTTCCTTCAGTGCACAGGTCAGACAGGCAGAAGCCACCGTCTCACACCCTCGTGAGATTGGATTACATCATCCATTCTCGGGAAGTATAATCTAGATGTTTTCACCGTATCCAGGAACCCTCTCTTTATAAACCATACTCTATACTCTGAAAAAGATGTACTCTCATAAGCCACCCCTGGTGGTCCCAAACCTCAACTTCCATGGAGTTGCTTGGCAATCTGTGGAATACAATCATTGACGTAAGGACACCTTTTCATGACTATGCATACCATGCCCTCAGCGGCTCTGCATATTGATTTCCCTTGGCCCATCTACCAAATGAAGGATTTCCTTAGGAAATGCTTTTCTCAATATGATTCTTGGCCCTTGAGCCCCTATGTCCAGCCCGAGATTCGGACACCCTCTGAGCTACTGTTTACCAACCTATTTCACAACCCTATCTGAATATGGTGGAACGTCCCTGACAAGACGACTGAGAACTAGGAGAAGTCGTTCCATGTTAGGTGATGTCCCAGCTGCATGACATTAAACTATGCCAAGCCCCAACCGTCCTTTACGCTAGATGAATTCTTAGGATAGGAACCTTTCTTCCACACTCCTGATTGATACAGATGTTCTCGAAACCATTCAGATGTCACATACCCTTTCTGATCCACCCCCTGTTGTTTTCAAAATTCTCAAATCCACCCATGGTGGTTTCTATAAGTCAGACTTTCATAAAGTCCTACGATCACCAGAAATGGAGAGTCATTGACTTAAGGACACCTTTGCATGACTACTCATACCATGCCCTTAGTGGCTCTTCATATTGATCGCCCCTACCATGTCTACCAAAGGCAATATTTCCTTAGGCTATGCTCCTCCTACCTCTGTACGCCGATGCGGCTCCCATGCCTTGAGACATGCCATGCATGTCATTCAAATATATACCTGTCCCCCCATGTGCGTCCGAAGAGTATTGATACATCTTTTAATCAAACAAACCTCATTGGCGCCCTTGCCCCACCATACATGGTCAAAGATGTTGGACCTAAAACATCAGTAATGATAGTCTTGACGGCAGGACTTTAAACCGCCCAAGAAAAAAGGCACAAAGCCCGTTAGGTTGAAAACTCGAAAAGGACGACCTAAGAAAATGTCAGGCCATGCTCGATGGGTGCACACTAAATGATCCCAGGCAAAATTAGGGTATTGAAAGAAAAGACAAGAAGTTTGTGGGGATTTTCTACAAAACCCTAGTAATAGTCAAACTATGCTCACTGGATCCCATGGTCCAGGAAAAAGTTAGACCTCGTTTTATTTTTATCAATGGTCTTGAACTCTGATTATTCTATGTTCGGGGAATTAAAATATGCAATAATCATGCCAAATAATTTCTATCACAGGAGAATATGACAAGAGCACTGAGGGGAAATATTTCTTTGTTATATAACAGAGTTGGTAGGAAGGGCATCCACAATCTGGAGCATCCACTAGCGTGAAAGGTTATTACAAGAGATTTTCAGTGGATTCAAAAAGTTGTATCAGGCGCTGATGAGAATATTCAATTGTTCGAGAGAGATTCCGCCGTACGGCCTCTTCAGCTTCTGCACCAGCCTATAACTCTTCCGCCTCCTGAGCCTCCTTTGTGCTCACACTCAATTCCTCCTCTATCCGCTGCTACCCTTATTCAATTATGGCAGCAACATTGGCCTCTTCCTGTTATAGGTGATGTATCTCATTCCTCAGCACCTCCAGGTTAGAACGCTGCTTAATAACTTCTCCCTGGAGCCTCACAACCACCCCGGTGTGGTCATGAGCCTCTGTTAGGAAAAGCTGTCAGGTTATGGAAAGGTAGGATTCGGATTGGGCAGCAGAAAGGCAAGATTCAAAACCCCTCAGTCATTCTCGATCCGCAACTACCTACTTGACTATGTCATGAACACCATGATAGTAAAGCCGTCAAATCCCAGCAGCATAAACAAATTGTGTAGCCTCAGTAATTTGGTCGGCATCTCGACCAAGGGGGTTTGAGAGATTAAATTCCATATTTTCTCCTAGGCCCTTTGGTGAGCAGGCTGAAGACTGGAAAGGACTATTTGATAGGGCTCATAATCACTCCCGGGTGAGGAAACATACTCGGGGATGAACGTAACCAAGGAGGGACCCAATGTGATTTCACTCGCAAACTCTGGCATAGTGGCAACTTCACCCCCGACAGTTGTGATCATAGGCATGGTTGGGTTTGACGACACAATATCCAGCGCCAAAGGATGTGGTCTTGAAGCCCGAGAGTCAATAAGATAGATAAGTACCCCTAATTTCAAAAGGGAAGAAAAAGGACTAAGTGGAAAAAGATCGGGAAACTTACTCTTGATCGTCAAGGCATCAGCATCCTCAAGCTCTGCACGACCGCGAAATCCACTCGGGGATGATGCTACATCCCTAAAAGGTAGAGGAGTCCTAGGAAACACCAGGGGAATCCAGGACCTATGGACATACCCAAGGCCAGCAACTCCCAAAGCTACCCTCAAGAAATCGGCTATGGAGATCATGCCTGGGGAAACCACTCCCCCGGTAAATAAAATGATGGCCTGATCCGGGTTCCCGATTACTGGCCTAATGGCAGGCTCCTCCTCAATTTCCATAGGACCCATTGGGTATGAGGAGGCTGGCCCCATCAGATCTAAAGACCCCTCAGTGATCACGGGCGCCCCACTTTTCTCCGCAATTGAAAAGGCTGTTTGATCAGCGGGAGTCTCGAATTCTAGCAATTCCTCCTCTGAAGTATCTCTAACTGATGAAGGTAGGAGTAAAGCACCCATATCACTGGCCCCTCCAGTAGGGACCACCATCTTGTCGCGCCTAGGCGTGGCTATAGGTGATTTTTCATATGGTGAGAGGCAGAAGGTATGACCGCTTGGGAAGCCGCATCCAGATCCCCAAGAGGCCCAGCACCATACGCCAGAACGGCTAATGACTGGCTGGATCGGAATATACAAGTTGGCAATTGAGCAAATAGGGAGTCATGATTACCCGACATCCCCTATCTGAGCTGTTCCTATAAATGGAACACATGTTGTTGTCTCTGAATCTTCCCAGGGGAATGTTCTCCCAGAATGCTGGGAGGAGCTGGAGGAGGAAAGACCCTAGATGGGTCTGCAATGGTTGCTTCCATGAGTTCAGTTGCACTAGGAGACCCCTCCTCGATGACCCCCATGGGAGAAAGTGCATGCTCCCCTACTGTGGTACCACAGGGAGTATACTCCGGAGAGGTAATTGCCCCCTGAGATTCTTCGGCACCCTGCATAAAGGGGAGAAACCATAGAACCTCCACAGTAAAAGAGGAAGAAAGTCAGAATGGGAGAGCAGAGCAACCACCTCTTCAAGGTCAGACAATTCATGATGTCTAATCATCATGGACACCTGGGTGGTCCCATAGAGCTGGTTTTGGAGTGATCCCATGTATGCGTCCATCTCCTTCAATGACGCAACTATTTCACTCAAATCCTCTTCCAACTGAAGGTGTGGTGGAGCAAAGATAACCCTGATACCTGGGAGCTCGAGAGGGCTTATTTGGAGTGATGCCCAAACTTCTTCATCTGAGCCCCTGGCCCTCAGGTCATCCCAAATACTCCATGCATCCAGGAATATGGCCGTAATAGGAACGACTATCCTGGAAGCATCAACCTGAGAGGGTCGGGCAGCAGCCGGGGCCGGTAGGGGCAGTAAGGGAAGTGTTTGTGTTCCGGATCTCACCACCACCCTAGAACTCTATGGGATACCTGTGGACGGGACCTCATAGGTAGGGATGGAAATTCCATTGCTTCATCCATGACAAGAAGATTATCAAAATCATCTCCCCCTAAAGAGTGGTCACTTCCTTCCCCCTCCTCATCAGTCACCGGGTGCAGCATGGCCTGGACTCGGTGGGTCAATACAACATAACCCTAGCGCATGAAAATATAGGCTTCGAGATCCTTGAGATATTGATTGACCCGCTCTGGGTCTACATCATAAAGGATGTCAACAGGGGTGGATATGTAGCCCAGACAGTCAAAAGCCACTTCTGATTCCTGAAGATACTGCAACAGAGAACGGGGGTACTCGCCACGAAAGGATCATCGACCTTTGAATTAGTCCCATTGACCCCAGGCCATCAGAAAAGTAGCATCTGTAGGAATAACCACCCCCCTTCGAGCAGCCTCAAGGGCATGAGAGGATACACCTCTTTCTATTAAGATCTTCCTCGGAAGCATGGGACCAGTATGGTGGCGAAGGACTTTGCCTGGCTAAATTGAAGAACCACCCCCACTTTCGATACATCTTTCCCTTTGATGGCTTGGGACTTGAAATGGTAGGCACCAACATCCCTATCTGGCGATTTGGGTGTGATTGTACCCAGAAGTCAGCATAATTCTTGGATAAGAAGGGCATGGAGTCTACAAGCATGGGGGTCATACCCTCGCAGCCAGTATCCTCTCGGGTAAACATTAACCATAGTTGTCTTTAGACCATTAAATGACGGTTCTCGCAGGAACCATTGAGTACGGGAGGACTTAGTGCCGGGACACAGCCAAATTGACGCCCGAATTGGCAAGGTGCTTACCCCTCGCAAATCTGTTCCCCACCAATGCGAGCTACCATAATACCCTCTAAGAGGGAATATTGGTAGCCCCGCTTGCTAAAATCATCTATTATGGTATTCTTGATTGCACCAGTTGGGGAAGAAAACATATGGAAATTGAAATGGTCATAATTCGAGATTCGACTCCATAGCAGACGCCTGTTCTGAACTATCTGTTGATTATCCTTCTCTTGGGTCGCCCACTCTTCGGGCATAACCCCGCTTGTTAGTTGCAAGTATGGCCGGAATGTGGTGCCCAGAATCTGAAGAGGGTTAATGATGGTGTAGCAGTTCTTGATGTGTATTCCAAGCCATCCCCAGAGAATTGGAAATGGGTCAGCCACTCGGTTTGGCTGACTCCCATCGGTAATATTACCGAGAAACCGATAAAGCATGGATAGTACTGGGACGGCTAAATTGATAACATTGTTGGTAGCCAATTGTGCCGCCATGACAAAGGTAGCGACCCGCACGCCGCTATACTCACGTACATGATATGTCCAGCCACTCAAAAACATGGCCAGAAATCCTGCCAGACGAAGCAGCCGATCGACATACGGGACAAGCTCCCCACCCCATTTGTTGAATTGGCCTTACTCTAGGTTCAGCCAATAGCTGGCCCTCTGCTTTCAGGACTCCAATGTAGGGCAGGTTGTGCGCCTATGCGAAAGATCTACAGACTGGCTCTCTCTGGAAAACGCCTTGATCCAGTTGCGATATGGGATAAGTTGTCTCAAATACGTACCCTTCGGATGCTCCTCACAACCAGGAAAAATCTTTTTCCGAGATGTATCCTTCAAACGTTCCTGGGCCAGATCAATGAGCTGCTTCTCCAAGGGAGGGGTTCTCCCTTCATCGTCCCACACAGAAGGGGGAGGCAGGAATACGTCGTACAGAACCCCAAAAATGGGGACCCCTAAAATCTGAAAGACTTCCAAAAGACTAATTATCACCTCTCTATGGACCAAATGGAAAGTGTTGGTGTCCGGGCTGCAACGGCTCATAAGTTGCCTGGTGAGAGCTTGAGGCTGTTAGGTATAGGTTTGGGACACCCCGAAAGCTTCATACAAGCCCACGACCTGCAATTCAGCCTCGAACTCTGCGAAACTCTGGCAGTCTCAGAACGGACACCCCTAATCCAAGGACATAAATTCTACTCCTATCCAGAGGTCCCGATTTGCTGACCAGCCATGCTGGTTGCTTACCATGGCATTGTGGGTAATGCTCAGATAGCAGTGGATTGATCCTTCCTGTTGACGTTGTTCTCCTGTCGGAGATACTGGAAGGTGATTCAACACAGATCGAATAGTTGTATCCCTCAGGGTTGGCCGCCCGCTGACTGGTATCATGAACCGAGGAATAGTGGCAGTAAATATCCATGCTTCAGGATTGTTTTCACGGGATAGTACCGGAATCAAGGTATCAGACATCAAACCGAACCCATGGGCAGGAAGGCTGTTAGAAAAGGGGTAATCCTGCTGTGATTTGGAGAGCCGGATTACAAAAAAGGAATATAGCTGGGAATGGTGAATTCCATCCTGAACAGAGTAGGCCTTGTCCTTTAGTCGTTGATCGCCAATTGAGAGAGGCTCGGCGGCATGCCTAGGTGCAGAATGAGGGGGAACCATGTTTTCTCCCTCCACATTGAACGCCAACAAATGGTTAGTCCAACAATAATAAAACTTGGACAAAATAGCAAGTATTTTCAAATTATTCCATCAGAGCCTTCATAGAAAAATCCACGAGGAGGCCTCTAAGGATGGTTCGTGATGACTACATCCCCCGGACCAGCCCTTCGCGAATGTAGTCTGCGAAACCCTGGCCCGCGGAGCCTTGGCCCGAAAACCGCGGACCATGTTTCTCCACGGATTCTCAATACCGAATTTATGTGGTTATGTTCGGAAGACATAGAAATTTTTAATGTTTAGAAGATTTTAGTCTGTAGAGCATCGAAACCACGTACCACCAACACCGAGAAGCGAGTTCCTGCGTGGCCCGTCGTGACTTACTTTTTAATTATTTAAAAAATGTTAGTGTGCAGCTGGGTCGTTAGACCGTGGATAAAGAGCGGTGAAAACAATAAATGATTCGCGGAAGTAGTCTCCGGTTCATGGAAAAAGCGTTTCGTGAAGGAACAAACATGCGAAGGCAGAAAAGCGAAGGAGCGCTGGTATTCGTGAAGAATCCGGTAGAAGAAAAATGAAGGGCCCTCCGTATTTATAGGCGTGGTCCCCTACCGGGTCCACCTCCCTACTGTGAACTAACCTAGTTTCAGGACCACTCTGCATCGGAATACCCTCATGTTCATTCCATGCGGACCCCACTCTGATGGGGCGCATTTGTAGGGTCCTAAAAAATCTACAAAGGAGAATGATGATCCCCTTTAGCTCGAGGGAGAAAATTTCCCATCAAATGGATTGGGAAAATGTGGAGAGTACTCAAGGATGGCGAAGGGAGAACTTGTCCGTGGACTGGTCTAAAGATAACGACACACATTCGGTTCTGTGAAGCATCCCTCCTCTGTGAACCATCGTTGTTCGCAAAATGGAGGAAGAGATCCTCCGCGGTTGTGAGGCGGGGCAGGCGCTAGCCCGGTTCACCATTCCAGACCACCCCAGCCGTGAGCTATTTCAGTTGTCCCGAATCGCCTCCACTGTCATTTTAAAAATGGATGCGGAACCCTCCACGTCCAGAAAGAACTGCCTTCGTTCGGATCACGGGGGGGGGGGGGGAGATGCGCTCAGTACCCACCGCGAGTCACGGATTGACCAAGTCATCCGTAAACTGGGTTTTCGATCATGTGCCTCGGTAAAAGGTGTCGCATGACCATAGATACATCTCCTTCCCCATTATATAAAAGGAGACCGAGGGGGGAAGGAAGGACGAAGGAAAGGAGGTCGGACAATTGGGAGGATTCAGGTGGAAGAATTTCGAAGGAAGGCTTAGGATTTCAAAAGTTTCAGTTCACGAACCAGAGAAGGTATGAACCTGGGAACAAACTGAAAAGGAACCAAAAAACACATAATAACTTGGTGAACCACAAACATAAAATAAAAAAGAAGAGAAAACCGTGAACCAGGGTCCCTCTGCGGATGTACTCCCCACGGACCAGAAAGTTTATGCCTCTTTTCGGATCTGTCGCACTGCGTAGTGCCCTCCTATGCGGGCGAAGCCCCGACCGACGCGTCTTCGACCGGCACCGCCCTTGGCCGCCAATGCTCATGTGGAACCCTCTGTGGACCACCCTAGTTCTCTGATCAAACTTGGATCCTCAAACCACCTCGGTTCATGGGATTCCCATCAGTCCGCGGACCAACCTGGTTCGCGGACGGCCTCTCCAGCCACATAGAACTTCCCCACGTGAAGGGCGCCACCACCAATACCCCTATGTGGCCGGCCACAACCTTCAGAGTTCTAATTCCCCAAGCCAGATAAAATCCTTCCAATTTTAGTCCGGCCTGATCCTTCGCAACCTCCTCATTAGCCTACTCATCGGCCCCGAGCTGAGGCCTCCACCAGAGCCACCGGATCCGTGTGGTGTAACCATCAGGCGCATCAGCGTGTTGTTTTGAGTTCACATACACACAGAAAACCGGGGAAAAGGGGTTTCCCCTGCCCTTGGGCGGATTCCCGAAGCATGCCTGGGATCACATTCCCTTGGTAATTCCGGGTCTGAGCCCAAGAGTCCCCTTTCTGCCTCTACTCGCCAGGATGAGGGACTGCAAGCTTTGCCGGTCGGGCACTTCTCCCCTCCCCAGAGAGGGGGCGGCATACCCATCTGAAGCCAGCCGTCCCCATGAACCTTGGTGCTTCCCCGGGGAACAAGAGAGGTGACGGGTACAAGAGAACCCTTTTCTCTCTCCCGCTGCACTTTGTTTCCATGGGCCTCCTCAGAGTGTAAGCCCCAATCCATTACTATGGGCCTCCTCATAGTGTAATCCCCAGTCCATTACTCTGGGACTCCTCAGAGTTTAATCCCCAATCCATTACTCTGGGCCTCCATTCTGGAGTAATTCCCGGCCCCATGGGCCGCTCCATGCGTAAACCCCACTCCACCACTCATGGACGCATCTTTCGTGGCGTGATCGTCTGGTCCTTTTTTCCTCTTGTTTCTCACACCGAGCATGACTCACGTTGGCTTAGAGTAAGAATCAACCATGAACTCCTCTTATGGGCCTCCTCAGAGTGTATGCCCCAAGACATTATAAACTACGAGGACTTTGATTCCCTACCAATGGGATACGTAGGTAGCCTCCATGAGGTTCAAGCCCGATCAGTCATCCCACATGACGTTAAACTGTATTCCATCCCGCATGACCTTAAACTGTATGCCCGAACTACAAGGACTTTGATCCGTGCTAAGGCATGGTATGTAGGTAGCCCCCATGAGGTTCAAGCCCAATCACCAGCGGACCCCCTAGGTTAACCTTCACGTCGGTTCTCCGACGCTCCCATTCGAACTACATGGACTTTGATCCCTGTCAACTAGGCAGGGTACGTTGTAATCCTCTTTAAGGTTCAATCCCAACAACCGGTTGATCCGACTATCTTCACATCGGTTCACTATACTAATCCATGCGCCGACTCAATGAGTCCCAACTCCATGGCTTCATTAATCCAACGAGGGATGGTAAACCTCGGGCATAAATGATTCTGAATCCCTATATTTAGTTGACCATTTCCAACCAGGAAAAATCTATGGATACTATTCATGGGTATAAACCAAATATTATCAAATATATGAATACGTCTTAAATCTAAAAGAGAGTCACAGATCATGAAATAATTCCCCACCAAAAGGGTGCGATGAGCCCGACGTCCCATCCTCTCGACCAATGTGAGTTCTTAAGGGTCGCTGGTCAGACCATCCGGCGAATGCCTGCCTTTGGAAAGCAGGTATGCGTGTCATTGGATACGGAACCGTTGGGCGTTTCGAGACCGACCTGAAACAATTACATATTCAAATAATTTGGAATTATATACTATGATCCAAATGTATGCATCGATTCTATCATATGTGTGACCAAACATGTTTTTCGTGGTAATATATTAATCAAGTTATTTTTTATATAGCATATAACCATTGATTACAAAATCACTATAATATATGACCTTTTCATTTGGTCCCCTGGCTATCCATCAAATTTGATCAAAAATTGAATAATTATTTTTAGATAAACCTTTCTAAATTTTATATTTGAACCATCCTATATACTAATGATTATATTTATTTGATATCCATGCTTCAACATTTGATAGATTTAAATATTAACGAATTTATTTTGGGGCTTCAACGTACGAATCGACATCTTTACTCTTAGGTAAAATTTAATGGTGCCCTTGATCAAGCTTTGTAATGGTTACTCTAACAACATCACTTCCAGAAATCTATTCTCCCATAAAGAATATGTTGTGACAATAATTTGGGAGATCGATGTTGTCAACATATGATAGGTAATTGGTACAAAAATCAATAGCTTCTTCAACAATATATCATTCTTCCACACAACCTTTTAGAGGACATCGATTCTTGTCATACCCATTAAAAATAATCATGCACCATTCAATGGAGTGCATCAATTTGTAATGGTCACAACCATATAGTTGAACCTCTCTAACCAACAAACCATCAGGTTGTCCATTATATAAAATAATGATGGTGGGGAGAAATTCTATAATTCACTGAATATGACTACAACATCTTTATTCATGACAAGAAACATCACTATGTCTATAACTATACTATATATAACTTTGAGAAAGAAGTAAATTTTGGTTAATGTATGTCAAAATGTTTTATTCAGAAAGAATTATAATGCGATGAGAATTAAATTTTACATCAAAACATGATAATTGTGTGATTTTAGTCAAGGTAACATCAAATTATTCCTTGAAACAACATTAATGATTTTTTTATAAATAACCTCATAGATCCTTTACACCAATATGGAAAATGAAAATTTTCAATTTTTTTATCTGGATAGAGTATATGATTATAGAGGAAGAAAAATCACCATTTACCATTCACTGATGGAATCTCTCCCCTTATCCCCATGTCAATCATGTACAAACTGTCCTCGATGCTATATTTTATTTTTCTAGGAATATTTAGTACCATTTAAATAAAAGTATCAAATAATTTTTTTCAAGATACATGACATAAAGAAAATTTATAACATACAAAAAAAATCTAATTTGGTAAATCAATGAAAATTGAAACCTTTTTCTATCCAGATCTTTTACAGTATTTCAAAAAACTAGTTTACTGAAAATTTTGTCAATGTCATTTAATTTATCAAATAGTTCATCAACTCTTTATGGAAACTATTTCGCTCCTTGTTTATTGTTTCCATCGAATGATGTCGTCCAAGTTCAATATTTATGTTGTCAAGATAAAAATTTCTAATGTTATAGAAACATAGTCTTTGAGAAATTTTTCAACAAAAATGAGTGTGTGCATTATTCAAAAATTGGTTTCCCCAATAATCTTTTGATGTTATAGCCTTCCAAATTTTTATAAGGATGAAAATAATATATCATCCCATAGAACATGACCCTAAATTTCAATTCTATATTTCTATGAGAATGATAAATTTTAACATGTGAATCACACATAAATTTTATTTCTTTGATCAATGGACCCAAATAGGCATAAATATCATTACCATGTTGGTTTCTTCGAGATATATGCACAGATAACATAATGTATTTTTGCTTCATGCATACCATGTCTATAAGTTATAATTTACCAATATGATGGGAAATGTACTCTAAGTAGTATTATGTAAAACAAAATGATATTTTCCATTTATAGATAATGTAATGTGGTTTATCTTGGTCCCATGTAAAAATTCAAGATACTCATAATTAAGTTTATTTCACTATGGATATACAATTTGATAACATAGTTTCCCTTCTTCATTTCATATATCTGCATTCCATGTTATTTGTATCTAGGTTTTGTGACATCCATAAAGTATTCTAAACGATTAAATTATAGGAATGTACCATGAATTTTTTATGTACATGATTAATTTTACTTGTATTGACTCACACGACACTTTGGGAATTATATGATTGATTCATAGCCCTTGTGAAGAAATATACAATCATTTTGGGGAGGAATTTATTTTTTAGAGATCATTCCTATTAAACATATAATTCATTTAGAATTATATGTTTAACATGGAAATAATTTTTATTCTAGTACCATATCAGTCAAGATACCATGTAGAATTGTAAATCTAGTTTCTCTCAATTTTTTCCAGCTTTCAAATTATATAACTTCAATACGGCTAAAAATTTCGTATATTTAGTGTAACCGGTATATAATGGCCACCTTTAATAACTATTTTATATCTCAAAAAACATATTAGAATGATGAATTATATCAATAATTTTCATTTTCATTTCATCCATTTAATCTTCAATATCATTTACACTGGTATTCATATGAAATGATCCATAAACAGAAGTATCATCACAGTCGGTGTGAATATTCTATTTTTCACCATATTTATTCCAAAATTTATATCTCTTATTTATTCTGTAACAAATAAAATTTTCTTTGAACTCTTCCTAAATAATGTTTTTGAATAATAACAACGTTATTAAGGTCACTGGATTTGAGAAGGATCGTATCCATGCTCTATGCAAACTTGATGAACTCTATCACTATATATTCATTCTATTTTGTCATACGATCAGAGTGAATCCATTATTTATCTATATCCATACAATTATTTTCCTAAATTATTCAATTTTTACAAATAATTAATAAATACATATAATATATTCATTTTAAAAGGTGAATGTTATAGATAATTCTAATAAAGGGAACCAAAAATTTTATTTTTATAAAAAAATTTGTATACTTTATAGGAAATGGGTAATTGAATTAAAGAAAATAATTACACCACTAAAGATGTTTTAACCACTGAATTAATAAAAAATGATCACTGGTACCTATTATAGGATGTATACTACTCCATTTTTTTAATCAACATAGATGTATGTCCAAAAGAGATGGGGGTTGAATCTCAAGAAATAAACTGAAATAATTACTATTTAAGAGATGACGATAATGCACATGAAAGTTGTCTCCATGAATTTAAATGTTCGTAAGCTAGGAGATGGGGAAGAACTAGACACTTTTTCTTAATTTATTTCCTATAGCTATAATTTTCTCAAGCATGAAATGGATTGAAAGATGAGCTGATCAGACATTACATGTTCATAGGGGACTTACTCTATTTTAACCCTTTCAACATCCCAAATAGGATGAGATATATAATAAAAATTTATCAATTATACAAGAACCCCTATCACTTGAATAGGAAAAATATTTTTCTAAGACAAAAATCTTACATCCAAGTGGAAACAAATGCATGATTTCATAGTCTAACATATTTTAGATGCTGTGATGAGGCACAAAATTTTTATAAAAGGAAAAAAATATAGATCATATTACTAATAATGAATGATAGAATAAGTGGATGGTTTTCAAAAAAGCGCTATAGTGAATGATATTAATGAATAAGAAATTATTGATCTTAAGAGTATGAACATTTCTTAAGTTCCATATTGAAACAAACCACATTGCAAAAAATCATAAAAACTGATAAAAACAATTTAAATTACCACATATTAAATTAAAATTTAAAATCCCATTGAAAAATACTGTTAATAAATCAAAACACTAATTTTTTAATTTTTAATACCCTTATAGAAATATTTTTTAAGTTCACATGAAAATCAACCAATTATTTTGAAATAAATTAATGGGATATAGACAACATTTCTTTTAGAAAAATGTTCCCATCATGTAATTTTTTTTAAATCATATTGAAAAAACACTAAAAATAAATAAATTTTTTAAAAATATTTACGTTGAAATATATAAACATTGAATGTTTTAAAACCTTAAAAGTTCAATTTCAAATCACATAATTAGTATAAAAACACTAAAACAATTTTAGTTTATTTTATTGGAAAACATATTTTTTTTTATTTCAAAAACCTATTTAGAATTTAAAACCAAGTTTCCTTTTTCAAAAATGAGGCTTAAAATAGGCATGACCATAAAAATATTAAGTATACCACCACCTATTCTAAATAAAATCATGATTATAAAGCATTCCACAAAAAGTTTATAATGTTGAGATGAATGAAAAAATTCAAAAAAAGAAGTAAATTAATAATGTAAATATTGACATGATTTTCCTGCACTACCCACCAAAATATAGTGTTTCCCAAGGGACGCTTTCAAGATTCAATCAAGGGACTATTCACTTATCCAAACCTAGTTTCATCACCTATCACATAATAATCTGTAATTCCAAGATTTCACATGAAATAAAATTTATTAAAGAATCATCTTCAAGAAGGTATTACAAATATTTTGGACATTGAAAACTATTTTACAAAATATCAAGTGGTGTTTGATGAAGTCTCTGTGTGATATTAGTCTAAGGTTTTATTTGAATTGATCTGTGTGTGAGTTGAATTGGAGGTGCTCCAGTACTCAGGGATAGAGAACTATATCTAATTTTTTTTGGAAATAAACCAACCATAAATCTAAACCATGATTCGAGTTTGTATATTATTTTGGGTGTTTAAAAGATAATCTGAGGATTTTTTATTGGAATTTTTGATAGAGCGATGAGATAGATCATCAATGGGTCAAATTGATATTTTTAGTGAAAGTATAGCCATAGGAGGACTAAAAAAGGTTTTTTTTATGATTTATTGTTCTGAGATGAAAATTGCATCACACATGTTGTTCAAACTATATATTTATACTTGGATGATTTTTTAAAGTCTATTAAACAAGTATACATGTTTTAAAATTAATTATTATATGAAATTAAATTTTTGACCTATGTCCATTAATTATTTACACTCAATCATTAATATAATCTCATTCTTATGAATTCTATATGCTCCAAATCATTTTAATATCTATAAAGGAATGTAGATATCATATGTTTGCGTATGGATAACTCGATTATTTTTTATAATGTATCATTATTATTAACATGGATTTGAGCTTTTTTCAAGAAAGGAAATTAATATTTGATACATATTAATGTTTTTATATCATGAGTGATTTTAGTAAACCTGAATTTTGTTTTAAATCATTATTTTGAATGGTACGAAGATACGTAGTTATATATTTTTATTTATACAATTCCTTTTATTACAAATAAATTTATTTTATTTCACAATACCCTAAATGAATTAAGAGTCAGTGAACAACAAATAAACTTAATTTAGTGATTATTTTAGTGATGAGATAATGGATGGGTTGATGAAGTTGGAAGGAGTTATTATTATGATAACTTTTTATGTATCATCAAGGAGTTTTATTTTTGAAACTAAATTGGAAACATTTTCATTACTAAATTTGTCTCTTTTAATAAAGATTTATGAATGAATTTGGTTTTTTATTAAAACGTTAAATTAATGGATTGTTTTCATGAATCCTAAAAATTAAGTATTTTATTTATTTTAAAATATTTAATAAATTATAATTTTACATTACTAACATGACATGTGTTTCTAGTAGTGAATGAACGACGACATTAATTTAAATAAAATTGGGATTGATTTCACCATTTAATACCATTAAACAAGAATTTTAATTGTTTATTAGTATCCATCATGGTGTGTATATATATTATAATTTATTGGATATAAACTAAATAGATAAATATATATAATCAGAATAAGGAATTCCAAAAAAATTAACTAAAAATTCACTTATTATATAAAACATTTGAGTAAAACATAATATGATATCTTTATAAAGGAAAATAAAATTAAATCGATAATATCTCCAAATTTTCCAATAAAAGAACATTCCAAAATAAACTAAAAACAAAGACACAACTTGAACATATCCATGTGACCCATGGTCACTTACCTCCTTAAAAATTTCAATAAATTGATTACATGAATAAAATCCAAATATAGATTATAACCATAGAACCTATATGAGAAAAAATAATATAGATACCGTTATCGGAGTGTATATAGGGTTTGAGATAAACCAAACTAGTAAGAACTCACCAAATAGTCAATTAAATTTCATATATAAAACATTTCATAAAAAATATTATAAACACCATTTAAAAAATGGTTCCAAAAAAGAAATTATAATGGAATGATATATCATATATTTATCACCTTTTAAAAACATATGATAAAACCTTTTTTGGAAAATAAAATACAAACATTACTGGGATCAATAATTTTATACTCAATAAAATAAAAGAAATTCAACTAAAATGATTCTTTCAAAAACCAATTTTTATCAACCAATGGATGAGATCATACATTTAAAAGTGAAAACACGTTAAAATATTAACAATATTAAATTTAGATCTTATGAAAATAAATCAAAATCAATATTATTTCTTAAAAACATATTTCAATACAATTTCTATAATAAAAGAAAAAACTAAACTAAACTATAAATAAATGGTGGATTATATATCAAATGAGATTCGTTACAACAATAAGGAATAATAATAGTTAACAAAAATAAACTTCTAAAACATTTCCATGAAATGTAAAAATAGATGAAAAATGTGGTTAAGTGGTATATCTATGATAATATCATCAAATGAAAATTTGTCATTGAAATATCACTCGATCCTAGGGTGTGAAAATATTAAACATATAATAGTAGAATAAACAACCCAAGGCTTCCCATATACAAATACACCATCGACAATGAAATAATCATGTCACATCCATAATATTGTAGGTGAAGCAATATGGAGGAATCTATAAGAGAAATATTCTACCTTGGAAATGTGATATAGGGTGTAGTGGAAATCAAAATTGAGTTTGATCGAGTGGAAAATATCTTAATTCATTTGCCTAAGAAGAAGTGATTGTTGCACACAAGAAATGTTACATGGAACCCAAAAATGAAATTAATGAGTGAGGAGTAGGAGAAAATAACATACGTTGGATTATAGACTTGATTCATCTGAGAGAACATAGAGGAGGATCACCAACAACATGGGAGTTCCAAAAAAGCTTGAGAATTACGATTGAAGTAGTCATTGTTACGGTTATTTAAATAGATTGGCGATTGCTTATCAGCGCTTCCAAAATAGAGCCAATAAAGATACCTTTTATCATTGGTAAACTAATAAGTGTCAATATATCTATATAACTATATATTTAGTTATTATAATTTTATAAATATTTAAATATATAAATATTTATTTTTATTTGTATAAATACTTTCTTAAAGAATATTTTTTTAATTATAATTATAAATATTTAATTTTATAAATATAGTGAATATATTAATTATTAAAATATATTTATTCATCCATCCAATGGCCCGAATGCCTTAACTTTTATTAAAATATATTTATTATAATTTGAAACTTATAAATATATTTATATCGTTATATTTATATTTATTTATGTAATGATATATATTCATATATAATATATAAATATAAATACACTAAATATATTCATTAATTATGTATATTTATTATATTTTTATAATTATAAAAATATATATTCGTCATTATATATATTTATATAATTATATATATTTAATAAATTCTATCGGGGTTGGATTAATGGTACCATGTAATGTGGCGACTCCATGACAATGAAATTAGTTCCGGATCAAGTCCTACCACAATCGAAATTAGCTGGGGCATGTGGCTTGCAGGTCGTGGGTCGGTCCCGGGACAGGCGTGGTGTGGCGCCCACCTATATATCACTACCCAAATAACATGTCCACAGTTGGGGACTTACCTGAGTGATACAATCTCCCTGAAATCTTGTATAATATTCTGGTTCAAAATCAGTTGGGAGTGAATTTCCACAAGTGGGCGGTGACCCAGGAATGACACATGAGCGGGCAGGTTGTGATGCAGTCATGATGCATTCCTGCTGATGCAGGCAGTGTGATGGAGGAATGACGCTGAACTGGTCCTTCATGATAGTTTGTGGGCGTTTAGGTTATATAACTGGCTTCAGCCCCACTAGGCCTTTGGGACATGTATGGAATAAATAATTCTTGAGGGATGGGATATCCCATGGGAGGGCTATGGCCTGCCTTTCCGGCTTGTGTGTGTGTCGTGTATTTATTTAATGTAATTGTATCTCGAAGCACCTAATATATATATATATTGTTAATAGATTCATTATTTATATTATTTATTATAATTTTATAATTAAGAATATATTTATATCATTATATATATATATTAAATATAAAAATATAGAAATAGTAAACATATTCATTGTTTTAATATATTTATTATAATTTTAAAATTTTTTAAATATAAAAATTATTATTTATAATTACATAAAAAATTAAAAAATCATATTTATATAATTATATCTTTATTTATATTTATATAATTATATATATATATATATAGTAAATATATATATAGTAAATATATTAATTATTTATTAAAATTTATTATAGTTTTTCAAATATTTTAAAATATATAATTATTTATATATATTTATATAAAAATATTTTTTTAAAAATATTTACTTAATTATAATTATAAATTAATAAGTTGATAAATATTGTAAATATAAATTTTGAAATATATATATTTAAAAATTAAAAATATATTTTTAACATTATTAATGAATATATAATCATAAATGCATTCATATTAAAAATGAGTCAAACTAAATAATTAAAAATGAGTACATATTAAAAATATTGAAAAAATTTATAAGTTTAATTAATTAATTATAAATTATTTTAAAAATATGGATATATATTTAATTGAAGATTGATACAGATTGAAAATATTAAAAAATAGTATGTAAATATATATAAATATTAGAAAATGATTATATTCTAAAAATTCTAAAAATATAATCAAAAGATATTAAAAATGATTAAATAATACCCAACTATAAAAATATTATAAATGAATAAATAAAATTTACATGTTAGAATCAAAATATATTAAATGCATCATGTTACAATGAAATTCCAAAATGAAAACTAAAATTGGAAAAAATTACATTAATATTTGGTGTACGTGTTTCTATATAAGATTTCAATAATTTAATAATGAATTTTTTGTGTGAATTGTATAAAAAATATATTTATTATGTATATGCTTGTGTGAAATAAATGTAACACATGATAGATATATGTTAAATTGAACAATCACGCAACATTCAATTATGTCCATTTCTTGATGCAATTAGTCAATATTTTCAATAAATATTAATTTTTAATTATAAACCATTAATAACTATATATATAAGACATCTAATGTAATAATAAATATATTGTATTATATAAGTCTTATTTTATAAAATAATATATATATATATATATATATTAATTTAACTAAATATCAATTTTATTAAGGAATTACTATGTATAAAAACTATGAAAAATCAATAAGAAATTAATTTGTTTTTAATTATAACATTTTATTCATTTTCTACATTTATATATAATATATAATATTGATTAATATTAATAATTAATATAAATATATGTGTTAAATGTATTAATTTTTACAAATACATTTTTAATTCATAATTTTTTAATAATTTTTAAATTTATTCATTTATAAATTCATTGTTTAATTATTACAGCGTATTCATTTTTTTTGTTTATTTAATACAATTTATTAATTTTATATATCAATATTTAATTTATAATATATATAAATATTTAAAATAAAAATCCATATGTATATTAAAATTATTCATTTTTGTAAATTATTATTTTATTAATAAATTGATTAATATTTTTCTTAATTTACTCATTTTTCATCTTAATTTTTTAAAATATTAAATTTTATTCATTTTATATATCTATATATTTAATATATACTATTTATTAATCTTCATAATTTATAAACATGTAAATTTAATTTATTCATTTTTATTATTAATTATTAAAATAATAAATTTTTTAATATTTTTATTCACTTCTTTTTATTTTATTTTTATTTAATTATTTCATTTTATTTTCGACCTCTATCAATTCTAAAAGTTTTTTAATAAAGTAAAACATTTATCAGTACTACAAATAAAGCACTGATAGAGGGTACCCTATATCAGTGCTAAAAATACAGCTTCGGTAAATGGTACGTTTTATCAGCTCTAAAAAAAGTGCTGATATAGGTCATCCTTTATCAGCCCTAAAATAGAATCACCAGTAAAGGGAACCATTATCAGCAATTATTTATAGATCTAATTAAGGCCATCACTATTAAAGGCCTATTTTTAGTAGTGCACATCAAAGCAGGAATCATCCTTTAAGATGTCTACCGACTTGGTGGGATACCCGACCCCCTCCATGGGGAAATGTACAATGAGTTCCTTCCGGCGGAAGATGTGTGGGATAACACCTCACAAACTATAGTTTTTGGAAATTTATATTCTTGACATTTTGAAATGAATGTTAATGAAATAGCTGAATATTCTCTTACTCATCTCCGATAATGAATTGATTAGCATTTTCCTCTATTATAGCAGAGATTTCCCAACCATTATATGCCCAAACTGTTTCCCTTCACTATAGGACCGTGATAGTGCCGGCTCTTATTGGGAATTTCTAGTACAAAAATAATTTACCACATGAGAATATCAAGTGAGGACAGAGATATCCTCAAGGCTTAGGCTGGTGGGTTTCATGTCCACGTTCTTCAACTAGTAGCTTTTCACAGTTTGGAATGCGAGTTTAGGAATCAGAGTTAGCATGGTGGTGATGGTAGCTCGATTAGAAGAGGGGAGGCCTCTTAATCTATCTATATTGACTCATATATTCCATTAATAACTTCTATTCCATATTTAATATGGAAACTTTGTATATAGAATCAATTTTAGATGCCAATTATTATTTGGAAGAATATGGGAGCACTTCAATTTCTATAGAAACTATAACACTACAAAAATCACTGGTTCCTTGTTTCCCCCCAGTTGCTAGACATATCTAGGGTTATAGTAATGTCATTTTTCCCTGGTGAGATTGCTGACATGTTGAGCTTGTCTGATTACATCAATTTCATGCCTCATCTGGCACCGAATGGTCTAATTATTGATAACGTTAGTGACTGATGAACAACCATACGATATCACCCATCGATAGGCAATTCTCACAAAAAGGATGGATGAGTTTATCATTTGTGAGTCTTATATCGCATTCCTATTTGGTCCCTAGTTTGGTTCGATCCAATGTGTTTCTCCCAACCCCAAGGACAACATGCATAGAGAATGATATCCCATGATTATCTTCTAGTTTTGGAGGATATTGGTTCAAAAGGATACCGATGTTGAGATGCCTATAGTAACATTTTGTGATCAAGAAGAATGTATTCACTATTCCCATTCATGATTATGGGGTGGGAGACATTGTCTGCCAACCGTTATATGAAATCATGCAACAAATCAACCTAACATGGAAAGAGTTCGATACTAATGAGAAGGTATTTATTGAATTATAAGGGGATCTCAAGGATGAAATAATGAAGGAAGATTAAGAAGTATTGGAATGGATATATCATATCATGTTTGAGTTTTATATACAAATAGATTTCCTAACATCATAGATAGAGAGACATGAATAGATCATAGATCACTCGTATTGGAATCATATTACTCATTATAAACTACCCAAAAATGGTTTCAAGAGTTGTCAACTCTCATTGACACCCATTACCCTTGGGAAACATTAGAAGAAGCAGGGAGGACAGAACATCAGTGTTCAATGGACACATCTTTTTAGACACTTTCTGACTTGGCCAAAGAAGCTGATAAAATCTTATCATAGTTTGATTGTTAGTATTTTTTGTTTTGATTGATTATTCAAAGAGGATTACAAATGTGGAGATCACTCATTTTGAATCATATTAATGAAAATATATTCTGATCCATCTATTTCGTTATCTTTATTTATTTTATTCCTGATGTTCCTAAAATTTCATTTATCAGATATTTCCGGAATCCCCAATGATAACCATCCTTGCTATAATATTTATTAAACATAAATTCCTATATTTTAATATTTACATCATAATAGATTTCTTTGCAAGAAATTACCAGGAATTCCCACCAACCTGAGATTTATTATTGATGTATCTTCTTGAGTTATCATTAGATTATATAACTCACCAATGATAATTTAGGTAGAATATGTTTCTTGGAGATAGAATTATCTACCTTTTACTATAGTTAGTGGGCATAGAGAGCATATATTTATTTTTTGAGGCCATATTGTAGGCCCCAAAAGTTTTGTATCTATTTATTTATATTTATCTAAATTTTTCCTCTGCTTTATATGGAATAATTCTCAGTGAGAATGGACATAGATTTTTCTTTGGATACCCTCTTATAGTTTTTTGACCTTGCATGTTTTGTGCCTTTTATGGTCTTGCAAACTAAATCATTTTTGTGATTTAGTTTTGGTTAATTTACCTCAAAAATTCTGTTGTTGTAGATTAGGGTCTTTTAGCGTCGATGTTATATTGTTTTCATTTAGGGTATATTATCTCATACCTTCTATTGATGAATTTTTAGGATCTTCTTGCTCAGACCTTCTACTACTATAGTTTTAGGGTCTTTTATCTTGAACATTCTGTTGTTATAGTTTATGTTGTTTTAGCTCGTACCTTCTAATTTTTTAGTTTAGGTTATTTTAACTAAGACTTATATTTATATATTTTTAGCATCCTCTAGCTTAAACATTTTATTACTATAGTTTTAGGGTATTTTATCTTGGACCTTATATTACTTTCGTTTTGGTACCTTTAACTCAAACCTTCTATAACTATACTTTAGGATCTTTTAGCTCAGACCTCCTATTATTGTAGTTTATGGTGTTATGGATCAGTCCTTCTATTTATATATTTTTATGGTAATTTAGTTTGGAGCTTATTATTTTAGTTTAGGATCCTTTATCTGTGACATTCTATTGTTGTATTTTAGGTTCTTTGATCACAGACCTTCTATTTTTGTTGTTTATTATCTTCTGGATCAGAGCATTTATTGTTCTTTATTTTCCTCTGGATAAGACAATCTATTACTATTGTTCATGGTCTTCTCACTCAAAAAATCATGATGAATATGAAATATGGGGAAAACATGCTAGGGATGACCCAAAGCATCCTAGTTTTATGAGTTCTAGTATGGTGTTCCCAAGGCTCATTGGGATTGGAGTTTGTTTCTTATAAGGAAGAGACACCGTTGGTTAGTTGGTCAAATCCCATACACATATCAAACATGGTCAAACAGAGTTTTCCTTGCACTTTTCCAAAGGTCAGGGAAGATTTATTGGGGTTATATTGGCCGACAATCAAATAATATAGAATCCATGTACACCTAGAAAATTGGAGCATGGGATGTATAAATCACATGTCAAGTAGCATGAATAATTTAATCATGGAATGCGGCATACATATCAAGGGTAACTCCAAACACCCTAGATTTCTGATTTTCTCCACGGTGTCACTAGGGATTAAAGGGATTAAAGTTCCATTCAAATAAGAAGGAGATGCCTCAAATTGATAGGTTAATGCACTTTTATTGAGTCCATAAGGATTATATTCATGGTAAAGTAGAGTTGATCCCAACTCTTTTTAAGGGTTTTGAAATATTTGAGTGTCTCAAAATTCTATGTAATTTTGTGGGGTATGAAGAAATGTACTATCTAGGGAAGGGCTCTGTAACTGTACGTAATGACCCACTTATTTCTATTGGCTTGAGAATACAATGATTCATTACTAGGACTTATGAGACATCCCCTAGATGCCAAAAACTAGAAATAAATGCTAAAGGATTTCAAATTCAATTGGGGGACAATTTAACCTTTATGAAATAAACAACTAACCAAACAACCATTATAAGATGCATGATAAAAGCAATGCAACTCGACCATCATCTTTATAAAAAAACACACCAAAGTGTACCACAACGGAATACAAAGAATCTATCAATGTAAACACCAATATATAACAATAAGAACTCCAATAAAATCACAAGACTCCATTCTCTACAAGAACTATGTTCCAACATCACCAGAAAATCAAAGTATCATGCGGTGGTGCTAAATATGTGTGATATGATAAATTTTACCATGTTTCAGAAGATAGAATTTGCAAAAGTACCAAAGATCCAAAGTAGGGGTGATTATAAAACCTATTTGGCTTTCCCCCAATGACTTTCCTAGTCATGAGACTAGGTTAGAATTGTTATTAACATTTAAATAAAATAGTTTATATAAAAAACTCCCAAAACTGTTTATAACTAAATATAAAAAAGTTTCAGAACTATCAATAACCAAAAGTAAATAAGGGATATTTACACCATTTTTTCTAGAAAGTCTTGATTACAAAAAAAACAACTAAATAATACTTTAAAACCATTTCTCAGTAATATTTTTTCAAAATAATCCCCTTAAACTTTTTCACACATTCAAATATGCGTGAATCATTGTGACAGTCCCATACTCATGAGTGGTCTCTCATCTTTCTACCGTGTTATCACATGATAATTATACCCCTAGATCCATTACAGATTCCACACCTAGAATAGGGTCATATTCCAAGAAAGCCTCGAAAATGGGATCCACACACACACATCCATACTATTACAAAACCATTTCACATTACCATTTCAAACAATTTCAATAAAACCATTTTTTTTTAAATCCATTTAATCAATCCAAATCCAAAAACCCAGTCAATTTCAATAAAAAAATAACTTTTATTGGAAAATCATTAATAAAATCCAAATAACATAATTCTAGAAAAAACACCCAGTTTAAAATCCACATTTTAAAAACAAGAATCAAAGCGCCATTCAAGAACACTAAAATTCCATATTTCTATAATTTGTCGAACTGTCACTAAATAAGATTTCGAACCATTATCAAACAACCAATTCACAATAAATTTAACACAAAAATATCCTTTTCAAGGTATTCCAATCAGTTCTACTAGTAGGAGTTAAGAGTGAAGCGACCTACTTGAACTGTTTTGATGAAAACTAAAACGAACGAAGAAAAATTAAGAAAATATGGTTGACCCTCCACGCAACTCCAATAGATATTTTCTCCTATGAACAATAAAACCAAATATAATCATATTTGTCATCCAAAATCTTATATATACCCATAATCAGAATAGATATTAGAAATAGAGTGGAATGGATAATTTGATCTAAGTTGATCTAAGAAAAATATTAAAGAGCTACGAAGAACCACACTTACATCATGAATTGGGCTTGAAAACGCCAAGGGAGGGCTCTAGTTTGATTCAAAATCTATTGGTAGAGGATATCATACCTTTAATGGATATAAATATAAATTTAGGGCCACCATGAGAAAAAATATGGTAGGTAGTGGAAAAATGAGTGAGTTCATGTTTTTTAGGATCTATCATTGACTATGTGCACAGTTAGTTCGCACGGTTTGAAAAACCGTGTTCTAAACATGTGCTAACATTGAGTTGGATCTTGACTTATCGAAACCCATTAATGGCCTCCTAAAATGGTCTCTGTAACCGTGTGCATACCATGCCAATTCAACTTCCTTAAAGCTGTTATTGTGCACAGTTTCTTCTAGGATTTGTGCATGGTTTAGACAAATCATGTGTATCCTATACACATACCATTTTCCCCTAAAAACATATTGAATTTCCACCCAAATCTCCCAATTTCAACCATACACTTTATAAAAATAAAAATCACAAATTAATGGTTACATACCAAAAAATTGGGGGTACTACATTCTCCCAACAATTAGTCTTTCCAATCTCAAAAAGTAGCAAACCTTCACTACCCTAAAAGAATTCTGAAAATTTCTCTTTAATTTTCTTCTCACATTCCCAATCCTCTTCCTCAATCTGTCCATTCTTCCATAAAACCCACACTATACCTATGATTTTTCCATGTAAGACTTTCTATTAACTATCCTCAAACTACACCGAGTTATGTAACAATGAAGCATCACATACTAGGTCAACGTGATCCCATCTGATTACACGGTCAGGATAATGTTGATACTTTTATAGTTGAGCTACGTGAAACACATAATTCAATTAGATGTACTGTGGTGTAAATTCCAACCAATATTCCACCTCTCTAACTAGTTCTAGTATCTCAAAAGGGACAATATATCTAGGGCATAACTTTCCCTCCTCCCAAAATAATAATGTCTAATACATGTAGAGATCCTTAAGATCACATGATCACTCATTGCGAATGAAAACAGTCTTTGGCGATGATCCACATATGATATTTGTAGACTCTGAGCTATATCCATTCTCTTTCTAATCAACTGAATCTTCTCCACCATTTCCTCTACAAGGATCATCCCAATTAGTGATGTCTCAAATGTTTCCACTGAACAAACTGAAGAATGAAAAGGTAGCCCATAAAATGATTCAAAAGGATCCAAATTTATCGAGGCCTATTGGATGTTAATATTTTGGAGCTCCACTAAAGGTATATTCTCTTCCTATGATCCACCAAAATCTATTACACAAGCCTTCCGCATGTCTCCAAATGTCTGTATCATCCTTTCAAATTTCCCATCATTTGGAGGATGATACACCGTACTCATATTCATCTGAGTTCCAAGGGATTTCTATAAGTATTTCCATAAAAAAGACCAAAACCTAATATCCCCATATTATACTACTAATACTGGCACTCCATGTCTCTTTTCAACTTCTTGGATGTAGATTTTGGAAATATCCTCCACCGTATGAGTTTAATGAATAGAAATGAAATTGGATGACTTGGTAAGTAAATCCACTATCACCCATTTAGAATCATGTCTCCAATCCATTATTGGGAGTCCTGTATCAAAATCCATCTCTAACTGCTCCCATTTCCATATTGGGATTGGTAAAGACTTAAACAAACACATTGGTCATTGATTATCTTCCTTAACATGATGACAAGTTATGCACTTTGAAACGAAGTTAGTCACTTTTATTTTCATGCCTCTCTACCAAAACTGCGCCTTTAAAGCCTTATACATCTTCTGTATAACCAGATATACATCCCATCTTGAATGGTGGTAGACAAGAATATGTTTCTTCTGACAAGCCATCAGTACAACCATATAATCTCTAATCCAAAAATCTAAATTCCCATCATGTTCACATCCATCAATGGGCTCCCCAAAATTGTGTTTCGAACTCAAAACTGGGCATTTCACATTGGAAGTTTGTGCTTATTTGATCATATTTACCAAATCAGGAACCATGGATTCTATAAGAATACTGCAACACCACAATGGTATTCACATTCTACATGCATGTTGGCTAGGACCTATATTAACTGCCATTCATATATTGCTTCTTTCTCTAGCAATACATATTAATTTATATTTAATACATCGGCCAATGAAATTCCTTTTCCCGATGTATAAAATAAATCAAAGAAAAACATTTGGAGATACTCCATCTAATTCCTTTGCCTCATTTTCAATGTTTTTGTGAGAAAATATGCTTCAAATTTTTTGATCCGTGAACATAGTAAATTTATCACCAAAGTGATAATGATGTCATGTCTTCAAAGTCTGGATGACTATAGCTGACACCAAATTGGGTGTTGTGTAATTCCTCTCAAGCACTCTAAACTTCCTCGAACCAAAAGAAACGACATGTTCTCCTTGCGTGAGAACACATCTCAACCCATATTTCAAAGCATCATACTAAACCATGTATGATTGTCCCAATTTTAAAAAAAGATAGTTGTTATTATAAGAAGAAATTTTATCTCTTGAAAAGTCTTATGGAATTCATAAGTCCATCAGAATAGAACATTCTTCTTTTTTAATGTATATTCAATGAATCTAGTCATGAGAAGTCATGAAAAAAGTGTCAATAATAACAAACTAGAGCAAGAAAACATTGAATCTCAATGAAATTATTCAGGGTGTTTACAAGATATAAAAGCTTCTATCTTTTCGAGGTATATTGAAACCCATTTTTTAGAAATACCATGTAGTAGAAAGCATACTTATTGTATCCAAAAATAACTCGTTCATATTTTTGCATACAAATGAGGAAATATCAAAATTTTCAATACTATCTTCAAGTGTTTCTTACGATCATGTTTTGTCCTTCAATACACCAATATTTCATCCATAAATACAAAATAATAATAATTTATATATCATTAAAATATCTAATTCATCAATTCCATAAAGACTGATGGTGCATTCGTAAGACATAAAAGGCATGAATACATATTCTTAGTGTGGATATGAACTTTTGAATGATGTATTCGGAATATTTTCCTTACGAACTCGTAATTAGTGATAGCCCGATCACAATTAAACATTAGAGAACCATTGGGGTCCCCTCAATTGATCAAATAGATCATCATTACAAGGAATTGGATACTGTTTCATGATTGTAACTTGGTTATGATTAGGATAATCTAAACGAAGCCTTAGAGTTCCATATACATTCATGACGAACAAGACTAGTTCTACCCTCAGAGACATAATCCCCCAAAGGAAACCTTGTCATTCAAGCTCCTCTAACTGCAATTTCAGTTTCCTTAACTCATTTGGTTCCATCCTATAATATAGATGGTAAATGGAAATATTCCTCATAAAGAGATCAATAGTAAACTACACTTCCCTAATTGGTGGTAAACATTATAAATTCTTGGGGAATACATCTGAAAATTGACCCTAAAATTCTGGAAAACTAATATCATTGATCTCTTCCATCGATGCTAAATTCAATGCTGTCAACTTGTAAGATATCAGTCTAACTACTAGGTCCAAAAAAACCATTGAAACTATCATTACAACCATTTTTCCTCTGAAGATATGCTCGACGCCATCCTCAGTTGTGGAACTAACCATTCTTCTATAAAATTCTATGTGATCCTTGAATGTTTTCAACCAATCCGTATATAAGATTACATTAAATACATCCATATCTAAAACTGAGATGTCTCATTTATCCTCAGCTCCATCAATATTTATAGAACATGCTCATCACACAAAGGTTCAATATTCTCTTTCATCAAGAGGAGTTTGATGTTTAATCATAAAATTTATTATCTCAAGTTTCAAACATATAAAATCAATAGAATGATAAGAAATGAAGGAATGATATTCACTAGTATCAAACAACACATTCATAAGGGTATAATTCAATAGAATCATACCTCTCACCATTGATGGTCCGACATTATCATCTATAATCATCTTCTAAACTCAATACAATTTATTCACCACTACACTCTAATCATTATTGCCTTACTGAGGTTTCCTTTACTAAGGAGTAAGGGTGTTTCAAGAATGACCATGGAACGATCTACTCTTCTAGAGAGTCTGATTATAATTCCTTCGACTTGTTGAAGCATATGATGCTTGCGACACTTGGGAAGTGTCTCAAGCCCCTGACCTCAGAGCACTATGACAATATCCCATAAGATGTCCCATATTTTTTCCATTATTGAATTCTCTAGGTGGTGATGTACACTATCAATTTATGTGGTCAATGGAACCACATTGGAAACTTACTTCATGGATCATTGGTCATGCAGGAAGGTTCACTGATCCAATTGTCAAATTTTTCATCACTCTCCCACCTTGTAAATAGTTCTCCCTCTTCCAATTGATCTCAGAATCAGTTTTGAAACCATTTCTTGTAGGTATCATTATACTTCCACCTCCCACAGAACTAGAGATATAAAATTCATCCACTATCACTCTATTCACTGTCTCTATATAATCCATAATACATATCACCAAAATCTTTGATAGAATCTTTTACTATAGCCGTAATTCGAAAATTCATGCCTTCATGGACGCACTTACTATAAATTTTGGTACAATGAGCACTAAAGGCATAAAAATATACACGTATTCTATGACTAAGATATTTTTCTTGTTGAGTATTAATAATTCCTTTGTTCTCTAGATCCTAAATTTTTTGGGATATAATTGTTTGATAAACAATTTTCTAAAATCCCCCCATGTAAGTATGTGATCCAATTTAGCTTGCACCACTACATCCCACAAATAACATGAATTATCCTCGAGCATATAAGTTCTTAGATTAAATTCATGTATGATAGTATTATGAGGAAATAGAAGATACAATTCATCATGTTCATCCACACCTCTATGTTTACGGGTTCAGAATCACCCCAGAAGATGGGTGGATTATTCTTCATGAATAGGATGGAAGGACTCATATTCCTTGGCTCAACCATTTGGTTCCACGTATCCAATACTTGAAATTTTTGAATGATAATCTGAACAAGATATCGGTTCACCTATGGCTCTAGTGAAACCACATTCTCTGCTACTTCTTCCCATCGGTTTCTTCGATGCCTACCAGGTTCCATATTCAAATCCAGCGACATGCTCTGTAAGTCTCACTCTCTAGAAACTGATATCATAGCCATTCAAATTATATCACATCAACTATCACAACAATGATTTCCAAAATCAACATTTTCTAGGTACAATCATTTTTAAAAAATCATTTCCTTATTTTGAAAATCAAACCATTTTCAAATTACATCAATAATTCTTTTTCATAGGCTTTTATTTGAAAACAATTCCCACATTTTGAAAAAATTTACACCACTGATAAAAATGATAAATAATTAATCCAACTAAAATATGAAATCCTAGTGGGATTTCATTACTCTAGGGCATGTGATGATCATATCATTGGCTAAACCCATAAAAATGAGATTCCAGGATCATATAAATGCCTCCAAAAAAAGTATGTACCCAAATACATAGTATCTTTATGTTTAGTATAAAAAGGCTAGCTGTGTCTTTTTATGCTCTACATTTCAAGTCCCTAAAATACTACTACATTCAAATATCACATCCTAAGAAATAGATAAGAATGAATTTCAACTCCAAGCCCATGAAAATTGATGACTACATATTCCACAAGGGAATTAACAAGATGATAACACTTATTTAAAATCGAAATTTGTAACAAAGAAACTAAAATCATTTGTAATGACCCACTTATTCCTATTATATAGATAATACAATGAATAATTTCTCGGACTTAATATAGATCCTCAAAACACCAAAGGTGGGAAATAAATGTCAAAGAGTTTCATATGTATGTGTGGGATGATTTAACCTTTAATAAACAAACCAATAACACAACCAATTATAATATTAATGATAAAAACAAGTCAACTCAACAATAATCATTTTGAAAAAACCACACCAAAGTGTATCACAGTGGAAGAAAAATTAAATATCAAAGTAAATAGTGAATGATTAAAAAAGTACACCAATAAAACCACCAGCCTCTATTTTCCTCAAGCTCTAAGCTCCAAAATAACCAAACATCCCAATTATCACAATGTTGTACTAAATACATGTGATTCATTACTGTTTCCCATCTTTCGAAAGATAGAATCTACAAAAGCCCAAAAGTTGAAAAGAAAGGGTGAGTATAAAACTCAGTAGGATTTTCCCAATTACTTCGCTACCCACACAACTTGTATAGAAAGATTAGTATCATTAATACAAATAATATTATATAAAAAATTTCCTAAAATAGTTTATAACTAAATATAAACAAGATCCAAAATCATTTATAACCAAATATGAAGAAGTTATATTTATTTTAATTTTTCTCGGTGAGTCATATTTCTAGGAAAACAACCAAATGATATTTTTAACCAATTTCTCTTTAAAATTTTTCAATAACCACTCAATTACACTTATTTACTCACTGAACTATTCATGAATCATTATGACAGTCCCATACTCTTGAGATGTCTCTCGTCGATTTACCATGTCATCGCATGATAATTATACCCGACATTACATTACACCTTTAGCATCGAGAAAAAGGTTATATTACTTATATGTCTCATAAATTCAATCTACACACACACCAGTACAATTTCAAATCCATTCCACATAACCATTTCAAACCATTTCAATAAAACTACACTTTTATTGAAACCTATTTAAACAAGACAATTTCAAACACCCATTTCATTTCAATAAAACCATACCTTTTATTAAAAAAAATTATTAAAATCAAAATAACATAATTCTTGAAAAAAAATCACATTTTAAAATCTACATTTTAATAACAAGAATCAAATATCCTTTCAATAATTCTAATCATCCATATTTCAGCAATTTGTCACATGATCACTAAAGAGGGTTTCTAACTATTCTCAAATAGCCAATTCCTAATCAATAAAACACAAGATAGTCAATTTTAAGGCATTAAAATTAGTTCTACTAAGATAAGTCGAGAATGAATCCACCTACCTAAATCATTTTGGGGAAAACAAAAAATTGATGAATAATGCTTAAGAAAACTCGATTGATTCTCCACAAAACCGCTTTAGATATATTTTCCTACCCACAACAAGACCAAATATCATCATATTTCTCTTCTAAAATCTTCTATATACCGATAATGTGTGTTTATCTAGGAAATCTAGAGGATGACATAAGTATATATAAGTATATATAAGAAAATTTGAAACTAACGTTAATGAAAGACACTTACAACAAGAATTATGCATGAAATCACCAAGGGAGGGATCCAGATTGATTCCAGATCACATGAGAGAGGTTCTACAACATTCAATAGAGAATAATCCAACGTTAGGTCTACTAAGGATAAAAAATGATGGAGTTAGAGTAAAAATGAGTGAGATCCAATTTTTTAGGATATATCTTTGACTCTACACGCGATTAGTTTACATAGTTAGACAAACTGTGCACTGGCCAAGTGGTAGAGACTACCTCATTTAAACCCTAAAAAAACATCCTCACATGTTTTACCTAATCATTTGTAAAAAATTATGATGCTACTACCTAAAAATGGAAAATTTCCATGGTTTATTGTAGTATTTCTGAAGGGTTTCGACAAACCATGTGTGTCCTATGCGTGTCCCCCATTTCCCAAAAAACATACTAAAAGTGCACCCAGCTCTCCCATCCTTCATCCTAACACATTATAGACAAAAAAAGAAAAATATTAAGGGATACATACCCAAAATATGGGGTGCCATTCTCAAGGGTAGTTTATATTATAAGTTGAAAATCTTGGGCCCTACAATATGTGGTTTTGAGTCATATGGTGTGCGACATCAAGAGGTTTGGTAAGGGAGTGTCACATCCATGTTTTGTGAAAAGAGAAAATACATTAAGAAGTAACATTGAGGATTTAGAGTAAAATTTAATACTCAGATATTGGGATTATAAATCATGTAATAACGTGATTTGGTAATGAGGATATTATGGGTCAATCTGGGCGTAGATGGCCCAGAACTCCCTCTGGTGACGAGTCCTTCTAGGGTGACGACCAACTCAAAAAAATTTGAAATCATTTCATATAAGTCCAATATGTATCTAGTTGGTAGGTATAAGAACTAATACATTAATATAATGTTCAAATAGAGATATTTTTTACCCTTTCAAGGCCCATGAAATGTTTGTAGGGACCAAAAGTACTCATATCAAGAACTGTGATTTATGGAAAATGTAAGATTCAAAAATGGTTCGAGAAACCAAAAAGTTGTGATGATGTATACTGAACAAGTTATCATAGTTATAAAATTTGATAAACCATTAATCTAACACTTTTCTAGACCAAGGTGTCCAGTGATCATGGCATGTCTTTTACAAGGGCTAAAATGTGGACCCCTTATCATTATGCCTTAATTATTATTCACTAATTTTTCATAAACTCTAGGGATGAAGACTTTAGAGAGAAAAGACACGATTATTGATTAGGACACCCTTTTAGGTTATCAACCTGATGTTTTTTTGCCCTTTTCACTTGTTTATAGGGTCTTGTGATTCAGACCATCAGAGTTTAAAATTTAAGGTCATACAACCTTGACAAAATTATAGGTTGTTTAAGGTCGTGACACATGTGGACCCAATATGAGGGAATGTTACATAGGATCCCAATTATGGTACCCAGGGTCTATAGTATTCCAACATCCTTCTAAGGGGAGATGAATTTTTTTGAATCATTACTCGAGGTTATGAAGATATGAGTAATGATATAGGAAAATCATATCAGAAATGGACAAAAAAAACCATAGGTTTTAAGTTCTATAATGATGATGAAAGACTCATAAGAATTAAAAAAACCTTCCTATAAATCCCAGATGCATTTTTTAGTAGTTATATGTACTTACACATTGATATTTGGGTAAAATAGAGATATTTGGTCTCCTTTTCAAGGTTCATGAAAGGTTTTCTAAATCCCTTGGTGTTTAAGACATGAAGTGTGATTTATAGACATAGGGGATTAAAGAATGAACGAATCACCCCAAAATATTATTGGCCTACGTCAAAATATTGATTCCCATTTATAAATAATTATAATGGTTGAGGAAAATTACATTTTAATTTAATGTTGTCAGGATGTTTGTTTTATGAAATTTTAATGTCATGGGACCATGCAATTTTCTTTTTCGTTTAACATCATGTGGTACAGATGCTTATAAGCTCTTTAATGTAATGTGGTAAGAATATTTTTTATTACATTATATTCTATGTGTGTACCCATGACAAAAGATTTAGGTTTTAATAAATATCAAATGATATAATTAATTAGCCCATACATAGTTATTGTATGAAATTTCCCTGCATAGTTCTAACCCATATGTTTGGATGAGGTGTAGTTTTTTTATCATGGCTTGGAAAAATAATTGGCATTATAGGCATCAATACTTATCCAATGATGATAGAAATCAATAAATACAATGTTCTAGAATGGGAAATTCTACACAGAGATCTAACCCATATGGAGAGGTGGTATTTGTTCCCACTGATTGTTATAGCTGGGCCTAGGATTGGATATCTGGGAATCACTATATATATGGTGATGACATGAATCAATACACATGTATTTATCAATTATGAAACTCTCTATAAAGGTATTGACTATATGTGGGTGGAATTGTTACCGTTGATATTTTTAGCTGGACTCGGGATTAGAGATCCAGGTATCACAATATATCTAGGGATGATTGGAATGAATCCAAATGCAGTTCTCAAATGGAAAAATCTCTTTGCAGATATGAGTTATACATAGAGGGAAGCATTACTACCCATTGATTTTTGAAGTTGGAATCAATAATGGAGATTCCATCATCACTATGTATCATGTGATGATATGAACCAATCCACACATAGTTCATGATAAACCATGTTACTTAAAGTCATGTGGCAAGGATGTAGGATACGCCACATGAAAATGGAATGTTACAACTATGGCCTAGAATGGAGGTCTATGAGACACTATATATACCATGATGGAGAGAGTGAAGCCACATGTAGTTTTATAATGGATGTGTTGTGGGCGGGAAATACCAAGGATAAAGGTACTGTTATGAAAGTTTTATGGTAATGTGTAATTTTTTGTCTTGAAAGGGACATCAAACGTAATGTTTAACAGCATGTGCCAATGAATCTTTGTTTTGATTTTAAGGTCATGCATCGAGGACCATTCTAACACTATCATGAGGTGACATGTCTTAGTCATGTTGGGAAAAACTTTCCAGAATTTTTACTCACACATGAACAATGCGCAATGTGATAAAAAAGGAATGGAAAAGTTTCATATCACAATACGGATAAAATTAGAGGGAAGAACATGGTTATTTGGTATAATGTGTTGTCTAAGAATGGAATAGTATCTAATAATCCATATTTTTCTCACTGTAATGATAATTAATATGTATGTGGTTCTAGATAACTTATGCAGTTATGTTTTATGGTGAGAGGACATCAACCAGGTACTTTAATGCCATGTAGTAAGAAAGAAGTTGAATCAATATGAAAGAATTGAATTATAGGGACTAGGAGCACTAAGAATTACTATGTATCCTTTGATGGATAGATTCATGCCACATGTAGTTCTTTGGAATTGTTTAGGTTTGTGAGATATAACATGGACAACAGTTTTTTCAATTTAATGTCTTGAGGAATAGACAAGGTTCACTCATTGTGAAAGACATAAAATATTATGACTGGGCCTAATAATGGATTTCTGGGTATCACTATGTATCATGAGATAGTAGGAATGAAGCCACACATAGTTAATGGATGAATTTATTCCCTGTGTAGATAGGAATCTCACACATGGATAAAATCACTTCAATTTTATTTCTTCACAGATCTCGTATTTTTTATGATGAATATTCAATGAGAATATGATTCCTGTGTTGTTTAATTACATATAACAAAGAAATATTCCATGAAATATATCATTGTGAAGAAATGACATCTTCCTTGAAGTTTAACATCATGAGGTTTTGACATTTTCCATATAGTTTAACATCCTATGGTCAGGATATATTTGCACAGTTTAAAATCATGTGACCAAGATCAGAGATGTTTTATAGTTTAATGTCTTAGTCATGGAATTATTCCATATATTTTGACATGATCTGTTAAAAATATGATCTATATAGATTAACATCATAAGTTAAGGATCATTTCTTGCAATTTAACAACATGTGAACAAGGCGACATACAGAGTGTAGTTTAATTTATTACTGTATGAACTTCATCGATATGGTTTAAGGTCATGTGGGTAGGAAGTGAATTATTAATTACAAAATCTTATAAAATTATTTATTCACAATACGTGCATTGGTGGGGGGTTTTAATTATTCCCCATCCATTATGGATAGTTAGTGATCTTCATTGTGGTATAACTTATACATTATATATGGTCCATCCCTTTTGGGCTCTAGCTTCATAGGCTTTTCCTCTAGTGTCACTAGGGTTCTAAGATCCAATACCAATTCTCCTTGAAGAAATTAATTGTGGGAAACCATTTTATTGACGTGTCATTTGATCCTATTATGATGGAAATCATGGTTGGGAAATGAACAAAACATGTTCTCATCGAGCCACTCAAATTCATACAATTTATTTTTTTATTTCACATCATCTGAGAGTTTTTGATAGATAACTATTAAAGTGATGGAAACTATACTCTTATGGGGAATACTCCCTCAGTTCTGTACACTAATGAATATATAGTTTGTTTTCTAGAAGTGTATGAGGTGGTATGGAAGGCACATAAAGATAGGTTGATCTTGTTCGTCCTGGACTTCTAGACCTTATTAACCGATGTTTTGTGTATATTTGACAGATTTTTATTGAAGGCCTCTATTTGTCTATTTCCAGCTTCATGATAGTTGAATGATTTGTTGAACTCAATGTTGTAATCCTCATATAATTTCTTTAACTCCATATAACAGAAGACGATATCCTTTTCTTTCATTATCATGTGAGGATCATTGAACTCAATGGTGATATTGGACTTCACAATGTTGATGATATTATTCATCTTGGCTTCATTGAGGGTTATTTCATCATAACATATCGAAACAAATTTGTTAGCAGTAAAGATGTACTTAAACTTCATAGTTATGGTTGCAGAATATGGACCCATAACATCCATTCCCCATAAAAACAACCAGGAATATTTATGTATATGTAGAAATTTCCTTGATAGATAGATGAATTTTTCATGAATATAGAAGGAATTAATTTTTTTGGTGAATTCCACGTTGTCAAGTATCATATTTTTTCTATATTAACAATAGCTTTCTAATTTGGCGGGAGAGTCGTGTCCTGACAGATGATCACCACCGAATATTGAATGGAATTCTTCTATAAGTTTGGTAATAATTAATTATACAATAAATATATGGAGTATTACATCAAATCCCTATTTTTACATCTATTTCTTCTCATTTTCACCATCCTGTAAGGTAAATGTCGATGCTCGATTAATAATTTTTCCCCTTAAAGAACTTTATATCAGATGAGCCCAATTTTAGAGATTATTAGCTATGAGTTCTACCTAAACATGGGTGTATATTAGTTCATCATTATCTAGGTGGTGTTGACATGATTTATTTCTTCTATGATTATTACTATGGTTGATGAGACCATATTTCTGTGTATGATGAACAAGATCACTTTCTCTCGACCAAGGATAGCCATGACGGTGGCTATATTGGACAATGTATGAGTGTGAGAATTCAATGAACATGGTTCATGATGTAACATGGGTTCCAAAGGGAAATATTCTATCACTACTCTAACATAACAAGGGAGAGGGGGCAATTTTACATTTTTGATAGAATACTCACCATTGATCTTCCATATTACGGGATAGTAATCATATAGTATGTCCAGGTAGGTAAATAGTAGCTACAATGCTAGTTCCAAGAGAGAAATTAGGGATTTGTATTCATCCTCATCATTTAAACAGTCTTAATATAGTGAGAAAGAGTAGGGTGAAATTTCTTTGTCTAGAGAGACAAACACAATCCATAATCCAAATCTATTCTTCTTTGGGTTTTCTAGTATATTTGTAATAGGTATTTTTGAGGTCCAGAAAAATACATCGTCCATATCTATGGATTGACCTAGGAATATAAAACATAATCTGCTGGATTTTTGGTGTCCACATGTGTACTTTATGGGGTGGGATGTTCTGTGAGGGCACTAGCTAAGGCCTACCCTTTCACAAACTTTTATGACATGAACTAAATGTTGTACTATTGTATAATGAATTACTATTGTTCCAAAATCCCATTTTGCATGAAATTTACATGAATATGTTTGAGTAGAACAATATGACATACGTGGTGGAATTTATGGTACTGCAAGTAATACCTCATCTTTCTCACTAAAAAGACGAGTGAAAGATATTTCTTCTTAACATTAGAATATCATGTTTCAGTTGGAAAAATGGGTTTTCTAGGTTAGTATATACTTTTTTCATTCCCCACATAATTATTATGTGTGAGGAGAGTTCCAAGAGATCATTCCACGGAAGCCACATATAATATGGGCAGATTTCTTTCCACTAGTGGTATTACGACCAATGGGTGGAACATATACTGCTTGAGGTTCTTGAAGGATTTTTATTAGTCCCCATCCTACCCGTAGGTGATTTACTTATTCATTATCATGGTGAAAGGAAGATATTTTCCAGGTAAGATGGCTATGAATTGTCAAATTTATGAAAGGTTTATTTGGAACCCCCTCATATCTATAATATTTTGAGTGGGTGACATTTCTATGACTACAATAGCTTTTCCAAGTTGAAATTTCATGCCATAGTAGCACACCGCAAAAAAATAAACTTAAATTATGTTACCCTGAATGTATATTTTATTGGAATCGTCATCAATATATACATCCAGAGCTTTTCGAATACATTTTTAACACCCACTAAGTGATGAAATCATTATCATGATTTTATGACTAGGTCATTGACATACAATTACACTATTGTCCCAAATGTATATTAAAGATATGATTCCTTGAGAATTGATATGTTGTGGTATTTTTTTTAATCTATGGTGAATTAAATGATATATAAAGATCCCCTATGGTTCTCTGATAGAATTTGATTCCGCATCTTTAGGGGTATTCTTTATCTAATTGTACCCTGAGTATCCATTAATGAATGAGATGGTTTGGAAGCCAATAGTTGCATCGATCAAGATTTCTGCAATCAGAAATGATAATTCTTTCTTTGGATTGTGTCTATAAAGGTATATTCCATTGATGAATACCCTAATATTTCCATTTTTTGTTAATAAATAAAATTTTGGCGATCCATATGGGGTATTTCACTACCTGGAATTTTTTTTGACATTGATCAAATTTTCAAATTCCACCTCTACATTAGTATAATTATAGGGGTGCCTCCACCTTGCTGCCTTCATGAAACATTGATTTTCATCCAGTAAGTGATGGTGGGGTGTGTCCATATATGGATTCTATCTAAGAATTTATTTATAATTCCAAATGAACACATATCAATGTTTCTTTAGAAATGAAATATACTTATCATGCTCCTAGAGATGCATGGGGATACTAATAAGTGTAAGTCATGTGTCTTCTTCTATTAAAATTTTTTTCTGAATGAGATCATAAAGGGTGGTGTAGATTCCTTCCTCAAATGAGGTAGGGTACATCCTATGTCCATCATATTCTATTTCCACATGTGAGTCAATTGAGGCATTTTTAGATGAGGTAGGAAACTTGAGGGAATATTTGTCATTATCATGGTGAGATAGGCCCTGGGAAGATACATTGTCATCCATTAATACTAGAGTGATTACATAGATTTTATATATCATATTTTACTTTACATTTTCTCTAGGGATAGAAGGTGTTTGAACATCTGGGATCAGTTCTATTTCTTCAATCATATTTTTTGGTAGTACATAATCACTTTCAAGAATATTTAAAGGATTTTTAGGGTTAATCACCAAGTAATTTTTCTTTGAAATCTTTCTACTATCATCCACATTTGGTTTTTTCCTTCACATTTATAGAAACATACCTCTACATATGTGGCTTTTCATGTCTCTAAGGGTGTACTATCACTATATAGTATTCTCAAATTTCCATAAATGGGGTATTTAATACAATGATGAATCATTGAAGGTAAAAACATGTTGATATGGAGAAAAAGATTTCTAAGAATAAAATTTTATGTGTTTTATTATTGGAATGCTATAAACATAGGGTTAGATGTGAGATCCCAAAACTGATCTTTGATTTTGATCTTATCATGAGGTTTGTGCCAACTCTTATCATACCCTTGAATAGTCATCTTTGTGGGAGATAGATAACCTTTTATATATAAAAAATGTAGAAGGGTATGAATTGGGATTATATTGATCCCAAAACCATTCTCAATCATATCCCTTTGGATGTCGACACTATTGAGTCTACCCAGTTCATATAGTTGTCTCATGTGCCCATTGATGACTTATTATGGATCCTCCTCTATGGATGAGATGGAGACATGGAATTATAATGGAATGATCTACATTAGATTAACCTATAAGTTATAAAATTTCATCTCAAACTCATGTGGGATTTGAAGGGATTCAATGAGATCAATGTTGAGAAATTTTGAAATATGGATTACATCCATTATTGAGAGTTTGGCTAGGAAAACCGTCAAATTTTTTCAGGATGTCATACATTTGTTCCAGAGAAAGATGCTTTCCAAGGATGTGTTGCTCAATATTATGTGGTTATTGAGATTTCAAATCTTATGCAGATTTGTATGGACATTGAGTAGATTTCAAGGGAGAATATTCTCTTATTAGCACCAGTCACACATACTTTCCCCATCAACTAGGATGATTAGAAAATAGGGCCTCTCTAGTTGGGTGTGTAAGATGACTGGGTGTGGATGATAGTTAGAGGGTCATATAGAACCTCTATGTGTTTTTTAAGATCACTCTATTGATTTCCCATGGGTCTCAGATATATATATTTATTTTTTAGGATGTGATTGAAATATTGCATGGGCCTGAACACATCTGTTCTATCATCTATATCCTCTGATATAATGCATGCAACCTCTGAATCCCTTGTCTGGTATGGGGAGCATATACTCGGAGTCATATTCATCATCATAGAAGGGTTATTCTATGTTTATTTTTTTTAACAAACCCAAATATTATCACTTCATCTGAGGAGGTTTTGGTATGGTGTGGTGACACCCATGTTTCATATGTTGTTGGAATCTGACCTACAAGAGTCATAACCTATATTAAATATGAATATGACTCTTCATATTCTATTTCATTATTATTATGGTGGATAAATCCTCTTTCAAGAGGAATATTTTATGTCACCTTATTAGGTTATAGAATTGTTATGGGTTTAAAACGTTTTCCTCTCAGGGTGGAATGAGCCTTGTAAACAATCTTTCAAGTCAAACAGTTGTTAAACATCTAATGACACCTAGTTAGAAAATTCTTCCAGTCACTATCATCATTTGGCTGGGCAAGAGTTATTAATGGCACCAACACTAGGGAGTTATCAGAAATCAATTATATTTTACTAGTCATGCTTTAGGGGAGTCATTGAAAACGAAGCAGTCAAGGATGTTGTGACCCTAACTTATATTAAAATTGAAGTAGTCGGGATAATCAGTGAGGTAAGCCTTAGTATGCTTCCTAAGCTATAAAAGCTTTAATAGGATATTGTCCATGGATTTGAGGAAATAATTGATTAATTTCATATTTTGAATGAATAATTTTTTATTCTTCCATTCCTCAAATCCCAGGAGAACTTGATCTCTTTTTTCCTCTGGATGTGGATGAATTGGTTGTTATAAATACCTGATAGGAGGTGTTCAGTGGTTCTCCAGTATCATAGGTTTTTTCAACTCATCATGAATATTTTCAACATGGAGTTTCATCAATTTCCCCTAAAATAGAGGGATGATGAGTGAATATGGTTGACCTTTCCATCTGTATTTGATGTCACAAACCCTGTCATTTTTTAACTTTTTATTAGTTATTTAGATCTAAATTTTTTTCCTCAGTGAAGAGTTGAATTGAGTAAATAATATTCAAACAATTTATTATCATCCTTCCATGGATCCAGTTGTAAGACTTTTGTACCACAAAAAGTTGACCCAATCAATGTTTTACAACATTCATTATTTTGGATACCCTCTATTGTTCTTGAGGGGCCATCACCATACCACAATGGGACATGAATTGTATGATATAATATTTTGGGTCTACCATGACATCTAAGTTGGAGAATTTAGGATATTATGAAATTGGGTGGGAGAAAAGTTTTATGCACCCATTATGGATAAATATTATTCTCAGGATATACAGGTGTGTGTCTCCCTACCCTGTATTCAGTTAATATATATAGGGACTCGATGGCCCTGTGCTGTTCTGGAGGTAATTCTATCTTAGCCACCTCTCATATATAGGGAGAGGGAGGGTTTCATGAGGTTTCCCCATTTTCATAATAGGGTGATTGTCGATCTGTGCTATGACTGAGTGACCACCCTGGAGATAGAGAGGCTATCACCATATGAATGGAATTCATGATCATTTTCGACATCCCCTTTTATTTAGACCAGCTACCAAGATATGAAGCTGGTCTTATTCTCATATAAAACTCTTAGAGGTAGATAATATATTAATTAAAATATAAGAGGAGGAATATTCACCTCTTTTTTTAGTTAGTGCCCAATGGGAATGTTTCCAGTATGTAGATCCATATTTAGTTATCTAATATATTAAATATCTTTTTTATATTGTGTCATCATTTCCTTAGTGGAAGGAATTTCACCTCATCTAGGAAGTAATTTGTATTAATCCAAACCATTCCATTTATATTTATTAGGGTTTCACCATAGAGGTTCAACTTGATATTTGAAGGTTCTAGATTTTGGATTTTCCTCTAGTAATGTGTATGTCCAGCGTTAGTGTGTGCATTTAGTTCCTCCCCTTTGGGTATATTTTCCATACTCTATCCCTATAAATATTCATATTGATCTACATTATCAATTTTGTTTATAGTGAAGATATTAAATGATGTATATTGAAAAAAGGTAGTTATACCATTACTGTCAATGTAAAGGGATTATTCTGCAATGCATACGCCAGAGCCATTTTGTTCGACCTACTAGCCATATTGGACTGATTTGGATTATGGCCCTCGTGGGGATTGATTTCATTCATCATACGGTCATCACATCTTCATCTGTGAATGGTGACCATGAAGGAGTTTTTGGATGTGTTTTCTAAATGGGCCATGAATAGCAGAGGTTCGTCTTATGGGAGAGGAAAATATGGGATATCAAACCCCAATATTTACCTCCCAACCTAGGGAAGGTTGATTCCCTTTATGTTGACGATGATAATAAAAATTTCAACAACCCTATTGGGTGGGGACTATTCAAGGCCTCAATGGGCATGTATTAACCCTATTTTGAGGATTCAATTATTCTAGTCAAGGATTTAATGATTCATGCGATTAAAATTGAGATATTAATGCCCCCATCCCAGTAGTCTGGGGAAAATGTGGAATCGTTTATTGATTTCACCAGGATCCAATGGGGAGATTATAAACTCTATGATAGATATTGAGTTATAAATTCTCTCATCCTGGTGGGATGGATTTAATTTATAACTTCTTCTAATATGTATTGAATCCTATAATAAATTTTTGATCTGGTAGATGGTCGAAGTGGTTGATTTTTCCCTAGCCTAGTGTGACGGGTTCACTATTGGACTGATGATATGGAAGATTATATTTTAACATATTTGATATCTAGAAACTATGGTCATGTATAAACTTGGTTTAATGGAAGCCCATGATAGGTGTCAGTTTCTATGGTAATATTTTTGGTTGATCGAATATTTAGATTCAATGTCTAAAATTAATTCCATTTGTTTCAAGGGGCTTAGTTCAAGAATTATTGGGTTCTCACTCCCTCCTTTAATGATTTATTGGCACAATTGAAGATGTTTAATTCCATTATAGTGACCAAATAGCTCAAACATTACCTGATTACCTAATTTGACCAAATTCAACAAAATTATAGAAAACTCTATCAAGGGAGTTCTTCTCTTACATGGGTTTCGTGAAGTGAAAAAATCAATTATTTCCCCATCAAAGAATATAGATAAAATATGTGGCATTGAATATCTATTGATGAAGAGTTGGGATGAAATGGAGGAAATAATGTTGTATATTTTCACTGTTCATTTTCAGTTTTTGGTCTTAGGCAATGGAGATAGTATCTTGGTCATGTTGATAATTGTCTATCCTGGTTGTATAAAGGTAACCCTCATATCCTGAATAAGGGAGGTTCAAGTCTTCAATCACTAATGAGTGGTACACAAATTTTGTGTAGATAAGGAATAAACTCCAATTCTAGATCATATGGAATATCATATTTTGAAGTGGAAATTGGATATAACATGGAAGGGATCTTCTTTCTAGGTAACACTCTCTATATTTCAATGTATACATCCTCTTCATCAGAATTACATTCCTTTATTTGGTCAGACCATTGAAGGTGATTCCGGGGGTTGTCTGCTGACTGAAGTAGAGTGTTGTTGGCAGTTGATCGGGATCAATATATGGCTGAAACTGATGTTTAGAGAACCACTCCATACATAATCATTGAGTTTTGAGAACCTCTATATATGGATATGTCTCGAAAAGGGGAGGTCTTTCCAGTTCGTGGTAGATTTCACAATGGGGAAGTTTACCATTGAAGTTTTTAAGAGTAGAGATCTTTTGATCCATCTCCACACACCCACAAGGTAGACTATCACTATAATGACTGTATTATTCTTCATTTTATGAGTTAACATTCCCTCAGAAAGTAGATAATGTGTCTGGAACAACCTCAAGGACACTGTCATTAATCAAATTATGGATACGAGCCCAGTTATGAATCATTATTAGAATAATCTAAAATGCCATTTGAAATTTTGGGGGGATTTGAGTGTATTGTAGTAATACTTAAAGAATATGTTGAAAATTATCTAGTTTTATAGGGATATTATCCAATTTGTAATAATATTAAGGAATATCTCAATTATATTTTTTATTTTCAATAGGAATATGAGTCAGTATGTTGATGATTGTTAGAATATTTTAGTCAACCATTGACGATGTTGGGATATAATTTCTTTTAAAATATAAATTCCCAATAAGAATATGCCAACAAACCTCTGGAATGGGATAAGGTATATGAACCTCCTCATGTATGGCCTCTTAAGGATTTTTGAATATTCTTCCATCAATAGATGTAAGGATATAAGCATGTATTTTATGAGTAACTTGAATATGACAAGAAGCTTCACTAGTAATAATATTAGCATATCGTGAGGTGTGTGCTGCTATCGCCTATTTGGAATTGGTTTTAAGGAGTATATTAAACCAATATTGATTCATTGGTGTATTCCACTGGTCTTTTCTGATAGGAATATGAGCTTATCCCAATGCATGTGCCGCTCTCACAAGTGAGCCCCAACCAGAATGGAGAAATGAGGATAATCCAGGTACATTAGAATATTAAATCATTATTTTTTATTGGAATATGAGATTATACATGAGGCATGTGCCACTCTCACTTGGTGAGATGCTGTTGGAAAAAGAATATGAGCATGTTATTGTGCCTTGCCTTTCACTAGAATATGTTTATAATCCACCTGGATGGGAGAATGAATGATCCATTATCTATAGTAAAAATTTGTTCATGATGATCAGAGCATTATGTAGACCTAGACACAGGGATTGAAATTTGAGCATGCCCCTATATTGTGGGTGACACTGTAATATGCCTCTAGAGTTATTCATATGTTAATAGAATGTATTGGTTATTTAACAAAGTGTGAAAAGTAATGTATGAATACATATTTTATTTCTCTACAATATATTGGAAGAATTATTTAATTAAAACATGGATATGAGGAATATTATATCCTCTTTATGAAAATGGAATATGATGATGGACTTCATAAATGATGGTAGGTATGTGCACCCACATGATTTTTGTATGAATATCCCCATTGACTTGTTCCAATAGAATAGGTATATGAGATTTCTTGCTGGATACAACTGAAATATTCTAGTGAGAATCATTAGTGTGATAATGGATATGTTCTCAATATTATGTTTTTAGAGCTTTCCATTCCCGTTGAATTTTAGTTTTTTTCTATTCATGAGGTGGAAATGTGTCATGTGGTGCCCTCAAAAAGTGAGTGAGGGGCACCAATGGAATGGTGCTGGTGACAACGGTTGATAGGATCCTTCCTTGGTAGATTCTAGATAGGATGGGGGTCATAATTGACTCCTCGGTCTACTATCATCATATACATAAGGTGGTGATTTTCATGTTCCGGGGATAAGCTTCTGAAGAAGTTGGGGTGGAAATGAGCACCATTAGCTTCACTATAGCTTTCTTTGGACAATGCGGACTCACAAGTTTCAATGTTTAGATACCATGAAAGATACTATCATGTGTCAGGATCAAACCATATTGATGGTATTCCTATACCATCAGATTCTCCAGTCGACACTAAAGGTGTTAAGCGGGTGAGGTCAATTTTAGACCCATATGGTATGCAGTAGTAGATGATTTTCTAGAGTGTTCACTGGATAAAGAAATTATATTGGGTTGGGTTTTTTCTATGAGATAATTATATTCAGTCATGAAGGCAAAAAGGAAAAAGGTCACCGATCATTGCATCATAATTGGCATGATAATTCCTCAATCATATAGACATGGGTTACACAAGTTCCATTTCATATTGGTTATTCCATTCTTATCACGTGGCCTTTTCACAGTGAGTATGGAGTTATTTCATTGGAACCTATTCTATAGAGGATCTACCAGTAATTTTAATAATCTGAATTATTCATTTCAGGTCTATCATTTTTTTCATAGGATTGGAAAATAAATAATTCTAGACACATTGTAATCCAATCATTTTAATATTTGAGAGATTCACATTAGGTTCCCCATTTTTTGATTTATTAGTAAATATATGTGGATCACCCATATGGTAGGAACAAAATCTTCTGATGAGAGCTTGAAAGTTTAACATTTTTATCCTGTGAAGAAGATAATGTAGCTAAATTATTTCACATTCGGTTCACCATTTCTATTTCATGGGAAGGATTATTTGCATGGTTGGAAAGAAATAGTCTAATGGTATTATTCCTGGGGGATTTATGTCTTTATAATCATTCAAGTTGAGTTCAAATTTAATTTTTATCTCATATATAAACACTTAATGACTCCCATATCCATATATGGTTACATACCTACTTTCTAAGGGTAGGGGGTCAATTGGGGTTTTAGAACCAATTGAACATTGGAAAATACACTTGTCGAGATGATGGAGTTAAGGATCATCATACCATTTTGGTTGGAATTTTTTCCTTCTCCATGACAGTCTTATATATTTAAGATATATTCAATAATCTATTCATAATCGTGATGTGGGACTAGTTACCCTAACAAAATAAACATGTGTTGAATCCTTCCATATGAAAAGCTAGGTCTACTAATGATCTCATCTATATGTATCCTAGGTTATTTATATATATATATATATCCCACTATCATGTATACCTTTATGTTTGAATCCATATAACTAGGCACTATAGAATTTATTTTCATCTAGGAGCAATTTATATTTCATGAATGGGATTGATTTGTTATGAGATTTCATATGTATGGTATTTATAACAAGAATACCACCCCATATATTTCCATAAAACCATTACATTTAACATCATATGGAAGGGAAATATTTGAGGGTATATATGAAATGGGTATTGAGCTCGACCCTCATTGCGGTGTCCAATGTACCCCAGTTATAGTGGGATCAAAGTCATCGTTGTTCGATCACACCCTTGGGAATCAACATGAGGTGGACTCCCTTACAAGGGGCAGGTCATATAATTCCACTAAATGGGATTTAAACACTGTGGTTCCCATTGATGGTGGAGATTTATGATATCAACCATATGATCATTACAAACCCCTAAACCCACATGAACCATGATCGGGGTAAGAAACAAGGTATAATAAGTAACCAGTCTCACCACATGTGGTTGTAGTACTTATGTTCTGGTGAAACCATTTCGATGTTTAATATGATTCTGGTTCCTTAGAAATGCATCCTATATACCCAGGTTATTTTATGAATCATATTAATTTCATTTTATTTGCCTTTTCAATTCACTAGAGGATGGGGAAGAATTATCAACACATAGAAGTTATTGTGTCTCGATGGTTGGAATGTTAGAGAAAAGGAGGGAGATTCATTGAAGTAGATGAACATTTGACATTGATACTTAATAAGGTGTATTTCATATATTGTTTATATCAAGAATAAAAGTTCTCATATTTTAATTGATCACTAACTTGCTTATCGGTTAGAGGTACAAGAGGGTATGCCCAGGGCTTACAGTAAAAACGATGCTTGTGTATGAGTGCCCTTCTAATCCATTGATGAAAAAATAATGATGGTAGAATTATGGGTGAATTTATTCCTATTGGTTAGTATTATTTGGTATATTAATGGACTTACACTAAATTGGATGGACATTGGATATCAGGCCTTAGGAAGGCATCATATGTATCTTGTTTGTTGAAGGTATCAAATTTCTTATAGTTCAGCTTATTGGGGATTTCACACTATGGCTTCCATTACATGGTTACATATCATATAATGAAATTGATTGGGGCCTACACACAGAGGCAACCCTAATATACTGACAATAAAATGTTATAATTTATTGGGACATCTGCTAGACATGTGTTGTCTATCTGCATGACATGTTATGATTGTATTCTTAACATGCCCAAGGATGTTTGTAAATGCATTAGTTTCTTAATAGACATGCCTAAAGACAATATAATGATAGATTTTACTTGTATAGAGGACATCAAATAACCAAAATTACATGTTCGGATATATTTCATGATCAATGTTGGCATGTTTGGATGGAGTCTCTTAACCTTGATGACTTGTCTAGAGGATGCCGCGTGATCTAGGTTGACATGTCTGGAGGGTGTCTCATGTCTTAACTCATAGGGTTGGGGATCTTTTCATGATCCATTATAATATCTCATGGTGTCATAATGGATCCTAGATGACTTTCACTTTGGTTGATGCATAAATTCAGAAACATGCCTGGTGGACATCATAAGATTTAGTTGGAATGGCTAGTGGACTTCTCAAGACTTTGGTGGCATGCCCAAATGGCATTTTATGACATTCTTAGACATGTACAAGGGACATCACATGATCCAAATATTATTTCAAGGGAGATTCGTATGATTTTAGTGACATTCCATGTCACTATTTAATGATTTGGGTGAGTCATGTGAGGAACATGAAGATCAATGTATAAGTTTTTTGCCTAAGTCTCCTATATTTTTAGTCTTAATTCCACCCTTTATTGAAAACTATTCATCAGGTTTGTCATGTTTCATCTGTTTTATGGATTCTACGAACCAATTTACTTGTGGTATCTCCTTTGCATGATCTAATTGATACGCTATAACTCCTTCACATGATCTAAAGTGATCACCTAAAGTGACTATGATTTCCTCGTGATCATTTAGGTTGTTAACCATATTTTACCAGGCAAAAAACCTTTGTGATATCATGATTGGAAACTCTATGAAGTATGCACATATGCACCCATGTTCGATCGATTTCTAGATGAATTTTTCATGTTAGGGGGGGGGATTTACATCCATCTCTATCTTAGTAATATGAAACCTTTCATGTTTTTTATATCTCGGATTTTAAATGGAGTTAGTAGATGGAATTTGTTGTCATGCGATTTTTCATAATCCTTCCATGGGTCATCCGTGGCGCTAGTTGATGATAGTAACTATGAGAATGTTTTATATTTACTATATTAATTGGACCTAGGCTTCTCAAAGCTATTTCTGTTGATTATGTGGATATTTGAAGATGCTTCTACAAGGTAAGTATATCATGTGTATGATTCTTAGACAGATTAGAATTACCGTGGAAATGGTTTCACATGAATGAAGATGAAATTCCTAGGGTCTTCCATGAGTTAAAGTAAGATTTCATCTGGGATTAATTAATATAATGCTAACATTTATATGCTTATTGCATGATCATGATGGATTTCCAAAAGGGCCTCATGTGATCAATGTTGATTAACTATGTAATATGTTCTATTCTACATTATGGCCAATGTATCCTCACAATGTTTGAAGCATCCAACTTTTTTTCTTTTCATTTCATTATTTATTCTTTAAGGATATGAGATCTCACACAACCATTAAAGTGTGGTAGAAGAAAATCAAAATCCTTACCTGTGATGCTCCATGTTATTAGTAATGGGTCTTATAGTGATTGATGAGAAATATCACGGATAGCCTCTATGATTTCCTATAGATCAAAAGGGGTAGAAAATAATTGAATTGACATGTCCGAGAACCATTGTATGATATTAGTGACATGCCATAAATCTCTTGAATGATGAGATAAACATGTCACCACAAATTTTAGGGGGAATTTTAGATTGTATCAAGGCATTTTTTGAAGATCAAAATCCACTTAAGGTCTCCACCTTCTCCATATATTCCCATTTTTTACCAGGTTTTTGAAATATTTTTAGGTTACCATCACTCTTAATAGTTTCATGGAATGGAGGAAATCATATGGATGTCTCTACATGATTATTTAGTGTCTTGAACACCATCCCAAGAACAACAGGTGTGTCAAATAGGATTCATTTTATCTTAAGAAGATAATGCACTGTGCATGACCCATTTGCATGAACTTCTAAAGGACATGTGATCATATTTCCTTTTGAAGGATTCATGATATGTGTGTCCTAGACACCTTTTATTCCATTTCATTGTGGATAAAATAATACCCAAACTTAGAGTATTTATTCCCTTTAATATTCTTTATACTCATTTGGTGGGTACTAAAAGAACATAATTAGTTTATTTGCGAATCCACTATATAAAAATGGAGGAGATAATTTTTTATATATTATTAATTATAATAAATTTAGAGATCCTACCTCATTGTAAATTATAGAGAGGGAAAGGAAATATCAAAATAAGGGGTCTATGAACAAATTCTTGGATCAAATAAATGTGATTGAGGTGATTGTCTTGACATCGATGCAATCAATGGAGCTCAATGCTAGCACCCAAAATTAAAATAATGGCTTATATGTAGATTATTAATGGGTTTCCTGGACGATCTATCGGGTGTTTTCCTTGGATCCTTTGATCAATGTTCATCGATGATGCACTATTATTGGTTGCATTTTGATCTAAACAAGGTATTCATTCTGATTTTATTTTTTTGATTAGTTAATATATGACAGATCCTCGAGCCTCTACTGAAGAAATAATCATTAGAAACGACCATTTTTTTTCACTATAGTGATGAAAATGTTAAATCCATTACCCAATAACTTCTATCTTTGGCCTTGCAATCATCAGTACAAACCCTTCCTCATGTGCCATTATTATATGAATGTAAATATTTCAAATTCTATGTCATTTCATTCCTATTCTCTACATACCATTTACAAAATAAGGGTTACCTTTAAAATTAATTTTAAAATATTAATATAATTATATTTGAATGTTTTTCTTAACTATAACATTTATTAGTATTTCTATTATATTAAACTATTTTAAAAAACATCGTTCACACATAGTGATTTTAAGTTACCCGAGTGAATAATGATGTTTTAATATTAAATTAGTCATTTGATGTATATTCATAAAAAAGTTTCTTTATAGTATAAAATAAAATAAAGTACCAATTAATATATTTTTTATATTTTATAATAATAAAATATTTATTAAATTGTTAAAAACGTTAATAAATTAATGTTATTTTTTAGAGTAAAAAAAGACGATTGAGGAGTAAATTTTAAGATTAAAACTATATATTAATAAATTAAACCACATGGATTATATAATGTAATGAAACATATAATTTTATAATTATGTATATTATGGAACCATTTACAAGTACCTTTAATAGTTACCATTATTATAATGATATTTTGGAACTAGGGATCAGACAAATTCAAAATAATCGACAAAACAAAAATAAATCTAATAAATGAATAACAAATGAAAATAAATGAATAAAAAGAAACAATATTATTAAAATTAACATAAAAATATTCTAAATATGTAAACCATTAGTGTTATTTTATTATTTATGATTTCAGAGGACATTGTATGGGTGTTATGACTCAAGGTAATGAGATTCTTACCTCAATTTCATTTCATTGAGACATCGTCCATACTCAACATTTTTTATATTATTTATATTATCCCATGAATGGATATTTAAATATTTTTTTTAAAATTAATTTTAATTATAGTAAAATTTTATATACAATCTTTTATTATTGTTATGTAATAAATTTCGATGTTTTTAAGTAGTTTTCTTTTAATCTATTTCAGTAATTTTTTAAAATTTTCTCAAAAATTACCCTATATTGTTTTCAAATAATTTTTCTTCTCATCATATTTCTGATATATATATAAATTATTTTCGTATCTATTAATTTCCTCATAATAAAGAATTGCATAACTCATTTGTTTAAAATTAATGTATTTTTTATGAGTAAACATAAATTATTTTCCATATGGGTTGGAATGTATTTTTATAGGTATTATTCATGTAATGGTTCTTGAATATTTTATAGGATGATGGGTCAGACTTTTATATATTTGTCCACTTCTTAGGGAAATTTTTAACTCTATATTGATATTATGATATAATTAATTAGTGTAGTTATTCAATAATTGGTTTTTAGAGTTAACTGTTAAATTTTATTATATTTTAAGGTTTGTTATGAATATAATGTCCCAGAAAACCATCATGAAAGTTATTTCTCATTTAAAATTACTTAAGACTTTGTTTGATGATTTTTTTGGAATATAAGTTCATTTTATGAGTAAATATGGGTTTATAAGAGCTCATAATTTATTATTTAATTGAATAACTTTTCATGTGTTTTGAAAAATATCAAGGGCCTAATTAGTTTCATTTTTATATACCATATATTATGATTTATACACTCATCCAGTGTTTTCAAATTACTTTTGTTATGTTTTACGATGGGTATGATCAATAATAAAGTCAATTTATGGTAATGGTTATTTTTACTGACTAAATAATGTTTATCATTTAAGATTTTAGTTTTTTTAATGTATGTTGAGTGAAAATTTTGGAACTTTTTATGTAATACGTTTCCTAATCCTCTTGAACACTATACCTAAAGGAATTAGGAATATAAGTGTTGTATTATTTCTTTTAATACATGTAGTTAGGCAGTGGAAATGTTGAGGAAATTATATATCTTCCCCTTTATCCCAAAATTGATGACATATAGATTAAAGGTAAATCTTTGAGAAATATTTAAACGTTCATAGTTTATCAAAAAATAATCAATACATGGTATTTAATTCTTTTTATTTTTATGATCATTTTATTCTCATAATAATCAGTGAAAATACATATTGATCTATCCTTATTTACATTGAAAAGGACTTTTCCACCCCATGGTAAAATATGTGGTCTTATAAAACCATTTTCTATATTCCCATAAATTAACTTTTTATATTTCTTCAATTCTATAGGGTTTATTCTATATGGACTCTTTGATATAGTCACAACACCGGGTATGAGTTCAATTTAAAAATCATCATAAAAATCAATGGGAAAATAAGAAATCAAATGTAGAAATACTTCTACATATCCCTACGAAATTGTTATATCTTTAAAATTGTGTTTCTACACATATATTAGAGGTAAATTCACTTAATTATTTATCGAGTCCCATAAAATGATGTAATTTCCATAGATATTTTATAGTCAGACTCACGTCGATAGATAACCATGGCTTGAATTTGGATATGAAATGTAATTTCCCTATCTTAGAAGTTTATTTGGATTATGGTTGAGAGATCCAATCCATTCCTAAAATAACATAGAATTTAAACTGGTAAAGAATAATATATTCATAAGAGTAAAAATTTTAAAAGCCTCAATCCGTGGAGGGATTTATACTTAGGGTATAATAATAATATTAGGATATTTATTTCATAAATAATTCAATATAATATCACTAGGGTTGTGATTAAATAATTTTATAAAATATTGTAGATATGATAAAGTGTATAGATCTAGAATCAAATAAGATCTTTTAAATTTTTGAGTGGGTGTGTAGGGTACCTTTCATCAATTCATTGTTTGGATTGACATCAATGGTAGTGATCATATAATATTTCTCATTATACTTTGGCCTTGGATTTTTCTAACTATAGTTTTCCTCATTAACCCTTGGGTTGGTGAATTTATAGAATAGTTCCCAGATTCTTTACATTTAAAACATTTAATAGTTAGAGGTATATTTGGTGGGATTTTCAGGTCATCCATTTTATTGGTTTTTATTTTCATATCCTTTTTGAATTCATGCTCTTGATTATATTATTTTCCACACATGAATCATTTCCCAACTCTGATGTATTCCCCCTATTCTTCATTCCATATTTTTATCATGTTGGAAGTTGAATATTCTTTTTATCATTTGTGTTTCCATAAAATCAATTTTATTTTTTTTATCCCCAAATCCATGAGTAAAATAGCCTCAACCAGTGACACACAATAGTAGGTCCATGCCTATGATAATACCAATATCTTAGAGGCCCATTGGAATATCTCAATAGTATCCCATGGCCAATACCAATTCACTACTATACAAAATTTTTAAACATCATTAAAACTAGACTTAGTGAGAATATAATCCTACGGATAACACAAGTGTATAGGTACAAGGGAATATTTGTAATTTTCAACCCTAAATTTAATCAAATATCACCATGTGGGATGGAATGCACAATGATTATAGATACTTCTTCTTCAAAATAATCTATATTTCCTTTAATAAATCACTTATCAGAAAACTTTATGAATATTGAAACAAATGATTTTGAATACCATTACACCTTTGAATAATAAATAGGTGAAGTGGAATTCACCCCCCACCCACCAGCCAAAAATGATGAAGTCATCACAAAATAATATAATATTACCCATCTCAAATAGAAGCTAGATAAAAAATGATTAAATCAATGATTAATTTTTTAGGGGAATCGAACCCACAATGTATGGTCACTAGGTTGAAGCTATGATTCCTACTTAAATAGATCCTCTCAAACAAGGGGAGATAACTAAACCTTCAAAAGAAGAATGAATTCAAACTATTAACTTGATATCATAGACCTAGGTCCACTTGTCTACAATGATCATTAGATATCTAGAGTTACCCCCAAAAGATAAATATGAAATTCTAGTCCCAGAAATAGAATCTATGTCAACTCTGGTTGTAGCATCCTATGAATTAATGGATGATCTCTCTAATTGAATGGATTCCCATGAAATTTTATATTAAATGGTGCAATCAAATAAAAACACTATATCTCAAGTGGGAGGATTTGACTAATCCCCGACTAAACATTGGGAACCACAACTTCTTGAAAATCGATGGAATGGGTGATAAGGAATAATATCTCACCAATTTTTCATCCATGTTTTACCTAATGTGGTGAACTGTTGAAAAAAAGTGTCTTCCAATAACATATACTTTGGGATGATCATGGAAGGACCCACCATTTCTCCGTACAATAACATTGAAACTAGTTCTATTTATAGCTAATATGATGTCCACCATTAATTACTATTGAAATTCATCTATATGATGAAGAAAATTCTTATCCTTAACATCTCTAACTGAATTCATTAAAAGAGAGGGAGTATTGTATTTTATTAAAATACATAAGGGTTTAAAATATTCCTTGGAAACATAGATTCCCTATGATAAAATTTACAGATATTTTTGGAGAATGTATAAGATGATTTTTCAACTTCCATAATTCCCCTGAAATATCCTTACGATTTTTGAGAGTTAATGACTACAACACAACATGTTGAGGATTTAATGAAAAGAACTATGGATAAATATTTTCTAGAACCATAGAAATAGATTAGGAAATCATTGTAGGAAGTAATTTTTCTTTCTATTAAATTGATATTGGTGAGGATTTGTGTCATTGAAATTGATATAAATATAATTAAATGATTATTTAATGATTGGGTTCCAAGGTACATCACATTTTCTCTGGAAGAAAACATGATCATGCTTCTAAAAATGAATAGTCCAGATAAAATAGGGTAGAATGGCCACATAAACTAAGTCCCTTAAAATCACATGATGTGTCACATGATCCATGAATAATTATTTTATAATTATATATAATAAATTATATTCAATGATGGTCAAATTACAATTGAAAATACTATATATCCTTAGGTGTATAATGCATAATAAGTGATGACCGACTAAATGAATGAAGGGGAATGACCCACCAAATGAGATAATGGGAATAAACCCATAATATAAATAAACAGGCACCAACACACCAAAAAAGTTAATGGGAATCTACCTAATAAATTAATAAATGTGTTCCAACACACCAAATTTTATACTCCAATTATAAAGAATATAAGTGCATCAATTTTTACATCAATATGGTATAAAATAGTTTTGGAAAATTTTCACATGTTTATGATGGGTTCACTCTTGATAGAGGTGATTATAAACTTCTATAATCATTTGAGCCACAGTAGGTTATCCTAATATTTGCTACAAACATTTTTTAAGAAGGGAAAAATGATATCCCAACTACCATTAACGAATGAATTATCAATTCTGTTGGTACATCATAGTGTAATGTTGATAGAAAATATAAAAAACATCAATAGTAGACCCAAAAATAAGGATACAAAATATGAGTCAAATTTTTCATCACATATCATTATGTTGGGAATGGAAAGATTGAATCCATGTATTTTTTACTCTAATCCATTTTAGGATGATAAAAAAATCTTGGAAAAACGATATATCACTCAATTAGACCAAGAAAAAGATATCAGTTGGCTACATTTGATGCTATTGTTCATGGATATTTCCCACTAGTGAAATACCATCATCTTTATTTAGAGGTCCTCAATGAAGTGATGTAATCCATCCCACAAGGTTAGGGGAATGTACATATTTTCACCCCTTCCTAGGGTAATTTATAGACATCGCCCGATATCACCAGATCCCACATGGTTTGAGGGAATTTTTATATTTCCACCATCTAATCATAGGAATTCATAGGTAGTAGTGGCTTCCATATCTACTCTCGAATTAATCCTTATTGATGCACAACATCCAATATATCTTCTTCTGCCACATGCGTATTATGATTGAGGCATACATGATAGAAATGGGGTGTATAATTATCATCTATATCATGATGATATAATAATAAACATATATTCCTTCCAACATGAGTAGGTTCCGGGGTATTTCAACTTGGGCATGGAGAATAATTTGTTCAAGCTCATGAGAATTATGTGAAGGGTTCCTAAAGAGGAATATTTGAGATATAATCTTAATTGATACCCCTACAGTCGATTTTTAGGATATATAATCATACATTATTTTTCCTTATAATATGACTTAAAAAAAATGGATGAGAGGATATTGGTTCCAATGTCTCTCAATTCCCCACTTCATACAAGTGGGGACCCTATGTTGAACACAAAATTTGTTTAAACACATAGAGTTCACGCATATGTTTGTGATAAATACATCTAGTTATATTCCTTTACGATTGAGCATGTGTATATATACATTTCATGTTCATTAGACCAGAAAAAACTCATGATTTTATGGAGTAGGAGACCTAAAAAAGTTGTTATGATAAAATCATCCCAACTAATTTCCATATCATTGAGATTTTAGAAATATTATTTAAGATAGTTTATTATTCAACCATGATATCCAAAATTAGGTAGATAATGTTTTAGTAGAGTTAGATAAATATAATAATCATTCCAATTTCACTAATGTTATTATCACTCTACCATAAGATTGATATGATTGATGATTTTTGTCATATTTTCATCCTATTCATAGGACCCTGAACTGAAAGAATCCAAATTCCTTATTGCATCACTGTTAACATCAACTAATATTCTCATCATGACATGATTTTAAATTGTATTACATAAAATTCATGGATGCATGAACTTAAACTGCGTATCCTAACATCCTAAATGAATAATTTTAAACTACATAAGCACCCTAGATGAACCTATTACATGATATTACAATGCATGTTGAATTTCCATGATGCAAGAATGTAAACTGAAGAAAACCAATTTTCTTGTATCATGACATTAAATCATATGATATATGATCACTTTTTATTACCATACCTACCTTTTTCATATGAACTAAGTATACATGGACGGTTTCTATTTTATTGTTTTTCTATACCATTCTTAGTATTTCTAATAACATTTCTGAAGGATATATTTATCACCACTCAACCTAAGGATCTCTCCTCATCCACATCGGGTTTCTTTACTTATAAAAATATGATTATCTTCTATTTCAATGTCTATTGACTACATGTGAGCATAATTAGTGTGAAAACAATTCTATAATTCTTATGTAAGTGTATGATCTATATAGGTACTATGTTTAAGAAATATTTAGTGCTTGATTTATGTCATTATATGATACGTAGTGACACCCATGAATCCCAAAAGGAGAAAATCCACAAAATTCCATTAAATAGTCTCTTACCAAAATTTATGTGACCTTTCAACAATGAAAAATCCTTAATTTTTATTCACCCTTGTTTGATATGAGATGTTTTAAAATTTTCCATTGTTTCTCAAACCAATCTTGATTTATGTGAGGTTATGGTAAATTTTAATGACTATATTTATTGTGATTCATCATTTTGAATCCAAAAGAATAAATATAATTGCAGTCTGATTTTAGACTACATAGCGTTATTGGTCTATTATACAAAACCTAAAACTATTTAGAGGGGTATATTATATAAGATCCAAAATTTAAAATTCCCTATACCCTAAATTTAATTTTGATCAATAAAGGCGACCTATTCTATTACATTATAAATCTAATGGTTATGGTAATCTAAGAAAGCCCTTGTGTTAGGGTTTTCATGGATTATTGATGTATGGCCTTTTTAGGTCAAACCCACCCACGTATTCCACTTTCATGTCATTTATTCAGTACATCAAAGAACCATGAATAAATTTTCTTGTTTTGAACCTAAATCAAAATAAGAATATTATCCATCAACACATTTGATATGGGTATTTATTTGACCTTTCAATAAAAATGCGTGTATTGATTCCCATACCATGGTATATGTAGTGACGCGGAGAATACAAAAATTGGGCCTAGCCACAAAATAGTTAAAAATACCCCAACTTTACCTGGTTCATGACACATTTATTATTCATATTGGGAAATTTACAAACCACACACTAAGAGAAGTTTTTAAAAATTGTTTGAGAAAATGATCTATGAAAATCAAACCAAAATTCCTTGATATATGACTATAAACTACAAAAAAAAATTTCCCTAAAAGTGAAAAACTTATTTTCCTGGTTAACATTTGTCTCTTTTATGTGCTCATGAAAAATATGATTAATGTTTCTATCAACCTTATTTATAACACCATGTATGATTTATATGAGATTATAGGTTTTAGTTTATCTATTCAATTAGTGAAATTTAGATATATCAGACCCCAAAATAATTAGACCCAAGTCCTTTCTACAAGAGTAAAAACTACACAACATCTATGTATTATCCTATAAGACCAAATATTAATTAGTGTAGATTAGTATTCATGGAATAATTTCCTTAAATGAGAGTTTAATCTATTAGGGAGCCAAAATAGAACATAAACGTTTCATATGAAACCATTGAATAATGTGAAAATTCCATTATAGTTTGACTTCACCAGTCATGTTAGGATACATCTATAATGGCATGATATTATAAATCAACAACTTTACCTCCCCCCAAATGATAAAGATCTTTTTAGGATCCATATAGATAACTACCTGTGGATTGATTCAAATATCATGGGAAATATAGTGACCCAATGAATTTTTTTGTGCTAAGAAATATACCATTTTTATTTTTATCTTTTTCGGAAGGATCTAATTATTTTAATATGGGTTAACAAAATTCTATTCAACATGAATGTGAACTTCTTGGTATAGTTACTCATATTAAATAATTAAATTACATGTAATATATATCATTATATGAATAAGTAAGATTTCATGGCCCAAGTCCATGACCAGTGATTTTAATCTTCCAGAAAATTGGTCCTAATAATATGACAATTAAATGGTACGGTGAATAGACCAACCCACAAGACCACAATATTCTCAAATACGATACTCAGATATGATCTTATTTAATGACCAAGTTCCCCCATCACATCTAATATTATAGTACCATTTCTTGAGATATTTAAATTAAAATTCCTTTCGATATGGAATCATTACTCTAACCCAAATAACATTTTCACCACATGATGTTGTAACCTTGAAATTATGTAAATCCTGTTGAAAAACACATCTTATAGATAGCCCATATCATGTTGTTTCCTAAATTAATCACGTAATTATTTATGTTATTATTATTTTTTATGTATCCCAAAAAGTTTATTTTTTTAATGTTATAGGTTCAATATTTTATATAAATACTCTACAAAATGCATATTTTTTGAATTTTCAAATGGAACTTTCAATGGTAAGTGTGAACCCACCATACAAAATCCATCCATATGAAAAACCATAAACGAAAACCATTAATCCACCCTTAACACTTCAAATTCAACAGCCCGCATGTGATTAATGATTTAAAAATTCAAAAATCAAAAAGAACATCATGACTTGCCTTGGGCTGCATGATTTCCCACACCATCCTCTCATCAAATCATGTCACACCATTGTCGCCACCATCACCAAAATGCACATCATCACCTTCAACATCACCAGACAAGCAATGACCAAGACTAATAGGGATACCTTGAACTAGGGATAAGTGATAAAGAACTGAACATCAAAAAGAGATCGTTCTTCTATTTCAAACCTTCATTGTTGACATCCATGACTCATCATCAACTCCGCCCAGAATATATTAAAATTAGTAACAAGGGAAAATTTTACTAAAGGTACCATTATTTTATTCCATGGTGAATGAAACAATTTATCTCTATGACTATAAAGTAACCTATATGGGATGTTCTGGTCTTGGACAAAAGATACACCTTAACCCCTGAGCTATTCCCTGATGGTGTGACACTAGTTTCCTACAATATTAATGGTCACCCTACTCTAACCACTAATAATTCCATCATCCTTGATTTCAAAATATTAATATGTGGTTTACATAATCAATATTCCAATGATCAAATATATTGAGATTATTTTTTTACCCCAACATTATCTATAACTTCTATTAAGGAGGATCCATATACTTGAAAATAAACTATATAATTCTTTTATCAACACTACATTGTTGGAGTTTTTTCCTAGGACCTACTATTTTTACTATAATTACATATATATTATATATATTGAATATTAAAATACATATTATTACATCTTATGCATTATTTTTAGGAATCTAATATAATAAAATTCTATAATATACTTCACATTGATAAGGCCATATCAGTTCCCTACTATGAGGAGAACATTGATGTGCTATGATGATATTATTAAATAATGTTATTGTAATATAATGTACTATGATGGGACAAATAGATTATATATTGTTAGATATGATTACATGTAGGTGTAAGAGGCTTGTTCTCATGAAGTTCTCACCAGGTAATCTTTAAGATATTAGATTATGAGAACATAAATCAGAGTGTAAATACAATATGTTTTTGTGTTATCGGATATTACTATTTGTGTGCATTTTTAATGGTCCTTAGATATTAATATTATTATTAATTCATTAAATGAATCATGAAATTGGATTTTCTATGGAGAACTATTAGAATATATTTTCTTGGTGTCATAGGGTATTTTGGGTGTGTCAGGGTGGACATGTCATTAATGGATATATTGATGAAGGATTGATTCCTTCCATCATTACAAAAGTTGATATCTCAAACCTTAGATTGAAATAGATCCATGACATTAATGTTCATGACAATGGTGAAATGATGTGTTTATTTAAGACATTCAGTGAAATCCATATCAGGAATATAGGTTTGGGACATAGATGTGAAAACTGATAGATAAGATATTGTGATATAGAGATTATATTAATCAGTGAAAATAAATATGTAGTTGTTTCCATTGGGACAATAAGGTCATTATATTATGTTCTTTGACCTATTACTAGAGAGTAATATTAGACATTAGGAAATCCCTCCTAATAGAAATAATAAATAATCCTAGAGATTCATAGACAATGTGTTTCCGATGATTTTGATTAAATTGTATTTGAATTTAATTATGTAAATGCATATTTTTTTCAAGATTAAAGATTAATTTTATTCACATTTTATCAATCAAAAATATTTATTGATGAATGAAATATTTATATTTAATATTTATTTTGGTGTTCAATAAGTGCTAAAGGTGTTTGAATAGACAAAGACAGTGTCCAATGAAAAATATTAATTAACAAGTTAGTAAAATAAAATTTTAATTTATGCAAGTTAGAACTCACCAAAAAATATTAATATTATAATATAATTTTTCATGGGTTTCATTAAAATTTATAATATTATTTATGTACTGAAAAGTAATTAAATAATTATTTTTACCTAAACCCCATCTCTCTAAATAGATAGTTTTTTATATTTTTAAGGCGTTCAATTGAAAATATAGGATTATTGTGTGTGATGCATTCTCCCTCAACTACTTCTTCCCTATCCCTCTCAATAATTATAAACAAAATAGAGAATTTTTCAACATATAATGATGAGAGATCAACATGAATAACACAATAAAATCACTTTTTTGTGTTATCACCCAGATATTGATTGAAATTACATTGAAATCCAAAAACACATGTAGATCACTACGGGAGGGATTCTATCCATTGATCCTAATAGAATAATGAAATAAAACTAGAAGGGTATTTCTAGATTATCCACATTAAAATTTAATAATGTTCATAATAAAAAGAATTTTATTATTTCAAAACTAATTATTAATTTCTAAATTTGACGTGAAATATTCTCAATCATGTTTTTAGGTAACTAAATATTAAAAGAAATTTTAATATATCGACCATCGTGGTACTCTTCCCCTTTGCAAAAAACCATCTAGTGGTATCATATGGGTGATTTTAAAAAAAATATATATATATGTTTTATTTTTAATCTATAAGAAATTGTGTTTAAATTTTTATTTCATATAATTTGTTCATTAATACATATTGAATTAACATGTTATTGAAATATTAATCATATATTTTGGTGTTTCATTTTCCAAAATGCCAACTAATAGATGAAGAATTACTGATGATTCCATTGGGAATTGCAAAAAATTTAGCTTGTAATATAGGATTGCATGACATGTAGTCAGAGTACACAACATGTACCACTGTACGCTACACCTATCAAGGCCATAGAATACATGACATTATAGATAGTTATTTATTGTGGTTTGTAGTTCATGTTTACCCAAAAAACAAGAAGATATTTTTCTAATTACATGGCGTATACACCATGTAGTCTACCCGAGTATGCAATGTAAATAAAAAATTTGTGTGGTCATTATACATGGTAAAACCACATGAGATTGACAACATGGAGTATTTATGACATAAAAATCATGTATTATGTTTCAGGGAAATGCAGTTCATCAATTCTAACATCAAATATACACACAGAGTTATCTAGATATAAGACACTAGAGATACACAATGTGTACCTAGGGGTACACATCTTGTAGTATCTCACTCAAGAACACACCGAGTCTTTTGGAAAGCTATACAGGCATGCATCATTCAGAAAACAAGTTGTGTAGTGGTCATATACATGCCATGTAGTATGGCTAACCCAACATGTCTAATCCCAAGACCATTGACTTGGATACATGACAACAATGGTATGTGACATGTAGCTGGATAAAATATGCCTTGTAGCCTCCAAATTTATTGTAGAATTAAATTACACTAAATTAAACATTATAGCCCAAAAACCTTATTTCATTCATTTAAATATTCATATTTTTTAAAATTTAATAAGGGTTTTAATTAATAATAAATGATCAATTAATTTTATCTAATAAATCTAGAACTATTATTCCTCTTGTTTATTTTCCATTAATTCCTTTATGATTTTTTCTCCAAGAGGATTCAAATGATCATTAAAATGAATAGTAATTAATTAATTTTTTAATGAAATAATATATATATTAATAAATAATGAAATAATAGTAAATAAATGTCATAAATTTACTCTTCCAGATACATTTCATATATGACCATTCATGAATCTAACCAAGACCGTTGTATGGGTTGGATTTTTTAATTTAGTTTATTACATGGGTTTAAAATTATTTATTATTATACTGATTATGTAGTCTTGTGGTTCGTCCCTCCCTCCATTATTATGGTTTACCTACATGTATAACTGTATTTATCTAATTTCTACTTAACCAATCCTTGTATTCCCCTAACCAAAATATAAGGTATAAATAATTGTGATTAATTTTTTTCCCAAGCATAATGGATGTTATTAGAGAAAGAAACATAATGATACTAAATCATGTGTTACATAGATAGACAAGTGAAATTTTTTAACTAATAACACGAATGGAAATAATATTTATTTTATCTTGTTCATAGAGTGATTTAATATCATCTCATTAAATAAACCATTATATAATACTAATGATTGAGTTATTTACTTATTTATTTATTTATTTCTATGCCATTATTCATTTTTGGGTGAATGATCAGAATCACATAACTAAATGAATTAATTTTAAATAATGGAAATTTAAATTAATGGATTATGTGTAACTGTTTATCCACCATGGTTAATTAATTATGTAACATTCACTTAATATTAAAAATACATATAAAGGATAAAAAATGTAAAACACATGCATAATAAATAAAAATAGATCAATTAATATTATATCATACTTGGAATTTCATTACATGATTTGGAATGAAATCCTTGAAACTATGTGTTTGAATAACCCTCATTGGGACACTTACATGTAACATGGTGTTTTTATGAAGGTTTTGGGTTTAATTAACCCTTTTATATCAAGAGAAGTTTCCCATGATAGGCTTGATACAACTTGGAATAATGTGTTGGTGAAATCCAACTTGGGATTTCTGGATAGGGTAGTTCACTCTATGGGTCCAAGAGTTGCAATTTCGTAATTGACAAATAGAAACCGACCTAAACACCTTCATGTATATTGAACAACCCTAATTGGGTTTTTGTGAAGGGATTATGGATTGTGTACGCTAGAATTTCATAGAAACAAGACATTCTGAGTTAACTGATGAGGTCCATTAGGATTTGTTAAAATAGCATTATATTTAATAAAAATCCTTTAATTTATTATTTCATGAAAAATGTAAACTCAAGAAAAAGTAATAATAAAATTTTCTTTCATTTTAGTATAAATTTGAATGATCTTCAGACACACAATCCCTATTATCAATATTATAGAATTGTTTTCTCTTTAACGTCAATAACTTTCTGGATTCATTTATAATCCTTCAGATGTTGCTATACAAGAACAAAAACAATACATGATAGAATCCTCATAGATTGATCTGATTTCTAAGGATGTAAGTGATGAAGAGTTCCTTATATAAGAAAAAATAAATTAGTTAAATGGTTGAATTTCAATGTTTTATGATTTTTTTTATGTCTAGTGAACTCATGAACTATCACAAAAACATTGATGAATATAATATGCTTGAGAACCCTTGAGGTATTTAATAGGATAGACCCAAAGATGATTGTTTTGAGTTTTCCAAGGCTTTATTTTAGATTATTCTTATTTAGGGAGACCTAGATGGTCATCATGTAGTCACGATCATTGGTTATATTGGGTTTCTAGAGGTTCTAGGGGGTAGACTGTAAGAAGAACTTCGTGCCAATCTCATTCTTTCATCAATCCCTAATAAATTCTCCATCATTATTGTAGATTTTATTATGAAAGGAATTGAAAAGTCACTATCATATCTTATAAAACTCCCTTGAGGACCAATGAACAATCAATAGAACAAGATGATGTTTGTTTCTCATGAGGAAAGAAGGTACACAAGATGAAAAATACACATTTCCAATGATGAAAGAGGACTTGTCAGGAGCGATTATTATCAAATGTAATTTATTTGTTTCTATAAATTTCATATTAGATGTAGCTTTTTATGAATAATTTTTTTAAATACATGAAAAAATTAGATTTAAAAACATCAACTCAAGGGAGGTAGATCTTTGAGCATTCAATAGAGATAACATTAATAATGTATCAATTGAAGCAAACAACATCACCTTTCTGACTAAATTGATTTTTTTTTAAAAGTTGTTATTATATTCCTTCTAATACCAAAAAACTATATCAATATATTTTTTTTTGATGGATTTATTTAAATACTCATAAATAAATCATTTGTATTTTATTAAGATATATTTTATTTATTGTAAGGAACATCTAAAAACTATCTTTATATATTATATTACACAAACCAGTTAAGGAAGCTCATTAATGAAACTACCTCATAAGACTCATACCATAGAAAACTATGGAATAACTAGGAAGTTCATGTAAATCAAAAGCACTAGAAAAAATTATACCAATGTATATATTTAGAATTTTTTGAACTAAAATTACTTAGTATGTATCACACTTGATTACAAGGTAACATAACCAAACCCCCAATTATTAGAGAAGGTGAAATGGGTATAGAGGTTAAGGAATTATTTCATACAAGTGTTTTTAGATAATTTCCTATTAATATAACAGGTGGGTACTCAAACTTCATAACTTTTACAGAATAATTTAGTAGATATAAAAATATATGTCTACTTAAGGAGGTATAATTTGGGTTATTTTGATAAATTCAAGGAATAAAATAATGAATTTGAGAACCATTTTGTAAAGAATATTAAGAAACTCTTCTCAAACCTTGGTGAATAATATCTTAATCAACAATAAATTAATAAAATAAAATAGTTTGGGACCCTATCTCAAATCCCATATCCTTATAAACCTTTGTGTAATAGTGTATGTAAAATGAAGAACCACACTTTTTTAGAAATTTCAAGATCAACTATGAGAGAGGCCGGTATTTGATTATCCTTTTGGGGATATGCACATGAAAAACTCACACAAATACTAAACTAAGTGCCAATTAATGTTAAATATGGTATATGATGAATTTTATGGAATGAAAATAAACCCATGTTGTATTACATACATGTGTTGGGTTGGAAATTGTTTGTTAACGCCTCTTCTATTAAAAAACATTCACCTTATGGAACAATGTGTGTCTTTATAATATACCATAACAAAAAAGGGGATACTACCTATATGAACCCACATACAAAATTTAATAGTGAAAATGAATCAAATATTACATGAGAGAAAGATAATCTCTAAAATAGACAGTGGGAAAGAGATATAATATGATGATGTTGTGGCTCAAGGTACATAAGAGTTGGAACATTAACAGATTCCAAAAATCTGAGTGAAAGAATTTTCTCTAGAGAAACATGTACAATGTAGGAGTATAAGGTAGGTTATAGAACCAAAATGCTGTTATTTTCTTATCACTGAGGATGGTGTCTCATTATTAGTCATCAATAATTATCTACTAACCTATAAGAATCAATAAGTGGCATATAATATTGAATGATTCAAGAAGCTATAAATTCGTAAATGGATTCCTTGTAAGAAAACAAAGTATAGATTTTGGTTGATACCTTATTGGATTTAAATACTTTTGGATGCAAAATGGAATTCAACAATAAACTGATCATGTATGGATTAGTTAGTACCTATAATGAAAAATGGGTTTCAAAAGGGTTTTAACAGCATCAAGGCATCGAATATAAAAAATATTATCACTTGTTTCAATGCCTAAATCCATCAGAATTATACATTCAATTATTACTTTCCATGACTACGATATTTTGAAAATATATATTAAGACAAATTTCATTAATGATAATATTGTGGAATATATCAATATGAAACAACTTGATGAGTTTGTGACTCTAATTATTCCAATAATATATTCAATTTACAAAAATCTATTTAATGATTAAATAAAGAATCTAGGTCATTATACATTCATTTTGATGAATCCATGATGGAATTCAGTTTCACAATGAATGATTGTGAGCCTTATTTCTATAAATAGTTCACATGGGGTATAATTATTCTATTTAAAATATACCTTATAGTTATATTATTCATGGAATTGAAATACATGTCTTACTGTCTGTTAGGGTTTGATAGAATAAATGATTCTCTATGAAGGATTTGAGAGATGTGGAATATATTTTTGGGATCCACATCCATCGTGATAGATCTAATATGTTTCTTGGACTATGTTAAAGTATATAGATTTTTAATTGATATAATAGTTCAAATATAAAACAATATAAGAGAGGATTTTATCTACTGTTATAGACAATTCATTATTCTAGGAAAATCAGTCCTTAGGAACATGTGGAAATAAATATAATGGGATGGATTAAATACCCATCAGTGATTGGGCTAGTCACGTATGATATGATATATTCTAGGTTATATTTTTACTATTTATTAAGTGTGGTAAATAGATGTTAATCTAACCCATTTTACCATCACTAGATGGTAGTAAAAACAATCCTTAAGTATCTAATTCATAATAAGTATATGTTCCTATTTTATGGAGTAGATGAAAAACTAGTGATTAGAATATATGAATAATATAGTTCCCAAACTGATCAGGATGAAATGATGTCATAAACAGAATGTTTTATCAATTTTAATGGAGGTGTTGTGAGAAGGAAGAGCTCAATGTTGGCTATGGTCATAGATTCTACATCATGTTATGAGTAAATTTCGTCTTCTAGGGTAGCTAAAAAATAAGTATAGATGCAACAATTCATCCAATATCTTTATGTAGTACCTAGTGGTAAATCATATCACACTATACTATGATTTAACTACATCTATGTGTCTTTAAAGGGATCTATGGTAAAATTAGTGTAAAAATCTTATACTTCATCAGTATCATCTCCTGAGGGATTTTTATCAGATAGATTTGTTTTTAGCAAGTATTGTATCCATAGAATAACATATGGTGGGCCCCATGATTATCATGTGAGGTCAAGAGGACTAAAAGTATTTGGAATATGTCTCTAGTCTAATTGGGATATTGTAGGAGTGAGTGTCCTAAGGCCAACTATTTATACTATAATTTAATGCATATTCGAAATATTTATTATTAATGAAAGAACATTTTATATTTGGTTAATTTTTTTTTTAATCTAATGTAATTATTTCCTTGAACGTACAACACATTGATAAGGTTAATGTAGTTCCCTACAATGATGAGAACATTGAGGTGCTACGATGATATTCTTAAATAATGCTCTACGGTTTGATAATGTAGAATGGTGGGACACATTGTACATATAATAGCAAGTGCGAGTTCTCATAAGAGGATGAGGATTATTATCATGATGTTCTCACTTGGTAATCTCTAAGAAGGGATATTTTGAGAATAGACCAACCTTTATTTATTTTTTATGTTTTGGTGTCATTTGATATTCTTATTTTTGAGTCTGTTTAATTTTCCTTAGGCATTATTATTATCATTATGGTATATCATGACTCACACTCTTATATTTTCATGTCAAAACCATGAAAAAGTATGATCATTTTGAGGTATGGGAAATTGGGGGAATCAGGACTCATAGACCATTTAGTTGAGGAATTATTTTTATCGTTCATATTTATGGAATTTTATATCTTGGAATTTTTATTAGAATAAAACCATCTCATTATATTTCGTAGACATAGTGAAATTATGTGTTTATTTTTTATATTATAATAACAGGTACTGATAATATAGGTTGTAATCATAGATGTGAAACTGGCATGATAATATACTGTGATAATTTATTATATTACATAGTGATCATTGATATAAGGTATATATCATTAGGAAATTAATTTCCTTATCTTAGGTTTCATGGCCCATTATTATAGAGTTGTCTTGGAATTTAGGAAATCCTAAAAAATTCCAATTAATATAATCCTATAGGGTCATACACTAATTGTTTTTGATGATCTCAATTAAATCCTATTTGAATTTAAACAATAGAATAAATTTTATTCTCTAGACTGAGAGATTTTTTAAAACATTTTATCGATCAAAAATATTTATTATTGAGTGAAATATTTAAATTAAATATTTTTTTTGTTCAACATATGCGATAGGATTTTGAATGGACGAAGTATATATCTGGTGGAGGATATTATTTAACAATACAGTTAAAAATATTTGTTATTTCACAAGTTGGTGCATACCAAATTATAAAAATGAGGATAATAATAATAATAATAATATCATTATGTGTAATAGGATTAATTAAAGATTTTAATATTTTTAATGGCCTATACAAAAATAAATTATTATTTTAACATATATCCTGGATCTATTAATTGATGGTTCTGAATATTTTTTAGGTTTTGAAATAAAATATAGATAATTTTTTCACACAAAAAATTCTTTCTTGACTCCTCATTATCTCTCCCTCTCATTAATGGGAAATTTAAGATAAATTCCTTCTAGATAAAAGGATGACCGATAAAAATTAATAATTCAAGACATTATCATCACTACAGTAGAGCCCTAATATCTATTGACATTACTCAGATATTAAAGGAGAACATGTGGATCACCACTAGTGGGATTCTATCCCTAGCTCCTCACAGGTAGATGGAAACCCAAAAGGATATTTCAAAATGATCAACATTCACATATATGAAAGATCATAAACACATGTATTTGTTTTTTCAATATTAAATAAAAATAATTATAAATTTTATATGCAACATCCTCACTCATGGTTTTGAGTAACTCAACATTAAAATAAATTTTAATTAACCACCCACCATCGTACACTTTTATTGCACCAGAAACCATCATAAAAGTCCTTGAAACAGTTATTATTAACTCGTTTAATATTATTAATATTGAGGTAATATACCCCTTTATATTTTTTCATATCCATAAGCCTATGAAAGTAGGAAAATGAACCCCAAATTCAAATATCCCCAACCAGTGAAATGTTTCACTGAAGATGCATTGGTTAATATTCACGAAGGATCAAAACATCATGGCCACATGATTTTAAAATGTCTGATCATCATCATAGTTATATTATGTTAAACAGTATATAATAATTTCCACATTACATGACCCTATACTATAGAACATTTGATTACTTATCTCTTAAAAATTAATAACTTGAAATATTGATCATCTTACATGACCATATACTACTCAAGTGGGACACCCTATAAAAACAATTCCCTACATGTGAGCCAGATTTGCGTAATGTTTCATGGAACATAATTCAAATCTAATATGTTATAGGTATAAATTCCCAAATTCCAAAAGAAACAATAAAATCCTATTTTGGGTATAAACTAAGACGTTTTTCAAAGTATTGATCCCTTACTATGATAAAATATAATTATATCACATTTCTTATATGTGAGCACGCTCTATGTGGGGAGGATCTCTATAAGAACTACATGCTTCATTACTATCTTATTAGGATATTCAGTGAAACCATGATCTACTTTATAGGCTCAAAAAAAACTCATTCCCTCTAGCATGACCATAAACTATTTAAATCAACCATCTTACCATAGCTAAGATCCCTTAAACGAGATCCAAATATATATATGAAATCATTGTGTAAGGTATCCATATTTTATCTGTATGATACATGAACCATGAAAATGAAATTTAATTTTAATTTTTCTCGTTCAATGCATTCTGATGAAACAAATGTAGTTTTTCATCTATCTCTTATTTCTCATACTAAGAATAAATCAAGTGTTAATATAGGTCTTTCTAAATCACCCTAGTTTCATAAATGATCTACACAATATTTATTAAGTAGAGAGATATTTATTCTTCACATGAAATTAAACTGTGTAACAAATTATACTATATACAACATTTAAAATTATTATTGATGGTATGTCTACAAAACCCATATTCATTATTTTATATCTTGATACATGTAAGGGAACTTATAAAACCCTATGTCATTCAATGGAAATTCCCTTCTCAGAATTATGTCATAAAATCACATGAAAACACAACATAATGAACTACTAAGTGATAAGTGACCTTTAAACAGAATTTTGTCACTTCTGTGTTTGGAATTTCGAAAATCCGGCAAACACTTTTGTAATCACTAAGTTATTTGGAGTTCGATAAGGAAAAATTAATTTATGGTGAATAGTAACCTACCATAATGAAAAGTAACATACCTTATGAATTGTGATATAATCTAATGAATAGTATCCACACCTATGAATGTATAAAAATAATATTTAAGTTGGAAGTATGATATACCTATATTTTAGAATAAGTTAATGAATGTTTTAAAACTGGTTTTGATAATAAATTATTATTTTAATTAAATATTTAAATAATAATATTTAGAATTATTTTAAAAAAATGGACTTCATTTCTGGATTCTACATGTCGATAAATGGTTAGGGTTAATTTTTGGGGGTTTTCTAAAATACATGAATTTTTTATGAATAGTAGAATCCGATAATTCACAATAAATGATAAATAATGGATTTATTGAGTCATCAATGATGTTCTAATGATGTAAGCCCACTTGTTTCTGGATCAAATTATAAAATTACTATTCTTTGTCATGAAATACTGACTATTCCTTGTATTGTGATGAATTAATAAATTATTGATTATAATATTACGAAATCCCTCCGCACCTCCACTATAAAAACCCCCCTTCACTCCCTCTTATCTTCACTCCTCTCAAGACTTGTTCCTTGCCATTATTCTACCCAAATCTATCCCCAAGATCCTCCCCCATGTCTAAAATCTCATATACTCTTCAAAATACCAAAACCTCTCCCCTTAAGTGGTTCTCAAAGGAGGAAGTCTCAAGAGGTAAATTACTCTTTCCAATCCCTTCATTTCTTTAATGTTCTCTTTATTTTTGTTTCTTTCCTCACCTCCTTTCACCTTAGTAGTATGATAAATCAAGTTAGATACATGTAATGTAATGTTTTCATGAAAATGGTATATTTCATTTTCTTCTATCCTTTCCCTGCCCTTTTATTTGAATGAAATGAAAGCACTGTTTGAGATATGCAAATTTTGCACATACAAGGACAATGGTTTATCAATTTCTATTATCATTAATTCTAGTAATGAATCCATTTTTTATAGTTGAACCAGATTATTAAATATTTAATAAATACTATCTTTGTTTCTTTAATCCTTTTGTTCAAATGGTATTATGTTATAAAGAAAAACACGTTCTTTGTAAACAAATCCACTGATTAACAAAAACAGTCATCACTAAGGTTATATACATAATAATTCTACTTCACTCTATGTAACCTATTTAAAATTAAAACCATGTATTATTCTGTATGTTAACTAAATAATATTTCCTCAATTATGGACAACCTCTTTGATCTTACAAATAATCCAAACTTGAATATATGTGAACCGGTCTTTTAAAGCCAAGTAATCAAACGAGCCCGAAAAATGAAATTGAACCTTATAACTTATCAAAAAGGCTTTTAATGAAGTAAAAAGGGGGAAAATTAATAAATTACACATATAAGAGGTTATGTACTTATTAATTAATAATCCTAATTTGTTTATTCAGGTCTTTAATAACAAGGGGAGAACACCAATGGATTTAAGATAATGGATCCTCTCATTTTCACTCTTAATCAAGAGTGTTATCTATGATATGCCTGTTTTTTGTAATATCAAGTTATGGGGTATATTTTCTCACCTCCCTGTACATTCCTACTATTTTATATGTGATGAGAAACCCCTTAACTCTCTCATAAATCTCTCATAGTTACACCAGATACCACGCCGATAGACAATAAAGGATTCTACCAGAACATCCTTTATTCATTCGGGTTGCTCTATCATTATTTTTACCAAAATTTAGTTGTCTTTTTTTTTGTAGAACATAAAACATCAGTTTATATTCTCCAAAATAATGTTCCATGATCCATCTCTCATTATTTTTTGGGGACATACTTGCTTTTAATTGAATCTCTCCTCGCTAGTTCCCAATAAGCACACTCGTTTTAATGAAACTTCCCAACCCATTTTCCAATATCAAGTGCACTCTATCTTCTGTTTTAAGACACCATTGTCTTCTTAGAATCAGTATTTTTATTATTAGTGCCTTCTTTGTTGAATTCTAGTTTTATATAAAATAATTTCTTCTTTACTATTTTAAAAGCTCTATAGTATTTTCTGTAAAACCGCACAAAAATGTTTTGATGTTAATGTCTCTCAAATACATTTCTTATTTGATGTAACTTTTATTTGTTACCACATACCATGTTATATTCCTATATTACCTTATGAAAGCCCATATATATTCCAATCCCTTTCTTTCATGGACACTTTCATGATACACTCATTTGTTATACTTTATGTCATGATTGTGGTACCCAATTCTCTCCATGGGTAACCTTATGTTTATGAACTAATGATTATATATGATAAATCATGTGGAAATAATATTTATGTAGTGAGAATATTTATTTGGTGAGAATATTCATGAAAATTTTGATATGGGTGTGCCCAGATAGTGTTCCAATGAATTGGGTAAGGTTAAGTCTCATGAGATGCGATGCGAAATGAGATTGGCGGTTAGCCTTGACCCGTACTGAAATGGGAACCATGAGTGGTAGTTAGCCTTGACCCATACTAAAGAAATGTTTTATGATCATACCACATTTATATGCTTTCATATTTATATGATCCCATTCTTATATTAAATGACTTTATAAGTTTCATGATTTGGATATCATTATGTCATGCCTCCTAACTCATGTGCTTGAGATGTATCCTTATGTTCATTCCCTTACTGGGATTTTTAGCTCATCCATTTGTTCATGTTTTTCCCAGGGTAACCTATGAAGATGTAAGGGATCAAAATAAGTTATAATCCCTTTATGAAGATTAAAGGAAGAAGTGGGTTTTAGTCATATGTTTTATGTTATATGTACCTAGTCTTCCAATACACTAGACTTAACGATCCTTGGATTGTACTCTGGTGATTAATTATGCTTGAAATAATGAAATGTTATATGTAAAAGGCTTGGGTCACTATCGTTGGTATCAGAGAATGGTCTAGTTATTTTTGGAGATTAGGAATAGAGAACCTTAGTGAGAACCTTAAAGATGAGACTAAGTATAAAAAACATTCTAGAATTTTGGTGAGTATTGATTAAGTAGTTTATAAAGAGAATACATCCCTGTCTCGATACGAGTAGGCAGAGGCGGATCTGACACAGATATATCTAGGGTTAAAACCTGAAAACACCGCTTTGAGGTAGACTAGAATGAAAATTGGTGCATGACAGTGGGCCTTGCTACACTCTTGGTCACGACACTCCCAAGGGATATGTTTTGGTAGATTCATGAGTTTAGTACAAACCATTATTAAGGTAAAAAAAGAAGCCCATAAGGATTTATGTTATGAAATAAATAGAGGGTAACATGGATATAAACCTAAGGAATCACAAGTCAGGATATACTTTATCTTTTATAAGTTTATACTCTTATGTTCAAAGATTACTTCTTATGATCCATAGCTAAGTATTCAAGACCTCTAATTATAAATTCTTTCTCTTAGTTATTGGAAGGAAATAGAATAACACATTCCAAAAAATAGTGTGATAGGAAATGTGATGATTAACCTAATGATATGCTTGATATGACAGGAACAGGTGCTCAAAACTTCATGACAGTACTTGCTCATCTAGCTCGAGTTATGAATAATAAATTGAATCATGCAGAATTACATCCTATTCCAAGGAAAGAGCAAGTTGCTATAAAATCCTTCATACGATAAAGGGCTTTCATGTTTTGTGGGTCTTTTGGTCCCCTCCTCGTAGAACAATGGATTAACTCCATTGAAAAGATTTTATCCGTCCTCCAGTGCTCGAAGGAAGATAAATTTGTACTGGAGGTCTATCGTTTTGATGGGTAATCTGATCAGTGGTGGACACTGACCAAGAATACAAAGTCCCAAGAGTAAATTGATTCTATAGATTGGGAGTAATTCAAGAAGATGTTTTTCAACAAATATTTTCCTCAAACCCTCCATCTCAAGATGGAAAGAGAGTTCCACAAACTCAAGCATAAGGAAGATGATTCCATCATGGAATATGAAGCGAAATTTACAAGGCTTGCAAGGTACACCTCTGACTTTTTCATTAACATCAAAAGAAAGGTGGATCGCTTCTTTGGCATACTAAAGTCGAGTCTACAAAAAGTTTTTGCAATTCGATACTTTGACAGTTATGAGGAGATTTTTCATTGTGCCCTCAAGGTGTAAAGGGAGATTGGTGTCTCTCAGTGGTCTCGTGGGCCCAGTGAAAAGAAGAGGAAAATGGAGAACATCATGGGTGATCAATCAAACAAATCCCAAGATAGAAAGAAGCCTCACTTTTCCCTTTTCAAAAATTGTGTGAAGAAGCATCTTGGTGACTGTCTTAAGGGAACCAAGAATTTCTTAAAATTTGGAATGTTTGGTCATCTGGACAAGAATTGCAAAAAGGGAATATGAAAAATCCATCTAATGTTGAAGAAGAAAGGAAGGTTCAGATCAACACTCATCCTGCAGTGCAGTGTTACAACTTCAAGGAGCTTGGGCATTGTGCGAACAATTTCTCTAATCCGATTGTTTTTGGAGGTAATCAAAAACAACTTCCAAGGCAACAAGGAAGGGCTTATGCTATCACTACTTCTAAGGTGGATCCAGAAAATGATGTGGTGAAAGGTATGCTTGTTATTCATTTATGAATATAGAATGCACTATTTGATTTTGGTTTGGCACATTCTTTCATATCTTGCATGTTTAGTAGAACTATTCAAACACCACCTAAAAATTTGGAGGAAAACATATCTGTGAGAATAGTGAATGGGGAAATTATTGAATCCATGTTTTAAAACTCCACCCTGGTTAACGTTTGTGGACTGAACCTCCCAGAAAATATCTTCATACTTTCTTTAGTGGAGTTAGACGCTATCTTGGGCATGGATTGGATATCATTGTACAAGGCCAACATCAATTGTCAGGAAAGGGAGATCACTTTTCACATCCTGAAGCATCCTATGATTCTTTACAAGTGTTAGGAGGAAGATGAGTCTCCCTTAGAATCTTCGTCTCAATTTTGGATACTACTTCCTTGTGAGAAAGCATATCTAGCTCAATTGATTGGGACAAACTGTAGAATCATGCTTGGAGACATGCCCATCGGGAGGGATTGTATGGATTAATTCCCTAAAGAGTTACCTAGTCTTCCTCCCGACCGAGAGGTTGAGTTCTCAATTGAACATAACCCTAGATCTTTTCCAATCTCAAAGAGCCCTTACAGAATAGCCACTATAGATCTTGAAGAGCTGAAGAAGTAGTTACATGAGAATATAGAGAAGGGTTTTATATGCCCAAGTGCTTCATCATGGGGTGCGCTGGTACTCTTCGTCAAGAAGAAGGATGGATCAGTATGCGTTTTCATTGATTACCGTGAGCTCAATAAAATCATGATAGAGAACAAGAATCCCATTCTACGGATAGATGACTTGTTCGAACAACTTTGTGGGGCTAGTTATTTCTCTAAGGTGGACCTTCGGTCGGGATTTCACCAACTAAAGGTGAGGAAGGAAGAAATTCCTAATACTTCCTTTCGAACGAGGTATGGACACTATGAGTTCATAGTGCTTCCCTTCAGACACACTAATTCTACTGCACTTTTTATGGATCTAATGAATAGAGTCTTTAGAGATTACCTCAACAAATTTGTGGTGGTCTTTATTGATGATATTCTGATATACTCCAATATCAAGGAGGAATATGAGGAGAATTTGAAAACTGTGTTAAACACGTTTTAAAGGGAGAGGTTGTATGCGAAGTATAGTAAATGTGCATTTTGGATGGAGGAAGTATCATTATTGGGTCATTTTATCACTAGGAAAGGGATATCTGTGGACCCTTCCATGTCGAAGGAAATTGATGAGTGGCTGATGCCAACTTCTATAATGGATATCCATATCTTTTTGGGTCTAGCTGGGTATTATCGACGATTTGTGAAGAACTATTCACAATTTTCAAACCCAATGACTATGATTACACAAAATGGAGTATAATTTGTCTTGACACATGAATCTAAAGACTGTTTCAAGGAGTTTAAAAAGTGGCTTATGAATGCGCCAGTACTCACACTCCCTTCATGTGGAGAACTCTTTGTGGTGTATAGTGATGCTTCTAAGAATGGATTAGGCTATGTGTTAATGAAAAATGATAGGGTGATAGCATATTCCTCAAGGTGGCTTAAAGTCCCTGAGGAAAAATATCATAATCATGATCTGGAGATGGCGGATGTGATCTTGGTGTTGAAAATTCGGAGGCATTATCTATATGGGAAAATTTTTGAGATATATACCGACCACAAGAGCCTCAAATATATATTCACATAGAATAATCTTAATATGTACCAACGAATATGGATAGAGCTAATCAAGGATTATGACTGCTCAATCCACTACCATCTCAGTAAGGAAAACATGGTGGAGGATGATCTAAGTAGAAAGGATCATGCATGTTTATCAACGATGTGAATTGAAATGGATACGAACATCTTATATTTTCAAAAGATGGACATGGGAATCATTAAGGGAGGAACATCATCAATCCTTTCTCAAATGATTGCTCAAGCATCCCTCTTAGAGAAAACAGAGGATTCCCAAAGAAAATATTTGGAAATTCAGAAAAGGGTGGAAGCTATTAAAAATGGGAAATTCTCCATTTTCAAAATTGATGAGGAATGAGTTGTAAGATTTGGGACACGATTAGGTATACCATTTGATGCAGGGATAAAGAAGGAGCTATTGAATTATGCACATTGCTCGACCTTCTCTATCCACCCAGGAAGCACAAAGATGTATCAAGATCTCCAAGAAAACTTTTGGTGGGACAATATGAAATTGAATATTGCCGAATATACATCAAAGTGCCTCATATGTCTACAAGTGAAAGCTGATAGAAAAAAGTCTAAGGAGATGATGCAACCACTACCCATACCAGCATGGATGTGGGAGAACATTACCATGGAATTTCTCACTGGAATTCCAAAGACATCTAGAGAAAATAATGCTATATGGGTTGTTGGGGATCATCTTATGAAGAAAAATAACTTCATCACAGTTCGAGAGGACTTCTCATTGGATCAACTTGCACAAATTTACATCAAAAGAAGTGGTAAGGTAGGATGGATTACCACTATATATTGTACCCGATCATGATTCGAGGTTCACCTCAAAGTTTTGGAAATGTCTCCAACATTCTCAAAGCACTGAATTGACCTTCAGTATGGCCTATCATCCTCAAACAGATGTCCAATCTGAGCAAACTATTTAGTAATTGGAAGACATGTTGAGAGCATGTTAAATGGAATTCAAAGGAGGATGGGACCAACATCTTCCACTGGTTGAATTATCCTACAAATATAGTTTCTACTCAATCATCATAATTGCACCATATGAATCCCTTTATGGGAAAAGGTATAGAACTGTGACATGTTGGGATGAATTCAGTGAGCATAAGCTGCTAGAACCTGAAATGGTCGAGGAAATACTGGAGAAGGTGAAAACCATTCAATAGCAAATCAAGGCAGCCCAAAGTCGATCGAAGAGTTATGCATATAATCATCGACGAGACCTTGAGATCAATGTTTGAGACATGGTATTTCTACATATATCCCCATGGAAGAGGGTCATGAGGTTTGGGAAGAAAGGTAAGTTAAGTCGTAGGTACATCGGCCCCTTTGAGATCCTTGATTGAGTCAGAGCTGTGGCCAATCGATTGGAACTTCCACCTACCATGACTACAGTACATGATTTATTTCATGTATCCCTCTAAAAAAAGTACATACCAGAACCATCACATGTACTCTCTTTAGAGGTGGTACAGTTGGAGGATGATCTCTCTTACGAGGAGTAGCTAGTGAAGATCTTGGAACGTAGGGACAATGTTCTATGCAACAAGACTACTAATTTGGTCAAGGTACTATAGAGAAATCATAATTACAGAGAGGAAACATGGGAACTGGAGGAAGAAATGATGGAAAAGTACCCACACCTATTTTTGGCTTAGAATATAAAACAAAATTTTGAGGGTGAAATTTTCTAAGGGGGGAAGAATGTGATGACTCTTTGTTTTTCAGTGGAAATTACCTCCTCATAATTATGTCATAAAATCACATGAAAACACAACATAATGAACTAATAAGTTCTATGTGACCTTTAAACATAAGTTTGTCACTTCTGTGTTTGGAATTTATAAAATCCGCCATACACAGTTGTAATGAGTAAGTTATATAGAGTTCGATAAGGGAAAATTAATTTTTGGTGAATAGAAACCTACCCTAATGAATAGTAACATACCCTTGTGAATAGTGTTATACCCTAAAAAATAGTAACCTCACCTAGGATAGTAAAAAAATAATATTCAAGTTGGAAGTATGATATAACTATATTTTAGAATAAGTTAATGAATGTTTAAAAATTGGTTTTGATAAAAAATTGTTTTTTTAATTAAATATTAAAATAATCGTATTTTTAAAATTATTTTTAAAAAATGGACATCATTTCTGGATTCTACATGTCGAAAAATTGTTAGGGTGATTTTTTTGGATTTTTTCTGAAATACTTGAATTTTTGATGAATAGTAGAATCTGATAATTTACAATAAATGCTAAATAATGGATTAAGTCATCGATGATGTTATGATGATGTAAGGACACATGTTTTGGGATCACATTATATAATTAATATTCTTGGTCATTGAATTCTCACTATTCCTTGTCTTGTGAACAATAAATAATTTAATGATTATAATATTATGAAATCCCTCCTCTCATCCACTATAAAACCCCCCTTCACTCCCTCTTCTCTTGACTCCTATCAAGCCTTATGCCTTGCCATTATTCTGCCCAAATCTATCCCCCAAATCCTCCCCCACGTCCAAAAGCTCCTATCATATTTAAAATTCCAAAAACGCTTCCCTTAAGAGGTTCTCAAAGGAGTAAGTCTCAAGAGGTAAATTCCTCTTTCCAATTCCTTCATTTCTTTTATGATCTCTTTCTTTTTTATTCTTTCCTCACCTCCTTGCACCATAATAGTATGATAAATCTAGTAACATACATGTAATGTAATTTTTTCATGTTAATTCTATATTTCATTATCTTCTCTCCTTTCTCCACCCATTTATTTGAAAGAAATGAAAGCACCTTTGAGATGTGCTAATTTTTCACATACAGGGACAATGGTTTTTCAATTTCTATTATCATTAATTATGGTCATGAAACCATTTGTGTTATGGTTGAACCAGATTATTATATATGTAATATATCCTATATTTTGATTTTTAATCCTTTTGTATAAATGGTATTATGATATAAATAAAAACATGTTCTTTATATCAAATCCACCAATTAACAAAAACGGTCATCACTAAGGTTACATATATAATAATTTGAATTCACTCTAAGTAACCTAATTAAAATTAAAACCATGTAATCTCTTAGGTGTTCAATAAATAATATAACCTCAATTCTGGACAACCACTTTGATATTACATATAATCCAATCTTGCATATAAGTGAATAGATATTTAAAATATAAGTAAACAAACGAGCCCGAACAATTAAATTGAACCTTATAACTAATCAAAAATGATTTTAATGACATAGAAAGGGTGAGAATAAATAAATTTCATATATAAGAGGTTCTTGAATTATTAATTAATAAGCCTAATTTGTTTATTCCGGTCTTTAACAACATGTGGAGAACACCAATGGATTTAAGGTAAGGGATCCTCTCCTTTTCACTCTTAATCAAGATTGTTCTCTATGATATGCCTTTTTTGTGTAATACCAAGTTATGGGGTATATTTCCTCACCTCCTCATTCTGAAATCTGTTTTATAAGTGATGATAAACCCCTTATCTCTCTCATAAATCCCTCATAGTTACACCCAATACCACACCGATAAACCATAAAGGATTCTACCTGAACATCCTTTATTCCTTTGGGTGGCTCTATCTTTCTTTCTACCAAAACATAGTTGTCTTTTATTTTTATTTAAAACATAAAAATTCTATTTATATGCTCCAAAATCATGTTCCATGATCCATATCACATTCTCTTTCAGGGATATACATGATTTTATGTGAATATGTCCTCGATACTTCCCAATAAGCACACTCATTTTAGTAGAACTTCCCGAACTATTACCTAATTTAAAGTGCACTCTATATTCTGTTTTAAGAAAACATTGTCTTTGTAAATTCAGTATTTTTATTATGAAATCCTTCTTGGTTAAATTCTGGTTTTATATAAAATAATGCTTTCTTTACTATTTTAAAATCTCAAGAGTATTTTCCTTAAAACCGCTCCAAAATGTTTTAATGCTAATGTCTCTCAAATACATTTATTATGTGATTTCACTTCTATTTGTTTCCACCTACCATGTTATATGCCTCTATTACCTTATGAACGTCCATGTATGTTCTAACCCTTTTCATTCATGGACACATTCATTATACACTCATTGGTTATTCTTTATGTCCTGATTGTGGTACCCACTTCTCTCTATGGATAACTTTATGTTTATGAACAGATGATTATATATGATTACTCTTGTGGAAAGAATATTGTTTCCCTCTGGAATTGGGGATGACCTCGTTGATTGAAGGTTCAAACATTTCAATAGGTTTCTAACGGGGTTGTTCGTAGAACCGGAAACATCCAATGATTCCATATCCATTTGGACCTACTTTCCAAAGGTAGGTGCTCATTAGTTGTGGACTGATGAGGCATAGGAATATGCATTGGTTGAGAGGATGGGAGGTCAAACTCATCACACCTTTTTATGGGAATTACTGTATACTCTATTACTCTCTTTATAGATTTAAGTTATGTTCGTGAATCCTTATTACATTACCAAGTATGAAATGAGCTTTTCTTTAGTCTGACAATCAATGATTGATATATAGGAAATTCAGAGAATCTTTTATATGTATTTGAGGTTCTTCATCGATAAAGAATCATCTGTATTTGTTAAAGATTCTTATTTGATGGTGTCCTTAAAATACATAAAATTATCTTGGTCATTATGCTGACCATACTGGTTTTAAAGCCACTAAGAGGGGCACTTTAAGTTTATTGTCATTCAGGAGGACATGGATTATTTCAGAGTTGGGATCGTACCCACTGATGGGCTACCTACGTATCCATTGTTTTAGAGAAGGAATCAGAACCCATGTAGTTTGAGTAAGGGAGCATGATGTTTATGAGTGATGGCTCAAAGAAAGATGTCATAGTTACTTTTACACTCTAGCCTCACTTGAGTCATGATCGGTGTGAGAAACAAGAAAAATTCATAAAACCAGACAATTGTGCCATGAATGATGCAATCATAAGAAATGATGTGAGGCTTATGTATGTATGACTACCCAAAATAGATGAGGATTGAGATTTACTTCAGGGAAGAAATAAATGATCATGGTCCATAAAGGTATGTGGGCTTCATGGAGATTTGGATACTCTAATCTTGGGGAATACTACTAAGGAAGATGCCCAAGTTAGTAGGGGACTTATGATTGGGTTTTAATCCTGAGAAGGAAGCCCAGATCAAAAGGAATTATGACTGGTTAAGAGAAATTAAGGCTGGGGCTTATTCCTAATGAGGAGGCCCAGATTAAAGGGATTTGAAAATTAAGGGACTTGGGGCTTACTCCCAAAGAGGATGCACATATTTGAGACTTGGGGCTTACACCTAAGAAGGATGCCCAAATTAGGGGACTTGGGGCTTACTCCTAAGGAGGATGCCAAAATCAATGAGGACTTGGACTGGGGTTTTCTCTTGAAAAGGAGGCCCAGTTTAAGGGATCCGGGGCTTATTCTTGAAAAGGAGGCCAATATTAGAGAATTATAAATGGGGATTATTCCTGAAAAGGACGCCCGGGTTAAAAGATCTGGGCCTTACTCCTGAAAAGGAGGTGTATATTTGAGACTGGGGCTTACTACTAAAAATGAGGCCAAGGTTATGGGAATTAAGGTTGGGGCATACTCCCGAGAAGGAAGCCCAGGTTAGTGGATCTGGGGCTTACTCCTGAAAAGGAGGCCCATATTTGAGAATTATGCCTAGGGCTTATTCTTGAAAAGGAGGCCCTGGTTAATTGATCTGGGGCTTACTCCTGAAAAGGAGGCCCAAATTTGAGACTGGGGCTTACTCCTAAAAAGGAGGCCCAGATTAAGGGAATTATGGTTGGGGCTTACTCCTGAGAAGGAAGATGCCAATATTTGGGAATTTTGAGACTGGGGCTTAGTCCTAAGGAGGATTACCAGAATTAATGGGAATTTATGATTGGGACTTACTCTTGAAAAGGAGGCCCGGGTTGAAGAGGACTTGGGGATTACTCCTAAGGAGGATGCCCAGATTTGAGAATTATGACTGGGGCTTATTCTTGAAAAGGAGACCCAGGTTAAGGGATTCTCCCATTTTAAAGGACAAGGTTAAAATGAATGAAATCTCAATCTTTAGTGACATAAAAGAAGTTTATATACCTATGTTTTGAGAGATATCCCACAGAATACCTTTGAGATAAGGAAGTCAAATCAAGAAATCATGCCATAAAATTGCTTTGAAGAGTGTCTTGAAGACTAAATCATGAATAGGAGAGGTTGAATAGTATAAGAGGGTTGAAATGGGAAGGAAAGGCACCCAAAAAGATAGGGGCGCACATGTCCTGGCTGGTGCGCAGGTACTTCATGGGCGCGCAAGTCTTGGTCGCGCAGGTATACCTGCGTGACACATGGGTACTTGCCCGATTTTCATCCCTTAGGGTTATACTTGGACGAGACTTGCCTCAAACCCTTGGTATTATCCCTAGAGGCTTTCCAGAAGATGGTCCACACGTTTTAGTGAAGAAGTAGGGTGGCATGCAAGTGTGTCCATTTACCTTAAGGGAAAAAACCACTTAGGTGCGCAAGTGTTAGTGAATTATAACACTTAGACCTTACTCCTCATGTTTAGACCTTCCATTCTAGGTAAAGAATTAACTTAGAAGAGTTCGGAAGACCTGAAGAAGAGACTTCAGCGTTCAGAGCTCTGTCTGTGAATTCTAGAAAAATTCCTCCCCATATAGGTGGCCCACATGTTCTATTTATAGGCTAGAGAAGACCCCGTGCGGTTATCCTTTATGGCGTGCAAGTCACTTGCGCGACCATTAGGTGGCGCGTAAGTATACTTGTGCGACAGTGATGGAACTTGCATGAACCAAAGGGAAAAGAACCCTTGTTCATTCCTTTTTCAATTTTTGATGTTTTCTTCAAAGGATAATCAATTTTGGTTCAAGGTATTTCCTTTTCAATTCGTTAGAATCTCTGACCGAAAGGAGCGTCAACAAAAGTCCCCCCTCAGAGTTGGATCTGAAAAGAAAAGAGGATTTGACTTTGAGGAATAAAGAGAAACCAGGGGTCTTTTTTGTTATTGGCAGTTTAATGTCATGCATGTCGGACATAAAAAGGCTAATGTTTAAGGTCGAAATAGCTTTGAACGAATGAATTAGAATTGACTCAATTCCTTCACAATTTATCAAAAAATATATTTCCATACTCAAGTATGAAGGAAAATATGTGTTCTATGACTTAAGAAAATTTGAATCTAAGGAATGATATGAAAAAGAGCTAAAAAGGCATTAGAAGAAGTAGTTCCCAAGAATGAAGTTACCATTATTTAACAAACCCGTTAGGGGGTTAAATTACGCAGGGCCACCTAAGGGCATTGGCTCCATAGTCAAATAATAGCATCTTTTGGCTGACAGGTCCATTATGTAGACTGTTTTTGCAAGGATGCCTAAGGTCACGTGCTACATAGTCAGGAAAAAGAACTCTCAGAAATTTACTTTTCTACTGCTAAAAATCCAATGGAGTTTTATGAGGAATCAAATTTTCCAAAGCATAGAGTTTGTTTTATGGATATAGGTACTTAAATATGGAGAAGATATTTCCAAATCAGTTTGTCTAAGAATTGGATTAATGTTACTCCCATGACGGTCTGACCCAAACGTAGGGAAGGAAAATATAAACCATAGACTTGAATACTTTCAGATCATGAAAAATAACATGAAATAAATATGTTAAGGATAGCTATTTTTTGCGGATCCTTACATATTTTTGATAAGACCAATAAGGAAAAAAGAGGGTTTCTTCCCAAGAATGATGTTACCAGTATCTGAGAAACCCATTAAGGGGTTGAATTATGCAGGGCCACCTAAGGGCATTGGCTGCATAGTCAAATAGTAACATCTTTTGGATGACGTGTCTGTTATGTAGACTGTTTATACAAGGCTGCCTAAGGGCACGTGCTGCATGGTCAAGGAAAAGAATTCTCAAGAATTGGACATTGTGTGACCAGAAGTCAAGAAAAGGGTTATGGATATTTGGAAGTATTCATGATTAGGATTATGAGACATAAAGATGGGTATTTTACAATGTATGCAGAGATACACGGATCAATGATAACCATAATCATGTTGTGGTTGGATCCTGAATTGAAATTTTGGAATTCACTGCGTATCCTATAAGGATGGGAATCAAGTCATACGTAGTTCTTGAACTATAGTTTAATGTCGTGTGGGATAAAAAGATTAGATATCTTAGTTTAGGGTCATAGAGTTTGGAACATTATAAGAAATACACAGTGTGTGTTTTCTTGGGGACTTTTCAGCCAGGGGACTAAAAGTGGAATTTGGGGTTAGGCCCAAAAGACATGGGGATGGATTTTAGGGACACTCGAACATTCTTACGTATCCCATAAGAATTGGAATCAAGCCCACGTAGTTCTAGAAATACCCTCTGTACAAATTTGGTTCGTACATGTAAAGGGTGAAAAGAGACTTTAGTGCAATGATGGTTTAACCCAAGATAAAAGGTTTGGGCATTGCTATGTATGAACGTAGTCTTAGAAATGAAACATGATTAAAAAATCACTGTAAATAATGGTTCCCTCTCAGGAGAGGGTATCAAAGAATATTTGTAGTTTATTGTCATACTGAAAAAAATAGTGTTGTATAGTATAACGTCATATAGCAAGGACGAAAGTGAACCAATGTAATGATATTGATTCTAGGAGAGGTTTCACGAATCAACATCATATGAGATGGAGGTGAACCAATGTAAAGAGATTGATTTTGGGATTGAACCTTGGAAGGTTGCCTATGTACCCAGCATGGAAGGCAAGGATCAATGTCTGCGTAGTTCAATTAAAGAATGAATTAGTGATCAAGTTGTTCTTGGGGAAAACGATCTAAAATATAGTGTTGGGACTTACACATGGTTATTATACCATAGAGAGAGTTATGGTTGATGTTTTCTCTAAGATCACGTGAGTCATACTCGGTGTGAGAAACAAGAGGTAGCAACAACCCTAACGATGCACAGTTTAATGTCATGTTGGAAAAAAAGAGGACTGTGCAGTTTAATGTCATGCAGCAAGGAAAAATAGCACACCATTTAATGTCATTTTGGACGTATTAGGGACTTTTTCCCATTTTAACGTCATGTTGGATGAAAAAAAGGGATGATACAATTTAGCGTCATGTTGGGTGAAAGTGATAATAGTTTAAGGTCATATTCATGGACCGTGGATGGTGCAGTTTAACGTCATGGTGGACGGAAGGGGGGACTGTGCTGTTTAATGTCATGTTGTGAGGACAAATTAGGGAATTTTTTCACAATTTAACGTCTTGTGGGATGAAATTAATACAAATTGTTTAAGGCCATATGTATGGACCCTGGATGATGTATTTTAATTTCTTGCGGGGCGTAAGGGACATAAAAATTGTTTAGGTTCATATGCATGGACCGTTGATGATGCAGTTTAACGTCTTGCTGGATGGTGGTGCAGTTTAAGGTCATACCGGACCATTGATGATATATTTTGTGTTTATACAAAATACTTCTTCAAAAATCTGGCATTGGTTGTAGTAGTGATGAGTTCTCCATCCATTGAGATTAAAGAATAAGCTCCATTGGAGTAGACCCTATGTATTGAGTAAGGTCCTTCCACTTTTGGCTCAAGCTTGGGAGGTTTCTTTCCTGGTATCATTGGAGTTCTGAGAACTAATACCAATTCTCCCTGAGTGAATGAATGATGACAAATTTTTTTTGTTAAAATATCATGTTATTCGATTATGATAAACTTCCAAGTGGTGAAAAGTGCACAATCGTTTCTCATCTAATCGTTCCAATTCATTCAATCACTTTTGAGATTGTTCATCTGTAGATGATTGATCAAAAATGGCAACTCTGAGTGAGGGTAGTAGAACATCAATTAGAAAGACTGCTTCTGTTCCATATACCAGTGAATATGGAGTTGACTGAGTTGTAGTTCGGGTGGTAGTCTGATAAGCTCATAAAGCATTGAAGAGTTTATCAAGCCAGGCTTTCTTATCTTTATCCACTATATTTTGCAGAATATTTGATTGAGACTTATTGATGGATTCTATCTGGCCATTGGCCGCTGTATGATACCGAGATGAATGGTTGGATTTGATGTTTTATTCTTGCTACAACTTATTCACCTCAGATGAACTGAAGTTGGTTTCATTGTCTGTCAATATGGTATGAGGGACACCAAATCTGGTAATGATGTTAGACTTAATGAAACTAACAATGCATTTAGAATTGACTTCCTTGAGAGGTGTTGCCTCTTCCCATTTGGAAAAGAAATCTGTAGTGGTAAGAATATACTTAAACTTCTTGGACATAGGTGAAGGGTAAGGTCCCACCACATCCATTTCCCATGTGGAAAATGGCCATGAGTATTTAGCTGTATGAAGAAACTCTGGAGGTTGATGAATGAAGTTGGCATGTACTTGTCATGAATGACACATCTTTGTGAAATCCACACAATCTTGTATCATTGAAGGCCAGAAGTAACCAGGCCTTCGAATATGATCAGACAGTCTATGTCCAGACTGGTGGGCACCATAGATTCCTCCTTTCACTTCTTTCATGGTAGACTTTGTCTCTTCACCATTAATGCATCTGAATAGAACTCCCTCAAAACCATGTTTGTAAGGAATTTTCTCTAAGTGATATGGGCTATCATAATGATTAAAATTGACCACACGTCGCTGGATTTGTTCTTTCCTGGTTCTATCAGGTGGAAGTGTTTCATTTTGAAGGTGTTCCCTGATAGGTGACATCCATCCTGTAGTATGACCATACAGTTCAGGAATGGAACTAATTTCATTAATTTCCACTGTTCTTATTCGAAAATAAGGTGAAATTTCATGATGTTGGGCAATACTGATGGTTGTCTCGTCACGATTTTGATCTTCCAGAGATGTGGCTATATTAGCCAATGCATCACCTTGAGCATTTTTTGATCGCAGGACATACGAAAATGTCAGTTCCGAAGGGAATTCTGCCATTAACTCACTAACATAATCATATAAAGGGATTATTTCTTCTTTTCTGAGGGAATAATCTCCATTGAATTGCGTGATTACTAGGTCTGAAGCACCTTTCAACTTTAAGTGATTCACTTGTGCTTGAAGCGCCAATTCCAAGCCTGCGATGAGAGATTGGTATTCTGCTTCATTATTGGTACCACCTTCCCTCAATAAGAAGGAATAAGGTAACACTTCCTTTTCTGGAGAAATGAGCACAATTACTAAGCCAACGTTGTTGAATTTAGGATTTCCCATTTTCCTCCATGTTGGACTTATGAAAGCACCATCAAAATACATTTTCCATGCCTGAGGACTTTCTTGAATAGAGAAGACTTCCTAAACATGGAGTTAAATATCTGAAGATGTGTCTTCTACTGAAGGGTGTTCATCCAGGAAATCATCCAAAGCTTGGACCTTTATTTCCTTTTGATGCACATACTGAATATCGAATTGCTGCAAAATAACTACCCACCTTGCCAGACGTCACGTAAGCATTAGACAACTAAGGATGAATTTGAGCAGGTTATTGCGAGAGACCAATTGGACCTTGTGATGTTGCAGGTAGTTTCTCAGCTTTTGAACTGCAAAGATTAATGCCATGCAGCACTTCTGAATACTTGAATACCGGGTTTCTGCTTCAAGAATATTCCGGCTGAGGTAGTAGAGGCTGTTTTCATTCCCAACATCATTCTTCTAAGAAAGAAGGCACCCAATTATTGCTCTAAAGCTGTCACGTAGAGGATAATTGGTCTTCCTTCAACAGGTGGCATGAGTACCAGTGGAATCAAGAAGTATTTCTTGAGAATATCAAATGCTTCTTGACATTCTTCAGTCCACTGGTAAGTGACTCCCTTCTTCATCAATTTAGTGAAGGGTAAACATTTTCCTGCCAAATTGGCGATGAAATGCCGAATATAGGCTAAGTGTCCTTGAAGTTCTCTTAATTATTTCAAATTTTGAGGCGGTGACATACCAAGGATTGGCTTTTCCTTCTCATGATCAACTTCAATACCACGATGGCATACAACAAAGCCGAAAAATTTTCCTAAGGTTACCCCAAACATACATTTTAAGGGGTTCATCTTCAAATTATGTTGTCAAAGCTTGTGGAATATGACTTAGAAATTAGCCAAGTGATTAGAATGTTGTTTGTATTTAACCACCAAATCATCTACATAGAATTCAAAAAACATCCCTAGAAAGGGTTTGAAGATACGATGCATGGCATGCTGATAAGTAGCGCCCACGTTCTTTAAGCCAAAGGGCATTACCTGGTAGAAAAACACACCCTGGGGGGATCTGAAGGCTGTGGATTCCTTGTCTTCTGGGGCCATTCAGATCTGATTATATCCAGAATATCCATCCACGATGGAAAGTTCTTTATAGCCAACTTTTTCATCAATTAAAAGTTCTATAATCGGAACTGGGAAATCATCCTTAGGAAAAAACCGATTAAGATCTCTGAAATCGATGCAAACTATAATTTGTATGCTCTTCTTCATTACAAGGAAAAAATTATCCAACCACTTGGGATATTGAACTTCTCTGATGAAGATAGATTTGATATGCATATCTAATTCAACTTCAATTTTGGAAGCATAAGTTGGGTGTGTTCTTCTCGTGGCTTGCTTATATCCTCAATGTTCTTCTGGTAAACCCAAATGATGAGTAGCAACATCAGGATCAAGCTCAGGTATTTATGTATATTTCCAAGCAAATATGTCTCGATATTTCTTTAAAAAGGAAGTATACATCTCTTGTTATTCATGTGTCATGGCCGAATTGATTAAAGTGTGGCATGGATCTTCTTTTGTACCCAGATTTATTTCTCTGAGTTCATCCATGGTGGTAGAGATACCCTCTTCAAATGCTGGTGGAGAATCTCTGAGATATTCAACTTCTTCTTCAACATGTGTTATTTCTTCTGTTTCTACTTTCATAGTAGATGATGAAGAAAAATTTTCATGATCAGAGGAGATGTCAAAATTTGCACATCTTGAAAAAGAAACATCCATTTCCGACCTGATTGATGATGAAGGGTCTTATTTGGGTAATAAAGTGGAGATGATGGATTGAGAATCGACATTATTGTTCACATATGATGTTGCTATAACTTCTTCTGGACTGATTGGGGAAGTATAGACTTGTTGGATTTCAGAAGATGAAATGAAGACGCCACCATTTGTGCTTTCATCATTTCTTGGTGGGTTACCAATTTCTCCCATGTTGTCTGGCTTTATTGTCGTAATTTACATTATAGATCTTTCTATAAGAGTATTTTGATTTGGGTCTATCCTGTCAATTTGAAGGATAGGAAACACATAATCTGTACTCACATGGGCAAATGGATTTATTGGAATCTTCTCCAAACCATATGGAGCATTAACATTGGTTTTCTCCTTTATTGTGGATTTAACCTTTTTCTTTCATGTGATAGAATTCCGCCTCAATTTATTGAGACTCACATGTCTTGAATGGGGAATTATCACCATATAATGTCCCAACTTGACCATCGAAACAATATTTGAGACATTGATTTTATGATGAAGGGATAACCGCATGTTGATGTAGCCAGGGTCTTCCAAGAAAGATGTTGAAATCTGAGTCTTGATCAACAACTATGAAATCTGAATTGGATACAAGATCTCCAAACTGTGTTTTGAGTGTAACTTCACCTAGTGGTTCTTGTTCAATTTTATCATATCCTTGTAACATCATGGTAGAAGGAGATACATCGTATTCCATGAGGCCCAATCTATGAAGTGTACGAATGAGCATGAGGTTGACTCCTGAACCATTGTCAATGAAAGATCTTCGGACATATACGCCATTGACCTTGAAATATAAGTACAAAGTTCTAATATGCCCATGTACAACATCATCTTCATCTTGATTTCCTGTCATTCTGTAGGATTATTCTCAATGTGATAGACTTTAGCTGCAACAATTTCAGTTTCAAACTCCTGAGGACTTGACAAAGCCTTTAGGAGTTCCTCCGGAAGATCATTTGACAGATTCAAAGCATACAAAAATGATAACATGGCCATACATCATACTTTTGATCCAGTGGTATACGTTTTCCAATAAGAACATGTGGTTTAACAGGTGCCTTGGAAGCAGAAGCTTTGGAATTTGATGCATCTTTCATCGGGATAGGAGTTGGAAATATTTCTGGTTTGGGAAGATTAGATCTATTAGATCCATTTACTTGCTAAGGGGAAGAAGATGGAACCTTCAACCAGTATTCCAGAATAAGGATGCTAGGATTGAATTTGCTATTGGTAGAAGAACTTGCTTGTTCTTGCTGAGCTCGCTGAAGGGCTCTACCACAAGTTCCTGCTACGTACACAGTTCTAGAAGGGGTAGAATTGGAATAGTGGCTTCTGAAAGATCTACGTCTTCCCCTTTATCCTGAGCCTCTGGAAATTCCTCTGATTCCTCTGTTTGATACGGGGAATTCAGGCTCATCGAAATTGAAACTGTGACTGGCATATGGATCTGTTAATTGAATCATATTAACAGAACCGAAAATCAACTCTTCAACCGATTAAGACTATGCCTGATTAGCCTATTTAGGCTATAACTTTTTGTGGGACGGTGACTGTTGATTTGAAGTAGATGGCATGAAGTCTTCCAGGGTCAAAGACAGCTTAGGCTTTGACACATACTCATCTTCTTCTGATTCTTTTTCTTTCTTTGAATCATGATGTTTCTTTGAGGATTTTCCCTCTGATGAAGAGGGTTTTGCTGCGGCATTCATGGAAGAAGGTACAATTGGTTTCTTTTATTGCGTTCACAAAATAGCATGAGTGCAGTTGATCGTCTTTCTGACTATCCAATCATCATATTTTTGTGCATTTTTTCTTTTGAATTCTTGCCACTCACCTTCCTCCTCTGGAACTGTAGCAGTAACACATGCTACCTGGGCTAAAGAGCCTTTCAATTTGACTTGTCCAGAGTCGACCATCTTTTGCAGGAGGTATTTGAAGACCAAACACTCCTGGATGGGATGCCCCATCATTTAATGAAAAGGTAAATAATTGGGATGGTCTTCATCTCCTTCCTTGTTTGTCCTTTTGGGCCTTGTAAACTAAACCAAATTATTTTCCAGAGTTGAAATGATGTAACCAGGAACTTGATCATTTCAGAAAGAGTATGTTTTTCTCTTCAGATCCTCAAATTATTTCCATATTTGATCTCTTTGATCATCTTGATGAAACGGCCTTTGTTGTTGACGCTTAGAAGGTGGAGGCCTTCGAGATGAAGGTTTTGAGGTAGAAGTAGGTACAAGTGTTTGTTTAAGCATAACTGTAGCAGTTTCTTCTTTACCCATTCTCCTTCCTGGAGCTAATGGAATTACATGTGATTTAGCCTTAGTCTGTATATGATAATCTTCAATCTATTGAGTGATTGAAGTAAGGTCTCGAAACGCTCCTGTATATTTCACAGGGATCAATGGTGTGCATAATTCGTCACACCGATTTTCTACACAGATTGGCAACAGTTCCTCTTGAGGGAGTGTTAAGCTCAGGGAATATGTTAATCCCTTCCAGCGAGCAATTAAATCATAGAATCTTTCATTATCCATTTTCATATAGTTTGTAAGATCGAAAACTGTTGTCCTTGGAAAAGTTGAGCTGAATTGAAGAAGAAATCGTTGACGAAGATCTTCCCATCCGGTAATTGACAGGGATTTTAAGCTTGTGTACCATACAAAAGCTGGTCCTTGCAAGGTTCTTACGAAGCATCTGAGTTTCACGGCTTCTCTCTGCTCTGGAGTTCCCATCATAGGATCAGAACAAGACATGTAATGTGTCAAATGCTGTTCAAGGTCGCCTGATCCATTTAAAATTGGGAATACAGGGTTCCCAAAACATGATGGGGGAGAGATCTAATCTAAACATTCAGAGTAAGCTTTCTTTTTTGGTTGAACATGTGCACGCTTCCCTTCCATAGTCTCTAACCAAGATGTTAATGAATCAATGGTAGTTATTAACTTTTTAGAAACATCCGGTTGAACTTGGACTTGGGTAGGTGCAATGACTGGAGTCTGGACAGGTATGGTAGTTGGTACTGCAATAGATGGAAGCACTGCCAATTGTTGTTTCACTTGACCCGTAGGATTAGACCTGTGAGGGTGCAATGATAAAGGAGGATATTCTTGATCCATCTCAGTAGCTACAACACACTCCCTTGGCTGATTGACTCCTGCATGTTTAGGAGGAAAACTACCTTGAAGTAGTTCTGTATTCAACCTCCTCAATTATTTCATTTCTTCGTCTTGTTGCGCAAATCGTTGCTCTAGTGAGAGCGATTGACCTTCTCCAAATGAAGGATATGTGACCTAATTCCTTCCCTTCCCCTTGTTTGATCCCTTTCAAAGGGGGTGAAGTGGGTTATTTGAAGGAATACCCATATTCTGGGTAAACCTTTGATTTTGTGTACACACACCTTCTTCATTTGTGTCTGTGCATACAACTTCCTGAGTAGGAACCTCTTCATCTGGGTCCCCTAAGTGAGCCTCGTCTGGTGGATCAGCAATAACGACATTGATGACATTAATTAACGCATAATGCATCACATCCCTTCTATCATATTTTTTTTGATATTTTCTTCATCCATGTCTTTGATGAGACATTGCGTTTTGTTGATTCAATCCCTCGGGAACATCTTGAGGAACCGTAATTTGGAGAGAATCTCCTGATAATTTGGCTCTACGTTCCTCTTGAGGCTTCTTCCCCAATCGAGAAAAGGCTGACTTTCTCTGAGTAGGGGATTGATGATATGAAAAATTCCCCAGTCCAGTGGACTGGGGCTCTTCCTGCTGACTTTGCTCAACTCCTTGAATCCTATTTGTTGATTCTGAGGGTTGGTTCAAAAGAGTCCCCTATCTGGCAAGATGGTGTGACTCTTGACATGCTATGTCTGAGACTTTCATTAAATCTTTCCTGATCTTGCGGACCTTAGTCTGGAAATTAGCTGGATGCATCATCCTGTATCCACTTTTATCACCCGGTTCAAAAGACCGTTGGATGATTTCTGACACTTCAGTCACTTGATGATGTTCTTGCTTCATGCGAGAGGCCTGTTCAATAATCTCGTTTTCTTGATGCAGGAGTAATTCAACAAGTTGTTCTCTGTATTCATGACTTAGAGAGGAACTAGTTGAGGCATGTTCTTTGGAAAGCTTTTGATTACAAACAAAGCCATTTGATTGTGGCCAGCCACGGGAAATAACATTGCATGAGACCATTTTCAGCGAGCTTTGCTGACTGAAGAGCATAGTGAAATGTAGTGCTCCATGAACACCCCATCTTCTGACATGAATACCAGATGGTGCATTGGCAATTAACTGGTGCAATCTTATTAGTGCGCGATGGCATGAACACTGAAGGGATCTTTTCTATTTTTTAGCCTTCGGATATTGAGAGACTGATAGAGATGCCAAATCAATCTGAAATTGTAACACTTCTATTATCATAAGATGATTTTCATATTCATCATAAGATAATACTTTCTTTTTCAACTGACAAAGAGTTTTCAATAAGTTGAGACGAATATCATGAATTCCATCTTCCGTCAACATCTATGGAATGTCATACTGAGAATCAACCAGAGGCCAAAACATGACTGACACTTCACCTTTCTCCAGAAGATTTCTAATGTCCAGTATTTGCTCTTTATCATTCAATGAAGATTCTTCTACCAGATTTGACAAGAGCTGGTGCTTCCTTGTTGTTTCATCGGATTCAACACGATTGGTAGAAAAATCACTGATCAAACTAGAAGATGCATGACTTAGGGGTGGTTAGGAGAGTGGCCTACACCCTGTGATATCTTCTGACTGAGAAAGTATTTCACCTTCTAGTGATTAAGAATCACACATGACAGGTTTCACATTTGCAAGTGCCTCAAGATAAGATGGCTTTATCGGCACTACATTTTCCACTAGATCATTTTACGGCCAATGTAGATCACTAATGCGGAGAGGACTTTCGCCGAGAAATTCATTATCATTGGGAGGACCACCATGGTGGGTTACAGCAAAAGATGATATCTCTTGCTCCTTAGTCTTCTGGCCACATAGAGGGTTATTGTAGCTCCCATTTGAAGATGAAACCTCACGATCGACCGAATTTTCATGAAGATAGACTTCATGAGTGTTGACGCTCCTTTCATCACAGAATCTAAGGATCGGAAAAGGGGAATATCTGAGCATTAAGTGATCCATCCTTTGAAGAAACATCAAAAATCGACAAAGGGATGAACAAGGAGAACATTTCCCATAGGTCGCGCAAGTTCCCTCATGGTCGCGCAAGTACACTTGCGCGCCACCTAGTGGTGGTGCAAGTCTAATTGCGCGACGCCTTCTGGTTGTGCAAGTGACTTGCGCGACCTAAGTGATAACCGCCTGGTAACCGCTCGGGGTGTTCTCCTGCCTATAAATAGACCCTGTGGGCCCCCCATTCGAGAGAATCTTTTTCCAGAAACTCAGATTGAAGCTCCCGATGCCCAAGTCTCTTATCAAAGCTTCCGGAACACTTCTAAGGTAATTTCTTGCCTAGAACGGAAGATCTAAAGAGAAGAAGGAAGGCCTAAGTGTTGAAACTTATCAAACACTTGCGCGCTGACTTATTTCTTTCAATATAACTTGCGCGTCCCTTTTCTGGAAGAACCTCAAGAGGATTCTAAAGGGTTTCAAAAAGAGTCGCTCAAGTATTCCAATGCTGGTTGAAAATCGCGCAAGTACACCATGTGTCGCGCAGGCATACCTGCGCGACCAATACTTGCGCACCCGCGGAAGACTTGCGTACCTTTCAAGACTTGCGCGCCTCTATCTTTTCGGGTGCCCATCTTGCCCATTTTACCCCTCTTAAGCCATTTCACATTTTCTTTTCAAGATTTAGTCTTCAAGACACTCTTCAAAGCCATTTATGGCATGATTTCTTGATTTGACTTCCTTATCTGAAAGGAATTATGTGGAATATCTCTCAAAACCTAGGGATTTATACATCTTTATATCACCAAAGATTGAGAGTTCATTCATTCAACCTCATCCTTTAAGATGAGAGAATCCTTAACCTGGGTCTCCTTTTTTAGGAATAATCCCCAGTTAATAAATCTTTTAACATGGGCATCCTCCTCAGGAGTAAGCCCCAAATCTTAATCCCTAACCTGGGCCTCCTTTTTAGGAGTAAGTCCCAATCATAATCCTGGGCCTCCTTTTCAGGAGTAAGCCCCAAGCCCCCTTAAATTTCTCTTAACCAGTCATAAATCCCCTCCTAACTTGGGCATCCTCCTTAGGAATAAGCCCCAAGATTAGAGTATTCAAATCTCCATAAAGCACATATACCTTTATGGACCTTGTTCCTGGATTTTATCCCTAAAAGTAAATCCTAAACCTTCATCTATTTTGGGCAGTCATACATACATAAGCCCCAAAAAAATTCTTATGATTGCATATTTCATGGCACAATTTTCAAAATTTTACTAATACCTCTTGTTTCTCACACCGAGCATGACTCACGTGAGCTTAGAGTGTAAAAGTAATCGTGAAATCCTGCTTTGAGCCATCAATCCTAAACATCGTACTCCATTACTCGAACTACGTGGGTTCTGATTCCTTTTCCAAAATAAAGGATACGTAGGTAGCCCATTTATGGGTTCGATCCCAACTTTGAAATAATCCATGTCCTTCTGAATGACGATAAACTTCAAGTGCCTCACTGAGTGGCTTTAAAACCAGCCTGGTCATCATAATGACCAAGAGACTTTTATATAAATGTTTTGAAGGATACTATTGACCAAGAATCTCTAAACAGATATAGATGATTCTCTATTGATGAAGAACCTCGAATACATATAAAAGATTCTCTAAATTTCTTGCATATTTAATCATTGATTATTAAAACTTAATGAAATCTCATTTTATACTTGGTAATGTAATAAGGATTCACGAACATAACTTAAATCTATAAAGAGAGTCCCGGAGTAGACAATAATTCCCCTCAAAAAGGTGTGATGAGTCCGACCTCCCATCCTCTCGACCAATGCCAATTCCTAAGCCTCATTGGTCCACAAGCTAATGAGCGCCTACCTTTGGAAAGTAGGTCCAAATGGATGTGGAATCATTGGATGCTTCCGGTTCTACGAATAAACCTGTTAGAAACCGATCGGAACGTTTGAATCTCCCGTCCCGGAGGTCATCCCCGAATTCCGTGCGAAACCAAAATGGTGAACCCGACGTGAATCCTTAACCAAGTTAAAGTGATGTTTTTCTTATTTGTTAGGCCCCTTGGGGCCAACAAATCAATCATTGACATGTGCTCATCCAAAAGATGCAGTGGCCGGATTCATCTTGATTATTTCTGTTATATGGAACATGCACTCTTTTTCTCATGATCTTCTGGAAAATGGCTTTCCTTAAATTCACCCCGGTGAATACTGCTGCCGTGAACACCTCTACTTTGAGGTCTGCTGCTGTGAAAACCAATGCTGCTACTCCTACTGGAACGTCGTCCGCTCTAAGGATGACATCACCAACTCAGCATCTTCAACGCTGTGTTTCTAATGCACTGGTTAAGGAGTACCGTCGCAACGGTACTATCCCAACTCTGGAGGCCGCTCGTCAAGCCCTCCAAGTTAACAACTCTACCTGGTCGTCCAGACAACGGCGACCAGCAATCAAGAAGCAGGCGGTGCTGAATACCGTCTCCAACCGTTTCGGGTCGTTATCCCCGGAACGCAATTTCCATTCACTCCATTACTCTGAGGAAGTGAATGAGTAGGTCCCTCAGGGCCTTAGACCAAAAAGACAGGAGTCCTTCCCGAGGGCTCCAATCAACAATCGCCGCCAGACTCGTGCGGTAGTGCACCCTCAACAGGATGAGGGTACCGATTCCAGGCATTCAGCTCAGGTTCCTCGAACCCGAGCAGGCAAGATGAACAGCCAGAGACGGAATCTGGTTAACAATAGGCAGGTTGTCATCCCTGCCATCTTCGGAGAAGTCCACCAACCTAACTTGGTGGCAAATAACGAGCAGGCACATTCACCTGTCCGTTTTAATTCCGCTGTCCAGCAGACTCGTCTGGCAGCATCAAGCCAATCCCGCCAGGCAATTCCGGCGGAGTACTATAGGCAGGAACATGCACCTGCTTATACATCATCAGTTAGTCAGCAGACTCACCTGACTACATATGATGGATCTCGTCAACCGCGTTTGGTGAAGTGTAATCAGCAGGCACATACACCTGCTTATACTAATCAAGCCTACCAACAGTCTCGCTTGGTAGCGCACGGAGAAGTCAGTCGGAAAGCCCCGACGACAAACAGGAGGCAGACTCAACTCTCTGCCTCCACACTTGAGTACTGTCAGGATTCACTGACAGGAAAAGGAGGACATGAGAAGGCACATACACCTACTCCAAGCCCGGAATGGACGTATATCCCCGTTCCGGCGGCTGAAGTCACCAAACATATTTTGTCAATGGTGAAAGAGCAGAAGCAAATTCCTGCTCATATTCTGGATGCTTGCCAGGATATTATAACAGCTTCAGCATCATCTCAGGGAAAGACACATAAATCTATCCCTAGCAGTGGAGTGACACATCAACGATTCACTCCGGAACAGACACACACATCTGTTCCAGTCCAAGAGGGTTATGGGGCATACTCCCCCATATCATACGGACAACCAAGTCAGGCACATACACCTGATTTGAGTGGAGGTCGTCAGCCTAACCTGACCATCATTCCTGATCAGGCACATACACCTGCTCAGAGCAATCACTTTCGTCATCAAGTGGTTTCTAAAGCGAGTAAGAAGGAATCTAAGAAAAAGATCCACCCAGCACAGTCAGGAGATCAAAGGCCAATCTGTAACCAAGCCTTGCTCGATGCTGGAGTTCTTGAAGCCCTCAGACATTTATCTGTCGGAATTCAAGATTCTACTCCCTCAGTTCCCAATAACAGGAACATTAATTTTGAAGGCCTTCAACAGACACTTCCTCATGAAGACTTGCTTCATGAAAATTCGGTCAATCTTGAAGTTTCTTCTTCAGATGAGAACCACAGGAACCCTCTGTGTGGTCAGAAGACCAAGGAGCAAGGAATCTCATCTTTTTCTATAACCCATTATGGTGGTCCTCCCCATGGTGATGAACTTCACTGCGAAAGTCCTCTCCGCAGTAGTGATTCACGTTGTCTCGAAAATTCTTCATAAGGCAATGTAGTGCCGAGAATGCCCTCCTATCTCGAGGCACTTGCAAACGTAAAACCAGTCATGTATGATGCTTTACTATCGGCAGGTGAAACTCTTTCTCCATCAGAAGATAGCCTGGGGTTCAGGTTATTCTCTGAACCATCCCTGGGTCATTCATCTTCCAGCATGAATAGTGATCTCTCTACCAATCTTGTTGAATCCGATGAAGCAACAAGGAAACACCAACTCTGGTTAAAATAGGTAGAAGAATCTTCATTTAATGATAAAGAGGAAATGTGGAACATGAGAAAAAAACTGACACAAGGTGAAGTACCAGTCATGTTTTGGCCTTTGGCTGACTCCCAGTATGACATTCCAAAGATTTTGACAGATGATGGAATCCATGATATTCGTCTCAACATTTGGAAAACTCTTTGTCAATTAAAGAAGAAGGTATTATCTCATGATGAATATGAAAATCATCTTAAGATAATAGAAGTGCTAAAACATCACGTTGATTTGGCATCTCTATCAGTCTCTCGGTATCCGAAGGCTGAAAAGCAACAGAGAACACTTCAACGTTCATGCCTTGGCGCACTAAGAAAATTGTGTCAGTTAATTGCCAATGCTCCATCTGATGTTCATATCAGAGGATGAGGTGTTCACGGAGCACTACATTTCACAGTGCTTTCCAGTCAGCAAAGCCCGCTGAAAATGGTCTCATGCAATGTTATTGCCCATGGCCGGCCAAAGTAAATGGGCTTTGTTCATAATGAAAATCTTGCTCAAAAACAGGCTTCCACTAGTTCCTCTCAAAATCAAGTATATAGAGAACAAGTTGTTGAATTGCTCCTGCATCGAGCAGGCGAGAATATTTCACAAGCCTCTCGTCTGGAGCAAACACGTCATCAAATGACAGATGTTTTGGAAATCATCCAACGATCTGTTGAACCAGGTGATAAAAGTGGATACAGGTTAATGCATCCAGCTAATTTCCGAACTAAGATTCGCAAGATCAAGAGAGATTTTAAGAAGATCTCAGACTTAGCATGTCAAGAGACACCCTAGCTTGCCAGACTAGGGACTTCTCTATCCCAACCCTCAGAACCAACAAATGGGATTCGAGGAGTTGAGCGGAAGCAGCAGGAACATCCCCAGTCCACCGGACTGGGGACTTTTTCAAATCTTTATTCCCTCCCTCAGAGAAAGTCAGTATTCTCTCGATTAGGGAATAAGCCTCAAGAGGAACGAAGTGCCAAGCTATAAGGAGATTCTCTTCATGTGACGGTTCTCCAAGAAGTTCCTGAGGGATCAAGTCAACGGAATGCCATGTCTCATCATGGACATAGAAGAAGACAATATCACAGAAATGCTGATAGAAAGGATTCCATGCAATATGCATCCATTAATGTCATCAATGCTGTTGCTTCTGATTCACAAGATGAGGCTCAATCAGAGGGATCAGACGAAGAGGTTCCTGCTCAAGAAGTTGCTCACACAGACCTAAATGAAGAAGGTGTGCGCACACGTAATCAAAGGCTTACCCAAAATCTGGGTATTCCTTCAAGTAACCCACTTCCCCCTCTCCGAAAAGGATCCAATAAGGGGAAAGGAAAGAATCAGGTTACTTCTCACCCTTCCTCTGAAGGAGGTCAATCGCTCTCATTAGAGCAAAGGTTTGCACAAAAGGAGGAAGAAATGAAAGAATTAAGAAGGTTGAATGCAGAACTACTTCAGAGTAGTCTTCTTCTTAAGAATGCTGAAGTCAGACAGCCGAAAGAATTTGTTGTAACTACTGAGATGGATCAGGAATATCCTCCTTTATCAGTACACCCACAAAGGTCTAATCCTACGGGTCAAACACAAAAACGGTTGGCAGCACTACCATCAGTTGCAGCACCAACCACCACGTCTGTCCAAGCTCCATTCATTGCACCTACCCAAAACCAAGTTCAACCTGATGTTTCTCAAAAGTTAATAACTACTATTGAGTCATTAACAGCTCGGTTCGAAACTATGGAAGGGAAACGGGCGCAAGTTCAACCTGAAAAGAAAGTTTACCCTGAATGGGTAGATTCAATTTTTCCTCTTTCCAGTTTTGGAAACCCTGTTTTCCCTACTTTCAATGGATCAGGTGATCCTGAAAAACATTTGACGCATTACGTGTCCTGTTGTGATCCTATGATGGGAACTCCAGAGCAGCAAGAAGCAGTGAAACTCAGATGCTTCGTGCGAACCTTACAAGGACCGGCTTTTGTCTGGTATACAAGCTTGTAATCCCGGTCAGTCATCGGATGGGAGGATCTTCGTCAAAAATTCCTTCTTCAGTTTAGCTCAACTTTGCCAAAAACAAAAGTTTTCGATCTTACAAACTGCAAGCAAAGGGAGAATGAAAGAGTCTCTGATTTCATTTCTCGTTGGAAGGGATTAACATATTCCCTGAGTTTAGCACTCCCTCAGGAAGAATTGTTGCCAATCTATGTGGCAAATCTGCGTGACGAATTACGCACGCCATTGATCCTTGTGAAATACACAAGAGGGTTTCGAGACCTTACTTCAATCGCTCAACAGATTGAAGATTCCCTTATACAGGCTAAGGTTAAATCTCGTGTAATTCCATCAGCTCCAGGAAGAAGAATGGGTAAAGCAGAAACTGCTACAGTTATGCTTAAACAAGCACCTGTACCTATTTCTACTTCAAAACCTTCATCTTCTCGAAGGGCTCCACCTCCTGAACGCCAACAACAAAGGCTGTTTCGTCCAAATGATCAAAAAGATCAACGACGAAAACAGTTTGAGGATATGAAGAGTAAAACATACTCTTTCCGAAGTGAGAAATTTCTTGGTTACTTCATTTCAGCTCTGGAAAATAATTTGGTTCAATTACCAGTGCCCAAGGGGCCAAAAAAGGAAGGAGATGAAGACCGTCCCAATTATTGTCCCTTTCATCAAATGTTGGGGCATCCCATCTAGGAGTGTTTTGTCTTTAAAGACCTCCTTCAAAAGATGGTCGACTTGGGACAAGTCAAATTGAAGGGTTCTTCAGCTCATGTAGCGTGTATTACCGCTACAGATCCAGAGGAAGGAGGCGAGTGGCAGGAAGTCAAAAGCAAAACTGCGAAAAAATATGATGATTGGATGATCAGAAAGACAATCAATTGGACCCATTCCATTTTGCGAACACAATTGAATAATCCAATTGTGTCTCCTACAAAAGCTGCAGTAAAGCCTCCATCAAAAGAAAAATCCTCAAAAGGGCAGCGCAATTCAAAGAAGAAAGAGGAATCAGGAGAAGATGAGTATGTATCGAAGCCTAAATTGTCTTTGACTCTGGCAGATTTCATGCCATCTACTTCAAAGCCACGGGCACCGCCCCATCAAACGGCACAGCCTAAACAGGCTAACCAGGCAAAGTCTTTATCAGATGAAGAGTTAATCTTTGGTTCTGTTAATATGATTCAATTAACAGATCCATATTCCAGTCTTGATAAGCCTGAATTCCCTGTATCAAATAAAGTAATCCGAGGAAGTTCTAGAGGTTCAGGATATAGGTGAAGACGTGGATCTTTCCAAAGCCACTACTCCAATTCTACCCCTGCTAGCACTGTATATGCAGCAGAAACTCATGGTAGAGCCCTTCAGCGAGCTCAAAAATAACAAGCAAGTTCTTATGCCAATGGCCAACTCAGTTTTGGCACAGTTATTTTGGAAGACCGATTAAAATTTCCATCTTCTTTATCTCAGCAAGTAAATGGATCTAATCAGTCTAATCTTCCAAAACCAAGGATGTTGCCAACTTCAATACAAGATGCATTAGCTTCCAAAGCATCTGCTTCCAAGGAACCTGCTAAACCACATATTCCTATTGGTAAACGCAGACCTCTAGATCAAAAGTATGATATATTGAAACACTTGGCCCAAGTACCATCCAATTTATCAATTTTGGATGCTTTGAATCTGTCAAAAGATCTTCGGGAAGCACTCATCGAAGCTTTGTCAAGTCCTCAGGAGTTTGAAGCTGAAATTGCTGCAGCTGAAATCTATCACATAGAGAATAATCCTGCAGAATGCCATGTAGTGATATCTTTCACTGATAAGGATGAAGACGATGTTGTGCATGGGCACATAAAACCACTGTACTTATCTGGCAAAGTCAATGGTATAGATGTTCGAAGAGCTTTCATTGACAATGGTTCAAGAGTCAACCTCATGCCCATTCGTACACTTCGTCGATTGGGCCACACGGAATCTGATTTATCTCCTTCTACAATGATGTTACAAGGATATGATAAAAATGAACAAGAACCACTGGGAGAAGTTACACTCAGAACTCAGTTTGGAGATCTTGTATCCAATTCGGATTTCATGATTGTTGATCAAGACTCAGCTTTCAATATCTTGCTTGGAAGACCCTGGCTACATCAGCATGCAGCTATTCCTTCATCATACCATCAATGTCTCAAATACTGTTTCGATGGTCAAGTTGGAACATTGTATGGTGATAAGGCCCCATTCAAGACATGTGAGTCTCAATACATTGAGGCGGAATTTTATCACATGAAGGGAAGAGAAAAATCTACAATGAAGGAAATTACCAAAGTTAATGCTCCATATGGTTGGGAGAAAATTCCAATAAATCCATTTACACATGTGAGTACAGATTATGTGTTACCTATCAGTCAAATTGAAAAAATAGGCCCAAATCAAAATACTCTTATGGAAAGATCCATAATGTCAATTACGGCGATCGAGCCAGACAACATGGGAGAAATTGGTAACCTACCTAGCAGTGATGAAAGCATAAGTTGTGATGTTTTCATTTCATCTGCTGAAGTCCAACAAGTCTATACTTCGCTAATCAGGCCAGAAGAAGTTATAGAAACACCAGAGGTGAATAATGATGTCGATTCTCAATCCATCATCTCCTCTTTATTTCCCAAAGAAGACCCTTTATCATCAATAGGGTCAGAAATGGAAGCTTCTTCTTCAAAATGTGAAAATTTTGACATCTCTTATGATCCTGAGAATTTCGTTTTCTCATCTACTTTTCAAGTAGGAACGGAAGAAATAACACATGATGAAGAGGAAGAGGATGATCTTAGAGATGCTCCTCCAGCATTTGAAGAGGGTATCTCTACCACTGTGGATGAACTCAGAGAAGTAAATCTGGGTACAAAGAAAGATCCACGCCCCACATTAATTAGTGCGGCCATGACCCTTGAAGAGCAAGAGATGTATATTTCTTTTCTAAAGAAAAATAAAGATATTTTTGCTTGGAATTATACAGAAATGCCTGGGCTTGATCCTGATGTTGCTACTCATCATTTGGGTTTACCAAAAGAACATCGAGGTTTTAAGCAAGCCGCGAGAAGAACACATCCAACCTATGCTTCCAAAATTGAAGCTGAAGTGGATAAGCTGATCAAAGCCAACTTCGTCAGAGAAGTTCAATATCCCAAGTGGTTGGATAATATTGTCCCTGTAAAGAAGAAGAACGGACAAATTAGGGTTTGCATCGATTTCAGAGATCTTAATCGATATTGTCCTAAAGATGATTTCCCAGTTCCGATTACAGAACTCTTAATTGATGCGACGGCTGGCTATGAAGTACTTTCTTTCATGGATGGTTATTCCAGATATAATCAGATCCGAATGGCCCCAGAAGATGAGGAATATACAGCCTTCAGAGCTCCTCAAGGTGTGTTTTGTTATCGGGTGATGCCCTTTGGTTTAAAGAATGCAGGTGAAACATATCCACGCGCCATGCATCGTATCTTCAAACCTTTTTTAGGGAATTTTGTTGAATTCTATGTAGATGATTTGGTGGTTAAATCCAAACAACGTTTTGATCACTTGGCTGATTTGGAAGTCATATTCCACAAGCTTTGACAACATAATTTGAAGATGAACCCCTAAAAATGTGCTTTTGGGGTAACCTTAGGAAAATTCCTCGGCTTTGTTGTACGCCATCGTGGTATTGAAGTCGATCCTGAGAAGACAAAATCAATCCTTGGTATGTCACCTCCTCAGAATTTGAAATAATTAAGAGGACTTCAAGGACACTTAGCCTATATTCGGCGTTTCATCGCCAATTTGGCAGGCCAAAGTTTACCCTTTACCAAATTATTGAAGAAAGGAGTCACTTATCAATGGACTGAAGAATGTCAAGAAGAATTTGATGTTCTCAAGAAATACCTCTTGAGTCCACCAGTACTCATGCCACCTGTTGAGGGTAGACCGCTTATTCTCTATGTGACAGCTTTAGAGCGATCATTGGGTGCCTTTCTCGCTCAAAAAAATGATGCTGGGAATGAAAATAGTCTCTAATATCTCAGTAGAACTATGCTTGAAGCAGAAACCCGGTATTCAAGTATTGAAAAGTGCTGCCTAGCATTAATCTTTGCAGTTCAGAAACTGAGACACTACTTGCAACATCATGAGGTCCAATTGGTATCTCGTAATAATCCTCTCAAATTCATCCTTAGTCGTCCAATGCTTATAGGACGTCTGGCAAGGTGGGCGGTTATTCTACAGCATTTCGACATTCAGTATGTGTCTCAAATGGCAATTAAGGGCCAAGCTCTGGCTGATTTCCTGGCTGAACATCCTTCAGTAGAAGACACGTATTCAGATTTCTAACTCCCTGATGAGGAAGTTTTCTCTGATCAAGAGAGCCCTCAAACATGGGAAATGTATTTTTATGGTGCTTCTAGAAGTCCAATAGGGAAGAAAATGGAAAATCCTAAATTCAACAAAGTTGGTTTAGGAATTGTGCTCATTTCTCCAAATAAGGCAATGTTACCTTATTCCTTTTTGTTGTGGGAAGGTGGTACCAATAATGAAGCTGAATACCAAGCTCTCATTATAGGCTTGGAGTTAGCGCTTCAAGCACAAGTGAATCACTTAAAGGTGAAAGGTGATTCAGACCTGGTAATCAAACAAGTCAATGGGGATTATGCTATCAGAAAAGAAGAATTAATCCCTTTGTATGATTACGTCAGAGAGTTAATGTCGGAATTCCCTTCAGAACCGACGTTTTCTTATGTCCCAAGATCACAAAATGCTCAATCTGATGCACTAGCTAATATAGCCACAGCTTTAGCAGATCCAAATCGGGACGAGACAACAATCTGTATTGCCCACCGTCGTGCAATTTCACCTTATGTTCAAGTCAGAACAGAGGAAATTAATGAAATTAGTCCCATTCCTGAACCGTATGGTCATACTACAGGATGGATGTCACCTATCAGGGAATACCTTTAAAATGTAACACTTCCACCTGATAGAGCCGAGAAAGAACAAATCCGGCAACGTGTGGTCAATTTTACTCTTTATGATAGCCCAAAACACCTTGAGAAAATTCTCTACAAACGTGGTTTTAACGGATTTCTCTTCAGATGTATTGATGGTGAAGAGACAATGGATGTCATAAAAGATGTGCATGCAGGAGTCTGTGGTGCCCACCAGTCTGGACATAGACTGTCTGATCAAATTCGAAGGCTTGGATACTTTTGGCCTTCAATGATAGATGACTGAGTTAATTTCACAAAGAAGTGTCATTCATGCCAAGTATATGCCAACTTAATTCATCAACCTCCAGAGATGCTTCATACAGCTAAATACTCATGGCCATTTTCCACATGGGGAATGGATGTGGTGGGACCTTACCCTTCAGCTACGGCCAAGCAGTTTAAGTACATTCTTACTGCTACTGATTTCTTTTCCAAATGGGCAGAGGCAGTACCTCTCAAAGAAGTCAGTTCTAAATGCATTGTTAGCTTCATCAAGTCTAACATCATTACTAGATTTGGTGTCCCTCATACCATATTGATGGATAATGGCACCAACTTCTGTTCTTCTGAGGTAAATAAATTGTATCAAGAATACAACATTAAGTCCAACCATTCATCTCGATATCATGCAGCTGCTAATGGCCAGATAGAAGCCTTCAACAAGACTCTTTCAAATATACTGCAAAAGATGGTGGATAAATATAAGAGGTCATGGCCTGATAAACTCTTTCATGCTTTATGGGCTTATAGGACTACCACTCGCAATGCAATGAAGTCAACTCCATATTCATTGGTATATGGAACAGAAGCAGTCTTTCCAATTGAAGTTCAATTGCCCTCACTCAGAGTAGCCATTTGTGATCAGTTATCTACAGATGAGCAATCCCAAAAGCGGTTGAATGAATTGGAACAATTAGATGAGAAAAGATTGTGCACTTTGCACCACTTGGAAATCTATCAGAATCGAATAGCACGAGCTTTTAACAAAAAAAGTTCGTCTTCGTTCATTCATTCAGGGAGAATTGGTATTGGTTCTTAGAGCACCAATGATACCAGGAAAGAAGCCTCCCAAGCTTGAACCTAAATGGGAAGGACCTTATTCAATACATAAGGTCTACTCTAATAGAGCGTATTCTCTAATCTCAATGGATGGAGAACACATCACGACTCTAACTAATGCTAGATTTCTGAAGATGTATTTTGTATAAACACAAAATATTGTTCCCAGAGCCAAAACAGTCACATTGGTACGTATTATGTCCTACATGACACTAAACTGTATTATGTCCTACATGACACTAAACTGTATTATGTCCTACATGACACTAAACTGTATTATGTCCTACATGACACTAAACTGTATTATGTTCTACATGACACTAAACTGTATTATGTCCTACATGACACTAAACTGTATTATGTCCTACATGACACTAAACTGTATTATGTCCTACATGACACTAAACTGTATTATGTCCTACATGACACTAAACTGTATTATGTCGTACATGACACTAAACTGTATTATGTCCTACATGACACTAAACTGTATTATGTCCTACATGACACTAAACTGTATTATGTCCTACATGACACTAAACTGTATTATGTACTACATGACACTAAACTGTATTATGTCCTATCTACACGACATTAAACTGTACAGAAGTTCCTTATTTGTCTGAGATGACATTAAACTATATTTTGTCCGAGATGACATTAAACTATATTGTGTCCTAGAAACATGACATTAAACTTTGTGGCACTTTCATTGTCCAGCATGACGTTAAACTGTGTCAGTTCCCTTATTGTCCAACATGACGTTAAACTGTCACATTGGTTACTATTATGTCCTACATGACACTAAACTGTATTATGTCTTATCTAAACGACATTAAACTGTACAGAAGTTCCTTATTTGTCCGAGATGACATTAAACTATATTTTGTCCTAGATGACATTAAACTATATTTTTTCCGAGATGACATTAAACTATATTGTGTCCTAGCAACATGACATTAAACTGTGTGGCACCTTCATCGTCCAGCAAGACGATAAACTGTAAAAAGTCCCCAGAACTGATATCCTCATATTGGTTCACCTTAGTCCTAGCTACATGACTTTAAACTGTACAACAATGTTCTATCGTCCAACATGACGATAAACTGTATAACCTTTTTTTTCGTCCTACATGACAGTAAACTGTAGAAAAGAAGATGTCCCTGCAACATGACACTAAACTGTACAGCACCAGTTCGTCCTTGCTATATGACGTTAAACTATATAGCAATGGTCCAGTATGAATTTAAACTTCAAATTCGTCCCACATGACATTAAACTGTGAAAAAGTTCCCTAAACCGTCCAGCATGACCTTAAACTGCATTATCCCTGGTCCATGTATATGACCATAAACTATTTGCAAATCCCTTACGTCCAGCAAGACGTTAAACTGTGACGTCCTAACTACATGACGCTAAACTATATAAAAGTCCCTTACGTCCGGAATGACGTTAAACTATATAATATCAAAGGTCCAGTATGACATTAAACTGCACCATTCACGGTCCATGCATAGGACCTTAAACTATTCACACTTTCGTCCGACATGGCGTTAAAATGGTACACTCTTTTGTCCTTACAGCATGACAATAAACTGAATAATCCCCCTTTCGTCCAATATGACATTAAACTGTATTGTCCCCATCGTCCTAACTACATGACGCTAAACTGTATAGAAAGTCCTTGATATATCCTACATGACATTAAACTGTTATTTTTTCCCTCCTACAATACACTAAACTGTGCAGCACAGATAGTCCTAACTGCAAGACTTTAAACTGCATAGTCCCTTTTTTTATGTCCTACATGACATTAAACTGTGCATCGTTAAGGTTGTTATTACCTCTTGTTTCTCACACTGAGTATGACTCACGTGAGCTTAGAGAGAACATCAACCATAACACTCCCTATGGGCCGCTAACCATGTGTAAGTCCCAACAACATTTTAATTAGATCATTGTCCCCAAGAACAACTTGGTCATTAATTCATTCTTTAATTGAACTACACGGACTTTGATCCTTTCCCTCCAGGCTGGGTATGTAGGCAGCCTCCCAGGGTTCAAGCCCAAAAATAATCTCTTCACATCGGTTCACCACCATCTCATATGATGTTGATTTGTGAAACCGCCCCAAGAATAAATATTTTTTTACATTGATTCACTTTCGTCCTTGTTATACGATGTTAAACTATACAACACTTTTGTCTGGTACGACAATAAACTACAATATTCTTTGATCTCCTCACTTGAGAGAGAACTATTATTGACATTGATTTTTCAATCATGGTTTTCATTTTCAAAAGACTATGTGCATACATGGTAATGCCTAAACTTTTTATCTTAGGTTAAACCATCATTGCACTAAAGTCCCCTTGCACCCTTCACATGTACGAACCAAATTTGTACAAAGGGTAGTTCTAGAACTACGTGGACTTGATTCCCATCCTTATGGGATACATAGGAACATTTGAGTGTCCCTCGAATCCAGTCCCAAGTATTTTGGGCCTAACCCCAAATTTCACTTTCAGTCCCTTGGCTGAAAAGTCCTCATGAAAACACACACTGTGTATTCATTATTATGGTCTGAATTCTATGGCCCTAAACTAAGATCACTCATACTTTCGTCTTGCACGACGTTAAACTGCATTTCAAGAACTATGTATGTCTTGATTCTCATTCTTATGAGATACGTAGTGAAGTCCAAGTTTCAATTCCGGACCCAGCCACAACATGATTATGGTTATCATTGACCTATGTATCTCTATATACATTGGACAATACCCATCTTTATGTGTTATAATCCTAACCTTAAATATTTTCAGATCTTCATAACCCTTTTCATGACTTCTAATCACAAAAATGTCAAACTTCTGAGAATTCTTTTGCCTGACTATGCAGCACGTGCCCATAGGTGGCCTTGCATAAACAGTCCACATAACAGGCATGTCAGCCAAAAGATGCTATTTATTTGACCATGCAGCCAATGCCCTTAGGTGGCCTTGCATATTTCAACCCCCTAACGGGTTTTGTTAAATAATAGTAACTTCATTCTTGGGAAGAATACCTCTTTTGTCCTTATTTGCCTTAAACGACAGTATGTAGGGATCCGCAAAAAATAGCCATCCTTAACATATTTGTCCCATATCTTTTTTCATGATCTGAAAGTATTCAAGTCTATGGTTTATTCTTCTTCCCTACGTTTGGGTCAGACCTTCGTAGGAGTGATGTTCATCCAGTTCTTTGATATTCTTGTTCGGAAATATCTTCTCCATATTCAAGTACCTCTTTCCATACAACAAACTCTATACTTTAGAAAATTTGAATCTCCATAAACATTCACTGGCTTTTAGCACTAGGAAAGTAAATTTCTGGGAGTTCTTTTGCCTGACTATGCAGCACGTGCCCATAGGTGGCCTTGCATAAGCAGTCCACATAACAGACTTGTCAGCCGAAAGATGCTATTTATTTAACCATGCAGCCAATGCCCTTAGGTGGCCCTGCATATTTCAACCCCCTAACGGGTTTTGTTAAATAATAGTAACTTCATTCTAGGAAACTACTTCTTCTAATGCCTTTTAGCTCTTTTTCATATCATTCCTCAGATTCAAATATTCTTAAGTCATAGTTTACATATTTTCCCTCATACTTGAGTATGGTAATATGTTTTCAGATAAATTTTCAAGGAATTGAATCAATTTTAACCCATTTTTGGTCAAAGCTATTTCGACCTTAAACATTAGCCCCTTTATGTCCAGCATGCATGACTTTAAACTGCCCACAAAAGACAAAGGAACTCTGAATAAAAGTCAAGTTCCAGCACACTTGTGTGCTGCCTTCTGCGCACTGAAGACTTGCGCACCACCTTTTCCTTTGGATGTCTTTGATTTCCTTAGAGTCAAATCCTCATTTCTCTCCGGATCCAACTCTGAGGGGGGACTTTTGTTGACGCTCCTTTCGTCACAGAATCTAAGGATCAGAAAGGGGAATATCTGTGCATAAAGTGATTCATCCTTTGAAGAAACATCAAAAATCGACAAAGGGATGAATAAGGAGAACATTTCCCATAGGTCGCGCAAGTCCCCTCATGGTCGCGCAAGTACACTTGCACGCCACCTAGTGGTCGTGCAAGTCTAATTGTGAGACGCCTTATGGTCGTGCAAGTGACTTGCGTGACCTAAGTGATAACCGCCCGGTAACCGCTCGGGGTGTTGTCCTGCCTATAAATAGACCCTGTGGGCCCCCCATTCGAGAGGATCTTTTTCCAGAAACTCCGATTGAAGCTCCTGATGCCCAAGTCTCTTCTCAAAGCTTCCGGAACACTTCTAAGGTAATTTCTTGCCTAGAACGGAAGATCTAAAGAGAAGAAGGAAGGCCTAAGTGTTGAAACTTATCAAACACTTGCGCGCCGACTTATTTCCTTCAATATAACTTGCGCCTTCCTTTTCTGGAAGAACCTCAAGAGGATTTTAAAGGGTCTCAAAAAGAGTCTCTCAAGTATTCCAATGCTGGTTGAAAATCGCGCAAGTACACCATGTGTCGCGCAGGCATACCTGCGCGACCAATACTTGCGCGCCCACGGAAGACTTGCGCGCCCCTATCTTTTTGGGTGCCCATCTTGCCCATTTTACCCCTCTTAAGCCATTTCACATTTTCTTTTCAAGATTTAGTCTTCAAGACACTCTTCAAAGCCATTTATGGCATGATTTATTGATTTGACTTCCTTATCTGAAAGGAATTCTGTGGAATATCTCTCAAAACCTAGTGATTTATACATCTTTATATCACCAAAGATTGAGAGTTCATTCATTCAACCTCATCCTTTAAGATGAGAGAATCCTTAACCTGGGTCTCCTTTTTTAGGAATAATCCCCAGTTAATAAATCTTTTAACATGGGCATCCTCCTCAGGAGTAAGCCCCAAATATTAATCCCTAACCTGGGCCTCCTTTTTAGGAGTAAGTCCCAATCATAATCCTGGGCCTCCTTTTCAGGAGTAAGCCACAATCCCCCCTTAAATTTCTCTTAACCAGTCATAAATCCCCTCCTAACTTGGGCATCCTCCTTAGGAATAAGCCCCAATATTAGAGTATTCAAATCTCCATAAAGCACATATACCTTTATGGACCCTGTTCCTGGATTTTCTCCTTAAAAGTAAATCCTAAACCTTCATCTATTTTGGGCTGTCATACATACATAAGCCCCAAACAAATTCATATGATTGCATCTTTCATGGCACAATTGTCTAAATTTTACTAATACCTCTTGTTTCTCATACCGAGCATGACTCACGTGAGCTTAGAGTGTAAAAGTAATCGTGACATCCTGCTTTGAGCCATCAATCATAAACATCGTACTCCATTACTCGAACTACGTGGGTTCTGATTCCTTTTCCAAAACAAAGGATACGTAGGTAGCCCATTTATGGGTTCGATCCCAACTTTGAAATAATCCATGTCCTTCTGAATGACGATAAACTTCAAGTGCCTCACTGAGTGGCTTTAAAACCAGCCTGGTCATCATAATGACCAAGAGACTTTTATATAAATGTTTTGAAGGATACCATTGACCAAGAATCTCTAAACAGATATAGATGATTCTCTATTGATGAAGAACCTCGAATACATATAAAAGATTCTCTAAATTTCTTACATATTTAATCATTGATTGTTAAAACTTAAGGAAATATCATTTTATAATTGGTAATGTAATAAGGATTCACGAACATAACTTAAATCTATAAAGAGAGTCCCGGAGTAGACAATAATTCCCCTCAAAAAGGTGTGATGAGTCCGACCTCCCATCCTCTCGACCAATGCCAATTCCTAAGCCTCATTGGTCCACGAGCTAATGAGCGCCAACCTTTGGAAAGTAGGTCCAAACGGATGTGGAATCATTGGATGTTTCCGGTTCTACGAATAAACCCGTTAGAAACCGATCGGAACGTTTGAATCTCCTGTCCAGGAGATCATCCCCGGATTCCGTGCGAAACAATCAGGAAGTGTCTGCTGAAGACCTTCAGAATTAATATTCCCACTATTGGGAACTGAGGGACTATAATCTTGCATTCCAACAGATAACAGTCTGAGGGCTTCAAGAACTCCAGCATCGAGAAAGGCCTTGTTACAGATTGGATCTTGATCTCTTGACTGTGTTGGGTGGGTCTTTTTCTTAGATGCATTCTTACTCACCTTGGAAACCACCTGTTGATGAAAGTGGCTGCTCTGAGAAAGTGTATGTGCCTGATCATGAGAGATGGCCAGGTTAGGCTGATGATATCTACTCAAATCAGGTGTATGTGCCTAACTTGGTTTTTCGTATGATATGAGGGAGTATTCCCCACAACCATCTTGGACTAGAATAGATGTGTGTGTCTATTCTGGAGTAAACTATTGATGTGTCACTCCACTGATTGGGATAGATTTATGTGTCTTTACCTGAGATGCCTCTAAAGCAGTTATAATATCCTGACAAGAATCAATAATATGAGCAGGAATTTGCTTCATCTCTTTCACCACTGATAGAATATGCTTGGTGGCTTCAGCTGACGGAACGGGGATATACGTCCATTCCGTGCTTGGAGTAGGTGTATGTGCCTGCTCCCGTCCTCCTTTTCCTGTCAGTGAATCCAGACAGTACTCAAGTGTGGGTGAAGAGAGTTGAGTCTGCCTCCTTTTTGTCGCCGAAGCATTCCGACTGACTTCTTCGTGTGCTACCAAGCGAGACTGTTGGTAGGCTTGATTAATACTAACAGGTGTATGTGCCTGCTGATTGTACAACGCTGAACGTGGTTGACGAGCTCCATCATATGTAGTCAGACGAGCCTGCTGACTAGCTGATGATGTATAAACAGGTGTATGTTCCTGCCTATAGTTTTCCACCGGAATTTCCGGGCGGGATTGGCGTGATGCTGCCAGAAGAGTCTACTGGATAGCGGAATTAAAACGGGTAGGACTGTGTGCCTCCTCGTTTCTTGCCACCAAGTTAGGTTTGTGGACTTCTCCAGAGAAGGTAGAGATGAGAACCTGCTCACTATTTACCAGATTTCACCTCTAGCGATTTGTCTTGCCTACTCAGGTTCGAGGAACCTGAGCCGAACTCCTAGAGTCGGTACCCACATCATGTTGAGGGCATACTGTCGCATAAGTCTGGTGCCGATTGTTGATGGGAGCCCTCGGGAAGGACTCTTACTTTCTTGAATTAAGGCCCTGAAGGACCTAGTAATTCACCTCCCCAGAATATGGGAGTGAATGGTGATTGCATTCTCGGGATAACGACCCGAAACAATTAGAGATGGTGGTTAGCACCACCTGCTTATTGATTGCTGGTCGTCGTTGTCTGGACAACTAGGCTGAATTGTTCACTTAGAGGGCTTGTCTAGAAGCCTCCAGAGTTGGAATAGTACTGTTTTTATGGTACTCCTTATCCAACATGTTTGATACCCAGTGTTGAAGACACTGAGTAGGTGATGTCATCCTCAGAGTAGATGAAGATCCAGCAGGGGTAGAAGTAGTGGAATTCACAGTAGCAGTATTCATGGGTGTGAACTTGAGAGCATCCATTTCTTAGAATGTAGAAAATCTTTGAAAAGATTGCCATTTTTATATAACAGACGTAATCAAGATAAATTCCGCCACTACATCTTTTGGATGAGCACATATGTCAATGATTTTTTTTGTTGGCCCTCTCATTGAGTTTAAATAGGGGCCATACAAATAAGAAAAACATAATTTTAACTTGGTTGAGGAGTCACATCGGGTTCACTATATTTTGTTTTTCTTTGGATTTGGGGATGACCTTGTTGATTTAAAGTTCAAACATTCCAATCGGTTTCTAATGGGATTGTTCGTAGAACTGGAAACATCCAATGATTCCATATCCATTTGGACCTAATTTCTAAAGGTAGGCGCTCATTAGTTGTGGACTGATGAGGCTTAGGAATTTGCATTGGTCGAGAGGATGGGAGGTCGGACTAATCACACCTTTTTTAGGGAAATTATCATCTACTCCAGGACTCTTTTTATAGATTTAAGTTATGTTCATGAATCCTCATTACATTACCAAATATAAAATGAGATTTTCATTAGTCTGACAATCAATGATTGATATGTAGGAAATTCAGAGAATATTCTATCTTTATTCTAGGTTCTTCATCGATAAAGAATCATCTGTATTTGTTAGAGATTCTTAGTTGATGGTATCCTTAAAATACATAAAAGTCTCTTGGTCATTATGATGACCATACTGGTTTTAAAGCCACTCAGTGGGGCACCTGAAGTTTATTGTCAATCAGGTTGACATGGATTATTTCAGAGTTGGGATCATACCCACTGATGGGCTACCTACGTATCCTTTTTTTTAGAAAATGAATCAGAACCCACGTAGTTCGAGTAAGGGAGCATGATGTTTTTGATTGATGGCTCAAAGAAAGATGTCATAATTTCTTTTACACTCTATGCTCACGTGAGTCATGCTCGGTGTGAGAAACAAGAGGTATTGGTAAAACCAGACAATTGTGCCATGAAAGATGCATTCATAATAAATGATGTGGGTATTATGTATGTATGACTGCCCAAAATAGACGAGGATTAAGATATACTTCAGGGAAGAAATCCATGAACATGGTCCATAATGGAATACGTGCATCATGGAGATTTGGATACTCTAATCTTGGGGCTTACTCCTAAGGAAGATTCCCAAGATAGCAGGGGACTTATGATTGGGTTTCACTCCTGAGAAGGAATCCCAGATCAAAAATAATTATGACTAGTTAATAGAAATTAAGGACGGGGATTATTCTTAAGGAGGAGGCTGAGATTAAAGGGATTTAAAAATTAAGGGACTTGGGGATTACTCCCAAAGAGGTTTCCCATATTTGAGACATGGGGCTTCCTCTTAGGGAGGATGTCCAGATTAGGGGACTTGGGGCTTACTCTTAAGGAGGATGCCTAAATTAATGATGAATTGGACTGGGGTTTACTCCTGAAACGGAGGCCCAGGTTAAGGGATCTGGGGCTTACTCTTGAAAAGGAGGCCCATATTTGAGAATTATGACTAGGACTTATTCCTGAAAAGGAGGCCCAAGTTAAAATATCTGGGGCTTACTCCTAAATAGGAGGCCCATATTTGAGACTACGGATTACTCCTGAAAAGGTGGACCAGGTTGAGGGAATTATGGTTGAGGCTTACTCCTGAGAAGGAAGCCCAGGTTAGGGGATCAGGGGCTTACTCTTTAAAAGGAGGTCCATATTTGAGAATTATCACTAGGGCTTATTCCGGAAAAGGAGGCCCAGGTTAAAAGATATGGGGCTTACTCTTAAAAAGGAGGCCCATATTTGAGACTGGGGATTACTCTTGAAAAGGAGGCCTAGGTTAAGAGAATTATGGTTGGGGCTTACTCCTGAGAATGAAGATGCCCATATTTTGGAATTTTGAAACTGGGGCTTACTCTTAAGGAGGATTCCCAGAATTAATGGGAATTTATGACTGGGACATACTCTAGAAAAGGAAGCCCAGGTTAAAGGGGACTAGGGGCTTACTCCTTAGGAGGATGCCCATATTTGAGAATTATGACTGGGGATTATTCTTGAAAAGGAGACCCAGGTTAAGGGATTTTTCCATCCTAAAGGATGAGGTTAAAATGAATGAAATCTCAATCTTTTGTGACATAAAAGATGAGTAAATCACTAGGTTTTGAGAGATATTCCACAGAATTCTTTGAGATAAGGAAGTAAAATCAAGAAATCATGCCATAAAATGGCTCGGAAGAGTGTCTTGAAGACTGAATCTTGAATAGGAGAGGTGGAATGGTATAAGAGGTGTGAAATGGGCAATAAAGGCACCCAAAAAGGTAGGGGCACGCAAGTCCTGGTAGGCGCACAGGTACTGCATGGGAACGTAAGTCCTTGTCGCGCAGCTATACCAGCGCGACACATGAGTACTTGCATGATTTTCATCCCTTAGGGTAATACTTGGACGAGACTTGGCTCAAACCCTTGGTATTATCCCTAGAGGATTTCCAAAAGATGGCGCGCAAGTTCTGGTGAAGAAGTAGGGTGGTGCGCATGTGTGTCCATTTCCCTTAAGGGAAAAAACCACTTAGGCGCGCACGTGTTAGTGAATTCTAACACATAGAACTTACTCCTCATATTTAGACCTTCCATTCTAGGTAAAGAATTACCCTAGAAGAGTTCAGAAGACCTGAAGAAAAGACTTGGGTGTTTAGAGCTCTGCCTGTGAATTCTGGAAAGCTTCCTCTCCAAATGGGGGGCCCACAGGGACTATTTATTAGCTAGAGAAGACCCCTGGTAGTTATCCTTTAGGGCGCGCAAGTCACTTGAACGACCATTAGGTGGCACACAAGTATACTTGCATGACAGTGAGGGATCTTGCGTTACCCAAAGGGAAAAGAACCCTTGTTCATGACTTTTTAATTTTTGATGTTTTCTTCAAAGGATGAATCAATTTGTGTTCAAGGTATTTCCCTTTTCAATTTGTTAGATTCTGTGATGGAAAGGAGCATCAACAAATATTTATGTAGTAAAAATATTTATGTTTCAAGAATATTCATGATTTTTTTTTAGATTGGTGCGCCCAAATAGCGCTCCAATGCATTGGGTAAGGTTAAGTCAAATGAGATGCAATGTGAAATGGGTTTGGCGGTTAGCCTTGACCCATACTGAAATGGGAAATAGGGTTCACAGTTAGCTTTGACCCATACTAGAGAAATGTTTTATGGTTCTGCAACATTTATATGATTCCATTTTTATATGATCCCATTATTATATTAAATGACTTTATAAGTTTCATGCTTTGGATATCATTATGTCATTCCTCCTAAATCATGTTCTTGAGATGTATCCTTATGTTCATTTCTGTACAGGGATTTTTAGCTCATCCCTTTGTTCATGTTTTCCCAAGGGTACCCTATGCAAATGTAAGGGCTCAAAGGAAGTTAGAACCACTTTATTGATATTAAATAAAGAAGTGCTTTTAGCCCCATCTTTTATATTATATGTACATAGACTTCCAAGACAATAGACTTAACGATCCTTGGCTTGTACTCTAATTATTAATTATGCTTAAAATCATGAAATGTTATGTGTAAAAGGCTCGGGTCACTATATAACATAGGTGATTAATACAAATCCCTATGAAATTCACTAGATTCCTTGTCTCGTGACATTAAACTTCATGAATAGTGGTTCCCATTACTTAACTATAAACAATAGAACACCTGAGTCTTTATCTATGATGTTAAAGTGTATGAAATTATATCCTCACACTGAATATGTCAACTATTTAAGTGATTGTGTACTCCTGAATTTCATGTTATATCCCCTCACCCTAATAATGTGTTAAATAAACTTTTTAATAATGTTTTGGGTGATCAAAACCTTCATGATGATCATATTATCCATGAATCCATATCATATCATTTATTTTTGATTGAATAAAAACCAACATGATCAAAATAAATATACTTCTCTTTTCATCTCACATCCTTGATTTGATTAATATTAATGGTTCCCCCTTCTAAAAAAATATTAATAATAGCATTATTGAATTATCTCCATGAACCCCTCTAATAATTGGTGGTGAGTATCAATGTTTTCCTTTGAGTTGGTAAAGTAACCCCCATGGGGATATTTTGGTCATGGTGGACACGCACCCCTTAATCCCATGGGTTATCTCTAGAATTATTGTCAAAATGGACAACCATCTCCAACTATTACCATATTTGGTTGATTTAGAAATTATTATATTGTGATTTTTACATCGAATAATAGAATGATTCATGAATATTCAAATACCCTTGATATTACACACTAGTACATCATACACAGTTCCAGATAAATATTATGACCTTATATTCTTATGCCCTTACAAATTTGGGCACCCCGCTCCCATTAAGACCCCATGAATAGAGTCAATTCTTCATCAAGGAATTACAATTCCATGTATTGAGATTGTACATTAAGAAAATCATTCTCAGACATTTTTTCCTTGTTATGTGACATTAAACCACATTCCACATTGTTTAAAGCTCGATGAAGATAAATTAAATACCCCTCATTTCACGGTTGTCCATATTATCATTGGGATCTCAATACACATATGGATTTCCATTTACCTCTCTATGTATAATTCCTCACTTGTATGGTCAAATATACTAGACTTAATGCACATACCCTAGCATTTGAAACATATTATTACATGCTTTTAAAAATAATTAACCTTGAAATACAAAACAAGGATCAGATAGTATAATTTATTTAGATTACTAGATACATGATTATAAATAATGAAACCAAAATAAAAACATATTTTATTTAAACTCCATAATTATATCCTAACTCCCTTTGTTCTCTGAAAATTTAAAAGGGTATTTGGGGAAATAATGGACAAAAGGGTTAAGCTAAAAATCCCAGTATTGAAATAAACATGGGAATAAATCATAGTACTGAGTTAGAAGGAATAACATAATAGTATAAAACGAATGGATCATAATAAAAAAATGTATGAATAACATCTAAATCATGGGGTCATGTGATCTGGGAAACATCAAAATGTGGAAGAAACATACAATATGACATAAACACGAGTCAAGGATAACTGAAAACACAATTTCACATGGTTTACAAAGTCCCCTAATGAATTGGGTTTACAACCTAATCTCATTCATGATATACCACGAGACTAAATATTACCCAATGCATTGGAGAACAATATTTTTTTACCCATAATAAAATGTTCACACACATGTGTGCCACATAAGGAATCAAATATACAGAATAAACATAAGGGCTTCCCATGGGAAAAAATTGGTATCATAATCATGTCGTAATGCCTAACTAATGGGCGTATCATAATGGTATCCAAGAAAGAAAGGATATAAATCATAACCAGACTTTAATAATGTAAAATATGAATATATAATGATAAATAATTTCTAAATTAAGGTAAAACATGTAGTAATAGTGTGTAAGAAGCTTTATAAATAATCCACTTTACTACAGCTTAAGGGAAAATATTATTGAATCATTAAAGTGTATAACTGAATAATTGTTTGTATAAAAAGAAATAACAAAATATTTTTTTTAAATTTTTATAAATTTTACTTTATAATGAATGATTTTGGATTAAAATATATTATGGACTATAATTGAAAATGGGTAACGAATTGGGATGTTCCCATTAATATAGATTTTTTATCGGGTGGAATTGAGAAGGGAACTGTTTTAACACATGTAATTCACCATAAAATAAATATCAATTGTAATAGATAAATATTTTTTTAACCTATAAATTTAGTTCTGAATAATTATATAAGAATAATGAAGAAATAATTTCGGTTAATGTGAGACAAACTATTACCCAATAGTAAATTTGGAGGATTAGAGAGATCCCTTATCCAATGTTCAAATGTGTTCTGAACATGCACATAATGTCAAATAGAATAAAATAATATAAATTAATAATTTACTTTAGATCCTATTAAATGTATAATTGATTTATTATAATTTTATTATGTTCATTTATATCCATTTCAATGAGTTATAGAGTCTATTTTCGTCATTCTATGAGCATCTTTTTTCTGGTTTTAGGGTTGGTTAGCTTTTATAAAATTTGGGATGTTCTTGTAAAAAGTTAATAAATATAAAAAGTAAAATTATATGTTATTAATTAATAGTAAAAATTTTAAATTTTCCCATATATCTTTTTTAATAAGTATTATTCATTTTTTGAAAATAGTAATAATAATTGTTTTGTTTATTTTGATGGTTTTTCTGAACATCACGAAGATGTTTAATTTTATTGAATATTATGTCAATTTATTAGTTGAAGAAAAGGGAAAAAGTAACAATATAAATAATAATATATATTTTAACAATTATAATTTTTTATGTCTATTTTTTTATGCAGTAATGGAAAACTGAAAAGCATCATCCACAAAGGCGGTGAATCGACATATCATGAAGAATGTTTTCATTTTTTTAGATAATGTGGGAAGAAAAGAGATTTTATAATATAAATTACACTAAAATATTATAATTCCAGCATATATATATGATAATAGATTTATCATACTATTTTGGATAGAGGAGGTGGGTATAAGGTAGAATAAATAAATAATTTAAAAGAGAAAGAAGGAGGATATTACCTCTTGAATGTTGTCTCCTTTAGAACCTCTTTAATGATCTTTGGTTGGGTCTTTTGTTGAGAACAGAAGATTTTATATATATGAAAGAGATATAGGAAGGTCATTGTGAATAATTTAGACAAGCTAAAAGGTTTAGGAGGTGTGAGGAGAAGGTGTGGTGAGGGGTGGTATTTGTAGGGGAGTAAAGGAGTGTTATTTTTTATAATTGTCATTTTTTATTCATTTGGATTAAAACTATACACAGTGTTTATTAATATGAATAAATATAATAAATAGATTATTTTAATTTCAAATAATAGCTACATACATCATCCATGACTCAAACATGACTCAAAAATTCATGTATTAGAATATACTATTAAATACTGTAAATTATCATATTTCACCATTCCCAAAAAATTCTACTACTTCTGAAAACTCCAAATAATTAAAAAAGACTTGTTTTGGATTTGTAGATATGAAAAGTGGACTACCTTTTATGAAAATAATTTTCTAAATATGATAAATATATTTTAAAAATAATTATTATTATTTATTCTCAAAATGATGCTTTAAATATTTTAAATGAATTTATGACCCTTTGAAAATTTACATATTATATAATAAAATTATATTATTAATAAAATATATCATAATATTAATTTATTAATCTATTTTATTAAATTAAATTTTCTTTTAAATCACTTCATGAATTATAAAATTTTAATTAGACATTTATGATTTTAAAAAATAACAATACATAATTTATCATTTTAAAAACATTTATTCCCTTATACCATGATTTAATTTTATCATATTTTCATTTATAAGATATATAATTTTTATTATAAACTTCCATAGGCGAGGTTACTATTGTCGTGTCTAGATTACTATCTATAATTTTTATATTATAATTCCAATGGTCAGGTTACTATTCTATATATATAAGTTAGTTAGTTTATACTTATTTCATTATAAATATTTTTTGGTTGGGTTATCTATGTAATGTATGTTATTTATGAAATAATTATAAGAATAAAAGTTTCAATGAAAAAATTTTAGGTTGTTACAATCTTCCCCCTTATGAAATTTATCCCTCAAAATTTTATTTTGCATGTTATATTGAAAGTAGGTGAGGGTACATCTATTTCATATCTTCCTCCAGTTCTAATGTCACCTCTTCATATTTATGGTTCTTCCATAGTAAAATTACTTGATGAGATTCCTTGTTGAATAGAAAATTATCTCTATGGTTTAAGATCTTTACTGGTTTCTCCTAATAGGATAGATTATTTTCTATATGCACCACCTCAGAATTTAGAACATGTGAGGGATCTAGTATATACTTCCACAAGAGGGATAGAGGGAATGCATAAGTAACTTCAGACAATATTGGTGGATGATCTAGTAAATAGGCGACAACTTCTACTCAATAAAGAATATTGAAAGGGTGATGAAACTAGTTATATATTTCCTTTCTTCCAAAATCTAAACACTCTATTTGATAGAGATATAAAGAGGAATACCATATCACCAACCTCAAACTATAAGCCTCATAAAAGATTTTTGGTGTAAATCTTTTTTCAGATTTAGGATGCACAAATATGCTCCTAGATAGTCTTCAAATTTTCATCCATTCCCTCGACCATTTTAGGTCATATTACCTCAAATTCCCCTAGTTAATATTAGAAAAATGTGTTATACATTTCTTCCATTAAAGGGATTTATATGGGGCCATTTGGATGCTTGAGTAGAGACTATTTTTTAGGATAAATCAACCATTGTAAGATTCTAATCCCATAATCCTTTGAATTACAATGAGAACTCTCTAGACATGTCTTCTAGTGTTTTAATGGTCTTAACAGAATGACCATTAGTTATAGGATTATCGTCTATACTGATGTTTAGATTAGTTATTAGATCATGTTATAGACTTTTCCAGAACATAGAGGTAGATCACAGATCTCGATAGGATACAATCAATAATGGTAATCCATGCAGCCTGGCAACTTCTCAAGTGTATATTCTTGCATGTAGATCAAGTGAGAAGTCATCTCAAATTGTAATAATGAGACCTTTATTTGTAAGACAACCCAAAATATTATTGATGAAGACCATGGTGATGTTTTCCCATTCTATGTAGTTATGGGTAATCATTTCATCATCCCATTAGAATTATCCATTTCAGACTTTACTGGATGACATACTGGGCACCTTGATGAATATTCATTGATCTTCTACATAATATTGTTCCACCAATAGTTCTCTCTGAGATATTGATACATATTTTTTATCCCATGGTCAATAGAGAAGGTTGATCTATAAGCATAATTCAAAATCACATTATTTACCTTAGGATTCGAAGGAACATATTTTTCATGACTCAAATGTTACGAATCATTCCTCATCAATTTTGAACTCTAAGGATTTCTCATTTTTTAATGATTCTACCTTCTTCATAATTTTCACATCATCTCGATGATCACCCTTTATCTTCTCTATAATGGATGGTTGAGAAATCACTTGAGAAAGGAATGATGATGTTCCCTACCTCTTGATTCCTATTTCTATATGTTGTAAGTCTAAGAAGAATGGGTCCTTATATGTTTTTATCATTGATAAATTTTCAGGATACTTTTTTATATTGATCGTATGCCACATTATTTTTTTTACCTAGTTGCTCATTAATTGAGAGTCATAATCCATGATGAGATCTATCCATATTTGTTTATGAATATCAATATCCTTTTGTATAAATATATAATTTTGTCTCTTATTATTTTTATATATCTCATACTTCTCCCCACATAGAAAATGTTGCAATATTTTAAAAGAGAAGATCACAACTGCCCACCCCATATCATACGTAAGAAAATTTTACTCATGAAATATCAACTTCCTTGAGGTCTGGGCTATTACATTATCATTTTTTATAATTATTCAGAATATACCTTTCTTTGAAGCATAATTTTATACAAGAAAGAGTTCCCAGAATATTGTTATTGTAAGTACAGGTTCAATGATATTCCAATTTTTCAACTCATTGATGCAATATTCACATTCACTAGTCAAGAAAAACATGAAACCCTTCTAAGTTAGATTGGTTAATGGATTTGAATGTTATGATTTTTTTCATCACAAATCATGTCACGACCCACCCTCGGGGTCCGTGCCGTGACTACCCCAAGCCCGCCTTCCATAGGCCAGGGGCTGGAGACTAGTACCAAGGCGTAAATCCCTGTAAAAAGGGAAGGTATTGCCTTTGTAAAGTAAACAAACACCACAGAGTAAGCAAGCAGAAAGTAAACACTAAGCAAAAGCAGAGTACAACTGAAAGTGCGGAAAAGTAAATGGGCCCGTATACAAACCCAAACTGAAAGTAAAGTACAACTCGAAAGGGAAAACAGCAACTGAAAAGTAAAAGCCGCTACACCGAGCTATCCACTGGAAATCCCACCTGAAGGGTGGGTACAGATAGCTCCACTACTCCACGGGTCCCGTCGTCCGCTCCGAGCACGTCCCGCCCAGTGGTCCACCTCCAGGTACCATCCTGCTCTGCAAGCCTCAGCTAAGATCAACGCTGTCCGTCGTCTGCAACCAACACAACGTAGTGCGGGCAAAGCCCGTGCAGGGGTGAGTATAAGCTACTCAGTAGGGACCCCGAGACCCCTGGAGGTCTCTCAAAATCCACAAAGGATAAACCATAAAGAAAGGTACAATCACGAAGTAACAACCGACACTGCTTAGGTATATGCCCACACATATACCTAAGTCATCAATTTCAAATACGCTCCAACCTCCGAGCCCAAGTACAACTCAGTACACACAGGAAAGTAAACGTATTCCACACAGGAAAGAAAAACATAATCCACACAAGATAGCACAACACGGTCCACACAAGAAAGCAACAGGATTCAGATCACACATGTATACTTATTCAAAGGACGATAAAGATGATCTCTGATCCATCTAAGTCGTCAGACCCACGAAGGATCGATAGATAACTAACCCCCGCAAAAGACCCACACAGGATCGGGCCCACACAGGACCTGTAGGCGCTGGTTCACACAGGACCGCTGAGCGCAAAGACCCACACAGGATCGGACCCACACAGGATCGGGCCCACATAGGACCTGTAGCACTGATCCACGTAGGATCGCTGAGTACTGTAGTCGTCATCGTCGAATCCGCACAGGATCTCTGTACTGTCGTCGTCGCAGTCACAGTAGCAGTAGTCACAGTCGCAGCCAGCACTAGGGTTCCCGCACACAGCAAGCTCGTTCGGAGGGTCCGCTCCACGAACTGAGAGGCTGATACATCAACTGTCACAAATTCCAGAGTTGATGTATCCAAAAGTTCCGTATCGTCAAAAGGAACTCAACGCAACAGACGGCGTGTCGATCGGACGCCCGGTCTGAGAGTTATTGGCATTTTCGTCCCCAGGGCCCGGTTGGTTTTTAAGGCAAAACCAACCCGACCATACTCCACCTGCGTCCAAACCTCGGGCGGAGTATGCCAAAAGATCAGTCTCACTAAGAGGAACACAACAAAGCTGACGTCACATCAATCGGACGTCCGTAGCTCAAGATATGAGCGTTTCCGCTCCGAAGGCCCGATTGGTTTCGTGTACGAACCAACCCGGCCGAACTCAAAGTATTCCGAAACCCTGAGTGTAATATACCAAAACGACCGTCTCGATCCAAGGATCGTGTTTCCACAAAAGGTTCGTCATTCAGAGGTTCGTGGCTCATGTTATGGCCAAAAGACCGAAGTTGTCTCGAAAACGGGGGGTCCGGGTTCGGGCCGACCCGGCCCGACCCCCCCTGGGTCAGCCCGAACCGGGTCGACCCGGGTCCGTCCCGGTCCGCTGGACCCGGCCCGGCCGCTCAGCTCTGCCGGTTGGCCGAGTGTCGGTCGAGGGAACGGGGGGGCGTAGCCCCCCGTGCTTTGCAAAACAACGCCCCCCCCCCCACGTGGGGGGCCCGCTCTGCCAACATCCGGGGATTTAATTCCCCAGAATTTCCGGAAACCGCCTACCGTTTGGCCGGCCGAAAAAAAAGAAATGCGGGGCCCTAAAGGGTCCCGCTCTCGGACCGTCACGGCCGGCTTTTCCGGCCGCCTGTTGACCACCGCGGCTTAGCCGCGGTGGGTTACTCCGGCGGCGCGTCTCCGCCGCGGGTCGCCGGCGCCGCCGCGCCGGAGCGGCGCGCGACCGCCGTCTTCCGCGGACAACCGGACGCACTCCAGTGGTCCGTTCCTCTTGCGGTCTTCGCCGGCGATTTTCTCGGATCGAGCTCTTCGGAACGGATACCTCATTATCCCATTTCGGATTCGATTTCTCATCACTGTCAAATCCACGCACCAAAAACAAAATTACGGGGGGTTGTCGGGACGTGTTTGTTCGGCCCGCGCCCTCTGCATTAGATGCTAACAATCGGGAATAACCAACACCCAAATGGCACAATTTTTAATTAATTAAAAATTGAACCTTGTTTCAAACGATTCACACGTAAATTAAATAAAATTCCCTACAATCCTCATCAAACATTTTTCCCAATCCCACAATAGATTTAGAAGGGAAAAATATAGAAAGTGATAATTATATTGAATTAAACCCCTACCTCGATAGTCGCACGTTGACATAGTCGTGGGAAGCGGTCGTCGTTTCGTTGACGTCGGTTAGAAGACGAAGAAGTCGAGGAGGAAGCAATCGGAGAAGACAAGTCAAGATGTCATCGTCGGTGTTCATCGTGGGCGGCGGACGTTCTTCGCGTTCTTCCACGAAGGAGTTGATGATGGTGGAGGATTTCTTCAACTTCTCTCCAACGCTCTTCCACACCTCACCCTACAATCCAAAAAAAAATAAGGTCCCTCCTTATTTTATTTACTAAGCCAAGCTTTTCAAAAACTTAAATTTCAAAAACAAAACACTTAATTAATTATACATGAGTTGTGTAATTAATTAAGTGTTAAGTTATCAAGCTTTTAAGAGGGAGAGAGGGGAGTTAGGGAATTTGAAAAGGTGGGGCTCGGGTGGGCCCCTCCTCACCTTAATCCTCACTTAGGTGGTTAAACCACCCAACTTCCAACAAAAGATTTTAACCACTTAAAAGATATAAAATAAATATTGTATCACAATTTTATTTTACTCTTCATTTCATTCAGAAAAAAAATTAAACAACTCCTCCTAGGAAAACGCAACTTCGGAAAAGGTCTTCTTAAGCGAATATCGGCACTGCGAGTTCATCGGTGTCCTCAGATTTCAATTCCGAGCACCGGATCAAAAGTTAGGAATTCCCGCTCGTTCGTTCACTGAACGTACCCGAGCCAAACTTCAAAAATTGATTCCGGGCACACCGGGCCTCGGAATCAGGTGCCGTCAGAAACCGCGCTCTTTTAAAATTCCAAAGAAAATTAAGAAAAAAATTTCCCTTGAATTTTACGAGTCTTTACATTACTCCCACCTTAGGGCTTTACGTCCCCATAAAGATACATAAAAAACTAGGGAAACAAATGAGGGTACTGAGCACGCATCTGAGCCTCCCGCTCCAATGTGCTTTCCTGGAGGTTCCCGTGCAGCCATCTGATGCGCACAAGAGGAATCAATCGCCCACGTAGGACCCGCTCCTGTCGATCCTCTATCTCCACCGGGACCTCCGTAAAATTCGCCCCATCGTCAACGTCAAGCTCCCCATGGTCAATGATGTGCGTCGGTTCGTGCACGTATCTCCTCAGCTGAGATACGTGGAAGATGTCGTGCACCTAGTGCAACTGAGGTAGCAGAGCCAGGCGATAAGCCACCTCGCCAACCCTGCTGAGGACCTGAAAGGGTCCGATGAAGCGCGGAGATAACTTGCCGCCTCGGCCAAATCTCTGAATACCACGTCGAGGTGAGACCCGCAAGAAGACGTGGTCGCCATCCTCGAACTCTAGTGGCCTCCGCCTCCTGTCAGCATATGACTTCTGCCGGCTCTGAGCTGTCCTCATCCACTCCTGGATGACCTGGACCTTCTCTGTCATGGCCTGGACCATCTCCGGTCCCACAAGTGCTGACTCCCCAGGGTCTGTCCAGCACAAAGGAGATCTACAAGGTCAGCCGTACAATGCCTCGTACGGTGCCATCCCGATGGTGGAGTGGTAGCTGTTGTTGTACGCAAACTCCACCAAGGGTAGGTGGTCCTCCCAGCTACGACCAAAGTCGAGGACACATGCACGGAGCATGTCCTCGAGAGTATGAATGGTCCTCTCCGTCTGACCATCCGTCTGAGGGTGAAAGGCTGTGCTCAGACGTAGCTGCGTCCCGAACGCCTCCTGTAACCCCTTCCAAAGCCGGGAAGTAAAGCGAGCATCTCGATCGGAGACGATAGATGATGGCACACCGTGGAGCCGCACAATCTCCTGAACGTAGAGACGTCCCAAGCTCTCCACTGAGCCCTTCTCTCTAATGGGTACGAAGTGTGCCGACTTGGTGAGTCGGTCAACAATCACCCAGATGGAGTCGTGACCTCTGGAAGTGCGTGGAAGTCCAGTCTCGAAGTCCATAGATATGTCGTCCCACTTCCACTCCGGAACCTCCAAGGGCTGTACCAAGCCTGCTGGTACCTGATGCTCTGCCTTCACCTGTTGGCAGGTGAGGCATCGAGAAACGAACTCTGCTACAGCCTTCTTCATGCCCGGCCACCAGTGCTGTCGTCTGAGGTCCTGGTACATCTTTACCACTCCAGGATGCACCGCCAAAGGAGATGTGTGAAACTGTCTCAGCACTTCCTCTCACAAAGTAACTGGTACCATGGTACGTCCTCTGAAAAGGATGTCGTGCTCTGCTCCAAGGGAGAAACCATCAGATGTCTTTCCCAAGGATAACTGTGCACGCCGTGTCTCACAGTCAGCGTCCCCACGCTGTGCCTCCCTGACCCGCTGCAGTAGTGGAGGAGTGACTGTGAGAGACTGAAGGAAGGCTGCTCCATCTCTATCCACGAAGGATATCTGCAAAGAGGCTAGCTGCTCTGTCGCCTCCTCAAGTAGCTGAATGCCCGTCCTCCTGATGAGGGCATCGGCTACTACGTTCCCCTTCCCAGGAGTATAGACTATCTCAAAGTCATAGTCCTGGATGAACTCGAGCCATCGCCGCTGTCTCAGGTTCAGGTCCTTCTGCGAGAAGATATACCTGAGACTCTGATGATCGGAAAAGACTGTAAAGCGCTCGCCCATCAGATAGTGTCTCCATGTCTTCAGAGCGAAGACCACTGCTGCTAACTCCAGGTCATGGGTAGCGTAGTTCTGCTCATGCGGCCTCAACTGACGTGATCCATAGGCGATCACTGCTCGCTCCTGCATCAAAACACATCCGAGTCCGGTCCCTGAGGAATCTCACTAAACTACGTACCCTACTCCCTCCTCGGGCAACCTCAAGATAGGTGCGCTGGTCAATCTCTGCCTCAGCTCCTGGAAGCTCTGCTGACATCTGTCTGACCACACGAAGGGTTTCCCCTTCTTCGTCAAAGCTGTGAGTGGTGCCGCAACTCTAGAGAAGTCCGGAACGAATCTCCGATAGTATCCAGCTAGTCCCAAGAAACTCAGAACCTCAGTCACGCTCCTGGGTGGATCTCATGCTAACAAAGCCTCAATCTTCGCAGGATCCACTGAAACTCCCGCCTCAGAGATGACGTGACCCATGAAGTGGACCTCACGTATCCAGAACTGGCACTTCGAGAGCTTACCATAAAGCTGGTGCTCTTGGAGTGTGTCTAGTATAACTCGCAAGTGATAGGCGTGCTACTCCTCAGTCGTAGAGTAAATCAGAATGTTGTCGATGAAGACCACGACAAACCGATCGAGGTATGGCTGAAAGATCCTATTCATGAGAGCCATGAACACTGCTGGAGAATTGGTTACACCGAAAGGCATAACCAAGAACTCATAGTGGCCATACCGACATCTGAAGGCCGTCTTCTGCACATCCTCATCTCTGACTCTGAGCTGATGATAGCCTGACCTGAGGTCTATATTCGAGAACCACCGTGCTCCCTTGAGCTGATCAAAGAGGTCATCAATCCTCGGTAGCGGATACTTGTTCCTCACTGTGACCTGGTTCAGGCGACGATAGTCAACACAAAGTCGCAAGCTCCCGTACGCCTTCTTGGCGAACAATATCAGGGAAGCCCAGGGTGAAACACTGGGTCGGATGAACCCCTTGCCCTGCAAGTCCTCCAACTGTACCCGTAGCTCTCAAAGCTCGGCGGGGGCCATCCGATATGCTGGACTGGATATTGGGGCTCTCCCAGGGTACAAGTCAGTATAAAAGTCTACCTCTCTGCGAGGAGGTAGCCCTGGAACGTCGTCGGGAAAAACGTCCGCAAACTGATCCACCACTGCAAGAAAACCAGGACTCCGCACGTCAACTGCTCCAAGGATGAGGCTAGCTAACTGATGAGTAATGGGCTGTCCTCTCCTCCGCGGAAGTCCATCCTGTGCTGCTAAGGCTCCCTTCTCGCCGGTGAAGGTGAACCTACTCCCGTCGGTACGTACACATCGCACCTTGCGCCTAAAACAGTCAATCTGTGCATGGACCGTAGATAGCCAATCCATGCCCAAGATGACGTCGTAAGGCCTCGATGCTGGTACAAGAAGATCCCAGCCGAAGCTCTCGCCTCCTAGAGTAAGCTCATACTACCGGCACCAGTGTGTAATCGTCGAGTCTGCTCCCGTAGGAGTCTCTAGCCGTAAAGATCGAGCCAACGGCTCTGTCGGAATCTCTGAGCTCCGAACAAGGGAAGCGGCTATGAAAGAGTGACTCTCTCCTGTGTCTATAAGAACTGCAGCAATGGTGGAATAGACACAGATCGTACCTCGAATCATCTCAGGTGCGACGTGGTTGTAGGCCTCTGCTGCCTGGAGTTGTGCCTGTCTCTGCCTGCCAGCTCCCTGTGGTCGGGGTGGACCTCATGGTGGTGGTGGTGGCAGAGCCTCAAAGCGACGCCCACCACCTGCTGCTCGACCAGCTCCTCTGCCTCGTCCGCCTCCTCCCTGCGGACCACCATGGTCGACCCTCTGCCTCTGCCTCGGTGGTCCCTCAACTGACTGCTGCTCCTCGGCATGGCGGGTCGGGCAGTCACGAGCCATGTGGCCCTGCCCGCCGCACGAGTAGCACTGTCTGCCTCTCGAAAGACTGGCTCCGCGTTGTGTGCCCCGCACTGCTGAGCCAGTGCCTTGAGGTCGTCTGCCCGAAGGTCTGGTCTGTCTGGACCCCTGAGTCATCCGTCGACTGCCTGCTGCAGATTTCTCTGCCACGTGCCGCCCTGCGGTGGGTCGCTGCGCTGGAACTCATGCAGTGCGCTGAGGCGACGTGCATCGTCAGCGGCTGGCGCTGGAAGCATCGGGGGCTCGGCGGGTAGTGCTACCGCCGGTGCCACTGCTGACAAAGGGCCCTGCACCGAGGCCTCGTCGCTCGGTGGGCTGTCGTCACACTCGACTCTCGGAACCCTAGCTGGCTGCCGTCGTGGGGCCATCCTGAAAAGGAAACAGGTGTTCCACGGTCAGAATAGTATACCTGGTGAGCTGATATAAAGTAATCACAAAGAAAACTTTGAAACACACACGCAATCAATGTTTTCGTGCATTAAATCGGAAATTAGAAGTCAGGGTCCTGGTGTACGGATACGTCGGCCACCGCACCAACACTGGACTCCCTGGACTGATAACCACACTCAATACGCTAAACATTATTGCTTCACATATAAAAGATCAGAGTTCGCGGTAGAACCGAACACCTCTGATACCAATTTGTCACGACCCACCCTCGGGGTCCATGTCGTGACTACCCCAAGCCCGCCTTCCATAGGCCAGGGGTTGGGACTAGCACCAAGGCATAAATCCCGGTAAAAAGGGAAGGCATTGCCTTTCTAAAGTAAACAAACACCACAGAGTAAGCAAGAGGAAAGTAAACACTAAGCAAAAGCAGAGTACAACTGAAAGTGCAGAAAAGTAAATGGGCCAGTATACAAACCCAAACTGAAAGTAAAGTACAACTCGAAAGGGAAAACAGGAACTGAAAAGTAAAAGCTGCTACACCGAGCTGTCCACTAGAAATCCCACCTAAAGGGTGGGTACAGATAGCTCCCATACTCCACGGGTCCCGTCATCCGCTCCGAACACGTCCTGCCCAGTGGTCCACCTCCAGGTACCGTCCTGCTCTGCAAGCCTCAGCTAAGATCAACGCTGTCCTTCGTCTACAACCAACACAACGTAGTGCGGGCAAAGCCCGTGCAGGGGTGAGTATAAGCTACTCAGTAGGGACCCCGAGACCCCTGAAGGTCTCTCAAAATCCACAAAGGATAAACCACAAAGAAAGGTACAATCACGAAGTAAAAACCGACACTGCTTAGGTATATGCCCATACATATACCTAAGTCAGCAATTTCAAATACGCTCCAACCTCCGATCCCAAGTACAACTCAGTCCACATAGGAAAGTAAACGTATTCCACACAGGAAAGCAAAACGTAATCCACACAGGATAGCACAACACAGTCCACACAGGAAAGCAACAGGATTCAGCTCACACAGGTATACTTCTTCAAAGGATGATAAAGATGATCTCTGATCCATCTAAGTCGTCAGACCCACGAAGGATCGATAGGTAACTAACCCCCGCAAAAGACCCACAAAGGATCGGGCCCACATAGGACCTGTAGGCACTGATTCACACAGGACCGCTGAGCGCAAAGACCCACACAGGATCGGACCCACACAGGATCGGGCCCACACAGGACCTGTAGCACTGATCCACGTGGGATAGCTGAGTGCTGTAGTCGTCGTCGTCGAATCCACACAGGATCTCTATACTGTCATCGTTGCAGTCATAGTAGCAGTAGTCACAGTCGCAGCCAGCACTAGGGTTCCCGCACACAGCAAGCTCGTTCGGAGGGTCCGCCCCACGAGCTGAGAGGCTGATACATCAAATATCACAAAGTCCAGGGATGATGTATCCAAAAGTTCCGTATCATCAAAAGGAACTCAACGCAACAGACGGCGTGTCGATCGGACGCCCGGTCTGAGAGTTATTGGCATTTTCGTCCCCGGGGCCCTATTGGTTTTTAAGGCAAAACCATCCCGACAGTACTCCACCTGCGTCCAAACCTCGGGCGGAGTATGCCAAAAGATCCGTCTCACTAAGAGGAACACAACAAAGCTGACAGCACGTCAATCGGACGTCCGTAGCTCAAGATATGAGCGTTTCCGCTCCGAAGGCCCGGTTGGTTTCGTGTACGAACCAACCCGAACGGACTCAAAGTTTTCCGAAACCCTGAGTGTAATATACCGAAACGCCCGTCTCGATCCAAGGATCACGTTTCCGCAGACGGTTCGTCATTCGGATGACCGTGGCTCAAGTTATGGCCAAAAGACCGAAGTTGTCTCGAAAACAGGGGGTCCGGGTCCGGGCCGACCCGGCCCGACCCCCCTGGGTCGGCCCGAACCGGGTCGACCCGACCCGGTCCGCTGGACCCGGCCTGGCCGCTCAGCTCGGCCGGTTGGCTGAGTGTCGGTCGAGGGAACGGGGGGGCGCAGCCCCCGTGCTTTGCAAAACAATGCCCCCCCCCCACGTGGGGGGCCCGCTCTGCCAACATCCGGGGATTTAATTCCCCGGAATTTCCGGAAACGGCCTGCCGTTTGGCAGGCCGAAAAAAAAGAAACGCGGGACCCTAAAGGGTCCCGCTCTCGGACCGTCGGGGCCGGCTTTGCCGGCCGCCTGTTGACCACCGCGGCTTAGCCGCGATGGGTTACTCCGGCGGCGCGTCTCCGCCGCGGGTCGCCGGAGCCGCCGCGCCGGAGCGGCGTGCGGCCGCCGTCTTCCGCAGACCACCGGACGCACTCCGGTGGTCCGTTCCTCTTGCGGTCTTCGCCGGCGATTTTCTCAGATCGAGCTCTTCGGAACGGATACCTCATTATCCCATTTCGGATTCGATTTCTCATCACAGTCAAATCCACGGACCAAAAACAAAATTACGGAGGGTTGTCGGGCCGTGTTCGTTTGGCCCGCGCCCTCCGCATTAGATGCTAACAATCGGGAATAACCAACACCCAAATGGAACAATTTTTAATTAATTAAAAATTGAACCTTGTTTCAAACTATTCACACGTAAATTAAATAAAATTCCCTACAATCCTCATCAAAAATTTTTCCCAATCCCACAATTGATTTAGAAGGGAAAAACATGGAAAGTGATAATTATATTGAAGTAAACCCCTACCTCGATAGTCGCACGTTGACGTAGTCGTGGGAAGCGGTCGTCGTTTCGTTGACGTCGGTTAGAAGACGAAGAAGTCGAGGAGGAAGCAATCGGAGAAGACAAGTCAAGATGTCATCGTCGGTGTTCTTCGTGGGCGGCGGACGTTCTTCGCGTTCTTCCACGAAGGAGATGAAGATGGTGGAGGATTTCTTCAACTTCTCTCCAAATCTCTTCCACACCTCACCCAACAATCCAAAAAAAATAATAAGGTCCCTCCTTATTTTATTTACTAATCCAAGCTTTTCAAAAACAAAAATTTCAAAAAAAAAACACTTAATTAATTATACATGAGTTGTGTAATTAATTAAGTGTTAAGTTATCAAGCTTTTAAGAGGGAGAGAGGGGAGTTAGAGAATTTGAAAAGGTGGGGCTCGGGTGGGCCCCTCCTCACCTTAATCCTCACTTAGGTGGTTAATCCACCCAACTTCCAACAAATGATTCTAACCACTTAAAAGATATAAAATAAATATTGTATCACAATTTTATTTTACTCTTCATTTCATCCAGAAAAAAAATTAAACAACTCCTCCTAGGAAAACGCAACATCAGAAAAGGTCTTCTTAAGTGAATATCGGCGCTGCGAGTTCATCGGTGTCCTCGGATTTCAATTCCGAGCACCAGATCAAAAGTTAGGAATTCCCGCTCGTTCGTTCACTGAACGTACCCGAGCCAAACTTTGAAAATTGATTCTGGGCACACCGGGCCTCGGAATCAGGTGCCGTCAGAAACCGCACTCTTGTAAAATTCCAAAGAAAATTAAGAAAAAAATTTCCCTTGAATTTTACGGGTCTTTACAAATCCTTGGTAAGACTGAAGAAGACCAAGGAAACTATAGATCTCTATTATAGATGTTCACCTAGGTCACTATTCGATTGCCTTTGTCCTGGAAGGGTCCATAGATATTTCCTTCCCTATGATAAAATTCCGCAGTAGTGATACTTTATCCATCAATAAAAAAAATTTCTATAGATTTCATATATTTTATCTGTTCTCAATCTCGTTTGAACAATACTCAAATCCACCTTACACACCTACTTTATCTTGTAATATATCAAAATATCAATTATAAAGACAATGAAAAATTTATCAATGTACTTTCTAAATGCATGGTTAATTATGTCCATGATAAATGGTTGAGAATTTGTGATCCCAAAGGGAATTACTGCGAACTCATAATGTACATACCTCTTTCAAAGTGTAGTGTTTGGAATATCTTGTATCTTTAGACATCAATTAATGATATCCTAACCAAACTCCCACATTAGATTAATATCGTTTCCCACATAGTTGATCAAACAAGTCATCTATCCATGGAATGGGATAGTTTTTCATTATATTGATTTTTTGATCTCAAGATAATCAATTCAGAGGTGTATTGATCTATCTTACTTCTAGATAATGGTAACTATTTCACCCATCTATGAATAACCGTAGCGTATAAAACCTTTGTGTGGTTTATATTGAAACTGCTTATTCAGTTCCTCCAACTATATAGTTTCCATTATATAATGATTATTTGATATGATCAGAGATATAGTTATAATATCAATTGATAAATCAACCTCTCAGTCATTAGGATGACCAAATATTTTTTCATGAAACACATAAGTGTAATCCTTCACAATAGGCATGTTTTAATGTATAATCCTATATTTTGTGTCAATAATTTTATATAGACATGCATTCTCATAGTATAATAATATCCATAATTGAGATGATGATTTTGATGGATATTTATCATCCTCCTTATAATTGTATATAATTAAAGGGTTCTATATGATGTGATGAGTTATATTCATTTTTCAATAGATGATGTTTGATTTATATAAATATAACCAATCGATGAAAAATATAAAATAAAACCCCACCAAAATTATATAATATAAGAATTTATGGGAGGTTTAATTCAAAAACATTAACAGAGATGGATTAATATTCATTAGATATAATAATTTCCCCATTTACTATTATCACAGATAACCAAACCATTGTATTTTGAGGTGGTGTTTAAGTATTTATACTAAAATTTAATGATATGAACGAATTCATAGAACTATAATCAAATAGTATGTTCCATAATCTTGAATGTACAACCAAAATACTTATCCTGAAAATTATTCTTTTTCATTTTCAAGAAAGCCTCTTTATGGATAAGAGGTAACCCACATTACACCGTGTGGGAATCAAAAGTTACATGATGATTCTATAAAATTTGAAAACCAATCGATAACCAACATACTTATCACCGCCTCATTTTTATGATAATCCCTAGTAGTAGTGATAGAATATTTCCTTTTTTGATACCTTTGATGTTTTTTGTTGATTGAATCTGAAAACCCTTTGATTACTGAAATGTATTGAATAATTAATATTTTTCTTATAGTTGAAACACAACACTATATTATGAGTATTGATCAAATAATTTATTTATTCATCCATGTTTTTGGGCTTCTTCATATCCCTTCAGTAGTAATCATCATAATTCCCTACTCATATAAATTTAAAGCATCCAATGGCTCCCTTTAAACAATTCCCAAGATGCCTCTTCCCACAATATTCAAAATGGATGCTAGGTTTTATTTACATCATGTGATTTATCTTTTATTCACACAATGTTAAATTATATTTTCTCATTCCAATCGCCTAGAACATGAGACCACTCAGAGTCACAAATATCCATCTCAACTTTAAGCTAACAACAAACAATGTCCTCATAGCAATGAAGGTATTAAATCACAAATTATTTGTGTAGACTCGACTTTAATTCACTAAGGAAGAGATCCAAATTATTATCAGAATTCATGAAAAAATATTAGGTGTATCATTCAATCCTTGCAATTTATTCCTCGATTGCCCTGATATAATCATACTCATTTTGATTTATTACGAGGAACTAATACTCCATATTACGATTATGAGTTCCGGGAAAATATAAATTGGAAAATAAATTCTTGAATAATTCCCATTAAATGGAATAAAATTCATATTTATTTTTCATTTTCATTATCCGTTTCAACCACTGATCATCATCCGCATCAAAATTATAGACAACCAGTATGAATTTTTCTTTATATAATATTTGGAGGAAAAATAAAGTCTTCTCAATGGGGTTAATACATTGTTCCATGATTATGGGATTATAGTTACACTAATGATATGAGTCCATTTGGAAATAAAGGATTTAACATAAACAATTCTATTTACTAATTGAGGGAGGGAGTTCCACATGATTTACATTATTATTTATGACATGAGAGAGTTGAGCCAGAATTTTCATGAAGTTATGTGATAATGTTCTCATCTTGTTAGACATCTCATTGGGTAATGAATCACATTACCTATCAAATTGGTTATTAAAAAGGAGTCCCTTATTTTATTTTCATTAACTATAAAAGAAAAATTTAACTGGTGGGATTTCATACTTTGATTATGATCATATAAAAATTAAATTATAAACATAGAAGGATAAACATATAAACGAATATTGTATCCTTACTAATAATTCTGTATGTTTCATTATTGGTTAAAAAACATGATAGAACTACCCTTAGTATTAATAATAATGTCTTATAGTCCCAATGCAAAATAATAAATATAAATTACTCTAAAAAATAATAGGAACCGGAACATTTTACAGACATTATTACATGATTTTGAACAATATTATCCACGAAATTGAAACAAACAACCAAATAATCTAGTTTCATTGGGAGATTATGTACATGTTTAGATATCATAAAAAAAATAAAAAAAAATATTTATTCAATCTCTATAATGAGATTGTAACACTATTTGAGCTCTTATAACTACACATGATAACCTACAGAAAACATGGACAAAAGGGATCAGTTAATAGTCTTAATAAAGGAATAATAATTATAATGAATCATGACAATTTGGTTAATTGAATAAAATGATAATATGAAAAGAATGGATAATGAATAAAAATATGGAATTATAAAATATAGAATTTGGAATCATTTGATAATGGAAACATAGGAATGTGTAATAAATATACAAAATTAAATAAACATTAGTTAAGGATAACTTCAAATATTGTATCACATGGTGAAAAGCATCGGATAATTGATTAGGTTTACTCCCGTATCCCATACATGACGTCTCACGATACTAAATTACCCAATTAACTGATGATTTATCTATGGGAATCCATCATAACATGTTCATTCATATGTTTTCCACTTAAGTAATCTAATATAATAAAAAAATATAAGGGTCTCCCATGAAGAAATTTTCATCTCAATCATGTCATTAGGCATAACTAATGGTCGTAACATATTTCTGTCCCTACCATCCATCCAATGGCCCGAAGGCCATCATTTTTTTACTGATTTTGATAATCCACCTTTCAAGGGGTGAGGTGGAACACTTACAATGCCCGTAGGTGTATGTATTACATGGAATTTAGGCCTTAGAAGAATTCATTTTCTAGTGGGATTAAAACATTCCATACAACCCAGACTAACTACTTGGAACTGTTCCTCCCCAGCAACTTCATCGTGAAATCAGCTCTCCACCTTCGCATGGCTTTTCCGCTAGGCATTCCTGTGCATGTACAGGATTCTCCTGATGGCAGGTTCCATACCCTCTCATTCTTGAAATCCGTTTAGCTTCTAAAGTGGTGAATGGTCCTTGATCATCCTCCTTGTAGAGATTGTTTCTCGTAGGTCTTCTGGTTTTCATCTGCACTGAAGTTGGCCCAAAGGCCTTTAGGTGGCCCGAAGGCCTTACTGACCCGAAGGCCTGGGTGGCCCGAAGGCCTTAAAGAACTCGAGGACTAAATCGGTGGCTCAAAGGCCCAAACAGGGGAATATTCCCGACTGTTACAGTGCCAAACAGTACCTACTACAGTTTTTCTATAGTGCCTGCCACAGTACTATATAGTTCCCACTACAGTGCCCACAACAGTACTGCTACAGTACCCCCAGAAATAATTTCTCTACCTAGATTTGATCCCGGGTCTCCCGGATGAACTTACTGAGTCCTTACCAATCGGGCTAAGGCTCATGTGCATATTAATGTCCTTGAAAGTATGGATTTAAATCGTAATTATATATTTATAATGAAAAATTGGAATATATAATGATAAATTATGTCCTAATAATGTTATTGGTTTTAAAACAGTGTTTACGAATCATTAGAAAGAATTCACTTTAATGTGGTTTAAAGGAAGATATTAAAGAGTATTTAAAGTGGATAATGATATTATTGTTTGTATTAACCCATATATTAACTAAAATAATTTTTTCTTGATGAAATGGGTGATTTTTTAAAAACAATGGTGTCATAAGATAAATGATCAATTTTATTTTAAAATGTGTATGAAATGGTGATTCCACCTTTAATCGGGATTCCATATACTGGGGAATTTTGAAGGAAACCTTTTTAAAACATGTATTTACCCATAAAGGAAGGGTGAATTGAACTATATGAATATTTTTGGAACATGAAAACCGAATTTATAATAAATGTATATGAATAATTCTGAAATACATTGGGGTAAAGGGAGATAAATCCTAACCAATTGGTAAATTAGGAGGTTTGGTGAGATCCAATACATTTTTCTAGAATCTGTTATCCACTTACATTAATGTCATGAAAAATATATTAGATTAATTAAAAATTTAATTTTGAACATATAAAATATATATTTTATTTAATATAATTTTATTAAGTTCATTTATTACCATTATAATGAGTTATATTGTTCATTTTTTTCATTTTTGGAGTGTTAATTTAATGGTTTCATGGTTGGTTCGCTTGTGTCAAATTTAGAATATCTTGTCAAGTGGGTATAAATATGATGAATTGAAATTATATGGTATTCATGAAATTACATATGTTTTTAAGGTACTATATGTAATTTTTTTATAGTATGAGGATGATTCAATTGATAAAATAATAATGATAAATGTATAGTTTATTTTGAAGGTTTTTGGACCATCATAATGTAGTTTCATTTTATTTAATATTATGTATATAAATTAGTTCGAGAACAAGGAATAATTTATAATATATATATTTATTAAAATTGGTTTTAACCATTATAAATATTTTACTACTGTACTTGATGGTGGTAACAAAAAATGAAAAATAATCATCCACAAAGGCAGTGAATCAATATATAATAGATGATGTTTTCATTTTTAAGATAAAAGGGGAATAGAAGATATTATATGATTAATATGACACTAACAACAATAAAAACCAATTATATATATTATCTTGTAGTTATAATTATATTTTTTATATGAGAGGTGGGGATAAGGTAGATTAATGAAAGAATTTAAAAGAGAAAGAAGAATGATTTGACCTCTTTAATATCATCTCCTGGAGAACATACTTAATGATCTTGGGTTTTGCCCTTTCATTGAGACCAAAAGTTCATGGACATGTGGAAGATTATTAGTAAGCTAATTGGGAAGAATTTAAACAATATATATGGATTATGATATTTGAGTAGAAGGGGTGATGAGGGATGGTATTTATAGGGGGATGAAAGGGGGTGGTTTGATCATTTTATTCAATTGTTTATTATTTTGGAGTAGGGTATTCAATAGTGTAGATTAATATGACTAAATGTAGTAACTTGAGAATTTTAGTTCAAGATAATGGATATTTACACCATCCATTAATTAATCAAGAGTCAAACGTTCATGTATTAGCATGTAATTCCCATTACTATAAATGAACATATTTCACTATTCCCAAACAATCAACAATTTATGAAAAATCCAAAAAACACCTCAATCATTTTTGATTTATGGATTTGAAAAAATTAAAACTATTTTATGAAAATAATTTTATAAATATGATATTTTTTATAAAAATCCTGATTTATTTTAAAAATACTGATTTAAAATTATAATCAATTATATTTCCCTTTGAAAATTTACTTCTGGTATCATAAAATTATCATATAAATATAATACATCATAATATTAAATTTTGAATCAATTTTATGAAAAAAATAATTCTTTTAAGTAATTTAATTAATTATAAAATTATAATTAAACATTTATGATTTATAGAAATTCCAGTTTTAAATTTATCAATTTAAATCATTTATTCACTTTACCATGATAAAATTATTTCATATTTTCATTTATAAGAAACCTAAATTTTCTATTATTGTTCTATAGGAGATGATACTATTCTAATGGCTAGATTACTATTCCTAATTGTCATATTACTTCTGATGGTCATTTTACTATTCCATTAGTATATGTTCTCTAAATAAAACATATTTCATTCTTAATGTTATAGTTGGGATATATCTGTGATGTATGTGATTTATGATATAAATATAAGAAATCAAATTTCATAGGAAAAATTTTGGTTTGTTACACAAAAAATTCCAGCAACATCTTACCTAAGAACTATTGATTTAAACTAACTGTACTTATCCATGAGATCATCTATACTTGAATTGTGCTCTCCGTTCACTTCAGGTTTCCCAATTCCCATGATTTATATACTATCTCACTAAAAATTTATGTCTAAGATATGTGAATATATAAAATAATAGTATATATTAAATTTTGTTTGAGCTAAAATATATGTAACTTATTTCCCATGAATCGTGACTTTAAACTTCGTGTAGCACTCCTTGATGGTGTTTTCAATCATGATGTTGGGAAATAAATTTACATTGGGGTTGTTCTTCCCATGTCACTATGCAGAGTACCTCACCTGTTGGTCTAAGATCCCAGACCATAAACATAAATTATAGTGGTCTGGATTTAAATTCTATAAACATCACATGTAATGAAAAATTACACTAATTGGTTAAAAAACCCATAACGGGATGCCTAGAAAAAGTTGAGTCACCACTCACTAGGAAAGAACTACAAATATATTAGTAAAACATTCAGCATTAAATATAGAAAATGTATGAAAATTTCATAGTTGAAAAGCAAAAATTGTATGCCTATGAAAACTTTATGTTCCTTCCCACATGAAATCTCCCTCAATGTCTTAGAAAAAAGGTTTGGTGAATGCTAAAAAACACAGGTCTTGTAGGGACCACTAATTGTCCATAAAAATAATCAATCTATGATCACTAGGTCAATTGACTTAGGAAATATTTCAATACAACTCTATTCCTCTTCCATCAATTGATGGCATCCCCCACATTCATAAATTTAATATTAATAACATATGTTCCATAAAAAAATATCTTAATGTACCTAGACTGTCCTACCATATATAGAGAAACCTCTTTGAATGAGAATGAAATGTGTGAAACTCCCCCTCTAGAACAAGGATCCATATTTATGGTTCTATGGTGAAATGAATATTGTAGAGACCCAATGGATTGATGTACATGGACATTACATTAATTTTTTGGAGTACTTGTTACATAATAAAAACAGACACCCTAGGATCGTAATAGTTTAGTGTCTTTGGAAACTCATAACGTAATCTTCTAATCATGGAGAAAGATCTTTAACATCTCCCATATAGATATTCCCCTATGGTTTTCTTACCTAAAATCATTATTTATATCATGGGGAAAAGAAAACATATAATGGGTGAACTCAAATGCTTAGTAAGGGTAAGCATGGAGAAAATAAAACAAACCATATACCTTTGAACGTAAAAACATGAACATAAAGTTTAAACATCAAAATCTTGAGTTGTGAAATAAATATTGGCAGTATGTAAGGGATATATCATAATGGTACATCAATCGTGATAAAATATCATCGAAATAAAATTGGTAATTGTGGAAAAATAATAAGCACATATTATGATTTCCATAGTAGCCAAGGCATTTCTGGATGACTATCATAGTGGACGAAGTCCATTACTGGACCACGTTTACATGTAATTATAGCCCTATATTACTGAACCAAATATACTTTCCCCACTATCCATGTCTCTCTCAGGAGATATAAATCGTTGCCCAATGCATTAGATGAAGATATAGGTCCCACCCATCTCATAATGAAATCATTCTTAAGTGTGCCACAAAATAAACATAAATCATTCATCATAACTCAACACGTAAAATGGGTTTCATAAACATCATCCATCATAACATAATCCATATAAAACATGTGGATATCATTTCATCATAAGAAAATTAAAAACATTTAAATAATAGAGACATTATACTTGAAGAATAATCATACTAAATAATGTCATCTTAGATGGGAAGTAGTTTTCATAAAACACTTGAAATGAATTCTTGAGGAAAATATCATTTCTTCCTCAAAATCATTTTTTTCTCAAAATGCAGTGAAATTTTAAAAGAACCGGATTTCACTAAAAATAATCATGAAATATTATAGACGAAGATTCATAAAAATAACGTATTATGAAAATGTAAAAATCAATTCATACCGTATATGATAAAAAACATTCTCCTCGTACTTTTTGCCAGAAAAGTCAAAAAAGTACCATGTATGGTAAAAAAAGAACGATTCCTTCCATACAATGTGGTAAAAGCCAAAAACGATAAAAAAACATTAAAAATACATGGAAGAATATTAAATAATATATGAAAACACTTTTATAAAATATGGACACAGAAGTTAAATATAGCCCCAGTAAATTCTTATGTATAAGTAATCTCAGACAAAAATGTGATTGGAAAATTATCCCTTACCTTATGTCCAATTTCATCCATATGTATCTAACACTCCATTCTAGTGGGTTTAAACATATTATTAACTTTTAAGAGAACCATATTTATATTTATGATATCGTATATGATTCACCTATGGCTTTATATTACCCATTCATTTCCAAATTCCAGGTTAAAGCAGTTTTTTTGGGTAGAATCATTTCATTTATCGTACGTGTTTTGACTTGTAATTATTCATATGATTACATATATAATGATTAATTACATTCAAAATGTAATATATAATATATATTCAGAAGTTATATATATATAATAGATTGATAAATGACATGAAACGCACTGTTCATGGAGACGGTAGATCGTACGTACGCATGAATGCTATTTTCATTTCCTTATTAAATTTAATTATAGTAAATGAAATATATATAAATAAAAATATATATAGTAGAATTATTTTGTAAACTATTTAATTATTACTTATTATATATACTTTATAATCACTATTGAATGGTTAACATGGAGAATGAATATCATTGCATCATGGAGACGGAAATCCGTACGTATGCACGAGCGATGATATCGTTCCCATATTATTGAATAGAATTGGAGTGGATGATATAATATCTCAGAATTAGTATTATGTTTAAATAACCATATATATTTATTATTTCCACCATTTTACCCATCCAAATAAGCTGGTGGTGGTAATACAGATTATACCACCACGTGGAGACAGCAAGCCTTACGTACGGACACGCGGTGATTTCATTTTTTATAGGTTGGATAGAAGGTGAAATAGGGTTTTTTAATATTTATAATAACATATCAGTATATTTTTTATACTGATGCTATTACTTTACAATGAAACAACTAATGAAGAGGAATTAGAAGAGTAATGAAACTTGAAAGAATCTGTAGAAGAGATTACGTCTTCTTCGATGCACCTCCTTTGAACTTCCTCTTAAGGGACTAGAGTTGGTCTTTTGAGAAGAGATGAATCTCCAAAATGTTAATAGGGAAGTTTAGAAGAGTAATGGGCAGGGTTTTTCCAATATTGAAGGCTCAAAATGGTGTGAGGAGGAGAGGTATCAGGTGGCCTTTTATAAGAGAAGAGAGGGGCACTTTTAGAAACCTCAAAAATATTAGTTAATAATAAAATCAAACCCAACATAAAAATCTCCAAAAATAACTCAATTCGAATATGACATAAGATAGGGTTGTAATATAATCAAAAAATAATGTTTGGACAAGTTTTATGTTTATTGTAAGACTTATCATTTTGATTTATCCTTATTTGATCTATTTTATTTTATTTGTGGTAAAAATATTCAAAATTTTAAATTGTTATAAATACTTACGTATGTGTTGGGAATTTTACATAATTAGATAAATCATTACATTTTATACTATATAATTTTCTTTTTGTAATTTTTAAATATTTTTGTGATTTTCAAACAATTTAATAATATGTTATTTTTATAAAATATCAATAGTATCAATTTTGACACAATTCAATTATTTGAATTTAAATAAAATACACACAGAAGATATATTCGAACCAAAATATTTAATATATTTATTACATGTCATATTAATCTAAAAAATTCTTGGAGAAGATTAATTTGTTCCTATAATATTTATTTTAATGTTTTGAAAACCATTTATTTGACATTTCCCTTAATAAAATAATTATTACAAAATTTATGTATAACTATTTAATATACTTATTTGTTACATAAAAATAACAAATAAAATAATACGATAAATATAAATATAATATATTTCAGAAGAATTATTTTACTTGAACTTATCATCTTAAAATCACAACATTTAAATTGTTATATTTATTAAATTATGAAGGTGACAACTTTGACATCTTTTGGAATAAAATAATATAAGTGTCATAATCATTTTTATAAGGCTCCATAAGGTCCAGATTTGATCATTTGATGATTATCGTTCAGATATACACGACTAATAAGTTTTGGTAAGGTGTTTGGGTCTTTTATGGGTATTATTATTTGAATAAAAACTATATTATTTATTTTTCACTAAATAAATAATTTATGCATCATTAATATATAAGCTATTTGGTAATTAAATATTTCTTTTAATTAACAAATAAATTACCATAATAAAGAAAAAAATTTAGATTTCAAATTAGTATTAATAGTTGAATTTATATTCTGTATAACCTTATATTAAAAATAATTTAATTAATAATGTTTGAGTGAGACATATTTCACTTTCCTTTGAATAAAATAAATTAAAGGTCTTAATCTCATCGAAGTGGGTACTAATAGATTATATTTTGACCCAAGTATATTTCAAGACGAAATATAACAATCCAATTATATTAATACATGTTTTAAGGTAATTTTATAATATTATTTTTACCCTTTATTTTCTAATTTTCCTTTAACTGTGGTAAATAAAATTTACCGTATTTACTATTCATAATGCATAAAAATAAAAAGTTGCATATTAACATAATTTGGATCTAGTGATTCCAAATATGGAATCCATTTTTTCAAATTCAATTCATTGAAGTGGTAGTATTTAATTTAAAATTAATCCCACGGTTGAGAAAACTTGTTCTAAAAGATAAAACATTGCAAAAGATTGAATTTCGTTACCTATGAATTTAGTGTAAAATTAATGCTAATGATGTAAATTATATTAAATGTTAAAAATATATACTAATTATACTTTTAAACAATTTAATATTATAATTTAACCATATAGATTATCTTGATGAAAAAGTTGTTTTTGATTAAAATTTAGCATATATTTACTATTAATCAAAATATAAAAATTTAAAGAAAAGTAATAAAAAATTATAAAGAGTTAATTTTTATATCCTTATTAAAATGAATAAGTTTATTTCATCAAATTGAACTTATAAAAGGGTCAAAAAATAGATTTAAAGTGGGTGCTCCATCAAAAGGTGACAATACTACATTTTTCAAAAAATACTTATTTTACCCGAAAAATTAATTTTGTTCTCATACCATGTTCTAGAATATGTTTAAGATGAATGATATTGTTATAAAATTCCAAATGTGGTTAATACTATTCATAATGGCTATTTCATACTAATATATCATTGTTTAGTTAAACTTTGTATTGCATACAACACACGCTATCGAGGAAGGTCGCTCTTGCGTGTAACACAAGCCAAGAATAGTGTTGTGTATACTAAAAGCTAATACAGTGTTGCATATAGTGAAATATAATATTGTTATATCATACAACACAATAAATCAATAAAATTAAAAAGAATATTCCTCATAAAATTTTGGGGTGTTACATTCTACCCCCTTAAAATGAATTTCTCCCTGGAAATTCGTCGGGGATATAAATGGTTTACAACTTGATATCTTCTTTCATAGAAACCCACATCGTAAAAAGGTATACTCAAACGTAACTATTACCCAAATTAACTCATAACATGGTTTCCAAATAAGAGAACATAGGTGAAAAAATGGATATGGAAGATAAATCTGACCATCATGTTCTAATGGAGAGTGGTAGAGAACTTGGCTATCAAAAGACAATAATAAAAAAACCATAAATTTGTGATGATCTAAAGTACCATCTGATTCATTGGATATTAGGGTACTCGTGAAATGTTTTTGGATTTCAATATCATTTCCCTAAAGATGAAAATTTTGAATTATAAAAAATACATACTTGATTTTAGTATAATATCACCGTTGGTCCTTCCTTGAAAAATTTTCACTTCATATAATAAAGAAATGAAGTTGAATTTATCATTCGTGAAGTGTAAGTAAATCGTGTGATAGAATGATGGGTTATTAAATTTGTCTCAATCAAAAGGTTCGAAAAATTTATTAAATACACATAATTCCATATATGGTGATATTAATCGTATATGGCTCAAAAAATGGACTTATACTCCATCTTTCACACTACTAAATAATATAGACTAATTTATTCTAACCAGGGACTTCATGTAGGCTAGTGGTAGGTGATAAAGGCCTATCGGACTTTGGTTGTGGGTTCGATTCCCACAGCCTTGTCTGATGCAATGGGTTGTCGTCCATCCTACAGGTTGTACTTTTTCTAAAACTATACCATTATAACAATCCTGAAATAATATCAAAATGTTAAATCCTTAAAAAATACTATCTAATGTCCAATATAATCCATTCCAACCTTTAGGATTATTGAAAATACTTCTATCCAAACTCACAGTATAAATAAAAATATTACTAGAAAGGACATATAACAAGCATGTGAATACCATAATTTATCCCCCATATATTATAATATATATACTGTTGCTCACATTCCATACATAGTAATACCTTAATCATGTATTCTCTTGATACATGAATTACTATAGAACCATAATGAAAACATGAATGCTGTATAAAGTTAACTCTTTCCAGATACCAGAATCCCAAAAACTCTATATACTCAAATCATGATATCAAATTTTCCTTATATTAGTCATGAGATTATTATAAATATCCAACTTATTATTTTCTCCTTATCCATTCATTATGAGCATATCACATGCTTTCCCAAAATATTTCAATCACTTTTCATGGTTACCAGTACCATTCAACATATAATTTCAGATAATTTATGAAAACAATAGTCTAATAATACTTAGTTGTTTCTTTATTCCATAGTACTATTAGATTACCTATACGACATTACTCTTGATAAACATACAATCATTCCACTACCTTCTTAGACAATTAACCGAGCATCATCATTTTATTCCTCAACACTTATTTTATATTATATATCATTTTTAGTCTCTTCATCATCATCAATGTAAATACTACCAACATGACCATGGTGATTCTTTTCATGAGATTTTCTCTTAGGGCTTTGGTTTCCATAATGCCCGTATATTCCACATTTAAAACATTTATCCATTGTTGAGGTCTTAGAAATAAAATTATCTTTATCCATGGTGTTAACTGAACATTTATTTTACAATTAATGGATTTGTGTCCTTTTCCACACCCAAACCATCATTCAACTCCTTTGAAACATTCTCCTTGATGTCTCTTCCCACATTATTTACATGAGGAATATTGAACATTCTTTCCTCTATGATCATCATGAAACTCTATCTTTCTCTGATTAGCTGAGTCAAGAAACATACCATAGTTCAGATTATTGATCATATTATGAGATATGTTGATTAGGCATAATAACGATATTTGGACTTCCAATCCCCATTTCATTTGGTTGCAAATGAACAATATCATTCCATTGTCTATCATATTCTACATTAGCATGAATCTACCTGTTTCCATCCATTTTATAAAATCCAAAAAGAATAGTGTGTGAGGTGAAAATCATACTAGGAAAGCAACATAATCAAGGGTAGTACTTTCAGTCTCTAACATCTTAGGTTTAATCCTAGGTTATTCATGATTGTTATCATAATTATAGGACTATAACCTATACATATACTTAACCTTCGGTACATCCCTAGACATTCCTTAGAAATATCTCTAGGGATATCACTAATGTTTTCGCATCCTACTTTCCAAAGGTAAAATAAACCTTTCCTCTGATACCAACTTTAGAGACCTAATGGCATGACGTACATGGAAAATACATTACTTTTTCAAAATACTTTCTATATAATAAAAAATGACCCCAATGGATCATAATAGTTTAGTGTCTTTGGAAACATGGAATGTGATCTTCTAATCATGGGGAAAGATCTTCAACATCTCCCATAAAGATATTCTCCTTTTTTTATCTTTCCTAAAACCTTTATTTATATCCAGGGGAAAAGTAAAAATATAATGTTTTAGCTCAAATTCTCAGTAAGCATAAGCACGATGAAAATAAAACAAACCATATACATTTGAACTTAAAAACATGAACATAAAGTTTAAACATCAAAATCTTGAGTTGTGAAATAAATATTGGTAGTACGTAAGGCATAGATCATAAAGTAACATCAATCATGATAAAATAGCATGGGAATAAAACATGTAATTGTGGAAAACTAATAAGAACATATTAGGATTTCCATAGTATCCAAGGCATTTCTTCCATGACCATCATAGTGGATGAAGTCTATTACTGAACTGGGTTTACATGACGTTCCATCCATGTATTACTGAACCAGATTTACATTCCATTCCAGCCATGTTTATCTCATGAGATATAAATCATTACCCAATACATTGGAGGGAGATATAGGTCCCACAAATCTCAAAATTAAATCATTATTATGTGTTCCACAAATTGAACACAAATCACTCATCATAACCCAATGAGTAAAATGGGTTTCATAAACACCATCCAATAATATCATAATCCATATAAAGAAAATGGATATCATTTCATTATAAGAAATATCAAACCATGTAAATTATAGATACGTTATACTTGAAACATAATCATAATTTATAATGTCAACTTAGATGAGAAATAGTTTTTATTAAACACTTGAAATGAATTCTTAAGGAAAATATTCTTTCTTCTTCAAAATAATTTTCTTTTTCAAAATATCGTACAATTTTAAAAGAAAATAATTTTATTGAAAATAATCGTGAAATATCTTAGAGGAACCTTCATTGAAATAAGGCATTACAAAACTTTATAAATCTGTGCATGCTATATAAGTTAAAAAAACATTCTCCACGCACTTTTTCCAGAAAAGTCAAAAAAGTACCTTATATGGTAAACAAAAGAAAGATTTCTTCCATAAAATGTGGTACAATTCAAAAAAGGGTAAAAATGAATTTAACATTACATTGGAGAATAGTAATCACAATGTAATTTTTTTATAAAACATGGACATTGATGATAAATATAACCCCAGTAAATTCTTTTGTATAAGCAATCTCAGATAAAAATGAGATTGAAAAATTAGCTCTTACCTTATGTCCAATTTCTTCCATATGTGTCTGAGACTCATGTATAGTGGGTTTAAAAAAATTATTAAATTTTAACATAACCATAATAATACTTATGATATCATATAAGATTCACTTACGACTTTATATTACCCGTTCATTTGTCAATTCCGTGTAAAAAGTAGTGTTTTGGGTAAAATCATTTTATTTATCGTACGTGTTTTGAATTTTTATTATTTATATGATTACATAGATCATGATTACTAAATTACAGAATGTAAAACATGATTTATATATAATAGATATTCAGAATATATATATACATATAATAGATCAATAAATGAAATGAAATACACCGTTCATGGAGACGGTAGACCATACGTACGCATGAACGCTGTTTTCATTTCCTTATTAAATTGAATAGTAGTGAATGACACAAAAACATATATATATACATAAATAAAGTAGCATTATTATGTCATATATTTTATTATTACTTATTATATATACTTTATTGTCATTATTGAATGGTTAACATGGAGAATGAATCTCATCGCATCGTGGAGACTGTAATCAGTATGTACGCACGAGCGATGATATCAGTCCCATATTATTGAATGGAATTGAAGTGGATGATATAATATCTCAGAATTAGTATTATGTTATAATAAACATATATAGTTATTATTTCCACCATTATACCCATCCACGTATGGTGGTGGTAGAAAAATAGAATACACCACGCTGTGGAGATGGTAAGTCGTACATATGCATGCACGGTGATTTTGTTTTTCATAGGATCGATAGAAGGTGAAATAAGTTTGTTTAATATTTATAATAACACATAAGAATATTATTTATACTTATGTTATTACATTATCATGAAAAAACTAATGAAGGGTAAGTATATCAATAAAGAATCTTGAAACAATCGGTAGTAGAGATTACCTCTTCTTCGATGCACCTCTGTTGAACATCCCCTTAAAAGACTAGAGTTGGTCTTTTTAGAAGACCTGAATCTCCAAAATTTAACAAGGTAAGTTTATTATAGTAATTTGAAGGGTTTGTTAGATCTTGATTGTTCAAAATGGTGTGAGGAGGAGAGGGATGATGTGCCCTTCTGTAAGAGAAGAGTGGGGCACTTTTGTAAACCTTAAAAATATTAGTTAATAATAAAATCAAAACCCACTTAAAAATCTCAGAAAATGACTTAATTAAAATATGAGATGAGATAGGGTTGTAATTTTATCAACCAATAAAATTTATACATGTTTTATGTGTATTTTAAACCTTATCAATTTGATTTATCCTTATATAATCTATTTAATTTTATTTGTGGTAATAATATTCTAATTTTTAAATTGTTATAAATACTTACTTATGTGATGTAAATTTTCAATAACTAGATAAATTATTACATTTTTTGCCATATAATTTTCAATATGTGATTTTTTAATTTTCTTGTGATCCTCAAACAATTTCATAATATATTACTTTTATAAAATATCATTAGAGTTAATTTTGACACTATTCAATTATTTGAATTTAAATAAAATACACACAAAAGATATATTCGAACCAAAATATTTAATACATTAATAACATGTCATATTCATCAAAAAAATTCATGGATCACATTAATTTGTTCCTATAATATTTATTTTAATGTTTTTAAAACCATTTATTTAATATTTCTCTTAATAAAGTAATTATTCAAACATTTATATAAAATTATTTAATATAATTATTTGTTTCAAAAAAATAAAAAATAAAATACTATGATAAATATAAATCTAATATATTTCATAATAATACTTTTACTGTAATATATCATCTTAAAATCACTGCATATAAATTGTTATATTTATTAAATTATGAAGGTGACAACTTTTACATCTTTTAAAATAAAATAATATAAGTGCCAAAATCGTTTTTATGAGGCTCCAAATGGTCCAAAATTCGACCATTGGATGCTTATGGTGTAGATATACACTACCAATATGTTTTGGTCAGGTTTTTGAGCCTTTTATGGGTTTTATTATTTAACTAATAACTATATTATCGATTTTTTACTAAATAAATAATTTCTGCATCATTAATGTATAAGCTATTTAGGTAATTAAATATTTCTTAAAAATTACAAATAAATTACCATAATATATAAAATCATTTTATCTTTCAAATTGGTATTTATAATTGAATTTATATTCTGTATTAAGTTATATTAAAAATAATTTGCTTAATAAATTTTGTGTGAGACATATCTCACTTTCCATTAAATGAAATATATTAAAGGTCTTCATCTCATCCAAGTGGGTTACAATAGATTCCATTTCGACCCAATTATATTTTAGGAAGAAATATAATCATCCAATTATAAGTTTTAGGGTAATTTTATAACAGTATTTTTGCCCTTAATTTTCTGATTTACCTTTAACCGTGGTAAATAAAATTTACCGTAGTTACTATTCATAATGCCTAAAAATAAAAAATAACATATTAATATAATTTGGACCAACAGATTAAAAATATGGAATCCTTTTTTACAAATAAAATACAAAGAGGTGGCAGTATTTTATTTAAAATTAATTCCGCTGTTGAGAAAATGGGTTTTAAAAGTTAAAACATTATAAAAGATTGAAATGTTTTTACCTATGATTTCAGTGTAAAATTAAGGATAAAGTATTATGTTATATTAAATGGTAAAAATATATTCTATTTATTCTTTAAAACCATTAAATATTATAAGTTTACCATATAAATTATCTTGATGTAAGATGTTGTTTTTAATTAAAATCTAGCGTATTTTTTACTATTCATCAAAATATGAAAGTTAACAAAAAAATATTAAAAAATTATCAAAAGTAATTTTTTATATACATATTGAAATTAATAAGTTTTTTTCCATCAAATGAATCTTATAAACATGTCAAAAACTAGATTTAATGTGGGTGCACCATTAAAAGGTGGCAAAACTGTATTTTTTGAAAAATACTTATTTTACCCGAAAAATTTATTTTGTTCTCATACCATGTTCTAGAATATGATTATGATGAATGATATTGTTATACAATTAATAATGTGTTTAATACTATTCATAACTGCTAGTTCATAATAATAAATCGTTGTTTAGTGAAACTCGGTATTGCGTATAACACACGCTATTGAGGAAGGTCACTCTTGTATGTAACACCAGCCAAGAATAATGTTGTGTATAATAAAAGCTAATATAGTGTTGCATATAGCGCAAGATAAGATTATTATGGAATACAACCAAAGAAATCAATAAAATTAAAAAAAAGTATTTCTCATAAAAGTTTGGGGTGTTACAAATATGCCACCTCTCTAACATATCTCTCGAATCTATATAGGATTTTTTATTAAAGATTTATTAGTCTATGAATCTATAATAAATATTATATCCCTATATGCTTGAACTTGATCTATATTTGGGACTCATTGTCATAACAAAGTGTGGATTTATTCTTACTCTCACATGATATGTAGATACATCTACATCAATTATATTGGATCCAACCAAAAATTATCTTTTACACCATCCCCATTTTATTCTAGAATTTGGATCGTTCTAATATAGGAGTTAAATTCCTTTAGTTGAGATATTCTTCATAAAAGATAAAATGTTGTGAGATGAGATCCCCTATTTATAGAGAATTTCCCCCTTTGTCTTGTCATCCACATAATCTCAATTTATTGTTAGTTACATGAAAACATGCCCTAAATTTATATTTGAATCATATTATTTTCATTCAAAATGAATCAAAATATAAGGGGGAGTTATATTCATTGAAAAATTAATGAAATTAACGTTACCATATAATTTATCATGTGATCCTCCCTCATACAAAAAAATTTATGTTTGAGTAGAAAAGTATTCTAATTCCCAATAAAGAAGATAATGGGTTTTCTACATATCACAATACCCCTTAGAGAATAAGTGATAGGGATTCCTTAGGAACATTTCCATAACTAGTAACATGGTGGTTAGAAACTCCATTCATTTCAAGGCTACATATTTCACAAATTTATAAAAAAGGGTGACAATGTCAGAAACCTATTTTTGAGGATATTCCTATCAATTTTTTTCATTGAAAAATAACCATCAAAGGTGTATAAAACTGAAATCGGTATCTAGTTTTCTTCACAAGACTCAATTTGACTTCTCCCTAAGCCCAAATACACAAATATATCAGAAGTTATAATCATAAACTAAGGGAAAAGTTTTAGGAATAAAATAAATTTAATTCATAGTATTTCCTCAAAACTCTTTCAACCATTCCAATCACCGATGTGACATTCCCATATCACATGCACTGATTTCACACCTAACTCACATGTACAGATCCACGGTCTATTCATTAAAATTACCCCCACCTCCAATTTCTGAGACACATAGAAAAGATCTCATTGTACAAACATGGTATGGGATATAACTATCCTACATATTTTCCCAACTAATTCTCTCAACCAGTTCATGATTACTAGGAAAAAACTAGATGACCTACCTGAGATCAGGGTGAGGCCCCTAGATCTACCTTATTAGGGAAAACCACTTGGGAGAAACCATAAGGTAAATTCATTTCACATCCCTCAATTATGTCAAAACTATTTTGTTCCTAGGAACTATCTGATATGAGTCGCACACAGCCGTTACCAGGGATAACCACCTGAGTGATCCCTCACAAAGGATGTCCACATGAGAAATTTCTCAATATAGATGCCACATTAGAAATAACACACTTCGGTGTGACACTTCACATATGGTCCCTCACTTGGGTAACCTACTTGGTTTACCAACTTCTGTGATCACCCACTTGGTTGAGACACCACTTGGGTGAAATCTTACTTGGGTGAGCCTTTACTTGGGTCACACGCATGGACATCCCACCCACATAGGTGAGACACCAACTTTGGAATATCCCCATATGGGTGACCATTTTCCTATGGTACCCCACTAAGGTTAACATTCGCCCATGGCCCCTATATTAGGGTTAGAGGCTTGGAAAAAACCACACTATGGTTAAGATTCACTCAAGAACCCTCCACTAGGGTGATGCTTCACCCAAGGAACCCTACATGGGTGACATTTCACCCTAGTAAACCCACTTGGGTCAACCTTAAACCAATTTACCTTTACTAGGGAACAAACTCTACATGTTACCCCTCATTTGGGATACGAACAATCACTATTCCCTAATATGTATAAGCACTAATTCACATTGATTTCACAATTGGGCACCTATCCATAACATATTCACCTATAGTGGAGATACTCCTATTAACACACTAAGATATGTTCTCCAAACCGACTTTTGTAGGAAAATATTATATAGAAATCCTCCGAGATATAGTCTCCAAGCCCTATCTACATTCATATATGTTGTTTACTAGGATGGGAACATCTGGGGGAACTTATTCTTAATAACAACTAAATATATTTGATTCAATATAGTATTATTGGTTCCACCATCACCTATAGTTAATATATTCATCCCTTTTAACACATAAATTAATCCTACTAGGTGTAATAAACAAAATATATTTTAACCTCACTAACATAACATGCTTAATATATTGAGAAACACTTAAGTGAAACCCCCCAAAAAAATCTCCTTGATATGATATTCTAATCATATTCTATTTATTTTCATTGAGTCAATATGTTCTTCCTAGATCTCTTGTACAAGAATCATTCATAGTGTAATCCACAAAACATTTATAATCATGAATCATTTACTAGATAAAGTATCTTCAGTATATCATGCATAAGCCTCTTATTATGTTTTTTTCACCCCTTTTATGGATCATATATCTTGGAAGGATTATAATTAAGCCCCAATTTTTATCTTATTTTCACCCATTTTATTGTATATCTATCTTTGGGATGCTCATTCATGATCCCCAGTTTGTGTCTAGTTGTCCCCCCACCCCCTGATGAAACATATATCTTAGGGAAAATCATGTGTAAACCCCACTTTTTCTTATATTTTCTCCCCTTTTACAGCACAACTATCTTAGTCATCCAATGTGTAATTATCTCTTTCTATTTATGTTTATTTCCTTACACGAAACATTAATCATATATGGGCCTCCTTTTGGGTGTAATAACCAAATAAATACCTTCACTAAAGCCATTTATCATTCTAGGTATCCTACAAGGGAGGCATCAATACATCAGCCCTATATATTCCTCAACATTGTGCTAACATTCAATGCGATTGATCGTTTATCTCATGATTATCACTCAAATAATGACTTTCCTAGGATTAACGGAATACTTTATTGTTTAATTATAAAAATTGAGTCACAACATTGGAATCGCCTTCATATCGAAGATGTTCTACATAAAACATATTATTGTATGTCCATACAAAAAGAAAATAAAAAAAATTTTACTGGTCATCACATATGGACCTAAATTGTGTCACTAGAACTACATGTGATTTGATTCATATTCAGTTATGATACATATGATGCTTCTTTTATATTCAAACCCCTAACCCCAAATATAATTCACTTGTTGTTGCATATTTTCATAAAAAAGGACATATAAAGGGTATCTCATGTGTAAGCCCTTATTAGTCTCATATTATCACTCCATTAATATAATATGTATCCTAATTGGGCATTTTATAAGAATAATCCACATCCATGCCCTCTTCTTTTCAGTTACTAATAGAAATGATGACCCAAAAAGGGCCTATCACGCATAAGTCTTGTACCTTCCATTATTAGTTACCTGGTGCCTAGTATTCCTTATCTCACAATGTCAATATACATGGACTAATCCATTTTTCAGAACCTTAAATGATAAAAAATCCTATCTATTATTGCCAAAAAACATATTTTTTTATTCTTTTTCCCATAGGATACATTGTACACATTTTTTATGATCAAACCCAACCCCACAACACTAATAATAGGATCCATAAATGTATGAAAATAGTGGACTTTCTATAATCATCTTTTCTATATAATGTATAAATGGATTTTTCATGATGTTCATCAAACACATGTATATCTATACCTTTTATACCAGCTACATCATATTCAATCTTGGATTATCATATGATCCCCTTATCCAAGACAATGGGTTACCGTTGGATAAAGAGTCTATCAATCCCATGTATCTAAAAAATTTGTTCTTGATTCTTCGAACATATACTAAATAGGATGATGAAGACAACAAATTTTATTCATCTTATGAATAATCACATCCCATTACCCTAATTAGAATAGATAATCACCTTATATATATTATATAGGTATGAATTTATACTTCCTTTTTCTCTCTTTTTCAAGAAACTAGATTTTATTCTCAACATAACAGAGGTAAATTAGATCATGGTTAAACTCCAACCAATTACATGATCAAAAACATACCAAAAAACCCATGATTATATGATCCTCATGTATTGTGTATGAAAGACATCAATGAATGAAGGATATAATGCTATGTTAAATCCTTAAAGGTGTTTATTGTTTATATTTATTTTTATCGAAATTTTAAAATACGTATATATTAGAGTGTTGGTAGATGGAGTATCAATAATCCCACTAAATTTTATTCATAGTAGAATAATATTACTACAATGGACAGAAGTATTTAATTCTGTTAGTTGTTGAATAAGTCATGAAAGAATAAAATTACTAATAACAAAGAAGGGATAATATTGTTCTCTATAATTAAGTATTATATAGTTTGAAGAATATGGATATTGACATGACTAGGTTTGAAAACGTTTATAGATTTAATAAATAAGAAAAAAATAAGTTAATTTTTTAATGGAATCTAGCTAAAATGTACCAGAATCCATTCCTATGTATGTGTGTTTTATGGATGATGAAATAGGTGTCAAATAAAACATGGCTTAATATTTAAAAATGATTAATGTGTGGTTGAAATATAAAGGAAAAAATTATTTTTTTGATAATCATAATTATGTATTTAATTTAAACAATACATTTGGAATGAATATAAAGAGGTTTTAGAAGGATCGATAAATTCCCAAAAGGGTTTTGAAGTGCTTTGAGTGGAAATGAGAATCCTTAGATTTATTGTAAGTGGTTTTGAGCCTATTTTATTTATTATGAGAATTATTAATTGAGTCTATCAATGTTTTAAATGATTTTTATTTTTCTATATACATGATGTTTTTAATAGTTATAATCAATTTAAAATTTTCAAATGAAGCATCATATATTATTTTTAATTCATATTTATGTTTCAAGTGGGAATACCTCTATGATTTTGAAATTGAATTTGATACATTAGTTTTTAGTTGATGCATATAATATTTTTTTTTATTAGAAGATATAATTCAGAATGTATGATGTAGAGTAATCTTCATACATAATATATTTGGAAGAGGAAATTGAAAATGTATGGTTTTGGTGTGAACTATTTAGCATCAAAAACATATTGGTTCTATAAATAATGAAAAATAAAAAATGTAATGATATGTATGTTTTCTAAAGGAATTCACAACATAGTTTTTTAAGATATGATGATATGTAATTTTATTGATGTAGTCAAAAACATTTTTGGGGGATGTGTAACATTATTTTTAGAATGCAAAACATGTTTTCCTCTACACTGAAAATATTGAAACAGAATGCTTAATATGTTATATTCATGGTGTCACATAATAATATGTACATATTTTTGAAACATCTAATAAATTCTGTAAATAGATAAATTTTTTAATTAACTAAAATAAAAAGATTCAAATTCTATAATTAATATTTTGAAATGGAAAATAAATAAATAGAAGATTGTGATATTAATCATTGTTTTAAATGTCACAAAAACTGATATAGTGTCTGATTAAATCTAGATTGTTAGAGTCATTTATATTTATAATAGTGGAAATGAAGATAAAGAAAAAATTTTAGAATATAGATGGAGATAAAATAAAGAGTGATTCAAAATTATATATACAGGATAATGAAAAATGGTATGATGATGAATATGGACATGAATGATTAAAACATAAAAAATAGATTTCTATTCAATGTAAATGTTTGAGTGAGGGATTATCATCTTAGAAGAAACATGTTAAATATGGTTGAACTTATAGTTGTCCAATGTTAGTCAAAATTTAAGAAAAATCATTAATTAATAATTCAAGTAATAAAAATTAAATTTAATGATTCTTAAGTTGTTCCTCACTATTTTATAAATTAAAAAATTGAAATTTGACCTAATATATAAATGATAAGAAGATGTTGTAGATGAGATTATATATAAATTTTAAAAATTCAAGATGAAATATATACAAGTTTTCATAAAACCTCATTGACTATATTGATATGAAATAAACTAAAATTTTATTATGGATATATGATTTTTCCCAAAAAATAGAGTGTGTTTAAATATGGATTTTTATGTGAATATTCTCAATCCCAGAAGCTCATATTATGAATGATCACATCACACACCCCACACTAAATAGTTAATCACATAAAAAATTTCTATATATATATAAAAGTACACTTCCATAGTCTATTTAAAACTTAGGAATAGATGTAATACCCATCATGTGATAGGAAACTCAAATCATGTTTGAACTACAATTGATAAAACGATCTAAGACATACCAAAACACAACCTTATTATCTAATCCTTAATGATTGAATAATAAATGCATAAATGTATGAATTTTCCTATGATACTAATCTCACTAAACATAGGCATTGTCGAATACATTTATGATACATGTTTCCCTAGTATATAAATGAAATAGTATATGACATTCCATGTGGTGTACTACATGGGTATCCCATGCAAAAAACCACTTCTTTCATCATGATCATATTATGTATTCTAATAAAAGAATATTACTCACTCAAATCTTAATATTTTCTCATATCCTATGATAATCCAAAATGTATATCAATTATTTGTAGATAAAATTCATACTTTGATAGGTCAATTTTCAGTAATCATCACTATGAATATATAATTTGAGGCTGTTGGGATTGAGGGAGGACATAAAGAGATGATCAGTGAATTAGATTTTATATTGGCTACTTAGGCCCCACCCCAATAATGGTGAATGAGATTCTATAGGGTGAATCATTAATTATTACATATTTAAAATGTATTCAATCCATAATTTGTGATTATCAACACATTGACAGAGAACCATCAGTGGATATTTATCTATTTTATATTTTGAAAGCATCAATGTTTCATGATCATCTACTATTTTCGATGTTTAGAAAACATTTGTGTTTAATGATTGATTTTGTTCATTATTTCAATTCTAATTGGGGTTCAAAAACCTATATGGCTATAGGTCTATTAGAGACATGGAATATTCTCATCCAATTTTTAGATTAATATGTTTTTTCGTCATCATATTATAAATCTTTTCAGATCTTCTTATTATTTTGTTTTGTATATTTTTTTGTGGTCATTTTATCTCTATATGATTAATGATCAACTAAAATTGGATGGTTTGGTATGATTTCCCATAATTCCTCTTCCATTACATAAAATTTCAATATTGAAGTTGATTCAAAATTAATTAGGGTGATTTCACTATACATATTCACACACTCACACTATAAATAATCCTATTGTTTATTTTGACTTAATCGATCTTGATATCACAAAATTTCATACTGAGTTCATCTAGATTGTGATTTTTAGTTTGACCATATTTATGAAAATAGTCATGTAATAGTAAATAATCAGATATTGTGATTTTATTCATGTCAATGGCATGGTTCATATAACTATTAAAGGGGACATATTAAAAAGTTCCACAGGTTAATGAATCCAAAAAATTAGTTATGGATTTTTAGAGTGAAGGAATTAATGTAATTATTACTTCTTGGATGGTGGATTCACTATTTTTTTGGTGTCCCTCCCTTAGAAAGATTATCAAATAAATGATTAATTCTTGGGGACTTCAACCACAATGAATGTTATCCTTTGAGATTATACCCAATCATATTTGATTGTTATGGTTTCTAATCAAGGAGTAGTTCCTATTAGTGGTTGTTTTTTCAAACATGGTTTTCCCATTTTCTTTCATTATATGGATAAGGTACACTGTTATAACCCTGGTCCCCTTGTTAATAAGACTTTTTCTTTACAGAGTTTGGATTTAGTTATAGTTATTCCTGAAACAATGTCTAGTCTTATCAAGGTATCCCAAGCGAGTTATATAGATATGTCCCTAGTCACTTCATCAGATAGTGTGGTTAACCTTGTTCTGGAACAATATTCTATATTCAGCAGGTTAATCTATTAGGATTAATTTGGGAAGGTGATAAAAAAAAATTCAGTGTAGGAACCATAGTCATCTATCTCAAATGGGAACTAGTTTGACATTTTATAATAGATTCATGAGTATAATGAGTGGTGTAAATTAGTGGACTACATGAAGATGAAGAAAATGTATGAGAGGATAGGTATTATATATAAAGAAACACCTAGTATTTGATTAAAATTTAGGGTGTGTTCAAGGTAGATTTTTCTCTTTCTCAAGAAAAAAGGAAAAAAGGCTCTGATCAAAGAGTGGTCCACTCATTACCATCATGAAAGATGTAAATATTTCTTTAACATTGTTGTGAGATTTTTATTTTCTTTAATACATATTTTTAAAATGGGTTTTGTGTTGGATAATGACGAAAACCAAAAAACCAAGATCTAGGTGGTTGATCGAATATAGTAAATGAGGCCATAAGAGGTACTATAACTATTTTGGTGGCTGATAATTTAATCCTAAAATATTTTTTGACTAGTGAAGTTGAAGAACCACATGTTAATATAGTTGGCAGAAGAAAAAAATAAAAATGAGATTGTTTATGTGGATGATTCCATATTCTATGTAGAAAAATATATTAAAAAATTACCTTTTTCCTCTTACTTTTCTTGGAAAATAAATTATCCTATGAGAAATTTGTTAAGAAATTTCAGGAGGAATGCTCCATGGATCATCAAACTAGGTTACATCTACTTCAATAAGAAAACATTAATGTGAAAAATGGTGTGTATTCATTAGTTTCTCTAAGAAGAGATTGACTATGGGTTTTCCATGAATATATATGTAATCTTAATGTATGTTGGACCAATTTATTTATTAGTTGATAAATTAATTCCATTCTGAGGTTTTGTAAACTCTATTTGAAAAGAAATTTTTTTCCAACTGTACTTTTACATCAATGACTTCATAGGGAGAACCAGTATAAATCAAATGATATAAAATTATATCTTAAAATCTTCTTGGGTTTCACTCTATTTATGAAGTAACATACTATTAGCAGTGTCTATAGTTTACCTTGTGTTTCAAGATGATGTATATCTCCTATATTTGGGTGTCAGTTTTTCCTTATAATGTTTTGTGTCGTAGGTAGGTTTAAGATCAGGATTTTTTCATTCATGAATGATTTTTTTAGTGGGTTTTTCACTCAAATGATAGTTTTTTATTACTGGTTTAGGTATATTTTGGAAAAATCAATATCTAATTCTCAAACAATTTCACCCATGGGAACACTTTTTGAACTGAAAAGTGGGTTAAATGAATTCCCATTACTTCATTTCTATCATTGGTTTTATATTTGTAGTGATAATGAAGAATTTACATGGAAGTAGATTTCATCGGTTGTTTCATATATGTTTTACGTATTCATTTTATGTTGGTAGCCTTTTTTTGAATGGTCCAATCATACGTTTAGATTCCATTAGTTATTATTGGTTCATTATCGTCCCAAATTATTTGTGTATCATTATATGATCGTAGCATTAATTAGAGGTTCATTATTGAAAAAGTTGTGCTAGGTTAGTCTATATGCCAGTTTTTTCTAGAGTCCACTTGTCTTTAGTGCTTGTTGTAGGACTCTTGATTTTATTAATGTTCTGGTTGTTAGAAAATTGCTAGTTTTTTCTTTTCTGTTCATTTTCTCATCTTTTTTGTCAACTTTTACTAATGTAACCCCATGGTAATTCATTAGTAATTGTGTTGGGATTTGTTTTCTGATGTCTTATTGGTGTTATTTATTGTAGGAATCATATTAGGTTCCCACATCAGCATAATGTGGTTTTATTCAAAATAATAAAAATTAGATTGGTAATGGTAGATGTATCATTATACATAAAGATATTCATATCTATAAATAGAAATATATTACCAAAAAAAAGATAAAGTATATATTACAATTTTTATAACAAGATACAATTTATATTATTACACCCACTAATGAATACATAACAAAATCATTTATAGGAACCTATATAACATGTAATGCATGATAGATTTCAAATAAACATTATATTTTCTGCACATTCTTGGGTATTACTAATATCATTTCATCCTTATATAATTCTCTTAACATCTCTTGGTAAATATTTTATAAAAATATCTCACCAAACTCATTAGTTAGTAACATCTATAAATAGAGAAAGTTTGAAAAATGGTGGGTGTTAGGAATAATATTCCTAGTGTGCAAATATATGAATATATTCAAACTATGTAACTCCCCAACCTAAAATTTTATGATGCTAATAAATTATATTGTCTACTTAGAACTCTTTCTAACTTCATCATCATCATCATTCTTGGAACACTTCCCATTAAAATTTTCAATGAAATATTTTTTTAATTATTGGAACTATATATATTTAATCTTTTCCAACACACACAATATTATTTTAAGATATAATATGAAATTACAATTATGTTTTTTCTAGAATAATACCTAATTTTTTAATCTTTAAACCTCTATATATCGAAATATACTCCCACTAAGAACATAAATACTATATTTACCTCATAAAATCATCCTAAGATAAAAAATATAAATTATTTTAGGAAATTTACTCTTATTTAATTTTAATAGGAATATTTAACAAATAAAATATTGTAAGATTATCATATAATGTATTCTATATTTGTTGGGAATTTTATTTAAAATATTTTTTTTAAATATCTTAATGGTTATAGAACATTAATTCCTTATATTTTAAAAAAAATCTTGTCAAACTCCTTTATCATGGATAAAACACTTTTTATCCTTATGTTATTATAATATATGTTATGGAATATAATAACTTTTGAACGAAAAGTAATGCATTTTTCAACTCATTTACAAAACACTTGGTTAAAAACAATTCTCTTATCACATAAAAGAGATTATATAACAATACACATCTATTACATTTATCCATATGAGAATGATAAATTTCTATACATTCATCTCACTTATTTATCAACTGTTTTCTTCATCACATGAATGAAAATTAAATTCTCATTAAATTATTATTTATACTTTTTTAATCCTTTATACATTAAAAATTTATAGAGAATACTTTTGATATCACATACCATTCAAAAATAAATAATTATTTTTTAAAAAATGATACCTTACATAGAAATTATATAGAGTTCCCAAACCACTTAATGTATCATGGATAATTATCTCACATGGAATCAATTTGATTACATCTGAAAAACAATAGGATTTACTTTTCATTACTATCTAGCAAAAAAACATCATTGGTCTTTCCAACTAACTTTTCGTCATTTGGTTTGAAAATTTACATGATTTTATTATCAACAATTGACTAGAACTGAGACATAATATTCCAAGTTCAACAGTCATTAAAACTTCTAGAATATTGGATAAACATTCCTTGTTCTCACTCAGTTCATTTGATCATTTCTATAGATGTCAATAGAATGCTTTTGTTGACTAGAATTAACCAAATAGGAAATATATAGTCTCACAATCATTAATATACATAAAAATATTGATTATATTAGAGGTAAATTATATACATCACTTGGAAAGGATGGTAAGGGTTCTAGAAAATCCCCTCAAAATTGTTCATAGGGTTATGTATCATATAGAAATTTAAAAAAACCATCCTTGAAAAATGATATTTTAAAAAATAATATTATGAATGGTGACATATCTTGTGTTGTATAAAATAATGAATCTTTTTTGGATAGGATCAAATACTAAAAACATTTGATCTTCATTATAGTTATTGTTATTTTTGTGTGAATCAATGGAAAAGGTTTTTTTATCACATCATTTGACATCATCAGGGGGTTCTTTTATTTTAAGTGTCTTCCTATGGAGAATATATATTTCTATGTGATTTTTCTATTATATTACATAAATTTTTGAGAAAGGGGCATCAGATAAATTTCATGAAGTCGATGTATATTTTTTCAACAAGAAAATGATATGAATTTTAGTCCGCTTTCCCTTAGGATCACACATGATTAGGTATGGATAAATATTCATTGTCTTAATTGGGTTATTTTTCATCCTTGTATGATTTACTTCACTACATATATGGTTTTAATTGAAATTAAAATGGATAGATACATTTAGTTTTATCAATTTAGGTATTCAGTTAGGGTTATATTAGAGTTTGATCTCTGTTTAACTCTAATCTAAAAATATTTTCATGAAACTTAATATAATGAAATTAGTCTTTGTGTTTTGTAAAAAAATTATATTTGATTTTTTTATTATTTTCCTTACTATTGGATATTTTAAAGATAAGTTTGATATGAATTTTACAAGTTCTCATTTTTTTCTCGAGGGAAATTATGAAAATAATTATACAAAATCAAAAAATATGGATGGTAGTGTATTTGAGGGTATTAATTTTGATAATGACGTATAATATTACTCTAGGGAAATATAGGGGTGTTAGAATGCTATATAGGGTAAGAATGGTCCCAGAAAAATTGGTTTTGAAACATAGGATATTCAGAGTGGAGGTGTGGATCATGTGAAGGTGTCTATATTATAGACCTTCCTTGAAACACTCCATCATAAAAAGTGAATGTTTTGGGTTTACTCATGGGTAAGTGGAAGTTGAGGATAAATACTTTCAAAGGTAATAATAATATGAGTTTGATTTTTAGATGGATATATGAACATTGATGGTCAATGGAATCCATGGATATATAGTGTATGGGATATGAGATAACTATCTCTTGATTATCTTTCTACTGGAAATGTGACTAGTCTAATTCATGTAGGAATCTTGTAGAGGGGTCTAATGGATCAAGTCATGGGAAATCAGAAATAGAATGTCCATAACAATTAAAGAGTGGAGGGTTTTCAATCAGTGATTCCCAATATCAATCAATGTAACTATTTATGGTTCTTTTGTACTATGTACTAAAAACTCATTAGAAGAATAATCTCCAAGTGTAAGGGTAAGGGTCAGGTTCAACTACACTAGTTTCGGGTTCTAAAAAGAATGTTTTTTAATGCAAGGACCAAAAAAGAACAAGGAATGTTGCTCAAGATAGTAGATATGATACTACTTTAACAACTTTTGATAACAGAATATATCATTCTCCCTATTATAATAGTATATGAACTTTATTATGTATTTCTTAGGCTAAACATATCCCTACTCTAACAACCCCATCCTCAGTAACCCATATTTGATGTTTTCATTATTAATTTTTCATAAATACATGAGATAAAATACCAAAGGGATTATATTTTTCCCAATATTTGTGACCCATATACAAACATGGAAACCATTTTACATTTGGAATAGAATGTAAAATGTAAGAAATAAAAGATTAAATTAGATGAAAAACATTGAGGATAAGTCTATCATAGAATGTTTAGTATAAAACATGCGGAATATATTTAATAAAGCATAAATTATAGAATATAACTCTATGAAAAACATTACGGATATGTCTAAATGAAGGATAATAACATATTTTCTTGTTAATGTAGAGATATATATGGTTTTTATACAAATAGATCCCTATATATACAACAATTGAATGTATTTTTAGAACATTTTCATTTGGGGGTAAAAACATTGAAATGTTGCTATCAAATATATCTCACCCATTATTTTGGGACATTGTGAGTGTTTTATTACCATGAACATAGTTTGACACTCTAGGGTGATATTATTTTGTTCATTTTCATTTTTATTATAATCCATTATGAAATACTTGAAAATATTTTTATGTTTTGATAATTTTCCCAAAGATACTATGTTTATGATTCTATGATTATATATGAATATATATTTTTCAATTATGCTAATTGTTTCAGATGTTTTGGAATTACACATTATGATTCATAATGTTATGATATAATTTATTATAGTTATTTAATTAGAAATGGTTCCTAGAGGAAGGAATGGAAACTGTATCAATTCAAACAATCAATATAGAGATTTACCACATGCAATTGAAAATAAAATGGAGATAGAATTCCAACTGGATCTAGAGTTGAACTAATTATAACTATATCGGGGAAGTTCACTCAGGTTACGAAAAATAACCTTTCTCATATTAAGAAACCTACTAATCTTACATCTGGTTTAATAGTGATGTAATTCTTTATACATCTTCATCCTCAATCGTTATATGGGACTACTAGTCCATTTATTGTTGAGTAATGGGTAAATTACATAGAGAATATATTTCTTACTTTGGGAAGTAATTAAAGGGATAAAGATGTCATGGATGTTTATTAGAACAACCCTAGTATTTATTACACATTAATATATGTTTTATTAAAAATAAAAAAAACCAAAATATATAGAGGTCTAGTGTTACTGAAAAATTAGGTACATTACATAACAACTTAAAACATGAAAATAAACATCTTTATTTAAATCTTCATTGATAAGAAAAAAACATTCATCCCTACTTAACACAATATGGGTTAACCTGAGAAAATTAATAAGAAAGGTGTGATATATAAATCCTATAATGTTAATAAACAAGGGTTAACATGAGTAATACAATACAGGTTATACAATAGGTATATAAATGGTATATATGAGGAACATGAATAATAAATCATGATATAGCATGATAATAAAAACATTGGAAATGTGGAAACAACTTAAAATAAATCATCATAAACATTGGTCAATGTTAATTCTGAAAATAAATCATGGTGGAAAAGGTACCATAATGGAACCAGGTAGACCCCCTATCCCAGATTGATGTATCATGATTCAAATAATTACTCAATGAATTAGAGTGATATCAGGGTACACCATTCAAAATCATTTAAATCTCATTCTTAATTGTGCCACATAGATCATATAACATGGATTCATTCGATATCAGAATATATTCTATGATAAAGGAATACATAATACATACATGTAATTCTACAGTCAATAAATATATGTCAACAAATGGGAATACACTTATTATAACCATGTTTATGGAATTTAGTACATAATTATTTTGGTATGGAAAATCATGGTAAAATTTCAGAAGCATAAATAAATCACATTGAAATTCATAAAATTGGTTAATGAGAGTGACATTAGTCCTTCATAATTTAGAAATTAAATGTAATGTAAGAGTGAAATGGAATGGAATTACTCAACATAAGGAATTAGAAGTAGAATCATTGACATAATGAAGAAACTAGAGGAAATGGGAGAAAATAAAATACCCGTACAAAATTTAGGCATGCTAATGTGTGTAATAGGGATGTATTAATGGTATATAAATGGATATATAATCATTTATATGTAACAATTTAATTATGTTGGAGGTGTAAAAACATACATCATCATTAGGAATCAGAAATAAAATATTATTACAGTATGGAGATTCTTTAATACAATGGAGAAAGAATGGATCCCTTACCTGAGCATATGACTCCAAAGGCTACGGAGGGGCATCTTGAAAGCCTGGGGACACATTGGTAGGACAATAATGAGTACATGTAAGAGTTTTTTGATTCTCAAAAGAGTTTTAGATAAGATAAATGGGTTATTGGGTGGGTGTTTATAGTAAAAGAGAGGGATTTCACTATTATTTTGACTTTGGACATTGCATAATAAAATATACAAAACCAGAAACCACACCATAGTTTTTCCCATTGGATTACACGAATGTGGATTCATTTAAATTATTTTATATTTTCGAGTTCTGAAGATAATAAAATAATTCCCTTAATTATGTTGTGGTGAGTCACACTCTCAAAGATATGATTTTAAAATCAAAAAATATATTATAGGTTTTGGGGGATTCATGAATGCTTTATATAATAAATAAAATAAACATTAAATTACATTATTTTAAAGGGAAAACAAATATTTGGCTTATTATACATTTATATTATTAATTACATAACTATTGGTCCCTTACAATGTCATTAAAACATCCTTATATTCATACAACATTTAATATTTAACCAAAAATTCAATTGTCTTAGAAAAATATGAAATGTTCACCATTAGATAATTTAAATATCCTAATTCCAAAAATAATATTCATTTTTTCTAAATAATTTTCAAAATATTTTAATTTTATATTTTAAAACAACCAAATGTCATTTATTAAAAATGACAGGTTCTGACATTAAATTTTTTTTACCATTATAAAAATTAAATTTTACATCATGAAAATTATATGATAATTTCTGTTTAATAAATGTTATCTAATAATAATATTTAATTAAAATATAACTTATTAAATAAATCCATTAATTAATTAATTTTATTTATATATAAACTAAAAATGCAATTTTGGATTTATTTAATAAAAAAATAAAAATCATTTATAAAGTAACAATTATTGGATTAAAATATATTTGTTATTTTATAAAACAATTTACATATTTTTATTTCTTGGGTCTTGAAAAATATCCTTTTAATACACCAAAAAAATCCCTAAGAGTAAGTTTCACGATGATGGGACTTTCTTGGGGTCGTTTGGTGAATATGGTTTGAGTCGTGATCTCAATGAGCTTGAACTAATCCCATAAATGGGTTTTCTCATGCTTAAGTTGTTGGATATTATCTTGGGATTGGTCTAGGGAAAACCTAAAAAATTATTTTACCCTTGGATGCACCAATAAATTTGTTTTATATGGTATGATCCTGTTGTTTGAGGAAATAACTTTCTTTTTTTTGTACCAAAAGGATTTGTTAAAATCCAATATTCATACTAGTCATGTGGTCACTATTCAATGGATATATTCTCAATGGTAAAGATCTATAACGGTAATTTAAATCCAATTTCATATAATAAAACAAAATGAATGGATGTATTTTCTATAACCACAATACATTTAATTAAATCAAAATTGGGAATTTTATTCATAATATTTTGTGTCATTAGAATCATCACCCCTTTAAAAATTTCACAGTCAAAATTTTCTTTTTACACACTAAATCAGATGATGGTAACTCTACTTCATCACTTCATATGGTTCCCACATTTCATCTCTATTCTTTTGGCTTCTCCACAACACTTTTACTAGGGGCACTATCTTATTTTGTAGGACATTTTTCTATGATATAATATCTTCACCGGCTGCTCCTCATAGAAAATTTCATTTTCCAATGGTACCGCCTATGGATTGAGTATATGGGATGGGTATGGTGCATACATTTTCATGTTGGATACATGGAATACATCATTCATATGAGATAGGTTCAGTGAGAGTGATAGTTGATAGGCTAGTACTCTGATGTGATCAAGGATCTCAAAAAGGACAATGTACCTTGGAAAAATAATTCCCTTCTTACCAGATATCATTATGTTCTTCCATGGTTATATGCAGAGGAATACCATATCTCCAACATAAATTTCTAGGTATCATTGATAATTGTAACCATATCTCTTTTTTCGAATCTGAGTAGCTTTGATGTGTTGTTGAATAATATTAACCACATCCACCATTTTTCCCATTTCAGGACCTATAAATTGTCATTCCCCAACTTCATACCAATATGATTGTCTTATGAACCTCTTATCATAATGGGATTTATAGGGAGCCATTTGGATGCTCGAGTGGAAAATATTATTTTAAGACAACTTGAATAAAGTGAGATATTGGTCCTATCCACCTTAAAAGTGAATTGAGTATTCTCCAAACATGCCCTCATGTGTTTGGTTAGTCCACTAAGATTGGCCATCAGTTTTAGGGTGATAATACATAATAAAGTTCATATCAAGGTTTAAATAATGTTGGAGACATTTCTAAAATGTATAAGAGATTCATAGATCTCAATCAGACACAATGTATAGTGGAACTCCTTGTATCCATACCGTTTATATGAATTTAATCCATGAAAATTGATCAATTGAGAAATCCACTCGAATCGAAATTAAGTGAGTGGTAGTATTATGATTATCCAAAAAAACCCAGATATCATTTTTCCCTTGGAGGTCTTTGAAATTCTGGTGACAAAGTCCATGGTGATGTTTTCCCATTTCCATGTCGGTATTTGTAATGGTCTCATTTTCCCTTACGAATTATTCTTTCTAGCCTTAAGCTATTGATATACTAGGCACAGTGATGTATAATCAATGATATCCTTATTCACGTAATCCCACCAATAGTTCACTCATATATCTACATACATCATTATGTTCCTGGGTGAATCGAGATAGTAGAACAATGTGCATCATCCAATAGTTCACTCACTAAATTAGGATTTTATAGAACACGAAGTCTTAACCCACATCTTAAAATTATTTCAATATTAACACTAAAATCTTTAGATGTTATATATCTTATAGTTTCAAATTTCATATGAATTACCACCTCATCTCATTGAACGTCCTTAAACATTTTAAAATAGATGGTCAAGAAATAATTTGGGAAGTGACTTTTGATGCTCCTTTCATTATAATTCCCGTATAGATTCTATTCTAATTATAGATGATATTACGTTTATCAATTATCATCGATGATAGAATTGGCGAGTCCTTTCTACTAAAAGCATCCACAACCTTACTTTCATTACCATGATGGTAGTGGATTGAGCAGTCATAATACTTGACGGGCTCTAACAATGTTCATTGGTGAAAATTTATCTCATCCTATGTGAATATATATTTAAACTTTTCTGATCTATATATTCTTCAAACATCTCCAAAATGAGAAAATGATTCCATATTTTTAATGTGAAGATCACCACTACCTACTCCAGATCGTGTTTGGAATATTTTTTCTCATTATTTTTTATCTCTTTGAAGAATAAGCTATGATGTTTTCATTTTTCATCAACACACAACCCAATAACTTTTTCAAAGTATCGTTGAAAAATACGAAATGTTCTCTACTTGTGGGTAGTGTGAGCACATAGGCATTGTTAAGCCTCCCTTTTTGCTCCATGAATATTTCTTCACATTCATCACTACAAGAAAATTTGACTCCTTTATGAGTTGTCTTTGTAAGAGGGTTAGACAATATTGATAAATTTCCCACAAATTAGCAATTATATCAGGGTAAACCATGTAAAATACAGATATCTATCACAGATGTTTTCCCTAACCATCCTTTAATTTGTATTATCTTTGAAGGATTTATAGATATACCATTTATTTTTTTGATATAGCACAAGAATGAGACTTCCTTTAAGATAAAATCACACAGGCAATATTTTCATAAAGCATATCCTCTTGCAAGGTATTTAGGATAGTGATCAGATGATCCTCATGGTCCTCCTTGGTTTTGTAATATATTATAATATCATCTATATATAATATGATTAATTTTTCATGATAATATCGAAATACTATATTCAACAAGTCCATAAATATTTCTGGAACATTTGTGAGTCCTAATGACATTACTATGAACTCATATTTCCCGTACCTCATACAAAAGGAAGACTTGTGGATATCCTCCGCCTTCACACTAACATGATAATATCCATACCATAGATCCAACTTAGAAAAGTATTGTGCTACACATAGCTGATTGAACATGTCATAGATCCATGGAAAATGATACTTTTTCATTATCTTGATCTTGTTGAGCCCAGGATAATCAATGAAATGGTGCATTGACCTATCTTTATTAATGATGAATAGGGCCAGTGCACCCGATATTGAAGTAATTGGGGATATAAATCTTTTTTTCTGAATCTCCTATATTTTTTCTTCAGTTCATTGTATTCTAAAAATGTTATAATATAAAGAGACTTGGATATTGGAAATTCCCCATATATAAGCCCGATTTTAAATTAAACCTCTCATATAAGAGGAAGATAAGGAAATTCCTCAGGAAACACATCTTTTTATTCTCATACAATAAGTATATCTTCGAGGATGGTTTTATTCATAGACTCAATCATTTGAGCTATATATCCTTGATCATTGGGAAATAACATAAATGCTAGAGATGATGGTTCTAAAGAATATTCACCATCTTCCATGCACTTTTATATAATCTATGGTTGATTCACTATATGGACAGTGATTTCCCTCTCACAGAAATTTATTTTTGATCTCTTTACGGAAAACAAATCCATGCCTATAATTGCATCAAATTACAACATGGGATGCATAAGATTGTTCATTGGAAAGTTAATCCCACAAATGATGAAAGGGGAGGATTTATATACCTGGGATGCAATAATTGGACCATTCTCCATTTTCACTAACATCTGTACTTCCATTATTTATGGTGGGGATTGAATATTTATACTAAACTTTCAATATTTTACAGAATGTGTATAAATATTGAAGATAACCCTACATTTAACTTTTTAATTCTTGTTTTTATCATCTAATTAATCCAAAAATACTTAATTAAAAAGTCTGTTCAATATTAAGAACATAAAGGGACTGAAATGATATTAAAGGGAAAAATTATAGCTTTCATTTATCACCTTAACTTATTAGTTTTTAGGCTTTAATCTATTTTATCCATGATCTATTTCCATACAATTTTTTTTACCTTAATAATGGTTTGTATTGATCTTTTGAATTTACCAAATTATATCCCATGTGAGTGTAAAAATAGTTGTGCGACAAGAAAATTTTTGTTTACTATATGTCCCTGAGTAAGGCCCGGGACATCTTGTCAGATTTGTTACTCCTAGATATATTTGTTCCTGAACGAAATCAACTTATAATATCCAGATAAGGATGTATTTTCTTGATAAAACATTATCTCAATACTTACCAAAATATATGTCTGTTTTCTTATACATATTATAATCCCTAAGTGGTTATGAAGAGTTCTCTAATCCTATGGATTTCACTAGAGTTTTTTAATATTATTACCAAAAATAACCAAACATATCCTCTGATACCAATGGTAATAACCCTAATCTTTATTACACATTAATACATGTTTAATTACACTTAATAAAACCCAAAATTTCAAGAGGTCTAGTGTTTTCGGAAATTAAATACATTACATAACAACTTAAAACATTAAAAAACAACATCTTTATTGAAATATTCTTTGACATGAAAAAACCTTCATTCGTACATAACTATTACATAGATAAACTGAGGACATACATTAGAAAGGGGTGAGATATAATTCCTAGTAAGGGAATAAACAAGGAAAATATGAGTATGTAAATACATGATATATAATAGTCATATCAATGGATCATAAAAGGAAAATGAATAATAAGAAATGATATTGCACGATAATCACACCATAGGAAAGGTGGCAACAACTTAAAACACTAAATCATAAACATAGGTCAATGAGAAAACCGACAAGACATCATGGGGAAAAAGTATCACAAAAAAATTAATTGAACCCTATATCCCAATGTAAGGTTTCATGATATAAACCATTACCCATTGCATTGGAGCGCTATCCGGCTACATCCTTCAAAATCGTTTCATTCTCATCCTTAAGTGTGCCACTTAGATTCTAAAAAATCTATTAAATAAACATCATAATTTATTACAAGATCATGGAATGTGTATTGGATACATTTATCTCTCAAATAAATATATATGTGCATAAATGTGAATACACTTGATAGAACATTGGATATGGTATTCACTACACCATTATTTTGGAAAAGAAAATTGTGATGCAATTTCAACAACATAATGATGTCATATAGAAATTAATAAAATCAGTTGATGAGAAAGATAAGGGTATATAATAATTCATACATGAAAAGGAAATAAATACGGACATGAAATTATATTCTCCAATATAAGGATACTAAAATAAAAGGTGTAACATAATAATGAAACTTGTAGAAAGAGGGGAAGTGAAAGAACACATAAACAATTTCAGCATGGTAACTGCTGTAATTGGGAGGGGTTAATGATAGAGAATGGGATCTATAAAAATTTAGACATCATAAGGGTAGTATTATGGCGGTGAGGAAACATAACCCATCACTAGGAATTCAAAATAAAAGGTCATAACAAATAGGATATTCATAAATACATTAAAGAATGAGAGGATCCCTTACAATCGTGTGTGACTCCAAATGATTGTGTGGGGATTAATAAAAGCATTGGGACACCTTGGTAGGAAAATAGGGATAATAGGGAAGAATTTGGTCATGATACATGGTGTTTGAGTGTAGATAAATGGGTATTTTGGTGGTTTTATTTAGGAAAATAGGATGGTTTATTTAGGAAAATAGGAGGGTTTATTTATTATTTTGGTTTTGGACACTAATTAATAAATAATCAAAACCAAAAACCATCCCATAGTTTTCCCATGGTTTCTACCAAATGAAATTATTTTAAATTATTTTATAATTCCAAGGGCCTAATTTTATAAAATAATGTCCTTTTTTATGTGGAGGTGAGTCACACTCTCAATGAAATGATTTTAAAATATTAAAAAATATTATAAGTATTACATGATTCAATAAAAATTTATAAAATAAAATAAATAAATATATAATTATATTTTTTTAAATAGTAATCATATATATTTATGAGGATACATTTTATAGTAATTATTATATAACTATTTGGCCATTATGATGTCCTAAAAAACACAATATATTTTTACAATAATTAATTTTTAACAAAAAATTTGACTGTCTCATAAAATTATGTAAAATTAACCATTAGATAATTATATTGTCCTGATTCCAAAAATAATATAAATTTTATCTAAAATAATTTATCAATATTTTAATTTTCACTTTTAAAATAAAAACTGATATTTATAGAACTCAACAGTTTTTTGATAATATCATTTTTAAGCCTTACAAAAATTACATAAAACATCATATAAAACTAGAGCATAATTTATATTCAATAAAAGTTATTTTATGATAATATTTTCGTTAAAATATTATTTATTTCAAAAATTCATTAACTAATTAATTAAATTTATTTATTAACTAAAATAATTTTTTTTATTGAATCAAAAATAATATTCATTTGTAATGTAAATTCATAGGATGACAATATATTCATTGTTCTATAAAAAATAGTGTAAATATTCTTATTTATAAGATCTTGATACTTATCCCTTTAATATACCATCTTACGCCCTAAGAGTGTGGTGGGTGAATATGGGGATTTCTTAGGACCATTTAGTTAACATGGTTTGGGTTGTGATATCGATGAACTTGAACTTATCCTGTAAAATATTTCAATCATGCTTATGTTGTCAGACATTGGTATGTTATTGGTCTAAGGAAAATCCGAGAAATTCCATCTCCCACTGAAGCTTCAATAAATGGGCTTTATATGCTATTATCCTATTGGTTGAGGTCATCACATTTATTTTCTATGCCAAAAAGATTTTTTGAATCCTTGTATTTATATTTTTCATGTGATCACTGTTCAATGACTATATTATCCTCAAAAAAGATAATTAATCATCAACTAAATCCAGGTGGATATAATAAAACAATTGGATCACACATTTTTCTATAACCATATGATATTAAATTAAATTAAAAAGGGAAATTTTATTCCTAATAGTTTAGGTTGTTACTTTTATCATCTCATGGGGGATGCATATCAGTGGTGAAAATTGATTCAAAAAAATATGTTTGAGGATTAAATCACAAACATGGAGTGAATTTATTTTAAAGTAATTTTTTTGGAAAAATATTTTCCTCATGAGAAACATGCAGATATTGAAAGATAATTCTCAATTATAAGGCAAAAGGAAGATAAAACTACTGGTAATGCTACACAATACATATATAATCAAAAGTGTAAGATAAACCATTTCATTGATGTGCTAGAGACAATCCTTTGAAGGGATCTAATATCCAAAATATTCTCATCAAATGAGGCCATAGTATCATGAATTATCGAGATAGAGAAATAATTCTCCATTTATTATTACATAAATGGAATGAAATATAAAAAGAGGGTCTTTGATAACTGAAGAAAATGAAATTACGAAAAATAAAATAGTGGATGTGGGGAATTTCAAAACTGTAATTACTATGGAAAGAAACACCATGGAATACAATTATTGGGAATTAGTGTTCTCTCACAGTGTTGGGATAAATAACATAAAGCTCATTATATTTAATTTAATAAAGAATATGTTAATGTTAAAGGATTAAACTCTATAGAGATGGGGTACTATGAAAATAAATTTCTCAGGTGTCAATATAATTTTTCTTAGAAAATGTCAAGAGAGAATGTCATGGTTTCAAAAATTAGTTGAATGAAGGTTGAAGTTCTTAATGATATAGATGTTGGTATATTGATGATAGACTCAAATTTAGAATATATATATATGATTCTGTATCTTCATACACATTTATATATTCTATGTTTTTAATGAAAAATTGATATTTTCATATCACTTTATATAGGGAATTTTATGTTAAGACTCCTTATGGAAATGTTAATACCACAAAGATATCTCTTCCATTTCCCATTATGAAATTTAGACCTAACCTATTTAAAAACATTATCATTATACCATTTCATGAATATTTAAAAATCCATGGTATGGATTGGATTTCATATTGTAATAAAAAATAATTATTACCGAGAAAAGGATATTACAATTTGTAATTAATGTATGGAAACTGAAATATATAGAGGAGATACTAAATCATGTGAATCATTTTTCATTCCTCATACAATATCTATTTTTTTTAAATTCTAGGAGTACAAATGAATACAATACCTTTGGATGGGAAAGGTAATCCTATGATGGATGATGTTCTTTTAATGAATGAATATATTTATCTGTTTCTTAAAAACTACCTGGAAATCCACCCGAGTGTTATGTTTAGTTTTATAATAAAATCATACCTAAAAAAAAACCAATATCGAAGAATACATAAAGGATAGATAACATGGATATTTTAGAGTTAAGGAAACACATACAAGTGTAATATGATAAAGTTTTCATATCGAAATGTGTTTTAATAAAGGATCTCTTGTTCTTGTTTTAAAATATAAGGATGGGAATTTAAGGTGCCTAATGGAATAAATGTAAATAAATTACATTCTAATTAAGAACAAGTATTTTTTTCACTTATATTGACGCCCTATTTGACAATCCTAAATAATAAAATTATTTCTAAATAAATAATTTTCAATCTGGTTATCATTAATTGTGAGTATGAATAATGATATTCTTAAGAAATAATTTTTATATTGTATATTTATTATGTGTTTATAGTAATTTACAATTGATTGAAAAATAATCCCTTTATTTTTATGGATCTGATTAGAATAATTTTCATGTAATATCTTGATGAGTTATTTATAGTATTTAATAACGAAATCTTATTATACACCAAAAGTCACGAATAACATAATATTCTTTTAGTAATCATTCTTGAGACTCTTAGAGATACAGAGTTATATAGTAAATTTATGATATGTTAATTTAAGATTCAAGAATATTATTTTATTGTTTATATTATCACTAAAATTTTAATATCAGATGATCCATCAAAGTATAGGGAAGTATAATATTGTCTAATGCTGACAAGCATAACTGATGCCCATCGTTTCCCTGTATTATTACGTTTCTATTAGTGACTTTCTAAAAACAATTCCTAATTATACAACACATTAAACAAGTTGACATGAAAAGTGGTCATGTTCCGATGATAATATGAATGTAAGTAATTATTTTGTGAAATAAATTGAAGGTTAGTCAATTCTCTATATTTGAAACTGTAATTGAGAGGGGATGGATTTTTCAAATATAGTGATGCATCAGTGAAATGAAATTCATTTTTTTATCAGGAATGATAAATTTCATATATATATATTCATGAAGGTAGTAATTGATACATGAACAAAACTATCCAACCCTTGATAATGAGTTAGAAGCCATAATATTTTCCTTGAAATATGGGAATATTTTCTCTTTAGAAAATGATGTGTGATATACAATGATTATAAGAGTTTGAAATACATATTTTCATAGAATGAGATCAACAAGGGAAAAAATAGAATGATAGATATAATCATGTATTATGATTTCTCAATAAAACTCCACAATGTAAATGCTAATAAGGTAGACAATGTTTTAACATTGAATGAAAATTGAATTCTGACTTAGAAGAGGGTTGGTTAGTATTTGTAATTTACGGGCCTAGGAATGTTGGATATGGGAAAAATTAGGTAAGGGGAAATAATAATCCTTATTAAAATTATAGAAAACCCCTTATTATTGGAAAATAGAGTATGTTGTTATGTTGATGATGAGAATTTTCTAAATAAAATCAACTCCATGAATGATGTGAGGTTGGAAGAATTTTTTTTGGAAGAAGATATTATGAAATTTGGAAATAATTTGTTTGTTCTACCTATAAATGAGATGAAAAGGGAATTATTTATGATTTCTCATTGATTGGATTTCCCTATACGACATGTTAGAACTAAAATGTAAAGGGATATGATAGAATATTTTTGGTAGGATAATATAAAGGGGGAAATTGAAAATTATGTGTCAATATGATAGGTTTATCAGTAGTTGAAAGATAATATAATATGTAATATATGAGTCATGATACCAATATATATTTCATAATGTAAATTGGATGAAGTTACTATGGTTTTTATCACAATATAAAAAATGACTCCTTGATGAAATGCTACCATATGAGTTAATATTGACAATCTATATGATTCTAAAAAAATTATTTCAATAAAAGAATATTTTCTTCTTGAGCATCATGAGTGACTCAATATTAATGATGTTTTAAGAAATCATGGTTCGCCTATTACAATCGCGTCGGATTGTGATCTATAATTTATTTGAAAATTTCAAAAAATTATTCAAAAGGAACTTAATACTAGGATTTTTTCGAGCATCAACTGTCATTATTAATGTTATGGTTTTTCCAAGAAGACAATTCAAAAATTAAAATACATGTTATAGCCATCCTCAATTGACCTTTAAGGAATGTGGTATTATTATTTACCATTGGTAGTGGTTTTCTATAACAATTTTCTATATTCAAGAATCCATATAGCACTGCATGTAGTATTATATTGACTGATATATATCACTCCAACAAGATGGGATGGTGTTAGTGAATGAAATAATTTTAGACTATAATTGTGGAGGAGACAATGGTGAATGTAAAAAATATTCAAAACCATATTGATGAAGCTCAAAGTAGGAAAAACAACTATGTAGGTAACTGAAAGAATTAGTTTTAATTTCATGTGGGAGATCACTTTTTAATGAATGCGTCTGCATGTAATAATGTTATAAGGTTTTTTAAGAAAAGAAAAAATCATCCCCAAGTACATCCCAAATTTTAAATTCTATAAAGAATTGGAGATATGGATTAACATTTAGAAATGCAACATATCAACTCTAAAGTTAATGATGTGTTACATATCTATTTATTAATTTGTTACACATGAGATAAAACTGATGTGTTCAACTGTATGGAAATATAATTGAAATATGATCTATATTCTTGTGAATATCCACTTATAATTCTTGACATTAGAGAAAAAGTATTTTCGAATCATATTACTCAGCTAGTAAATTTAATTTTGAGAAATTATAAGATATAAGAGGTGACATGGGAAACACAAAAATTTGTGATGAATAATTAATTTTTTTCAAGAAGTGACATTTTTAAAATTTCAAGGATAAAATTTTTGAAGAAGGGAATAATGGAAAACCTAAGAATATATTACGCAAGTTATTATTTAAAGTGAAACAATTTAAAAAAACATATAGGTTTATTAAATAATGTTATTAAAACCAAAAATCTCAAATTTAAAATTTCAATTTTATTAAAATAATTTCATTTTTTAAATCATCATATAAAAATTAGATTCTGGTGAAATTTTAATATTTTCATGAAACGATTTCATTTTTATTATATAATGAAAAAAAATTTTTTTGTAAAATAACCCATTTATTTTTGTTAGAAAAAATTCATAGTGTTTTTAATTTTATCTTAAATTAATATAATTTTCATTTATATATAAATAATCCATTTAATTAAATTATAATCAACACTATACTAGATGTTGGAATAAAAATAATTTTAAACATAAAAATCCTATTTTAGAAAACATTTTCATCGTACATTGCAATATATTTAAAAAATGAATTTATGAGACTAATATATATTTAATAAGGTAAAATAGAATTAATATTTGTAATCAGAATAAATATTTATTTTAATAACTTCAACTTAATTTTATTTCTTAATGAATATTAAAAATAGTAAAAAAAAATATTAACATGCTAAAAGGATAAGTCGGGTAAACCTAAGTTAAAACAAAGTGACAATTCCATTATTTGTTATCTTAATTCTTGTTTTATGAAGTTATTTCTACCCTTATCACCTTAGTCATAGGATTTAATTAAATATCTGAAAATTGATCAAAAAATGTTCAATATAATATTTTTAGATAAGAGAAATATAGAATTCCATTCCCTTAATTTTAAATTTTTCGTATATAATCACATTAAGATAAAAGTATGTTTTTTATTAATATTAAAGTAAAATTTTTAAATAATGAAATTATTTTAATGAAGGTAATTTATGTATAATATTTTTGATTATATATCTACCTTCGAGACTTATACAAAACTAACATGATGCTTGTGGAAGCTCTAGAGAAATATATATAAATTATTTTAAAACATAAAAAGTAATATTATTCGGATAAATTATAGTCCCCCATGAATTAAATTGTTAATAATAATAAATAACTTATTATTAACGAGTTTATAATCAAATTCATTTTTTATCTTGATGTATTTGAAGTCAAATTAATTAAATTGTGATGAAAATGTCATTAATTAAAATTTATGGGAAATAATAATTTAATAATTTATTGAAAATAATTAAAATATTACAAGAGGACAATTAGGAATTAATATTATGTATAATTTCACCCAATTTTCAATTATGAGAATGTTATTAACTTATTAAAAAAATTATAACCCTTTATGATTAAAAAAATTCTTGTCATGGTTAAGGTTAAAAATGGTTAATAAAGGCGTTAAAAAAATATAATGATTATGATGAGAAAAACACATGTTTATATAAGGCCCTAGACTTAAACATTACATAATCATGAGTTAATTCAAGAATTCACAGTGAGGATCTTTTCAGGATTAGAGTTTTAGAGAAGTATCCCATAACTATTACATTACACATCAAAATTAACAAAGTAGACACTTCTACTATATCCAATATTTTCAACAGTAATATAACTCCTTAAATAATAATTTTGTTCTTTTTTTTGATATAATCCTTCTTCAATACATCCATTCTCTTAAACTCTCTTATACCCTATGAAAAATATTTCCAAAACTTGGGATGATCTTAGAAATCTCAGTAGGGGTTATTAAATAAGTAAAGAAAACATTAGTCCATCAATACATAAAAATAAATTAAATCATACTTCTCAATCATAAAATATAAACTCGTTAGCATACCTCATTAAATAATAATATTTACGAATAACACATAGAAATCCTAAATTATAATGGTAACTTTTTGGGATCCATAACATACAGACTTTGTCTCTATCATAACTACATAGGGAGTTATGTTTGGAATACCCATTATGGTATATTCCTTATATCTCTCAGGAGAAACATAATGTTTACCTCCATCACATTACATAATGAATCGTAAAGCTATCTCAGGCTCACCTACCCTAGTTTTATCATGGAAGAACCCATATTTGGTTTATCATGTAACCACCAGTCAAATTTCCAAGTATCACTACATAATAATATCACATAAAAGATTGAAATTATCAATATTTTACCCATCAATAAGAAGAAATCAATTCAATATATTGAAATATCTCGTCCATTCCCAATACCATTTAAAACATTTAATAAATAGATTTTTGAATCAAAGTGTCCCATTCCACTTTAAATTTTTTGAAAGAAATTATTATTTTTTAAAATTTATTACCATATAAATAAATACATAAAAACTATTCCAAAAATAAGGACATGATATATAATTTTTAAAATGAATAAATCATTACAACAATAAAAATGAATTTTAGTTAAAGAGTCCCTTACCAATTGAGAAACACTTGAATATAAATATATATTGAATAAGATTAAACAAAATAATAAATGTCATGATAATATACTAATTCATGATATAAATAGTCAAAATATTTCTATTTACACATTATAGGATAATATAGTTACATAACAAAAAGATATTCCTCAATTAATAGAGATTGAGACGAAGTCCCTTACAAAGATCATTTTGTAAATAAACGTGATTGATTCTATGTATTCGCTATAAGTACACATAAAAAAGTATAAATACAAGATACGATATCAAAATATTTTTCTCACATAATCATATCATGACATAATAAATAATTATAATTTATCCCAAAGAATATAAATTGGGTTAAGAAGTTCCATTATGAAAATAAGGTAGCCTAACATCATCACTTAAAAATTCAGATAATGAATTGATAAGAGGGAAAAGGGTCTCTCATCACATGGAAATAAAACATAAATCAATAAGGATATATAAGAACATATCGAAATATAATAAAATTGAAATTGAAATACATAACATAAAATAAATCTTTTACTGAAATATGAGGGTAAAAGGTTCCCTTACCGTGAGTCCGACTAGTCATGTATGTTATTTATTATTCTCGAATAATAAAATTACGTTAAATTATACTTGCTTCAAAATCATATTCATTTTTATTATTCATTTTATATCACTTATTAACTTTTTATAACAATCATATAATTATTCATGTTTATATCATTTGTTTTGTCTATGTTCCGTACTTGAGTAAAAAATGAACATGTTATAATAAAAAATTGTCCATGTGGTGAAAAGTACATTATATTCAGAATTGTATTCATGATATAAATATCATATATATCTAGTATATATGTATTTATATCCAGTATATATGATTTTATAATAGTCTATATCATTTGTCTATAATAAATGAAATGCATTGTGCATGGAGGCGGTAAGCCATATGTACGCATGAAGGGTACTTTCATTTCTTTTACATATTTAATGGAATAAAAAATAAATGTTAAATAGGTATATTATAATTAAATTATATTATATATTTTACATAATTTCATTAATTCCATACTTTATACATTCCATTTTTTGCATGAACTAGTCATATCACTTTGAGGATGTGGTAGACCGCACTTCATTAAAGGAAATTATCGTATTTTCGCGTTATGGAAAGCCCAGAGGTGTGATTTAAATTAAAAATAAAGAATAATAGAAACAATATAAATTCAATATATATCATATATAAATTCATTGACATCATTTTTCCCACCATGAGAGGTGGTATGGGATAATTGAAAAATCATCATTTCATGAGGAAATAGTTAACTGTCCACAAAAACAATATGTTCTAAATCCATTAGATGGAGGTGTGTGTGATTATTGGAATAAACCCTCTCATAAAAAAAACTAGTATACTTATGATACTATATTTGTTATAAAATAATGTAAGAAAAAGATTCTAGGTGGTTGGAGAAGGAAAAATAAATTGATGAATCTTGAGAGAAGACCTTACCTCAAATCGAGTAACTCATTTTGATTTAAGCTAATAAGATTTATTTAATTTCCTCATGCACAAGTAAAATTTTCTATGAGGAAGAAAGGGATGTTGGGAGATTATTTTGGCATGTTTTGAACGAGCCAAGGGAGCATGAGAGGTGTGAGTATGGGTTAGAGGTGGTGGCCTTTTAAAAGAGAGAGGATGGGTACTTTAGGAATGTTTTAATGATTATTTTATTATAAAGTGAATTTTGATTTTTAAAAGGTCCAAGAATCATTTAATTACAATATAATTTGACTATTGATATAAATACTATCAAAAAATTGTTTTTATAAAAGTTTTTGTTTCAAATTTAACCTCGTTTCTTAGCTTTAACCAATAGTTAACATATTTGGCTCTTACTATGTCTTCTTGTATATTCATTAAATATAGTTAATAATTGCTATAAAATGCCAATAGAACCTCAAGTGGTTCATTAATGACATGTAAAACGTTATCTAAGTCATTTTGACAAATATACAATTTTGAGGACTATTATATCATTTAATAAAATAGTATTTGTTTTAAACCCTATTTTTTTCAATTTATATATTATTCATATCACGATTTTTAGAAAATACATAAAAACATCATAATTTTGAAAAAAACATTAATTGAAAGATAAAAACTCATAATTATCCCAAAAATTCTTGGATATCAAAAAAATATTCAAAATATTTTTTTTAAAAAATTTATAATTTTATTTATTTAAAAAAACCATTAATAAGGTAATCACCACACAATCATTGTGTCATAAATAAATAAATTTATTTGAATAATAAATTTTTTACATAAAATACCAAGATATATGAAATTTTTTTATATTTCTAATGACTAATTATAGTCGAATAGATCACATATATAACCCACCGTAACAGTTGTTTTAGTAAATGATATTTATTTATCTTATATTTTCCTTATCTTTATATTAAAAGTAATTAATTGTCATTTTCACACACAAGTGGCCCCTTTGAGATCCAAAAATCAACCCAAGGATGCCGACGGTCAGACATATCTCGTTATATAGCATTAAGATATGTTTTATGGTAATTTACAACTATTATTATATAATGTTTTCCCTTGTTAACCATATTTACCCATTAAACATGATAAATAAAATATTTAATGAAAGATATTATTCATAATGTATATAAATAAAAGATTCCTATTTACACAATTTGGACCTCGTGATTCAAAATATAGAATCTATTTTTCCAAATTCAGAACCCAGATGTTGTAGAAATTAATTTAAAATTAATTCTTGTTGTCAAAACCAAAAAGTGTGTTTTTAAGAAGTAAAAACTACAAAATGATTGACATGCGTTTATGTCCAATTTCAAAGGAAAATTACATAAAATGACCCAAATGGTATTAAATGATAAATATATAATAGAATTAAATTTCAAAAATTATTAAAACTACAATATAGCTATATAAATAAATTAGATTAAAAAGAATTTTTGAATTAAAATGTAGAATTTTCCACTATTTATTAAAAAATGAACATCTTCATAAAAATCCCAAAATTTCATCCAAAATAAATTTTGGTGTCCTGCTTATAGAGAAGAATTTAATTTTATCAAATATAAATTTTAATAGTGAAATAAACTATATTTTAAAAAGGTTCATCATCAAAAGGAAATAAGTCATCCTTTTAAAGAATATTAAAGTATTTAATGCTTAAAATCAGATTAATTTTTATATTAAGAGTCTAATTGTTATTTGATAAATTGAAAATAATATAACCATCATGTGTAATTTTAATTTAGATTGTAATTTTCATTCCTGAAAATACAATTACTATACGTTAAATACTATTTAAAATAATAATATAATTATTTTATTTTCCAGTATAACTCAAATTTGTGTGGAATGTAATATTTCCAGTAAACCCATTGTTACGTGTTGAGTAAGATATTGGAAAAAGAATTCTATTTAACTTAAGATTAATATCTTATTCATAAATATTAAAAGAAATGAACAAATATTAATATATAAATTCATTGGTCGTTACATCCTTTCCACCTTTTGAAAATTACATCCCCAAAATTTTAAAATTTGGCTTAGAAACTTCATTGAAAGTACCAATTTAGAAAAAGAGTCAATAAAACTATAACTTTAAAAGAAATAAATAGAAATACAAAGGTCACAAGAGATACCACATATTAGTATTTCATTTAGGAAAACATAGATATGGAAGAGAAACTAACCATCAAGTTCTAATGGAGAGTAATAAAAAACCTTACCATGATAAAGTTAACCACTATAAAATAACAAACATGTGATATGTTAAACAGTCTTTGATAACCCAGTAGAAGAAGTGAATGGAAAATGTTTTTTGTTTTAATTTCCTTTTAATAAATTTTTAGAATATATATATGTCATTGACTAAGAACATAAGAAAATATAATTACATTTCCATTAGAGTTTCATCCATTAATAAATTTCTACAACCAACTTATCTTTTATCCAAATGATGATTATTCAAGATGACTTGGTCACACTGAAAGTTCAAGAATCAAATTCTAGAGAATCACATAATCCAAAAAAGATAAACTATATATTTCTGGATTATTTATACATTAAAAAAAACCAAAATGGTTATTACATGATTAGAAGATCCGCAAAAAGGATAGTCCTTTATATAAAGAAATACTACTCTTAATTTATAAAAATAAACAAACAATACCTAATGTTCCACAATGACTATTCAACAAACAACTATCCTTAATATTTTTCATTATAATTCAAAGTATGTTTGAAACACAAATATAAGAAGGATTTTATCATATATTCTTCCACAATAAATCATAACATTTATCCCTAAATATCAACAACTACTCTTAAAGTCACATACATAAAAGAAATTAACCTAATAACATATTCTATATGATTGGTTAGTAATTTCCATAAATAATCCAAATTCATATATGTTCATTTTACCTCTTACATTGGGGCTCGGATAAAACAGTGCGGCGAAACCCTAGGCGGTGATGGCCGCTCTGCCCCCCCCCCCCCAGAGGGGGAGGTGCTCCACCGCCACCCACTAGAGCTCTCCCAATGCCCTTCATCCCCTTCTCGAATTCTGAATTCTCCCCTTCTTTCACCCAGATTGGATTAATCCCATGAGTCATTGAATGCTTCAACGGTGTTCCAAAATATTAAATCTAAAAATTGGAATTCACTGAAGCGTCCTCTCTTATTCATATAACCATGATTGTGAACCATATGTATCGTCAGCCGTTGGTCTAATTCTTTGATCATTTAATTTTTGAAATAAGGGGTCTACAATAAAGAGCGACAGTTGGGTTACTGGACTCCAAAAATATCATGATCCGATTTTCTTCAAAAGATGATATGATTCTTTCCTAGTCAAGTACTTCTCGGATCTATGATGGATCACTATTTCTTCTCATTTAATGGTTTTATGAATTTCATATGCAACGAGATTCATCATCAATGGTGGTTTGGGTATGTTATTTGGATCTTTCTACCCCCTTTCAAAACCCTTTGATTATTAAAATTCGATGGATGCCATCTTTATGTTCTCTACCTCAAAAGTGAGACACTTGGTCCGAGGTATCTCAGACCATTCCCCCCTTATGCTTTTTATTTCTTCTGGTCGGGACTCTCTAGAGAGTTTCTTTTTTATACAACAGTGGGTGACCAAGCCAGGTTTTCTGGAGCTGGTTCGTGAGGTTTGGAATTCTTCGAGAATGGTTAACTTTTGGATCTCCGTTCATGATAAACTTAGACATTTTAAGATTTGTCTTCTATCGTGGAAAAAATATATACATCGGGTTGATAGTGAGATTGATGGGGCCCTTCAGGCAGTTTAAAGTCTTGAAGTGAGGTTGGAAGAAAATTGTGATGATCATTCCTTTGAGGAGCTTTCTATCAGAAAGTATTCTCTTGCAGGTTTGCTTTTAGCCCAAGAACAGCAGGCCAGGGAAGCCTCATGAATAAAATGGCTCAGAGAAGGGGATAGAAATACTGCATTCTTTCTTGAATGTATTAAATAAAGAAAGAGACCTACCTTTCCAAATATTCTTTTGAAAGATGGCTCTTACACGGATGACCGAGATGTTGTGGGAGGTATGGCCCACTCATATTTCAAGGATCTACTAGCTAGACCAAATGTTCACATCCCCAAGGGGTATCTAGGAAGTGACAATGGGTTCTATGATGGTCTTCCCAAATGTGTCTCTTCCCAGGAAAATGAGATGCTGAGTTATTTATCAGATGAAACGGAAATCTTCACAGCTATGATGAACCTCCATCTAGACAACACTCCTGGACCTGATGGCTTCCGAGGCTCCTTCTATAGAGGCTCATGGGAGGTGGTGAAGACATATATCATTGTAGGGATTCAAGACTTTTTCAAGGGAGGTAACCTGATTAGGGTTTCTTGTTCTACCACCATGGTTCTTATTCCCAAAAACCGGAGTCCCTCCGCAGTCATGCAGTACATACCGGTGAGCATGTGTAATTTCGCGTACAAAGTCCTAGCAGGTGTGATTAATGCTTGATTGTCCACTTTTATCACTCGATGGATCTCCATGGATCATCATGTATTTGTGAAGGGTCGTTCTATCCAAGGGGCCATTGCCCTTGCTCATGAACTTATAAGGGATATTAACTTTAAAACTCGGGGATCAAATGCCTCTCTCAAGTTGGATATGAACAAAGCATATGATCGTGTGGAGTGGTGTTTCACCAATAAGGTGTTAGACAATATGGGATTTTCTCCGAGGAATATTGAGCTTATTTTTAGATGTTTCAGCTTTCCGTGGATGACGGTCTCCTTTCTGGAAAAGTCCTATGGATTTTTTAAGTCCATCCAAGGCCTCCGTCAAGGTGATCCTTTGTCTCCAAGCATATTCATCCTCACTAGGAGGTTCTGAGTAGGCTCATCCTTAGAAGCATCAGTAATGGATGTATTCTTGAATACTGAATTATTATGAGGGCTACAACCATCTCCCATCTTATGTTTGCTGACAATACCCTTGTGTTTTTTAATGCTGGAAAAAAATCTATTTCTGGTTTGAATAGGATTCTGGAAGAGTAATACTACTAGAGAGGAAAACTTATCAACAAAGAGAAATGTTTCTTTTTTATATAAAAAAATGCTACCAAGTTGGATTTCTGATATTCAAACTAATATTTCCATGCAAAGAAGATGTTTTCCCATGCACTACCTCGGGGCTCCAATCTCCCCCATGAGACTTTGGATTCAGGACTTCGACTTCTTTACCTATAAGATTATGGAACACATCCACAACTGGAAAAATAGCTATTTATCCTTTGGTGGTCGTATAGCTCTCATTAACAGTGTGCTTTTGGCCACTCCAGTTCATGCTCTTTCAACAGTTAAGGCTCCAAAGCGTGTTATCTCCAACATTGACAAACCTCTGGCCAACTTCATTTGGGATCCTCTTCCAGAAAGAAAAAAACACTAGAAGTCTTATAGTAAAATGTATAGGTGTGCTTAAGAAGGTGGTATTAATGTGTGTAGTTTGGCTGACACTCTTAGTAGTATGCAGGCTAAGCTGGCTTGAGAAATTGTGGATCAGACTACCCTTTGGGGGAAAACTATGCAGCATCTACTTCACTGCCAATCCTCGGTGTAGGGGAGGGGTGCTCTTTTATGGCCTAATCTTCCTCAAATCATATCCGAGCTACACTGCCACTCACACTGGATCAATGGGAGGGGTTACATTTCCTTCTGGGATCATAATTGAGCAGGGAGAGTGTTGGGCTTCCCTGGTTGCCCAACTCCTATCTCCTTCCAGGAAGCCAGCTTGTACCCTAGCCTTATTAACATGCTACTGGATGAGGAGAAGAAAGTCCTTTTCAACCTCATCCACCTTTCTCAGGACCCAGACCAATGTCTCTTCACTCCCTCCTCCTCTGGGGATTTTTATTCTCGAGACTTTCGACGTATTAGAAGAACCAATGAAGAGCAGGATGACTGGAATGACCTTCTGTGGCATAGAGCAGTACCCTCTAAATATAATTTTCTCTTATAGAGGATAAGGCATCAAGACATTCCTACTGATGATAATATTAAGAACAACAGAATCCTATTTCCTTCTTGATGCTCATGCTATAAAGTCTCTAAGGTGGAATCAACTGATCTGCTCTTTTTCTAGGGTGACTGGGACCTTTCCATCTGGTGTTTCTTTGGCGATTTTATAGGGTATCATGTTCCTTCTTAGGAGGCCCTCCCATTCTTGGAAAAGTGGTTTCATGGAGCGGGATCCAGAGGTCCTGAGAGGACGGACCATTCTTTGATTATCCATTCCGGATGCTGGAGGATTTGGCAATCCAGAAATCAGTCTAGATTTGAGGGATCATCCACTTCGGGTAGGTCTATTATCACCAAGAGAAAATCCATCCTCTCTGAGCTGGTCCATCTTCACAGAAATTGGTGGGGCGCTCCTTCCGTCAGCTGGTTGGCTTTCAGTTCTCATGGAGCCCAGGCGAGTGTGAATACCAACAGCGTTTTTTGGGTTTGCTGATCTCCCCCCCATCTGAGGCCTTAAACTCAACACTGATGGGTCTTGTTCCATTGGTGTTCTGAACGGGGGTGCGGTGGTTCGAGAATCCTGGTGTTTTGTCCTTCTGGCATTCTCCTCCCGGTTAGGAAATGGCTCCTACCTTCAGTCAGAAGCTAAGGCCATGCTCACAGGGGTTACCCTTTGTCGTCAGAAGGGTATTAATCTTTTTGAAGTGGAAGTAGATTCTAAAATTATTCATGATTCCCTGAATGATATATGCTCCCCTCCTTGGTCCATTCTCTACATTATCAGAAAGTGAAAAGTCATGCTCAATAATGGAAGCAAAATCAGTCACTCCTAGTGTGAAGGTAACCAAGTGGCATATCACCTTGCTTCTATGGAGGTCCTTGGTCCTGATTCGATTTGTTTGCATAATCTTTCCACCTTGATGCCTGAAGGGGTCAATTTGATCATAGGGGATTTCCTTGGTCTGCATTACTTCAGACCTCCTTAGGATGCTTGTTTCACAAGATTGTCTGTCTGTCTGTTTGTTCAATTTTTTTTCTTAATAATAAAAAAAGTATCTTTAATGATGGAATATGGTTGGGCGATATCTTTGTTCGAACTGTAGGATCAGCGCAGTGTGCCATCTGATCTTGCCGAGGGTGTGTGTTGATGTCAATGTATCTAAACAAACTTTTAAATTCTTCTAGATTGTTATGAGTGGGGAGTTACTTTATAAGAAGAGCGTGGTGTTTGAGTCTTGGTATGAGTTATGTACGTCGTGCGAGAAATTAGGGCATTATCTGGAGGTATGTAGGAATGGGGGTTTGTGAAATGGGAATGTTTAGGAGACTTAGGCCTTAGTTGGTCCCATCGATGGGAGTAGCATGATTCCATAGGTTAATAGCAAGGATGGATTTTTTGGAGGTGTAAATGCTCTGACTGATGGTGTATATATAGCAGTTAAGAAGACACAAGAAGGGGTGTTTCCTTCTGAACCAAGTGTCAAAAAAATTCTAAATATGTTGAACCATGATTTGGAAGGCCCTCCATGAGTTACTATTACATTGAATTCCAACGGAACCAACCAAGTGAGGCAGCAAAAACATATTTCTCTACTTCATGATCCAAAATTCCAAGACATTTTAGCTAATGGGTAGGTGATCTCAATGCAATGAGCATCCCAGTTACTGTGATTCCTAATGACAATTCATCTATCCCGATGGTCCAATCAAGTCCTATAGGTGCATCTCCATATGAAAATAATGATGGAGGTCCTATTGTGAATACCACATGTTCAATTAAGGGTGTTGTTATTGAAGACACTAAAAGGAAGCCTCAATTCATGGGGTGTGGATTCAAACAGTCCTGTTATTCTGATGCAACAGACCGGATGTCAATGGATGGTGATGTTGTTTTGGCTACATAGGAAAAAAAATTTCTGGGTGGAATTGGGAATATACAGGTAAGGGAATATAAAATGGTGAATGATGGAGTATTCTTGGACTTTATTCGGTCCACATTTCCCTTGTGTTACAGGTTCGAAGTAATTCTAGAGGCTGATTTGAGTTCTGATTCTGTTATACTAGGTGAGGGAGAAGGGATCGACGCGAAGACAACTTAAGTAATTGAAAATGGCCACTCAATAGATTAGGATTCATGTCCAAAATTTAATAATATTTTCAAGAGGAGGAAGGAGAAGAAGGATTAATCCTGGCTACCTCCTCTTTTGGAGACTCGATCATCTAAAAAGATGAGAAACAAAAAGATGTACATGGAGATGATGAATTTATAGAGGGCCGGGGAACTGGGTAATCAAGGATGGTTCTCCTTTTTTGTTCTGAAGATTAAGTGATATAGCATGTCATGTTGCTCAATTCAACTGAGGAGGAGGCAGATATGAAGACGGAGAGGTCAATACATGTGTCTCCCAATGAGGAACAATTTTCATGGATTGATAGACAAGACTAAATCCTAGTATGGGGTTTCAACGGAGGGAAAATAAGTATTCGGGATTAAATTCAGACATGGGACCAACTTACTTCTAATCATATGAATATGAATTCAGATGTAGCATATTTGCAGATTTAATGGTTATCCTGGAAACTATTTAGTTCAATGGATTCAGGTAAAATCATGTTTCTATTTAATGATCCTACTTAAGTTGGTGCCTTTGGTTTGTTGGTCTGAGAGAATTGTGTGTGTGAGTTGTGATGTCCTTTAGATCTTCTTTTTGTTTGTTTGTTTTAGGATGTTTGGTGCATGTTTCCAATACTTTACATAGACAAAGATCCAGAAGGGGATTCAAGCATGTATTAATCACCAGTCTAGGTCATTTGGATTTGGATGCTCAAGAGGGTATGGCTTTGCCATCGGTTCTGTGCCTGTGCAGTTCTTTAGGGGACTGCTTGGCGAAGGGTACTACTTTGTTTAAGGCTTGTCATCATGGAACATTTTCTGGGTTGTGGATGGTCTAGTAGTTTCCTCTGGGTTTTCATTATCTGCTTTTGTTGGCATGCGATTGTTCAAACAGATTTTTTGGTTTCTCACTTTTCCTTGAAAGTGTTTTGATAATAAAAAATTAATTTTTACTCATTCTATAAGTCCATAATAAAAATAGATATTATTCCAAAATAAAATTCCACCATTACTCCTAAAATGAAATCCCATAGTATTCTAATTTTTATAGTCATATAGTATTCCCAAAAGAGCGAATTTCTTCAAAAATATCATTTATCACTTAATCACAAAATCATTTTCTTACACTAAGGATTTCCATTTGATAAATCATAAGTTACAAAAATCAACATATTCTTGATCCATAAAATCATTTAACTAAAATTAATTAGTCATACTAACCAAGGAATTCATGTTGTCATGTGGTAGGAAATAAACCCCAGTTGTACTTTTGTTTTGTGTTCAATTCCAGAAGCTTTTCCCGGCACGATGGGTTGTCACACGGTCATCATGTTTTCCTTTTTCAAAAACTATATAATTTTATAACATTCCCAAAACATAATGACCCAAAATTTCATCAAATTCAGGGATCATATAAACCCAAATGGATCTTTATAACTATATCCAGAATAGAAAAGGTAATGCTTTATCAATTAGAATTTTCACATAACAAACTATAGGGCTACCCATACAATGGTAAAGTCCTCCAAAGTAATTCCCTCAACAAAGAGCAATAATAATTATAAAATTATCATCATCAATATATCTAACCTAACTCTCAAATTTCAAAAATATAGACATCTTACTCATCCAACATTCTCCATGATACCTTAAAAAATTCAACTTATTCTGTAATACTTATTTTTTACAAATAAAATCATGAATCATGTCCTATGATTCAATAATATTAAAACATATGGTAAGAAATAATCCATACGATTCATAGGACTTTTCCAATTTCCTCATCCTCAATTGGAATGGAATTATAAAAAATATATTTGTACGGTACATATGATTCCATTCATAAACCTTCCCCATATGACATCTAATTGTGTAATTACCATGCACACCACATTTAAAACATTCAATTGATCCCTCAGAAATAACATCTTTCCTTTTCCTGGATTCCACAGAATGATTCATTTTTTCAGGGTGGGTTGTTGATTTATGACCATCGTTACAACATCTATATCATCTTTCCCTCCCTTTGAATCATTTTCCTAGGTGTTTCTTTCCACATCCATGACACTGCTATTTTTTAATATACTTACCTTTATTATTATTACCAGAACATCCATAGGGAATAGTTTCTCACATATAAAATGCCTTAGAAATATGCAAAAGGTTCAAATGGTCTATCATGACTCCAGATAGTTGGTTATGATTAACCACAACAATTCTCATTACAACACCCATTTCATTAGGTTGGTCATTCAGAAAACAGTCACAGTTTTCTTCACATCCCTTGTTACTTTGGTGCCTACTAGATCCAGACATTTACTAAAACCAAAAAGTAAGTGTCAGTGTATGAAAAAAAATCATATAATATCTTATGTGGAGGGTAAACACTAATATATACTTATTCATTTTATATTATACTCAATAATTATATCTAAAATAATTATGACTCTTTCTATGATTCTAACCATTATGGTTAAGTCACTTATGCTTAAATAATACCCTAACCACTAAAGTTATCTAAACCAACCTTTGATACCAACTAAAAGGCCCCAACTTTAAACATTACATAATCATGAGTTAACTCAGTAATTCACATTGATGATCTTTTTTAGGTTTATATTTTTAGATAATTAGGCTATAACTATTACATTATAGCTCAAAAATTTCAATGTAGACACGTATACTCTATCAAAAAAATTTCACAAAAATAAATCTCTTTAAATAAAACAAGATTTATTTTCTGATATAAATATTTTGGAAGACTTCCTTTCTTTTACCCTTCCTTATACACTATGAAAAAAATTTAAAAAATTTGGGATGAAAATAAAAAAGATCCGTAAGGGTTATAAAATATGGAAAGAAAACATTAGTCATCAATATATACAAATCAATTAAATCATACTTCTCAATAATATAACATAATCTCTCTAAAATACCTCATGAAATGATAAGATTTATGAATAACACATAGTAATCATAAATAATAATGGTAACTTGTGGCATCTCTAACATAATTACATTATAGCTATCAAAGCTACTTTGGGAGTTACGTTTGGAATACCCATCATGGTATATTACCTAAATCTCTTATGAGAAACATTAATTTTCACCTCTTTCATGTTACCAAATGCATTGGAGAGATATCTTGGGCTCACCCACCCTAGGTTTATCAAAGAACCACCTATTTTGGTTTGTCCCGTAACCACCTGTAAAATTTCCACGTATCATTACATAATCATAACACATAAAAGTTGAAATTATAATCATTTCACTCATCAATAAGAACTAATCATTTCAATATATTGAAATGTTCATTCCATTTCCAACTATTTAAAAAAAATGATAATGAGCTTTTTGAATCAAATTGTCCCATACCACTTTGAATCTTTTGAAATAAATTATCATTTTAAAACATTCATGTCCATATAAATAAATTCCTAAAAACCATTTGGAAAATATGGACATGAAATAGAATGTTCTAAATGAAAAAATCATTTAAAAATTTAAAATTATGATTTAGTTAAAGAGTCCCTTACTACATGAAAAACAGTTGAATATAAATTTTTAAGGAATAAAATTAAACAAAACTTTAAATATCATGAGAATATAACAATTCATGATATAAAGAGTAAAAATATTTTTATATAAAAATTATAGGATAATAAATGTGCATAACAATAGGATATTCGTCACTGAAAGGTGATTGAGACGAAGTCCTTTACAAAGATAATTTTGTAAATAAAACAGATCGATTATCTGTATTAACTATATGTACAGATAAAGAAAGTATAAATAAAATATAGGATATAAAAATTTATTTCTCACATAATCATATCATGCCACAAAAAATATGTATAAGTTTAACCCAATGAATGGAAATTGGGTTACGAATTTCCTTTATGAAAATTCAGTAACCTAACGGTGTCAAATAAAAATTCAGAAAATGAATTGATGAGAGTGAAAAGGGTATCTCATCACCTGGACATTAAATGTATATACATATTTATATATAAGAATAAATATCATCATAATAAAATAGAAATTAAAATATATATCATAAAATAATTCTTTGACTTAAAGAGGAGGGTAAAAGGTTCTCTTACCTTGAGTCTGACTCATCACATATGTTCCTTGTTCTTCCTAAACAATAAACTCAAGTTAATTTCTACTTGATTAAGAATATTTATTCAATTTTATTCTTACTTTTATATCACTTATTTCTTTAATATAATAATAATATAATTATACAATTTTATATCGGTCGTTTTGCCGATGTTCGATACTTGAGTAAAAAAATGAACCTATTATAATTACAAATTGTCCATGTGGTCAAAAGTCCATTATCTACAGAACTGTATTCATGATTTAAATATCATATATATCCAGTATATATTTATTTTGATCATGTATATATGTATTTATAAAAATCTATAACATTTGGATATAATAAATGAAATGCATCATTCATAGAGGCGTTAAGTCGTATATATGCAAGAACGCAAATTTTTTTTTCATATTTAATGGAATAAAAAACCAAATGATACATATGTTTATTATAAATCCAGTATAATATCAATGTTATTTATTTTATATATGTTTATTAATTATATTATTTATATATTCCATGTATATATTGAACGATCCATAAAACTTTGAGGGGCGGTAGTCTACACTCCCTCAAATAAAATTATTGTATATATACTTTATTGAAAGAATAAATATATTCTGTCAATGAAAAATAAAGAAGAAAATAGAAAATATAAATATAATATATATCATACATAAATATAGTTCTATTATAATGGACACCATGAAAAGTGATAGCAGATAATTGAACAATAATCATTTTGTGAGGCAGAAGATCACCGTCCACAAAAATAGTATGTTCTAAATCCATTAGATGGAGGTGTGTGTGAGTGTAGGTAGAATACATATCATAAAAACATCCTACGATACAGAATATACTCTTTTTGTATAAAATAATGGAATAAAAAGAGTTTAGGGGATTGGATAAGGAAAAATTAATGGAAGAACCTTGATAGAAGACATTACCTCAAATTGGGTAACTCAGTTTGATTTAAGATAAAAGGCCTTACATAATTTCCTTTATCCCTAGGAAGGAATTCTAAGAGGAAGATAGGTATGTTGGGAAATTGTTTTGATATATTTTTTATTAGACATGTGGGATTGAGAGGTGTGAATAAGGGTTAGATGTGGTGGCCTTTTATTAGAGGGAATATGGGAACTTTATGAATGTTTGAATGATTATTTCATTATAGATAGAATTTCAACTTTCAAAAGGCCCAGAACAAATTTAATTAAAAAATAAGATGAGGAGTGTTCTAAATCAACTCAAACAATAGTTTTTAGAAAATTTTTTCTTTCAAATTTAACTTTTTCAATTATCTTTAACCCTTAGATAACTTATTTGACTCTTACCATGTCTTCTTGTATATTCAAACTATATCGTTAATATAGTTATTATAAAAAGCCAATATAACCTCAAGTGGTTAATTAATGAATTTTTAAACCTTATTTAATTCATTTGGACGAGTATTATATTTTTTGTACTATTATATCTTTTAATAAAAAACGATTTATTTTAAATACCCATTTATGTCAATTTATATACAATTCATATCATGAATTTTAAAAAATACATAAAAACATGATTATTTTGAAAACAATTAATTAATTAAAATATAAAAAGTCACAATTATCTCTTAAAATATTGGATTGAATAAATTGTTTCAAAATAAATTTATTCTAAATTTTAAAATCGTGTTTATTTGAAACATTCATTAATAATGTAATCACTGCATAATCATTGTGTCAGAAATAAATTTTTTTATCCGATGTCTAAAAATTATACATAATATTCCATGATTTAGAATATCATTTTATATTTCTAATGACTAATTATAGTCGAATAAATCACTTAGATAAACCCAAACAACAATTTGTTTCGTAAAAGATATATGTTTATATTATATTTTCCTTAAATTTAAATTAAAAATAATTAAATGTCATTTTCACATACAAGTGGCCCCATGGGGTCTTAAAATCTACCCATAGACGCCCATGGTTAGATATATATATTATAAAATAGGATTAGTACATATGTTATGGTGATTTAATAGTATTATACTTTTTTTACCCTTATTTTCTAGATTTACCCATTTACCATGGTAAATAAAATATTTACTAAGGTTACTATTTATAATGTCTAAAAATAAATGTTACCTATTTACTCAATATAGATCTCTTGATTCCAAATATGGAATATATATTTCCAAATTCCAAACAATGAAGTTTCAAAAATTAATTTAAAATTAACTATTGTTTTCAAAATGAAAACACATATTTTTAAGAAGTAAAAACTACCAAAAGATTAACATGTGTTTATGTCCAAGTTCAAAGTGAAATTACATAAAATGAAAAAAATCAGATTAAATAATAAAAATATAATCCAATTAATCTTCAAAAACCAATTTAAAGTAAAATATAAAAATATAAATAAATTATATTAAAAGGCAGTTTTGAATTAAAATGAAGTATTTTTCACTATTCAACAAAAAATGAACTTTATCCAGAAAATACCAAAATTTCATCCACAGAAAATTTTTATTTCCCTATTCTAAAGAAAGCATTTTATTTTTTCAAATAGATCATATAAAAGTGAAAAAAACTCGATTTAAAAATGGTTCACCATCAAAAGGTTGTAAATTGTCCTTTTAATGAGTATTAAAGTCTTTCATGTATAAAATCAGATTCAATCTTATTTTATGTCTCTTTAAATTAGTGGATAAATGTAAAAACATTTAAAAAACATGTGTAATAATAATTTAGTTAGATATGGTCATTCCCATCAATACAATGGCTATGAGATAACTACCATTTAAAAGATAATAATATTATTTTCTTTTTCGGTTTAACGCAATGTGGTGTAAAACATTAGATTTGAAAGAAAATAGGTGTTGTGTATTGAGTATGCTATAAGAAAAAGTGTACTATTTAATATAAAATAAATATATTATCCATAAATATTATTTTATGTGAAAAAGTATTCTTATATAAATACATTGGTTGATATTGTTTAAATAACATTTGTTTATTCTATTCCAAGATTAAAATTATCAACTTTTGATATAGTTTATTTTGGGGCTATTTTTCCATGAAAGTTACTTAATAATATTTTAAATATTTGAAGTATTAATGTGACACACACCCATCAATTATCTTATTTACCCCATTTTTATCCACCTATCACAATAAAACCATTCATATTTCCCTTTTTAATATCCCAATATATGAGTTGGGGGTTTTAGTCTTCTTTAAACACTATTCCACGGTACTATAAATGTAACAAAACCCAATTCTAATAACTTGAAAATAGTGTAAGATTTGTTACATTACCACTAGATAGATGTGATTTCATCCCAAATATCCAAATATATTAGTACATTTGAAGAGCATTTTACATAAATGATACCCATTTATCACTTTGAATAAAATTTAAAAAATATCAAAAAAAAATGTTATGCATCCTTGAAACTGATTCAAAAACATTTTCATTATATCATGGGGAAATGTAACAAATATAAGGGTACGTACAAATACATAGTAAAGGTTACGTACAAAAGAATATATCATGAGTAAATGTAGAAAAATAACTATTGAAAGGTAAATGATTTAAATCAAGTCCCATTTAATCAATAAAGTGAGAATTAAATACGGGAAATCAGTATGGAAAGTAAAATAACTGAACACGTGTTTCATTTAATCAATACAATGATAATTAAAAGCTTAAATAGATAATATCAATATTAAAATAACATGAATAATAATAATAACTAATTTACTGATGAGAAAAATTATAATTTAATAGATTTTATGATATTATGAATTATAATACCTCTAACGTTAATACCATTCCCAAAAGATTTCAAAACTAAAGTTAAAAACCCATTTGATTTATCCCATTATTTTGTCTTAGGAGATATACCATTGCTTCAAGGAGATAAATAATTTCATCCCCCACCCATCATTGTATTCCGAATAAATGTTCATATACTAAATATTCTCTTTAATTTAGTAAAAGTATTCATTTTCAATAAATATCTGTATTGAGTAATGTATAATTATTTACCAATATTTCCACATTTAATTTAAAAAAATTCAATGTAAAAACCATACATGATAACAATTTATTATTTAATAAATAATCATATATATGATAAAATAATATGTTTATTTAATGGATATATAATATCTAACAAATAATTATCATAAGAAATATTTTTTTTAATACAATGTTAACACTCACAAAAGAAATTGAGATTGTAACATAATTTTTACCACTTTAGTGACATTTAATATGAATCCACTTGAAGAAAAAATGCTTTTTTTAATAATCTTGAATAAATATTTATTCCTTTTTAAAACATAAAAACATCAGTATCTAAACAACAGAAAATTTAATATGTCCTTATTAACAAATATGTCTCAATGAAAAGGAAATTGAGATGAAATACCTTCCCAGATGCTTTTATTTAGTTATACCTTATATAACCACATATTTATTTGTTTTAATAATATTATTTATTTATAAAATCCATATACATATATATAATATCATATATTATCCTATTATAAAATTTTAACCCCCATTTGTTAATTATATTTCATTTTATTCATCGCTTCCGGTTTTAATTGCCTTGTTTTCTCATGCGTATTTTTTTATGAACATTCTGATTCTTTTACATATGATATATATAATCATAATATATGGAATTAAATTAACATTATAAATTTAATATTTATAAACTATATTAATTTTTCTTATTAAACTTTTTGGTTTGTTTATTGAAAATAAATCTCATCACTTCGTGGAGAGGCAAGGTCGTACATACACACGAGCTACAATATAATTCCCCTAATGGGTGAAAGGGTAATGAATTTAGTGATATATTAATTTTATAGAATCTATAAATTTTCATATATAACACATATATTAATTAACTTTACCTTTATTACCTTCCATGTACTGTGTGAGTGAAAAATGAATGATATCACTTTGCCAGGCAGTACTCCGCGGTACACACAGATGCTATAATAATTTAAACGGAATGGAAATTAAGAAGTTAGATGTGATATTATTATATTAGTTTAATCATATCATAAATATTATATATATAGTAAATCCATCATAATATCCAACTGTGGGAGGTGTTTATCGAAAAATATTTACATTAGTTTGTGAGGAGGTAGTCCTCCATACACACGATGGGTGATTTCATTTATCATTTGATGGAAGAGGATATTGATATATGTTATGAAATTAATATAATAACATATCATTAAATTTAAAATACATTTTTATTATATAATAAGTGTTAATACATAATTTATCATTTTAAAAGAAGATAAAATAATAAAGAGTTTTGTTGAGAAGATTACCTTATCTTTGAGAAACCTCATTCTGATATTGACTTAAGTACTCCAGTGATGGACGTTTGGGAATAAAATAATGTATATAATGTTTCTATGGAAGGTTTAGAAATATTTTTATATGTTTTGGTCAAGAAATATGTTTTTATTTGTGTGAATAAATGAGGTGAGGGAGTTTCGATTTATAATTGAAGAGTGACATTTTTTAAAATACCCAACATTATTCAATAATGGGAAGTCAATATCACACAAAGTGGATCAAAAATATCTAAATAATATATTTTGGGTATAACATGGTCTAAACACACCTAAAACATGAATTTTTTTTTAACATGTTATTCTTTATCTCTTCTATTTTATTAATTTTCTTATTTTTCTTTTCATTACGGTAACTATTTATTTTAACCAAGGAAATTTATCCACTAATCCTAAAATAAAAAATAATGATTAGATACTTTTTACACATTTATTAAAAATATTTATCCCAATTTATAAAAACAATATAAATGTGTATAAAATAATTTTATCACAAGCGCATGTAATGCGTAAAAACTTTTTTTAAATTTTACAAAGTTAATATAATTATTTTTTTATTACTAATTATTTTGAACCAAAATAAAGATGAAATTATTTCCAAATGTTAATTATTATGATTTCATATATCGAATAAATTTTATTAAATTTATCTCATATTAGTAGAAAAATTAATTTTAAAATTAAATCCACAATCTCTGTTGAAAGAATACCTTTCAAGAAATGCATATTTCACGCATAATGATGGTCTTATTTAAACTATATTTATTATAATAATCATTAAAAGAATTTAAATTAAAATATTTAGTTATACAATCTATTAATTTATTATAAATAATTCATTAGTAAATATTATTTTAATTAATCAAGGTAGACAAACATTAAGAATTTTTAAACATTTTTTTAAAACCAATCAACTTTATGAAAAATTTCACTTCTTACCAAAACTTTTTCCTATTTTTTTTCTATCAAATTTATAGTTATAAATTTTTAAAGTAAAAAAATTTGAATTTTAATAATTAAAATGTTGAATCGTAAAATAATACGTTTTCAATTATTTATAAAAGCGTATTTCAAAAAGAAATTTTAAAAAATCCACTCTAGTTTTATTTTTAAGAAGTATATGCAAAATTGATATTCATCCTATAAAATGAGAATTTTTGTTCCCTGTAATATAAAAATGATCATATTATTATATTTATTTTAAAAGGATTGTTTACTTACTATAATTGAGGTCTGACGTTTCATGTATCGTAAGCTATTAAGAATATGTATTTTATTTAAATGGAAATATATTAGAAAGACTTAGGGTGTAACATCCTTACCTCTCATAAAAACTTTGTCCTCAAAATTTCAAGGATATTAGATTATAATAAAAATATGTTATTTTTTATATATAATATCCTCATGTTCCCTCATTGGTTCCGAAATTTTATGATTTCTCTAATGTACATTTACCAGTCCAGTCATTTGATTCCTCAATACCTTCTCTCTAGTATTTAGAATCATGATGGGATCTTCATAGTAAGATATATTAGGTTCCAATTTTAATTATTCAGAAGTGAGAATATGCATTGGGTATGTTATGCTATATCTTGAAAAATTATATATATAACACATTATATACTTTCTACAGGCTTGTAGGAATTTCTAATCATTATTTCACAACTCCAATACATTCTTAAATTTTAAAGGGTCTAATGTACCTTGGGATTGTGACACGTCCATAGAGATACGTTCATGAAAACATGATATCCATCTTGGAATTCTAAATCCTTCATTCGATTTTTGGCATAAGGATTTCAAATATCTTAAGCTTTTTTAATATGAAATTGAAATGTCTTTCCCTTTATTTTTCTATTCATAGAATGCCATGTGCCTACAAGTTTCCTTTCAACAACATTATCCCAAAATGACGGAGTACAAAATTTATTGACATAAAATACTTCATATGATACCATTTGAATAATCCAACAAATCTCTTTTTTTAGTTTCTAATATACACATTTTGGTTTATTGGTAACCGTGCACTTCAGAATTCAAAAATAGCAGTAAGATTATAGAATTCGAATTCAAATATCTATATCAAAATCCATTGTTGATAACCAGACCACCTAATAACCTCAATCCATAGGATCCTCTATGTAGATCTAGATGAAAATTAATTATCACTACATATCCATATCACTATCACCTTCAAACTTCACTGATATCATTGTACCAACAACGTCATCCTCTTCACTGTCAACCTCCACCATAAGCGACATCGAACAATTTTCATCATCCCTTTTGCCTAATATTCTAGAGAAACTTCATATCACAATAACATTAAAAAAATACCATTCTAGAACAAATTCCTTCTACTAGATTGAAACAAACAAATCTGTCGATCGAAACAGAATAAAATTAAAAAAAATAGACCCCCATTTTAAAACAACACCAAATGAAATGAACATAAATCAAAGAAAATCATAACGTCTTCTATATAGAAAATACGTGCAGCATCATTTTGTTTTGTTGAGGTGGACAAAAACTAAAAACAAACCACAGAAAATCAAAACACCAAACCAGAGAAAAAATATCAAAATGAAAATAAAAAAATAACATCATTCAAGATATTTCACTAAGACCACCGCCATCCCTTCATCCAACACCACCCAAAGTCAACCGAAAACATACATCGAGTCCGACCAAGTTGGGTTCGATCCTGATGGGTTGGAAAATAAGGGAATGGAAGAGGAAGAAGGCTAAAATCCACTACTTTCACTGACCAAAAAAACCTAAATCACATGCACATTAACCCAACAATGAGGTCAGATGCATATGGAGTGGAAGAAAGAGGGGTGGTGAAAGGCATTGGAATCCAACCAGAGAGTTCCACTAGGATTGAGGGAAGAGAAAACATTGAAAGATAGAAGAAGTTGTGAGAGAAGAAACAGGATGAAGATCTCATAGAGTGGTAGTGTGTCGAAGTTGAGAGAGGTGAAATTGGGGGGAAGGGTGGAATAAGGCACGCTATTGACCCACGATGAAGGGTTATAGGAGAAACCCCAATGAGAATAAAAGGATGAGAGGGTGGATCTAAGAGAGAAGGGGGCTATCATCTCAGAATTTATATTCCCTCACATTGGAATACATGAATTTGAGCAATTCTTATAAGAAAATAATACTAACAGTAAATATTGAACCCTCATTCCTTGAAAGGTAAGTGATAATGCCCTTAATATGTCTAGCAATGTCTAAATAGTTCTTTTATATTGTCTATTTGTTTGAGGATAGTGGGTGGTTCTCTAATGAATCTTAGTATCATAATCCTTCTAATGAATCATCTATAATTTTGATGCAAAATGTGGATCATGATCTTCCACAATGGAATGAGGTGGAATATGATGTATCATATCTTAATTAATATAAATTTCATGAGGAAATCAATAGTTAAATATTATATAATGATAAGGAAATATGAAAATTTTAATAAATGATCAACAATAACACATATTTCATCATTATTTTTAGGAGGCTTTGGTAGTAATGTGAAAAATTCCATTGAAATTTAATCATATTTACAATGATTAATGTGAAGAGGTTGTTTGACTCCTCCAGGATTTTGTCTCTCAACTTTCACATGTAGGTGAACAAAGCATCTATTATGATAATTTGTAATTTCCAAATTTATGTTATTTTATGATATATATTCCCAAAAAACCATATAAATCGTGCTTCTAATTTTGTGTAAAGAGAAACTTGAGATATGAGAGTCATAAAACAATTACCTTTATACCTCAAATATAGATGGAAAACATGCCATAATTCCAACATTTAAAATTTTATCTACACAAATGAAGTCTACTAATTTCCCATCATTCACATATTTAATTTTTTTTGGGGAAAAATTATCATCATCAGATTAATTTTTTTGTATCTTTTTTAATAAATATGGTTTTAAAAACATTTTTAAAAGGAGTGATGCCTCTACTTCCTAAATAATTACCATATTCAACTTAACTAGATCCTAGAATAGATAATCCCTCTCAATCCTCTTTTGGGTCAAAAATCTTTGATCCTTCATACACAAAGAATAAAATACAATATTTTCCTTCACTAGGTGGTATTATATTGAAAAATCATAATCTTGGAGTTATTGATCAATATCCATTTCCTTATATTGAGATATTTTTTGTAAAAGGGTGTATTTTACAATTTTATAACCAATGTATATATCACATCACTCACAATAGCGATAATGTATCCATTTATTTGACTCGGATATTATAGATACCAACTCATGATCACAGGTTAGATATTTCATTAATGATTATTTAATTAGCATGATGGATATCAAATAACTTTATCTTTTTTGGATAAATAGACAACCAAATCCCTTCTTTGATGTATCCTTGTATATAAAAAACCAATCATTTCATGATGAAAGAGTAAAAATAGGAGTATTAATTAATCCCATATAAAATTATTCAAGAAATTATTTAAATTCCATCATCCATATTAATTTAACCCCTCAACGAGTAATCCTAATTAATGGGTTAGCCAATCGGGAAAAATTCCAGGCGAATCACTAATAATAACCTCATAAACCAATGCAACTACATACCTCCATTATATTCATCAGAATTGGTCATTTATTGAATACCTTTTTCATTACAGGATAAACTAAGATTCCACACATAGAGAATATACGGACAAGAGAAGAATATTGTTGATTGTAGAAGTCAGGCTTTATAAATTTCACATACAACTCTTTTCTTCTAAGAATCTCAACAATTATCCACAAGTTATTTTCATGACCCTCATATCGTTTATTATGGACCAATATAACATCAATGAATACTATAAAAACATTTAAATATATTTTATTTAAAAACTCTACTCATTAAATCTATAAAAATATAGGGTGAACCAGTCAATCCAAATGGATTTACGAAAAACTCATAATGTCATACCTAGTTTTAAATGATATTTTTTCAATATCTTCCTTATTTAGTCACATTTGATGATGAATATAATGAATTTAAATCAATGATAAATATTGACATATGTTAATTTAATAATATAAGTCATCAATTTGAGGTAGAGGGTATTTTTTATTTATCATAATAACATTTATTTACCTGTAATAAATGAAAAAACCTCCTAGATCCATATTTATTCATTACAAAAAGAATAACAGATCCCATGGTGGTACACTAAGTTGAATAAATACCGTGTCCCACAAATGATATATTTTTTCTTCATCAAAACGAATTAAAATTGGGACATTTTATAAGGATTATTTCATATAAGTATTTCATCAATTATTAAATCAATGGAAAAATAAACTTCATGCACCTATGGCTATTCAGGTAATTCCATATTAAATACATGAATATATTCTTACAGAAAAGGTGTATAAATTATTTGAAGATTAACATTTTCATATTTATATTGTTTATACATTTATTTAAAAATTAATCTCATTTAGTAGAGCTACTAGTGATAGATCTCGACATTTATCAGATAATGATCTCTCTTCTCTATAGATTATTAATTTTACATGTTTCTCACGAATCATAATTTCCTTATCCTTGAAATATTTTTTTCATCATATTTTAAACTACATTCCATACTTTGGATTATATAAAACGAAACCATAGACATGATAATAAAATCCTCAAATAAATAATGTTTATGGGTTATAATAGGGATATCCTACCACACTATTGTAACGATGAGGCTTCCGGTAGGGGTTCTGAACGACAACAACATACATATTGTGCTAGGAAAATAAAATAATTTCTTAGAAATCATATAATATATAAAATAGTGAAAGGATAAAAAATCAAATAGAGAATTACATAAATTTCATGCTATGATTAAAATACCTTCTACTATTCCATTGGGTACTTCTATCTAAGTTGTAGTAATCGTATAAACTAGACATTCATCCTTTATCCTCTTGTATGGTATGTTCCCCTAACTACTAAGGTATTGGTTTGTGTAATTACCCATTTATTAGTAGTTTAGGCACTATATAACATTGTTTTATATATTTCATTATTATTCTTTGGCACAATGGTATTTATCTAGATATATAAAAAAAATCACATTCCCTTTAAGATTTTACGAGGATGATTTATTCTATAGATTTGAAAAAATATAAATTGATTTATTCTCTACATCTTCTTTTACCCATTCCATTTATCTTTTTTCTTAAATGACCTTTTAATTAAATAATTTCTATTGAAAAAATAGGATTTAGAAAATTCCATCTATGTTTTTTATCTTAAATAGAATTGTTTCATCGTATGATTAAAATTTTTAAGAGATCAATTCCCTTCAAATACATGTCTTCTGTTTGTAGAAGATATTATCAATATTTAGTTCATTAATGTGTATGTAATATATATAATACCTTGATAGAATTGTAAATGTATCTTCATAAAAGCCAAAAATTTGTTTTTTCAATTTTATTTTAGATAAAGAGCTTCCTATTCATTTTAATTTGTTTCTCATGAGGGAAATATTTGTTTAATAATATTTATTTAATAGATTTTAATTCAATATGTTTTATTTCCTCTTTCTCCCTAGTACTCTATATCACCAAAAACATTTAAAAACATCACTCTTGAGATAATCTACTATAGGTACAGCCTTTTCTTATTCATTGCATCATAAATCCATAAATATCATCTCAAGGGACATAATACATTTCTTTGATACCATATGATTATTAGCCCTACTAAATGATGGGGGATACTATAACATGAAGCAATCCAATATATAAGAATCACAATATGGAACAAAAGATTTCTCCATTAAATAATAGTTATTTTTTATAACCTCATTAAGATATCCTCATATTGTTATGATCAACTCTATTCAAGTAATAATATATTATATTTTGGAGTCGGGAAATCTCTATATTGTCCATGAGTACTGATACACGTTTTTTTTCTATAAAACATTTATAAAAAATAATATATACTATATTAGATTATAAAATTATAAATTATAAATCATAATGTATAATTCAAAATCTTATGTAACACGTAACATAAATTGAAATTGTATTCATTTTTAATCATAGAATCGTAAACAAGGTTTTATTAAGAATACTATCATATCATTCATGTAAAGAGAATTTGAATTAACCAAATCTCATACTCAAAGAGTGTCAAACCATGTGTGTATTAAGGCCCATTTTATTTTACCATGTAACGCTTGAGTCAATCCCAACACAAATTTTTTGGATTTATTACCTCTAGGTATATCTATTCCAGACCTATGTCCACTTGTAGTATTAAGATAGAGATGCATTGGATGATAAACCACATAATCTATTACTTTCTAAATTATTTTTGATATTTTTCTTCAATTATAAATATTCTAAAATTATGTCATTTGGTTAGGTTTTAAAATCAATAGTTTAATAAATCTATTTCCCATGATTTTTACTAAACCTTCTCTTATACAAACTGTAACAACTCTGACTCGGGTAATCTGATGTCAACATCTACTTCAATACATTGGGACTAGGTATAAGATACCATATCCCAACGGAACAAATAGATTAGTAGTAATGAAGACTCAAATACATACATGGTAACCATTTTATATTGGGAATAAAACATATAACATAACAAATGAAAATATTTGAAATCCATAAAACCCATTTAAAGAAATAATCTTCATATCCTGGGGAAAGATTGAAAAATAATGGTGAGATAAAATTCATAGTAATTTTTTTTAGAATGGAATCTATTGTGATTAATATAGAAAGCGAAATAAATTAAAATTTCTATTTAATGAATAAATTGATCCTGAATTAAGACACAATCAATATAGAACATTAAATAAAAGAACCTAGAAGACGCATAATTAATAAACTAAGAATGAAATGAAACCAGAGATAATATAAAAGGGAAAATATCATAGAAAATAATAATAACCATATTTTCAATAAATGGAACACTAAATTATTAGACTCCATGGTCATAGACACCATGATTCCTCTAATTTTAAGACATTTTGATAGAAGGTTTAAAACTACAGTAAAATCCCATTTAATTTACACAATTGATTTATCTAATAAAAATTTTATATGAATCAAGGGAATATATATTTATAGGCCTTTACCATCACTTTAATTCTTAATCATTACACATATTTTTATTAATCATTTTAATTAAATAATAATATTCATATTGAGAAAAGGATGTATATTTATAAATATTTCTTTAGTAAATCAAATAACATTCAAACTAAAAACCATACATAGTAATAGAATAATTTTCAAGAAATAATAATAAAAATGATAAATGAATTTCTATATTTAAGAGAAATGAAATATCCAATTAAGAAAGATCAGAAGAAAGTTACCGTTTCAATAGAAAGTTATCAATCAAAAAATGAACCGAGATGGTATACTAATTTTTAACTGTTTAGTAAATTTTAAATTGTATACCATTTTAGAATAAATATGAAAAAAAATTAATAATCATGAGTAAATATTTAGTAATGTTATATAAATAAAATGGGTAGTATATATACTACATAAATGTAAATAGGTGCATAATATTAAATATGTCTCAATGTAATAAAAATTGAGACGAAATCCCTTACCGAAAGATTTCCTTTCATTCAACATGATATATACTCCCCTATAATGGTTTTAATAAAGTAATTAATTTATTAAAAACCATATTAATATTTTTTATATCATATACTATCATCTTATAATATTTTCACAACCTGTTTGTTAATAATATTGCATTATTTTCATTATACTATGTGATAATTGTCTTATTTTCTCATGCATGTTTACTTATGAAAGTTCTTGTTCATATACGTGGGATATATATATATATATATAAATAATATCAATAATAATAGAAATGTTATAAATACCATATTTACTCCTTATATTTAGTTTTTATGATCATTAACGAAGGACATACATTGAAAATGAATCACATAACTTCATGGAGACGATAGGTCGTACGTACGCACAAGTTGAGATATCATTCCTTAAAAGGGTGAAAGTGAAAGAAAATAGGTGATATATTGATTTTAAAATCTCAATATCGTTTCATATATATTCTATATATTCATTATATTTATAATTATTGTGTTATATGAAAAACATATGTGATAAATAATTCACATCACTTTGTGAGGCGGTAGTCCACCGTACACATGAGTGACCTTATCATATTTTAAATACGATGGAAATTAAGAGGGTATATGTGATATTATAATTAAATAAGAATAAATATAAAATAAATATTATATATATTAATATATATATATATTAAATCAATCATTATATCCAACTATGGGAGTTGTTAATGGAAAATGAGTTACATTGTTTTGAGAGGTGTTAATCCCTCACACACAAGATCTATTATTTTATTTCTCATTTAATGGAATCAATGATTTATATAGGTTATGAAATTAAAATAATAATGTAAAATTATATGGTATATAATGGTTGTTTATATAGGATGTGTTAAGGCATAATTTATGGTTTAAAATGAAGAAAGAATAAGAAAGTGCTTTGTTAAGAGGATTACCTTATCTTAGTTAAACTTCATAATGATCTCGTTTTAATTACCATAGATTGGTATTTTTCAATAATAATACCTCTATAATATGTCCATGGATGTTTGGAAGGAATTTTTAACGTTTGTTTTGAGATAATGGTCTTTACATGTGTGAATAGGTGAAGGGAGGGAGTACTGTTTTATAATTGAATAGTGACAATTTTTTAAATGTGTGAAACTATTCAACAATGGGATGTCACTCTAACCCCACGTGACTAAAAAAATATAATTAAATTATTGTATGGATGGTATGGTATAGAAAGAACTCCTTTTCATAAAAACACATTGTTTTAACATGTCCATAATTTGGATTTCTATTTTCTTAATTTTACTATTTTAGTTTTAACTATGGTAACAAGTAGTTTCAGCCCAGGTAAATTTTCCATTTATAATAAAACAAAAATTATTATTATTATATAATTTTAACAAATTATTAAAAATAAAAAATATAATTTATAAAATAAAAAATCTATATATATGGAAAATTATTTTAAAAAGTAGTGCATGTAATGCAAAAAACATCATTTTAACCTTAACCATGTTAATTAATTTATTGATGTTTTTTCTAATTAGTATGACCAAAAATTATGTTTAACCGATTTCATAATACTAATTTTTCAGATTAAAAATTTGGAATCAATTTTATCAAATTCAAGTCACTAAATTGTAAAAATTTAAATGTAAATTAAACTCACAATTCACAACGAATAGCATGTTTCTCAAGAAATGTACTTTTCAAGCACAAGATGAATTTATTTTAACTATATGGATAGTAATCATAATTATATGGATTTTAATTAATATAATTAGATATATAATCCTTAAATTTAGTATATTTAATTCACCATTAAAGATTATTTTAATTAATTGAAATTGATAGATATTATATCTTTTTATCCCAAAAGAGAATCTAAATAATAACCAGCTTTAAGAAAAAAAATATCTTTTTACCAACAATTATCCTTATCTATTTTTTTCTATAATATTAGTAGTTAATAAACATATTATTATTATTAATATTAAAATTATAAGTATTAAAATAATACATTTTATAATATTCATAGATGTTTATGTTTGAAAAATTTTAAAAAAATTATTCTACGATTATTTGGATCAAGTAAGTTCAAAATTGATATTAATCGTAGAGAATTAGAAATTTTATGCAATGTAATATTAAAATTGTCATGTTATAAATATTTTATGAAAATATAATATGTACTTATTATAATTGAGGTTCTAAGTTGTGTGTATAAAAATATATCAAATATTTTTAATTTTTTAAAATGAAAAATATCATAAATACAGTGGGTTTTTCCTTAAAAATAAATCTAAAGGATGTCTATTGATGAAGTGGTAATATTTTTTACCAGATCTTTCAAATTTATTTTGTATTGTACTAATTCTAATGTATTTTACCCATAATATAATAATAAGCCCATTTTTTTAATATACTTATATGTTATTATGATTATGTTGAAAATATTTTTCCATCTATTCTCCGCCATAAAAAAAGTGTCAACATCGCTCATGTGTACGTATGACTTACCATCTCCACAGTGCGGTGTAATTCATCTTCCATAAGTAATTTTTATTGATTATTATCAGTATGTAACTAATTAATATATATATATATGTATTATACTAATTATATAATTATTATTTTGTAAATATAATATATCATTTACCTTTTTAACCTTTGATAAGAAAAAAATGATAATATTGCTCATGTGTACTTGTGGAATAATACCTACACAAAGAGATGTTATATATTTTTATGTATGTATTTAAATGATGATAATAAATATGAATATAATGAGTAAATATTAAACTTATAACATGATTAATATTTTAGGGATGAATGATCCATGAGCACAATGCAATGACTAAAAGTACTAAATCGAAACATTCCTGGAAATTGAAATATTTAACATATTGAAATGAAAATTGAAATAAATTTTTTTAAATAATATTTTATTTAAATATAATAATTTGATAATATGTAATATTTATGTATGTTTATGGTTCTTCTATATAACTTTAATAAATTTCAGTTTATTACATAGGATTCTAAAAGCACATACAATGCAACACATACCTGAGGTATGAGTTTATTACATATTCTCAGCATTATTCAGGATTATTTATGTTTAATATTTTGTCAGTAAAATTATATTATATTTATATATTACACCCCATAAATTTATTCCCCTATAGTTATTTTTAGTTTTTTCAATAATTAGTTCCATTATTACTTTTATTGGAACTCAAAAGACCAAAATAATATTTTAATGGAAACCCGACATTATTTTTAAATTTTTGGGAATATTTTTCTTATATTCCGATTTGTTCATTAAAAATTTTCTTATAATTTATTTCTATTATCAATTTATAGGTTATATAAAATTTTAAAATTAATTTATTTTTAAAAAATGTTTTAAATTGAATCTTCTTTTCATATTCTGAAAGTGGAACTTTTTTACCAAATGTGTGAACAATTTTTTTAACACACGCCAAATGGGATGATTATCAAACCAATATGCATAAAATTTACATTGAATATTCCTCAAATAGTATCCATTATTTTAATGAAGAAAAATTATTTTCCTAATAAATTGTAATTTTTTAGATTTTAATATAACAGATTTCAAAATGATAAGGTTAATTTCCTAAAATAATAAATTGGGGATCCTTTTATAGTGTTTTCATTTATCAAAATTATTTGGTGAATATTATAATTTAATTGAGTAATACTCTTTTGATATCATCACCCATTTTACATTGGATGTCTTATACTCAAGTTATATTTATTAATGACGTAAAATATTAACATTGGTTATTGCAACTTTTTCAATAAAAATATTTATGTTGACAATTTATTTAAATTTTATTCCACAATTTAATATGATGAATTGATTTGACTTATTATGTGAAAAAAGGGTATTGTTACAGCCCTTTTAAGCATTAGTAGGTCTCATGTGACAAATTGTTTTGGTATTTGGTGTACTCATTCCTTATTTATTTATGTTGTCTTCACACAATGACATTATCGTAAGATTATGATGTTCAAAATTATACATTTGATCATTATGAAGCTAGTAATAAATATCCATATGATTATTTATATTGTTACATTATCTATGGATTTAGTCCCATTTTATGGAATTAATTATAATGTTAATTTTCTTATTGGTTATCTTTCATATATCCTTCAGGTTTTTTTATTTTACTATTGCTTCTGTTGTATGATTTCCCTTAATAAAAAACTATGATCACACTATATTATGTTTTCATTTCCAAAGGATTCCATGAAAGGATCCATTAATTAATTTTTTTATTTACTAGAGGAAATAATAAATTTCTAAAATGTTTTATTATATTATGTTACATTTGTTCATATAGAACATCAGAATTGTGTATGTATCTAAATCCCAAGTCTACTAAACCATTAGACATTTTATAATTCAATTCCTTGTACATTTTTTTCAAAGTAATAGAATAATCACAAACTCTGGGATAGTAGGGTTAGTGTGTTAGATATATTTTATCAGTTATTAGTCATTTCATAAGATTAAATTAATGGGAGAAATTTTAGTTGAGGGCTATGTGTGATGTAATCAAATAAATTTACACATTCATTTGAGAAATATATGAGTTAATGCATGGAATTTAGGAGAACCCCCATATGATATTTTAATTATTCTAGGCCATTAGTCATGTATACATGCAATTCTCATTTAGGATTAATTCTAAAATATTTCCATATTAATGCTCTCTTACTCTATCTTCCTTATCACTATGATATACTGGTATATCATGAAGTTTTATAGGGTCCTATATAAACCATTTAAGTGATTCTGTGAAAATGGTGGATACAACAGAAATAGAATATTATTTCAGTTGTTCCTTAGCGATATTCATCTAGAATTAGAAAAAGGTGAAGGAAGTGGCGTATTTATGTTTAATAAATATTCTGATTATTTCTAATTTCATTCTATTTAATTTTCAAAGGCTTGGTGATATTGAGTTATATTGTTTTTAAAATATTCCATTACATTGATTAATAATTAATCAATCCTTAGAAAACTTCTAACCCTATCATTTAGGACTCTTACATAGATTATAAAAGAACACTTTATTTAATCCATGGAATGGATAATATCAACATTATTGTTCTGGTAACATAATCCTACTAGGTTCTCCTAGGTAAGTGTAACACAAATCAAATTCATAAAATATTCACCAAATTTTATTAGGATTACCAATTACATGCTAAAATTACATAAGATAATATAGGGATAGTTATATTTGGAATGACTTTCCAGGGTGGATGTTTAATGTTTGGAAAAGTGCATGGTTTGAAGAAATATTTCTATTTAAGGAATTTAAATTCTACAAAATCAATAATACCCATATGAGTAATCGCAGAATAAAAAATAATTAACCCTTAGTTTTCTAGACAAGGGAGAATCCCCTTGGCTAGTGAGCAGTATACCCCATGGACCCCTAATAAAAGGGTACTTGATTCAAGAAGGAATTCAATTCAATCACAATTCTAAATATTTAAATTTTTAATTCAAAATTACCAATTTATTTTAATATCATAATCTAATAAAATTCCACATCATTGCAGAATAAAACTAAATCTATTATCTTACCTTGCATGTAAATATTTAGATACATCTATTATAATATTTAAAACTAGTTAACAACATTAAGTTAGTCATTACATATTTATACATAATATTAAAAATTAATATCTATAAATATTTAATAAAGGAAAAAAATAAATAAATACACAATTCAAATATTTGAACATTTTATAAACTAGTCTTCAAAAATTACCAATTAAAATATAAGTATAAATAATTTATAACTTATCATGCATTATTAGACTTTTATAAATTAAATAAATACAAGAAAATTATATTTGTTTCCAATATTAAAGCTTTCATATTATTCATTACATTAAATTTCCTTTAAATGTATGATATTAAGTGAAATATAAACATTTTATACTAATATTATATTATGTAACAACTTACATAGTCTAAATATCACATATTTACTATTTAATCATGCATCATGTAATATTTATAAAAATTAATTTTGACAGGGATTAAATAATTTCCAAACGAGTATTTTAATTTGAACAATTCAAATTAAGTAATTGTGAACAATTCCTAATATTAATATAATCTTATATATATATATCCTAATTTTATAATCTATAAATATTTTATAAATTTCTGATATCATTTAAAACTAAATACATTATTTATAAATTTTAAGACATTTAATATAATTGGAAAATTAATTTAAATATTTTTATTTAATATTTTTGAATATATATTAAATAAATTTGTCATATTAAATATTAATTAATTTTAATGATTTCATAATTAATTAATTTTTATAAACTTTTATAAATTAGTAAATATCCTATTACATTACATATTAAAATTTATAAATAATTTATAATTTAATCATTTCGATTCAAAATTGAAATGCAGACATGAAAAAATTTATATTTATTCCTTTCTATGACATATTTTATGTGTTGTGTGGCCTACATGTGAATAAACACAACTCTTGGAATAAGGTAAGCATGAAAAATATACAATTTACAAATGAGTAATCATTCATATATATGGTCATATGCCATTTATTTGGTGTAATAATAATCTTGAGTGACTGATGTGTATATGTGATTAAACCTATGTTGTATGAGATGTAATGGGAACAATATCTAATTATATACTATTATGTGATACTAAAACAGTGTATCCATGTATGATTAATTTAATGCACATGGTTATTGTAAGAATAATCCTTAATGGTTTGGGTATGTGTGAGATTTACACAATTCTCACATGAGATTAATTCGACACTACATCTTATGATATTTATTTTCAAAGGAATCACTTCACATTACATATTACTTTCCTGAAATTAATATATAACTACATATGAATTACCTCAAAATATTTGGCAATCAAACATACAATTATGTGGAACTATTATCACATAGGGAGTCTATGTTTGATTAATCGTCATGTAAATAATTACAACATCTTATCCTTCATGTATGAACAAAATGGTGGCTAGACAGATTATGTACTATTAGTCAATTAAAGACCATGTTAGATTAAATTACACTTCTAATCATATTTGAGGACACCTATCAATTTTTTAATGATTATACAGTGGTCCATTTTATAAATTAGTGTTCTGAATCTATATTTTAAACATGGTTTCATTATTCAAATGGTACAACAATAATTTGATAAAATTTAGGGGTTTAAAAGGATAAAAAACACTCATTTATTATAGAAGAAGCTATCAGAAACACATAATCCACCAATAAAATGAACTAAGCTGAAACCACTCTATATAAAACTCATATATAAATTACCGAATTTTTTTCAAATAATATTTTATTCCATTAACTTGTTTGATGATGATTCCTTAAGTGAAACAATCAGAATCCCCTATCTATCAAATATAAATGTGTAGAAAAAATCATTTCATTCTTGGGTGGTTTCATCCTCTCATCTATATTACAGAAATACCTACCTACAGAAAAAAATGAATAATGAATATAGCATCATTGGGAGAATAAGTAGGCACATGATCAATCATCACCTCATGGTGATTGTTTTTTATATATTCCCTCGAAATTTCACTCATTTATTCATTAATTTATATATGATTTATGAGTTATGAATTCATCTTTATTCTATCTATAACTATCGACAATCTAATTATCCTAGTAATTTTATTTAATGAAACACTCATATAAATGGAATCTTCAGTGGGTGATACTCAAATGTTAACTCATTGACAATAAATTAGTAGTAGCATGATATCATATATCATTCTATTTTTTTACAAAATTAGAACAACGATAAACAATATACTTGGTATTTCATGAAATGCATACTATATTACTAGCACCCTTTTAATAAAATGATATTTACTAGTTGATGTTATTTAAATAATATCCCTTTTACTTACATGCTTCACTAAAACTCATTAATCATACTCATTTATTTATCACTCAAAAATATCTAATATATGTATACTGCATGGAACTTTTTTATATTTTAAATTTTTTTTGTGATTCTCATGGAAATCCAAAAGGTTGAATATTTCATATTCATGGTCTTTCTATTCACTTTTAGTTTTATTCCTCTTATAATTTTATTAATGATTAAAAATTGAATTATAATGGTATATTAATGATTCTCTAGTCCATTAATATTTTATATTAATAAAATATATAATTGTTCCTTTTAGTTTTCAATTTCATTGGAGACATGCTATTCAAAATGTTAAAGGGATAAAAAATACCGGTTGATATAGTAGATTAATCATCTAAGAACATTACTTTATAATCAATCTCAATAAGAAACTCATATCTATCATGCTCTTAGTTAACCATATTTGACCTAAGAGGTTCTTTTGTAACCTAAGTCAATTATTCTTCCACAAATCATTATGGAATTGGTTCATCTTCTATCTCATAAAATATTAATATTTTTTGGTCTAGAATATTCCATGTTTAACATTCATCTGAATGAATCCCAAAACAACATGTTCATTCACAAGGAAAATACTATATCAGTCCAAAATAATGGTTGATGGGATTTTAAAATAGTAACATGTAATATCGTTGTCATAAATAAACAATTTCACTTATTTTAGGTTACATTTATCAGAATAAAAACATCATATTTTCCATTCACAACCAGATGTACTCATAAAATAAAAATTAGTATGCATCCTAGTCCATATCTCATATAAAAATCATTATGAATAATTATATAGATTATATTTAAATAAGATTTCCAAAAATTCAAAATCATATCCTAAAATTGGTATTGGAAGGTCACAAAAACCCATCATTGATCTAATCGCATCCAATAAGGTATGATTCTCCTTTCATGAACACTATTTTACAATGGTGTTCCAATAGGAATTGGGTGTGAAACAATACAACAACTCCTCAGATGATCGATGAAATCCTAGACCAAATATTCATCACCAATACTTGATTAGATAATCTTAATACATATTCCGATTTTATTCTTCTCTTCAATTTTGAACTCCTTAGTTTTTTTATTGTTTTCAAACTTGTGTCTCATTATAAACAAATAAACATATTTAAAAAACAATAAAGGTTACAAAGTATTAAAACCCACAATTTGTTTGATTAATTATTGGTCCATATACATTACTATTTATAATATCTAATAGTTCATTATCCTTTTAACAATTCCCATTAAATGATTCGTTAGTCATTTTCCTAATAAAAATTAGTATTTGAATTTATTATACTATTCATAATTGACCGATTTCAATAATACGACATAAATGTGTGATGAGGACATTGAATCTAATAACCTTGATTCAAAATTAAATAAATTTATTTCTATATCATTCATTTCTATTTTCTCAATATGGTTATATTTGTGAAAATTTCCCATCCTTAAATACCAATATTGAATTTTACAATAGTACGCACCTAAAAAATATCTCAAAATGATGATATGATGAATTCTATATCTTATTGGAAATATATATATATATATATATGGGTGAGTACCATGTTTCAATATCATATCATCAATTTATTTTAATAAATAAAATCACACTAAAATAATATACCCATACATCAAATCCATTTAATGAGAAATGATCTATATTTCATCATAATTTATCCTAGTTAATCTCATAAAATAATTTCTGATTTTATTTTTTTGATAATCATATCAATAATGTCCCATATGGATCTTGGATAGTCATATTGATAACTCATTATCTTAATCATTGATATAGATTCTGTCAAATCTACTCCTTTGTAATACTAATAGATAGTATTTTCAAGCTATATATATCTCAAATATCATATAAGAGATAGACACTTAGTAGTACGGTAACCAATATTTTTTTTATCCATACAAAAAATAATTAGTGGCGATAAAATTTTTAACATCACCCATGTTAAATGATCAATTTCATGATTTTTTTAGAAGGAGTATCATACTTAGTATTTATGTTTGTTTTCTTAGTCTAACCATTCTAATATTCATCCCATTAATATTATTTTATAAAGGTTAATTTTAATTTAATATGTTTGATATCATGTATTGATTTAATATGTATTATACGTCTAAATTTTTAGTTTTGGAATAACTATCTCATATAATAGTTAAATATTTTTGAACCATATTACTGTTTAACTCTTTAAAAAAATCACAATTTTTGTTACTCATCTAAAAATTTATGCCAATCATTTTTGTACATATCTAAATTCATCCGATGTATAAGGTATATAAAAACATCCATGTAAAATTTTATTTTTATATAAAATTAATAGTACCCAAAAGATCAATCATAGAGATAATTTTAGTCAATACCCACTTTTGTAGAGAACATGTGTCTCTATTCCAATGAGTAGTGTGACCTAGTGTCTTTCTATCCATGGTTAGTTAATTGTTAAAAATTATAAATCCATCATAACCCTAACAACAAATTTTTAAAAATGACATTAAACCTATTAATTTAATTTTTTTTCTTATTAAAAAATTGATTTTATGGTAGATGAAATCTAAATCTTATATTATCACACATTTAATTGAGTACATGGTATTAAATATTTATAATAAGCATTTTATGAAATTCAAACCAAACAATACAATATTTATACAATATAAACAATTCATATAGATGAATAAGTAAATATGAATGAATTAAATAAAATAAAAATATAATCATTAAACATGATTTATATGACACTAACCAATTATTTATATGGAAAAAAATTCAGAATGACCTAAGGTCACATGAATTCAGCACTGGACCATTGAACATTTTCTTGTGAATGTTTTTGAGAATTTTGAAAAATATATATTATATTATAATTTTTATGAAAAATAATTACCCCACTTCATGGTATTCCATGGGTAAAACTCATCCCTATTATCCATAATCAAAATACATGTCGATCATATTGTCCAACCACATACTACGGCTGTTTTGGTAGGCATATTGGTTCGCATTCCATTTTTCACTGGCTATTTTCCCAATCTGTAAAATATATATATCTGGTATATATATAATTACATCATAATTATAATACATTATTGATATTTAAACTATGTAGTGGAATTTCCTCATTATAGAGGTCACCTCGACAAAGAAAACCCATGAACATTTCCCTGATAGATCAAATATGATGCTCATTTTCCATGACTCTTCATTATGCATATGTTTCTTGTTATAGTTCATGTTCTTATAATACCATGGATGTTTTGATATAAATATTTATCATGGTTATAAAAATATTTATAAGAAATGGTTTTTAAGGGATTATTCCACAATTCCTATAATGAGGCTATTTCAGGCTTAGAGGATGGATCTCTATCCTACTGAATTATTAGCGATAGTTTCTATAACACTGCTGATGGGATTCATGGGAAATTTAAATTCATATTTGTATTATAATAAAGTAGAAATTAATTACCAAATATACTACCAAGATAAAATTATATAAAAATCAATGAAATGATAATCCATAAATACCTCACTACACAATATTTTAATCATTATTAATAGTGAGTTAGATTGAATTCCCATAGTAATAATCAATGTGTTATTGCATCTAATGGTATCCAATAGCCACTATAATCACCATAATCGTCAAAAAAACCGATTTTCATGATTTTTTATGTTAGGACTACCTCTATGTTAAATAATGAATCCTGAGATTTAGAGATATTCATATAATATATAATATTCTCCACTATACCCTATAAATTTATAGAACTCTATATAATGCATATTAATCAAATTAAAATTCATATTATATTTTGTAATATTATAAATGTAATCGAAGAAAAAACATACTGGTTTTATTATATTCTATTGATCAAATCATTAAAACACTTTCAACATTCAGATTTATTTTACACATAATCATATAATGTGTTGAAAAGTAACGATTACTTGATAATCAAAGTGGACGATTTGATTGAATTTTATCTCATACTATTCAAAAATACATCACTATGTAGTATCATATACTATGTGACGATACTGAACACGATGTTATGGCCTCCACCAAATCAGTGTTAGATCTTCAGTGTATAAAATACAACATGAAAAATAGATAAAACCATTATTTTTAAATCAAAATAACACTGTTTTGGTACTATAATAACCTTCTAATCATGGGATTTTCCAATTTAAAATAGTTTTTAAAACATATTTTTTTGCCAAAATTACTCATTAAAAACTTTTCTAAACCTAAATAAATTTGGGTACATTCATAGGACCAAGGTGGATATAAATTTTTTTTCCAATGTTGGAAGAAGTGGTTTTTGATTTTTTTTATTTTCATGAAATCACATCACATTTTATATATTTTTGATCCCATGAACATATATGATACTCATAAGATCAGAATAATATTTATTAAGAAGTGTCATCATTAACATTTTTGTGTTCTAAAATGTTTTAACGGTGAGAATGTTTTTTGGATCCATCTTTTATCTATATTGATGTTTTTTAGATATCTACAGGAAGTTATATTGCGCGAATAATGTCTTTAGAGCTGCTTGATAGAATAAAATATTAAAATTATTTGTTTTGATTTGTGTTGTAAAAATCATATTTTTTCTAAAAAAACATGTGATCCACGATTTTTAAATGAAGGGGAAAGAAATATGTTTGTGTATCAAAATTTTGGCAATCAGATTGAGTATTGGATGGAGCGATATGAGTTAAATAAATGGAAATACATATAACTTTATAACTAATTCATATAGTGCTATGATGATATCAATATTCCAAACATCATGAAGAAGTCATGATACAAGAATAATTATTAGGAATGACACGTGAGGTATTATTTTTTGGAATTTCTAAAAAGTTGGAGCTTTCTAGAGATAGATCATTAGTGTGAGGTGTACAAGAAGCAGAAGGTTTTTTAATTCTTGAGGATTGAATATACTAAATTCAAAAGTTTTGAAAAAAGTGATGAGAAATCCTTCCATTATATTAAAAAATCCATCAAACAGAGCATTCCATCGAATGAGGCCTCAGTTGATGATATTTTAATATATATGTCGTTGTTGATACTGGTCTATCTTACAAGGTGTGATAATGATTAATCAGAAAGGCTCATACATTGATCTTTCAGATGAGAATCTAACACAGATTCATTAGTTGAATTATTGAAATTGAAAAAACATTTGATGAAAAATTTCATTAGAGAAATAACATCATACTATCCATGTTGTTTCGTATGAAGTAGATTTTTTGAGTTTTCCTAAGAAAGGAAATAGTTGGAACCAGTGAATTAGATGAGAAATATAGTCTATTAAGCATGTGTGATTAGAGACAGATTCAAAAAAGGAAATTCTATAATTTAGTCAACCATATTCATGATATTAAATGAATCTGAGTGAGGTTTCAATTTATGATTTTTTTTCCAATTGGACACTACTGAGAACAATATGTCCTCAAAGTATTTGTTTCATCTGATTTTTTTTCCATTAGTATAAAGAGTTAATAAAATTAAGGGGATTCATATTGAAGTTTGCATCTGACTATTTATTGGGTTTTGAAGTGTTTAGATGTTGAAAAAATGTGTATTGTAGAACATTTTTAGTTAGTTTAGAGCATCATATTAGAATGTCATCTATTTTACATGTATACAATCAAATAAAGGAAATCCAAATGTATAATGTATTAGGATGATTTTTTTTAAAATTTTATGAATGTTGATGTTGTGGGATGTTTCAAGAATTTTAGATAAGAATCTATAAGAGTAGAGAAGAATTGAATAATGGTCAAGTTATAGTTTAAATGGAAATTAAGTTCAGGATTCTGATATTTTGTTGAGTGGGAAAACTATTTTAGGATCCCACCATTCCTATTTCTAGGGAACCTATAAATAGATGCCAAAGTAAAACATACTCTAATATTTTTTACTTTTTGGAGAGTGAGAGAGTTGGAGTTTTTGAGAAATAATTGTTTAAGGACAGTTTCTAGAAATAATCTCTTGATGAAATGTTTTTTGAACAGAAGAAGATATAGTTAGGGTTTTCTATATTAGACCAAGAGATTGGACTGACAGATTCATGAAGTGAATGAAGAAAATCATAATTATTTCTCGATTAACTACGCGGACTTATTTCTAGAATGAAGATTATTACTAAAGAGTCATATTGAGTGATCAGGATGAGTTTTTATGAAGTTCAGTGCCACAAATCATGCCACGGGGCCCATACCGTGACATAACCCAAGCCCGCCTCCCGAAGGCCATGGGTTGGAGACTATCACCAACGGTGCCAACCAGTAAGTGGGAGGCATTTTCCTGAATACCTTTACACATACACACACAAACCACGACCCAATACTATAAAAGTAAAAAAATAATTCCACTATAAATAAACTCTGAGTATAAGTGCAACTGAATGTCAAATGGGCTAGAATACAAACCCAACAAAAGAGTAACTGGAAATAAGTAACTACAAAAAGAACTCTCGATATCCATTTTCTGAAAACACACCCTGATATGTCGGTACAGATTAGCTGCTGGAATCCATAGATGAAGATTAAATCTTCTTGGTCTCACTAGGCACCACCAGGTCTTGTGCCACCGAGTCCTCCATCAAGGCTGTGGTCATTTTTTCCAGACACAACACGTGTGGGAGAAGCCCGTGCATCATAGTCTGATACATCCCCATTGGTAGTACATCCTGTGGTGGCGATGATGTAACAGGACCACTGACGTTAGTACTGGTGGTCGTGGATAAAGAAAGAGGTGGTATAGTTTGTTTCACTATGCCTCACTTATCCGAACGTGAAGGTCGATCATCAAGTCCCAGTAGGAATGGCATAGAAATTTGAGGTTCCATAATAAAGTGGTGTGGTATCTTCGTGGACTTCATAATGGGGTTACTATGAACGTCCATGGGACACAATTCTATATGGGTGATTGTTGACCGATGCACCAATTCATCTCTCTTTCTACACATCCGGGAGTAAGAATCGATAGAGGCCTTGGATAACCTCTACATCTAAGAGATAGTGGGACTTTATAAAGTTCCTTAGATGTTCATCTTAGACCTACATTAATGCTTTTCTTCCCAGTTGTGGAAGGAATTGTTGGAGGCGTTCAAGACTCTGCTGTGCTTAAAAACAACTTTTCACCCAAAGACATATGGTCAGAAAAAGTGAACCATAAAGACCCTGGAAGAAATCATTCATGCTTTCATCCTTGATTTTGGTCATAGTTGGGAGGACTACATACCATTGGTGGATTTATTATAATACAATAGATATCACTCCACCATTGGCATGGCACTGTTTGAGGCCTTGTACGGGTGGCCTTCCAGATCACCTATATGCTGGACAGTCCCAAGGGTGTAAGCACTCTTGGGTCTGGAATTGGTACGAGATACAACTAAAAAGGTTTAGATCACCCGGACGTGGATTAGTACTACATAGAGAAGGTATAAATCTTTTGTCGACTGGAGATAGAGGCCCTTGTAGTTCGAATAGGGAGACCATGTTTTCTTTTATATCTCACCCCGATAGGGATTGCAGAGATTTTTCCAGGATGGCATGTTATCTCTGAGGATAATCAGGGCTTTATAGATTATTATCAGAGTTTTCGAGGGGGTGTACCACCTCAAACACCCCCCCACACCACAAATGCCCAGGGGGAATGATGTCTTACATGTGTTGTAGCTGAGGAACTACATGCATGATCCATCACATGTCATCGAGAGTAGTGAGCCATAAATTGATGATTGGAATAAAGTTGCAGACTTCCTAGTAGAGATATAAGATCAATAGGAACAAGTACTTTGTGGAAGTTTGATTCCTTTGGTGCGTGTTTGGTGGAAGCATGAGAATATCTAAGAGATAACATGGAATAAGAGGCTCATATTCATGCTCAGTACCACATTTGTTTGTTTGCCTTGTTTTTCTATTATTGGGACAAAAATACCTATGGTGGGGAGAATGTAATGTCCCAAAATTTATGTAAATTTTTTTATGTTATATGGAATCATTTTGAGACCACACGCTTTGACGGAATGTGATTTCGAGGCCCCGTGAGCCCTAAAAAGAATACTGAACTTTATTAAAGTTCATTTAAGTAATCATGTGAGAAGGTTTTTATAACTATTTAACTGATGCTCAGATCAAAAATATTTGGGAAATATTGAACTCAGAATGCTGGGATTCACCAAAAAAGGACCTAACATCGACCAGAAATGGCTGGATGGAAAAGTTAATTTTCAAACATTACAGAAAAAAATAAAATAACTTAAAATGTTATTTTATTTTTCTTTCACACGGTTGAGAAGGGGACGCAGACACTACTATTAGATGATGAGGTTCATTAAGGGATGCTCCATAATGGATTGTTTGTGAAAGCATAACCACTACACTTTTTAATAAATGATACATCATAACGATGCAACATCATAGAGTAACAAAAATGCTATGACCTATTTCTTTTTTATTAATATAACACATTAAAGAGTTGGGAAATAAACCATATAATTTCCTCTGATTAACCAATAGATAAATTCATCTCTAATGAAGAATGAAAATGCCAGCAGGATCACTAGCAACGTTGACACCTTACGAAGAACGTGACTGGGAACCACTGAACTCCTTTAACTTCTTGAACCATCACGAGTTGACCGCCTCAACGCCGAATGTCTATCTAAGTAGGGGTTTTGTTTTGTTTATGTTTTCCCCATTCTTCCTTTTAAATTAAGAACACAGATCAATGCATGAAAATGTTGATGTGTAGATTGTCCATTCTTATGGGAGGGTTATGTTTCATGGGTTTTATTTTTCAGTATTGAATTATTTTTTTATGGAACATCATACTCAAGACTCCCATGTTTTATGCATCTAACGTTAAGGGAAAGGGTCAATACGAACAATTCCCAAGCCCCACTTCTATGTGAAATCATGGTTGAAGAATATTTGATGTGGATTCAAGGTAATTTTGAGGCTTTCGAATGGATGGTGACACAACCAAGAGGATGTAGTTGCAAGAAGATTCAAGAATGGACAACCAGAGTGGACTTGGTGGTTTGTGGCGTACCATGACGGCATGCTGGTGCCGAAAACTGGTTGATGATGTGGGTGGGAGGTGGTACAGAGGGATGTACCACTAGCCCGGTTAGTGGCTGGCGGGCATTAGAGGCACGCGGTTGCTTGACCGCGTGCAGAAATTTTGGATGGCTGAATTGGTTGATTGCATCACATCTAGGCAACGGTTTTTTGACCACTATGGTGGAAATGACCCCACATCGACCATGGGGTGATAAGGGATCCAGAAGAGGCTTCCAGCAGCATCCTATCTAGATTGAACCGATGCATCTTTGGAAGACTTAGAAGACTAGTGGAACGGACCCACCCATCAGGCCGGACCCACTTCCCAACAGACCAGACCCAAATCTAGCCGGGTCTAGGTCAGTTCGATAGAAATAGGTATGTTCGGAAGACTCAGGTCGGTTAATTCTAGGTTCCTGTTGGTTGAACAGTCCCGGTTTGGTTCTTTCGTACTAGGTCAGACCAGACCCAGAACCAACCAACCGCTTTTGAAAAAACATCAATATCTTGCAAGTTTTGCATCCAAATGATGATCCGTTTGCAATGTTGGAACCCTCATGAAAAGAATCATCTTTTGGAATACATTATAGAAATTTAAATGGATTTCTAAATTCAAATAATTGCTTGGGGAGCGGTTCTACAGAGATCAAGCGCGCTACGTGTGGAAACCATGTGGTTGGCTGAGACCAAGAGACTGCTGGAAAGCGACCCTATATTGATCGGATAATATAGCATAGTGGTAAGCGGATTCTATGTAACCTGAGAGGTCTATAGTCGGGAGAGAATTTTGGGTAACCTGGTAGACCCACGACACTCAAGAGGATGAGGAGCTCAATATGTCCATAGTGGGAAGTGGGTTCTATGTGACTTGACATGACCATAGTGGGCAGCGGCTTCTGTGTGACCTAGTATACCCATGGTAATAATCATAGATGAGTACCAAAATAGTCTTAGGTTAGTGGGAAGAAGCTTCTATCTAACCAAGCATTCCCACTGTTCTCATTGAGAAGTTCTCCAATAGTCGAGGTGTTCGATGATGCGACTAATTGCTCTATTATCCTACTGTACAATATACCTGGTGTGATTTGTCTTGCTTTGTGAGCATGCCTGGTGATCATGATCTCTAGTTTGGTTGTGGATTTCCTTTTCGTCTTTCCTTTTTTGTTTTGGGGTCCCTATGGTGTATTTGGTTTCTCAATTTCAATCCCAAAACAGCCAAGGAAATACAACAAGGTATTCCAAAACAAAACCAAACATCATGATCTCAAAGCATGATCATGATGCAAGACATCTCAGAGTAGGTATATTCTAGAGCAGGATAGCAAAACCATTTGTCATATCATTGAATACGTCGACTACTAGAGAACTCCTCCTCAACGAGTGAAGTGGGCCTGTTGGGTCACACATAAGTCGCTTCCCACTAACTGAAGACTATTGTAGTACTCATACATAATGATTACTATATGTATGTTACGTCACACAGAAGCTTCTCCCCACCGTGGGCATATCGGGTCACACAGGAGCCACTTCCCCCTATGGTCATACTATGGTTCTCCTCTAATTGAGTATTGTGGGTCTGTCAAGGCATAGAAAAGCTGCTCTTAACTGTGGGCCTACTGGGTCACACAGAAGCTGCTTCCCACTGAGCCATAATATCTAATGCAGATAAGGTCGCCCTCCAAAAGTCTCTAATTCTTATCCAACCACAGTGTTTCCAAACATAGAATATTTTATCTCGGTGAACCACTCACCAAGCCATTCATCGAATTTCAAATTCTTTGAAATCCTCCATAGAGTACGCCGAATGATCTTCCTCATCACGAGGGTTCCAACACCATAAAAAGATCATCAATCAGACGCCCAGTTTGCAAGATATTGACATTTTCCCAAAAATAGTTTAGTTGTGTCCGGGTCAAGTCCGAACCTGTTGGAACGACCGAGTCTTGGTCTAGTCCATTGGGCTATGGGTCCGCCCAGTTGGTCTTTTTGATCATCCATTGACTGACCGGTTTGGTCTGGCCGAGACGCGACTATAAGACGAGATGCATCAATAAGACACATCCGACTCCCTGCTCGCCCTGAGGTCGATGCAGGTTTTTTTCCTCCATCAAAGACAAATGACCTTGGTCTGGCTATGACACGGCCGACCAATCCGGCTGGCCCAGATTCCCGCACATAGTAAAGTGACATCATGCCTCCAAGACATGTGGCCCCCGGCTGCAGGCTAATCCAGTTATGTGGCTAAGGGGATGCTTCTATGCCGCTAGTCAGTATCATTTCCCGATGCACCATTGTGGCATGCAGTCGCTGACACTAGTATGCCGGCTGGCTACTACACAGACCATCGTGTCTACTCGAGTGGTCTGTTCTTCTCTCCTCTTGTGCCTACGGCCTCTACGAGGCGTTACCTTCCCTGTGAAGGCCTCGAAATTACCTTATCACCACTTCAACATTTTTTCAACCAATAACTCACAGGTCAGAGGGACTTGGGGATTGTTCATGTTGTCTTATTCCATCCACGTTAAAAGATTAAAACATTTTAGGCATGGTTATGATGTTCCATTAACAATAATTCAATCCCAAAAAAGAAAACAATAGAAACATCACACTCATATAAAACAGATGATCTGCATATCAACTTATTCATTGGATGATATGTGTTCATCATTTAAAATGAATAATGAGGAAAAAATAAACAAAATGAACCCCTACATCGATTGACATTTGACGTTGAAGTGGTCCACCCACAAAGGTTCACGAAGTCGATGGCATTCGTTGATTCTCTGTCCTGTTTCTCATAAAGATTTGATGTCACTAGGGATCCTACTGATGTTCATCACTCTTCAAGGGAGAGGAAATTGTTCATAGATTCATCGGAGGAAATTCCATGGTTTAATTACCAACTATCTAATGGGTTAGATTTATAAAATGAAAACATGTCGCAATGTTTTTGTTATGTTGTGACATTGCATCGTTACGCTGTTTCATTTATAAAAATGTGTAGCGGTTAAGGTTGCACAAACAACCCATTAAGAAGATTCTAGTAATGATCCTCATCGCCACACCATAGCACCACCGTCCACCACTCAATGGTGTGAAAGAATAATAAAATAAATTTTTATGCTATTTTATTATTTTTTGAAATGTCTGCAAATTAACTTTTTTGTATAGCCCTTACCGATCAATGTGAAGCCCTTTATAGGTGAGTACCTGGCACTGCAATTTCAACGGTGACCTTATATTTTTGATACAAGAACCAGTTAAAAAGTTTGAAAAAACCACTTGCACATTTACTTATATGAACTTAAAAAAAGTTTGAAATTCTGTTCCGAGCTCACCAAGCCTCGAAATCAATATTTTTCAAAAGGTGTGGTCTCGAAATAATTCCATATAATTTAAAAAAATATATATAGAAATTCAGAGAAATTACATCCAGATAATTTCTCCCTATCTGATGTATGATAAGACAATGCAAAATTATTTTATAAATCATTACAAAAGATGAATTTATTGAAACTTCATGGCGGCATGTTCATAACCAACTAGTGAATGATTATAATCTTTTAACAAAATATTATTTAAATAATTTATTATTTTAGAATAACATGGAATTTTTAATTGATTATAGTTCTATACATGTGTAAGGGTATTACCTAATTGTTTTTCTCATACAAAAGGATTATTTTTAGTGTATTATGTTGTATTGGATTGTTTACAAACCATAGCAATAATGATACACACTTTTTGAGTATGGAAACATATAAATAATTATATTCTAATGAATTTCTGAATTTTAATACTTTAGAAAAGTGTTTATTATTTACCAGGAGGTGACGTTTATTTTACAAAAATTATAATATACAAGAAAAAGATATCTTTGGCTCAACACTCACTCTCTCAATTATTATATTGATTCTGATTATCCCTTTTTAATTGGAATTAGTGTTAAGCTTCCTTCATTTACTGTTTTATGAAATTTTTTAAGAGAATTTGTTATGCTGAATTTGAATTGTGTTAATAGTGAGGGTAGTCTACTCTATGATTGAATGAAGTATTTTATCTGGAAATATAAAATTCTACAGTATATTTTTTATCTTGGGAATTATTTCATGTAATCTTCTACATGTGTATTTACTTCTCCTTTTTAAAATTTGCATCTAATATATTTAAATGAAAGCAATATAAATTATTATGGTAGGGATAATAATGATTTAATTTCCTCACAGTTCAATAGTGTGTTTCTTAGTGTAAAATGATATGGAACTGGTTTTGGTATCTTGGATAAGATAAAAATATTTACAAAGGAAATTATAATGTGTTGAAGGAAATATTACATGTATTGTGGCTAATGTATGAATATACCAATATGGGTGAGTATGAATCTGTTAGTGACATATTTAAAAGGGTGAATGATATTTTTAGCAACATAAGATATATTGGTGAGAAGATAGAATATTCAACTATTTTTGAAAAGATCTTAAAAATTATTCCTGATATGTTTGATGATAGTGTTTTTTCTTTGGAAGATAGAGATCCTAAAACTCTATTAATGGATTGTGTTAATAATATTCTCATTAAATATGAAATGATAAGGTATAATGTTTTTAAAATAATTGAAAAAGTCAATCTATAAATTAATTTAAAATATTACTACCAAGGGAATTCCATTATTTTTTATAATGAAGAATATATTGTTGATTCTAATTACGAAAATGAGGTTAGAAAAAAATTTATGAATTCTTATCATTTTTTCTAAAAATTTAAAAAGAGGTGTAGGAAAATAAAACCAAAAGGTAACACTAAAATGAATTTAATGTTTTTTTGGGATAATTAATGTGAACATTCCTCAAAGAAACAATGAAGTACAAAGTTATGAATATGATAGAAGTCTCATAACATCTTGTAAAAACATGTTTATAAATTGAAATCCAACTCCAAGGGAAAAAATAAAATGTTATCAAAATAAAAAAGGATATGTTTTTTTCTATATAGACAATAATTATGATGACATTGAATATGAAGCCAAAAATTTCACTAAAGATTCTAGATAAAACACGTTTATTTATAATGTGAATTTTAAATTGTCTCCGATAATGAAGGAAATAGTTTAGAAGAATAATAGACTTAGTTATACATTCTTCTGAAAATAGAATTGAAATTATGTCTTAAAATGACAGTAAGATTTTAAAGAGAAATCAAGATGTTGAAAATGGGAAGTTCTTTCATAATAAATGAATAATTTTTTGGAGATAAATATATTATTGAAAGTTATTGATTACTTGATGATTTATTTTGATAAAGAAAATATTCATAATAAATATCACGATGTGAGGATTAAATAAAAGGGGGAAGAGTTACAACTTGTTCAAAAATAGTTTTCTAATACTGGGTATGAAGTTACATGTTTCAAGAACTCTGTCTTTGAAGTATGAGGAAGTCATGGAAAGTGTGAGACAAATAAATATCAACAAAATTTATTTTCATGGGTTTAAATGAAATTTTTTGTTTTAATTAAAATTAATATATATATAAAAATATTTTATACTTCCAAAACCATAAAAATTTAAAATTCGTATATTTCCAAAATTTATGAGTAAGACACAAAGGTTGTTACTACTTCTAATTCAGTTAGCGTATGGAAGAAATATTAATTGAAGAATAAAATTATAGGTGAAAATATGATATTTGGGGTTCAAAAAATTTTAGATGATGAAGTTAATTTTTTTTTTAAAAAAATTACATCTACAGAAATTATGGAAGTTAGAGAAGAAATTATTCTATATATGGTAAATATTGGTATTATGGTGGATTTTTCTATTCAGCAAATATTTGTTTTAAAAAAAATAGTTATATTATCCAATGAGTGACAAGAGTAAATATTTTAAAGGGATTCAATCCTTTGAAAGAAGTAATTATGAAAATTATTTTTAAATGTTCCAAATAGATTCCACCCTCGGTAAACTTGTTTCCAATGATGTGACCAACCTAAAAATATTTCTAAAGGATGTCTTATTTTTCTACTGAAAAAAATATAATTTTTTAACAACTCTAAAATGATATATATGAAGGAAGATAAAGGAAATGAAATATATATTATTGTAGAAAAGTATTTCAATGCTAAAAATAAAAATTTCCATGGTATTTTGAATGTGGTTATTCTTCACATAGGATAATAGATTTTAAATTATTAAATAATTTGAAATATTTCAAATAAGGAATAGTGATGTTTGGTAATAAAGAATCTCTTAAAAAAATATTTTTTAGATAAATTATTATTTGGGAATAAAAAACGATATCAAAGAAGTATTTATTTGTTTATGGGACGAATCATAGCTTGTTGAGTGTTTCAATACTTTGTGATAAGGGGAATAGTGTTTTTTAGAAAAAAAAAGTTTCTGTGTGAACCAAGTTGATGATGTAAAAGTTGTTACGAGAGTGCAATGTAAAAAATGAATCATTTTTCAAGTTGGGGGTGTTTGTAATTATTGTTAACTAATCATCATTGAAGAAAATAAATTTTTTGATAAATGGTTGGGTCATATGTTTCTGATAAATAAAATCATGTTAAAAAACAAAGGATGTATTTGAGATATTTCAGATATTAAAGGAATAAGAGATTGGTGTTGTTCAATTTTTTAGAAAGGGAATATTACAAAATATGTTTATAAGAATGTTAAAAATCATTCAAATCATCCATTGGAACTAATTAATTTGGATATTTTAGGCCCAATGAGAAATCAATCAACATTTGGAAATAAGTAATTCATTTCTTTTTGTTATTTTTTTACTCGTATTACTTTTATTACATATTCTTAACATAAATTAGAAGCTCTAAAAATGTTTAATAGTTTTAGGAAAACTTATTACAAGGAATGTGGGTATTAATTTAAGGATTTAAGAAACAATAATTGTTGTGAAATCCCAAATTAATAGTTTAGAATTTATCTTGAAAATGTCGAATTATGCGTGAGTTCATTTCACCATACACACCACACAGAATGAAATTTCTAAAAGGAAGAATATAATATTAGTTGAGATGATTCATATAATTTTAATAGAAAATGGACATTAATTTTACTCCTTAAGGTATCTGATGAGTGAACTTTTTTACATTTTGAATAATGTTATCTATATTCCATGTTTTTATATGATTCCCTATGAAATTTTCAATGATGAAATTCCAATTTTGAAATATTTTTTTTAAGAGTCTTTTCATCTTCAAAAAAATGGTTTAAATCCAAGTATGTTTGATAAAATATGTGATGTTTGTATATTCATAGTTATCCTCTGGATGTGTGATGATATAGATATTTCATCCAAGAAATAAGTATCATAATTGATTCCATTGGTGTAAAATAATTAGAAAAAGATTTGAAAGATGTTTAAAAAATACATGAACAAATGGAAGATGAATAATATAGAAGATTAGTTCTTGATAAAAATGAAAATAATTCCAAAAATGGCGATACCATGAATACAGATGAGTTATAATGTATTATATTCATTGATGAGGAATAACATCATATATATCATCCTAGGCTAAAATGATATGTGGTATTTTAAAATATTATTGGTTATCAACATGAAAAGGTTGAAACAATATTAAAATCAATTTGTGTTACACATAAATATTTGCATTAAAAAATTTAGGAAAAATATGTTAATGAATAATTCAAGCATTAGGAGAGGATTCATGATATGAATGAAGTGTTGGACCAAATTTAAAATAATGATACTTGGGAACTTATAACCAAACCAGATGATAAAATTATTATTATTTGAAAGTGGGAGTTTTAAAACAAGTAGACTTAAGATACTAAAGTAATTAGAAGAAAGGAATTAATACGTTTCGAAAGTTACTCACATATTAAAGTAATTTATTTTGATGCAACATTTCTCATATTCCAATGATTGAAACAATTACAATCTTCCTTGAAAATTCCGAAAAATGGGGTTAAAAACATTTATAGATGGACATGAAATCACCATTTCTCATTAGATAACATGATGAAGATGATTAAGAAAAACTTCATGGATTTTTAATTGTTAATGATAAATGTTTTATCTTCAAATTGAAGAAAGAATTCCATGGGTTAAAATATGCTACGAAAGTTTGGTATTCTAAATTGAATATCTATTTAAGGAAGTTGATCATTAAAAATGGAAAAGTTTATAGTAGTAATTACATCAATGAAAATTAAGAAACATAACTCATTATTATTATAAATTATTATGATATTATATTTTTATTTAATGATGAAATAACATTTTAAAGGTTTATTGAAGATATGAAAAACTTGTTTGAAATATCAATGTCTGATGAAATAAAATATTTTCATGTCTTACAAATCATACAAAATAAGAAATATTTTCTTCCTCATCAGGAAAACTAATATAAGAATGTTAGTAAAAAAAATTGGAATACATAATTCTTAACCTATTTGTACACCAATTTTTATGGGAACCATGTTTTCAATAGATGGAGAAGTAAAGGAAGTTGATTCTGTATAAATTTGAAAGATGATTGGATATTTGTTATATCTCACTCCCTCAAAACCAGATATTGTATATATTGTTACATTATATTCCAAATTCAAAAGTGTTCTAAATTAATCACAAATAATGTTTAAAAATATAATTCATAGATATATTATGTGAATAAAAAAATTTGGAATCAGATAAGGTACCTTCAAAAGAATTTATTTTTTTAGATACATAGATGTTGATTGAAAAGGAAGTGTAGATGATATGAGATAAAAATCCGATGTAGTTTTCATTCTATAGGAAATTTATGTATATGGGTATACTAAGAAATAAAACTCATTATATATTTTTATAGATGAATATAAATATCTTGCCACCACTGAAGAGGAAACATAACTTATGTTAATGAAGTCTTAGTAAGAAGATTTACACATTGAATTTATGTTACCACTACTCTTCAACAATGATAATCATAATGATATATATTTCAGAATAAATCCAATGAAAATTTGTTATTCAAAACATATTGATATCAAATATCACTTCATTGATTTTATTATGGTGAAGAATGGACTCATGTTAGAATATGTTGCTATATTTGAACATTTTTCTATCATTTTTACAAAAACCATTACCAAATGAAGATTTTTATAAACAGTGGTTGATCATGGAAATCCAACCCCTTTAACCTAATATTTGAAGTATTTATTTCTATCCCCTCACCCATTAAGTCTTTGGATAGTATTTTTATGGTGGATAAAAATAATGTTTCATATATCATTCTATTGGTATGTGACAAAACATTAAAGGAAGTATATATTTAGGTTGGTGTTTTAGATTTAAAGTCAAAAATTAAGGGTGTGAATTTTTCTGATATTTTATTGAGTTTCTCAGAGTAAACTTGTTTATATAGGAATAAATATGTTTTAGAATGTGTGAACTTTTAAGGTTATAAGTTCTTAAGTCACTAATTTGGAAATGATGGGCTTTTTTCAATGATAATCGTTTCCTACAATGATTTTTGTCATGTAGGACTTGAATATTTTTTTTAATTAATAGTTTTACATTAAAAGGTTTTATCGATTTATAATGTCGGTTGATTGTTAGGACCAGGTGGGGTTGGAGATGTTTTTTTTTTCAAAAGTTAGAAAAGGTGGTTGTTGATACTTTTTGTAATCTTTTTGTGAAATCACATCACATTGTAATTTATGGTGATGTAGAAAATATGTACCAAAATCTAAAGATTATACACACATTTATTTTAAAATATTATCATTTTTAGTTTTTGATATTGAATATTTTTATAGGAGAACATTTTTCTCAAACTAATAGATTTTTCAAAATGATGTTTTGTTGAATTGTGTGTGGTGTTTTATCAGGGGAAGAATGTGTTATCAATTATCTGACCCATAAATATGATGATTTTTTGTTATAATGTATGTTATCAACATCAAATTTTGTCTAGAAAAACTGGGATCCATGATTTTTGAATGAATAGGGAAGGAAATATTTATTGTGAATCATGATGTTCGAAATAAGATTCAGATTTTGTTGGAATGATATATGGTGTCAATGAAACTTGAATGTTGTAGAACGTTACAATATGTGTCTGACGATTCTATGATACTCTCAATATTCCAAAAATAATAATGATTTCATGAAAAACTAAAGGGATTTTTTGGATGAAAAGTCAAATATGATTTTCGGGTGTTTCCATGAGGTTGAATTTTTCCAAACAGAGATCATCAATTAAAGGTTTAATAGACACATAAGTTGTTCAATGTATGGGAGGCTGAATTTACTGAAGTCATTTGTTTTTTAAAAGTGGTGATATACTAATCCATTGTATAGAAAGATTCATAATATAAACCATTCCATTAGATGAATCATCAGTTGCTTAGTTTTTTGTAAAAATTTTATTATTAATAAAATTCCATCAGTCAATGTGTGCCACAAATTCATCAAAATGGTTCATACCCTGATCAATCATATGGGATTCCAAAACCAATTAATCAAATGAATTGTTGAAACTAGAAAGTAATCAATTGTATACTTTCATTACAAATAAAACATCATACTATATTTGATGGTTTATATGAATTATAGTTGTTGAGTGTGTCGATGTAGGGAAATAGTTGGTACTAACAAATCAAATGAGCCATAGATTCCTTTCTAACAGATGTGATATATGACAGACCATTTGAATAATATATAATAATTTACTCAATAATTTTCTTAAGATATAAAGCATTAGAGTGAGGTATTATGATTTATTATTTTTTAATTGGGTTAAAATTCCTCAGACATAATTTGACATTGATCCATCAGATGGTAAATATAGGCATATCCATAAGATGCTACTGAAATTGATAATTCATCATAGGTAGTGTTTCATTGGATGAAGATACATTAGTCTGAGTATTTTTCAATCAAATTAAGAAATTTTCATTGTTTTTGACATTATAATCATATTTCTGTGGGGTTTATAATTCTTTAGAATATGAAATTATTTTTATGGATGAATTAATTTAGTTCGATGGGAGAACCAGAATAGAATGTGTTTTATTTTACATGTCTATAATTAGATAAAGGGAATAAGAATGAAAACAAAAATTATAATAATGATTTGTTTGTAAATTGAATGAAGGATATCATTTTGAGTTGTTGGGATAATTTTCTTGAAGAATCTAGAATATTTCAAAAGTGTTGACGAATGGTAAAAATAGTTTTCAAATGGAAATGAAATTTTGGATTATGATATTTTGTAAAGTGGGAAATCTATTTTTGGATCATACCTTTTCTATTTATAGGATACAGATAAATTGATTAAAAATAACAACGAACACTGACATTGTATACATGTGGGAGAGAGAAAGATCACTAGAGTATTTGAGATAGACTTGGTTGATGAATGTTTCTATAAATAACTTCTAAAAAAAATCTTCTGAATTGCAGAATCTATTTTCAGTGTTTTCTAGATCATTCTGAGCAATCAGACTAAAGGATTTAGGAAATGAAATAATTAAATCTAAATTCTTTATAGATTAACTTCTCATATTTATTTTTGGACTGTAGAATTTGATTCAGTGATTATATAGATTGATTTCAACAAGTCCATTGAATTTATTTCCACATACTACAATGTATGAACATGAAAAAATTTAATGAATAATTAATGTTTCCACCGAAAATATAAAATGGATAGGCATGTTTCACAAAAAATGATGATTGATTGCAGGGGTTGATTTCTTGCACAATCATTGATTTTGGGTTAACATTTTCATTCTTAATGGAAACACCCAACAGTTCCAACATCCATAATTGGGTACATACTGAAATTTCAAAGGCATATGGTCAATTAGAGTTTCTAAACTAATGATTCATAGGGAATCTCATTGGTTAAAAATATGGGAGGCCGGGCTCATCACTACCAATAAATAATATCTTACAAAAACATATGTCATCCTAGAAAGAAATTTATTTTTAATGAACATTTAAAAAATTTATTGAGTAAAATATACTTTCCACTCTGAAGAACAAGTTTTTAAAACATAAATAATTCTCAAAATCCTTTTATTTGATAAAAAACATCCATGATTATAAATGAATCATTGATTAGATGGTTGGTCATTATTATGGATAAATCGATTCATTCCATACATGATAAAAAAAATATTCCCTTCACATTTTCGAAATAATCCAAATGATAATTTTTTTGAAAAAAAAAGATTCCATTCAAACTATTTTGTAAAAAAATTCAATCATGTGTAAAATGTTCTTTAATATATCATTTTTGTAATGTTAAAAAAATTGAAGAGACTTTTAGAAAACATAGTTTGGGAAGAAAAAATATTTTTTGACGGAAGAGGGATATAAATATGATTTTTTATTAAAAACATTCTTTTAAACTATCGAGGACATAGAAGGAGTATAATAATGGGAACTATGTGATATCAATAATTAAGCATAGGAGAAGAAAATTCAGGAGTTTCGTGATATACAAATAATAATATTTCATCAACAATAATGTAATTATAAAAAACTAGATAAATGATCAGGTTACAAAACTAAAATATTTAACACTTTGGTAACATTAAATTGTAAGACCCATGTAGAAATAACATTAAATTAAACTAAAAATATAATTATAATAAATAAATTCATTATATGAAATGTCTAATTGGTCTGTATATACACCTCATAAAATAATATAGGTTCATAATTTATCATATTTCTCAAGGAAATAAAATTGAGACAAAAATCTATTACAACATTGGAACGTTTTGAAATGTCAAACCCATAAAATAGATATATATTAAGGGATATATAAATAAAAATATTTTTAGTATAATAATAAAAAACTACAATAATTGGAATTATATTCAGAAAATAAAATAAATATTTGGTGAATATGGAATTTTTCACACAAAAGCTAAAAAAAGTTAGAAGATAATCTCTAACCTTAATTCATGACTTCCGTCATATTTAATTAGAAACATCTATATAATAAATATATGTTTATTAAAAATATATTAAATAACTATAAATTTATATTTCAAACCATATATTATTTTACTGACATTTTGTTACCTAGTTATTAAGAAATCCATGTTAAAGACTCATTCTGAGCAACAACTGATATGTTTTTCATGAATGTTTTGATTTTGAAATTTTTGAAATATTAATTAGATAATTTTGAAAAAATATATAGTGTTTTAACCATGAACTAAATATCATATATATTCATTATATAATATTTATAGTAATCCATAATATTTTGATATAGAAAATGAAATAGAGTGTTCATAGAGATGTTATGTCGTACGTGTGCATGAATAATTGTGTCCATTTTTTAGATGGATTAAAATAATGACATAGAAATAATAACATGAAATTAAATATTAAATTTAATTTCATATTTATCACATATTTTCATTAAACACATTTTTATTACCTTTTATGGAAAGTTTGAATGAATCACATCACTTTGTGAGGCTGTAGTCCAATGTACACACTAGCGATGTTATCATATTCCAACAGAATGGAAATTATGAATGTATATGGGATATAATTTTTAAATGAGTATAATAATATCATAAATATCATATATATATATATATATATACATTTAATACATTGTTTTCTCCATTGATATGAGGTGGTGATGGAAAATGGAAAACATTAGTTAACATGGTGTTAGTCCACCACACACATGACTGGTGATTCCATATCCCATTTTATGGAAGATTATATGGTTTTAGTTCATTACCATAAATAATAAAATCCCTATATGTAACATTATATTGTTAATAAATCATCATATTTTATTAATAATTGAAGTAGTTGGATGAAGAAACAAAATAAAACGTCTGATTAGGGTTGATACCTCTTCTTCAGATTACATCATTTAGTTTTCACCAAGGGAATCCATAGGTTTAATTTATGACCAAAATAAGGACTATAGTATGGGATTAAGGAATTGCGAAATTGATGTCGGTAATTATTTTTTGAAAAAAGGATTTTTGAATTGTGAATAGTAGAAGAAAAGGTGTGGTGTTTTATAAGTTGGGTGAGTAGAAAAATTCATAATTTTTTAAAAGGAAAATGCGTACTCAGATTTCTATCACCAAAAATCCATAATAATGGACCATTTTCTAGGATTAGACATTATAATCTTTAAATATGGCCCTAAAATTGGGTTTTTCAAGATTTAAATCATTTTTGACCCTTATTTTTTTTATATTTTTTTATATTAACTTCTGATAAACAAATTTTTTCTATAAGTGTGGTAAATAACATTTACTCAATTTACGATTAAATATATAAAAATATTAATTTAATGTATTTTTATAAAATAAATTATGAAGAATAAAAGTATTTGATATAAGTTTCTTAATTATAATCATATAATAAGAAAAATATACATTCATATTTTACCTGCATATCCAATGAGAAATCGTATTTCCAAATATAATAAATTTAAAAGTTTAAAATGTTTATAGAAAAAAAATTAATATTAAAATGATTCCAATGAACTAAATTGGATTAATTGATATATAATTGAGTTAATTTTTCTTTTAAACCAATTTTAAAACAAAATTTAACCTTTTATATTCATTAAACAACAATGACGTTTTTCATAAAACTATTTTTCTTCACTATTAGCCAAAAAATTAATCATTTTTGAAAAATTCCAAAATTTTCCCCAATGTAATTTGTACATGATGATATACAAAATAAATTTTATTTTATAAAATTATTTTTCTAAATGTTCTCTAAATTAATATTATTTTCTTCACAAAAATAATAGAATTTTTTTTTAAAAAATAGTATTTTCAAAACATATAAATCATTTCATAAAAAAATAATTACTTTCAATATAAATATATTTTGATTATATAAAATAATTTTACATGATATTGAGAATTTAGTTATTAATATTTTAATCATAATGTTTAATGGGTAGTTTATATTGGTCACATTTAAATAATTATTCTAATAATATATATCGATTTGAGAAATCTTGGGGTCTCTTGTAATGAAAATTTTCAGTGATATTTAATTAAATAATAGATAATAATATTTCATTAAAAAATTTGCTGTTATAAAAAAATATGTAATTTTAGATCCCTATGTTGAGGTTCATATTCTTTAATTCAAACATATATTTAAAATTAAATATATAGAAGTTTGTTCATAATATTCATCAATCACTATGTAGACCTTATCCTTCAGTGGGTGGTTTAACTACATAAATATCCTGAGAAGTAGTTTCATTGAGATAAATAGTGTCAATTTATGTTCTGATTGATGATTAAGACATAGTTACTCTTTTTTTGTTGAAATTTTTATAAAAACTATGATAAATCAGTCAACATAAAGAAGCAGATATAAACTCTATGTCTTTTTCATAAATTGATATAGCAACATTGATGTATGAATACAAGGCACAACTTTAATAAAAGTGTGAATATCCGTTTCAGTGAGATATATATTTATTTATTAATGAATAAATTTAAATATATATCTATATATTAATGTAAATCATTCGACTATAAAATTTTACAAAATGAATTTAATGAAACTTTTTTCTATATTATTGAAGATAAAATAGTTATTAAATATTATTTTTTAGGAATGTATGCCCAATATCTACACTGAATAGTAAAATGTTATAATTATTTTTTTTTCATTTTTTTGTGTGTTTTATGTCTCTTTTTTTAAAAAGTCATTATTTATAATTATATTTCATCAATTTTTGATTTTTAATGTATATTTGTTAATTTATTAAATATAATACCTATTTTTTATTTTTTGAAATATAATTGTTTCATTTATTTTGAACATGTATTTTAAGACTAAAAACATATAATGTCTTTTAATTATGTTTGTTGGAACAATAAAAAACGTCCATGTAAATAGTTGAATGCTTCCATACATGATCCAGGAGTATAGCTCAATTTGCAAGCTTCAATTTGAGAGGTCATGGAGCTCAAATAGAGTTACAGATAAAAAGTTAAGGTTGTTTGAAGTCAGGCTACTGGAAAAGTCAATCATGGATGGTTTTGGGGAAAATTATGGATTTTCATGAAAAAATGGAATCTTGTGCACAAAAATAGAATCTTGGGACCAAACATGTAATATTTCACACAAATTAGCTTTTTCAACAAAAGTCGAATGAAATTTTATGCGCGCCGCCATTCAAGGCTTCACCCATAAATACAACTGCACTAGCTTCATTCAGAAGGTCCCCCCCAGAGGTCGGCTGCTGCTTTAATGCACATATGTCCTAATCTTCCATAAATGTGCACAAAACGCCCCATCTTGCGTGAAAAACATCACTTTTGACCGAATATGTGCCATCATGCCCAATTGTATGTTCAAAATATCAATTTTGCGCAAAATAGCTCCAATGTGCCCAATTTTGCGTGAACCATGCTGCACCTATCCAATTGCGTGCACACCTTCCCTATTGAGAAAAAATCTCCCCTATTCTATGAAAATCTCACCGATTGCATGAAAATAACCCCTATTGTGTGAAAATATCCCCTATTTTACACCCATATCCTATTTTGTGTGCACGCCTACCCTACTTTGCTCAGGCCTTCCCTATTGCATGCAATCCTTCACTATTACACGCAGCCTATCCTACGCATAGTGCATTTTACGTGCTATAGTATCAAGGCCTGCGCCTGCTGGTCCATAACATGGGGGATTTACCCTCGCACCGCCACTCAAGATCAGTGCAGAGCTGTAGGCCTGGCCCTCTGGACCAGTCCCTTTGCTTTCGTCACTTACCTGCATGAAAAATGGAGAGTCACACCATGATCTTTTCGGGCTGGGACATTAACATTTTCCATTATGTCCTTCTGTGCATCCACCTTCCACCTATGGTATACCATGATTTAATATACTCTTCTTCACACTATGAAACACCTTGAGTCGAAATATTCCTATAGGTTCATTTCCCATGTCGTGAGTTGAGATTCTCATCATCAATTCCCAGATAACCATGTGTCGAACCATTCTTCATGCAACTCATCCAAACCCCATAACCTGACTTCTATAACATGTTAAACCAGAAAGGGGTTCCCTTGTGTATGTCCCAAAACCATCCATTTATAGGCACAATAAGCTTAATAGTCTTATCTACATGACATTAAAATCTATCATGTCCTAAAATGTAACAATAGGATGCATATTTCTCCCTAAAAGATATGCCTTATGTGCCATGCATAAGAATCCAATAGTCCTCTCTACATGAATTTAAACTGTAGTACAACCTATACCACAAACATAGTATGCTTCTTTCTCCAAAGAAAATATGCCTTACGGACCAAGCATAAGATTCCAACTGTCCTCACTATATGAATTTAAACTATAGCATTTCATGTCATTCAATAATTGGATTCCTCTTATTCTGAATACGAGATGCCTTATGTTCTAAGAAAAAGATGCCTCATACCATGATTACATGGGCGTAATTTCAAAAGTGTTGGAAACAGTTTGACCATTCCATAACTCCACTTCATACTTTGTGTGTCATTAATTCAGATCATCATCCTCTTTCATGTTTGAATGGAACCCCTAATGGCATGTTCCCATGCCATGTTGGCTCACCTACCGTCCTGTGCGAGCACCCTGAAAAACTATGGAAAACACTTTGAGTCAGGTCTTCTGTTTAAAAAATGGTCAACAGTCGACCCTCATTTGTTTTCAACCATTTCAGGCTAATGTGATATGGATGTTGTGTTTCTGACGTGGTCAATAGTTATCGTCCATCTTCACGCCACCCACACCACATTTCTAATGCTGGGCATGATATTTAAACATTTCATCTCCTTTTTTTCGGACTGATTCCAACACCCTTGGAGTTATCACGCTTGTGCAATAGTGCATGGGTGTAGGCCCTGATTATATGCATCAACCCACAAGGGAGTTGGGATGCCCTCAGGGATAGACATGAGGAAGACCTCTGGGAAGATTCAATGTGTAATCCCCATTTACGATTTCCATTATTTAACAGCACCCAGACACGCTAATGGATATTGCTTCTTTGCATAGCCATGATATCGTGGTCCCCTCAGTGGATCACTCCATAACACCCCTCACTATGACATTTCTAGTTCCTTCTCTTCAACAAGTTTTATAGCATGCTGGTTATGTAAATCATAGGGGTGCAGAGTGAACCAACCTTGTTCAAGATGTAGGACGCTAAAATGATAAGCACCATCTTCCCCATCACATGATGTTAAACTATGGCATCACCCTATGCCTCAAACACAGGGTTCCCCATCATAGACATTCCTTATTCCCACTCATCTCAACATGAGTGAGATCTTCCTCACATGTAATGAGATCCTCTCTACTATAGTGGCGCCTATCTGTGGGGAAGGGAAACCGCCTTTGTTTAAGAACCTAGCCTTTAATGAATGAGGCAACACACATTCTCCTCCACTGTTTTTTGTTTCAAAATACAGAATGTGAGAGGGGAATATGGACCTTTTTCCCCTATCCATCTCCATCTGAGATTTCCCTCCAATGGGCCTCTATCCTAGATTATGTCCCGATATCCATCTTTCTGGGATTCTTACCATGCGTAAGCCTCAGTTTCCTCCCTAATATGTGAACCATGCATACGCCCTTGTTTCTTATTTAGTCTGTTAACCACGTGTAAGCCCCATTCGACTTCTCACGAACGCTCCTTTCATGACATGATCTTTATGTCATTTCTGCCTCTTGTTTCTCACATCGAACATGAATTATGTTGGATTAGAGTAAGAATTCACCACTTAATCTTTCTGGGTCACCTTATCATGTAATCCCCAATTCATTCTGATCTACATAGACTTTGATCCTTACCATGTCAAGGTACGTAGGAAGCGCTCCTGAGGTTCAGGCCTGACACCTACTTCTCCAAACCCATTCGTAACGGCTCACCTTTGTCCTAGATGACTTAAATTTTATCCACCATTTAGAACTCTATGTACTTTGATCGTTTCCAAGGAAATGTATGTATGGAGCCTTCATGCAGTTCATTCCTGACACCTAGTTTTTCTGACCCCTTAATGTTAATTCACCTTCGTTCCCCTTAACATTATATTATATCCACCATTCCAAACTACATGGACTTTGATCCTTGCCAAGGAAAGGTACACAAGAAGCCTCCCTAAGGTTTAAGCCCAACACAAATCAGTCCCAACCAACTTCATGCCAGTTCAACCTCACCCTGCATGATGCTGAACTGTATTCCCCCTTTTCATCCTGCATGATGTTAAACAATGCCCATCTATACTAAATGGACATTGATCCATGTCTTCTTGAACGTGTATGAAGGAAGACTTCTTGAGGCTCAACCTCATCCAGTGGTAAGCCGTTGTACCCATGTAGTGGTAAACTGTTGTGTACCCCATCCAGCAGTAAGCCGTTGTTGTCTGAAATCGACGGTAAGTCATTGTAATCCCCTTTTATGGTACCCACATCTCTGGTCCGTCCCCTGGGTGTCAGAGCAACCAAGGCAGATAACCACGCGTAAGACCCAGTATTTTTTCGGGTCATTATCCTATGAGTACACCCTAATTCTAAACCCATATCCTAAACTACATCGACTATGATTCCATAACCTCAGGGACATGTAGAACGCCTCTTTAAGGCTCAACCTATCACTAATGTCTCATTCTAGTCTCTCCCTTGAGACTAGGTGTTTCAGGAAGGTCATGTACCAACCTAGAGGTTCCAATTCCTATGGGTCCCATCCATGTGTCCATTCTCACAGGCCACCTCCTTAGGTGTTGCATTGCCCCGTCAAACTATGCAGACAATGATTCCATGCCATGGGGATACGTAGGAAGTCTCTTCGAGGCTCAAGCACAACATCACTATTTCCCTCATGTCGGCTCCATCTCACCCTCCAACCACTATTAAAAATCCATATCCATTCTGATTCACACCCAGACCATCATAGCCAACTGATATCATGTCACCCTTTTTCTCACTGATTATAGAAGAAATCAAGTTTCTAACCATGTGTTACCCCCGCATCAGTGGTCCCACTAGGGGTTGCACCCATATAATCCACTCCCATCTGTGTTCTAATCAGTTCGATCCACCTCTTCTGAACATTAAACTAGCATCATACCGCGTGTTAAACATGGGAAGCTGTGAAAAACCTCAGAGACATTACTATGGCATAAAATTCCACACATTCAACATGGGATGCCTCAGGCCTTGCACCCTCGAGAATCCCTATCATAAAGGAAAAACCCCATATGCATCAGTGTTCCAGCTTCCAGACACCCCTGGGAAGTCCAACGTGACTACTCCCCCGAACAAAGGTTGATATCCTAGCCAGACCCCTTTGAAATACCTGACAGAAGTAGCGTAATTAACATGTATCTATGAAGGAATTGTACAAGGAATAGTTTCATAATCAACGTCATAAATCTATGTGGGAGACCCGGACTAGGAAACGAGTTCCAAGGAGGAATCCACTGAAGGAGGAATCGACATCCCATTATCATATTTAGATGAAGGATCAAACATCCCTGAATAAGTTACGGATGCCACCAGCCTTTGGAAAGCGGTAATGCTGGGAAATAGCTACGCGTCATATGAAAGAGATTGATATCTGCCCCAATGAAATCGTAAGAAACAATGTTATAACATTTAAATTATATTTTTTCATAAAATAATTCATAATGTATTTCTATGTGAATTGTATAAAATTCATAGTCACATATCTATACTTTTAAAGACAGTGATATGCAAAATGATGAATTGAAAACAACGACATTGATGATTCAATTCATACATTACATTAGTATCACCTATCAATTTACTATTTTTCTTGAACCAACATTTCTATACATGTCCATTCAAGATGGGAGAAAATCACCTCAAACAAGGTGTCCTTTATCAATTATTTTGAATAACACTGATAAAAGCACCCCCTTTTTCTATGATTTTATTAGATCAATAAAGGCTGACAATTTTTAAGAATTATTTTGTAGTACTTCTACCTTGAAGACCCACATGATGAACTTATTCATAAAATTGATTTTAAAAAAAATAAAAAACACCACCTTTACAATTTTTAAGCTGAATTAAATATATTATATCATTATTGAATAATTATTAGATGAAATAGTTGAATAATTATATATAGGATAAATTCATAGGATATATTACAACATGATACTTTGAAATAATTATGGAAGAATAAAATATTTCATATTTACATATCTGATAGTGAACACTTTTTAATCCATAATCCAAATCATACTAGTAATGTGAAACAATATAATAAAACCGAAATTTCATTAACATATAGAAAAATATTACCAATCAAATTAGTATCATGATCATATATTTTTTTATAGATTTATATACAGCGGTGATCAGTGCCATCACCCACTACATCAAGTCACTTCACATCTTAAGTATCTATTGAAGCTAATGAGTCCAAATTTTCTCTGTTAGATAACTTGACTCGTGCTACAACAAATTTAAAACAACTCTTGTGATGTCAACATAAGATACATCATCCCATTTCAACACTTCCATCCCAAATGAAGATGAATCACCTTCATACGATATTAGGAATGTGGAAATAATACAATCAAAACTATCACAAACATGCTCTAACATGACATGACCCAACAAGATCCATCCAATACTGTTAGTAAACAATATTTTTCAAATAAATCCCACAACCAACAAAATTGAGACTAGTGACTAACATAAAGCATACATAACACATTACAATATGGGTGGTCTTTGACAAATATTCAAAACACAACCAGGAGTCTCCACAAAAGAAAGACAAATACTTGAAAAATTGGTAGCATCTGTAATATATAAAATTCATGAACCAAATAATATACATAAATTAATTATGAAAATATCAAAATAAAAAATTAATGAAGGAAAAGAAAGATCCAAATATCAAAAAATTAGACCAATTGAGAAACTAGAGATGATGATAATGCCCTGATGCAAACTCTTGGGTATGAACTATGGATATGCCTGTGAACTCTATGGTACCTCTATTCTGATGCACAACCAACAAAATGTATACTAATATCACTATCAAATTTTATATTTTTTATATAAATTAAGACACGTGAGAGTGAAAATCCCATACATTAGTTTGATGCAGCCTTGTATTTGTGTACAAAAATATTACATCATTTTATATGAATATTCAATACATAACATTATAATTTATTCTATAACTATAACAATTTAGTGTGTTTGTCGATTAGATAAATAATAATATTATTTAGATACATTATGCATCATCTTTCCTAAATATAAAAAAAATACCCTTATCAACATACCCTACTTAAATCTATTGATCATAACCCGGGGAAAGAAAAGATAAAAAGGGTAATCTGAGATTCTAATTAAGAGAGGACAAGGGAGATATCAATCTAAAATCATATACATGTATAATATGATAATAATGGTATGTGATGATGGTCATAATAAAAAAATCTCATTCCTAATTTATCATGTATCATAATCATCAATCATGAAATACATATTTTGGAATTTTGAAGGACTTAATTATGAGGTTTAGAAATCATTACTAATTAATCATCAACCCCATGATCAAATAAAAACATAAAAACATGCCAAAATTTTTTTCTCACCATAATAGGTATAGAAACAAATTAATATGTTAAAGATAATGTTTGAGACCATAAAATCATAGTATATAAGACATCCAAATCTATTTTCCTTATCAAAATGGATCACACATTGCCACCTATTTCATATAGTAGATCATGCATCCCTACCTATTTTGCATAGAAGATCAAGAACATCAACTCATTTCCCATAATTATCCAATGAGATATATAGTGTTTCCCAATACAATGGAGTGATTTAATATGCATGCCTATCACATAATTTAAATTATATATACGTGTTCCAAAAAACCACAAAACATTACCGTTGGATCATTATTTACCTTCTAAAAAGAAATATATTTTATAAAAATTAAATAAATAATTCATAGAAAAACACTTTAAAAATTAATTTATTTTAAAAAAAATTATTAAAATAATAATAAATTTTCCATAGAAAATATTTGGATGGTATCGTTTGGCCACATCCCTAATAAATCATAATTAACGTCAAGTGGTGTTGTCATAGGTGAAAAATGTCCATAAAATATCCCATTAATATTTCATTAGTAATATATTAATTCTATATTTAAATCACTTATCTAAATTATGAATATTTATAAAATATTAGGGAAAAAAATCTTTTAATGTATCCATGAAATATTGTAAAGGAATCTTCAAAGCATTGATCAGTCATGACAATGGAAAATTATTTTCATACTGAGTCTGATAAAATAAATATTCCTTTCACATTTTCTAAAAAAATTCAAAAGTAACTAATATATAAAATGGAAATAAGTATCCATTGAAACCTTTTATTAAGAAGTAAAAAAATGGATAAAAATTAATTTAATCATTCATGGTATAATATTTAAATATTCCTTAAATCATTTTAAATAAAACATAGAGATTGAAGAAAATGATTTTGGGCCCAAGAGAAAATAAATGTTCATTTTATAAAAAAGATTATCCTAATTATTTTTAGTATTAAAGTGTTACAAATGGTAATTTTACATGAAAATAACATGAATAAATAAATTTTAATAAAATTACTTAGATTTATCAGATAGTTATCATTTAAATTCCTCAATGGAAATTCAGCTATAAATAATACCAATAAAATGGTATTGAAAATAAATCTCATAGCACATTGGTAACATTTCAATAGTAACTCTAATTAAATAATAACTAAAAATGAAACATTAAGTATAATTATAATATATATATTAAAGATATAAAATTTTAAATTAGTTTTATATGAACTTCTTAAAATGAAAACAGGTGTATAAAAATGTCCTAAGTAATATAATTTGATATTATAAATCCTTACCACTTTGTTAATGTCTAAATAAAAATCTCATAAAATATAGAACCTTATATGTAGTTTTTAAATTCCCATAATTTTCTTCATAATAATAATAAAACAAATTCATAGAAATTATATATATCACAAAAAATAAACAAGTTGTGAATATGTAATATGCCTCACAGAAATAAAAGTGGAAAAATAATTATAATACCATAAGTCTTATCTTACTTCATATGTGATAAAAACCCCAGAATAATAAATATAATTTTATAATAATTCTCTACATGACTCATATACATTCAAAATATAGTATATTTCATTACATTATAATTATAAAATTATACATTTATGCATAATCGTTTCATTAAAATGACCATTTAGGATAAAAATGGTTTGTTTTCCATGCCTGTTTTAGTTTAATGGTTTTGGTACCTTTCAATTTTGACATGATTTATTCTAATAAACAATTATAATCATGACAAAAGAATAATATTTGTTCAATATATATATATATATCCATAAAATTTGGATGTATATAAACGATTTTTATCAACAATAGAGATGGTAGGTTATATGTAAGCATGAACAGTGGTTTCATTGTCTAATGAAAATAAAGAAAGAAATATAAATAATATTTTCTTATTAAAAATAATAATTATATCATAAATAATATATATATATATATAATCAACCCTTATTACCATCCATTTAAAACAAAAAATTAAAATCATATCACATTACTTCGTGGAAGTGGTTATCCACTGGTATGCCCGAGAGACGTTATGGTTTTCCAATAGATTGGAAGGTAATAAGGTATTTATGATATTAAGATTAAAATATTATTATTATTTTATTAATATTATATATAAAAATTAAACTCATAATAATATATATCCCTGGAAAATCATGATGGAAAATGAATTTTATCACTACCTGGATGTGGTAGTCCATACATATGCACACAAATACTTTCACATCCCTTTTGATAGAAAAGATGGTAAATAAAGGAGGCTCCAGAATAATTATAGAAGTTATGTTTATTTTTTATACTTAACATATTATTTTATGATAAATACCTTAGATTTAATGAATTTATTAGAATAAGTAAACTAAAAGAGGTCTGGTAAGATGATTACCTCTCCTTTGGATTTCCGCTTTTCCAACATTTCCTATGTTCCTTTAGAATGATATCTTTGTATTATATTAACATCAAATTAGGGACTAGGGAATTTGAGAAGATAATTCGGATGGTATTGTTCAATATATATTCCTCAAATAATAAAAAATAAGAGAAATTAGTGGTGTCCTTTTATAGATGGGGTAGATGAGAAATGTGGAATTTATTTAAACAATTAAATATAATAAATTAATTTTCTGTTGAAAGTTACAATATAGAGGCATAATTTCATATATAAGATTTTTTATTTTTGAAATACCTGAATCAAATATAATATAGATAGGCTTATGTGGTATTTTAAGCCTTTCCTTTTGGTTTAACCACTTTGCTAAAAAATTACCCTCAATCGTAGTAAGAACTTTTTCAATTTTGAAGGGTTATCATTTAAATTATAATGTAAAAAGTAGCTCATAAATGGGAAATGGATGAAATATTTTTCCATTTACATCCAAATTTTCCCATTAAATGTTTCTATTATTTTTGAATAATTTAATAAAATATGGGGTTTTAAATATCGCTAATGTCATTATTGACATTATTAAATTGATTTTATTTTAAATAAATCAAGATAAAAAATTAATTTGAACATAAAATATTTAACCATAAATTATACAATATTCTTACACATAAAATTATTTCTAATAAAATTTTCATCCAATAAATATTACTTTTTATGTTTATTAAAATCAATAACTTTTATTTTTCTAGTGCATGAACAAGAATTGTGTAAGAGGTGTATAAGAATTTATGGTATTTATAAATTCACTAAAAATTATAAATGAGTTACCATGAGGAAAATAATATTATTCATATGAAAATAAACTATATTATTAATTTAAAACAATATTTTATCACTATGTGAAAACATAATAGAAATATACAATGAGGAGAGTGTCATTTTGTAATTATATTTACTTAAAATATTATATATTTCATAATCAATGTTAAATGAAAAGAGGTAATGTTTTTGAATTTTTGATGATTATGGAAGAAATATACTAATCCTATGAAATATATAAAAAAATTTTTCATGATTTTGAGATCATATCTCATAATTTTAATATAATACAACCCTTTTTACCCTCACTGAGGTCATAAATATTTACCATGTTTGTTATTTATAACCTCAAAAAAATTGGCCAATATACTAAATTTGAGCCTCCTGACAAAAAATATAGCATCAAATTTTCAGGAAAAAATATCTATAATTTTCCAAAATCAATTCTAATATAAATTTATAAAATTTAATGAATACCGATTTTTATAAAAATATGTTTAATCATACAAATTAACTGAGATAAAAATTAGGAATTTTACTGATTAAAATGGAATTAATTACATTATTATAAATAAAATTTATTATAGTTAATAATAATAATAAATAATAACATAATTTTAAATTCATAATCCTTTATTTAATGAAAATAAATGATATAATTTGAAATATCATAATTTTTGACTATTCACTAAAAATTCAATCAATTCAAAAAAATCCAAAATATTTACCATATGTAAATTTCACATGACTATTTAATAAATAATGTAATTTTTAAATAATAAAATTTTTAAAAGTGTTATAAATTAATTATTATTTACTCACATAGAATATAATAAAATTAACTTTTTAATAAAATGCATTTTAAAGAATAAAATGACTCTACAAAAAAATGAGTGATTATTTACAAATAACGAATAAATAATTTGGTACTGAGTATAAAAATTATAAATTTATTTCATATTGTGTTTAATAATATTCATTCCCACCAAATAAATTTCTATTTGATAATAATTTTCTGATAATATATCTCATTTCACATTATTCTCGGTGTTTCCTATTAAACAAGCTAACTTAATTTTAAAAGTGTCGCATTCTCTCCATTAAATAAATTTCTCCCTAATAATTTTATATATGTAATGAAAAGTTAAATATTTGAAAATACTTTTATTGAAAACCGAAAAACATACTGAGGAATAATAAAACATCTTTTGAAATGGGGAAGTGGGAAACAGAGATACTACCTAAAATAACATTTGATTGGTTTCCTAGATAATGAGAAAATTTATGGGATGTTAAACTATAGATATGATGTAAAATAGTAATGTTTAAATACTACTATATAGTGATATAAAATATGTCCATGATAAATTTAATGACCACAAAACCATAAATCAACAAGGGGTGAAAATACCATTTATTATAAGTAAGAATGTGAAAATTTATAGAATCTTTATTTAAAGATCTTATTCTTCATGTTGAGGTATTATTTTGTTAAAAAAATAAATAACACTATTAAATATACATGATAGATTTATTTCTATATCATAAGAATAATTTCAACCTTTAGTTTTCTTCAATCACTACCCACTTCATCTCTTAATCCATGAAATGAATATTCATGCTGATTTGTTTTCATTCTCATAGAAAAAAATAAACATTAATGGATCATAAGTTCAATAAAATAATGAAAATTCATCCATTATATATTTAAATATTTATGAAAATTAAAACATTCATTTCAACTTATTCGATGTGGATGAATGTGATAAATTAATCCCTATAACATTAATAATAACTCCAAAGGTTCAATGTTATTCATTCCATAAATAGTTAATCTTAATAATAATTCATTTTATATATAACGAAATTCAACACCAAACAATATGAATGATTTTATCAGATATATTTTTATAAGATAGAATTTAACATTTATCCCTATACAACATGAAGTAGCTCATAATTGAACTTAAAAAACATGTGAATACCTTGATTATATACTCTCTTAAAACATAATGATCATTTCCCAATATAACATGAATAGCCATATAAACTCGATGAAAACATTAATGATTTAATAAATTAATAGAATACTTATTCATTAAATAAAATTATAGAGTACTGAATATATTAAATATATCTAAAAACTCAATAAACATCCCAAAAGATAACATAAATCACATTTTCAGCAAATCACTAATTAATTCTAGGGTCATCAATACTATCCACACTACTTTATTAACATCACAAATCTCTTTTTCCTAAATAAACTTTATTATCTCAACCTCAATAAATTATTAATAGTTTTATTTACCTTAATCATCTATTCTAAAAAATATCACCATAACACTAAATCTTTTTTTATTGGTTATCCGTACCCTTAAATATTTTTTTTAAATCCATAAATAAATACAAATGTGGGACAATACATGAATGTTTAACTATTAATATAACTATAATATCACATATATATAACATCTAAAATATAATTCACATATAGGAATACATAAAAACATAAATCCTACAACTTTACGAATTTAAATAACATAAGTTCTTATTTGGACTATGATTTATCCGTCAGATTAGATAATTGACTTGGAGAATGTCAATATTTTCTACAAAAATACTACATTACACTATAAATGTTAAATTATTTTTTAATTCTTATCCCTCTATCGAACTACTCATTTTTATTGAAAAATTAATTACTATATGCACTAATTTTCTACACATAAACATATTTTTATTCAATCGTGACATTTCTATAAGTGTTTTTTCACATATACTTGCATATAAAAAGTTGAATTTCCTTCCCCTCTAGGTCTTTATGAAACTCAATTTGTATGATCCAAACCATTATAAAGATGTATCATACTCATTTTCACGTATTATTTACCCCTCTACTAGTCATAATTTTTTTGGGTCTTTCATTCAGGATGTTTTCGGTGAATTTGGATAATTTTGGAAGGTCATGGGTCTATGCACTTTTGGTCAATGGTTAGGTAAAAACATGAGGTTTTCTATTGGAAAATGGGTGACCGATTAGGAGCCATATGAAGGAGAATAATACTTTAAAAAACTATTTGGACACCCTTCCCAAACAATGCATGGTCAAATAGGGGGAAATGGTATCATTGGAACACAATTAGGTTGACCAAGAACCAAATTATGAGTAACCGTTCAAATAGAAAGTATGGGTGCATGGTTTGGGTTCACAATTTGTCAAAAAATGTATCCTTGTACTAGAAACAATTTGTGTGATAATTTAAACCCAAGAAAATTTTATAAAAAAAATTAATAAAGCCAATTTATAATCCCTAATCACCCCAACTCCACCTGGCATGAATTTCCTTGATTATGGACGATCCAAAAAGATTTCTAAGTCTCCTCTAACCACTTATGGGGTGAATCAACGATCTGGGGAAAGAATTATTACCCTCTAGGGTATGTAATTCTTTCCAGTTTTAGATTCATCACTCCCTCACTCTCCCTATCATATTTTTATCCCATTGAGAGGGATTATTTTCAATGTTTTTATGTGTTATTTCTAGGTTTTGATTGATTTTATTTTGATAGATATTCATCCCATGTTTTGATCCTATATCTCATCTTCCATTGTTAATTTGGTTGTTTTACAACAAATTAAAGGTTATGGTTTGGGGAGTGTTCCAAAAGGATCCTGATATGGGTAGTCTAATGGTTAAATCCTATTTTCTTGATTATTATAGGTTTTATGTAATTATTCCATTTTGTTTCCATTTTATCATATTGCATTTAAATTTAAAAAGTTAATTGAATTACATGTAATTGTGATACCCTTCACGTATCTCATTTCAATCATTGGATATTAGTTTAGTTATTGATCAAAACCCATGGGGTGTGCGTAAATACATGAAATGATGATTTATTAATGATAAAAAGTGGAATAATTGGTTAATAAAATTGAACTAAATAATTTTTTAGGGTTGATAATGGTATCTAAAGGTTTTATTGGCTTAACCTTTAATGGTTAATGAGATGTGAATAATTGGTGATAAATGGATTAATGGTAATTTTTCATATTATTCATTGTGATTAACGTATGGATCAATAGTTTTTATTGATAAATAAAATTTTCCATTGTTATTGGAATGATTGATAAGAGGAATAATGATGTTGAACATTGATATATATGTTATATATGTGAAATTTAGGATTGATTTTCCAATGTATTTTTTGTAATTGACTAATGCTCCAAAAAACCAAGGGGTTCTAGGATCTAGGTTCCGGATACTTGCATTTTATTAATGTATAATGGCGTCAGCGACCCTATCATTAAGTACTAATGGTGATTTATAATGACGCTCTAGGCCCATGAGATATTGGAACTAGACTGTTGTTCCATGTGGTCATGATGATAGTGCCCAAATTGACGTAGAAGGGTTCATACTGAAATTATAAATAAATAAACAATGAAATCCTTTGGAATAATAAAATATGAAAAACCTTTGGTGTATGGTTCAGAATATGGTATGGAATGAAATATGTATGATTGTATTGGGTGTCATTATGAACCCAGGAGCCAATTTGACTGATTCAAGGAGTAATAACGATGAAGTATGCTTAATTTTTTCATTTGTTATTTATTATTTATAAAATTTCATACATTTTTTTAGATTGTTTATTTCATTAGACATTGTTCCTTTTTTCATACTTAGTTATGTTCACACCCTACTCAGCCTTCCAGTCTGGTACCTGAATTAACATCATGTTTTCAAGATGGGATAAATGAAATAACCTTCTGATAGAATAAGGAGTTGAGACTCGTGATGGTTTATGGAAGGGAGAACCAAACATGGTGTAAAAAAACATTTATTGTTCTAAAGGTGTGTTTATAAGGGGATTTCATTAGAAACATGACACTTGTATGAAATGACCTATTTACTACAATGGTTTATAGTCATTTTCTTATTTTGGATTTTTCATGTGATGTTATTCTTTATTAATTGTGGTATTATCATAGTTATTTTTTACTATAATTTAGATATTTTTTATTCAATTATGATATTTTGATACTTTGATAATGAAGGTATAGTGTCCCCAACTTATATATCAAACCCCTGTTACTATTCTACAACCTCTAGCATATGGTGAGGTGCTCCTACGATCATATGGAGAACTGACTCAGGGAACCCGTATATATCACATGGGTAGGGATGTTACAGTTAGTATTATACTATTGATTTACTTTCATTTTAGTTGTTTTATTATTTGGGAATGGCATACATGAGACTATCATGAGTCATACCGTGTTCCTGATCTCATTTATTAGAGTAGCTGACTCATTTTCTTGGGAAAACCCAGGTGCCTAGGGTGGAATTTTTGTTATTGATGTTTACTATTAATGTTGGATGATATTTCACCTTGTGTAATTCACTAGTTTTGTGGTATTATTATTTTCATATATTTTACTCATGGCCCGATATATCCTAAGATTTGAATATTCATTCATTATCCTGGGCACTTAAAAATATATATGACACAAATCATTGTAGGAATGCATGAAAAAAGCATGTTATTAGTGGGTTTTAGTGAATGGAAAATACTTTTTTCTTTATTTGAGTAATTCAAAAAAAAGTTTCCAAATTATAAAATAAGGGATTAAATACGTTAAATGTGTAAATATAAAATTGTTAAACTCAATGTCTATTGGTAAAAATGTGATATGAATGTTGTTTACCTATGTTATTCATGGATTAATGTTAGGCTGGTTGTGGGTTTCTGATAGTTCCTCAGTTTTGAATGTGGCGTAGTGTTTAATGGGTGCACTATTATAACTTAATGTAAAACACTCTTATATAAATTTGATAATGATATGTTATGATTCCTACGAATTGTGTTTGAAATTATAGATAAATGCCAACAACATGACATTTTTTGTTGGATTATAGGAGGACATTGGTAGAAATGATCTTCTAACATCAGGACAAAAGGCCCTCATAGTTCCAAGTGAAGGAGTGGGAGAAAAGTTTTGTGAGAATTTTTCTCTCTTTATACAGTTAATGAAAAGAAACTTTGGGTGGGATATATAGAATATGTCTAATTTGACATGGGATTTTTAGTTGCAGATCCCTCTGACCATAATCAAAGAGGGGGGAGTTGAGGATGCTCTGTTCTGGAATGAGTATATACACACAATTCTTGAAAATTTGGAGACTCCTTTATAGAAATGAGTCTAGTTGGACTCGTATATGTTATCAGGCCTAGCAAATCATTAGTCAGATATCTTGTATCAAGATAATAAGTTATAGGAAATGGTATGGAAGGAATTCCAAAATATATTCCTAGAGAACTTTTACCTACAGACATTGAGACACGAAATGGGTGAAGTGTTTATGTGGTTAACAGAGGGAAGGATATCAACGATGTACTATGTAGGTTTCTTCACTAACTTGTAGTGACATTTCCAATTACTGGTAAGAGATGAGACAATGGTGGTGAGATTTTTTCAGGATGATAATAAATGTTAGATTAAGTGCATATTGAATATCATATGACTAAATAAGTTTTATGAGGGTGGGAATCGACATCACATTTTAAATGGGAAACAGAAAGAGGCTTCCAATAAAGGATATGTGGTTTCTACAGGATGAATATGGGGTATTAATTCTGGGTTAATGAATATTTTTTATCAAAATTGCAACCAGACTTGTGGAAAATCGAGTATCTTGGTATAAGGATCTATTTTTGGGGGAGGTAGTAAAGTGATTTTACCTCTGTTTGGTAAGAATGCTCATATCTGTTCCTTGTTTCCCCGACTACTAGTGAAGTTCCAATATTTTGTTATGATAGGGTCCTATAGTTGTTCTTCATGAAACCATGACCAAGCGGTAATTATGGAGATTCCAGGATGAACCAGAGTACTGGTAGGGGTTATATACACCATATCAGTTAGTTTGTTAGAGTTTTACTAATCGTGCTGACCGGGATGGTGCATGTAGTAATTCAACCAAATAATTCGTGTAATAGTAGGTTATTGATACTCAAGGGACACATATAGGAGAACTTCACAGAGGTAAATTTCAGTTTCATGTCGTTTAACTTACACATGTGGAGAGAGAGGTTGGACCATCGATAATAAGGTATACAATTCTTATAGATTCTATTCATACTAGAACTTTATTTGATACTTGAGCCTCACATTCCTTTATATCATTGCAAATTTTTAATGGTTTGAGTCTGATGGTGGAGTTTGCGTGTGAAATTATGATGATCGAGACAGCATTAGGTGTGTATTTAAAGGAAATATATCTATCCAATGGGTGTTCCCTTATGGTTGGGGAGTATAACTTCTCTTGGGATCTATATTTTCTTGATCTGTATGGTTTTGACTTGATTAAGGGTATGTATTTTCAAGAATAATTCTAATTCCACAAAGAATTTTACCATATGAGGTGACCTTTCACCTCCTCAGGGTAATATTTGTATTTATTATGGATAATGGGATATCATGGCCGACCATGCAGGGCCAGTTCATTAGCAACTCAAGGATCTCAACACCATGGTTTCTTGTATTTTATTTGATTCTAGGTGTGTGAAACAATTTACATTTCCACACATAGTGGATGGGTTTCAAGACGTTTTTTTGAGGACTTCAATGGAATTCCAACTTCGAGGGATATTGAAATTATGATTGAACTCATTCTAGAAGCTGAACCATTTTCCATTCAACCATACAGAATGGAACCATTGAAGCATGATGGTTTTAAGACTCATCTGGAGGAATTGATGGATAATGGATTTATCTATCTGAGTATGTGACATTCCATTTATACAGTTTTTTTCTAAGAATTTTGATGGGACATTGTGATTAGGTGTCGATTACTAGAAGTTGGATATGATGATGACTAAGAACCGGTATCCTCAGATATATATCGATTAATCATTTTGAACAATTGAGGGGATCTTGTATGTTCTCTAAGATTTAATTTATAATGGGGTATCATTAGTTGATATTGAGACCTTCAGATATACATCATACATAATTTTGTAGTAGTTATGGATTATATGAGTACGTTGTGATGTATGTTTTGTTGAGAAATTATTATATTGACTTCATGGAGAAGATGTACTAAATCATCAACCCATTCAGGGACCAATTTGTGGTTTTTTATGTCCATGATATCATGGTGTACTCCCAGACTCATGAAGATCATGAAAAAAACCTTAGTATCATCTTGAGTACACTATGCGATAATATTCTATATTCCAAGATATCTATGTTTAAATTTAGTATTTACAAGGTTTATTTATCGGGTCACATCATCTTTGAAGAAGGTGTGTTAGGGGACCTTATGAATATTCAGGTTGTTGTTTCCTGAGTGCAGGCTAAGAATTGTTTTATTGTCTGAAGCTTTTTGGGATTTGTAGGGTATTATGGAGATCAATTTAAGGATTTTATTTCTTATAAGTGATGCTTTCAGGCTTGACCTAGAAGGGAATCTATTTTAAATGGTCAAAATAACATAATAATTATTCTCACGATTTGAAGAGTCATTTCACTACTGAATCATTTTGATCATAACAAAGACTATTGAGGAGTATACCGTGTTTTCTGACACATCTGTAATTGGACTTGAGGCATTTTTGTTTCATAACAATTGATTCGTGTGATATCTATTAGGAAATTTGTGGCCACATTAATGGAATTATATTATGCATGATCTCGAGTTGGCCATGAGAGTTTATGTTTTTATGTTTAGAGAGATTTTCTTTCTGATGAATTTTTTCTTGTGTTTACAAACATGAAATATATAAAGTATACTTTTTCAAAATGATTGCTAAATATTCAAGAGTTTAGATATTGTTACTAATTCCTCGAAAAAAATGACATAGACTCATGCAGTCCCAAAGTCTAGTACAAAGTGAAAGATGATGAATTTACTTGATAGGATAAAAATTTAGGTTTTTTAAGTTTAGGAGAAGATGATCATCATATCCTCAATGGTTGAGTGCACACATATAAGACATTTCAAGGAAAGTCTATACCATGATGTATTGTGTTTAGTCTTAAGGGGAATCCTTGATGGTGGGGATCCACCTTCTGATTGGACTATAGATAAGGATAGATTCATCTATGTCTGACACCGAGTAATTGTGCCTACATTTATGCATGAGGAGTTGAACAATGAGCTTCATGACTTGATGTGGGTGGGGCATTATGGTTTGAAAAAAATATAATATGACCTATGTAGACAGTTTTGGTGGTTGGGAATGAAAAATAAGATTGCATGTTTCATGACATGATGCTAAACCAGTCAGAAGGTGAAGGTGGGGCATTAGTGACCTGGTTGATTATTACAACAATTACCCATTGTGGATAAGAATTGGGGTATGTTTCAATGGAAATCATTGTGGGTATTGTGAGGATTATGTGTAGAAATGAAGCAATATAGGTGATTGTGGATCAATTGAAAAAAGTCTCCCAACTCTTGCCTATTTGGGAAACATTCAAATTTTATTATATGGCGGATATTTATGTTTGTTATATGGTCTATTTTCATATATTTCTTCGAATTATAGTTTCAAATAATGATCTATGTTTTACTTCATGCTTTTAGAATGGATTTCAGAAAGATTATGGTACACAAGTGTTTCTATGTATTAATTTTCACTAATGGATAGATAGGAATTCAGAGCATACTATTTTGGTATTGCATAATTTTATAAGGGAATAAATCCTCAATTTTGGAGGAACACATTAGAATCACTTTTCACTAGTTGATTACCCTTATAAAAATAGATATCAATAGACTATTCAGATGGAGCCATACCAGTCACTATATGGTAGGCCATATTGGTCCCCATTTTGTTGGATGGAGGTAGGTGAGTCTTATTTACAGGGACCAGTTCTCAGGTAGGAGACACCATACTATACTCCATTGATTTTAATACGTATGAATATATCATAGAGTCAGTAGAAATATTGTATTGATTGACATCATCATGATATTTATATACAGTGGTAGATCATGTGTTCCTTAGGTTTTCACAAATATTGGGTCACCATAGGATTTAGAGGCATGGAATGAAGGTGCCTAGGTTTATTATACCCTTTGATATTCTAGAGAGGATCAGATAGGTGGTGTATTGGTTGGTTCTTCAATAGAGGTATAGTTCTATGTAATATGTTATTCATGTGTCAAAAATTTATTTTCATCACCCTGAACCATCTCATGTGATTGATGGTGATGTTGTTGAGAATGAAGATGATACTTCCTTTGTTGAGAATCTAATTTGTGTTCTAGATCATAGTGTGAAAGTGTTATGAGGAAAGACCTAGTCATTGGTCTGAGTAATGTGGAGCATGGCTTCATTCTGGATGAAACATGGTCGAAAAAATTAGATATGTGAGATTACTAGCTTTAAAATTTTACCGGATAATCCTAGCAACTATTGGGAGTGAAACTTATGGACATGTTTTTATAAGGTGGGGATGTTGTAAAATACTGATTTTTTTTAATTTATGGTACTCATGTTTAGGTATTATTTTACCCTTTTTTGATCATACCATTGATGGATCTTTTTTGGGTTTTTTGGGAAAATTTACAAAATTTATGAAACCTATGGAGATATTCATGGATGGAAAATGGTTAGAGAAAACAATGAGGTTTCCATAAGGAAACTGTGAACCACAATTTGAGCCACATGAAGGTGGCATGCTATTTGACCACGATATGTGACCACCCTCCCCAACCGTGAACCATCTTATATAAGTGAATTTCATGGTTGCAACATTTTTTGGAAAACCATGCCCACTACATGGAGTAACTGCACTACAAAAATAGTTTGAGTGCATGTTTAGGTTGCAAGATATGTCAAACTATTCATCCCTTTCCATGAAACCTTGAGTAAGAGAATTTAAATCCCTAAAATTTTATATGTTATTCATAAAAACCCCATTTTTTATCCATAATCATCCCAGTTGGACTTAAAATGATTAAAAATGATTTTGGAGTATCTCAATAGGATTCCAAGGCTACATGAACCACTTCATATATGACTTAAAGATCTTACTGAAGAAATAGAACCCTATACCTTTTTATATTCTTATATATCACATCATTCTTTTCTATTAGAGAGGGTTGATTTGCTCTATTTTTAATAATTTATATATAGGTTTTGATGTACCTTGTTTTGTTGGATCTTGAACCTTGATTTTGATCCTATATATGTTCCATCATCGTGAATTCGACCGTTCTACATAAAATTGAGGGTTACAATTAGGAAAAAAATTTCAATGACTATGAGGTAGGATGCCTAATTGATTATTTCCTTAGTCTTGACTAAACTTAGGTTAATATAATTTTTTTATTGTGTTTCAATGTCTGCAATTAAATTTAAAATAAACATGATAATTGAATTCCATGAGATTGTGAGACGCTTCATGGATCCCATTAAACCAGATGGAAATTTAAAATCAGGATTTATGGAAACCCATGGGCTGTTTCAACACACTAGAAACGATGATTTAAAAATTGTAAATAATAGAATAAGGGGTTAATAGAATTAAACTAAATTCTTATTTCATGGTTGATAAATATATTTAAAGTGTTTCTTGGATTAACCTTTAAGGGGTAATTAGATGTGAATAATTGATGATAAGTGGATTAATGGTAAATATTTTATATTATTACTTGTTATTAATGTAAATACCCATGGTTGTGATTGCTAAATGAAATGGTGAACCATGATGTGGATGATTGAATATAAGGTTAATAATTTTGAAATTATATATTTATGTGATCTATGAGAAATTTTTAATTGATTGATCACTGGTTTGTGGGTCAAGGTCTAATGCTCAAAATACCAATGTGGTTCCAAACATACTCTCAAGGCCCCTAATACATGCATGTTAACAATGAATTATGTCTCAGTGGATGATTATCCAAATACCAATCTTCTTCTAAATTTTTTTTAATGTCCCCAGATAGATGAATGTGAACAGTGAGTTTGTTTTAATGAATGAAGCATTGAATTCCAATGGGGTTAAAGGATGATGCTCTATGACATTGAGATATTAGAGTTTGAATGATGTTTCAAGTGGTGATGAGGATGGTACCCAGACATACCATCCAAGGTATTGAGTGAAATTGTTATTAAATGAATAATGAAATACCATGAATGAATGCATTTTTATAACCCTATGGTGTAGGGTTTAGACTCCAACATGGTACAAATAAGGTATGATTAGTTTAGTTGCCACTGTGAACCCTAGGGCCTATATGGCTGACATAAAAAATAATAAATGTGAATCATGCATAATTATTTATTTTTTATTTTTTATTTATACGAAAACATATAGATTTATAGATTATATATTCTTTTATATTCCATTGTTAGTGTCATATTGAGTTCTATGAACAACCTACTCATGACACCAGATTGGCACTCAAAAAGACCTCATGTTTGAAGGACATGATAAGGGAAAGAGCCATATTTTAGATGGATGAGTTGGTACTGAGGATGGAGTATGGATGAGGCAACCATACATGGTATTATGACCTTCTTTGGAGTTTTCTGTGTGTATTTAGTTTTTGTATTCATTAGACACTTGACAATTATATGGAATGACATATATACTACTTTGGTTTATGGTTATTTCCTTTTTTCAGATTTAACATGTGATGTTTTTCATTACTGATTATGGTGTTATATTTGTTGTTATTTTATATCATTTATCTAATTTTTTTGTTATTATGCTTTGATAATGAGGGTATAGTCTCCCAATGTTATATATTAGACCCCAACTACTAGTTTATAGCCTCTAGTGTAATAGGAGGTGCATTTGAGGACTTGTGGTGAACATGATTGGGGCATCGATATGTGTCACGAGAGTCCATATTTTACCCCGTTTGATTCCTATTAGGAGTCTACGGAAACTCACCCAAGTTGAGAATATTTTTTATATAAGGATAAATATAAACTTATAATAACAAATTTTCACATTCTAGAAACAATTTCACTTGTCTATCATGGGGAAAATCAACCCATTTTAAATCAAATTTAGAGGTAACATAAATTTACAGGGTTGAAGCTATTGAAAAAAACCAAAAATCATTGTGTGAGACAAAATAATAATAGTGATAAATCAGAATAAATATTTCAAATTAATTCTAAATAATGACACCATATTTTGAATCCATAACACCTTAGCATTAATTTAGGTCATACCAGATAACCATGTATTCAAATCCTTCATAATAGATTTTACAAAAAAAATTAACTAAGCTATGAAAATTCACCAAGAGAGTCAAAACTATTTTTTTATTAAGGACACATTCACTAAGAACCAAAATGATGATCGAGATATACTTCAACTAAGTTTTTTCATGATTATTTCCCATAGATGAATACATTCCAAAACTATATCTACTTATTGTATTTAGAGAGGCATTTATTGAAAGGAAAACTAAATAATATCTATCTTTTCAAAACATTTGTATGTAATTTTATACGAAGGATTATCCCTTATGTTTTCGAAAAAACATTTCCCATAATCTCTAAAAGATTGACTGAACCCTTATTTGATACAAACTGAGTCCTCCCATTTTTTTATACACAAATGTTACTTCATTTTAAATGAATATTAAATACATAATATAGAGACCCGAAGCTTAACGTACATGGATATTACATTACTTTTGAGGAATACTTAGTACATAACAAAAACACACACACACGGATCATAATAGTTTAGTGTCTTTGGAAACACGGAATATAATCTTCTAATCGTGGTGAAATATCATCAACATATCCCATAAAGATCTTCCCCTTTTTTTCCTTAAAACCTTTCTTAATATCCTGGGGAAAAGAAAACATAAAAGGGTGAGCTCAAATGCTCAGTAAGGGTAAACAAAAGAAATATCAATCACATCATATTCATAAGAACATAACTTTTGGAAATCCTAACCTGCAAAAGAGAGCATAATTTCATAACATGGGATAAATCATAGTAGTGAAATGGAATCCAAATAATCATAACATAAAACATGAAACTTTGTGTCATACACACATAATCATAGAGAATCATTTCTTATTAGTCAAGACTCATTTCCAAGACTATCTTAGTGGACAAAGTCCCTTTCTGAACCGAGTTCACTCCTTATTTCAGTCATGTTTCACTGAACCGGTATAACCTACCATTCCATCCATGTCTATCTCATGAGATATAAAATCTTTACCCAATGCATTGGAGGGAGATATAGGTCCCACCCATCTCATAATGATACCATTCTTATGTGTGCCACAAAATCATAAATCATACATCATTGCATAACCCATGTAATAAAAATGGGAATCTTAAACATCATGACATCATAAAACAATTCACATAAGATAAAGGAATTCATAAAAATATTTTCATCACAACATAATCAAATCAATGTAATAATAGGGATAGAAATAGATCCCAATATTATCTTAGACGGAATTTTTTTTTATAAAACACTTAAAATCCATTCTTGAGGAAAATATCCTTTCTACTTCAAAAACATTTTCCTTTCTTAACATGTCATACAACTTTAAACTAAAAGAATTTGATTAAAAATAAACTTGAAAACTTGTAAAGGAATCTTCTTGGAGATAATGTTTTAAAAATCCATTCATGTCCTATAAGTTAAAAAAACATTCTTCACGTACTTTTGTCGGAAAAGTCAAAAAGTACCTCGTACGAAAAATAAAAAATGATTCCTTTCATATATTTTACTAAAAACTCACTGAAGGGTAAAATTGGATTTAAAAAATTGTAGGTGTATGGAAATAAAATTACATATTGAGAAAACATGTATTTGGATGATAAAATACACCCCAGTAAATACCAAAGTATAAACAATCTCGGATAAAAATGAGATTGTGATATTTTCCCTTACCTTAGGTCCGATTTTCCTCGTAAGTGTCAGAACCTCCTGTATAATGATTTAAATAATGTTATTGACTTATTCCAGAATCATAATTATTGTTATGATATCATATATGGTCATATTCTTAGCTTCTTATTTGTAATATTTCATTACTATTTGTTATTCGGATGTTTATTACGTTTTGTTCTTATGCGTGTTTTATCAAATAAATTCTTATTCTTATATTTAGGTTAGAGATACCTCATCTCCAGAATGGTATTAGTGTAATATATATCATATTTATTCATTCAATTCATTTATATAATCATTATGAAATGAAGATCATGTAAAACGAGTCGCATCACATCGTGGAGACGATATTCCGTACGTATGCACGAGTGATGATATCATTCCTATGATCGTGGAATTGCATTGGAGTGTATGTATACTATTTCAGAATCAATATCACTTTATAATAGTCATATATAGTCATTATTTACACCATTATACCCATTCAAGTAACGTGGTGGTGGAAAATAGATTACACCACGGCGTGGAGACGGTATTCTGTACGTACGCACGCGCGGTGATTTTTTTTCCATAGGATAGATAGATGGTGAAATAGGGTTATTTCATACTTATAATAACATATCATTATATGAGTGATACTGATTTTATTACTTTATAATGATAAAAATAAATAAGAAGAAGTGGAAGAAGTAATAAAGATGAAAGAATCGGTAACAGACATTACCTCTTCATTGAAGTGCCTCTTCTTAACCTCCTCTTAGAGAACTAGGGTGGGTATTTGAAGAAGACCAGAACATCTAGGATTATTCTAGGTAATTGGGTAAGTGAAATTGTCAGGGCTTGTCCGAGCCTGAAGGCTCAAATTAGTGTGATGAGGAGAGGGAGGAGGTGCCCTTTTATAAGGGAGGAGAGGGGCACCTTTGGAATAACTAAAAATATTATTTTATTATAAAGCCAAATTCGGTTTTAAATAGCTCCAAATTTATTTATTTCGAAGATAATGTGGGGATGGGTCGAAATCCTCTCATCCAATAGAATTTAGACAAGTTTAGGTCATTATACTAACCTTATATTTTAGTTTTAATTCTTAGTTAATTAGATTGACATTTACCATGACACTTTGTATTTTTATATTATATAGTTAATAAACGTACCATATACATCCAAGCGACCCCCCAAGTGGTCCATTAATGATAAAAATATCATGTTATAAGTATCTTTTCCTAACCTTAGATTTTTAGGAATAAAATAAAAATCAATAATATAATATTTGTTTTAAAAAATATTTTATGTCAATTTTGACACTATTCAATTGTTGATTTCTGTGAAACTCATAACAAAATGATTACTTCGACCAAAGTTAATTAAATAAATCCTAAAATGCAATATTAACATATAAAATTAGTTTAATTCATAAAAAGTCTGAAATTATATTTATTTGGGTATTTATAATATCAATTATTCTAATTTTTCACTATTATGGTAATTATTGAATCATCATTGTGTCATAAATAAATAAATTTATTTAATGTATAAAAATAATAAATAAACTATTATTATGTATGAAATCTTATTATCTTTCTAATTAATATTTACAATCGAATTTATCTTATGTATAACCCTATATTAAAAATGTTTTAGTAAATAAACTTTGATTTCAACTCTTTTAACTCTTCTTTGAATTAAATAATAATAAATGTCCTAATCTAATCCAAGTGGGCCTAAATGGTCATATTTTATTCCTAAGGTTGTTATTTGTCGAATTAATCTTATCCAAAAGAATTAGGACATGTGTTAGGGTAATAAAAATACCATTTTTACACTTAATTACCCTATTTACTTTTAACCGTGGTTAAAAACAAGTAAAAAGTTACTATTCACCAAAAATTATTTTCATCTCATTGAACCACATTTTACTTACTGACATCAACCTTGTCTCTTGGATTTTTGAAATTTCACTCACAGAAGCGGTAAAATTATGTTTTATGAAAAAGTCATTTTTTTAACTACCACTTAGTGGTTTCACTATTCATCAAAAAATGAAAGTTTCCAGAAAAATAGAAAAAATTAGGCCTAAGCTATATTTGATATTATGAACTCAAAAATGATGTCTATTTTACCAAATTAAAAACATATCAGTTACATTAACTAATTTAAAAATTAATTCCCATCGTTAAAATAAATGGCGTGTTTTTAAGAGATAATAACTATCAAAAGATTGACACTTGTTTATAACTAGTTTAAATGTGAAATTACATCCAATGAACAACATTGTATTAAATTGTAAAAATATATTCTCAATATACTTTAAAACCACTCAAATTAATAATTTATCAATATTAATTATTTCGGTTAAAAAAGTTGTTTTTAATTAAAATTTAGTAATTTTCACTATTCATCAGAATATGAATGTTATCCAAAAAGTACCAAAATTTTACCCTATAGTAATTTCGATATTACGAATCCAAAAATGAATTCCATTTTGAAAAATAAAATTTACAAAATTTCAAAAAGTGATTGTTACTATTCATAACGGCTAGTTTAAATAATATTTTAATAGAATATCGTTGTTTAGTAAAACTCGGTATTGAGTACTACACACGCTATCGAGGAAGGTCGCGATTTCGTTTATTGCAAGGCATGTCAAGGATGCATGTTGTGCAAGCTCCTTTTGGTGTAGCGTACAACAAAATACATTAATGAAATTAAAAAGAATATTTTTCAAAAAATATCGGGGTGTTACACATAAAATTATTATCCACACTAAAGCAACATTTTTTTTGTGCATTTGGATAATATATACATAAATAAATTATTTAGGTACATTTTACATCACATCTCAAGAATTTATTCTCAATTTTTATCCTTCTTAACATATAATACATAAAACCTTTCTTAACTACCGGGGGTATATAAATATAAGAATGGGAGATCTCATATTCTCAATAAGGTAAAAGGGAGATATCAATTGTTGAACATATACACATATAATATCAGTATAATATTATAACATTATGATTAAAAATTTTAAAAATTATATTTTATTTGTCATGGATCATAATCATGAATCATGATATAAAAATTTATCATTCGGAAACTTGAATCATAAGAGTGATAAAGCATCACTAATTAATCAGGAAACATGATTTAAAAAAGAGAAATGATCTTTCTTGAAATTATGTCTACATGATAGGAATTCAAACCACTTTATATGTCAATGTTTACTATTTATAATATAAATTCATAGTGGATCATGATTAATCCAATGTTTACAATAACAAAGTTGATCATGCTTTACCACATATTTGACATGGTGCGTCAGGAATCCGTACCTATTTCCAATAGTGGATCAAGTCTGTCAACTCATTTCCTATATCTATCTAATGATATATAAATATTTTCCCAACTTATTAGATGTCTATAATTGAAAAAAACATCAAATAACGAAAACCATACATATGTGTTACATAATATCTTAAAACATCTAACATTTTATCATACCATAACCTATAATAAGTAATATATTTCATAAAAATTTCATCAAATCATTGTTGAATAACCAATGGGAAATGTATTCATTTCATAAACATAACATCATTAAAATAATTAAACATATATAAAAAATAGTTATTGAATAATTAGATCATATCTCCAATCAATCATAAGTAACATCATGTGATGTTATCGTAGATGGAAAATTCATTAGAATATCACTAAAATATTTATTACGGAAAATACCCATTTAATTTTGAAATCACATATTTAAAAAAAATAGAAAATATTTATGGAATACTTTCCTTTGAAAATATCTATAAAAAATTGTTATGTATTCTTCCAAAAATTAAGAACTCCTAATGGAGAAATTTTTACTATTGTCGAATAATTTAAAAATAATTCCATTCACATTTTTTGATAAAATTTTCAGAAGTACATTTTCTATAAAATTGTTGGATGATATATTTGAATTTGTTATAAAATATAAAAAATTGGCAGAATTTATATTTAAATATTCATGTTATAATAATAACAAATTCTTGAAAAAAATTTAAATAAATCATGGATGGAGAAGAAAAAGAATCCCCACCAAAGAGGAAATAAATTATGTTTTTATCAAACACACTTTACTGATCATTTTAAGCACAACACATAAGAAAGTTGTAATATTACCTGAAAACCCCATGAATAAATAGTGTAAAATAAAATAATATGGATGTATCAGATAATTATAACATATGTCCTCAATGAAAATTCAATCATAGATAATCTCATTTATAATGGGATTGAAGCATAAATATTTTTACACTTTGATAACATTAAAATCATAAACCTCATGAAACAATAACATAAAATAAAATAGTGATTATCATTATTATAAATATATTAATGATATGGAATATATAATTGGATTTATATACACATCATAAAATTATATAGGTGAATAACATAACATATATCCCAAATAGTATAATTTGGGATGACAAACCCTTACCACTTTGTTAATATTAAAAATAATACCTTGTTAACGAGATAACAGTAGATGTATTTTTAAATCCCAATAATTTTCATGGGTAACATCATTAAATATATTCATTATAAATATATACATTAAAAAATAGAAAAAAGTGGATAATATGGAATATTTCTCAAATAAATAAAAGTGATAAACAAAATCCCTTACCTCAATACTTTTCCTTCTTCGAACATATTCTAACATCCTGTATAAAAAATTTATTAATTATTCATATTTTAAATAAAATACTCATGAATAATTTACTAGTTTAAATTTTTTTATAATTCCCAATTATCCTTTAATAAAAATTTATATTTTATATTGAACATCTGAGGTGAAAACTGGTTAGTTTTTCATGCATGTTTCGGTTCAAATTTTTTAGTATTTCACTTTACTGATGGTTGTATTATCTCCATAATTTTAATGATGAAACAACTATAACATTTATTCATTATATATATATATATTTATTTATTTATATTCATACATAAATGATATAGGTAAAAACATTACTTACACTATTAAGGGAAATAGAATTTCATACATACCGATGAAGGGTGTTTCCATTTTATAAATAAAAGAAGATAAGAATGATAAATATTATATTATATTTCATAAAAAATATTATTTAATTAATAACATATATATATATATAAATTAATTATTTAATTATTAATATGAAATTAATATAAAAAATACAAATAAATCACATCGCTTCATAAAAGGTGTATTCCACCCGCACATAAAAGTGATGTTATGATTTTACAATGGATTGGGAGGTAATATGGTAGATATGATATTTTAATTATTGAAGTATTTTTTTATAAACATATATAACATTTAAAACCATAAATGAAACCATCCATGGAAAATGGTGATGGAAAATTATTTGTATCACTACATGGAGGCAGTATTCCACAAATAAACATGAGCAATACTTTCACTCTAATTTGATGTATAAGAGGTTGAATAATGATTGTTCAATAATAATAATAAAATTTAAATTTATTAATTTCATTTGTATTATTATTTGATGATGAATACAAAATATTTAAGTGATTCAAATGTCGAAATAAATTGAAATAGGTCGGGTAAGATGATTACCTCCCACCTTGATGGACTCCTTTAGATCATTTCTTAAGAAAACATTGAGTTATCTTTTTAGATGATAAAAACCTTTTAACAGTTTCTAGGGGAGTTTATAATATTAATATTGTGGGTTTTTTATACATTATATCCCAATATAGTGTAAATACTACAAATGATGGGTACCCTTTTATAAGAAGGAAAGATGACACACATGGAATTAATAAAAAAATTTAAATAAAATGAATTCACTTTCCTATGAAAGTAATATGATGAATTTATAAATTGAAATATAATATATTATATGTTAAAACTAACATAAATAAATAAAATTTTTATAGTTTTAAATGGTATTTCAAAAATTATTTTTTATAACAACCACGTTGTTAACTCTTTTTAACATAAACCACAATAACAAATTTATCAATCATAAAGAATAATAATTATAATTATAAGGTATAAAATGGTTTAAAAATTGTAATATAAATATTTTTCACACCATTTCACACCCAACTAGTCAAATTTCAATATTTTTATCATTTTTAAATAATTTTTCAAAATACAATTTTTCATAAAATATCATTACTGTTATTTTTTAACTATTTATATAATTTGACTTCAAAAACATCAAGAAAAAAAAATAATTAATATATAAATATTATAACATTTATTATAAATTATAATTAAACATTTTATTCATGTTACACCACAATTCAGTAAAATAGTTTTACTTTTTATGTTTTTAAAATTTATATAGTTTGATTTTTCTACTGCCTATAATCGCCCAATATCAACATTGTATAGTATTTAAAGAAATTATATAATCTCAAAAATTTATAAATAAATCTACATAATGAAAATAATTTTATAAATCTAAAAATAAAATAAAATATTCATTGAAATTTTATTTTTATCCTAATGTTAACGTATAAGAGACATTTAAAAGCAAGTGGGTGTCATTTATTATTTTTCATTAATAAAAACATTTTATAGGTCAAAATCAAATCTAATTAGAATATGTAAAATATTGGAGTTTTTTATTATTATTGATGAAATATACTCATTCAATGAATTATATGCAACATATTTACTAATTTTATGACCTTATTTCATAATTTTTACCTTGTTTTATCAATTGTTTTCTTACCGATAAAAAAATATTAACCATGGTTGTTATTCATAGTGACAAAAAATAAAATAGAAATGTTAAGGAAATTTTATCTTATTGTTTTAAAATATGGTATCAATTTTCTAATATTTAATATATAGTATTTTAATAATTTTATTTTAATATAAATTCATAATAAAAATTGAAAAAAAAAGTTATAAAAAATTTGTTTTAAGCATAAAAATTAAATATATGAAAATATTCAAATTAGATTATTAAAATGGAATTAATTATATTATTATAAATAAAATTTATAATATTTAACTTTAATACCAAATAAATAAAATAATGAGACTTTTTAAATAAATTATTTAATGAAAATAAATGTCGATATTCAGAAAGATAATATTTTTGTTTATTAACAGAAAAATACATCATTGCTGAAAAATCCCAAAACTTTTCTCTATTTTAAATTTTATAATATGATTTTAAAAATAATTTTAATTTTATAATATAAAATATCTAAATTTGGTATAATTTAACTATATTTTCCTCGCACAAAATCTTATAAAATTCTCTTTTGAAGAAAATAAATCATTGTAGGATAAAATAACTTCACTGAAAATGAGTGCATATTTCCTATGAAGTAATCAATATATTTATATTTGTTACGACTATTCTCAATTTAATTCATAATTATTTTACTCATATTAACACCCAAAAATTAAATATCTATGTTATAATTATATTTTATTAATATATCACACTTCACTTTATGATTGATGTTTCTTATTAAGAAATCTATTGAGCCATTTATTATTTGAAACTAAAATTTCAAGGTATAATATTTTGAGTGTATAAAAATATGTCAAGATTCCATAAAAATTAAAATGTATAAATAGAAAGACAAAATAGATAAAACCCATTATAGAAAATAAATGAATAACCCAAATATTCTTTAAGGTAGATAAATCATGATGTTGGAAAGTCTCACCTTTGATATCCCACCTACATAAGAAACTATATGCATTTATTTAACAAACCAATCCAAGATACCAAGATTAATAAATAAATGTAATCTCAAAAAATTTAGTGGGGAAACCATACCTATTTTAAATATTTAAGTCATTCAAGGGAGTACTAAACCATTATGGAGGAATTATTCTTATTCAATAAATAACATTAAATAAGGGAGTACATGAAATCATTGATAGAAGAATTGTACACTATTGAATCTTGTTATTCTAATTAGATTATTAACTAACTCTATTAATCTTTTATGGGTCCCATTCATTATTGAGTGTAATTTAGTAGGAAACTCATTCCCAAATTGTACAGAACACGTTCATTGAGTATGTAAGGGGGTATCAACCTCTTTAAACATATATGAGACCCACACCAACAATAATCAAATTTTTAGGGGAGTATCATACACCAGGGTATTCTCTCTTCATAAATCCCCATCATTAACATTAACCCTATATTTATAGAATTTAAATTTATCTACATATCCTCATAAATAGTATCAAATGATAAACCACATTACAATTTTTTTATATATTACATAAAACACAATGTATAGGTTAATTATTTTCAATAAATTGACACACATAGAAATTTCAGTGAATATGACACATAGAAGATATTCATGACATTTAGAGCCCCCTATAGGTTCATCATGTGGCATTCTAAGTGAGAGAGAGAGAAAAAAAATCTCATGGACATGACATGTTTTTCCTATGAAATTATGTTTTTGGTTGATGGAATCCCCAAGAGGGGTTTTGAGGAATAATGTTATAATTTATGAGTATATTTAGCTAGTGGTCATGTTTGTGGAATATTGTGGCATGCTGTTCCACGAAGAATAAATATGGTAATTTGGTCAATGTGTGGATGAGTGTATACAACATGGGTGGATCAAACAGGTGTCTTGTAAAAGGTTTATAACCTTATCTTCGATTTAAAAACCTTAATAAAATTATGTTCAATTTCTTTTTTTGCATCATGGTCTATAGGTTGCGTCATTGTCTTGACCCGAAGAGTTGGTTTTATTTTCAAAATAAGTCTTAGATATGTTGATGTATATACTCCTGTGTAGATTCTTGGGAGGTAAAAATATTTTATTCATCCTTTTTAAGGGATCCTAAATCATAGTCATTATATTCCCCCCTGTCATTTGTTGAGGGTGATTAGGATAAATGGAAGGTCAGTGTTTTCAAAAAGACTCCCACCATTATGGCATGGATTTTTGGCTGCGTAGCATTGTGGTTCAATCAGTTCAGGGACTATAAAAACATGGTATCTCATCTATGCCATGGATTTTATAGGTTGGGTTCCTTGAATATTTATTATTAGGGATCATTTTTTTATGGTGTATTTTCTATTCAGTATCCCTTAGTTTTATTGTAGGTAGTGGTTTGCTGATTTTTATTGGGTAAATTTATATATAATGGATGGTTTTTTGGATTCACCTGAGTTGATCTCATTATTGAATGGTCATTACCATTACATCATGGTCATATGTAATTACTAAATGAGTATAAATTTACGCTCACCTGTGAATCCTATTCTTTTAAATTGAATTATTTAAATGTATGGGAAACTCTAGTGTTTTGTGGATATCTTTCAACACCATCCTTCATGGATTTCATACTCGACATTAGGAGATTAGTTATTAGTGAACTGGGGTGATATTTTATCATATTATAATTATTTTACACAGTTTATTATATTTTATTTTGGGACGTGATAATGGTTCTATATGAATTTTTTTGGATCATTTATATTAGTGGGGTTGTATTTTTAGATTTTGGGGTATTCATTGAATTATTCTGCCTTTTAATTATCTATTTGTCACCTTACTATTTCTCACTGGTCATTAAATAACTAGTCGAGGTAGGTAATTAAAGAACTATCCATTATTAATTGGTGTATATTATGAAAGTAAAATAAATTTTAAATTTTTGCATATATAGTGAGAGTTGAGATAATGATGATAATGAAACATACTTAATGATGATGAAGGAAAAGGGGTGTTTCAAATGTGTTTTGTGTTTTCTATGATATTTTATTATGAGGTGGATGAATATTGATTCTTGTTATTGAATTATTATTACTAATGTGATTATAATACTCTTTTTATGATTTTTTACATCAAAAATACCTATTAAATTATTATTTCAAAAATATGTTAATGAATTAGTTGTGTGAAAGATAGAACTATTTTAATAAATCTTGTATAAAATATGTTGAACTCTTGTGAAATAATATGTAAATTTTTCAAGACGAATGTAATTTATTCTAAATATATATTACTATATGTTTTTTCTATTTTGTTACAGTTATAATGGAGGATGGTGTTGGTTGATTATTTTTTCAGTTATGGGATGTGCCATATGAAGGGAAATGGGGATGTAATAGGGTGGGATGGGAAGGAAGTTTTGATGATGGGGAAATGGTATCAGAGTTTTTTGTGTGGAAATGATTTTAATTTTTGATGGATGTAGTGGTTGTTCAATTGTTTTGTGGTATGGGGTTGTTTTATATAAACATGATGTTTTTATAATGATGATAATATTGGAAAATTTAGTAAGGGTATGGGTTGGAAGAGAGATAAATTATAGATAAAACTAAAAGGTGAAATATTTAAATTAACGTGTAACAATTAGAAATAAACATGGGTAATGAATGGGGATGGTTTTTCATTAAATGTTTAATTGAATGGATTAATAAATTTATAATGGATGGTATGTTTTAAATCTTGAATTTGTTGGTCACATGAAATAAATGGGAAAATTTTGATTAATGTTGTTGTTTTGTTAGATTGTGGGGATAGTTTGTGTTACAACCTAAATCTAATAACTCAGTGCACATAGATTTTATAATAAATTTATATAAAATACAAGGTATCTCATCCTAACGATTTTATTTTTAGTGATATTGGGAGACTATATAGATACACGGCATTAAAATTAAATTTAAAAACCTGAAATTAAACATGAAAATTCAAATGAGAAATTTATTATTTATTCTAGTAAATAATTGATATCATTCATAGATCACTTTTTAGTCTCTGTGTGAAAGGAAAACATAATAATGGGTTATCTCATATTCTCAGTGATGGAAAAAATACAATAAAATATAACCTTGGACAAAAAATTAATGAATAATATAGAAGATATAAGAAATAATAAAATATTTCATATAACTAATATCATAAACGGGTATAAATACATGGATGAAAAAATCTATATAAATAATCACATGGATAACAATAATTAGTATAATAATAATATAATTTATAACAATGGACATCATAATCTTATATTTAAGGACTTGTGGAAAGGCATTATATAAAAATAGGTAAACCATATTTGAAATACCAAAACTATTCCATCAGATGATACCTACCGATGCATCGAGGGAAAATTATGGGATCCACACATCAATTACTAATAAAAATCATTCATTTTATAAAATGGGTGAATAATATTTCAACAAATAATCAACATAAATGTTCATATTAAAAAACTAGCATACAAAATGTTAGTATTTCCCCTATCAGTAAATATTACTACATAATAATATGTCATCAAGAGAATTAAGTTATATATAATCATTAGATTAAATTCATATTAAATAATATGATTCATCAAAGGATGTTTACAAAGATAAAAATAAAATTAAAACATCACTAGAAAATCCATTGTGGAAAATGTTGTTTTTGATTTTTTAAAATAACAAGTTAAAAATATTAAATATTATACATTATTAGAAAATATACTTTCTAAAAAAACATTGAAACTTTTACAAGAATCTTTATTGTAAATAATAGCCATACTTATGGGAAAATGGTTTCATGTAGTAACCACTAAAGCAAAGAAGCCAAGTAAACTATTAGTAAAAATTTATTCATTTGGAAAATGAAAAGAATATTTTTTTATAAATATTTATAGAATTTGAAACATGTGTAAAAATTTATTTAATAGATCAATAAATAATTTTAAAATATATCTTGAAAACATTTTAATCAAAATATGTTCATGTAAGAAAAATATTCACCACTAAATATAAAAACAATTTTTATTTACCTTAAAAACATTAATTTTTTCATTTTACTTCCAGAAAACGTAAAAATGGAACTAATACATGTATTCCTATTAAATAAATGGATTATAAACTTTGAAAAAACCCCTTCCACCCGAGAGTACCCCTCGTAGTTCTAAAATGTGAGAAGGGAGATATTGACTGCATGAGTCCTTCCTATAGAAGGCCCTGGGTTGGTGACAGGAACTGAGGGTATATCATACGTATAAATGGTAGGCATTACCATCCATGACAAACATTTTGAATATAGATATAATGAATACATGCAAATAATATTATTATCATATTGAAAAAAATAACCCCAAGTGCATACCTGTAATTTCATACAAGATAGAAAAAACATGAATGGAAACTAAAATTTCGAAAAAGATAAAGAAGATATTGACCAAAGAATCCCATATATCTCCTCTAGAAACCATAATATAGTAATATCCCCACAAATATCCAACCTAGATATACTTACATGATAAGAAATTTGTATATACTTTGGATTTGTATAATTGTATACATAGTAGGATCCACCTTAGAGCCTCTTTTGTAAAAAATAAAGAAAATATAATAAAGACCAATAAAAAACATATTAAACTAACTCATTACCTAAATTTGTATAATAATTTTCCTAAATCACAGTTGATATATCTCAAAAAGTCATAATTATATGATATATCATATATTATAATAATAAATCAATAAAGGTTCCCCACTAATTCTTCTTCACTTGTTTCCTTCTCTGTCCCAACAATGTACGTCCCAAGCAATCTCTCTCCAAATGTAAGTGAACCCAAATAAACCTATGATATGTATCACAACATTCATCCAACGCATCACATCATATCAAAATACTATATGTCATCTCCATATTGTATCCAAGTATTTCATATTAACCATCCCAACTCATATGTCATGTATTATACATCGGCTGTTATACCTTAAGCTATAACAACACATATACTGAGTACATACATATATCCATCACAAACCACACATGAAATACCTATAATAACCATTTGGATGATATATGTGGAGATATTTGTGTGAAATAAACAAAATAAATTAAATCCCACTCTATATATGTGGCATAACAAACCACCATTCATAAAAAACATAATACTACCAGGAGAAGAGAGAGGGTCCAGTGGGCGTAGTCAACTATCCATCCCTCACCACCTAATATGTTTCAGAATAAATCCTCCAATGGTTTATTGGGTGTCAGTGTTCCTAACTGACATGGGTGGGGTAGTGTATGAAATAAAAAAATATATAAGATACGATATTTCTCACAACCACACTATGGTCATTAACCTAGTCCTAAGTTCAACTATATCTATTAAAACTCATACACCTAAATTCCACTTTGGAGGACTAGATATCCTATATGAACTGAAAATTTAAAGTTGATGCAATTATTTTTTTTTTTTATCATTTCACAACTTTATTATTAATTCATTGACCACTAATTGACATTATTCAAATTACATTACATTATCCATATAAGTGATGTTTGTTTCATCCAGTCATTATCCCACTTATTCCATAGTTTTTCAAGATTAAAATTAAAATTTTCATTCAAAATAGAACAAAATCCATGTGTTAAACATTTATTAAACATTATTACCACTCATAATTATAGTTACTATAGGAAACTATCAAATTCTACTATAAATATGGTTTATGACCCAGCATGTCCAGCTACCTCAAACAGTAGGGAAATTAATGCTTGTAATGAAGTAACTCAACTATACGATCACTAAACAAATTTATCATACAATCATCGATCTCAAATCATCATAATGGGGAAGTAATATTTTAACATGTTCCATCATTTTGGTTCTATCCCTGACACAACCATTCATTTCACCATGTATCTCTCTATCATAGAAGTCAATTGCTACCAAAAGTGTAGTATAACCCATGAAACATACTAAATATAGCATTCATCTCTCCATCACATCAATCAACTTATTCCATAACCTCTTGACTCTCAACCCATATCTCAACATTCATTCAAGTCCCTCATATAAGGCATTTGGGCTTTACATGAAACATGTACACTCATCCCCAAACAATACCCTTATCAAGTTGTTGGTTCAATTCCATATGGAATTAACTGATTCAATTTTCCTAGGTTCCAACAAATGTGTAACCTAAGGCATAAACAATATGAATCTATTAATTCACTAAAACGAGAATTCTATAATTTTTCATCTTTAACAATCTTTTAAGAACAACAATTATCAATTAAAATGACATTAATTGTTAATAAAATCAATAATAATTCAGGATTCATTTTATTTACACTATTATATTAACAAATGGAATCATATATTTAATTTATCATACATAACTACAATAATATTATTATTATTAAAAATTATGAAATAATGGACTTATTAAACATTGATCTTTAATTATTTACAAAACCAATTGATTCCGGATTTATATTCTTTACTAATTTCATCAATTTAAACATTATAAATGAATAATAACAACATGATAAACAAATTATAATATATATAGTACAATATCTATCAAAACAAGAGGAAAACTATTATCATGGTGGAAAGTATCAACATGGGATCAGTAATCATATTACTTTATTTATTCTGTATTAATCCTTATTATGTTAAATCCACCACCATTCAATGAGATAGACCATGGATAATTTATTATTTCTTCTAAATATATAGGATAAGAAATCAATCACCTACATAAAAAGAATTAACAGTATTTACATGTGAATTATTCAATGTCGGATATCACTGATCACCTGTCTTTCACGGAAACTATAACCTCCAAAATACATTTTTTCAAGAACAAATTAATAAAAAAATAAATTAGTTAATAATAATTTAGATAAAATTATATAGAATTTTAAGAAGAATGAGGGGTGATGAGAACAAATGGTGGGGAGACAACAATAAAATCAGAAAAATATATCACTAATCACCATAGATTGATCTCAAGAAAATGGGACACATCACTATCAAAACTGAGAGTCTAATCCTTTGAAAAAACTATGGGTTTTCTAGGGTTTGAGAAAAAGGTAAGATAGAAAATATATTTGAGGGTCTTATGTTTTATTTATGGGAATAAAAATATTTATAGGAGAATAATACAACCCATATGATCACAATAATGGATAATTAGATGACGATGTAGTGGGAGGAGACCATGTTGGTACACCCTGGTCAAACTCATGTCAGATATGTAAGGTTGGACTCATGGAAAAAATCTTGTAAACTAGGTAGTGTTAAATTGGTGTAGCTAGTAACCCATGCCAAATTCACCCCAGATTTGGTAGTACCCTCAAAATCCATTATGGCCCTGTAACTTCACTCCATACTATAGTGATCAACACCTTCGACGAGCCTATTCCATATCCAACCACAATGGTGCAGCCAATAATAAAACATGTGTATCCCCAATTATACTTCTTTGGACGTAAATTTATCAAAAACATTATACCACACCACTGAATCCTATCTTAGGTTATATCCCATGTAACAACACCAAAATCTATTCTCAAATGGCAGTGGAACACCCCTTTTCCACATTTACCCTCCAAACTTATTGGAACCTTTTCAAGGTTCTTCAAACACCCAAAACACACAAAGGAAAGGGACATTAAGGTAAGGTTCCTTACATCAGATACCACTCAAACCATTATTTTCCTTGATAGTTCAAAAAACAATCTAGTGATAAAAGAAGGGAAGATGATTGTATGGACAACCACTCCACAAGACCCCTCTCATGGATGTCTCCATCAGAGTTACCCAAACATGCCTTGTATAAAATCAAATTGAAAATAATGAAACATCATTTAGAAATTGAAAACCACTACTCAGGAGAGATACCTCTCAAATGAGTGTAAGGACACAATAATGAAACAATAAATAAAAATCTCATAAAACCTAAAAGCATCAACATCTAAAACAAGGGCTATAAGAAAAGAAGAGGTAAATAAAACATAGATATGTTTACTAAGTTAAAATACACTACTTGCATTCCTAGGTGTTATCTTCTATGCAATTATTTTACCCCATGATACGAACCAGAGTAATAGTATGCCTAGTAAACACGTACTCCGGGTTTTCCTAGGTCTCCATAGGTCACCCCTCAAATTTTTCATCATCATTAATGCTAATAAAGCCCCAATAAAAGATGTGAGAGTTTTAATAAAGTAAATAAAGAATATATTAAAAAAATAAGATTCCGTTTATCCATATTATTAGTATGGGTAGTTCCATATGATACGAAATTTCTCCCACATATGACCACACCACGAAATGTTATAAAACATTATGATAAAGGATAATCTTATAACCATAATTTCATTTACCATAATAAGGATTCACCATCATGAACACATTATCTCATACGTTAAACTATATATGATCTATTATATAGAAGTTATATGAATTTTAATGATTATTTGTGGCATTCAAAATTTAATTAATTACAAGAACCATATATTACATGTTTTCTACTTGCTTTAGACTGAGAATTGTTTAATCGATGATCTCATTTGAGAATAACATAGAAATTAATAGTCATAATTAAAAATATTTCAAAAAAAACCATACCCATCGAGGAGTGAAAATTATTATTTTATAAAAGTTAAAAAAATGTTAGGCATCTCATCCACAAACCACCAAAATCTATGAAATATAAAAAACATTTATTCTAGAGTATCAATAGTCCACTATGTATATTCATCCATTTATAGATGAAAAATTGTGATAATGAATTATTGATTGGTAAAATCAAATGGAGAACTCTCCATATAAATGAGGTAAAATGAGGGAAAAAAAATAAAATTTGACCATCCAAATACTTCGTGATGTCGCACCACCTCTTCTAGGTGCCTGATCAATAAAAAAAATCTACTATGATTGACTCCTTAACCTATAAAAATTGGGATTATTTTATCAAATGATACACTATAACCCCTATAGAGTTTAATAGTCCTTGAGATAAATTTATACTATCAATTAAGTACATTGATAAGTGTCTCAGATAAATTTAGGAATATCTAATTGCTGGAGAAAGATACTTGGAACATAATACTCATCCATCACTTTACTGAAGACCAAACATTGAGACAAAAACACTATAACTACATGCTTCAAAGTAGGCCACCAAAACTGACCTCTCATAGCTTGGTACATATTTTTTAAGGATTTGTTGTACCATCGAGGGTGTGATATGCAACTCATGGAGAACCATATCACACATATCCAAAATATATGAAAATATTTCCCTTGATCAGTTCACGTTGTTGTCCATTCTCAAACAAAAAATAAGGGGTATCAAAAAAAGCAACATAGTCACTCCATACCTCCACCTCAGTATCCCCATACTGGGAATCCTCCACCTCTAACACAATATATGACTACACTGTCATCTTAATAATAAAACATCTACCTCAAACCTCTCCCATATTATGAATCATCAATGGGAGAAATTCCACCAATCTATAAGAATCTTCATATTTACGCACGACGTCACTATACAACTTCTTTCTAAACGCATCACCTAAATGTTTTCCCTTTAATAGTGTATATGATATCTCAAAATTGGAAATTATTAATAATTCCATCCACTATAACTATATCAAGTTAAAATTATGAATATATAATACATACCAAATTTACTTAGGATCATTAAAATTAATAAAATTCTCCCAAATGATGAAATGTTTCCACACCATCAAGGGAAACACAACTACTTCCAACACAAGATCATGAGTGGCATAGTTATTCTCATGGGGATGTAAAAAATGTAGCCAATAAGAAACAACTAATATCTTCTACATAAAAACATTTCCAAAACCAAGATGTTATGTTTCATATAAAATCTCAAACTGAACTCCTTCTACAGGTAAATGAAATAAAGGAGTACTGAAAAATGTATTCTTTAGTTACTAGAAAGTGTCCTGACAGTAATTAGTCTACAATAATGTTAATATTTTTTGTTAAATGATTTTGGATGAGTCAGAAGAAATAATAAATTAACTATTAACCTCTTTTAATATCTTTATCGCAACAAGAAACCTCCATAACTCCACAATAGTCTTAGGTACTAGCAATGAAACAACTACCTCTATCATTGAAGGACTCATAAATAATCCTTTATATGAAATTAAATTAACCAAAAAATAAATATAAATATTCCAGCACTCACACCTTGATAACTCCTCAATAATCCGAGGATGACAAAGAACTCCCTAAACATAAATCATATGCTATGCATGATCATCCTGAGACATAGCGTACACAAGTACACATACAATGAAGATCACCCCAAAAAATCTAGTTACTATCTCAAAACTAAATTCATTATTCTAGGGAACATGAATGGATTACTCATAACACTAAAAGATATCCCACTGAACACATAATTTCCACGATGACCTCAAAAAATAGTTATCGTAATATCATCATTCATCACCAACATATGATGACATCCTGACAAAAAATTGATCACTAAGAACCAAATAGATAATTTAAGACAATTTGATAAATCATCATTCTATGTATGTGGATAAAAATTATTCACTCTCACTTGATTCAATAATCGATAGTCAATAAAAATTCACAAAATTCAATCAAACTTATTTGTAAAACAAACTAATGCATCCCAAGGAAACACACACAGCCGAACACAACCTCACTACAGTAGATCATCAAGCTATACTCATAGCTCTCTATATAAGAACCCGAATAAAAAAACTTGTACATGATTCGTAAATGTAGAGTTTGGGTACTATATCCATTTATTACCTCAATCTCCCAAATGAAAACACACGTATGATCGCATGGAAAAGGTATGAGTGCTTCCACCCCCGAATAAATGAGATGATGAGGGGATGGACCTACCCTTGGATAGCTAAAAACTCTTAAATCTAAGAAAATTGGAACCCCATACCACATCTCTACTTGATGATGAACCTTGATGAATCTCCACTCATGATTATAAGGTTATGTCTAGTATCCTCTCTATAACATATTCTCTTCTGAAACACCATTGTATAAGTTACAATATAAATGGGGTGACCTAAAAATGCATATTTAGACACAAATCTCCTCAAAATTCCTACTGTTATCCTTATTATCGAGTGATAGGTCAGAATAAAACCATAGAAGGGTACAAAAATGGATCTCGAACACCCACATGCTATAACTCCCCTAACAATGGGTATGAAGCTCCTAGTGACTTGTCGCCTCCATGATTGAAGTAAGAAACTATGATCATAACTATTCTCTAAACTTATCCCATAATACCTCCATATCCATAAGATCCTTAAAGAATAAGATCCAAAACTACATTTTCTCTCTATACAGAAATCACACAACCATATAAACATAGTGATCAATATAAGAAATGATTAAAATAAATCTATATAAACCTCCTCAAACCATTCCTATAACACTAATTTTAGAATATATTTCTCAAACTCTTATAGACTCTAGTTCTATAACTCACTGAGTGTCCTCTTTAATGTGTTTTCATTTTTTATATCTACATTTTAGTGATCTTCTAGCACATCCTGATGATGATATTTGATATGAACCTGATGAGAATGATTACAAAGATCCATGACTACAAGAAAATCAAATTATTAGAATCTCCAAAACTAATAAATTTTAATACTTAAGAATAAGTAATTAATAATTTTACTTATTTAATTTTTTATGGATTAACATATCTCAAGGTCTACCTATTTCAAGCATTGGAACAAATAAAGAAGATTTATGATTCTTTCATATGTCTCTTCCCGAAAACCAATGTCACTTTTCTTAGTAGGGTTAATAAATATATAACTACATTCATCAGATCAAAGGGATCCCTTAATAACCATGTATTAGCTGATCTCTCATGATTACAATTCTTATTAAACATACCTAATTTTGTTACCCTATCAACCCATATAGTATCTCCTCTTACTATATCAAAAAACAATCTTATCCATCAACCTGAAACTTTTATACCACTCTATTAGGACACCCCACCCAATTAGTACCTCCCGTAGGCCAAAAATGTTGGAAGGGAGAAGGGGACTACCTAATTCCCACCACTAGTAGGCCCCAGGTTGGAAACTAGCACTAGGGTATATCATAATTATAAATGGGAGGCATTACCTTCTATGAGAAACATGAATAAGAGAGATAAACATATATAAACCAATCTAATCATACAAGTATAGATAGAAAACCCCCAAGTGAATACATGTTATGTGAAATAAGTCTCAATCAATTGGAAATAAAACTTCAACAACAAAAAAGTTAAACTCATAAGAAACTGTGAAGCCTGAACATCTCCTTTAAATCCATGATCTAGTAATATAATTTCTAATCTACAACCTTATCACGAAATCTTGGAAATAGTTTATATATACTTGGTTAATGATAAAAGTATACTCAATGCCATCATCTCTACTGACTCTAGTATAAAATTTTAGGAAATCATATTAATTTGGTAATATAGTAGTTTTTATGGTCCTTTTTTTTCGAATAAATTAATATTTTCATTTATATAAAGTAATACACTAATTTAATCATTAATTTCACACTAAACCAGCTTTTCGTATGTTACACACAACATCAGGTTGGTGTTCTATACACACAACACTGGGTATTGATTTTGTTAGATGTATAAAATAAATTTCTTTGGATTTTATTATACACAACACCAAAGGAATCATTAACTACATGCAACACTTAATTGTCTTGCATTACCTGAAAACACGACATTTCTTGATTTCTTACGTTGTATACAATACTGAGTTTCACTAAACAAGTATATATAATTAAAATATTATTATTTAATAGGATATAAAAATTCCATTGTGAAACTTTTTAACTAAATATTGGAATTTTATAGGACATTGGCATTAATCTTATGTATTTTCTAGACGTGATAAAGAACAAATTTATTTTTGTGGATAAAAGAAGTATTTATAAAAAATATAGTTTTACCACCTTTTGATGGAGAACCATTTTTAAACCAATTTTATTAAAAATGTAAATTTAATATTTGAAATAATATTCTTTTTCTTTGAAATAATAACATCAAATTTTACGTTGGTTGAAATTTTGCTATTTTTCTTGGGAAATTCATATTTTAAAGAATAGTAAAAAATAATACATTTTAATTTAAAACTTCTTATTAGCCTAATTTATTTTTATAAATAAATTATATTTTTATTAATTAATCTATTTTTATTCATTGTACGAAATTTCAAATTTAAATTGGATATAAACACATGTCAATCTTTGGAATGTTTTGTCTTCTTAAAACCCCTCTTTCTGGTTTTGAGAAGGAGAATTAATTTTAAATTAGTTACTATAACTTTTTTTTTAGAATTTATAAAAATGGATTCCATATTTGGAATCAGTGGTACCAAATTATGTTAATAGGTTACATCTTTGGAAATTATGAATAGTAACTATGATAATTTTTATTTACCAAATTTAAAGGTAAATCAGGTAAATTAAGGTAACAAACAATATGATAAAGACAATAAAATTAACCTAAAACCCAAAAAAATCATATTTCATGAATAAAAGTCGACCTATATCACATAAGGGTCGTAATTGACTCATTTAATAGACTTTTGACTATAAAAGATATGTAATTATAATTAAAACAAAAGAAAGTAACAACATTTCACTCTTATATATCTTATAAGTATGATAATATTAATATAGTGTTAAAGTTGATAAAATTCAAAAAAAGTAGTCTTTATAAATAAAATTAAATTATCTATAGCATTTCAATTTATTTATAATTTTTTATAGAATAAATAATTACCAAAAATGTGTCTCAATAGTGATGTATAAATCATTTTATTAATATAATTATATAATAAATTGTTTAAAAATATTACAAAAATTATCGTATGAACTAATTAATTTGATCCATGAATTTTTTAGCTGACTATAAAATGTTAGGAGTTTATTAAATTTCTTGGTTCAAATTTATATTCAGTTTGGATTTTATTTAAAGTCATGTAAATGAATAGTGTCAAAATTGACACTATTTTTATTTTATAAAAATAACATATTATTAAAATATTTAAAAGCCACCAAAATATTAAAATTTAAACGTTAAATTTAAATAGTATGAAATGTCATAATTTATCCAATTTTGAACAATTTACATCACATAAATGTATATTTATAGCCATTTAATATTTATAGTATTATAACCACAAATAAAATTAAATAGACTAAACAAGGGTAAATCAAAATGATAAGGTTTAAAATAAAATAAACACAAGTATAAATTATGTTGGATAATATTATCTCAACCCATAAATATCTTATATTCTAAATAATTGAGTATTGGGCCATTATAAACCAAAAATAAATTTAATATAAATTAATATTTCCAGACATTCAAAAAGGGCCCCTCTTCCTTCTTATTATAAATGGTCACCACCTCTGCTCACATACTAACACCATTAAAGGCATTTGGATCATCCCAAATATGATAAATTAAGCTCCATACATCCCTAATATCCTCATATGTGCCACACCATGGGCCTAAATCCATCATAAAGAGGGCTTTTGTGCAAATCAAAATGTGATACTCGAAAAGAGGTAATTGTTTTAATATCTATTTCAAAATTATTTTCTTCTTCTACATCCTATTATTATGTTTTTCCATAATAAAGTAATAAATCTAGTATATTATACATTATGATATGTTACTATAGTCACAGGACAACCTTGTGCATCCTTTTATCCATCCTATGAATAATAATATCACCATGTGTGTGTATGTATGACTTAATGTCTCCATGCCATGGTGTAATCTCTTCTTCAACAATACATTAACTGGATGGGTATAATGATGGATATAATGTATTTAAATAATGAACATAACATGATTATTATTATATTTAATTAATATACCAACCATTTCCATACCATTTGACTATAAAATGAATGATATCGTTGCTCGTGCATACGTATGGTTTACTATCTCCATGAGGAGATGAGATTCAGTCTCCACGTTACCCATTCAAGAATTATTATAATTTATAAATAATAAATAATTATGAAATATAAGAAATAATAATTCAACTGGATTTATTTATATATATATACCATTTACTTTTTCCCATTCAATTCAATAAGGAAACAGAATCAATGTTCATTCGTACATACGACCTACCGTCTCCATGAATGGTGTATTACATTTCATTTATCTCTATATTATATAATTTATATACTGAATATTTATGATATATAAATCATGTTTTACATTATTTAAGTAAATAAATGACAATCTATGTAATAAGATCAAACATAAAAAGTCAATACACGTATGATAAATAAAATTATAATCACCCAGAACGTTGAATTAACATAGAATTTATAAATAAACGGGTAATATAAAGTCATAATTGAATCGAATAGGATGTCGAAAATATTACTATTGTTTTTTAATTTAATAATATGTTCAAATAAACTATACAGGAATTTGAGACACATACAGACGAAATATGACCTATGTTAAGGGATAATTTTGCAATCTCATTATTTTTAGATATTGATTATACATAAGTACTTACAAGGGATTATTTATCATACATGTCCATGCTTCCTAATAATATATTATTATTTATATTCTTATACAAAGGTTTAATTTTAATTTTACACTCTGGGTAATTTTTACTAAATGGTATGAAAGGAATATTTTTTCATTATTTGATTTCAGGTTATTGTTTACTTTTCAGAGAAAAGTACGAGGATAATGTTTTTTTATTTATTTGAAATTATTGTATTTTTATGGTTTCATAACACCTTATTTACCTGAATATTATTTTACATGATTTAAAGATTATTTTCAACTAAATTATTTTTTTATAAAATTGTGTGGCATTTTAAAAAAATAAAACGTTTTCAAAAAAGAATGGAATTTATCCTCAGGAATAAACATAAAGTGTATTATCAAAATTAATTTCCATATAAGATGGCATATGATTATGTTTATATCTATATTATTACATTTATTTTACTATTTTTATGATGTAATTATTTTTATTATATCCATTTATCGTATATGGATTATGTTATGATGGAATGATGTCTAAGAACCTCATTTTATATACTGGGTTATGTTATGAGGAATGATTTAAGTTTTTGTGGAACATGTAAGAATGATTTCATTATGATATGTTTGGTAGCTCTATATCCCTCCAATTAATTGGGTGAATATTTATATCTCATGAGATAGACATGATTGGAACAACATATAAATCTAGTCCATTAATATAGGGATAGAATGGATTCTAAATCTGTTTTAGTAATACATGGCTAGAATGAAAAGTAAACACGATTCAGTATTCGACTTTTACCACTATGATGGTCTTGGAAGAAATTCCTTGGATACTATAGAAGTCCTATTATGTAATTTATTTTCCAAAATTCTATGTTTTATGACAATTCTACTTTATCATGGTTAATATTCCTTTATGATATATGTCGTATGTGCTGCCAAGATTTATTTCGTGACTCATGATTTTAATATTTATACATTATGGTCATCTTTTTTCATTCTTATGTTTATTTTTTGTTTTATGTTTTCTATTTTTACCATCATTGATCATTTTATTTCACCCTTTTTATGTTTTATTTTCTCCAATATATAAATAATGGTTTTAGGTAAAAAATGAATAGGGGATGATCATTGTGGGAGATGTTGAATATCTTTCACCAAGTTAGAATATTATTTTACATTTATACAAAGACACTAAAATAATACGATCTTTGATAATATATTTTTGTAATGTATTAAGTATTCCACAAAAAAATGTAATGTCCATGTACGTAAGTCTTGGGTCGTTACAGTTGGTATCAGAGAAATTGTTTAGTTAACCTTTGGAAACTAGGATTCAAAAAAATTAGTAAGATCACTAAAGACATTTCTGAGGATATGACTGGGTATGTCTTAAAGATAATTCAAGTATAGGTTACAATCATTCAATTATTGTGATAATCAAGAAAAACCTATGGTTAAACTAATTATATCATAGATTGAAATATTATATGTAATTTACCATAATAATATGTTTCTAATCTATAATATGTATTTTTCACACTTCATTTTCTCGTCTTATTCACTTTCCAAAACTACATAAGACATGGTGAAACATTTAATTTTTCAGATATGAGAAGTAGTGAAATTATGAAGATAAATTTTCTCTATGAAAATATCATATAGAAAATCTTGATGATGGTACTGGTATTGTTCATAATGTTGAGGATAAATAAATTTTTAAATGACTTGTGAAAGGTATGTGAGGTTCTTCCATTATTTTTTACATTAAACCTAAGAAGCTTAAGGTTGAGAAAACATAAGATATGATTCATATTTTATGGTAGGGTGATATATTTGCAAAACACAAAATTAATGGAAATATTTCCGTTATTATGTTCCTTGTATTATGATAATGATGTTTGGATAATGATATATTGGATTTGAATAAGTAAATTGGATGATGATAGTTTCTTGGTAACTAATTATAGATTTTTTGACAATAAGGTTATGCTATCATGGATGAAGTATAAATCATTTTGGGAAAAAAATAATACACTATGTTTTGGAACCAGGAAACATGCATGTTTTCAATAAGGATAAAAAATAATTTGGTTATTACCTTGACTCAAGAGAATACATGATTTAGGTGTTCACAGTTTTGGAATGTGACCAACCAAAGATAAATTATGATATATTGTAGATAAATGTTAAGTTGAGTAAGTGAAACATTTTCTATAGATTGGGATTTTCAGATATTAAAGGATTGTAAGGTTATAAAGTTATATAATTTTTAAGTTAAATTTTTTACAGAATTAGTTAGAATAATGTCTTATCTCACTATAGGTGGACTTATGCATATTTGATAACCTGTGCTACCCATTTTTTTGAAATAGATGTAATGTATTTTCATTAAATCACATGATCTACTAACACGTCATGAAGGGAAAATTCAACATTATTTCTTTAAATAAGATATGAAGTGGAAATAGTTCAAGGCATGAACAACTATGAGATTTTACCAAAATCTAGAAATTATTTATTCCCTTAAAAATTTATTCAACAATAGAAAAAGGATCATAAAAAAATAATTTTATCATAGTACTTTATTATCTTATGAACCAGATAATCCCTTCAATCATCACATATTTATGGCTTTGTGGTTGTTAACATTCTATGAACCTTAATCTCTATCACAATCCATCATAAATTAACGGTTAGATTTATCTTCCATATCCATGTTTTCACTTCACACTTATATTCACCTACAAGAAAACTAATGTATGAGTTAATTTGGTTTAATGTTTTGTTTCTAAATTTCTTTTTTAAAATTATGTTTTAGTATTCCTTTTTTCGATGTGGGTTTCCCAAACACTAAAAATTTCAGTTCCGAAATTCATTTTTCAGGTGGTAGAATGTAACACCATAAGTTTTTGTTCCAGTTTTTTATGAATAAATTAAAAGTTTCATTTATATATTACAAGGCACTATGTTAAAAATTCCTTTCACAGTATACCGACTTATCGTTTGTTACATGAAACACTGAGTTGACGTACGATACACACAACATTGATTATATACTTTGTTCAATGTATAAAAGAACTATGATTGGATTGTTTTATATGAAATGAAAATGTAAGCTTTCACTACACTCAACAATGAATTGTCTTGTGTTACATGAAAAAGAGACCCTCCTTGATAGCTTTCATTGTACGCAATACCATGTTTCACTAAACAATGATATATAATTAAAATATTTTTATTTAATGGTAAATAAACTTACCATTATGATGAGTATGAGATATTTTTTTTTGTATTTTATATGCAATTAACATTAATCTTTTGTATTTTCTACATGTGATATAAGAAAAAAAATTCAATTTTATAGATAAAATAATTTTTTTTTCAATAAATAATAATTTACCGCCTTTTTATGAAAAACCATTTTTAAATGAAATTTTCCAAAAAATTTATAAGCTCTATTTGACATAATAAACTTCATCATTGAATATGGAACATCAAAATTTAACTTAGTTTAAATTTATCTATTTTCAAATTCAATTCATATTTTATTGAATAGGGAAAATACTTCATTTCAATTGAAAACTATGATTTAGTCTAATTTATTTGTATAGATAGACTATTTTTTTAAATGGTATTTGTTGGACTCACCTATTTTGATAAATCCCAATTATGATTACTTATGTTTTGATAATCCCAAATATTTTTTATTATTTAAACATTGCATTTTTTAGTTAATGTTTAAATACTTTAAACCTCAAACTATAAATACTTTCAAATATTTCCAAATGATTAATCTTTCATGATATATTTAAGTTATTAGGTTAATGAAATGTGTATATACTTCATTGTTTTCTAACTTAACTCATTCTGTGAATAGAATGAATAGACAGACACTTAGTCACTGGTATAGAACAGAGCAAACGGTATGTATAAGTCTACCGGTATGCAAGTCTACAGTTACAGAAAGGTCACTGGTACACAGAGAGCTACCATTACACTAGAGCTTCCGTTAGAGAAATTCTACCAGTAAGTATGAATGTTGTCAATACAGAGTGACTACTACAACTATATAAGTCTTCCATTATGAAGTCCACCGGTATAAGGAAGTAAGCTCTACTCAAGTCTACCGATACAAGGAGCTACCGGTAAAAGAACAAATAGCTACCAATAGAAGCTCACTGGTACAGAAGGAGCTACAGATAGAAGCTCACTGGTACACAAGGAGCTACTGATAGAAGCACACTGTTACATAAGGAGCTACCGATAAAAGCTCACTGGTACACAAATATCTACTGATAGGATCTCACTGCTTCACAGAGACCTACCGCTACATAAAGCGACTAGTACAAGGAGTTACCATTACAGAGATAAACAACTACTGATACAAGTCTACCAATACAAGTCATCCGTTACAAGAGTTCTACTACTTGAACTTTTATGCTTTATTTAAATTATACTAACAGCCATATTTGGTTAATTTAATGCAACTGGTATTAATTAATGATGGTTGTTGGAATTTCAGGGAATCGTACCTCATACCTACCATAACATAATCATTCCCTTTGATAGATCTCACGGAATATAATGAATATCGAGCTTCAGTGTGGACATACACAATACACAATAAGGAGGCGACATCCATACACCCGCTTACTTGATGATCACTGGACATACACGAGGCCATTCATACAAGAAGAGAACACAAGATGGGCCTTAGTCAATGAGTGAAGAAATACAATGATATCTTCATGCACTCAAGCTGATCAAACTGAACCTGCATGTCAAGGAAGCAAATGATACACTGTTTTTAGACAAAAACCAGAGAAAGACTCAGATGAATTTCTGATTAATCAAAAGGATTCCAGAGCTGCCCTTTAAATCACCAGAGCATTCTAAACTCATATTTACTTTCTCTCAGGGATTCTTTCACATAAATTTTTGAGTAGTGTGTGTACTATGTATATTCCATACACACAATGACTCCTGTGCTAAAATGGAGGATTTTTAAATCCTCACACAAAACATCTATAACATTCTTGTAGCCAACTATGGATAGTGGTAGAGGTCAAGTAGGGCATTGACAACTTTTGTGCTGTTGTTTTTGTTTTCCCACGTAGAATTATGGCAGAGTTTCGAGGACCTGGACAGTCTGAGCACTATTGTAAAACCCTGAACCAGGGTGTGGATAAAAGTTTATATAAACTATTTGAGAGGAATAAGTCTTGGTTTGACACTTAACCTCTTGGTTAAAACTAATGTTCTTGTTTTTTTTGTTTTAAAACATTATCTTATATTCCGCTGCTAAGTACTTTAAAATAAAAATATATTTTAAAGTTACTCTGATAGTTAAACTAGAAAGTGTTTATAACTTTTGATAGCTAGTAAGTTAATTTCAAAAGTTCATTAATCTTTATATTGAGATAACTGAGAAATAAGCAATCTATTGCGAAACTAATTGAAAACATACAATCTTTATAAATTCACTACAGTTTAATTGTTATTTAATTTGATGGGTTTTTTATTTTTAAAGTTTTTAATAGAAATTTAATTGTGTACTCAATTCACCCCCTCTTGAGTATCCACTCCGACCAACATGTGGTATCAGAGGTTGTTTTTAATAAAGTATTTTCAAATACCTTGGTTTTCAACTTTGATTTTAGTTGTATCATTAAGATATAAAATTTATGTTAGTTCTAAATTTTATCTCATTAAATATATTTGGTAAAATCTAATTATTGGTAATAGAATAGAAGGTGATGCTACCAACAGTCCACCTTTCTTTAATGGTGTTAATTATGCCCCATGGAAACTGAAAATGAAAATTCTTTTTGAAACTATGGGATTTGACATCTGGACTGCTATAGAATCTCAGTATAGAATTCCCTCTACTATTATAACTACTTGGGATGAACCTTCTAAAACAACTTACAATAATAATTGTAAATCTATGAATTCCATGTACTGTTCTTTAAGAGATGAATAATTCAATAGGATTTCTGCAAGTAAAACCACTCATGAAATTTGGGATAATTTGGCTATTTCTCATGAGGGAACAACTAATGTTATAGAATTGTGATTGAATACCTACACTATTAAGTATGATAATTTTAAAATGAAGCCTAATGAACCTACTCTTGACATGTATCTCATGTTCAATGAAATTTTGAACACTATGAGCTAACATGGAAAAGTTGTTCCATCAAAGGAACATATCATGAGGATTTTAAGATGTCTGCCTCAAAGATGGAGAGGCACATCTGTTTTAATCATAGATTAATGTGATATAAGTTAACTACCTTTCAAATAACTCATTGGTGAGCTTATGATGTATGAAGAATAACGTTAATTGAATAAGTAAAAATTTGAAAAACTAAAGAAGAAGTCAGTTGCCTTCAAGACATCTGCTTCAATGAGTAAGGACAAAGAGAAAATTCAAACTGCAAGTGATAGTTCAATCTATGATGATAGTGCATCTCACTGTGATGCAAAGATGGCTCAGATAGCCAGAAGGTTTAAGAAATTTTATGGGAAGAATAAATTCTTCAGAAAATCAAACTATGACGGAAAATATGACAACAATGGTCATTGGAAGAAAAATTGGAAAAAGTCTGATAGGAGTGATGAAATTACATGCAATGAATGCAAAGGGAAATGACATGTAAAAGAAAACTGTCCAAAGTCAAAATTCAATAAGAAATATGACTACAAGGACAATAAGTACAAGAATGATATGTAAAAAACATGGAGTGCTTCAGATGATAGTTCAAGTGATTCTGATTCTACACAGGATGAAAAATATCAAAAATCTTACATGTGTTTTATGACAAACACGTCTGAGGTAACATTGGATACTCCTAATTTAAATTAATATTATTTTGGAGTTGATTCTGATTCTGAATCTTAAAATATGTCTAGTGAAGAATTATTTGAATATTGTAATATTCTAGAAGAAACCTATATTGAATTGAAGGACAAGAATAACACCGTGAAGAAACAGCATGCTTTGACTAGCTCTATTAAATCTACACTTGATATAGAAAAGGAAAAGAATGCTCAATTACTTATTGAAAATACTAAATAGAAATTGTCTAATGAGAAATTATGTAAGGGCTTAAGGAAATTCATAAATGGAAAATATTCACTTAGACAAATGTGAGGTAGAAAAGTGGCAACAAAATATACCACTGGAATAGGTTATCATCCAGGATAGAGATAGATTACTAAAAATAGATTTATTCCTAAATTTGAATAGAATGATGCTAGTTCTAGTTCTAGAAGTTCATATGCTTTATCTAGTTATTCACATAGTTATAGATCAAAGGAATTTAATCTTTAAAAATCTATTGTTTTTGTAAATTATATGAGACCCACAAGACAAATTTGGTAACCTGAAGCTTGGCTTGCTAATCTGTCTAGACCCAAGAGAATATGGTTTCCAAAATCATTTTATATATAATACTTTTTTCTAGGAAACCTGCTCAAAAAGTTCTTTAAGAAGACTTGGTATTTAAAAAGTGGATGTTCAGGGCATATGACAGGATACTTTTCATGTTTTAAGAGAATAGTCAAGGTTGATGGATTCTATGTTACCTTTGTGATAACTCGAAAGGAAAGATCATCGGCCTAGGACAGATTGGTAACACTGATTCAGTTTTAATTTCTAAATTATTATTTGTTGATGAAAATAAATATAAATTTTTATGTATTTCATGAGTTTTGTGATGATGGTTTTAATGTTAAATTTGAAAATGATTCTTGTAATGTTTTCAATTTTAAAAATTTTTTAGTATTTTTTTCTTTTATAAATGAAAATTTTTATGCAGTTGATTTGAATTCTTTAGAAAAACAAAACATTTCTTGCTTAATTATTATCATAAAGAGTCTTGTTTGTGGCACAGAAGATTAGGACATTGAAACATTCATTCACATAGAAAACTGACTAAGAAGAACTTAGTTAGAGAAATACCCAAACTTGAATTCCCAACTGACAAAGTTTGTAATCCTTGTCAAAAGGGAATGCAACATAATGTTTCTTTTAAATAAAAGAAAAAAGTTTCAACTTCTCAACCTCTCGAGTTGGTTAAAATGGACCTGTTTGGAACTTCTAGAGTTTCTAGTTTAAATGGGAACACTTTGTCTATGTCTTATTAGATGACTTTTCTAGATACACTTGGGTATATTTTCTTTCTCACAAAAGTGAAGCTTGTTCCTATTTAATTAAATACACCAAGTCTATAGAAAACCATAGCAGACATAATAATTAGACCCTGAGAAGTGGTCATGGTTTTGAGTTTGAAAATCATTAATTTGAATCTTATTTCTCACACAATGGCTATAGTGACAATTTCTCCACCCCTAGGACACCTCAGCAGAATGGTGTAGTAGAAAGAATAAACAGAACTCTTCACGAAATTTCAAGAACTATGCTTAATGAGTATGACCTGCTTGTTTACATCTGTGCTGAATCTATCAATACAGGTTGTTATATTATAAATAGAGTCTTTAATAGAACTATTCTTAAAAATACCCCTTATGAAATGTTGAATAATAGAAATCATAAAGTTAGTTACTTCATAATTTTTGGCGGCAAATTCTTTATTCTCAATAATAAGGATTGTCTTGACATGTTTTCTTCTAAAAGTTATGAGGGGATCTTTCTAGGTTACTATATAACCATTAAATCTTATAGAGTATTTAATAAAAGAACCAAATATGTGGAAGAATCTGATCACATAAAATTTGATGAAACTGATCTGCATGAACCTAAGACTTATCTTGAAAATCATGAATAATATCTGTCTATTCTTCACCATAAAGGTAAAAAAAGAGAACCTGTTGTAAAGACAACTAGTTCTGGAAATATTCCAGAAGGTGCTCCTGAGAACCCGAAGATAGAGAAGAACCTGAAATTTATAGTCCTACTTTTACCCGATCGACTAGGATTCTAAAGAATCATCTTTTAGGTGTTGTTGCATGTAATCTTGAAGAAGGTACAGAGACTAGAGATTCTCTTAGAAATCTGGTTGAACATCAAGCATTTCTTTTACAGTTAGAACCTAAAAATATCAATGATGCAATCAATGATGAATTTTTCGTAATGGATATGCAAGATGAATTAAATCAATTTTAAAGAAACAAAGTATAGGAATTATTTGACAGATCTGAGGACACATTGACCATAGGCACTAAATGGGTTTTTAGAAACAAATTTGATGAATCTGGAAATATATTAAGAAACAAAGAAAGGATAGTTGCACAAGGGTATAGTCAAAAGTAAGGAATAGACTATGAAGAAAGCTTTACACCTATAGCTATATTAGAAGCTATTAGGAATATTCTTGCCTATGCTGCTCATCTAAATTTCAAGATATATCAAATGGATGTTAAAAGTGCTTTTCTAAATGGTTTTATAAATGAAGATGTTTTTGTTGAAAACCCACCTAGATTTACTAGTTCTCATTTTCCTAATCGGTTTTTTAAACTTTTAATGATTTATATGGTTTAAAACAACCTCCACGAGCTTGGTATGATAGACTTAACAATTTTCTTATTTCAAATGGTTTTTCTAAAGGTATTTCTGATCCAACTCTCTTTATAAAAAGAATTTCTAATTATGTTTTAATAGTACATATCTATGTTGATGATAATATTTTTGGATTTCTAAAAATTCTTTAGGTACTGATTTTTCAAAAAGTATGAAAAATGAATTTGATATGGGTTTGATGGGAGAACTCAAATATTTTCTTGGTTTTCAAAATATTAAAAATAAAGATGGTATTATTTTTATTAAAAGTAAGTATAAAAAAGATATTTTAAAACGTTTTGATCTGTATAGTAATAAGGGAAGTGAAAACCCACATGAGTACCACCTGTAAGTTGGACATTGATGAATCTGGGAAACTAGTTGATTAGAAAAATTACAGAGGTATGATTGGAAGTATACATTACCTTACTTCTAGTTGACCAGACATTATGTTTAGTGTATGTATGTGCGCAAGATTTCAAGATAATCATAAAGAATCACATTTTCTTGTTGTTAAAATAATTTTCAAATATCTTAAACATACTGCAAATTTAGGTTTGTTTTATCCAAAAGGACAATATTTTATTTAATAAGTTATTCATATGATGATTTTTCTGGTTGTATGTTGGATCGGAAAAGCACATCTGGAATATGCCATTTCGTGTGAAAATCCTTAGTATCTTGGTTTAGTAAGAAACAAAACTCAGTTTAATTGTCTAATACTGAAGCAGAGTATATAGCTACTTGTATTTTTTGTGCGAAAATTCTATGTATGAAACACACTTTGTTGGACTATGGATATGATTTTGAACATGTTTCAATGAATTGTGAAAACACTAATGCTATTAATATTTCAAAGAACCTTGTATCTTACTCTAGAACTAAACACATTTATGATAGACACCATTTCCTAAGATATCATTACCAAAAGGGTGATATTACTATTGAATTTATGGGTATTTAACATCAATTAGCTGACATTTTCACAAAACCATTAAACACATAGAGGTTAAGTTAGATTAGACATGAGCTAGGAATGATAAACATGTAGGAATACCTCACCGTTAGGAGTACCTCACCATTATAAAACCTTACCATTAGGAATACCTCACCGTTAGAAAACCTCATCATTAGGAATACCTCACCGTTCGACAACCTCACCGTCAGGAATACCTCACTATTACGATTATCATCGGTAGGGCTTACCGTTAAAATTTTCACAGGTATAACATATCACGTTTTTTTCTGTCCTAAAGCCGAAACATATTACTGTTTTATTTATTTTGATTCCTAAGTGATATAAAATCATGTATAAAACTTAATCAATCCACCACGAACTCTACTCGTTCAGATTCTCACCATCTTACAAATCCATTCCTTTAGACTTCTCTTGAACCCTAAGTCTCTGGTTGTGGAAATGGCTCGTGTGAAGAGACTGATGCTCGGTAAAGGAGATGCACCAAGTGCTAGGCGTAAAATAGTCGACTCAGGAACCAGTGGCAGTGGAACTGTTAAGGAAAGAAGAGAGCCCGTGAATCCGCATCTGACCACGAGGGAGATAGTGTTTGAACAAGAGCTTTGCGCTAAATGGTTGTTATTTAGAAAATCATTAATCTTGAAGATATTGGAGGAGAAGGGTTGGATTGAGTGTTTTGTGAATAACAATGGACCGTACTTCCCGATTTTGGGGAATGAATTTTATGTGCATGTTCATTTTGGGATTTCAAAATAGGAGAATATGATGATTTCATTTGTGAATGGTAAAGTGATATCTTTCTCATCTAGTGAATGGGATGAAAACTTTAGAGTACCTCATGAAGGAGAGTATGGATTTTCTTCTAAGTCCATACCTGCAGCCAGTGATCATTTTGAATATGATGTTTAACTACTTGTGAAAACTAGGAATGGAACTCCAAGGAAAGTTATTGCAGCATAGATGGAAGGTGAGAATAGATTGTTGTTCAAGATTATCCTACATGTGATTAGTCCCAGGAGTGGGGATTTTTCCACCCTGATGTTTCAAGACATATACGTGTTATATCTTTTGAGGCATGGAGTAAAGATCAACCTATGGAGACTATTGATGATTCAAATATAGGACATTACCATACCAAAATCCAAGACCAATGCTTTGTTTTTTTTCTATGTTTCTATCTGTCATGATAAAGGCAAAAGAAGTGGCTGAGTCTCAGGATGAGATAGTGGTAGTGAAGGATAATTATTGCATTAACCAAATAGTATTCAAGTATATGAAAGTGAAATAGAATCCATGGAAGATGTAACACCCTATGCTTCCACAATATGATTCTATTTGAATAATACAGTAGCATGTGTTGTACCCAACTTCGAGATTCTAACACACCGCGACCAATCAAAGTAGCTGTTATGAATAACAATGCCCATTTTTGAAATTTTATAAATTTTATCTCTCAAAATGGACTTCATTTTTGGATTTGTAATATCAAAATTATCATAGGGTGAAATTTTAGTTCTTTTCGGATAACATTTATATTTTGATGAATAGTGAAAATTACTTAATTCTAATTAAAAACAACATTTTTAATAAAATTAATTAATAGTGATAAATTATGAATTTAAGTTTTTTAAAAGTATATTTATAATATATTTTTACCATTTAATAGAATTTTTTTCATTTTACATAATTTCACATTGAAACCGGACATAAACAGGTGTCAATCTTTTGATAGTTATTATCTCTTAAAAACACGCTTTTTGTTTTAACAACGGGAATTAATATTATATTAATTTCTGCCACTTTTCTATTTTTAATTTAGAAAAATGGATTCCTTATTTAGAATCATGAGGTCCTAATTGTGTAAATAAGAAACTATTATTTTTAGACATTTTGAATACATACTTTGGTAAAAATTTTTTTACCATGGTTAAAAGATAAATCCGGTAAATAATGGTAAAAAATAAAAATATAATAATATTAATTTACCCTCAAACATGCCCTATCCCTATTGGTAGATACATGTCCGAACATGGTCATCTTTTGGTTGATTTTGGGACCCCATGGAGCCACTTGTAGGTGATAAGGACACTTTATATTAATTAAGTTAAAGTAAATACAAAAATGACATAAGCATATATCTTTTAGAAAAGCAATTTTTACATAGGGATATATATTTTATATTTTCAACTATAAAGATTCATTAGAAAGATAATTATATTTCCTACATAATGGTATTTTATTAATAATTTTGAGACATTTAATAATTAAATTTATTTATTACACAATAATGATGCAGAATTTTGCTTATTAATAAAAGAATCAAATAATTGGTATTATAAAAGATAAAATAAATATAATCTGAATGTTTTGATGCCATCCAAAAATTTTATTGGTTAATATGATATGTTAGGATTTCTGAAAAGATTTTTTTTAGAATTAATAAAGTTGTTAAGACTTTAACAAAAATTAATTATTAAATATTGTCAAAATTTACATAAATGGGTTTTTAAAACAAGTATTATATTATTAATTGATATTCTATTCTTAAAAATATAAGGTTCGGAAAAAATACTTAAATCATGATATTTTTATCATTAATGGTCAACTTTGGAGTCGCTTGGATGTATATATTATGGTTATTAACTATATAAAATAAAAATACAATGTGACATGGTAAATGTCAAACTAATTAACTAAGAGTTAAAACTAAAAGATAAGGTTAATATAATTACCCCAACCTCTCTAAAATCTATTGGTTGAATGTATTTAGACCGATACCCACATTATCATTTTAATAATCCTATTTGTATCCATTATAAACTAAATATGAATTTATTATAAAATAATACTTTAGGTTTTTTCTTAAAGAGCCCCTCATCCCCCTTATAAAGGGACACCACTTAAAACCAATTCTTGACACCTTCAAAGCCTTTTGGTTTGGCCAAAACCTGACCAAATATTCTCTAAACGTCCCTCACTTCAACCTAGAGGCCTTATTTTGATAATAAAGTCAACCTATGGATCCCTTTTGGTCAAATAAAAATGAAGAACCCGAAGAATAGGTAATGTTTTCACCACCCTCTTTCAAGTTCCTTTCTTCTTCAACATCTTTTTTCTTTGTTATTTACATTCTAAAATAATAACTCCGGTATCTTCTATATATTTTTATGTTATTATAAATATGGTACAACCATATTCAGTATTCTATCGATCCGTTGAATGACATGTCACCATACGTGCGTACGTGCGGTTTACCATCTCCACGTCGTGGTGTAACTATTATTCAAAACCTTATTATTTGGATGGGTATGATAATGATTTATAATTGATTTAAATAATAAATATAACATGATAATGATTCTGTATATAGGACATACCATCCAATTATATATTATTTTAATATAAAAAAAAATGATATCGTCGCTCGTGCGTACGTACGGATTACCATCTCCACGAACGTGATGAGATTCATTCCTCATCATATCCATTCAAGTATAATTACAATTTTATGATTAAAAACAATGTTTATGTACTTGATATCATTTTAGATATGAATAATATACATCTTATACATAAAAAACATGGCTTATTTAACAAAACATATAAAAGAAAATGAGTAAGTTAACACCCGAAATGACGATAATACTATGATATTATTAACAATGAAATGTTAAAAGATCATATATGATATCATATTTATGTATATTATTCTTGTATAATTTAATAGAAATGATTTAACTATTATACAGAAGGTTAACCTACCCTGAACCATGAAAAATTACATGGTAAGGGTTTATTTCACCATCTCTTCATTATCCGAGGTTTTTTTACGTAATTATCTACTAGGACCTCTTTATCAACCACATCCATGTTTCTTAAAAATGTATTCCAGAAAATTATGTCTATTTTATAGAACATGTCTAAAAGTAATTTATATCGTTTTTGACTTTTTATAAGAAGTTTATAAAGGAATCGTTCTATCATTTTCAAAATATGGTCCCTTTTAACCTTTTCGACAGAATTAAGGTAAGAATGACTTTTTTTATCTTATACTATGGTTGCAACTATTTTTCACTGTTATGAAACTGTCGAAGCTTCCCATAAAATATTATAAGATTATTTTGAATTTAAATTTATTATTTTATAATTATGTGACTTTTAAATGATTTAAAAAAAGAGATATTTATCTCAAATAGTTTTGATTTCATCTATTTCAACATCCTCTGATGGATTTTAATCTTATTTGAAGTTGATTTATTATGATAAAAAACATCGATATTATATTGAAGGTTTTGTGAAATTTATGAATGTTGATGTGTCATTTTTATACCATTCCTGGTTTATGGAAAAAGTATTGACATTTTGTATGCTAGTTTTAATACGAATGTTAATGTTATGTTTAAACCTATTCATATGAGGAATACAATGGACTTAATAAGTGATGGATGGAGCCCATTATAGCTCTACGATGCATCGGTTGGTCTCATGAGACAAACTAGTGTCTTGGAACAAGTCCTTGAAAAAATATTATTAGTTGTCTTGGCATAAGGCCTTGACTATGTGGTTATGATAGTCTAACATTATGCATTCCATCATTATGAAAGTGGTTATTGATATTGCATGTGATTATTCGACTAGTAGAATATCCATGTGAATAAGTAAATAGAATTATTTCATTTTATTTATTCCATATTATTCTAAAGTGCATGATTAAAAAGATTTTGTTTTAATTATACATTTCCTTAAATTTTTATGCTTATTTATGAAAGTTTTCTCTATATTGGTATCCTTACTAGTAATCTGAGCTCATCTGTTTCTATGTTTTATTTTTCCTAGGATGTGAAGAAGTATTTTATGAATTATCTTCAGGGATAGTATAAGGTGATATGAGTGTGGAGTCAAGATGTTGTTGTAGTTTTCACTTTATGATGTAATATAAACTTTATGAATGTATCTAGTGATTCCAAGGATACAAAACAAATCGGTCTTTTAATAATTGATCTTTTGTGATCATGCCTACGTTATTTAATAATGCACCGACTCTAGGTAACTGGGGTCAGGGAGTTTATTTGGTATCAGAGGAAGTTTAGTACAAACCATGGAAGCTAGATTTAGATAATCTCTGATTAGAGCACATAAACCTAAGATGCAATTTGAGGATTAGTGTTAAAGATCTTCCTATAATTTTGGAATTGTAGAGATTTTATGAGTTTTTCGAGCAATACATCCCAATCTAGGTACGAGCAGGTATAAGCGACTCTAGCACATATGTACCTAAGGGTAAATCCTGAAAACACCGCTTTGGTCTAGACTCAAACGGGAACTAGTGCAAGACAACGGGCCTTACTGCACTCTTGGTTACGACACTCCCGGGGGATATGCTTAGGATAATTTTCATTTTCCTTACAAATAATTATGAAGGGTTTATGAGTATATACTTCCTCAAAGAAATTTTTTTTATGACTATGGATTATATCCATAAATAGTTCAATTAATGTTAAGTGTTTTACAAGTATGGAATTATGTATTTTGATTCATAAACTGATCTAGTTTATGCCATTGTTTAGAAATAGAACCTAGTGGAAGGAATGGAAACTGTATCAATGCATGCACTCCGAATAGGGATTTCCCTCCTGCTCAAGATAATTATAGTGGAGCTGGTGATGCAACTGGTGCTGATTAGCTAATCACAATACTGCGACCACTCACTCAGGTTATGTATAATAACTTTACCCCTATGAAGCACCCAGATCCACAGCATGGAGGATCAATGTTGGATCGCTTCATGAGGCAAAAACAACGAACATTCAATGGGAGTACAAAACCACTAGTATCTGGGCAATGGATAAATTCTTTAGAGAAAATGTTCCATGCCTTGGGGAGTAGTGAAAGAGAGAAACGTTATCATGGCAGTTTATCGCCTCACTGGAGATGCTGATCAATGGTGATCATTTATTCAAAACACGAAGGAGGATGATGAAGTATCAAATATGGAATGGAGGGTAATCAAAGAGATTTTCATTAAAAAAATACATTCCTCATGACCATCGAGCAGATATGGAAATGAAATTTCTAAGTCTGAAGCAAAATGAGGATGAGAATGTCAAAAAGTATGAGGCTAACTTTACAAGGTTAGCGAGGTATGCTGCAGATTATATACGTAACCCAAGAAATAAGATTGATCGTTTCTTTGATGGGTTATAATTGTTTCTCCATCGAGAATTAGTATCACCAACCTTCTTGTTGTACGAAGATATTTTCTCATGTGTTATCAAGAAAGAAAAATATTTCTCTACATCTTATAACTTTAAAGAAAAGAAAGAGAAGAAGAGATCTACTGATCAATCTAGAAATGGAAATAAGGGGAAGAAGAGAAATGTTGAATATCCATCCTATAGTAAATGTGGGAAGAAACACCCTGGTACTTTCATGAAAGGAATGAGAGTCTGTTACAAGTGTGGTGAAAAAGGCCGCCGAGATCATGATTACAATGGGAAGAAAGAAGCAACTGATGTTCAATGCGACAACTGCAGGGAGATGAGACATTATTCAAATGAATGTCCTAAGCATCAGGGGAACATACCTCAGAAAAGGACGAGGGAATGAGGCCAAGATTATAGTAACACTTCTACTGAGGTCTATGCTCCGGAAGAGGCGGTGGAATGTAATTTAATGGTTTCCTCAAGTTTAGAAAATGCTTTATTTGATTCTAGATCATTGCATTGTTTCATATCCTCACAGTTTTATAAGAAAATTAGATATTCCCAATTTGTTCTAACAAGGGAGTTTTCAGTTAAAACTCTTAAGGAATGCATCATCGCAACAAATTTTTGTAAATCTGTTCCCATTAGAGAATATAAATTTTCTTTATCAGCTGATCTCATCATCATACCTATGATTGAGTTTGATATAATCCTTGGTATGGATTGGATTTCTGACCATGATGTAGAGATTTATTGTAAGAAGGAGGTTATTATTTTTGATGATGATGATAAAGAACACCTTATCATTAGAGCAGAATCGTCACCACCTAATTCTTATCTAGATCTACCCCAATTATCTCAACTAAATTCAATTATTGGTGAGGAAGAGAATGAAATGGCTATAGGTGAATAAATAAATGTTCAAATAGAGGATGTGCCTATTGTGAGAGAATATGTTGATGTGTTTCCATATTATTTACCTAGACATCCTCCAGAACATGAAATTGAGTTTTATATTGATTTAATTCTTGGATCAAGGCCCATATCAAAAACCCCTTTATAGAATGGACATTGTGGAATTAGTGGAACTAAATAATCAAGTAGAGGAATTGAGTAATAAAGGATTTATTTGCCCTAGTTTTTTTCCATGGGGAGACCCTGTCCTTTTTGTTAAGAAGAAAGATGGATCTATGAGGTTATGTATCGACTACAGGTAGATCAATTCTATAACAATAAATAACAAATATCCCCTACCTTGCATTGATGGTTTATGTGACCAACTACATGGATCTCAATACATTTCATAGATTGACCTTAGATCTGGATACCATCAGTTGTGTGTGAAGAAGGAAGACATTCGAAAGACAACATTTTGAACTAGGTATGGGCATTATGAGTTTACAGTAATTCCTTTTGGGCTGACTAATCCACCCTCTATTTTCATGGATCTAATGAACAGAGTTTTCATGGAATATATTGATCAATTTTTAGTGGTATTTATTCATGATATCTTGGTATACTCCAAAATCTACAAAGATCATGAAAATCACTTGCGCTTTATATTGAAGACTCTGAGAAGACATGAATTATATGGGAAGTTTAGAAGGTGTGAATTATGGCTTCAAGAGATTTTTTTCTCGGCCATATTGCCTCTAAGGATGGAATATCTATTTATCCTTCTAAGACAAGAGCAATCCATGAATGGCCAGCACCGATGAGTATAACTGAGGTCATAGTTTTATTGTTATAGCAGGTTATTACCAACGTTTCGTCCAGAATTTTTCCTGATTGGCTAACCCATTAACGGAGCTCACACGTAAAGGGGTTAAATTTGTTTAGACAAAAGAGTGTGAAGAATGTTTCAATGAACTGAAGAGAAGATTATTCTATGCTCTTATATTGAATCTACCATCGGGGAATGAAGGGTTTGTTATTTATAGTGATGTATTGAAGAAAGGACTTGGTTTGTCCTTATGCAGAATGATAAGGTTATTGCCTATGCATCACGACTGTTGAAAATTCATGAGCAAATCTATCCTACTAATATCTCGAGTCAGCAGCTATGATATTTAGTTTGAATATATGGAGACACTATCTCTATGGTGAGAAATGTGAGATTTATACTGATCACAAGAGTTTGAAGTATATTTTCTAAAATAAATAACTCAACACGAGGCAGAGGAGATGGCATGGACTACCCAAGGATTATGATTTCACGATACACTACCAACTGGGGAATGCAAATAATGTTGCACATTCTTTGAGTAGAAATGATCAAGGAGTTTTGAACAAGATAAGAGTAGAGAGGGATCCTATTTTAATGGATCTAGTAAAGATGGATATGGGAATCAGCATGGAAGGTGAAAAATCAATACTTTTTCAAGTTATTGCCAAACCATCTTTTCTAGAAAGGATAAATAGTTTTCAGACTGATGATGATGATTTTCAAAAGAAGATTAAAGCTGTGAATGATAGGAGATTGAGCGACATTGTGTATGAAGAAGGAATTTTGAAATTTGGGAAGAGACATTGTGTTCCCGATATACCTAATCTAAAAAGAGAATTGTTGGAAGATGCTCATAGTTCCAATTTCTCTATACACCCTGGGAGCACCAAAATGTATAGAGATTTGAAGGAACATTTTTGTTGGGACAACATGATGAGAGAGATTGCTGATTTTGTGTCAAGATGTATGGTTTTTCAACAAGTGAAAGATGGAAGGAAATGTCATAGAGGAGTCATGCAACCTCTTCCCATACCTGAGTGGAAATGGGATAATATCATGATGGAATTTTCCATGGGACTACGAAAGACTCCTAGATGGAATGATGCAATATGGGTCATTGTTGATCGTCTGACCATGTCAGCACATTTTCTTGCTATAAGAGAGGATTTACCACTTGAAAATTTTGCAAGACTATATATTAATGAAGTTTTGTCCAAAGGACTTATATCATGATATTTGTATCATTAATGGATCACTTGGGGGTCGCTTGGATGTATATAGTATTTTTATTAACTATATAATATAAAAACACAAAGATACATGGTAAATGTCAAACTAATTAACTAAGAGTTAAAACTAAAAGATAAGGTTAATATAATAACCCAATCCAGTCTAAAATCTAATATTTTAAAGGATTTAGACCCATTCCCACATTATACATTGAATAATCCACTTTTAATCCATTATAAACAGAATATAATTTTTTTATAAAATAATACTTTATGTTTTTCCTAAAGAGCCCCACCTCCCCTTATAGAAGGACACCCATAATAACCAATTCTTCACAACTTCAACGCCTTTTGGTTCGTCCAAAACCAGCCCAAATATTCTCTAAACTTCCCTCACTTGAACCTAGAGGCCTTATTTTGATCAGAAAGACAACCTAGGGAGCCTTTTGATCAAATCAAATGGAAGAACCCGAAGAAGAGGTAATGTTTTCACCACCCTCTTCCAAGTTCCTTTCTTCTTCAACTACTTATTTCTTTATTATTTACTTTATAAAATAATAACTCCATTATCTTATATATACTGTGATGTTATTATAAATATGGTACAACCATATTCGGTATTCTATCCATCCTTTGAATGACAAGTCACCATAGGTGTGTACGTACGTCATACCATCTCCGCGTCCTGGTGTAATTTTTTTTCAAAACATTATTATTTGGATGGGTATGATAATGATGTGAACTTTATGTAAATGATAAATATAACATGATAATTATTCTTTATATATGATATACCATCCAATTATATATTATTTTAATATCAAAAGAATGATATCGTCGCTCGTGCGTACGTACTGACTACTGTCTCCACGAACGCGATGAGATTCATTCTCCATCATATCCATTCAAGTATAATTCTCTTTTGATGATTTAAAATAATGTATAAGTACTTTATATAATTCTAGATATTAATAAGATACAACCTATCCATAACAAACACATCTTATGTAACAAAACATATAAAAGAAATGAGTAAGTTAACACCCGAAATGACGATAATACTAAGATATTATTAAAAAGGAAATATTAAAAGATCATATATGATATCATATTTATTCATACGATTCTGGTATAATTTAATAACAATGATTTAACTATTATACAGAAGTTTAACCTACCCTCAACCAAGGAAAAGTACATGGTAAGCATTTATTTCATAATCTCTTCATTATCTAAGGTTGTTTTTACGTAATTATCTACTGAGGCCTCTTTATCTTCCACATCCATGTTTCTTAAAAATGTTTTCCAAAAAATTCTTTCAATTTTATAGAATATTGGTTAATGTCATTTATACCCTTGTTTGAATTTTTATAAGATGTTTACAAATGAATCTTTCCGTCGTTTTCCAAATAAGGTCCTTTTTAACCTTTTCAACAGAATTAAGGTAAGAATGACTTTTTTTAACTTATACGGTGGGTGATTCTATTTTCTTCCATTATAAAATCGTCGAAGCTTCCCTTACAAGATTATAAATATATTTTGAATGTAAATGTTTTATTTTATAATTATGTTACTTTTAAATGATTTAAATAGAAGTGATATTTATCTCAAATAGTTTTGATTTCATCTATGTCAACATCCTCTGATGGATTTTAACCTTATTAGATGTTGATTTATTATGATATAAAACGTCCAAATTTTATTGAAGGTTTTGTGATATTTCTGAATGGGGATGTGTCTTTTTTATACCATTCATGGTTTATGGAGAAATTATTGACATTTCGTATGCTAGTTTTAATACGAATGTTTAGGTTATGTTTAATCCTATTAGTACGAGGAATTCATTGGACTTAAAAAGTGATAGGTGGAGCCCGCTATAGCTCCTCGAGGCATCAGTAGGTCTCATGAGACAAACTAGTGTCTTGGAACAAGGGCTTGGCTGAATCTTATTAGTTGTCTTGGAACAAGGCATTGACAATGTGGTTATGATTGTCTGGAATTATGAATTCCATCATTATGAAAGTGGTTATTGATATTTCATGTGATTATATGACTAGTATAATATCCATGTGAATAATTAAATTGTATTATTTCATTTTCTTTCTGCTATATTATTCTGATGTTCAAGTTTAAATGGATTTTGTTTTAGTTATACATTGCCTTAAATGGTTATGCTTATTTATGAAAGTTTCCGCTATATTTTTATCCTTACTGAGCATCTGAGCTCACCCCTTTCTATGTTTTATTTTTATCAGGATGTGAAGAAGAATTTTATGAATGACCTGCAGGGACAATATAAGGGGATATGAGTGTGGAGACAAGATGTTGTTGTAGTTTTCACATTATGATGTAATGTAAAATTTATGAATGTATCTACTGATTCCAAGTCTACTAAACTAATCGGTCATTCGAGACTTGATCCTTTTTAATCATGGAAATGTTATGTAATAATGCACCGACTCTGGGTAACTGGGGTCGGGGCGTTACAGAAGAAGCAGTGGGTGAATGAGGAAGGAAAGGTATATGACAAATAAAGTCATGTGGACCATCCTTCTAGGCCAAAGGATTAGAGGGATCCATGTCTAAGGCCTGATGCGGCCATCCAATCCTATAGTGATTCTGAAGAAGATGAGACGTCTATTGAATAATAAGGGTATCCAGAAATTCCTCCCATCCCCACTAATCATAGTATTTTTTTATGGGAAATCTTGTCCTCCAACTACTTTTCCTAGAAGGGAACCTGTTTTGGCTGAGGATGAAGAGGAGACATCAGAAGATGTGAAAGACTAGCTTGTGTCTAATCATGAGGAGACTACTCCTGACACCCCTTCTGATGATGATGTTGAAGTGGAAGAAATATCTTTTGATGAAAGATCTATATTCGAGGGCACATATGATAACTCTTCTCTTAGTTTGAGTCCAGAGATTGGATTTTCTATTCTGCATGTAGAGGCTGATCTAGGTGATCCTGCAGATCCTATACTTGAACTTGTTGAGCATTCAGTTGCTAAGATAAATATGGTTGTTGATGATTCTGATGAGGAATACCATCTGGATAATTCTATTGAGGAGAAATATTGAGTTAAGGGGGATCATCCCTCCAGGATTTGTTCAGTTTTAGTAGCTCATGGGATTGAGGAGTGGGTAGAAGTCCCAGGTTTTATAGTGCTTGGCTTAGATTACCCTAACTCTAAGGATGATACACCTGTCAGTCGACCTCATGTTGATTATAATATCCTCTCTAAGAGCTTACCTGAAGATCAGGTGTGTAAATATGACTTAGAGGAGTTAAAATCTGAGCTAAAGATTAGTTTTGGTGAAGAATTGAAGAGAATGGAAAATTCATTGATATCTTCTGTTCAGAATGTTTTGAATGAATCTGTGGTCATTGTTATGGATGAACTAAAATTTTTCCTATCTTTGTTTTCTAGTCTCTCAGTGTCTTTTGATTCTTTGAAATTAACTGTATCTACTTTGAGTGTTTCTATGAGCTCATATTATCATGATTCTAAAGATTTAGCATATGTCAAAAGTGTTGTGAGCTAGATGATTTCAGTATTTGTGGAGTTTAAGGACTCTATGAAGAAGAATGTCAGCACCCAGGATTTTTTAGTAAAAAAGATTATCAGTGGGACAACTAAATGTTTCAAGGAAACTTTGGTTTTTTTTGTTGGTCCTCTGCTTCTATAAATTTAGTAGAGTTGGATCATATTCGAGCTTTGATGAAAGAGGATCTTGGTTCAACATAAAAAATTGTCTTGGTGGACTCATCTGCCCTAACTCAGTTGTTAACTACCACTAGGGACATCAGGAATATCTTCTAAGACTTCACGAGATAAGCTTCTGGTTCATAGAAAGAGGTAAAGGATAAATTTTATTCTTATTTTCAGAAAGTGAATACCAAGCATCAGTTGACCAACCATTTCAATCTTATTTTGGAAAATCTGAAATTACCTCATGTAAATCAAACTTTCAGAGAACAAGTATGCATGCTCAGGGAGCTGACTCCAGCTTTGGATAGGTTTTTAGAAAACATGGATGACTTTTTCCGGATATGGAGAGGGGAGGAGTAATTATCATGGAATTCAGGAATTTTTTGTTGCCTTTCTTACATGTTGATGCTCAGCTAATAATAGTGCCTCCTTCTCTGCCAGCATCTTCTTTTGGATCTTCAGCTTCTTCTTCTACTTTCCAAATGACCCCAACTCAAGATATTCGAGGTTTAATAGATATGATTCCTTAGAGACATATTCCTTACAGATCTGATCGTATATCTATTGCTGCTCCACCTGTGATCCTTACAGGAGTTCCACAGTCCTCTTCTCAACCTTCTTGAGCCTACCTCAACCTCAGATCCTAAAGGTAAATCCAATTTGGACATTCAAGAAGTGGATTGAGTGGGTCTAGATGTTTTTTATAGTAATCTTATGTATTTCTTGTATTGGTATTATATCTTGTGCTCTTGATTCATTAGTATATATCATTTTTTTGGAATCTCTTTGTCTGTGTTTTACTTCTTCTGTATACTTCCTTTATTTCTATTTTTACTCTTCCCCATTTTATTTGATAAATTTTTTTCACCCTTATTTTTTCTAATCAAAAGGGGGAGAAATTAACAAAGGGGGGAAATTAGCAAAATGTGGGAAATTAACAAAGGGGGAGAAATTAACAAAGGGGGAGATACCATTAATAAGAAGGAAAAATCATTGAATTTATTTTATCTCTGATATATTTTATTATCTCTGATACATTTACATATAATTATATCTGATATATTTGAAATTGTGCTGACACACACTGAGAAATCATTACTATTTTATTTTGAGTTTGATACATTTTAGATTACAATGTCATAATTTGTGATTGTCAAAAGGGGGGAGATTGTTGGACTCACTTATTTTGATAAATCCCAATTATGATTAATTATGTTTTGATAATCCCAAATGATGTTTATTATTGAAATATTGATTATTTTAGTTGATGTTTAAGTACATTAAACATAAAAATATAATTACTTTCAAAAAATGTCCAAATGATAAATCTTTTGTGATATATTTAAGTCATTCCGTTAATTAAATGTGTATATGCTTCACTATTTTCTAACATTACTCATTATTTGAATAGAATGAATAAACAGACACTTTGTCACTGGTACAGAACATAGCTACCGGTATGTATAAGTCTACTGGTATGAATGTCTGCCATTACCGAAAGTTCACCAGTACATAGATGGCTACCATTACAGCATATCTACCTTTATGGTAAGTCTACCTGAAAGTAAGAATGCTCTCAATACGGAGTGACATCTACAACTCTATAAGTCTACCATTATGAAGCCCACTGGTATATGGAATTCACCGCCACTCATGTCTACTGATACAAGGAGCTACTGGTATAAGAACAAAGAGCTATCGATAGAAGATTACTGGTACACAAGGAGCTACCGATAGAAACTCATTGGTACACAAGGAGCTACCGATAGAATCTCGCAGGTACAGAAGGAGCTACCAATAGAATCTCACTGGTACACAATGAGCTACAGATAGGAGCTCACCACTACACAAGGACCTACCGCTACATAAAGCGGCCGGTATAAGGAGATACCGTTACAGAGACAAACAACTACTGATACATGTCTACCGTTACAAGCAATCTGCTTCTTGAACTTTTTTGCTTTATTTAAATTATACTTACGATCATATTTAGTTAATATAATGCAACTACTATTAATTAATGATGGTTGTTGGCATGTCAGGAAACTGTACCTCATAACTACCATAAATTAATCATTTCCTTTTCTAGATCTCAAGTAATATAAGGAAGATCGAGATGTAGTATAGACATACACAATACACAATAGAGAGGTGACATCCATAAACTCGCTTACTTGAAGAACACTGGATATACAAGAGGAAATTCATACAAGAATAGAACACAAGATGGACCTTAGTCAAGGAGTGAAGAACTAAAATGATCTCATCTTGCACTCAAGATGACCAAACGAACCTGAAGTTCAAGGAACTAGACGACACTCTGTTTTCATACAAAAACTAGAGAAGGACTTAGAAGAATTTCTAATTAATCAAAAGGAGTCCTGAGCTACCCTTCAAATCACTAGATCATTCTAAACTCATATCTACTCTCTCTCAGTGATTATTTAACTTACCTTTTTTAGCAGTGCGTGTACTCTGTATATTTCAAACACACACTGACTCCTGTGCTAAACTGGTGGATTTATAATTCTTTACACAAAACTACTATAAATATTTTTTATCCCACTGTGGATAGTGGTAGAGGTAAAGTAGGACATGGACATAATGTGTGTTGTTGTTTTTGTTTTCCCATGTAGAAATATGGTAGAGGTCAGAGGACATGGACATTCTGAGCACTTTTGTAAAACCCGGATCTAGGGTGTGGATCAAAGATTATATAAACTATTTGGGAGGACTAAGTCTCAGCTTGAGACTGAACCTCTTGGTTAAAACTGTTGTGCTTTTTTGTTTTGTTTTAAAACAATATCTTATATTCCGCTTCTATGTACATTGAAAGTCAGATCTATTTTAAAGTTACTCTGATAGTTAAACTAGCAAGTGATTACAACTTTTTTCATCCAATAAGTTAGTTTCAAAAGTTAACTAATCTTAAGATTGAGTCAACTGAGAAACAATAAATCTCTTGTGAAACTAATTGAAAACTAACAATATTTATAAATTCACTAAAATTTAATTTTTATTTAATTTGTAATATTTTTAATCATAATGTTTTTAAGAGAAATTTTTATTAGAACTCAATTCACCCCCTCTTGAGTATCCACTATGACATACAATATTATATTATAATTTTATTATGATTTTATAATTTTATCTATTTTTTTCATTGTAAGTAATTTCAAATTTTAATTGGATATAAACACTTGTCAATCTTTTGATATTTTTTACATCTTAAAAACCCGGTCTCTGGTTTTCACAATAGAAATTAATTATAAATTAATTAAAAAAATTTCGTTTTGAATTTTGAAATATGGATACCATATTTGGATTCTACAGGTCCAAATTATGTTAATATATTACTTTTTGGGATATTATTAATAGTAAAAATGGTATTTTTTATTTACCACTGTTAAAGTTAAATCGAGTAAATTACGGTAACAAACAATAAGATAAACATAATAAAATTACCCTAAAAACTTCCAAAATGAAATTTTATGAATTCAAGTCGACAAATACCACCTAAGGGTTGGAATTTATTCTTTTAATGGACTTTTTCCCATTATTGTGATGTAATTATAATTAAAACATAATAAAGTGACAAAATGTCACTCTCATATATCTTATAAGAATAATAATTTTAATATAGTGAAAAAAATAATAGAACATTAAAAATAAATAAACTCTAGAAATATAATGATATTATTTACATCATGTGAATTTATTTATAGTTTTTTGATAAAAAATAATTACCATTTATGTCACACAGTAGTGATGTAGAAATAATTTTATTAATAGAAATATCAAAATAATGGTTTAAAGAATATCAAAAAAATATCATATGATCAAATTAATGTTCTATACAAATTTTATAGGTGAGTATAACTATTTAAAAGAGTAATAAATATTTTGGATCGAATTTATCTTCTTTTTTGGATTTAATTTAATGTGAAATAAATTAATTGTGGCAATTTTGACACTATTGATATTTTATAAAAATAACATATTATAAAATTATTTAAAAATATGAAAAATAATATTTATAAAATAAAAATTAAATATTAGAAGGTAGAACATGTAATAATGTATCTAGTTATGGAAAATTTGTAACACATATGCAAATATTTATAACCATTTAATATTTAGAATATTATTACTCCAAATAAATTTAATTTGATTAAATAAGGCTAAATCAAAATGATAAGGTTTAAAATAAAATCAATACGCGTATAAATTTTATTAGTTTATATAATTTAGACCCATAATCATCTTAGATTTGATATAAATGTGTTTGGGACCATTATAAACCGAAAATTAATTATAATAAATTAATATTTCAATACTTTCCTAAAGTACCCTTCCTCCCTCTTATAAAAGGCCACAACCTCTACTCGCATACTCAAACCTTTATAGCCCTTTGAATCATAAAAAATATTTTCAAATAATCTCCCAACATCCCTCCCTTACATTTATATTCCACACATTTGGAAAATTCCATCTTAAAGAGTCCTTTTATGCAAATCAAAAGGCGATAGTCGAAAAATGGGTAATTTGTTTATTGTCTCTTTAAAAATAATTTCATTCTTCTACTTACTCATGTTATGTTGTTTCCATAATAAAGTAATAAATATAATATATTATATATTATTAGATGTTACTATAGTAATGGGAAAACTTTATACCTCATTTTATCCATCATACGAATAACAATATCACCATATGTTTGTACGTACGACTTACCGTATCCACGCCGTGGTGTAATATAATTTTCAAAAATAATTTAATTATATGGATATAATGATGGGTATAATGGATAAAATGATGAATATAACATTAGTATTATTTATTTTACTTAATATAACATCCAATTCCATATCATTTATCCATCAAGTGAATGACATCACCGTGCGTGCGTACATACGACTTGCTATCTCCACGATATGATGAGACTCATTCTCCACATTAACAATTAAAGAATGATTATAAAGTATATATAATAAATAATAACGAAATATATGATATGATAATTCAACAAGATTTATTTATATACATATATATATCATTTACTTGCTTTCATTCAATTCAATAAGGAAATACAAACAACGTTCACGTGTATGTATGACCTACCGTCTCCATGAACAATGTATTCCATTTCATTTATCTATTTATTATATATATTTATATAATTAATATTTATTATATATAAATCATGTTTTAAATTATTTATGTAATTAAATCACAATATATGATATAAGACCACAATTAAATCGTCAAAACACATATGACAAATAAAATTATTATTACCCAAAAGGTTGCATTAACATGGAATTGATAAATAAACGGGCTATATAATATCATAAGTGAATAATATATGATATCATAAATATAATTATGCTTCGTTTAGAAGATAATAATATGTTCAAACCCACAATTCAAGAGTTTTAGACACATATGGAAGAAATCAGACCTATGGTAAGGGATAATTTCGCAATATCATTATTTTCTGACATTGTTTATACTTATGTATTTACAGGGGTTTATTTATCATCCATGCCCATGTTTCCAAATTATGTAATATTATTCATATTAATATAAAATGGTTTAAAAATAATTTTACCCTTTGAGTATTTTTTATTAAACGGTATGAAGTGAATATTTTCTCGTTATTCTATTTGACGTACTTTTTGACTTTTCCAAAAAAACAGTATGAGAATAATTATTTTTAATCATAAGAAATGAATGGATTTTTACAGTTTCATGGCACATTTTTTAAAGAAAAATTTTCTATATGATTTCAAGATAATTTCAACTAAAATCTTTTCTATTAAAATTTTGTTGCATTTTTAGAAAAGAAAACATTTTTGAAAAAGAAAAGATATTTTCCTCAAGAATAAAGATAAATTGTTTTATAAATATTTATTTTTATATAATATAACATAGGTTTATTTTTTAATCACTATTATTAGTTTGATTTGATTGTTTTTTATGATAGAATTATTTTTATGATGTTCATTTATCTTATATGGATTGTGTTGTTATGGAATGATGTTTAAGAAACCAATTTTATTTAATGGTTTATGCTATGATAAATGATTTATGTTTTTATGAAACATGTATGAATGAATTCATTATGAGATGGGTGGGACCTATATATCCCTCTAATGTATTGGGTAAAGATTTACATCTCATGAGATAGATATGACTAGGACGACATGTAAATCTGATTTAGTAATATAGGGGTGGAATGGCAAGTAAATCGGGTTCAGTAAAACATGACTGGAATGTCAATTAATCCATGTTCAGTATTGGTCATTGTTCACTATGATGGCCGGGGTAGAAAATCCTTCGCTACTATAGAAATTATATTACATTATTATTTGTTTTCAACAATTCCTTGTTTTATGCAAAGGCTATTTTATGATGGTTAATGTTCCTTTATGATCTATGCCTTATGTACTTCCATGATTTATTCCATGACTTGAGATTTTGATATTTAATCATTATGTTCATGTTTATAATTTTTTTTGTAAATGGTTTGTCTTACTTTTTCCATTTGAACCCTCACTGAGCATTTCAGCACACCCTTTTTATGTTTTCTTTTCCCCATGATAAAAAAATTGGATTTAGGATGGAAAATAAAAGGGGAAGATAAATATGGGAGATGTTTAAGATCCTTAAAAAAATAATATTATATTCCAAGTTTCTAAATTCACTAAACTAATACGGTCTTTTGGTATATATTTCTGTAATGTAATAATTATTCTGAAAAAGAAATGTAATGTTTGTGTACATCAATCTTAGGTCCTTACAAATGGGTACTGAACAAAATGTAAAATTAACTCATTACATAAATAGGTATACCGATTTCATAGCATAATAATCGATATATTTCACCATGTCACACATACAATAGATATCGTATATTATAATAAAAAATCAATAAGGTCACCCTGCTACCGGCTCCCCGCTGGTTTTTTGCACTGCCAAACACCATACATCCCAATCAATTTCTTTCCAAATGTTATGTAACTCAAAGACATCGGGTCTAAGTAACAAAACACGCATCTCATTTATCTCGTAATCCCATTAACCCATGTCACATATCTAAATAATAACTGATATGTTTCCACGATCCACCACATCTCTTATTTTCTGTATCATACATCGAGAATTTCACCACAATCCATCACATCCCATACAATGAGTATGTAGCTAGAGCCATCAAATACCATACATGTCATAGCTATAATGATTATTTGTGTACTATATCCATATATACATGTGTTTGAAATAAACGCAAGCCATTTTAACCCCCTAAACACAAATATTGAAAAACTAACTAACATGAATAATAGCACATAATACTACCATGAGAGGAGACTGAGGTAAAAGTGTGTAGTTATTCATCCATCCCCCGTCGTCCTATATTTTGGTGAATACACTCCCCTAAAGTAAAATGGGTGTTAGTATCCATAAATATTGGCAGGCTAGCATATGGAATTACAAAATATATAGGATATAATATGGCTCACAACTATATTTTGGGAATTAACCTAGTCCTAATATCAAATCCAGTTATCCCCACTCCGACACACTACTTCCACTCCAAAATACAATATATACTATAAGAACACAAAAATTTAAAATGGTTAAATAATTTCTATTCCTTTATTTTTACATTTCACATCCTGTTAATTAAATTTTTTACTCATTAATAAATATTTATATTATTACATTTCATTAAAAATCCATGTAAAATCCATGTCTTTAAGGAATAATCCAACAGAGTCCATCATTTGTTCGGAATTACATTAAAATTTTAATTATAGTAAGAACCCGTCCCATGGGATAAAAATTTAATAATAGTTATTTATATTACATAATTCTAGGTACTTTATGAAACAGTACTAAGCTACCATAAAGAAGATGCATGACCAATCACATCCAGATGCCTCAAGTAGGGGGGAAAGGAATATAGTTTGATACGAAACTAAACCATATAATATTTAAACGAATTTATCAGAAAATAATAAATATTAATGAAATAAAATGGGAAATAATTTATTTAATCCATTCTATAATCCTATTCCCATTCCCCCAAAAAACATTGATATCACCATGTATCTCCCTGTCATAGTTTTTAGCTGATGCTATAATCCTGATTTCATCGCTGACACCGTCATTCATATGACATGGATAATTCCATCCCAAGTGTCAAATACAACCATAACCTCATGTATCCCATACCATATCTCATAATCCATCCCAAAATAAAATCAAATCCAAATATAAATCTCACATTTATATCAAAATAGTTGGTTGAAAAAAATATTCATTGTCAGCAGGAAAACTTGTCCCTTAAACACGGCATTTACCATTCACGTGAAATGATCATTCGTGACCCCAAACATGGTATTTATCAAATAAATAGTTTTATTTGATCATGAATTATCCAATTCAATAATCAAATTTTCAAACAATGGATAACATAATAAAAAAACTATATCGAGGTACTAAACCACATAAAAAATCTATTTATAATTTTTTTGATTTAACATGATTTAAAGAAAAAAAAATTCTCAATAAAAATTCTTCTAATAACTAATCACATAAAAAAGATTTCTAGATTCATGCTCTTTACCCAATTCTATTAACACATGGAATCATATATCCAATTAAACTTTCATACTTTAATCAATTTTACTATTACTGAATTATAGGAAGCATAATATTTGTTAAAAATTTCTCTTTATTTATTTTTCCAACCAATAAATTCTATTAGTACATTATATAATACTCTCCTAAAAATGAACATAATAAACCAATAATAACATAATTATATAAACATAATATCATATATATCAAACTATCAATAATAATAAGTGTTAAACCATTAATATATTGGAAGGTAACAACATGTGATCACTAAACATAAAAAAATTTCATTATTTATTCCACTTTTATCATTATTATGTTAATTTTGCTTCTATACAAAGGGATAAACCATGGTTAATTTACAATTTGATTTAAAAATTATGATAATCAATTAATCCCCTACCTCAAAATTGATGATTTTCATTACATGAGAATATATCAACATCATCGATCTCTCATAATCTCTGACCTGCAGAAACTATGATCACCAAATGTTTTTCCCACGAATATATCAAAAAACACAAAAAAACATCATTATATTTACGAATATCAAAATATATAAAATGAATATACTAATTGGGGTAAAATTTGATCACATTTAAGCGAATATTCAAGAAGTATATAATAACATACCTCAAATTACCAAAAAACAATATCGGGAATGGGATGTGTGATCCCTATTGAATAGAGGCATTAAATCCATTGAAAAAGAAATTTAGGGAACCTAGGGTTTAAAAGAAAGGATAGAGAGGAAAATTATTTATGAGGTATTTTAGATTTTTATAGGAAGGTTTATTTTTAGAGGACCACAATGGTTCCCCTTAGATTATGTTGCAGACCACCAAGACCGTGACATAGTGAGAAGAGAACACCACACACCCCCTGGTTGGACCCAAATCTGATATATGTGGTTGTATTCACTAAAAATATCCTATAATATTGGGGAGACAATGATTAATCCTAAAAACCATGCCAAATCCACCCTAGAGTTTGAAATATCTTTAAAGTGACTATAATATAGCCACCTCCATATACGTCACATCACTTGACATCAAGGAAGGTCATGTGCCACAACTAACCAGCATGGTGCTACAAAGCCTAAAATCGTATTATCCATAATTTTACATATTTGAGCATCCGAAATATATAATATGGAGACCACATAGTAGTATCCAGAATCACAACACATGCCATGGCTTTATGACGCTTCCAAGACATAAATGGTAGTGACATCACCATGTTCCCCTATTTACCCCCAAAACCTCTTGAGACTTCCACTAGGTACCTAGAAAAAACAAAAAACAATGTGATGGTCCACCATGTTCTAATACCTTAAAGTATAAAATATATGGTATTTAATATAGGATTATCATATAATTCTCTTAATGGAAACTAAAACATAAACAATCCCAAATAATGATGAAATTTTGAAATAAACCCTTACCTATGGTTTGGATTTCTCTATAAGTTATTTGAAAATATTGTACAAAAAAATAAATTGTATAAATTATATACCATTACTATAAAAATATTTATTATATCAAATTTGATCCACTTATAGCATTCCAAAACCCATTTATTAATAATTATTTATTAAAATTGTTGTTTCGATGTCTCAATAATTTCGTTTCTTATGAATATTTATGTTCAGTTTTTCTATCTTTGCATCTGGAACATGGATCCATCATCAAATTAATTTTAATAATTACATAAATATAATATATACCCATAAAATATGTATTTAGAATCATCCATGAAGGACCGGCATGAAAATTGAATCACATCACTTCATGGAGGTGGTAGTCCACACTACGCATTTGTGATGTTATCAATTTCATAATGGGTCGAAGATAAAGGCGAAAAAGTCATAAATATTTAATAATTGTATATTTTATTCATTTATTTTATCTTCATAACCTTTAAGGTAGTTTTGTGATGAAAAATGAACTATATCACTCGGTTGAGATGGTATGCCACATGTATGCAGGAGTGTTGTCTTCACCTTATGTAGGATGTAAAAGAGGTTAAAAATTGTATTTATAAAATCATAATAACATATAAATATATTTAATATACTAATTCAATTTTTTTAGGATGGTTAAATTAGATTTTAATTATTTAAAATATATATACAAATACAATTCTTGGTAAAGATGAATATCTCTTATTTGAGATAAATTCAGCAGAATACAGCATAATCAATCATAAGTAGGTCTTTGGAGAGTTATAAAAGATAATTTATGAATAGAAAAAATATAGGATGGTTTTTGGGAAGTTTTTCTCTAATATAGAGTGCTAAAAGTTTATTAATAATAGAATGCCGTATGATTCCTTTTATAAGTGAGGGGATAGACATAAAGGAAATTACATAAAATATTTCAATAATATAAGTAAAATTTCAAGTGCATATGTATCTAATCACCGAAGGATTATAATTTAGGAAATTATAAGGTCAAAACACCTTCATCCAATAATAATTAGAAAAGTTTATATGGAATTATTTCAGTTATTCTTTTGTATAACACAATTAAAATATATTTTGACCGTAAGTGTGGTAAAAAAATATTAATATATAGACTATTAATTGTGAAATAAATTATGTTAACACTATTATACTATATTAATTATGATGATTCCAAATATCCAATCCAATTTAGATATTTAAACTTCAATAAATGGAATAAATATAATTTACAATGTCTTATAATTATAATAGGAACTTGAGGGAACAAATACATTAAACACCCACACTCCACACACACCTAGGCCTAAAAGGAAGGTCATAGCCCCCACAAGGGATAACACACCCAACCAGCTTCTTTATTTCATTATATTTTTTTTTCATGAATTCTAATTAGGCATGAATGCCATTAAATAACATGTAGGCATGGAATTTTAGCCTAAGTCCCATTTAGTGAATAGTATTTATATAGTTACCCCTACTATTATACCACTACAATACCTATGCTCTATGGGATTATAATGCAATGAAACCCATTTTTTGAAAATTTATCCTCAAGATTAAACAAAAATTTATTTTCATTAATTACCTTATAAAAATTATTTGATAAATATTAAAATATTTTTTCAGAATAAATATTAAAATAATTTCATTAAAATTATCAATCCTAAGTTATTTATTTAATTTATTATGAAAAACCACATGTCACACAGAAAACTATTTTTACATGAATAAAAATATTACTTAGACCTTCCAAAATGTTAATAATATATTTCAATGTTCTACAATATAGTTTTAAAAACCTTATATAAATTATTAAACATAATTGTTTTATAAGATAATGGATTAATTAGTCAATAATGTTATTCTGATATCATTATATTATAATAAACGTGATAGTTTTTGTAAAATATATATTTAACAATATTCACCCAAATATTAATTTTTTTTAAAAGTATCAAAACATCACTAAAAATAATTATGTCATACTAAATTCAAATATAAAACTAATTTCCATAAATAAAATATATAATATTTTTCAATTTATGTTTCAGTCAAATTCTTGAATAAATCATTGTGATCATAGTATAGTTTATTTAAAAAAAATCTTACTTGCTATAATTAAATCTTGGGTGTTAAATTCATTCCAACTTTATAAATTTTATCCTATAAATTTCTAGAATGCCATTTCATTAAATTATTTGTGTATTTCTTCATCATAAATTATTAATGATTCCATGTCACCTTTTCTAACTTACGATTTCATAAAATTACTTTTCTAGTATGATTCATATCACCCCTAAACATTTGTTTTTTAGTGTCAATAATCTACACAAGATCTTCACTGTATGATAAACTAGGTTAGAATTGTGTTTCCTTATATGTAAACACATGTTTTGGTTCTCATATATACATCATTTATAGATAGATATAGAACAAATCCTGAACATTATGGAGGATAGGTGGAATTGTAAAATGGTATGTAGAAACTCATATTCTTTCCAAAATTATAAAATCATGATATACATATTACATAGATTCCAATTTTTTATATTATTGAAACATTATATAGATACACCTTCAAGAAAACATGATATATAACTTGAAATTTAAAACCCTTAAATTGGTTATTGAAATAATGAATCTCTAATTTGAGATATCTTATATGATTTTAAATTACTTTCACTTTCACCCATGTCTCCTATATGAGTTCTTGTCTTAAAATATGCCTTTCTCCATCTACAACCCAATAAGATAGAGTATGAATCCTCTTAACATAAAAAACATCATATGTTTCCATCTAAATCTTTTAATGGAAGCTATTATTATATGTGAATTCAACCATAGGTAAATATTGATCTAATATACCTTGAATGTAAATCAGGAATAACTTAAACATTTCTTATAATGTTTGAATAGTCCATTCAGACAACGCATCAGTTTTGATAATGATATGTGGTGGACAATTGTATCTCAATTTCAAGATCCTTCTATTGAATTTTCCATAATTTTAATGAAAATCGTGGATAACAATCAAATACAATCGAAATAGGTGCAGCATGATGTCTCAAAAAATCATTAATATAGATTCACATTAGGTTTTCAAGAGTTATATCTTCCCATGTAGTGATAAAATTTGTGGACTCGGTAAAGAAATTGATAATAAACCATATGGTGTCATTCCTTATATGAGTATATTTAAATATAGTAAAAATTTACATAGTAATATCATCCCATTTCTACATATGAATAGGAATATTTTTAATGAATCATTACGATATTATCTCTCAACCATTTACTTTTTACAAAGAAACAATATTAATTCATAATATATAAGATTCTATTTTATATTATTCCACCAAAACGTTTATTTAAATAACCATTATATAATGGTGCTACTAGGGTGTATAATGAAATTTGAGATATGAGTATAATCTAATAATTCTATTATTCAGGCATATATTGAACATATAACCTCTTTTATAATTTCATAATAGGTTCTCTATATATGAAGACTACCAACTTCCCATCATTCAATTTTTTGATTTTATTTTGAATATTCCTATCATCAACTTGGGAACCTTCTATATTCTCCAATATAGATCATTTTACTACCATTTTGAATATGTGTGAAGTTTCCCCTTACTTAATGATTCTCATATCTAACATTAATAAATCCATGAGTATAAGATCCCTAAAATACTCAATTTAGTCAAAACTCTATCATCATTAATTCTCAATGAATCAACCCCCTTATTTGATTTCATAGAGTGATAGAGTATTGAAAAATCATAATCCTTAAGTACTTTTAGCAATAACTATTTATTTATATAGTTACCTTTATGTGAGAAGATGTATTTTATTTTTTTTTGGTCCATATATATTTCACATTTTCACTACAGTGGTAATTCATCCATATCTTTAATGTAATGATTATGAATTCAAACCCTCTATCATGGGTTGGATAATTATGTTCGTTAGTCATTAAGTACCTTGATGCATTGGAAACAACTCTAACATTTTTTATAAGGACACATATAGGTTTTAATAACTCGTATTTTTAGTAAGGTACATTTCTGTTTAATTTTTGTTACATCCTTATTGAGTTGTTTTTTTGGAATAATCCAAGATACCACACCTTAGAGAGACTCAGTTTTAGTTTTGGATGAAATAACAATTGTTCAAGACTAGATGTAGTCCAAATACATGAAATATATATTTAATACATGATGTGTAATGGTTAAATAAGACACCATGCATATTGTGATATGGTTATTACTAGGAGGGGAATACCAAATATTTACATGGAATGTAAGGTTAAATTATTTTTAACTACCTACTGTAAATTTTTAAAGAGAAGAAGAAAATCCTCTTTTTCAATAGAGAGGCATCATTTATCCTCCCTCGCAAAGAAGGTTTTGTTCATTGGATCTCACCTATGGCTCACATAGGATCCTCTATATATCCTCTATCCAAACACTAGTTCGAAAACACGAAAATTTATTTGATCTATCTATGTAATACCTCCATATATATTATATCTTAAATGTTTTATCTCTCCATCTCCTAATCTATTTTAGTGTAATCTCATTTTCCTAATTTTCTGTGTTTGGTTTTTTCTTCTAATTTCTTTTATTATTCTTCAATTCTAAAGTTGATACTGGATGATTTTTCATCCAAACCCCCAAGGTAGGTGGTATTGCAATTTTCCTTAAATGTTTCAGTCTTTTATATTATTTTTTATGTTGTTGCATAAGTTTGAAATTTCCACCCATTACTTTGAAATGTATTTCTCTTTCTAATAATCAAATAATTCTTTTATAAACCCATTGATACTTGTTTAATTTTTAGAGGATTTTACATCCATAAAAGACACACCATTGGGTTTGCTAAATTAAATTAACTATTAAATATAACATTTATAAATGTCCAACCACCTCGTAAGTGGTTGGATGGACCTCAAATTGAATATTTCTTTATTTTATAAATTAAATTGATTGTTTTAGTTAAATAGAAGTGGATGGAAATTACATGACATGCGGTTTATATTTATAATTCGGTTAAAAAAATGTGACACCGATGGTGATATTTGGATAAATAAATATAAATTTTTATGAGGTAATTTATTGTGATTCTTATAATTATTAGGACTTGTTTATTAGATGGTAAACAAGAGTACATGGATTTTTTGAAAATAGAATTTCACGTTCCATTGAATTTGGTGATGGGAATGAAATTTCACACCAAATAATTATATTTGGATGATGGAAATGACATTTCACGTTCCCTTGATTTGGGTATAAGGCATGACAACTCACCCCACCAGCTCGAGTAATGATCATGACTATAGCTCCCAGAGTTTATTTATATGTTTTTAAAGATAAATTTAATTTATTAAATGTATTTCACTAAACACTACACCATTTTCATCAGTATTTATACACTTCACTATGTCAATCTTTTTCTATATGCAACATCAGTTTATCTTTCATTACACACAACACTAAGCTTATATAAAAAAACATATTATTATTATTATTTAATTGAGATGGTTATATCATTACCTTTAAACATAGTACTATTAATAGAGATAAATAAGTTTTTATATATTATTTATAAATTATTCAAATAAATAAATCGTATTGAAAATAAAAAATGTAATTTTTATCAATGTGCTTATATTTTGAGAAATACAATTTTCTCAAAAGAACTCATTTTTATATCCTTCTATGTACAATATTAAAATAAATTTTAAAAAATTTATAAATTGAATATAATAAAAAATAATAATTTTTTAATTCAGTCTATTCAAATTTAATTAGGGTTATTTTTTTTGGTATTTTTATGTAATATTTCATTTTTGGATGAATAGTGAAAAATATGAATTTTAATTGAAAAATCTATTTTCATTTAATTTATTTAAATAGTTAAATTATATTTTAATTTTTTTTAAAAAAAAAATTAGATAAATTATAAAAACATTAATCCAATTTAGGTAATTTTATCAAATTTAAATTTATAATTTCATAAAAACATTTCAATCTTTTGAACCCATTTGTAATAAACACCGCTTTCCTGACATGTCTATGGGACTAATTTTAAATAAATTTCCACCACATATGTACTCATAATTTCTCAAAATGGATTAAATATTTTTATTAACTATAGTTTATAATTTATAATATGGTAAAATTTATTTTTAAAACAAAAATATTAGTGATTGTAATTAAAATTAATTACATTCACTAAGTTAAAAATGAGCCAACATAGTGGCTGAAGAAAAATATATATGGGATAAATGACCAAAGAAACTTTTCCAAAATCTATTGGATGCTATGTTTTCTACAATTTAACATTTTTTATAGAACATTTATCATTATTTTATTCACATTATATAAGTTATATCTTTCAATACTGTTTATGTTTTTGTATTTTAAAAAATTCCTCTCTTCCACTATAAAAGGGAACACACCCCTTCACATATTCACACCTATCAACACATTTATATCAACAAAAAAATTCATAAATAATCTCCCAAATTAAATCCCTTAATTATAGAGGCCTATCATTGGGAATATATCCAATCAAGAAAGTGTTTTGGTGCAATCCAAAATGGGTAACCCGAAGAATAGGTAATATCCTTCAATAAGATCTTTTGTATTATTTATTTCATCACCCCGTTAAATTATTCTTATTATATGATTATATAAAAACCTCATTATCCTTAATATAAGTATATTTTGTTATTTTGTTGTTATTACATACCACTTCATACACTTCCACTAAATGGGACACACAGTCATCATTCATGTGTACGACAGACTATCGCCTCCCGATCCAATGTCATTTGTTATACAATTTCATATACTCACGGTTGGAAATAATTATGTAATTAATATTTTTATGGGATATATAATATATTTATGATGTCTTTATGCATTTTTATTATTATATAACACATAAAATCATGCTTTCTATTTTTTGGGAATATGATAACATCATATGTGGACGGGTGGACTACCGCTTCTCAAGGTGATGTGATTTTTTCATAATTTACGTGGAATGTATTAAATATTTTTTTAATTAAAATATGTGATATATATGAAAAAATAATTATAATTTATGTTAATATATATATATATATATATCATTTACTATTTACTCATTCAATACTATAAAAAATTGAAATAGTGTCCATGCATACGTATGACCTATGGTCACCATGAACGATGTATTTAATTTCTTATTTATATAATATCTAGTTAATTATAAATAATATATAATGAATAAATATGAAATTTATATCATGTTTTAAATTTTTTAAATAATGTAATCATTATCTATGTAATAGTATCAATAATAATACGTCAAAACATGTCTGAAAAATAACACGGTTATTACCTAAAACATAACATTAACATGGAATTGTTAAGAAACATGTAATATAAAAAAATGTGTTAAAAAATGTGGTATTATATATATGAATATGGCTCTTTTATATATGTATAATAAAATTATATTTATTATATATTTGGTTTGAACAAGTGTGATGAGAGTAAATACCAAATGTAAGTGTTTTCTCATATCACTTTTACTTCTGTGAAATATATATTATATTTACTAGATATTATAGTTGTGTATTGAATATAATTCCATTTGAAATTTTATATCATTAATTAAAATTATTTCATGATATTATATGTTTAAATTTATTTTTTTTGTTTCATTAATATCATTATTATAAACTTACTCAAGTAGTTAGGGGATTTCTAGTCTCACTTTTATTTCTGTTAGACTTATCCAATATTCACCACCTGTTTGTTTTATATAGTTTATATAATTTCCATGACCTTATTATATGGTAAATATACATATATTAATGTTTATTTAAATATAGAATTTATGACCTCTCATTCATATGTTTTACATTTCAATTGTTTTTAAATCAGTAAGGAAAATTTGTCTCATGATTTCTTCTTAGAGAGACATGTTATGTTATTCGCCTATATTATTTTATAAGGTGTATATACTACTATTTGAAATAATTATCATTATTCACCTTATTATAATTATATTTTAATATTAATTTAATTTTATTCTTTCATGGGGATAATGATTCAATGTTACCAAAGTTGTAATAGTCTATTTCTATAATCTCATCATTTATCAAGATTGTTTAAAATTTTTCATCCCATGATGACATACTAGGATTCTTATATCAAGAATATTCATGATTTTTTTTCATATATAGTTACCAATAATATATTCTTATAATGGTAAAATATTCGCACTCTTTTTTATTTAATATAATTAAGAAAATATTTTTATTTAAACTCGACATTATTTATCTTCTACGTCGGACATTTATTTTCTCCCCAAACAATGTTTTCTTAAAATATTTTCAATAAAATTTACCATTATTTTTAAAATAAATTTTACTCATGTTTAATATTTTTAATAAATAATGGTTTTATAATTAATATCCTTGTCATTTTACAATCAATTCTCTTTTCTAAACTTTTTAAATTACAAAAAATAATTATTCAGCAGGGACGGATCTTCCCATTATAATGATCATAATCTACTTAAATCATCCTTTGGAAGCTAACAAGGTTATTTTTTAGGAATGTTTTTTTGAAGATATTACGTAAATTTATGATTTCAATGTTATTGTTATCTATTTTTTTTAAAAAATAATAATATTTTTTAAAAAGTGTTTAAATTTATATTCAAATCATTTTTATAGGGTTTGATGGATAATTCAACAACATAAGTTTAAAAATGATTCATGTTTTAAAAGAGTTTTAATTTTTTTCGAAAGATTTATTTGTAATTTTTCAATGGTTATTTCAAAAGAAAATTGTTTCCATGATTTCATAGATTCCTTCCTATGATTTTAAATATATTTTAACAGATAAATGTTTTCAAAAAGTTTTTAAATTTAAAAAAAATACATATAGGAAAGAATATTTTTGTCGAGAAATGTTTTAAATGAACTTTCAAGGATTTCATTATAAGAAAATATTGTTTGAAATTTTTTATGAAAGGTGTTTGGAAATAAATTCTATTTTCCTCAAGAAAATTTCCAAGTGATATTTCAAAATACATCTACATATATGGAGACATCCTTTGATATAGTTTTTTTATTGGGTACATGATCCTAGGGAAAATTATTATTTTTTAGTTGAATGGTAGATGTTTATATAGACATGTTTCTATGAGTCTCATTTCTTTTCCAACCGTCATACCTTGATAAAATGACTTTAAAACCTGATTCCTTTCATGGGTTAATATATGAAAAAATTATTAAGAAACCTATCTATTTGACAATTGTTATGATAAGATGAAATGTTTCCAATTACAATTTCATTTCATTGGTTATGATATGATGTTTATGAAACCCATATTTTCTATGGTTCATTATATGATGAATACTTTATTATCTTATGGAACCAGTATTTCTGATTTCATTATGTGATGTGTGGGACCTATATATTGCTCTAATGAATTGTGTAAAAATTTATATATCATGAGATATACATGGATAGGATGGGAAGTGGTCTCAGTTATATAATGGATTGTGCCCTCTAAAATTGAATTGTGAGTGAACCATAACAACTAAGATGGATTGGGGAGTGAACACATTCCATTAGTAATAATTTCAAAATAATCCTTGATTATTATGGAAATCATTTAATATGTTTTTTTATTCTATAATTCAATTTCTTATTCCTATGTTATGAATTCAGTTCTTTTTCTCTTGACTCCATTATGATTCCTATATTATTCAAAACCAATATTTATTCAATGATTCATGTTTATGATATTTTACATGTTGTGTATGCTCTTAAAATGTTATTTTTATGTTATCATAACATTTTGATCATGATTATGCTTATATATATCCCTTGTTCTCCCTTACTGAGCATTATAGATCACCCATTAATATGGTCACGTTCCTTATATTATAAAGATATGTATTATGTATGAGGTGTCCTAGTAGGGTTCCAGTCATGGAGGACCCCTAGTGAGAGATAATGTAGCTCACTTATGTACGAGTGTTTATGGTTACATGTTTCTAAACACACTAATTTAATATGGTCTATAATAGTTTGTCTATGTAATATATGATGTATTAAAAAAAATTTATGGCAATGTATGTTAAGATATGGTCACTATAGATGTTATTGGCGAAAACTTTTAGTTAACCTTTTTAAACTAGGATGAGAAAACCATAGTGAGATCTTTGAGGACATGTCTCTATGAATAAGTCTTTGTATGAGTCAAAGTATATGAAAGTGTTTTAGAATTTTGGTAAAGGTTAGAGTTAGTGGTTTCTTATAAATACACCATTTTATGTATAAATAATGTGTAATTGTATTTGGAACATATGTACAAAATGGTAACAACCCCAAAACATCATATTGAGCTAAACTCGATTGGTATCTTGTGTACGTAAATGAGACATTATTCACACCTGGTTTGACACTCATGAGGGATATGCTTTGGAAATTCAAAAACTATTTTTGAAACATCATGATGGATTTAAATTTATTTTTTGAATAAATGACATAAGATAAACATAAGGTTTCATATATTAAAGAATGTTTCATAATTTAGACATCATGTATGTGGTTTTTCATGATTATGTAGTTCCTAACTATTATAATTGTTTCACACTCTTTGTTTTTTGTTTTTAGTCAATGGGTAGACACTAAAGGACTCACATTAATGCTAAATTATATCGAATATGAAATGATTTTCCACCTAATAAAAAAAATTCTATCGACACTAGAATGAAAAATATCTTTGTAATGCTCACCCAACATTCTCAATTTATTAAATATGATGGAATACAAAATTAGAAAAGGAGGAAACAATGTTCGATTAAGTCCTTCATGAGGAATCATCCCCCATCTTTGAGTAGTTCTTCAGATCACCTATTTTATGAACAATGGATCAGTTCCACTAAAAATACATTTTCCATTCTCTAATGTTTGAAACATGAATAATTCATTTTGGATGTTTATCATTTAGAAAGAGAAACAAACAAGTTGTAGAATCCAATGAAGAATATAAACCAACAAGATGAGATTGAATCCATGGATTGGGATGATTTTTAAAACAAATTTTTCAATAATTATATTCTTCATATTTTTCATATGAATATACTCAAGTTGAAGGAATGTGATGATGGATCTATTGGCACCTATGATGCTAATTTTACATGACTTGCGATGTAATGAGAAAAACTTTTATCAATGGAAATATTTCACATATTATAATTATTTTATATGGTATGCAACATAATCATTGAATATAGATCTAAGAAACATTATTCTCTTAAATGTTGAATGGAATAATTTATATTCATAGATATTAATGAAATTATACTGATTGAATAGAAAGTTTTCTCTAGGAATAGTTACATGACCATTTTGAATAGTAATATGTCCAATATAATTGTAACCTCACCTAAGAAACTATCAACAAAATTTAAACATCTTATAAATGAAAATTTGATATAATTATATTAAATTATAAGTAAATAAATTGTTAATAAATGATATATTAAGTGTGGGTATTGTTGTAAGACATATATATTTATTTATAATGTTATAAAAAATATAATGATTTAAATTATATTTTATTTTAATTAAATATATTCATAAATTAATATATATTGGTCTTCTGCATATTAGATAATTTTATGATACCTTAATTAAATTTTCAATGTGACTCAAAATTAGTTAGAATTTTAAAATAAGAAATTTTCAAATAAATGATTAATAAAATTTATAACTAAAGTTCCTATATCTTGTATTTTTATTCATAAAATGGAGTTTATTTTTTATTCTGTAAATTGATAAATGGGTAGGGTGAATTTTTTAGATTTACCTAATATTTTTGAATTTTTGGTGAATAGTGAAATTAGATAATTTACAATATAGTCTAAATAAATGAATTTTTGAGTCATTGTTCATGTAAGGCTGATGTAAAAACCCTTATAAATATACATTATTTATTATATAATATATTTTGTGATATGTTTTAAACTACTCATAGTCTTGTGCCAAAATATAAAACTAAAGAATGTAATAATCAAAACACCGCCTCTCCTCCCCTACAAATATCATCTGCCACCACATCTACTCCACACAACTTACATGCCATTAATCATGTAAAAATTATATGAAATGTTATTCCCAATCCCCTATCCCTTTTATAGGGGCCATTTTATCAAGAAAATACCAAAACCAATTTCCCTCAGGAGGTCATCAATCAGAGGATGTTCAAGAGTTAAAACCCTATTTCATTTTCTTTTAAAATCCATTCATTTTTTTTTCTTTTATAATCCTATCCACACGTACCCATATCCAAGTGGAATGATAAATCTAGTATATTATATAAAATATACTTTTATTATTGTAATGTAATAATCAATCATTAACCCTATTCTCCTCCCCTTTTATTCTATAAATGAAAACATTATCTGTGATGTGTTGATTTATCTCCTTTGAGGATCAAAAGTTTTTAATTTAATTTTCATCCCTCAATGACTGTTAAAAATTCATATAATGGTTGAAATCGATTTTTAAATATATTTTATTAACTTTTATATGTTATGTAACAATCATATAATCATAATATGACATAATAAAACAAAACTAGTTCATGATGACGAAAAACCCACCAAAATATTCTAAACGAATATCATCATCATTTTATATAATGAATAATCATATTATCTGTAAAATAATAATATATAAGTCTATTTAAACATTTCAATGTTAATTAATATCATTAAATTAAATTCTAGTGAATTACATTCATATTATATAAACTTCCATACATGTATTCATGTGAACCAATCATAAAAATCAATAAAATGAACACTCCCAAATGATGAACATAAACTTATACCTCATTCAAATGACCATAAATGAATTTAATAAAATTATAATTAATCATAAAAATTATAAAAGGATATGGATTTATTAATTAAGGAATCTTGTTTTATTATCCAAGATATTAAAGTGAATATTGTATTCAGACATAAGGAAAGGGGAATCTCCAACCCAAATTCCTTTGTTTGGGATACTCCTATTTCATGCCAAATGTCAGTGTGAATATTATTTTCATATTCTAAAAATATAATTTTATTAAAGATACATTTTCTTTTTTGGGATATTAATGTTTCAAATTAGGTTTAATGACAAATGTAAATATTTATCCAAAAAAATCCTTCTTGTCGATTTACATATTTATTCTTCTTGAGATTGTATCTACCTCATTCATGTGTGATGAATATTATACTATATATATTTTTACCTTTCTCATTTTGGAACACAAATGTTTTTACATGAATATATGTTTTATTAAATGAATCTGATTCCTTTACTTGGGTTATTTTATATCTATTGTTGATATACGTTCTATGTGGAATGCATGATTATGTAAATGTTTTGATGTGATGGGTACACCCGGAAATATATAGCCCTCCAATTAATTCAAAAAAGCTTTTTTTTCTCAAGAGAGAAGGTGAAATATAAATGAAAATGATTCTATATTATCATACAATAATTATCTTATGGTTATTAACATATTCTATGCATGAACATGATGTTAGGTTTTTTCACGACTATGTGTTGTGCTTGATCACTAAGAAATGATATTTTATTTTTATGCATTTCCACACTCCATGAATTTATATAATTCTTCATATCATGATTATGATGATGATCGTAGACTTATTTTATTATTATTATGATTATTCTCAACCATGTTATATTTATTCATGTCTCTTATTCACCCTTTTACTTGGTTTTTAGGTCCCCCTTTCTATGATGTATGTTCTCGGGTTACTAAATCTATTAAGGTGAAGTAGGGGGCCACTAAAAAGCGAGAGAAGAAGGAATTAAGTTTATATTTATGTTTTATTTTTAATATGTGATGTATGGTCCTAAACATTCCAAATACACTAAATATTTCATCCTATATTGTAATAATATTATGTAGTTTATTTTGAAAATGATTTGATAGAAATATAAGAAAAGTAGGGACACTAAAGTTGGTATCAGTGCATGGTTTAGTTAATTGGGGAATTAGGGTTAGGAAATTGTTGTTAAAACCATTAGAATAAGAAAAACTATATGTAATCACCCAATTATATTTATTTTAGAACTAAAAATAACATAGGGATCCCATAAGACATGTTGTTAGAGTTAATTAAACAATATCATAAATTATTTATTCATGACATTTGACTTATGTTTTGTTCAAACATTTTCTATTTTAGAAGATGGTGGGAACTAGTATACGCCACATGAACCACCCATGTGAGGGACAATACATTTATTTCATAAATGAAATACTCAATGCCTTTGGAGTTGGAATTGAAAAATTTCATGGTTATTCATACCCATCCGTCTCAGGCAAGGAAAAATAACATGAATAATATGGATTTTTCAAATTCAACTAAGAGGGAGCAATTTGATGTTGAAAATATTATGTGATAATTCCCATTGAAATTTAGTGGATCATTCAATCCAATCATTGCAGAAAGGTTGGTCAACTAGATGGAGGCGTTATTTTCTCTACTCTATTGTTTTGAGAATTAGAAGGTCACTCCTGCCATCAATCATTTAGATAGGGTGGTAAATAAAATGATTGTGTTAATTAGGATAACCATGATGGATGTTGAAATAGAAGATATTGAGTGGAAAGACATTAAGAAAATATTTCTTAAATTTTATTTCCCTCAAACTCTTCAAACATTAATGGAGAGATAATTCACAGAGCTGAAGTAAAAGGAAGGTAAATCTAACACAGATTATAAGAAACATTTCACTAGGATTTCTAGGCATGCCTCAGGTTTTGTTACCACCAAATTTATAAAAATATATATATTCATTAGTGGTATAAAACCACATAATTTAAAGGATATATTTGTCTTATAATTTTGGCGTTATGAAAATAGTTTTCTAATATGATCTAAATGATTAATATATTTTTGAGAATTGTCCCATGGATATGGATATAAGAAAATTAGGATGGATTTAAAAGATGGAGTATCTAATAAAAAAAGGTGGGATGAAAGATAAACCTCTAACATTTACAAAATGTGGGAAAAATAATGCTGAAAACTACCCCAAAGGGATGGTGAAATGTTATAAGTGTGGGAGATAGGGACACTATGATTATTAATTTTGAGAAACATAAAGAATCCAATAAATATGATGGAGGAATAAATACAACCACTCATGGTTCATTGTTAATACTATAGGGAGAAAGGGCACTATAAAATATATTTCACTAAACCTAAAATCTTTGAGGGTAATTAGCATCATTAGTCAGTATATCTAAAGGAGAGAGGTAAATCTTATGCCATTACTAATTCTGAAGTGGAGCAGGAAAATGAAGTCATATAATGTATACTTCCTATTAACTAATGATTTTTGGAAGAGTATCATTTTATTATATATCTACGCATTCCATAATATCATTCATGCTTTATATAACTATTGAATCAAATCCTTTAAAACATGAAATATATATATTCATAAAAATCATAGTGGTGTGATCATTGCACCCCATGTATTGGAATCTTCTTCTATTGGTATATGTAGGAAGATTCAACTAGAGAAAATCATGATACTTCTCTTGGAGTAATTTTAAAATATACTATGAATGGATTTTATCTCAATATATAGAGCACATATTAGCTATTGGAAAGATGAAATATCTATTTAAATCATAAACTATCCCATTCCCCTCTAAAAATGTAAGGAATACCGTGTATCTCATTTTGAAAATACCTAAATTATGTGGGTATTGATTCCTTAAAAAATTATACCTTGATAAAAATTTTGAGTCCAAGGAATGCATCAACATGGAGTAGATTCCAATTGGGAGGGAATACAATGTTGTATTTCTGAAAAATTTACCCAGACACCCCTTAGATCCTAACGTAAAGTAAAAATAGAACTCATACCTTGAGATACACCTATCTCAAAATGTCCCTATAAAACAGCCTTTATCGTATTGGAGGATTTAAATAAGCAGCTACAAGAAAAATTTGAAAAAGGGTTCATATGCCCTAGTGAATCACCTTGGGCTGATCCAGTACTCTTTGTGATGAAAAAGGATATATCAATGCTACTTTGTATTGACTAAAAGGATATCAAAAATATCTTCATAAATAATAAGTAGCCTATTTAAAATATTGATGGCTTGTTCGATCATATTTGGAGATATTAATACTTCTAAAAGGTGTATCATTTATCTAGATACAATTATATAAATGGGATGAAGTAATATATTCATAAAACCACATGGCGTACAAGGTATAAGAACTATGAGTTTCGAGTGATACCCTTGAGACATACTAATTCCCCTACAAATCTATTTATATTTGATGAATGTAGCCTTCATAAATTACCTTGAAAAATTTGTGTTAGTATTTATGGAAATTATTATCATCTATATCAAGATAAATGAGGAACTTAAAGAATATATAAGGATTGTATGGGCAACATTAAGGAATGAGAAATTTTACACCGTGTTTAACAAGTGTGTATTTTAGATTCAGTAAGTGTAACATCCCAGATAAATAATGAATATAATTTTTTTCATATTTATTAATATTTGTGAATTAAATATTAATTTTAATTTAAATGGGATGCTATGTTTGATGGCTACCTGATATGCAACAACTGGTTTCTTTGAAAATATATGTGGCACACAATGTTGAGTAATACTTAAAAGTAATATCACAATATAATGTTAAATGGGGGTTAAATCCTAGCCATTTTATTGGCGGGAATTAATATAACTAACTAAAATATGAATATACTTGTCTGTTAAATGTTTTTTACATTTATCCATTAAAATTAAGAGGCTTAATAGGTGAATGAATATAATTTTGAGCATAAATAATCTAATATTCTTTAAAAGGTTGATTTACTGGCTTTTGAGGGAGAACCCTCGATAAATCTAGTTTTGGTCACTTTTATATGTTCTATTTGAATGAAAAAAAATTCTTCTTTAGAATCGTGACAACAAAATTTACTTTGGGTAAAGTTTTGGTATCTTTCTGATAAAATTCATTTTTTAATGAATCGTGAAAATACTGTATTTTAATTCAAAGCTGACTTTTATTCTAATCTGTTTATATGGTTAAATATTCTTTGTAATTGGTTCTAACTTATTATTTTATTATATCATTACCATTTAATCAAATGTTTGTCATTGGAAGAAATTTCACTCTTAAATTGGACATAAACAAGGGTCAATCTTTTGATAGTTATTATTTCATAAAAACACACTTTATATTTTGACAACGGGAATTTATTTTAAATTAATTAATGCAACTTATATGTTTTGAATTTGTTAAATGTAAATCATTTAGTAATTCGGATTATTAAATATTTCTTAGGCTGAGTTTTTGGTATTTTTCTGAAAACCATCAATTTTTGATGAATAGTGAAAACACTAAATAGTAATTAAAAAACCGACTTCTTCATTTAAATGAAATTTTACTGCTTCTATGAATTTAATTTTAAAAATACGACATACATGTTAGTTATCATTATGTAAAATGTGGGTCAATAAGATGAAAACAATTTTTGGTGAATCATAACTTTTGATTTTTATTTAGCACGGTTAAATGTAAATAGAGTAATTCAAGGTAAAAAAATATTTTAATAATCTAAAATTACCTTAACACATGTACTAACCTTATTAAATGATTCATGTAGTACCATTAAAATCCTTGGGGTAAGAATTTTGGCCTTTGAAATCCATTTGGAAAGAATAATGACAATAATAACATTTTATTTAAAGTTAAAAATATCATAATCATGTATTTCTTTTGCTAAAATAATTTTACTATGGGGATATATAATGATATATTTGACTATAAATATTCATTAGAAAGCTAATAATATTTCCTACATCATGGTATTTTATTTATAATTTATAGACATCAAATAAATAAAATTATTTACGATACAATAATAATCTAATGATTACCTCATTAATTAATTATTTAAATAAATAATATTATAAAAATTAAAACAACATCCAAAACCTATTAGATTCTTATTGGTTGATTTTTTTTACAAGAGTCATCTTATCATAATCTTTATTAAGTTTTGGACCTTTAGAAACCGAAATCATTATATAATAAAATAATATTTTCAAACATTCCTAAAGAGCCCCTCCAACATTATAAAAAGTCCTTACCTCTAACTCATTATTCACACCTCTAATTCCCTTTCGCTAATCCAACCTATGACCAAATAATCTATCATGGTCCCTCTCTTCTACCTATAATCCTTACTTTATCCAAAAGGCACTTTAAGAAAACCTTTTGGTTCAAACCAAAGGGAGTTACCCAATTTAAAGGTAACATCTTCTCTTAAGTTTTTTTTGTTTTATTTTACTTCTAGAACCAACAAAACTCTTATTATTCATTTCTTTTATAACAAAAGAAGCATCATAAATACACTAGTTTTATTATATGATAATTATTCAAACCACACTAACACCCACCTCTGTCTAATTGTTATATAACATACTGTTTTTGTGGACGATGAACTACTGCCTCATGAAATGATGATTGTTCAATCTTCTCCTACCACCTTTTATGGTGGACATTATGATGGAAATGTATTTATATGTGATATATTTTTTTTATTGTCTATATACTTCTCTATTTTTATTTTATATCATATCTTTATGGTTTCCATAATGGGTGAACACGATAATTTATTTGAGGAAGTGAGGACTACCGCCACCTCAAAATGATATGACTCGTTTATGCCATACATGGAACGTATAAAGGATAGAGTTAATGAAAATATATATGATATTATTATAATATAATTATTATATAACTATTTATCATTAATTTATCCTTCCATTAAATATGAAATAGAAATGAAAGTTGCGTTCATGCATACGTGCGGCTTACTGTCTCCGTGAACAGGGCATTTCATTTGTTATCTCCAAATGTTATGTAATATTATAAATACATACATGCTGGATATATATGAAATATATGATTTCTAAATCTTGAATATAATTCTATAGATAATGGAATTTTTACCCCATGAACAACTTGTAAATATAAGAAGTTCATTTTTTACTCAAGTACCAAATATCTACAAAAAGACCATTACTAAATTAAATGATTGGATAATGTTTATAAAATGGTAATAAGTGATATAAAAATAATAATAAACTTTATAAAGATTATTATAAAAGTATAAATTAACATTAGTTTATTATTTTGGATATTAAATAATGAATGGGTCATGTCAGACACGAGGTAAGGGGTTTCATATCTCACTGTTAATTCTATGAGATTTCCATTGTTCACTAGTTATTTCTTTCATGTGGTGTATTTATTACTTCCATTTGATATATATTATCATTATTATATTTATATTCATTGTATTTTGTGATTCATTTGGTGGTTATTGACCTTTCGTCATATGAGTTGATTGATTACATTGAGGAAATGTGTTTTCATCTCACTTTTTATTCACACAAGATTCTTGCTATATTCGCCATTGTTTCCTTTTGTGTGGTGTATGTACGTAACATTATTATATTATTTGTGTAATATAATTTAACTTATGTGTATTTACATGTTTATTTTATGATCCTTCCTTCATGGGGTGTATGTTTCGTAAGTTACCAAATCAGAAAGGGATCTTTTTAACCAAATTTCTATTCCTTTGGTTAATATTCTAATTCTTAGTTATGTCATGGTAGGATTTTGTATTGAATCACAGTTTATTTATTTAATTTTTAATTTCCACTCTCTTTTGTTTTCATATACTTTTGATACACATAATCACTCCATTGATAAATTCTCAAGTCATTGATATGTACTTGATAAGGATAATCTTAACTTAATTTCCAGTCATTGAGTAACACTTCCAATCCATTGGTTTTGTTTCAACAAGAACATGTGTGAATGTCCTATGATTTATTTACATTGAATATCCAATCATAATGAGTGTAATTATATTTTTTTCACATAATTATTCAGTTGATTTTTCCCTAATCTAAGGAAACCTTCTTTATAAGGGATTTAATATAAATTGATATTCCGTCGAGACTTCTTGTTCTTAGGCACCAATTCACTATTATTTGGTGTATATACTGCTCATTGACATATTATATATAGAATCTCCTTTTCATCATGATATTATAAGCTTTGATTTATGATATTCCCCAAATATTCATATTCAAGAGTCTCTCATTTGGTTACGAACTCTTTAACTAAATATCGTTTTAAATGTTTTAAAGATTTATTCTTCTAAATATTTCTCATTAATGTCTATATATTGAAAATATTTTTAAGGATTTCTTTTTATGAATGTGAATGTTTATAAATTAAAATACCATTAATAGATTCAATGTGGTATGGTAATCTATGATTAAAAAATACATTTATTAAATGATTTAAATGGTTATGAAAACAGTTTGATAAAGCATTGATTATGCCAATATCCCGAAATGAAATACTGTTGTTGCAATGTGGAAGTGATATCTTTCAATTATGATGGTTTTATGTGTTATGAATATGTTATGGTTATTGGGAATTGTTTATTTATATAGTTGGTTCCGTGATAAACCAATGGCGGGTGAGCCTGAGATAGCTCTCTAATGCATTGGGTAACATGATAGAGGAAAAAGTTAATGTTTTTCATAAGATATTTAGGGAATATACTATGATGGGTATTCCATGATTAACTCTCTATGTAGCTGTGAAATCTAAAATGTAAGTATGTAATGGATTCCACAAGTGACCTTTATGATTTATGATTTCTATATGTTCTTCATTATCCTTATGATTTCATGATGTTTGTTAAAGAGCATATGTTTTGGATGTATTGATGAACTAATGTTTCTTTCTTTATTTTATAACCCTTACTGAGAATTTTATGCTCATCTCATGTTTTCAAAAAAATCATAAGGTATAAGGTAGGTAAGAGAAAGGAATAACTTAAAATGATTTTTAGCAAGAAAAGAATTATTTTTTTCTTTTAATAATTTTTAATATATGAAAAAAATGGATACTGAGTAGAAGTGTCTATTTTGAAATTTTTTAGATGTAATGTAATGGTTATATCATAATTCTCTAAAAATCTAAACCTGAAAAGATTCTCAATGTGAATTATTTACTTAATTCAAGATAATGTAATGTTTAAGGCTGAGGCATTATTGTAACATTACAGGTAAATAAAGAATATGAAATTTTCATATTTATTAATATTTTTAAATAAATTATTAATTTTAATTTAAATGGGATTCTAAGTTCAATGGCTTACCTGATACGCAACAATAGGTTTATTTGAAATTTAACATTGCACACTAATAATATAATATTATTATATTAAATGGTTGTTAACACCTAGCCATTATATTGGTGGGAATGAATATAACTAACTATAATATGATTATACATGTTTGTCAAAAGTTTTTAAATTTAACCAACAAAAGTTAGTGGCTTAAAATATGAATGAATCTAATTTTAAGCATAAATACTCAAATATTCACTAAAAGGTCTATATACTGCCTTTTGATGGAAAACCCTATTTAAATCTAGTTTTGGTAATTTTTATATGTTCTATTTTAAAAAATAATTTTTTTTTAGATTTTCAACATCAAAATTTACACTGGGTAGATGTTTGGTATTTTTCTGTTAATGTTGAGTTTCGAATGAATATTGAATGATACTGTATTTTAATTCCAAAGTTACTTTTAATATAATTTATTTATATGGTTATATTATATTTTTAATTTTTTATAAAGTGCAATTAGAATATATTTTTAACATTTAATCTAATGTTGGTCATTGTAATTAATTTCACTTTGAAATTGGATGTAAACAAGTTTCAATCTTTTGATAGTTATTGTTTCTTAAAAAAACGCTATTTGTTTTGAAAACGAGAAATAATTTTAAAATTAATTAATTCAACATCTAGGTTTGTAATTTGGTAAAATATATATCATTTTTTTCATTCATAATATCAAATATAGATTATGCTGATTTTTTGTAAATTTTATGAAAAAATTCAATTTTTGATGAATAGTGAAACAACTTAGTAGTAGTTGAAAAAATAACTTTTTCAATTAAATGAGATTTTAGTGCTTCTGTGAATTGAATTTAGAAAATCCGACGTACATGGTTTTTATTAGTAAGTAAAATGTTATTCAATAAGATGAAAGTAATTTTTTGTGAATAATAACTTTTATCTTTTATTTACCACAATTAAAAGTATATAGGGTAATTCAATGTAAAAATAATATTATAATAATAAGAAAATACCTTAACACTTTTCTTAATTTTATTGGTTGAGTTATGGCTGACCATGGGCATCCTTTGGTAAATTTTGGGACCCCATAGATCCCCTAAAGAGTGATAATGAAACATTATTGTAATTATCTTAAACTAAAGACAAAAATAATGTAAACAATTATCTTATAGTAAATTAATTTTTAAATGGGGTTATATAAGTCTTATTTTAAACTATAAATATTATTCGGAAAGATACAAATATTACCTACGTCATGGTATTTTTTTATAATTTTTATACATCATATAAATTAAATTATATATGACACAAAAATGATGCAGTATTTACCTCATTAATAATGGATTTAAATAAATAAGATTATAAATTATAAAATAACATCCAAAACCTCTCCAATTATTATTGGATGAATATATTTAGACCATGAGTTAGTTTGTCTTTTTCCTTAATGAGTTTTTCACCTTTAGAAACCGAAAATCATTATATAATAACATAATATTTTCAGAATTTCCTAAAGAAACCCTCCTCCCCCTTATAAAAATCCCTCACTTCTAACCCATTAATCACTCATCTCAAGCACCTTGGTTCACCCAAAACCTGCCCAAATAATCTCTCAATATCCATCTCTTCATCCTTGAAGCCTTAACTTCAGCCAAAGTCACATCAAGAAGTCCTTTTGGTTCAAACCAAATGGACTTCCCCAAATTAAAGGTAACAGTTTGTCTTAAATTCTTTTCTTTTATTTTACTTCTCGAACCCCTAAACTCATTTCATTCCATTATTTTATAAAAACACCCATATCAGAAATATAATAGAATGTTTGTATGATAATAATTCAAATGAAAATTACACACACCTCCATCTAATGGGTAAAGAACATAATGTTTATGTGGATGAAAAACTAACATCTCACGAAACAATGATTGTTCAATTCTCTCCTATCACCTCTTATGGTGGAAAATATGATGACACTATATTTATATATGATAGATATTATGTTTATGTTTTCTTTATTCTGCTGTATTTTCCATTTATATCAAACAATTATGGTTCTCATTATGGGTAAACGTGATAATTTCATTTGAAGAAGTGCAGACTACCACCCCCTCAAAGTGATATGAAACGTTAATGCCATATGTGGGACATATAACAGATGGAGTAAATGATATTATATATTATATTATACTAAAATTATAATATACCTAAGTATTATTATCTTTTAATTCCATTAAAATAATAAATATAAATGAAAGTAGCTTTCATGCGTATGTACGACTTACTGTCTCCATGAACAGTGTATTTCATTTTTATCTCCAAATGATATGTACTATTATAAATACATATATATACTGGATTTATATGATATATATGATATCTGAATAATTAATATCCTTTTGGAGATAATTTACTATTGAACACATGGTCAACATGTAAATGTAAGGTGTTCATTTTTGACTCAGGTACCAAATATCGACAAAACAACCGTTATTAACATAAATGATTGAATAATGTTTATAACATGATAATAAGTGATATAAAAGGAATCATAAACTTGTAAAAAGGTTCTTAAAAAGTATAAATTAGCTTTAATTTATTATTCACAAAGAACACAGAACATACAAGTCAAATTATACTCGAGGTAAGGGATTTCTTATCTCACTTTTAATTACGTCAGATTGCCATTTTTCACCACGTATTTATTGAAAGTGGTGTATTGTGTACTTCCATTTTATATATACAATCATTATTATCTTTATAATCATGAGATTCTGTGATTAATTTGGTGGTTATAAAATTTTGATCATACGACTTGATTGAATTACAACATGGTAAGGGGTTTTCATCTCACGTTTTGTACCCGTGAGATTCTTTCTATATTTGGCACTATTTCCTTTTTTTGTTTTATGTACTACCCATGATTGTATTCCTTGTGGAATATAATTTAATTTATGGGCATTTACATCTTCATTGTATGATCCGTCTTTTATGGGGTATTTTTTTCGTATGTTTTTAAATCGGTAAGGGAACCTTTCACCCTCCTCTTTTTAAATGACTTCTTTTTCTTATGTCTTTTAATTTATATATAATTATGTTTGGATATGTTCTTCTATATCCTTATCATTTTAAATTTAATTTTCATGTGATTAGTAACCCTTTTCTCTGTCTCAATTCATTTTCAGAATTTTAAAGTGACGCAGTTTGGCTGCCAAATTTCTGTAAGGGATCTTCTTCACCCAATTTCATTTTTTTGGAATAAAGTTCTAATTCTTGATTATGTCTTATATGAATATTTCTGAATAAAATCTGATTGATTCACACTTAATAACCACTTATATTGAGTGTATTCTTATATTTCAAACATTAATATGTAATTTATTTATCCTTAATGTAAAAAAGAATAGTTTTTATAAGGGATTTCATCTCAATTTACATTCCATTGAGACATTATTTTTGTTATGCACCAATTCACTATTATGTGGTATGAATAATTTCATTTGGAATAATATATCATGAATCACTTAATTCTCATGATATTTTATTTTTCTGATTAATTCTTATTCCTCAATTATTTGTATTCAAGCGTCTATCTTTTTGTTAAAAACTCTTTAACTAAAATATCATTTTAAATGTTTAAAAGATTTATGATTTTAAATATTTCTCATTAATTTCAATGTTTTAAAAATGGTTTTTAGGATTAATTTATATGGACAATAATTTTTTCAAATGATAAATCATTTAAAAGCTTCAAAGTGGTATGTGACACTTTGATTAAAAAATATCTTTATTAACTGTTTTAAATGCTTTTGAAAATGGTGTGATAAAGTATTGATTATGTCAATATATTGATATGATATATTGTGATTTAAATATGTAAAATATATATTTCCTTTATGCTTGTTTTATTTGTTAGTGATATGTTATGGTTTTTTGTCATTGCTTATTTATATTGGTGGTTCTGTGATAAACCTAGGGTGGGTGAGCCCGAGATAGCTCTCCAATGCATTGGGCAACGTGATGGAGCTAATCATTATTTTTTCTCCTAAGAGATTTAGGAAATATACTGATATGGGTATTCCAAATGTGATTCTGTGTGTAACTGTGATAGCTACAATGTATGTATGTTATGAATTCCAAAAGTTACCTTTATGATTTATGATTTCTACATGTTATTCATAAATCTTATGATTTTGTAAGGTATGTAATGATTGAAAATTATTGGTTTCATTTATTTGTATTCACTGATGGGATAATGTTTTCCTTCCCTATTTTATAACCCTAACTGAGCTTTTTATTCTCATCCTATATTTTTGAAGTGTTTTCCACAGGACTTAAAGATGAATAGGGTCAAGGATGCTACCAAGGAAAAGTCATGCTGTCTAAAACATGAAACTGAAAATGTTTTTCAAAGTGTTTTTATTTTATGAAAAATGGATACTAGGTAGTTATGTCTACTTTTAATATTCAATTTGTTCAGTAATAGTTGTGTCCAAATTATCTAAAACACTAAACCTGAAAATATCCTCAACGTGAAGTCTTGACATAATAAAAGATTATGTAATGTTTAAGGTCGCATCCTTATAGTTTGTATCAGAGGACATTTTAGATAAATTTAGTGGATATGGTGTAATTTAAGCTTATGCGACAAAACCATAATGGTGACCATATTAGAAATAATTAGAGTTATTTTAGAGGTGATAAATGGTTATTACATTTGCGGGTGCAAAATGAAAGGTATTAGATAACCATTGGGGATAAATTATGTTATGGTTATTTTTTATTAATTTGCCTCTTTTTCTTTGGAATTTTGTAAAATTTTATAGTTTTTGAAAAAGGACAAAAGGTAGAACGTGTGACATCCTGTCGCATCGGACAAAGCTGTGAGAATCGAACACACAACCAAAGTGTGATTGTGATTTATCACCCACCCCTGGAGTACTTGAAGTCCCTGGTTAGTATGACTAATTATTATTTTTTAAATTATTTTATTGATCAAGAAGTAGTTTATTTTGGATTATATGTGTTATGAAATGGATATTCTTAGTATATGAAAATGATATGGAGATTATTTTATAAAGGTTATTTTTGAATAAATTCTCTCTTTTCGGAACACTATATGTTTAAGGAAAATAGAATACCTTCAGATTTAAATTGTGGAGTAATAGTTGAAATTTTATTTTGGGAGAATATATGTTTTTAATGTAGACATAAGGTCATTTGGGTTATTTATGAAATTGATTAACTTATCATAGAGAATATTTGGTTAGGTTAATTACACTTCAGTATGATACTTTAAGAGTAGTCGATGTATTTTGAGATAAATATTATGATTTACCATGGATGACTATGTTATTGAAATAATTCTGAGTTTTGGGTTTCAATATTAGTTTTGAATATTTTGAATAATTTTAAAGACAATTGTGTATTGAATGGTATTTATTGAACATTGGGTACTTTTTGTTGAATTTTGGAGATTAATTGTAGTATTTATTTTTATGAAGGATTATACTTTTGGGGGATTATATGATCTCGTACTAACCATTTTAGTTTTATATAATGTCTAAAGACAAGGGAAATATATAATTAATAATTTTCATATTTTTTGATTCTCTCAAAGTTGATTATAGCACTTTTAATGTGAACAAGTCATCCTAAATACTCATCATTTGGAGAAAATATTAGTTTGTGTTAGAAATATAGTAAAGGATGAAAGTCTACATGACAAGTAACTATGTTTCCTTATGTTTTTAATTAAAATTATAAATATATTCCTTAATTAAAAGTATTTTAAAACAAATACTTTGTCTTTTTACTATTCATATTATGGAATCAAGGACTGTTTAACCCATCAAAAGTTTGCGATTTTCTGGTGGTTAACATTCCCTAATAATGTTTTCTATCACTCTCCATCCTAAATCGATATTTTTTTCTCCTAAATATCCATGTTTTCATGGAATCCTATTATGGTTTATCTCATGTGACCTTTGTACATATATTTATTTCTTTTAAAGTGATAGTTTTATTTACTCTTTTTCTTGATGTGGGACATTTAATGAAGTTTCCAATCCCAATTTTAAAATTGTGAGGACGTAATTCCCAAAATGGGGGAAGGATGTAACATACCAGATAAATAAAGAATATGAAATTTGTATATTTAATAATATTTTTAAATTAATTATTAATTTCACTTTAAAGGGGATTAAACGTTCGATGGATTACCTGATATACAACAACAGGTTTCTTTGAAATCTTACGTTGCACACCAACAATATAATATTATTATTCTGAATGGTTGTTAAAGCCTAGTCGTTGTATGGGCGAGAATGAACAGAACTGACTATAATATTATTATACATGATTGTTAAATGTTTTACATTTATGCAATAAAATTTAGGGCCATAAAATATGAATGAATCTAATTTTAGGCATTAATACTCTAATATTCTCTAAAAGGTCAATTTACCAAATTTTGATGGTGAGACCTCTTTATATATAGTTTTTTTCATTTTTATATGTTTTTTTAGAAAACAATTCTTTAAATTTGGGATATAAAAATTTACATGGGTTAAATTTTTGGTATTTTTTTGATAAAGTTCATTTTTTAATGAATAGTGAAAACTGATGTGTTTTAATTCAAAAGTGCTTTTTTATCTAATTTATTTATATATTTATATTATCATTTTAATTTTTTTATGTTTAATTAGAATATATTTTTACCACTGAATCCAATTCTGGTAATAGTAATTAATTTCACTTTGAAATTGGACGAAAACAAGTATCAATCTTTTGATTGTTATTGTATTTTAAAAACACGCTATTTGTTTTGACGTTAGAAATTAATTTTAAATTAATTAGTGGAACTTTTTTTTGAATTTGGTAAAATTGACATCATTTTTTAATTCATAGTATCAAATATTTCTTAGGCTGAATTTTTTGTATTTTTATGAAAAACATCAATTTTTTATGAATAGTGAAACCACTTAATAGTAGTTAGAAACTAACTTTTTCATTTAAATGAAATTTTACCGCTTATGTGAATTGAATTTTAAAAATTAAACATACATGGTTGTTATTATTATGTAATATTTGGTTCAATATGATGAAAATTATTTTTGGTGAATAGTAACTTTTGACTTTTATTTACCGCGGTTAAAGGTAAATAGGGTAATTCAAGGTAAAAAAATATTATAATAATACAAAATTACCTTAACACTTTTATTAACCTTATTTTTTGAGTCATGGAAGACCATGGGCATCCTTGGGTCTATTTGGGACCCGATAGAGCCACATAAGAGTTATAATGACACTTTATTTTAATTAACATAAAGTAAAGAAAAAAATGACATAAACAAATATCATTTAGTATGTTAATTATTACATAGGGTTATTTAAGTTATACATTCAACTATAAATATTTTTTGGTAAGCTAAAAATATTTCCTAGATCATGGTGTTTTTTTATAATTTTGAGACGTCAAATAAATTAAATTATTTATGACACATTATCGATGTAATATTTACCTCATTAATAAATGATTTAAATAAATAAGATTACAAATATTAAAATAACATCCAAAACCTATCTAGTTCTTATTTGATGAATTTATTTATACCATGAGTCATCTTATCTTCGACCTTAATTAGTTTTGGACATTTAGAAACCAAAAATCATTATATAATACAATAATATTTTCACACGTTCCTAAAGGACCCCTCCTCATCCTTATATAAATCCCTCACATCTAACACATTTCTCACACATATAAATCCCCTTGGGTCATCAAATCCCTGACCAAAAAATCTCTCAATATACCTATCTTCCACATAGAAGCCATACCTTAGGCAGAAGGAACTTCAAGAAGTCCTTTTTGTTCAAACCAAAGGGAGTTACCCGAATTAAACGTAACAATTTCTCTAAAATTATTATTTTTTATTTTACTTATGCAGCCCCTAAACTCTTGTCATTCCATTATTTTATAACAATAACAATATCCTAAGTATACTAGGATGTTGTTATGATAAGTATTCTAACTAAACTTACACAAACCTTCGTCTAATAGGAAAAGAACACACTGTTTCTGTGGATGGAAAACTAACGCCTCATGAAACGATGAGAGTTCAATTATCTCTTAACACCACTTATAGTTTCCATTATGATGACACAGTAGTTTTATATGGTATATATTATGATTATTTTATCTTTATTATTCTTTATTTAACATTTATAGCATACCTTTATGGTTTCCATTATTGGTAAACACGATAATTTCATTTGAGGAATGTATACTATCGCCCCCTCAAAGTGATATGACTCATTAATTCCATATGTGGGACATATAAATGATGGAGATATTGATATTATATATTATATTATACTGGAATTATAATATACCTATGTATTATTATTTTTTAATTCAATTGAAATATGAAATAGATATGAAAGTAGCGTTCATGCGTACGTATGGCTTACCGTCTCCAATATTGGTGCATATCATTTATTATGTCCAAATGATATGTACTATTATAAATACATATATATACTGGATATATATGATATATATGATATCTGAATAATGAATATCATTCTGGAGGTAGTATACTATTGACTACATGGACAACATGTAAATATAAGGTGTTCATTTTTGACTCAAGTACCAAATATCGATAAAAGACTATTATTAACATAAATTAATACATAATGTTTATAACATGGTAATAAGTGATATAAAAAGAATAATACACCTGAAAAATTTTCTTAGGAAAGTATAAATTAACATTATTTTATTATTCTGGAAGAACACAGAACATACGAGTCAAGTCGTACACGTGGTAAGGGATTTCTTATCTCACTTTTAATTATGTGAGATTTCCATTGTTCACCACTTATTAATTGCATGTGGTGTATTGTGTACTGACATTTGATATATAATATAATTATTATATTTATATTCATTGTATTCTATGATTAATTTGGGGGTTATTAACTTTTTGTCATACGACTCGATTGAATTACAACGTGGTAAGATGTTTTCATCTCACTTTTTATTCCCATGAGATTCATGTGATATGTTCCACTATTGCCATTTGTGTGGCATATTTACTCCCCATGATGGTTTTCTTTTTCTAATATACTTTAATATATGGGTATTTACATCTTCATTGTATTATATGGCTTTCATGTGGTGTATGTTACCTAAGTTACCAAATCGGTAAGGGAACCTTTCACCCTCCTCCTTTTAAAATATTTTTTTGGTATGTCTTTTAATTTACATATTCTTAAATTGGGATATGTTCTTATATATCGTTATTACTATAAATTTTATGTCCATGTGATGAGATACCATTTTCTCTCTCATCAATTCATTTTTTGAATTTTAAATTGACGCTATTAGGCTGTCAAATTTATGTAAGGGAACTTCTTCACACAATTTCAATTATTTGGGTTAATGTTTTACTTCTGGATTATGTTGTGCTATGAATATGTGGGAATAGCCTTTGATTTTTTCACAATTAATAACCACTTATATTGAGTGTATTATTATTTTTCCCACATTAATATGTAATTGATTTATCCTTAATCTAAGGATATAATTTTTATAAGGGATTTCCTCTCAATCTACATTCTATTGAGACTTCATTGTTGTTATAAACCAATTCAATCTTATGTGGTTAATATAATTTCCTTTGGTATAATATATCATGAATTCCTTTATTCTCATGAAAATTTAATGTTCTGATTAAATGTTATTCCTCAATTATTTGTATTCAAGTATCTCTCTTTTTTGTAAAAACACATTAACTATTATATTATTTTAAATGTTTTAAAGATTTATTCATCTAAATATTTCTAATTAATTTACATGTTTTAAAAATGATTTGTCAAATTTATTTTTATGTAAATTAATGTTTTTAAATGATAATTCATTTAAAATCTTAAAAATGGTATCAGACACTTTGATTCAAAAGTCTCTTTATTAAATGTTTTAAATGGTTTTGAAAATGGTTTGATAATGAATTGATTATGTTAATATCTTGAAATAATATATTTTGATTGCAATGTGGAAATTTTATCTTTCCTTTATGCTTGTTTTATATGTCATGGATAGGTCATGGTTAGTGGGCATTGTTTACGTATACGGGTGGTTTTGTGATAAACCTAGGGCTGGTGAGCCCTATATAGCTCTCCAATGCATTGGGAAACATGACAGAGGTAATAATTAATGTTTCTCCTCATAGATTAAGGGAATATACTGAGATTGGTATTCCAAATGTGACTCATTATCTAGTTCTGATTGCTACAATGTAAGTATGTTATGAATGCCATAAGTTACCTTTATGATTTATGATTTCTGTGTGTTATTCATAAATCTTATGATTTCATAAGGTATGTTACGATTGAAAAGATTGGTTTCATTGACTAGTATTTATTTATGATATAATGTTTTCCTTCCTTATTTTATAACACATACTGAGCTTTTTATGCTCACCCAAGTTTGTGAAATTTTTTCCACAGGACATAAAGATGAATAGGTTCAAGGATGCTATCAAGGAAAAGTCAAGCTATCTAAAACATAGAACAAGACATTTTTTTAAAGAGTTTTTATTTTATGAAAAATTGATACTAGGTAGTAGTTTCTACTTGTAATATTCAAGTTGTTATGTAATAGTTATGGCCTATTTCCCTAATACTCTAAAACTGAAAAGATCCTCAATGTAAAGTCTTGACATAATTAATGATTATGTAATGATTAAGGTCAGGCCCTTATACTTATAGTTGGTATCAATGTTTTGTTTAAAACATTTTATAGGATAGGGTGTTATTCAAGAATAAGTGATATAACCATAATGGTTATCATATTAGAAAGAGTCGTATTTATGTTATAGGTGATAAATGGTCATTACATTTTGTGGTGAAAAATAAAGGGTATTAGATAACCTTTGAGGATAAAATTTGTTATGAATATTTTTGAGGAATTTGTCTCTTTTTTTTTGAATGTTATGAAATTTTATAGTTTTTGAAAAAAGAAAACTTGCAGATTGTGTGATAACCCATCACATCTGACAAAGCTGTGGGAATCAAACATGTAACCAGAGTTTGATTGGAATTTATTGCCTACCATTGGACTAAGTGAAGTTCCTTGTTAGTATGACTAATTATTTTTAGTTAATTGATTTTATGGATCAATAATAATTTTATTTGATATCTTATGTTTTATCAAAAAGAGATCCTCAGTATAGGAATATGATTTGGTGATTAAGTGATAAAGGTAATTTTGGAAGATGTTCTATCTTTTGAGGAAACACTATATGACTAAGGAAAATAGAACACTATGGGATTTCATTTGTGGTATAATGGTTGAAATTTTATTTTGTACGAATCTATGTTTTATGAATATTTGAGTTATTTATGGAAATTATTAACATATCATAGAGAATATGTGATTAGGTTAATTACACTACAGTATAATACATTAAGAGTAGTCTACGTTATTTGAAGATAAATGTTATGATTTACTATAGAAGACAATGTGATTAAATTATTCTGAGTTTTGGGTTTGAATCATAGTTTTGTTTTCTTTGTAGAATTTTGTGGAATGTTTTTTAATGAATGGTCTTTATTGATCTCAGGGTATTATTTGTCAACTTTTGGAGATTAGGAATAATATTTTTTTAAAGGATTATTCTTTTTGGGATTATCTGATCATGTACTAACCATTTTGGTTTTGGATAATTTCTAAAGGGAGATAAAATATATAGTACACCTTTTGTGGATTATGTGATTTTTTAGATTTTGGCACATCAGATGTGAACAAGTCATCTTGAATACTCATCATTTGGTGAAAAGATGAGTTTTTTGGTAGAAACTTATTAAAGGATGAAACACTACTTAAAATGTAAGTATATTTCCTTATATCCTCAGTCAATCTCATAAAAATTTCTCTAACTTTATGAAAAGGATGTTAAAAAAATTTCCAGCTTACTATTCCTACTGGGAAACCGAAGACCATTTAACCTATCACAAGTTTGTGATTTTCTGGTTGTTTACTTTCTCCAAATCATGTTTTATATCAGTCTCCATCAGAACTTGATACTTAGTTTCTCTTCTATAAATATTTTTTTCTAAATGGAATACTAGTATGAGTTATCTCGGGTGACCATTGTAATTCACTTTATTTCTTTTAAAGTTATAGTATTATTGACACTTTTTTCGATGTGGGACTTTTAATGATATTTCCAATCTGAATTTTAAAATTGCGAGGACACAATTTCCCAAAGCAGGGAAGGATGTAACATCCCAAATAAATAAATAATATAAAATTTTCCATATTTATTAATATTTTTGAATTAAAAATTTATTTTACTTTAAAGGGGATGTTATGTTCAATGGCATACCTGATACACAACAACATGTTTCGTTGAAAACATACATGGCATACAATGTTGAGTTATACCGAAAAATAATATATTATTAATATTTTAAATGATAGTTAACTCCTAGCCATTTTATTGGAGGGATTTAATATAACTAACTTCAATATGAATATCCATTTCTATTAAATTTTTTTTTCATTTATCCAATAGATGATAGAGGCTTAAAATGTGAATGAATATAATTTTATTCATAAATACTCTAATATTTTTAAAAGGTTGATTTACCACATTTTGAGAAGAACCCCCTTCAAATATTGTTTTGAGCACTTTTATATTCTCTATTTGACAGAATAAAATTATTCTTTAGAATAGGGACATCAAAATTTTCTTTCGGTAAATTCTTGGAATTTTTCTGATAAAATTCATTTTTTAATAAATTGTGAAAATACTGTATTTTAATTCAAAACATCCATTCAAAATAAATTTTTTATATAGATAAATTTATCTTCATAATTTTTTTTAATGTGTAATAATATTATATTTTTATCACTTAATCCAATGTTTGTCATTGTATAAAATTTCACTCTTAAATTGAACATAATCAAGTATCAATCTTTCGAAAGTTATTATTACTTAAAAACACGCTTCTTTGTTTTGACAACGAGAATTAATTATAAATTAATTAATTCAAGTTATATATTTTTAATTTGGGAAAATGGGCATCATTTTTTAATTTAGAATATTAAATATTTCATAGGATGGATTTTTGGTATTTTTTTGAAAACATTCAATTTGTAGATGAATAGTGAAAACAATAAGTAGTAGTTAAAAAAACGACTTCTTAATTTAAATGAAATTTTACCACTTCTGTGAATTGAATTTATAAAATCCAACATACATGGTTGTTATCAGTATGTAAAATGTTGTTAAATAAGATGAATTTTTTTTTTGTGCATTGTAACTTTGGACTATTATTTACCGGAGTTAAAGTTAAATATTGTAATTCAAGGTACAAATAATATTATAATAATATAAAATTACCTCAACAATTTTCCTAACCTTATTAGATAAGTCATGGCCAACCGAGAAAATTCTTGGGTAAAACATTTGTCCTTTTAAATCCATTTGGATAAGATAATGACATTAATATCTTTTTATTTAAAGTAAAAATAAAAATATCATAATCATGTATTTTTTTTAAAACAAATTTAATGTGGCATTATATAATTGATATACTTGACTATAAAGATTCATTATAAATATAAAATTATTTACAACATTATGGAATTTTATTTATAATTTTTATACATCAAATAAATAAAATTATTTACGACACAATAATGATGCATTGTATACCTCATTAATGAATGATTCAAAAAATTAAGATTAGAAATATTAAAAATATATTCAAACCCTATCCAATTTTAATTGGATGATTTTATTTCGATCAATCGTCATATTATATTCGTCTTTAATAAGTTTTGGACCTTTATAAACCTAAAATCATTATATAATAAAATAATATTTTCAAACTTTCTTAAAGAGACCATCCTCCCCCTTAAAAAAAACCCACAACTCTAACCCATTTACCATACCTCTCATGCCCCCTGTATCATCCAAACATTCCCAAATAATCTTTCACTCTCTCTCTATTCCTATTAGAATTATTAAATTAGGTATACGTCACATCAAACTATCCTTTTTGGTTCAAACCAAAGAGAGTTACCCGATTTAAAGGTAACATCATCCCTTAAGATATTTTATTTTATTTTACTTCTCCAACCCCATAAAATCATTTTATTACTTTCTTTTATAACCATAATATTATCCTAAATATACTATGTTGGTGATATGAAAATTATTCTAACTACACTTTCAAAAACCTCTATCTAATGGGTAAATAACATACTGTTTTTTTGGATAACGAACTACTGCCTCACGAAACGATGGTTTTTCAGTCTTCTCCTACCACCTTTTATGGTGGCCATTATGATGGAACTGTATTTATATGTGATATAAATTATATTTATATTGTCTATATACTTCATTATTTTTCATTTATAGAATACCTTTATGGTTTCTATAATGGGTAAACATGATAATTTCATTTGATGAAGTGTGAACTACCGCCCCCTCAATGCGATATGACTCGTTAATTCCATATGTAGAGTGTATAAAGGATGAATTTAATGAAATTATATATGATATTATTATACTTGAATTATAATATACCTATTTATCATTTTTTTCATTCCATTAAATATGAAAAATAAATGAAAGTAGCGTTCAAGCGTACATACGTCTTACCATCTCCATGAACAGTGAATTTCATTTCTTATCTCCAAATTTTATGTTATATTAAAAATACAGATGTATACTAGATATATATTATATTTATGATATCTATTAATGAATATAATTCTGGAGATAATGTAATTTTGACCACCAAAACAACTTGTAATTATAAGAAGTTCATATTTGCTCAAGTACCAAATATCGAAAAAACAACCATTATTAATTTACATGATTGCATAATGTTTATAAAATGGTAATGAATTACTTAAAATAAATAATATTCTTTAAAATGTTCTTAAGAAAGTAGAAATTAACTTTATTTTATTATTCAAGAGATTAATGAACAAACAGGTTAAGTTGGATACGATGTAAGGGGTTTCATATTCCATTTTAATTCTGTGAGAATTCCATTATTTGCCACTTATTTCATGCATGTGGTGTATTGTTTTCAGCCATTTGATATATATTATCATGATTTTATTTATATTCCGGGTATTTTCTGATTCATTTGGCGGTTTTTATCTTTTTGTCAAATGACTCGTTTGATTACAAAGAGTAAATTGGTTTTCATCTCAATTTTTATTCATGTGAGATTCATGCTATATTTTCCACTATTTTCTTTTCTGTTGTGTATGTGATTACCATGATTTTATTCATTATGTAATATAATTTAATTTATGTGTATTTACATCATCATTGTATGATCTTTTCTTCATGCGGTGTATTTTTTGAAAGATACCAAATCGGTAATGGAACTTTTTAACCAAATTTCCATTACATGGGTTAATATTCTAATTATTAAATATGTCACACTATGATTATGTGCGGAATAATTATTTATTAACTTATGTTGTAATTTACACTCCCCTTTGCATGGATATACTTTAAATACACATAATCACTCCATTGATAAATTCTCAAGTCAAAGATATGAACTCGATAAGGGTAATCTTAACTCAATTTCCACTCATTGACTTAAACATACAAGTCATTGGTCTTGTTTCTATATGAACATGAGTGAATGTCCTCTGATTTATTTACATTGAATATCCAATCATATTTAGTGTATTTTCATTTTTAACGCATAATTTTGTTATTGATTTATCCTTAATCTAAGGATACCTTCTTTATAAAAAATTTCATCTCAATTTACATTCCATTGAGACTTAATTGTTCTTATGAACCAATTAACAAATATATTGTGTATATATTACGCTTTGACATATTATATAATGAATATACCTTTTCACGTGATATTATAAGAAATGATTTATGTTATTCTCCAAATAATCTTATTTAAGAATCTCTTATTTTGGTTAGGAACTCTTTACCAATAATATCGTTTTAAATGTATTAAAGATTTATAAATCCAAATAATTCTCAATAATTTCAATATTTTAAAAATGGTTTTAAGGATTTATTTATATGGACGTCAATTTTTTGAAAATAAAATTTCATTAAATGCATCAATGTGGTTTGGGACACTTTTATTCTAAAATCACTTTATTAAATGTTTTAAATGGTTTTAAAAATGGTTTTCAAAATGGTTTGATATAGCATTGATTATGTCAATATCTTGAAAGTATATATTTTGATTGCAATGTGGAAATGTTATATTTCCTTTATTCTTATTTTATGTGTTATAAATATGTTATGGTTATTGTGAATTGTTTACGTATACTGGTGGTTTTGTGATAAACCTAGGGCGGGTGAGCCTGAGATAGCTCTCCAATGTAGTGGGTAACGTGACGGAGGGAAACCTTGACGTTTTTCATAAGAGATTTATTGAATATACTGTGATGGGTATTCCATGTGTAACACCCTATGTAGTTTTGAAAGCTACAATGTAAGTATGTTAGGGATGCCACAAATTACCTTTATGATTTATGATTTCTATGTGTTATATATAAATCGTTTGATTTCACGAGGTATACTAAAGAGATTATTTTTTTATGTATTGATGAGCTAATGTTTTATTTCTTTATTTTATAACCCTTACTGATCTTTTTATGATCATCCCATTTTTTTGGAAAAAAAACATCTGGTATAATGCAGGGTAAGAGAAAGGAATAATTCAAGAAAATTTATATCAAGAAAATAATTGTTGTTTTTTTAAGAATTTTTACTTAATGAAAAAAATGTATTCTGAGTAGAAGTGCATATTTTTAAATTTTTAAGATGTAATGTAATAGTTATAGCCTAATTATCTAAAACATTAATCATTAAAATATCATCAATATAAATTACAAACATAATTATTGATTATTTAAAGTTTAAGACTAGGAGCTTATAATTGGTATCAAATGTCTGTTTACATAACTTTAGAGGTTAGGGTGTTATTTATGAAAAAGTGACATAACCCTAATGGATTAGCATATTAGAAAGGGTCATAGTTATTATAGAGGTGATAAATGGTTATTACATTTTGGGTTTCAAACGAATGGTATTAGATAATATTTGAGGATAAAATATGATATGGATGTTAATGAGGAATTTGCCTCATTTTTTTGGAATGATATGAAATTGTATAGTTTTTTTAAAAAAGACAACAAACATACTGTGAGAAAAGCCATCATGTCAGACAAATCTTTGGGAACCGAACCCATAACCAGCGAGTAATTGGAATTTATCACCTACCACTGGACTACATGATGCCCCTGGAGAGTAGGACTAATTATTTTTAGTTAAAGGATTTTATGGATAAAGAATATGTTTATTTGAGATCCTATGTTTTATCAAATGGATATCCTAAGTATATGAATATTATTTGTTGATTAAGTGATAAAGGCTATTTTAGAAGACATTCTCTCTTTTGAGGAAACACTATATGCCTAAGGAAAATAGACTACTATGGGATTTAATTTGTGTAATAACGGTTGCAATTTTATTTTGGATGAATCTATGTTTTATGGCTATTAGGGTTATTTATGGAAATAATTAACCTAACATAGAGAATATGTAATTAGGATAGTTACACTTTAGATGGAGACATTAAGAGTAGTTGATGTTATTTAGAGATAAATGTTAAGATTTATTGTGGAAGATTATGTGATTAAATCATTCTAAGTTTTGGGTTTCAATAATAGTTTGTTTTACTTTGAAAAATTTTATGGGCACTTGTTTATTGAATAGTATTTGATGAACGTTGGGTATTGTTTGTCAAATTTTGGAGATTAGGAATAATATATCTCTTTTTAAAGGATTATTATTTTTTTGGATTATCTGATATTGTACTGATCATTTGGGTGTTTGTTAATGTCTAAAGATAGGGAAAATATATAGTTATTTCTTTTGGATTATGTGATTCATTTGATGTTGATTCTAGCACTTCATATGTGAAAAAATCATCTTGAATACTTGTTATTTTGGGAAAAGATGGGATTTTGGTAGAAAATGATTAATGGTTGAAACTCTACTTGAAAAGTATGTATTTTTCCTTATGTCCTTAGTCAATCTCATAAAACAATTCTAAAAAATTATAAAAAGGAACATAAAACAAAAAAAATGTTGTTTGTTTACTTTTTCTACCAGGAAACCATAGACCATTTAACCGATCACTTGTTTGTGATTTTCTAGTGGTTAACATTCTCATAATAATGTTCTATATCACACTCCATTAGAACTTAACACTTATATTCTCTTCCATATATATGTTTTCCTACATGGATTCCTAGTATGGGTCATCTTAGGTGACATTTCAAATTCACATTATTTCTTTTAAACTGATAGTCTTATTGACTCTTTTTTCGATGTGGTACTTTTAATGAAGCTTCCAATCCCAATTTTAAAATTCAATGGATGGAATTTTCAAAAGGGGGAAGGAGGTAACATCACAGATAAATAAAGAATATGAAAATTTTAATATTTATTGATAACTTTGAATTAAATATTAATTATACATTCAAGGGGATTCTATGTTTGATGGCGTACCTGATACACAAAAACGAGTTTTTTTGAAAACATACGTTTCACACAACATTGAGTTATACCAAAAAAATATAATATTATTATTTTAAATGATAGTTAACACATAATTTTTGTATTGGTGAGAATTAATAAAACTGACAAAAATAAGAAAAGACATGTCTGTTAAATGTTTTTTACATTTATCCAATAAAATTAATAGGCTTAAAATGTGAATGAATATAATTTTAAGCATAAATACTCTAATATTCATTAAAAGGACGATTTACCACCTTTTGATGGAGAACCCTATTTAAATATATTTTTGGTCACCTTTATATGTTATATTTGACATAATAAAATTATTCTTCAGAATTGGGACATCAAAATTTACTTTGGTTAAATTTTTTGTATTTTTCTGATAAAATTCATTTTTTAATGAATAGTGAAAAATATTGTATTTTAATTCAAAACCCCCTTTTTAAATAATTTATTTATATTGCTAGATAATATTTTTCATTAGTTTTAAAGTGTAAATAGATATTATTTTTACCATTTAATCCAATTTTGGTCATTTGATGAAATATCACTCTTAAATTGGACATAAACAAGTGTCAATCTTTTGAAAGTTATTGTTTCTTAAAAACACGATTTTTTGTTTTGACAATTAGAATTAATTTTTAATTAATTAATAGAACTTATACATTTTGAATTTGGTAAAATGGACATCATTTTTTAATTTCAAATATTAAATATATCATAGTATGAATTTTTGGTATATTTCTGAGAAACTTCAATTTTTGATGAATAGTGAAAACAGTAAGTAGTTGTTAAAAACCGACTTCTACATTTAAATAAAATTTTAACACTTCTGTGAATTGAATTTAAAAAATCCGATATACATGGTTGTTATTAGTAAGTAAAATGTGGTAAAATAAGATGAAAATATTTTTTGGTGAATTGTAACTTTGGACTATTATTTTCCACTGTTAATGGTAAATATGGAAATTCAAGGTAGAAATAATATTATAATAATATAAAATTACCATAACACTTATACGAACAATATTGGATGATTTAAGGCCACCACGAAAATCCTTGGGTAAAAATTTTGGCCTTTGAAAGCAATTAGGGTAAAATAATGACATTAATAAACTTTTATTTAAAGTAAAAAAAATTATAATCATGTATTTTTTTCCAAAACCATTGTTAATTTGGGGTTATATAATTGATATATTTGACTATAAATATTCATTATAAATCTAAAAATATTTCCTACATCATTTTATTTATTTATAATTTTTATACCTGAAATAAATAAAATTATTTATGACACAATAATGTTGCAGTGTTTACTTCATTAATGAATTATTTAAATATATAAGATTATAAATATTAAAAAAAATCAAAAATGATCCAATTATTATTGGATTATTTTATTTAAAAAATTTTTATATTTACTTGTTGTTTAATTAATTTTTGACCTTTATAAAACTAATATCATTATATAATAAAATTATATTTTCAAACATTCCTAAAGAGCCCCTCTCCCCCTTTATAAAAACATCTCACCTCTAACCCATTACGCACAACTCTCAATTACCTTGGCTCATCAATACTATGCCCATACAAGCATTTTATATTTCCCTATCCCCCCTAGAAGCCTTATCATAGGCATGAAGTCACTTCAATAAATCTATTTCTTTCAAACCAAAGGGAGTTACATGATTTAAATGTAACATCTTCTCTTAAGTTCTTTTCTTTTATTTTACTTCTCCAACCCCACTAAATATTTTTATCCCTTTATTATATAAATACAAAATTATCCGCAATACAATAGTTTGTTTATATGAGATGTATTTGAAATACACTTACACAAACCTCCGTCAAATGGATAATGAACATACTGTTTTTATGGACGGTGAACTACAGCCTCACGAAATGATGATTATTAAATCTTATCCCACCACCTCTTATGGTGACCATTATGATTGAAGTGTATTTAGATGTGATATATATTATATTTATATTGTCTATGTACTTCTGTGTTTCTCATTTATAAAATACTGTTATGGTTTCCATAATGGATAAACACGATAATTTCATTTGAGGATGTTCGGACTACCGACCCCTCAAAGTGATATGACTGGTTCGTGCCATACGTGGAACATAAGAAATATGGAGTTAAAAAAATTATATATGATATTATTATACTATAATTATAATATTCCTATTTATCATTAAGTTATAATTCCATTATATAGGAAATAGAAATGAATGCAGCATTCATGCGTACGTACGGCTTACCATCTCCATGAACGGTGCATTTTCTTTCTTATATCCAAATGTAATGTAATATTGTAAATAAATAAATATATTGGATATATATGATATATATGATATCTAAATAATTGTTATCATTTAGTATATAGTGGAATTTTGACAACATGAACAACATGTAATTATAAGAATTACATTTTTACTCAAGTACCAAATATCAACAAAACAAACATTATTAACATAAATGATTGCATGGTTTTTCTAAAATTGTAATAAGTAATATAAAAGAAATAATAAAATTAAAAAAAATTGTTAATTAATTATTAATTATATTTATTTTATTATTCAGAGGATTAATGAACGAATAGGACAAGTGGAACAAGAGGTAAGGGGTTTTTTATCTCACTTTTAATTCCCTGAGATTCTCTTTATTCGCCACTTATTTCTATCATGTGGTGTATTTTTTAGTAATATTTGATATATATTATCATGATTATATTTACATTCATGGTATTCTGTGATTATTTTGGTTGTTTTTAACATTTTTTCATAAGACTCGATTGATTACAACGAGGTAATGGGTTTTCATCTCACTTTTTATTCCCATTTGATTCATGATATATTGTCCACTATTTCATTTTATATGGTGTATTTACTTCCCATGATTGTATTATTTGTGTAATATAATATAAATTATGGTTATTTACATCTTCATTGTGTCATCTTTCCTTCATGGGGTGTATGTTTTGTAAGTTACAAAATCGTTAAGGGAACTTTTTAACACAATTTATATTCATTGGGTTAATCATCTAATTCTTAATCATGTCATGCTGTGATTATGTATGGAATCACTATTTATTTATTTATGTTTTAATTTCCACTCCCCCTTTTTTGTATATACATTTGATACACATAATCACTCCATTGATAAATTCTCAAGTTAATGATATGAACTTGATAAGGGTAATCATAACTCAATTTTTATTCATTGAGTTAAACTTCCATGTCATTGGTTTTGGTTTTAAAAGAATAGGTGTGAATTTCCTATGATTGATTTACGTTTAATATCTAATCATATGCAGTTTATATATATTTTTGACACTTAATTATGTAATATATTTATCATTAATTAATGGATTCCTTCTTTATATGGGATTTCTTCTCAATTTACATTACATTGAGACGTCATTTTTCTTATGCACCAATTAACTTTTATATGGTGTATATACCTCCCATTGACATATTATATCATGAGTATCCTTATTCACATGATATTATAATCTTTGATTCAGGTTACTTCTAAAATAACTGTATTCAAGCGTCTCTCATTTGGTTAGAAACTCTTTAACTAAAATATCATTTTAAATGTTTTAAATATTTATTATTATAAATATTTCTCATTAATTTCCTTATTTTTATAATGGTTTTAAGTATCTATTTATGTGGATGTGAGTTATTTCAAATTATGATTCCTTTAAAATCTTCAACGTGGTATGTGACAATTTGATTCAAAAATGTCTTTACTAAATGTTTTAAATGGTTATGAATTTTTTCTGATAAGGCATTGATTATGTCAATATCTTGAGTGGATATATTTTGATTGCATTGTGGAAATGTTCTTTTTCCATTATACTTGTTTTATGTGTTATGAATATGCTATGTTTATTGGGAATTATTTACTTATACAGGTGGTTCCGTGATAAACCTATGGAGGGTGATCCTGAGATAGCTCTCCAATGAATTGGGTAACGTGACAGAGGTAAACGTTAATGTTTATCTTATGATATTTAGGATATATATTGTGATGCATATTCCAAGTGTAACTCCATGTGTAGATATGAAAGCTACAATGTATGTATGTTATGGATTCCACAAGTTTCCTTTATGATTTATGATTTCTATGGGTTATTCATAAATATTATGATTTCATGAGGTATGTTAATGAGCTTATGTTTGGTATGTATTGATGAAATAATGTTTTCCTTCTTTATTTTATTACCCATACTGATCTTTTTATGCTCATCCGAAGTGTTTTAAATTTTTTCTGAGGGTATAAGGCAGGGTATGAGAAAGTAATAACTCAAGATGATTTATATCATGAAAGGAATTATTTTTTTTAATTTTTTTATGAAAAAATGGATACTAAGTATAAATTTATTTTTAAATTTTTTTGATATATAATGTAATAGATATAGCCTAATTCTCTGAAACACTAAACCTGAAAAGATCCTTAATGTGAATTATTAAATTAATTCAATATTATATAAATTATAAGGCTGGGGCATTTTAGTAAGTCAATTTCTTGGGACATGTGATCAAATGTGATGAAATTTATATGGACCCTTAAAAAAATGAATTTGTGTAATGTCCAAAACCCGCTATTGTCATAGAAATCTATATTGTTATTGAATTAATAGAGTATAGCCAATTTTTCCAAGAAATTTATTAGGAAAATATATCCCGCACACTTTGTTAAAAAGGAAAGGGGTAAAGAAAATATAGATGGAAGAATATGAGGAAAGAATTATGGAGATAAAGAAGTGGATGATCAATACACATGTACTCACATTACCTAAAAGTAAAGAATTTTTTGTGATATATAGTGTTGATTAAATGAATGTATTGGGCTGTGTACTCATGAATAATGATAAAGTGATAGAATACTCCTCACAAAATTTGAATATCCATGAGCAGAACTATCCAAACAATGATCTAGAGCTGAAGGTAGTGATTCATTCCATGAAAATCTAGAGGCAGTACCTCTATGGTGAAAAGTGTGACATATATATTGTTCATAAGAGTATAAAGTGTATATTTACATAGAATGAAATCAACATTATTTAGAGTATATAGTTATAGCTAATCAAGGACTATGATCTCTATATTTACTACCGTCATGGGAAGCTGAATAAGGTATTTAATACTCTTATCTGAGAAGAAATCACAACTCCATCCATGATGTAGATTGATAAAAACCCAATCTTCCTGGATATGAAAAGGATGGATTTGGAAATCTTTACAGCATGAAATATATCCTACATTTCCAATATGATTTCCTAACCATCTATATATATGAGAAAATCAAGAAGGTAAAAATGGATGATCTTAAGATTTAAAGGAATGTGAAAGTAGTAAAGTAAGGGAATCTACGAGAGTAACATATCGATGGTGATGGTGTGATTCAGTTTGGAAAAATCTTTTTTGAGCCTCCATAATTTGAGAAAAAGAATGAACTAGTGGATAATGAACACAACTCTACTTTGTCCATCCATCATGGGAATACCAGGATGTATCGCAATCTTAGATAACACTTTGGGTGGGATAACATGAAGAATGATATTGTAGAGTTAATATCAAGGTGTTCGATATTTCAACAAGTTGAAGTATATAGACATAAGTCTAAAGGTAAGATGTAATTATTGCCTATACCAATCTAGATGTTAAATAATATCACCATATACCTCTTTACTGGTATCCAGAATACATCTAAAGGAAAAAATGTGATATGAGTTTTGGTGGATTAACTCATAAAGACTTTCTAGTTTATTTATATTCAGGAAGATATCTCTCTTGAATAACGACCCAAGATATATGTAATGGAAGTTGTGAGGCTGAAAGGGGATCCACCTTAGACCTTCTATGTTTGTGATATAATGTTCACATTCTAAATTCAGGAGAATTAATTAATATTATTTGAGTACTGAAATGAATTCAAACCCAACCTATCATCATGAAACTAATGGCCAATCAATAAAGACAATTCAGATGCTCAATGGAATAATATGATCCAACTCCATGGAATTCAAATGAGGATGGAATCACCTACTCCCATTGGTTTTGTTATCATACAAAAATATATTCCAGACAAGTATTAAGATGGTTGCATATAAATCTCTATATAGAAAGTGATATGGAACACTAACCTGTTGTGATAAATTGGTCAAACGAAAGCTAATGCGACCTGATCGTATACAAGAAATGATTGAGAAGGATCAAACCATACAATATCATATCAATGACACTACTATATAGAATATGAGATATGATGAAAAATGTCAAATAGACATGGATTTTGACAATAGAGATAAAGTTTTCCATCAAATATCACCATAAAAATGTTATGTGTTTTGTAAAGAAATGGATCTAAGACCAAGTTATTTTGACCCCCTTTGAGATCTTTGATCACATATGACTAGAGGACCAGCATCTTTCACATCCATCAGATATAGATCATGTTCATGACATGTTTTATGTATCTCTCCTGAAGAATTACATATATGACTCATCATATAAATTGAATCCGAAGGTGGTATAGTTGGAGGACATTCTCTCGAATGAGGAGAAACTGGAAAATATCATGTAATGAAAAGAAAAATTCTTATGCAAAAAAAATAGCCACATTATCAATGTTTTGTGTAGTAATCATAATTTTGAAGAAGTAAATTGGGAATTGGAGGAAGAAGTGATGAATAAATGCTCTCACATGTTTATTTTAAACAAAACATGGAGGGAAAATTTTCAAATAGGGGGAAGAATATAATAACCCAATCATTTATCAATGAAGTTATTTCCATTATTATAGTTATGTAATATAGAATAAAACACATAAATTTCATAGAGATCCCAAAAAAAACTTTATTCACATAAAAGAATAATTAAATAAGTGATATTCATAGAAACTAAGGAGCATATACTGATGGAAGAGTTTCTTCACCCTAGGAATTGTAACACAACCCATAGGAATATTAATATGGAATATATAATTTTTACCACACCTATGAAAATGTCAAAAAATTCCCAAATTATAAATAAAAATATTATATAATTATATCAATGTATATATAAATAAACGTTTTAAATATCACAAAATATATATTGGTGTTTTTGTGAAACATAAATTTTTATTTATAATTCTATAAAAAATATAATGATTTAAATGAAAATGTATTATCATAAAATATATCTATCAAATAATATTTTGTATTCTTATGATTATATGATAATTTTATGAGATCTTAATTAATTGTTCAATGTGCCTTAAATGTCATTATAATTTTAAAATCTGTATTTCTCAAATTTATGAAGATTTTAGTTAAAAAATAATTTGTTTTTGTTTAGAAAATTATTTTCACAAAATGGAGTTAATTTTTTAATTTTAAAAGTCAAAAAATGTTTACGATTAATTTTTGAGATTTTTCTAAAATTGTTGGATTTTTTAGAATAGTGAAATAAGATAATTTACTATATACGCTAAATACATGAGTTTTTTAGACATTGTTGTTGTATGTATCATGTGAGAACCATTATCTTGAAATATACATCAATATTAAATATATTTATTGATAATTTTAAAACTATTCATTATCAGGAGGAAAAATATAATAATAATGATTAAAATAAAAGAAAACTTCTCTCCTCTATTTTAAATACCACCCCTCACCACTTATTATTCTCACACATTACAAGACATTAATATTATCAAAATTCCATCAAATATTATTTCAATTTACCTTCCCATATTCTATGATCATTTGTTCTTAATAAAATAAGAAACCCAATTTCATTAAGGAGGACCTAAAAGATAAGATGTTCAAGATGTAAAATGCTATTTCGTATTCTTTTACTTTCCTTTCTTTTTTTTTCATTTATCAGATTCTCATTAACTCCCATTATAAAAGTTTAATGACAAATCTGTAATATTATATATTCTATAATTTTATTATGTTATTGTAATAATCCATCATCAGACCTCTTCTCTAGTAAATTTTATTCTAAAAATTAAAACATCGTCCTTGAGCTGTTGATTTATCACCTTCGAGGAAGAAAAGATTTCATTCTTCATTAGATCCTTCATTTCTAGTAATAAAATCATTATAATGGTTTAAAATGATTGTGAAATTTATTTTATAACCATTTTTATGTTCTGGAATAAATATATATTCATAATATTAAATAATAAAACAAAACTAGTTCGTGATTATAAAAACCCGCCAAATAAATCTAAACGTATAGCATTAACATTTTATCTAATGAATCATCATAATATATATATATATATATTATACCATTTAAACGTTTTAAATTTAATTAATAACATATAATTTCAATTGTATATAAATATTCTCATATTATATTTACTTCCATTCATGTGTGCAGGTGAACCGATCAGGAAAATAAAAAAAAGTACAATCCCCAATGATGAAATTGAACCCTATAACTCATCAAAATGTATATAAAATAACTTAATAAAATTGTAATGAACTAAATACTTGTATAAATGGTTATGAATTTATTTTTTAATGAATATAATTTTATTATAACAGATATAAAAGTGAATAAGTCATTCATACATAAGGGAAGGGGATTCTCAAATCCAATTTCTTTTCATTAGGTTGCTCCTCTATCATGAAAAATTTTAGTGAAAATATTATTTTAATATTCATAAAATTTAATTATAATTTAATTAACATTTTTATTGTGATATATAATATTCTAATTTAGTTTTATGACAAATGTAATGATTTTTCCTAAAAACTCTTCTTTTTGATTCACATCTTCATTCTTCTTGAGATTGTTTAAGTTTGATGATTCTTATAACATATATGTTATTACCATTGTCATTTTTAAATATTTATTTTTGTACATGAATTTATTCCTAATGAAATTAATTCCATTCCTTTCCATATGGTGTATTTTATCTCTAATATTTACATATTTTCTATGAGGAATGCATTATTCTATAAATGTTATGATTTGTAGGGTTCAACCATAATTATATAGCTCTCCAGTGAATTGGGTAATTTGATGTAAGTCACTAGATAAAGTGAAATATGTCTGAAAGTGATTCTATATTTGTTCAAAATTATAGTGTTATGATTATTAAGATATTTTATGCATGAACATGATTCTAGATTTGTTCATAACTATATGTGATACCTGACCACTAAGACATGATGTTTCATTTTCATGCATTTGTACACAACATGAATTTATATAATGCTTCCTATCATGATTAATATGATGACCTTATGATTATGTTATGATGATTATGATTATTCTCACCCATATTATATTGATTCATGTATCTTATTCATCCTCATACATGGAGGCATGTTCACCCTTTCTATGATGTATATCCTTAGGTGAGTACTTGTATTGAAGAGTAATTGAGGTCCACAAAGAATATATATAGGAAGGATTTATTTTAACATTTATGTTTTATTCTTAATATGTGATGTATGGTGCTAAATTTACAAAGACATGTATCCTTTGATCTTGGGTTATGACATTGTTTTGTTGTTTAATTTTAAAATGATTTAATAGACATGTAATAATTTTAGGGTAAATATATGTGATTTTCTATTATGGAATTATCATTCAACCTAAAAGTATGGTTGACCAATTCATCAGTTGCATAAAGCCATGTCTTAGAAGGGATTTATCCATAATAGACATTAGTATCGATGAAGATATTGTTCGTTGTGAAATTAAGGATGAAATGAAGGTTGAATTTATGTATCAATCCCATATTTGGGAAAATAAAATTAAGATAGATTTCAATGGAAAATTGAAAACCATGGAGAGAAGAAAATGACCATTCATTTATGCTCAATGTGTGGGAAGAAGCCTAGATTAAATTCTCTTAAAGACTCTAATAATGTTTCATTTGTGGAAAAACATTCATTGGGAAATTGATTACTGATGTGATTGGAAGAAGAAAGCAAATGATATAAGTAGAGATGAATACGCAAAAAATGAACTTCTCCCATATCAATTCTTAATGTTTAAGGAGAATGGGAATTATTATAACCTGTTCCCAAACCTGAAGGTTAATGATGATATGTGATTTCTCTAACCTCTTAATCTAAGGGACAAGAGTAAATCTCATGTGATCATTTTTATTATGATGTTGTGATAATGATGTGGTGAAAGGTACATGTACCATCTAATCTAGAGATAAAACTGTCTTATTGGAATCTATCCCCAGCCATGTATTAATATCTAAGGAATTTTCTAATGGTATTAGGATTCCACCAAAACTTTTAGATATAGAATAAATAGTTCATACACAAAATGGTATAATTATTTTTTCTTAAGTGTATGATTCCACTGTAGTTGATGTTTTCGGTAATTTGAGTCCTGAAAATCTTATCATTCATCCCTTGGTTGAATTTGATATCATATTAGGAATATATTGGATTTCTGTACATAAATTCCACATCAATTATAAAGTAATGGATGTTACATTTGATAGTTCAAACCATCCTATGATCATTTACCAATGTGAAGATATGTATGAACATCCTTTAGAGATTAATTATAGTTTATGAGAATTAATTCCCATTCAGAATACATATTTTTCTATAATGGTTGGGATGAAAATAAACATCGATGATTTTCTTATTGATTAAGAATTTTTTTATTCCTTTATGAAATTGATTCCTAGCCTTCCACCAAAATTTGAAATCAATTTTTCAATAGAACTCATATATTATGATAAAAAATTTGAAGAATCCCTATAGAATGGCCCTAATTCAGTTTTAGGAATTGAAGAAGAAACTCCAATAAATCCTTGATAAGGGATTAATTTGGATTGGTGTGTCATCTTGGGGTGAACCTATTATTTTTTGAAAAAGAAGATTGATCAGTTTTATTTTATATTGTTTATTAGGAGTGTATCCTGATCAAAATTAAAAACTAGTATCATTATATTTGTATTGATGATGTATTTGATCAACTATGTGGATCTAAATAATTTTTCAATATTGATAATCTTTCTAGATATCATAAATTTAGTGTTAAGAATTAATATATACCCAAGGATTCATTCCATACATGATATGAAAAATATGAATGTAATTAGATTCTATTTGGTCATAATAATTCCCGTACCATCTTTGTGGAATTGATGAATATAGTCTTTGGAGATTACAAAAATTAGTTGGGGAAGTCTTTACAGATAAAATAATAATCAACTCAAAGATATAGTAAGTGCATCAAGACTACTTTAGAATTGTACTAATGATTCTAAGTTAGTACATACTTTATTAAAAAAATTCAAAGTGTTAATTTTGGATGAAAAAGGTTCTGTTTTTGGGTCATATAATCTCAAGAGTATGTATATTAGTAGACCCTTCAAATATGGAGTCTATTAAATGTTGGCCTAGATGAACCACAATGACTAAGATTCATAGTTTTCATGGATTAACTGTATATTATATATGGTTTTTGTATAATTTTTTATGACTATCTATTTCTTGACCACGTTAACATGTAAGGGTTCCATGTTCCTCTCGATAGATGCATGTAACGAAAATTTCATGGAACTAAATGGAATACTAGTCAACACACCTATTCGTACATTACCTTGTAGTGGAGTTGGGTCTGTATTCTATAGTGATGCATCGTATAAGGGATTTGGATGTTTTACAATAAAAAATAACATAGTTATAGCATATGACTCACACGTTTATTATTCAAGATATGAATTACCCAACTAAGGATTTGGGTTTGTTGTAGTATTTTTTTATTAAATATATGGGAGAATTATCTTTATGGAGAAATGTGTGATATATAAACGATCATAAAAGTTTGAAATATATATTCAAATAGAAGTAGTCGAACATGATCCAAAGAAGATGTTAAAGATTATAAATGACTGTGTTTTTGAAATACATTATAACCATGAGAATGAGAACAATTTGGACTATGATTTATATTGTAAGGATCATGATATCTTATCAGTGATGAAGATCACAAAAGATCAAATATTTAGGGATTTGTAATAGATGATCCTATTAATAATGAAGGAGGGGGAATCATTTTATAAATTGATTGTTCAACCCTCTATCAATGTAAATATTAAAGAGGTATAGAAGAAAGATGTAGAAATTTATAAGGATGTTATAAATGTTCCTATGTTTTGACATGATAATGACTCAATGATAAGGTTATGAAATTTTGTATGTGTTACATCGATACATATATTAATAGGGATATTTTAGAATAAGATCATAGTTCTTCTGATGGACCTCGTACGGTGGATACATCAGATGGGGAAAAAGCAACTGACATTCTCTGTATGCGGTCGGCCTCTTCCTCGGATCTTTTGGATCTCATTATCTGGTCACGTGGACTGGCGGTCCAGAATCTGTCTCCTTCATGCAGTGTGGGGATACTTTCTCGGCAGGATACAGAGGTATGCCTGGATTTTTTGTTAGGGAGCTCGTTTAGATCTTTCCCTCTCCCGTCCTCTCCTTTCTATATCTCCACCCATCTATCACCGGATATGATTCAAAGGTCACTAGTGAGTAACCTGACATTACCATCACATGGATTGAGGGAGAAGAATGGCATATCGAGAGGTGTTGAAAAGGAATTGATGGTCACCGACCTTTCACCTCAATGTTGACTTATGTTCTCATTAGCTCAAGGATATTTGGGGGCAGGCGGCTTGGATTATCTTCCATTGGGAAGGAAGCTTCATTTGGAGGATGCGGTTAGCCCTTTTAAAAAGGTTATTTTATCACCAAAATAGAGAAATGGTGAAGATGGATTTTTTGGACCAATTACCCGTTACAAGGCCAAATAAAATGGTATGTTTTCACCGCCCCTTTTACCTTCCTCTCCTTTACAGAAGGCCCTCAAGGGAACATTGTAATGTTCTCTCTCGTCATCTAGAATGCACGCGGTCTTGGAGCTCAATCCAAGCATACTTACTTGGATTCCGGAGGGATAAAGTCTAGGGTGTCAGTGGTAGTGATTGTGGAACTGAAGTAGGATCCATGAAAGTTAGAGGGGTTTGCTAAGAGGATGGGATTTCTGAATTCATTTCATGGAGGTTCTATCAATTCGCAGATTTGGATCTGATGGAGAAGCAACCTTTCGGTGGAAATCAGGAATATAATTCCTCAGTGCATTGATACAAGGATTGATGTGGGTAGTTCTACCACTCTTTTTTCATTTTTCTATGCGAGTACTATGGTTAATGGATGAAGGGAATTATGGAGCCGCTTGGAGGCAATGCAAACATGTTCTCTGCTGTGGTTTTTGGGAGGGTATTTCAACACAATTGCGAATTTCTCTGAGAAAATAGGAGGATCTTGGTGGAACCAAAAGAGTATACTGGAGTTTCGGGAGTGTATGACACACACATGCCTGTTGGATTTGGGCTTCATGGGCTCTCAATATACATGGTGCAACAACCGTAAAGGGTCTAATCGCATCTGGAGCAGGTTGGACAGATGTCTCAAAAATATGCAAGGTTTGGATCTTTTCTCAAGAACATCGGTCACACATCTCATGCGTATACTCTCAGATCATGCTCCTCTCCTGATTGATGTTCAACGTGAAGCGGTGCTGGCCAGGTCCTTTCATTACTCTAGTGAATGGCATCGTGATCCTATGTTCATGAAAATGCTGAAACTTTCATGGCTGAAGGAGGAAGGAGAATGGTCATGGGGAGGGCTTGTGAATCGTCTCAAATGCCCAAAATAGGATATAAGAGGTTGGATAACCAATAAACCAGATATTTCAAATGGGGTGGCGATTTTACAGGTCGAGGTGGGAAGACTTGAATAATCACTCCAAACCTCTTGTGATGAGAAAAATTTTATTATTTTATGTGATAAGAAGGTTATCCTTGCTGAAAAACTATTGGATATGGAGAGAGTTTATAAACAGAGGTCTCAGGTACGTTGGTTAAGAGAGGGAGATCGAAACAATGCCTTCATTTAGGCCTGCATTAATCAGAAGAGAGGCATGAAGGTCATCCTAAAACCGGAGGATGGGTCCTACACGTCAGATGTGAATACTATTGGGAATATGGCGTTGGAGCACTTTGAGGGACTTCTGGATGGGAGGAACACTCTGAGTTTTGAGAGGGATGTGTTGGATTATCCTAAATTCTTAAACTGCCTTCCTCTGCCGGTGAATGAAGTGGATAATGCTTGCCTTTCCTCTATTCCACAGGAAAATATGATCAGGGAAGCACTGGGGAGTATGCCACAGGAGAGCACCCTTGGCCCAGATGGTTTTCCAGCCTCCTTTTTCAGCGCGGCATGGGATTTCGTGGACCACATGTAACACCCCGAGATTTTATGAAAAATATTATTTTTAATTGTATTGATGTCTTGTGTCATACGCTACAACAAAGGAGTCTTGCACAACACGCAACCCTAACATGGCTGCATTACATGCATTCACGACTTTCCTCGATAGCGTGTGTTGTACGCAATACCGAGTTTCATTAAACAATGATATGCTATTAAAATATTATTAAAACTAGTCATTATGAATAGTAATAACCACCTTTTGAAATTTTTTCAATATCATCATTCAAAATAGACTTCATTTTTGGATTCATAATATCAAAATCAGCCTAGGGTGAAATTTTGGTATTTTTCTGAAAACTTTCAATTTTTGATGAATATTGAAAACACTCAGTTACTATTTAAAAACTGAATTTTTATTTAAATAATTATTTATTTTATTTAAATTTATTTTAACTCAAAATTGATACATAATACCTATATAAGTTCAATGTAATTAATTGGAGTAATTTTATAATAATTTTAGATATATAAAAATTCTATTGAACTTTTCACCGTCTTTTACCCACCTCTTAGGAGAATTTGCAAATTTACATAAAACATAATTTTACCACTTCTGTGAGTGGAATTTCAAAAATCCTAAAGACATGATTGATGTCAGTAAGTAATATGTGGTTCAATGAGATGAAAATAATTTTTGGTGAATAGTAACTTTTTACTTTTATTTACCATGGTTAAAAGTAAATAGGATAATTAAGGGTAAAAATGATATTATTATTACCCTAACACATGTCATAATTCTATTGGATAAGTGTAATTCGACCAAAAACAACCTTAGGATTAAAATATGACTATTTAGGCCCACTTGGATTAGACTAGGACATTTATTGTTAATTTATTTAAAGAAGGGTTAAAATAGTTAAAATGAAAGTTTAATAAGTAAGTAATTTTTAATATAGGGTTATACATGAGATAAATTTGACTATAAATATTCATTAGAAAGATAAAAAGAGTTAATACATAATGGTATTTTAATTGTAATTTTTAGACACTAAATAATTTAATTTATTTATGACACAAAGATAATGTAGTAATTATCTTATTAATAAAATATTGACAGAATTGATGTTATAAATACCCAAATAAATTTAATTTGAGACTTTTCATGAATTACACTAATTTTATAGGTTAATATGACATATTATTTATGATTTAATTAACCTTTTTCGAACTAATCATTCTGTTATGAGTTTCACAAAAATCAATTACTAAATAGTGTCAAAATTGACATAAAATAGTTTTTAAAGCAAATATTATATTATTAATTGTTATTTTATTCCTAAAAATCTAATGCTCAGCCCAATGAATTAGATAAGGTTATATATATTAATAATAATCAACTTGGGGTTCGTTTGGCTTATTATAGTATGTTTGTTAACCTTATAGTGTATGAACACAAAAAGACACGGTAACAGTAAAATTATCTAACTTAAAGTTAAATCTAAATGATAAGGTTAAAATAGTAAACTAAACATGTCCAAATTCTATTGGATTAGAGGATTTTGACCCAACCCCACCTTAGCTTTGAAATGACTCAGTTTGAAGCTATTAATAACCGAATATGACTTTATAATAAAATAATATTTTTCGTTATTCCAAAGGTGTCCCTCTCCTCCCTTATAAAAGGGCTCCTCGTCCCACTCTTCCTCACACCACATTGAGCCTTCAAGCTCGGCCAACCACTTCCAAATTCTCTTCTCCACTTCCCTAGAAACATCCTAGAGGTCCTGGGATTCTTCAAAGACCAATTTTAGTGCCCTATGAGGAGGTCTCAATGAGGTGCTTCAAAGAAGAGGTAATGTCCGTTACCGATTCTTTCAACTTTATTTCTTCTTCCACTTCTTCTTCTTAGGTTGTTTCATTTTGAAGTAATAACATAAGTATCACTAATATATTAATATGTAATTATAAGTATGAAACAACCTTATTTCACCATCTATCCATCCTACAGAAAACGAAATCACCACGCGTGCGTACGTACGTAATACCGTCTCTACGCCGTGGTGTAATCTATTTTCCACCACCACCTTACTTGTATGGGTATAATGGTGTAAATAATAACTATATATGATTATTGTAAAGTGATACTTATTCTGTTATAGTATACATACACTCCAATTAAATTCCACGATCATGGGAACGATATCATCGCTCGTGCGTAGGTACGGAATACCGTCTCCACGACCCGATGAGATTCATTCTCAATGATTAACCATTCATAAATGATTATAAAGTATATATATTAAGAAATCATGAAATATATGACATAATAATGATACTGGATTTATTTATATATATATTTATTTCATCTAATTAATTCCATTCAATTCAATGAGGAAACAAAAACAACGTTCATGTGTACTTACGACCTACCGTCTCCATGAATAGTGTATTTCTTTCCATTTATCGATATATTATATATATATGTATATTCTGAATATATATTATATATAAATCATGTTTTATATTCTGGAATTATGTAATCATGATCTATGTAATCATATGAATAATTACAAGTCAAAACACGGACGACAAATGAAACGAATTTACCCAAAATGCTACTTTAACATTAATTTACAAAAGAATGGGTAATATAAAGCCATAAGTGAACCATATATGATATCATAACAATGAATATTATTCTATAATAATTCAATGACATTATTTAAATCATTATACAGGAGTTTTGGATCCATACGAAGCATATCGGGCCTAAGGTAAGGGATAATTTTGAAAATCTCATTTTTATCTGAGATTGCTTATTCATAAGTATTTACTGGGTTTATTTCTATAAACCATGTCCATGTTTTATAAAAGTGTTTTCATGTATGTTTAAAGTCATTTTTACCCATTTTTGACTTTTACTACATGGTATGTAAAGAATCTTTCTTTTGTTTACGTTACGAGGTACTTTTTTGACTTTTCCAGCAAAAGTACGAGAAGAATGTTTTTTTAACTTATACGACACGAACAGATTTTTACGGTTTTATAAAGCCTTATTTTCATGAAGCTTCCTACAAAAAATTTCATGACTATTTTCAAAAAATCCTTTTCTTTTAAAATTGCATGATGTTTTGTGAAAATAAATTGATTTTGAAGAAGAAAGGATATTTTCCTCAAGAATTCATTTCAAGTGTTTTATCAAAACCATTTTCTATATAAGATGATATTATTTCATATGTGTATGTTTCAAGTATAATGTCTCTATGATTTACATGGTTAGATTTTCTTATGATGTAATATCCATTTGTTTTATATGGATTATGTTATGATGGGATGATGTTTATGAAACCCATTTTATTCATTGGGTTATGATGAATGTTTATGTTTATTTTGTGGCACAAGTAAGAATGATTTCACAATGAGATGGGTGGGACCTATATCTCCCTCCAATGTATTGGGTAAATATTTATATCTCATGATATAGACATGTCTATAACGGTAATTTAATCTGGTTTAGTGTTACAGGACTGAAGCGAGGAGTGAACTCGATTCAGAAAGGGACCTTGTTCACTAAGATGATCATGGCAGTAATGCCTTGGCTACTATGGAAATCATTACATGTGCTTAATGGATGCCAAAATTACATGCTTTATTCCTATGATATTTTATCATGATTGATGATCCATTATGATCTATGCCTAACGTACTGCAATGTTTTATGTCATTTCTCAAGATTTTTATGTCTAAATATTATGTTCATGTTTTTAAGTTCAAATGTATATGGTTTGTTTTATTTTCCCAATGCTTACCCTTATAGAGCATCTGAGCTCACCCTTTTTATGTTTTCATTTCCCCCAGGATTAAAATAAAGGTTTTAGGTAAGGAAAAAAAGGGGAGGATCGTTATGGGAGATGTTGAAGATCTTTCACCATGATTAGAAGATTACGTTCCGAGTTTCCAAAGACACTAAACTATTACGGTCCTTGTGTGTCTGTTTTTGTTATGTATTATGTATTCTGCAAAAGTAATGTAATATCTATGTATATCAAGCTTTGGGTCTCTACATTTGGTATCAGAGGAATGGTTTATTCAACCTTTGGAAACTAGGATGCGTAAACGTTAGTGAGATCCCTAGAGATATTTCTAAGGTATGTCTAGGGATGTCCCTAAGGAGAAGTATACGTATAGGATAATGTCCTAGAACTACGGTAACAATCATATAATTTAACCTAAGATGTTAGATATTGATGGTACTCCCCCTTTATTATGTTGTGTTCCCTAGCATGATTTTTGCCTCTCACACTATTATTTCTGGGTTTTAGATGATATCTAGAACCCGAAGGAACCATGTTGATCAATGTAATGGACAATGCAACGATTTTACTCCTGAACAAACCAATGTTATAGGAGATGGAGTGAAAAATCTTATTTCTATACTTACACAAGCTATGAATCATTCTGGACTTCCAAATGAGCATAGAAGGGAAAAACATTCTATTGAGTCCTTCATGAGGAAATGTCCACCTTCTTTCAGCGGGTCTTCCGATCTACTTGTTGCTGAACAATGGATCAGTACCACTAAAAAGATATTTTCAGTTCTTCAATATTCTGAACATGATAAATTCATCTTAGCAGTATATCATTTGGATGGTGAAGCAGATCAATGGTGGAATCTTATCAATAATACGAGGACAAGAGATGAAATTTAGTCCATGGAATGGGACGAGTTCAAGAATATATTTTTCAATAAGTACTTCCCTCATATTCTTCGAACAAAGATGGAGAATGAGTTTTTTGAACTAAATCAAAATGATGATGAACATGTTGGTATATACGAAACGAATTTTACAAGGCTTGCAAGGTATGCATCTGGCTTTATCATCCAACCAGAATGTAAAGTTGATCGATTCTTCAGTGGCTTAAAACCAAATATTCTAAGGGAATTAGCAATAAGAGACTTCAGTAGCTATGAAGAAATTGTGCATTGTGCTATCAAGGTACAACTGTAAGTTGGTGTAACATATCCATCTGATGGTTTTGATAAGAAACGAAAGATGGAGTTCAAGGAGAAATCTCAGAACAACTGTGAAAATAAGATGAATGCTTCTTTATTATCAATGTGTGGAAAGAAGCATGGTAGAGATTGCCTAAAAGGTACTAGAATATGTTATGTGTTGAAAAGAAGGTCATTGAGAAGTTGATTGTCGATGTAATGGAAAAAAGGTTTCTAATGATGTGAATAGAGAAAAGACAATAGAGAACTCTCCACCAACACTTAAATTCTTCAAGTCCTTGGAAATGGGGCATTATGCTAATAAATTCCCTAATCCAAGGGTTAGTGATGATCTACATGAGCAACCACTTAAGTCAAAGGACAAGGGGAAGTCACATGCGATCACTATTGGTGATGTTGAATATGACAACGATGTGGTGGAATGATTAAGTGTTTATGTAATGGGATTCCAAAATAATATTGTATATAGTATTGTGGAATATTGGAATATTTATGTATTGATCTAGTGTGGTTTTCAAAAATTTTATGGCACCGGTAACCATGTAATGTGATTGAGAAATTTTTGGAAACAAGATGAAATGCTCATAATGAAGGGATAAAGAGAAAATAATCTGATAGTAATCATGAGCTCATGACTAAAATAAGGACAATGTGATATCATGGTTTGATTATATAGATTTTTTTTTGGGATTTTGGTATGTGGAAAGAGTTAACTTTTGACAGTATTCATGTTTTCACTAAGGTTATATGGTAATTTATGTTTCAAGAGAATATATGACTAAGGTATTAATGTGTTTGGAATACAACCAATAAGATATATATTATGATATATGTGGGATAAATGCTTGTATTCACATTCTTGGTAGATACCCTTTCTAGTAATTGTTTTCTTTATACTATGAGCTTGGACCGAAGTATTTTAGATAATCCTAAAGATTGGAATAGATTATGTTGGACATAAGTTAGTATTATTTAAGGATAAAACATTTTTCGATGTTATTGATGGGATGTTATAGTAATGTAGTTTTAGAAAAAGGACAACCTGCAGGATGGGCGACAACGCATCGTGTCGGACAAGGCTGTGGGAATCGAACCCACAAACGAAATGTGACTAGCCTTTATCGCCTACCACTGGCCTATATTAAGTCCCTGGTTAGTAGAAACTAGTTTTATTTGATTAAGCGGTATGATATATGAAGTATAAGTTCATTTTTGGAACTATATATGATTAATCTCACTATATATGGACTTATGTATTTTCGTTAACTTTAATAACCTTTTGTTCGAGACAGATGGAATGACCCATCATTCTATCACATGATCTGCTAAAACTTCACGAATGACAAATTCAACTTCATTTCTTTAAGAGATGAAGTGGAAATTTTCCAAAGAATGACCATCAATGAGACTGTACCAAAATCACGAAAGTATTTCTTATAATTCCAATTTCAACAACTTTAGGGAAATGATCTTGAAAACAAAATATGTTGTCCTAGTGCCCTTATATCCGATGAATCAGATGGTACCTTAGATCATCACAAATCTATTGCTTTGTTATTGATGGATTTTTCATAGCCACGTTCTCTACCACTCTCCATCAGAACATGATGGTTTGGTTTCTCTTCCATATCCATATTTTCACATATATTCTCCTATGTGGAAACCCAGTGATTATTTAATTTTGGTAACCATTATGTTTCATACTTTAGTTTTTAAAGATTTGTTTTGGTATTCCTTTTTATGATGTGGGTTTCTAATAAAGAAACATTCGATTAGTAAACCATTTATAACCCCGACGAATATCGAGGGCGAAATTCATTTTAAGGGGTGTAGAATGTAACACCCCGAGATTTTATGAAAAATATTCTTTTTAATTTTATTGATGTCTTTTGTTGTACGGTACAACAAAGGAGTATTGCACAAAACTCAACCCTAACTTGGCTGCATTACACGCAATCACGACCTTCCTCGATAGCGTGTGTTGTACGCAATACCGAGTTTCACTAATCAATGATATGCTGATAAATTATTATTAAAACTAGCCATTATGAATAGTAATAACCACTTTATGAAATTTTGTAAATTTCATCATTCAAAATGGACTTCATTTTTGGATTCGTAATATCGAAATTAGCCTAGGGTGAAATTTTGGTATTTTTTTGAAAACATTCAATTTTTGATGAATAGTGAAAACACTGGGTTACTATTTAAAAACCGACATTTTATTTAAATAATTATTTATTTTATTTAAATTTATTTTAGGTCAAAATTGATACATAATACCTATATAAGTTAAATTTAATTCATTGGAGTAATTTTATAATAATTTTAGATATATAAAAGGTTTATTGAACTTTTCACCGTCTTTTACCCACCTCCTAGGAGAATTTGCAAATTTACATAAAACATAATTTTACCGCTTCTGTGAGTGGAATTTTAAAAATATGAGAGAAATTGTTGATATCATTAAGTAAAACGTGGTTCAATGAGATGAAAATAATTTTTGGTGAATAGTAACTTTTACTTTTATTTACCACGGTTAAAAGTAAATAGGATAATTAAGGGTAAAAATGATATTATTATTACCCTAACACATGTCCTAATTCTATTGCATAAGTTTAATTCGACCAAAAAAAAACCATAGGAATAAAATAAAACCATTTAGGCCCACTTGGATTAGATTAGGACATTTTTTATTAATTTATTTAAAGAAGGGTTAAAATAGTTAAAATCAATGTTTAATAAGTAAATAATTTTAAATACAGTGTTCTGCATGAGATGAATTCAACTATAAATATTCATCAGAAAGATAAAACAATTTCCTACATAATGGTATTTTATTTTTAATTTTTAGACATTATATAATATAATTTATTTATGACACAAAGATGATGCAGTAATTATCATATTAATAAATTATTGACATAATTGATGTTATAAATACCCAAATAAATGTAATTTGAGAGTTTTTATGAATTCAACTAATTTTCGGGGTAAACATGACATGTTAGTATTTATTTAATTAACTTTTTTCGAAATAATCATTCTGTAATGATTTTCACAAACATCAATTACTAAATACTGTCAAAATTGACATAAAATAGTTTTTAAAACAAATATTATATTATTAATTGTTATTTTATTCCTAAAAATCTATTGTTCAGCCACATGATTTAGATAAGGTTATATATATTAATAATAAACAACTTGGGGTTTGTTTTGCTTTTTATAGTAGGTTTATTAACCTTGTAGTGTAAGAACACAAAAAGACAGTGTAAAAGTAAACTATCTAACTTAAAGTTAAATCTAAATGATAAGGTTAAAATAGTAAACTAAACCTGTCCAAATTATATTTTATTAGATTATTTCGACCCATCCCCACTTTAGCTTCGAAATAACTCAATTTGGAGCTATTAAAAACCGAATATGACTTTTTAATAAAATAATATTTTTTTTTATTCCATAGGTGCCCCTCTCCTCCCTTATAAAAGGGCACCTCCTCCCTCTCTGCCTCACACGACTTTGATCCTTCAGGATCGGACAACCCCTAAAAAATTCTCTTATCCACTTCCCTAGAAACATCCTAGAGGTCTTGTTCTTCTTCAAATACCAACTTTAGTGCCCTAAGAGGAAGTCTCAAATTGGCGCTTCAAAGAAGAGGTAATGTCCGTTACCGATTCTTTCAACTTTATTTCTTCTTCCACTTCTTCTTCTTAGGTCGATTCATTATGAAGTAATAACATCAGTATCACTCGTATACTGATATGTTATTATAGGTATGAAACAACCCTATTTCACCATCTATCCATCCTACGGAAAACGAAATCAATGCGCGTGCGTACATACGGAATACCGTCTCCACGCCGTGGTGTAATCTATTTTCCACCACCACATTACATGGATGGGTATAATGGTGTAAATAATAACTATATATGATTATTGTAAATTGATATTGATTCTGTTATAGTATACATAAACTTCAATAAAATTCCACGATATTGGGAACGATATCATCGCTCGTTCATACGTACGGAATACCGTCTCCACGACGCGATGAGATTCATTCTCTATGATTAACCATTCATAAATTATTATAAAGTATATATAATAAGTAATCATGAAATATATGACAGATAAATGATACTTGATATATTTATATATATATTTATGTCATCCAATTAATTCCATTCAAATAAATGAGGAAACGAAAACAACGTTCATGCGTACGTATGACCTACCGTCTCCATGAACGGTGTATTTCTTTCCATTTATTGACCGATTATATATATGTATATTCTGAACATATATTATATATAAATCATGTTTTATATTCTGGAATTATGTAATCATGATCTAAGTAATCATACTAATAATTACAAGTCAAAACACGGATGACCAATGAAACGATTTTATCCAAAATGCTACTTTAACATTAATTTACAAAAGAATGGGTAATATAAAGTCATAAGTGAACCATATATGATATCATAACAATGAATATGATTTTGTAATAAGTCAATGACATTATTTAAATCATTATATATGAGTTTCAGATCCATACGAATCATATCAGACCTATGGTAAGGGATAATTTTACAAATCTCATTTTTATCTGAGATTTCTTATTTGTAAGTATTTACTGGGGTTATTTATATCATCCATGTCCATGTTTTATAAAAGTGTTTTCATGTATGTTTAAAGTCCTTTTTACACATTCTTGACTTTTATTACATGGTATGTAATGAATCTTTCTTTTGTTTACGTTACGAGGTACTTTTTTGACTTTTCCTTTAAAAGTACGAGAAGAATGTTCTTTAACTTATACGGCAATAATGGATTTTTACGGTTTTATAAAGAATTATTTTCATGAAGATTCCTCCAAACTATTTCATGACTATTTTAAAAAAAACATTTTATTTTAAAATTGCATTATGTTTTGTTAAAAGAAATTGATTTTGAAGAAGAAATGATATTTTCCTCAAGAATTCAATTCAAGTGTTTTATCAAAATAATTTTCTATCTAAGATGACATTATTTCATATGTGTATGTTTCAAGTATAATGTCTCTATGATTTACATGGTTTCAATTTTCTTGTGATGTAATATCCATTTGTTTTATATGGATTATGTGAAGATGGGATGATGTTTATGAAACCCATTTTATTCTTTGGGTTATGATGAATGTATTAGGTTTATTTTGTGGCACAAGTAAGAATGATTCCACTATGAGATGGGTGGGACCTATATCTCCCTCCAATGCATTGGGTAAAGATTTATATCTCATGATATAGACATCGCTGGAATGGTATGTTAATCTGGTTCAGTGTTATAGGACTGAAACGAGGAGTGAACTTGATTCAGAAAGGGACCATGTCCACTAAGATGGTCATGGTAGTAATGCCTTGGATATTATGGAAATCCTTACATGTGTTTAATGGATTCCACAATTACATTCTTTATTCCTATGAAATTTTATCCTGATTGATGATACATTATGATCTATGCCTTACGTACTGCCATGTTTTATGTCATTGCTGAAGATTTTGTTGTTTAAATAGTATGTTCATGTTTTTATGTTCAAATGTATATGGTTTGTTTTATTTTCTCCATGCTTACACTTACTGAGCATTGGAGCTCACCATTTTTATGTTTTATTTTTCCCCCAGGATTAAAAGAATGGTTTTAGGTAAGTAAAAAAAATGGGAGGATTGTTATGGGAGATGTTGAAGATCTTTCACCACGATTAGAAGATTACGTTCCATGTTTCCAAAGACACTAAACTATTACAGTCCATCTATGTCTATTTTTGTTATGTATTATGTATTCCACAAAAGTAATGTAATATCTATGTATGTCAAGCTTCGGGTCTCTACACCACATGTTGTGCATGCGATACAAAATTTTTTTGGTGGTGGGTCACTGATAAATGGTGTATCCTCGTCACGAGTGGTGCTTTTTCCAAGAATCAAGGACCCTATACTTCTTAATCATTTTCGGACCATTTGTGTCTGCTGCGTTCAATATAAGATTTTTTCCATGATTATCAACACGAGACTATCCATAATTATTCCCAAGATGATCTCAGCAGAGCAACATGGATTTATACAGGGTCGAAGCATCCAAGGGGCGGTCGGCATAGTTAGTGAGCTGGTCCATGACCTCAACAGAAGTACCATGGGATCCAATATCATTTTCCAAGTTTACATGAACAAAGCTCACGATAGAATAGAATCTAGTTTTATCATTTGTTTCATTAGGGGGTTCGATTTTCGGGAATGGTTTTGTGACATCTTTTCTAGGTGCTACTCCTCGCCCTGGATCTCGGTATCCATGATGGGAAAGTGTTTTTTGTTTTTTTAAAACCATATGAGGTGTTCGATAGGGCGACCCCCTGTCCCCAACTATTTTTTTCCTTGCTCAGGATGCATTTTGCAGGAACATGGATAGAGTCTTAGCGGAGTGCAAGTTGAAACCTTTATATGGAATAAGGAATGCAGGACACATCTCACTCTTGATGTTTGCGGATGATATTATGCTCTTTCTGAATGGCTTTAGTAGATCCTTGAAGCACCTCCAAGACATCATGGCCAGGTATAACAGGTTTAGTGGACAGTCTCTCAACCCTTTGAAGAGTCATGTGTTTATCTCGGAAAAGTGTCCCGAAAGTAGATGTAAGGTTATCCAGGGGATTCTGGGGTGCAAGAAGAAATAACTTCCTATTTTGTACCTTGGGGTACCACTTTCTTGTGGTCGAATCAAGAATGTCCATTTCAATGAGATCATCAATCGGCTTTGGTGTATAATTTTCAATTAGAAGAACATGATGCTGTCGTTTGGAGGACAGTTTATAATCATTAATAGCGTTCTTATGTCCATTCCTATGCACATATTCTTTGTTTTCAAAACACGGAAAGGTAAGATGGAGAAAATGAAATGTATTCTTACTACTTTCCTTTGGGATGCTAAAATGGAAGGACGATGCCACTGGGCATCTTGGAAGTGGCTGGACCGTCTAGTGGAAGGAGTAGGAGTTGGTCTCCGTGACATCTAGGATTCCATATTGGGACTGCAAGCACGATTATCCTGGGAAGTCATTGTGGGGAAGACCCTCTAGACGAGGTTTTTCAGAATGCGGTATGGCTCGCAGGGGGAGTTTAACAAGCAGGGTGTGACTGGATTAGCTAAGTGTATGTTTTCTCATATTGAGAGCTTGTCTTGTAATGTCAGGTGGATTGTTTTCTAGGGTGAAATCAATTACTAGGAGGACAACTGGACTGGTGAAAGGATGGACTTCTCTGGTTTCCCTTCACCGAGGATCTATTTCAGGGAAGGAAGTGTCAAGTACGATTTTATCCAGGCCACTCTTAATCCCAACCAGTTAAAATAGTTTGAAATCATCGTGATGAGTGATGATCCGGAATTGTGTTGTTTCATGGATGCAAGCTCTGGGAGGTATAACATCGGGCACAATAGAAAAATCCTCCAGAGATATCGTCCTATGGGGGAATGGAGACCGGTTGTTTGGTGCAAGGAGATACCGATGAGAATGAACTTCCTGGTATGGAGGATTCAAAACCGAGAAATACCAATGGAGAATAATATAGAGAAAAGAGTGTTATGCATGGTGTCACGATGTTATTGTTGTGAGAAACTGAAATTAGAAACGACATGCCACCTTTTTTCCAAGGGCAATGGGCCTCCTATCTTTGGTCTCTCTTCACCCATACCCCGTTTCTTGGTGGTGAGTCCCAGTCCATCCAAGATTTTATGTCTGTTTGGTTTCCAGGTACTTAAAATAGTGCAATGGAGGGGGATATAAGAACCATCATTTTTGTTTTTTTTGGGATAATATGGGAGGCGAGGAATCAGGTTAGGCTGGGATCCAAAAGGTCTTTGATTTCTATTTAGTTTCAGCTTCAATCTCTCATTGTGGAACTGGCTTTGCTTGTCAAAGGGGGGATCTCATCAGTGGCAGTGTGAAATCTGTTTAACCACCCCAACATTCAGCATAGAGGGAGAGGATGTTGGGTGAGGTGGGACCCTCCGAGCCAGGGTATGAAGCTGAAAATTGAAGGCTTATTTATTGGGGGAGTCATGAGGGGTGGTGGCCTGCTTTGGGACTGTTGGGGATCTTTTCTTCTTGATTTTAGTGCCTTTTATAGCCCATGGATTTCTTTGGGTGCAGAGGCTCGGGCTCTTCATTATGGCCTGATGGTTTGTAGGCAGAGAGGGTTGCAGGTGACGGAGGTGGAGTCAGATTCTGAGGCTCCAGTGAAGATGTTATAGGGAAGCCATGACACACCTTGGGATTTGATATATCTCATCTGAAGTTGCAAGGCGGAGACCAATCATGGAAGGATTATTCATCATAGTTGGAGGGAGTCAAACTTTTCGGCGGATGCTCTTGCTCGCTTGGGCAGACAGGAGGAGTCACTTATGATCTATGATAGTCTTAACTCTCTTCTCCTTGAGTATTTTACCGTGGTGTAAGGGGATGCCCTTAGACTTCATTATTTTCACCCTCCTTGAAGGGATGCTCCATGTTTTATGTTTCCCTCTTCTAAAGATTAATAAAAAAAAGTAACATTTAGCCTATAAATGGAATAATGCTATATGGGTGGTATTCGATCACCATACAAAGCCAGTACACATCATCTCTACCAAATAATAATTCTATCTAGATCAGCATTTCCAGATATACATCAAGGAAATGGTATGGTTTCATGGATTACCACATTCCATTTTCTCTGACTAGGATCCTAGGATTATCTTAATGTTCTGAGGGAGTGATTATTGAGCACTTGATATGGAATTGAGTTTCAGTAGTACATATCATCCTCAGATGGATGGTTCATCTAATAGAATAATTCAAACCATAAAGGATATGTTGGTATCGTGTTCTATGGATATCAAAGATGTTTGGGATCCACACCTTCCTCTAGTTGAGTTTTCCTACAACAATATCTTTCACTCCATAATTCATATGGATCCTTACGAATCCCTCAATGGAATGAAATTTAGATATCTAATGTTTTTTAATTATCTTTGATAAATAAATCTGTTGGGACCTGATATCGGTGAAGAAATAGCTAAGAAGGTCAGAACCATTCGGTAGTATATCAAGGAATATCAATGCCAATAGATGTTATGATAGTAACGTTTGGCGTGACCTAGAATTTTATATTCCCAATAAGGCTTTTTTACAAATAACTCCACACAATAAGACTATGAAAATTGGGAATAAGTAGAAACTAACCCCTAGGTATATTGGTCCCTTTTATATTCTTGATCATATCAAGACGATAGTCTAACACTTGTAATTTATATAAATATTTCTCTCAATTAAATGATATATTCCATGCATCTCTCATGAGGAAGTACATACCTAAATCATCACATGGATTAAACTCAGTGTTCATACAATTGGAGAAAGACCACTATTTTGAGGGACAACTAGTTGAAATATGGATCATACAGAGATGGTTTTACGGAACAAGACCAATCATATAGTGAACGGTTTTTGTAGACACCATCAACTAAAAGAAGATAAGTGGGTACTAGAGGGTATGATGAGGAAGAAGTATCTCTATCTGTTAGTATTAGAATAATAACTTTTGAGGGTGAAATTGAATTCAAGGGGGTAGAATGTAATGACCTGCGTTTTTATGAACCTATTTTTTTTTAAATTAAAATTCTCTGATTTTTTTCATTTCAGAATATAACATGTTCTACAATAGTTATACAATACACCAAGTTAATCTTGGGATACACATGGAAACGACTTATCTTACATTACAAGAAACACTGATCATATATGAAACAACACTTCATTATTAAAATAATATAAATGCGATATTTATAACATAGATGATAAACTAAGTAATATGAATAGTAATATATAATTTTTAAATATTATTTATAATGGTTTCATATAAATAAAAAATATTGATAATAAAACATATAAGTTTTTGAAATTCTTATATGTTTTGAAAAATACTATTTTATAAAAATAAATACTTTTTATGTCCTTTTGTGAACAAAATTAAAATAATTTTATAAGTTATTATAAATTAAATTTTATAAAATAAATTTTATTTTTTCAATTAAAATTGTAAAAACTATCTTAGGGTTATTTTTTAGACTTTTTAAAAATATTTCATTTTTGGATGAATAGTGAAAAATATTCTATTTTGATTGAAAACTACTTTTTCATTTAATTTATTTATATAGTTAAATTATCTTATAATTTTGTTTTAAAGGTTAATTTGATATGTTACATATAATTTAATTTTAATTAGTGCATTTTAAACAATTTCAAATTTTATTTGGATATATAATCTTTTCATCCTTTTGAACTTTTGGCTTGTAAAACCTAATTTTGCGACATTATAATGGGATTAGTTTTAATGTAACTTTTGAATGTTTTGTGTTTAGAATTTCAAAAAGTGTATTTAATATTGGGAATCCAAATAATATATAATTTTTTAATACTTCAAATTAATTTTTGACCAACTATATTAGTTAAAGTAATTAAAATTTATTACATCGATTAAGGTATAAATCAGTTTACTTAGTTGTTAAGCATTAATATTAATGAGATTAATGACCTAGATAGTTTTCTAAAAGCCAGTATATTCCCATATTTATACCATTTCCCCTATTGTATTAAAATATACTATTATTGGTGTAACAGGATGTAAGGAATACCTCAAAATAGTGTTTACTTTTTTTGTATTAACAGAAATGTCACTCCACATTTACTATAAAAGGACACTCACTCCATCACTTATTCACACCGATATATACCTTTTGAACATCCAAAAACTATCCAAATAGGATCCCAAATTATCTAATTTCAGTTTATAGGCCTCACTTTATTCATTAAACCAAGAAAGAATTACCTTGGTGCAATCCAAAAGGAGTTTCCCAAATAAGAGGTAACATCCTTCAACAAACACTTTTGTTTTAATTTTTTTCTCAACATCATTAAATTATTCTTGATTAATTATTATATTAAAACATCGGTATAATAATTATATAGATATTTGTTAAGGGTACAACCTAAAAATTCGCACACTTCCATCAAATGGGATGCACAATCATCGTTTTTCTGTACGACATTATACTTCCTCGTGAACTGATGTCGTTCATTACTCATTACCACCTCATAAGGATGAGAAAAACGATGTAATATTATTTTTACTTGACAATTATGATTTATATGATTTATTAATTCTTATATAAATATATTATAACATATAACTTCAGGCTTTCAATTTTTTAGGAATATAATATCATCATTTGTGGACGTGTGGACTATCGCCTCCTCAATGTGATGTGATTATTTCATTCTTAATATATAATGTTTAAAATATGGGTTTAAGAAAAACAATTGATATATATATATTAAATAATTATTCTACTATAAATATAATTTATATATATATATATATATCATTTTCTTTTTATTCATTCAATATAAAAAGAAAATGAAAATATTGTTCATGCGATTGTACGACCTGCCATCTCTATGAACGATGAATTTCATTTATTATTTATGTAATTTAAAAATTATTAAAAATACATATATATTGAATATATATGATATTTATACCATTTTTTGAATTATTTAAATAAGTTAATATTTTTTTATGTAATATTATCAATAACAATAAGTCATAACATGTACAAAAATCAATGCAGTTATTTCGCAAAACATAGCTTTAACCTGGAATTGTTAAACATTGATGCGTCTCCCCCCACTGGAAGGGATTCTTAAGCTAAATGTTGACATGTCTCTCCCCAAGAATGGGCTTGTTGCTATCGTCTCCTTACTAGAAATCACCTTGGGAAAATCATTGCTGTAAAACATGAGTCACATCATGCCTTCTAGGAACCTACAGTTGGTGAGGCCTCTACCATCCTGGAAAGTATGATGCTCGCTAGAGAATGTGGATTGGTTGATATGATCATCGAGTCTGACTGCCACATCATAATCAATGATATTAACCACAACGACATAGAACTCCAGTCATTTGACTTCATCATCTAGAGAATTTTCTCGCTTCACCAAGGCTTTTCTCGATGCACATTCTCCTTTACCAAAAGGTAAGGAAATAATGTAGCCCATCACCTGGCAGCCTCCAGCCCCTTCGATGTCAACTAGCTCTGGCTGGAAAATTTCCATTCATGGATTTGCATTTGTACGTCAGTTGATCTTCGTCATTAATGTTATTTTTCCTTCTTTTCAATATATATATATATGGATTGAGGAGCGTCAATTTGTGTCTAGAATGATGTATTTACCTTAAGAATCCCATCCTTTGAGAGAGATGATGTCTTTACCCTAAGAAGCACATCCTTGGGGAGAGACGCGTCAACCCTCAGGGGTCGAGGTTATGTCAATTTGTAGGTAAAGACATCATTCTAGACACAAACTGACATAACGACATCGTTGTGTCTTGAACGATGTCTTTACCTACAAATTGACATACCCTCGACTGCTGAGGGTTGAAGGAAAATGTTAGTTTTCATAATTTTCAATAAATTCAATTTAAGGAATTTCATAAGGGAAAATAAAATAAAAATCATGTTTATTTTATTTTTAATTTTACATTTGTTTCAACATAATGGAATTGCAACTGAATATAACTGGAACATTGTTTCATAAATGAGAGAATAAAACAATACGATAGTGTAACATAACAGAATATGGTTTCTATCTTTAATGGATTGACTGAGATCAATCATCTACCCATTGTAGAAATTCTTTGAACCCTTGGAGATTTGGCGTTGATGAATGGAGACCGATGAATGACCTCCAAAGATGGATTGAGGAGCGATGAACACAGTGACCCTAATCATATCCAACGAAAAATCCACCAATCAGGTATGGGATGTTATTGATTTTTTATTCCCCATTCATTGACTAAACATTGAATGAAAGTCAACCGACAAACAGGATGTCCCATAGATTTTCATTCTTACTGGAGTGTCTTTATTGGGTTTGAATCTTGGGGATTAATCAAGGATTTTTTTGAATTCATGTTTTTAATTTTCTCTATTTAATCCTTCTAACAAAAGAAGATCGATTTCCTAATGGAAAATGGTAGGGGTTAGTTCCTCATAATTGTTCTAAAATTTATTCTTCCTTCTACCCCACGTTCTTCGTGTTCTTCGTGGCGTTATGAATGAAAGATCATTGAGAACCCTTTTCTTGGTGAAATTATCCCAAAACATGGATCTTCCATCGTGATGACCAGTGGAGGTACAACAATGATGGCAGTATATTGTAGATGCATGAGGGAGGCAGATCACTATAGCGAAGGAGGATATGGCTAGCAAGCCAATGCGGTGTGGGATCAAGGCGCTGGTGTGGAGTCGGGTCAGGTGGAGGAGGGTTGTGGTGGTGTAGAGGTGGCTTGATGGAGGCACACCATGGGGGAGAGAAGGGGGAACAGGGAATTTCAAGTGGGTGATAGAGTAAATCACTAATAGCGGACTAATGGTGGCACACATGGATGCGGTGACCAGACCGCGTCACGCAGTCCCTCGAAACCAAGGGGGTGGCGACCTCACGGCAACCTGCGGGGTGGAGGGGGAGGGGGTGCATGTGCCGCATCTCAGCCAGGTAGGTCGGTGGCCCGCGGGTCAGACAGGCAGACTAGTAGGTCCGAGCTAGACCTAAACTAGGTCCGATCTGGGTTGGGTCAGACCCAGGTCGATTCAGTGTACCACGAGCAGGGTTGGCTCTGATCGATTCGACCACGTCGGGCCGAACCCAGACACAACAGACCCCTTGTTAGTAAAATGGTCATAACATGCAAAACATATGTCTGATTGATGAGATGTTTATGGTGTTGGGACCCTTGTGATGAGGAGATCTTTTTGAAATAATTTATGTTAGTTTCCATGGAGTTTGATATATGACCAATGGATCAAGGATTAGATTCTCCTAGATCAATGCGTGCTACAAGAGGTAATCTTGTGACTAGATGTGATGGGAAGGAAGTCTCATGCAAACCTATGTGGCCCAGAAGATGAGTATCTATGTAGAACTATTTGGGGTGGAAGACGAGTAACTGTGTGGACCTGTGTGTCTTGGTAGGAAAGTAGCCTTGCAGAGCTACGTGGCCCGGAAGACGAGTAGCAGAGCTGACCTCAGTGACTCATTAGAGATGAGTCCCTCAGGAGTACAAAATAATATATCTTTAAGGCTGAAAATATTTGTTTCTATACATTAGGTTATACATGTCTGAGTTTTCCATTATATTGTGTTTTCTTTCCTTTGTGGTATTTCTTTGTGGTTTGGGGCCCTACTAAGTATTGTGTTACTCACCCATGCATGGGATTTTCTCATTTGTGTCTTGTCTTGTGTAGATGATCAACGCTTTGATGGAGACCCTGGTGGTCCAGGACAAAGCGGTGACCAATGAGTTCAGATAAAAGAGGCGTACTCATATGGCTCCAACAATAATTCTACACCTACCCATCTAGTAGGGTCTTTCTATGGACGAACTTTTTATTGGCCTTTTTACTTTCCTATTTTCATGTTATATTTGTTCGGATTGTATTTTGTCCCATTTCATTCATCTTTTAATTTAAACTCTCAGTGTTTGTCTTATTGGAATGAATTTTTTCCCATTTAGATTTTGTGGGTTGCGGTTGTGATTGTGCGTGTGTACAAGTACTCGGAAAATTCCTCCTACTTGTAGTTTATTGCCTTTAGCGCAAGTCACCAACTCTTGGCCTTTGGGAGGTGGGATTTTGGTAGTCCTGGATCATGACCTGGGGTTTGGTCATGAAAAATTGGTATAAATGGTTGTCGGTCCTACCATAAATATAGATAGTTTGTGGTTTTTATTTGATTAAACAGTGTTAAATGTTTCGGGTTTGACTTTTAGGCTCATGGAGTCAAGTGCTGGTGTGGTGGCCGACATATCCATACACTAGGACCTTGTGTTCTTCTTTTCAATTCAGTACAAGACACCACTGGTTTCAAGAATCATATAGTATTTTGACTAATTTCTAATGCCCTTGATTCATATCACTGGTTATAACATATTGATCGTGGTTTATCTTGATCTATTTTATGATGTCTCCACGGAGATAGCCATTGAAGATTATAGTGTGAGACCACAAAGATATTACCCCAGTGATGAGGAATCAGTACAAGGACCTGTATTGGAGATGTCCCCACTGAGAGGTGTTCCAACATTTCCACCACTCATTGGCCAATTTTTTCTACTTATGCTACCAGTAGAGGATGCTCGTAGGCTTAGTGACTTCCATGTGTTCCATAGGTGGAGACCTTATAGGTTCAGGGGTGAGACAGACCCCTAGGAGGTAGAGGATTGGATTGAGGTGGTTACGTGACTCTTATGACTAGTGAGGATGCCTCTTGAATAGATATAGATCTTTTATGTGACCCTCCATAAGGTAGTTTTAGGGATATGGTGGAGTTTCAAGATCTAGACTCACAATTAGGCAACCCTCTCCTGGAAATACATTGAACACCTCTTAATAGAGGAGTTCTTCCTAGATATGTTATGCTCAGTGCACATATATGATCTTCTGCACCGACAATAGGGTGGAATGACAATGGAGGAGTACTCATCGAGATACACTGAGCATTCTTTCAACTCTATGGAGATGTTGTGAGACCCATCTTTTAAGGATCAAGTTTTTTAGAAGGGTCTATTCCATAAGATCAAGGTAGAGATGGTATCACATAGAATTCCTAATCAGGCAGGTGTACTAGAGCGAGCCCTACAATTGGAGAGATTCGTAACAGAGTCAGAACTAGTAAGTGGATCGTGGGATACAATATATCAATATATGGAATGGAATATTTATGAATAACATAAAATAATTTCTTGAATGTAAATGAGAAGTGAGAAATTCCTTAAGGAATTCCATCATGGTAAAAGGTGTGCATAGGGGGAATTAATGAGAGAGAAATGGGTCTATCATCATTCAAAGATTAATAGGGAAGTATGGGGGAGGTTAGAAATCATATAGAATCATTTATAATTGAAAAAAGGCTTAAAATTATAAGGAAACATGGACATAAATAAGGAAAGTGAGAATCCCTTACTTGAAAATGTGATCCCAAAGGCTTGGGAGGGGCTTAAGAGAGAGTTCTTGAGAGCTTGGGGCACCTTGTGAAGATTTTAGAGAAAAGGGGGAAGATGATGGATGATCTAAAAATGCTCTAAGTGAAGTGGAAGTGGGATCTTGGGAGGTTTTATATAGGAAAGGATAGGTAATTCTTTATTATTTAGGTTTGGGACACCACACATTAAACTAATCAAAACCACGAACCATCCTATGGTTTCTGACCATGGGTTTTTTCAAAGGGGATTAGAAAAAAAATATTTTATGTTTACAAAGTTTGAACTTCTTAAAATAATAGGGTTTATTATTTTGAGGTGAGTCACACTGTCAATGAAATCAATTTCAAAAATTAAAATGTTTTATAAGTAATGAAGGGTCCACTAATGCTTTGTAAAATAAATCAAACGAACGTAAAATAAAATTATTTTAAAGGTAAAACATATATTGGCCTAACATAATGTTTATAGTATTATATTAAGTCACAATTGGGTCATTATGGTGTCATAAAACACATTATATATTTGAATGGTATTTAATTTTTACCCAAAAATTCGACTGTCTCAGAATATTATAAAAAATCCACTGTTGGATAATTTCGACATCCTGATTCCAAAAATAATATTCATTTTATATAAATATTTTTCTAAATCTTTGAATTTTCACTTCTAAAATTGAAACTGGCATTTATTGAAAATTCATTGGTTTTGACAAAAAAAACATTCAAAACTTAATTAAAATTACAATTGTATTCATAAAAATTATATGATCATTTATAATTAATATAATATAATTTATTAATAATAATATTTTATTAAAATATTATTTAATTAAAAATCCTTTAATTTATCAAAATAGATTCTTTAGTTGAACATTATCTAAAAAATACTATTTGTTCTTTAAAAAGTATTTACAATGTAACAATAATAAAATGAAAGTATATTCTTTATTATATAAATAATAATAATTTACATAATCATAATGCTAGGTTCTGGTAACATGACCCCTTAAAACACCCACATAAGACCTTAGGGTAAGGTACACGATTGTGACAGACTCTTGGGGTGGCTCGGATAACATCGATCGAGTAGTAATCTCTATCAACTTCCACTTCTCTCGTAGGCTGTTCTACTCAAGATTAACATAATCATGCTTGGATTGGGATTAGTCAAGATCAAAGCCCAATGATTACACCTACTTTCATAACTCAGAAAAATGGGCTTTGTAAGGAGAATGTCTACTGAACGAAGCCATCACATCCTTTGTCTGAGTAAATTGGATTTGTTAAAACCCTATATTTATACTAATCATGTTATCACAGTTCAACGGCTTTATTAGCAAGAATAAAAATTATTAGAATTATTTTCATATAAAAAAAATAAAACCAAATAATTGAATAACTTTTAAATATCAATAATTATACATTTAAATAGACCAAGAGGAATTTTCATTAATGAATTTTCGGGTAGTTACAACACTTGAGTCAAAAGACACTAAAAGAAAATAAATTGATTTTGATTAGTTAAATTATTGAATTATTTTAAATTAATTTATAAAAAATCCATGGTATAGTATATCATTGGAACATGATTTAATGAAACATAGTGCATAACATGTAACATGTATTAATGAATTACAATTGAGACCAAGAAACCCAATGTGGCATAAGTAACACTTTAATCCAAACCCCTTGAAAGTGTAGGATTATAATTTAACATAAAATAGAATGATTAAATGGTAATTTATGAATTGATATCACAAATTTTAAGTATATACGCCACATAAATGAAATTATTTTCATAATACCAATGTGGCTCAAAGAGAGGAATTTGTGACAAAAATCCTTACCTCTGTCATGATTCATTCTGATTTTTTACCAAATGTATTGAATAATAAAATTATGTTCATTAGATATAAAAACTAGATACTTATACATAACTATATCCATTTATATTATTTTTCTATAATCATTATATACATATATATTAGTTAATTTTTAAATTTTTCAACAACGGGCATTAGTAATCTTTTCCCGTATAAACTAGTTTCATAAAAGAGTTAATAGTGTCTATTATTTTTACAAAGTAAGTCATTATTATATGATATATATTATTTTAATATATTTTTAGTGAAATTTTATGATAATATAAATTCATTCCATGGTATTTTTAGTTACAAAATATGAAGATGAAATCGGCGATGATCATGTTTTGGTGATTTATAATAAACAAAATGTGTTTTCTTAATTAATGAATAAAATTTTAGTAAAAATTTCCAAAAAAAATTATTTATATATTTATATCATATAATACTAGTAAATATTTTACTATATTAATTCATTATATAATTTTATATACATGTTCAATTCAGTTGTTAAGTCAACACATACCTGAAATTACAATGAATGATGGATAAGTATGAGGTGGTTTAGTTACGATATAATTTTTAAATGAGAATAATGAATTCATTTAGTTTTTATTAGTGGGATATATATTTATTTTAAATAAATATAAATATAATATAATTTTATAAAGTCATTACATGAAATTAATCTATCATTAAATCCTTAGTTCGCATGTTTTAAAAAAATATATATAATGATGTTTTTTTATTAATCTTATTATTAATAATTTTTATAATTTATCACAATAATAAAATATCGATATTTTTAACATCATATTTATCAATTAAAACTATTCCGAATACTATACATGGATTTTAAAAATGAAAATCAATCATTCCTTGCATGTGGTAGTCTACACGTACACATCGATGCTTTGATTTTCAATAGAATATTAGAAATTATATATACATTCCATCAATTTATATTATAAAATATTTTATCAATATAGAAATTATATGTTAAATTTCTTATATAGTACCTTCATTTTAAGTGAATTATGGAAAAACAGTGGTGCATCGTGGAGGGCGTGGTTCTCACAATGCATTTGTGATGATTTTATTAATAAAAAGGGGATGGTGGTTAATTCCTATACCATAATAATAATGGAATAATAGGATAATAATAATTATTTTATGTTTATTTTAATATTGTGAATATTAATTTTATTAGGAATAAAATCACATAATAAAATCAGAAAGGGAAATATTTGTTAAGTTCTTATACCACACTTCTTAGGTTATCTCATTTATAATGGGGGTTTATACCTTGTGATTTGGTATTATGATAATACCAAAACCTCATTCAAATGTCTTGAACTACGTATTAGAGGATTGGTATGATTTTTTTTGATGTAATGGGGTTTGTGGTGTGATGGAAAGTGAGGATAAGAGTTCCCCTTTTATTAGTGAAAAAGGTTTATATTTTTTGTATATACCTGAAACTTTTCATTAATCAAAAGCTTCTATCAAGAATAGTGGATAGAAATGTATATAAATAATTTATTTCAAAATTTATAATCTCAAAAATTCCTCAACCACACAATCCCATAAATTTTGTAAACATGTTTGACCACTTGTACTCTTAGATTCTTTACTTTCACCCTTTAGCTTTGACTGTGGAAACTTGTTTTTATTTGAGGAGACATGTCCCTTATGGCCAAAATTAATATGACCATTTTTATATTATTGGTAACCACTAAGTAAAATTTTTAAATCCATATAATTTCATAAAATTTATAAAGGTTAAAAAATAATTTTAAATTACAAATGTATACTGTATTAAAAAAATTTATGAAAATATAAAATATGTTTTATAATATATAATATGGGTATTTAAATTAAAATAATTTAATATTCTAAAGTGAAATATAAAATAATTATTTGTTCATATAAATTTTTATACTAAAATTAAAATTACTACTTATATGCTAATAATTTCATAAATATCATGTTCTATTTAAAATCTATTTTTCCACTATTCGCAAAAAATAAATTTTAGAAAAATCCTAAAAAAATAATCAAAATATTATATTTTGAATATTAATAAATAAATTATGTACATTTTTTCAAATTAAAATAAAATATTTTATTAATTTTTTTTAAAAAAAGGTGACATGTAATGAAAATATCTTTTTAGTATAAAACATTTTTTTAGATTATTATCCATTTTAATTCATATTTAATTTTATTTAATTACTAAACATAATATTAATTATTAATTCATTTCTAATATGTTTTATCAATATTTATTTTATATTTTTAGAAATAAAAATTTATATTTCATTGAAATGAAACATTTGAAAAATACATTTCTAAGCCATAAATTTCCATATTATTGATTTTAGTAATACACATTGAATTTCATTCATATTAAAATTATTCTTTCCTTTCTATATATAAATATTCCATAAAGTGGTCACATATATTAAATCATTCCAATTCAATTTCAAGGTTTTAATGGTCTAAACATATCATTGTTTCATTTTTGATTGGTGTTGCGTGTAGAAAATGATATATAATATATTTAGTTATTTAAAGGTAATAATATGTTATAATATCAGGGTGCCACAATGCATGATAAAAATAAGTTAAGAATGAATAAAATTAATAATTTTAGAGGTCAATTATAATTACACATAATGAAATTTATATTGATATATACATATATATTAAAAAATTAAAATAGTGATAAAGATGATATTTAAATTCACGTGAATCATTTTATATTCATAAAATAATTTAAGAATAATAAATAAAACCCTAAATATGATCATTTATAACATATCATATATGATAAATAGATAGATTGTCCCTTTGTTTACTATATATTATAGGGTTTTGTTAACTCATTACCTCTGTAAGTAACTCCCATTGTATCACTATATGACCATCTGATTAAACCCTCCCAATAAATTATTCAGTTTGTATCTCTATAATGAAATCCTGTTAGAATAATAGGGATATTTTTTAGTCACATTCTTAATCAACAACACCTTGAATAAATTCAAACTCTTTAACTCCACACCATCAACTTTTATAATGTTATTTTTTTCTTCTTTGAAAACTTTCTATGTTTGACAGGATAATCCTTTAAACACATTCCATCAAAATTTGACTATGAGATCTTATATCAGTTATTTTTACTATTTACATTATTACATACTGCAATATAATAATATTATTTACAATATACTATAATTCACTTTGTAATGATAAATAAATCTAACTATTTACATTTCTATTTACCGCCATACAGAAAAAATATTTTAGGATGTTATGTGAAATTTAATCTATATTTTATCTAAAATAATACATTAAGAAGTAGTGATATTCAATTTTAAATTAAAATAAAACAAAACCTTATACATTTCTCTTCAACATCACATATCCTAAACTCATTAGTATATTTATTGTAAATCACTATAATTTTATATTAGTATAATCATTTATTTCTTAAATTTGAACATCTCTATGAAAAAACATATTCTCACTAGCCTATTAGACAATATTTTCTTTAGATTCGATGATAAGGTACACAAAATACTTTGCATTTATGAAATTGATCTTATTTTATTTTAGTAGAAATATTTAACAAATAAATTTTCTATATATATCATATATTATATTCTATGTGCATATAGAACTATTCCTCTAAAAACAAGACATAATTCTTCAAAATATAACATTAATGGGTTGATGTATATCAATCCATCATATTTTAACAAAAAAAATAGATGAAACATTTATCCTAGATAAAACATGTATATCCTTATCACCAATTTATAACATGTTATAGAATATGATGAGTAATAAACCATGTTAATTAAATTAATTATCTCATATTATTAATAAAAACACTTTATTCATAAATAACTCATCTTATCTTATAAGATAAATGAGATATATATTCACTTATTTATTTATATCCATACAAGCTTGTAAAACATCGTTATATTAAAACCATTAATGTTTAATCTCATTGATTTATCACATGAATGAAAACCATAATGACTATAAATTTTTAACTTGATTGTGTAACCATTTATATTTATTACATTTGTAAATTATACTATTGGAATCAATTACCTTTGCAACCAATGAATAAATTTGTATAAAACGCATTCCAATCAAGGATATTCCATGTATTTTCATAAACCCCTTAATGTATCCCAATCAATTTCATCTTTTTCAATCATTAATACTTCTTCCTGATAACACTATGATTCATTGGCCATGAATTTCTACATAAATAATTATTTTTTGACTCTCTAAATTACTTTTCATATTATGGTTTAACCCATTACTCAATTCAAAAATAAATAAAATACCATAAAATTGACATTATATTCTTAGTTCATCTATGCCCAGAAATTTTAGATGAAATGTGAAAACAATGATTGAACTGAATCAAATTTGAATAATATTTTCATATGATAAAATGTGATGAATTACTTAACCAAATAATCATTAATGAAATCTTTGGCCCTGTTATGTCATTTTTATATTCAGTTATTTTGAATATATGTGTGAAGGATAAAATTCATTTTGTAAATTTTCATCTAATTCTTTGGAAAACTTATTTATATCATTTTATAATTATCACAAGAATATAGATTCATCTAATTACTTTAATTAATACTTGGTTTTCTAGGAAGTGGTATCTTTAACACATCGAATTTATCCTTTTACTCAAGAACATTCCTCAAGATACTAGTCTTATAAATTTATTACATTAATATTATCATTCCTATATGAATGATATCAAATATTTTTATAATGATGATGTTATTTTTATGAATAAATATTTTATCATATGGTTATCATATTTGACAAACATTTAATAAGGAGTTATATTAAATATTATCCCACTAAAATGATGAGCCATTTTCAATTCATCATATCAATTACCATGAAAAGATCCATATTCCAAAATTCAAGGACACATTTTTAGCACATAAGTAATCCATGGATATATATAGTAGATACAAATTTCAATTATATAATATAAGACTCTGGGATAGCTAAGTAAATAACTGTTTATACAAATCCATATTATTTATAAAACATAACCCAATTACTATAGTTAGAAAAACATTAGGGCTTATATATTAATTATTACCTAAAGAAAATTCAATGAACAAGGAACCAAATTATTAATTTGACCTTATTACTTTATTTATATATAAATTATATTCAATAGACTCCAAACCACTAGGTCACCGATACTAAATGATATAGGTGTTATCACGTGCTACTTTTGATTGAATCTAACACTTTATATTATTTACAGGATTAAATATCACCATCTTATATCACATTATTATATTTCTATATGCATGATTCCAATGATTTAATTCATAATATTACCTTCCAAAAAACAAATTTGTTCAAACTATATAATTTTTTTACACCTTACATAACATAATGTTTGTGTCACTAACCCAAAAATTAATCCAAACATATTTATGCACACCAAAATAATTCTCATGAATAAATAACATTAACCATTTATATGAAGGATAATAATTAAATTTAATTCCAAATCACCGAATGTGTAATCCAATATCCATAGTTGACCATCCCCTCACTTTCTAGAACAAGGAAAAAGCCTCTAGGATAAATTTAAGTCTAACTCAAAGTCCCTATACCTAGGGAAACATTAACCCATATAGATTACAATTCATCATTAATCTAATAATATATATCGACATTATTCTAAAAACTGAAGCTAATAACTTCAATTACATTCCAAAGGAATGGTATATGGATACTAAACCTAAAATCATACATAGTATATAATTACATAGATGCATGCATGATAACATATAAGTAGTTTAAAAATTAGAAATATGGAAAATTAATATTCATAATATTAATAGTTTATAACTATGTACAAATAATCAATAAAATAACCATCAAATAAATATATAAATAATCAATCTAAAAACCATATAAAAATTAATGAACAATTCATAAATAAAATCTAATTACAAATACATTATAATTTTAGCTATTTATTATATAAATTCCATAATATTGAATATAAAAATATTATATTAATTTTATAATATGAATTTCTTCGTATTATTGATTATTTGTCATTTCACATTAAATATATAATTTATATGAAATATTATGATTCTATATTTCAATTTATTTTATGTAAACAAATTACATAATCTAAACATCACTTCATTAAAATTATTTAAATAATTTTTAAATCAATGACCAAAACAATTTTGATGTGGTCTAAATAATATTCTATATAAGTAAATTTATTTAAACAATTTTTACTATGTATTTTTGAATAATTAATTTTCATAAAATACAAACATAATATTTAGACTTATTTTTTAATTTCTAAACACTATATAAATTACCCTTATGATTTCTAAAAACATACTTTTTTTTAATTCATAAAGAATTACAAATAATATGGTAGGGGTTATTTTAAAATTTACAGTTAATATCAAGGAAATATATTCCTAAATTTTTCCATATAATTTAATTATTTAATTTTAAGAACTTAATAATGAATTAATAGATAAATAATTAAAAAATTAACAAATATCATTTAATTACGTTTCATCATTATTTATAAATAATATTTAATATTATTCAATTTATAATTTAATTTAGAGGATACCAATTTTTCTACATCAATAATATATTATTTTCTAACACATGTAGTTAATTATGAATAATAACATACATAATGGTCTTGGGGAAATCATAAGATATGATTAATAGAATTTCTACGAGGTACATTAGTGACATTTTAATACTAATAGTTCTATCATATCCTATGATATACCTATCATATTTAATAATAGGAATCGATATCATTGAGGTGATAAGATGCTCTGTTCTTCAAATCACGGCCTAGAAAAATGATAGAATATAACATCGCGAAATCATATTATATTATTTATATAAATTAATGTGATTTATTCTGATTCGTTTCTTATGATATGTCATATTGTTAATTGTGATTCGATCTGGTAGAACCAATTTATGAGAAGTATTTTATAATTGTAATTTCAGATGAATTATGAAATTGAAATAATCATTTATCAGCATGATATCAGAAATCTAAATGCATGATAATGACCAGATATGGAATTTTTAGTTTTTAAGTATCTAACAATTCTTTTTAATTTTTTTAAGTAATAAATAAACCCAGTCTATGATCGAACAATGCAGGATGTATGAAACCATTCCTAAACTAGAAATGAATAATCCTGAGAATGTATACTATTCAATGTTGCTACAACTTCACCATCTAGAAATATTTTTACAAATATCCTTAATTTGAAGTCCAAAGACATATTCTGTTCACTAATTCCATCTCTAAATTCAATACAAGACACCAAATACTCAACCCCTTCTTCCAAAAATTTCATGATAGAATCACTCTTCAATAACCACATCATGTCTTCAAAATCTCTATGGAACCACTGAAACCAAATAATGGGATTCCTCATGTGATTAAGGTAATACATGGGATTTAAAATCCTTGAGAAGTTCTCAATGAATATTCAGTAATATCCTTCCAAAAAAAGTAATTTACCGACATCAAATACAATTTTGAGAATCTTCCACAAGAGGAAATCCATGATCTTTGTTGTTTACAAAAGTAATATTCCCTATGGGATGGCCTAAACTAAGATGTGGTCCCCTTGAATCAAAAATTAAAAAAATTAGAGCTTTCTATAATTCTAGTTATCCTATAAAATTCAAAAATTCAATAATATGATCAACTTTATACTGTAATTATATTTAGAGAAAGTGTTTTTCATCAATATCGACAGTAATTTAGTGGTCCAAAAACATTTATGAAGTACGATTCATGGGTCCTATGAACATTGTTTGCGGATTCTTCATGTCAAATGTATTCCGTAGAAAATCAAGAGACCTATAGTGAAACCCGGATGTCATCATTGAGATATCCTCATCCTGAATATGTATCTAGTGATAACAATATCATAAAACAATATTTTAGAACCACTTATCTCCATTTAGTTTGTTAAATATGTTTTCAATCCTTGAGAGTGGGTGTTTTTTCTTAAGTGTCACACTGCTAAAGTATTCATAGTTAATGAAAAGCCTCTATCTCTAAAATTACTTCTTATAAAACAATATAAAAACTACCCTAGGGACACACTAGTTCTAATAAAACTTTTCCCAATAAGGTTCTCTAATAGCACCTTTAGCTCTCTATGCTCTACCATAACCATTTGAAAATCATTAAAGAATATTGGTGGTCATGGAGTGAAAATTAATATAATATTTGATACCTTGATGGTTGAGTAATCCTATAAAATAAAAAAATATACATGTTTCTCTACGACCATAGTATATTTATCACCTAAAATGCCTACTTTACATAGATACTTTTTTCAACTCATGGGTTGTCCACTACAACTTCCTACACCTAGGCTCGGCTAGACATGATGTAATTTCCCAATAAAATATGATGGAAATAATGATATATCGTCTCTAAATAAAAGTTCTATTTAATTATCCTAATCTATACAAGAATAGACTAAGTATAGTTTTCTCAGACACACGATAGAATTGAATGGATTCATCCCATCCACTATGATTTCACATTAAAACCTCATTATCCAAGTTCATGATTAAACCATCAAGAGTTTTGTTTGAGCATGTGATTTATATCTATGGGTGTATCTAGCCACATAATTTGTTTTAGGGGAACAACCATGATATATTAATCATTAATTTGGGATGTGGTAACACTTGAATGGATCACACTGATAACTATGAGTATTGGTGATAGTGTGGAATAGATATAATTTTACCTCAAATCATATTGTTCAAAACATGGTTATAACCATCCATCACTAACACATGTCTATATCACATGCCACCAAGTCCCTAATCCTAGAATAAAATTATGCAATATGGTGGTGGTGGAAACATATATTCATGAAATCCACCATTGTATAATCCCGGTGCACCAAATGTCCTCTTTCAAAGCATCCTCCTAGAGGGACACGTTTTCCCCTATCGGGAGGCCCCTTATTGTTTCACTTCCCTCCATGTGGTTTTTTATCCAATATGTCTCCAAAACATCCCTTAATAGTACATCAAGATGGGTAGTCTTAGGACATAATAACTCTTCCTTCATTGTTGGTGAAAATCCCCTCATACGGAAGGATGGATCATCGATACAACTCTCATGTTTGTGGCCCTCATGTCTAGAACTATGAATGTGTATACATTTATGTTACTACACCTGATGTTGGAATCATCTGGATATAGTTTATGATTATGTTCCAATGCCCAATACTAGATATCCATCATCTAAGAAGCTATGAATAACCGGATCCATCTTTATGACTTTAACATAGATGGTGATGTATAAAAGTAAAAAACCATGAAAATATATATCTATCGTGTCTAATATTTTTCTTTTAGGAATCAATTAATCTAAAAATAGTTATATTGTAAGAGTACCTTATGAATTTAGTGAAAGTTTGTGTGTACTCTTTGAAATATATTTTACCCTACTATAGGTCCAATAAGTCATAAGAATGAACCATCATCATCGTGTCTTTGTAGTACTCCTTGTGAATAGGTTCTCCAAATAATACCATAGAATAACCACCTCATCATGTGTCTAGATCATAACATATGAGAAATGAAATTCTATGATTTTAAATAGACTAAATGATAGTACCACCATCTAATTAGAAGGTTTCCAAACCAAGGGATGCTTTCCGTATAATATTAGATGGTAATGATCATGTTATAACATGGTTTTCAATACCACTGGAACACATATATCCCACTCAAGATATGAAAGACCTCATTCTATATCACTAAAATAATTCACTTCTTACATTGTGGAAGAATGTATTCTTGCACCATGGGGGGATGTTCTGGTTATTACACTATGAGACAAGTATATGACCAATATGTTTGGTGGGGACATTTCAGGATTGAGTCAATATATTTCATCATCAATTATTAATTGTTCAATGAAATGAGCCTTAATTTATAACGTGGGAAGGTTACGACCCAGCCTCAAGATCCAAGATGTTTTTATTAATTGTGGAATCTTGTAATTAATTTGATAAACTCTTTTTATTATATAATATACTGGTTGTTATGTCAAGGAGGGTATAGAAATAAATATATGGTCCCTATAATATGCATTCATCTCATTACTTATTCCCCATAATAGGTTCCTTAAATATATGAGTTGACAAGTAGGTTTTCAGACTCTAAGTGAGTTGATATATTGGCTTTCTCACCAACACTGGGTTCCTTAAGCAGAAATTCAAAATGAAAACCCCTTGAAATAGTTCCCAATGGTTTCTAAACCAACCTCATATGAAACCTAACTCTAAAATATATCCCTCTAATAGTCCCACTATGATGCTAGTTTGACTCAACCGAACCAACTGAGACCCTACCTAGGTTGGTTGTATGTAAAGTGTTCAGCCCAATTCCCTCAACCAATAGACCAGGGGCAGGTGGATAACTATAGTAGGATTATCACTCAATATGGGAGTTTATAACCTAATATAGTTATGAAAAAAATACATGAATCCAAATGGGATATAAAAATATAGTACAAATGATAATACCAAATTAAATATATAATAAAATTAAAACACATACAAATCATCTACAATCACAGTTTAATGATATAATGTTATGTTGGTAAATAAGGAGCCCAATAAACTAAATGTAAATCAACCGAAAAAGCTATAGATTTCAATGACTCTCCAATGAACATCTTGTTGAATTTGGTGGCCTAGAACCAACTACTTTGTTCATTATTCAATAATAAATACCTAATCACATGTTGATTGTTCTTGTACATGACAAGGCATGTGATAATGTTCTAATGATAACTATTGCATTAAAAGGTCATAGCAGATCCCTGCTATGATGACAACCAAGATGTTCCATAACACTATTCTTGAATATATATGTTCTTTGACTAGATGATATTATTTGAGGGACACAAATTATACAGGACATTAAGGGCGAGGACTCATTAATCTTTGAGGTATATTCTCATGGTGTGCACCCTTGATAATATTTAGGAGGATATTGTGAGAATGAAACCAACCATCAGGAAATGCGCATTTCACAGTTTCATTGGACGTTATTATCTTCAGATGTGTGTATTGGTCCTTAGACATTACAATTATTATTAATGGGTATTAAAACTCATTCAATTAAATGTATTAATGAAAATTGTTATGACACACTGTTCGTAGCGAGGTAGGATATGTTGGGTGTGTCATGTGTAATACTGCATTAATAAATAATGCGAGAAAGGATTTGTCCATTCTGTTTCATAACTGAAGTAGATATCTTAGGCACATTGATTGAATTGATATATCCTAAATAAATCCATGTATATGGTAAAAAATGGATGATTTCAATGTCAGAATGTAGAAAAAGAATAATCATGCACATTGGTTGATGTCACTAGCATGCAACCCGCTTGATCGAGATATTGAGACAAAGGGATTATAGTACATGGTAATCATTTGAAGGACGTGACATTCCATTGTGGGGTTAAATTATTTCTCTATGGGTTCCATGGTGTGTTTCTAGATACTAACCATAGACATTAGTCATGCTCCACATAATGCCACTGAGAAAGAGGCCTAGAGGGTAACACACTAATCGTGTCCAAGTAGATTAGTTAAATATTAATTTAACATGTTAAAAAAAGATTATTCTCGATTATGGTTTAATAATTATTCACGGATTCCTGATCACAATTATTTTAACACTATTTATTCAAGAGAATATGTTTTGTGAGAAATAATATATTTATTAGCAAGTAATGAAGTGATATTTATTTGTGAAATAAATAGCCATTATTCAATGTCTAACAAATGTGGTGTAAAAAATAATGAAAAATGGAAAATAGTACATGTTCTGTATATTAATATATTTGGTGTGTAATTTTTATATGGATTTGTGAGAAATAATATTATTTATTTAATTAAATAATATTTGGTGTAATTTTGTGTTCACATGTCATGTAATAATAATAGTCAAATGTTATTATTAGACATGTATTCTTAATATGAATTATATAAAATGAATAAATGCTTTTGGGAAATTAATTCATTTTATTGTTTGAAGTAATTAAAATTCCTATTATATAATTCTCATTAGCATAACAATTTTGTGGTGGTGTACAATGGGTCTAGAGAAATCTCTCAATCCAAGAGAGAATTATTTTCTTCCAAGAATGCTCTCAAGCTATGAGATAGATCCTCCTACACCAGATCACGTAGAGTGCTTTGCATGTGGCTCTCAATGCGATCAAAGGAAGACATCACAAGTGATGGATATTCCATACGGGCACATGGATATCCATTCGATGGAATCTAGAGACATGAAGAGCACTTGTGGATCACTTCAAGAGGAATCCAACACTTGAATTATAGGACGCAATGATAGATCACATCGGGTTGTTACCGGAAGCTTCAACAGAGATAGAATTACATCAAGGATATTATTTTATTTTATTTAAATTAATTATAAACAACATATGAAAATCTTTCCTATGATTCTGGGTCTCCCTTTATTTATTTCTTCATTATCTTCGGAAGATCATCTGTTTTATTATCATGAAGGATCTAAGATTGATTGTTGTTAACATGAAAATTGAAGTTCGGTACTCCCACCAATGCACTTCTGTTGTGCCCAGAACCTACAAGTAGTATCAGAGTGGTCATATCATTGAATATAATTACTTATTATTTCTTTGGTGATTTACATATTTATTATTTTTTTTGTTTCAATTCATGTTAATATTTCTATAAATATGAATCTCGAGATCTATTCATCCTCTTTTGTTTCTTTTTCACCATACATAAATGTCATTTTATTTTAATTTTGATTATAATAAAATATAGGATCTCATATAGAGGTTCCAATGCATCTTGGAAATACAAAACCAGAACACACGACATGTATTCGGTAGTACATGTCATGTAGTATGGTTTCCATGCACCGGGATAGTCCACCAAACCAGGCCATGTCATCAGATTCTATCTAAGTCTTCAAGACTCTGTGTGTTGACTAGGAACATGTCGCACACGGTTTTCGGATTACATGCCATGTGGCCCAGTGAACACGACATGTAGTCCTTTTAGGTTAGGGTTGGACTGTATACCCTGTACATGGCTTGCGTAGCTGGAAACTGTGTATCGTGGATACTACACAGTGTGTGTCTCTTGGAACACGTCGTGTTCTCCAAATATTTCCTAAATAAATCTACATGCCTTGTCCCCGGGCATGTACTTTGGATGGATTGGGAACAAAATTATACACCATGTAGTCAGAACTATGCCCAATGTATTCGTCCAAATTGCACTTATTTATTAAAATTTATTATTATATGATACAAAACCCTGAAACGTGTAACATAATTTGGGCATAAAGTTGATTCACAACACGTGATATGTGTTTTATATATATTTGTTTCATTTGACTTATGCGTAATTTTCATTTCTACTCATTGGGTAGTAATGAACTAGAATTCACAGGTTTTCATCCATGGTACAAGTTACAAACAAAGAAAATTTTAAATGAATTTATTTTTTAAAATTATGATTGATGAGAATCTCAAGGAAATTCAAAAAAGATTTTTAAGATAAAAGTATTGATTAATTAAAGATAATTAATTATTTCGAGCGTGATTTTTCTTAAATAAGAATGATTAAAGAATTGAATTATAGTTTTATTTGTAAATACAAATCGATGCATGTATGGATGATAAAGAGATAGAACATGAATTTTGTATGTGAATGGTTTCCTTTATTTATTTAAATTATATTTTTTGGCCTATGAGCCTTCACCCCATTAACAAGTAGGGCCTACATTACCAATGCTTATTTTAGCTAAAACCCCATTTTACCACTCACCAGTTAGTGAGAAAAAGCATATGTAATGGATGGATCTCCCAAGCTAGTGGAGGTGACTCAAGTTTGGATCTAAGGTGAAACCAATCCAAGGAGATACAAAGGTGGACAAGTGGAAATCTGTAAACACAAACCGAAAAGGTTCATAGTGTTTCTCCCCTAGATCATAGCTTATCTTTTCAACAGTTAGAAAAACTAACCAATATAATGATCTCATGATCATACCATTTATTTTATTTCTGTCAGTTACATGCTTCATTTATTTTGGGTGTGTGTTTATGATCACACATTTAACTAATTAAATAGTAATAAAAGATGGACCTAAAATAAGACCGTCTTATACGTAAATATCATCTTAGACATGGTTAATCACTTAATTATATCTCACTTAATATTAACAATCATGTAATCAAAGATAATAAAATGCTAATTTACATATAAGGAAAAAATCGCTCAAAAAAAATATTATGTTAGTATAGCCTTCAATAATATTGGTTAGAATCGAATCATCGTTCAAAGTACTTGAACAACCCTAGTTCGTGTGGTTTCAATTATCGAGGAATTATAATTAAAGGTTTTTAGTTTACCTGAATTGGTTCACATCAAGGGTTGACTGCCACAGTAGGACTTGTTTTGACCAAGAGGCCAAGGTTAAGGAAATCCAAAATAAAAGGATTTTAGTATTATGGAGTCCACTCAACAGATCAAGGAGATGCCATTTAATGCAGTTGGAATTTAGAATTCCTACCTAAAACCCATCAATTTGCTGCGCCAACCCTAGTTGGGGTAATGAGAAGGGAAATTTGGATCATTTCCACCAGAATATTCAGGAAACAGAATATTTTGATATCAATGGTGAGGGATATTGGATTTCGATGAAATAGTGGGAGAATAATAAGTATAAAATTATTTATTTTTATCAGTTTTATCTTGATAAAGTACTAATTCATTTATCATCTTAATTTTTAGAAGTGTAAAAAATGACTTCAAACATATCTTTGAGAACCATACTCGATAAGGAAAACCTTCTCACCAGCACCGATTTCCATGAATTGTAGAGGCGTTTATACGCCATCCTTCACCATGAGAGTAAATTGTATGTCCTAGGAGAGCCTATTCAAATTGAACCTAGAAAATAGACCAATGATTAGGAACTATCTCTCTATATGAAACTTTTTTATGATTCCACATATTTATAATGATTCATGCTATCGTCCATGTCTAAGGAGTTATTGGAGAAACATGAAAACATGGATTCCTATGGCATGATGTCTCACCTTAAAGATCTTTATGAAGAGAAGGCAAGACATGAGAGATATGAGATCTCCAACTGTTTGTTTAAAACTAAAAATGGAGAGTATGTGCCATCTGGGCCTCATATAGTCAATCATATTGGCTACATTAAACCCCTAGACATCTTAGAGATTACGTTCCAGGATGAGTTGCGTATAGATCTCATCCTATCATCACATCCCAATAACTTCTCTATCTTTATTGTTAACTATAACATGAGTACCAATGATAATAGTCTATCAGAACATCTGGCCTTAATTCGCTAGGTAGATAAGGACTTGGGGGCGTGACAAACCCACAGTCATTACGGTGGATAATAAAAGGAAAGAAACCGAAAAGGGTCTAGGGATTCATAAACGGTCTGAATCCACTAAGCACCATCCCTCCAAGAGAGGGAAGATCTATAGGTAGGCAAGGAACAGAAGGTGGTATGTTTTTAATATCGAAATCCAAGGCACAAGAAGCGTAGCTACACCAAGAAGCACGAATATTCTAATGTTTCATTCATTGTGGAGTGTATTATTTCCATTTCTACACATTGGGTATTTGATACAACTTTTGGGGAACACATCTGTATTCAAATGTAGGAACCTAGTAGATTTATAAGGATTTACATAGGACAGGTGGATATTTGAGCAGCCAATGTTGTGAGGCTAGCTCCATTAGCCATTGGTGATTACCATCATTCACTGCCAACTAGGATGGTTTTGGTTTTACATAACTGAATTTATGTTCCTAGGGTTATGAAGAACATAATTATTGTATCATGTTTGGATATGGATGGATTTATTTTCATGTGTGGAAATAAGGGTTGTTTCTTTTATAAGAACAATGTACGTCATGGTACGAAACATTTAAATAACAGTTTTTATGTATTAAATTATTAAATCCAAGTGTTGGAAGTCAATAAAGAAACAAACTCACATGACTCATACATCACCCAGTTGTGGCATCATCATCTTTGTCATGTAAATGAGATGTACTTGACAAATCTCTTCCAAGATGGTTTTTATGACACTACTCAGCTAAAACCACTAGATAGATGTCACGCTTGTTTACAAGGTAAAATGACCATACCTCCATTTACTGGATAGGGTGAAAGGACCATAGTGCTTATAGGATTGGTGCACATAGATGTGTGCGGACCATTTCCAGTAGAATCCAGAGGTGGATATTCATGCTTCATTACTTTTATTGATAATTTGAGTTGATTTGGCTATGTATACTTAATGAGGTATAATTAAGAGTCCTTAGAGAAATTTAAGGATTTCAAGAATGAAGTATAGAATCATCTTGGTTATAAGATAAAGAAACATTCATCTGATCGAGGTGGAGAATATCCGAACCCAAATTATGTCGACCTTCTACGAGAGTTTCAGATTCTAGCTCTGTTCAATATTTCTAATACTCTACAGTGGAATGGTGTTACTAAAAGGAGGAACCACACCCTAAAAACATGGTGAGGTCGATGATGATTCATGTAGAATTTCCATTATCCTATTGTGGATATGCATTACAAATTGTAGCATACACATTAAACTGAGTACCAACTAAGGCCAGAAATGGAATTACCTCTGAGTTATGGAATGGAATGAAACCCATTTTGTCTCAAACATGTGTATGGGGATGAGAGGAGTTTTTTTAGTCCTTTGGAAACAAACTAGCACCATGTGGCAGGAGGGGTATCTTTATAGGATATCCCAAAGAAATGAAATTATATTACATATATAACCCTTCAGACATGAAAGTGATTGTCACCGAACAAGCTGTGTTTCTTGAGAGGGATCACATTTAAAAAGGGATAGTGAGAGAATTATTGACTTCGAAGAAGTTGATGCTAATGATACACATGAGTTGGTACAGGAACAAGTTCCATTTTTCTTGGTGGAAGAAGTTACAGAAACACAGGTAATGCGTAGGAGCTGAAGAGAGGTAAGGGAACCAGAGGGATGTGGTTTTCTAGTCACAAAGGATGGTGAATAATTATTGTTAGACAATTATGAACCCATAACCTATAAGGAATCAATAAAAATCTCATAAGATACAAGATGGATAGAATATATGAATTATAAGATGGATTCCATGTATCAGAACCATGTTTGGGTTCTGGTCGATGAGCCAATTGATGTAAATCCTATTTTATGCAAATTTGTATTCAAGAAAAAGTTGGAAATGGAAGGTCATGTTATAACCTATAAAGAAAGTAGTGTCTAAAGGATTCATATAGCATCATGAATTTTATTATGATGAAACCTTTTTTCTAGTTTCCATGTTTAAATCTATAAGAATCATAAATTCCATATAAACATACCATGACTATGAGATTTGTAATAAGGATGCCGAATAAACATTCCATAATGGGAACCTTCAGGAAGTTGTCCATATGACACAAAGAGAAGGGTTTTTTACACCATTTGAATCCAAATGGGTTTTCAAGTTACAAAAACCCATTTATGGATTAATGAAAGAATCTAGGTCATAGAACATTTGATTTGATGAATATATAAAAGAATTTTGTTTTATTAAGAATTAATGTGAGCCATGTTTTTATAAGTTGATTAATGGGAATGTGGTTGTTATCCTAGTATTATATGTCAATGACATATTACTTAATGGAAACGATGTACCAGTCTTGCAGTAAGTTAATCACGGGTTCAACAATTGTTTATCCATAAAGGACATAGGTGACACATCCTACATTATAGAGATAATGATCATTCGTGATAGATCCAAGAGGTTTCCTGGACTAAGTGAGGGTATATACATTGAGTAGATACTAAATAGATTTAGTAAGGAACAATCCAAGAGGGGATTGGTTCCATTTCCACATGGTCTATATCTTTCTAAGAGAATGTCTCCTCAGACACAACAAGAGAAAGATAGATGATTAAGATCCCATATGCTTCATCTATAGGATCCATAATTTATTCCATGTAATGTATCAGGCTTGAGGTTAACTATGCACCAAGAATGGTAGGAATATATCAAGAAAATTATGTAGAATAGTATTGGACTACAGTTAAGACTATACTTAAGTATCTGAGAAGAACTAAAGATATGTTCCTATTTTTTGTAGGAGACAGTGATCTTGTCATCATAGGGTATGATGACTCTTGTTTTCAGACAGATCAGAATGATTTGAAATCACAATCAAGATATTTTTTTTTCTGAATGGAGGAGTTGTGATATGGAAGAGTTCAAAATATCCAGTTTTCATCGATTCTACAGTGGATTTTGATTATATAGTGGCTTCTGTTGCAGCCAAGTAAGACATCTAGGTTCGTAACATTGTCCAAGAGCATGATGCGGTGCCTAATAGTAAAGATCTTATCACATTGTATTGTGATAATACTGTAGTGGTGGATATTTCAAAAGAACCAATGTCACACCAACAGACAAAGCACATTCTTTGAAATTATAACCTATTGAGAGATTTCTATAAGAGGGGTGAAGTTACGGTGATTAGAGTGTCCACGGAAGAGAACATGGTAGACCCCATGACTAAATTCCTATCTCATAAAATGAAAGAATATTATTTGAGAGTTATCAGGTTAATGGTTGTTAGTAGTAGTCACTAGTCCAAGTTGGAGTCTATTGGAGTTGGTGTCCTAGAACCTACTATGTTGTACTTTATTCATTAATAAATACCTTATCACGTCTTGATAGTTCTTCTATGTGACAATGCATGTGATAATGTCATAAGGTTAGTTATTGCATTAAAGGGTCCTAGTGGATCACTACTATGATTAGAACCCAGAAGTTTTGTAACACTATTCTTGAATATATATGTTATATGAATGGATGATATTATTTGAGGGATAAAAATAATTAGTCCATTAAGGGTGAGTAATCATAAAACATTGAGGCATCTTCTCATGGAGTGCACCCTTGATAATATCCAAGAAGATATTATTAGAATGAGACTCTCCATAAAGAAATTGACATTTCATAGTGTCATTGAATGTTCTTATCTACAGATGTGTGTATTGGTCCTTAGACATGAAGATTTTTATTAATGGGTATTACAACTCATGCACGTAGATTTATTGACGAAAACAATGAGCACACACTGTTTCAAGAGAGGCATGATATGTTGGGTGCACCAACATTTATTATGAATTAATAGATAATACAAGAAAAGATTTGTCATTTCTATTTCATAAGGGAAGTAGATATGTCAGGTACTTTGATAGAATTGATATAGCCTAAATAAATCAATGGCCATAGTAAGTAACACGTGAGTTCAATTATGGAAATTAAAAAAAAATGAATAATCAAGAACAAGGTTTTATGGAACTAGCATGGAACCCATTGGATTTGAGATATCTAGAAAAAATGATAACATTGCACGATAACCATTTGTAGATGGTGACACTTCATTGAGGCATTAACATTTTTTTATTGGTTCCTTGGCATGTTGCTAAATGTAACCTTTGACTTTAGGCAGGCCCCACCTAATGTCACTGAAAAAGAGGCCAGGATTGTCACACACTAAGTGTGTCCAAGTATCTTAGTTAAATATTAATCTAAAAAAGATGAATAAATATTATTCCCGATTGTGGTTTAATAATTATTCATAGATGCCTGATCATATTTTTTTCGACACTAATTATTTGAGATAATATATTGTGGGTGAAATAATATATTTATTAGTGGGTAATGTAGTGTTATTTATTTGTGAAATAAATCTCCATTGTTCAAGGACTAATAAATGTGGTGAAAGAAATAATGAAAATAGAAGAACAAAAGTACGCGCCTTGTATATTAATATACACACAGTGTAATTTTTCTAGGGATCTATGAAAAAAAATAATTTTTATTTAATTAAATAATATTAGATGTAATTTGCTGGGCGCATGTCAAGTAGTAATAATAGTAAACTGTTATTATTAGACATGGGGTGTTTCTATGAATTGAATGAAATGAATAAATGCTTTCAGGTAATAAATTCATTTTTTATTCTAAATAATTAAAATACCAATTATCTATATCCCATTAGCGTAGCCATTTGAGGGTGTGCACAGAGGATCTAGAGAAATCTCTACAGACAAGGGAGAATTTTTTTTCCTTTCAAGAATTATCTCAAGCTACGAGAGAGATACTCTTCCACCAGATCAAGGAGAGCTCTTGACATGTGTCTCTCAAGGCAATTGGAGGCGGGAATCGTAAGCGATGGCTCTTCTGTGCCACCACCCAGATATCCCTTCAGAAACATCCAGAGATATCTAGAGCATGTGTGGAGCAACTCTAGAAGAAAACTACACATGGATTCTATGATGCAACGATGGATCACAACAGATTGTGACCAGAAACATCAATAGAGAGATAATTATATCAAGGTAATTATTATATTTTATTTAAATTAATTATAAACAATATATAATGACCCCCTATTTGGTTTTGGGACTCCCTTCATTTCATTAGTTCTTCATTCTATTTTGAGGATCCGACATTTTATTGTCATGATGGATCTTGGATTGATCATTGTTAATGAAAAAATTAAAGTTGGGTACACCCACCAACAAACTTCTAATGCACCCAGAACCTACATAGCTCTAAAACATGATCTCTAATTCTCTAATCACATTCAGATACCACAAATCTCTCACTACACTAATACCATGTCTATCATTATAAATATAAAACTACTCATATTATAGATAATACATGACATATGTGGGAGAAACACCGATGGAGGGGGTGAAAATATACATAGCCAATAGGACACCTCAACACCAAAGAGGATAAATATAAATACCTATCCTATAAAACCCACAATATTAATGAAATGAGTAAGACAACTTTTCATAATGATAGAGATCTAGTTATAGAGCCTTTACATTGATAACCCATCTTTATAGAATGCATTAAACCATGAGAAACTAATTAATCAGAATTACTATGGTCACTAAGACAATTTCATCTCACAGATTATAATGGTAGGAATGCACCTTAACCATTTATATAAGTTGATCGATGGAGTATAGAACCTGGATGGAGGACCCACTCCTTCTTGAGACTGAAAATCGAATGCAGGAGTACTTAGATCCATATATAGAAGACCTTCTTCCCAAAGAATCATGTTACAACGATTTGGAGAGTACCAAAATCTATCAACCCTATAGGGGACCCAAGACTTTTTTGGAAAAAAAGGTAGTGCAATGCATTTTCAAAAATGAACGGGGGCCCATTCCTCTTTTTTATGGGTGAGTATCAAAACATAGGGTATATTGTAATCATCATTCCCAAAACCTAACATCAACCCCACAAAGATTGAATTTAAATATTCCAATATCACCTCTTAAATAGTGTCAAATAGAAAAAATAATCACTCCATTGTAATCCACAAAGTATGATATCATGATTTTATATTTATTTTCCCAAAACATACACAATAAGATATTTCTGTGAAAAATTACACACTGGAAAAGAGTTGGTAACATGGAATTCCTATATTACACCACCTAAAATTTATGGACAGAGAAAGGGGTTTCCCCCTTGAGCATATCAAATTACACACATGGTCATCACATGTGCATATGACACCCATGTATGTCATCAATCATTCATCATACATTGGAATGGGTATAGAATACCTGACCCAATATTGATTCCAACCCAACCATGGGGTTTATATACTTAATGGGTTTGGAACGTGTGCCATGGATGGAACTCCTAGGATCACATCATAGTCTATGAAACAGGATAATGCACTTTCTCCCACAACAAGTCCTATACATTTGTTTCTATGGTAGGATTAAATTTCATGGGTCATGTTGGTGGCTTGAGATCACCAATTCATTCCGCCCTAGCTTCCACATAGTAGGTGGGTGGCCCCTATTAGGAATGATTGGAGAAATGGGGGTAAAATCCTAGATTTCCCAATCTTATTATTCTTGTGCCATAGTAGCTAGATCGATCACTGTATCCTTAATCTTTTATTCACTAATTATTCATCCTATACATAAAATCACCTTACGCATTACCCATACACCAACCACTAGTTTTACATTATTGTTCGACATTCTCACAAACTTAAGCACATATTGTAAATTTACGTCACAATAACATCAATCCATTAGTCATCATTAACCTCACAGTACAACAATCATAACTGTTAATCAACCATAGTGCTTATACCCATTTTTTGGGGTTCAAAGGGGATAAAAAAGCAGGATTAATGGTGGAAAAAATTGAAACCTTCAAATGACTATGAGCTACACTAGAGGGTGCACAATTCAACATAGGGAAGGAAATGGAAAATTGGTGGTCGATCCACTGGATGATTTCTAACCTTCATTCTTCAACGATAATTCCATCAATCTCCATGAAAATTGGGAAAGAAAATTAGGTGATAAAATTTACACACAAACCTATGGTAAAGGGATCGAGAAAATAATGAAAAGCATCACAAATTATATATTTTAAAAAAACATTACAAACAAGTAATAAAGAAATAAATATAATTTCTCTAATATTGTAATGATATTTGATAAGGATTAAAATCACACCAAGATCTGTTGTTGATCCCTCAAAGAACATGTTTTTTGGATCATTGATTCTAAGTAAAACTATTTCTCTCTCCATTTTTATTAATCAGTTTTTAGTGTTTATTAATGATAAACATAATTATTGATATTATATAGCATTAAATTAGCGATAATTGGATATTTCATTACATAATTAATTAAAATCAACATGGGTGTAGTCTCATAGACTGGGAATGCGAACAGAAAATAGATCACCCCAAGGACAATCCTTCTATATCAAACCAAATTGAAGGTTCAAAATTTATTTCTAAAACCCATTTTAGGATATATCACAAATTTAAAGAAAAGAGTCCATGGTTAAAAAATAAGATATAATATTTAATATTATATGATTACGAATCATTGATAAAAAAATAACTATATGGATCCCCCAAAAAAATTGTTTCTAAAAAATTATTGTTTAGATAGAAATTTTACAGTCACTAAATTCAATCTATATCATCATCATAGGGGTTCGAGTACACTAAAGAGAAGTTAAATATAGATGTATGAATGTATTTATATCATCATCAATCCATTTGGCATACTTATATAAGGTTTTTAATCCATATTTGATGTTGTTTCACCAAGTCATGTGAGGGGACCACTATATTTGCAAGTGAAATGTGCATGTGCTAAAGATTATATGGAATTATAATTAAATTGGGGCAATATCAATGGAATAAATATAGAACAATGTATATGTAACCAGATTAGCATGAAATTAATATACATATCATTCAGGGTTATGTTAATTTTCAAAAAAATTTATATAAAATGTTGTGAAGGTATTCATAAGAGGATAATAGGAATTTAGGGAACTAGATGGCCATTTGGGATTGGACTTGGAGAATTGATATGTATAATTAATAAATTTGAGGGAATAAAATTTAATTATAGGATAAAAAATGGAAACCCAATAATTTTTTTCTGAGATCCTTGAAAAACATAATGATCCTTCATTTAATTTTTTTATTTCAATATTTTATTTTCACATTTCTAAGGTTTATCTTTATATTTGATAGTGGTATTAATTTATAATATATTTCAACTTTTTATCATATATTAGTTATTGTATTAATGAATTATTTCATTTATAACAAATAATTATTATTTTTTTCCATTGGATATATGATAATAAGATGTGAGGGAGGGAGTTAATGTAGATACTCAATTAATGAACTAAGAGTAGTCTAGTATCACTTGAGGGAGAAAATGTGTCTCGAGAAACCTTACATTTGTATCTTAAAAACCTACACAGGTTTCCCATCTTCAAGATGTACTTGAATCAGAAAATCAAAACAATTTATTCATACCTAATTATCATAATTTATTCTTTATATGAAATCATAATGTATCTTTAGTCTCATTAGGAATTACTTTTGGTGTCCTACGATAGTATTCTTAGGTAACTAAATTTAGTTTCTCGTTGAAATTTTATGAGTGGTAAATATGTTAGTATGAATTGGTAAGATTATATTTCCACTACTTATAGCCACTCTGTTGAAGTTAAATACCTTGGTGGTTTCATCAAGGTTATGCAATTGTCGCACTATATTCCAGATTATCCTGTATTTATTCTCACCACTCTAGAATTTTTAATAACACCCATCCAAGAAAACCTATATACAAACACCTATCCCTATGGAGATGACCTAGATCATACTAGTATTTTTGATGTATTAACCTTATAAAAAATTAAGTAGTTGTGTAGCTTTAAATACTATAAATTTTAACCAACTACGATCTATTTAGAATAAAATGAAACAGTTCAAGCCACTGACCTATCAACTTAGTCAATTTATTAACATTTTTCATAAACTTCTCCACATAGTCCCTCTTACTAAAACTCTATAGGGATGATGTTATGTACAAATTATACACTATCCTTCACATAAATCCCATTATCCCACTACATATCCTCCTATGTGAGGTAATTCTAGAAAAAGAAAAAATGTTACAGAGTAACCCAACCCCAATTTTGAATCAGAAAATTTTAGGGCCTCGTATCCTTAATTTACAAACATTTCAATTTTATTATATAGGGTATTTTAATTAATCCTAATATATATATTTATTCATTTAATTTTATTCCTTTAATTAGTATACCCTTTGGATATCACAAATGTGAGAGAATGTGTACTTTTCATGATTGTTTTTCTTATTCCAATTTAATTTTAATTTTTTATATTTTATAGTTTACACTGAAATATTATTTAGTTAATTTATTTATTTGTATTATTATTTATATTTATCATATATTGATTTGGGAATATCAAAATGGGTTATATTAATTCTCCAATTCCTTTCTACTCTGATTTTTAGTATTCATAGATCTTGCTTAATTTTTTTTAACTTGGTCATCTTAGGGTGAATGGAAGAAATTTATGTACAAACATGATGGACCCTATCATTGTTCATCATCCACCATGAAGTTAATAGCTATTATATGAATTTTTAGTTTACTAGATTTATTTTTTAAATCATATTATACTAAGACATTACTTATGGTCCACAATATAAAAAAAAGTTATTCCATATAGAAATTTCAACAATGTATGGACGTCCAAATTTAAAGAACAAATTCATGAGTGAACCAAATGAATTTATGGGTCAATTATAATAATTTAAATAAATTGTACAGTAGTACCCATTAAAATTACCAAATGGCCACCATGATGTTATCAACAATTCCCCAAGTTCACCTATTAAATTTCACAATGTACAGATCTTTCTACGTTAAGGATATTATATTTATCTACAAATAAATTTATTTAAAACCCTAATAAATACTAAAACTATTTTTAAAAAGGAATTTATTTCGTTGAAGATGGATGATAAATAAATTCAATATCGATTCATCACATGATATTAAAGGGTTACAATAAAGGTGAGAAAATAGTTAATATTAAATCATTATGATGATTGTCTTTATTAATACCTCATTGAATATTTTTCAATGTATTAAAGTTTAAGTACATGAATTTTCATCAAGATAAATTACGTTATAAAAAATATGGAATAAAATAACAAACAATATCAGTATAATATATAAAAAATACACACATTTCAGTATAGTTTAATGTGTCTATTTTTGTGAGGTTTCCTCATGATCTTCCTTATTTCCTCAACACGATTTACAAAAGCTTCACCATTACTTATAGTAATTTTGACACTTTTTGTGTTTCTTTTTTGATATAATCATTTTTCTATTTTACTATTATAGTCTCTCTCGGTCCATAAATAATAGATTTCTTATCACTATTTATCCCATAATTATTTACCTTTTCCCTCATGAATAACAATATAAGTGTTTTGGATATGAAAATAGGTATTATTCTTCTACTAGGTTTCATAATTAATGTGATTTTTAATTCTCTAATATTTTCTAAAGAATACAATTATAATCTATAGCATATATGACACCCAACAACAGACTTAAATGAGCCATGAAATACTATTATTTAAAAATGTCATTTATAACCAAGATATTAAATTCATGGGTATGAATAATAATAACAAATTTATTATATATATATATATATAACACTTAATATTAAATCAATGACTAATTCTATGTAAATAATATTTATTTTTTTAACAAAGTTATATTTTACGTACCAAATAGATTCCCTTTAAAATGAGTTTTATTTTTATTTTATATATATTATAATTATTTTTAACATTGTTAAAATATTTTTTTCATAAAATAAACTAAATTTTTGAAATTAATATATCAAAATTACATTTGGGTGAATTTCTTATATTTTTCTAAAAAGATTGATTTTTTTATTGAATAGTGAAAACAGATTTTAATCAAAAACTATACATTTGTTCTCGGAATATAAAAAAGATAATTTTTATTTTAAAGTGTTTTAAAAGATAAATTATTTTTTAATATTTTAAAAAATCAAATTATGTTAATTGAATATATTTTATTTTTTAATTTTTTATAAAAACATTTTTATATGTAAAAGTCTTATTTAATGAAAAATTATTATAATGCGCACAATGTTTTTATATTAATAAATTAAATTATTTACTATTGATGAATGATTTTAGGGAAACATATATTATATATTAAATATTTTTTGACCATCATTTAATATTATTCTCGGCATCAGATAATAATAAACCATGTTTTATACTTAAATTTTTATTTTTTTTTTCTAAAAAGTGATTTTTGTCATGTGTTGTACAATTATTCTAAAATTAAATTCTTCAAATTATAGGTTTTAAATTTGTTAAAATGAATTAGATTATTTTAATCATGTGTTTCAAATTTTTTATGTATCCCACTTTTATTTTTATTCAAAATAAATAGTAACCGTAATAAAATTTACCACCTCATAAAGGGTAAATAGGGTTAATATTGGTAGAAAATAAGTCATACGGTCAACACATTTACATCATAATTATTATTTTATTAAAGGAATTAAACTCTGATCAGTTTCTTCTTGATTTTTATTTTATTATTGTACACTTTTCCCAGAAAATGACCTAGATAACATTTGATGAAAAGATAGTTACAAAATTGTCACTCCCATTATTTTAAATATCTATTATATATACACTTATGTAAAAATGGTTATGATGGAATATAATTGTCAATTTTAATTTCAATGTAATTATTTTATTCATCAAAATTTATTTTTAATTTTTTAATTTATGAAATTACTTTAATTTCTTATATAACACCAATGCAGAGTATTTTTAATTAATAGAAAAATAAAATAATGATTTTAAAAATACGAAAATTAATATAATTTGAGGGAGATATAGTGTAACCTAAGTTTTATATATTAAAAATTTTATAGTGATGTTTAAAATTATTATAATCAAATTATAACTTTTTATTTATCTCTATTAATTCAAATAAAATGAATAATGTCAAAAATAAAAATACTGATATTTTATAAAAATAATATATTATCAATTTATTTTTAAAAACATTAAAATCATTAAATAGGAACAAGGGTTTATTATATAGTTGATAATTTTATCCCTTTTACATTTATTATTGAGTAGTTACCATTTATGTAAAGTTATAACCTCTTTAGATTGTAAATGATGTTTCAATTGTTTTGATTAAATAGCTAAACTAAGGGGTTAAAACAAAACTATATGGTTTAAAATAACACATAAACATGTCAAAATATTATTTATTTATAATATGTAAACCATATCCTACCAAATTTTAAATATCTAGAAATTTTTATGCATTTTAATAGAAAAAAGTTTAATTATATTTTAATCATTTTTATAATTATCTATGTGTCATTTCCCACCCTTATAAAAAAACAGCCATTCATTCACTTTTTCACACCAAATTAGGCCTTTTATCTTGAAAATAACAAAAAAATCCTTATAATATTCCATAATCACATTCTAGAGTTTTTTTCTTCCCAAATGACCGTCCATAAGATCCTTAAAAATATATTTAAAGGAATTATTTCAAAGAATCAGTAATCAGCTTTACCAATCATTTTTTTATAATTATTATTTACCTCCTATAAATAAATTATATTTTTTCATAAAATAAAAACATATTTATCCTAAATACACTGAAATATTTTTACAATTATTAAACCTCTTTTATTCAACCTTTTTCTATAAAATGGGAAGTCAATGTATAACTTGTGCGGGCATACACTTTACTATCTCTAGATAGTTATACAATTAATTTATCATATTTATATTTTTTAGATGGATATTTGATGGTATTTATGTATATATATTATAATTATGATTTAATTATACATATTAAAAAATAATATTATATCTCCCCATCTTACCTTTTTAAATGTGAAAAAAGGACAACATTATTCGTGTGTACGTGTGAACTACTACCTTCCCAATATGATGTGATTATCTTTTCAGTTACAATAAAATTTTATAGTAATAAGGCTGTATTTTACTAATATATATTATATTTATGATATAATAATGAATATTTATGATTTTATTTATTATTTACCTTTCATTCCTTCCACCCATCAAAAAATTAAAACTGTGTTCATGTGTACGTACGGCCTACCATCTCCATGAATGGTGTAATATATTTTTCTATATATATTCATTAAAATGAACATAAAAATTTATATAATTAATTATATGTTTTAATATCATGATTAAAATTATTCATATGATGTAACCATGATCAAAATATGTGTAAAAAACCAACAAAACTAAAACATAATTTAAAGATTATGTATATATAAACTAGAACAATGATTTTAACAAAGAATTGTAAAAACAATGGTGATAAAACATTATAATTAAATCATATATGGTATAATATATATTATTATAGTTATTTATTAGATTTATAAAAAATCTATATTTATTATACATGAGGTTCCTATTTGAAAGATGAAAGTCAGACCTAAGCTAAGGGATTTTCATCTAACTTTTATATCTGTGTGACACATGTTATACTCACCCCTTACTGCTTTTATGTAGTGTACACAATATAAATGAATGAATTTATGATGTATCTTATGAATGTTTTTAGGATTTAAATATACATATAATTTTATTTTTTCATGGTTCATATGATTAAATTATTACAAAAAATAGAAGGGGTTATATGTAACAATCTCATTGTTTATCGGGATTGATTATTGTTAATGTTTAAATATAGGAATATTATTATATATAACTCAAGAAACAAATTAATTTTATTCTCCTATTTTTATTTCTTTAAAATACATGTTTTCCTTTTTTTTCTCACCTTAAGTACTCAAGAGACTAATAATTTATTTTTATGGAAAAACTGAGTTCATTTCTCCCTTCGAGAAAAAATATTTTCTCTTCTAAGTCCATTATTTTAAAAAAGATTTCACGAACTTTTTAAATATTATTTTCTGATTTTTTATATAATCTTTAACCCATGTTTTAGTTTTAAAAAAAATCAAAGGGAATATTTTTTTATTTTTCGAATGAAGTGCTTTTTTTTTTTAAAAAAAATATGAAATAAATTTTTTCCTTTAACATATACATCATGATTGTAATTTTTTACAACCATGGCCGCTCATTGATTTAAAAATTTATCTACATGTTCCTAGTTTATTTTTAAAAAACAAAATTTCCATATTATTTTTGGAGAAGTTTTTATTTTAAAAGTGATTTTCAAATTTATATTGATATTTTCCTCAGGAAATATTTAAATGATATTTTAATTGAATATTAATATATAAAAACATACTTTTATACTAATTATACATTAATGGGTATACGATCTAATTGTAATATTCATAATCTTTCTCTATAAGGTTAATTGTTATGAGATGTTTATAAAAATCATTTATTTTCCATGGGTTATGCTATGCTGAATTGATGAAATTTATATGAAACCTGATTTCATTACATGAGTTTTGATTTGATTATATAATGAATGTTTTATCATCTTTTCGAAGACAGATATATGGTATTAATAATTTTATTGTGGTGGTTAGGTTATAACCATGTATGGTGGCTATGTTATAAACCAAGAGTCTAGTAACATTACAACTATGGTTGGTTGGGAATAGAATTATACATCCCTCAAATGCATTGGGTAATAATTAATATCTCATAAGATAAATAGGATTAGAATGGGTATTTAAAAAAGTGTAATAAGGTAATTTTTCCACTATTATAGTCTTTGTAACGAACCTTGACTAGAATGATAGAATATGGATTAGACCTAATCCACTATGATAGTTTTGGAAACCATCCCTACTATAAAAGAAATTATTTTCTATGTTAATCAAAAAATTCAATATATTATACTAATGTTTTTTTAACACCCCGCCCCTACCTCATTGGCTTGAGGAGGTGGTGAGGGTTACATGGCCTTAAGCGACGTTCCCAAGGCACCAAAGGCTAGCAATAAATATCGAAGGCTCCAGGAACAATTTGGGGAATGATTTTCACTTAAGAAAAAACCAACCAAACAGTCCACTAACCACCACTATATGATTCACGTCAATAAAACAGCCAAACATGTTTTCGCAAAAGACAACCAAGCTGTACCACAATACAACCCAAAACCAATACAACCAGGCGTGTCTACACCACATCAGAGTACAAACGAAAACCAAAAAACAAACACTACGAGCGATGACACCACCACAGCTCCACACCATGCTCCAAGCTCTAAGCTCTACCTAGACATCACAATGCACCACTAATGGATGGAGATGACTATCCTTTTCCCAAACCACGATACACAACATCTGCAAGGACACCAACGTGCCAAAGTAGGGGGTGAGTACTAAAACTCAGTAGGTTTTCCCCAAATGACTTCCCTAAACACACCACTAGGATAAAACAATTAGTACTTTTATATAAAACAATTTATATAAAATAAATCACAAGTGCAACCATTACCATAAGCCAAAGACACCCTTACCAAGCCATCTCACCCAAAACAAACTACCAAAGGTAACCTAAACCAACATGCCACGATCCATTTCATCATTTACAAACTAGCAAAAAAATTTCAATCTTTCAAAGCAATGCACAACAAATAACAAAAATGATGGGACTTCCGCCCAAAGCGTTCACCCATTCACACCAAAAAAACCCAAATGGTGGGACTTCCGCCCAACTCGTTCACCCATTCACAACTAGCAGTACTTCCCGAACACTCCACATATGGTGGTTCTTCCGACCACTATCCATCACCTTTTATAGTGATACTTCCTTCCCACTTTCAGAAAACATTTCAATAAAGCCAAACCAAGCATAAACCCACCCAGGTCACAACATCATACAATCAACCAATTCCATTGTATATCAATCCAATTTAATAAATCACCCATTTATTGAAAATCATTTTCCATGAAAAACAAAATTTCTATAAAAAAACTTCTTTATTTTAAACCATTTCCATCAATAATTTTCACAAATCAACAATTGCATCCCATTTTAAAATCTCCATTTTAAAATCCACAACAAAATCATTTCATCATAAAACAACCTTTTTCCCAAAAATCCCCAAATGTATTTCCAACCAACTTTGCATATCAAAAAGCAATTAATTCCAAGCCAACCAAATTAATTGTTACAAAAACCCACTAGCTCTAACCAAGTGGAGTCGATAGATAATCCACCTACCTTTAGGGTTCCCAAGAAATCGACCCACAAGCAACTGCACCTCAAAACTGGTGAACACACCACTGAAACCTCTCTAGATCCCTTTCCCTAGCATTCAAAAGCCTTGAAATCTACATCCAAGGAAACCATAACCCTATAGCTATACACAACTAGTGTAGATCTAGAAAACTGAGAGATATGGAGATGTAGATCTAGATAAAAACACAACGAAACCAAGAGGAAGACTTAACCAGGAGAAACCACCTTCAAAACACCATGGAACCTCTTCAAAAAGCTTCTATACTGAGTGGGAGAGAACCCTCAACCTCTGAAAACCAGAAATCCCAAGTGAGTCTTGAGTGGGAGGTTGTTTGGAGAGGAATGAGGTAAGACTATGTGAACTCAGGTTTTAAAACCCTATTTTTACGTGGCCTCACGGTTAGTCCGGAGGGTTTGGAAAACCGTGCGCTAATCGTGCCCACACTACTGCCTCAAGAGCAAGGGTCTGAACAGTTGCCTCACATGGTTTGGAAAACCGTGCACAGCCTATGTGAATCCTATTGTCTCCCCCTGCATGGTTTCTTGGAGAATCCGCACGGTTTCCACTAACCATGCTCAAACTGTTCTCCATAAGAAATGCCTCTAAAATCATTCAAAACCATTCTAAACTCTCCCAACCTCTTCCCAACTCATCCTATGAACTTTAGGCACATAAAAAACCATAAAAAATTCAGATACCTCAAACCGAGGGTACTTCATTCTCCCCACCATTGGTCTTACGTCCTTGGAATGTATTAAACCCATCTTTTGCCAAAGAGCTCGGTCCATTGCTCGACCATCTCTTTATCCCGCTCCCAAGTCTCCTATTGAATCAGACCATGTTTCCCCAAAACATGAACCAAACTGATGCTTTTACCATGAAAGACATTCTCATGCCTATCCACAACCCGCACTAGCACATGCACCAACGAAGCATCCGGTTCTAGCACAACATGATCCCATCGAATCACATGGTCATGATCTGGATGATACCTTTTCAACTATGACATATGAAACAAATTTTGCACCACACTGAACCTAGGTGGCAAAGCCAAATGATAATCCACCTCACCAACCCACTCAGGCAGCTCAAAAGGTCCAATATAACTCTAAGATAACATTCGCTGCTTCCCAAACCGATGATGTCCTAACCATGGGGAGATCCTCAAGAAAACATGATCACTCACCTCAAATGACAAAGTCCATCGACGATGATCCACATACAATTTCTGATGACTCTAAGCCGTCTCCATTCTCTTCCTGATCAAATTGATCTTATCTGTAGTCTCCTGTACAAGGCATGGTCCGGCCATCGATGAATCACCTGTTTCCACCCTACACAGTGGAGAACGACACGGCTGCCCATACAACACTTCAAACTGAGCCATAGGTATGGATGTCTGATAATTGTTATTGTACGAGAACTCAACCAACGACAATTGCTCCTCCCACGAGCCACCAAAATCAATGACACAAGCCCCCAACATATCTTCCAAAGTTTGTATTGTCCTCTGAGATTGAACATCCGTCTGAGGGTGATACGTCGTGATCGTAGTAAACTATGTCCCCAGGGCTTGCTCTAAGGATTTACAAAAATGAGATTTAAACCTTAGATCTCTATCTGATACAATAGAAACTGAAAAATCATGCCTCTTTACCACCTCCTGGATATAGATTTTAGATATATCCTCCGCTGTATGAGATCCACGAATTGGAATGAAATATGTGATGTCGTTAGCCGAACCACTATCACAGAAATGGAATCGTGATTTTTGACCATTCGTGGGAGACCTGTAAAAAAATCCATCATTATTTTCTCCCACTTAAAAACGGGGATTGGTAAATATTTCAACATTCACGCTGGCCTCTGATGCTATTCCTTGACCTGCTGATAAGTCAAGAATCTCAAAACAAACTCATCCACACTTCTTTTAATACCAGGACATTAGAACTATTCATTCAATGATTTATACAATTTCTGAATTCCAGGATGAACAACCCACCTGGAATAATGATATGCCCGGAAGAAGATCCTCCTAAAAAGCAACTGGTACAACCATCTAATTATTAAAACACCAAACTGATTCTCCATTCATTTGCCAACCCTCAATGGTATCCCCACCATTGAGTCTCGACCTCATGTTCAAACACTCAGAATCAGATATATGTTCCTTTTCAACTAGAAAAACCCTGTCAAGGATCAACAATAGTGGAAAGAAGACCGCTCTATCTCCATGTTCTACACATTCCAACTGAATGTCAGCTATAAATGACATCAACTTCCACTAGTCTGATGCCTATTTTACCACCTCAAAATATGATTTTCTACTTAATGCATCCACCACCGAATTTCCCTTACCTGGTGTGTACATCAATTCACAATCAAACATCTGGAGGTATTCCATTTGTTTCTTTTTCATCAAGTTCAAATTCCTTTGTGAGAATATGTGCTTAAATCTCTTATGATATGTATATACCGTAAATTTCTCACCTAAAAGATAATGACGTGACACTTTTAAAGCATGGACCATTGCTTTGAATTCCAAATCATAAGTTTGGTAGTTCTTTTCATGTACCTTCAACTTCCATGAGCCATACGCAACCACATGATCGCCTTGCATGAGAACGCACCCCAAACCTGATCCCGATGCATCATAATACACAACATACTATTTTCCTGGTTCTGGAAAACACAATATTGGTGTAGATATAAGGCGAACCTTTAGCTCATCGAGACATTGTTGATGCTATTCATTCCACTAAAATGGAACATTATTTCTTCTCAAAGCTGTCTTCGGCAAATCCAAATGTGAAAAATCATCAACAAAACTCTAATAATACCCAGCTAGACTGAGGGAAATCCATACCCAAATCATAGTCTTTGGTGGTTGCCACGAGATAACAACCTCTATCATTTCTGGATCCACCAATTCTTCCAACAGGACTTTCAAATCCTACAATTTAGTAGGTGTCATCCGGGAAGACGGAAGTGAGATAGGGCTAGTCCCCAGAATGAGATCAATCGTAAACTCCTCTTCTCTTACCAGAGGTAACCTAGAGAATTCTTCAGTAAAAAACATCTATGAACTAATCCACCAGTGCTGGAAGAACACTCTGTTCATCACCCTCTACCGATTCCAACGACAACACTGCCAACTGATATGATAACATGCCCACTACGGGTGCCAAAAAAAACCGTTGCACCCACCCTTTCCTACCTCTCTCTTCTAAGGAAATGTCTAACACCATCGTGTGTAGTAAAAGTCCTTTTCCGTTTATTCTAGTCGATGTTGGCCTTAAATGCCACCAGCCAATCCATTCCTAGGATTACATTATACCCATCCATCTCTAGCACTGAGAAATTCCTGGTTATCTCAACCTCACCCACAAAAATAAAACATGCTCTAAACATAAAGGATCAACACTCTCTTCAACCCAGAGGAGTTTGATGTTTCAAAACCAAAGGCATCATTCTTGATCTTAAACCCATAAAATCAACCACACGTGCAGCAATAAAAGAGTTCGAAGCACCCATATCAATCAAAACATGAATCTAGGTAGAATTTAAAAGAATAATACCTTGCACTGTGGATGGTATCGACTGATCATTCGCCACAACCTGTTCATTTCTGAATAACACTTTTGTTGCCACACTATGCTCTTTATTTCCCTGCAGAGGCGTCGTGGTATTTCGAGAATCACCATGACTCACTTTACTTTATTGTCGAAGGGTATACTGCTGCCACCATCCCATCGAAGCTTACAACGTATGCGATCCATGAGGAGTGTCACATGCACCCGACTTTGGAGCATTCCAACAATAACACTGCAGATTCCCCATCTTCTTACAATTAAGACATGCTCGAGTTTGTGATGTACAATCCCGCTTTATGTGGCTCGTAGAACCACACTAAAAACATCCCGGCATGATCTGGGGCTTCGATGGACGATTTACTGATCCTACCATTGGATTATACGCCATATTCCTACCCTGGGAATATGTTTCCCTCCTTCTCTTGAACCCAACATTAGAGTTCCAACTATTCCCCTTGGGTACCACAATGCATCCTATGTCCGGAGCTCCCAAGAGATCCTGCTCAGCCACCGAGTCTCTACTCACTATCTCTGTGTAATCATCTATACACAACACCACTATCTTGGAATGAATATCCTATCTCAAACCATCTTTGAAGATACAGGATTTCAACAACGTGATACCTGCCACCTCGGGTGAAAACCACACTATGTTCATAAACTTAGCTGCATACTCCGTCAAAGACATACGATCTTGCTTCAGACCAATGAAATCAGTCCTGTGCTGAATTCTGAACGTATATGGGTAGAATTGTTTATTAAACAATTCTCCAAATCCTACCCACATCATTCCCTGGTCCGTTCTATCTTGAACTGCAAACTCCCCCCAATGAAGGGAATTATTTTTCAATATATATGTGGCCAACATCCATTTATATTCTACCGGTTTTCCCAAGTACTTGAAGATCTTGTTCATTCTATTCAACCTTACTTCTACCCTCTTTGTCTCTGATTCACCCCTGAAGATGGATAGATTTTTCTTTTGAATCTGAACTGCATGATACACATGACTTGGTTGATCCACATTGTTTCAAAAATCCATAACATAGAAAGCTTGCACTATACTTTTCCCTACTTGTTGGTTCACCGGAGGCTCAGGTGAAACCATGTTCTCATCGGCCACTTCTGGTTGGTCTCTATGACACCTACCCGGTGCCATTTTTACAAATAGAAAACAAACAACCATGAGTCTCACTTCTGTAGACATCATGCAATCCCATCTCAAATCAGATTACAAAATACTATCACAACGAGGCTTTCCACATTTCCAAATTTTCCATGTTTTAGCATTTTGAAAACCATACCATTTTCAAAATACCAAATTTATTCACATTACAATTTCACACATTTGAAAAACCATTCCTCAATTCAGCCCATAAATCATTAAACCCAATGAAATATGCATGGTAGTGGGAAGTCATTTCTACTATTCATTCCATGCTCATCTCATTGGCTACACCCATGAAAATGAGATATGCAATGCCTATAAGTTTCTCCAAAACACTTTCGTACCCATCTACCTGGTAATATGAAGTTTAGCATAAAAGGGTTAGCTATGACCTTTTATGCTATACATCTCATGTTCCGACATTCCCACACCTTGCTACCATCCCAACTCAAGGAATACACCAAAACGAATGTCAACACCAAAACCAATTATCAACACCAATGATCGAACAACTTCTCTCACTTGAAAGCTAAGGACCAAACAAACTGATACCACTTGTAACACCCCACCCCTATCTCATTGGCTTGAGGAATCAGTGAGGGTTACTTGGCCTTAAGCGACGTTCCAAAGGCTCCAAAGGCTGCAAATAAATGTTGAGGGCTCCGATAACAATTTGTGGAATGATTTTTCCTTAAGAAAAAACCAACCAAACAATCCACTAAACACCACTATATGATGCATTTCAATAAAACAACCAAACATGCATTCCTAAAACACAACTATGTTGTACCTTACTACAACCCAAAACCAGTACAACAAGACATGTCTACACCACACCAGAGTACAAGCAGAAGCCAAAAAACAAACACTATGAGCCATGACACCACCACAACTCCAAACCAAGCTCCAAGATCCATGCTCCACCAAGACATCACCATGCACCACTAAAGGAGGTAGATGCCTTACCTTTGCCCACGTCACGATACACAACTTCTGTAAAGACACCAACGTGAAAAAGTAGGGGTGAGAACTAAAAATCAATAGGTTTTCCAAAAATTACTTCCCTATACACGCCACTAGGATAAAACTGTTGGCACATTTAAATAAAACAATTTGTATAAAATAAAACACAATTGAAACCATTACCATAATCCAAACACACCCCTACCAATCCAACTCACCCAAAAAAAAAACAACCAATGGAAATCAAAAAGAACATGACATAAGACATTTCATCATTTACACACTAGCACAACAATTTACAACATTCAAAGTAATTCACAACAAACAACCAAAATGGTGGGACTTCTGCCCAACCCGTTCACCCATTCACACCAAAACAACCCAAATGGTGGGACTTCTGCCCAAATCATTCAACCATTCACAACTAGCGGTACTTCCCGACCAATACCCACATGGTGGTTATTTCGACCACTACCCATCACCTTTTCTTGTGAGACTTCCCTCCCAATTACACACAACATTTCAATCAAGACAAAACAAGCATAAACCCACCAAGGTCACAACATCATATAATCAACCCATTCCATTTCATATCAATCCACTTCAATAAATCACCCATTTATTGAAAAGCATTTTTTATGACAAAAAAGATTTAAATAAGACAACCTCTTTATTGAAAACCATTTCCATCAATAATTTTCACAAATCAACCATAGCATCCCATTTTAAAATCTCTATTTTAAAATCCGCAACAAAATCATTTCATCATAAAACCCCATTTTCCCCAAAAATCCCCAAATGGATTTCCAACCTACTTTTCACATCTAAACTTAATTAATTTCAAGAAACCCAAATTAATTTTAACCAAAAACCACTAGCTCGGACCAAGTGGAGTCGATATAGAATCCACCTACCTTTAGGGTTCCCGAGAAATCGACCCACAAGAAACCACACCTCAAAACCAATGAACGCACCACCAAAACCTCTCTAGATCCCTTTCCCTGGCATTAAAAAGCCTTAAAATAAACACCCAAGGATACCACAACCCAAGATCTACACAAAACGAGTTTAGATATAGAAAACTGAGAGATAGGGAGATGTTGATCAGGAGGAAAACACAACAAAACCAAGAGGAGAGACTTACCTGGGAGAATCCACCTTCAAAACACCAACGAACCTCTTCAAAGCACTTCTAAACTAAGTGGGAGAGAACCCTCTACCTCTAAGAACCCGAAATCCCAAGTGAGGCTCGAGTGGGAGGAATTTTGTAGAGGAATGAGGCAAGATCGAGTGAACTCGAGTTTTAAAACCTTATTTTTAATTGGTCGTACGGTTTGTCTGCACGGTTTGGAAAACCGTGCGCTAACCGTGCGCACACTAATGCCTCGAGAGCAAGGGTCTACACTGTTGCCTCGCACAGTTTGGAGAACAATGTTCAGACTATGCGAAGCCTAATATCTCCCCATGCACGGTTTCCGGGAGAATCTGCACTGTTTCAACTAACCATTCTCAAACCGCACTCCCTATGAAAAGCCTCCAAACTCATTAAAACCCATTCCAAACTCTCAAAACCTCTTCCTAACTCATCAAATGCACTTTAGGCACATAAAAAAGAAAAAAAAGGCCACATACATAAAACTAGGGGAGCTATAGTTATGCTCTCATAGATCATGTTCTTTGATTCATTTATGATTCTTTTCTTATGGACATCCATGACTTAATATTGTGTTCTATGATATTGAGGGCATGTATTTCATATATCAAGGCATGTTCTCATACCCTTATTCTCATCTTAAAATCATCTAATCATTTATATCACTTTTGTTTACCTTTATTGAACATTTGAGATCGTCATTTCTAATATTTCCTTTTCCTTACACTATAAACAATTTTTTAGGAATGACATTCCTAATAAGGGTTCTCATTATGGAGGAAAAATGGGAGATGTTTATGAAATAGTTGTCAATGTGACAATGTTTATGAATTCACTACACATATATGATTCTGAAATTGATTGTTATTTTATATAAATAATATTCACCGAAAAATATTAAATAAATATGTATGAATTGTATCGATCTCTATAGATGGTATCATATCAAGGTTTTGTTAGCCTTTGGAAACTAGTATAACATAACCTTTGTGAGAACCCTATGGACAATTCCTTGTATAGAATAAAATCCTAAAGTTTGTATATTGATCATTAATGATATAGGTTAAAACTAAAGAGTTACATATGATAAACTCAAGATTTAGAGATCCTATATATTATTTTTCAAGATTATGTAGTTCCCCACTATTATTATTGCTCACACTATGCTTTTATTAGTCAATATCTAGAACCCAAAGCAATCAAGTTATTATTGAATGTGGTAGTTAATGGAATAGTTTTATTTATGAGTAACCAAGTGAATTATTATATGGATTGTGAAACCCTGTGAAGATTCCTAATAACCCATCTTATTATATGACTAACAATAAAAACATTTTTGATATTATTGGCACACCATATAAGAGACAAATAGAGTTTCCTGAAACCCATAGAGAAAAAATGTTTCAACCTCAAACATATATATAATGTGAAAATAATTACTCAAATGATTGTATCATGGGAACATGATGTTTTTTTATTGTGTAAAAGGTGGATAAAAAATTCTAATTAATAGATAAAATGAAAATTCAGGTTAGAAAAATATATGAGAATAATGGTATCAGTAATTTATACTCAATTTTTGAATGTATTAAATATCAAAATTATTGGAATTATGAAAATATATTTCCTAGGGGAAACATGAGAAGATATTCAATAAGGTTGTATGAGTAATTATTTTATAGATGTTGAAAAAGATACAATGGATGACATATGCAGGTTATAGAAACTTTTAATAGAGTTTTTTATGTTATAAGTAAGAAGAATAATTAAATTTATGTATATGAATACTCTAACATGGATTATATTTCATATTATAAGAAAAAATAAATAGGGAATACGATGATAATTATTCTTTAATGGTTTGATAATGATGTAGAATTATTAATGTATTTATGAATTTTAATTCGAGAATTATGTTCATAGGTGTAAGAATAATGGTATTTTAGTTATAAAAATATTGAAACATCGAAGGATTTATCCATAGTACATTTACTTTATGTATTTCAATACAATAATAGAATAGTAATAATAACCAAGAAAATTTATTTGTTGGTAATTTTTTATTTTTAGATAACAATTGATAATGTGAAGGATAAATTCTAATAGGTTTCTGAGTTGGATTTTATAATGGTTTGTTAGGATAAAAAGATGACTTATATTGTTATTTTTGGTAACCTTGAAATTAGTGAGTGTTTTGATAAAAATGTGATGTCGGTCGTCTTTTATGATGTTTATTGCATGTTTGGATTTATGGAGTACATTTAGTAGTCTATGATTTATTATAAGGAAAGAAGATTATGTTCATTTTTGGAGAATATATGTTCTAATTATTTATCTATAGTTATTCATGTTATTAGTGTATTGTAAATTAATATATGATTTAGGTATTCCAATGTTTGGTGTGTGAAATTATGAAAAAAATTATATTACTTGGGGATATATTTTTTATTAAATAATTATAATTTTGGGGTTTTTATTTAATCATAATTTTTTTTGTAGGATTTATAAGGATAACTATTTATTAAATATATTAAGTTTAACATTATTGGTTATTTTTGAGGTTTTTAAAAAGAGTGTATTATATAAATTGTGATAATATTTTTGGATTTGATAAATATATTGAGGCTGGAGTTGTGAAATTTATTTATTTTATAGATCTTAAAATCTATTAAAGCTAATATTAGTGCTTCAGATATGAAAAAATACTATGGGATATTTATTTCCGTGAGTAAGAGATGAAGTGGAAATTGATCAAATCACAACCAAAGGATGAAATTGTACACATAATATGAAAATAAATAAAGTAAATATATTTTTTCATTGTTGTAAATGAGTCCTTAATATTTAGGAAAATTATATTAAAATAATGTGTTAATATTTTAAATTCAATTCCATTCAATAGATTATCTCATCATTCATCATAGATTTATTTTTTTATGTCTACATTTCTTTTGATCAAATTATTTATCACTCTTTATCAATCCTTGGGCATTATTTTTCTTTTCTTTTTCCATATTATCTCTTTTAACTAATGTTTTCATATTCAAAATAGCAATTATTTTTTATTCTATAGGACACTCATTTTTTTCTTACCCTCTTTGAAGAGAACATGTTTTTAACCTTTTTTACAATGTGGGATTTACCCATAGAAATATAAAAATGTAAAATCCATGATTAGTGAGAATAAGTTCAAATTGAGAGGATGAAAATAATTATAGGGGGAGTTCAACACATTGAGAACTATTTTTAAAATAAAAAAATTTAGTTGGTAACATATATGACATGAAACACCAAACAAAAATGAACCATGAAATGTTATTATTTAAATATGATCATTATAACCAAGGCATTAAATTAATAGGAATGAATATGATTAAATACATTATAAAATATATATAAAATATCACAATTAATATATATTTATTGAATAATTTCTTGGAAATAATCATTTAATTGTGATTAATGTTAAATTATACTTACAAAATATATTCCCTTTAAAATTATTTTTATTTAATTTCTTTAGAAAACATTATATTTAATATTGGACAGTTTTTAAAATTTTATTTCACAAAATAAAGTACATTTACGAAATTATCAAATAAAAATAATATTATAGTGAATTTCAGAAATTTTATCTAGAAATATTGTTTTAAATTGAATAGTCTAAATAACATATTTTTATTAAAAATGTAATTTTGTTCTAGGAAAGTAAAAAATTACTATTATTTAAAATGGTTTGAAATTAAAATTATTTATCTTATATTATAAATAACCCAATTATGTTCATTGGAATCAATTTCATTATTGAATTTTATATAAAAATATTTTTATACGTAAAATACATTTTTTTAAAAAACAGTTTATATATACAGAATATATTTTTATCTTATTAGATTAACTTATTCAATATAAATGAATAATTTTAATTATATATATATATAGTAAATTTTTTTCTGAAATTTTCATAATATTTCTATAGGAATGGGATAAGAGTACCCTGAATAGTAAAGACCATGGGTTAAAATAAATGGCCCTTAAAAATTTATTTAAATTAAAGTAAACATTTAGGGAGAAGATTGAGTATCGAGATAAAAAAAAGTAGAACCCATGCACCAATGACATGATTATTTTAAAATTAATTTCTCCCACATATAGGTATTAAATTAGATAAAAAAATTTCTATATATAGAATCAGGTGGTTCTAATTTGTTTAATATTCCCCATTTATTTTCATTCAATATGAATAGTTTCTATGGTAAAATTTTTGACCTCAAAAAGGGTAAACCAGGTTAATCATGGTTAAAATGAGTGATGTAGACGTTATTTTTTGTCACATTTATTATTTTTTGATGTTAATTTGAACATTATCACCATATTCTCTAAATTTATTTAATTATTTAAATCTTTTCCATTAGAATGAGATAGAAAATATTTATCAAAAAGTGAGTTAAAAAATTTAACTCCCATAGATTTTAATATTTCGTATATATCCAAATAGGGAAAAATAAAGTTATAAATGAGTATAAATGTAAATTTGAAAATAGTGAATTTATTTTCAAGATATAAATATATTACTATTTTTCATAAATTATATAATCTAATTAAATGCTTATATAAATATGATGTAGTATATTTAATTAATTGAAAAATTGAATCATGATTTTATAAACACTAAGATTAATATAATTTTAGTGTTAAATTATTTAATATATTTTTTAGTTAAATATAACATTATACTGATTTTTAAAATTTTTATATTAAAACTCCATCATTTCTTTAAGGCCATCATGTCAAATTAAATGAACAGTAACAAAATTGACATTAATTTAAATTTATGAACATAATATTTCATTATATTTTCTTAAAAAATAAAAATATTTACAAATAATAAAATAATAATATATTGTTTAAAAATTCAAAAAAAATCATTTTATTTTTCAGTAGCTTCAATATTTGAAATATTGTAACACCATCATATTGAAATACTTGTTATCACAGTTAATGTTAAAATAGATTAATTTAAATGTTAAAAAAATAAATATGGTTAAAAATACCACATAAAAATATCAAAATTTTATTGGTTGAGAATATTTCTAGCATATACTACGAAAGTTTAGATTAAATACCCATTTGTATGCATTTTTCACAATAATGACTTAATTTATTTGAAGTCTTTTCGTAATTCCAAGTGTTTCCATTCCCTCCATTATAAAAGGAAACCCCTTTAATAAGTTCTTCACACAACATTTATCCTTATAAATGGACCATCCCCCACCAAAATATGTTAAATTTACTTTATCACATTCTAAAGGTGTTTTATCATTATAAAATAACATCCTTTTGATCCTTGTAAATATATCTCAAGAATTTTTTACAAAGAAGAGTTAATCTCTTTCACCGATAACTTTATTTTTATTTTTTTAACTCTTATAAATCTATTATATATTTCATAAAATAATAATTTCAGTATAATAATTATACTAGTAAATTATTATGATTATTAAACAACCTTTATTCACCCTCATTCCATTAAATGATAAGTGAAAGTACCGCTCATTCGTACGTATGACATACTGTCTTCACGTAGCGATATAACTTATTTATCCTCATAACATATTATTTATTAGTATTTTTTTTTGGATTTAATTTTTATATATGATAATTATAAAATAATTATTATTCTATAATGATAATATCATATCTATCTTTATAGCTTCCAAACTATTGAAAATGAAATATTCTCTTGTGTCTACGAATATATTTCCACCTCTACAAATTGATATGATTATCTATTCATTTCAATTTTACATGTATGTTAATGAGGGTCATTTAAATTAATTTATATGATATTTAAAAAAAGTTATAAATTTTTAAATTTTAATAGTTATTTACCATTAATTCATTTCGTCTGTCAAAAAAATTAAATTAGCATTCATGTCTGCGTATGACCTACCATATCATGAAATGATATCATTTATGTTTCTATAACTATAATATATTAATAAATATAACTTGTAAATAATTAACATACATTTAATTTATATCATTATTAATAATCTAGATAATATATAGCCATGATCAAAATACAAGGACCATCACTTCCAAACCAAAACATACTTGAAAAATGAAGCAGACATCACCATTAACAATGATTTTAATAAAGAATTATGAAAAATTAGTGATAAAAGGTTATAATTAAATAATATATGGTATGATATATATGATTATGGTTATTTACAATATTTTTAATAAATATATATTTATTTTAAATGTGTTTCCAATGACTACAAGGAATTTAAACGTAAGGTAAGTGATATTTGTCTCACGTTTTTTATTTGTAAATCACATTCTATATTCACCACTTGTTTATTTATATGGTTTATATACTATCCAGAAATTTATTTAGGATTTTTATTTTTTAATTTTATCTATATTTAAATATCCATCTATGGTTATTTCATTCATGGGGGTTACGATTAAAATTTTATCAATATCGCAAGGCTTTAATGTCACAATCTCATTGTTTATCAGTATTGTTTATGAATATGTTTACAAAGAACAAATATTATAATTGACCACTCATGATACTCATGATATTAATTATCTTATTTTTATTTATTTAAAATAAAATTTTCTATTTCATTTATATAACCTTAGGTATAGAAGAGACCTAAAATATTTTTTTATACAGAAATGGGCTTCAATTATATATTCTGTCAAACTTCCTTTCTCTTCCATGTCTATGATTTATAAAAATGTTTTCATGAATTTTTTATAAATATAAATTTATTTTTAATCTAATTATTATCCATGATTATGTTTTTACAAAAAAAATAAAAGTCATCTTCTAATTGTTTTATAAATGAGTTAATTTTTCTACTTTCTATAAAATTTTGAAAGCAATTTTATATATCAACCTCAATGGTATGAATAAAATTTCTCAGCACAATGACCACTAAATGATTTGAATATTTCATTACATGTTTTGAAGGTTCATTTCAACAAATTTTTTCCATAATATTTTAGAAATATTTTTATTTTGAAATTGATTTTTTAAGTCGAAAGGTTATTTTCCACATAAAATATTTCAATAATATTTTAAAGTAATTTTTATATATGAACAAATATTTGGATGTTATTTAATTTTTATTTGGGATATTATACAATGATAAAATTATTAATCTTTATCTAGATAGTTAATTTTTATGATATTTTTATGAAACCCATTTATTTTCGATGGGTTATGCTATGATGAATTGATGAAATTTTTATGAAACTCTCCTTCCATGAATAGGATTTGACATAATGATATGATGAATGTTTTATGATCTTGTGTAACACCTATATTTGGTTTTCATTATTTGATGATGGTTAACCTATATCCTAGGATGTTGGTTACATTATAACCAAGAATGAGTGTTTTTTTATAACCCAGGATGGTGCTAATAACAACCACACTCTTTATTACACAATTGAACATGATTTATTACGTAAATATTCACTTAAGACAACTATGAGGATCGATAGGTCTAGTGTACTGGAAACTTATGAACATTTCATAAAAATTTAGAACATGAAACCCAACATATTTGTTGAAAACATCTTTTACATGACCACAACATTCCTTCATAATTAGCATTGTATGGGATAACCTGAGGAAATGTTTAAGAAAAGGGTGAGATATAAAGCCTATTTAGGGAGTAAACAAGGCATAACATAAAGAATATAGTACATGTTAGGAAATAGGAATATCAATGGAGCACAAGAGAAACATGAACATCAAGGCATGATATAACATGATTATCATGACACAGAAATGTGGAAACTACATTTAACATGATATTTTCATAAGCTGATGCTCATAGAACATAGAGCATGAGTAAAAAAGTAATCAACATGAATTATCATGATTAAACCCTCATTTTACTTTATTATCATGATACTAATCTTTACCCAATGCATTGGAGCTCTATAAGGGTTAACCTGTTATAAACATTTCATTTTATGCATAAGTGTACCACAAGGATCATAAAACATGGATTCATTAAACACCATAATTTATTCCATGAATAAGATATATGGAATACATAAATGTAAGTATTCATTAAAAAAGTACATGTTCATAGAGTTTAATACCCTTGATAAATAAATAGGCATGGTATTCTCTTAAAATATTATTTTGGGATGTGATGTTTCTGTGTAACTTCTGTAGTATAACGACGTGAAATAGAAATCGTAAAATAGGTTGTTGAGAGAAAAGTTGGGTCTCACCATTTATACATTAAATTGAGAGTATTGAGGTCATAGTACATAATATACCAACATATATAATGTAATTTATATTCATAATATATAATAATTACATGAATGAAAATCAGAGGAGAGAAAATCCTTACGGAATTTCTCCATGGTAACGGTTGTAAATGAGAGGAAGTAATGAGAGAGAAAGGGGACACTAATCATTAAAATCGTTTCAGTGAAATGTAATGGGATATTTAGTGGGTTTATATAGGAATGAAGAGGTAATTCTTTATTTTTTAGGTTTTGGAAACCACGCATTAAACTAATCAAAACCATAAAACATACCATTTTTTCCAATTGTTTTACCATAGTGGAGTGGAAAAAATTATTTTATAATTCCAATGGACGAACTTATTAAAGTATTATTCTTTCTTTTGTGGAGATGAATCACACTTTCAAGGAAATCATTATAAAATGTTAAAATGTTTTATAAGTCTTGGAGGGTCCACTGAGACTTTGTAAAATAAATCGTACAAACATAAAATCACATTATTTTAAAGATTAAACATATATATCCCTACATACTATTTATATTATTTTATTACATCAATCTTGGGTCATTATGAACTCATAAAACACATTATATATTTAAACGGTATTTAATTTTTACCCAAATATTCGACTGTCTCAGAAAATTATGAAAAATTCACCATTGGATATTTTCGATGTCATAATTCCATGAAAAATATTCATTTTATCTAAATAACTTTTGAAATATTTTAATTTCTAATTTTAAAATAAAAACTAACATTTATGAAAAAATCACTAGATTTAACAAAAACATCTTTCAAACCTTAATAAAAATTATAGTTGTATTCATAAAAATCATATGATCATTCATATTTAATAAAAATTTATTTAGTAATGATATTTTATTAAAATATTATTTAATAAATAAATCTATTCATTCATCAAAATATATTTCTTAATTTAATATATTCTAAAAATTATATTTTTTCTTTAAAACCCATTTAAAATGTAACAATAATGAAATGAATGTATATTATTTATACAAAAAATAGAGCACATAATAATAGTGCTAGAGTCTTATTACATAACCCAATATAACACCCACATAAGACATAATGGTAAGGTGTGCAATGGTGACAGACTCATGGGGAGGCTCAGATAACATTGCTCGGGTTGTGATCTCTATTAACATCCACTTATCTCATAGTTGGTTCCATTTAAGCTTAACGAGTTGAAGATCGACTTGGTCTTGGTCATAGGAGAAGCCCAGTAACGCCACCTCCTTTCTGAGATTCAACAAACGGGATTTGTACGGAGTAATTCTACTAGATGAGGACATCGCTTCCTTTGTCCAAGTAAATTGGATTTTTTAAAGCATTATATTTATACTAATCATGTAATCACTATTCAATGACTATAATAGAAATGTTAACAATTATTAAGAGTGGTTTAAAATAAAAAAACATAAAACCAAAGAAGTGCACATATTTTATATAACCATTTTACATAATAAAAAATTCAATCAGATCAAGAGTAATTTCCATTAGTAAAATATTGGGTCATTACAATCATCCCCCCTTAAGAAATTTATCCCACAAAATTTCCATTTCCCACACTAAAATGGATAAAGTTAACTCCACTTCATCACTTCCCTTGTGGTTTCACCACAAAACATTGATGAGGGCATTGTATTATTTTGTAGAAATGTTTCTCTATGATCTAAGATATTTGCTGAGTTATCTTCGTAGAAGAGGTCATTCTCAAATGGTACCACCGTTGTATTGAGTACATATGATGGTTCAGGTATGTACTTCCTTAATAGTGATACATGGAAAACATCATGTACTTGAGATAGGTTTAGTGGGAGTGCTAGTCAATAGCCCACTGCTCCAACACGATCAAGGATCTCAAAAGGGCTGATGTAACTTGTACTAATCTTACCATTATTTTAAAATCTCATAACTCTATTATAGGGTGTTATATAGAGGAATACCATGTCCCCAATATCAAACTCTAGGTCTCATAGATTATTATCAACATAGCTCTTTTATTAACTCTAAGCAGCTTTATTGTGTTGTTGGATGGTCTTATCCTTCTCCCCCAATTCTTGGACCATTTCTAGACCTAAGAGTTTTTTATCCCCAACATCATCCCAACATGAAGGTGTTCTGCAAATCTTTCCATAAAGGGATTCATATGAATCCATTTGGATGCTTGAGTGGAAACTATTATTGTATGAGAATTCAACCAGAAGAAGATGTTGATCCCATCCTACTTTGAAGTCCATTGATAATTCTCTCAACATTTCCTCAAGTGTCTGGATAGTCCACTCAGATTGGTCATCAATTTGAGGATGTTAAGCTGTACTGATGTTCATCTCAGTATTTAGAGCACCTTGAAGAGTCTTCCTGAAATTAGTGGTGAATCTTGGATTTCGATTGTATACAATAGATAGTGGTACTCCATGCAGCCTTACCACATATCTGATATATATCTGTGTTAGTTGACCCAATGAGAAATCGTTTCAAATTGTGATGAATTATGAAGTCTTTGTAAGATGGTCCACAATAACCCAGATACCATTGTTTCCTATGTATATCTTTAGAAGTATGGAGAAATAGACTATAATGATGTTCTCCCCTTTCCATGTTTTAATGGTTAATGGTTGCATCATCCCTTTAGACTTATGCCCCTCATCATTCACCTACTGACATACCAAACACATTGATGTATTCTCATTTATCCCCTTCTTCTTTTTTATCCCACCAATAATGATATTAGATATCTCAATACATCTTTGGGTTTCCTGGGTGATTGAAAAATTATCACTATGTGCATCATTCAAAATTTCTTTCATTAAATCCATATTTTATTGAATGCATAGTTGGGACCCAAATCTCACAATTCCTTCTTCATTAACATTGAACTTCAAGGATTTCCTTTTTCTAATAGTTTCCACACTCTTCTAAATTCCTATATCATCATTTTGAGCATCCTTTAACCTTCCCAAAAGATATGGTTGAGCAATAATTTGTGAATGATTTGATGATGTTACATTATTTGTGATTCTCATGTCCATATTTATCAAATCTAAGAAGATTTATCCTTTTCAATTCTCATCAATGATCAAATTGATGGGTCCTTTCTACATAGAGCATCTACCCCCATGTTCAATTTCCCTAGTTGGTAATGGATTATGTAGTCATAGTCATTGATCATATCTATCCATCTTCATTGGAGCATGCTAAACTCTATCTGTGTGAATATATACCTGAGGCTTTTGTGATTCGTGTATATTTCACACTTCTCCCTAAATAGGTAATGTCATTAAATTTTCAAAGAGGATATTACTACAGCCTACTTTAGATCATGTGTTGGATAGTTTGGTTCATGAACTTTAAATTTCCTTTAAGAATATGCAATGAATTTTTCATTTTTCATTTTTTGTCAACACACATCCCAAGCCCTTTTTTGTAGCATCACTAAATACCACATGATTTTCTCCACATGTGGGTAGTGTGAGCACGAGCACAGTGATATGCCTTTGTTTCAACTCATTAAAGCTCTCTTCACATTCATCAATCCAAGAAAACATTACTCCCTTCTGAGTTAGCAAGGTAAGTGGGTCTTATAATCATGAAAAATTTCTCACAAATCAACGATAATATCCATCAATCCCCATGAAGCTATGAATATCCTTCACTAATGTTGGCCTCTGCCATCCCTCTATTACAAATGTCTTGGAGGGATCCACACATATCACATGACTTGTGATGATATAACCGAAGAATGATACTTCCTTCAACTAGAACTCACTCTTTTTGTACTTTTCATAAATATTTTCCTTTCGCAGTGTCCCTTGTATAATGATTAGATTCTCTGCATGCTCCTCCTTGGTCTTTGATTATATTATATTATCGTCTATAAAGACTACTACAAATTTGTCAAGGTAATATCTAAATTCTCTATTAATCATGTCCATGAATATTATTGGATAATTATTGAGTGTTAAAGGCATTACTATGAATTCATATCACCCATACCTTGTAAAAAAACAGTCTTGTGGATATCTTCCTTCTTTACCCTTACATGGTAATATCACTTCTTCAAATCCACCATGGAGAAGTATTTTGTTCCACATAGCTGAACAAACTAGTCATCAATTTGGGGTAGAGAAAACTTGTTCTTTATCATGAATTTTTTTGATCACATGGTAATCAATGAAAATGTGCATTGACCCCTCCATTGTCTTGACGAAGAGTACTGGTGCACCCCATAGTGAAGAACTTGGATGTATAATCACTTTGCCCAGATTCTCCTGTATTTTTTCTTCAAATAATTAAGATCCACAACATCTATTCTATATGGATTATTGGTATTAGAAATTACCCATGTATAAGATCAATTGATAATTCAACATCACTTCTAGGAGGAATAATAGGAAATTCCTCCAGAAACACTTTAGCGAATTCCCTCACAATAGGCAAGTCATCACAAATGGTTTGTTCCTTAGACTCAATCATCAGAGCAAGATAATCATTCTCATAGTGAATTAATATTCCTTCTTAAGATGATGTTTCTAAGGAAGACTCACCCACTTCCTTGAACTTTTATAGAATCAGGGGTCAATTCACCCAATGAAGAGTTATTTCCCTCTATTGGAAGTTTATATTGGATCTATATAGGGAAAGCCAATCCATGATAAGAATTGCATCAAATTCCAATAGAGGAAGTATGACGAGGTTCATATGGATGTTCAAACCATAATTTTTGATAAGGGATGAGTTACATTCATGGGATGAAATGATTTCCCTATTTTCTGTTCTCACTGCCATCTTTACTTCCATGATTTTTTGTGGTGTTGGGATTGTTCTAATAATCTTTCAAGATTTAAAATAATACATAGAACCAGAATAAAAATGTATGTTAACTATTGATGAATGAATAACTATCTTACTCATTACCACTTCGTTGTTAGGGTTCACTTCGGCAGTAGTGATGGAAAAAGATCACCTTTGTTGCATTGGAGGTTGTTGGTTTCCTCTAAAAATCCTTGTCTTAGGGAAATGGTTTGCAATGTGCTCTGGTTCTTTTTTATTGAATCAATAAACAATGTGTTGAGGGTTTAACGGATCATTCCTCTCCTATATCATGAAATTTTGTTTTTCTTGTAGACAGTTAATAGCCAGTTTCCCTTCTCCTCTACACCAAAAGTATTTCCTCACCCCCTTCAAGAAATTTTTGGGCTGATTCATTCCACACCAATGACAAGTCGGGTGGTAGAATTTCTTAGCACCATTGGATTTATCCATCAGACCTCTAAAATTATATTACACCCTAATTTTATTATCCCCATGATACCAATGAGATTATCTGATCTCCATTTCGACTTTAAGGGAACATCAGACAATTTTCTCATAGCTCTCGAAGTTACAGATCCGTTGAAATTTCTGTAGGCTAGGTTTTGTCCCATCAAATAAGCGGTCAACCTTTTATTCATGTATAACAACAAATCTAGAGGCATATTGTGCATTCCTTGTGATGTTTTCCTCATACACTCTAATGGATTCATCATATTTTTTCTTAAGAGAAAGGAAGTCCATTTTCCATCTTATGTCAGAGGGTGCGAGGAAAATATTTATCAATTTTTTTTGGAAATCCTTCTATTTTAATTCCTTGAACTCCTCCCCGGGATTCATATTTTTAATCAATGTCCACCATTTATCACCTTCACCCTCTATGCAATAAGAATCCAGATGTACGTTCTCATGTTCCAAACATTGAAGGATGGAGAAGTTCCCCTCAATGGAGTTGTTCCATTGTTCGGTGATTGAGTGATCAGATGATCCATTAAAATTAGGAGGCCTTTGTCTCATGAAGCTCTTGATTGCAGCTTGTTCTTTCTTATAGGGCTTTAATGTTTCTCTTGACCCATGTTTCTATTCAAAACTTGAGTTACCAGATAGAGTATCATGATAATGTTTGTGATCCACACTCCCATCGGATTGGGAATCTCATTAGAATATTAATCACATTTATATTTGCATTGTCTATTACCTCGATTCCTCATATTATCAGACAATGTCTAGAATAAAATTAATGTTAGGAGTAACACATAAAGAGGAATCCAATGAAAAAAATTTATTACTTATAAATTACATTTATTTCCTAAACTTATCTATGTTATCCATTATCTGCTTCCCAAAATATATTCTTAGTGGAATTTTTCTTAATTATTTTAATAATGGTTCATCCTAAGCTTATGAGTTTACCAAATAATATCACCCAGGTTTTTCAAAACCAAGAGTGAAGAAATTCTCGTTGTCCTTCACCAGTTCTCGTTTGAGTCTAGCTCAAAGAGGAGTCTTCGGGTTTTACCACTAGATACATCTGTGGAAGAGCTGCCTCTACCTGATCATGTCCAGACAAGGATTTATTTTCTTGATAAACCACTTACTCAATACTCAGAAAATTTATTGATTTTTTTATTATACTAGGTCTTATCCTTAAGGCTTTCAATAGGGTTTTCTAATACTAATCCCAAAAATTACTATTCATATCCTATAATACCGACTATAACAAGTATGGTCTTTATTTCACACATGAACAAGATTTATTACATTATATTCAACTTAATAAAACTCTTATGATTGATAGGTCTTGTGTATTGGGTTATTAGGAACCTCACATAACAACTTAGAACATAAAACCCATCATCTTTATTGAATACGTCATTTACATAACCACAATATTCTTTAGTACTTAACATTGCATGGGATAACCCGAGGACATGCATAAGAAAAGGGTCATCTATAAATCCTATTAATTTAATAAACAAGGCATAACATAAAGAATATAGTAGATGTTAGAAAATAGGAATATAAATGGAGCATAAGTGAAAAATGAACATAAAGGCATGATATAGAATGACTATCGTAACAAGGAAATGTGGAAACAACATTTTACATGATATTAACATAAACCAAGGATCATTGCACCTGGATAATGGGTAAACCCCCATTTAACATTAATTAGAATTATTAAAACCTCATTAAAATTGAATTATTTTGATACTAATCATTACCCAATGCATTGGAGCGCTATCAGAGTGCTCCCTTTATAATCATTTAATTTCATGCATAAGTGTTCCTCATGGATCATGCGACATGGATTAAATAAACATCATAATTTATTCCTCCAGTAAGATATGCGGAATACCAAAATTTAATTCCTCATTAAACAAGTACATGTGCATAGAATTTAATACCCTTGATAGAAAAATTGTATGTTATTCACTTACTTGATGATTTTGGCATGGGAATTTTGGTGTAACTTCGGAAGCAAAATGACGTCAAATAGAAATCGTAAAATTGGTTGATGAGAAAGAAAGGGCTCTCTCAAAATTTATAAATTAAATATATTGTATTTAGGTCATGTAAAATTATATCCCAACATATGTAATGGAATTTAGATGCACAATATAAAACAATTTCTTGAATAGAAATGAGAAGAGAGAAATTCCATACGGAATTTCATCATGGTGATAGGTGTAAATGTGAGGCATTAATCAGATAGAAATGGGTATCTCATAATTAATCCTTAAGTATAGAATTATAGGATAGGTTTGAAATAATACCCCAACATTTTTAAATGAAAATAAAATTATATAATAACATAATGAAATTTGGACAGAAATGAAAAAGGAATAAAATCCTTGCTAGGAAGTGTGATCCCGATGGCTTGGGACAGGATTGAGAGTGGATTATTGGGAGCTTGAGGTGACTTAAAAGGAATATATAGAGAGGAGGGAAGGTTTTCTTTAATCTCCAAATGGTTTTAGTGAAGAGGAATTTGAGATTCTGTGGGTATATATTGGAAAATACAAGGAATTATTTATTATTTATGTTTTCGGCACAACACATTAAACTAATCAAAACCACATACCATCCCAGGGTTTTTACCATGGTTTTAGCAAAAGTGGAGTGGAAAACATTATTCAATAAGTTAAATGGCCGAAACTATTAAAATATTAGGCTTTCTTATGTTGAGGTGAATGACACTCTCAAGGAAATCATTTTAAAATGTTAAAATGTTTTATAAGTCATGGAGGGCCCATTAAGGCTTTGTAAAATAAATCGATCAAACCTAAAATCACATTATTTTAAATTTAAAATAAATATTTTCCAAAAATACAATTTATATTATTTTATTACATGTCTACGAGGTCATTATGATGTCATAAAACACGTTATCTATTTAAACGGTATTTAAATTTTAGCCAAAAAATGGATTGTCTTAGAAAATTATAAAAAATTCACCGTTGGATAATTTAGACACCCAAATTCTGAAAATAATATTTATTTTATCTAAATAATTTTATAAATGTCTGAATTTTTACTTTTAAAATAAAAAAATGACATTTATCAATAATTCATGGGTTTTGACAAAAACAACCTTTAATCCATAACAAGATTTAAAATTGTATTCATAAAAATTAAACGATCATTTATATTTAATAAATTGTAATTGATTAAAAATAATTTATTAATTTATTATTTAATTAAAAATTACATTAATTCCTCAAAATATATTTCTTAGTTGAATATTAACTAAAAATATTGTTTGTACTTTCAAACCCACTTACAAAGTAACAATAATAAAATGAATGTAAATTATTTATAAAAACAATAAAGCACATAATAATACTTATAAGGTAATTTTACATAACCCCTTATAAAACCTGCATAATACGTTAGGTTAAGGTGAGCGATAGTGACAGACTCTTGGGGTGGCTCAGATATCATCTCTTGGGAGGTAATCTCTATTAACTTTCACTTGTCCAGTAGGCGATTCCGTTCAAGCTTAACGTGTTGAAAATCAGCTTGAGAATGTTCAAGAACAAAGCCTAGTGATGCCACCTCATTTTAGAGCTGCAAAAAATGGGATTCAGACAGAGCAATTCTAATGGATGCGGCCATCGCTTCCTTTGTCTTAGTAAATTGGATTTGTTGAAGCCCTATATTTATATTAATCATGTGATCACTGATTAACGAAAATATTAGCAATGATAACAATTCTTAATAGTGTTTTAAAATCATAAAACATATGATCCAAATAAGTTCTTATGTTTTATATAACCATTTTACATAATAATAAATTTATTCAGATCAGGAGGAATTTCTATTAGTAAATATTTGGGTCGTTACAGTGATTATATTATAACCAAATATAGGTGGACCCATAATTATACAACACCCAAATTCCATGGGTAATAAATGATATCTCATGTGACAAATAGGACTGGAAGTGTGAGTGAACCCAGTTTAGTAAATAAATTTTAACACTATGATACTCATGGGTGTGAACCTTTACTATTTTTATTGAATTGGGAATGAACCCAATCCACTATGATAGTCTTGGAAATGAACCTTCTATACTATGTAAATTATTTTCTATTATTATGCCACAATTATATATCATATGATTAGGATATGATCTCATACATCATTTTCTTTGTTTTTTTATGATTTATTTCATATAAAATGTTAATCCATTTTTAATGACTAATTATTGTTATCTATGATATGCAGGGTATGTATTCCTAATATTAATCTCATATTCTCATACCCTTTTTCTCATGCTATAATTTTTTATGATTTATATATCACCTGTATACCATTATTAAGTATTTAAGCTCAAACTTTCTCATTTTTCCTTTCCCCATGTAATTAAGAATGATTTTAAGAATGATATATCTTATAATGGTGATAATTATGAAGGACCTAACGAGAGACTATAAATAAACAATTCTTTATGTGTCCATGTTTTCAATTTCATTAGACCCCTATGATTATGGAATTAATCCATATGTTATATAATGAATATTCTTTTAAAATGATTAAATATCTACATATTAAAAGTAGGGGTATATATATTAAGGTCCCATCACTTGTTTTTATTTTATTCTATTCCAATTAGAGGTTTTCATGGTAGTGGGATTTTCTATCATGTGTAAGGTTTAGGCTAATCCTTTCATAATCCTCCCCCACTAGTACCCCTCCTAGGATAGCAATGATGATTATAGTGACATCTAAATCCTACCTCCAATAAGACACATGTTGGAGACTAGGACTTAGTGTAAAAAAATTAGATTTATTACCCTCATAAAACCACAAAAAATAAAGACAACGCAAATAATAAAATGCATCTAAAAAATAGAACCGATATCTTATAAATGCATATAAATAAATATATAAAAGAAACTGACGAATAAAAATTAAACTATTTAAAAATAAACACAAGATCACTATTTATGAACATATCAAGATATTAATTTCTATCCACGTGACTCAACCCCTATTTAAAATTTGGAAAAAAGATATATATATATATATATATATATATATAATGGGTGAGAATACAATTATTTTTAGTAGGAACTTCCCCAAAAGAACTTCTTCTAATGTAAAGAATGAATACTAATGACTAAGTGAATAAACCTTAAATCATCTCATCCTTAAATTAGGACCACTATAACTGAGCCGTTCCAATGGTCCTTCACTCAATAATCCATCCAAATATATTAATATAATATCAATAGAATATATCAAGAATGTAATCCAAACCACTTCCTAAATGATCTAATATCTCTCACTCATTAATGATGTCTGTCATAGTGCTCCAATCCCCTCGATATCCATGTGACCAAATAATAACCACAAATATATAGAAAAAATTACATACCCTATACCACAATAACATTACACCATAAAAGTTTTGGCATACCATATCACTACATCCCTATCGCACTTACATCTTTATCATAGTATGGAAATAGGAACATAAAGGGAATCAACCTTGTCACTCCTATGTCCACGAACGTCCCCCACTATGAATCATATCACAATTTCAATTGTTAATCATCATAACCTCATAACATAGGCACTATATGGACCTCGGTTTGGATATCTGAATTAGGTGGTGATTCATAATAAATAACAAGGAAATAAAAAATTTGATAGTAACACAAAACCCCAATTAAAAGGTTTGACCTACAATACATTATCATCATGTAACTTCCCCATCAAGTAAACAAGTACACATTGATAATTATCCCACAACTATTGAACCATAATTACCAACCACACAGAATATATACACACCACCTAAAAATAATCCCATTTAAAAACATCATTATTCAATTATACACTTTCCATTACTGATCACAATATATTCATTTTTATATTTTTAATTCCAAAATATTATTAATAACTTACCGTATCTATCCCATACTTTAACTGCTTCATTTAAAGAATCCCCTTTCCAAATATCAATTTATAATATCATAAATAAATATTTACCATACCTCATTATACCATCACCCCATTACACTTCTACTTATTTTCTCATTCATTTATTTATTTTTAAAAAAAAACCATGTTACTCCAAAGCTGTGACTCAAGCCACACCAACATCTCATAATACCACAATAGAAAAACAAAAAACACAATGATACCCACGCATCATCACTCTAACTACCACCACTACATTCAAAACAAAGCATAATCATCCAAACCAGCTACGAAAACAATCCCATGAATATCTAAAAATAATAAGAATAGACTCATGTATAATATAAATTGAAGTGAAACAACATATAAAATCATATTAAAGTATCTCTTATTTATCATACTTCCACATTAGTTCAACACTATAATAAAAAATTATATCACCATAAATCCATGTTTCTATAATATTTTTTTACAAACACTAATTGATTACCCTCTTATGAACGGTGATTCAATCATTTTGACAAAAAAACAAGGTTTATCATAACAACCAGTATAAACAAAAAGGCATAAATATTTAAGAGATAAAATGATGTTTTATGAAGAACATGAATATAACTTTATCAATTCATTTTCTATTAGTTGGGATTATTATATTATTTAATATATTTAATATAATAGATAAAAAAATTATGACTAATACAAAAAAATAAATTATTTAATAAGTATATGTCTTGAACCCCCTAACTTGATCAAAGATTTGATGAACATCACATATGAATGTAAGAAACCAAAGATCAATCACCACCAATCTCAAAGGGAACCACCGTCAAACGAAACCAAAATTAACATCTCAACATCCCATAGACAAACACTGACCAAAAAAACAGAAAGAACTCTATAAAAAACATTTAATATAGTGATACGAGAATGAAGTTAATAAAATTAGAGAAGAAGAAAAAAGGGGAACCTTGATTGAACAAAAAATCACTCCAAACATTGGGACTTTTAAATCCCCTAAGGGATGAATGGGGAGATTAAAAATTGCGCATGCTTTTTTTATTGGTTCAAGGGAATGAAAAACATGTGATAGAAAGAATATGTTAAACTCAATTTAATGAGGATACCTAAAAGACCTATACAACAAAAAGATGGATTAAAAATTGGTCATTATATCATCAATAAAAGAGAGATCCCAAAACCAAGATAATTAAAATGCAGTATCCCCTATACCAAGGTGATCATTTTAGCTATTTTAAAAATTGGGTTGACTAGAATTGTGGTGTTGAAACCGTAAATATTACTATATTAGCTTCAACCCAAACATATATAATAGTACCAACACCATGTAGGGGTTCCACCATCACTATTTAAAAATCAACCCATGATTGACCATGTTCATGAACACTCAATAATGTGGTGTTTCTCCCCCATGCCCACAAAAATATTCATTTCACCCATTAAAATTTTATAAATGGATCCCTCCAAAAATCGTTAATTGGCATGCACTTTAAAATGTATGATTCCAAATTATAGAAAACAAAAATAGATAGAATATAATTAAAAAATGTCACAACAACTCAAATATTATGAGAAATATTAGCCACCATATCTACAACTACATTTGGAACACCACCATAGTGTGTCCCTTTCCAAAAAGACACTTTATCCTCTTAGAATCCAAAACCCGTTTATCTACACCTAGATCAACTACACACTCCCACTCAACACCTCCAATTTTAGAAAACAAAAATTATAGATCTAATACCATATAGTTGCTACATATAGAATGGTTCAATTCATTAAGAATCATTACTAAACATGAAAAAATAAGATAAATGTAAAACAAAAACACAAATGATATACCTCTGAAATAAATAATTCTACACCACCGAAACCCAAACACAACACAATAAAGAAAAACCCTCCAACACACTATCCTAAAACAAGGAATCTTAATGTAATATAAAAATTATAAATATCCCAAATAGATAGGGATACTAAAAATTCTTATATAACTCACATTATCATATTTTCTTCATCAATATCGCATTGCTCTACTAGAAATGAAATGAGGGAATGACTAACCCATGAAACACCTTCTCTATAAAACAAAAATCATGGTTGGACAATCCATAAATATCATGTCATCTTCTTCCCCCAACTCCCCCTAATTAATTAAATTTGAATCATCATAATGACACTAAAAAAATATAGTACATGGAAGATGACGGGGATATAATCTAGTTATGGAGGTCAAACAAACTTATATTCCATGTTTCAACATTATCTAGCAAAATGAAATTTCTAATAATTCGAGGAGATAACTTTCTCCTATTAAAATGAACCTCTACAACCAATGATGAGGATACAATTTTATGAACACATTATTATCAACTTTAATATTTTAGAGGTCTCCTCTTCCAATTACCATTATACTTCAGAAATTGTTGAGACACCTTCATCCTCTCATGAATCACATGAACCTTCTTAGATATAATTTTAACCACATATTGTCCAAGGAGTATTGATTCTATGCCCTTAGTCCATCGCAATAATTATTTACAATTCCACATAATAACACCTCAATTGAATCACTACAAATGTAAATATTATAGATATTATAATAGGAAAACACAATCAAATGAAATTTATCTACCTTCATACCTCTTAAAAATAGAAAACATGTGTGTAATATGTTCTATATTGTCTTAATGGTTCTCTTGATCTGATCATCCATATGAGTATGAAAATTAGTTATATGGTATAAATGGAATCCCCATAAATCCAAGATACCTCAATAGACTTGTGATCTAAAACAAGATGGTACGTAGAAATTCATGAACCTTCACTATCTCATCAACATATCACCAAAATAACTACACAAAATTCAATAATCCTCAATAAAATAGTTAAAAATATTGATAAAAAATATAACATCATATCCTCCTTGGGGTCAGGGAATATTTATGAAGAGATGCATATAAAGTTCCTCCCAATTTAACATAGGGATAAAAAATGGATACAAAGAACCTCCATGGTCATTATTCTTTATCATCACTAACTAGAAGAAAAAAAAATCTTATAACAAAATCCACATACATCTATTTCATCCCAATCCACTAGAACTAACAAAAACTGCATGATAATGTTTAGACACACATGGATACACAACTAAGGGTGACATATAAAGCTCATTGAGAAACACCACACACGCCACTAATAGAATGAAAAAACAACCTTTAAAACACCAATAAATTCTAATTATCCTAAAAAATACCCCATAACCATTTTTACAGATGAAACAATAATGACATTACTCCACCTAAAAACCTCCAATCTATTATAACACATCCTATAATAACAAGGATTGTTTTATATTAATATAATAAATAAATCCATTGCTATCAAATTTTACTACTCAAGAAATCAACAACCACATTTCCTTTAAATAGTTTGGAAAATATATTTATGTCATCTTCCGTGAAGAACATTATCCACTTCCCCTGATGAAAATTTGAATCCTTTGGAAAGAGTATATACCTCATGATCTTTTGAAATGTGAAGACCATAAAATTTCTACTGATGTGGTTTGACAACCAAAATTTTAGAGAAAATTCCATTGTTTTCAACTCAAGATCATGGATGGTTTAATGATTATCATGAATTCATAACTTCTAGGAACACTATGAGAACAATACCATTTGTTTCATTAATAGACAACCAATTTTGAGGTGTAAATCATCACATTAAACCACAAACATGATTCCCACCTCTAGAAATTGTAGGATAAGAGAACATATAATATTCTCATTTTAGTAGTTGATATATTTTAAAAATGATCATTTAAAATAATAGCCTAGTCTGTCATAGTTAAGGAGTTATAATGCGATACAATATGGGAAAAATCAGACATGAACCTTTGTCAATAGCTGATAAGTATGAGGAAACCATTGATCTCTATTAAGTTCTTGGGTTCTTTTAAAAAAGTCCTTAATCATGTATGCATATAATTATAATACTTAATGAGATACCATAAACCCCATGAAGTTCCCCATATAAGTTGAGATAATACTTATGAAAAACATTCCATATAGATGAAAGGTTCAATGGAAATTCAGAATAGTACATAGATTCTCAGTATGATCTTCCTTTGAATTCAGGTACATAATAATTTCTTTAGTGATAACTACCATGAATTATTCTATGAATCTTGAAAAATAGGTTATATGAGTCCCATTAAATATATTGAGGTTTCTTTTACACTGACTGAAATAATAACATACACTATGTTCCCATAATGACTCCCAATACTAGGACCAATGATATTCCCCTCATCAAGCCTTATCATATGATAAAATATCAAAGATAATATTTTATTAACCAATTGGTTTGGTTCAATATATTTAAAAAATCATATACCCATAAAAGGGGTGATTATTATTCAAAATTACATGGTTAAACCGCTATTAGAATATATAAAATATAAAATTCAAATTTTCTTCTTAGAGAATAACACAAGAGCACCACAATGTGACACACAAGGTTAAATGAAACCCTTATGCATCAAATAATTGATCTAAATCTTCAACTCCTATAACTCAAATGTTTTTAAACATTAAATATCCATGAAAAATAGAGAAACAAGGCAATGTAACTATATCTATAACTTTATATGAAATCAAGGGGGTGGTGTTACAATAAATTTAGGGAAGACATCTCAAAACTCTACTAAAACTCTTGGGAACATAGTTACGTTTTCTTCCAAAAAAACTCAAATATAACTTATCCCACTATGGAAAAGGGGGATCTGAGCACTTATAACTAAATTGATGATCTCTCTCACCAATTAAGAGAATATAGTAGAGTTTTATATCAATTAAATAACAATGTGGATGGAATAAATAATTGTTCCCATAGAGTATAACTAATGCATATTATGAATGAAATTGTATGATTATATTTGTAGTAAGAATAACTTTACAAATTACTGATGATTCCGTATCATTAGACCAAAACCATGAAACACATCAAGGAAACTATACTAACACCCAACTAGAATATACAACACCAGGGGCACTATAAGTCTCTTTACCTTTATTCTTAGAGATCATAAAAATGCAGGGGATATGAAAGAGTGTGGAGCTTCGTAATTGAATGATGAATAATATAATATAGAAGAAAAACATAGGATGCGTGACCTACTTTTCTTATATTTTGGCATTGATGTCTCTATATCTTGAAACTAACCACCAACTGATCCACCACCTCCTAAACCCTACGGATAACCACCTATCTTATTAGGTTCATCCCTCTATCCCTATGGGTGGGCAAAATCATAGGTTTTTACATTTCAAGATTTATGTCTCCTATTTTTATTAATATTATAATATCTATCCTTTTGATATGGCCTTGTAGGAAAATATATCAAAGGAATCTCTGAATTATAGCCTCCCACAATGAAATATTATCCTCAATTATATTAAATAAACATTAAATTTTGTCAAAACTATATTAAAATTAATTTTATAATATTTCATGGTCCAAAAATTGTAATTTAATAACATTAATCAAGATGTTTAACTTAATTGTTCAAACTATTACATGAATGAATTTTATAAATTTTCAATTTAAATGAATATTTTATTAATAATCTAAAAGGTAGTATTTAACTATTAAAAATTTAATTTTTTATAATGTGTTATAATATTTGAAATTAATAATTTATTTAATATCAATTAGATATAAATAATAATAAGAATACTTCTAGGAAAAAGTTATATTAAAGAAAACTATTTATGTTTAAAAAGGCATAATGTTTTTCCATTTTAATTAATTGAACTAATATTTCATTATGAGTTAATTAAATTAAATATATATATTAAATATCTAAATTTAAATATATTGATATATTATTTCTAGTCATATATTTAATATAATATTGTCTTATTCTTCAAAAATTCATTTCTTGAGGAATCATTTTTTCTACATGTTTTGCAGGTTTATTTTAAAATTAAAATTTTCCAATTATAATAGTTGAATTTGGTTAAATAGATTTCATATTTTAAAAAATAATAAATATTATGTAATAACATAAAATTAATTTTTTTCCATTGTAAAAATTAAAATCAGTTAAAATTAATTACCTTATTTAATGTTAAAGGTTTACCAGAGTCTTCCGCCCAAATATAAGTGTATTTTTTTCCAATTAAACCTATAAAAATTATATTTTAAGGACATATTTAGACTATATATATGAAAAATTATAATATAATGTAATTTTTAATCATTATTCCTAGTAATATCTTTATTTTCCTATAATTTTTTTCGGAAATTTCTATGTAGTTTCTAAAAATCTATCACACACCACTTATAAAAGGGGCCATCCTCCTCTCACTTATTCACACCTCTTAATAACTTTAGTTTGACCACAACCAACCAAAATATCTCCCCAAAATCCTTATAATCATTATAGTGTTGGTGTTATTCCTATAATACCAAACCGAAGGACCTTAATAATAGATCCAATGGATGTTCTTCTGAGAGAAGGAAATTTTCATCACTATGATCATCCATTTTTACATCATATATTAACAAATTAAATTATTTCCTTGTGCATAAAATATAATATGATAATTATCTTCCATATTCATATATTTTCATATGATTATGGATTAATATTTATCCATATATTTTTCTATATAATGACAAACAAATCCATTGCTTATGTGTGCGGTGCACTACAACTTTGTGAACCGAGGTAATTTGTTTTCCATCACCTACTCACATAGATTTTCATAAGGGTGAAAATAATAAAAAAATATATTAAATATTAAATTATATTGATTTATGGAAATTAATATACTGTCTATATCCATATCCTTTCAGCCATTAAGGGAATTATATAATTTCATGTGTGTACATACTACCTACCGTTCCCATGAAGCTATGTGATTCATTATCCACATACAATATTAAATAATCGATATAAAAATATATATAATAATTAGAAGTGATATTTATAAGATATGATTTTTCATATAACCTATATTGAATGACCAAAACTTCACAACAAAACATTCATGAGAAAAGAAGCCAATTAACACTTTATATAATAGTAATAATAAAATATTATTAATGAATATTTAATAAGATGTTATAAGAGGATAACATATGTTATTATAAATATTAATATGGGTTTTTAATAAACTAATAATTGGTATAAAATTATTATACAATAGTTTCAATAATGTTCATCTAAAAGGAAGCATGAGGTATAAGATTTTATCTTAATTTTTTTTCATTGAGTGAATTTTGAATGTTATAAAGCAATTTATTTTATTTGGAATATACACTGCCTTTTTTATAAGTAATATCATGAATCATTATTAAATAATGGTATTTTAATCTTAAATTTGATTTATTTCATCCAAGGGGATTTGAAATTAAATGTACAAAGCTATAAGGTATTTCATCTCAATTTTTTTCATTTGATACATATTTGTTATTATGAACATATAAAATTTTATTTAGTTTATACCCCACCACTATTAACTATTTAAAATGACTAATTATTTATACATTATTATTAATTTTTTCAATTCAGGTTTTCTATTTCAATGGGTAACAATTTTATAGGTATCAAATAGTTAAGTATCTTTTATACAATCTCACTTTCTTATGAGCTTCCTTTTTCATTGAAGGGATATAATCATTTTTGTTTCATAAGATCGAACCATTTTACTATCCGTTGAATGTTTAAATATTTTCCATTTTTATTTTCTGAATTTTTCTCTCATTATTATTTGATCAATCAATTTTATTTTTAAAATAAAAACATATTTTATTTTTCTTTTATTATGCTATATTGTTATTCTAAAATTATATTTTTATAATTTTTTTGAAAAAGGTAATTTTTTTACTCAAATTATCTAATGAAAAAAATTTATGTTATAAATTACTATTTTAAAATGGTATAGAAAGAATCATTATATTATTATTTGAATGGGATTTTTCTGAATTTCATTATAGAAATACAAAATAAATATTTTTTCAATATATTGTTTTATAAATGACTTCCCTACCTCATTAACTCTATTAGGAAACTAAGATTCTTATTCATGTTTTCAACTATTCTAAAAATAAAACTCTTTTATTAAATATTATTTTAGAATTTTAGTTCCATGAACTATATTTTTTCAGAATACATGAATTTATCTTAGAATATATATTATTTATCATTCTTTGCAGAATTCTCTTGAACCATTCACATTAATGTGACCAATGGTCATCAATTTCCCTTAAATGTAAAAATTATTTTTTATGTATATTCTTATTTTAAAAACCATATTTAATTTCAACATATTATTCTTTACTTTGAATATTATTTTATTGACTAAAAAATATAGATATTCTATATTTTTTATTCAATATACAGATTTATTGATAAGAAATATTGTTCATGCATTAAATCAGTCATTTGATATATGAGGAATGATTTATAAATGTAATGATGTGTTGGTCCTGAAATTATGTATCTAGCTCATGAGGAAAATGTGTTCGAAAAATTAAATGGGTTTTTACTCATAGATTTAAACTATCTTTATGAAAGGTCTTGGCGATATCGATATCATGATGTACTATATCATGATTTTAAATATTATGAATTTCCTTCATTATAAATTTGGTTATTTTTATCTATGATATTATTTCATAGATTTTATCCATGGATGCATTTTAAGCTCAATCTATTGATTAAATTACTTGATTGTTTAGTTATTTACCAGGACATATTGATTAAACCTTATTTATTTATGATAGATTATACTATTTAAGACCTTTATAAAGATATTGAGATCAACCTTATCCTATTTCTATTCCTTGGGATTTGATTATTATTATTTAAATAAATTTAATGATGTTGATGGTTTTCTATTAATATGTTTTATATTTTATCCCTAGTGTGAAATGTGTATCATTTTTGTATCTGGTTCTCCAATAATACTAAACAATGGGTGATTTAGGATTTGACCCCTTGTATCTATGCCAATGAGATAATATATGAATCAGCTCATGGTTATTATATTCATGGTATTTATATTTTGTTTTACTGCATGTTTAGTAAAAACCATGGTAACTAGATTTAGGAAAATGTAAATTTGGGAATGTCACCCTATAGAAGAATTTGAGGATAAGTATAGAATAAAATACCATATTTTTGTATAGGAAGATATTATATGGTGCACCCAAGAATACATCCATATCTGGATACTACAATTGGACATGTTTATTTAATAGTTTTACTTAGGGGTAATAACTCTGAGAATGGATTATTGGGGATTGACTTGATTTCCCCGAGGTGAAGAACAACATCCCTTACTTTTCACTTGGTTTGACACTTATAGAGGATATAATTAGGATAAATCTCATTTTCTTCACAAAAATTTATTGAGGACATGAATTTGTTTTATGATTTAAGGTTTATCCCAATGAAACCACGTTAAGAATATTTGATTAAAAATGCATAATTTTTTAATTTATTTAAACAAAATATCATTTTTAAAATTTTAAATTATAATTCAAAATTCATAATTTCATGATATAATATATTATATACTATTGATTAGAATTGAATTTATAGGAATTAAGGGTATCAATACTAATAAAAAATCTATATAATTCCCTACTAAGTAGGAAATTTAAATTGGTATTGAAGCTTAGAATATCATTGTAAAATTTGGATAACTTAAGAAGCTTCTAAGAAATAACCTTTCTAGAGTTTATTATACAATTATTCCATAGTGTGATTTTCCTATGTTGGATCACATTATACAATAAAATACCCATCATTTAGTGGGACTAAAAATCTTGTGCTAGTTAAGAAACAGATTAAGCCCCTGGAAAAGATATTACCTTCCGGAGAATGTGAAAAATGAAAATTTTTTAATGGTAGTATATATTATTAAAGGAGATATTGATCAGTGATTTTTTATCTAGAATACTAGTGAGGAAGAAGAAATAGAACACATAGAATAAATATCACTGAAGGAAAAATTTTATGAGATATATATTCCCTCAAGGGAAAGAAAATAAAATTAAGAGAAGATATCTTAGCTTAAAGAATAAGGATTAAAAATATATCTGAGCATATAAGACTAAATTTTAAAGAATTTATAGTTATTATTTGGATTTTATACATAACAGAGAATGAAATATTAATCATTTCCATAAAGTAATTAATTGATGTCTCTAAAGGGAATTGATTTCTCAATCTTTTTTATCATATGATGAAATATCTTCAAGGACTATTAAAATAGAGAATAAATTTTATAGATCCTATATATTCAAAATGAAAAAACGGAAGAATATTTTTGATTAAATATATAACAAAGGTAATTCCTCAAAGAATAAAAAGAATGTGAACCAATTTAAATCATGTAAAATTATGGCAGGAAACATCCTTGAAAACAATTAAAGGGAATGATAATTTGTTACAAGTGAATTAATAAGGGTTATTTATCTAATAAATGCATGGGGAAATAATAAAAAAATAATTTAAAGTGATTTAACTATAAATACAAGATTAGTTATTCACATTAAATCCCTGTGAATCACAGTAACTTATAGTAGAAGGTTCTAAAGGGGGAAATCCAAGCCTTTGTGATCACTAAATAGAATGTTGAAGTTCCCAACGATATAGTGGACGTTAAATTAACATTAGACGAAAATGTACGTAATTTTTATTTGTTTCTAAATTTTTTAGCTCATTTATATCTTCCATGTTTTCCAAGAAAAATAGATATTTCTCTATCACAATATAATGTGATTTTTCAGTTGAACACCTTGTGGATGTCTCACTTCAATAATGATGTGTCAGGTAGTTCTAATTTTGACACATAAATATGCATTATTTTATATCATTATTATCCTATCTATGGATAACATCGATATTGTCCTTGGTGGGAAATAGATTTAAAAATATGATATATAATGTTATTGCAAAGATAAGGGAATTATGATTCATTTCAATGATATGGAATTCCTTATATATAGAGTGAAAAAATCATTACATGAGTGAATTATAGATCCACCCTTTGTAAGAAATATGAATGATATTCATGGGAAGAATATAAATATATATATATTGATGGAAAAGGTGGACTTAAAATTTATGATGTAACTATTTTACTGAAATAAATTAATGCATTCTTTGACAAATTAGCCAAACATACACCAGATCATGAAGTCGTGTTTTAGATTGATTTAATCTCTGATTGAAGGCCAATATGAATGACTCCCTATAAAATAGCCACTATGTAAAAAAAGATTTCATGAAACAACTAGAGGATTTTAGTGTTAAGGGAATTATTTACCCTAGTATTTCACCATGGGGGTCTAATATTTTCTATTTCAATAGTAAATATGGATAAATAATGTTTTATATTGATTATATGAACATTGATGAAAATATGATAAAGGGCAAGAATAATCCACCTTTAAATGATTGTTTATTTAATAAAATTAATAGATCTCAATATTATTCAAATATTTATCTTAATTTTGGGTATCATAAATTTTGATTAATGAAGGAATGCATTCTTATTAAAACATTAGAAATGTGGTATGAAGATGATGAATTTATAGTAATTCTAATTGGATTGATTAATTCACCATCAATTTTTATGTAAATAATTAATAGATTATTCAAGGCATATATTTAAAATTTGATGGTGGTATTCATTTATGATATCTTGGTTTATTTTTAGTTTTATGATTAATATCATAATCACATTTTAATCATTGAAAAAATCTTATAGGAAAAGAGTTATATGGGAAATTTGTCCACTGTGAATTCTAGCTTTATGAAATCTCTTTTCGTGGACATGTTATCTACAAGGATGGAATTTAATTTGATCCTATTCATATAATGGTATTCAAATAACAGCCTCCACAATTAGATATAACTAATTTCTAAAGATTCATTGGTTTGGTTGGTTACTTTTGGCGATTCATCCATAATTTTTTTAGATTGGCCAACCCATTTACCGATATAATAAGCAAATGAATTATGATTATATAAAAATTGATGTGTGATGATTTATTTGATAAATTGAATATAATATTTGTTATTTATAATATTTTTACTATACTATTTTGAAATTATGGGTTCTGGATATATTGTGATTCATCAAAAAAGGGACTTAGTTCTGTCCTTATGAAAAATAATAATGTTATTCAACATGCATCAAGGAAGTTAAGGACTCATGAACAGTAAAATATAAACCTTGATCTTCCATTAGAATATTTAATCGTTCCATTTAATATATGGATAAAATATCTCTGTGCTGTATCTTATGAGATATATGTATACCATAATAGCCTAAATACATATTTTCTCTAAAGGATATCAACATATGGAAATGGTGATGGATTGAGCTACTCAAGGATTATGATTTCTTAATACCCTACCACCCAGGGAAGAAATACAAGGAATCAAATAAATTTATCATGAATAAATAAGGATTTTTAATGTAAATATGGACTATGATTGATCGACTATTAATGGATCTATTGAATATGAGGATGGGAATTATTAAGGAAGATGAGAAATAACTCTATTTTAAAATGACTTTGAAATTATATTTATTAGAATATATAAAATGTTCTAAATATTATGATGATAATTTTTTTGTGAAAATTAATTTTGGGAAAATGGGAAATTAGAATAATTTTTTTGTAATGGTGAAGTCTAAAAGTTGGAAAGGGAATATGTGGTCAATTTATACCTAAACTAAAAAATAGTATTTTTAGATGATTCTCACAGCTCAAATTTCTCTATACATACTATTATAACTAATATTAACTGGGATCTTAGGAAATATTTTTTTAGGATGAAATGAAGAGGGATATTTCATATTTTGTATCAAGTTGCAATGTTTTTCAATAGTTAAAGGTGGATAACATCACCCTATATGGGTCCTGAAACCTATTCCAATTTCGTTTTCTAAATTAAAATAATCACTATAATCTTTTTCATAGTACTATAAAATACTCTTGGATGGAATGACTCAATATAGGTTATTATTTATCAGCTTACACAATCTACAGATTTCCTATTTATAAGAAAATGTTCACCTATCGAGCACCTCACAAGGATCTATATTAATAAAGTAATAAGAATTATTTTTTCACATATTTTAATTTTTTCTGGTCATGAAAACCATTTTATATCTAAATTATAAATGTTTCTTTAGATGACTCCTAATACGGATTTGCAATTTATCACCGACTACCATCCTCAAAATGATGGACATTCAGAAATAACTATTCATACATTAGAAAACATGTTAATGTCTTGATCACATGACATTGAAGGAATATGTTATTATTGTTTAATTTATTTATAGTTTTCCTATAATAATATTTTCCATTATAGTATTTAAAGGGCCTCATATAAAGTATTATAAGGAAAGAGACTCCATACTTCAACATATTTGGATGATGTTTGTGAAATGTAACTTATAGACCCCAAATTTGTTAAATAGATAATGAAAATGGTAACGAGTATTCAGAATTATATAAAAGAATTTCAATGTAGCAAAAATATATATAATCACAACTAGAAGCAATATTTGGCATTTATTATTGGATATCAATTTTATTGAAAATTATCTCTATAGAAGGGTGTTTATAAGGATTGCTAAGAAAGCGAAATTGGGCCCTAGGTACATTGGAAATTTATAAATTTTGGAAAGAATTGTTGTTTTAGAATATCTATTTTAAATTACACCAAGCCTCTCTAATATTAATAATGTATTAAATATATCATTTTTAAGTACGAACATTCTAGAACCAATACATGTCCTCACCTATGAATAATTATAATTTTATCTTCATTTGTATTACTATGAAGAATCTATCTAGATTCATGATAGTGGAGAGAAATTATTGAGGAATATGACAATTCAATTATTAAAGACACTGTATAGAAATAATTTAATGGAGTAAGAAACATGGGAACTATTGGATTTTATGATGAAGAACCACCCTTACTTGTTTAAAAAGTGATGTTGATGTAAATTTGAAGGAATAAATTTTTGTAGGAGGGAAGAATGTAATACTCAAGAATCAATTATCGTGTGTGAAAATCAATTTTAATAAAATATTAATTCAACAAACATTTTAATATTTTATGACATAATATTTCCAATTTAATTGGATGAATATTTATTTTTAATTGGGATAGAATAACCCTCAACTAAATTTTACAAATTTTCCCTTTGAAATAATATTTTATGAATAATACAAATTGTAGTATTTAACTATTAATAAATTTAGTTATAATAAATTTATATAATATATAAAATTATTAATTTATTTTTAAAAAAATTTATAGAAATAAATATAATAACATTTGGCGGAAAGAAGAGCAATTTTACAGAAAAAGATATTTTTCAAAAAGGAATAAAGGTATAAAATTTTAATTTATTTAGATAATATTTAATGATGAATTATTTTAATGAAATTTATATATTATAATCTTAATATAGGATTATTAACCCATAGAATTATGATTTCTTGTAACATTTTTAATAAAATATATTCATATGCATGAAAAATAGATTTCATGAAAAAACGATTTTGGTCATGTTTTGGGGGATTATTTGTAAATTAATATTTATTAAATATATAAGATTAATTCAGTAAAAAGGATTACATTTGTGTAATAATAGAAATAAATATTATTTAATAAGTTAAATTTTATTTTTGAACAAAATTAATATTAAAAACAATAAAACACTGATACCCATGTTACTGTTGAAACAGGTTTACCTAGCGGTTATACTGTAATATAATGGTTATATTTTCAATTAAACTAGTCAAAATCGTATTTTATGGATTAATTTAGTTGTTATCCATCCAATATTAAAATAAAAGGTCATTTATAATCATTTTTATTGGGAATTTATTTATATTTTTGTAATATTTTTGAGAAATATTATAGTAGTTTCCACAATGGGCCCCTCCCCCACTTAAAAAAGGGATTATCATACCCTCACAACGTCACACATATAATGAAATTTATCCTAAAAAAACATACCAAAATATCCCCCACCCCAATTCCATTAGCAACATTAGAGTGGTACTGTTCTTCATAGAATACCAACTCTAGGGTGCTTAATAATAATCTTAATGGAGGTTCATCCATATGAAGGAAATTGTCCTTCCTAATATCGTTCATTTTTTACTTCTTGTTTTGAATCCATAAAATAATTATTAAAAAATAAAATAAAATTGAAATAGTATATCACATATAAATACATTTTTTTATGTTTACATAGTAATATTTATCAATCTCATTTTTCATCAAATGGGTAACTGAGCCATGACTCATGTGTATGGTGGACTACCGTCTTGCGATCTGAAGTAGTTTTTTCCCGCCACAAAAAATCATGGATATTTATAGTGAAGGATCTAATAAATATTTATGATATATATATAATGATATTTATTATATAAAATTAATATAAAATAAAATTCCATACCCTTTCACACATTAAGGTATTGATGTTGTGCCTCAGGTGTATGTAGGACCTACCATTACACAGATGCGATGCGATTCATTTTCAATGTGAAACTAACAATAATTTTTCTAAAATTTTTTGTAATGAATAAAAGTGATATTTATAACATTAATATCATTATATATATAATGGACCTTCATTTTATGTAAAAGAAAATTAACATCCGTGATAAAACATGCATGATAAAATAAGGAAATTGACACCCAAAACAACTGTATTAATAAAACATTATTAATGAATGGGTGATATAATGTAATAATAGGTCATTTATGATGTTATAAATATAAATATGGTTTCTATAGAAATTATTTACCTATTAAAAATAATTATATATGATCTTAATGCATGTTCATCTAAATGGAATCCTGAGGTAAGGGATTCAGCCTCAATTTGCTTTCATTGATGCTCTTTTGAATATTATGTAACTATTTATTTTATATAGTTCATATAACTTCCATTTTACATTGAAATTCATGAATCCTTCATAATTAATGGATTTTTTTTGTTTCAATTTTAATTAATTTGCCCAAGGGGATTTTAATTGAATGTTACCAACTGATAAAGCATTCAATCTCTGTTTCCATTACATTGAGACAAATTTGTAATTGAGAACCTATTAAATTTTAGGTGTTTTATATAATACACATTTGATGAATTAAATATTAATATCTATCTATTCATGATTATTAATATTTCAATTCATGTATATTCTTTCAAGGATTTAAAATATATATATTACTAAAGAGGTAATAATCTATTTTACCATGAAATTTTCTATTGGGAGTTGGTTTATTTTTGTTGAAGGAATGTTATCATTTATCTTTTATATGATCCAACCATTTTATTAACTACTATATACTTATGGTCATTCTGTATTATCATTCAATGTTTACTCTATATGGGACTTGATTAAAGAAATAAATGTTTTAAATAAAACCCAATTTTTTATCTCTTTTAATTTCATATATTTTCTTTCCATATACATTTTTGAAAAATTAATTTAAAAAAGTACTTTTTACACACAAATTATTTTTTAAAAATATTATTTGTTATACATAAATTTAGAAAAGGGTTTTAAAAAAATATTTTTATTATTTTCTAAAAAGGATTTTCTCTACTTTCTTTAAAAAAATATAAAAACGTTTCTTGAAATTATATGGTGATAATAAATTCCAAAGTCATCAGGACCATTTTATGAAATTTAGCTTCATCTTTCAATATTGAATTTTTTTTTATGAAAAACACATTTTTAAAAGCATATTTTATTAATTATATTCCATTCAGTTTATTATTATGGATGATATGAATTTATCTCAAAATCTATAGTATTTCTCATTTATTTTATTGTTGTTAATTTTCTATTGAAAGATTCACCTTCATATGATAAGTGTACATTATATTTCACTTAAATATCTATATTATTTATCATGGATATGCATATTTAATAGAATTTATATCATTTTTAAAAATGGTGATTTATATTCAATGTAATTTGGTTGAGTAGGGAAATACTTATATTCAATATTCTTTATTCAATATTCTTTATTCAATATAGAAATTTATTGATAATGTATATTATTCATGAATTAAATCATTCATTAAATATTTTTGGAATTTTTTTGTCATGCAAGGATAGGTGAGGCCTAGAAATATATAGTAATTATATGCATCGACAAGTCTCATGAGACAAATTAGTTGGACAAATTAAATGGGGTTTTAAACATTGTTTTAAACTATCTTGGAACAATGGCTTGATGTTATAGATATCATGTTTTCATCAATCAGAACGTCCAATATTATTCTTTTCCATAATTAATAAGTAAATTATTATTATCTATGAGATTAATTCATTTATATTTTCTATGGATGAATTTTGTGATAAAGTTATCAATTTAATGGAATTTGTTTTTAGTTATTTATGTTTCTATATTGATTATGATTTACTTATCCATGATAAATTCTGTAGTATGTAAACATTATTGGGAATTAGAGCTAACACTTATTTTGTTTCCATTCCCAATGATGTGAAGAATAATATATTGAATGATTTCAAGGAATCTAAATGTTTTCCATTATTATGTTTTATATTATATACCTAATGTAAAATGTGTTTCATGTATATATATGGTTATAAAAACATTGTAAAATAATTGGCTCATTGGTATTTGATACCCTTTATCTATTCTACTGTAATAAAGTAGAAACTAGCTTTGGGTTACTAGAGTTGGGTTTTTAAACCAATGATGTGATGTCCACCAGGAACAGTGAGGTATAGTAATAGCTGATGACTAATACCTATATAAGAAAATTATCTTTGAACTGTTCACTTGGTAGAATCAAGATAATTATGAGCTCCAATAAATTTTAAATAAGAATGAGACTGACTCCATATTAGCTGAAATCTAGATTACATTGACATCTGAAGTCCTATTTCTCAAAATCTACTCTTTGGGATCCTCTAATGACTTCCCTCCCTAGATAAAAAAGACCACACATGTATCCTATAAATCACTAATCCATTAGATAGAACCTCTAGAAACCTAGGTAGTATAAATGGGGTGATCATATAATGAATATCAAAGAACATTAAGGATTTAAAAAAATTTGGATTCATTATATGGGATGATAATGGGGGAATATAATAAAAGATTCTTGAACCACTCCAAAAACTCCCACACACCAATTTTACACAAATAAAGAGAGATAAATATATAATTCCCTGACATCTTCATGGTTGAAAAAAGAAAATATACATGGAACTACTACTAGAAATCAAGCCATGATACCGTAGACTAATATTTATCATGTAGATGCCTCTAAGGTGACTATTTGTTAATGGTATCCAATGATCCATCCGTGCATATATTAGATTAAAATAAAAATTAATCTTCTCTAACAAATTATTTATCACCTAATGAGAGAAAAACCACTTATTCTTCTTCAAGGTTAGATACTGAATCTTAAGCAGTATCTTCCACCAATAATCATCATCATCAGCCATGTAAAACCACCTATGATTAACCATATTTTATATCTAAACCTCCCCATCCAAAATCGTACATGGCTGATTCTCACCAGTAGTATTTTCCCCAGATAATAAAGAATATCCTATGACTAGAAACAAAGAGTTCCATTTTATATCATTTAATAAAATTCATTTTTTCCCTATACTTACCCAAATTAAATCATATATAAAAAAATATAATTAATGTACCATACCTAGGTCATTACCCTAAAGAAAAAATCATCTTACATAAAATATCTAGTAAGCTTAGAGTCCCTATATTAGATCATAGGTGGATTTAATTTCATGGTCCCTTACCCACTTCCCTTTCTATGTCTGATGATATCTTTTACTAATGCAATTTACCTACCAAACCCTTATTGTAATCATTTTTTGATTACTCCATGAACCATATTAACTCTTAACAAAATATCTAATACCACTCTCTCATGACCCAACCCCACAATCACCTCTCCTAGTTCAATATTGAATATAAGATTAACCCTTGAATCCCACCTACAATTTTCCATGGTTTGGAAACTAAACACAATGTTGTACGAACACACATATGGGAAGAATTATCAACATCAATACCTATAATATTTAGAAACCCCACCAATAAAAATATTATAATATAAAAAAGAACCAATATTCCATAAATTTATATAATTTCATATGTAAAATAAGCTCTAAAATATAAATAGACTACTATAGATGCATCCTTAGAGAACCTACTATGAACACTAGGAGCTACTAATGTCCAAACAAGCCACCTACGCACTCTAGTGAATCTAAAACACACACACACACACAAATATATATATATATATATATATATATATACACTGAGTCAATAAGGATTCCTTATGACATTTCCATTTCACTATGTTTTAAAAATCATAAACAATTTATCTTAATTAAAATTATATTTTTCTAAATAATTAATTTCATAAGAAAAATTTCCCTTCTATAAGGAATTTTTTTCCTTATCTTTTTTTCATTGTAAATTTTATAATCACTCTAAATTAAATGATTTTATTTCAATGTCTAAATGTCAATTTCACATCTAAAACATATGAATACTAGAAATCCATGGATATAGAGTGTTCTATTTTCATATTCCAAATTCTCTGAAATTAAGAATACGAATTCTCTGAAATTCAGGTTCTGAAATCATTGAAATTCAGACTCTAAATTCCTAAGAATTCGGACTCCAAATTCCGTAGAATTCAGACACTGAATTCCACAGAATTTAGACACTCAATTATTTAGAATTATGACTCTGAATTCTTCATAATTCAGATTCAAAATTCATTTGAATTTATTCTCTGGAATCAATAGGATTTATATTCTGAATTCTTTGTAAAACAGAATCTGAATATCCTTGTATGATAGACTCCAAATGATTATTTGATTAAGACTACGAATTTTATTTTTCCTTAGACTTTGAAAAATATATTTTATTGTGTAAATTCATTTTCTATACACTTGTTATGAAATAATGTCACACAATTTTTTTCTAAACAAGTATTTTTTTGTGATAGTTGTATAGGTCCCTCCAAGATTCAAGGAAAAAGAAGACTGTTTGATGAGGGAGTTGACCATTGAAGTTATTCCCTTAAATAGGAGCTTATTTAAATGAGCTCAAATACCATTCCATCACTATAGATATTGCATGCTACTAAAGTGATTTCTATAGAGAGAGACTCTCATACCTTGTGCATACTGAACATCTTGTTCGTCTTGCTTCGGGTGACTTCGATTGTTGCTGAATACAATCCATGTCTTTCCAGAATAGGAAGATAGAGTTGTCCACTACCTTAATGATCGAGGGGTTATGGGGATAGGAAGATAGAGGGTTCTACTACCTTATAGATCGATGGATTTCATGGATAGAAAGAAAGATTACAATATTCATATCAACGGCTTACCCTGGTGTGGGTAAGACAGAATTTAATTAAAGTATAAATCAAGGGACCTTTATCCATGGTTTTTGGATACCCTACTCTTTGGGTTAAAATATTTCATACTTGTTACTTGTTTTGTTTCACGTTTATTTCCACTGTATTTTGATAAAGTAAGAATGTATAATTTTCTTATAGATTCATACTCTTTTATGTACTCTGATAAGTAAGATTCTATACGCTTTAAGGTGGAATCTTTTTTGTACTAAAAGGGGTATTGATAATTTATCTTATATAACATTGTTAAATATAGTTTTACTTAAGGTTGAAAATGAATGTTTTTGAACATACAATTCACCCACCATCTTGTAATTGAGCCTCTACATTTATATTTCGATCCTACAATTGCTATAAAACGAAGTCTATGAAATACTTATATTCACATATAAATATACTTTCTCATGTTTTCATTATTCTAATTTTGTCATTCTTAAATTTCCATGCTAATGTTCTGTTTAAGATTTTTATCTTTTTTACCACCATTTTTTACTAATGAATCTTTGTGGAAATATATTTTTTTATAAAATAGAAAGAATGAATGTAGGTTTGATTTAGAATCTAAATCCAACCAGAACACCTATTTTTTATGGTAATGATTATAGGTATTAGAGATAATGAATACAGAAATTGGTTATTAATACTGGAGTGGATAGTTTTTTCATGCTTAGTAAATATTACAAAATATCTGACAATGATGTCAAAACCTTTACCAACCATGAAAATTGATAATATCTACTAAATTAAAAGTAATGCAATACTTTGTTATGTTATATGACCAGGAATATATATAGTCAAATTTCTTCTTGTGAATATGCTAACTACATCGGGAAGAAACTTGAGGTTTCTCATTTTCATACATCCAAATTTATAGAAACTATAAGATCTATGCTTACAGTATAATATCAAGGATTTCAATTTCTTTATGGAGAAATAGTATGTAAAGTGAAACAAAGGTTTATAAAAATTGTAAATAGTCTAAAATCTATGGGTGAAAAGTTCTTAATGGTGATGCTCTTATATATAAGATTATTGATATTATGCCTAATTACTGGGAATCTAAGAGGACAATAATTGAGGAAAATAGGAAAGTGTCTCAAATTACACTTGATGAGATATTTGGAAGTCTTATTAAACTTGAGACATTAATGAAAAGAGATGTTGATATGAATAAAAAGAATAATGGAAATGGAACTATATCCTTTACTACTACTAAATCCAAGACTCTTGAACGGGATACAAGATCCCAGTCGAATAAAGTTATTGTTTTACCTGAATCTAGTGAAAGTGAAAATTCTAAGAATGAGCTAGCTATTATTGAATGAAAGATGAAAAAGGTAGTTATAAAGAAAGACATTAATTATAGATATAATAAGAAATAAAGAAAGGAAAGGAAAGACTCAAAAGTCACTTATTAGGAATTTAAAAGAGTAGTGCATATAATGCCGGATTGTCCTATGATTAAGAAATATGATAGGAACCAAAAAATTCAGAGAAGAATAGAAATAAGTGTTACAATTATAAGGCTAAGAAAGAAATTAATGCTAATGATACATGGAGTGCTAGTGTTGGTGACTCATCTGATGAATCTTCAACGTTTGAATATTCTGGTAAAAAAAATCTTGGTCTACTAGTCAGACTACCCATTGAAAATCATTGTCTAATGGTTAAGGTACCAAATTCCAAATATATCACCAATATATATTTTAATGTAAATTTTACTGATGATAAATATTAAGAGTCTTTAGATGAAGAATCTTCTTATGATGCAGATAATATGTCATCGTCTTATGAAGATGTATCTAGGTTTTCTAAACTTCTTGGGAATGGAAATTTTAAAATAAAAAATAAGTTAGAAAAAGAAAATTATTGAATATCTATTTTAATAAAACAAGTATTAGATCTTTTTGAAGATCTCAATTAGAAAACTTATAATTTAGAAATTATTTCTAAAAACCATGATGAAGTTAATTCTAAGAAGAATAAACATTCTAAGGATCATGAAAGTATAATTTCTCAAAAAATTATTTTGGAGGATAACTCTTGTTCTCAGACTAATTTATTTTAGGATAATTGTTTTATTGAAATAAAGTCAGAAATATTTTCCTTAATGAAATGTCTATCAAACTTTACCTATGGTAAGGAAAACTTTGACAAAATGTACTCCCAAATTTTTCCTTTCAGAAATCATTCTGGATTTGGTTATACCTTTTCTAAACCAATTTTTAGTAATAAATATTTTGTTTCCCAGTGTTATACATTTTGTACTAAATTTCACTATGGTGGAAATTGGGGGAAAATTTTCTTTAAACAATAACCAATCGTTAGGTTTTCATAAATCTTATTTTTCAAATAAAATGTGGATTCCTAAAATTTTCATTTTTGAAATTTCTACATCCAATAAAGTTTGGATTCTAAAAGCCAAACTCTTTTATTTTTAGGAAAATAAATAAAGTACCAGCAACAATACATGGTACATGGAGAATGGATGATTTAGATATATGAGTGGTAACACAAACTTCTTTGAAAATATTATAAAGATGAAAGGAGGAAATGTAAATTTTAGAGATAATGCTCAAGGAGAAATTGTAAGAAAATGTAACATTCTTCTTCTTGAAAAAAAAATAGATTTCAAACATTGTAATTGTTAAGGGTTTTAAGAAAAACCTCATTAGCATAAGTCAGTTATTTGATGAAGGTTACCTTGTGAATTTCAGGAATGATAAATTCTTAGTACAAAATTCCAAGAAGAGTTTATTATTTCATCCCATAGGAAAGAGAATTTATATACACTAATATTTGAAGACCATAGGAGCCAAGATATACCTTGCCTTAGTGAAATGGAAGATCAATCGTGGTTTAGGCATAGAAAGTTAGGACATTGTAACCTTAGAAACCTATGCATACTCTCAACGAAAAGACGTGATAAGGATATACCAGAGCTTAGATTTGTTTCTTCAAAAGATTGTGGTCCTTGTAAATATAGAAAGAATCATAAATCATGTTTTAAATCTATTGGTGAAGTCTCAACTTCTAATACATTATATTTAGTGCATATCGATCATTTTGGACAAACACAAACTAGACATATTATTATGTATTTTTCTAAGATGGTGATTACACTAGATTTAGTTGGGTCTATTTTCTAGCAAAGAAGATCGAAACTTTTTCCTATAACAAAATTATTAGAGGCCAAGTCAAAATTGAGAAAAACCTTCCATTGAATAAAATTCATAGTGATCAGGGAGGAGAATTTTAAAATTCATATTTTGAATCTTTTTATAGTAAGAAAGGAATTACTCATAATTTCGTAGCTCCAAGAACTCCTCAATAGTACGGTTTTATTGAAAGACAAAATATGATTCTTAAAGATATAACTAGAACCATGATTATTGAATATTTAATAGATAAAAACTTTAGAATGAAGCTGTAATAACTTCTTGTTATACTATAAATCATGTTTTGATTAGAACTTTTCTTAACAAAACCCCTTACGAATTGTGGAATGTAAGAAAACCTAGACTTTCCTACTTCAAGGTATTTGGTTGCAAAGTATTTATTCTGAATATTAAAGATTATTTACATAAATTCACACGTAAATCTAATTAAGGAATTTTCCTAGGATACACCAAAACTTCTAAGGCTTATAGAGTTTTTAATAATAATAATTGTACTATTGAAGAAATAGTACATGCTAAATTTGATGAAACTATTCGTTTTATTTTTAAACAACCCCAACTTACGTCTTTGGATGTATTTTATGAAATTGATTTTCAACACCTGATTGAAGATTATTGTGATATGAAAAATGTTCAAGAAAATATTTCTAAAAAATTTACCCCAGAATATTTCCTACCATATGTTGATGAACATGTTTTGTAAAACAAAAGAAGTCATTTCTTAAGAATCATCTTAGTTATAGTATCATTAGTGATATAAATCAAATTGTAAGGACTGGATGTTCCTTAAGAAATGAATTATAACATCCTGCATTCCATTCATTATTAGAACCAAAAACCAATGATGAATCTTTAGGTGATGATGATTGGATTAAATACATGCAAGATGAGCTAAATGAATTAGAAAGGAACAAAGTTTGGAAGTTGGTTGAAAGACCTTAGGAATCTTCTGTAATTAGAGTAAAATGGGTTTTTAGAAATAAGTGTGATGAAAATGGAATTATTATAAGAAATAATGATAAACGAGTTTTTAATGTCTATAATCAAAAATAAGGAATAGAATATGGAAAAACCTATTCTCTATTAGCTAGAATTGAATCTATTCACATTTTACTTACCTTTGCATCATTATTTAATTTCAAACTTTTTCAAATGGATGTAAATTGTTCTTTCATTAATGGATATTTTCAAGAGGGTGTTTATGTTGAAAATATCATTGGGTTAAACACCCAAAATATCCTAAACATGTTTTCGAACGTACGAACGAATTATATACACTTAAGCAATCCCCTAGATCCTGGTATGAAGGAATTACGAGATTTTCTCTACAAAATGACTATATTAAGGGAACTGCTGATCCAACTCCTTTTTTAAAAGAAATATAAGAAAAATAATTGATTGTTAAAATTGAAGTGGATGACATTATCTTTGGTTTAAAACAGCCACCCTTAACTGATTTGTTTTCCAATCTAATGAAATGTGTGTTTTAAATGAGTATTATGGGCGAGTTAACATTTTTCCTAGGTTTTCAAATTTCTCAGAAACCATAAGAACATATATATATCAACATATGTATATAATATATATTCTTAAAAAGTTTGTATTTGACAACACTAAGATTATGATTACTCCTATTGGTATCTCAAATTATTTTGATATTGATGATGCTGGGAAACCGGTTGATCAAACATCATTTAAAGTTATGATAGAAATTTTACTATAATTAATATAAATTCATCTAGACCTAATGTTTTTAGTATTCTTATGTAAAACATATCAATCCAATCCTATGGAATCTCATTTAAATGTAATGAAAAGAATTTTTTCACTATTTAAAGGGAACTATAGATTTTTGACTCTTTTATACTTTTGGAAAAAAAATTCTTTTAAAAAGTTTTTCGGATGCTGATTTTGCAAGATGTAGAATGGATAGGAAAAGTATATCTGTTATTTTCCATTTATTTAGTGATTAATTATTTTCTTGTCCGTTAATAAAGAAATACTCAGTATCACTTTCCACTACTAAAGCTGAATATATAGCAGATGAAAGTGGTTGTGCTCAAGTGATGTGGATGCAACACACACTCATAGACTATGGCATGAGTTTTAACAAAAAAGATATATTGTGTGATACAACTAGTTCCATTTCCCTATGAAACAACCCTTCACACCACTCTCATGCAAAACAAATAGATATTAGGCATCACTTTCTTAGGGATCACACACTGAAAGGAGATAACATTCTTCAATTTATCGAAAGGCAATATCAATATGATGATATTTTTATAGAATCTTTACAATCTGATAGGTTTTAATACATTAAACAAAATTTAGGAATGATAATCATAAAGTAATCTTTCATATTAATGTCATTTTGAAACATTTCTCCTTACAATAAACAACTCCTTCTCATAGGGGGGGGGTACATTTTATTATTAATCAAAAAAAATTGTAATCAAATGCTCTTTAAGAATAATTTTCCTTATTACTAATAATTTTCCTAACAATCTAGAATGTATGTTTCATTACTTAAATTTTTGTAATCAAATTTCTTATTGTAGGTATTTTCATCTTGTTCTAAGAAAAGTTTTCATATTCACACTCCTTAAATCCATATTTACATTTTAAAAATCTCAAAAGATCAAAACCAATCAAAAATCATTCTTTGGATTTCATATCTACCGTTAGATCTTATAAAATGTGTTTTGACTGTTTGATCAATCTGGGAATATGAATCATCGCCTGGATTCCTATACAAAGGCTCCCCTAATTGTTTTCCAACATCAGTTTTCAAAATCATTCATGTCGATCCTCTATAGATCTACTTGATGATTTTTTTAAATTTTATAGTATTCTAAAATATGAATGTCTTTGGATGCTTCCTCATAGAAGAAAATGTTGTTAGCTAAGGATGTTTTTGAATCGCAAACCTAAATATATAGGTGAGTAGATTTGATGTTTTTTGCTATGTATGATTCTCTTTCTTCGAAGAATATCATGTTAAATGACTGGAAGAGTCTGTGTATATCCAAATCAAACGTATTGGATCGAGTTTATCAAAAATTACAGGAAAAATTTTAGAAGATTGTATGTTATTTTGTTCATGATGGGAAAGATTAGTTTTCTTTTAAGAGTTATGGGAAAAACTATTCCTTTTTTTATTATGGTTTCATGCATAATTGGAATTAATTATGAGGGTGAAGATGCTTTCTACACCAGCAAGCTACTAGATGTTTCAAGAAATTTTAATAATGATAAGTCCATAGAGTGTCTTGGTTTATCTTGGGTGAAGACACTAAAGATTAATAATCTGTCTACAAATTTTTAGATTCTAGAGTTATGGGTTCAGGGATTTCTCAGTCTGAAGGATACCTTGAAAACGAGTGATATCTCTATTCTAGGTTTTCTGGTGAACCACATGGATATTAATCATGTTAATTCATCATTTTCTACAAAAATTAATATCAATAATGGGACCCTTAAAACACAAATCACTATGTATCTGGTAATTCTTTCCTAGATCATAGTCCTTTTTCTAGATTCTTTAAAAATTACATGCAGTTCAAAGCCAAAAGATTTTGAAGTTATGTTACTGAGTGATGATATGAAGAAAAGATTGAAGGTTGGGTTTAACAGAAAGTTCAGAAAATTTTATTACTTGTCTGAAAGCAATATCAATACCATAATGAAGAATGTAAATGTAGTTGAGAATTCTACTAAAGTTGTAAGGTAGAGAAATAAGAATAAATCTAAAGTCAAATAAAAAAATCATACAGTTGAAAAAAACCAATCAACACCTATAAAACTGAAGAATAAAAAGACTTATCTTGATGAAATTATTTTCATGTGGAGAGAAGATAAAAAGAATAAAAAGGAAGTAGAGCTTAGATTTGGCTTGGACCCTGCTAAGGAAAATTCATAAAATTTTACGGGTGTTGAGGAGTCTGAGAAGAAATAAATATAGAATAAGGAAATGATAATGTTTTCTGAGGCTAAAGTAGTTCAACCTCTTCTTAGAGACACCGAAAAATCCTCTAATCAAATATTGGTACCAAAATCATTTTTATAATAATCACATCTTGTGACTCCGAGAAAATAGATAGTCATTAGAGAACATAATGAAGAGGAATAAATTGTACAGGATGTGGAAGTGGAAGAATGAGATGAGGAAGGAAGTGACAATACTTATGATATGATAAGATAGGTTTAAGAATATCATTAGAAGGAGAGTCCTTCTGAGAAATTTTCAATCCAAACTTCTCATGCCAAATCTTCTAAACATGTTACCGCAAGAAAAGAGGAAGATGGTCAGGAAGAAGTAAAAACCATCATAAGAAAAGAGAAAAACCATGAATTGGTTCAACCAGAGGACCTGGTGGCAGATTCTGAAAAAGAAAACGTTTGAGAAAAAAAGATAGTCTAATTATCAGATAGTGAACATGAATCACCAAAGGCTGCTGAGATCATTCCGAGAGCACATAAAGGAAAACAGGTGTTAGCTGATACACCTAATAAGTTTGTGGTGGATAAAAAATATGTTGGTGGATCTTATGAATGAAAAATTGATCAAATTGAGAGGGAATCCTCACCAACTAGATAATTTGATTCAGAATTGTCTTCTTTGGGTCATTATTTTGTTTTCCAATACCTAAATAAATTGGTTGATACAATTCCTCTAGTTCCAAGTATTGACTCGATATGTCAAATGCTTCAGTATTATTTTAATCAAAAATAATATTCTATTTCCTTGTTTATGGAAAACTTTTTCTGGCATGAGACTAATTTTAAATCATTTTAAATTGGGTATGATGCTCACAGGAGGTCATGTAAGGAAATCGCCAAGTGTTCCAATAAGACAATTGAAGATATAAGAATATTTTATGACATTCAAGATAATGTGAATGATGCTTTTGATACTGAAAATATCAAGATAAAATATCTCACTAAAAGTTTCAATGGGAAGCTCAATCTTGAACAAATAACTTGGAAGTATGAAGATAAATATCTAAATGGGAAACATAATTCATTTTCTTAGAATATGAAAAGATAATGACATCTCATAATTGAGATTGAATATAAACACAGTAAGCAAGAAGATATTTTGTAGACTTGGGAAAAAAATCATAAGGCTTATGAAGTAAAGATCAAAGCTTTAAAGAAGAAAAATGAATATCTGGATCAACTTCTCAAAAATTTTGAAGAGGGCCATAAAGAACATAATAAGTTGAATATCGATGTCATGAAACTTATCCTGAAAGAAAAAAGAAGGTTGATTTTTCCCTTAACTCTGATCTTTTTTTGTATTACCTTTCTTGTAAAAAAATTTCCAACCCTAATGAATATTTTGGTTGTTCTTCATATGTTTTTTGTATAGTACTAATATTAAAGGTACTATATTTATTTCCATTCCCTTTATCCCTTTTTAAAAATCACAAAGGGGACAATGGAATGATAAAAAATAATACTAAGTAAAGAATAAAATTACCTATGAAAGGCAGAGTCTATCTAAGGGAGAGTCTTATCAATGAATATTTCCTTTTGAAAGAAAAATAAAAATCTCTTTAAGGATGTCAAGAATACGATACATAGGGATTTAAAAACCTAAGGGGGAGTTAGTGGGATTCACCATTATCCATAAATAAAGGGAGATAAGTTTTTCTATTATGTTCATAATGAAAAATTATAATTCCTTATATTCTTTTTCATTAGGATGTTTATTCTTTCCAAAACGGGGGACATTTTTGAGTAAATAATGTTTTCTTATGTCTTTTCCATTTATCTATATATTGAAAATCACAAACACTTTATCTTAAAGAAAATTATATTTTCTTCAAAATTAATTTCAGAAGGAAAATTTCCCTTCTCTAAGGCATGTTTTATGCTTTTCTTTGTTTTCATTGTTCATTTCACAATCTCTCTGAAATTATCTTATTTTATTTCTAAGTCTAAAATTAGGTTTCACATCTAAAACCTCGGAATTTAATAAATCCTTGGATATAGAGTGTTATATTTTATGATTCAAAATGATATTAAATAGAGACTCTGAATTCTCTATAATTCATGTACCAAATTCTCTGCAATTTAGTATCGTAATTCCTCAGAATTCAGATAATGAATTCATTGGAATTCAGAATATGGAATCTATAGAATTCAGATTCTGAATTCTCTATAAAATAGAATCTAAAAAACCTTGTCTTATTGAATCTAAATTTTTATTTTGTTATGAGTTTGAATTTTATTTTTCCTTAAACTTTGAAAAATATATTTGATCTAATAACTTCATTTTCCTTACACATGTTATGAAATGATGTCATACAATCTGTTTCTAACTAATCGTTGTTTGGGTGACATGTGTATTGGTCCCTCTCATATTATAGGAAAAATGTGACCATTGGAGGAGGGAGCACACCATTGAAGTTGTACATAAAAATAGGATCTCTTTTGAATGAGTTCAAAGACTGTTCCATCAAACTAGAGATTTAATGCTTCTGGAGTGATTTATAGAGAGATAGACTCTCATGCCTTCTGTGTGCTAAAAAAATATTTCATCTTGCTTCATTCAACTCTAATTTTTGTTGAGTATAGTTGAGAGATTCAAGGTATAAGAAGACATAGGTGCCAACTACATTAAATTACGATGACTTATAGGGATAGGAAGACAAAGGTTCTGACTAACTCAAATATTGAGGGCTTGCGGGGATAGAAAGATAGATTCTAATATTCTTATTAAGGTCTTACCCAGTTGAGGGTATGAAATTCTTTCTTGAAAGTGTAAATCAAGGGACCTTTATCCAATGTTTTTGGATACCATACTCTTTGGGTTAAAATATTTCATACATGTTACTTTTTTTGTTTCATCTTTATTTCTACTATATTTTGAAAAATTAAGAAAGTATAACCTTATTATACTTTCATATTATTTTATGTACTTTGATAAGTGAGATTATATACGCTTTAAGGTATAATCTTTTCCTTGTAAACATTCCTTAAGATTCATTTTTGAAATCATATTACTCGAACCTGTAAATTTTGTTTAGTTCAAATAAAATAGGTCTCGTGAATTTACCATGTTTAACATTGTTAAACATAGATTTCCTTAATGTTAAAAATTAATTTTTTTAAACATAAAATTCACCCCCTATTGTAATTGAGCATCTACATTTATATTTTGATCTTATATATATATATATTATGGGGTGAGTATAAAATTACACTTAAAAATATCATCCCCAAAACCTATAATGTATATATCTGGAAAGTATAATAATACCTCAATGAATAAAAAGTAACACAAATACACCCTTAAATTGGTTCAACCATCACCCAATGCTACTATTGTTAACTCACCCTATAATGAATCTAAATATATTAACATAGTATCAAATTAATATATCCAGAAGGTATCCTATAAGAACATCCCTAATAATCTTGATTCTATCACACCTCGACGACATACATCATAGTGATCCCTTCAACACTATATCCATCTAACAACATCATAACCATAACCACATATCCATAGCCTTATAATGCATTCCATAGCCACATCATACAATAATTATTATTGTATTCTATATCACCGCATCACTATTGTGCAACACATACTCAACATATTAGGGTAACATGGATATGAATGACATCAACCTCATTCCATACGCCTTCCAAACATGCCACTTCATACATTAAATTCCTACCTCTATCACATAATCATCATCAAATCATATCATAAGAACACAAATTGAAATCCACTATGTATTATTCATCACAATCATAGATAATTGTAGCCTATGTTCTACATGGAAGATAGAGTGGGGAAGTAAGAGTGTCCATATACCTATTCCCTCTACATTTTGAATGATGTGAGAAGAACTCAGAGCTTATAAATATATATGCATCCATAAATATATCTAAATAATGAAGTGGTGTGTAATAAGTAACATTAAAATAAAATATATTATAAACACAAATAATTCCAATCTAAATGCTCAACGCATAATACAATGTTATCCTACAACTACCACATTATGCAAGACACCTCACCCTAACAACAATAAAAATAACTACAAAATCACAATTCTCAACCACACTAAATAACACTACAATACATAATTAGGTTACCATTAAAATAAAATTATTTTTCAGTTTTATATTAACAATTTCCATACACACTATTTTCACTTAAAAATATTAAATACTAAACTATCCAAAAACAATTATTAGTATTTTTCATAGACTTTAAATGATTTAATTACATAAACCTCTTACAATATATAATTTTCCCATTGAATTTATTAATTTATACAACACCTCATTAACCCATATACACATATTAAAATTTTCTTCATTCGTGATTTTTTTAATTTTTTTTAATCACATGATTCTGAGTAACTATGACTGAAGCCACACAAACCTGACACAATACAACCAGCTAGAACTACTTTGAAAATTATATATACACATCATCATCCAAACATAAAAAATCATAGTCACAACCCCATATTCCTATCCAATATATAAAACAATATCATGGATCAATAACCATTAAAATAACGACCCTATATTAAAAAGATGAAAAAGTAGAACCCAATAATTTTAAATAGCCTCTTATTTATTATAGTTACATATTCGATTAGCATAGAAGAATATAAAACATTCTTATAATTACAGATATCCATGAAACTAGAATATTAACATTTATATGTGATTATCCTCTCAAATAAAGAGATTAAATAATTTAGTCTACAAAAAATACGTTTTCTAGAACAATATTTGTCAATAAAAATCCACCCACATAGATGTGATATCATGGTATTCTATAAAGAAAATGTGAATCCTCCATTCCCCTTTAACATTTTAAATTTGATTTATTATCTTATTTTGGTAAATCCATAGTATCCATAGAATGAATGAAAAATAATGATTAATCTGTATCCCATATAATTAAATAAGGAGAGGTATCAAATCCATTAACTCAACTAAATCATTGTAGAACGCATCACATGAATGTCAAAAAACATGGATCAATAGAGACTAAATTCGAAGTGAAATACTATAAAACCTAAACTCAATGAACCTATCATCAACCCATATCTAAATAATATCCAAAATTAGAAGAATCTATTTATCATATAATCTAATTAGAAATAGACTGCGAGAAAAGTAATGGAATATATGAAAGAAGATAAGAGGGGAATTTTAGATTAAATAAGAAATCTTCATAGGACTAAAAAGTTTTAGATTTACCTTGGGATTATTTAATACAACTAAAATAGGTCTTGATGTAATCTAGGGTTTGATAAAATGGAATAAAGTCACATAAAATAGACTCTATTTATGTAGAAAACCCAAAATGTATCCACCACAATGTAGTGGATTACCAAATTTTGTTATAGACTCAATCAAAAAGAGATTATAAAAACCAATTATTTAAAATGGAATATCACCATTATCAATGTAAATTTCATCTATTTTAAAACTAGTTTAACTAGAACCACAATGTAGTAGCCATTAAAATCCCCATATTGTATTTCATTTTAACTCCCATCGAAGGACCACCACAACATAGGGAATCCACTGAGAATTTTGGAACTCATTCCTCTTTAAATATTGCTGAAGATTAATGAATAACATACCATATCTTCTCTCTACCATTCAAAAAGATGATACTCCATTCCCCATTTTACCCTTTGATTCCACAAAAATTATCTATGTTCTACACCCTCTAAAAAAGATATCACCAAACCATAAACCACAATGAATCCATTTTAAAACTAAAAATGTCCATAAGAACTTTGATCTTCTCAAAGTCTCATCCACCATTCCCATTAGACCACTATATCCCAAACAAATGAATAGATCTTCCAAAAAATTTCATTTTTTACACTGAAAAGCCAATACCCCAATTGAAACTTCTCGATCTCCTCTAAGATCTATATTGACAATTAGGTTTGGAACATGTGGAAACCATTTTATAACTTATTGATTAGACATAATAGTGCGATATATTACGATAGTATAATTTATGATATATAAATGGAGTTGTGGGAGTGGTAGTGAGAAATTATCGATGTATAGTAGACGTTTGGCTGAATGTAAGAAATTAGAAGCAAGTAATCAAATTCTATCTTGGCATGGAAAAATCGAGGTAGTGTGGAGGTGTAAAAAAAATTATAGAGGTTTAAAATTTCATATGTTATATTTTATTCTTTGGTTTCTTAGTTCTTATAGACATTCATAAAGGGATACAAAAGGGTATTCTGAATTTCCTATCAGAGTAAACACAAAATCTTTTCAAAAGGAGGCTATATTCACTAAAAAGAAGAGTTATATTAGTTTATGTCTTTGTCCAACTATACAAATTATCATGGTGATAAAAAATAAGTGTTCATAATCTCTATGAAGATAAGAAGGTGGTTTAATTATTTACAATAAAGGGAATTTACTATAATAATTTAGTGAAATCATTTATTTAATGAATATGGTATGATATTTTAATCATATTATTCTCTTTAAATAAAAATGTATTATCATTCCCCTCCTGGAGAATGACTAAATAGAAACCATGTAAATACATATATTTTTTTCCTTTCTTTCATTTAATTAATGTCTATTGAAATTTTTTATCTGGTATTTCCATGTGAATTCATGTGTGATGATTTGGTGAATTTTTTATTCTATGTTATGGTACATAGCGTATGTCGGTTTGATCTAATTCTATAGTAATAAAAATTGTTTCTTGTATATATGTTCAAATAAATATCTTTGGGGTTTTTTCTCAGAACCCAATACGTTGTATATGATATTTAGTTTTATAGTTTTAAATAAAAAAACCCTAGATACGGATTTTTATAGCTCAGTTTAGAAGAATAATTCCAACACATGCCTTATTGGAGAATCTTATAAGAAGTTCCTGATCCAAATTACTTATTTTAGAATTTGGTTGGAGTTCATTTATTCTTAATGTATTGGTTTTTGATTTGGAAAGGTTCACGCAGATAATTTCAAGGGAATACTTTTTTATTATAGAAGATTCAAATAGAGGATTATATAATAAATAAAAATATTGACCTTCTATTGTTGAGAACCCAACCATAAGAAATGATAGATTATGAATGGGAAATCATAGAAAAGATATTATTGGGGTTGATCTTGATGTCATTATCTTAGAATATATCTTATTTCATCCATGGGTTAAGAAATGTTTTAAAATTATGAATAATATTTTTTATGTGTATGAAAATATAATAATTAAGAAAATGTTTTCATATTGTAGATATTATTTTTCATGATACTTCTATATGGAATGTTGGTGGTGTATCATATAAATAATTGAAATATGAATAAAATTAAATTGGAATCTATGAATGTAAATTTTAAGGATATTTAATGAGAATATTGTTTACACTAATCACTCCTGGAATAATTATATTTTATAGTTACTAGAACCAGAAACTGATTTCAAAAAATAAAATTAATATTTACAAAAATTAAATTCTAATTTTGAATAAGGATATTTTGTGGAAAGAGATCCATGAAACATCTAGGAACAATAATAATGTAGAAGGTTTGGTATATTATGATACATGGAGAACCCAATAGAAAATAATATATAGGAGGAGTATGAGCCAATATATCACGATTGAAGGAGGTACCACGTGTTTTAATTATGCTAATAAAATAAACATTAATGATGATTGTAAATAGAAAAGAGTAAATTCTGAAAGAAATTATTCAGATAGCACATCTTCAAATCCCAATTTAAAAGATATGATAATTTATTTATTGAGTGTTAAAAAATAAATTAATAATTTTATTATAGAACATATAGAATATATTAATTTTACAATAGGGAGAGGGACATTGATAAATTATATGAATGGAAGGTTCAATAAGGTAAATAATTTGAATGCTTATTATCTAAATTTTTGGACAAATGCTGATGTTTTCATATGGAAAAGGAATATAAGATCTCTTGAATTGTAGGGAGTGAGACTGATAACAATTTTATGTAAGAACTTTATTTTAGAGTGGAAGATAGATCACATGGGGTTTTTTACATCTTTTATATATGGATTATAGAGAATAACCTATGGTTCTATTATTTTGGACCAATGATTGAATGATGGTTCATTATACCTAACATGTGTTTTGAATGGTTTAATTCATGCCATAAAAATGGCATCCACAATATTTTGCATAAATGTCTTGGACACTTAAGTGATAAAGGGATCAAAATAAAATATTGTAGTGGAATGGTGATGATTTGAAGAATGAATTATTGAACATGTGAAGAATTCAATATTGGGGAAAAATGAAAGGTTTCACTAAAAATGGAAGGTAAGGCTCCGAAGGATAAAAAGATAGAACTGGTTTATACAGACTAATGGGGGAATGTTTTTTTCTCATTAAGAATCATTGTACTATGTTACCTTCATCAATGATGCCACACAAAAGGTGTGGATGTTTATTGTCAAGTACAAGCTGAAAGCATTTGTAATTTTCATTTGATGGAGAACCATGGTTGAAAATGAGACCATAAGTAAAATAAAATATTTAGTATAGTGACCCTAATTTTTATTACATGAATATTACATTATTTTGATGATAGAAAACATAATAGAATTACAAAACTAGGATCCAAATGATTAGTGAATTGGGAAAATTATGCTGATAAATAACTTTTACATAACTAAACATAAATATTAATTTAAATCTTTCTTCATTATCCTTTTAAAATCACTCTTTCTCCTTAGAAGAAGAAATCAACTAGGGATATACATAAAATAAATGGGTGAGCTAAGATCCCAGTAAAATGTTGAATAAAGGATATAAATGATTATAACATAGGTGAGTACAACCATCATTATCATTTCATAAGCCTAGTATAATCATAATGACCATGAAGGGAAACATTATAAAAAGGAATAGAACATTGAATTAGAAAAAATGAAACATAATTTCATAGTGGTATAATACCACACATAGTTGTGAAGAAAGATGGAATCATGTTCATGCATAACATATGTTCAAAATAATAGCATCGTCAATGTAAATGGACATAGAATCATGTTCATACACAAAACACATCATATCATGTGATACATCACATTTCTCAATGCATTGGAGGGATATATGATTATGTGCCTCCCCACACACTATAACATTAACATAATCATGCATTCCACATATAATGTATATCAAAAAAATTCATGAACTACCCATTTAAAGGATTGGGTTTCATAAGGATTTCATCAATCATGAATAAGAATTTGGTTCCAAAACGTAAAAGGAAAAAACATATTTGTATAGGATACATCATTCTTGAGAGGGGAAGAAACAACTGAAGAAGAGTCAAAATGTGTTTTGGAATGAATAGTAATATTGGAAAATATTTATATTATTACTCAAATAATATTGGAAAATGTTATATTATCTAAATAAAAGTGAAGAATAATGAAATTATATTAATGGAATATCCACAATGAAATTTTTCATGAGAGATGATTAACCCAAAGAAAGGGAGTTGGGTTCGAGAATTTTCTTACCTTACGTCTGAATGTGTTCTGTACTTGTACTTAATATCAAGGATAAAAAAATTAGATTAATTAATAACACAATTCAGAACCAATTATACATGTATTTGAATTATTATATCATTATTGGGATTATTTAAGGCCATTTTTATGATTTATATAGTTTAATATCATTGTTCGAGGAGCGTTTGTTTTCATGGTTTCATGATCTGTTTAATTGTTTATAATTATGGAAGTTCTTGTAAAATGGGAATAATTATCCAGAAGTGATATTAAATTATATAAATTCAATTAAAAATGTTTAATTAGTCTCATATATCATTTTTTATTCTTATATGGGGATGATTCATTTCATAAAATATTAATGATAAATGTTTGGTATATTTTGGGAGTTTTTCAGACCATCACAAACTTGTTTAATTTTATTTATTATTAAATTTTGAGAAAAAGGGATATTTTCAACATGTTATTTTCTACATAGAGGGGCCCCATCACAAATATTCTTTTGGGAGGAACTATTTGTGATGGGGCCTGCTAACCATTGCAAATAAGTTTTTATTGGTGATGGAATTCGGTCACCATCGCAAATGGTTTGGCATGGATAGCGCGCCAAACCACGGGAAGGGTATTTGCAACGAGTTTTTATACCCATCGCAAATAACTGCTGTTGTTTTTTAGTTTTTGTGAGGGGAGGTAACTCCCGTCATAAATACTATATCGGTAGGTGGCTATTTGCGACAACTTTCATCATAAATATCTTTTAAATCGTCACCCCTAATTATTAGAGGGTTAGTAGTTGTGATGAATCTCGTAACAAATAATCTAACCTACATATACCCTAATCTGATTTTTCTCATTCCACTCCTTTCTCTACCCTCTCTCCCTCTATACATACATTTTCCACTTCAAACTTTTTTAAATTTTAAGATTTAAAATCATGTCAATATTCAAGTCTTACATCCTAGGAAAGATTCATTTTTAAGGTATTTATATTTTTCTAATTTTTTTGTTAATTAAATTTATTTTATATTAGATATAATTATTGTCAACTAGCTACACTTAAATTAAACAAGAATTAGATCATTTTATTTGCATTTTGTATTTTTACAAATAAATTACTTGTGATTAGTATTAATTGGTATTAATTAATAAATATTATATTAATTATTAATAATTATTAGTTATGGGTATTAATTAGAAAAATTAATAATAATTATTAATAATTACTCATAATTAGTAATAATTAGAAATAATTAATAAAAATTAATGTTAATATGTAGTAAACTTTAATAAATATTGATAATTAGTAATAAATAGAAATAAATGATAATAATTAGTAATAATTAGTGGAAATAACTACTAATTAGCAGTAATTGGTAATCAATTGTAATAATTAGAAATAATTAGTAATAAATTGTAATAATTGGTCATAATTAGAAATAATTAGTCGCAATTATTAATGAATATGAATAATTAAATATAAATATGAATATTTAGTAATAAATATGAATACTTAGTTATAAATACTAATAAATATTAATAAATATGAATAATTAGTAATAATTAGTAAAAAAATTTGAATAATTAGTATTATTTCGTAATACATTTTAATAAATAGAAATAATTAGGAATAATTATGAATAATTACGAATAATTACGAATAATTAGAAATAGATATGAATAATTAGGAATAAATATTAATATTTAAGAATAAACATTAATAATTTGTAAAGAATTGGAATAATTAGTAGTAATTAGTAATAACTTGTAATAATTTTTAATAATTTGTAATAAATATGAATAATTTATATTTATTAGTAATAAATATGATTAATTAATAATAATTAGTAATAAATGTAAATAAATATGAATAATTACTAATAAATAGTAATAAATATGAATAACTAGTAATAAATAGAAATAATTACTAATAAATAATAAAAAATATGAATAATTGAAATTAATTAGGAATAATTAGTAATAATTAGTAATAACTAGTAATAAAGATGACTATTTAATAATAAATATGATCAATTGGTAATAAATACGATTGATTAATATTAATTAGTAATGATTAGTAATAATTAGTATTAATTAGTATTAATTAGTAATAATTGGAAACAATTTGTAATAATTACTAATAAATAGTAATAATTACTAATAAATAGTAATAATTAGTTATAATTATTAATAAATAGTATTAATTAATAATAAATTGTAATAAATTGTAATAAATAGTAATAAATAGTAATAAAAAATACATACTAATAATTAGTAATAAATAGTAATAATTTGTAATTAATTATAATAAATAGTAATAAATAGTAATAATTTGTACTAATTTTTAATAATAACTAATAATTAGAAATAATTAAAAATAATTAGCATTAAATAGTAATAAATAGTAATAGTTTTTAATAATTAGTAATAAATATAAATATTTTTAATAATTTTTAATAATTAGTAATAATTGGTAATAATTAGGTATAATTTGAAATCTTTAGTAATAAATAATAATAAATGTTACCAAATAGTAACAAATAGTAATCATTAGTAATCATTAGTAAACAATAGTAATTAATTGTAATCAATAGTAATCAATAATAACAAATATTAAGGAATAGTATGGAATAATAAGAAATAATTTTGAATCGATATGAATAGATAAGAAAAATTATGAATAATTAGTAATAATTATGAATAATTATGAATAATTAGTAGTAATTAGTAATATTAGTAATAAATTGGAATAAATAAAAATAATTAGTAATAATTATTAATAAATAGGCACAATTTCTAATGGATCTATATTTTGTAATAAATTGACACATTTTCCAATGGATTAGCGGTATCTCTTTTGCATGGTGGCTCACCTCCTTATAACTTTCTCCCACTGAAATAACAATGAAAAATTTTCTCCCATGTATTGATATCCATTTTCATATGCACGATAATGGAGAGAAGCACAGTGGGGCTTATATGATCTCCATTTTCGTGAATAAGAAAATAGATATATGTTCGTTGGAGGAAATTTTTCATAATGATTTCAGTCTGATAATGTTGTTAGGGGATGAGATGTCATGAAAGAGAACCTCTTTTCTCGATGAATTATCTCCTTGCAACTTTCTCCCACTAGAATCACTATGAGAAACCTTCTCGGACATATGGATATCCATTTTGGTATGCACAAGATTGAAGAGCAGTGCGGTGAGTCCACATAGATCTCCGTTATCATGCATAGAAAAATGGATATGCGTACGTCAATGAAAATTTTTCATAGTGATTTTTATTAGAGAAAGTTGTAAGGAGATGAGCTGTCAGGAAAAAGTGTTACCCCCAATCCGTGGGAAATTGAGTTTCTTATAATTTGTGGTAATTAGTGTAAAAGAGCTATATTTATTAATATTTAGTGGCAATTAGTATAAATTATTATAAATTACTATAGATTAGAAAAATTGATTTTTTAAAAAATAAATAGTTATGAAATAGTAGAAATTATTATAAATTTATAGAAAAGAGATTTTAATTTTCTTCTCTGTTTGCATAGTGTTTTTATATCAAATTATTAAAAAACACATTGATTTATATTTTATATATAAATATGAAATAATAAATTTGATAATAGTCATTATTTAATGATCACGCTTGGAAAATCGGTGTAGGAATCCAAAAAGTTATAGATTAAATACTATATATTTAGCATGTTTAAACATTCTTATCATTTGCATCATAAAAAAAATTGTTTTCAAGAAGGGTCAATTATGTTTCCTGGTAAAAAATGTTATCTGAGGATGTTTGACACGCTTGAAAACATCTAGTGTCACTATTATGTTTTAGATTTCATCCACATTATGTTTTTTGGTATCAACATGGTGTATGTAGTTCTATAAAAGATACTAATAATTTTGTTATGTATCCATCACAATTTCAAAATTCACTACATGATGTGGTAGTTCCATCTATTCAATAAACAGAAACTCATAATTATGTTGATTTAACTTTTGAGTTGGAACCATATTTACTTTATGAGTTGTTGAGGTCTATAGATGATGTCTTATATCCTGGTTGCAAGATTTGAAAATTTGAAGCTGCTGATAAATTTATGGCTATTAAATCAGATAATGGAATTTAAAATAGCTATTTTGATCAAGAATTCTCTTTAAATAAATAGAATTTTTTGAAGGAAGTGTGTTTCCAGTAAATTTCTATAAAGGCAAGATGCAGGTTCATAATTTGGGTCTAGGTTATCATAAGATTCATACATTTTCAAATGATTATATCTTATATTATGGTGACAACGAGTCATTGTATAGTTATCCGACATGTAGTAATTGAGGTATAAAGAGACTCAACTAGGAAAGTCTGGATTTCTTCTGGAAAAATAGTTCATCTATTTTATTCTTACACCCAAATTACAATGTTTATTTATGTCTCATAACACAACAACATTGATGTCATGGAAAAAAATCAATATTTTAACTGGAAGAATCTTAAATCATCCTTTCAATCGATATTCATGAAAAACATTTGACTGATTGAACCTTTATTTTTCATCAAATGCCGGAAATGTGTGATTAGGTCTTTCTACAAATGGTTTCTATCCATTTGGATCTTATGGTAGTCAGTATTCATGTTGAAATATATTTATATCACCATACAATTTACCTACTTGATTCATTATAACTAATCAATATATCTTTTGACCTTTTTAATTCCATGAAATCCGGAAAAAAATATTGATGTACATTTGAAACCATTGATAAATGAGTAAAATTCATTGTGGTGCAATGGTGTTAGTACATATGATGATTATGTGAAACAATATTTCCCACTGAAATATTAATTAATACAGACAATTAGTAACTTCCCAGTGTAACACATGTTATCTGGATGGAGTACACATGGTCCAAAATCATTTTTGTATTGTAGGAGAGACAAAAAAACATGCATTCTTGTCAATTGAAAAAAACCTTGTTTTTTCAAATGTCATTGCAGATTCCTTCCAGATGATCATCCTTTTAAGAGGAAACTATCATTACAGAAAAGGAACAATTTAAATAGATAGTTCCTCCAACAATGATCTAAATTATAGAATTAAAATCAATTGTCTTTTCATTTCCACAAATTACATTTGGACCAACAATAAACTAATAGAAAATGTATGGCTTGGGAAAAGAACTCAATTAGGTAAAATAGAGTTTTTTTGAATTTGTTATATTGTTCTAATTTGTTGGTCTATCACATGTTTGTGGTCCTGCATTTTGATAAGAACTATTTTGATAATTTATATCATTCAGTTTTGGATACACCATGTAAGGCCAATGATAATATAAAGGAATGATTAGATCTTTCCCAAATTTTCATGCGACTATAAAATGAAATGTTTGAAAATTTTAGATCACATAAGTTAATGGAGACAAAATCAGCGTATACATTAAAAATATTGCAAGAATTTGTTATTTTAATTTTATGTAAACTGAAAAAATCTCCCTATAGGATTTCTTAGACTCAAAGGAATAGTTTATATTACATTTTCCGTATGAAGAAAAATGTGGATGTCTGTTCCAGTTCAAATAGATGTACCCATTGGATATATTCATGTAGAAAATGAATAAAAAGTATGTCAAAAATAATTGTATTAAGGATCAAATGAAAAATTTAATTTTCTGGGGGAAATTTACTTTTTCTTCTTTCATTATTTTCAATCTAAATGTCTCATAAAACAAAACAACATTGTCTAGAATGAAGTAAATATTGATGATGAAATGGGAAATCAATTATAAGTTTTTAATCTTAATGAACATGGAATTTTAGGAGTTCAAGAATGATGGATTCTAGATGATGAAAATCACAGAGCTTATACATATGTTCTGCTCAACTATGAAGAAATGACATAATTTTTTCAGTGAGTTATCCTATCAGTTTTTTATAATAATTGTTATAGTAAATTAATATTATTTTATTTATAGGTTATATGATTATCATATCAATAAAGAGTTTGCAAAAATTACAGTTGTTTCTCTTGATAAATGTTTGCAAAATAATTTTTCCTACTGGTTTCAAAAACTAGTAACATAAATTATTTATGGTTTAAAAAATAAAATTAATTTATTACTTGTTTATTGATAAATTTTTTTACAAATTTTCATGTTTGTCAACATGCTGATAAAATTTATAATAGATTGTGTTTTTTGAGAAACCCACCATTAAAAATAGTTAAATCTTATAATGTATATTTGTTAAATGGTTATCGATTTCATACACGTATATATGGGGATTAGAAAAAAAATGAATAGTAGTGTCATATTGAGAGGATCTCATCATAGAAAAATTGAAGTTGGCTTTTATGGAATGTGTAAAGTCATTATTGAACTGTGTCATCTGATATAGAATTACATAGAGATGTTTAAATGTCATTTTTTTGATACTAAGAGAGGTTTGTGTCTTCATCAGAGCCATGGAATACTTGATATTAAATATAAATTTCTTCTTATAGTAAATGAACAATAATAATTGGGTCATAAAGAATATAATATTTATTATGAAAATTATTATGCTACTTCAAGAGAGTTGGGTGATTGTTAGAGCATAATAAAAAAGAAATCGCTAGAAAATCAGTTTACTAAAAGTGAATGTGGTTTCACTGAAGTGAAAGGAATTGATTTTTTTAAGAGACTGGTCCAAAACCATCTTTTTCATGAAGATATATGAATATCGATGATGAAACCACAAAGTAAAGGTTTGATGGTAAGGATAATGTGAATGATGTTACAAATGAATTTGAAATGAAAAGAGATGATGAAAATGAAGCTCATAGATAAATTAATGATGCTTAGGAGTAATAGGAATACATTGACACTGACAGATATAAAGATGAGGATGAAGATGAATATTCACATAGTTAAATAGTGGTTATAATCATATATAATATATATCTATATATAATAGTTATTTTCAATTGTTTTGAAACAACAATAATTTCATATTTCAGATGGAAAATGAACTATTTCGTTAATTGTTGGAGGCCAATATACCTGATGATGAGAAGGATGTCGGATCATCTGACCCTCATAAAACATGTAGTTCCGGGAGACTCGGATTAAGAGTGGACTTGTGTGATTTATGATTCTTGACCCTGTCCTTGAGCAACATCCACAACATGACTTCGATCCACGCATGTATGGGTGTGTTTACCTGTGTTTTTAGATAGTTTTCATTAATTTTAAATAATTTATTTACAAACTAACTATTTTATTGTTAATTTTTTATCACATCATTATTCATATAGCTATTAGACCAAGGAGATCTATATTGTGAAATTATTTTTTTTGAGACATGGGTTACATGAGATCAGATTCACATAGATGTTCAGCACCACGTGTTTAATCATTGCATGGGATTTAAATAAATAAAATTTATTATGAAATTTATTTAATTAATTAAATTGTAATATTAATTATTTGTACGGTTTATGGTATCTTATCAATTGGAGAATGCAAGGCTCTATCTGGTGGGAATGGAAGGGTTGTATGCATGAAAAGTTTTGTCCGTTTTTGGATAATTTGAGGGTGATAAAAATGAAGAAAGTAGAAGTAATTGAGTTTGATCAGTCCTGTTGCATCCACCGATCTAATTACATTTCATCTTGGGTTGGTAATGGATTATGATCACATTTCATGGGTGGTTGTTTTCACTAAAGATCATCAGTAGGTCGACAAAACTTTGGATGATAGGAGGTGCCACATCAAGCTAGTATTTGTTCATTCAGTACACATATGGAAAATATGGTATGCACTGTTTTTTAAATAAATTTATATAACTTTAATGTGAAAATCTTATTTTATATTCATATATGCAATCAAAAGACATGATATTATAGATTTTTAGGTTTATAGGAGGATGTACATTGATTATGTCACTGCAGCGATTAAAGGTGATAATCATCATCAGATTATTGTTAGTATAATTTCATTTTGGGCTTTATAATTATTTGTAAATAATATTTTGACTATTTTAATTTTAAAAAGTTGTTTAAGGAGTCATATGAGTTCACAAAATCTCATATGTAGACTGAATGTCTTGCAGAGACCAATGATCAGATCAGTGCAGCCAGATTTGATGCGGTGTCATTAATTCTAAAGACCGGGAATGTATCTAAGAAAGGATGAGTTCTTGGTATCGGCTCTCAATTGATGCTTGGGATTTATTATGGTACCATTGTGATGTCGACGTACAACTCAGGATGAGCTTGTGGTGAGTTATCATTACTTTTTTCATAGTATCAGGAGCATCTATGAGCTCATGGTGCTCTTATAGAGAGTATGCATAGGGAGAAGGAGGAGATGCATCGATGGCCACAACAGCACCAAGAAGAGTTTCAACGATTGTAGCAGGAGGAGTAGGAGGATATGTGTTGATGGCAGCAATAATAATACGATCAGATAGAGTACATGCGAAGTATGACTCATGGTTTCGGGATGGATTTCCCACCACCATCTCCTCCAGCTCCTCCAAAATACAATCTCACTCTCTGATGTTTTTACTTTTTATGATAAAAATTTTGAATGTAATTTTTTTTATTATATTAACAATTTATATTTCTATATAGTGTGTTTATATATTGTTGTGAATATTTAATTTGTTATTATTTATTTCATTTTTTATTATTTTTTTCCTTTTTTCCATTTTTATATTTTTTTTATATTTTTTTTATTTTTGTGTTATTATTATTATTTTTTATATTTTTTCGAATATTTAGGTGTTTATTATTTTATAATTTTTTAATATTTTACAAATATTAATATTATTATTCCATTTTTATTATTATATTAATATTTTCTTATTATATATTATTATTTTATTAATTATATTTATAATAATAATATTTTATTATTTTAGATTTTTTCATTATTTTACTCATATTAATATTATTATATTATTAATATTAATATTAATATTAATATTAATATTATTTTATTATTATTATTATTATTTTATTATTATTTATATTATTTTTAATATTAAAAAAAAATATTTTTATTTGTATTATTTTAATCAATTTTTTAATTTTTAAGCTATTTGTGACTGCCTAGTTGCAAATAGTATTTTTCACGGGCCATCGCAATAGGGTTTTTAGAAAATGCTCAGGAATAATTTTTTTTGTGGTAGTGGACCATCACAATAGGTTTTTTCTAACTCCATGAATTTATTTGTGATGGGTCCCCGTCATGAAAGGTCATTTACGACGGGGCTCCGTCGCAAACAAACAAATTTCCAATATTGTTGTGTCTATAAATTAGTTCAAGAAAATTAAAATGGTTATAATATACTTATCACTATCTAGTTTATGTATAATAATGGTTTTCTGAAAATCCTTGATCTTGTTAATGGAAAATGAAAACTCATCATCCACGAAGGAGGTGAATCGACATATCAGAGATGATGTTTTCATTTTTAGAGTTAAAGGAGATGTGAAGATATTTTGGGGTTGATATTACATTAAAACAATAAAATTATAGTATATTTATGAAACTTGAGTGATCATGTAACTTTTTATATGTTATGTGAGGGTAGGATATTAAGAAATAATAATTTAAAAATTGGAAGAGGGAGAGTTTTACATCTTGAATGTTGTCTCCCTAAAAATCTCTTTAATGAACTTGGGTTCTCTCTTTTTTTGAGACCAGAAGCTCTTGTACATAGGGAATAGTATTTTACGAAAATTAGGAAAATTTTAGATAAACTACAATTCTTGGAAAGTGTGAGGAGAATAGGTGGTGAGAGAGGTATTTATTGGGGATAAGAGGGGTGTTTCTTGATTTTAAATAATTAATTTATTTATTATTTTGGCTCAAGACGATCAATAGTGATGATTCCTTTGAATAAATATAATAATTATTTTAGGATAGATCAATGAAATGGGTTCTTATATCATCCATATATCTTCCATGACTCAAAAACTCCTTTATTTTTTAAATATCGTAAATTATTGTATTTCATTATCTACCAAAAATTAAACTATTTTAGAAAAATCCCAAAAAATCACCCTCACAATTTTTTAATTTTTAGATTTCAAAAAGAAATCCATTTTATCAAAATAATTTTTTAAATATGATAAATTAAATATTTTAAATAAAATCATCATTTAATAAAAAATTACTGATTTCAATATTATAATTGATTTAAGACATTGAAAAAATAATTCAGGTCTGATAAAATTATCTTATAATTATAACTCAACATTATATTAATTTATGAATATAATTTAACAGAATAAATTTTCATTAAAATATTTATATTAATTATAAAATTGTAAGTATACATTTATGGTTTAAAAAAATATCAATACTTAATTTATCATTTATAAACATTTATTTGCTTATACTATGATAAAATTATATCATATTTTCATTTATAATATTCCTAAATTTTATTTATACATTTATAGGTGTGGCTAATATTCTATTGGCCATATTAATATTCTTAATGGTCATGTTACTATTCAAATTTCAAGCTTACTATTTCATCAGTATGTGTTCCTTAATTTTTATAAATACCACTTATTTCATTCTCCATTTATGAGAATGATGTTTTTATTGGGTTATTTATGTGTTGTATGTGTTTTATACTATATAACATAATTATATGTATGTAAATTTAAATGAATAAATTCTAGTCATTTGCATTTTGGGCCTGATTATAGTGGGAAATATAAAAGTAATCAAATTTATATAATCTTCTTGTGGAATGACATGTGTTTTGAGAATTCTGCTCCAAGTTATAAGAAATAAAACAATTTTATCGATATAATAAATCCGATGTTTTTGGATAACTAAAGGATCATGGGAATTCATTCTAGTCTTCGTAGGGAGTTTGGGAAAAAATAGTTAAATTTTCTAGAATACTTGGTGAACAGTATTTCATCATCTATATTGGTATAGGAACATCTCAAATCATATTGGTTCAAAAAAATGGTTTCAATTTCTCAGATCAATTTTTTTGTATCACTCATTTATATCCATTTTGATGCCAAAGAAATAGGAAAGCTAGAACAAATTTCTGGATAAAGTTACTTAGTAGGGTATGGTGACCAATAACATAGATTTTAGATTTGGGATAATGACTTTGAAAAGGTTTTTAGGGAACAAAATTTTATCCATAATGAATAAATATTTTGTAAACATCAAAACTATGAAAATATTACTAATGAGAAAAAAGTTTTATCATAAAATGAGTTTTAACAGAATATAATTACAATGTTTATTTATTCTCTATAATTTTCATGGAGTATATAAATTTTGGATACAAAAAACCATTTGGAAGATGTTTTGAATGAAGATTAAGTCTAGATAGTGTTTTTCTCGCTGAAACTACAAGAAATCATAAGTTTTATTGAAACTCAAGGGAGATCTTCAAAGGGAACTATCACGACCCGTCCCCTGGGGCCCATGTCATGACTTCCCTAGGCCCGCCTTCCACAAGCCAGGGGCTGACATCTATCACCAAAGGCATAATTCCCTAAAACTGGGAGGGATTTGCCTTTATAACCTGTAAACACACACAACAGAGCACAATATAGAAACAAAAAACTAATTAAATGTTTATAACAAAAGTGTGCTGAATGTAAAAGGGGCCAGAAATACAAACCCAATTGTAAAGTACAAGAAACTGAAAGTACAACTGAAGAAAAGAAAAACTAACGTTGGGTCATCCTATGAGGTTCCTACCAAAATGGTTGGTATAGATCACCTCCTCAGTAGTCCAGGTTTGTCTGTCTCCTCTGTGTACCATCACGTAGTATGGTCTACCTCCGACTACCTCCAGGTCGTATGGTCCACCTCTGGGTATCATCCGGTCCTTGTAATCTCAGCCTCAGTCAGCATTTCCTATCATATACATCCAACACAAGGAGGTGTGAGCATAGCCTGTGTAGGGGTGAGTATAACGATACTCAGTAGGGAACCCGAGACCCTCGAAGTCTCAAAAAATCCAACTAGGATAAACCAAAAAGCATGAAATCAGTAGGTGACCCCATCAAGGTATATGCCCATACATATACCTATGTTATCAAGTAATTCATCTCAATCATGATCGTATCTCATTTTTCTTTCGCGCCAGATGTCTGTTTGACAAACCATCTGCGGAGATGGTAATCATAGAGTATGCAGTCCCTTTGAGTATACCCCACTGGAGTATGGAGTACAGTTTAGATACGGCCAGGTTGGATCATTCACGAATCCAACTGGGCCCCTGGGACTAAAAGTCTAATAACTCACAGACCGAGCGTCTGATTGACGCCTCGTTAGTTGCGTTGAGACCCCTATGACATGTCAAACCTTTAGGATACTTCTTCATAAGACTTCTTGATAGTTAGAGTATCGACCGTTAGCTCATGGAGCGAATCCTTCTACAGAAAAGTGGACAAAGTGTGGAGACCTAGTAGCTAGCCGAGACTTGACCACTACTGACCGATTGACTCGGAGTGAGTCGACTAGCCCCGTGGGGAGCACCTGGTTTTGGAAGCAGACCCACGATGGAGGAGCACCAGATTGTGGTAGTAGACCCACGGTGGAGAGCACCTTGGTGACATAGTAGACCCACGATAATCGATAAAAGGACTTCCTCAGCAGTCCAAGGTTAATGGGAAGTTCATTGGTGTGACAGTAGGCCCATTTTACTCTACGGATGAGGAGTTCTCCGGTAGTCGTGGTTTCGAAAATGTGAATAAAATCCTAGTTTTGCTGAGTCAGTAACTTTTCTATTTTTCCTCATGATTGAGATAAATTACATGATAACTTAGGTATATGTATGGGCATATACCAAAGTGGGGTTATCTGTTGATGTCATACTTTGTGAATTATCCTTGTTGGATTTTGTGAGACCTTGAGGGTCTCGGGGTCCCTAGTGAGAATCATTATACTCACCTCTGCATGGGATATTACCACACCTCATTGTGTTGGATGCAGATGACAGGCAACACTAACTGAGGCTAAGAGTACCTGGACCAGATGGTACCCGGAGGTGGACCATACAGCATGGTGGTACCTGGATGTGGACCAGACGGCGTGACGGTACACAGTGGAGAAGAATAGACCTGGAGTGCTAAGGAGGTGATCTATACCTACCCTTCAGGTAGGATCCTCGGAGGATGACCCAACATCAGTTTTACCTTTCTTCAGTTGTACTTTTAGTTTCTTGTACTTTATTGTTGGTGCTGTATTTCTAGCCCCTATTACTTTCAGCACACATTTGTTATACAGTTTTACTTAGTGTTTTGTTTCCTGCTTGTGCTCTTTTTTGTGTGTTTACAGGTTATAAAAGCAATGCCTTCCCAATTTTAGGGAATTATGCATTTCGTGCTAGACACCAGCCCCTGTCCTATAGAAGGCGGGCTTGGGGTAGTAACGACACAGGCCCTGGGGGACGGGTCGTGACAAATTGGTATCATAGGAGACTGTTCTACAATAAAACTTTGGACTCTGATATTTTTCTGTTAATCAATAGTGTTAAGGGTAGAGACCGTAGTTTTTAGTTCTGGGAGTCATGTGTTGGTGTGGTAGCCGACATATCCATACAACTGGAGCATGACTTCTGATTTCCGACTCAGTACACGAAAACACTGATTGCGTCTGTGTTTTCAAATGATTTCTTTAAGTCAACTCAACCAAGTCAGCTCACTAGGTGATACCTTTTGACCGTGTCATGTCTATTTCTTTCAGAATGCCTCCACGCATATGACCTGATAGAGTCTCGAGAGTTGTACAAATAGATAGCCCACCAAGCAACAAAGCTCTGATACAGGGCCCTCTTACTATGCTGGAACCATCATGTGGTGTACTAGCAGTAACACCACCCTATGGGTAACAGATACCACCAGCCACATTGGCGGATGGTGCATGCCGACTGAGCATGTTGCATGAGTTCTAGTAGTAGAGGCCTCTGAGGTTTCGAGGCGAAGCAGATTCCCACACATCTTAGGGCTGGATGAATGTGATTGGTAGAGTTTATCATCTAGTTGAGACACCAGTAGAGTAGACGGTGATCTTCGATACTAGTATTTTTTAGTGAGGGACCATAAGGATGGTCCACATAGTGATGAGGCTTCTGTATGTGGACTGTTTCCCATGATAGTACCTTCTGGTAGTGTGCCAGCTATATCAATACCCATCGGTCAGCAGTTACAACCGGCAGTACCGGTAGAGGACACATGTATGCTTAGTGCCTTACACATGTTTCAGCATCAGATACCTCTCAGGTTCTGAGGTGAGCCAGACTCACAGGCGACTGAGTACCGACTCGAGGAGGTGGTTGAGAGTTCTCTAGAACTTCTACAGCTTCAGTCAGGATGACATGTCTGTAGATGAGTATTCATCAATGCGTACCTATCTTTCTTGGTAATCGATGAATTCGATATGATTAGTGCTTCAGGGCTCGAACATCTGAGAAAGGTATGTTTAAAGGATATTTGATCCATCACTATTCGTTTATGCATTCCTACTTATGATAGGGTGATAGAGAGAACATTCGTGTCTGAATGTTCTTTGGCTGAGCAGATACAACCAGTGAATGCTAGTAGTGGGAAAATAGGAAATCGGCGCTAGTCTTAGAGACTAGGGCATGTAAAATGTTTCGGGAAGAAGAAGTGTTAGGGACATATGAGTCTTCAAGGTATAAGACATGGAAGCTGAGCTAGGGGAGCATCATGAGGTGGTGTACATTTTGACATGCCACATCCACCCCCATTGTGGTCCCCACCAGGCTCAGTGAGTTGTAGGAAGAGGGGATGAGAGTAGTTGTTTATGGTCATGGAGTGCGACCCTAGGGCTCTAAAAATGATTTGAGCTACGGTATGTGTCTGCTACTAGCTACCGTTTTAATAGACATAGGTACAATTCATTCATTCTTTCTAGTAATATTGTCCAAGACCTATAGTTTATGATTAAACCGTTAAATTGACCCTCACGTGTGGATATACCTTTGGAAGGAGACTCGATAATCACACATACACTGATGGTGTGATATGACCCATTAGGAAAGAGTTTTGGTTGGAAGCCATAGGTGGAAGCGTCGAGGCCTTATGACATTAGTTTGGGTATGACTGGACATCCCCAATTCATACTCATATTAACTGTATTAGGAAAAAAGTTTATGGTTTATCTACAGTGTTGGGACGAGGTTTTCTTGAGTCGGCGAAAAAGGAAACCCATGGAGAATATGATAATCTCATGCATAAGAGGGTGTATCCAATCACTCGTGTGTCAGACAACCTCACCCTAGTGGAAAAATATGTTGACTTTGAGATAGTATTTACTCCTGGGAAGGGGAACATGGTAGCAGACCCACTCAGCAGGATGTCTAGCCTGCAGCTGCTTGGTGAGGCCACGAAGCAGCTGGCCTCTTTGCAGATATCCTTTGTTGATAGAGATTGAGAAGCCTTTCTTCAGTCTCTTACAGTCACTCCCTCACTTCTTTAGTGAGTCAGGTAGGCGCAGCATGGGGACACTGACTGTGAGGCATAACATTCTTAGATATCTACAGGTCAGGGACCTGATGGATTTTCTGAAGGTGGGGAGCACATTATCCTCTTCAGAGGACGTACCATGGTACTTGTGTCCCTACAGGAGGAATTGTTGAGGGTTTTCCACACATCCCTTCTAGAGGTACATCTAGGAGTGGAGAATATATACCAGGATCTTCGACGACAGCACTGGTGGCCGAGAATGATGAAGGCAGTTGCAGAGTTTTTCTCTTGATGCCTCACATGTCAGCAAGTGAAGGCGCATCACCAGGTACCAGAAGGCTTGGTAGAGCCTTTATATGTCCCAGAGTGGAAGTGATATGGTATATCCATGGACTTCTTGATAAGAATTCCACGTACATCCAAGGGTCATGACTCGATTTGGGTGATCGTTGACCAACTCACCAAGTCAGCTCACATCCTTCCAATAAGAGAGAAGGGTATAATAGAGAGCATGTGATGACTCTACGTGAAGGAGGTTATGTGGCTACATGTAATACCCTTGATGATCACTTCTAATTGTGATGCACGTTTTACATCCCACTATGGAAGGGGTTGTATGATGATTTTGGAACACAGCTTCGTTTGAGCACCGCCTTCTGTCCATAGACGGATGGTCAGACAGAGTGTCCCATTTAAACTCTCAAGGGCAAGTTGTGTGATTGTGTACAAGACTTCAGTCATATTTGGGAGGATCACTTACCTAGGGTGGAGTTTTCATACAACAAAATCTATCACTCCACTATAAGGATGGCACCTTTTGAGGCGTTGTACGGGCGACCTTGCAGATCACCTTTGTGATGTGTGATTGTGTCTACGACTTCGGTCGCATTTGGGATATAGGTTCATTTTTGAAGGCACAACTATGAGTTGTATGTTGTATATGAAACCAATATCAACACATTCAACAATAAATTTGGAATACATTTCATTAATTAAAGATAAGAAGGAGTTAATTTGTTGAAGTGGTTGATGGAAGATGGTAATAAGTAGGGATTTTTTTATAATTCATAAAGTGTATACCACTTGGCTAAAAATATGATTTCCCATTCCAGGAATAGTAAAATTTAGTTAAACTATAAAATCATCCCAAATGTTTTTTAGGAAAAGTGGTGGATATATTGAGAGTGGATGGAGTTTGGAATCTAACAAATATATTGACTGAGTATATATTTTTTGGATGTGTTGAAGCGGTGTTGCACCTCCGTCAGGCCAAGATGATTTTATGCCTAGTGGGGTAATCATGTAGATATAAACGAAGTTTATATATCATAATTCGTTCATATACGATGATAGAGGAATTGGTAATGAATCTTAAAAATGATCCTCATGTGAGATATTTTAGGATTCAGTCATGTGAAACCCCATTTTTAGAATAGTTATTGGAACTAATTAAAGAAAACATTCAAGAAGTTGAATTTTCAAACTCTATATGGAGATGTTGGAGATTATGTAAAAAAGTATATATGTTCAAATGTAGTATTACTAGAAAAAAGATGCCGAAATCATGAAATATTTAAAAAATGGAATGGAGGTAGAGTATATGTTTAAAGGGACGGTGTAGGGATTTTACTGTTAATACAGAAGAGTAACCTATTGTGTTATAAAATGAATCTCGACTTTTATGAGGGGATATTTATAGATAATTAGAATGTTATATTAGAGTAAAAATTTTGAATTTTTAAAAGAATTAATTATTTAATAGAAGTATTTAATGGAATGGATGTTTATAACTAGGTAAAGGTATTCTTGTAAAGATTAGATATATATTGGAATTTTCTCCATCAAGAAAAAAATACGATGGATCCTATTACATGAGATAGAATATACAATTATAGTATCTTAATGTAATTTTTATAAATATTAGTGTTTGAAATTATAGACATCTTATATTCCCAAAATTAAAGAGTTATTGAATTCCCCACCGTAAATTAGAACTATGTTCAAACAAAATTTTGACTTGCGAATATACATTTTATTTGTTTCTTATAATTATTGTATTTCTGATATTATTTTCAACTATGATCTTTTTTATTGTATGGTGGTGACTTAGGTTCATTCTATCTTCTATTATTTGGTACATTTTTCTTTCTGGTTCACTCTAATTTTTTGATTTCGTAATTTTTTTTCTTTGTATGTAATGAGTGATTACATTAGATCAAATAGTTTTTTCAGAATTTTTATTAACACCAAATACTAGGAAACAAAATTAATGATTCAAAAATATTTGGGCCCATACAATTCTTAAGATGAGAACCATTTTTTAATTATTAATTTCATTATTTTAATGTTTTTTTGGTCGTAAAATATTGTCTCAATATCATTACAAAATTCTATTTTTGTAAAACAAATCTTACTATTTTTTTACTTCTTTATCTCTACTCTAATATATTACATTTTCATGTGATGTTTTTATTCTTCTATCTATATTTTTTTTCAAATGTTAATATATATGTAATATAATTAATTCGCAACTAATTAGTTCATTAATTAAAATAAATTGGAAATTCTAATCTTATTCTAAAACTATTTTAGCAGATTATAGGCAATTAAACTACGGGGTTTATAAATAGTTTTTAATCTTTTTATAAAGCAGGAACATTAATTAACCCCCTCTTAATATCAAATAGTACCTATATTGAGGATAAGGGAGAATATTATCCAATGTTTATATTGATATGTTGTGATACACGTATTAAATGAGTGTTGGATTAGGATGGGTGAAGAAAATATCGCTAAAGAAAATAAGGAATTTACTCTAAAAATAGAGGTGTAATATAATGTGAATTAATGATGATTTATAATGATAAATAATATATCAGTAATGTATGAAAAATTTACATAGGAGAAACATTATACAATAATTTTTAAATGGAATATATTTATCAGTATAAACCTATTCTAGAAGTATTTTAATGAATGATAATGGATCACACATTAAAGATCATTATAGTCAAAAATATCAAACTAAAAATTACAACGGATTTATGTGATTAATTAAAGGTGTATTCTACATTGAGGATTTAAAAGCAATATATATTTTTTGTTATAATTGGATGAAATTGGGATCAAAACTCACAATAATAAAGGGATGATGGAGATTTTGAAATTTTTAGTTTCGATAATGAACATTGAGAATATATCAATGAACCAGAACATGATCTGATCCCACCATAGCCCCACCATTTTCAATAAATATTTTAGGTTTCTCTCCCTATGTTCACCTCCAATAGGATAGGGTATGTTGATAAAAACAGAGATGGGGTATTAAATAAATTGAGGCCTTCCCACAAAGTATGAGTAATCATGCACCTCAAAAACTAAAATGATAAAAACATATGAAATAATCATACAAAATATAACTATGAATTAATGAATATATTTCATAACACAGGTCAATAAGACAAATACAGGTCTAGTGTGATAAAAACTAATGAAAATAATAAAATTACATGAAATAATAAAATATTGTAAAAAATGTAGAACCATTGAAAAACCCTAACCAAGAAATGTAGACACCTCAAACAAAATTACATTATAATCACTATGGGAACACTTATATTGAATTATGACACATAAACCAAGACCTATATTATATCTAATAAACGTTAAATGTATACAGAACCATTTGTATACTTTCAGAAAAGTGCATATACATGGATGAGTATAGAACCCCAGTAGCACATTGCATGTGTTGGTCAATACATTATATATTCTTCTACATGATCAATAATAGAATGATATAAAATCATAAAATATATTCTGGATATTATTGGTATATAACACCTAGGGGAAATCCTCGTAAATCCTAAACTCTGAAAATTTCTAATCATAATGTTTTAAAAATATATATGCAATAAATATACATCACCTTTGTCAATGATTCTCAAGCTTACCATAATCAATCACTCTACTAACGAAAAATCTCAAAAAGAAACACAGATCGGAATAGTTTCGATTATGACTATACACTTACCAATGAAAACTATAAATTAATATCAAGGGTATGTCATAATGTAAAGCATTATATTTAGAAAATTATTGATGTAATCCTATCATGGATGATTACACACAAAGGAATCTCATTAGATAAAAAAAGTGCCGAAAATCCATGACATGGTTAGATGATGACTATGCATTATTACGTATAAATTAGAAATAGTGATATTTTTAATCTAGTTTTACTCTATATTGAATCAAAAAATCTATAAAAAATGTTAAACAATGGGATACTAAACATTAAAATCATTAATTATCCATGGGTGGCAGCTAGACGAAGTGTCTCATAGTTATGGTCCTGTTCTGATGAACTCAATGCATTGGTCCAATGAAACACTGCCACTATAATAAAATAACACTATCATATATTACATATCAAACAACTGATGGAACAATTTTCAAGGGAAAAGGTTCATGGTATCGTCCCAAAATACCTTTACATAAAACAACATCACATGTCATTATCAATTACATTACATTCAAGATGTAAATCCAAAAGTATCCTAATTGAGGTTGTTTTCTTTATTTGGTGTTCAACTATATATAAATATCAATTTCAAGATATATTATACTCATAATTTCATACCTCCTAGTAAAATAAGGTATTCAATATAATAATATTCTTATTACTATCATTCAAAATTCAACTATCCTCTCATATTATCATAAAGAATCATTAGATAACTCCCAAAACTAGTAATAAACCACACTCTATATACACTATCAACTTATAATACATAAAATTAGAGACTAATGTACCATAGAACATCATTAAACCGTAATTTCTAACCACACAACAAAACATGTATGTTTGTAAAGGTACTCCTTTAACACATTGAATTCACTAATATTTTTTCATCACTCATTGTCAGCAATAAAATAACTAAATATTATATAAAGTTCTAGAATCAATACTAGAGATAAATTAAAGTCTAATTCTAATTTATGGACCCCACTCGATGTTTCTCATGAGAAATGGTTAGATTTGAATATACACATAGGGGGGAGGATTAGTGTATGGATATTTTAAATAATCCATTTTGAATACCTTATTCTGTAGTTAGTAGGAACTCTTATATCTTCTTATTCATATATAAATGAAATAAAAAAATAAGAAATAAATAATTTCACTTTGTCCATCTTCATTAGACTACTTATAAGGAGTATAAAATGGTAATGTGTCTATATACCAAATCTAATAAAACACACTTCTATTTTTATGTCTATAGTGGATACTCTCTCCTACATTTTTTTATATCCTCATTCTATTTGAAATATCATTGATATATTTCATGATTTATGATGCACAACCAAACAAGTGAATGAATTGATTTTCAAAAGAGAAAAAATGGAATATTACACCTCCAATTGTGAATATTTAATATTTATATTCATTCTGTTTATGATCCCCAACTTATACTACTCTACCTTTGATGGTTGAATTTATTATTGGATGCCAAATCCTTCCTCCATTTTATAGAATGTATTTATTTTCAATCCACTCCTTAATCTCTCTCAGTTTTTCTTCAAATCAGTTTCTGAATTAAAATTAAATATTTTTTATCCCCCAAAAGGGTTACATTTACTCAACTATTAATAGTTAGTTAAAACTATTGAAATATATTTTTAAAATCCAAGTGAAATCCCCCAATTATATTCCATATATTTCTTCTTTTGAACTAGGATATACCAAACCATGACTTGTTTTCTTGATCCAAAATAAATTTTTAATAGTCAACCATTGTCTTTGAAATCCATTCTCACAAAATATTAATTATTATGACTAATTTTTAATTTCCTCCATTTAAAATTAATATATAAATAAATCTTTGATTTTCCATTGAATAATTCAAAATGTTGTTTTTCCTTGAAATAACTCATATATTCAATGGTAAAAATTCAGAACATCACAACCATAACCACGAGAAACATTTTCTATTTTTTGTTAGATTTTTTTAAAAACAAATTACCATTACACTTTTTATGAATTATATTCCCATAGTAATATGTAGAAATTGATAACTCTATTACATATCCTTCTTGAAATTCCTAGAAAATATGACACAAACATCTGAGTAATACCATTTTTATTAACGATTCAATACAACCTCTTAAACTGATGTCGATTTTCTCCAAATCACATTCCAAATATGTATTTTATAATTTTATCTTCACATAATATGAAAAAACACTACATGTTTTGTAATCATATTGGATAGTACATTTATTTCATAACCCTATAGAAACTTCTAATTGAATTCCAACCATTTCATCTAAACCATGGGAATTTCTACACTTTAGAAAGTTTGATGATGATATAGTTTTTAGAAATCCAACGAAAATTCTTTTATCACATTTAAATATCCATGGATATTTATATGGAAATGTTTTTATATAAATATTTGAAATTTAAAGGGTTTGCACAAGCCTTTTCCAATATACACCACTCAGAATAACTCTTGGAATTTTACTAACAGTATACCCCATTTGAGTTGTTGATAATTATACAAACATTTGTTACCATTTTTATATATAAAACACTACTAAAAGAAAACTACAACCTTCATGTGAGTTTTATTCATTTTTCATCCAATTAATTGACAATAATTCACTTTAACCCCACATTAGTCATACTGATATTGAGATATAAGCGTTAAATTAAAGTGTTACAATAAAAATAAATTCACTATCTTTATTATACATCAAGATAAATCCCCTTGGGTTTCAGTTATCCTATGAACAGATTCATTAAATCAGGTTCAATTTCTCAACATTCCTTAACATTTTTTCCTTTATATATTTTACATGGATAAAATATCCTATTTTAAAATCACATTGAAACTATCCCCTATAATTCCATTCAACATAAATATATTTATCCTTCTTTTCATACTCACTATTCAATAAGTTGATTCCCCACATTCTAAATAATCCCAAATACACTTCTTCATGGTTTGCAAGCAAATTAATAACTCGGTTTTATTACTAAATTAATCACTACATACTAAGAAAATATTGTATCATACACTAATATTTTTTCTACACCACATATTGGAACTTTTTTGATAAATGAAACCACATGTTGAAAGCCAGTTATAGAATTATAACTACTCTTATGTTTTGTTAAAACCTGTATGAAAAATAAAACTAATACATCTAAATATTCTTCATTGGTAGTGCCTTTACAAAATATCTTTAACATAATTTTCATTTCACACATATTTTAGTTTCTCCATGGCATGATCCACATTCAAATTTACAATGTGATAATTTATCTCAATGTAATTCCCTCCCAAATTATGAACCAGGAATTTTTTAGGATTTATAGTACTTGAATTTTAAAATTTAATTTATCTTGGAGAAACATATCTTGACTACTGTCTTTATGCCATTTTTTAATCCAATCAATTTTTGAAAAAGATCTTGTTGTGGCTACATATTAATGTTTTATAGTTATAAGTGAGATGCATACTCAACCAAGATATACATAATAATCTAATATAGAACACACCATGGAATGTTGACTTTATATCATCCACAAGACCTGCACAATTTGATATATATAAATCTTAATATCTCATTCTCAATTATTGATTCCTATAACAGTTTTAAATTTACCATAAATTTTATGTATCAAAATATAGATTCCACTATAATAATTTGGATACCCTTTGATACGATTTTGATATCTATCAACGTTACATGTGAAAAAAATGATTGGTATTGTTAATGTCTAGAATAATATGATTCTAATGATTTGAATATAATTTTTTATACCTATTTTATTATAATTTGTTTGAAAATATCAATAAGGTATATAGAAATTCAATAATTGGCTTTACATACCCTATGCCACAACAATACATTTCAGACCTAATTTTTATGATTATATTTGGAATAAAATTCCTATTTTTTCTTTGAGTAAATAAAAAAACCATTAAAATTTTAAGTCAGAAATCATAGACATTTCAAACCTTATATTCATGAATTCAGTTAACTCATTGTATTTAAAATTACTTGATCCTAAAAATTATTATTCTATCAATATATACTAGAACAATAATTCTATAATTACACTCTTTATTTCGATATTATGATGAAATCGCCTACATGAGAATCCAATATCTTTTTGAAATTCACCAAGAATTGAATACCATGATCCCGAAACATACATAAACTATTAAAATACCTTTTTAAATTAATATAATATTTACTCAAGTTAATTAATAATAAAACCATTAAATTGTTTAATATAAATTTTCTTATTCAAACCTTCATTTATAAAATATAATGGCACATCCATCTGAATTGATTTTCCTTTCAAGAACACATCTAAACATTATGAAATTATTTTCTTATACCTTGAAAAAGTCAATGAAACCTAGTTATTCTACATTTTTAAAGCTCCTAATTCATATATTTTACATAAATATGATCGTGATCAACAAACTAAAAATTCATCATATTGAATTGGAATAAAATTTTCATTTAATATATTAAATTATTATGTTATATTTTAATATATTTTGTAAATCTATAATTTTTATCATTGTTTATTTTAGCTCCACTCCATCATTTTCAATGATACAAATACACTATAATAGTATGATCATCACTAGTACACCACTTTAAATAATCATCATTATATGGATCTCCCTGGTAATTATATATTTATTAAATTTTCTTTAAAAAGTTTTATCATAGAATTGCCAAAAAATATTATAATTAACCACAATAATAAAATATTAAATTTTAATAAATTTTATAAATAATTTCTTATATAACTTTTATTTTTTTTTCTATTTAATGAATATCAAAAAGAAAACATGCTTCCCATTGAGATAGATGTTTTTCCTTTTCAATGTTAAAGATAAAATATTTAATTCAAAATAATTGAAAATAATTTTGGAATGGATTATTTCTATTACACATCTCATATGGGACTGTCTCTTCAAAACTAGACTGTAATGTTAGTTATTTTATATAGATCTCTATCAAAACAACTTCCTTCTAGTTTTTTAGTAAATGTTTTGAAAAAATTATTTTCTAACATATTTATCTAACAATAATTTTCTCCCCTCAAAATAAATATTTGGTTAGGGAGTTATCTCCATTGAAACAAAGATGCATTTTAAATATTTTTGAGATAATATTACATTTTCAATAATTTAATTATATTAGATTGTTTGATATAAATTTCATAATGTGTTCTCATGAATATTATTGAAAAAATAATGAAAATATGTAATTTATTTTAATATAAAAATATAGTATTGGTCAGCATTATCCATTTCATCTTACTGAAATCATTAATGAAATGTATGAAATATTATCTTTCATGGGAGAAAATCTTTCATGGTAATGTCTTAGTGATATTAGAGAGATTTTTGAAAATGTGGTGTAGAGATTAAAAGCTTTTTTGGGTGAAGAAAATACTATAAATTTGTCCCTATCCTTATCATTTGAGTATAGGAATCCTTCAGAAAAATCCAATGGCTCTGAATTCCCAAAGGTGATTCAAGAATATTGTCTTTGTGAAAATTTTTGTGAATAATCAAAGTTCTAGAATTCTATGAGATATAAACAAAATATATAATCATGGGGAATTCATTGATCTACATAATTTCTATCTACTAGTAAAAAAATTAATGAACATTATTGATGTTATTTAAGATTCTCCAAAGGTATGACCTTCATGAATTGTGTGTGCTTCATGATAGGTAGTGAGGTTCGTGAAAGGTAGTGAGCCTTGAGAAAGGTGTGTGCATAATTAAAGGTAGTAAAATTATTGATACGATGTGATCATTGTAAAAGGTGTGGGTTATTTGCAATTTTTTATCATTAGGAATGATAATTGAGATTCATAATGAAATTGCGATTTTTGAAAGCTGTTAGATTACTAAGAAAAAAAGGGATTTCCCTGTAATTCTGTGGTAATGGTGTATTCATCAATAAGACGTAAGTGTAACTGAATGATTCAAAAAATGAGGTGTAAAACATATTTCTTAATGAGAAAAATTAAGATTCTATTTAATGATAAGTTGTAACACTCTAGTATATTGATTATTGGTCGCTTCCATTTTGATTGGTTTTAATCTAAGAGGGATAGTGTAACCACTCTTAATTTGTTAAGGCAGTGATCCTAGGGATAGAAGTCCCCTATGTTAATCCTTTTATTGACAGTGATCCTTCGTGGATTTGGTACATTGGTATATATTTTTTATATGATTCTTATATATATCTGAGTGAGTGTGTACCATGTAAAATATGTGTGTCTCTAAGATTTAACTCCAATTTTACTTTCAATGTATCAAAATGAAGATAAAGAAGAAGACAAATAAGATCATCATAAATAAAAAAGAGAAAATTAAGTAACCCTTACAATAAATAGGTCATGATCTAGTGGGGAAGGAATAAATTTCAATGGAATATCCATACACTAATTAACCCCGCCTCAAAGTCTGTATGACCCTTTTAGGACTAACATTATTTTATCAATTCATATTGGTGTGATAAAAAACATCAACATTTTCGATTATTTTAATCACGATGAATAGATTATTTTGACTTTTATGACACTTGAATGCTTTCTAAATTTTTAAAACACTAGATAAATAATGATTAATGATGTCAAAAATGATATTTAAAGGGATAAAAACATAAAATGCATATAGATAATAAGAACAAAATACACATGTATTTATATTTATTGATAAAAATCACTATGTCCATAGAGTGGTAGAATTGATTTAATAAAATCATGAATATAAATACATGGTATTATCTTAGAGTACATGAAACCGTATCTGGAATGACCTCTTAAAGAAACACTTTGAATCATAACCCATGTTTCTAAAATTACCTCACTATAAGTCATTGGTGCAACAATATCTTAGTTACCCATGTTCAATCTGTTTGATATGGTTCCCAAAAACAAACTTGTTTAGCACTGGATTATATTCATTTCTTACTCGAGATGTATTCTTATGAGATCTTGGTTATTAATTATCATGATAGTTATATGTGATAATGAATATAGAATATATGTCACACTGAAAGATCATAATAATTCCCCACTATGATAAGATCCTAGATGAGCCACAACATTATTCCTGAACCTTGTTCTATGGATGGATGATATTTTATGATGGGATATATAAAATATAGGATATCGGGGGTTTGATTAAGACACCATATTATAGTGTTCTCCCTTGAAAATCAAGAAGATATGAGGGTATACTAATATTACTATCAATGGGAAATCCACATTTCCATGAGACATTGGATGTTCCTATTGATAAAAATATCTATTCATAATTAGTCTTTAATATTATCATTAAATGATATCATGAATTACATACATTAATATATTGAAAAAAACGATGACAACATATTTTACGGTTAATGCATGATACATTGGGTGCATCATGAATGATATAACATTAATGTATATCTCTATAAATGATGTATCCATTTTGTATATTTATTAATGATAATATCTTAGGCCGTTTGATGGGAATAGAACCACTTAAATAATACATGGGTAATGTGTTTGATGGGTAACTTCATTTCTAGAATGTCCAATAAAGATAAATCGAGCATATAGGTTTTTGGAATGGGTTTGAAACTTGATTTTTTTGATATATTAGGATAAAATTATTATATTACATGGTGAACTTTCATTGGAGGTGGATGTCATTTCAATGATAACATGTTTCTCTATAGAATCCTTTACATGTTCTTTTATGATATGCTTTGATTTTAGGTGGTTATGTTGAATTTCACTGAGAAAGTGGCCTATAGGGTCACCCATTCAGTTTAAATTCAGTCATAGTTAAATTATTGTATTGAATTTAACTAGTTGTAATAAATAATATTTATTTAGGTTTTGTTGATATTCGTATTTTTGTAACAAGTTATTTGAAATAATAACCGAGTTTCATAATAATTATAAAAAATATTAGATTACATGTTTGAAAAATTTAATATTTATTATATTTATTGTAGAAAAATGTTGTCACATTTATTTAATTAAATTTCAATTATTTCGGGATATTTAAATGGTGATGGGGGAATGAGGATTGTGTTTAATGTTTGGAATAGTATAAATTATATTTATTTATATTATTAAGGCGTTTCACATGTGGAGAAATTATTATTATATTTATTATGGTTATTATTATTCAACATGGGGTTATATAAGAATTCTATAAATTGTTAGACAACGAGCATGTACCCTAGTGGTATAGGCTTCTTCATGGCATCCAAAAGACCCTGGATCAAATCCAGGCAGGGGGGAATTTCCTGGGACTGTAGCAGTACTGTAGTAGGGCACTGTAGTAGTATTGTAGCAGTGGCAGAAGTGTTGTAGCGGTGGCACTGTAGTGGTAGAGGGACTGTAGCAGGTACTGTAGTGGTGGCTGTACTGTAGCAGGTACTGTAGCAGCTCATGTATTGTAGCAATACTGTTCACCAAGGGGTCCTTTGTGGCCAAAAATGGGCTTTCAAGCCTTGTATTCAAGCCACTTGGCCTGGGGCCTTTGGGCTGTGTAATGGGTCACCCTCTACCCAGTCTAAAGAGGTATTTGCTTTAAATAATATATTGAGGATTCGACCCCAACCATTTAAATAAAATATTATAAATTGCTAAGGGATTGTATTAAATTTTCTAACCCTAAACCTACCATAATAAATATCCCATTATATCAAATTATATCTAAATATATCACTTTCATGAAGTTACTTTTTGGGTGTTCCCAATGTATAAGAGAGATATATATGTATATATATGTAGATATATATATCTTAAATGATATATAGTGTTATATCTAGATAGATATATCTAGAGATATATCATGATATATATCTAAATAAATATATCTACCGAGATATCTTGAGTTTTATAATTATATCTCTCTTCCTCATCTCTTAGTACTTCAAGAGAGAACCAAGATTTCTCCATCATCAATAAGAGAATTGTTGTAGTAAACCAAAAAAACACAAGAAATTAGGTTTGGTCATTCTAGCACCCGTTGATTCGACGACATTGATTAGAGACATTGTTGCAAATGTGGATCATCACTAGAGGGATTCTACACATGAATCCTTTAGCACAAAGATGGTATGATGAAATCTATTACATTATATTATCAATGATAAGATAATTACATGATGAGGTAATTATATATTAGTTTATAAGTTAATTATTAATTTCATGTGAAGATATTATCCCTATGGTTACAGTGTATTAATATTGTCTATTAATTATTATTTTTCATTGTACATGACCTTATGATCATGTAATGAAATGATTTCATGTTATTTAAGACTAAATCTTAGTTTATCATACCTTCACAGGGTTCTCTCTATGAACCAAAATTCCACAAGTGTTATCAAAGAGGTAACATATTTAATATTCAAATATTTATAAGTCATTAATTGAGTGAATGTACTTCCATTTTCTATTACATAGAAACATTTATTTTAATAATTTTACATTTTCATTTCTTATTTTATGCATTATTGATAAAATTATTAGTAGTAAGTTAATGATTACAAACAATGAATTATATGGATATCATAGGTGGTGTCCCAAGAATGATTTTTATTGGATAAATTTCTCATGGAATGAAATTTTGTGGATATGGGATGAAGATAAGTACACACCATGTAAAATACTATACACCATGTAGTCTGCTGCTAGTTGTTTTCTCAATTTATCATGGAAAGAAGAATTTAATTTATAATTAAACTTTTTGTTATGTTTTTCACGTGTCATTCATTTGATAGTACATTCCTTTTCATAGTATTAAAAATTTTGTTTTAAATTTATTTCCATGATAAAATATTTATGAGAACATTAGTTTTCTTATATATACATTTGTGTACCATATTAAATTAAAATAATTTCATGTGAAAAAAATATGATGGTGAGGTAAGGATGGTTGGATGGAATCAAGATAATTTGAATTAATTGGATTTATATATGCAACATTTTTTAAATTATAAAGATAAATTAATTACTTTTTAACTATATTGAAAATGTATACCCATTTTTTGATGTGTGGATGATCATGAGATAAGAGTGTCAAATTTTATGTGATTGGTTTCTCTTAATTAGATTTGTTTTGTTATTTAGGATGGTCTGTGTGTAATCCCTTCATCATTTTTATGTAAGGGATTAAATGATCGTGGTTTATTCAATGAAAACACCCATTATCCAGTCTATTGGACACCCTAACATGTGTGTGAGTAAAATCGTACATAAGGATGGAGCACTAAAGATAGTGGAGTATGCCTGGGTCAAGGAGGTGAGGTGAAACCAATAAAGATGATATAATGGAACCAAAAGTGGAATGACAAAATACGAACTAGTCTTTGGTTCAAGGTTTTACCACTGGACCATGGGTTAGATTATCATCACTTAGATATACTAACCAATTGAAAAAACTAATGATCACGCCACATATATTTTATTTCTATCAACTACATGCATGATTTTTTATGTTTTCGAATTTTGCATCATCACAGAATAAATTAATTATTAGTCATGAGAGATGGAATAAAATATCATCATATTATGACGAAATTTTTTATCATAAATATCAACTCACTTATGTAAAACACACTTATCATTACTAGGAAATGTAAAAGGATTAAATTAGAATTACACACAAGGTTAATAATCCCTCAATTAAAATTTTATGTTGGATTAGCCTTAGACTACATAAGTTATAATAAATATTATAACTTAAATTACATAACCAACCATATTTGGGAATCTTTATATTATCACTAATATTTTACCTTGGAGTTTTGGTCGAATTAACTTAGTTTAAATTGAGTTTTAACTTCCCAATACCAGACGTTATGTAACTATGATGAAAAGTTTGATGAAATCTTTAAAAAATGATTTAAGATTGGGCAGTCTGATCAACGGATCATTGAACTATGAGTTATTGTAGTTGTAAAGTTACACATACCAAAACCCCTTCATATAACTTTTTAGGAACATGTATGTGTTATGAGAGGGGAATATGGATCATTTATACAAGAATATCTATGGTTAAATATATTCTCAAACTGATGGTGGGGAATATTGGGATTTAACATATAGTGGGATATTTAAAAAGTATTTAATAAAATTTATATTTAATGAAATAATTGTTTATTCTAAACACATACTAATTATTGGTTCTTAAAATGTAGAGATGAAAAATAAAATTACATAGACAATATAACTATTGTCCATACTAGAAACGGATAAACGTTTTGTCAAAATGAATTTTTCAGAATTGTATAGGTTCTTGCATGTTATACTATGCCATGAAGGGAAATTATACATGCTTCAAACCCCACATCCCAAGTCTCTTGACAAAGAGGATAGAGGGGAAGATGTATCTATTTATCTGAATCTTGTGGATGATGAAATAGATATAAAATATTATCCGTTATCCTCTATTTCCATTGATATTTTAATAATGTATAAAGAAACTGATGTGTATAACACTATGTATCACCATTGGGGTCTCTATTAATTGGAATTGATGTTAGAGAGATATGATATCTCCAATTCACTATTTTAATGCTTGTTTAGAGATTCGGTCCCAGATGGGCCATATATTGTAATGAATATTGGCTACCCAGAGTGCTTAGACATATTTGGTTTTAAGATCCCTAAGTAGCTGCACACATATCTCATTCATTTCTCACTACCAAAAAACATTTCTCATTTTGTTGATAATTATAATATTATCAATAGTAGGAAGACACTAACAAAACTTATTACTATTATCTGTCATGTTGAAAAATACACTGGGCTTGATAATCTTGTTTTCCAAATGGTGATTAAGAGGAATAGGACTAAGAAAATGGGGCCAGAGAATAATTCCATGTCTAAGGCTCTAGAGCACCATCCCTTAATGGAGAATAAGATATATAGGAAACCAAAGGAACATGATATGGAATGTTTTTCATGTGAAAAGTAGGGCCACTGGAACATGAATTTCACCTAGCCAAATAAGCAAGGGAAAGATTCCAGTGAATTTATTATTCATTTTAACAATTATATATCTAAAAGTTGTGTATTATATTTAGAATATGGTGCTCATATTTTTATCCTAATAAAAGAACCAAGTATATTTAATAAGGTTTCAATAGGTGAGGTGGATCTACATGATAACAATGGAATAAGGCCTACATCTCTTTACATTATAGACTACTATATCACATTTCAAAAAATATTGAGTTTGGATTTAAATAACTATTATTATGTAGCCAGTGGTATGGAGAACATTACTCATATTTTTTTAACATATATAGATGTATATGATGTAATCTTTGGAAAGAAAGGTTGTTAATTTTACAAATATAACATATGTTATTATATGAAATAATTGATTAGTGGTAAAAAATATTGATTTATAAAAAAACATTATAAATTGTTAATGAATATAGTACATAGGACTCGTATGAAACCTTGTTGTGGGATTATTTTCTCAGTGACATATATAAAAATCATTTGAAAATTCTATATCCTAAAGGTTATTTAGACGCTTTTGAGCTAAAACCACTTGAAATATATAATGCTTATTTACCACGAAAGATGACCAAACCACCATTTGATGGTCATGGTGAATGGTCTATATATATTATATATTTCTTACACACTTATTTATGTGGACCTTATCAGGCTCTATATAGAGTGGGATTCTCATACATTTTTACTTTTACCAATGACTTGAGTTGGTATAGATATATCTAATTAATTAGGTACATATACATATCCATTATGAAATTCATAGAGCTCAAGAATTAAGTTAAGATTCATCTTATTAATATGACAATGATACATTGGTGAGATCGAGGTGTTGAATATCTTAAAAAATCCTTTATCAAATTTCTACAATTGTACATGATTTTTTCTGAATTCACTCCACCTTATACACCGCAGTTGAATAGTGTTAGTGAAAGGAGGAACTGTACAATGTTTTAAATGCTACAGTCGATGATTACTCATACAAGTATTCAATTATCCATTAGAGGATATGAATATATATTGTCATTATACTTACTATAATGACGGAAAAATTATTGGAAAATTTTATTCCCTTCATGTTATAGAGTGGAATGAATCATTTTTTGCACATGTTCATGTGTGGGGTTGTGATACATTTGTTAATGAAAAAATCAAGAAAAAATTTAAACCCTAGAGGCATGAAGTTTATATTTATATGTATTCTCAAAGAAATAATTTTATACTGTCTATAAAATCCCTTAGATAAGAAATTAACTATCACACGATATGCCATCCATTTTGATAGGGTGTACATATTGAAGAAGATTAGTTATAAAAATATTAAATTTGATGAATGTGATGCTCAAGATACACCATAGTTAGTATATGAATCAATTCCATATGTCCCCATAGAAAGAAGGTTTTCCTGAAACAAATGTGTTCTGTTAGAGTAATAGTGAGGTAAGAAAACCAAATAGATATGATTTTGTAGTCACTGATGAAAGTGACTCATTATTGGTTCAAATTTACTATCATTTATTCAATAAGATGTTATTAGATATCACATAGGATGAAAAAATTAATGAATCCTTGATATCTTAGATGGATTCAATGTATCAAAATTGTGGTTGGGTATTGATCCACTAGGTGATGTTACTTATGTTGGGTGTATGTTTGCAGTGAAGAGATAACTGGACAATGAAGATAATGTAAATACCTATAAATAATGGATAGTGGAAAAAAGGTTTAGATACATTAAAATAATTGATTTTTACGGGATCATTTCTCCATATTATATGTTTAAATCCAACATAATCCTACATTCCATAGAATCATACCATTACTATGTGGTTTGTAAAATATATTTCTAAACTCGTTTCCTTAATTAGAATATTCGAATAGGTTGTTCATATGAAATAATCATAATGGTATATGGATCCATGAAATAAAAAAAGGTATACAATTTATAATGATCCATTTCATGATTAAAGCAAGAAGAATGTTCATTTAACATTCGATTCGATAAATCCATAAAAGAATTTGGTTACATTAAGAACAAATGTGTACCATGTGTTTATAAAAATCTTAGTAGGAGTTCAATTATTTTCATATTATCATATGATGATGAAAATTTTCAAATTGGAAATAATAAACCAACATTATAAAATGATTATGTATGGTTGATCATATTATTATCTATAAAAAACTTAGTTGATGAATCCTATATTCTAGGGAACAAGATTAAGTGTGATAGATCTAGGAGGTTACTAAAACTATTTCAAGGTACATATGTTCACTAGACATTGAAGAGGATTAGTATAGAACAATCCAAGAGTATATTGGTTCTAGTGTGACATGATATACATATTTCCATTTAGATGTGTCATTACACATATGAGGATATAGATAAAATGTGTAATATCCCATATTCTTATGCAATTGGATATATCATGTATATATTTCAATGTCTTTGGATTGATGTTACTTATTATTTTACTATGGTAAGAAGATATTATGTAGATCTCGGTGAAAAACATTGGAATAATATAAAGATTTTATTTATTTATCTTAGGTGGATAATGGATATATTCATGGTGTACGAAAGAGATGAATAGAAATTAATTTTGGATTATACAAATTTTATCATTCTGAATGATCATAATGATCAGATGTCATAATATGGATATATCTTTTCTCTCAACAGAGGAGATATGATATGTATGAGTTGAATGAAGTTTTTTTCTTTTGATTATATAGTGGATTTTGAGTATATTGTGGCTTCTAATACGTCCATGTAAATGTTATGTATTCAAAACATTGTCAAATATATTAATGTAGTTCCTAGTAGTAAATAACATATAATAATTTATTTCAATAACAATACAATGGTGGATATATCCTATGAACCAAGGCCACACAAGAGGAAAACCCCGAACATTAGAAGATTTTTCGCTTGAGGTATATTTATCAATAAGGTGATGTTATAGTGAGTAGAGTATCAACTTTGGAAACAGTGTTAGTCTCCATAATTCAGGGATTATCTCAGTAGAATAATGATGGTCATATTGCAGATATTGGATTGAAAGATGTTGTCAGTTGGATCTAATAAAAGTAGGAGTATGTTGGAGTTAGTTCCCTAAAACAAATTGGTATAGTAATTTATTACATTTTTTTCTAATTAAAGATATTTTCTTATCACATCATGATTATTCATCTCTATGATATTTTAATATGATAATCTTTATAGAATATTTTTCATGCTGAAAGCTCAATATAGTTCCTCTTAATGATGATAACCTAGGGGAGCATTGAAATTATTCTTCAACCTTGTTCTAGGACCATTTGATATTATCTGATATGACATAGGCAATATAGATTATCAGGGGGTAAGAGGCTCTAATGATATTGATACAACTTTTCATACTCTTTTCCCTTGTTAATATGTGAGAAATAAGGTTATGAGAATATACTTCTTCATGGGTAATCCATATTTGAATGTGTAATTGGATATTCCTATCTACATACATGTGTATTGATCCATAGACTTGAATATTAAAATTAATGGATAAAAAACACATGTTCTTTGATGTATTGATGAAAACCATGATGAAATATTTTTGTGGTGATGTAGGATACATTAGGTGAATCATGAATGATATAGAATTAATGGATAATTCAAGAAATGATATATCCCTTTTGTATCTTTATAAAATTTAATATCTCAAGAACATTGGTCAGAATAGAACTGTCTAAATAAATCCATAGACATGGTGTTTTTCGAGAGTTTTCATTTCTAGAAATCCAAAATAAGATACATTTATAATATATGTTAACTACATAGGCATAAAACTTAATTAATATGAGAAATTGAGATAAAGGGGTTATATTACATGTTAAACATTCATAATAGTTTTTACATCTTTGGGATGTTAACTTCATTCCCTATAGTAGCCTTAAAGTGGTTCTCGATTCAATTATATGAATTTATTTAGTTATGTATAATGAGACTAAGAAAGAGGTTGAATGGGTCACACACTATGTTTATCCACAATCCTAGTTAAATTATAGTATTGAATTTAAAATAATGGAATAAATAATATTTCATCATGTTTGGTTGATTTCCATAATATAATCACATGTGGTTTAAAATAATAAATGTGTTAAATAATAATAATAAATATTATATTTTTTTATAAAAATATAAAATTTATTATATTTATTTTCATAATAATGTATTTAAATTTATTTAATTAAATAACCATTATTCAAGGATCTATAAATTTTGATGAGGGAATGAATGTCATGTTAAATTATCTAAGTTGTATAAATGATATTTATTTATATTTTTAATGTGGTGCATGTGTCAATCAATTAATAATATGATTATTATTTGCAAAGGGGTCATTTAAGAATAATATATATGGCTAGGGTCTTATGCATTATTTTTCGATGATAAGATTTCCATAATAAATATCTAAATATATCTAAATATATCTCTTTCTTAAAGTGTATTTTTCGTTGTCCTAAATGGATAAGAAATATCTATATAGATATATCTAGATATATATGTCCAAAAAGATATATACATATATATAAAGTGATATATATATAAATACATCTACAGATATATATCGAGATATATCTAGAGATATATCTAGATATATATATATGTATATATGGAGATTTATCTAGAGATATATCCTGAGAGAGATATCTATAGAGATATCTATAGATCTAAAAATACCTATATTTTCCTCCACTTTATAGTATTTGAGAGATGACCAAGAGTTCCCCTCTTCAAGAAAAAATTTTATGTGGTCATCTATGAACATGGAAAGTAATCAAGATCAGTTGTGCTAGAACCTAAGGATTCAAAAAAAATTGATAACATTTTCCTATACACATGTGGATCACCACCAGAGTGACTCTACAATTGAATCCAACATTGTAATGATGGTGAAAAAAATATATTCGATCAGATTATCGATGAGTAGAGAACTAAATGTTAAGGTAATTCTATATCTTCATATAAATTAATTATGAATAGCATGTGAATATCCTATCTTTATAGTATTAGTATATGAATGTAGTGAATTAATATTATATTTTTATTCGGAATGATCTTGTGATCATGTAAAGAAATTATTACAAGGGATTCAATACTAAAATCATTGTTATTCATACCTTTATATATTGATTTGTCAATGTTTAAAACCTTCAAATGATGCTACAGTATTAGAGGTAGGAAGTCCAAAAAAAATACAACACCATTTCTTGACTCTCATTATGTATTAACAAATAGAGACCAACAGAGGCACTTTAGTGCCTCTACTTCTCAATTACAACCAGCTATGTCAACATTTCTACAATATTTTCAGTTCCATGAATATTCAATTGTGTCATTAACTAATATTGTATTAAAGCTACAATAAAATAGTACTTCAATGGAATATACATCAACCATGAATGAAACTTTTTTTTAAATATGTATGAAAATATGGCTATAATAGTGTTTATATTTTTCCCATCTCTTCCTATCATAATCATCTAAGAACATCCTTATCCAAACAATCTTTTTCTGTAATTCTCTTACCAAAATGTATTCATCCTTTTTGGTAAATAAATAAAAAATATTGGTGTTGGTATATCCATCTCAATGTATCTCTTCTTTAGGTAAATATATAACATTTTGTGCTACTATTATTGTCTACATCACCACCATGGTTAGTATCTGCATACCCCTGGAATGATTTTCCATTCCCAAATAACAATGATACTTCACGGCTTCCCTTGAAATATTTTAGTAACCACTTCACAACTTCCTAATATTATTTTATAGGGTTATACATGTAACTAATCAAAAATTACAATGGATGTTCAATTTTATGTTTATTATATATCCTTTTAGACATAAATATTTTAATAGTTGTGCATATGGAAGTTTTTCTATCTATTCAACCACTTTTCCATATTTGGTGCTTACTCCTTTTAAAATTTGAAATTGATTGTTAGAGGTATATAAATAGGATTTATTCCTGAAAACTAAATCATATCAACAACATTATAATGTAGTTATCCTATAATGACATCAAGGTTACAGCTATGTGGCAAAACATTATCCTCATCCCCCAAATCATGCCATCTTCTCCATGATAATTAGTCTAAAACTTCTCATCCAACTACCCGTTCAGTTCATCAATCCTTCGTATACAAGCCCCTTTAATGATTTTTTCATTCAAATATATTAGAAATATAATATATTAATTACCAAATTACTTAAAATTGTATCATAATTACACAAAACATAATTTTTATGATATATTTTTCAAGAATGCATAAAAAATATTTTTCAACAACATGCGTGCCAGCTTTAACCCATATAATGTCATTGATAGATTTCACAATAGGGTGTCCTTTCAGGACTCAATATATCCCTCTATATTCTTTATGTAAATTTCACTCTATATATCTCATAAAATTAAATTAGTCTTTACATCATGTTTTTAAATATGTAAATCCTATTACTCAGTAATACTAAGAACATCCATGAGAGTGATAATCTCCACTATAGGTTATAAAATCTTGTGGAATTTCACACATTACTTCTATAAAAATTATTTGACCACTAGTCTATCCATTTACAAAATAATATCATCATTTTATACCTTGACTTCATATACTCATAATTTATTAAATTATTTCTTTTATTATGGAAAATTATCGAGCTCCAATGTCTTATTACATAAAATTAATAAATCATCTCATTCACAGAAAACTACTACTTTATTAACTCCTTCAACTAAATTAACTCTAAAAATAATTATAGATCTCCAACATTGGTCAATAAAAAATAGTAAAATCATGATTTATACCTCTACATAAGCCTTCACACCCATTTTCTTCTCATAAATTCTACTTGATGAATATGCTCCACTAGTCCTAGTTTCAAATGCCTAAGGTAAACCATCATGATCTAATTTCTCCATACATTATTATTTTTTATTCCTATCATCAATTTCATGGTAAGACTTTTCTTATATACAACACTATTACAAAATATCAATTTGTGGCTCATGATTATCGTCATATTCTTATCATCCTAGACTCCATATATAAACTAACCACCACTATAGAAAATAATGAAACATGATTTGGACCTTTAATCATTCATAACTTTGTATCAATATCTATATTTATATATAAAAAACAAATAATTGATCATAAATGATAGTTTCTTACCTCCTTTTATTACAAAGATCATCATGTAAACATTCGCCCATTAGTTTCAATGGACTCCTATTGATGTGATATGCTACAATGTTAAAAATATCTTCGTAAGAATCCTAGAAATTATAAAGTGTTTCCTCATACTACCATCACAGTAATTCAGTAATATATTCATCCTTTTAACTACACCATTATTCTTTATTTTTCCTAGATTATTCTTATACCAAAAAAAAATCATCAGCATATAATTCCCTAAAATCATTACTTTCATTCTCTCTATAATTCTTAGAACACAAGTATTTCATGTTTAATCACAAATCATTCTTTTCCGTAGTATTCTACATTTGAAACTTATAAAAAATATTATATATTCTTTTCATAATTTAGAAACAGAACTTCTTTATCATTTAATCGATTAATGTCACATAATATTTTGACCCTCTAATGGAATTTATTGCTACATGACCCAAAATATTATTTTTCACTAACCCTACATTCATGAACATTAATGTTTTACCTCATTTTTTAAAAGATATTATATTCTACCTTCCAAAGATACAACATTCACATAATCCAACATCCAATGACTTTAACTCTAGTAGAATTAAATTTATTTTCAACACCTTCATCCCTTTCTGACTAATGGGTCCTAGCCTCTAGTTCCATAGTTATTAATACCTAAGATATTTTTCATTTAAATATTTTCAATTCAATTATCTACCATATTATATCAGTTTACATTCTTTAGTCCCCAATATTGGACCATAAATCTATAGATATCTTCCATGAACCACCAGTGAATCTGGTGTTAAAACCTATATCATCAAGCTTTCAAAAACAAGTAAGACATTTTATTTATCCAGGGTTATACCATATATTCCCCCGTACCAAAAATTCCAAAAAAAAACGTTTCAATCCCTGTATATCCCTTCCCTAAAATCTAAAAGGTATCATCATCAGTATGATTTTCCTTACCGGAATTTCTATAAACATAATTTTCATGAAAAAGTTCTACTTAATGTAATAAAGAGATTACATAAAGTCTAAAATCTATGACTCCTCAGGGTTATCCATACACTAAAAAAACAAATACTATTATTATTCAAATACCATGATTTGTGAATTGGATTTAAGTGCCTTCTTTTTTATCTAAACTCTTTCTTGATATGTTCTTTATTCACACAAATCTAGTATGTGGGACCATGCCTCTTTTACTTGTAAAAACTCTTTACATTTTATTTTGATCACCTTCTATGATTATCTTGTAGAATTTATCTACCTCTTCCTTACATATTCAAAGAAGAAAAATAGTGTCTTCCCAACTCTATCCTTTGAATATCCTCACAATGAACTAGGTCTCGTACATCCTTCAAATCCAACTTTTTATTCCCAAAATAACTTCTAATGTCTATTTAATCTCCTTCCAAACAATCAAGAAATAAATATTCCAAAACCAGTGTTCTTAACTAATCGTCTAGCATAATTACTAACCATTACATTTTACTTATGATGATAGTGATTTTATTAGCCTAATTGTTAATATTATTCCCTTAAATTTCCTTTAGATTATATAGTCATCACATAAGGTACACATCGTTCGATGTAGAAGGATTCTTATACATATTCATGAGAGATTTTATTAACCTCGTTATCTAATTCTCTTATTTGATTTTGATTATATTTTTTTTGAAAACATGAGGTGAAAACCCCCAAAATCTACCAATCTATTAATTATAACTTCAACTTCTCTATTAGTTTTATTTTTTCATTGAGAAGTTGAAAATTAATTATTTTCTAATAAATATATTTTTCAATATTTTTCCTCTAATATCTGAATCCAATTCCAATGATATAATCCATTTTTTAGGTTTTCTTATTCCCAAAAAAATATTCAATTATAGAAAACCAAATCATGGCCTTCCAAATTCAACCACTGATACTTTTTTTCATAAATGTTAGAGCAACAATGTTTAATGATCTTATGAGAAGTGAAATAGGGAGAAAAAGGTAAAACAAATAAGTTGAACTTGAACATGGTACATATTTATTTATGTTGTACAAGAATAATCCATACATACCAAGAGAGTCATAATCACTTCACTAAAATCAGGAATAGAAATACAGGGTATCAAATTAAAATATATTGAACCCTAGTTAGAATAATCTCATAATATAACATAGTGAGTATAACTCATGTTACTATAATGCCCATATAGTATTTCCACTATATTTAAGTGTTTCAACCACCCTATTCTAAGATTCTATAATACTGGTGGTATTATGTTGATGGTGATACCGTACTAATGTCACATGATGCTATAGCAAGTCTTCACCCCTATAGTTCCCTATTATATTTTCTTTTTACTATATAGTATAGGATACCAGTGATTGAACAAACTTCAAACAAGTATATAGATACACAATTCCAATAATTTCAATTTTATAAAACACCACACATTTCAAAATTGTCATGTGTATTCCTAGTAATTTCTCAAGAAATTTTCTACTTGAGAAAATCATTCCAGGATTGTCTACACAGGTCATTGTGATATTTTAGACACAATTTTTTCATCTCCCATTGAAAGAAAATAAATGTGTTTTTATCAGCAGATAATGAATATAATTCACTCCATCCACATCCATTTCCTAAAAATTTCAACCTATTTTTATTCATTGGGTAATTATTCTTGGTAATGTGAATGGAATATATTATTTCACACATTTGTCTTATTCTTAAAATATTGTGACTAAGAAATTACACCGCCACGAAATTTATATCTGTCATGTTCATGCCATTAATTTTTAATTATTTGGATCCAGTGATCGTAAATCATTCATCATATCCCAGGAAAAAGAATCATTCCTTATCTTATTAAAAAAAATTATGATATTATCATTCCCCGTAATTTTAGAAGTGCACCCACTATCAAGATCCAAACACTATCTTGATTAGTTATATTAAATGCCATTTTTTCACTGAATCCTTCACAACATTATTCTACTTAGTCTATATGCATTGTATAACATCTATTTTAAATTGATAATAAACCCAAAACTATTGTATAATTTTGTTACTCCTCATATTACCATGATACAACTCTATTTTGAACATGATGCTAATATTATGAATCCTTATGTTATATCTCAACACAAATTTTCCATTCCCTAGGAACACACCTATACATACATGATGATAAATTCATGGATCCATGTCCATAACCTATACATAAAAAATATCCATTAAAAACATATTGAGAGTATTATATTCTAATTTTCTGTCCCTATTTTTATTTTACCTTGAAATATATCTTTTTTATGAAGGACAAGTTTTATGAGTTTCTCATATTTTCACAATAGTATAATCTGATCTAAGGTGTATTCTTAGGGATATTCATTGATATATCAAGGTAAATTTGGGTATCACCAAAATAATTCTTCTTACTTACAGTGTTAGATTAATTTATTACATAAATATTGATCATATTTGTTTGATATTAAGCCTTAATGACACTAAATTCAGGAGGATTCCTTTATTAGTGTATAAAATCCTTACGATTAATTGAGTAATATATATATATAACTATTCTTTCCATTATTAATAGAAAATTTTTTCCAAGTACATGATATCATTATAGGATTCAATGGACTTTAATGATTATTAATATTTCACCTCATGTTAACAAATTATCATTTAATATCTGCAATGCATTTTAATTTTCTTTCACTATTGAAGTAATACCAATACTTTTTTCAACATTATCTTTTAAATTAATTTTTAGGTCAACCACTTTTTATCAAGTTATTTTTTTACAAAACTGTAATATTTATAATCTCAAAATTAAACTCATACTTATACTCTTTATACATATATATATATATAAATTTCTGAGTCCAATACAACACCAATTTATTTTTTCATCTTTTCTCTCCAACAAATCATCACTTTAAAAGAAGATTCTATTTTAATATTGAGTTTTATAAAACCCTCAAAATTACCATAATTTTTTTCACTGTTTTTTTTAAAATATTATTATTATATTAAATCAATATAAACATCTTTTTTTTGAGTCAATGTTGTCTTTAATCTCCTCTACATTTGATTTCACAATAAATTTATATTGGTACTCATTTTTCATTAAAAATAATTGACGATTTTTAAAATTTTTTTACCATTAACTTTTTCATATAAAAATTTATTTGAGTGCTACATATTTTCTTCCCCAAATATTCCTTTCCAAAATCAAGGGGGTGGAATATTCCCTTTGAAATTTACCTAGAAATGTTTCAGATATATGGATTGAAATAACATTAATTCATCAAACTCTATTTATTTTTGATTATCATCAATGGTATTCCTCTTAATATCATTGAATGTAACTATCCATGGTATATAAATTTTATAGAATCATACTAATTTATCCAAATCATATATTAAATAGGGATCATTTTCATGTAAACCAATGAAAAATTATTTAGATATCATTCCTCAATAATCAAATCATTTGGATTGAAATGAGGATGAAAACTTCTCATTGTTCTATTTATGAAACTAAAAACTTCATAAATATATCTTGGATCAATAATATACTTCAAATTAATGTTAATTAAATTAAATAATTCATAAATAATTTTTTTTCAGTGCATCCCTAATTATACAAATTTATTACAATGTGTGTGATGTTTATCCACTTTCACCTATGAATCCCCAACAAAGATGTTGATAAATTCCCTATAAATGAAATTTGAGTACTTAATTGACATCACTTTATATAGATAGTGTTGGATAAATATTCCCTTAGATCATTTATTCCTTTATTATTGATAACCAATTACATGGGATCACTTTTCATGAGGGTTCCCCTTTACATATTCACTACAATTCCATATATGAATAACATGTACACATATATACCATGTGGTTGATAATAGTATTGTATATAATTCTTCCATAATTGGAAATTATTCCCATAAAATATCATAACACTATTACAATTAATGATTATTTCATATTTACTGAGGAGAAAAAACAAATTAGAAAAAGAAGCATTAGTTCTGATACCATTTATTATAATCACAAGGTAATATACTCTGAGAGTGGATAGGTGACTAAAACAATCCATGATAAATATAAACAATCATATTCAATGGTCTTTCTACATTTAAAGTAATATCCCTTATCTCCAATTATATATATATTTATTTAATGAAATACATGAGATAACCCTGAAAATATAATATATAAGAGTAATAAAATACCACGACCACAACCATCACTAATGCTCTAGGTTAATGCTAAAAACTAGTCACCTACCGATAGAGTGTCACCCACACACCCCAAACTGAACATCACCACCATGAAATTTTATCACTCTGATTGGAATGATCCAGAGATATAGATATTAGATAATATTAAATCCTATAGATTATTTGGTTTGGAATCCTTGGTTGCCACACCGTCTTGTGATCCTAATCCTCTACTTTACATCAAGGCACTCATATTCACAGGAAAGAGTTCACTCCATTTTGGAGTATACTACTATGAATTTTACTTTCTAATTTTTTTCTTTACATAGTAGTCATAAATTTTCCATGAATTATACGGTTCTGAATTAATTCCTAAGTGGTTTTTTAAAATAAAAATGGATTTGAGAGATACTAACCAAAGATAAGAAATTTCACATGGTTCACTAGCACCTGGATACGACCTATGAGCGTATAATGATGATGTGTAGATATAATAAATTGAATAAATCCTCAAAGATGAATATAAATATGTGTTTATTTTTATTATTTATTTCACAAAATATTATTACATAAATATGATATTATATAGTAACATGATACATTTTTATAATATTGGATATTTTTTACTTTAAATTCACAATTAGTATTAATATTATAAATTAATTGATATTATTAATATTTTGAATATAATTTTCAAATTAGAAATGTGATTCATGATTTAATAATTTTAAGGGGATGAAAAACCTAAGAAAATCGAAGGTGGATTCTTAAATTAATTAAAAAAATTAAACATGGTTGAATATCATATTTATTGAGATAGTTATATCATTATATTTTATTTAACTATTTAATATAAAATAGATAAATTTATAGGTTTCATAAGAATGATTTAAGAAACCAACATTTCAATTATGTGATATATAGAATCCCATATAATAATGAAATGGAATTTGTGAATTCTATATATAATTTATTTTTTAGTCATCTAACTATGATTCAAAGACATACACTAAAAAATATTGGAGGAATCATATGTCACAACCAGTGAAATTAATTAATCTCTATGTATGACATGAATTGTTATTGAAGAATATTGAAAAATATGATAATTAAAATCTCATATCATTTCTAATAACATCATTAGGTATTTCAAAATTATAATGTCATTGGCTATGAGGGGATATCAATGAGGAAGAAAACCTAATATTAAATTTTTTTCTTTATGAAAATCAATCTATTCAGTATGTCCATGTTTATGATATCACCATATCACTACCCATAAATATACTCTATTATAATGGGGTCAACAAATAGTTTCAATGAACATCTCATTCCTTTATTTATGTGCATATCAGTGGTTACATATATATATATAGAAAGTATATTATATTTATAATGTTTTATAATAAATGATAAATAGAAAATATAGTGGGTCTAAACAAATGAAATAAGACATTAACAATAAATTTGGGACACATATCAAAGGTGGTAACATATTAGTACAACATAAATTGGATATGATTGAATGATACCATAAAGGAAATGAGTTGATTGAACATGGGCGATTATAATTAAAAAGATGATATATCCATATAAAAAACACAAGATAAAATATTAAATAAAAAAACATATCACAAATATGTAAATATATTAAAACAAATAAATTTAATACTCATGATTATTCATAAAACATAAACCATGTATGTAGGTGAAACCAAAATACCATGTTCCCAATATGCAATTATTTTCACTCCTACATATGAAATGAATGATTAATATGAGTGTATCGAATGAAAAATCGTGATTGTGGAAGATATTATACAAGAAATTTAGTTATATATGGTTAGTGGTAGAAAATAAAACATGCTTTTTTGTAAGTTATAACAACCCTGAGTTGTTATTATGTGAAAAAATAACTGAGTACATGAAACCTTCCAATACCATGCAAAGCAATCAATCAATCAATTTTATACCATCTTGATTGATCTCGTGCTACTGAGGAGAATGATGATTATTATAATTAGAGGACAAAAATATGGGGAATAGAAAAATAATATATTTGAAGATATTTTAAATATTAAATGGGGGGAAACTGTGATAATGTCCCCAATAAAATTTAACCCCATTTATAATGATTTATTATTGAGAGAGACACTGGTATATAACCACTAGAAGAGATAACCACCGTCCCACCAAAGATATGTAAAAAAATTTCATCACAATAGAGATAAACCTCTAGAGTCTCCCGAAGATTTATTGTATTGGAAATAAAATATTAAAAAACTTAATAAGTATACTATGTATAACATCTTATAGACAAATGAAAAAACACACACTCTATGAAATAACAAGGGGGGTACAACTGGGGGAAAGTGGATTGACAATGACTATATGGTTCCAATTTTGATCTTATATCCATAGGATACCAGTGAAAAATATTCTTTATACATATATATAGAGAATTAGAAATATATTAGTTAAGTATATGTCATATCTATAATCTTTTTTCATTCATTTTATTATTCATGCATTAACCATGGTGATACCAATATTGTTTTATAGAATTACTCAACTTGTAGAGTGAGTTTCTCAACCTTCCAATTTTCAAGATCAATTTCCCATTGGTGAAGGACAACCATTGATTCCCTATAAGATAAACAACCCAACTCCTTAACTTCTAATCCACTACCATGTACATATTATAAGATCATCATTTTATGATCAAACTAGATTTATTCTCCTGATGATATTTTTTTCGCCACCTGAACGAGGATGAATTGATGTACCGTAGTTCTTCTCTATGTTGATTTATTTAGATAACTTAAATTGGATTTAGTATAATACATATATCCCTCTTGAAGAATAATTCAAGTAAAACTATATCACCTTTTATAAATTAGGAAAATTTTGAGCATATTTTATCCAATAGCATGCAATGTTCTCCTTCAAAATTCATTCACCAGATTGACACTAAGGTACAGTGGTACCTTAGGTTTTATTAGGAAAAAACCTTCATGAACATGTCATCTGAGTTTTTATTTCTAGTTATATTCTGTAGATCTAACAATTTATTATCTCATTGGTTCTATTTTAGATGGAGTTTTTTGTAAATATATTTCATTATTTATTGAAACAGTAGACTCTAAGTAGGGTTAATGGCACTATGACTATAACAGAATAAAATTACTCCTTCATGACTTCTTTTAGGTTACTACATGAAGCACATAAAGAAAACTAAAACCTTTTCCCAATGTATCAACTATATATTCTGCTTATTTCACTGATAAAGTAACAACACTTTATAGTGAAAAATTTCAACTAACTGTTATTCCTCCAAAAGTTAACACAAATCTTGTTGTTCATTTCTTGGTATTTTAATCCCCAATGAAATATCCATCAAAAAATAACTATAGTATATAATATTTAACAAAGAATAAAGAAATTACCCCTAATTTTTATTAATACTAGATTATAAACATGATATGTACCCAGTGTTCCCCTCCATGGATCGATATAAAAAATCACATAATGCACTAAAAATACTACATAAATTCATGTACAAATACTTGGTAAAATATTACTCCAAATGGAATATAAATATAGAACATTAGATACATATTAAAATATTCCTCTATTATTGGTACATTTTCCCTGAATAACATGAACATTCTAGTAACAAGGGTCAATATAGACTTGTAAATAGACACTATAAACATTGTAATGATCATTAGAACTTACTTCTTTTATGATAAAACCAAAGCTTCCATTTTTCTATCCCTATAAATTCTAATTACCAAGTACATACATTCATGTCTGTGATCTTTCATCTAAATTTTTTAGAAAATAGATTCGTTCATATCAAAAATCCATGAGAACTTACGACCAACCAATAACATGTCCTCCACATGCAAAAGAAGTATGAAATATGATCAATCATTCTAGTAATTCAAATAATAGTTGTTTTCATAGTTTCTCTAAGTGATGCCTGATTTTTTCATGAAATATTCAGACTTATGGTTCTAATATCAAGGTGACTATTTCAGGATATATATAATTCTCTTTAATATACTAACAAGACCCTCATTTTAAGGATATTTAAACCCAATTATTTTTTTCAAATATATCTCCACTTGAAAATCACCATTAATAATGGAAATCCTAATATCTATCTACTCCAATTATATATCATCACAGGTAAAAAGATTTATCACCATATTAGTTTTTACATTTTTGACATCGAGTGAAAAAGTTTAATAGTAGAAAATTACATCCTTATCCTATGAACCTTTTACAATTATCCATGCCTAGTAACTTTTTCTTCCAGAAGCCTCTTACTTTAGAATGAAAATCCAAATTTTTATTTGTAATATTATTTTTTCAAATAGTTCTATATGTTATGAAGTTTAAATAATTATGATTACATTTCATACATAATCAAGGATTCCAATTTTTATGTGTCCTGAGGAGACATTGATTCATCCATTCGATAGGGTATGAAAACATCCATTAGGTGTTGGATGTTAAAATCATCTAAAAACTATTGAACTATAATTTTGAATCTATATGTTCTTCCAAATTGTATTTATGGTCACTATGGTATAGTTTTACCTACTACCCAATAATAAAAATAACAATCAAATGATGCTATAATTTCTAGCTTTCTATTCTAGGAAACATCGGTCCTTAAGAAATCCATCACATCTTCCATAGGTTTAACTTAATGACTTCTAGTGATTATATCAAAATTCATTAAAAGTTGTGAACTTAAACTACTCCCATCCAGATCAACATGAACTTTAATTTTAGTATCCTAGAAATAAAACTCTATATTATCAATCTACCAATACTTCCAGTTAGTTTTCTCATTAATGGTATCATCATGACTTCAGATGATATTCATTTGATCAGAATTCTATAGCTGATATCAAAATACAACCTTGATATAGAAATCAAGAAATCCCTGATTTGGACTGAATAATTTTTTCCCTTGAAATTAATAAGAAGATACACAAAAAATATGAATAATATAATGATACCAAAATACAATACTTTTTCATACAATAGTTAATATGATAGAATTTTCCCTATCATTGATGATTTTTTTTGGATTATATATGTAAATATATTCATAGTTTTATATAAAATTGAATTAAACTTCTCATAATGAAATCACATGACATTGGCCTTCTCAATCAATGTTCGGTTCATTTTCATTACTACACCATTTATTCAAGGTTTTATTGGTAATAAATTCTCTAACCTTATCCCTTTTTAGAGAAAGTGGTTCTAGAACATCCATTTATTATATTATCCATAATTTCTTGATTGAATACAATTTAATTTAAACAAAATTATTTTTCCACCATACATTTACAGTGCATAAAATCATTAAAAATATCATATTTGTACAAAATAGAGTAAATTTATACCTTTATTATAAAATCATAGATGAACGTGAATAATAATAAATACCATCCATTATAATTTATGGGGGATGAACCATACACATTAGAGTAAACATGCTCCATATTCCGACTTCTAGGAATCTCGCTAGTCATGTTGCATGATATAGTCTTATACTTCACCAATACATATCTCTCAGAGAATCAAAATTTTGTGTTATTAAGATTCATCATGCATTTAGTTATTAGAAAATTCACATTCTTTCCACTTATATGATTGATTCGACAATTCAACACATCTATATCATATAATGTACTCACTATTAGAAAGACACAATTTTACATTGATTTTTTATTTTTATGTTGATTATTAACTCACATTGACCCATGTGTTGTTAAAAATATGATTTTTTACATCGTTTTTAAATAATATTATATCGATACCTAAAAAATAACTAATTTTAAAAAATTATACAACATTGGTTTTTTAAGAAAAATGATATAGCTAATTTCTTATATATATTTCAACATTGGTTTTCTTAAAAACATATATGGAAAAAGCCTTTTGTCATCGTTTTTTTAAATGATATCAAGAGTAATTTATAAAAAACTTTAAAATCGATTCCAAATAGGTTCTATTGAAATCTATAAATGAAAGGTTTTTCCACAACATTTTTTTACAAAACATGATGTCAAATGTCATTTTTTATTCAATAAAATTATTTTGACATCATATTTTATAAAAAAATACATGGATAGACTTTTCTGAATCATGTTTTGATATTATTTTTTCATAAAAATATATATATAAATAGACTTTATACATTGTTTTTTATTAAAAACTGATGCCGAACGTCCTATATTTTGAATTCAACATCGGTTTATAATAAAATGATATAGAAAATTATAAATTTCTTTAAAAATCTAAATTACATTTTCCAAAATGTGAAAATCTATAAAAACAAGTAGAATACACTATGTTAAAGAAAATAATATCCTTGTAAGATAAAAAAAATATACCAAATAAAATAATAAAAAATTATAAATACAAAAGAAATTTAACTTTAATTATATTAGAAATACCTAAAACATCTTAAACCAATATAAAAAATAGAGTATGAAAACAATAAGAATTTTTTTCTAATTTTTCATTTTTAATAATTAATTTAACGATTCATACATGATAATTTAAAATTTATCCAAATATAAAATATAATTTTCAAAATAACATTAAAAATGGGTAATTTTTACTTCCACAACACCATTGAAAATCTACAATTACGATGATTGTTTAAACATAAAAAAACAGAATACTTTAATATAAATCCTAAAATAATTAATATAACTAACATTATCAAATTAATTCATTTTAATAGTTTTGATTATCTCAAACATGAATATTAAAAAATAATAACCACATTCAACCCTTCCTTTTTGTGATGAAACTATGGTTACCAAACATTAACTTGAAAACAAATACAAACGTATATATTATATAATCCTGAGATTTTATGAAATATATTAAATAAAATTAATTTAAATTATTTAATAGATTATGTTACATGAAATGAATATATTTTTTTACACACAACACCAATTTTATCTCTTATTATACAAAACAATTATTTTCTTTGATTTCTTATATTACATTCAATAACTAGTTTTATCGAACAAAAATATACTTTAAATATTGTTATATAATATGAAATTTATTTCCTAAAATATTTAATGGAGGGTATTAATTTTATTAACTAAATTAGGAAAAAATATAGTTTACACATGTTCATTTATTTATCTATTTATTATTAACAAAATAATAATCATTTAAAATAAAAAAGTAAGCTTTTGTAAAAAAAATATAAAAGGCTATTTAAGCATGCATGGAACACATTATTTAAAATTAATTTCTACATAATTTGAAATTTTTATATGAAAAAAATAAAAAAAATTAAATTTAAATACCGAAACTATCTTAGGGTTGAATTTTAATATTTTTCAAAAATATTTCATTTTTAATGATTTTTGACGAAAACTAGATTATAATTGAAAACTTATTTTTTATCTAAATAATATATAATAATAAATAATAGTTTAAATTGGTTCTAAATTCAAAATGGATTAATATTAAATATATTAATCCTATATAAGATATTTTAATAATTTTATTATTGAATTTTGATATAATAAAATTGTAAACTTTTAAACATTTTCACTTTAAAACCCCGCTTTCCAAAAACTTCTACAATATTGATTTTAAATAAAAAAATTTCACTTCTGTGTGATGAATTTGTAAAAAATGATTAAATATTTGGGATTTGAAGAATTTATCTTATATAATAATTGAAACATAATTTTTTATAACAATTATTATTGAAAATTGTTACAATTAACTACTGGGATTAAGGTAAAAATTTGTTTACTTAGTCATTAAGCTTTAATCATAAGAGGAAGAATGACCTAGAATATTTTCCGAAACTAATTGGATGATACTATTTGTATCTATGTAACGTAAGGATCTTTTTATATTCTATTTGGATAAAATTTCATGAAATTGATCTATATAATGAGTTAAGTAAAGATTATTACAAAAAAGGAACCTCCCTTGATTTAAATATCTAGAAATACATGGGATAGGTGTTGATGCTCCTTTCCATCACAGTTTCTAATGACTGAAAAATGGGAATACCTTAAGAAAAAAGAGATTCATCATTTGAAGAAACATCAAAAATTAACAATGGCATGAACAAGGATTTGTTTACACAAAGGTCGCGAAAGTTTCTTTATGGTCACGCAAGTATACTTGCATGAAACATATTGCTCACTCAAGTGACTTGCGCGCCCAAATTTGTTTTCGCCCAAGGTCGTCAATGGCCAATAAATACCCCTTGTGGGCCCCCCATTTGGAAGACGGGAAAAATCTAAAAGTCAGATTTATGCTCTCGGCGACCTAGTCTCTACTTGAAGTCTTCCGAACACTTCTAAGCTAATTTATTACTGATAATGGAAGATATAAAAGGGGGAACATGGACTAAGTGTTGAAATTCATCAACACTTGCATGCCAAAGTATCTAAACCTTAAGGGAAATGAAGACACTTGCCCGCCACCACACCCCTTCAACATAACTTGTGCGCCACCCTTTTGGAAGCCTCTAGGGATAATACTAAGGGCTTGAGCCAAGCCTCTCCCAATTATTACCTTATGGATTAATCGTCACTGAAGTACACATGTGTCGCGTAAGTATAATTGTGCAACTAGGACTTGCGTGCCCAAACAGGAATTATGTGCCTGCCTCTTTTAGGGAGCCCCTCCTCTCTTTTTCATCTCTTTTCTTCAAATCAACCTATCCTCTTCAAGATTTATCCTTAAAAACCCTCTTTAATGCCATTTATGGCATGGTTCCTTTTTTGGATTCCTTACCTGAAAGGAATTCTGTGGAACATCACTTGAAACCTAATGATTTACATATCTTTATGTCACCAATGTTAGTGATTTCCTCCATTCAAACTCATCCTTTAAAATGAGAAGATCTTTAACCTGTCCCTCCTTTTCATGAGTAAACCCCAGTCCAAGTACCCTAACTTGGGCCTCCTTTTTAGGAGTAATCCCCAGTCCATGTTCCCTGTCCTGGGCCTCCTTTTCAGGAGTAAGACCCAATCATAATTTTTCCTAACCTGGGCATCCTCTTAATGAGTAAGCCCTAAATTCTAAATTCCATTAACATGGGCTTCCTTCTTAGGAGTAGGCCCCAAGTCTCATTTTCTTTTGATTTGGTATTTATTCTCAAGAATAAAACCCAATCATAAGTCCTCTCTAATTTGGGCATTCTTCTCAGGATTAATCCCTATTTTTAGTATCCAAATCTCCATAAAGCACATATACCTTTATGGACCTTGTTCCATGGTTTCTTCCCTGAAGCCAATCCCAATCATAATCTATCTGGGAAGTCATACATACATAAGCCCCACATCATTCCTAATTATTGGATATTTCATGGAAAAATCGTCAGGTTTTACTGATACCTCTAGTTTCTCACACCGAGCAAGACTCACGTGAGCTTAGAGTGTAAAAGTAATTATGAAATTTTGAATTGGGCCATCAATCATGCATAAACCTCATACTTCTTTACTCTAACTATGTGGGTTGTCATTCCTTTTCTAAAAAGCGATAAATAAGTAGCTCATCTGTGGGTATGATCCTAACTCTATAATAATCCATGTCCTTCTGAATGAAAATAAACATCAAGTGCCCCACTGAGTGGCTTTAAAACCAGTATCGTTATCATAATGACCAAAGTATTTCTATATAATGTGTTGAAGGATACCATTGAATAAAAATCACTAACAAATACAGATGATTATCTATCTATGATGAACCTCAAATACATATAAAATGTTTTCTAAATTTCATGTGTATTAATCATTAATTGTGAGATCTAAAGGAAAGATCATTTTCACACATGGTAATTTAATAAGGATTCATGAACATAACTCAAATCTATAAAGAGTCCCAGATTAAAAAATAATTCCCCCAAAAAAGGTGTGATGAGTCCGACCTCCCATCTTCTCGACCAATGAAAATTCTTAAGCCTCATAGGTCTACAACTAATGAGCACCTACCTTTGGAAAGTAGGTCCAAATTGGTATAGAATCATTGGATGTTTCCAGTTCTACAAATAAACCCATTATAAACCGATTGGAATGTTTGAATCTTAAAAAAACAAGGTCATCCCCATCATCCAGGAAGAAACTAAAAATGGTGAACCTGACTTGAATCCTTAACCAAGTTAAATGATGTTTTACCTATTTTTTAGGCCCCTATTTGACTCAATGTGAGGTCAACAAAACAATAAATAACATATGTTCCCATAAAAAAGACGTAGTGGATGAAATAATCTTGATTATGTCGGTTATATCAAATAGGAACTCATTTCCAAGGCATCCTTTCATTACAGAAATTGCTTCTCTAATGTTCACACATGTGCATGCATCTGCTGCTACTCCTACAGGATCCTCGTCTTCTCTGAGAACAACATCACCAACTCAGTGTATTTAACGCTGGGTATCAAATGCACTAGTTAAGGAATATTGCCAACATGGTACCATTCTGACTCTGGAGGCCGCTCGACAGGCCCTCCAAGTCAATAATTCACCCTGGTTGTCTGGACAGCGACAACCAGTGATCAAGAAACTGGTGGTCCCAACCACCGTATCCAACCGTTTCTGGTCGTTATCCCTAGAACTCAATCACCAGTCCCTCCCATATTATGGAGAGGTGAATGAGAAGGTCACTCAAGGCCTTAATTTAAGAATACAAGTGTCCTTCCTGAGGTCTCCCATCAACAATCCCCGCCAGACTCGTGCGTCAGTGCGCCCTCAACATGATGAGGGTATCACCTTTAGGTGTTTGCCTCAGGTTCCTTAAACCCAAGTCTGCAAGAAAAACCTCCAGAGGTGAAATATGGTAAAAAGGGAGCAGGTTCTTACTTCTTCCCCCTCCGTATGAGTCCATCAAGCCAACTTGATGGCATGCAATGTGTGGGAATATACACCCGTCCTTCATGATGTTACTGTCCAGTTGACTCGTATGGTAGTAACACGCCAATCCCACCAATCAGTTATGGTGTAGTATTATCGGAAGGCATATACACCTGTTTATAACTCATCATCTAGTCAGCAGTCTCGTCTGACTACAACCAAAGATGCTCACCAATCTAATATGGTGACAGCTGATAAGCAAGGACATACACCTATTTACAATCAACAATTTTGTCATATGTCTTGTCAGCCAGTATTGAAGGAAATTATTCAACCATACTTGTTGAATAATATATAGTAGGCATGTACAACTTATAATTTCTATCAAGCTTCCCAACAGTCTCATTTGGAATCACGTGGAGAAGTTAGTTGTAATGCTCCGATGTCAAATTTGGAGCAGACTCAACTCTCTACCCCCACACATGAGTACTGTCAGAATTTACTGACAGGAAACAGAGGACAGGAGCAGGCACATACACATACTCCCAGAACGGAATGGAATTATATTTCCATTACGGTAGTTAATGTCACCAAGCACATTCTAACAATACTGAAAGAGCATAACCAAATCCCGGCTCATACTCTGGATGATTGTTAGAATATTATAATAGCTTCAGCATCATCACAGGGAATGAAATAAAAATCTGTCCCTTCTAGTGGAGTGACTCATCAAAATATCACTCCATAATAGATACAAACCTATGTTCCAGTTCAAGAGGGTTGTGGGGGAATACTCCACCATGTCATAGGGACAATCAAGTCAGGCACACACACCCAATTTTAATGAAGATAATCAGCATAACCTGACTATTTCTCTTGAATAGGCACATAAACCTTCCCATAAAAACCAATTTTGTCATCGAGTGGTTCCCAAAATGAGTAAGAAGTCATATATGAATAAGAATTGTTCAGCATGGTCATGAAATCAAGAGCCTATCTGTATTAAGGCCTTGCTCGATGCTTGAGTTCTTGAAGCCCTCAGAAAATTATCTATTGGAACTCAAGATTTTAATCTCTCATTTCCCAATAGTGGGAACATTAATTCCGAAGGTCTCTATTAGAAACTTCCTCATGAATTCCTGCTTCAGCACTCTTCGTTCGATCTTGAAGTATCATCTTCAGATGAGAGCCACAAAAACCCTCTGCGTGGCCAAAATATCATAGAGCCAAAGGTTTCATCTTTTACTGTAACCTACCATGGAGGTCCTCCCCATGATGATGAATTTAGCTGCGAAATTCTTCCCCACATTAGTAATTCACATTGTATGGAAAATTCTTCAAAGGACATTGCATTAATGAGAAATCCCTCTTATCTTAAGGCATATGAAAATGTGAAGCCAGTCATGTCTGATGCTTTACCACTAGTAGGTGAAATACTTTCCCAATCAGAAGATATACTAGGGTGTAGGTCATTCTCTGAACCACCCAGGGGTCATTCAACTTCTAGTTTGATAAATGAATTCTCTACCAATATTGTTGAATCTGATTAAACAACAAAGAAGCACCAGCTTTGGTCCAATCAGGTAGAATAATCTTTGTCGGATGTTAAAGAGGAAATGCTGAATAAGAGAAAACAACTGGTAAAAGGTGAAGTACCAGTCATGTTTTGGCCTTTGGCTGACTCTCAGTATGATATTCCAGAAATGATGACGAAAGATTGTATTCACGACATCCATCTCAACATGGGGAAAAATCATTATCAATTGAAAAATAAAATATTATCTTATTAAAAATAACAAAATCATGTCAAGATAATGGAAGGGTTACAATGCCAAATTGATTTGGCCTCTCTCTCAGTTTCTCGATAGCTGAAGGATGAAAAGTAGTAGTAAGCCCTTAAGCATTCATGCCTTGGAGAACTAAAAAGATTGTGCCAGTTAATTGATAATGCCCCATATAGTATTCATATCAGTGGATGGGGTGTTCATGGAGCACTACATTTTACTATACTCTCCAGTCAACAAAGCCCACCAAAAATGGTCTCATGCAATGTTATTGCACATGGCAGGCCACAGCCAATTGGTTTTGTTTGTAATCAAAGGCTTATTCAGGAACATACCTCAAATAGATCTTCCCAAAGTCATGCATACAAAGAACAAGTTGTCGAATTACACTTGTATTAAGAAAATATGAATATCTAACATGCTTATCATTTAGAGCGGGTGCATCATCAAGTGACAGAAGTGTTTGAAATCTTCCAGCGGTCATTTCAGCCAGGTTACTTGAGTGGATGTAGGTTGATGCATCCGGCCAATTTCCGGACTAAAGTCAACAAGAAAAGGAGAGATTTTAAGAAAGTCTTAGTTGTAGTATCTCAAGAACCACCCCATATTTCCCGACTGGGGACTCCTTTACCCCAACCCTCGGAATCAACAAATAGGATTCGAGGAGTTGAGCAGGAACAGTAGGAACCGCCCCTACCACCCGACTGGGAACTTTTTCAAATCCTCAATCTCTACCTTAGCAAAAACTAGTCTTCTCTATATTAGGGAAGAATCCACAAGAGGAATGCAGAGTTGAATTATCAGGAGATTCCCTTCAAATTACGGTTCATCAGGAAGATCTGGAGGGGTCAACTCAACAAAAGGCAATGTCTCATTAAGGACATGGAAGAAAACAGTATCGCAGAAATGCCGATAGAAGAGACACAATGTGTTCTTCATCAATAAATTTCAACGATTTCATTGTTGCTGATCCTCCAGAACATGAGGCTCACTCAGAGGGATCAGATGAAGAAGTTACTACTCAAGATGTTGTGCACAGAGAGGAAATTGAAGAAGGTGGTCATACACAAAATCAAATGGTTACCCAAAATCTTGGTATTCCTTCAAATAACCAACCTCCCCCTCTACAAAAGGCATCTAACAAGGGGAAATGAAACAAATCATGTTAAATTACACCCTTCCTCTAGAGAAGTCCAATCACTCTCACAAGAGAAAAGGTTCCCACTACAAGAAGAAGAAATGATGGAATTAAGGAGGTTGAATACACAACTACTTCAAGGTAGTCTTCCTCCTACGCGTACTAGAGTAAGTCAGTAAAGGGAATATTTTGCAGCTACTGATATGGATCAAGAATATCCTCCTTTACCTGTACACCCTCCCAGGTCTAATCATATGGTTCATGCGCAACAACAGTCGGTAGTGCTACAATCAATTGCAGTACTAGTCCCCACACATGTCCAAGCTCCAGTTATGGAACCTTCTCAAGACAGGCTCAACCAGATGTTTCTCAAAAGTTAATAACTACCATTTAGTCATTAATATATTGGTTGGAAGATATGGAGGGAAAATGTGCACAAATTCAACTAGAAAAGAGATCTTATCCTGAATGGGTTGATTCAATTCCTCCCCCATCAAATTTTAAAAGTACCACATTCTCGATTTTTAATGGTTCGGTAGACCCAAGGATATAATTAACACATTTTGTTTCTCGTTGTGATCCTATGATGGGAACTCCTCAACAACAAGAATTTGGTAAGCTCAAGTGTTTTGTATAGTCATTACAAGGGTCTACCTTTGTCTGGTATACAATCTTGCAAATCCTGGTCAATTACTGGGTGGGAAGATCTATGTAAATGGTTCCTTCATAAATTCATCTCAACGTTGCCAAATACATAAGTTTTTTATCATAAAAATTGTAAGCCGCGGGAGAATTAATGAGTTTCTGATTTCATTACTCACTGGATGGGATTAACATATTCCATAATATTAGCACTCCCTCAAGAAGTATTATTTCCAATCTGTGTGGAAAATTTGCGTGATGAATTACGCACACAGTTGATCCTTGTAAAATACACAGGAGGGTTTCGATACCTTACTTCAATCACTCAATAAATTGAATACTCTCTTACCAAGACTAAGGATAAAACTCATGTAATTCCATTAGCTCCAAGAAGGATAATGGGGAAAGCAGAGACTACTACAGTTACACTTAAACAAGAACATATACCTGCTTCCACTTCAAAAAATTTATCATACAGAAGGGCTCCACCTCTTGAGCATCAACAGAAGAGGCCATTTCGATAAGATGATCTAATAGATAAAATATGGAATCAACTTGAGGGGATAAAGAGAAAATTTTATTCTTTCCAAAATGAACTAGTTCTTGGTTTCTTCATTTCGGCTTTGGAAAATAATTTGGTTCAATTTCCAAGGCCGAAAAGGCCGAACAACGAAAGAGATGAAGATCGCCCCAACTATTTCCCATTTCATCAGATGTTGGGGCATCCCATTCAAGAGTGTTTTGTCTTAAAATAAATCCTGAAAAAGGTTGTGGACTTGGGATAGGTAAAACTGAAAGGTTCTTCAGCCCAGGTAGCATGTGTTACAACTACAGATCTTGAGGAAGAAGGCGAGTGGCAAGAATTCAAAAACAAAAATGTTCAGAAATATGATGATTTGATGGTCAGGAAAATGATCAACCGAACTCATGCCATTTTACAAATGCAATCGAAGAAACCAATTGTGTCTTATAATATGATTTCCATAACAAAACCCCCTTCATCAGAAAGAAAATCCTCAAAGAAACGACATAATTCAAATAAATAAGAGCAGTCAGAAGAAGATGAGATAGTGTCAAAGACCAAATTGTCTTTGACTCTGGTAGATTTTATTCCATCTACTTCAAAGCCACGGGGACCACCCTAGTAAATGGCACAGCCTAAATTGGCTAATCAGGTAAAGTCTTCATCAGATGAAGAGTTGATCATTGGTTCTGTTAACATGATTCACATAATAGATCCTTATGTTTGTCACATTTTTGATCTTGATGATCCTAAGTTCCCTATATAAAACAGAAGAATTAGTGGGAGTTTTAGAGTTCTAGGATACAGAGGAAGACATGGATGTCCCAGAATCCACTATTTCAATTCTACCCCTGCTAGAACTGTATATGCAGCAGAAACTCATGGCAAAGACCTTCAGCGTGCTGAACAAGAACAAGAATGTTCTTCCAAACATAGAAGATTCATTCCTGGCACAGTTATTTTGGAATATTGCTTATAAATTAGACCTTCTTCCTCTCTGCAAGTAAATATAAATGGTCGTTCTAATCTTCCAAATCCATGAGTATTTTCAATTCCTACCCCGATACAAGAAGCATCTACTTCCAAATCATCAAGTTCTTCGTAACCTATAAAACCACATGTTCCTGTTGGAAAAAAAGACCTTTGGACAAAAACTATGATGTACTGAAACATTTGGCCCAAGTACCGGCCAAGTTATCAATTTTGGATTCCTTGAATCTATTAAAGGATCTTCAAGAGGCACTCATTGAGGCTTTGTCAAGTCCTCAAGAATTCAAAACTGAAATTGTTGCATCTGAAGTCTACCATGTAGAGAATAATCCTACAGAATGCCATGCAGTGATATATTTTATAGATGAAGATGAAGATGATGTTGTGCAAGAACATATCAGACCGTTGTATTTATCTGTAAAGGTCAATTATATAGACATTCGAAGAGGTTTCATTGATAATGGTTCAAGAGTCAACCTCATCCCTATTCGTACACTTCGTCGATTGGGCCTCACCGAATCAGATTTGTCTCCTTCTACTTTGATGTTGCAAGGATATGATAAAAATGAACAAGAACATTTGGGCAAGATCACACTCAAGAACTCAGTTTGGGGATCTTTTATCCAAATCAGTTTTCAAGGTTGTTCGTCCTGACACAGCTTTCAACATTTTTCTTGGAAGACCTTGGCTACATCAACATACAGCTATACCTTCATCATGACATCAATTTCTCAAATATTGTTTCAATGGTCGAATTGGGAAATTTTATTTTGATAATGCCCCATTAAAAACATGTGAATCTCAATACATTGAGGCATAATTCTATCACTTAGAGGGAAAAGAGGTATCTGCGGAAAAATAGGTTACCAAAATTAATGCTCCATATGGTCTGGAAAAGATTCTAGTAAACCCATTCATACATGTGAGTACATATTATGTGTTTCCTATCAGTAAAATTGACACGATAGACCCAAATACAAATACTCTTATGGAAACTTCCATAATGACAATTATGACAATCAAGCTAGATATCATGGGAGAAATTGGTGATTTACCAAGAAATAATGAAAACTCAAATGGAGATGTCTTCATTTTGTCCGCCGAAATTCAGCAATTCTATACTTCTTCAATAAGGCCAGAAGAAGATATAGCAATGTCAGAGATGAATGATGATGTTTATTCTCAATCCATCATCTCCTCTTTATTACTAAAAGAAGACCCTTCATCATCAATAGGGTAAAAAATGGTAGCCTCTTGTTCAAGATTTTCAAATTTTAACATCTCTCTTGATCATGGAAATTTTGATTCATTATCTACTATGAAAGTAGAAATAAAAGAAGTAACACATATTGAAGAGGAAGAGGAAGATCTCAGAGATGCTCCTCCAGCATTTGAAGAGGGTATCTCTACCACTGTGGATGTACTCAAAGAAATAAATCTGGGTACAAAAGAAGATCCACGCCCAACTCTAATTAGTGCGGCCATGAATCTTGAAGAGCAGGAAATGTATATTTCATTTTTAAAGAAAAATCAAGATAGATTTTATTAGAACTATACAGAAATCCTAGGGCTTGATCCTGATGTTTCTACTCATCATTTGGGTTTACCGGAAGAACATTGAGGATTCAAACAAGCCGCAAGAATAACATGACCAACTTATACTTCCCAAAATGAAGCTAAAGTGGAATAGCTTATCAAAGCTAACATCTTCAGAGAACTTCAATATCCCAAATGGATCGCTAATATTGTCCTTGTGACAGAGAATAATGGACAAAGTAGAGTTTGTATTGACTTTAGAGATCTTAATCGGCATTGTCCTATGGATGATTTTCCACGTCCGATCACGAAACTCTTAATTGATGTAAAAGCTGGCTATAAAGAACTTTCATACATGGATAGATATTCTAGATGTAATCAAATCAGAATGGATCCAGAATATAAAGAATCTATAGCCTCTAGATCCCCTCAGGGCGTGTTTTATTGTCGGGTAATGCCCCTTGTCCTGAAGAATGCATGGACAACATATCAACATTCCATGCACCGTATATTCAAACCCTTCTTAGGGAAGTTTGTTGATTGTTATGTGGACGATTTGGTGGTTAAATCTAGAAAACGTTCTAATCACTTTTCTGCTTTGGAAGTCATATTCCACAAACTTTGACAACACAGTTTGAAGATGAACCCCTTGAAATGTGCTTTTGGGGTAACCTCAAGAAAATTTCTCGGCTTTGTTGTACGCCATCGTGGTATCTAAGTTGATCCTGAGAAGACAAAGTCAATTCATGTTATGTCACCTCCTCAAAATTTGAAGGAATTGAGAGGACTTCAAGGACACTTGGCCTATATTCAGCGTTTAATCTCCAATTTGGTAGGAAAAAGTTTACCCATCACCAAATTGATGAAGAAGGGAGTCAGTTACCAGTGGGAAGAATAATATCAAGAGTTAGTCAATATTCTCATGAAATATCTATTGAGTACACTGGTATTAACGCCAACTGTTGAAGGAAGACCACTTATTCCTTATGTGACAGCTTTAGAGCGGTCATTGGGTGCCTTCCTTGACCAAAAGAATGATGCTGGGAATGAAAAAAACCTTTACTATCTCTGTCGGACTATGTTGAAAGAAAAAACCTGATATTCAAGTATTGAAAAGTGTTTCCTAGCATTAATCTTTTCAGTTCTGAAAATGAGACACCACCTGCAACATCATGAGGTCCAATTGGTATCTTTCAATAAGCTTCTCAAATTCATCCTTAGTCTTCCAATGCTTACAGGACGATTGGCAAGGTGGGAAGTAATTTTGCAGCAATTTGATATCCAGTATGTGTCTCAAAAGAAAATAAAGGGCCACGCTTTGGCCGATTTCCTTGTTGAACATCAATCAGTAGAAGATACATCTTTAGATATTGAACTTCCTGATGAGGACGTCTTTTCTATTCAAGATAATCTTCAAACATGAGAAATTTACTTTGATGGTGCTTCCAGAAGTCCAACGGGGAAGAAAATGGGAGATCCTAAATTCAAAAAACATGGGTTAGGAATTGGGCTCATTTCTCCAGAAAAGTTAGTGCAAACCTATTCATTCTTATTGCTGGAAGTTGGTATAAATAATGAGTCATAATATCAAGCTCTCATCACAAGATTGGGGTTGGCGCTTCAGGAACAAGTGAATCACTTAATGGTGAAAGGTTATTCAGACCTGGTAATCAAAATAGTCAATGGGAATTATGTAATCAGAAATGAATAATCAATCCCCTTGTATGATTACTTCAGAGAGTTAATTGCGGAATATCCTTTGGAACTGAAGTTTTCTTATGTCCCACGATCACAAAATGCTCTAGCTGATGCACTGGCTAATATAGCTACATCTCTGGTAGATCCAAATCGGGATGAGACAATCATCGTTATTTCCCACTGTCATACAATTTCACCTTATGTTCAAATCAGAACAGAGTAAATCAATGAAATTAGTCCCATTTATGAACGATATGTTCATACTATGGGATGGATGACACCTATCAGATAATACCTTCAAAATGGAACACTCCCACTTGATAGAGCCGGGAAAGAACATGTCCGGCAATGTGTGGTCAATTTTAATATTTATGATAGACTAGATCACCTAGAGAAAATTATCTACAAAAGAGGATTTTATGGAACTCTCTTTAGATGTGTTGATGGTGAAGAGAGAATGGTTGTCATGAAAGAAGTACATGTAGGAGTATATGGTGTTGAACAGTATGGACATAGAGTGTCTGATCAAATTCAAAGGATTGGATACTATTGGCCTTCAATGATACAAGATTGTGTTGATTACACTAAAAAGTGTCATTCTTTCCAAGTATGTGCCAACACCATTCATCAACCCCCATAGTTGCTTCATATAGATAAATACTCATGGCCATTTGTCACATGGGGCATGGATGTAGTAAGACCTTACCCTTCAGCTACATCCAAGAAGTTTATGTATATTATTATTGCTACTGACTTCTTTTCCAAATGGGAAGAGGCAATACCTCTCAAAGAAGTCAGTTCTCAAAGCATTGTTAGCTTCATCAAGTCTAACATCATTACAAGATATGGTGACCATCATACCATATTAATAGATTATGGCACCAACTTCTGTTCATCCGAGGTAGGGATGTTTTATCAAGAATACAACATCAAATCAGACCATTCATCTCGGTATCAAGCAGCGGCCAATGGCCAAATAGAAGCTTTCAACAAGACTCATTCAAATATTCTGCAAAAGATGGTCGATCGATATATTAAATCATGGACAGATAAATTGTTTCTTGCTTTATGGACTTATCGGAAAACCACTCGCACTGTTACGCCGTCAACTCCATATTCATTAGTATATAGAATAGAATATGTCTAGCCCATTGAGGTTCAATTACCATCGCTTAGAGTATCCATTTGTGATCAGTCATCTATAGATGAACAATCTCAAAAGTGAATGGATGAATTTGAATGATTAGATGAAAAAATATTGTGCACTCTGCACCACTTGGAAGTCTTTCAGAATCAAATAGCACAAGATTTCAACTAAAAAAGTTTGTCTTCATTCATTAATTCATGGAGAATTGGTATTGGTTCTCATAAATACAATGATACCATGAACGAAACCTCCCATGATTGAGCCAAAGTTGGAAGGACCTTACTCAATACATAAGGTGTACTCGAATAGAGTTTATTCTTTAATCTTAATAGACAGAGAACTCACCACGACTCCAACCAATGCAAGATTCTTGAAGAAGTATTATTTGTAACAAAAATACCTATACGTACAACATGACGTTAAACTATGATGTCCAACATGACGTTAAACTATGAGGTCCTAGCTACATGACGCTAAACTATACATCACCCTTATACCCAACATGACGTTAAACTGTGACATCCAACATGGTGTTAAACTATGATGTCCAACATGACGTTAAACTGTAATGTCCTAGCTACATGACGCTAAACTGTACAATACCCTTACGTCCAACATGACGTTAAACTGTGACATCCGACATGATGTTAAACTTTGATTTCCTAGCTACACGATGTTATACTCTGAACCTATACATCCAACATGAAGTTAAACTATGAAAAAGACCCTAATACATCCCACATGATGTCAAACTATATTTAGTCCTCACTACAAGACATTAAACTGCACAACCCCCCATATTCCTCACTACATGACTTTAAACTGCATAGTCCCCCGTAGTCCTCAGAACAAGACTTTAAAATGCACGACCCTTCTTCGTCAAACATGATTTTAAACTATGTCCAATCCTTTATATTTCCTAACATGACATTAAAATTTTCATCATTAGGGTTTTTTCTCCCTCTTTTTTCTCACACCGAGTATAAGTCACGTGATCATAGAGTAAACTTCAACCATAACACCCTCTCTGGGACACTAAAGTTGCATAAGTCCCAACACCATTTTTTAGGTCTTTGTCCTCAAGAACAACTTGATCACAAATTAATTCTTTAATTGAACAACGCAGACACTGATCCTTGCCTTCTAGGTTGGGCACGTAGGTAACCACCTGAGGTTCAAGCCCAAAACCAATCTTTTCCTCTTCATGTCAGTTCACCTCTGTCCCATACACTTTTGATTCGTGAAGACACCCCTAGAACTTATATTTTTTTTACATTGGATCTCCATAATCCTAGCTACATGACTCTAAACTGTGAAGCACCAGTCCATGCATATATCCTTAAACTATTCACACAGTTTTCTTGTACGACAATATACTAAATCATTCTTTGACACCCTCCACTAAGAGGGAATCATTATTTACATTGATCTCCAACCATGTTATATTTCAAAAACTGCGTGCATACATGGAAATGCCTGAACTATAATCTTGGGTGAAACCATCATTACACTAATGTCCCCTTTCACCCATCATTTGTACAAACCATATCTGTACAAAGGGTATTTCAAGAACTATGTGCGGCTGGATTCCCATCCTTATGGGATATGTAGGAACATTCGAGCATCCCCTGAACCCATCCCCAAGTCTTTGGGCCTAACCCCAAATTCCACTTTCAGTCCCTTGGAGGAAAAGTCCCCCTATGAATACATGAATGTGGTATGAAAACCCTAGTCTTCATTCACATCAGGTTTATCAAACACAGAATGTGTATCCCTCATTATGGTTCGAGTTCTATGACACTAAACTAAGATCTCCTACACTCTCGTCCCACGTGATGTTAAACTATATTTCAAGAACTATGTATGGCTTGATTACCATTCTTATGGGATACGTAGTGACGTCCAACACTCAATTCAGGACCCAACCACAACATGATTATGGTTAGAATTGGTCTCTGTATCTCTACATGCATTTGGAAATGCCCATATTGATGTGTCATACTCATAACCTTAAATACTTCCAGATCTCCTTAACCCTTTTCTTGAATTCTGGTTACAAAATGTCTGATACCCAAGAGTTCTTTTTCCCGACCATGCAGCACGTGCCCTTAGGCATCCTTGTATAAACAGTCTACATAATGGACCTGTCAGCCAAACGATTTTATTATTTGACTATGCAGCCAATGCCCTGAGGTGGGCCTGCATAATTCAACCCCATAATGGGTTTGTCAAATAGTTGTAACTTCATTGTTGGGAGGACAACCTTTTTTGTCCTTATTTTTCTTAATTACAATATGTAGGGATCCACAAAAATATCCATCATTAACATATTTGTCCCATACTCTTTTTCATGATCTGAATGTATCCAAGTCTATGGTTTATATTTCCCTTCCCTATGTTTGGGTCAGACCTTCGCAGGAGTGACATTCATCCAATCATTGACAATCTTAATTGGAAATATCCTCTCCATATTCAAGTTCCTTTCTCGAAATAGCAGACTCTATGATTTGGAAAATTTGAATCTCCATAAACATTCACTGGCTTTTTAGCAATAGAAAAGTAAAATTTCTGAGAGTTATTTTGCTTGACTATGCCGCATGTCCCCTTAGGTGGATTTGCAGAAGTAGTCTATATAACGGACCTATCAGCCAAAAGATGCTATTATTTTACAATGTAGCCAATGCCCTTAAGTGGTCTTACATAATTCAACCACCTAATGGGCTTGCCAAAAAATGGTAACTTCACTCTTAGGAAATACTTCTTCTAATACATTTTAGCCCTTTTTTCATATCATTCCTTAGATTCAATATTTTTTAAGTCAAAGTTTACATGTTTTTTCTCCAATAATTGGATATGATAATATGTTTTCAGATAAATTATCATGGAATTGAGTGAATTTTTAATCAATTCGGTCGAAGATGTTTTCACCTTAAACATTATCCTTTTTATGTCTGACGTGCATGCCTTTAAACTACCCACAAAAGACAAGGAAACTCTGAAGAAAAGTCAAGTTCCGACTCACTAAACATACATTTTGTAAGATTTAGGTAATATTGAGAAATAAAAAGACTCAAATTTTGTATCCTTATTTTTATAATCCTAGAAAAAATCAAACTATTGTTACTAGGAACATTGACTTAAGTAATTATTTAAAGCAGGTAGCAAAAGTATTCAGGCACAAATGACTGAAGATGAACGTATTTTTCATTGATTCACAAGATTTAGAAGGACATACACAAACTGGAGTCTCTTATCTTTTTCAGGAAATACAAGAGGATTTCCACATAACTCTTCATTTGATTTATGACATCCTGAGATTCATCAGCAACCACCTAGAATTCATTCATCCAACTGGATACAATAAGAGACGCAGTGATACAATCTCTTCTTGGAACAATTTTAAATGAATGTTCTTAAGTATGGTTTGAGAAAATTTTCTACTGATCAAAAAGTGACTCTGTTTCTCTCCAAGAGACATGAATGATGGATACATGGATTTGAGAATGTACCATTGGAAGTAAAGAGCCATTTGGAAAGAGTACTCTTTTTGAATATTGCTTATAATGTCATGATTGTATTCTCTCCACCAACCTGCTGCGAAAAACATATTAGCCCATGGTTTTCCATTTTCATACCTGCAAGGAAATGGCATGGAGTAAAGATTTTAATGTTTACACCATTGTTGCTGCTCTTAATGCACAGTATAACCGAAATAGAGGAGTAGCAGTGTGGCTGCATCTCGGGTAGACAGTTTTATGAATCTGGAATGTTGACTCTTTGCAGATGACCATAGCCATACAGAGGAAGGTAGATGCTCTGTAAAAAATTAAGATGATACTTCTTCATGTACTTGGCCAAATCTGGGAGAGTGTTATCGCAGATATTTTAATAATTATAATCATGGAAAAAATTCTCATCATATCATCAATCCTCTTGTAATCCAACTCATCAATCGTTCCAATTCTTCTGGGAGCCATTGAATCAACATGAAGGTCCAATAATTAACTCTTATGTAAGTGTATTTTTCATAATATTTGTGAAGAAAAGTGAAAAATGGCTATGGAATTAAGGCACGAAAGTACAATGTGTGCGCGAAAATCTAATTGTGCACCCAAGTTTGGGCGTGTAGGTATCACCACGCAAGTCCAAATACCTTTGCAGAAGCGTGACACAAACATAAACACTGATCCTCGGAAAATCAAGACACTTGCAAGATGAGAGAGAAGCACTTTTGAAAGTATGGTGCCTTGCAAGAGAGTGGCACCCATATTTATAGGCAAGGCTGCACCCCTGCGCGCTGATACCTGCTTGCTCAAAACTTGCGTGCCAATCTTCCTTGGTTTCCTCCTTTACCTCCGAGTCAAATCCTCCTTCCTTTCGGATCCAACTCTGAGAGGGGACTTTTATTGACGCTTCTTTCTGTCATAGAGTCTAATGACTGAAGAAGGGGAATACCTTAAGCACAAAGAGATTCATCCTTTGAAGAAACATCAAAAATTGACAAAGGCATGAACATTGATTTATTTACAAAAAGGTTGCACAAGTTTCATCATGGTCATGCTAGTATACATGCACGCCACATATTGGTCATGCAAGTGACTTGAACACCCTAATTTTGTTTTCCCAAGGTACTCAATGGCCTATAAATACCACTTGTGGGCCCCTATTTAGAGGACGGGAAAAATCCAGAAGTCAGATTTAATCTCTTGGTGCCCTAGTATCTACTTGAAGTCTTCCGAACACTTATAAGGTAATTTATTACCTAGAATGGAAGATCTAAAGAGGGGTAACAAGTCCAAAGTGTTTAAATTCATCAACACATGCACGCCAAAGGATCTAACCCTTAAGGAAAATTAAGACACTTGCGCGCCACCTTACCCCTTCAACAGAATTTGTGTTCCACACTTTTGGAATCCTATAGGGATAATACTAAGGGATTTAGCCAAGCCTCACCCATGTATTACCTTATGGTTTAACTATCTCTCAAGTACACATGTGTCGCGCAAGTATTCCTGGGCGAGCAGGACTTGCACACCCAAACAGGACTTGCTCACCTGCCTCCTTTTGGGTGCCCCTCCTGCCTTTTTCAACTCTTTTCTTCAAATCCACCTATCCTCTTCAAGATTTAGCCTTCAAAACCCACTTCAATGCCATTTATGGAATGATTACATTGTTGGATTCCTTATCTGAATTGAATTATGTAGACCATATCTCAAACTACATGGGTTCTGATTCCTTTTCTAAACAAGGATACGTAGGTAGCTCATCTGCAGGTACAATCCCCAATCTGAAATAATCCATGTCCTTCTGAGGGAAAATAAACTTCAAGTGCCCCACTGAGTGTCTTTAAAATTAGTATGGTTATCATAATGACCAAGAGATTTCTATATAATGTGTTTAAGGATACCATTGACTAATACTCTCTAACAAATACAAATTATTATCTATCGATTAAGAACGTCAAATACGTATAAAAGATTCAATAAATTTCATACATATTAATCATTGATTGTCAGATCTAAAGGAAAGCACATTTTCAAACTTGGTAATTTAATAAGGATTCACAAACATAACTCAAATCTATAAAGAGAGTCCCGGAGTAGACAATAATTCCCCCCAAAAAGGAGTGATGAGTCCGACCTACCATCCTCTCGACCAATGCAAATTCTTAAGCCTCATCAGTCCACAACTAATGAGAACCAACCTTTGGAATGTAGGTCCAAATGGATATAGAATAATCATATGTTCCTTTTCCTATGAATAATCTCGTTAGAAACCGATTGGAATTTTTTAATCTTAAACAATCAAGGTCATCCCCATCATCCAGGAAAAAACAATTGGGAAAAAACATAACTCCTGTTATAGATATTACATTTAAAGATAAATTATTTTTTATTATCAGAAAAATTTATATTTAATTTTTAGAGATGACATAAATACTTTAAATTATTATGAAATGCCTACACAGCCGTAATTTATTAATAATTAACCAAAATAAATTATAATAAAAATATTACAAGTGATATAAATTGAACATATTATTATCTACCATTAATTGTTTAGATGAATATATCATTTTTCATAGGTGTGAACATAATTTATTCAAATTGTATAATTTTCATGATATTTGTTACATTTTTGTTAAATAAGTAATGTTAAAATTTGAATTATTTTTATTTTCTAATAAATAATATATTATTAAACGATTTCAAATTAATAAATATATCATATTACACCATGCGATTTAATTGTTTTAATAAGTATAAAATATTTTCCATTCATAGACCAATTTATCCATCACAATTATCATATTGAATCTTAAAAAGTAAAATCTTTGTTAGAGAGGTTTGGGTTAAAGCATCATTTTTTCTGCGTTACAAGCACTTCTGTAAAATTAATTTCCAAAACTCATGATAATTTTATTTTATAAATTATATACTATATTTATAATAATTGGGTATTAATTTTTTAATATATCTTAGTTTAATTTAGTCTAAAATGATAAATTACACATGTTTGAAAACAATTTACTCTGGTGAAAATAAAAAAAAGGTAATATTTAGTAAACATAGAGAATAAGGAAAAAAATTATAAAAATGTTTCCTATGGTGTATGTTTGGATCAACCATACCCTACATAAAATTATTTAGTTTAAAATTGTGGAATAACATGACATAAGGGAGACCTCATAATAGTGAGTACTTTTGACTACTTAAGGAAATTCTACTCCTCCTCAACTATAAAATGGAACCCACTCTCCCCACTTATCCACACCAATAAATACAATTTTCTAGTATAAAACATTCCCAAATCAATCTAATACTTTCATAAACATTTCATAAAAGCATTACATTCGGAATTAAAATAACTTATTATGGTTTTAGTGAAAACTAAAGGAAGATACCGGAAGAAGATGTAATGTTATTCAACACACATATTTATACTATTTTTGCATCCACCTCCTTCAATTAAACTTATTACATGATTATATAATAACCTTATATTCCTAAAAATGATAATATATATTTATTTTAAGGGTTTTAACTAAAAAAACACACATTTCCATCAAATGTTTTACAAAATCATCATTCTTGTGTACAGTGGACTACGCCTCACAGAACGTTATTCTTAATTTTTCCATTTCCACCGCTGATGGTTGTGTATAATGATGGATATAAAGTTCATATATGATATTTATTAAATTTTTATACCTCTATATTAATTTTATCAAATATATATATATATCATTTTTATAATAAAATACATAAGGGATATGATAATTTCATTCATGTGTACAGAATATTATCACCTCGCGAAATGATATGATTCGTTTCCACTAATTCATAAAATAGAAGGTAATGAGGGTACAAATAATGAATAATTTTGATATAAATTTAATATTATGATATTAATGAAATATTTATCATTCTGGAAGAGTAATATATCATTTTTATTACCTTTTCTCCCACTAAATTGTGATAAAATCATTTGAGGACATGTAGACTACCACCTGCTCGAAGCAATGTGATTATTTTTCTATCCCCACATCTAAATAATAATATATATAGACACACCCACACAAAAATATATATATATATATATATATATATCAATATATATTATTAAATATTATGATATTTATGATTTAATTATCACTCTATAAATATAAATGTTACATTCCTTCCTTCCATAATGATCTGTAACAAATGGAAACATTACTAATGTGTTTGTAAGGCATGCCATCTTAATGATCGTAACATTAGATCATTTTTTCATAGCCGAATTTAATGAATGGTTTTAAAATTAGAATTATTCTATAAAATTGATAAATATTTCATTATTATTATTATATTTTTTTTAAAAAAAATTATTTTTCACCAAAGTCAACCTACCAAATTCATTTTGACACATAATCAAAATATGCTCAAAACATTGAACATAAAAAGATCTGATTATGTAATTGTATATAACATATTAATATGTGATATAAAATTAATAATAGACTTGAAAAAGGTTCTCATTAAATTAAATAATTAACATAAATATTTTATTCAGGATGATAAAGACAAACATGATGAATCAGACTCGAGGGTGGTGAATTTTTCTCTATTTTCATTCATTGAGGAATATTTTTATATTATGTGCCTTTATTATTTTATAGGGTGTATATACATCGCATTTGATATTTTATATCTTGAATCTATCTATTTTCATGATGGTTAATTGTTTTAATGTAAATATTTCTTGGGGTTTAAGATTCAAGTGTTTTCCAAGGGATAATGGACATTTCTATTACAAATCATCTTTCAAATTTTCACTTAAAACTATTCATGTTCCTTATTCATGGTTTTAGAATGATTTTATTAATGTTTTATATATAGAAAAAAGTTTATAAATTACATTTTGTTTCACTTTTACATTATTTCAATGGATCTCAAAAGGAATAATTTCTACAAGTTTTTAATTGAATGTTTTGACAAATGAAAAGTGGAATTTTCTATTTTTAAAGTATACATAGAAGATGAATTTTCCTTCCATTGTGAATATTATTTGATTTAGATATTACTTTATACTATTACATGTTTTCTTAAATGAAATCATTTTTTTCTTTTTGTTGTTTCTTTTTGTTATTGAAATTTATTTTCAAATAAAAGGGTGTTTTTGTATTGAAAATGGGTTTTTTTTTAAAAAAAATCATTTTATCTGAATGTAATTTATATATGAGTTTAAAAGTGTTATTAAAAGGGTTTCATGATGAAGGTTTTTAATTCATGAAATGTTACCTGATCATTATATGAAATGGGTTATCCTGGTACAACTTATATGAAGGTTTGAGCCCCATTGTAGCTCAAAGGACAGCCTGATATACCTTATTAGAATGTTTGAGACCCATTATAGCTCATAAAAATGAGTGATCATGATTCATCTTACATGAAAGGTTGAAACCCATTATATCCCACGGTCGATCCTGATATAGATTATTAGAAGGGTTGAACCCCATTATAAATCATGAAAAATGGGTGAGCCTGATATAGATTCTATAAAGGGTTGATCCCCCTTATAACTAACAGGTGAGCCCAATTTAGATTATATAAAGGGGTCCTAATTAAAGATCTTAAATGCAATGGTTAGTGATTATATAATAAGACCATTGTATGGTTATTCTAATTAAATTATTTTTTTGAATAATATTCTATAATTTTCTAAAAATGAGTTTTAATTTCTTGATATGGGATTTAAAGTATTTCTCTGTTAAAAACCATTGTGTATTTTATTTTTAAAATATTATATTTATTTTAGTCAAAGAAAATTTATATGAAGGTAGATATTTCATGGGTATTCACTGTTTTACTAAACAAAAGGCTTCCTTTAATTTTATATCCTTTACTAAGCTTTTATAATCATCACTCATATTGAAAATGTTGTTCACTATATTTAAGGATGGAAAAGGGAAAGGGAGAAGTAAATTTAAATTCCATGGATATTTTACATAAAAATTCAGTTTTATTTTAAAAGTTATATATTACAAGGAAAATGGATATTAATTGTAAGTGTACACTTTTTATTTCATCATTTTTTATATATGATTTATGGACTAATTCTGTAAAACACTAAACCAAAAAAGATATTCAAATTTATGAGAATGTATTCTAAACATAAACTCAAGACTATATAATTTCTAATACATTGTCCATATAGTTGGTATAAAATGATGGTTTATAAAACATTAGTGGTTCATATTGTGTTAATAGCTTTACCACAAGGGGGTTTTCTTTATGGTTAAGTTGAAATGATATAGAATTTTAATATTTACATGTTTCTTCACCTAAAATATGTCTATTTAGAATGGTTTTACACATATGAAATAGTAAAGTTGTAGTGAGGAGGCACTGAGAGGAAAATATCCTTAAAAATAAATATCTTGATATGGTTGTATTTAGAATAGAACAACTTGTTACATTGATGGATTAGTTGAAACCAATTATAAATGGATTTGTTATCAATGATAGAGATGAACCCAATCATCCATAAAATAACATGTCTATAAGGTAGCATTTCATGAGGCAACATCCCCCACCATTCAATGGATCATTTGAACTAGTGGTAGTAGATGGATGAATCAATGCCCCAGAGAAGATAATTAACGTCATGGGATACTTGGAATGTCAAAATTTACCTCATTTTTTATATCATTTTTAAGTAGAATTTGATTGATGATGGACTTTAGTTAAGAATATACGATAAAATGATCTACATGCTATGGAATAAGAAAAAAATTATGAATATTTTCCTTGAGAAATTGTTCTCTAAAGTTGTACAGTATGGGATGGAATTACAATTTTCAAAGTCAAGAGAAAAGATGAAGTCCGTATGAATTTATATGATGAAAACTTCACAATATTTAAATGTTTTGTGGAAAACATTATTTAATACATTTATAGTTAAATTAATAAATTTTACACAGTGTTAAAACCAATATTAGGAAGTTAATTGGTCACATGATAATTTAATTTTTTTTGATAAATTTGTTCATTGTGATGAGAAATTCGAGAAAGATTTTTCTGACACATATGTTCCATGAGATGATAAGAGTATGAAATGGTCAATATAGTTGGAAATGGAATAAAAAACAACTAACAATTCTAGTGTAAATCCAAATAAAAATTCCATGTATTCTAAAATAATATTTTGGGTATTGTATGTTAGGATATGGAAAGTGTTACCAGTGTGGTGAGTTTTTCATAAGGATTGGGACTTTAAATAAGAGTCATAAGTAATTCCAAAATTAGATAACAAATATTTAGTTAATAGTAATATGATTTAGCTATAATTATTTAGGACATCATTATAATGTGTGTCTGAAGTTACTTACTCAGTTTTGAAATCATCATAATTAGAAGCAATAATGGGTTGAAAAAACATTTTCTACCTCTACAACTGATTTAGGGATATCTGGATTAGTGGGGAAAACTCTAATGATATCGATATTTTTTTATGGTTAACAATAAGTTCATGGTTTTAAAAACTATTTATAAGGCTTTAATTGATGAGGTTATAAAGTTAGTAAGGGGTTTTTGGGAGTTTTTTATTCAGAATATGGTAATTTAAACCTTCTACACAATATACATTTTAATGTAAGCATTTAGTTTAATGTAACGTATTAATTTACTTTTGGATATGAGTTTTAAGGCATTGATATGATTTAGGGTTTATATAATATATTATGATTAAGATTATCTTAGGGGAATTAATCATATTTCAATGAATTTAATCATAATAATATATATCTTATGAAATTGAAATATATTAGGTTAGTATATTTCTTATATTTTGAGGTACTATAAAATCCTCAATTATAAGAAAAGGATCATGAAACAAAAAATATTATACTAATACAATTAATTCTGATGAACCATTTTTATTTTAGATCATCATAGATTTATGGTTTTATCCCCTAAACATTCTTGTGATCATTTAATTTCTTGTGATCAATGACCTCAATCACTCCCTATAATTATTTATTCTTTTTGTATATTCACATATTATTACCCCTATTTGGAAATCTCGAATGTGTTGTTCTAGATAAAATTCACACATCCTTTGATTTATTATCAATATGAAGATTTATTAATATTTTAATATCTTTGTTTTTATAAAGGGATTCCTAATAATTTTATCCTTTTATAACCAAGATAAATTTCAAAGGAGAAATTCATTTTGAGGGGGTGGGATATAATATCCCATGATTTAATGAAATATATTATTTTATGTTAATTATAATTAATTAATATATTGTGTGATATTAAATAAATATTTGATCATTCATTTATCACTAGACCACAGTTTTCTTTTATTACATGCAACAAAAAGTTTCTCTTTATAGCTTGTGTTACATGTAAGACCAAGTTTTACCGAACAACAATATACTAATATTATTATTATTTAATATGATAGTTATCTTCTTAAAAAATCATGTATAAATAAGATTAATTAACTGATGAAAATATATAGTTTTAAAAAAAATTATTTATCTATTAATTATTAATAAAATAAGAATCCTTAGAAAGAAAAGAAATGTTTTCGGTAGAATAGTGTTTTTCTAAAAGATGGTGTAATCCTCTTTGAAACCCATTATTTAAAATTATTTATTACCCTATTTATAAAATTTATAAGAAAGAACGAACTTAATTTTTTAATTAATAATACTAAAATTATATTATGGTAATTTTTTCAATTTTTCAGAAATATTTCATTTTTTATGAATATTGAAAAATAATGGATTCTAATTGAATATTGTATTTTCATCTTAATAAGTTATAATGTTAAATTATACTTTAAATTTGTTTTAAAGCCAAAATAGTTTAATTTTTCATACATTATTCCAATATAGGTCATTGGAATCAATAATATTGAATATCTATATAAAAACAATATAATCTTTTGAACATTTTCACTTTAAAAAACCCACATTATTGTCTAATCGATGAGATTAATATTAAATTAAATTATTCCACTTATGTGAGTTTAATTTTAAAAAAATGGATTCTTTATTTATAATAGTTATATTTTTTATTATATAATAAAGTAAAATTAATTTATTTACCATAATCAACAGTCAAAATAGTTAATATTAATTATAGGGATTAAGGGAAAATTAGTTTACTTAGTCGTTAAACTTTAAAAGGGGGGGATAAGTGACCTAGAAATTTGAGAAAACTCTATTTTATATCCATATATATACCCTTATCACCTTATCCTCTATTTTTATGAGTTAGTGGAATAATATTCCATGAAATTGACCTATATCATAAGTAAATTAAAAAAAATCCAAACAAGTAACACTGATTGATTTTAATATCTATAAAGAATTTGGATAGAGAAAAAATAAATTAGGTTATTTTATAGATATTACATTCACAAAAAATTAGTTTTTGTTATCATTATAATTTATCTAAAAATAGAGATGAAATAAATACTTGTAATGCTTAAGAAATACCAACGATGTCATTAAATAAATATTAATTAATTAAAATAAATGACACTACAAATATTAAAAATAAGTAAAATTGAATAAATTATTTTCTTACATTAATTTTCTCAATTAATATATCATTTTTCATATGACTAAAATTATTTTATCAAATTGCATAGGTTTGGTGATATTTTATAAATTTAATTTAAATAAATAATATTAAAATTAACATTGTGTTTATTTATAATAAATGATATTTTATAAAATTATTTAGAATTTCTAAAAATCATATTTTTATAGACAAATATTTTGTGAAATATATATTTTGAATTAATTTAATATTTTCAATATAATATATTTTACACAACATTGAATATAAATTTTTTTATATGAAAGCACTATGTATGGATTGTGTTGTACACAACCCCAAGTTAATTTTGTTCTACATGAATCACTTAAATTATCTTTATTTACATGAAAAAATAAAATTTCTTTGTTTTATTGATAATTATGAGTTCATTTGATAACTTCTGTTACATGCTTGACCCAGTTTTACTAAACTATAATGTGCTATTATTAATATTTTTACAATATTTTTATATTTACCAAATAGCTATTGGAATGAGAGTTATGAATATTATTAATTTAATTATTGATAAATATTTTATACATGGATATAATATGAATTATTTTGTGACCAATTGACTAGAAATTAATTTAAAACCCTTTTTAAAATATAGGAAATCTTTTACTACAAAACAATATTTCTATAATAATTTTTTTACCTTAATAAAATAATAAAAACACTTTTTTTATGATTTTAATGATATATATAAACATATTATATTTATTATACTATTTAACATTCATATTATGTGGTTTCTAGACAAATGATAATAATAAATCCAATTTTATGACCAAAAAAATTATTTTTATAAAATAAAATTCTAATACATTTTAATGGTAAGCCTATTTTAAATACCATTTTTAACAATTTTGTAAGTATTTTTCGTTAAAATAAGAATCATTTTTTAAATAATAATATCAAATTTTAATTTGGGTCAATTAATTGGGATTTTTTTGAGAAGTTTCAGTTTTTTATAAATAGTGAAAAAAACTAAATTTTATTTCAAAACTGCTTTTTCATCTAATTTGTTTTTATAGTTAAATTAAATTATAATTTTTAAAATTATAAATTGGTCAAATTTAAATAAATTAATATAATTTATGTTAAATTATTTAATTTCAAATTAAAATTAGATATAAAATCATTTCAAATTTTTAAACATTTTTGCTTAAAAAGATTTGTTGTCGCCACACGTCTGTGGGATTAATTTTAAATTAATTTCTGCCACTTATGTGATTATAATTTGGAAAAATTAATTTCATATTATTATTAATAATGATATATAATTTATAATAAGTTCAACTTATAATTTGACAAAAAATATTAGTGAAATTAATTAAAATTAATTACAGAGATTAAGGAAAAACTTATTTACTTAATGGTAAAGCATTAATAATCAATGGATATGTTACCCAGAATCATTTCCAAAATTGAATTAGATCTACATATTTTCACCAAGTAACCTCCTTTATAAAAAATTAAAAATTAATGGAGGGACATTTTGTAAGGGATACCTATCCATAGAGTTTACCTTTTTATATTTATAAGAATGTCACTCCTCCTCCACTATAAAATGTCATTCACCCCCCTTGAATCATCACACTTATAAAAACACTTTGGATCATCAAATAAAACCAAACGAAGCACCCAAATTTTCTTCATTCATCCATGATTCCTCACTTTTTGAATAAATCCAACCACGAAATCCCTTTAGTGAAAACCAATAGGATTTACCCAAAGAAGAGGTAACACCATCCCACAAGTAATTTTCTTTCATTTTCATTGTCCAACACCTAAATTATTCTTATTATAAGAGTAAATAAAAACGATAGTATACATTATATAATTATATTTTATTATTATAAGGATTATACCTACACCTTCACACACTTTCATCAAATGGGTAATGAACTTACTATTTGGGCTAACAGCAGATTACCGCCCTGTGAAATGATGTTGTTCATTTTTCCCTTACAACCTCTAATGGTTGGTAATTATGAATTACATACTATTTTTATATTATAAATATGATATTTATGATTTATTTATTCTCTTTTATTATTACATAAGAAAAAACCCTCATTCTTTCCATTTTTTGTAAATACAATTACTTCGTTTGTGGACATGTGGACTACTTCCTCCTCAATGCGATGTGATTTATTTGAAATATACAATTAATTTATTAAATATGGGTTTCATAAATGTATATTATTTGTATTAAATAATTATTATAATATAATTTTAAATCTATATATGCATATATGACATTTACTTTCTTCATTTCAATATGATAATAAAATAGGAACAACATTCAAGTGTTTGTATGTTCTACTATCTCCATGAACGGTGTATTCCATTCCATATTATATATTTCGTAAATAAGTATAAATACCTATATACTTAATATATATGATATGTACATCCTATTTTACATTATTTAAATAATTAAATAATCGTCTTAGTATGAGGGTAAAGAATAACATGTAAAAAATATACAAAAATAAAAGAGAATATTAACTAAAATAAATAATTATCATTAAATTTCCATAAATATGTAATGAAAATTCATAATAAAATAATATATGGTATTATATATAATAATATTGTTCTTTGGTATATTTATAATAAACTTATAAATATTATTTATATGGTTTTAACTTGAATGAATAAATTCAATTCTTAAGGTAAGGGTTTTCCCATCACACTTGTATTTCTGTGAGATACATGATATATTCACAACATATTCTTATTTTTTGGTTTATATACTACCCTATGACATGATATATCATTAGTTTAATTTATTTTATTGTATTGAATGTTTCAATTTATTTTAGTCTTTCATGGAAGGAAATCTGAAACAAAAAAACAAGAGGGTACACAGGGGGTCATCCCAAACCCAAAAGAAGAGGGTACATCAAAGGGAATCCCAACATATAAAATCAAAGGGTACATGGGAGGGCATCCAAATCCCAAAAAAGATGGTACATGGGAATGAATCAAAATACAAAATCTAGTACATAGGTTATTATACCATGCATAACATGTTATGATGGTCTTGGTAGGTAACCTTGACATATGATTTTTTAGGCTTATGGGCATGCCACACATCCTTGTCTTATCCCGTTTTTAGTTTCTCCTAAATTATGATCTTTATTCTATAATGATTAAAGTCTTATACAATACCATTTTTATTCCATGAATCTTCATTATAGTCATTGATATGTATTGTATTATCTTCTAATGTTATGTTCATGTTATCATGCCATTATGCTCATGTCATTCTTAAATATCTCCATTTTAACCCTTAATGAGCGTCTGAGATTATCCCTTTCTTATGTTTCATTTCCCAAGGTTATGAATAAAGGTTTTGATTAGGAATAATAAAGTGGGATATCTTTAAGGGATATGTTTTAGATCATTAACCAAGATATAATATTATGTTTACAATTTTCCAGAGACACTAAACTATTAAAATACTTTGGAATATACTTTTGTAGTGTTTGGAACATTCATCTAAATTAATTTAATATCAATGTATGTTAATCCTAGGTTGGTATTGTTGGTATCAAAAAAAATGTTTAGTAGTCCATTAAAAATTAGTATGATAAAACATAAATGGTATCCCCAGGGATATTTATAAGGATATCCCTTGGAATGTATCTATGGATAAGCCTAAAGTGTCATATATTAATAAAGGTTTCATAATTTTGGACATATTTTAATTGGTTTTTCATGATTTTTTGGTTTTTTCTATGATAAGTGTGTCTTACAATATGATTTATGGTTTTAGTCAATGGAGGGAACCAAAAGTAACTTGGTTGATGTTGAATGTGATAGAATTTTTTTTAATGAAACATAAAAATGTATTATAACTGGAGTAAAGGATGTTGTAATCATCCCTTATCTGTTTTCATGGAACATAATTAGAAATTTATAGCTTAACCAACTCTTAGACTCACCAAATAATTGAAAGAAGGATTTCACTGAGTGTTCAGGTAATGAAACAATGGAGGAAAGAAGAATAAGATTCTTTTATTTTAATAATGTGGAAATAATAACCCAAATTAATGTGTTAGAGGTACAATAATATTTATTGAATATAGAATATAAGGACATAGTTAAAGTTATTTCAATGGAAAAATGAGGAGTTTAGAAAATAGAATGGATAAAAATTTTGGACTCCATAAGATGTCATCAATAACTAAATTCTTTATGTGTGGAATTTATGATCATTATTAAATTTGATGTCCCAAGTGGAAAGATCGTGAATATAATCGGCAATATGGTTCGATTAATGGTTATATTTCTAATGATAATTAGATTGTAGGAGAAATATGAATAGAAATATGTATTTTGTAATAGTATGAGGTATCCTTGTAAATGTATTAATTATGAAGTGTAATAATTTATTTTTCTATCTATTTGGATTAATGAATTATATTATATAAATGGTGAAATATATAAGGGTTGTTCGATATATGTTTTTTGAAAAAGGATTCTAAAGAATATGTTGAATGGTTCTGATATACTAGAAAAATTATTTAATATAATGGTAAGGTTTAAGGTAAAAACATTTTTAATGTAAACATAACCCCTAATAGTATCCTTATGTTAACATAATTAATGTTAGATAATGATATGTATGATATGAATAAGTAAATTAAATGGTATTGATTAATATGGAACTAATTAAAGACCTATTGAAAAGTTGTTTATTCTATCATTGATGAAGTTTATAACATTTTTGAATTTATGGAATATATCCAATTAAATTTTTAATAAGAAAACCAGCATGTTTTCAATAATAATTTGTGTTAATTTAGGATATGACCATGTTTCAAGAGAATACATGTTGAAAGTATTCACAATTTTGGTATGTGACAACCAGCAGATACTTTATGATATATGGGGGATCAATGATACATTGTTTTTGAGAATGTTAGTGACCTTATTTATAAAGTTTTGGACATCCATATTTCAAAAGGGTTATAAGTTTAACCTTTTATGGAATGGTTTATTTTAAACATAAGATGAGGTTTTAGGGATTAAAATTATCACATCATATAAGGATTTATCCATATTGGTCAATATGTTAAAAACATTCTATTTTGATAACTAAAGATATATGGAATCACTAGTCCATCTATATATAGATCTCATGACCATATAATGCATGAGTAATGACAAATTCACCTTCATTTATTAGAATAAAAGATGAAGTTAAAATGGATCAAGGAATTACAAAAGGTGAGGTTGTCCTGAAATCATGTATGTATATCTTCTCATGAAAATTCATCAAAATTTTTAAAAATTATTTTGAAATAATTTTTTTTCTTATTATCAATATTTTTGATGTAATCATTGACCACTTTTTCAGTTCTTTAGTTAATCGTTTTGAGATTGTTGACTTTCTCTAGATCACCCACTTTCTTAAGATCAACGATCTTCATCAGTATCTATGTTTTTTTTATGATTTTTTTCAAGGTCTATATATTCAATTTACACCTAAGTTATATTATGTGTAATCCTATTTATGAGTTACTTTGGGTAAATGTTAATTTTCTAACTTTTCCATTTTAAATTGAGATTAAGAATTCATTTTTACAATGTGGGTTACTATTAGTATAAATTCCATGAATTTAACCTTAGATAATATATATGAATTTCAAGGGTGATATTAATTTTACATGGGGTATTTTTTAACACCCTGAGGTTTTTTGAAATATTTCATTAGAATCAATTGAATATTTTTAGTATTCTTTATTTTACACAACATTGAAAATTGATTTTGTTACACAAAATCATTATGTTCGGTTTGAGTTTCACACGACATAAAGTTAATTTATTATATAAAAAACACATATATTAGATTGTTTAACACACAAAACTATATTTTGATCATATTATACACAATTATGAGTTCATTTAATAACTTCTTTTACACACAAGAACTAGTTTTACCAAACTACAATGTGATGTTAATAATATTAATAAAATATTATTTTATTTATCACCTTGATATTGTAATGGGAGTTATGAATATTATTAATTAAATTATGAAAATATGGTTTACAAATATATACAATATGAATTATTTCGTGATGGATTGATTAGAATTGGAAGGAATACTATTTTAAAAATATAGGAAATATTTTACCGGATAATTATATTTACAAAATCAAATATATTTTACAATAAAAAATTAATTAACAAACATTGGATAATTATTTCAATAAAATATATATATTATCAATTTAACTATTTAATGATCACATTTTGTGTTTTCTAAACATGAAAAGTAAATAAATTAAATTTTAGGATTAAAACGATGTATTTTACCAAAAAGTTATTTTACCGCCTTTAAATGGAGAACATATAATAAATATATATTTTTTTAAATTATATTTTTTATTTTCAAAAATAAACTTCATTTTTGAAATATTAATATCAAAATTTACTTGGGGTGAATTTTTTAGCATGTTTTAAGATGTTTCATTTTTGATGAATAATGGAAAACACTGAATTTTCATTACAAACTAATTTTTCATCTAATTTATTTATATAGATTAATTCTATTAATTTTTTTAAAATTATTATTATGTCAATTATACATATATTAATCCAATTTAGGTCGTTTGGTCCAATTTAACAATGAATTTGTATATAAAATATTTCCAACATTTAAACATTTTTCTATAAAAAACTCGTTGTCAAGACGTCTGCATGATTAATTTTAAATTAATTTCTACCACCTTTTATTATAATTTAGAAAAATTGATTTCATAATTTTGATTATTATAATTTATATTGTCTAATAAGGTCATGTTCATAAAAAATTCATTACTTAATTAATTGAAATTATTTATAAGGATTAATGAAAACATGTTTACATAATAGATAAACGTTAATCATAAAAGGATAAATAACCTAGAATCATGTAGAAAGCAATTTTATAGAAATATTTATAAAAGTTTACATATTTTATAGATATTTGAAAATTATTTGAGTCACAAGATGTATAAGAGACCTCTCAATGGTGTTTATCATTTTATATTTACAAGTATACTACTTCTCCGCCACTGTAAAAAGGAACTCTCCCCCTCACTTCTTGTCACCTATCTATCCATATTTTATCATCCAAATCAAAAAAAAACTACTCTTTTAACTTATCCACTTTTATAATATAGGCCAAAATTTGGTCAAAATCCATCCAACGAATCCCGTTGGAGAAAACTAAGAGGAGTTATCCAAAAAACGAGGTAACACCCATCCATATGCACTTTTCATTTATTTTATTTCTTCAAAAACTCAATTATTCTAATTACATGATTATATAATATCATAATTATATTAAATATATTGAGATATTTTTATTATAAGGATTTTACGTACACTTACACTCACTTCCATCAATTGGGTATTGAACTTATTATTTATGTGAATGGTGGACTAATGTCTCACGAAATGATGTCATTAGTGTTTCATTTACAGACTATCATGGATGAGAATTATGATGAAAGAACTGTTTTTATATGATATATATGAAATTTATGATTTATTTATGTGTTTGAAAATATTATATAAAACATACTTTAATACATTCTATTTTTTGTAAATATGATAACTCTGTTATTGAACGTGTTGACAATCGGCACCTCAAAGCAATGTGATTCATTCGCACTTTACCTTGAATGTATTTAGGATAAGTTTAGTAAATTTATATGATATATATGAATTAATAATTCAACTATAATTATATATATATCATTTAATTTCAATCTTTCAATATAATAATAAAACGGAAACAACGTTCATGTATGCATATGACCTACTGTCTCCGTAAACAACTTATTCCATTTCATTATATTTTGTGGATTATTTAAAATATTTACATAATGAATACATATAATATTTAATTAATTTTTTTACATTCTATAAAAATTTAATTAATTATCTATCTAATAGGGAAAAAATAACAAGTCAAAACATATACAAAAAATCAGTGAAAATATTACCCGAAACGTAACATTATCATGAACTTATTAATAAACGTGTAGTAAAAATTCAAAATAAATTTATATATGTTCATATATATAATAAAATGGTTATTGGTTTTATTTATGATAAATTTAAACTTTTTATACAGTTTGTTTGAATGAGTATGAATAAATTCAATACTTAAGGCAAGGCTTTTCTCTTCTCACTTCTATTTTTGTGAGATACATGATTCATTCACCACTTATTATTTTTGTGTGGTGTATATACTTTTATATGACATGTTATATCATGAATTAAATTTCATTAGTAATATAAAATGTTTCTATTTATGTTATTATTTCATGGATATCTTGATTTAAAAGTGACCCAAGTTGTAAGGGGGTATCTAGTATCACTTTTTTTTTCAAGACTTTTTCTTTATTAAACCCTAGATTCTTTTATGTAGTGTATATACTTCCAATTAAAAAATTTATATCCTGAATATAATTATTTTAATGAAATTTTATGATTCATATAATTTTATTTTTTTATAAGGGGAGTTTTATTCAAATTTACCAAAGTTGTATGATTTTATTTCAAAAATCTCATCATTTATCAACACTAAATATGAGTATGCTTTCATTGATGAAATATTGTGATCAATATCTCATGAACACAAATGATGTTTCTTATCCTATGGTTATTCAATAAATAATCATGTAATGGTACCATTACTATACTATGTTTTCTTATGATAATTAATAAAAAAAGATTAAGAGACTTTGACTATATTTCTCCTTCAAAAAAATATGTGTTCTTCCAAAACCTATTTTCTAAAATAAGTTTTCAGAAAACAAAAATTCATCATGTAAATATTTAATATCAATAATTAATATCATTTTTTTTACATTTCATTTTTACAAGGTTATATTATTTAATATTTTTTTTAATATTATGGGAATTGATTTTTTAAAATATTGTATTCAAAGAAAACGTTTTTGAAAAAATATGTTTACAAATTGTTTAAAAAGATTTTCAATATTCCTTTATAAGTTTTTAATGAAAATGGTTTTCAAAATTTTTTCAATAATAATTTATAATTTTTAAAGGAAATAGGTTTTCAAAATTTCTTCAAGATTCTATTATATGATTTCATGGAAACATTTATAAGTAATGTCTTAAAGTTTATTTTCAAAGAATATGATATTGAAAAGGTTTTATGATTTAAAAAGATCTTATTTTTCAAAAAATAAATGTTATTTCAATCTAGAAATATTTTAAATGATTTTAGATCATAATTTATATGATCTAAAAGTGTATTTTAATAAAAATTATTTTAAATTTGCTCTATGTTTTATAAATGTAATTTTCAAGAAAGGTTATCTCCTTTAAGAAATTATCCAATTGATCTTTCAAAATAAATCCATTTATAATATGGAATAATTTTATATAGTTTAATATTTATTAGGGACATGATACAAAAATTTCATTAATATTATTTCTTAAATTGTTTATGTTTTGTTGAAATTATGTCAATGAAACCTGTTTCTCTTCCATAGGTTATATACTCATGAAATATGCTTCTTTTCATGGGTTATGATTTGATGAAATGATTATGAAACCTTCCTTTTTTCAATAGTTTATGATATCATGTAGTTTTTATAATATCCATTTAATTTCATGGGTTATGATATTTTTTTTTATAAAAACATTCTCATTTTATGGGTTATGATATGATGAATGTTTTGTTATCTTGTAGAACATGCATGTATGATTTCATTATGTGACATGTGAGACCTATATCACCCTTTAATTAATTTGGTAGAGATAAATGTTTTCTGATATCATATGGTACATCGGAGGTAATCCCAAGACCGAAACGAGATTTTACATGAGAGGACATAAAAATACCAAAACAAGAGGGTATATGAGAGGGCATCCCAAACCTAAAAGAATAGGGTACACGGGAGGGCGTCCCAAGCCAAAAAACTAAAGGGTAAATGGGAGAGAATCCGAAGAATGAAACAAGAGGGTACATAGGAGGGAATATAAATCACAATGAAAGAACATTGGTGATTATCCCAAGACTAAAAATTTATTAAGTTCTTGTTAGGTATCATTCACATAAGCTATTCTATGCTTATGTGTATGAAAAAATTCCATATCTAATTCATTTATTATACACTTAATGAATATTCTATTGATTCCATTATGATTCAGGTTTTATAAACTTACAATAGTTATACCATGACCATTGAGTATAGTCTTTGATATTAATTATATTTACTATAATGTAATGATCACGAACTCATACCATTATGATCATGTTCTGCTTGAATATCTCCCTTATATACACTTAGTTATCATCCCATCTCACCCATATTATATGTTTCCTTTCCCCAAGTTATGAAGAAAATTTTCAATTAGGAATATTAAAGGGGAATATCATCATGGTAGATTTTGAAGATATTTTACCAAGATAAAATATTAAATCTCCAGGTTTACTTCGACACTAAACTATTATATTCATTAGGCACATACTTTTTTATTGTCAAGTATATTAATATAAATTGATGTAATATCCATATATGTTAATCCTGGTTCACTATACATATATTATTAAAATTTATATTTATGTGTTAATAAATATTAAATATGGTCCAATAAGGGACCAAATTATCTTTTATAATGAACATATTAACTCATAAATTGAAAAAATATCATTATCCAATTTATGGTTAAAGTTATTCTTTTACCCATTACATGAACATATGTTAAAATTAATTTCCAAAATATATGGTCTTTTAATTTTATAAAAAATAAATCATATTAAGAATCAGTGGGGTATAAATATTATATTATTTTAAACATTAATTTAGTATTATATTTTAAATTTCTTAGGTTAGAAAACTAGTTATCGAGGTAAAAAAATTTGGTAAAATTTAGTAATCTTAATGTCTAAGGATAAAAATGATAAAAAAAGATTTTATTTTAGTGATGTGTTTGTTTTGATCGATCATATATTATTTCAAATATATTAGTTTTAATTATTTTAAGCACATGAGGTAAGAGGGACCTCCCAAAAGGGAATACATTTGGGTATTTACAAAAATTTCTCTCCTGCTCAACTATAAAAGGGAACTATCAAACCCCAATTATCCAAAACAATCAAGGAATATTTATCATTCAAACCCAAAAAATTTAACTCCAAAGTTTCAATTAACACATCCTATAATCCTTATCTTCTGTATAAAGACAACCTAAAATTGGTTTAGTGAAAACTAAAGGAAGATATCCTAGTAAGTTGTATTGTTCTTCAACAAACACGTTTATTTTATTTCATTCTCTTAATACTTTAGTTATTATTATTAAATGAATATATAATAACCAAAATAACTTAAAAATACTGATATTTTTTATGTAATGTTATCAATTTATAATCTCACACACTTCCATAAAATGGGTTATCAAATCATCATTTGAGTTTATGGTAGACTATAGCCCCATGAAACTATGTCATTCGTTTTCAATTAACACCCATAATGATTGGGTATAATGAAGGATGTAAAGTTTATAAATAATATTTATAACATAAATATAACTATGGATTCATTATATTATATATACCATTTTATATTCCAAAATGTAAGGGACTTGATAATTTCCTTCGTATATATGATGGACAACCACCTAACTAAGTGATGTGATTCATTATCACTAACGCATTACATGAAAGGTAATAATGGAAATTTTAATGAATATATGTCATATAAATATAATATTATGGTAATAATAATGTATTTATCTTTATAGAATAATAATATTACATTTTATTTCTAACTTATTCACTCATTGAAAAAGTGATAACATCATTTGTGGTCGTGTAAACTGCCTCCTCCTCGAAGCGATGCGATTCCATTTTTCATAAACACATCACATGAATGATATATATAATTTTATATAATTAAATATAATTTTATTTATTAATTAGTTATAATTATATAAATATAAATGTTAAATAACTTCTTTCTATAATCATCATTCAAAAATGGGAATGTTACTCATTCATATGTACGGCATACTGTCTCCATGGTCGTAATGTTAGTTATTTTTTCACAACCTTATTCTGTAAAGGGTTTTAAAAGTAATATTTATATATAAATATGATAATTATGACATGATTATTGTTATTTATAAGTTTAAATAATGAAATAATTGACAATAGTCAACCTACCAAAGTAATTTTGACACATAAGTGAAATATGGTCAAAATATCCGACTTAAACATAATTGTTTATGTAATTGTATAATTTTTTTAAATAAGTTAAATAAAATTAATCAGAAACTTTAAAAATGTTCTCATGAAATTAAGTAATTGAAATAATTTTATTATTTAGGAACATAAATACACATGTGGTGAATCAGACACAAGGTAGGAACTTCATCTCAAATTCCTTTCATTGAGGAATATTTTGAGGTTATAAAACATTAGTGTTTTATAATTTGTATATACATACCCTTTGACATGTTATGTCATGAATTTATCTATTCCTGTGGTATTTAATTTTTTTCATCTTATTATTTCATGGGGTTTATGATTCAAGTGTTTTCCAAGTGATAAGGGACCTTTCCCTTAAAAATAAACTTTTAAAATTTTCCATTAATTTATTTATGTTCCATGTCCATTGTCTTAAAATTATTTTATTAATTTTTTGGAATTAAATAGAATATTTTAATTTTAATTTTATTAAACTTATACATTATTTCAATGGTTTTCAAAATGAATCTTTTTTACCTTTTTTAAACGGAATTTTTTGACACGTGAAAAATGGATTGTTATAATTTTAAAGTATACTAGAACATTGAATTTTCATACCTTTGTAACTATTATTTGATTTCTAGATTCCATTTAAATCTCACATTTTTTCTACAATGAATAATAATTTTTTTTATTGCGTGTCTTGGTATTGAAAATGGGTCTTCAATGAAAATGGTGTTAGGGTATTGAAAATGGGGTTTTAAATGAAAATAAGAATTTTATTCAAATGTTTTTTCTATGAGATTAAAATAGTGTTTAAAAGAGATATATAATAAAGGTATTGTATTAATTAAATGTTAAATTAAAATTCTATGAAATAGGTTGTCCAGATAAATATTATTTGAAGATTTGATCCCCATTATAGCTCATGAGTGAGAAAAATATAGATTATACGAAGGGTCGATCCCAATTATAGCTAATGAAAAATGGGTGATCCAGATACTGGTTATATGAATGGTTGATCCCCATTACATTTCAAGGGTGGGACTGATATATCTTATATAAAGAGTTCTGATCCATTGTAGCTCACTAAAAATTGGTGGGACCTATGTAGAATATACAAAGGGTTGAGATCCATTATAGATAACCGGTGATCCGGATACAGCTTATATGAAGGGTCATCCCAATTATATATATCCAATGAATTAGGTAATTATTATATTGAAATTAAAACATATGGTTATTCAAATTAAATTTATTTTGAATAGAATTTAGGAATATGGTTCTCTATGTCACAATGAGTTTTAATTTCTTGATACAGGTGTGTGTTTTCTTCTAAAAATATTTTATTTCATTCAATAAAATAACATTTATATAAGGGTAAATTTTTCATGAGTTGTCATGTTTTTACTGATCTAAAAATTTATATTCTTTTTATATACCTTACTGAGATTCTATTCCCATAATAATATTTCTAAAAAATAATAGGGATTAATTATTGGTAAGGTAATGAAAGAAGTCATGATGAATGTTTCCAAGATTTTACCTGAAAATAATTCATGATTTATTTATAAAAAATTATATTATAGGGAAAATGGATACTTATAGGAAGCCTCCACATTGTAATTCAAGGTTTTGTTATGTATGAGTTGTTTCCTAGTTATCTAATACTCTAAACCTGAAAAATTCTCAAATGTAACAGAATGAATCCTTGAATTAAAAGTCAATATTATGAAATGTTCTTGGATAATTCCTTATATATATAAAAGATAAAACATATATCATTTAATATGAAATATTTTTAACTTTAATTTCAAATATTTTATTTAATTTTTATTTATTTATCAACAATTGATTATTTTTAATCATTTTTAATTAACTATAATTTTATATATCATTTATCAAAACATTTATAAACATTAATATTTATGAATGTTGAACATTTTTAAAAGTATAAAAATTACTTGTTTAACAATTTTCCAAATTATTTACATACTCCTCCTAATACACTAACTGAATGAAAAGAACAACCCAATAAAATAAAATATAATATACCTACTAAAAGTAGAAAACAATTGTACAAATACTTATTTCATTAAATTTAATTAAAAAAGACATACCTGAAATATCTAAAACCAATAAAAATCATTAAAATATATCAACATTAAGAAAAAAAACTTATCTAATTACTCATTTTTATCATTAATTAAAAGAGAAATATCTAATAATTTAATATTTAACAAAATGTAAAATATAATTTTCAAGAAAGAAACCCGTAAAAATAAGCAAAATATACCTGATATAAGAAAACAATTCTTTATTAATTACACATTTTTTTAACTTTAATTAAAAGAGGCATAACATATAATTTTAATATTAATTGTTCTTAATAAATAGTTTCAAACAAAATTCAAAGATGGTTAAATTATTTATTTCTATACGACATGACATTATTGATGATCTAAACTTATAATTAATTTTATATAATTAAATTAAATTATATTTTGAAAAAAACCTAAAAAATGTTAATATAACTAACCTTATTATATTTAATCATTACCCCATTATGATAATCTAAAACAAGAATATTAAAACATAATAATAACATTCCACCAATACTTTTTGATGATTAATCGGAGGCTATGAAACATGAATATTAAAATTAATACCAACACACATATATATAATATAAAATAAATATTTTCTAATATAAAGTATATTTACCATCAATTTTATGTGGTGGAATTCATTTTGATTCTTTATGGAAAATCTATGATTGTTAATACTTTTCCGTGAAATTTATTTTCATATATCAATTATCAGAACATGTATAAAAATTAATAATTAATAATAAAAAATCATATAAAAAACTCACTTGGTTAGCCATTTGAAAACATATTTATGAACTCTATATAATAAAGTGAAAAAATATAATATTAATTCATGTGGAAAGAATAAACCTAATAATAAGTGACCACTCAAGTTTAAGAATATCATAGTTAACAGAATAATAATTAATATTATTTCCTAATTATATTACTATTCTTACACATTAAAGAATTGAAAATCTGGTACCTGATCTTCATCAGTTCTAACATTCTACAAATATATGTAACTCTTGCATCATTATTCCAATATTTTTCAAATGTTGAAATGTATTATGAATATATAAGACCACATATAGTAGTATTATCATTTTGAATGAAATATGTCTATAAATATCTAATTAAAAAATTAATATATTAAGTCACTTGAATTCATCATTATTTAAATAAAGAAAAACCAAAAACACAAATTTACATATATGGAAACGACAGTAACACATGTATGCAGAGATCGTCTAAAATTAAAATATCCATGATAAATTTCTTTAATATAATTATTGGACATTACCTTACACATATAGAAAATGTCATAAAAACTCTTAAATAATATGCAATGAAAAAGAAATGTGGTATAACATTTTGAAACCATTGAAAATCTTATAATTATCTAAAGTAATTAGTTCCTCAACATTTTGTTTCTTTGGTAAAAATTATTTTAATTTTAATACTATTATATAAACTAAATATAACAAAATATTATAAGTAATTTCCAATATAATGTAAATAATATTTAATAAAATACATTTTATGTGAGATGATGAATAATACTATCTCTCCAAAGTTAAAAAAGACCCACATTATCCCTAACTCTAGAAACATCCTCTATAGTAAATTCCAGATGAACATTTTGATTAAAAATTTCATGTATTGATACTCTTAGTTGACCCAAATACATTTTATGAAGATGTAAATAATCCTTCAAAAAAAATTCGTATCCAAATTCTATAGTGCATACTTAGAGATTTCCTTCATAAAACTCACAATATAAGGACATGTATGAATGAGGAGTGGCAAGATCTAAGATGGTAGACTACACATGATCAGATTATTTGATCATTTTTCAAACATACCCTACACAATTGAATGAATTGTAACTCTCATGCACTCTTTTATGTATTTCAGATCATCATTAGAATTATCTATATCTAGGTCTCTTGATATATTACTTTGAATAGTTAAAATATTACTAATATTGAAACTTAACTTATATCCACTAATGCAACGTGGGTGTTCCGGCTTCCCTAATGTAGTTTATAGAGTATTTATCCAATCCTTATGCATAAAATTCCCCTATATATCCTTCACATGATATTCATCTTATAATGATAAATTAATATGGATTATTATTATTATTAATTTAAAAAATATAAAAACTTACCAAAAAACTATATTAATTTCATGCAATTATCTCCTCTACTTTACGCTATTGTTGTATAAGAACCATTTCATTTTTTTATGTCATCACTCTTTTCCATTTTCCAAGGTGAGTGGGGGGATATTGAATATCTAACATTACCTCCTCTGAACCACTACATTATTTGTATCTTAATACATCAAATTTTTCAACTTTCTTTTTATCCTCCTATAAATGATTCCCTCCACGAGATAAAGTATGAGGGTATACAATCATCACATTTATATCTTTTTAATATCTCCTTAAGCATTATTACATTAAAATAATCAAATATGTAATAGGGTAAAAATTATAATATTAAAAAAATATCATACCAAAATTGCATCATCATGTCGGTTGTTGACAGTTTTTTCTATGTATTTGCGTCTAAATACCTATACTTGGTGCATGATTTTTCATTATTTAATAGTCCAAAAACAAAATAATTTATCAATTTGGTTTTAATATATCCCTAAAAAATGGTGCTATAGGTTGATATATTTTCTTAATTTCTATCATTTTGTCAAATATGAATTCCATCTATAATTGAATACCTTAAATATTATTCATCTGAACACTGTAATATTCAGATAATGAGATAAAAATAAATAAATTGAGTTGATTGACCATTACAGACTCCCACAAATTCTCATTCACAGTTACACCCTTAGATATTGGGAAATGATTAGCTTTTGATAAAAATAACATTGAGTTTATTGTTTATTTCCTGAATCACAAAGTTAAAAGAACATGACTTACTATTAAAATATTATAATTAATATGATATTTAGCACTAATCTAATGGAATGGTGGTTACAGATAGGGTTAAGAAATTTAAAAAAAAATTAGTTTACACAAGTATTAAGAATTAATTCTTTAGTGAAAAATTAATTTTATGTTAAAAGTAAAACCATTTGAAAATAAAAGAAATTTTTTTCTAAAAAAACTATTTTTATGTGAAAATAATTGTTTACCTTATTAAATTAAAAAAAATGCGAATCATTTTTTTGAAATTCATATATTATAAATCTAATAAAATTTCTAACATTGAAATTTTGCGTTTTATAGATTATAGATAAGAATAAATACAGTTTTACGATTAAAACTAAATTTTTTTAGAAAATAGTTTTGTCCAATTTTGTGCGCTAATTTTAAAATTTCTTTTTGAAACTTTTAATAATTTTATGGACTAAATAAAATTAATTTTATAAATATAAATGTCAAATTATATTGTGTTGAGTTTTTGGGAATTTTATAGGATGAAAAAGTGTTCAATGAATAGTGAAAAATAAATGTTTTTATTAATAATTTTCATTTATTTTAAAGCATTAAAAAACACTAAAAATTGTTCATATGGTTTTCAAATAAATATTAGTTAATTTACAAAATTATTAATATAATTTATTTCATTTTTGAAAATTTAGTATTGATATTTTATATCATAAATTTTTAAACATTTAAACATTTTCTCTTTGATAACCAATTTTCTCATCATGATTGTAGTCATTATTTTAAATTTAATTTTTTCAATAATATGAACAGAATTTAGAAACAATTGATTCTCTATTTATAATCATAATAATTTAAACCTATAGATATTATGGAACAATTTTCTCTACATTATATAGATTATGATATGTACATATATAATGAATATATATTATACATTTATCAAATTTGACCCTATAGTGATTATGGATGCATTTTCTATGTAAGAGTATCAAAAATTTAAAATCTAAAGTTACATGAAAAGAAGCAGTTGTTACCAATAATGAAATTTTGAAAAGTAATATTCAATAAATTATTTATAAAAGGACACAATTAAATCTTATATTGAATGATACATATTAATATATTTATATAATAGATAAATAATAAAATGATATTTACTATAATTTAGGTTCTTGAGTGTAAAAGAGAAGTTGAACTTAAGGAAGGGATTTTTATCTCACATTAATTTTCTATAATACACATGCCATATTCTCCATATTTATTTTTTATATGGTTTATATAAATCACATGATTATATTTTATATTAATTCTCATAAAAATTAAGTGTATTTAATTTTTAGTATCACTCTTTCATGGGGTTTACAATTCAATGTTACTAAATAATTATGTTTTTTATGATATTCTCTCATCGTTTTTCGAGATTTTTTATGATTATTTTTCTGATGAAGAAATTTTATAATCTATCCATAAAAAACTTCATGAATGTTCTTATCCTCTGGTTAATTCATGGTAATATATATTTTTCACTAATTATCATCTATTTATCTACTAAATAGTTAAAAATAATGTTTTATGAAAATCATATTTGTTTCACTCCTCGGTAAGAAATACTTTTTATTCCAGAACAATGTTTCCTAAAATTGATTTCCAAATTCTATTTATCATTTTCCAATTTATTTATTGAACTCATTTTTACCCAATTTTTAATTTTTACAAAAAATTTTAAATGGACTCATCATATCATTTTCCAAACAATTACAGTATCAATTTCACCAAAAATATTAATAGAATAAATGTATTATTATGTAAATCATTAATGGTATTTATATTATCATTACTACTCATTATTTTACATATTATATTGTAGGATTAAATTTTTATTTTCAATGAAAATTATTTCTTAAAATGTTTTATGAGTTTTTTAAAAAAAGTAATTTCTAAAATGGAATGTATGGTTTATTTAAGAAATGATTGAAATTATTTTTAATGTTTCATTCATAGGATTACAAGGATAATTTTAAATAATTTTTTTAAATTTATTCTTTTTTAAAAATTTATTCTTAATGAAAATATATTTTCCATTAGAGATATTCCATGTGATCTTTAAAAAATATCTTCCATATTAGATGACATGATTTTAGGGTACATGTGATTTAGAAGGGACATGATCTAAGGATAACATTGTTATTCATTTATTTAATGGTATATGTTTATGATGGTTGGATTTTTATGATACTAGTTTTTATTCAATGGGTTATACCATGATAAAGTTTTTCTGAAACCAACTTGTTTCTTCTATATGATGTGCTATGAGAAAATGATGAAATGATTATGAAACCCATTTATTTATATTTGTTAAGATATACTGAATGTTTTATGCTCATGTAGAACACTTATGTATGTTTTTAATCATGTGATGGGTGGTACTTATATCTCCCTCCATTTTATTGAGTAATGAATGATGTTATACGATATCAGTGGTTACATGGGAGGTTATCCCAAGCTCGAAAGAGGGTACACAACAGGTTATTCCAATCACAAAAGAAGTTACATATGAGGTTATCGCAAGCCCAAAAGAGGTTAAATCGGAGGTAATCCCTAGCTAAAAATAGGGTACATTCTATGTTATCCAATTATAGAAAAAGTACATAGTTGGTTATCCCAATCCCGAATGAAGTTATATAGGAGGTTACCATAATAACTTAAGATGGATCATGAGAGTGTATACCAAGCCATATGAGGGTACATGAATGGTTTTTCCCATCATAAATGTTATTAATTTATTTCTGGGAATATATAACATATTATTTTCTATTATTATTTGTATAGAAAAAAATTATGTCTTACTCTAATGTTATGTTCTCATGTATCACGTTCTTTGATTCCATTATGATTCATGTCTAGTAGGAAACCAATATTTATTCCACGACTCAATTATATGATCTATGATATGAATGGTGTGGTTTTAAAATGTTATTATCATGTTCTTATACCCTTATTCTCATGATATGTTGATTTCTCCCTTGTATACCCTTACTGAGCATCTGATCTCACCATTTCATTTGTTTCCTTCCACCAATTAATAATGAATTATATTATGTGTGATATGACTAAGAAGGGTTATAGTTATCAAGAACATAGTGTGATATTACATAGAACAATTATTGATTTTTTTTTAACATATACATTCTTAGAAAGGAACTAAACCTAAATGATATTCGCATTAATCATTATGTTCTGTATTGAATATTCTTATATTAAAATGTAATATATATGTCTGAGAATATAGAGTCTTTACATATGGAATTAGACTGTGGTTTATTTAACCCTTGGAAAATATGATGAGAAAGAATTAGTGATATCCATAGGGATACGTCGAAGTATTTTCTAGTGATATTTCTAAGGATAAGTCTATAGATGAGTCAATCTATATAAAAATATCATTTAATATTAGTAAATAATAGAGTGAGTTATTTCCACAAAATTTCATTCCTATCTAGATACTACAAGTGGATGTGGATCTAGAATAGTGGTACCTTGGTGTAATAACTCTGAAAATGGTGCACTAATCTAGACTCAATTTTCACATGGTGAATGAAAATAGGCCTTGTTGCACACCCGATTTGGAACTCCCAGAGGATAATCTTCGAAAATTCAACACCTATTATGACCCATAATGAATAATTTCAATATTTACCATGAATGAACAAGGCTAAGACAATTATATCATATATTTAAAAGAATTTTTCATGATTTATACATTGTATAATTGATTTTTTGGGATTATTTAGTTTTACAGTATGATTATTTGCTCATACTATACTTGGTGGTTTTATTCAATTGATGTAACTATAAGGAATCGTGTAAACATTGAATGTAATTTAGAATTCATATATAATGTGAAAAAATAGGATAATTACTAAAGAGAAATATATTATAATTATTCATAATAAAATATCATGATATATGATTAACAATAGAACTTTAGTGAGATTACTCTCTCATAAAATAAGAGTAAAATTGAAATTAAAAAATGTATGTATGTTAACAGACTTAGAAGAAAGAATATTCCGATTTCTATATGTCAAGAATGTGGGAAGAATAACTAAAAGAATATTCCAATTCGAAGGGAAGATGTTTTCTATGCATAAATAATTATCATAGAGAAACGAGTTTCCATGTAATTCAATGTATTGTATATTGGGAACCTAGAGTTATTTTAGTTAATACTATAAAATATGGGTTATACCCAAGACTATTTAAATATATATTATATTCCAACTAATAAAGTAAAATTATTTAAGTGTGTACGCATTTATATTTATAAATTATTTAGTGGAAGGGTTTAAATAATGGTATTTCAATTATAAGAATTTGGAAACATTTTGTGAATTGTGTTAATCATTGAAGAAAATATGTCTTCATGTAATATTAAATCAATATTAATGGATTAAATCATTGATTTATGATTTTATGGATGATTAAATGTTCAAATTATTCAACACCCCTTTTGATATTTATGTGTGGAGAGTTTATCAAGAATAAAGATGTTTTGAGGGAAATTAATGATAATAAAACCCTTTTTTTTGAGGTGGAACTCCTTTTTATGAATATATGATTAAAGGTATAGGTAGCCGTTAGGGTTTATCTTATCTTTGATGTTAAGATAATTATGGTTTATTAAAATTTTGGTACATTTTTATTCATATATTTTTATTAAAAAAGGATAATCTACAAGACAAGCGATAACCTATTTCATCCTTCAAAGACGTGAGTCTTGAACCCATATCTGAAGGGAGGTAATGGAACAACACCAAACACTAGCCAATATGATGGGTTATTTCTGTTTTTAATACATAAAGAGATATATTTCTGAGTATTTATTCCAATTTTTAGTGTCTCCGAGCTAAGATAAAAAGTTCTAAAAGGATTTTATGACCATTATTGATAGCAGAAAATAAATTAGAAGAACTCACCATGGGTTTTTCAATGGGCTCCCCAAAATATCTAAAGGGAATAATTATACATGGGTTTAATTCTATAAACATATTAAGTTAGCATACTTTGTCCCTATCAAAGAATATTTATATTTAGATAACATTTATTGGATACACACAATGGAATTGTTAATTATTTCATAGATTAAATCAATATATTTTATCTGATTAGGATCCAAGGTTTTCTTCCAAGTGATGGAGAAGTCATCAGTATACCCTACATATAGAGAAATGATTGAGAACTAAGTATTATCCGTAGATAAATGGTTTTTTGAGTAATCAATTAAATCAATAGAGTATATGATAGTATGTTATTATATGTATGTAATAGGTTTTTGGCATCAACACCTACCCTTAGTTGAGTTTTCATACAAAAATAGCTTTCTCTCAATTATAAAAATACCTCATAATGAATTCCTTTATGGAATGAATTGTAGAACTACATTATACTAGAATAAAAATTAATAAAGAAACATATAGGGACCTGATTTTCCCAATAAAATTGATGGAATGGGTATATCTATTCAGAAATATGTAAGGGAATCACAAATTCGACAGAATTTTTTAATGATAATCGTCAACACGATCTAGAATTTGAAATTGGTGATAGTGTGTTTCTATGAATTTATCTATGGATGAAATAAGGGAAAAAATACCTAGGTATTTTGGTCCCTTTGAAGTTATTTATCTTATCTAGACCATATCATATCACTTGGTGCTTACACAAAACCTCTCTTAGGTTCACACTGTGTTCTATGTATCTCTCCTAAGGAAGTACATACCTGGACATTCATGTGAATTGAACTGAGATGTTGTATCGTTGGGAAAATATATTTTTTAATGAGGAACCACCAGCGGAGATTAAAATCATATAAGGAATTTTTTTTAAAACCAAACCACTCACCTAGTCTGTGTTTTTTAGTGAGACCACCAACTTGAGGAAGTTAATGGGAACCTAAGGATGTAATGCAGAAGATGTTTCCTCACTTGTCGAAACTAATTTAACAAATCTTGAGGTAAATAACCATTTTATGGGCGGTAGATTGTAATTCCATGAGATATTTTGAAATATATTTTTTCAAATAAATTTAATATTATCGATATTTTTCATTACACACAAAACTGAATTTAGATTTAATTACACGCAACACTAATTTTAAACAAAACCATTCATATTTTTAACATATTAATATTTACTATAATATATATCTCTAAGTCATTGAAATAGAGGTTATATATAGGATTTAAAAGTATGAAAATATTTGGTTTACACATGTATATAAAATGAATTTTTTAGTGGGAAATTAAATATAAATTATAATAAAACCCATATGAAATCTAAGGAAATATTTTTCTCAAAAAACATCTTTATGTTCATGATATTGTTTTAGGTTAATAAATTAAACAAATTAATTAAAATAAAATATTTTAACAAAATTTATTTATTATATTTTCAATCAAATAATTAAAATTCATCTTTTTTTGTCTAGAGAAGATATAAGAATAAAACCTGTTTTACACTTAAAAACTATATTTTCCAAAAAATAGTTTTTTTTTGATATTTCCCACATATTTTGAAATTATTCATTTCCAATTTTAAAAAAATTATCTTCAATAAAATATGTTATTTTATAACTCTAAATTTATAAATATCTTCGTGTTAATTTTTGATAATTTTTTTAGAAGATATATTTTTTAATGAATATTGAAAAATACTTGTTTCTATTAAGTATTTTCATTTCAATAGAATTATTTAAAAATATAAAACATATTTCAAGAAGGTTAAAAAAAATTAGTTGAATTATGTATCTAATAATCTAATTTTTTTAATTTTACTCAAATTAATATTGAATTTGTACATAAAAACATATTAAACTTGTGATCATTTTCTATTTGAAGAAACAAATTATCGTCATGTATGTGGGATGAATTTTAAATTAAATATTTCCACTTTTTTTGATACAATATGAAGCAACTTATTCTATAATTTAAATAATAATAATTTATATTATATAAAAATCTCAACATAATTTTTAATCAAAATAAATAGTAGAAATAGTAAAACTTATTTACCATGGTTACGGTAAAAATTGGTTTACTAGGGGTTAAACTAAAAAGATAAAGGTTAAAAATGAAACAAAACTTATAGAAAACACATTTTCTATCAATATATTGCACTAATAAATTATAGGACAAATAAATATCCATTTTAGCAGCATGTTGAATATGAAAAATGTGGGTGAACCTTTTCTCTATTTAAATGTTACTCACCTCACATATAAAAGGACACCCACTCTCCATTCATCATCAGATTTATAAAACCCATCGGTTCAGAAAATAATTACCCATATACAACTCTTACATCTATATTATCTACCAAGATGCATTGTTTTGGCTAGAAATACATCATTGGATTGATTTTGGTGAAAACCAAAATAATTCATCTAGAGAAAAGATAATGTCACTAACCAAGAATTTTATATCATTTCTTCAAAAACCTCTTTAAATTATTATTAAATCATGATGATATTATAATAGTAGTATCATACATATAATAAAATGTTAATAGGTTAATTTAATAACCTAAATAATTATTCTCTTCTATAAAAAGTGTTTTGAAATAATCACTCGTGTGTACGACGAACTACCGCCTCACAAATCGGTGATATTTGTTATGTATCACTACCGATTATGGATGGTTATAATTCTAGATTTATTGTTTATATATGATATTACATTAATTTTATGCCTCTATAATCGTTATAGAATTAATCCCTTATTGGTTTTTATTCCTTTGGAATACAATATTGGCGTTTTTGTGTACATTGAATTACCACCTCACGTAGAGATGTGATTTTTTCGCTAATTATTATCATACAAGATAATTAGGGTAAATATATTACATATATGTGATATATATGTCATAAAAATTATTATGGAATGGTAATATGTTATTTAAATTTCTTTATTTCAATTATTTTAGAAAATGGAAGCAACGTTCAAGCTTACGTACAACCTACCATCTCCAGGAACGATGTATTTCATATTCTATATATAATTTAATAGATTAATATAAATACATATATATAAAATATATATTATATTTATATAATTTTAATATTTTATGAATTTTTTATTCGCAACCAATATAATAGGACAAAAAAGCCAAGAAAAATGTTAAATGAATAACAAAGTTGATATTTCTTGAAACCTAATTTTAACAAGGAATTATTAATTAAAATGTAATAAAAGGTCACAAGTAAATCATATATAGAATAATACATATAATTTTTACTATGGAATATATTTATAATAAACATTTATTTATTATATATGATGTTTAGAGGTTTATGAAGGAAGTCAATACATAAGTTTAGAAAATTCCATATTCAACACATGCTTCATTTATGTTCTGTATATAATACAGAAGAATGTAGTTTATTATTATTATACATAAAATTATGGGGGTTTAAAAATCCATTGGAGGATCTCTCTTTTATGGGAATTATGATTCAATGTTACAATACTAGGAGGGTTTTTATGATTCACTTTCATTGTTTATCATGATTGTTTATGATTAAAATGAATATACCCTGATATAATCACAAGAGGTATCCTAGGGGAGCACTCTCTATAGAGAGAACTCTAGGTTCCTAGATTCTCATCCGCTCTAATTTTTTTGAGACCATTCATGGATTATCCCCTTCATTTTTGGCCTCACCCTCAACTCCAATCTTATCCCCTACGTTCACAGCCTCGTTCTCTCCACTGGTGTGTGCCATTGTGGGATTTATCTTTAGCATTTTCTCTTTAGAAAAAGATACATTCTATTTATTCTCACTTTCACCATACACTGATCTAGCCTCAAGATTCTCTATGCCTCTCCAGGTCAGAGTGGGGGTGGAGTTATCATGAAGGATTTAAGATTTTTGGTGTGGTTAATGATGAGTATATAATTCTACTAGAGTTGGTCCTTTTATTATTCCTATTTCATTCCCAGACTCCCAAACCAAATCTAACCCAACATTTCACAACTCCTCCCTAGGTTGGAGTTTGAGAAATGGTTACATATAGTTTTTGTGCAATATGGTTAGGCGGTCATGATTTTTCCTTTTATGGTTCATCCTTGTCTTTAATTAGGGTTTCATCCCTGATTTGGTTTCTTCTTTTATGGTAAACATTCTTGTTGGAGGTGTTTCTTTTAATTTGTGTTTTTGATTCTTGTTTTTTCATCCTTATCATGAATATGATTCAGTTGAGTAAGACGGTGCAGTTGATGTGATTCGATGTTCTGGTGGGATATTTGATTGGTGATGCTGGTGGCTATTTGTCTAGATCTAGTGGCAAATCGCAGATTTTTTTTATAGTTGTTTTCCTGTGTGGTTTTGGGTGTCTTGGACAACATATAAGTCCTATTTTATAAAGTATGGTGGTTATGATGATAACTTAAATTTGTTTGATTATGATGGTAAGAAATGGAATAGATCTTGGAAGGATGACTATGAGGTTGAACATGATGTTCTGTGGCTTTAGAGTGGCATTTTTTGACTTTGATGGTGGGTATCTCTGATATGTTGGAATGGTGGTGGATGTAAATGATGATGGAGGCTTAGGTAGAATATGATGACAAGCATGCTTCATGATGATGGAAGGAGTCATTTTCGAGTGACGAGCGGCTTATGGGTTGATACTTCTTTTTTTATGTGTTTTCGAAAATTGAATTTGGAATTTGGATTCTAATTTTTTTGTCCTGCATGATGTTTTGAGTTTTCTATTTTGGTTACTGCTCCCCCAAAAAGTGTTCATTTTAAAATTCTAAAAAATAGAATTTTTAGCAGATTTTTTATTATTATCTTTTTATATTAAAATCTTATAATCAATATCTCAAGAACTTCTTAAATATTCTATTACTATAATTAAATTATTAGAATACATGTTTTACATTCATTCAATTCTACTAAAATACTCAATAGTTGAAAATACTATTTTTAATGAATATAAACATTATTTCAATCTTCAGCCAAAAACCCATTTTATTCAAAAACTATGTTTTCTAAAAAAATATTTTCAACATTCTCTAAATTATTTATTAAAGGTAGTTATAATGATGTTTGGATTTTAAAAAAACAAAAAGGAATATTCATGAAATTTTTACAAATATATCTCATTATTATTTTAATAAAAATATGAATATAATATTTCTTTTAACATGTTTAATAGGAATGGTTTTTTTCTACCATCCTGAGATCTTATAAGTTTAATTATTCTTTTATATATAGAAATGTTTATTTTTAAAGAAAATGATTCAGATAATGTTTTATAAATTTTTATTTTTAAAATATGAATTTCAAAATGGAAATGAAATATTCCACAAGAGATTTGTTAAATGATTTTTAAATAATCTTTTATAAGTTTCAGATAGTATTTTGAAATAAAATGATTTTGAAACTTTTTTATGTTTTACAAAGTGATTTTTACTGAAAATTTATTTTCCTTAAGAAATTTTCCACTTTATGTTTCAAAATTATTTTCTATCAAGGATAACATCCTTTGATGTGACTTATACTTTAATGGGGATATGTACAGTGACCTAGGCATAACATACATGGATGTTAAAACAATTTATATGAATATTTAACACATTAAAAAACTACATGCATGAGGGCCATTATTTTTTAGTGTGTTTCGAAAAATAGAACCATAATATTATATATGGTTGAAGTGTATTAAACTTCTTCCATAAAGATCTTCCCCATTATTACTCATACTTAAAACCTTTCTTAATAACATGGGGAAAAGAAACATAATAAATGGTGAGCGCATTTGAATAGTATGGGTAAATAGGGGATATATGAAATTATAACATCTGCATAAGGATATGACAAAATCGTCATAACAATATGATAGAATACCATGTTTATCAAAACACATAACATAAATTCATGAAATAAATATTGGTATCTCATAAAACATGAATTATAATCGAATCACGAAAATAATCAATGAGTGAATAATAATTGAATATAGCATGGAATTATTGCATACACATATTTATAGGATATAATATATCATGTATTCCTACCAAGACCTTCACAATATGTTTAGATTGTTCTAAAAACTCATGTACCTGCTTTGGGCTTGCTATTCCCTCGCATGTACCCTCTTATTTTGGGCATGGGATTCCCTATCATGAAACATAGTGTTTTCAAGATTGGGATTCCCTCCTGTGTACCCTATTTATATGTTTGGGGTTCCCTTTTGTATACCCTCCTTTTTTTGGGATTGGGATTCCCTCCCATTTACTCTCTGAGATCATAAAATATTTAACATTACCCAATTAATTATAGGGAGATATAGGTCCCACCAGCTACATAATGAAATCTTACATGCATATTATACAAGATAAAAAACATTCATCATATCATGACCCTTAAAAGGTTATGTTTTTTGTAAAAATGATATCATAATCCAGGATATAAGATGGGAATTATAAACAAGTCAGCATATCATAAATTATAAAAATGAGATAGGTTTCATAATCATTTCATCAAACAATGAAAATGGAAGAGAAGAAGTTTTAATAAGAATATAACTTGTGGAATAGAAATGGGTTCCATTGATATAATTCCACCAAATCATAAAAAATGAAATAAATAATATGAATTATATTCATGGATCATGTAAATAATAAATCTTATACTATTTCAAAAGACGAAATATTATATGGATAAAGATTTTTAAAGATCACTTGGATCATTTATTAAGGAAATTAATTTTCATTGAAAATAACTTTCAAAAAAATAAAACATATTTAAAATAATTTTCTTTACAAAACATAGATATCATACAAAGTAATATTAAAAATCATTTAACACCTTTCCTTACAAAAATATTATTTATTCTCTAGAAAAAAAATATTTTTAAATCATATATCATTTCCAAAACCATTATATTTGAAAACAACCTAGACAAAAATTTTAAAACCTTTTTCCTTTAAAACATATAAATAAATCTTGAAAACAATTTTAAAACCATTTACCTTGAAAACTAAAAAAATAATCTTCCAAACATTTTGAAAATATTTTTGCTTGTGATCTTATAATGAAATCATAAAAATAATTTAAAGCACTTTCTAAATATTATTTTTTTAAAACATTTTCATTTTAATATTACATTAAAAATAATGAATTTTCAGTATATTAGGAAAAACATTTTCTTTAAAAAAAAGAAACCTTGTGTTCTTTTAGATTAATTTTTATTGAAATTATGGCCATAACAGCAGGTAAATCCTTACATGTTAAAAATTCCATTTTAATCATAAATAAATTAGAAAATTTATTTGATCATATAACGATAAGGATATTCCTTTTAAAAAAATTATTAAAAATATAAAATATGTGTAAAAATTAATTATAAAAATAATATAAAAAAATATGATTTTTAAGAAAACATGGTTTGAATGAACATAGATTTCTGACCGAAAAGAGAAATATAGTCAACTTCTCTTAAAAAATATTAATAATTATCATAAATAATGAATATTTTAAACTGTAACATTACATTTGAATACTATGAGTAATTATAGGATAGTAAAATTCATTAGTTTTCATGATATATGGATCATAATATTTCATTACTGGAAGCATAATCATAAATCATCAGGATAAATGATGAGATTGTTACAATAAACTACCTAGGTAAGAAAATGATATTAAACAAAGCTTAAAATATCATTAAATTAATGATATTCATTATATAACATTTTAATTAATAGTATATACACTACAAAAAAAACAAAGTCTAAATTAGGCATAAGTCTTGCAGAAATAAAATTTAAACTTGTAACTCTTTACTACATGAGTAACTTTTCAATCAAGGGATCTGTGAAAGAATAAAATAAATTTAAACAATTAATATCAAGAATGAAATAAAATTAATAATTTAATATTTCAAATATATTTATATACACTACACAAAATGAATAAGTGGTGAATATAGAATGTATCTCACAAAAATAAAAGTCAAATGAGAAAACCCTTACCTTATGTCCTAAATTTCATCATACACATTTGAACCTCATGTATAATTAGTATAAGTTTATTATATATCTACAAAAAACATATTCATATATATCATACCATATATGATTTAATTATGACTTTATATTACCCATTTATTAACAATTTCATGTTAATGTTACACTGTTGGTAATAATTGCATGGTTTTTTGTATATGTTTTAAGTTATTATTCTTGATCCTATTACATATATCATTATATAATTATTTATATAATATAAAATATGGTTTAAATATAATATATATTCATTATATGAATATTTATAATAAAAAAAAATATAAATATGAAATGGAAGACATCATTCATGGATATGGTAGGTCGTACGTATGCATGAACATTGTTTCTATTTTTCCATCATGGTTTAAGAATGAAATTAAATGAAATATATGTACATATATAATTATAGTAGTATTATTATTTCATAAATAACATATACAGTTACTAAAACCATCATTAATATATTCCATTAAATGTGTGAAAGAATCACATCGCTTGGAGGAGATGGTAGTCCACACATCCATAAACGAAGGTATCTTATTTACACAAAATAGAAAGCATGAGGGGTGTATTTTATATTAAATTACATAATCATAAAGAAATAATAAATATCATATATATATATATATATTAAATATGAAAATATTATTCCCATAATAATTTGGAACCATGAGAGGTGGTAAAGGAAAAAACCGAACAACATCGTTTCATGAGGCGGTAGTCCACCATTCTCATGAACGGTAAGTTCATTACACATTTGATGAAAGTGTGAGTAGGTGTAGTTCAATACCTTATAAAAAAATAACATTTTATTTGTGATACTGAGGATACTATATAATTATGTATAAATAATAATTGAGGTTGTGGAGAAAGAAAATAAAAGAACTGTGCTTCTTGAAGGGTTTTACCTCTTCATTGGGTAACTCCTCTAGTTTTTCACCAAAAGGATTCCTAGGTTGGATTTATTCACAATTTGAGGCTTCTAATATGAAGGTAGATAATTTTAGAGATTATGTTTTGGGTTTTTATATTCAATATTTTCTTGATATGTGTGAGAAAGTTAGGGGTGAGTGCCCTTTTATAGAGGAGAGTGACATTCTTGTAAATATAAAAAGGTAGAGACTATTGAGAGGTCTCGCTTATATCATGTGCCGCAAATAATTTACCATATTATATAAAAGAGGTTAATAGGCCAAAATATGTCAATATAATGGATTTATTATATATTTCTTTGATATTTATCCATTTAATATTAAATTTTAACCATTAAGTAAACATGTTTTATTTGTTAATGACTATAATTAATTTTAATTACATTAATTTATATATTTTTTCAAAACATAAGTTGACCATATTAGAAATGAAAAATTATTGTGATTAAAAATATGAAATATATTTTCCAAATTCTAATCACATAAGCGATAACTTAAAAATAATCATATAGACGTGTAGTGACATTTTGTTTTTTAAATATAAAATATTTAAAAGTTTCAATTATTTTCATATATTATTTCAATGTAAAAATACTTCAAATGAAAAAAAAATTGGATTAATTTCTGTATAATTTATATAATTATAATTTTTAAAAAATTATAATTTAACTATATAAAAAATTATATGAAAAAGAAATTTTGAATTATGATTTTTTGTTTTTCACTATTCATCAAAAAATGAAACATCTAAAAAAATCCCAAAAATTCACCCAAAGTAAAAAAAATTGATTTTATTATTTTGAAAATAAAAATTATTTTTTAAAAGAAAATTTATAAATGTTTCAAAAAATTTATTTAAAATAGTTTCAGCATTAAAAGGATGTGAATTATATTATAGAAAAATATATCTTTTTATTCATAAAATTTGATTTACTCTCATCTCTTTTTTAGAAAAAACAAAAGACAAAATTTAAATATTTGAATAATTTTAATATATATATATATATATTTCATTATAATCATAAAAAATATAATTTTAACTTATTTATAATGGAATAACATGTTTGATTGCATAAAAATAGTTTTCCAGGAAAATATTTCATTTACTTTCCAAAGGGTTTTATTCTCATTTTTTTAAAAATGGTCACTAAATAATTCATACAATATAAAATTTTAAAAAATATTATCATAATTTAATTAATCCGATTCATAACTCCCATTACATCATCAAGGTTTTAATTATAATAATAATTTCATATCAATATTAATATAACATTTTAGTTTAGTAAAACTAGGTCTTTAATGTATTGCAAGTTATCGAATAAACTCAGCCTTGTGTATAACACAAGACAAACATAGTGTTGTGTGTACCAAAAGATAATTTAATTATGGTGTGTAGAAAAAAATAACATAGTGCTTTGTGTAACACAGACAAAACATATTGCTTCTATGTAATATAATCTATATTCAATGATATTTATAATGCATAATATTGAAATAATAAAACTAACACAAAAGAAATTTCTCAAAAAAATATTAGGGTTTTTCATTCTACCCCCCCCCCCCCAACCCCCATTAATATAATTTTCCCTAAAAAATCATATGGGTAATCAAAATATTAATACTTGGAAGTTCCTTTCATAGGAACCCATTGCATAAAAATAATTACTATAAATCCCTTTAAAAATTGATTGTTCGAAACCAAATAGTGACCCAAAGTAACACATAAATAGGTATTCACATTAATAAAAATAGGTCTAATTTGAAAACACTTACATATAAAAAATTTAAATAATAATATAGATTGATAAAGATCACTAATCATAAGAAAGTTGGTGATCCCTATAAAGTAAATAATCCGAAAACCATAAACTTTTGTAGAGTGAATGAGGTCATTAATATAATTCAAATTTATGATAATAGTAAAATATTATTTCATGAATATTTTTTCTAAAGTTGAATTATTTTCATGAGAATATATACTTATGTGATTTCAAGAAAACATCACCCTTTATTTTACTTGATTAATTTCCACTTCATCTCATGTTCTATTGAATAATGATGGAATTGTCAATCCTAGAGCATTAAAATATTAGGAGATACATAACTAGAATTATAGGTGATTATATATGACATTATTTATCAAATTATGGTTAGCATATTTTATCAAATATGCATAAATCTTAATATAGGGAGATAATACTTTAATCTCTAAAAACTTATCTGATGTTTATCATAATCATCTAAATAAATTATTAAGCATATAAGACTTACTATAGATATAAGTGTACAAATTTATAAATAGAAAATCATAGGTTTGATCCCCTATATATAATAATGTATCTCTTGGTTTTCTCATACCAAATATGTGAATACTTTCATCACATATTCTCATCAAACATGGTAATAACCTAAATTACCACAAATACTTTTTGAAAACATGAATGTTTACTTATTCAAATGTTTATTGGATATATTCCTTAAATCCAAAATTTTGGTTAACTTTATAAATGATAGCATAAAAAACTTTTCAAAAAATCCTTAATTAGTTCTATTGTAATTAATACCGTCCAATTTACAAATTCATATCCAACATATCATTATCCAAACATAATTCTCCTAAAATAAGGAACATATTAAGGGTAATATTTCCCTTAATCATGTGTTTCCCATGAACATATCCTTTTTTAAAGAACTTATCTAGTCTATCAAAACCATTCAACATGTTCTCCTAAATCCTTAGACAAAAACATAAGCTAATGAATCCTTATATATTTCACCATTTATATGACATAATTATTGAATTCAAATTCCTAAAAATGTAGATTATTCCACATAGTTCTTATGAAATCAACAAGGACACCTCATGATATTAAAAAAAATACATATTTCCATTCCTATTTCTCCTTTAGTATCTGTATCAATAGTAATATAACAATTACTCGTGGCACATGGTTGATTCTCTTATTGAGATTCCAACTTGGGGCACTGATTTTTAAAATGACTATTCATTCCACAGATAAAGTATTTAATCATATATGATGACATAAAGATGCCAATATTTCCATCCATTATATTAACTGATATCTTTATTTTTTCCATTATAGTTACTTTCTTTTTTTCTATCTTTCCCATAATAAAAACTTCTTTTATATTATCTAATACATTCACTTGTGTGATTCTTTCAACATTGTTAATACAAAGGAAATTAAATTTTCTTTCCTCTATGGTCTAAATTACCTAAACTTTTAGTGATCTACTTCCTTCTCTTACTTGGGGAGTCTAATAGTTGTTAAGGTATATATTTTTTAGTCATGTTCCATTAAAACTGATTAGTAATGATCATAACATCATTCACTCTTGTGATTATCCCACTTTACTTCTCATCATGTATTCTTCCATTACATTCATCATTAACTGAATTCCATGTAGTTATAGGTGCTTAAACAAAATAATAATAATTTTGCGAGAAATAATTATTATAGAAAAAAAAAACATAATTCAGACAAATCAGATATAAGATGTAAATATTATGACATATTTGTTAGACTATGACACCATAGGCTTATCCATAGAGAGATACCAATGCATATCATTCTAGAATATAACTATTTATCAGACTAATGTTATCACATTCTAGTTTATAAAGGTTGAATAAAACTATCCTTTGATACCAACTATAGCCACCCAGTCTTAACAAAAATGGATATTACATCCATTTAGATCAATATTCAGTGCACTAAAAAGTATGTACCTGATGACTATAATAGTTTAGTGAATTTTGAAAAAAAGAAACATAATATTCTTTATTGGTTGAAGAAAAAAAATCTCTCATAGAGATATTCACCTCTTTTATTCCTACTTAAAATCTTTCTTCATAACAAGGGGAAAGGAAACATAAGAAAGGGGTGAGCCCAGATGATCATTAAGGATAAAGAAGGATGATATGAAAGCATAACATGGGTATAATGGTATGATAACATGATCATAACATTATAGGATAATACATTGTATTTAATGGAATATAATAAAGAGTCATGGAATAAATATTAGATTTTAAGAATACATGAATCATAAGGGAACCCAGATCATAATCCATGGGATCATAAAAAAGTAATAATACATGGAATTGTCGCATAAACCTATAAATAGAAAATCATTTTCAAGGATTCCTACCAAGACCTTATAAATATGACAGGATTTGGATAATCACCCATGTGCATGCATTGGTATTAGGATACCCCAACCCCAACCCCATGCACCATCTTGTTTTGGTAATAGGAAGCCCTCTCGTGTATCCTATTGTTTTTGGGATTGGGATTAAATTCTGTGTACCCACTTATTTTAGGTTTGGGATGACTCATGTATACCCTCATGTTTTGGGATTGGGATTCAATCTCATTTACCCTCTTATTTCATGATTGGTATTCCCTTCCATGTAACCTCTAGGATGATATAACATTTATCATTATCCAATTCATTTGATAGATATATATGTACTACCCGTTACACATTGAAATAGCACATTCATAATCTATGAGATAATAAAATATTCTTCATATTATGACCCATAAGAAGATATGGGTTTCACAAACATCATATCATTACTAATGAAATGAAATGGGTATTATGAAATTTTCATAATATAAAAACTGTTGTAAAATATATAGGTCTCATCATCATTTCATTAATGCATAACCAAAGAAAATATTTGTGATTCATACGAATATAACCTTTTTAAGAGAAATGGGTAACATATAACTCATTCCACCATAACATAAACCATTCATGTAAGAATATGAATGGTATTCTTCGATCATGTCCACTATTAATCTTAATCTATACCAAAGGATTCCATCTTTGGGGGAGATGGACTTTGAAAGACCGTATGGATAATTTCTTATGGATAATAACCTTTACTTTAAATTCTATTTCTAAATAATATAAAATAATCAAAATCCATTTTATAAAAATAAACAGTTTCAAAAAAATAATTTAATCTTTAAAATAATTTAAAACATTTCATGAGTAAAATTTTAATTCTTCTTTTAAAAAAATTCTTTTTGAAATATAAAACCTTTTTTAAAATAATTTTCTTTGAAAATAACCAAGAATACATTTGGAAAACCTTTTTCTTGGAAAAAATTATAAAGAAATATTAGAAAAAATTTAAAACCTCTTTCCTTGAAAGAATATGAAGAAATCTAGAAAATATTTTAAAAACCATTTTCTTTTAAAGCCTATAAAGCAAGCTCGAAAATAATTTGATACAATTTTAAAAAAAAAATGAAAACCGTTTACATTGAAAACCACATTAAAAATGAATTTAAATAATATTTGGAAAAAATCATAAAATTTAAACTTTTTAAACATTCTAAGGTATCTTTATCTAAATAATGGTCATGATGGTGGGTAAATTGTATATACCAAAAATTCCTTATGAACAGTACAGAATTAGAAAAGAACTATCATCGGAATATGACAATGAGATTAAATTTGTAATCAATTTTTATTTAAAAGGAAAAACATTGGTAAAATTTATTTTAAAAACCATATTAAAACATTTTTAAAAACATTTTTGGATAAAAAATGGACTTAAAAGAACATAAATCTTCAACTGAAAAGAGAAATAATGTCTGATTTTCAAAAAAACATTTTCTTAATTATCTCAATTAATAAATAGTGGAAAATTGCACCATTAAATTGTGATATCATGAATAAAGAAAGGATAATTAAATTCATGAGTTTTCTTGAGATATGGATAAAAATATTTCATTAATGAAAGCTTAATCATAAACAATCTTAATAAACGATGTGATTGTTGTTATAAACTCTTGCCACTTTGGTAACATTGAATAAAAATACTCATGTAAGAAAATGATATTACATTAAGCTTAAAATAACATGAAAATAAATATATTCATGATATAACATGGAAATTGGTAGTATATACACCACACAAACAAAAGAGGGGTGAATATGGCATAATTCTGACATAAATAAAAGTGAGACTAGAGATCCCCTTACTACTTTAGTAACTTTTAAATCATGAGAATTCTGAAATATTAACGTCAACTAAAACATTTAATATCATGAAATAAATTATAATCATGATATAACACTTCATATTTCAGTATATACACCACAGAACAAGAATCAGTGGTGAATATAGAATTTATCTCACAGAAATAGAAGTGAGATGAGAAAACCCTTACCTTAAGTCTTGAATTTCTCCATACACATTCAAACCTATTTTATAATAAGTATATTTTTATTATAATTATACCGTAGAACCATATTCTTATATATCATAACATAGATGATTTTATTATTACTTTATATTACTCATTTATTGATAATTTTATATCAATGTTACGTTTCGGGTAATATCTGCATTGCTGTTTACATATGTTTTGATTTTATATTCTAGATCTTCTTACATAGATCATAATTTAATTATTTAAAGAATGTAAAATATATCATAAATATCATATATATTCAGTATATAATTATTTAATATAATATTAAAAATATTCAAATATTAAATGGAATACACTGTTCATGGAGACGGTAGGTCATACTTACGAATGAATACTTTTTCTACTTTATTTTCATATTGAACGAAAGAAAGTAAATGACATATATATATATATATAATATAATTTTTATTTCATATATATCATATATTTTTACTAAACCTATCATTAAAACTTTCCATATTTAGTGTGAATGAATCACATTGCTTTGGCGAGGTGATAGTTCACATGTCCACAAATGATGTTACCATATTTACACAAATGGAAAAAATGAATGTATATTTTATATAATAATTACATAAAAATGGATTCATAATAAATATTATATATATATATATAATATATCATATATATCTTATATAAATTTTATGTCCATAAAAATTCTCATCCACGAGAGGTGGTAAAGTAAAAAAATGAATGATATCATTTCGTGAGGTGGTAGTCCACCGTTCACATAAACGGTAAGTTTGTTTCACATTTAATTGAAGTGTGTATAGTTGTAGGTACAAAAATTTTAATAAAAACATATAAGTACATTAAGGATGCTACCGTTATGATATAATTATGTAATAAGAATAATTAGTTACATGAGTAACAAAATAAATGGAAAGTTCTTGTGGAAGGGTGTTAGATCTTTTTTGGGTAACTCCTCTTGGTTTGCATCAAAGGGATACATTGGTTGGATTTATTCAAAATGTGATTCCTATACGATGAAGCTATAGAATTTGGAAAATTATTTCTTCATATTTTTATGATAAAATGTGTCTTGATAAGTGCGAGGATATGAGGGAGGTGAGTTCCCTTTTATAATAGAGGAGGAGTGGCATATTTGTAAATATACAAGTTAAATACTATTGAGAGGTCTCCCTTAAATCAAGGTCCCCCAATAATTTTTAATTTTCAATACAAGAGGATACTTGGACAAAATATTTCCATCCAATTGATTTGGTACATGATTCTTGTTTATTTAACCTTTTAATATTAATGTTTAACCATTATGTAAACACGTTTTCGCCTTAATCAATCTAATTATTATTTTTTACTTGTGATAATATTTAAGGTAAAAAAATAATTTGAACTTATTAGAAATTAGAAATTATTCTTATTAAAAATATTAAATCCATTTTTCCAAATTATAATCACATAAGGGATAGAAATGAAATTAATATTAGTCTTGTTGATGTGTCATAGCAGAGGGGTTTTAAAGAGAAATTGTTTAAAATATTGATATATTTTTATATCAAATTTCAATGTGAATATGTTTATTATAAAATAAATTGAATTATTTGATTTATAATTGATATAATAATTTTTAAAACCAAATTAAAATATAATTTAATCAAAAAAATATATGGAAATGAATTTTTGATTCAAAATTCAGTGTTATTCAATATTCAACTTAAAATGAAACTTCTCATAAAAATACCAAAAATTCACCCAATGTAAATTTATAAATTATTATTCAAAAATGATGTTTCTTTTTCCAAATAACGTTTACAAATGTTTCAAAAATTATATATAAAATATGTTTCCCATTAAAATGTGGTAAAATTAACTTTTAGAAAAATACATCTTTTTACTCATAAAATTTTATTTTTTTCTCATCCATTTCTAGAAGACCCATTATATGAACATTAAATAGTAGAATTAATATATATATATATATATCATTAAAATAATTAAAGATATATTTTAAATTAATTTATTAAGGTAACCATTTATGATTTCATAAATATAGTTTTCCAGCAAAAGGTTTCCTATATTTCAAAATATGATATATTTTCATTTCTAGTAAATTTGCCATAAAATATTTTATCTTATATATATTTTTAAAGAATATTTTCATAATTTAATTAATCCTATTCATAAATCACAATCCAATTGATATGTGGTAATTATAATAATATTTTAATAATAATTTTAATATCACATTTTAGTTTGGAAAAACTAGGTCACACGTCTTATGCAAGTTATCGAATGAACTCAAAATTGTATATAACATAATCCAAACATAGTTTTTTGTTTACTAAAATGATATCCATGTGTTGTTTTTATCACAAAATTGACTTGGTTTTTTATGGAATGGAAACTAAGCTTAGTTCTTTTCTATAACAAAAATTACTTTCAATATTGTGTAAAATGTAGAATATTTTATATATTAAATTAATTCAAAAGAAATATATCACAAAAATACCAGGGTGTTACAATATGATTCAATGATACTATCCATATTATTTATTTTAATGGTTTATATTTATAATGATATGATATTTATGAATCTCTTTTCTCTTCCATAGGTTATACCATGATATCATTATTATGAAACATGTTTATTTTTCCAAGAGATATGATATGATGAAATGATTATGAAAACCATTTATATTCATGTACTTTTATATGATGAATGTTTTATGATATTTTATCAACTGTATATATGATTTTCATCATGTGATGGGGGAGACCTGTATCTCTCTCCAATTAATTTTAAAATAATTAATGTTTTATGAGATAAAAGGGAATACGAGAAGTTATCCCAAGCATCCAAGGGGGTACATGGGACCATATCCCATGTTGAAAAGAGGTTAAATGATAGGTTATCCCACTATTAAAAGATGGTACATGAGAGGTTATCCATATCTTAAAAAGGGTACATTGTAGGTTATACCAAGCCCAAAATAGGGTATGTGAGGGATTATCCCAAACCGAAAAGAGGGTACATAAGAGGGTATCCCAAGCCCAAAATAGGGTAAAACGAAAGGTTATACTAATCCCAAATTAGGTACATAAGTTGTGATCCAACGAATAACTTGCTATGAATGTCTTGGTGGGTCACCAGTAAGACCCCGAGATGCCCTGAGAGGGGAGGGGTGAATCAGGGTGTCAAATTTTTCATTTAAACTGAAAGATCTTGTTCCCACATTGGTAAGAACTAGTTAAACCTGTATGATGGATATTATCATAAATCAAACAGTCACATGAAAATATATGAACCAACACTTTTTACTTTGTTTACCACTAAGGGCTACATCCAAGGAGCATACGACGACAGGTTGTCAGTCGTACCTAATTCCACTATTATTTACTAGTTGTGGATTAAAATGGGTTGGGAACAATAATTATGTCCCCGGATCACTAATATTTCAAATTTTCAGGAATAGCCCACTGTGTCCCTCAGGTCACTCCCGTTGAATCCCCCTGGGTCACTACCTTTGGTGAAGTCCTAGTCTGCTTATAGGCGTGAAAGGTCTCTTCAGTAGATTCTCATTGAAGTCTTTGCCTCTGCTTAGCATGAGACTATGCTTGCATCGAAGTCCTGAATTGATGCAGTTCAACATACTGATCCACTAAACCAGATAATCAGAATGTGCAAATAGGTTACACTAATTATTTAATGCATCACCTACCCTTTTCATGCAATTTCTCACTTTTGCGTGCAATACATGATTTTCGTGTGGAAAAATATTTCTCGAAACACCCCCTTTAGTAGAATCATTAAAATTTTCAAGGAGCCTCCACTTTTTCGTGCATCTTAGCATTTTTCTCAAAACATATTCTTTTACACGCAGCCTCAAATTTTACGTGTAACTTCTACTTTTTCACACACCTTTATCTTTTACATGCAACCTCTTATTTCTCACGCAACATGGACTTTTTCGCGCAACTCCCTTTAGGCGAACCTTTTACGTGCATCATCCGTAAGATCTTCTCTTAGTCTCCAACCATCCAGAATGAGGGGGTTCCCCTCTTATTTATAGGCTTTTCTGACCCCCACGCGCAAAACCCATTGTGGTGTGAAAAACCTCTCATTCGGCGCAAAATATGTTTCGCATAGGAACAGTTTTTTGCACACATCTCCAAGTTTGTTCACACAACCCATGCCTTTGAAATTTTTTGACGTTCCAAATCCGAAACACCTTTTTCCTGAAAAATATTGGTCCACTATTTCATGCACCATGATCTTTATCATGCACAATTCACCTATTTTGCGCACCATTTCCTTTTTGCGCACACCTCCTTTTGCAAACAACTCATGCCTTCATTTTATGATTTTCAGGCCAACAAATTTGGAAAACAGTAGGAAATGACAACACCTTCAATATTGTTTTCTAGTTAAAATGTATGATTATATTACTGGGAATCATTCAGAACTTCTTAAGAGGATTGTCAACAATAACCATAGTCCAATTCTTGCATAGAACGACCATGGTTCCAACATAACCTTGATATAATATTTTCTATGATTTTATGTATGCCAAAAATCTATGTCTTATGCCAATGTTTTGTTCCCATGTCTTGTGTTCTTTGATTCCTTTGTTATTCATGACTTATGAATTTCCAATATTTATTCCCTGACCTAGGTTTATGATCTATGATATGTCGGGTGTGGTTCTCAGATTTTTTTCTGATGTTCTCATACCCTTATTCTCATGAAATGTTGATATCTCCCTTATTAACCCTCACTAAGAATCAATGTTAACTATTTATTATGTTTATTTTCTGGATTTTTTGATAGAGGATATAATGTATGATATAAAAAATAAGGGTACTAGTTATGAATAATATAGTGGTAGATGATGTTGATTACTTATGGATCAGTTCTCTGCATATCCATGTTTCTAAAGGAATTTAGACATAAAAATTTCTGGCATGGATCATTATGTTATGTAATGAATAAAAAATTAATAAGATATAATATTTATGTATGATAAGATTGGGTCTTTACATTATTTATATTTTCAATGAACATCCAATCATGATATAAAATTTTAATCCCGCAATGATTATGAATAGATATTTAACTCATAAACTGCATTTTGTTTGGGATAGTTGGGTTATTATCATCATCAAAATTAATATGTTCTATATGGTCTCCATGATAAAGTGAAATCATTGGTAAATATGAAATTCCATGTCTAATGAGTCTAGGAATCATTTTCTCAAGTGAAGGCGCCTCCATTGTTTAAGACACACTAGTAGTCTTTCAACTAATTTTTTATATTAAACAATTACTTTCATTAAATAATTATGTTTTTAAATATTTTATAATATTAAAAAAAATATCACATTATTTATATCATTGAAATATAAAAATGTATTGATATTATTTTCACCTATATATTATTAGAAAAGATAATAGTTAAAAATAGTGATTAGAAAAATATATAGTTAAAAAAATAGTGCCACACATGTGTATGTTTTAAAAATAATAATGATTTCATGCTTCTTAACCAAAAAATATGAAATTTAAAATATTGAAATTAATTATAAATTGATATAAATGATCTATATTTCTAAATCTAAATATAAAAGTTACAAAATAAGTATTTGTATGTGGGAACATTTATCCAAAACACAATTATATATGTAGGGTTTTTCAATAATTAACTGTTTAACCATAGCTATTTTATTTAAAATTTTAAAAAAACATCTTATAAGTGATCATGATATATAATTGTAACATTCAAATTAAAATAAATTATTTTTTTCCAGATGTAAATTTTAAAGAATAAATAAAATATAAAAATATACTAGAATAATTAGGAGAGTAATTTTGTGTTTTTCCATATCATTTCAGAATTATAATTTCATATATCATGAACTAATTCGACATTATAGTCATTTTAATCATATAAAAATATAATAATAGATAAATAAACCATATATAAATCCCTAACATCATCCTCATCCTCCTTACCCAAATGAATTCTTTTCCCTTTCAAAACCATACACCACTGATCATTCAATGAATTAATGATATAATATATTTTCTAATGCTATGTTTCCATGAAAATTTGATCCTATTTGAAAATAAATATTTTCAAATCAACCACAATAAATCCATAATCATTATGTTTCATACCTCTAACACTATCACCCTAGTTACACTTAAAAACTGTAAATGAAAATTTAGTGTAGAAAATTTCCCATGTATCTTTTTGAAATATAAAATATGTCATTGATGTATAAATTGGTTTTTATTATTTTTCACTTGGAAAAATAATCTCTTTAGTGACCACCATTACCCTAACATTTTGAATAGTACTCCTATAATTTTTTTTGTGTCAAATGTGTATCCATTAATATCAAAAATAGACCATTTCACCACATTTAGAATCATCCACCTACAAAAAACATCAATGTGTCCGATGCAGTTATATATTTTTTGTCTTTCTCGTTAAACCGTGAAATGGATGTATTTGTATGCTTAATAATAAGGCACTTTTTATTTATTTTTATATATAATATCATTAAACCCCCAATGTGTGATAATATATATGGTTGATCTTCATCTGTGTTATTGAAAATGTATAAATGTGTTTGTATCACATTATCATATGGAATTAACTTTTTATTTAAGCCATTAATGCCTCTATCTTCTCTATCAATAGTCAAATATTTCGATATATGGTTACCAATTGCTCCACATAATACAAATAATTAGTTCAGAACTGAATCCCTCATCAAATACATATTTTTTTATAATATTGGACTCAAATAAATAATGATTTTTAATATACCCATTCAAAATTAACATATATATTTCAAAATGATATATCAAAAAAAATTTACAACATATTCTTATCTCAAAAAAAAAATTAATCACCTTATGATTAGTTATATTTAAAAAAGTGTGAGTTACATTTTAAAATGATAAATTACGAGTGTAACATTATTTTCCAAAACATATAAAATAATTTTTGATGAATATTCTATATTTTTTTTTCAAAAATAACATACCTAGATGATAGTCTTTCTGATGGGTTTAAGTAATATACCTCGTACTACGACCAATAGTTGTTGTTACACCATTAATTTAAATTCATGATATTTCATACTTAAAATTTTAAAATGTTTCAATGTAAAAAACATTATTCACATTTAAAAATATACAATTGGTGCTTTAATAAAATCCAGGCTCTGAAGAAAATTCAACTTCTCACCCTTTCTTAATTTTTTACAAGATAGAGGTAAATATGTTCTATTTCCCTTTATAGTGGGAGATAACTCCAAACATATTCTCATGGATATCATGTCTAATGTAGCATGAAATTGATCTTTTTTCTTTCCTTTAATGTAAAAACCTGATTCAATAAAACTATCATGTATGCTTTTCTCTACAATTATAATGTCAATTTCATTTTTACACTCGTAAAATCTCCAAAAAAGTTTTTCAAATAGGATTGAATATTTCATCAGATATTTTATTGATTAACAGAACATCGATTTTTTCCAAAAGTAAAATCAATGTTTACCACATTATTGTAATATTATTTCCTAGAAAATTATTATGTAGACATTATATTCTTATCAATTATTAAATTCTATTTTAAACATATAATAAGTATAATAAATTTGAAAAAATATTTATTCTCCCATATACATATCCCAACTTACATTCTAAAAATGATAATATAAAGTATCTTCTATAAAAATTGGACATGATTTGAGTCTCTTAACATTGTATCTCAATAAGAGTCCATATAAAATAAATTCATTTATAGTGATCATCATCATGGAACCTAAAATAAAATAATCTTTTTTATGAATAAAATATTGTTACACATATCTCCAATAGAAGATTAAAATCATCAATCAATGGTGAAAGAGGTGCTCTCAAGAGCTTCTTAATCTCTGGAGTCCCCTAGAGTTTTGTGGTTGAAGGGATCGGCACAGACGGCATGATAGGTGCAGATGATGGTTCTCTAGAAGTTCTATTGTGGTTCTCTGGTACTCAGCCTAGGGTTGGCGTGCATTCACGGTGGGCTGATTCTTCAAATGACGGCGATGCTTTGGTTGGAGGGCGGCGATGATGCTCGGGTCGGATGTCTTCTGTGATTTATGAGGCTAATCATATTTGACTACGATACACTTTATGCAGAGAAGACATTATTTTCTTGTGTACGTGATAGTTTGTCTCGGCTCGGCAGTAAGCCATTCCCCCAACCTCTGACTTCAAGTTTTCCTAGCCCGATCTCACTGATTCGTGTCATTAGAGGCTCTCCTCTACGACGATTCTTTCAGATCTACTCACGTGGCTTGGGTTAATATACTCCTCCCCTCAAATTTCAGATATCAGTGGTGGAGGGTTCATGTGAAAGAGGCTCGGACGTTCAGAGGTGGTGAATCTTCTATTTTCCTTTGTGCTACAGATGCAGGAAACTGTGACTAGTGGATTTGGAAGCTCGGAAATTCATCAGCGGTCGTGGGTTCGTGTGAAAGCGGCGAAGGTCACTGTGAATGGTTGATTCTGCGGATCAGACATTCAGCGGTCGCGACAGGTTCCTGTGACAGAGGGTCGGACATTCAAACTCAACATGTGAACTGGAACTTCTTTCACTTTCGTTTCATCATCTATGGGTCTCAGTCCCATGTTCATGCTAGGGTTTCAATCTTATTTTCTTCTTCCTCGTACCATGGTGGTCAAGGTACAGTGATTCTGTTTCTGGTGAGTAGTTTCGATGGATGTGTGGTCTATGGTTTGTTTGTGAAGGTTCGTTGATGTTATTTTATGGTGAGCCTGGTGTTTGGTGTTTCCTTAGTCGCGGCTTGCTAAAAAAGTCTTATCGGCTTCTAATACTCTCTGGCCTCTGGATCCACTGATTCCTTTTAGTTCTGTCGGGTACGATGGATTCCAAGCAGCTTCGGGTTGTGTTGTGAATTGTGGTGGGGGTTCTAGGTGGCCCGACTTGTGTTCAGGCATTGTCGGAGTTTCTGTTTGGATGGGTTCTTTCAGCGAAGATCTTGGCTCATTATAAAGACTCTTTACTTCCCCTACTCTACTATGTCTTTGGGTATCAACTCTCCCCTCCGGATTATTCTGGCAAGGTGGCAACACCCATGATTTGGGAGGTACTATTTGAGTGGTTATCAGTGTTCCATGAGGCAAGATCTTCATTCAGTTGATTATTTTTGTTTTTGGTTGTGGGTTAGTGATGTGGGACGACGACTTGATGATGTTGAGGTGCTTCGAAATTATGTTGTGGTGTTTATTGGTGACGACGATGGTGGTGGTGGACAGAGTTTCTGACAGGAAGGAGGCTCTCTAAGACAGCAGTGAGTGTAGGCTGTGGTTGTTAGAGAATAGGTCATTAGTGATGAGCCAATGAGGTTGATTTCTATGTGACATGATGATGTGACGGTGTAGGGATGATTGAACGGCATGGTGATGATGGCAGTGAGGTGTCTCCTAGATTGTTCGTTATTCGAGTTTCTCACTTTCTCGGGATTTTGAATTTTCCAATGTTTGAATTTTGTATTTTGAAATTTTAATGTGGCTTTTGGGATGTGGTTTGCTGTGTAATAGATTATGTGGGTGATGTTAGGACTATATTCGGACATTGTGAGGTTTCCACTCAGCCATAAAGTGGTATTTTGAAAATGAAATAAAGGGATTTGGGTAATGGTGAAAGATACACATCAATATATTTTATTGGCTATTTTAGTGCATAAAACATCACGATAATTATAAATAATTTTTTATTCGTACATATTCAGGGGGAAAAGTTATAAACTACCAAAAAAATACCGTGAAAAATGTTTGATACTGAGGTACTGATATGGATTCATTCCATATGTGTAAAGTCTCATTCTAAAATTTTTAACACCAATTCCAAAATTAGGATATTTTTTATCAAATCTATTCCACTATGGGGAATATTATGTTGATATAAGCTAAAATCAGAGATGTAATCATCTTTATTCTATCTAAACCTTTTTTTCATCAAACAAATATTCAAGTTTATGATTCAAACGAGGAGTTATTAGAAGGTTTGAGATTACTTTAGCAGTAGGTTTGATGTTGGTACTTGAGAATGAATCAAGGTTGAATTAATCGAATTATTAAATGTAATTATTATTAGGTAAAAATTATATGTTCTAAGAGGTTTGAAGTCAGTATTTGACAATGAATCAGAGTTAAATTTTCATCCATCTTATAACATGATGTCCAAAATTTAGGGAATTTTGATAAGAATTTATAATCAATCATATAAAATAAAAAATCATTGGTGCAAGTATGTATCTATTTATACCCTAATCCCATTTGGAATTATATTTTTATTTCTTCATAATTTGAATTTTTAGCCTCATTACCGTTTAGAGGTAGCTCTTTTAAAAAATCAGGAAACATATAGAAACTCTTATCTCTTCACGCATTTCTTACATTCACCTTAACTAATCTCATACCTTTTGATAACATTTTATATTTAGTGCTTATAGAAATTAATGGCTCTTATAATCCCCATAAAATCATTCTATTTTTTTTCATTATTGTTTCAATTCTTATGTCATGAATTAATTTTTCAATATGGTCCTCTTTCAAATTATAAATATTACCATCAACATTAAATGTTGAATTTTCCATTTGTTATCCATGACCGATCCAGCTTGTATAACTATGGATAAAACTTAATAAAATTAGAAGATACTTGATTGTTATAGAATTTAGGTTTCTCATTTTCAAAAGAATCACACATGGATAGAAAATAAAATATTTATTTTTGAAGTCTTTGTTTAGCATGTTATAATAAATCATCTACTCCTCTTTCATATTCATTAGTGGTTATTTGTATATTCATCTAATTACGATCCATTAATTACATAATCTCATAATATATATTTTGAATATATTAAAACACATATACATTTAAAAATATATATATTAATTGAAAAATTTTAGTCAAAAAATAGATAATGAAAATAATCAATTATTGATAACTATTTTGATCATAAAAAACTATTATAAAAAATTATCAAATCATATCATTGAAAAATTAAAATTAAGACTATTAATAATATATAAAAACATATTATAAACATTTATATATTTATAACAAATAATTCTTCCTAAAAAAATAAGAATGGAAACCTAGAAAAAATAGAAAAAATAACCAAAAGTCATTATAATAAAAAAAACCAATTTACAAATGAAAAATAAAATTGGAGAAAAAAATCAGTTAAAACCCAATTATAATGATAAAAAAACTTATAAATAATTTTTTTTTGAATATAACCATTTTCATAAAAAACAAATACAGTGAAAAAAAGTAATAATAATGATAAATTTTCTAATATAAAAAATATAATTAAAAATAAAATATGAAATTGAAAATAAAATTCCTCAAAAAATTAATGAATAAAATTTGTAACTACCAAAAAATTAATTTATATTAAAAAATAATAAAATAAATAACAATGTATGCAGTTCAATAATGAAAATTTTATACTTCATTTGTATAAAATCACACTTAGTCATTGGAAACAACATGAATTCTGCATGATTAAAGAAAAAAGATTGCAAAAAAAGTAGGAAGAAAAAGAAAGAAAAAATAGGGTTTAATTGAAAGAAAAAAAATAGGGGTTAATGTGTAGTTTCAAGTCGACCAAAATAGGTTTTAATTGAAGTAAATAATATCAAGAATAGTCAAAAAAGTATTAAGTATTTATGATCCATGAGAAATAATATGAAAAATTTATGAAATCAACTAAAAGATGGTGATATATCGTCAACAAGTGTTTTGGGTGTCATCAAAGGTTGAGAGTGGAAAAGGGTTCAATGTTAAATTAATGGAGGGTTTAAGGTTATGGTTGGTTCTCAAATGACATTTAATATTTATTTTCTAAAAAATCAACATAAAAAGTGTTTTTTACTTTTTAGTTCATTTTTAAATGGATTTTACTTTTAAAAATTCCCTTTTAACGTTGGATTTTATAAAACTGGTGTTAAAATGTATCTCATTGAATCGTTAACATTCATTTTATATAAATTGTAAATTAAAGGTTACTTGAAATACCTTTTAAAATAAGTTTTATAATAAAAATACATTAAAAGTATGCGCACGTCACTTTTAATGTCCTTTTCTTATAAAATGGTGTTAAAACATCAATGTCGAAGCCTCTATTTCTACTATTGAGTCATTCCAACCATCACAATTCCATCTAAAATTTCATTCATAAAGATAACTTTCTCTTTAACTTCATGTTCCACCACCATATATCATTGAGTAAAATTCCATCCCTCATTGGTAAAGGTAGTTTCATACCCTGCTTTATCATGTTATCCAAAAAATATGATATTCTTTTGCATATATGTAATGTGTCTACCTATGAGAACCCATATTTTTATACACATTATTTAATGAATTATTATCCATAGACACACAATAAAAATCCGAAATAAATATAGTGTATTTTTGGGGGTCACTAGATACATATCACAATAAATTGAAATATGTACATAATGAAATTATTCAAAATACTTGTTTCTTGCCATTAAAATTCCATTGATCTTATAAAACAACATTAGATAACCTAGAGACAAGTATAAGAAAGGGTAAATTCATAAATATTAGTAATGGAATAATCAAATCATAATATGTTTAATTTTATACATGGATTTACGATTCATATCATGGTGTATTAATAGGTTTTTAATTAAAAACATGAATCTCGATGCTTGATATATGAAAATAACATCAAGGCATCATAGGAATGTGGAAACACCATAAAACATGAAATTAAAATAATAAGTCGAATATAACTATCAATAAATCATGATACATTATTATTAACCTCACTATATATTCACCATACATGTTATCTTCTTAGATTAAAACATTAACCAATGCTTTATAGGGCTATATAATTTTGGGCCCACCCATCACATTCAAATAATATAAATGAATTTTTGTACATCATAGATAATATAGCATAAGAACTTATTTTATCACATTAATATGATTATTAAGGGGTGTGGGTTGTATACATGGATGTCCCCCAAAAAATTATGGATTCTTACATCAAGGTGAAAACCCATGATTTGAAATGGGGATGGTTATTCACAACACAAAAGTTGGACATGGAAAATCATGGGATAATTTTGGCATCATAAAGGATGTACATAAAGGCTCATTTAAGATTTTAATTTGAGTGAAAGGTGGTATTTTATTATTGGTGACTCATAAGGATAGTAAAAAGATGTGTAAAAAAAATTACAACATGAACAATTGTAAAAATAAAGGCTAAATAAAAATAATGTACTTGAATAAAAAAGAAGAGGAATAGAATATACAATAACTTGAAGGGTGATGTGAAAAGGTTGGGTGGAGATTTATAATAGATTGGGAAAACCATGTAGTATTTATACAGGGAAAGTGGTAGTAAATTAGGTCTAAATGGGTTATTAGTGATGATTAATGAAGGGTTGGGTGGGTATTTATAGTAAAAGAGATCGGATTTATTTGTTAATTTCAATACTTATGTGTCTTACTCAATGTAATAATGTAATAAAAAGCTCAAAAAAGTACAATAATTTTTTCCCATGGTCTTCACCAAAGAGAATTAGTTTTCAATATTTTATTTTTCTAAGAACAAAAATCATTCTAATAATACCATTGATGATGTATAAGTGATTCATGTTCATAAATAACTGTATATATCTTAAAACATATTATAGGTATTAGATGAATCATTATATTTTTGTAAAATTAATCAAATAACAACAAAAAAACATTATTTTAAATGGGAAATATAATTTTGGTAGTTTAATAATTTTATATTATTTATTACATAACTTTTGGGCTATTATATTGTCATAATATATACAATAAATTTATATTGTTTTTAATTTTTACTAAAAAATTTGAATGTAACAAAAAATTATGAAATGTTCCCCATTTGATAATTTTTATGTGATTACATTAAAATTGATAATTAATTTACAAAGAAAATTATAAATATATTAATTTAAACTTTTAAATAAAAAGATTTATTTACTTAAAAATATTGTTTTTCAGGGCATAAGAAGCATTCTAACCCTAATAAAAATTAAAATGGAATATATTAATTTATATATTCATTTATATTAGGATGAGTATAATTTTATGAGACTATTTTATTAAAATATAATTTATTTCTAGATTCAAGAATTTATCAAAAAGAGTGTTTTAATTGAAACTATTTATTCTCGATTAAAAATTTGGCTTTCTTTGAAAAAAAATATAATTTTAATCACACTCATTATTTTATAATATATATTTATATATAAATTAACAAATAAAAAGAAAAAATGTAATTAATATTTAATTAAAATGGAAAATATTAACATCCATACAACTTTTTTCTAGATATGTAACCCTTTATTACACTTCTGTATGCCCAAAGGGTAAGGTGTAAGATTACAGTAATTTATTAGGGTGGTTTGGTGAACATGATTCTGTATGAAATATTTATAATATAGAAAAACCATCATAAATGGTTTCAGTTGAGTTTTTAATGTATAATCTATTCATTTTTGGGCCAAGGGAAAATCCTAATGATGCCATATATCTTGGAAGCTCTGATAAATTACTTTCATATGGAATGATTTTACTAGTTAGGGTCATCACTTATTCCATATGGGTCAATTATATTTTATCATAAACCTTAATATATACTTGTCATAATGGTCACTATTTAACCACTATATTATCAATGGTTACGGTTATTAATGATAATTTAAGACAGATGGAAAAATTTAGACTATATTTTATAATGATAAAATATAAAAATTAAAATATAGTGCATGTGTTTTCATTGACTACATTACAAAATAACAAAATAATTCTTTAAAAAATGAATTTAATGGATATTTAATTATAGGGATTTATGGGATATCACTTATTTAATTTTGTATGAGTACACAACCAAATCAATTTTTAATTTCATTTTTGTCGATCAAAAATATTTCCCCTCTATTGGGTAATCTGAGAACAGGTGTAGTGACTATCCTATTATTTAACTCTTTAATCTCATAACAATATTTACTAATCCAAAAAAATATCAATCCCTTTTTAGTTAGCTTGGTTAGTGGGTTTGAAAATTGTGAAAAAAATTCACCAATCCAATGTATTAGTCGGAACATTGAAGGAAACTATTTGTCACCATCACAATAGTTTTTCTACGATATCACACAATAGATTCTATCATTTAAGGTTCCATAGATATCCCTTTTTTTTGATAACTTACCACCTTACTTTTACATGCTCCAACAAAAACTCACATTTACTCTAATTCACATATATACCTTACTTTTTAATTTTATTCATCATATCATTTAACACCCAGAGATTTTATGAAAAATATTCTTTTAATTTCATTTATGTCTTCTATTATACAGCACACCAAGTTTAGCTTGTACTATACGCAACACCATATTAGCTTGCAGTATACGCAACACTATTCTTGGATCGTGTTACACACAATTTCATGTTCGTTTTATAATAGTCATTCTACACAACATTGAGTGTGTTTATATATATATATATTCAATGTATAAATGAAATGTGGTTGTATTCTGTTATATTCAACAACAATTAGTATTTCACTACACGCAACCCTGACTTGGCTTGCATTACACACAATCACGACCTTCTTCGATAGCGTGTGTTGTACGCAATATCGAGTTTCACTAAAAAATGATATATGGTTATAATATTATTATGAACTAGACATTATGAATATTATTAACTAAATTTTTAATTATATAACATTATTATTCATCTTACACATTTTCTAGAACATGGTATGAAAACAAAATAAATCTTTCGGGTAAAATAAGTAATTTTCAAAAAATGTTGTTTAGCCACCTTTTGATGGAGCACCCACATTAAATCTAGTTTTTGAAATGTTTATAAGTTCAATTTGACAAAATAAAATTCTTCTTTGTAATCAGGATATAAAAATTTAATTTGGATAAAATTTTCATATTTTTCTAATAACTTTCATATTTTAATGAATAGTAAAAACACGCTATATTTTTATTAAAAACAAATTTTTCCATCGTAATAATTTATATGGTTAAATTAGAATATTTAAAGGTTTTAATTTATAAATAGAATATCTTTTTACCAATTAATATAATTTATGTCATTATCATTTATTTTACATTGAATTCATAGGTTAAATCTATTCAATCTTTGGAAATGTTTTAACATTTAAAACCTATTCGCTTAACAACGGGATTAAATTTAAATTAATAAAAGCAACTTCAGTTTTTTTAATTTTCAAAAATTGATTCCATATTTGGAATCAGTGGGTCCAAATTATGTTAATATGTTACTTTTATGTTTTTTTATATTATGAATAGTAACTAAGGTAATTTTTATTTACTGCGGTTAAAGGTAAATAGGGTAATTCAAGGTTAAAAGAATATTTTAATACCTCAAAATTACCTTGACACTTGTCCTAACCTTATTGGATGAGTAGTGGCCGACCATGGGCATCCTTGGGCCGATTTTGGGACCCCAATGAGCCACTTGGTAGTGAAAATGACAATTTGAATTAATTAATATAATGTAAAGACAAAATTGACTTTAACAAAAATCTTTTAGTAAATAATTTTTATAAGGGGTTATATAAGTTATATTTTTGACTATAATTATTATTTGTAAATATAAAAAGATTCCCTAAATCATTGTATTTTTTTCATAATTTTTAGAATCAAATGAATTAAATTATTTATGACACAATAATGATGTAGTGTTTACTCATTAATAAATGATTTAAATAAATAAGATTATAATGATTAAAATATCATCCAAAACCTGTCCAATTCCAATTGGATGATTTTATTTCAAATATTAGTCATCTTATGTTCTACATTAATGTGTTTTGGACCTCTTGAATCTGATAATACGTTTATAATAAAATAATGTTTTCAGACTTTCCTAAAGAGCTTCTCATCTCCCTTATAAAAGGATACCACTTCTATGAAATTCCTCACACCTCTCAAGACTTTTGGCTCGACCAAACTCTTCTAAAAAAAGTTCCCTATATCCATATCCTCCCCATTTAAGCCTTACATTAGGCAGAAGAATCTCCAAGAAGTCCTTTTGGTTCAAACCAAAAGAAGTTACCAAAATTAAAGGTAACAGTTTCTCTTACGTTGTTTTCATTTATTCTACTTCTCCAACCCCTAAACTCTTTTTAATACTTTATTTTTTAACAACACCAATATAATAAATATACTAGGATGTGTTTATGAAATGTATTCTAACTACACTTACACACACCTCCATCTAATGGATGAATAACATAATGTTTCTATGATAGAAAAACTAAAGCCTCACAAAACGATGATTGTTTGATTTTCTCCTACCGCCTCTCATGGTGGCCATTTTGATGGAAAAGTATTTATATATAATAGAAATTATGTTTATTATTTCATTATGATTTTTTAATTCCCAATTATATCAAGCCATTACAGTTTCCATAGTCGGTAAATACGATAAATCTCATTTGAGAAAGTGCGGACTATCGCCCCCTCAAAGTGATGTGATTCATTAATACCTTATGTGGGATGTATAAAGGATGTGGTTAATGATATTATATATATGATGTTATACTGGAATTATAATATACCTATGTGTCATTATGTTTTATTTCCATTAAAATAATAAATATAAATTAAAGTAGCGTTCATGCGTACGTACAGCTTACCGTCTCCATGAACGGTGCGTTTCATTTCTTACCTCCATATGTTATGTACTATTATAAATGCTTGTATATTCTGGATATATAATGAATGTTTATGATATATAAATCATGATTTACATTTTGGAAGTAAGTAAATCATGATATATGTAATAATATCATCAATAACAACATGTCCAAACACGTACGATAAAGAAGATGATTTTACCCAAAACGCTACATTAACATTAATTTACAAAAGAATGGGTAATATAAAGTCATAAGTGAACCATATATTATATCATAACAATGAATATGATTCTTTAATAAGTCAATGACATTATTTAAATCATTATACACGAGGTTTGGATACGCACAAATCAAATCACAGCTAACGTAAGCGATAATTTTGCAAATCTCATTTTTATCCGAGATTGCTTATTCGTAAGTATTTACTAGGGTTATTTATATCATCCATGTCTATGTTTTATAAAATTGTTTTCATGAATTTTTAAATTACTTTTTACCCATTTTTGAATTATTGACTTTTACTACATGGTATGTAAGGAATCTTACTTTTGTTTACGTTACAAGGTACTTTTTTGACTTTTCCAGCAAAAATATGAGAAGAATGTTCTTTTAACTTATACAGAATGATAGGATTTTTATGGTTTTATAAAGCCTAATTTTCATGAGGATTACTCCAAAAGATTTCATGAATATTTTCAACCAAATCACTTTATTTTAAAATTTCATGACGTTTTTTGAAAAGAAATTGATTTTGAAGAAGAAAGGATATTTTCCACAAGAATTCATTTCAATTATTTTATCAAAACCATTTTTCCATATAAGATGACATCATATCAAATGTGTATGTTTCAATTATAATGTCTCTATGAATTACATGTTTTCAATTTTCTTATTATGAAATGTTATCCTTTTATTTTATATGGATTATGTGATGATGGGATGATGTTTTTGAAACCCATTTCATTCGTTGGGTTATTATGAATGATGTATGTTTATTTTGTGGAAAAAGTAAGAATTATTTCATTATGAGATTTGTGGGACCTATATCTCCCTCCAATGCATTGGGTAATGATTTATATCTCATGAGATAGACATGTCTGGAATGGTAAGTTAATCCAGTTCAGTGTTACAGGATTGAAACGAGGAGTGAACTCGATTCAGAAAGGGACTTTGTCCACTAAGATGGTCTTGGTAGCAATGCCTTGGCTACTATGGAAATCATGACATGTTCTGAATGGTTTCCACAATTACATGTTTTACTCCCATGCTATTTTATCATTCTTAATGTTTCTTTATGATCTATGCCTTACGTACTTCCATATTTTATGTCATTTCTCAAGCTTTTGATGTTTAAACATCATGTTTATGTTTTTAAGTTCAAATGTATATGATTTGTATTATTTTAACCATTCTTACCCTTATTGAGAATTTGAGCTCTCCCTTTATATGTTTTCTTTTTCCCAAGATATAAAGAAAGGTTTTTGGTAGGAAAAAAGGGGAAGATCTTTATCGTAAATGTTGAAGATATTTCACCACAATTTGAAGATTATGTTCCATGTTTCCAAAGACACTAAACTATTACGGTCATTGTGTGTCTGTTTTTGTTATGTATTAAGTATTCCACAAATTTAATGTAATTTCCATGTACATCAAGTTTCAGGTCTCTATAGTTGGTATCAGAGGAATGTTTTAGTCAACCTTTGGAAACTAGGATTCGAAAACTTAAGTGAGATCCCTAGGGAAATTTCTATGGTATTTATAAGGATGTCCCTAAGGATAAGTATATGTATGAGATATATTTCTAAAACTATGGTAACTATCTTAGAATTTAACCTAAGATGTATGATATTCTGGGTACTCCCCTTTACTATGTTGTTTTCTCTAGCATGATTTTTTCCTCTCACAAAATTCTGTTTGTGTTTTAGTCAATGGAGGGAACCAGAAGGAATTCCGTTAACATTGAACCCAATAAACAAATTGGTGACTATGAGCAACAAAATTTTTTAATGCCCATAGAGAAAGATATTGTGATTATGCTGAATCAGTCATCACAATATATGATTAACAAGGTGAAATTTAGTGGTATGCCTAATTCATCAAATAAGAGGAAGATAGACTTTTATGCCTTTTCGCATGTTGAGGAGCATAATGAAAGGAAGATTGATATTTATAAAGAAGGGAAGAAGAACCTTGAGGAATACCTCAAATGGAGGGACAAATGTTATCTGTGTGGAGAAAAGGGTCATAGAGTGACAGACTGTTATGGAGTTCAATGTATTATTTGTGGAGAACATGGGCATTACCCAACTCAATGCCCTGACCTAAAAAAAGTTACTTCTAAATCATGGATGAAATTATTCCAGGACAATCATTGAAGAGGATTGATTGAAGTGTTTATGTATTGGTATTCAAGAATAATGTTGTTGAGTTACTTTTATGGTTTATTATAATATTTTTGTATTAGTCTATTTTGGTTTTCAATAAATATTTGGTACCAGTAACCATGAAATGTGATTCAAATATTTTGGAAAGTAGATGATATGCGCATAATGAAGGGATAAGAAGAAAATTAAATGTTTGATAGTATTAATGAGATCATGACTGATATAAGGAGAAGGTTATATCATGGTTTGAGTATATAGAATTTTTGAATTTTGGTATGTGGAAAGAGTTAACTTTTGACAGTATTCATGTTTTCACTAAGGTTTAATGGGTATTCATTTTTCAAGAGAATACATGATTAAGGTATTCACATGATTGGAATGTGACTTACAATATAATGGGGGATAAATGATGGTTGGTTGATGATATTTCAAGTAATAATTTTCTTTATACTATAAGCTTGGACCGAAGTATTTTAGATAAGCATAAAGATTGGAATGGATTATGGTGGACATAAGTTAGTATTATTTAAGGATAGAATTTTTTTTGATATTATTGATAGGATGTTATAGTAATATAGTATTAGAAAATGGACAATCTGTAGGACGGGAGATAGCCCATCGCGTCAGACAAGGCTATGGGAATCGAACCCACAACTGAAGTGTGACTGGCCTTTATCGCATACCAATGGACTACAGGAAGTCCGTGGTTAGTAGAAACTAGTTTTATTTTATTAAGAGGTATGATATATGATGTTTAAGTTCATTTTTTGAATCATATATGATTATCCTCGCCATATATGGAATTTTGTATATTTGATAACTTTTGCTAACCTTTTGTTTGAAACAGATGGATTGACCCATCATTCTATCACATGATCTGCTAATGCTTCACGAATAAAAAATTCAACTTATTTTTTTAAGAGATGAAGTGGAAATGTTTTCAATTCAAGAACAACAGTGAGATTGTACCAATTTCATGTAATTATTTCATTTAATTCATCAATTTTAGGGAAATGATCTTGAAAACCAAAAAAAATTCCTAGTGCTCTTATATCGGATGAATCATATGGTACCTTAGATCGTCACAAATTTATGGCTTTGTGATTGTTGTCTTTTTCATAGACATGTCTTCTACCACCCTTGATGGTAAGATTTTTCTTCCATATCCATATTTTCACCTATGTTCTCCTATATGGAAACCCAGTGATCAGTTTCTTTGGTAAATTGTTACATTTCATACTTTAGTTTTTGAAATTAAGTTTTAGTATTCCTTTTTACGATGTGGGTTTCTATAGATAGTAAATGATTTATAACCCCGACGAATTTCGAGGGTGAAATTTATTTTAAGGGGGGGTAGAATGTAACAATCTGAGATTTTATGAAAAATATTCTTTTAATTTCATTGATGTCTTCTATTATACAGCACAACAAGTTTAGATTGTACTATACACAACACCGTATTAGCTTGCAGTATATGCAACGCTATTCTTGGATCGTGTTACACACAATTTCATGTTCGTTTTATAATAGTAATTCTACGCAACATTGAGTGTGTTTATATATATATATATATATTCAATGTATAAATGAAATATGGTTGGATTCTGTTATACGCAACAACAATGGAGTCTTGCACTACACACAACCCTGACTTGGCTTGCATTACACGCAATCATGACCTTCTTCGATAGCGTGTGTTGTACGTAATATCGGGTTTCACTAAACAATGAAATATGGTTATAATATTTTTATGAACAAGTCGTTATGAATAGTATTAACTAAATTTTGAATTTAATAAAATTATTATTCATGTTACAAATTTTCTAGAACATGGTATGAGGAAAAAATAAATTTTTCTGGTAAAATAAGTATTTTTCAAAAAATGCAGTTTTGTAACCTTTTGATGGCGCACCAACATTAAATATAGTTTATGACATGTTTATAAGTTCAATTTGACAAAATAAAATTCTTCTTTGGAATCAGGATATAAAAATTTACTATAGATAAAATTTTCATATTATTCTGATAACTTTCATATTTTAATGAATATTAAAAACACGCTATATTTTAATTAAAAACAACTTTTTTCATCATAATAATTTATATGGTTAAATTATAATATTGAATTGTTTTAAAGTATAAATAGAATATATTTTAACCATTTAATATAATTTATGTCATTATCATTGATTTTACATTGAATTCATAGGATAAATCAATTCAATCTTTGGCAATGTTTTACGTTTTAAAACCTATTCGCTTAACAACAGGATTATTTTTAAATTAATTACTGCAACTTCGGTGATTCGAATTTTGAAAAATGGATTCCATATTTGGAATCAGTGTGTCCAAATTATGTTAATAGATTACTTGTATTTTTTATATATATTATGAATAGTAACTACGATAATTTTTATTTACTGTGGTTAAAGGTAAATAGGGTAATTCAAGGTTAAAGGAATATTATAATAATTCAAAATTACCTTGACACTTGTCATAACCTTATTGTATGAATTGCGGCCAACCATGGGAATCCTTGGGTCGATTTCGGGACCCAATGAGCCACTTGGTAGTGAAAATGACAATTTGTATTAATTAATTTAATGTAATGACCAAATTTACTTTAACAAAAATCTTTTAGTAATTATTTTTTATAAGGGGTTATAAAAGTTATATTTTAGACTATAAATATTCTTTGTAAATCTAAAAAGATTCCCTACATCATGGTATTTTTCTTCATAATTTTTGGGCATCAAATGAATTAAATTATTTATGACACAATAATGATGTAGTGTTTACCTCATTAATAAATGATTTAAATAAATAAGATTATAATGATTAAAATATCATCCAAAACCTGTCCAATTCCAATTGGATGATTTTATTTCGAATATTAGTCATTTTATCTTCGACATTAATGTGTTTTGGATCTCTTGAAATAGAAGATATGTTTATAATAAAATAATGTTTTCACACTTTCCTAAAGAGCCCCTCCTCTCCCTTATAAAAGGAGACCACTTCTATGAAATTACTCGCACCTATCAAGCCTTTTGGATCGTCAAAACTCTGACCAACTAGGCTCCCTACATTCATATCCTCCCACTTGAAGCCTTAAATTAGGCCGAAGACTCTTCAAGAAGTCCTTTTGGTTCAAACCAAAGGAAGTTACCAAAATTAAAGGTAACAGTTTCTCTTAAGTTGTTTCCTTTTATTCTACTTCTCCAACCCTAAACTCTTTTTAATCCTTTCTTTTGTAACAACACAAATATCCTAAATATACTAGGAAGTTTTTATGAGAAGTATTAGAACAACACTTACACACACCTCCATCTAATGAATGAAGAATATAATGTTTCTATGATGGAAAACTAACGCCTCACGAAACGATGATTGTTCGATTTTCTCCTACCGCCTCTCATGGTGGCCAGTATGATGGCATAGTTTTTATATATAATATATATTTTGTTTATGATTTCCTTATTCTTCTTTAATTCCAAATTATATCAAGCCTTTAAGATTTCCATAGTCGGTAAATACGATAATCTCATTTGAGAAAGTGCGGACTACCGCCCCCTCAAAGTGATGTGATTTGTTAATACCTTATGTGGGATGTATAAAAGATGTGGTTAATGATATTATATATGATATTATAATGGAATTATAATATACCTATGTATAATTATGTTTTAATTCCATTAAAATAAGATATATAAATGAAAGTAGCGTTCATGTGTACGTATGGCTTACCGTCTCCAGGAATGGTGCGTTTCATTTATTACCTCCATATGTTATGTACTATTATAAATGATTGTATATTCAGGATATATAATGAATGTATATGATATATAAATAATGATTTAAATTTTTTTATGGAATTAAATCATGATATAAGTAATAATAACATCAAGAACAACAAGTCCAAACACGTACGATAAATAAGATGATTTTACCCAAAACACTACTTTAACGTTAATTTACATATGAATGGGTAATATAAAGTCATAAGTGAACCATATATGATATCATAACAATGAATAAAATTCTTTAATAAGTCAATGGAATTATTAAAATCATTATATAGGATGTTTGGATACGTATAAAACATATCAGGCTTAAGGTAAGGGATAATTTTGCAAATCTCATTTTTATCCGAGATTGCTTATTCGTAAGTATTTACTGAGGTTATTTATATCAACAATGTCCATGTTTTATAAAAGTTTTTTCATGATTGTTTAAATTCCTTTTTACCAATTTTTGACTTTTTTACTTTTACTACATGGTATGTAAAGAATCTTTCTTTTTTTACGTTACTAGGTACTTTTTTGACTTTTTCGGCAAAAGTACGAGAAGAATGTTTTTTTAACTTATACGTCATGAAAGGATTTTTACAGTTTTATAAAGCCACATTTTCATGAATCTTACTCCAAAATATTTCATGACTATTTTCAACAAAATCTATTTCTTTTAAAATTTTAGGACGTTTTGTGAAAAGAAATTGATTTTGAGGAAGAAATGATATTTTCCTCAATAATTCATTTCAAGTATTTTATCAAAACCATTTTTTCATCGAAGATGACATTATTTAGTATGTGTATGTTTCAAGTATAATGTCTCTATGATTTACATGGTTTCAATTTTCTTATTATGAATTGATATCCATTTATTTTATATGGATTATGTGATGATGGGATGATGTTTTTGAAAGACATTTCATTCGTTGGGTTATTATTAATGATGTATGTTTATTTTGTGGCACAAGTAAGAATGATTTCATTATGAGATGGGTGGGACCTATATCTCTCTCCAATGCATTGGGTAAATATTTATATCTCATGATATAGACATGGTTGGAATGGTAAGTTAATCCAGTTCAGTGTTACCGGACTGAAACCAGGAGTGAACTCGATTTAGAAAGGGACTTTGTCCACTAAGATAGTCTTGTCAGCAATGCCTTGGCTACTATGGAAATCATGAAATGTGTTGAATGGTTTCCAAAATTACATGTTTTACTACCATGATATTTTATCATTCGTGATGTTTCTTTATGATCTATGCCTTACGTACTTCCATGTTTTATGTCATTGCTTAAGATTTTCATGTTTAAACATTATGTTCATGTTTTTAAGTTCAAATGTATATGATTAGTTTTATTTTATCCATGATTACCCTTACTGAGCATTTAAGCTCATCCTTTATATGTTTTCTTTTCCCCAGGATATAAATAAAGGTTTTAGGTAAAAAAAAGGGGACTATCTTTATGGGAGATGTTGAAGATCTTTCACCACGATTAGAAGATTATGTTCCAAGTTTCCAAAGACACTAAACTATTACGGTCCTTGTGTGTCTGTTTTTTGTTATGTATTAATTATTCGGAAAAAGTAATGTAATGTACATGTACGTCAAGTTTTGGGTCTTTATATATCATCCTAATTTTATTCATGTTCCTCCTTGGTTTTAGAGTTGAAAATTATATCATCTATAATAATTACAAAAAAATTGTTCTGGAAATCCCTAAAAAATAAATTTATTAAGTCTATGAATATATCTAGAGTATTATTAGGTACAAATAGAATCCCTATAAACATTTATTTCACATACATTTTATGGAAATCATTCTTCGGTATATGATACTTATTCACTCTGACTTGATGATATCAAAACTGATGATCCACCTTAGAGAAGTGATGAGACAAACAAAGTTGATCGAACAAGACATCAATATGTGGAAGAGGATAATTTTTCTTTATCATGATATTTTTAATCTCATGATAGTCATTGTATAGGATCAATTACCCATCATTATTTATGTGAAGGAATAATGAACCCCATTATGAAACACATGGGTGTATAAACCATTTATCTATATTCCCTTTATTTTCTTATTTATCTATTCATGTTCAATAGTGGCAATTCTATATGGATTTTTTGATATTGTAAATTATTTAGTGATTTTTTCAATTGAGAACTGAACATTTTAGTTAAGAGTAAGGCCAAGAAAATCATCAGAGATTAATTAAAAATATTCTTCAATAATGGGCATGTCACCAAGGATTGTCCTTTCCCTAGTCTTATTAAATCGATCTTGATATGTTTTATAATACGGAAATAATCTACATGATTTAGATAATGATTCTAAAGGAGGTCCATATTCCACATTATAAATATATAAAATTAAAGGGATATTATTGATACATAGGGTTATTTCCTTATCAGAAAACTATTTTTGCCCTATACATGGAATGTCAATCCACACACAAAATATCATCAAATTTTACTAAGTGGAGTGTCCTAAGGTTCATTGGTAAATTTAGATTGTAATTTTTTATAGGGTAGAAGCTATATATTTGGGATGAAATAATTTTCCCATTTTTGGTTTTCACTAATGACTTAAATTATAGGTTTCGATGTGGTTTTTAAATAGTTTTACTAGACATGTGTTATAAGAAATAATTCATTGAACCATAATCAAATAGAATGATCCCTATCCATGATTTAATATCTTACATACATATAACAGCCATGTTCTCAGGACCCACCATAGTAGTTGGGATGAAATATGGTAAACCATTCTCTCTAGGAGTTCCAGGTTGTTATTTTCAAATATTATAAAAAACACATGTCTTAATGTATTGGTTTAGATACTATAATTATTCATTATAGAAGAAAAATTATACTATTGTTTGAAAATTCAATAGGAATTTCATTTCTTTTATCATATTTTTGGGCTTCTCTAGTTGGAATTTTTTTCTATATTCCCCTCTATACCAAAAATAATGTATTTTATTTCCCCCTTAAATAAATATATGGGATTTTTCATCTCACGATTTTGACAAGTGGGATATTATAAATTCATAACCCCATGAGATCTCTCCATCACCCCACTATAAATAATATCTATTCTATGATTCCTAAATATAATAATAGGATATCCATAAGATTATTAAATATTCATTTTCACATGTGGTCAAATTAGAATATTTCTTCATAGATGTCAATGTTTTGAATCACTTTATATATATTCATCTTTATCACACTAAATTAGTAAGACTTTCATTTGAGGTCAATGAAAAAGTTGGTGGTGTATCATCATATTCTTTTGTATTTTTCCTCATACACCCTGAGGGATTTTTTCTCCACCTTATTTACCATGAGGAACTCCTTATCCATTTTTATTCATCTAGTAAAAGGGGAATAATTATTACACAAAATCACAAATTCATCCCACTCCCTACATTTGATCTCCTCTTTGGGTCAATATTATTCTTCAAAGTCAACTATTTGTCTTATTTTATCCCTATGTAATAAATTGCCATCACAAACTTATCCTCATTAGATAATTGAATATTGATGAAATATTTTGAATGAAGTTTATTTTTTTCAGTAATTATGGGATTAAGAGATCCATAGAATTTCATAGGCCCTTTTTAGATAAACGTATCAATTGAAACATTATATTTATTAGGGTGTTGTGGGTATTACTCTTTATTAATTTTTTTTTGCAGAAAATGATTTAATTGTGTATGTATTTTCATGATGTTCTTGAATCATTCTAGAATTATGATGGGCATGTCATTTTTGAAGTCATCACATTGACCTTCACATTTCTTTATGACTTATTTACTCATATTTTTGGCCACTTTCTATAATATAAGAATATTAAACACTAGAAATTTAAAAATATTAATCACATAATAGGGAAAATATGGACATTAAATGGATAATAAAAAAATTTCATTTATCCTAAACCTATGAATTTCTAGTATTATATCAATGTTTTACACAAAATATTTTTGAACATTAAATTTCATATACCATATTGTTCATTTCATTATAGTTTGTAAAAAAACATGATTATCCAATGGAAACCCCCAATAGTATCCCAATATGTGTATAGTCTTAGGAATATTTGTCATAAACCACGAATAGATTTAGTTAATACCCAACAAGACATTTTAAATTTATTACTCATGGGTACATTTGTTCAAAAACCACATCCTCTAACATTTATTTAGTAAGGGACTCATTTTCCTCGAAAATAAAGAAATTTTTAATTGAACAATATTTTGGGATGTTTTCTTATGTTGAGTCTTATCCTTATGGTTTTCCCTAATGTTTTATGATCCTAATACCAAATAAAAGTATACCATTCTTTGAAACAAACTATGAAAATTCACATTTTTATATATCATATTTCATTAATCATTACATAGAGATACATAAATAAAATAAAATAATAATGAGTAGCCTTTTGTATTTTAGTAATTAGATAAATATCACAATACCATGGAATAGGGATACAATGAAATTATTTAAAAACACTATGATATACCTTTAAAATTCCATTGATCATCTATAATAGCACAGGATTACATGGGGATGTATATAATAAATTAGTGAGATATAAATCCTAGTAAGTGAATTATAAAATTATAATGTAATGAATGTAATATAGTTAATTCAAGAGGCCTATCAAGATGAAATAATTTCATCATAATCATAAACCTAAATATCGAAGCAAGATATAATATTATAATATTGATCAATGATAAGAATGTGACAACAACATAAAACATGAAATCATAATAATATATCTAGGATAACAACGGAGACCTCATTATATAGTGTACTTATCCAAACAATCATGTACACCACCCATGGTATCCGATGAGATAAATCAAATTACCCAATAAATTCGAGTTATATATAATATCATCCCCATCTGTCAATTTTATAAAATGTACATGAATTTGTGTTCCACATAGATCATACAATATAAGAATGCATTTAATCTGTTTTAATCCCATGATAAAGGGTCATGGGAAACATACAGGGAAGTAATAAATAAATTAAGGTTAGTTTCATCTAGATTAATAGCCTTGATTGGAAATGGGGATGGGTATTAATTACACAAAATTTGTTCTTGGGAAGTCAAGGGAAATTTTTTGAAGCATAACAGATCTACAAAAAGGATCATATATGGATTTAATGAGAGTTAAATATGTTATATAATTTATTTAGAATCATAATTAGAGTAAATATATGTGTACAAACACATTAAAACATGAAAATTTGGAAATTAAAAGCCTTAAGATGATGAAATTTCTCGAATGATAAGAAGAAAAGAATCCTCACATTGAAGATTTTCTTCAAAAAGTATGGGTGGTGATCATTAAGAGAGTTGGAACTCGTTAAGAGCGATTTATATGGGGAAAAGTAGTAGAACCTATTTATCAATGGGTTTTTATGAGAAATAATGCAAGATTATGTGATTATTTAATGAAAAAGAGAGGGGATTTATTTATTAATTTATAAATATAAGTTTTTGACTCTAATAAATAAATTTATCGCAACTAAAAACCTTGTTATTATTTTTATGTGGTTTCTACCAAATCAAAGTGGGTTTTGGTATTTTATTATTCTATAAAATTAAATCATTAAAATATTACCACTTATGAATAGAATGTGAGTCATGATGGTAAAGAATTGTTTTTGAAACAATAAAATATAATATTTTCTTTTGGAGGATTCATTTTAGGTTTTTTAAAATTGGTTAAATAACATAAAAAAATTGAAAATATATTTTAGACTTGGGAACATTTTATAGTGCATATTACTTTAATTTTGGGCCATTATGTAGTCATAATGCATACCATGTATTTATAGCATATTTAATTATTACCAAGAAATAAAATGTCTCAAAAAATTAAAAAAAATTGTCATTGTAAAAATATTCTGTGATGATTTCAAAAAATATATTTATTTTACCCAATTAATTTTATAAATATAGTGTGTTTTATATATAAATAAAATACCTTATTAATTTAAAATAAAGGTTATCACAATGCAAAAAACATTATAATCCTTAAAAAAATTCATGGGAAATTATTTTATTTTATTATCATTTATATTTTTTAAAAAAATATTATTTAATGAGACTATTTTATAAAAATAAAATATCTTTCAAAATAAATTAACTAATTTGAAAAATATTTTTAATTTAATGAAAATATTTCCCAAAAATAAAATTTTGGTTTCTTTGTATCAAAATATTCTTTTTTTCAAACTCATATATAAACAACTATATATATAATGTAATAATGAAAAGGTATAAATATATTAACAATTTTATTAAAATTTAAAATATTAAAAAAAAATATACTAGGTTATAGATACATAACCCTTTATTATAATAGTTTAAATCCTAAGAGTAAGGAGTGTGATGATAGTACTTTCTTAGTGTAGTTTAGAGAACATGGTTTTAGAGGTGATCGCTATAATCTTAAACTTCTCCTATAAATAGTTTTGATTGAGATTAATTTTTTGAATCTTGGATTGGTCAAGGGTAAATCATAGTGATTTCATATCCCGCAGAATATCTAATATATCGGATTCCTATGGTGTGATTCTAATGTTCAAATTAATTGCTTCTTTCTTCTAGGTCAACTAGATTTTATCATGATCCTTAGTATATAATAATCATTATTGTCACTATAGAATAGATATATAAAAAATATTTAGTATTTCTAATGGTATTTTATTCCAAAAAAACAAATTATGGATATATTTTATCATATCCCAAAACAAAAAATCAAATATATTGCTTGATTTTCTACAATTACGTTACATAATAAAGAATATATTCACTCAAAATTGAATTGCATTTATAAATTTTTTTGATATCAATTTAACTTCAATGAGATTCAATAATCGCAAATTATTTTTTTTGATATTGACATATCCCATTTAAATAACATTAAGGGTGAGATCATCCACTAAATGAAATTTCTTGAACTTTATAAATGATTAATTTACCATGTATCATTATTTTCTCAGTGATCATAATGTTGATCAAGAGTAAATCACCAAAGAATCTACCAAATTATTGAAGTTATGTATTAATTCACTGCATCTTTCCTCTCTTAAACAAATGGAATATGAGGTTCTAGCATATTTTTCCAAATTTACCAATCAGTATCTACATCCCTTCTAGAGTTTTCCTCCATTCCTATATTTTCATCTTGTGTAAACCAATCCACACCAAATTCCTCAACTTCTCAACATTTATTTATCTCCTCATTTGTATTGAATTATTCATTTAGTTGACAGTTAAATTCCCATTTAATTGAAATCACAACTATAAAATACATGAAATTCATGCCTTTAGGGTTATTTATTCAAAATAAAATTATATACATCCATAATGAATAAGTTATTCATTCTAAAGGATGTACTTATAGATGAAACCATTAAATCCCATGATTCTGGTAGGGTTGGAAACAATAATATATCCCATAAATGATCCATGAATTTTAATTTCACTAATTTAAATTGATATTAGATAATGTTAAAGTCATTCACATGATATTCCACCAACCTTCATTTAGATAACATTATAATAAATCAGAATCACACTAGGAACACATTGTTTAGTTTTATTGGTTTCTCTTATATGTCATTTGGGTCCACCATCAACTCAATTATATTATTCATTTACAAAATGACGAATTACACATTATATTCTAAATGATATCCTAACCAGTTTAATAATTTTTCCATATAGTATTTCCAATTCAACCATTTTTGTTCTATAAAGATTTTATTTATCTTTTATATCATTGAAATCCTTTTTGGTGATGTGATTTTCAATATTATTCAAATTGAAACAAAATTCCACTCTATATAATTTTTAAATATTAATCTTTTTTTCTTATGAGCTAAAATTTTACAATAATAGTAATCTCAATTTTAATCATTTTTATTCAAACTCACATGTGAGTATTACTTGAACATGAACTAGGATGGGTGATACCAATCTCAATAAAGATTATTTGATACCACTTATTGGGAGATAGACTATCATATAATCAATTGTATTTGGAACCTCTGGTCCTCATAATTATGCACATTGGATGTTCAGAGCAGTAGAAACAAACCAATGAAATCACCCAAAATATTAGTGTAGGAAGAAAGGAAGGTGAATACCCTTAATTACCTTACTTAGTCTAACTAATCAAAAACCCCTAAAGAACTAAAACTCTTTTTAAAAAAATGAATGGAATATGGGGAAAGAGTAAAAATAATGTTTTCAGGGTTTGTATTTTCATCCTATATTTACAAGAGTACACAACCAATAATTATTTCACTAGAAATATTGGAATATAAAATTAGATTACTTATTTACTTCAAATATTTTTAATATTTTCTATTTTATCATATTTATTATACACTCGTCATAGAAGGTGGTGCCAATTTATCATTATAGACATTCTATACAACATAGTGAGTTCCACCACCATTAAAATTTCTCAGCCAATCCCCCATTATAGTCAATCAACCTCCGGTTTTCTATACGAGTACCACATTAACTGATTCAATTGGTAAATCAATACCATGCATCCACAACAAGAAAATAAATTTATAATAAAAAAATCTTCCATTTCATGAAGACATCTACTATTTCTACACCAACATGTTTAAAATGATATGTTGGAGTTCCCCTTTCTGAGGATCTGTTTCTGGTAACATAAAGGGTCTTCACAATCCTAAATTTTATTGGTATTAATATATTTTTTATATTATTTATAACTTATTTTATTATTTTAGTTTAAAATTATCCATTACATTTTGTAATGTTATATTCAACATTTCAATATTAATAATATGATCTTAATACAATGGTTAGTTAATTTTTGATGAGTCAATATACTGACCAAGTAATTAGACCATAGTTACAAATGAATAATATCCATACTAGAGTGAAGTAATGGGAGTTGTAATAATCACTAAAACAAAAAAATCGCTAATGGGGTGGGCACATTGGTTATTAAAATGGTCCTTCCAAAAATAGTGATCATAGACACAATAAAAAAGAATATCATTATTCTATATACTAATGATTTCAAATAAAATAAAGAATCGATTCTAAGAAGAATGGTAAAATTGATTATAATATATAGTTTCAAATAGATAATATGGGGAAAAAATATCTCAATCATATTTTAACATCAAAAGGTTAAAAATAAAAAGTGTAAATGATGGAAGTACAATGTCCTATGATTACTAAATAATACATGTTATTAGTTGAATAATAACATAGGAATCATTCATTGGATATAATATTTAAACTTCTAGAAGATATTAAATTTAAAAATAATTATTTTACATGATATATAAAGGAGTTTAGGTATATATTAATGAATAATATAAAGATTGTGTTCTAGAAGAAGTGAAAACCGATATACCACACATTAATGGGGAACACCCAACTAAATTCATGTAAATATTATATTAAAAGGGAAAATGTTTATGTGGTATTATTTCAATATAAAATTAATGATAAACTATCTACTACCATATAAAATTATATACAAGATATGTTGGACTAAATGTAGAAAAAAACTGAATTCATTTAGGGAAATAACTCAAGCAAGAACTTACTTTTGGAAAATTTTATTTAAAATAAATTGTATAACAATTTCTATATTGAAATTTCATATTTTGAACTGCTAATAAATTCTATGTGATTAGATGTTAACTAAATTATACCAAATTAAACATGGTTTTATTGAAATTTGTAGCATCCATTTAATTTTCTTATTTTAACATATTCCCCAAAGTCCTTGTGAAATGTACAAGAGATTCATGCTAAGTATTTTATGTGAGAAAAGATAATTATGTGACGATTTTGTTTAAATTTTAATAAATCCAATATAAATTATAATAATATGATATAATTAACCAATTTTTTCATCACCTTAAGAGAGGAGAAAGAATCCAGAGAGAATGTGGATAATTATGAAGAATGAATAAATTATTTTTTTGTTATCTATTGAGTTAAAATATCTAGATAGTATTGAGATATATAATAATGAATAATATATTAATTAAGTAAATTTAGAAAAGATAATATATTAAATTTAATTCTAATACATAGTGATCTTTATGGCTCCTTAATTATAATAGGAGTAATCATATCTTATTCCAATCCTAATTTATAATATGCTTTTTTTGGTAGGCGGATAAAATTTTTATTAAAAATAGAGGCCTCCATAAAAAACTATATAAGATCACATAGTCCATTAAGATATAGTGGTTCTTAATAGTTTTAAATGGAATAAAAATAATTAATGGTATTGGATGTGATATAAAAACCACATTTCAAATATTTAACATGCATGATACCAAAAACATGTATATATGAAATGAAAAAACTCAAATATCATACACCATAGATACCCATTGATCCTTATTCTTCTATTGTTTTTGTTAATAAAGATAAATATGAAGCAATAAAAATAATACTCCCTCCATATTTTATCTATATGCTGCACTAAACCATCCAATAACTGATGAAGCACAATCAAATCTCTCATGATATGATGGTATCTCTCAGAGGTTAAGGGATAAAGAGAAAGAGGGAATATGTATGGGGGAACTCACACACATATGGAACCATTTTCATTTCATTTCCACCCTTTTATAAACTAAACCAACATCAAATAATTTACTCATATTTTATGATTTATGGATGTTGTTAAAATTTTACTATTATCTTTGACTATTGTAATTATCCAAATCATTTTGACATATGAAATGAATAGTGACAATGACAGATATTTGAAGAATATTATTGAATATTAACTCCTAAAATTCATATTCCATTAACAATTATAGGATGTTATATCTGTTGATGTATAATATCCAATGAACTATAATATTCCTAAGTCATCTAGTATGATAGTACATTGTTATAGCATAAAAACCAAGTCTCATGATATTCTCTTACCATACATTATGGTATAGACAAGAAAAAAATATCCCTTATGGATTTATAAAATATATACACCAATCTCCCACTTTCACTAAAACCCTATAGACTTAGTAGCATTTCATATTATATTATATCATACACAATATGTTTTGAAATAATATCAAAAAAAATATATAGATAAATCCAAAAGACTTTATGGATTTTTTTAACTTTTACCATATATTACATAATAATGAATAACTCTTGAATACACATAAATATATACTTTTATTAACACTAAACCACTTTTAAATTGCCTCTCTGAGTCAAACTCAATTCCCATTCAGTTAAATATAAAGTATTAATCCAAAATCTTTTTTAGAATTGACAAAAAATTATAAATTTTCAAATCTATAAATGCAAGAAAAGAGAAGACACTAGAAAAGAATTAGTGATACTCAAGTTATAAAGTGATATAGTATGATCTCCATAAAACACATGTATCTATATTCACATATCAACCAATTGTATCATACAAACCAATGTATTTAATATGAACCCTTTATCCATGGAAACAAGTTACTAGAAGACACAATGTATGTCAGCGTTGTATAACCACTCATACATTTTTTATTCTCTTAATTGAGTATAGCTTGGTTGAAATTTCATCACATGTAATTCACCATTATGGATGATCACATCATATTCCTCTTATATGATAGATATGTACGTTATATTTCTTATGTAGGTTGAGTCATACGATTCCTTTTTCTATCTAAAATGAGGGCACATGTTTCATACTCATCATAAGATAGGGAAAACCCCATTTTTTTAGGCTCCATCTAATTATGTGATAAATAACATACATATCCACCCTATGTATACCTAATATATAAGTCTTTCATATGAAAGATTTCAAAATATGAGGGTTCTCATGATAGGTATATCACTAACATTAAGTATTTGGGAAATCTAAATTTAAAATATGCCCCTCGTGTATACCAAATACACATTTTATGACACTCCATGTGGTATACTTCATAGGTCATCCAACATACAATACCCATTTTTTCTATATAAGAATATTTCATATCATGGTACAAGTAACTTTCTCATGCTAACATTAACATTACAAAAGAAACTATAATATTCCATGATAATAATCAGTCAGGGATACTCAATTTCATAATTTGAGAGGTCAACTATCATTTCACTTCATGAGTATATGAAACCAATATGGAATAATAATAAAATTGATTTTTTGTTAAAACATGAAATATATTATATTCTGAAACTCCATTAATTATAATTAAAAAAACCATGTATTAGAACATCTCTAATTATATCATATATGGTAGACAACTAAATAATCCTTAGGCTGGTTTCAATTTTCTTTTTTGTTAAACTCTCTAAATCACTATTTAATTCCTCCCATATATTGATAGGACTATCTAATAATATCCTCTAAATAAAATATTTAGTTAGTAGTATCTATAAAGATAGAGTGTTTAAATAATGGTGAGACTTAGGAATCATATTCATATTGTTCAACTCATTGGAAATTAATAATAAAACACCTTAACAACACAAAATACAATTTTAATAACATCTTATTTCAACATAGAAATTTTCTACGATTATCATCATCATCATCATCCTTGAAACCATTATATTAAAAAATTTCCTTCAAATATTTTGATAACTAATGTAACTATTTCCATTATTATTTCATTTATTTACCCTAACCCTTTTAGATATAAAGTGACATTATATTTTTTCTCTATGTGGTTTAATATTTTATTTATTAACATTAAACTCATTAAAATAAAAAATATAATCCCACAATCATCTTAGGAGTGATTCAATTTTTTTTTTAATATTATTCTAAAAACACAAAATGATTATGTTAGGAAATACAATGTATTTTCTTCAAATGAAATAGTGAAAAAATAAAGTATTTATCTTCAATATATATAGTATTCTCTGCGTTTTTATCTCATTTATATCACTAAACTATTTTTAAGGATCAAAAAACACTCATTAAAGTTAGAATAAGAAAGAAACCATATTATCACAATCCACCATGTATGAAATAGAAAACATGTACATATTTAATGAATAAATATTCTACGATGCATCGTAGATAGACACTGATCTATGTTCTTCAATATCAGTGGCTGTTAAATAGCATTAAGATACAATGAAAAGATTCCACCCACTTTGGTGTATCTATGGGATTCACTAAAAAACCCATTAACATGTGATAGACTCTCACATCTCCCATGATATGCTATTATCTCGTGAATGCTAAGAGTTATGGAGAAAGATATAATTAGGGATAATATAGAAAGTGTCCCTTGTATATGAATGGATCTATCTTCATGTCTTAGCCAAAATTCTAACTCCTTTAACATACTATATATTAACTTGTTCATTATGAGTTGTTCATGTGATTAAAAATTTGGTTAAAACCATCAACCATTTCTATTATCCCAACCATTTCATCTTATGAAATGAATTATGATAATGATATCCATTAGAATAAAATAATTTAATAAGAAATCATAATTTTCATCTTTCATTCTTAATAATATGGTGGTTTGTGTGTCCTTTAATATAATCTAGTAAACTTTGATATTCCCCAATTCATCCATTATAAATGACTATAGTAGTAATGTGAAAATTTTTATTTATGATACATCATTATCGTGTAATACAATATAGGTATGAGCATCATATTTATTTGGGATTTATGGCATATATCCATCAATTCATATCAATGAACATTAATCCCCCTTTAAACTAAGGATGATTGATGAAGATATTTTCCTATTTATTGTAAAATTAGAAGACTTCTTGTGAGGTTTATCTTCATTTATTTTACATTTTTTCATTTTTTATTTTGATTTTATTAAATAATTTATATTCATGATTATTTCTTATGGGAAACATATGGAGAAAATTTTCCTTTTACATTCCATCAACTAGTAAATAAATATCGAATTGTATCACTCCATCATGATTATAAATTGTTATCTTATTGTTTATCATATGGAATACTATTAAAACCATGATTAACATTCATTTACATACATAAATATTTCAATTTTGGTGGACGAAATTATGATTTAGTTATAAATTTGGGGGTTTTAAGTGTTTAAAAAAATTGAGCTTAATTGATGTATTTTTTAACTTAAATATCTAATTATTAAATAAATATTGATATGTACCTCAATCCTTGATCAAAATTTTCATCATCAATATAAATTTTCTCTATATATGCACTCTCGTGTCATATGTGCTTTCCAGTGTATAATATACAAACCAGCTTGATTTTTATACCATTTTATTTGTTTTTACTATTCCAATTTTCTTACATGTCATGATGCATGTTTGGAGAACTATAACCTTCTATAACTCTCTTTTAAAACTTTTGAAAGTTTTGTTTTGTGTCAAAATTATTATGGAAACATATTTTAATGAACTTTTGTTGACTCTTTTAATGAAACCATTTATATCTAATGTTTTATTTAAACTATTAAAATCCATCAATATCCAGGTTTGTTTCCATGTTATTATTCAATATCCTCACATTCCTAGATCATAAGTATTTTCGTATTTATAGTATAAAATAATCCTGGGATAGTCATTTGTAATGATCAAAAAAGGTAATATTATAATTATTTGGTTGATTTTGGGTTGTTTAATTATTCAATTAGATATGAGAGTTCACACATTCTCTTGAAACTATAAAGAATCCTCTTTTTGACTATGAAAAAGATATATATGTAAAATAACAAATATATATTGATAGAGAGAATAAGTAAAATCATTTACAATGATCATAGTTTTTGAGATTTTAAAGACATCAAGGGGAGGGTAAATATATGTATTAATTTATAAGGGGAATGATAAGGTATTTTCTAAAAGAATAAAAATGTTTATTATCAATTGTACATAAAATATAAAAATATAATCTTGAACCTCGTTATTTTTTATACCTTTTCCACTAACCATTTCTACATAAATACCATAAAAAATCACATCACTTAATTTTTTATGTTCAGAAACAAGATATATAACAGGTCTATTATGACACAAGTATTATGTTGAGATAATTCTAAAATTGAAAAATATATTTTGATTTAAGAGAGTTAAAAATTCAATGATAGTTTTTAAATGTGTGTGTAGGTGGAGATAAAATATAGAATAAAATTTAATGTATAGAAAACGAATCAAGGAATTAAGATCTTAGAAGAATTATGATAAGGTCTTAGATAATTATAGTTTTAAAAGTCTGTCACTTTTATCTGGTAAAATTGAATGTGGAATAGGTATATCATTTCTATTTTAGTTCATTTATAGAATTACCCAGAAGTATATTGGTTATGTGTGGGGGATTAATTGAGCTCAATATGTGATTATTTTTAACCTATAATTCATTGAATATAATCCCATATTTCACAAAAAAATGGAATTTTCTATATTATAATAATATTGGGGTTTCATATTTAAATTCAAAATGAATTATTAATAAAAGAAATTAATTGTATTTATTTATATATTGAAATTAAATTTAATATCATAAATATGGTTTTTATTTTGATGATATGTAGATGATAGAGAAAATATGTTAATCCTTAAATAAATTTCAAATAAACTAGGATATTAAATATAGGTGAATATTATATTTAATGACATACATATATTACAATATGTGATTCATCCTTATAACTGTTTGATTCAGTTCCTTAAAAATAACTTCTATATTCTTTATGATTACATGTTTTCATGGTTTTTAATATTAAAAAAGTATTTGTCACATCATGACTATACTTTAATGTGACATTTTTTGTGATAACATCTTAATGGTATATGTTTCATTTATTAGTCCTAGTAATTCCCCACAATGATAAAAACATAAAACTGCCATGATTGTATTATTAAATATATTTTCTATATACGGGTGAAAACATTTATTGGGAAACATATGATATAGGCTGTTATTGGTAGACATTGAGACTTATTCTCATAATTTTTTTCATGGAAATCTCCAAGAGATGAGGATAATGAGAATGTGACCCTCTGGTAGGAAATATTCATTTATATATTCCATTATATGTCCCAATATATGGATATGTGTAATGATAATTGTACATTATAATCATTATTAGTACATTAAATGACCTATGTACTTTGATGTATTTGTGAAATATAGGAAGAATTATACTTGTGGTGAGGTTGGATATATTAGAAGCGTCAAAAATGATATTATATTAATGAATAATATGAAAATGTATTTGTATATTCTATTCATTAATTAAAGATGATATACTAGACCATTTGTAGGGCTTAATATTCCTAATCAAATCCATGGATATGGATTTCTATCAAAAATTTCATTTTTAGAAATTCAGAGAATGATACATCAAGAACATAGGTTTATGGCATCAGAATGAAACCATCCTGATTAGAGATATCATTGTTAAATGGATTATATTACATAGTGGGAATTTTTATGAGGTTTTATTTTGTTTCAAAATTAACATCTTATTCTATGGTTATTTGGAATGTGACTAGATGTTAACCTTGGAGTTTATGTAGTCCTTATATATACCACTAGGAAAGGAACATAGAGGGTCACCCTCTTAGTTTATTTAAATCCATAGCTAAATTTTATATTAATTTATCATGATGAATATATCTTATTATTTAGTTTTTTTTAATAATTATTCATGTAGAGATTGATCGAAAATATTCAGTCACAAGTTATTCGAGTGCATAAATGTGAGTTGAATATTTAATAAAAATTTATTCACTATTTTTGATAATATCATATTAATATATTTACTAGTGAGTAATTAATTGATATTTATTTATATAAATATATTTTCATTTTTTGCGCTCAATAAATATTAAGGGTCTAGTGAGAAATCCAAAATTAAATATTATTTTAATAAATATTGTTTTATGATTACATAAATAATATTTATTTATCTATAAGTCTAGACCCTATCATTTAAATAATAATTATAAAATTATTATTACTTAGTCATGGGGTTCACCAATGATTAAGATAATTATAAGTTCCTATGTGTAATTATTATTCTCTAACATTATCTCTATTTAAACATGATTATATCTTTCTCAGCCATAATTATCAGTTTTCACAATGACTATCTAGTGATAATTCTCCCAATCCATATGATTCATTCCACTACAATTATATCAATAATTTATATCAATCCTACTCCTCCACCATATCAAACCTATATATAAAAAGAAGAGTACTTACAACCTTAATGTGATTCTTGGTGCATTATTTGATTAACAACCCAATAGTAATAATATTCAGTGATACCACCCAGATATTTCAACAATTATGTTTAGTGGGTTTTTTGTATGTTTGGATCATTACAAAATTGATTCTACACTTGAATAATTTAACACAATGACCATATAGCCTAAATCTATCATCATATTCATTAATTTAGAATTATTTTTAACATGATAAAATTATTTCTTTGTATAAATTAATTTTAATTTATATGTGATAACAATGTAACATGGATTATGGGATTTATATTCACCTATTTCTGAGGATGAATCCATTGAATTTTACAAATTTAGATAATTTTTCATTTTCCAGAACACTTTTGATTCACCCCAAAACCCTTATGTTTTGTTGTAATGGTTACATATCAATTTATATTTATTTATTGAGTGTTGTTTTATTTTATAATTTTCCCTTAGTTTTTTATTTTAATAAAATTTTCATTAAAATACTAATGTCAATATCTTCTATTTTTATTTTTTGTCTTGATCATATAATAATAATTTGTTTAATATTATATGCATAACATGTTAATAACCTATCCATAGGTTATTTTAATTATGGATAGATAGAAAATTATTACACAGTGTGTAGAAAGTTGCTACACATTGTAACACCCCGACCCCAGCTACCCAGAGTCGGTGCATTACTTCGTAACATTGGCATGATCACAAGAAAGATCAAATCTCGAAAGACCGATTGGTTTAGTAGCCTTGGAAACACTAGATATATTCATAAGTTTTACATTACATCATAAAATGAAAAACTACTACAGCAACATAATGTCTCCATAATCCACACTACTATCCCCTCATAATATCCCTGCAGGTCATTCATAATTTACTTCTTCATATCCTGGGGAAAAATAAAACATAGAAAAGGGGTGAGCTCAAATGCCCAGTAAGGATAACAATATAGCGGAAACTTTCATAAATAAGAATAAACATTTAAGGCAATGCATTACTAAAAACAAAAGCCTTTTAAAATTGAACTTCAACATGGTATGGCAAAAGTAAAATGAAATAATTCCATTTACTTATTCACATGGATATTCTACTAATCGAATAATCACATGCAAAAATCAATAACCACTTTCATAATGTTGGAATGCATAATGCCAGACTATCATAACCACATAGCCAAGGCCTCGTGCCAAGACTACAAATAATATTTTGTCAAGGCCTTGTGCCAAGACACTAGTTTGTCTCATGAGACCTACCGATGCATCGAGGAGCTATAGCGGGCTCCACCCGTCACTTATTAAGTCCAATGCATTCCCATATGAAAAGGTTTAAACATAACATAAACATTCGTATTAAAACTAGCATACGAAATGTCAATACTTTCACAATAAACTATGAATGGTATAAAAATAGCACATCCACAGTCAAACATATCACAAAACCTTCAATACAATATAGAAGTTTTGTATCATAATAAATCAACTTCAAATAATCTTAAAATCCATCAAAGGATGTTGACATAGATGAAATCAAAATTCTTTTTAAAGAAATATCTCCTTTTATTTTGAAATCATTTAAGATCCATATAAAATAAAACATTTTCTTTGAAAATATTCTTATAAGCTTGTAAGGAAAGCTTTGAAGATTTTATAACGGCGTAAAATAACCGCACCCTCCGTATAAGTTAAAAAAACATTCTTACCTCAATTATATCGAAAAGGTTAAAAAGGACCTTGTTTTGAAAACGACAGAATGATTCCTTTATAAACCTCTTATAAAAAGTCAAACAAGGGTATAAATGACTTTAACCCATATTCTTGTAAATAGTAAAAATGTTTTGAAATACATTTCGAAGAAACATGGATGTGGATGATAAAGAGATCCCAGTAGATTATTACGTATAATACAACCTCGGATAATGAAGAGATTGTGAAATAACCCTTACCTTGAACTTTTTCTTGGTTGGGGTAGGTTAACCTCCTGTATAATGGTGAAATAATTGTTATTAAATTGTACAAGAATCATATACATTAATATTATATCATATATGATCTTTTAACATTGCTTTATTAATAATATCTTAGTATTATCGTTGTTTCGGTGATAATCGATTCGTTCTTCTTAAATGTTTGGTTACGTAAGACATGTTTGTAATGGATAGATTATATCTTATTCATAATCAGAATGATATTAACATTATTTTTAACCCTAAAATGAGAATAATACTTGAATGGATATGATGGAGAATGAATCTTATCGCGTTCGTGGAGACGGTAGTCCGTACGTACGCACGAACGCTACTTCCATTTAATTTTTATTTTAAAAGAATCAAATCCAAATGATACATAGGTATATTACTATTCCAGTATAATATAATATTTTATATATGTTACTTAAGTTCATTAACACCATCCTTTATACGTTCCATGTGTGGTATGAACGAGTCATATCATTTTAAGGGGGTGGTAGTCCGCACTTCCTCAAATGAAATTATCGTATGTATATACAACATGAAACGAATAATGGAATGAAATAAAATGGAATTACAGAAGCTTATATATAAAATATATATCATTAATATCATATTTAATTACAGTGCCATCATAATGGCCACCATGAGAGGTGGTAAGATGTATTTGAACAATCATCGTTTCGTGAGGCGTTAGTTTGCCATCCACAGAAACATTATGTTCATCATCCATTAGATGGAGTTGTGTGTATGTGTATTTTGAATCCTTCTTATAACAACATCCTAGTATATTTAGGATACTGGTGTTGTTACAAAAGAAAGGAAATAAAAAGATTTTGGGGGTTGGAGAAGCAAAATAAATGAAAATACTTTAAGAGAAATTGTTACCTTTAATTTAGGTAACTCACTTTGGTTGGAACCAAAGGACTTCTTGAAATGCTTTCTGCCTAAGGGGAAGCTTCAAGGAGGAGGAGAGGGATGTGGGGAGCTTAGTTGGGCAGAGTTTGGACGAGCCAAGTGGCTTGAGAGGTGTGAGGAAAAGAGAAGGAGGAGTGCCCTTTTATAAGAGGGGTGAGGGGCACCTTTGGAAAAGCTAGAAATATTAATTTATAATAAATTCCTATTCGGTTTCTAATGGCTCCAAAGTTGACTATTCAAAGGTTAAGGTGAGGATAGGTCGAAAACCACTCAACCAATAGAATTTAGACAGGTTTGGGTACTTATATTAACCTTATCTTTAAGTATTAACTCTAAGTTAATTAGTTTCACTTTTACAATGTCTCTTTGTATTTTTATATAATATGGTTAATAAACTTACTATATACATCCAAGAGACCCCCAAGTGGTCCATTAATGATTAACCTATCATAATATAAGTCTCTTGGCCGAACCTTAGATTTTTAGGAATTTAATATCAATTAATAATATAATATTTGTTTTAAGAACTCTTTTATGTCAATTTTGACACTATTCAATAGTTGATTTTTGTGAAACTCATAACAGATTGATTACTTAGAAAAAAGTCAATTAAATCAATCCTAATATATCATATTATCCTAGAAAATTAGTTTAATTCATAAAAGTTTCATATTATATTTATTTGGGTATTTATAATATCAATTATGTTAATTTTTTACTATTTTAGTAATTATTGCATCATAATTGTGTCATAAATAAAATAAATTATTTAATGTCTAAAAATTATAAATAAAACATCATTATGTAGGCAATCTTTTTAGCTTTCTAATGAATATTTATAATCGAAAATCCAACATGTATAACCCTATGTAAAAATTGTTCTTATAAAAGATGTAAGCTTATGCCATTTTTATTTTTATTTTAACTTTATTAATATAATGTGTCCCTACCACATACAAGTGGCTCCAAGGGGTCCCCAAATTGACCCAAGGATGCCCATAATCGGGTATGTGTCCACCAATAAGGTTAGGACACGTTTTAGGGTAATTTTGTATTATTATAATATTATTTTTTAACCCTTATTTACCGGATTTACCCTTTAACCATGGTAAATAAAATATTTACCGCAGTAATTATTCAAAATGTCTAAAAATAAAAGTTACCTATTTACACAATTTGAACATCCTGATTCCAAATATGGAATCCATTTTTCTAAATTCAAAACACAGAAGTGGCAGAAATTAATTTAAAATTAATTCCCGCTGTCAAAACAAAAAGCGTGTTTTTAAGAGATAATAACTATCAAAAGATTGACACTTGTTTATGTTCGGTTTAATTGTAAAATTTTGTCTAATGACCAACATTATATTAAATTGTAAAAATATATTCTAAATATACTTTAAAACCACTCAAATTCATAATTTATCACTATTAATTATTTTGATTAAAAAAGTTGTTTTTAATTAAAATTTAGTAATTTTCACTATTCATCAAAATATGAAAGTTATCCGAAATGTACCAAAATTTCACCTTAGGCTAAATTCGATATTCCGAAACCAAAAATGAATTCCATTTTAAAATATAAAATATATATAATTTCAAAAAGTAGGTATTACTATTCATAACAGCTAGTTTGATTGGTTGTGGTGTGTGTTAAAACTCAAGGTTGCGTACAACACACGCTACTATATTATTCAAAGAAAGTGTACCGTGGAAGCTTGGGATGTTTCATTTTAAATTTTTGATGTCCCCATTTAGTCAAAAAGTTTAAAATATTGTATTTAAAAAGGGTTCACTATTAAATTTGATAATACTGAAAATGAATTTGTTCTTGCATTATATCTAAGAAACTCATAATATGGATTCTAAAATTATAAGGATTATATAAACATTAAAATTTATCTAATACTATTCATAACCTCTTTTGAATGGCTTGTTTGGTAAGTCACGGTGTGCTTGAACTTGGTGTTGCATGTAGTGAAAGTTATTGAATTATTTTGAAGAACTAACACACTATGAAATCTTGGGGTGTTACATTCTCCCCTCCTTCAATAAATTGCGTCCTCGCAATTTGAAATTATTCTTCGAAAATAAAAGGTTGAAAATAGATAATATATTTGTGGGAAACCCCACATCGGAAATTGGGTTACTAAAATTTAGTCTTAATATTAGGAAAAGAGAAATGAAAGTGTCACCACCAAATTATGATCTCGATTAGGAGAACATTGGTGGCAATTTGAGACATATAATTGGAGGAAAAACGTAAATATTTATAGGGAGTGATTGAGGTCATCAATCACAAACAAGTATAAAATTGAGTTCCTTAAATTCATCAATCTATGATGAATTGAAATACCATCGGTTCAACAAAACATAGGGTATTAGGATAATACATTTTTGACGTTTCAAAATATCCTAGTTGAAATCCCACATCGAAAAATGAATTAATGAGGCCTCTATTTAAAATAAAGAGTCGAAAGTATGAAGATTACCGAAAATAACACATACTAGGGTTCCATGTAGGAAAATATGGATATGGAAGAAAAATATAACCATCAATTATCTGATGGAGAGTGGTAGAGAACATGGCTATAAAAAGGCCAACAATCCCAAAGCCATAAATTAGTGATGATTTAAGGTACCATCTAGGAAAACATTTTTGTTCAAAGTTGCTTTTCTTAATATTGAGGAATTTCTTTATGAGATTGGATAAGATCATAAGGAGATATACTTACTTTATAATTAGAGTTTTATCCATTAATAAATTTCTACCACAAACTCATCTTTCACTCTAAAAGATAATAGAATGTAAAAAAATTCTATTTACACTATTCGTATAGGGTTCCAAAATAAACGAATTTATAATTCATCTACATGATCTTTTAATAAAAACTACATTATTTAATCCAGGACATCTCATGGTCCAGTGGTAGGTGATACACCCTTGTCGCCCTTCGGTTGCGGGTTCAAGTCTCGCAGCCTTGCCGGACGCGACGGGTTGCCGCCCGACCTCCGGGTTGTCCTTTTATGGCAATCCAAAATAATCCAAACTAGAACTATCCAAAATACTTCTGTCCAAACTCACAGTCTAACATTTATAAGGAAGGTAAACATAATATAGATCCTTTTTACCCCGTAATAGCATATGAATACCTTCATCATGTATTACCATATTCCTTATTGATTACATGCATGCTCCCTTATTCCATATAGAATACTGGATATACTTCATCAATCCAAAAATGTTTTAAACCCCAAAAATGATGGAATATACAAATCATTAATCAGTTCCAAGGTAGTCAAGAATATCCAATATATTTTTTTCCAAAATAATCATGTATTATTCGAAAATCACTACCTCGGTATCAGAACTATATTATGGTTTATCATTCTCTCAACCATATATTTTCCAAAAATCTATCCTGCTAATGAGTCACTTTTCTTTGTTCCACACAATCTCAAGTCCTTAATGAAATAGTACTGCAGTACAATCCTTATATACTCCATAATTATTATAACAAGTTCATTGTTGATACAACACTCAATTGACATAATCAACATAAGAACTCTAATCATTCCTCTTCATCTGTGGTAGTATCATAACTTGATTATTATCCAATAGCATCATTTGCGTCATAGTCTGATGACTGGGACATAGGTTCGCGTAGTGTCCAAACTCCTTGCAAATGAAGCATTGTACATTTGAAACCATTTTCTTACCCTTGCAGTCATGTACTTTGTGCCCTTTTTCTCCACACTTATAACAAACTCCCATTCCTTTCAGGCAAGTTCCAGGGTGTTTCTTTCCACAGTTACCACATATGGGAAAATTCTTCTTTTCCCTCTTCCCTTTATCCATCTTTCTCTCTTCTATCCTTTTCTTCTCTTGCTTCCCTTCAAAGCCATAGGACTTAGTAATCTCTTTACTTATCTTATCAATACATGATATTATTTCTTCATATGATGATAATACATGGGATACTATTTCTGTTATAAATTCTAGCTTAATACCATGAAAGATATGATCCTTCCTTCTCTTTGTATCATGTGCATTTCTGGAGTTCTCCTTCCTTCTACTGGGCGCCATTTCTAAACAATGGCATAAACTAGATCAGTTTATGAATCAAAATACATAATCCCATACTTATAAAACACTTAACATAAATTGAACTATTTATGGATATAATCCATAATCATAAGAATGTCTCCTTTGAGGATGTATATACACATAAACCCTTCATAATGATTTGTAAAGAAAATGAGAGTTATCTTAAGCATATCCCCCGGGAGTGTCGTAACCAAGAGTGCAGCAAGGCCCGTTGTCGTGCACCAGTTCCCGTTCGAGTCTAGCTCAAAGCGGTGTTTTCGGGTTTTACCCCTAGGTACATCTGTGCCAGAGCCGCCTCTACCTGCTCGTATCCAGACAGGGATGTATTGCTCGGAAAACTCACAAAATCTCTACAATACCAAAATTCTATGAAGTTCTTCTATACTAATCCTCAAAGTTCATCTTAGGTCTACGTGCTCTAATCAGAGTTTATCTAAATCTAGCTTCCAAGGTTTGTACTAAACATCCTCTGATACCAACTGTAACGCCCCGACCCCAGCTACCCAGAGTCGGTGCATTACTTCGTAACATTGGCATGATCACAAGAAAGATCAAATCTCGAAAGACCGATTGGTTTAGTAGCCTTGGAAACACTAGATATATTCATAAGTTTTACATTACATCATAAAATGAAAAACTACTACAACAACATAATGTCTCCATAATCCACACTACTATCCCCTCATAATATCCCTGCAGGTCATTCATAATTTACTTCTTCATATCCTGGGGAAAAATAAAACATAGAAAAGGGGTGAGCTCAAATGCCCAGTAAGGATAACAATATAGCGGAAACTTTCATAAATAAGAATAAACATTTAAGGCAATGCATTACTAAAAACAAAAGCCTTTTAAAATTGAACTTCAACATGGTATGGCAAAAGTAAAATGAAATAATGCCATTTACTTATTCACATGGATATTCTACTAATCGAATAATCACATGCAAAAATCAATAACCACTTTCATAATGTTGGAATGCATAATGCCAGACTATCATAACCACATAGCCAAGGCCTCGTGCCAAGACTACAAATAAGATTTTGTCAAGGCCTTGTGCCAAGACACTAGTTTGTCTCATGAGACCTACCGATGCATCGAGGAGCTATAGCGGGCTCCACCCATCACTTATTAAGTCCAATGCATTCCCATATGAAAAGGTTTAAACATAACATAAACATTCGTATTAAAACTAGCATACGAAATGTCAATACTTTCACAATAAACTATGAATGGTATAAAAATAGCACATCCACAGTCAAACATATCACAAAACCTTCAATACAATATAGAAGTTTTGTATCATAATAAATCAACTTCAAATAATCTTAAAATCCATCAAAGGATGTTGACATAGATGAAATCAAAATTCTTTTTAAAGAAATATCTCCTTTTATTTTGAAATCATTTAAGATCCATATAAAATAAAACATTTTCTTTGAAAATATTCTTATAAGCTTGTAAGGAAAGCTTTGAAGATTTTATAACGGCGTAAAATAACCGCACCCGCCGTATAAGTTAAAAAAACATTCTTACCTCAATTATGTCGAAAAGGTTAAAAAGGACCTTGTTTTGAAAACGACGGAATGATTCCTTTATAAACCTCTTATAAAAAGTCAAACAAGGGTATAAATGACTTTAACCCATATTCTTGTAAATAGTAAAAATGTTTTGAAATACATTTCGAAGAAACATGGATGTGGATGATAAAGAGATCCCAGTAGATTATTACGTATAATACAACCTCGGATAATGAAGAGATTGTGAAATAACCCTTACCTTGAACTTTTTCTTGGTTGGGGTAGGTTAACCTCCTGTATAATGGTGAAATAATTGTTATTAAATTGTACAAGAATCATATTCATTAATATTATATCATATATGATCTTTTAACATTGCTTTATTAATAATATCTTAGTATTATCGTTGTTTCGGTGATAATCGATTCGTTCTTCTTAAATGTTTGGTTACGTAAGACATGTTTGTAATGGATATATTATATCTTATTCATAATCAGAATGATATTAACATTATTTTTAACCCTAAAATGAGAATAATACTTGAATGGATATGATGGAGAACGAATCTTATCGCGTTCGTGGAGACGGTAGTCCGTACGTACGCACGAACGCTACTTCAATTTAATTTTTATTTTAAAAGAATCAAATCCAAATGATACATAGGTATATTACTATTCCAGTATAATATAATATTTTATATATGTTACTTATGTTCATTAACACCATCCTTTATACGTTCCATGTGTGGTATGAACGAGTCATATCATTTTAATGGGGCGGTAGTCCGCACTTCCTCAAATGAAATTATCGTATGTATATACAACATGAAACGAATAATGGAATGAAATAAAATGGAATTACAGAAGCTTATATATAAAATATATATCATTAATATCATATTTAATTACAGTGCCATCATAATGGCCACCATGAGAGGTGGTAAGATGTATTTGAACAATCATCGTTTCGTGAGGCGTTAGTTTGCCATCCACAGAAACATTATGTTCATCATCCATTAGATGGAGTTGTGTGTATGTGTAGTTTGAATCCTTCTTATAACAACATCCTAGTATATTTAGGATACTGGTGTTGTTACAAAAGAAAGGAAATAAAAAGATTTTGGGGGTTGGAGAAGCAAAATAAATGAAAATACTTTAAGAGAAATTGTTACCTTTAATTTAGGTAACTCACTTTGGTTGGAACCAAAGGACTTCTTGAAATGCTTTCTGCCTAAGGGGAAGCTTCAAGGAGGAGGAGAGGGATGTGGGGAGCTTAGTTGGGCAGATTTTGGACGAGCCAAGTGGCTTGAGAGGTGTGAGGAAAAGAGAAGGAGGAGTGCCCTTTTATAAGAGGGGTGAGGGGCACCTTTGGAAAAGCTAGAAATATTAATTTATAATAAATTCATATTCGGTTTCTAATGGCTCAAAAGTTGACTATTCAAAGGATAAGGTGGGGATAGGTCGAAAACCACTCAACCAATAGAATTTAGATAGGTTTGGGTACTTATATTAACCTTATCTTTAAGTATTAACTCTAAGTTAATTAGTTTCACTTTTACAATGTCTCTTTGTATTTTTATATAATATGGTTAATAAACTTACTATATACATCCAAGAGACCCCCAAGTGGTCCATTAATGATTAACCTATCATAATATAAGTCTCTTGGCCGAACCTTAGATTTTTAGGAATTTAATATCAATTAATAATATAATATTTGTTTTAAGAACTCTTTTATGTCAATTTTGACACTATTCAATAGTTGATTTTTGTGAAACTCATAACAGATTTATTACTTCGAACAAAGTCAATTAAATCAATCCTAATATATCATATTATCCTAGAAAATTATTTTAATTCATTAAAAGTTTCATATTATATTTATTTGGGTATTTATAATATCAATTATGTTAATTTTTTACTATTTTAGTAATTACTGCATCATCATTGTGTCATAAATAAAATAAATTATTTAATGTCTAAAAATTATAAATAAAACATCATTATGTAGGAAATCTTTTTAGCTTTCTAATGAATATTTATAATCGAAAATCCAACATGTATAACCCTATGTAAAAATTGTTCTTATAAAAGATGTAAGCTTATGCCATTTTTATTTTTATTTTAACTTTATTAATATAATGTGTCCCTACCACATACAAGTGGCTCCAAGGGGTCCCCAAATTGACCCAAGGATGCCCATGGTCGGGTATGTGTCCACCAATAAGGTTAGGACACGTTTTAGGGTAATTTTGTATTATTATAATATTATTTTTTAACCCTTATTTACCGGATTTACCCTTTAACCATGGTAAATAAAATATTTACCGCAGTAATTATTCAAAATGTCTAAAAATAAAAGTTACCTATTTACACAATTTGAACATCCTGATTCCAAATATGGAATCCATTTTTCTAAATTCAAAACACAGAAGTGGCAGAAATTAATTTAAAATTAATTCCCGCTGTCAAAACAAAAAGCGTGTTTTTAAGAGATAATAACTATCAAAAGATTGACACTTGTTTATGTTCGGTTTAATTGTAAAATTTTGTCTAATGACCAACATTATATTAAATTGTAAAAATATATTCTAAATATACTTTAAAACCACTCAAATTCATAATTTATCACTATTAATTATTTTGATTAAAAAAGTTGTTTTTAATTAAAATTTAGTAATTTTCACTATTCATCAAAATATGAAAGTTATCCGAAATGTACCAAAATTTCACCTTAGGCTAAATTCGATATTCCGAAACCAAAAATGAAGTCCATTTTAAAATATAAAATATATATAATTTCAAAAATTAGGTATTACTATTCATAACGGCTAGTTTGATTGGTTGTGGTGTGTGTTAAAACTCAAGGTTGCGTACAACACACGCTACTATATTATTCAAAGAAAGTGTACCGTGGAAGCTTGGGATGTTTCATTTTAAATTTTTGATGTCCCCATTTAGTCAAAAAGTTTAAAATATTGTATTTAAAAAGGGTTCACTATTAAATTTGATAATACTGAAAATGAATTTGTTCTTGCATTATATCTAAGAAACTCATAATATGGATTCTAAAATTATAAGGATTATATAAACATTAAAATTTATCTAATACTATTCATAACCTCTTTTGAATGGCTTGTTTGGTAAGTCATGGTGTGCTTGAACTTGGTGTTGCATGTAGTGAAAGTTATTGAATTATTTTGAAGAACTAACACACTATGAAATCTTGGGGTGTTACATTCTCCCCTCCTTCAATAAATTGCGTCCTCGCAATTTGAAATTATTCTTCGAAAATAAAAGGTTGAAAATAGATAATATATTTGTGGGAAACCCCACATCGGAAATTGGGTTACTAAAATTTAGTCTTAATATTAGGAAAAGAGAAATGAAAGTGTCACCACCAAATTATGATCTCGATTAGGAGAACATTGGTGGCAATTTGAGACATATAATTGGAGGAAAAACGTCAATATTTATAGGGAGTGATTGAGGTCATCAATCACAAACAAGTATAAAATTGAGTTCCTTAAATTCATCAATCTATGATGAATTGAAATACCATCGGTTCAACAAAACATAGGGTATTAGGATAATACATTTTTGACGTTTCAAAATATCCTAGTTGAAATCCCACATCGAAAAATGAATTAATGAGGCCTCTATTTAAAATAAAGAGTCGAAAGTATGAAGATTACCGAAAATAACACATACTAGGGTTCCATGTAGGAAAATATGGATATGGAAGAAAAATATAACCATCAATTATCTGATGGAGAGTGGTAGAGAACATGGCTATAAAAAGGCCAACAATCCCAAAGCCATAAATTAGTGATGATTTAAGGTACCATCTAGGAAAACATTTTTGTTCAAAGTTGCTTTTCTTAATATTGAGGAATTTATTTATGAGATTGGATAAGATCATAAGGAGATATACTTACTTTATAATTAGAGTTTTATCCATTAATAAATTTCTACCACAAACTCATCTTTCACTCTAAAAGATAATAGAATGTAAAAAAATTCTATTTACACTATTCGTATAGGGTTCCAAAATAAACGAATTTATAATTCATCTACATGATCTTTTAATAAAAACTACATTATTTAATCCAGGACATCTCATGGTCCAGTGGTAGGTGATACACCCTTGTCGCCCTTCGGTTGCGGGTTCAAGTCTCGCAGCCTTGCCGGACGCGACGGGTTGTCGCCCGACCTCCGGGTTGTCCTTTTATGGCAATCCAAAATAATCCAAACTAGAACTATCCAAAATACTTCTGTCCAAACTCACAGTCTAACATTTATAAGGAAGGTAAACATAATATAGATCCTTTTTACCCCGTAATAGCATATGAATACCTTCATCATGTATTACCATATTCCTTATTGATTACATTCATGCTCCCTTATTCCATATAGAATACTGGATATACTTCATCAATCCAAAAATGTTTTAAACCCCAAAAATGATGGAATATACAAATAATTAATCAGTTCCAAGGTAGTCAAGAATATCCAATATATTTTTTTCCAAAATAATCATGTATTATTCGAAAATCACTACCTCGGTATCAGAACTATATTATGGTTTATCATTCTCTCAACCATATATTTTCCAAAAATCTATCCTGCTAATGAGTCACTTTTCTTTGTTCCACACAATCTCAAGTCCTTAATGAAATAGTACTGCAGTACAATCCTTATATACTCCATAATTATTATAACAAGTACATTGTTGATACAACACTCAATTGACATAATCAACATAAGAACTCTAATCATTCCTCTTCATCTGTGGTAGTATCATAACTTGATTATTATCCAATAGCATCATTTGCGTCATAGTCTGATGACTGGGACATAGGTTCGCGTAGTGTCCAAACTCCTTGCAAATGAAGCATTGTACATTTGAAACCATTTTCTTACCCTTGCAGTCATGTACTTTGTGCCCTTTTTCTCCACACTTATAACAAACTCCCATTCCTTTCAGGCAAGTTCCAGGGTGTTTCTTTCCACAGTTACCACTTATGGGAAAATTCTTCTTTTCCCTCTTCCCTTTATCCATCTTTCTCTCTTCTATCCTTTTCTTCTCTTGCTTCCCTTCAAAGCCATAGGACTTAGTAATCTCTTTACTTATCTTATCAATACATGATATTATTTCTTCATATGATGATAATACATGGGATACTATTTCTGTTATAAATTCTAGCTTAATACCATGAAAGATATGATCCTTCCTTCTCTTTGTATCATGTGCATTTCTGGAGTTCTCATTCCTTCTACTGGGCGCCATTTCTAAACAATGGCATAAACTAGATCAGTTTATGAATCAAAATACATAATCCCATACTTATAAAACACTTAACATAAATTGAACTATTTATGGATATAATCCATAATCATAAGAATGTCTCCTTTGAGGATGTATATACACATAAACCCTTCATAATGATTTGTAAAGAAAATGAGAGTTATCTTAAGCATATCCCCCGGGAGTGTCGTAACCAAGAGTGCAGCAAGGCCCGTTGTCGTGCACCAGTTCCCGTTCGAGTCTAGCTCAAAGCGGTGTTTTCGGGTTTTACCCCTAGGTACATCTGTGCCAGAGCCGCCTCTACCTGCTCGTATCCAGACAGGGATGTATTGCTCGGAAAACTCACAAAATCTCTACAATACCAAAATTCTATGAAGTTCTTCTATACTAATCCTCAAAGTTCATCTTAGGTCTACGTGCTCTAATCAGAGTTTATCTAAATCTAGCTTCCAAGGTTTGTACTAAACTTCTTCTGATACCAACTGTAACGCCCCGACCCCAGCTACCCAGAGTCGGTGCATTACTTCGTAACATTGGCATGATCACAAGAAAGATCAAATCTCGAAAGACCGATTGGTTTAGTAGCCTTGGAAACACTAGATATATTCATAAGTTTTACATTACATCATAAAATGAAAAACTACTACAACAACATAATGTCTCCATAATCCACACTACTATCCCCTCATAATATCCCTGCAGGTCATTCATAATTTACTTCTTCATATCCTGGGGAAAAATAAAACATAGAAAAGGGGTGAGCTCAAATGCCCAGTAAGGATAACAATATAGCGGAAACTTTCATAAATAAGAATAAACATTTAAGGCAATGCATTACTAAAAACAAAAGCCTTTTAAAATTGAACTTCAACATGGTATGGCAAAAGTAAAATGAAATAATTCCATTTACTTATTCACATGGATATTCTACTAATCGAATAATCACATGCAAAAATCAATAACCACTTTCATAATGTTGGAATGCATAATGCCAGACTATCATAACCACATAGCCAAGGCCTCGTGCCAAGACTACAAATAAGATTTTGTCAAGGCCTTGTGCCAAGACACTAGTTTGTCTCATGAGACCTACCGATGCATCGAGGAGCTATAGCGGGCTCCACCCGTCACTTATTAAGTCCAATGCATTCCCATATGAAAAGGTTTAAACATAACATAAACATTGGTATTAAAACTAGCATACGAAATGTCAATACATTCACAATAAACTATGAATGGTATAAAAATAGCACATCCACAGTCAAACATATCACAAAACCTTCAATACAATATAGAAGTTTTGTATCATAATAAATCAACTTCAAATAATCTTAAAATCCATCAAAGGATGTTGACATAGATGAAATCAAAATTCTTTTTAAAGAAATATCTCCTTTTATTTTGAAATCATTTAAGATCCATATAAAATAAAACATTTTCTTTGAAAATATTCTTATAAGCTTGTAAGGAAAGCTTTGAAGATTTTATAACGGCGTAAAATAACCGCACCCGCCGTATAAGTTAAAAAAACATTCTTACCTCAATTATGTCGAAAAGGTTAAAAAGGACCTTGTTTTGAAAACGACGGAATGATTCCTTTATAAACCTCTTATAAAAAGTCAAACAAGGGTATAAATGACTTTAACCCATATTCTTGTAAATAGTAAAAATGTTTTGAAATACATTTCGAAGAAACATGGATGTGGATGATAAAGAGATCCCAGTAGATTATTACGTATAATACAACCTCGGATAATGAAGAGATTGTGAAATAACCCTTACCTTGAACTTTTTCTTGGTTGGGGTAGGTTAACCTCCTGTATAATGGTGAAATAATTGTTATTAAATTGTACAATAATCATAGACATTAATATTATATCATATATGATCTTTTAACATTGCTTTATTAATAATATCTTAGTATTATCGTTGTTTCGGTGATAATCGATTCGTTCTTCTTAAATGTTTGGTTACGTAAGACATGTTTGTAATGGATAGATTATATCTTATTCATAATCAGAATGATATTAACATTATTTTTAACCCTAAAATGAGAATAATACTTGAATGGATATGATGGAGAACGAATCTTATCGCGTTCGTGGAGACGGTAGTCCGTACGTACGCACGAACGCTACTTCCATTTAATTTTTATTTTAAAATAATCAAATCCAAATGATACATAGGTATATTACTATTCCAGTATAATATAATATTTTATATATGTTACTTACGTTCATTAACACCATCCTTTATACGTTCCATGTGTGGTATGAACGAGTCATATCATTTTAATGGGGCGGTAGTCCGCACTTCCTCAAATGAAATTATCGTATGTATATACAACATGAAACGAATAATGGAATGAAATAAAATGGAATTACAGAAGCTTATATATAAAATATATATCATTAATATCATATTTAATTACAGTGCCATCATAATGGCCACCATGAGAGGTGGTAAGATGTATTTGAACAATCATCGTTTCGTGAGGCGTTAGTTTGCCATCCACAGAAACATTATGTTCATCATCCATTAGATGGAGTTGTGTGTATGTGTAGTTTGAATCCTTCTTATAACAACATCCTAGTATATTTAGGATACTGGTGTTGTTACAAAAGAAAGGAAATAAAAAGATTTTGGGGGTTGGAGAAGCAAAATAAATGAAAATACTTTAAGAGAAATTGTTACCTTTAATTTAGGTAACTCACTTTGGTTGGAACCAAAGGACTTCTTGAAATGCTTTCTGCCTAAGGGGAAGCTTCAAGGAGGAGGAGAGGGATGTGGGGAGCTTAGTTGGGCAGAGTTTGGACGAGCCAAGTGGCTTGAGAGGTGTGAGGAAAAGAGAAGGAGGAGTGCCCTTTTATAAGAGGGGTGAGGGGCACCTTTGGAAAAGCTAGAAATATTAATTTATAATAAATTCATATTCGGTTTCTAATGGCTCAAAAGTTGACTATTCAAAGGATAAGGTGGGGATAGGTCGAAAACCACTCAACCAATAGAATTTAGATAGGTTTGGGTACTTATATTAACCTTATCTTTAAGTATTAACTCTAAGTTAATTAGTTTCACTTTTACAATGTCTCTTTGTATTTTTATATAATATGGTTAATAAACTTACTATATACATCCAAGAGACCCCCAAGTGGTCCATTAATGATTAACCTATCATAATATAAGTCTCTTGGCCGAACCTTAGATTTTTAGGAATTTAATATCAATTAATAATATAATATTTGTTTTAAGAACTCTTTTATGTCAATTTTGACACTATTCAATAGTTGATTTTTGTGAAACTCATAACAGATTTATTACTTCGAACAAAGTCAATTAAATCAATCCTAATATATCATAGTATCCTAGAAAATTAGTTTAATTCATTAAAAGTTTCATATTATATTTATTTGGGTATTTATAATATCAATTATGTTAATTTTTTACTATTTTAGTAATTACTGCATCATCATTGTGTCATAAATAAAATAAATTATTTAATGTCTAAAAATTATAAATAAAACATCATTATGTAGGAAATCTTTTTATCTTTCTAATGAATATTTATAATCGAAAATCCAACATGTATAACCCTATGTAAAAATTGTTCTTATAAAAGATGTAAGCTTATGCCATTTTTATTTTTATTTTAACTTTATTAATATAATGTGTCCCTATCACATACAAGTGGCTCCAAGGGGTCCCCAAATTGACCCAAGGATGCCCATGGTCGGGTATGTGTCCACCAATAAGGTTAGGACACGTTTTAGGGTAATTTTGTATTATTATAATATTATTTTTTAACCCTTATTTACCGGATTTACCCTTTAACCATGGTAAATAAAATATTTACCGCAGTAATTATTCAAAATGTCTAAAAATAAAAGTTACCTATTTACACAATTTGAACATCCTGATTCCAAATATGGAATCCATTTTTCTAAATTCAAAACACAGAAGTGGCAGAAATTAATTTAAAATTAATTCCCGCTGTCAAAACAAAAAGCGTGTTTTTAAGAGATAATAACTATCAAAAGATTGACACTTGTTTATGTTCGGTTTAATTGTAAAATTTTGTCTAATGACCAACATTATATTAAATTGTAAAAATATATTCTAAATATACTTTAAAACCACTCAAATTCATAATTTATCACTATTAATTATTTTGATTAAAAAAGTTGTTTTTAATTAAAATTTAGTAATTTTCACTATTCATCAAAATATGAAAGTTATCCGAAATGTACCAAAATTTCACCTTAGGCTAAATTCGATATTCCGAAACCAAAAATGAAGTCCATTTTAAAATATAAAATATATATAATTTCAAAATGTAGGTATTACTATTCATAACAGCTAGTTTGATTGGTTGTGGTGTGTGTTAAAACTCAAGGTTGCGTACAACACACGCTACTATATTATTCAAAGAAAGTGTACCGTGGAAGCTTGGGATGTTTCATTTTAAATTTTTGATGTCCCCATTTAGTCAAAAAGTTTAAAATATTGTATTTAAAAAGGGTTCACTATTAAATTTGATAATACTGAAAATGAATTTGTTCTTGCATTATATCTAAGAAACTCATAATATGGATTCTAAAATTATAAGGATTATATAAACATTAAAATTTATCTAATACTATTCATAACCTCTTTTGAATGGCTTGTTTGGTAAGTCATGGTGTGCTTGAACTTGGTGTTGCATGTAGTGAAAGTTATTGAATTATTTTGAAGAACTAACACACTATGAAATCTTGGGATGTTACATTCTCCCCTCCTTCAATAAATTGCGTCCTCGCAATTTGAAATTATTCTTCGAAAATAAAAGGTTGAAAATAGATAATATATTTGTGGGAAACCCCAAATCGGAAATTGGGTTACTAAAATTTAGTCTTAATATTAGGAAAAGAGAAATGAAAGTGTCACCACCAAATTATGATCTCGATTAGGAGAACATTGGTGGCAATTTGAGACATATAATTGGAGGAAAAACGTAAATATTTATAGGGAGTGATTGAGGTCATCAATCACAAACAAGTATAAAATTGAGTTCCTTAAATTCATCAATCTATGATGAATTGAAATACCATCGGTTCAACAAAACATAGGGTATTAGGATAATACATTTTTGACGTTTCAAAATATCCTAGTTGAAATCCCACATCGAAAAATGAATTAATGAGGCCTCTATTTAAAATAAAGAGTCGAAAGTATGAAGATTACCGAAAATAACACATACTAGGGTTCCATGTAGGAAAATATGGATATGGAAGAAAAATATAACCATCAATTATCTGATGGAGAGTGGTAGAGAACATGGCTATAAAAAGGCCAACAATCCCAAAGCCATAAATTAGTGATGATTTAAGGTACCATCTAGGAAAACATTTTTGTTCAAAGTTGCTTTTCTTAATATTGAGGAATTTATTTATGAGATTGGATAAGATCATAAGGAGATATACTTACTTTATAATTAGAGTTTTATCCATTAATAAATTTCTACCACAAACTCATCTTTCACTCTAAAAGATAATAGAATGTAAAAAAAATTCTATTTACACTATTCGTATAGGGTTCCAAAATAAACGAATTTATAATTCATCTACATGATCTTTTAATAAAAACTACATTATTTAATCCAGGACATCTCATGGTCCAGTGGTATGTGATACACCCTTGTCGCCCTTCGGTTGCGGGTTCAAGTCTCGCAGCCTTGCCGGACGCGACGGGTTGTCGCCCGACCTCCGGGTTGTCCTTTTATGGCAATCCAAAATAATCCAAACTAGAACTATCCAAAATACTTCTGTCCAAACTCACAGTCTAACATTTATAAGGAAGGTAAACATAATATAGATCCTTTTTACCCCGTAATAGCATATGAATACCTTCATCATGTATTACCATATTCCTTATTGATTACATTCATGCTCCCTTATTCCATATAGAATACTGGATATACTTCATCAATCCAAAAATGTTTTAAACCCCAAAAATGATGGAATATACAAATAATTAATCAGTTCCAAGGTAGTCAAGAATATCCAATATATTTTTTTCCAAAATAATCATGTATTATTCGAAAATCACTACCTCGGTATCAGAACTATATTATGGTTTATCATTCTCTCAACCATATATTTTCCAAAAATCTATCCTGCTAATGAGTCACTTTTCTTTGTTCCACACAATCTCAAGTCCTTAATGAAATAGTACTGCAGTACAATCCTTATATACTCCATAATTATTATAACAAGTACATTGTTGATACAACACTCAATTGACATAATCAACATAAGAACTCTAATCATTCCTCTTCATCTGTGGTAGTATCATAACTTGATTATTATCCAATAGCATCATTTGCGTCATAGTCTGATGACTGGGACATAGGTTCGCGTAGTGTCCAAACTCCTTGCAAATGAAGCATTGTACATTTGAAACCATTTTCTTACCCTTGCAGTCATGTACTTTGTGCCCTTTTTCTCCACACTTATAACAAACTCCCATTCCTTTCAGGCAAGTTCCAGGGTGTTTCTTTCCACAGTTACCACTTATGGGAAAATTCTTCTTTTCCCTCTTCCCTTTATCCATCTTTCTCTCTTCTATCCTTTTCTTCTCTTGCTTCCCTTCAAAGCCATAGGACTTAGTAATCTCTTTACTTATCTTATCAATACATGATATTATTTCTTCATATGATGATAATACATGGGATACTATTTCTGTTATAAATTCTAGCTTAATACCATGAAAGATATGATCCTTCCTTCTCTTTGTATCATGTGCATTTCTGGAGTTCTCATTCCTTCTACTGGGCGCCATTTCTAAACAATGGCATAAACTAGATCAGTTTATGAATCAAAATACATAATCCCATACTTATAAAACACTTAACATAAATTGAACTATTTATGGATATAATCCATAATCATAAGAATGTCTCCTTTGAGGATGTATATACACATAAACCCTTCATAATGATTTGTAAAGAAAATGAGAGTTATCTTAAGCATATCCCCCGGGAGTGTCGTAACCAAGAGTGCAGCAAGGCCCGTTGTCGTGCACCAGTTCCCGTTCGAGTCTAGCTCAAAGCGGTGTTTTCGGGTTTTACCCCTAGGTACATCTGTGCCAGAGCCGCCTCTACCTGCTCGTATCCAGACAGGGATGTATTGCTCGGAAAACTCACAAAATCTCTACAATACCAAAATTCTATGAAGTTCTTCTATACTAATCCTCAAAGTTCATCTTAGGTCTACGTGCTCTAATCAGAGTTTATCTAAATCTAGCTTCCAAGGTTTGTACTAAACTTCCTCTGATACCAACTGTAACGCCCCGACCCCAGCTACCCAGAGTCGGTGCATTACTTCGTAACATTGGCATGATCACAAGAAAGATCAAACCTCGAAAGACCGATTGGTTTAGTAGCCTTGGAAACACTAGATATATTCATAAGTTTTACATTACATCATAAAATGAAAAACTACTACAACAACATAATGTCTCCATAATCCACACTACTATCCCCTCATAATATCCCTGCAGGTCATTCATAATTTACTTCTTCATATCCTGGGGAAAAATAAAACATAGAAAAGGGGTGAGCTCAAATGCCCAGTAAGGATAACAATATAGCGGAAACTTTCATAAATAAGAATAAACATTTAAGGCAATGCATTACTAAAAACAAAAGCCTTTTAAAATTGAACTTCAACATGGTATGGCAAAAGTAAAATGAAATAATTCCATTTACTTATTCACATGGATATTCTACTAATCGAATAATCACATGCAAAAATCAATAACCACTTTCATAATGTTGGAATGCATAATGCCAGACTATCATAACCACATAGCCAAGGCCTCGTGCCAAGACTACAAATAAGATTTTGTCAAGGCCTTGTGCCAAGACACTAGTTTGTCTCATTAGACCTACCGATGCATCGAGGAGCTATAGCGGGCTCCACCCGTCACTTATTAAGTCCAATGCATTCCCATATGAAAAGGTTTAAACATAACATAAACATTGGTATTAAAACTAGCATACGAAATGTCAATACTTTCACAATAAACTATGAATGGTATAAAAATAGCACATCCACAGTCAAACATATCACAAAACCTTCAATACAATATAGAAGTTTTGTATCATAATAAATCAACTTCAAATAATCTTAAAATCCATCAAAGGATGTTGACATAGATGAAATCAAAATTCTTTTTAAAGAAATATCTCCTTTTATTTTGAAATCATTTAAGATCCATATAAAATAAAACATTTTCTTTGAAAATATTCTTATAAGCTTGTAAGGAAAGCTTTGAAGATTTTATAACGGCGTAAAATAACCGCACCCGCCGTATAAGTTAAAAAAACATTCTTACCTCAATTATGTCGAAAAGGTTAAAAAGGACCTTGTTTTGAAAACGACGGAATGATTCCTTTATAAACCTCTTATAAAAAGTCAAACAAGGGTATAAATGACTTTAACCCATATTCTTGTAAATAGTAAAAATGTTTTGAAATACATTTCGAAGAAACATGGATGTGGATGATAAAGAGATCCCAGTAGATTATTACGTATAATACAACCTCGGATAATGAAGAGATTGTGAAATAACCCTTACCTTGAACTTTTTCTTGGTTGGGGTAGGTTAACCTCCTGTATAATGGTGAAATAATTGTTATTAAATTGTACAAGAATCATAGACATTAATATTATATCATATATGATCTTTTAACATTGCTTTATTAATAATATCTTAGTATTATCGTTGTTTCGGTGATAATCGATTCGTTCTTCTTAAATGTTTGGTTACGTAAGACATGTTTGTAATGGATAGATTATATCTTATTCATAATCAGAATGATATTAACATTATTTTTAACCCTAAAATGAGAATAATACTTGAATGGATATGATGGAGAACGAATCTTATCGCGTTCGTGGAGACGGTAGTCCGTACGTACGCACGAACGCTACTTCCATTTAATTTTTATTTTAAAAGAATCAAATCCAAATGATACATAGGTATATTACTATTACAGTATAATATAATATTTTATATATGTTACTTAAGTTCATTAACACCATCCTTTATACGTTCCATGTGTGGTATGAACGAGTCATATCATTTTAATGGGGCGGTAGTCCGCACTTCCTCAAATGAAATTATCGTATGTATATACAACATGAAACGAATAATGGAATGAAATAAAATGGAATTACAGAAGCTTATATATAAAATATATATCATTAATATCATATTTAATTACAGTGCCATCATAATGGCCACCATGAGAGGTGGTAAGATGTATTTGAACAATCATCGTTTCGTGAGGCGTTAGTTTGCCATCCACAGAAACATTATGTTCATCATCCATTAGATGGAGTTGTGTGTATGTGTAGTTTGAATCCTTCTTATAACAACATCCTAGTATATTTAGGATACTGGTGTTGTTACAAAAGAAAGGAAATAAAAAGATTTTGGGGGTTGGAGAAGCAAAATAAATGAAAATACTTTAAGAGAAATTGTTACCTTTAATTTAGGTAACTCACTTTGGTTGGAACCAAAGGACTTCTTGAAATGCTTTCTGCCTAAGGGGAAGCTTCAAGGAGGAGGAGAGGGATGTGGGGAGTTTAGTTGGGCAGAGTTTGGACGAGCCAAGTGGCTTGAGAGGTGTGAGGAAAAGAGAAGGAGGAGTGCCCTTTTATAAGAGGGGTGAGGGGCACCTTTGGAAAAGCTAGAAATATTAATTTATAATAAATTCATATTCGGTTTCTAATGGCTCCAAAGTTGACTATTCAAAGGTTAAGGTGGGGATAGGTCGAAAACCACTCAACCAATAGAATTTAGACAGGTTTGGGTACTTATATTAACCTTATCTTTAAGTATTAACTCTAAGTTAATTAGTTTCACTTTTACAATGTCTCTTTGTATTTTTATATAATATGGTTAATAAACTTACTATATACATCCAAGAGACCCCCAAGTGGTCCATTAATGATTAACCTATCGTAATATAAGTCTCTTGGCCGAACCTTAGATTTTTAGGAATTTAATATCAATTAATAATATAATATTTGTTTTAAGAACTCTTTTATGTCAATTTTGACACTATTCAATAGTTGATTTTTGTGAAACTCATAACAGATTTATTACTTCGAACAAAGTCAATTAAATCAATCCTAATATATCATATTATCCTAGAAAATTAGTTTAATTCATTAAAAGTTTCATATTATATTTATTTGGGTATTTATAATATCAATTATGTTAATTTTTTACTATTTTAGTAATTACTGCATCATCATTGTGTCATAAATAAAATAAATTATTTAATGTCTAAAAATTATAAATAAAACATCATTATGTAGGAAATCTTTTTATCTTTCTAATGAATATTTATAATCGAAAATACAACATGTATAACCCTATGTAAAAATTGTTCTTATAAAAGATGTAAGCTTATGCCATTTTTATTTTTATTTTAACTTTATTAATATAATGTGTCCCTACCACATACAAGTGGCTCCAAGGGGTCCCCAAATTGACCCAAGGATGCCCATGGTCGGGTATGTGTCCACCAATAAGGTTAGGACACGTTTTAGGGTAATTTTGTATTATTATAATATTATTTTTTAACCCTTATTTACCGGATTTACCCTTTAACCATGGTAAATAAAATATTTACCGCAGTAATTATTCAAAATGTCTAAAAATAAAAGTTACCTATTTACACAATTTGAACATCCTGATTCCAAATATGGAATCCATTTTTCGAAATTCAAAACACAGAAGTGGCAGAAATTAATTTAAAATTAAATCCCGCTGTCAAAACAAAAAGCGTGTTTTTAAGAGATAATAACTATCAAAAGATTGACACTTGTTTATGTTCGGTTTAATTGTAAAATTTTGTCTAATGACCAACATTATATTAAATTGTAAAAATATATTCTAAATATACTTTAAAACCACTCAAATTCATAATTTATCACTATTAATTATTTTGATTAAAAAAGTTGTTTTTAATTAAAATTTAGTAATTTTCACTATTCATCAAAATATGAAAGTTATCCGAAATGTACCAAAATTTCACCTTAGGCTAAATTCTATATTCCGAAACCAAAAATGAAGTCCATTTTAAAATATAAAATATATATAATTTCAAAAAGTAGGTATTACTATTCATAACGGCTAGTTTGATTGGTTGTGGTGTGTGTTAAAACTCAAGGTTGCGTACAACACACGCTACTATATTATTCAAAGAAAGTGTACCGTGGAAGCTTGGGATGTTTCATTTTAAATTTTTGATGTCCCCATTTAGTCAAAAAGTTTAAAATATTGTATTTAAAAAGGGTTCACTATTAAATTTGATAATACTGAAAATGAATTTGTTCTTGCATTATATCTAAGAAACTCATAATATGGATTCTAAAATTATAAGGATTATATAAACATTAAAATTTATCTAATACTATTCATAACCTCTTTTGAATGGCTTGTTTGGTAAGTCATGGTGTCCTTGAACTTTGTGTTGCATGTAGTGAAAGTTATTGAATTATTTTGAAGAACTAACACACTATGAAATCTTGGGGTGTTACACACATCATTCACCCCAGTATACTACAATATACCAACAACATGAAATCTATTTTATTATGTTGGAAATACACTAAAAATGTATTAATACACACTATGTATCGACCAAGACAAACTAGAACACGGTTTTCTTGATTATATGCTATATAACTCAATTATACTCTATGTTTCCACGTATATTACAGTGGAATATATATACTCTTGGATTTTTTTATGAGGTATATATTTTTTAAATTACTCTTTAAACCAATATTTTTTATCTCTATGGCATAGGCTAATTGTTTAAAAAAGGTTTTATGATTATTTGGTGTATGTTTGAAGCCTAGAGTATAAATTTTGGATGAAATAGATAAATTCTGTGTTTGGAACATGGTTAATAATAATTGTGTGGCTCAATTGTGTGTCCCCAAGGAGTTGGTTCATTGTTTTAGAAGCTATGTGTGTCATGCCACAAGAACATATAGGTGTGATTCATAATTATTTATAGGTGATTAACATGGTATTTGCATGGTTTTTCAATCCATGTGATGTTTTTCCACCTTAAGTGGTACTTGTGCATGGTTGGAACATGGTTTGGTGTACCATGTGGGAAAATGTTATGCCCTTTAAAAAAGGGTGACATATTATTTTTAAACCTAACTTATTTTATATTTGGTCTTCTATTTTCTTTTTAATTTCTTGTGCTGCACCACCCTCAATCACTTGATCGTCTCTCCTCATCCTTTCATAGGATTTGCGCTTCCTCCCTTATTCAGTGTCCAAATCATTTGCTTGTAGTTATGTTTGATGTTTTTTCAGTAATCTCTTCCTCCAATCCATTCCTCTCTTAGTCTACTTCTCATTATGGAATCCTAAATTAATGTGAGCTATTTGAATGGTATTCATCAATTCTATAATTTCTTCCATTATTGACCAAGGTAGAGGTAGTTAACAAGGTATGAATCTACTAACCATCTAAGGTAGGTGGTATATACCTTTTCCCATAAATTCAAGGTATTTATAACTTATAGTGTAATGTCTCACATAAAACCTTCCTAATGTTTCTTCTAATATTATTTACACATTAAATTAAATGTTTTAAAACATGTTTTCAATATCCATTTCCCCATTTGAAATTGTTATAGGTTATATACCACAACCCTAACTACACCATGAGGTGAGTTCTTTCAAATTCATATACATATACCACCCCTTTTAAGTGTAGATATTTCAACACATGAGTGGAGGATTTTTATGAATTAATGAGAAATTTTAAAGGTCAAATACCTCTTATGTAACCTTTTAATTTAAAAATAAAATGGATGATGAATTGGGATAATCATAATTTTAAATAATATATTTTATCACTTTCAAGAAGTATTTAATGTTAATTTTAGGAGATTTGTCATGGACACTAACATGGTCCATATTTTATCACATATTAGTGAATTGGTTATTTAATTGAATGAAATGAATTAAATGGATCAGATAGAATGCATATTAACATGGCCTCTTGATCCTTGGTGTTAATATTTTATTGATTTTTACATTATGGTATGGAACTGATATCATTGTATGGCACCAACATCATGGTATGGCACCAACATCACATACTGGCGCCAATATCATGATATGGAATAGAAATCATGGTATGATACATTCATCATGGAACATAACCAAATATTTACTTTTATATGATTCTTTGGATTATTAAAATTGGATCCAAATTTCATAGACCTCCTTGTACAAACTCCTTGGGATCCTCTCAAGTATTTACTGACTTTTCTATGGATATTATTAAAATACTAATAGTCCTGGTACTTCATACCCCTAGCCCTCACCGGATTGATAGTTAAAACACATGGTCGTAATAGTTCTAATACATGATATACCTAGCCTTCACAAGAATGATACTTGATGCACCTATACCTCATATATATGATAACTAATTTTTATATCACTATTAGTTCTAAAACATGATGTAATGTCCCTGATTTTTTCATGTATTATTTTCAAATATTATATGGAATTAATTTGACACCATCAATTGAGATGGAATACATTTCCAAGGCCTAGTGTGATCGGAATAAATGTTTGAAATAAATTAAATATATTAAATAGCGTGTGTGAGCGATTTTACTGAAATAGAAGAATAACATCAATTTAGGTGTCCAAATTAGAAATTTGAGGTCACTATTGCATTCCGAGCAATGAATTTACATCAAATGACACCTAGAATCGGCCAACGCAGGTTGGATGTGAAAGTTATTTTTTGGGAGTTTAAAGAATTAAATAAATTAACTTTTTATTTTTATTATATATTTCATCATAATAGTGACCCAATGAAATTATGTAGGATATTTTGAAGAAATTATAGTGTTATAAACAAAAAATAATAATTATATGAAATCATTGGAGAAGAGAGCCTTGGAGAAACCTCTTAATAAAAGTGATGGTGGATTGAGTAGATCACGAATCGTTGCACCGGCAGAGTTGGAGGATATCATCAACAAAAAAAATATATTCAATCTTCTTTAAAAAGTCATCCAACCCTGAGTTATATAATTTTGTTTCAATTCTTTATTTTCCTCATTCTTGTATTTAATGATAAGTGTGGATCAACCCACATACATGACAACCTGTGGTTCGATCATTTTGGCGGGAGGGTTTTTATTGTGGGTATTTTTTTGGGTTGACTATAATTTTCATTTTTTTCATCTTGATCATTCTAATGGAATGGATCGATCCCATAATGAACAATAAATGAGTTTTGTTTTTTGGTTTTCTCAATTTTAATTGTGTCCTCTATGTTCTTCGTGTTCTTCTCATTTTTCGCATGATATGAACGAATGATCATGGTGCCAGTATTTTTTTCACAATGATCAGAAAATGGAGATACAGCCTCATGAAATCTAATTGGAGGTGAAAATATGGTGTCAATGTATGGATCAATGTATTTGAGGAGATACCGTTCTTCGAGAGAATTTCGTGCGAATTATCAGAATCAGTTTTCGGAGCTGTTTGAAGGCCTGAAACCCGCTGATCTTTTATTTCCATGGAAAGACGACCTGATATCTTCAGTTTCAAGAAAAATAAATCATAATATAGAACATAATATGATCAATCAATGTGCTCAAAGGAAGAACCATCGTTCTGGAAAATCTAGATGAACACAGCGTGTATTTTGGAATACACACCGTGTGGGACCTGCTAAGTGTTTTCTAGGGTTTTGGGAAGCAATAAAGTATCACATTGAATGGGAACCCTATCACAAGGCATGTGGGATATCCCCCTAGGCTAAACATTTATCTTATGAGTTAACTGATCATGGGGTGGAGTACACGATTTTCCAACATGGTGTGTACTCCACCACACGGCCAGACCCAGACCAGATAATGGGTTACCCCGTGTACTGGTACCCGGGAAAGCGAACATGGGTTGACATTGTGTATTGTCACATGTCCAGAGTACATGGGTGGACCCCCAATTGTAGTACAAAACATGTGATATTTTATACATGATGTGTATACCTCTTCTACGTGATATGTTCTCATGACACTGGTCCTCGAACACAGGCAGTACTCCGGGTCAAGGGATATGATGTGTGAACCTACTACATGTCATGTACACCTTCCTTCATGGATTGAATCTCATTTACACTGTATATTGGAATGTTTTAGTTAGGTTTTGTGCCCTTTATTGTTCCTATGAAGGTTTGTTTGTATCATTTCATATTAAGAGGAGTATGGTCCCTTCGGTAGTATTTTACTAGATATAGTCAGCAATCCCCTCCGAGAGTCCCAGAGGAAGATCATACATCCATTCTTGTGCCCTTAGTAGAGTCTTGGTATCAGCATGACCAATCCTATTGGATGTAAATCCTCTACTTAGAATGTGAATCTGGATGAGTCATGGTATTGCCCCATGGCCCTGACATTGATCCTAATATGGGTATCATGATCTTACCCACTCGTGGAGTGAGTACTCTCAGAGCAATTGTATCGTATCTCTCTTCAGATCAATCAGTTTTACTCTCTCAAGATAGTTCCTAATTAATATTACTTCTTAGTAAGACTTCATCAGTGTTACCAGATTCAAGAGTGTGAGCTCTCATATGATTTGTTTTGTGTAATCTCCAGACTGAATATCTAGTGATCTTATGTGGTAGTAGTGACTTACCTCTAGACCACAAGTCAGGGTTTCAGTATATCTGGATATATTCTTGTTATATTTATTGTATATATATACTATGTATATCTAACTATAACTTTACTTTTGGTATTATTTTGTGGTTTCAGGGTGTCCTACTAAGTATTGTTATACTCACCCCAGCACGGGGTTTTCCCGAATGTATCATGTCATGTGCAGACGAGAAGCCATTTGATGGATTCCTGGGTGGACCAAGACTACACATAGAGGTTTTAGTTTAAACATGCCATGGTGCTCCTACAGCTTTTATCAGCCATCCCAATACATTTTTTATAGGTTAGAATTTTTAATTTTTATACTCTTAATTTTGGTTGTCTTGAATTCTAGCCAATTTTACATTATATCACTTTACATTCTTGTTGTACTATTCTAGTTGGGTTTAGTGGTATGCATGACTTTTATTCCCTAGTGGTTTTTACTTCTCTGCATCTTTGTCTTGGATATGTGTGCATGTGTATAGGGACTTAGGAAATTCTTCCCAAGTTTGTGATATGCCTACTCAGTGCTTGTCACCAGCCCATGTCCTATTAGAGGAGGGCTTGGGGAGTCGTGGCATGGGCCCCACAGGGATGGGTCGTGACTGAGTGGTCTCAGAGGTGGTTGGTTCTAGCATAGGACCAAAAGTATGTGATATTTTTTTAGGAAATTATTGTTAAGGGGTTTGATCTTGGATTTTAGTCTAGGGACTTCCGTTTTGGTATGGACGGCTGACATATCTATACACCAGGACTCTGATAACCTACTTTTTAACTCAGTACATGAGAGAATTAGTTACATGGAAAATAATGGCACTTGCATCATATTAGAATGGTTTTTTCATGTCCTTTTCTTACAACTCCCTAGATATGCTCATTGATCATGATACATCATTTTTTTTACAGGAGTCTTTCAAGACACATACCAACTAGGATTCAGCAACTCGATCATGATGATGAAACCCCTCAGTGCTAATGAATTAGTGTAGGGACTAGTTTCTCAGGTGTTTCCACTAGGTTTTGCACCGGCTATGTCACCACTAGTGGAGAACCATGTGGTACCTAAAGTACCAACAGACAAGGAGTGCAGGCTTAGTGCGATCCATGAGTTTCAGAGATAGAGACCCATCTGGTTCAGAGTTGAGCCCGACCCTTAGGTTGCTAAGGACTGGTTTGAGGGGTTGACTAGAGTTATTTGCCCAGTGAGGTCACTAGAAGATTGGATGGTGATCCTAGCGGTGAACCATATTTTGGGTTCGGCAAGGTGATAGTTGAGTTAGACTATGCATACTCACGAAGAGGTGACTCTTTCATAGACAGATTTTGAGTGACACTTTATAAAGATTTATCTCTGGTTACACTTAGATAAGTGCATATAAAGGAACTTCTTTAGCTCCTATAGGGTAGCGTGATAGTGGACAACTATTCATTAAGGTTAACTAACCTTTCCAGTTACTCAATATTGGAACTTCTAGTGAGTTCTACATTGGTAAATCAGAGCCAGTGTTATACCTATATGAATTATGTCTTATGTTGGAGTGCTTGAGTGAGCTTTGGTGGTTGACACCTTCTTGGCTGAGCAAATGCAACTAGTGAAGGTCTATAGCAGGCAGATAGGTGCAGAGACTCCTATAGAAGGGAGTCGATGTACAAAATTGGGATCTATATGTGGTTGATGATACAAGAGGTCCCAAGATATGGGATCTATAGTTCAAGGCTCTCAGGCTCGACCCAGTCTACCTAGGGAGATGCGATTCTACACATGTGATGACAGGGGACATCTCACTAGAGATTTCCCAACACGTCGATCGGTTGATAGTGGTGATGGATGGACCACCGGGGCAGAATAAATGAGTGGATCATAGAGATCCTCCAATTGGTGGACATGGAAGAGGAGTAGGGAGAGATGTGGGAGGTACAATACATTTCGACATACTATCACCACCACCCCCAAGAGGTCCATACTAGGCTCAAAGAGCTGGAGGGTGGTGGTGAGGGAAGCTACATGTTGTTGAGGAGTACAACATAGGGACTCCAAGTATGATCTGAGGAATGATCTGTGTCTTTTCTACCTTAGTTTTCAAACTTATAGACATAGGTTCCAGTCATTATTTTCTCACCAATTAACTTGTACGAGACCTTGATATTTCTATAGAACTGTTGGCTCGACTCTTATAAATTTAGGCACTAATGGGAGGAGACTTGGTGATCAAAAACTTATGTATATAGGGTGATATGACCCATGGAGTTGATAGTTTTGGTTGTAACCTCTTAGAGGCAGTGTTTAGCCCTTATGACGTAATTCTCGGTATGGATTGGTTATCTTCGATCCATACCCAAGTTTATTTTTTTAGGCGAAAGGTGTTGTGTTTCCACAGTGATGGGATGATGTTTTACTTTGTTGGAGAAAGAGAATACTAGGAATCACAAGAGGGGATCATGAATTTGAGGGTCAATCCAATCACTCAAGAGTGGTCTAGCCTTACCCTCATAGAAATAGATGTTATGAGCTTTCAATTTTCAGTAGTAGTGGCGGTGTACGAGGAAGTCTTTCCATAATATGTTCTAGGGTCACCTTCACATTGGGAGATAAACTTCTATATCGACTTATGCCCTGGTAAGGCACTGATAACCACACCAGTATATGATATGGATCCCACAGAGCCTCGCAAGTTGTGGGTGCAAATGCTGGACTGGCGGAGGAAGGGATTTGTGAGGCCTAGTGTTTGACCCTATACACCCCTAGTTTTTTTTCATGAAAAAATATGGGAGCTTCATGTGGTGTGTGGATTTTCAGATCTTGAACTAGGTGACCATTAAAAATAAGTGATCAATATCAAGGATCAATGACCTCTTCTGTCAGGTGATAGGGGTACAACGGTTCTCGACGTTTGACCTTCGATCAGGTTATCACCTGCTAGAAGTACATGATGAGGATATATTGAAGATGGATTTGAGATGCCACTAAAGTCATTATGAGTATTTCGTGATGCCCTTTGGCATGAGAAACTTCCCAGTAGTGTACATGGGAATTGGGAACCGAATATTTCAGCCTTACTTATACTGGTTCATGGTATTCATTATCAACAATATCCTTGTGTACTCAGCATCCAAGGAAGAGTATGCATGACACCTACGGATGGTTCTGGACGTACTCCTAGAGAACCAGTGTTGTGGGAACTCTCTAGGTTTAATTTTTGTATTCATATGGTCTACATTCTAGGACCTATTATCTCAGTAGATAGAGTGGCAGTGGACCCGGCCAAGGTGGAGGCAGTGTTAGCATGAGATCCACCTAGGAGCGTGATGGAGGTACAGAGCATCCTTGGGATGGCAGGCTATTATGGAAGATTCCTACCTGATTTCTCTATGATATCAGCACCTATGATATCTTTGACCTGAAAGGATCAACCCTTTATATAGACAGACAAGCGCCAATAGTATTTTTGGTATTTGAGGCTAGGTTTGACCACCGCTCTGATCTTGAGATTTCCATATGAGAGTGTTTAGTACGTAGTATTCTACTATGCATCAGGGAAGGGACTGGGTTGTGTCCTAATGTAGTGGAAAGTAGTGATTTCATATGGCTAATTCCAGTTGAGACAACATGAGAAGAACTTCATGACCAGTGATCTTGAGTTAGCCGCAATAATTTTTTGCATTTAAGATGTGGTGACACTACCTAGTGCGTGAGCAGTTTATCTTCTACTATGACCATAAGAGTCTCAATAATATCTTCTCTAAGAATGATATGAACATGAGATATAAGATTTGGATTGTGTTCTTCTGGGATTATGAATTTGATATTGTCCAAAAACCTGTGAAGGGGAACGTGGTGGTATATACTCACAGCCAGAAATCGATTTTGCAATTTCTGAATGAGTTTTCAGAGTAGTTGGCCTCATTAAAATTATCTTGTGTGGATGTAGATGGAGTATCTTACCTCATGTTGATGGTTTTTACACATCCTCTCTTAAATTGATTCAGGGAGGTGCAGCTTGGGGGTACTGACTGTAAAACCCATCATTCTCAGATTTTTACAGGGCATGCACCTAAGGGATATTCATAAGGTTGGGAGCATGCCATAAGTTTTAGAGGATGTATGGTTATACCAGTGGTGTTACAGGATGATTTTCTGAGGTGGTTTTACATATCTTGTTTGGTAGTACATGCTGCTATGTTAAATATTGAATAGGACCTTCGACATTAATTTTGGTGGATAGGGATGGAGAAGGCAGTTGAAAATTTTGTTTCTTGATGCCTTATGTGCTATCAGGTGAAGGTTGAGCACCAAGTTCTAGCAAGTTCGAATCAACCCCATGAGGTGTTGGAATAGAAGTGGGATGGGATATAAATATAATTCCTGATAGGTTTACCACATACGTCTAGGGGACATGATACCATCTATGTGATCACTGACCAACTCACCAAGTCGGCCAACTTCCTGCCTATCTGAGAGTAGATTTCGACAGAGAGATTGGGAATCCTTTACATTCAAGAGATATTTCAACTCCATAGTGTCCCATCAATGATTTTTTCTAATCATTTCACATCCCAATTGGGTAGGATATTAGAGGAGATGTTTGGGACTCAGTTACGCATGAGCACTACATTTCATCCCCAAAAGGATAGCCATACCAAGAGAACCATTCACGATCTGAAGGAAATACAGTAGGATTGTATCTTGTACTTAGGTCATAGTTGAGAGGACCACCTAACACTAGTGGAGTTTGTGTACAAAAACAGCTACCAATTCACAATTCATATGGCACTGTTTGAGGCTCTGTATGGGAGACCGTGCAGGTCACCACTCTACTAGACTAACCCAGGAGATTCAGCATCAAGGGCCCAGAATTGGTGCAAGATACTACCAACAAGGTGTATATCATACAAAAAATGATTAAGACTACATAGAGAAATCAAAAATCTTATGCAGATAGATGGAGGAGACCTCTGGATTTTGAGGATGGATTCTGTTTCTTCTTTAGGGTCTCACCTCGATGAGAGTTACAAAAATTTGGTCAGTGTGCCAAGATAACTCGAAGGTTTATCTTCCCTTTTTAGATACTGGGTATAGTTGGTGAAGTGTCATATCACTTATCCCTACCTCCGCAATTAGACCAGGTACATGATTTCTACCATGTTTCATAGCTGATTAAGTATGTGCATGACCCATCGCAAATCATCGATTGGGGCATGATAAACATTGATGATAGAGCGAATTTTTTTGAGTACCCAGTAAAGATTGAGGATCAGCATGAGAGGATCATTCATGGGTGATTGATTACTTTATTTTGTGTCTAGTGGATGTATGGAAATATCTAGGAGAGCACATGGGTATGGAGGCTCATATTTGTGCTCAGTATCCACATCTTTTAGTATAGCCCTTCATTTTGGTTTTATGGGGATGTAAATCCCAAAGTTGCTAAAATATTAATGACTCCTATTTTTTAGTGTATTTTGGTTAATAGTATATGCAATTAATTTGAGACCAATAACTGAGATGACATGCGATTTAGATATCCGGTGTGCCCGGAATAAATATTGGAATAATATTAAATAACGTGCGAGAGAGGTTTTCCTAAAATAGTGGAATATATTCTAAATGGGTACTCGGATCAGAAATATGAGGGTACCATTGCATTCAGAGCAGCGACTTTACCTTGGGTGGGTCCTAACACTGGTCGGTGTGGCTCAGTTGTGAATGTTATTTTTGGAAGTTTAATGAATAAAATAAATTAACATTTTATTTTATTTATCCATTGAATTGACGTAGCTTCTGAAAGCATTTAAGTAGGATGTTATGCATAAATTCTAGGGTTATTTTCATATCCCTAGAATTCTAAGAATTCATTGGAGAATATATCTTGTAGAAACCTCTCAACAAATGTTGATGAAAGATCGTGGATCGTTGATCCAGTAGTGTTGGAGGATCTCATCGACGATGGAAATTCAATTGATCTTCTTCAAAGAATAATCCGACCATGAGGTAGGGTAAGTTTATTCAATTCCCGATATTCCCCATTCTTGGATTTTTCAATGAACGTGGATCAACCCACATACAGGTTGACCTATGATTTGATAGTTATTATGGGAGGGTATTGATTGTGGGTACTTCTTGGGGATGATTTTGATTTTTATTGTTTTATTATCATGATCATTATAATTGAATAGATCGAGGCCAAAATAAACTATGGTAGGGGTTTTTTTCCTTGAGTTGTTAAATTTTTCTTTTCTTCCCTATGTTCTTTGTGTTCATCGTGGGATATGAATAGATGATTATTGCACCTTTGTTCCTTAGTGAAAAAATCCGAAATTAGAGATCCAACCTTGTGATGACCTATCAGATGTATGCCAGAAGTGGTGGAGTATGGATCAAATTATTTTAGAAGATACCATTGTTTGAGAAAATTTTGTTCGAATGATCAGAATAAATTTTTTAATCAAATCAGTGGCCTGAAACCCAACGATCTGGTGTTTCAATGGAGAGACGACCACATATCTTCATTTTTAAGGAAAATGGATCATGAGATCGAATAACAGATGATCAACCATTCCTTGCAGAATAAGAACCATCTTTCTAGAAAATCCCGATGAACACCGTGAGTATTATGGAATACATGCTTTGTGGGACTCGTTGAGATGTTCCTAGGGTTTCGAGAGGTAATAAAGTGTCACACTATGTGTGGCCCCTGTCACACAGCATGGGGGATCTTCACCTAATCTCGGTGTGTATCATAGAAGTTACATAGACACTGAGTGGAGTACACATCTTGCCTATATAGTGTGTACCCCAACACACAGTAAGACCTAGACATGATAAACGGGTTACCTCATGTATTGGTACAGGGGAAGGAAAACAGAGGTTGACCCCAAGTACTAGAACATGGCCAGAGTACATGGGTGGACTCCAGATAGTAGTACATGACATGTAATCCTTTCTATACACCATGTATACCTCTTCTATAGGACATGTTCTGATGACATAGGACGTTGAACACAAGTAGTACCCAAGGTTAATGTACAAGGTGTGTGAATCTACTAAACATTGTGTACACCTTATTTCATGGATTGAATCTCTTTTCCACCGTATATTAGAAAAGTTTCATTAGGTTTGGTTCCATTTCTTTTTAATCTAAATTTTAGTTGGTATCATTTACTATTCACATGAGTATGGTCCCTTCAGTATAATTTAACTGGATATAGTCTTGAATCCCCTCCGAAAGGCCTAAAGAAGGATCCAATATCCATTATTTTTCCATAAGTAGAGTCTTGGAATTTGTGTGACCGAACCTACCTAACATTGATCCTCTACTTAGTAGGTGAATTCAGATGATTCGTGATAACACCCTATAGCCTTGGAATGATCCTCATCTGTTTATCAAGATCTTCACCACTCGTGGAGTGAGTACTTCAAAAGAGAGTGTACCATATCTCTCTTCATTTCAATTTGTGTGTGTATCTTATACTGGTTCTTGAATAAAATTACTTCTCAGGAGGATGACATTAGTGCTATCAGACTAAGGAGTGTGTTCTCTTGGATGATTTTTTTGGAATCTTCAGACTGAATATCTAGTGTTGTTATGTGGTAGTTGTAACTTACCTCTAGACTACGGTTCAAGAATTGAGGATATCTAGATATATTCCTTTTTATATGTATTTTAGACACATAATGTGTATAGATAACTATAAAATTACTTTGTGTATTTATTTTTGGTTTCAGGGTGTCCTATTGAGTATTGTTATACTCACCCATGTATGGGATTTTCCAGCACGTGTCATGTCTTGTACAGACGAGCAACCATTTGTTGGAGTCCAAGCTGGACCAAGACCAGACAAATCATTGTAAGTTCAGACAGGCCGAGGTGTTCCTATGTCTTTGGGTAGTAGTCCCAATACCTCTTTGTTTATAGGTTAGAATTTGTAGTTTTAAGACTATTTCTTTAGGCGGGCTTGTATTTCAGACAAGTTTACTTTAATTCACATTAATTTCTCTTCATAATTTGTTGGTTGGGATTAGTTGTATACATTAATTTTGTTCCGTAGTGGTTTTTATATTTAATCATTTGTGTCTTGGATATGTGTGTGGGTGTACATATACTTAATTAATGCCTCTCATGTTAGTTATAGGCCTACTTAGTGCTAGTCAGCAGCCCATGTCGTATTGGAGGTGGGATTGGGGAGTTGTGGCACGGACCCCACTATGATGGTTCGTGAAACATTATACATCCAGTATATTTCATAGATGATACCTTACACATGTACTTCTTGTTAGTGTTGTTTAAAATTATTTATTACAAATTTATACTTTTATAAATGTACACTAATACAATATATATGCACTTACTAAATTTTTTATTTACTATATTAGAAGTGGCCTAATGAGTATGTCTCAGAACATTTTTAGGCCACTATTTGGTACCCAAGAAAATTCCATAGATTTAGGATGGTATAAAGAAAAATGGCATTCATTGAACACTTTAATTTTCTTCTAGGATGGAGAATGGGGCCGCAGATCCATTAATATTCTTAGAAAGATATGGGAGATATTAGGGTCCATTTTTTAAATTTTATAGAATTTTTTGAATACATGTTTCCCACGATCGCATTATTTCCCTCTTTTGTATATAATCATAAAATTATCATCATTTATACATATGATATTAGATGTGGTTCTACCTTTATTTATACTAGACTATTTATTGCATTTATATGGATAATTAATTCCACTACGTTATTATTAGATATGATTACACTATAAATTCATTATTTACACCATTGTGTTGCACTTTAACCATTAGGGTATATTTTCCCACCAGAACATCTTTGACCCACACTACTATCTAGAATCTTATAAGGTACATTGATGAGTGCCTGATGCTATCCAGCCTATTGGACTAGTCATGTGAGATGAACTGGTATAGGCACATCACAAAGTGATGTTAGATGATCCTTTTTCCTTTTGTCTTTCTATTTTGTGTTGGTAGAAAAGATACTAGAAAGTTTCATGATAATTTCATAAGTATATGACTGAGTGTATAAGATCTAAGTATAGGTAAAATCCAAAATACCAAGTATATGAATTGCTTTTATTTCATGTGCCTACTAAATTAAGATAGATTTTACCATTGAGTGATGAAAATGAGTTGTGAAATATGTAATCATGGTTTGTTTTCTTTTCCCTTGTCCCAATGAGGTAAGGAGGTACGATATCATGCATCATTATAGGAAACTAATGATTTCATGCGATTCATGTGCCTACCACATTTATATTACTACGTGCATGTTTTCTTATATGTTGTTGGTTCCATGACATTGTATTTCAAAAAAATATAAAATTTATTATAGTGATAAAATAATTTCATTAATTAATGTATATACATAATCCTAAATGGTCTTTTCCCAAGTAGATTAATGGTGGAACCATAATTAACCAATTATAACAAGTTTGAGATGTGTAACCATGATTACTAGAGTGGAGAAAGTAGTTATCCATGATTCTATGGATATCAACTGTAATTTATAAAGAAATTAATTCTATAAATAGGTAATAGTAATCTATATAATATATCTATTAGAAAAATACATGTTACATTTTTTTACGGAATGTAAATGTTTGGCCATAGTTACATGACATTCACTTAGTAACATATAATGCATTGGGATTTATATCTTTGGAATCGTAACTCATCTATCCATAGCATGATATATATATATATATATGATGCACATATGAATATGCTAATTCATTTTAAATTTAATGATTTGGTTTCCATTAAATGTGGATTCCCATTGAAACTTAAAGATTTTATTCCCCTATAGCATACAATTGAAACTCTGAATACCATGACCCCTAATGTCAAATAGAGAACTATCCTTTGATCCTACCTTATTACTGGGAAGTTTTAACTATATCTTGTGTTTAATTATGAATTTCTATGCCACCTTGACCAAAGATTTATAAGCAGGAAGGGAGGTGTTGAGATTTTATAGGTAGTGTTGTAACTATCGTATTCATGAGTTAGTAAACTATTCTATTATTGAATCTTGTATGAGGCTTGTGCCTCTCATTTTTATATATTATCCTCTATAATTTCTATAGATCATTCCATATGAGAGTTTCAATGATGATTCTCTAGATGTGGTGGGCCCTGAGGCTCTAATATTACCGCATATAGTGTCTCCTATGACACCTACTATTATAACCAACTTTGGAACAGACACAAAATTTCGATAGGGTCTTCAATGACTTATTAAGACCCTATATGGATACATGAGATTAGACCCTATAATAGAATAGTTTACATGGGAATTTTAGAAACAACATCCACGTATATTTTTATAGGATGGTGGTCCTTGGTTTTTTGAGTTATTATCGAAGTCCATGTAATCTATCTTTGACCATCTAGAGATTCCTCCCCAGAGGAGGGACTAGATTTTAGAATATATTCTAAGATGGATATCTCATATATTAGGGGATTTTTTGACATAGGATAACTAGCATCATTTCATGGTCTAGAGGGATACCCATACATCCTTCTACAATTATTTATTTTCAAAGATGATGGGAACTATCTGATCTAGCGAGATTATGCACTTTGAGTAGGAAAAAATATATGATATGGATTATTCATATTTATTCAATGATTTATCATTTATTTCCAACTCTCCTTAGTGATGAGATGTCTAGAGAAATAATTTTTTTATAATAGGATCTTATATAAAATTTGGTCTTAGGTGAATGTGTTTCATTTGACTATCATCAGTGAGATAGAGAATCGATCCCTCATAACTGAGTGTAGCCTTATATAATCTTTAGTTGTGGGTCAGAGAAATAATGTACCTCATTAGAGTAATAGTTTATTTATAAGTATAAGGAATTATTTTGAGCTTTACTAAGGTTGAAATAGTAGCTAGAGTGTATTTCTATATATCCATAATATCATTCATTAGTGTGGTCAATAGGGTTATATGAGGCCTTAGTGTGATAGAGAACTTGTTCAGCATATAGAATATGGTAGAATGGGGAATATTTAGTGGTTTTTAGAATCAGTCCTCTTGTTTCCTTTGATTTGGGGTATCCACTAACTCTAAATTTAAAAGCAGGGCTAGTAGTTCCACGTCAGGTAGGGATCTTGAGTACTGCTTGATGATCAGGTCAAGGTGATAGTTGTGGCCAAGGGATTCATATGATGGATTTATAGCACCAGTAATGCAGTCATATATAATGTATATAGGTTGTATCATGGGGTTGTGGATGAGGAAAAATATTTATAATAGAGATGAAACATAAGGAGCAGAGTTCTGATATTTCTATAGTTCTCTTTATGGTTCTAGTTGCCTCTACTATAATGTCTATTTTCATTTAAATAGGAGATTAACACTCCTTTATATTAGTGGAGATTATGGAGAGTATTATCCTCAAGATCCATTAATATTTTGGGCCAAAGAAACTTTATTCTCCATTATGGATAATATAAGAAATTGTAATCAATTAAAAGGAATTACCCCATGAGGTAGGACACTATTTCTTTACCAAGAACATCATCATCCATGAGATAACATGTTTTGGAAAGATTCTCAAAATAGACTAGTTTGTTCCTTATCATGTGTACATTGATTTTTTATCACCATAGAATAGGTCTTACATCATAAGTGGGAAATAAATATCTTCATAAAGCTGGTTGGTATTCTTAGGTATGTCGAGCTGGGAATGGAAATCATGGGATAGGAGTGATAAACCATATTTCTATCCATTAAGTGGATGATCAGGGAATATGTCATGCAGATTTACCTCTTGTTATATATCATTTCAAAGAATTTTTTCATGTTTCATTTTTTGTTACCTAAAAAGAGAGTGGTTGGGATTACCATTAAGATAATTTCTAGATCAAGACTAGTATCCATTCCTCATTATGTGATGACTACTACTAATTTTAAGGATCAAAATAAGTAACTAAAGGATTTGGAAGTTAAAGGTTTTATTTGACCCAATATTTCTTGATGGGGTTCGCCTATTTTTTTTAAAAGATTAAATATGGGGCCTTCAAGTTTTTCATTGATTATCACCTGATTGAAGATACTAAAAATTAGTAACTGATATATTTTTCCTCTTATAGATGAACACCTCGACTAACTTTAAAGAGACAGATTATATTCCAAGATTGATCTGAGATCAAGAAATCATTGGGAATGTGTTAGATTACCAAATATACAATTTTCACCATTATATGGTAGATATATCTTTTATGATTATTTATAAATATTTAATGAACTCATTAAAATGATGGTTGTTTTCATGGATATGATGAATTGGGATTTCCACCCATGTTTCGATTCATATCTTGTAGTCTTCATGAAATACATCTTGATGAATTATCACACTCAAAATGACCATTCCCAACATCATGATATAATAATAGGTACACTAAGAGTTCATCTTCTCTATGATAGGCTCACAAAATTACACTTTTTGATGAACAAGATTCACTTCCTATGTCACATAACAATATAATTAGTATTATATGTGGAACCATATAAGGTGAGAGCCATATTTTCTTGGGATAATTCCAAAAATTTCTTTGATATATGAAGTTTCTTTTTGCAAGATAGATATTATATATTCTTTATTAAAGATTTATCATACATTATAAAACCTATTATGGGATTGAAAATAAATTTTTATAAATTTTTATAATCATATACCTGTAAGAAATGTATTCAAGAGTTGAAAGTAGTTTTGAATACAGTATCAATCATGATTTTACCTAATCCTGGAAGAGGATATGTAGTGTATTATGATGCATCATGTATCAATATGGTAGATATTCTAATACAGGGATATCAATTCATGGAGTAAGGTTCACATCAGTTGAGACCACCATAGTAAAATTACTCAGCTCATGATCTCAATATGGTAGTTTTGGTTCATTCATTGTGTTTTTGGAGACATTACATTCTTGGAGAGTAGTTTTTGGTTTATACCGACCCAAAAAGCCTCTAATATATCTCTACATAGTATGATTTTCATCTTAGAGAGAAATTTGGGTTTAATACCTACAATATTTCACCATTCAATATGTATATATCGTTATTAAGGGAAATATAGTAGACGATTCTATGAGCCAGGGGACTCAAACAAAAGTGGTTTCAGAGGCTAGTGTTGAATGAAATTTTATTTCCGTATTTTTAGAGATACATCTTGGTGTTCAGGAGAGATACAATAAGGATATTCTTATCGATTTTTTAGTGACATATTAACTTTTGGATAGGGTGAAGATGAGGCATATTTCAAAACCTGGGAAAAAAATTTATTGTAGAGAATTTTAGGTGATAACCCACCACCTAGTTGGGTCATTAATGGGGATGATATTTTATGAATTCCAAGGCATGTTTGGGTGCCTACAAACATCTAAGAGTAACTAATATGAGAATATCATGACATTTCTTGGCCTATAAATTCTAATATTATCATTTTGACCCATTATCTATGCCTCTAATAATGGGGATTCTTTAAAAAAATTGAGATATATTACATTATTACTCAATGTTCTTCCTTCCAACTAGTGAACGAAGAACACTATTGACCAATGGGTATTTTAAATCCATTTCCAATTATATCGGGGAGATGGTATGAAATCACTATGGATTTTTTGAAACATTTACCTAGGTCACCTCGAGGATGTGATGTTATGTGGGTGATCATAGATAAGTTTAAAAAGGTTTCACACATCATTATTATTCAAGAAACCTTTTTAGTGGATGAAAATGGAAGGATATATATCATAGAAAAAATTTACTTTGATATAGTTCAATGTACCCTTGAATCAGATATATACAATCACTTAACATCCTGTTTTTTCTAGGTTTGTAGAAGGATTTGGATTTATAGGTGCTAAAGAGTACAACTTATAACCCTCAAATAGATGGTCAGTCTGAACATGCGAGTCAATTTTTAGAGAACATGATTGGGCATTCTCCCACAATTTTGGACAATCATAGAATAAACACATTCCACTCACAAAATTTTAATATAATAACAAATTTTTAGAAAAAATTCATATAAACCATTATAATCCCTTATATAGAAGGTCATGTCCTTCACCCATCTAATAGTTAGAGGTATGAGAGGTAAAATTACTAGGACCTCGTCTCATTTAGGAGATTTTGGAATGGGTGTATATTATCACAAGGAATATGGCTATAGATAAGTCTAGGAATAGGTCATATGTTTACTGTAGTTGACAACCTCTATAGTTTGAGGTCGAGGATTGGGTTTTCGGGCACTGTCTCACATAGTTGTGGGAATAGACAGATTAAGACAGAGGGTACGATATCACCTCATTATATTATGACTTTCAAGATATTTTAGATGGTTAATCTGATATGAAATGAAATAGTTCTTCCTTTGAGGTATTGGGTCGTGGACGATATCTTCCCAATATCTTAGCAATGTTGATATCATTTCAACCAGTCACATTCATTTGATACGGAGGAAATTGAGTTATAGGTTAATGATTATTTGGAGGAGTATCCAAGACTTATTATTGGGAGAATGGGGCCATGCCTTTTATCATGGATCTCTTCTCCATAGAATCAGAACCTCCGGCTAGGGTTCTTTGGGCATCAGAGCTTTATACGACTAGGCTTCAATCATAGTAGTGAGAAGTATCATCTAGATTTTTTTCATCGTGATGCATTGAAATTACATCATTGTGGATGGATTTTGGATTAAATAACAGTTTCAAGGGTTCTGTTCTAGTAATTTTTAGATTCAAGTTTTATGAAGATCCTTATTTTTCACTTGGATTATTCAAATGTCGGAATTTCGTTCAATGTTGACTTAGGATTCAGTTTATGGTAAGGAGAGGATGGGGTCGAGCCATTTTTTTCATGAAGTTCATTGAGTCGAAGCATTACAATTTTCCTGTATCTTTTTAAATATCATACAGAATTGAACTGAAGAAGTATTTACTGCTAGGAAGGTTGAGAAGTTTATGGGTTCATTTAAGGTCCCTGCTTTGAAGACCACTGGTGTAGAGAATTCCAAGAGATAGTGGAAGGAAGTTTCTCTACCATCTTATGTCACGATTTTTTTGGTGGATTTTAGACATTTAAGTCTTCATTGGGGTTCCGAACCTTGTGTTGGTAGAGGTTTTAGGGCTTATGATGTGATCTTATGCTACTATAGAGTCCTCTATGATGTGTGTCTCTAGTTTCGCCAGTTTCATCAATGATGCACTTTAGAGCTGTTCTAGTTTCCACTATAATGTGATTCAGGATTCTCTAGTACTATTTTCCTCTCCCACTCTGTGTAATGTTTGATTTTTGTTGATTTTCATTCATCCTCAAAGCAATCTTTGAATCCAATATCATTCAAGTGTTACGTGGTGTATCTTGTTCCAGTTTTCATATCATTTAGTGTTGTTACGATGTTTAGGGAGTTTTCGAAAAATACTTATTTGTGGTGTTCATGTTGGGGATTCATTTCAGTTCTCTTTTTCTAATGCGGCAACATGGATTAATCATTAATAAGGCCTTCAGGCCATCTCAAGGCCTTCAGGTCACATAGTGTGGTGAAGCAACCATACATACTCTAAAAGGAACAATCTATATATGAGGATTTAGAATAGTTTCATTCACTAGAGTAGAGCTATAAGAATTGGATTAATGAGAGGGTATAGTAATTTCCATTAGAAGGAGGCTTATGAATTTCTATAAAGGATATATTTTTGAAAATTCATGAAAAGGTGGAGAGAAGTAATCACGATATTGATGCTGGGGAGGGTCAGTTCCAAGTAGTTATAGTCTATAATAAATCTCTCTATGGACATAGGGTCTTGTATTATGTCTCTATAAAGGTTCCTCCTCAACTTTTAAAAGGGGTTTTATGAAAAATGAATAAAAAATATAAGGCCTTATAGACATTCAGTCAGTAAGTCATATACATATTATTGATCATATAATGAAGGAAATATAAGGTAGATCAAATTATTTGGTACTAGTGCTATATTATCATGTTCATTTACTGGATAAGGAATTGGTGTGAGAGGCCAACATATATTCTTATTGGATAGAACCATTATAAAATGTTGATCAAACACCCTCATAAAGGAAACTCGAGGATGATTTAATTTAAGGAGGGGCGGTTGTAAAATCTCCAATTATATTATCAGACATGGATTCCTTAAATTATATTTTAAAACATTATTTTTTTCAATATGGAAATCATTAAAGCCATAATAAAGGTTTTTTGAGAATCATTGTCATTTTTGATCCCCAAAGCTATAGATTTTTTAGGAAACTGATGAGGTGCATGGTTGGCACACTATTGGTAGTAACAATGTAGCTCAACCATGTGGCCCTAAGTACGGGGTTCATTATTTGATAAATAGTAAATTTTTGGTCACAAAATAGTGGTATCATACTAAAAAAGGTGTCAATGGTGATCCACATGACTTTCACATGGGTTTATAAAATATGCTCCTAGCCGTGCGGGGGGGGGGGGGGGGGGGGTGAAGCCTTAATCATTAGGTTCTTATGGATAGTACATGACTCTTCAAAACATGTTTCCAAACCATGCATCCTTTAAAAATTGGTGAAAATATTAATTTACCTTCCTTCTATTAATTTTCCTCTTCCTTTATATTCCCCATTTCACATGAAACATTTCCGTCATCCTCTTGATTTCCTTAAATCTTAATTATATAGGCTTTAAGATTCCTCCCTTATTTAGTGTATGAGTCATTATGCATCACTTTTCTTGTATATAATCTATAAATTCATTAATACAACTCCAAGATTCTTATTTTGTATCACCTTATGGAATGATAAATCTGTGTGATCTAATATACCGTTTTTAGAGTATTCCTCCCTTTATCTATTTTCTATTATCCTTCCCTGAGTTGGAGGTTGATAACAGATGAGGAGTCTATAACCAATCTAAGGTTGGTGGTCTATACTGTTTCCCATGATACCTTGATTTTTATTACATTCAACATATTTCTGCACACCATTCCTTCTAGGTGTTTCTTTGAAAATAAGGAACACTTTATATTAAATGTTGTAAAACTTTTTTTCATTATCTATTTCCCCATTTTTTATTTTTGGTGGTTATATATCTCAACATGAACAACCCCATGAGGAGGGTTTATTTGAATTATTATTCACATGACACCCTTTTAGGTGTGTGGCTCTTTAAAACCAGTAGTGGAATCCATTTTTAAACTAAAAGGAAATGTTAATGGTTAAATACATTTTATGGAACCCTGCTGTTTATAAATAAATGGGATGATGAAATAGAATAATTATAATATTAAGTGAGATATATGATATATTTTCTTCTGAATTTAATTTAAATTGATGTAAATATGGAATGAACACCAACATTGACCTTATTTTATCACAAATAAGTTATTTGATCATTAAATTGAATGAAAAAAATAAAATGGATAAGAGAGTGTGGAACGTAAAATCCTTGATCATTGGTGTTAGTTATTCATATGTGGATACATTATGGTATGATTTTGAAATCAAATCATGGTACTTCCATCATTATATGTCTCTAACATCAGGGTACAGTGTCAATATCAATGTATGGCACCGACAACATGGTACGAAACCAAGGATTTATTTATATTGGATTCCATGGTTTATTAACCTTCGATATGGATTTCTAGGACTTCCTTGGAAATTCTCCTTAGGCTCCTCCCAAGACTTTACGAAGTTATTTTTTAAGAGTTTTGTGGAGTTGAAGAGGAATCCATGGTCAATAGCCCATGGTCTTAGACCATGTAGGACAACATTATATATAGATTTTTGTGGATGAGATCTGTGGACCCAAAGAGGATGCCTGGATCAATAAACATGGATCTTGTCCCTTTTAGGCATGATTATTGATATAACTATTTCCCATTGGTATAATAAATAATAAATTTATCCCTTGTAGGTCTGATACTTGATAGAACTAGACCATGTAGTTATGATACATGATACACCTAGCCCTCATAAATTTTGATACTTGATACATCTTTCCATCATAGTTCATTTACATGATACATACATTGTATTCCAAATTAGATACATTACCCATGTACATCTTGTTTGTGTTGTTTTATAGTGTTAATTTTAGATTTATACTATTATACCTACAAACTAATATAGCATATATGCACTAATTAGATTTGTAATAGACACTATTTGTGGTGGCCTACTGAGTATATCTCACAGACTGTTCGGACCTCTATTCGGTACTCTGGTTGAATTGATGGATGGAGATAGGGATAGAGGGATGTGTCCTATTATGGATGCTTGAATTTTGTGCATGGATTGACTATGGTAATGTAGGACTAGGCTTATACTTGCATTATTATGGGATATAGATAGGTTCTTCATTATTTTTTGGGTATAGAATATTTTATATACCTAGTTTCAATGTTTCCTTGATTTAAAACCCTTTTATATCCCCATGACATGATCATCATTTTTTATATGATATTGGATATGGTTATTCCATTTTTTATGCCAGCCTGTTCATTATAGTTGGATGGTTAATTTATTCTATTTCATTATTATAAATTTGTTTATAAATATTATTTTTTATTTTTACAACAGTGTAGTACTCTAACCATGAGTGTATAGTCTCTCCATCATACGATAAAAACCCTCACTACTAGTCGGAATCCTCTAGAATACAGAAAGTTGCTCTTAAGGCCATGTGGAAAATTTGGACAGTCACATGAGGTGAATCAGGAATTGGATTTAATGGAAACTGTTTACTCAAAGCTCCATTGGGTTTTAATTATGTGATGCATGTGACTAAAAAATGTGTAACTTGTAGGACACATGGTTTTTAACTATTTTATATTTTTGTAAGTTATAAATATTGTCTCCCCATGTACATTAAAAATACCTATGTGTTTGTTGTGGTTAGATGATGAAGAGACATACATGGTGTGTAGTTATCTTGTACTGACAATTCATCCTACCAGTTTTCACATATATTAAAATTAATTCATTGTTTCATTTAAACCTAATCAACATTTGTCTCTGTGTAATTTATTTTTAATACACACCTTGTGATATTATCTATTTATATATATTAATTTTATTTTATTTTATATATAACTTTCAGAACTACATTCTAGGTATACATGATATGGGGGAAACTCTGCATGCTTTAAAATAATTACCCATTGTGTAATTTAACACATGTTTGTGTGTCATTTATTTACATTACATTCCTTGTACTTATGTGACATAACATTTATTTTATATTCAATATTTTTAGACACTATACAACTACAATATAATTTGGGATGTTCTAATGATTACTCTTTGTGTTACCTCAATGTACATGTTTTGTTCTTAGTTAATTTTAAATAAAATTAATTCATTTAAATTTTTTAGATTTGTAAAGTCTAGTATTGTTAAGGACTATATTGATGGATATTAAGATAAATGAACCGAATAATTAATTAGTGTAAATAATTTATTCATGTATGTTTTCAAATAATTAAGTGTTAATGAAATAAATACAATTTTATTAAATGTAAATCTATTCCATGCCAGAATGATCTTTGGATTAGAGCGAACTCAATATGTGATTGGTTAATTTTTTTTTATTAAATAAAAATGATAGCATACCTATCATATACTCCTAAATATTATTTTTGTTTCTATGTAGCCACAATTTCTTATATATAAAATAATTTAACAAATCAATTAGTTACCCCTACCTACATGTGGGTAAATTCATATTTAAATATTGGATATCATAGGTGAGAATGAGGTGTTAAAAAAATAGATCCAAGGTGAATCCAACCTTGGTAATACATAGGTGAACATGTGGAATGGTGTTTCTAAAACAAGGAAGAGTTCTTATAGTTATTTCCATAGGGTTAAGGCTTGGTTTATCATCCACTAGGAAAACCAAACATTATAAAATTTAACGATAATACCACTTTTTTATTAAATTTCTATCAGATTCATTGTTAATTATTTATGCATGTTTTATCTCTGTCACATAATAATTTAGATAACAATAATGGAAGGTGTAATTAAAATAAATTTTTTAATGAATAAATTATATCTAAAAATTGTTTAATCATGTAATATAAATTAATTTTAAATAAATGACAATGTAATAAGATAAAATATTTAATTTTTTCATATAAAATTCAAATCCCTCAAATTAAAATATCAATTCAGTAAATCCTTCCATTATTTATGTTTCGGTACACCCATAGTTAATGTATTTGTTTGGACAAAGTCATGGTGCCTTCATCTATCAAGGAGTTATGACTAAATTCTTTGGTTGACATAACTCATTTAACATCAATGGTTGAGTTCCCATTTAGTACATGGTGTGACTAAGTAACATGTGTTTTGGAAATCCATGTCTATGATTTCAGAAAATGGGGGATTCCACTCAATAGTTTAAGGAGTTTCGAGTAAATGTAGGTGGAAAGACCCACCATCCTAAATATCCTTTAATATCCTTTATAGTCCATGTTTAGGTTAAGGGAACTATGGATATTTTCAATTAGATTTACATGAGATTGGATATTCTAAAACCAATGTTAAGGGGTATGGTTTTTCAATAAAATATTGGAGGTATAATAAATAAAAATTTATATTCTATTTTATTATATAGATGAAGTTATAAAAATATTCATTTATTGTGTAAATAGAAATACATATGTAATAAAATTTATCACTACAATCTATATTTGGGATGGAGTACATTTTCACATGCTCAACATTACAGGAATGGCATGGACACTTACATCTTATATTATTCCATGAGTAGAGAGTGTATTGGTAATGAGCCAATTTATGAGGAACTATCTCTATACATGAAACCTTTAGACGATATTGTAGATGTATAATGTATTATTATTTCATCCATGCCTAGTGAGCCCCTAAAGAAAAATTAGGAAATAGATGTACATAACATAATGTTTCACCTTTATTATCTGTATCAAGAGAAGGTGAGAAAAGAGAGATATGAGATCCCAAATGCACTATTAACATGAAATTTTTTATATTTCGTTTTTTTGGAAGACATTAACATGATTTCCCATGTTTATAAGTACACGAGGTGTGGAAAACCTACAGATCATATAATTAATAAAATGTAAAATGAGTAAAAGTCACCTAAGACTAACTTTATGTCTAAATAATATGAGCATTATCTTTCTAGTAAGAGTAATATCCAAAGGAATGAAAGGTAAAACAATGTAGTATGTATTTTATGTGGCATGATATTACAAATAAATAAGAACCTCAATTAGTTAAATAAGAAAGGGGAAGATTCAGGTGCATTAATTAGTGAAATCATTCCACATCTATCAATTGGGTATTACATATAGCTTGTGGTACTTGCATCTCTTTACAAATATAAGAGCAATGCAGATTCTAAAAGATTTACAATGAGGAGGTGGATCTTTAGTATCCATGAAAATCATGGATTGATTCCTTGTATATAAGAGAGAACCGTCATTTATTTCCAATAGGGATGATCTTCGTTTTAAAATATTTTTATTATATATCCATTATTTCCCAAAATACAATTTTGGTATCCACTATAGATGTGGATGGATTTATTTTCAAATTTGAAAATGAAATTATTTTCAATTAGAAATAAATAATATGTTAAGGAATATAACATTTAAATAATTATTATGTATTAGATTATGAAATCCATGTATTTTTAGTTGGTAATAAATTATTATCAAATGATTCATTTCACACCTAGTTTTGGAAGAACTGACACGGTCATGTAAACAAAAAGTGATTGAGAAATCCATTTTAAGATGTTTATTTTGATTATTTTAATGTAAATCCACTTAGTATATGTCTTGATTGTTTACATGGAATGCTGGCCAATACACCACTTGTTGGATAGAGGGAAAGTGCCACAGTTCATCTAGAATTGGTACTCACGTATTTGTTTCGACCTATTCTCATAGAAGACAGAGATGGATATTCTAAATTCATTGATTTTACTAATGTATTGAGTATCTTTTTATATATCAACTTAATGAGGTTTAATATTTAATCATTTGATAAATTCATTGAATTAAATAATTTATGTGTGAATCAATATATTATAAAGATAAAAATTATTTTATTTGATCTTGTTGGTGAGTATGTTAACCAATATTTTATTGATTATTTATGGACTTTTTATATTCTATCTCAACTCACTCATCCTTATACACCATAGTGTAATGGTGTCTATGAAATTATTAATTTTATATTTCTTGATATGGTGAGTTTAATAATGATCCAGTCCATCTTCCATTATCATTTTCGTAATATACAATACATACAATGACTTACTTTTTAAAATGAGTTATAAATAAGATTAAAAATATAATCTCATTGAGTTTTAGAGTAAAAAAGAAGAATGTATTGTCTCATAATCATGTATAGGTGTATGTTAAGACTAATTTTAGAAATAAAATTGTACCATAGGTCATGAATTATATCATTATAGGATATCACAAAGAAGAAAGAGGATATTACCTAAAAACCACTATAAATGAAATTAATTATGGAATGAAAATACAAATTCACTGAGAGGGCGAACATATTTAAAATATATAGTGGGACAATGATTGAGTATAATGGTTTTAATGATCAATATACACAATATTTTGTGCATGAAAACACACCACATGTCCCCATGGAGGAGTTTGTTCCTAATAAATAAGAACTATATATGTTCACTAGAGAGGTTAGGGAATGATAAAGATATGGTTTTATATATATTGATGATAATGACTCAATATAGGTTGATAAAAATTATCCACTTTCATAAAAGGAGATAATAGAGATCTTAGAATTTTTAACCTGGATAGAAGATATAATTTATAGGATTAATTCCATTTATTATACCCATTTATGTGTTCTAGTAAATACATGTGTTGATATAATACCCATTGGGAGAAAATGGATATTCAAAAGAAAATTGGACTTGGAAGGTAAATTAAGTACCTGTAAAGCATGGTTAGTGGATAGAGGGATTAAAAATATTACGGTACAGATTTTGAAAAAAAAATATTTAATTTCTATGTTTAAATACATTATATTTATAATTATTATAACAACACTCCATGATTATGATATTTTATAGAGGGGCATCAAAATAATTTTCCTTATTGAGAACCATTAAAAAGTTTTTTGTAGGTGACATCTATAATGTTTTATGACTCTAGGAAATTTCAATAAGTTATACAAGTTAAACTTATCTATTTATTGATTTAATAAATAATCTTATTAATGTTATATTTGGTTCTATAAATCCATATGAAAATTTGGTTTCATAATTAATTAATGTGATCCATGTGTCTACAAGTGGTTTAATGAGAGTGAAATCATTTTTTAGTAATATATGCTTATGAAAAAATACATATTATAAATGATATTCTACTGTTACAATCATTTATGGAATGGTTAAAAAAATTATTCTATAAGAATGTCTTAGGTGATGAGGCTAACATTAATGGGATCAAGAACACTTGTGATAGATCGAAGAGACTACATGAAATAACTCAAGGTACATACATTGACCATATACTGAATATATTGAGTATGGAAAATCCAAGATTGTATTAGTTTTAGTGTCACATGATATAAATATTTCCATGAAAATTTTTCATATGACATAATGGGGAAGAGTGTGGATGGGAAGTATACCTTAAACTTCATTGATAGGTTCTATCAGGTATGTTATATTATATAGAGAGCTAGATTTTGTGTGTTCCTTTGGCATGGAAGGAAGATATAAAGTTGATCCAAGTGATAAATATAGTAATACTATTATGTCTATCTAAAAGTATCTAATGCGTACTGAGGATACAATATTTTTATAATCATTATATAAAGAGTAAGTTGTCAAGGGATATACAACTTCTAGTTCCCAAACAAATCATAATGATTAGAATTCATAGTCATTATATATCTTCAAAATCAATAGATGATCAATAATATATAAGACTTAAAAGTAGTTAGGTATCACTGATTCAATAATATGTAATAAGTATATTATGTATTTTTAGGGATCCAAATAAGTAGAGTTGATATATAACATCAATTAAGAGGATTATGTGTTTCCACGTAGAAAAGAACCTACCATGCTATATTTTTATAATATTTTAATAGTGGATCTTATAACTGATCCATGATCGTATCAAAAAATAAAGCACATAGTTCATATGTTTCACACATTGAGGGATTTTTCTAAAAGTGGATAGTTCACATTGGACAATTTTTCTACCTAGGATAACCTAGTGGTCCACATGACTAAATCCTTATCTTAGTATAATCATAAACATCATGTGATAGCTAGTGGAATGAATGTTGTCACCAATTGGATTTAGTTAAATTTGGAGTCTTCTAGAGTTTATTCCATAGAAATAACTTTTTCCCTTATTTTAATGACATATATTCATTGTTTTGAATGTTAATAATGTTATTTTTCATATCATCATTATACTTATGAGTGACATTGTATGTTATAATGTCCTTCGGGTACAAATCAAAATGAAAGGTCCTATAATTTCCTAGTTATGATGAGAAAATAGATGTTTCATGATATTATTTTTAAATATCGGATCAATTTATAGATGGTATCATTTCATAGGAAACAAATGATATAGGAAATTAAGGTAAAAGTCTAGTAAGTCATTGATACTATTTATACAATGACTTTCCTTGGAAATCTCTAATAGAAGAATATTATGAGAACATGACTCACCAATAGGAAATCTTTTTTTTAAATTTCATTGGATATTCCTATCATTTTATATGTGTAATGATATATAGATGTTAATATTATTATTATTTCATATCATTAGTCAAGTACTTTAATTTATTCATGAAAAAAAAATTGATATATGTTTGTAGATAGGTAAGATACATTGGGTGTGTCATGACTGATATTGTATTAATAGGTAATATAAGAAATGATTGGTGAATTTATTCTATAATTGAAGTGGATATCTCAAGAATTTTTTTTTGAAATATAATTTCTTGATTGAATATATACCCATTTCATTCCATAATTGTGTTCATTTTAATAAATTTTATAAAAGAGAAATAAGGAACATAGTTTTATGATAGTTGTATACAACCTAATTGAATAAATTTTTCATTTATATTGGTATTATATTACACAATGACTATTCATATGTGGTTTTACGAAATTAAATCCTTAATTTCTCATCTATGAGTTACTTGGTGTGTTGATAGATGTTAAGATTAGACTTCATGTAGTTCCATATAATTCCACTGAGAAGGGGTCCTAGAGGGTCACACACTAAGTGTATCCTAAACCTTGATTAAATTTTAGATGAATTTAATTTTTTTAATAAATATTATATATATATATATATTAATAATTATATTGGTTTGGAGGGATAAAAAATATTCATTTACTAGTTATTTGAGTGATTAAATATGATTTAAGAATTTAATAAATATGAATTCATTAATTTGTTGACTATAATAATTATTTATTTTTAATGATTAATTTTGTGAAATTTTTTGATTTAAACAAATATCTATTATATGAAATTCAGTAAATAATGAAGAGGAATGATTTCATTAGCTAATTTTCCATTGAAAAATAATATATTTAATATTATTTGAATAAATGATAATATGTGTATTCAAGAAATAAAATGTATTTATCCATTATTATTTCATATTTCATGTAACTAAAAATAATAATATTATTATTATTATTTAGACATGGGTTTTATTGGGGATAAAGAGAATGATAAGGAAAAATGAGAAATAACTATTCTATAAATACATCTCCATTTAACCTCAAGTATATCATTCTCATACCTAATAATTATTTTGAACAACAATAGCCTAGTGGGAATTCCCCCAATCCCTTGAGAGTTATTCCTATAGAAATATTATAAGAATTCAAATTAATTCTACTCATACACCCTCAACCCTTTATGTAGTACAAAAATAATCCTTTGAGCCTTAATGTGATTATTTTGGCTGTCATTGATGAATGAATTTGGCCTTATAATTATCCACTATAGCACCCAAAAATTTCTACAATGACCATTGGAGGATGTTGGTGCACATGTGGATCACTTTTAGATAGATTCTATGCTTGAATCATCTGACACAATGACCATGAATCGTGAAGTTATCATTTGATTCCTCAATGAAGATCTAATTTCAACATGAAGTAATTATTTATTTATATAAGATAATTATAAATTATATTTTACCATATTATCATATAGATTTTAAGGTTTTTTATTTTTCTAGTTATAGGGAGACATATGAATAAGTTGTTGAATTTTCATCATTGGGAAGGGGTCTAACTACATTCATTGTATATTAGAATCTTAATGAAGTGAAAATAATAAGTTTTTATCTAAAATTTGTTTGATGGAAGGATCTAATAGCTTACCTACCATAGAATATAAATATTTTTTTAGACTAAAATGTAACTTGTGAAGGCTATGTTTGATTAAATTTGTATCCATGTAATTGATAATAAAATCTTATAGAGGATGTGAATGTGATTAATTCTATATCATGATTAGGGACACCAATTTATTTCAATTTACAACATGTGGGGTGCCTGAAAGATATCAAAATATTAATAAATTATAACCTCATGTTATTTACCACAATATCATTGGGCATTGAAACATTTTTAAGGCATTAACTATGATTGGATAATAGTCAGTATGCCAACTAGATTTGAGAATGTGTGGCTAATTAAAATAAAATTAATTGTCTTGTTACTACTCATTATATTTATATGTCTCTACCAAACCACAATACTATGTTTTTAAGGGGTTTATGAGAAATTCAAATGAAATATAAATCTCTAATATATGAGGATATTGATAGTTATGATTGAAGATATTAAGTATATCAGAGTTTACAAAAGCTCTATCATAAATACAACATGAAATTTATTGTAGGTTAATGTTAATGAAATTGGATTGTATTACTCAATGATAGAAACGTCTCAGAGATGGTGACATTTCTGTACAACACACCAATGTATATGATTGAGATATCGTATTTCATGTGACATGTTTATTAATATGTGATGGTATGAGTTATAATGATGATATATACATATATTGAAATAATTGAAAATTATCCAAAACAAAAAAAATCATGTCATAAATCTATAAAAACATTGTAACATATAAATAGAGGATTTTTGTGGAATTATATAATGATGAACTGAGGACGTAAATAAAATATCATAAAAATGTGGCCAACAGGAAAGTATTTACACACCTATATATGAATTCAATTATTTGTACTAGTGTTTAGAATGATAGATGTTCATCATCGAAGATAATACATGATATGTTGAGATTAATATAGTTAGTGGAGCTGAATCCCATGTTCTTGTTTGAACGGTACAGCTACCCAAAATTAATTTTCATATTTTTAAGAACCATGTGTATAAACTATTATAATACAATGTAGAGGAATAAATTGATTAATTGTATTAATTTATATTTATCTTACTCATTACAAAAGAAATATAAAAATTAAAAATAGAAGAAGGGTTATAGAGAATAACATTTTAGGATGATGGTTTCAATGAATTATCATGATTTAATTTTTTCAATTATATATGTTTCTCTCTTTGTATAATTATTGAATTTTTTATCATATAATTGTAATTCTGGTTTTTTATTCAAATGAAGAAGACAAGAGAATCGTTTATAACCTCAATTTGTCATTAATTTTTATTTCACATCCATCCTAAGAATTACATAATAAAATAATTTTTGGAGGAAGTCATAAATTATCTCCTCTCCAGTCAGATTCTTGTTTTTATTATTTTTAGTTTTAATATTATCACCATTACTTTTATTAACTAACTCACAATTCATTGGATTTGAGTGATTGGAGTGATGAATGAATTATTATGGAACCATATACTTGAGTAAGTTTATGCTCTTATTTGAGGATAAAGGTTATTAGCATAGCAAATATGACTTGCATAATGTAGCCCACTCAACATTCATTCATATTCACTGAATATTTTGATATGTACATGATGAATAAATTCATGACCAATGGAATTAAATTGATTATTTATTGAAAATTAGCATATAAATAATAATATAGGACCATTAAATATAATTTATAATCAATAAATTTAAATTAATAATTAACCCATGTTGGAATTATTTCTTTAACAAGGATTTGGTAGGAAACTTGTTGTCATATCATCAATGTAGTGAGAGGATTAAAGGGTATAATTCCTCTAGAATTTATCCATATGATCATAGTGGTCCAAGGAAGATTATCATAGAAATACCTAGGTGTTATCATGGAAGACTCTAATGCATGTGTTATTAACCAATGATCTCTATAAGAATCATTTTTTGGTTGGAGGATTATTCTTATTCTCAGTAGAATTGAGAGAATGGATGAGAAGTATTTATATTGATTTTTGAGAGAGTTATAGAGGTAGAAACTCTCAAGGTATTGAGATAATTATCTCTAGTGTTTCATTGTCGAAAAAAGTGATCAGGTTTGAGAATATTATAATTATAATTAAATAGTGTTTGGTTTAGAGAATAATAATTATACAATGGGGATTATTATTTTATTAGTCCACAATGAACCCCATGTATAAATAATAATTATTTATATTATTATACTTTACATGACAGGACTTGAACTCATGAGTAAGTGAATAATATTTCTAGAGTAAAAAAATTGATATTTATTCAAATAATATTCTATCTGTTATTTCTCACATAACTATTAAACTAAATATTTCTATCCTCTTAAATATTTATTGAACCTTGAATAATATCTATTTATTTAAATAAATAAATATCACTTTATTACTCACTAATAAATAAGTAAATATTATTTCACAAAAATATATATAAATATTTATTGAATATTCAACTCACACTTTTTCTCTCGAAAAACTAGTAATTGGATACTTCTCACCAATCTCAACATGAATAATTATCAAAACACATATAGAAATAACATTTATTCAAAATTTTAAGTAATAAGTATATTTAATATAGGTTCTGATGGATTTAGTGTTTGACCCTATGTGCCCCTTTCTCAGTCAAATTAGGCAACACTACCTAATGTCGGTAGTTAAAATCTAGAAACGTACCCAGAAAACCATAGATAAAATGTAAATGTCACAAAAAATAAAACCACTTATAAATAAACATTTTTTTAATAAAACGCCTTTATCCATATATCTCTACTCATGAAGGCTGCATATTGGTGTCATCAACCAATATACTCAAATTCTCTTTTAAGAGAGTAAAAAAATAAACATGTTGATGGAATGTCGTGGCCATGGACTTCATTTATTAGTTTCATTTCTATTAAGGGACCTAAGATATAAAATAAAACCAATTAGTAAGGGAAAAATCATCTCTCATTCTCCAATAATGCAGTATCATCAATGACTCACCTAACATACCATATTTATAATAAAATATATAACATCATCGTTTTGGTCAGCACATCTAGGAAAATGACGTGTGAAATGCTTTGATAATGGTATTAAATTCATTGTTCCAGTATACACATACACATATTGGAATGTGTAATGAAATGTATTTATATCTATTTCTTGTTGGTGGGATACGTCTCAAAACCTTATATCTTGAAATTATGAAGGGCCTAGACCATGATATAGTTTCACAAAGTCTTATGATTCTACACCCCTAATAGATTATATCAATGATATCCCATAAAATGATATAATACATCCATGAAACGTGTATTGATGAATATTTTCATAGAACATCTAGGTACTCATTATATTAAGGAACTTTTTCCCTTTTCAGTATGACATGTACTCTTAGGACATTATCACATACAATGTAACATAAATGAATAAACATGATATGATAAGAGATATTAATATTCAATAACCATGAAAATAAGTATTCATAATGTATATAAAAGTTTTTCTATGGAATCAACTCCAATAGGAGAGTTATATTATTCCTACTCCTAGGAGAAGATATATATTTATATACAGGTAAGATGTTAATGTGCGAATAGTTTTCTTATAAATGTGATGAAATGAAGGATTGTTAAATGAATAGTAATGGTTTTGAATTTTAAATGAGAATGAATTTAGAATAAACATTATAAAGAATAATTAATAATCATATCTATATATTTTCCATTGTAACATTCAATCTTCTCAAAAAAATTTATCATTGATTTAATTTTTTCATTAATTTTATCAAATCTATATATTATATTTTCGTTATTTTATTCTATGAAAAATTATGTGATAATTAACGATCATGTGCTATTAGTGAATGATTTTGGATAGTTTTATATAATCTTAAATTTAGTGGTTGAAAATCTCCAAAACTCCATTAAATCAATAATTTATCTGTATCATTGGATTGAATATAATTGATGAACAATAATGTAATACCTTAGAACAGTCGATATAACCTCTTGAAAATTATTACATGTATTTCATCAAGATCACTAATAATTATCACAATGAATCCTTCCTTATAAGGTTTTAATAGATCATGAGAATCACCTTACACTCTTGTAACTCCTCTCTTATATACACAATCATCAATAACTTTTTGTTAAAGAAAAATTTGAATCTGGTGATGGAGATGGTTTCATCTAAGGAGTTTATATAATTTAATCCCCTAAAAATATTAAAATAATATATTTCTTATATAGGTAATTAAAGAATATCCCCATAAGATCAATAATAATCCTACTAAATTAAATGTTTCAAAAATTATTCAAAAGTTTCAACTCCATATATCCTACATATAATTAACATTTATGACTTAGATAGTTTTTCGGTATCTGAAAACTCTTCATAATAATCATATTATGATGAAAATATGTTTATGATAGTTATTACAGATAAATTGGACTGAGTTTTTCACATTTTCATATAACATGAAAGATCATATACCTTAGTGTTTTCTGGGGAAACTCTCCTTTTCAAGGTGTATCCCAAGGTATGTCATGCCATGGTTCAAACAATTACACTATGTTGGTGCCTTTAGTGTATAATTCCATCAGTTTTCACCATAAATTATAAAACCCTTTTTTTAATAATATTTTATTCTAAAATATTTTAAATACTATTTTATAGTGCTCAGATACATGATCCCTCATCAATAAATATTGTTAAAAGTATTGAATAAATAAACTATCAATATTAGTTTACAACATAACTTTTTTATAAATCTCACCACTGTATTTCATTTTTGTGTTATAATAAAAATGATGTGGATGAATTAATATTTAAAAAAAATAAATGAAATTTCATAACATTTTTTCTTCTTAAATGATTTCAATATTCACTATTTTTATATTCTCCTCCGAATATTCCTCGCCCCTCTTTGGTTGGATGTATCAATGAGTTCCATAATCTTCCTCATATTTTCTAGAATGTGATTATCTCTAATATGCACTCTAATTATTCTCTCATGAACCTTAAATCATGTAATCTATTAAAAATAGATTTTCTATATTTTAAAAAATCTACATCTTCCCTTAATAATTAAAATTAAATCAAGAAACTTTTAATATATAATTCAAAAAAATTTAATGAAATACTCTAATTAATTTTTATATACTTCTTATTTTCAAAGAAAGAAAAAATTAAATTTCTAAGTTGTATATTAAAAACAATAAAATGTTTTCCTAAACCATTATGTGTTTTTATTAATTTACCATTGACATTAAAAGACACAACCATAATATCTTAATCCTCTTGATTTTATAGAAATTTAATTTTTTTTATAATTTTTATATGAAGAAAGACATGATATGGACTCTATACCTTAATGACATGGATTTTCCATTGAAACATCATTAGGTTTTATAATAAAAATATCACACATTATGAAAATAATTATGAAAATATCTTTATTTTGATTAGATATTTTCTAAGACACGCATTTTATCAAAATAATAACCATTATGTAGTATCCCTTCTCCTGACATTGGAACAAAGAACTGTATTAATGATCCTTTGTGATATCCATAATAACCAAAATGTATTCTTCTAAGTCATCCCATTCTTATTAAAAATTCAAAACCACCATCTAAAATATTGTAAATTTTATCCATTTGTAGTTTCAACTAGATAATTTTTTAATGTCTATTTTTTCACAATATAAAAAAATACATTTTACAGTTAAATAAGATAATAAATTTATAAAAAACTTTTGAAGTATCTTCCGATTCAACTATATCTATTTTATGAAACCCATGAAAAAAATCAGGACGTAATACGTTTTATGGTGGTGTATTTTTGGGGTCTATAACAATAATACATTTTTCTTCCCAAAAACTAAATATATATCAATATTAGTTTTTCTCAGTATCTATTTGAGTCATTTTAATGGCTTCTGTCAGTATTTGTTAAAAAATACATTGTACAAATATTCTATTATTTGTTTTCTAATAAAAAATGTTTAATAACATTGATATAAAATTAATAAATCTATATATACAATTTTAATTTATAAAAAAAAACTAAATTAGGACTATCAACTGATCCAAATAATGTTACAACTAGGCTCTACTTCATAAAACAAACAAAATGGTACTCTCAAAATTTTCAATGGTTGAATCATCTCAAATTTTGTGTCCATAAATTTAACATTACTACAACCCTATTTTTTGATATAAAATAGATTTAATAACATCACTAGAACGATATTTATTAAAAATAAATAAATGGGAAAATTATTTGTCTTAAATGGATACCAATCCACAATTGAATAAGTCTTTAAGATTTTGGACGTAGAGGAGAAATTTGGTAGCCTAAACGGTGTGCCAATTCAGTAGTATTCAACCCCATTTTTTGTAGTTCTTGTTGGGAAAATCCCATCACAGGACACTCATTAAAAAAAGGTTAGTCCAACACTGGACTAACCTAGTTTCCCTCAATAATCCTAATTATAAGAAATGGCCCATGGAACCAGTCAATCTAGTAGTTAGGGGTCTTCTTTCTCAGCCTCTGAACCCTAATTAAAGAAAACCCTAGCCATAACTTTTTCTAGAATCCTTCCTTATGTAACACCACATTCAATGGACTTGATCCTAACTTCTCACCATGGGTCCTATAATATTTTATAGGGTCCCTCTTCAATGATGATACCCTCTCATGTTTATATACCTCAGTCCAATGATCCATCATTATTCCCTCCCTCTGGGTGATTATTCTCTCAAACACATTATGAAAATATCAATAAAAATATACCAATATGAGGTGTAGGTGATGGTTCCTTGAAAATGGGAGACCAATTGTTTTGAGCCACTAAAATTATGAAAGATAGTGTGACTATAGTGATTTTACCATGTTCGAAGGCTACATGATGAGGTGACCATGTTCTAGTGAATGACGTGTAGTTTAAGTCCAATGTTGACAACCAATTTCAAATTTAAATCTAATAAAAATGATAATTTTTTTTAAAAAAATTAATTTCATTATATTAGATGAAAATTAATTAGACAATTTCAATAAAAGTATTAAACAATTCCATCTAAAGGGGGACCACCATTTCCTCCTCGTACACTGAAATTGATGACACATCACATTACATACCAAAATGAGTCTAAAAGGAAATATATCTATTTATTAATAGATAGAAGATACCCACTAACGAATTAGAAAAATAATGTATCAAAATTTAACCTTAATTGAAACACATTATCCTAAAAAAATATAATACTAAAGAAATTTAAATTCATGCATATATTTATAATATATTAATAGTATTCAACTAGAGACCTTTTTTATATAGAAATGTTTATATTTTCATTTTAACCTTATTTTAATGTTTTTTAACTATTAGTGTGAAATTAGGTAAATAAAAATAGAAATTAAGATAATAAAATAAAATATTGATAAAAAAATCCAATAGAAACATATTCATTCTTAAATTGAATCAAGTACAATAAATTCTTTTGATGATAATGATTTTCATGGGATAAATAAAGAATGTAATTAAGAGGAGAATTTACATAAAAAATTTCCTTATTTTGAAAGCCCATGTTCTTAATAGAATTTTTTTGTGCCTATATATAAAATATATATGTAACGTCAAGTTTCTATGATTCAATCCTTATCATTTCATCACTATAACTCTACAAAACTCTTACAGAAGTCACACATCCAATTAAAAATATTTCTCACACCATCACATGGCATGATACGGTGTATAGAAATACCTTCTAAACAATTACTCCAAAAAATATTTAATTTATCCATTATTATAAAATTAATAAATATGGTCACCCCAAAAACACTACCCAAACACAAATAAAATTCATCAACCCTTGATGGGAGATAACATCACAAATCAAGGTGTATACACCCATTAAATAAAATGTTATTCTAGAATCATAAAAAACATATCAGACAAGATAGTTTAACACTTATAATAATTTTAAATATATGAACCATAAATTTATCCACTTAAGGTTAAGAAAATAATATTTAAAAGTAGTTGAGTCTCCCCCAATATCAAAAAACCCATCTATAACAATGATATGAATTTGTAAGTCAATATAAAACAATCCTAAATACCACTCATTGAAAAACACAATCTATGATATGTTAAACCGTATTATATATCATATAATAGTCATCGTGTAAATAATATTTAAATGGGTAAACTAAAGAAATAAATCAATAATTTCTCAGATAGTTTCATAGAACATTTTAAAAACACAGATGATATGCCAAAAAACATTTCAGTATATCATCATTATACTACTTAATGGTGATCATGGGTTGACTAATAAGTTATTTAGAACATAAATTTAATATTTAAATTCAATACATGTAACTTGTTATGTTATATATATGGAGACACTTTATATGATAATTTAATAATTTTATCACTAAAACTCGTGGAACAACCTCAAAACACATAGGTATTCCATAATAATGAAGTGTGAATATCATTCAATATTTCCATCAATAGGTTAATTAAATCCACCAAATAGCTCTAGGGTATAATTAAACCCTATCAACCTTTAGATAGAAACCCTAAACGGCTCATATAAAAACATAAAAGCACATTAGACATCAACAAAAATGAATTTAGCTGAATAAATTACACGCAATTAATTATTGTGATGCTAATGAAGAACGAGTAATAAAATTGGATTATTTCATTATCATGTAAAACCAATAAAATTTCCAAATATTTTGTCATGAATTTTATAAAATGTTTGAGATCATAATCACAAGGTCAATAAAATATTTTCCCTTATCATCATCACATAGATTAAAAATTCAATAATATCAATACATCTCTAAAAAATAAAATTACCATATTCATATGTCACTTTTTCATACTCATTGTATGGATGGTTCAATGTAAACCATTATTCTATAATAACTCTTGGTCAAAAACGTATTTTTATCATGAGTGTCAATGATATATTTCATCCTTCTCGTCTTATTTTTATACCATAAATGATTGTAACAATCATAAAAAAATTAATAATGAGGTGAGACACCTATAATATACCTTTACTATATATTATCTGACCATGGTAATTATATTAATTACACCCACCGAATCTCTAACATGAAATACCTATAATATTAGAATGTCAATTCCATTGAATTCGGTCTTTTCCTTGTTCATTAACACTCTTCCATGAAAAATGGTGTGATTAATATTTCTATCATTATGGATTATTCTAATGAAAGATTTATTAACTGAAATAAATTAAATATATATTATTTTATCACACTCCCACCTCCTTTAAATACCCAAATAAAATGAAAAATATTTTATTGGGGACTCAACCCACCTTATCTAACGTAGACTTTCCAAGTCATAATAATGTTACATAAATTATCTATATTTGTCCATATGATAACATATTTCAAGTAAATAGACTCTAAATATAATAAAAATTAATTTCATTTCATCACTTCTGAAAACATATAATTATAGCTATTATATCATTATATGACAAAAATCATTGGAAAGAAATTGTCACCAGAAAATATTTTTCTAAATAAATTTATTTTATCACACAAATATATATCCTCCAAGAAGATTTAATGAAAATCCAAACCTATAATATACTAATATATAAATAATTATAAACATGAATTTTAAGAATTTATAAAATTTTAGAAAATTTATATCTGAGAAGTGTAAAATATTAATTTTATGGTTCTTTGAATTAAACTAAAATCTTATATTTGGATTTGGGAAGTGATGTTTACCCTTGAGTTGGAATTTGGTAATTTGTTGAGATGGTTATAATTTTCAATTAATGTTGTGAGATGTTAAAATTTAATTAATATTAATTTTATATTTAACTAATAATATGTGATTCATTTTAATTAAATAAATAATATGATTAAGGAAGATATTTTTTATAGTGATGATATATAATTTTAGAGGATATAGATGCTATATATTTTATTTATATGAAATTTTTTCTTGTTAGAGTCTTATTTTGGTATTAATGAGATATTTAAATTAAATAATTAGTGATGGAGAATGATTAAACTAAATGGTGTAAATAATTGAGTGGATAGTGAAATTGATTTAGTAGAACTCATTTTACATCATGCTAATTTTCTAAGACTATATCTATTGTATTAACTGAGAAACCCTTCATGTCAGCGTGTCATGGAAGATCAGGGAGTTAACCATGGAAATATTATAAATGAATGATCAATGGTGATAATTTGAGGATTGAGGATAAGTGTTAATCAAGGAAACATAGTACATGACTTGTATTGGTCATCATTTTAATTAATTATTATCAATATTCCATTATTTTTTATTTCAGGATGGTTAAATAATTAATATTATTATAAGATGATTTTTTATAGTTATTTGAAAAATGGGGAGGATTAACATTTTAAATTATTAATGGTGGATGTGAATAAGTAATTGATAAAAAATGATTCATGATTAATATTTTGAAAGAGATAAAATTTTAAAAGAAATATTATTATTTAAATTGGTATGTGGTATACTTGAAAGATATATATATATATATGAGAAATAATTTAATATGATAATAGAATTTTAATTATTATGATTTGAGGTGTATTAAAAATAAAATTATATCATGATATATTTTTTGAGAGATAGTTTTTGAAGAAGAGGGAACAATTATTATTTTTGATTTTGAATAAATTGGTTTTGATCATTGATTATGTTTATTGGTGAAATATTTTTTAAATACACAATTTATAAATTTAGCCTAAAATATTGAGATGTGGTGGGGAATAGTTTCAAATGTGAGAATAGTGAATTAATGATATTTGGTATGTGTTGTGATAATTTAGCAAGGTAGTAATTATATACAATAAAAGAATGTATCGATGCGTAAGTGATTATAGGGGAAATTATCAATGATTTTCATAGTTCTCATTAAACATATGTATAATATAATCCCATATTATAGAATTAGTGGAATGTTTGATGGGTAGTTACACGAGGTGATGTGATTTTTTAATTATTTGGGTTTTTCTTACATGGAATACTTAGCTTGTTTTAGTGTTGAAGAGCTTCAGTAAATTTTCAAGGTTAAAATGGTAATATAATCTTGTATAAATACCTTTTAACTTTTTTATGGTTCTGTTGACTCTAAAATGTTGAGTTTTTTATTTGGAAGGAGGTTGGTGAGATTCTATGTCCGAAAATTTATTCAAAGAATTTACTGTTTATTAAGTAAATATTAATTATATTTTATAAATGATAACAATAATATATCAAAAATGAATATTTGTTTTGGAATTTTGACATCATGGTTGTGTTTTAAATGTGTATTTTTTCCAAGGAGAGTTATAATATCTCTTTTGGATCCTATACTTTGTTTGGACCATTTAATAGGTGTTCATAATTATTTAATTAGGGTATTAAATTATCATAATCTCCATTTTACTCCATATATTCATATAGGAATTATATTCACATCCCCTACCATATTATCAATGTGGATGGAGAGAGAATATTTATGGAGGAGGAATCTAACGGGAGTTTCTATAGCCATACCACTATGGAATTACGATAGATCTTGGATAAGATGCTAGAGTTCAGAAGATACGCCAATCTTCTAAGAGGTGGGGATTAATAATTTCATTTCCACCTTGTTTGTTTCTTTAATTGATCCTTTTGTGTTATAGTATTTATATTAACATTTTTTTGTTTCCCAATATACCTTGGATCAAAATCATGATATTCCAAGATGAATTGTTCTATTCACAGGTAAAGCGCACATAACATTTCAGACTACATGGTGTGTGGTCACAAGATAAGATTTTTGTAGCTTATTATTTCATCATAGTATGGTTACTAGGATTAAATATTGTCTATATTTGATATATATTCCATATAGAACTATAGGGAACATGGAACAGAGTCTGACCATATACATGTCAAGACACCCATGTATGCCACTTGGATGTGTACTTGTACATTCCATATTGGGTCAAAACACATGAAAATAGTTATAGTACATGGTTAGGAAATCACATATAATGACACCCGATTTTTTATAGGGACACCCCACATACTACTTAATTCAACATAGAGTTGGTCTAGAGTACACTCTTATGGATTGTAATTTTGTTGGACACATTGTGTACTAACCCATTTAATAGGGTTTGTGTATTTTTCCCAATTGAAGATGGATTTGAAAAAATTAGTAGTATATTCAGATTATCTTTCCATTTATAATTTTAATGTATGTTTCCCTCCAATATTATAATTTTTTGGATATATTATTAGATTATTTTTGTGCTTATTAATACCTTAGTGGTAGCTATGGGGTTCTGACGATGCAACAGAGCAAGTGAAAAGGTAGTGGACATCCCATGGCACCATCAAATTTTTGGCATGGAAATAATTCCATGATCTCGTTATTTTTACCCTAATTTAGTTTTTATTGCCTATGGTTTCCTCTAAGGATAATGTTTTATTTATTTTGGTGGTCAACTAGGTGTAACTAGTACCCTCTTCATGGAAGAGTGCTTCGATGACTCTTAATTAGATGTGTGAATAATAGGGGAATCTTCTTCTTCCTATGAACATTGAAGTTGGTATTTCATAAAGTGGATTGGTATTAGAGTATGGATGATTTGGACCCTCTTTATTTATTATGGATGGCCTCAATGGCCTACTTTCATTTGATATTATATATCTTCTCTTTCACACACACACTCTTCATCTCATGTTATGACACTATGAGATGGAGCTACATTGTAGATAATTATTCATGTTCCCCTTAAAAATGAAGTTATCATCAATTTCCATTTAGTGGTTCTGGAACAGAATCAAGACTTGTATACTTTCCTCGATCATGTGTTCTTAATCACATAGTGAGTAGTTCCTCTCAGTGGATAGATTTTTTATCCCTACAAGGAAGGGTGTGGGTGCTCCATGTTAGGAGATGGATTCCTGGACCCCCTCTCATGTTTTTTCTATTTTCTACCATGTATGATGATAGTTTTCATCATATATGATATCACCCCTTTTAATGTTATGATATTCCATGACACCATTGTTAGTTCGTCGCTTTATTAGAAGTAGTTGTTAGACAATGGTAGATTGGTGTCTTTATATTTTAACCCTTATAATGGTCTCATGTGATGGTGAGGCATGAGTCTCCAATTATTGTGTTTAATAGAATGTATTGGTGATTAGGATAGTTTATATCCTTGTATGTTTCATTCTTGCAGAGGCTTTTGGAGCATATGGGGATACTTTTTTTCATGGTTTTCTCTATAGAGGGGAGCGATTTCTGATAGTGGCTTCTATTTTGATATTTATTTTCCTTTATCCCTAGAGAGAATCCTGGACAATAGGTTCAAAATTAGTTCATGTATCCCAATATGTACCTTTTTATCATGTTTTTAAGGTGTGGTGTTCTTTTATTTGTGACAATTGATCTATGTGCAGTCATCTGGGTGTTATAGTGATCATGGTGAGACTCATGGCCTTCTTTAGGGAACAATATCAGGATAGTGGTATCAGTCACAATACTTATATAATTGCAGTGGTTCAATTTAGGATTTTATAGTTCTTAGTCAGGTGTACTTTAATTTAATAATTAATCTTTTGGATTTCATTCCCTTATGAGTGATGATAGTGATGGATGAGGTGTTCTATTTTTCAATAAAAATAGAGTCTGTTTTCTTTCATAGTTGATAAACAAGGATTTAATTACGAATGAGGTGTGGGAATTTTTGGGTGATCCAATAGTGTGTATATGTGATCTATTGGGTTTTCTCTAGTTGTACCCAATGGAAATGAGTAATGGTTGTTTTTCTAGGTCAAGTATTAGCTTCCCATTGAGTTAGAGTTTCACTAGGTTATGTTGGAAGTTCATATGGTTTAACCCTTCTTATAGGATTATCATAAACTATATTCACATTTTTAGGGTTCCCTACTGGTTATTTTTATATTCACCCCATCATTAGCCTTATGTACCACACTTGGTGTTTCTGTAAAAATTTGTATAGGTCAATGGTGACTTCCAAGGATATGTAGCTAGAATTGATAGTGGGGATGGTGGAGCTAGATATGGGGCATTTCTATCGAGGATTGTTGTAGATGATCCTCAAATAAGAGTATGTAATGAAATAGTGATATCCCTTTAGATCGATAATGTATACATTGTATGTCCTCAAATTTTTAGGCCTCATATCATTTCCCATGTTATATCTTTTTCTTTGTATGACACTGGAAGGTTTGTAGGTTTTATCATACATATTTTTTATTTTAATTTGTATATGTATATCCAACATTTTTTTATTCCTTCATTTTTGAATTAGATTTATTTTACCCAATTTTATATGATTGTTATATGACCTCCCAATTTCTTTTTATGAATAATCTATACTAGTTGTCATCTCATAGCCTATTGTAGGTAGGTTTGGGGTGTAACGCATGGATTTCCATTGGTCTCGGTTTTCCCCCAGTATTTTGGGTCATGATAGAGTGGTATTAGAGAAGGTCCTTCCTAGGGATGGAGTTTGGAGTTTGGAGTATCGTGAGTTTTGTTTGAGACATTTGGGCATATAATTCCTAGGTTGCCTCAAATTATCACTTAGACGAGGAAACCCATCTTGGTCAGGTTATATTTTATAGGTTCATGCATATTGTATTAGTTTGTATATTTTTTGACATCATGACAGGATATATGATCATCATGTTGAAGCTACAAAATGAGGTTGTTGATTTCCATCTTGTAAATTCTTTCAATAAAGGTTAAACTTAGACATTCTATGGATAAAGAGTTCCCCAATACTAATCACATATGTGTGGTATTTTTAGGATTGATCCAAATACACTAATGGTTGATACCATATTTTGAGACCTTCATTATCTTCTATCATCTCAGGTTACATTGGGTCATGAGATCCTATATCTATGGGGTTAGTAACCCTGTCGTCTGTCAAGTGCTACCTGATGAGGAGTGGGTCCCCCATAAGTGATTGTGGATTTTGGTACCCCCATGGATTCAGGAAAATTGTATACTATACATGGGGTGTGGGTCCACCATTTGGGTAGGGGGAGTACAATTCAATTCCAAAAAGGTGTGGGTACATTATAATATTGTAGGGGTTGGTACCCACATATTAAATAAGTCATGGGTCCTCTAATTTTATAGATTTGTGTTTCTGATGTGGTTAGTACCCTATCAGTTCTAATGGGGTGTGTGTCCATTATGTTATTGAAAATTCGATATCCTCTATGAGATAGGGTGTGCATCCTCAATCAGTATGAGTCTAATTTAAATGTGACATAGGGTATGGTCATTTTTCCCCTATGGACTATTACTTTCCCTAGGTTCTAGGTTGTTATATTCACCATGGGTGAGGTCAGTATCCCCTTGACAAGTTTATATACACTCTATGAGGATAGTTTCCTCCACTAAAAACCAATGATCAATATGATTTTGGATAATTATGTTATTTATGGTGATTTATTAACCGTTAGTTTTTTTCTTAATGACCCGTGGTTTTTGATGTTGTTTCATTATGGTCTTTTTTGTATAGAGAGAGGGATGTATGTTGACTTGGATTCTACACTTAGGATCCATTTTCAGATTTTTTATTTCCTCATGTATATGGGAAATTATTTTTACTAATATCATGTCTCACGGATAGTACAATTAGGATGGATGGTTATCATGATGACTTTTGACTCATTACATGAGTTTCTAATGGGTAGACTTGACAGTCACTGATGAGGTTTAGGTATGTCATGTGTCTATTTGTTATATTGTATGTGTGATTTTAGACCTTCAGATACTTTAATATAATTTTTGTAGTGTTGATCAGGGTTATGAAGATCTTCATAGGGCCTATAGACCCATGCAGTGAGTCTCGAGGCATCTCTTGGATGTTATAGTTTATCCTCATCTATGTAAATAGAAATATATTATTTTAGAGGAACCCACAATGTGTATTTTATCATATAGGAGAGATAGATACCCAATGGTTATTTTGTGGTGTTATGTGGTCACCCTTGGATCATGTTTGGCTGTGTGACTACTTTTTCCAGTCGTTTTATTGTTGAAGTGGACATAAAGTGATCAACATCTCTAGGAGTGAGACCTTGTTTGTGAGAAGGACATGCCCTCGAAGGCTTCCTCTTATCCATTTGTGTGTTGAAGAGCATGGTTTGGTATGTTGTGTTTTAAAAAGTACCATATCAGTATTTTTAGGATAAGGAATTATCCTTTTTTATTTAATGGAATATTTTATGTTAGAATAAAATTGATCAAGGTATACTTAGAAATATCAAGCTTCAAGGGTTTAATGGTATCTGATTTTGTGTCTAGAATATGACTCCATTTATTGATTTTAAGTAATAGAATTTTCTTGTATTGTTACCCATGAATACCGTATCACTATAACTCTTAATGTAATTGGGAAGATAGGTGTTGGATTGTTCATGTGTAGTAGTCATGAGAATAAAGCTAAATAGCCATCAGTTTTCTTATTTATGTTTCCTCTATTTCATTATGGAATGAATTTTGGTAGATTTCCAGGAGGCCTCTCAGAGTGTATGGGTTTTACTAGCCATTTTATATGATTTTTTTAGGTGTTTGAAAGAAAATTGAAATTGAACCTGAGTTTCAGATTAACCATATTGATTCTTCTATGGTGGATGAGGACCTGACTAAGGTCAATGGTATAGATGTTTCATACCTAGACCTACTCATCATATTGGTTTAATGGGTTTAATGTTTCTGTTGTTCCTTGAACCAGTCGGTTTTGATTTAGGTATTCTTGTATTCTCATTATTTGAGTGTTTTACTAAAAGTGAGGAGTGACACTCATATTTACATTTTGGAGAGAGGTAGTTGGTGTTGTGAGATTTTTCCTAAAATATAGTGTTTGGGTTTGTACCCTTTAAGTTGGTGATTTTGATTCCCCTAGTAAGTGCCTAATAAAATGAACTATATCTAATATATACATTTAGTTCATGAAATTTCTACATGTTAGGATTGATGGGAGTTATATTGGTAAATGTTTAAGGATATCTATGAGAAGCCTCAATGAGATAGTGGAAATAATTTTGTTCTTGAGTTTAGTGCATTTTTTTATTGGGTTGAGGCCGGTTATCAATATGGTTGAAATAAATAATGGAGGTAGAATCCATAATCATAATTTTGGGATGAGATGCATCCCTAGATGGGATCTATTTGGAATCACGGATTTCAAAAACATCTTTAGTGGAGAAGATCATCTGGCAGTGTCCTTGTCTCCTAAATGAGATTATCTTAGTGGATTCTTGGTGATACACTATAGTTATTTACATATCCATGAAGAAAAACATTAAGATTTGGAGAGTTTAATGATTTAGGTTTTTTCTACATAAAAGGCATATCTTATATTATAGTTTTCGATACTTGAGATTTTTTAGGGGTAAGTTTTTTATTATCCAGTTGGTAAATGACCTCTATTTTTTATTTCTATATTGACTCCAAAATGAGGCTTTTATACTTGTTAAGGAGTTTTGGGTAATTCATTATCAGATAAATTATACAAAATAGTAAGTATTTATTAAATAAATTCTAATTATTTTCCCCAAGTTCAACCATTGATATCTCTTTAATGTATCTTCATATTAGAATTTTGAATTCTTGGATGTTTCTAAAATAGATGGTTTTACATAAGTGTGTGTAATTTCTATTTGATGTTGGGGCATGGGTCTATCCCATTTAATGGTCATTCATCCTAATATAATTATGGTATTAAATTTCTATAATCTCTCTGCAACTCTATGTTCAAACCTAGGAAGTCTATTCCCTTCCATTCCATTACTGGTCACATAAACCAAGATCGAGAAAAGTGATGGAGGAGGTATATCAGGGGATTTATCGATGCTAGATCATGAAGGATTGACCAAGGATCATAGATCAATGTCAATTAGTTTTAATATATGAAATCATTTCATGAGTAATGTGTTTATATTTTTATTTATTCTTGGTACTGATTCATTTCTAGTACTTTTTAATTATTCTATGATTTATATTTCCTTATTTTCATTTTTCCATTGTCATTGAGTTGATAGAATGGTGTTTTGATCTGAATTAATTCATTCTATAGTGGGGGTCTCCTAGATTTTCTAAGTATATATTTTGTTTGTCTCAGGAAGACATGTTGCTTAGTTTATTTTACTATCTCATGTTCAAGATAGTTTTATTACAATATGATGGTCAAATATATATTCTAAATAGGACTCTAGGGAACTTCGAAAGTTTTCTATCCATGTACATGCCCAGACACCTATTAATAGCACATGGCCATGTACATGTATAAGCCTTGTCGTGTACTCATAGTACCTTCAATGTTCTTACTCATTTAATAAGGATTTCTTATTTAATTATCTTAGAAATATATTTGTAAAAGTATTTTTCTATTCCATGTTTCATTCCATTTAAAATAAGTTGGTAGGTTCCCCTTCAATATTACATGTTAATTCAAGATGATCCTTTTATTTTTGAGGTTCCTAATCCCTTGGTGATGATGATGGGATTTTAAAATGGGGAAGAGTAATTTAGTAGGTTTTGGGAATTCTGTGGCACAACTAAAAGTCATGTGTGGAAGAAAACATGTATTATAACGATTTTAACCCTCCTAAGCATTTTTGTGGTTATGGTTTCCTCATAGGATGATCGGTCATGGGAACAGGTTCCTATCCAAGCCAAAGTAGTACCCTATTTACAATAGTTTTTTCAATGGATTTCAATCAGGTGTGTGCCTTGTGGAGGAATATACTTATACCAAGTAACCAAAGAGTTTTTATTTGTATATGTGTCTTGGTTTTTTAGGATGGAGAAGATTTAAAATCTATAAATTGTTGAGATGACCTCTATAAAAAATTAGTGTTCAACAATATGTATCTTATCTCCCTCCATCTCTTCTGTTTCATCTCAAGTTATGAATGAAGAAGATAGTGTAGTGTTGTGATGAATTATTAGTGGTCACCTTCACCTTATTATCACGGTCAATTCTTATGTATCAATTCTAGATGATATTAGTAATTAGATAATTTCTCTGAGCCTTGCATGCTTGAACAAGGAGTGATTATTCCAACTCGCTTGATAGAGTCGACATCCCCATATCGGGCGTTATGTTGTTCCTCTATTATAGGAAATGGTTGCTTATAGACCCCTCTTATGAGGGATTAGTATTTATATCATGAATAGTGGTAGTATTTTTTTATTATTTATCCTTTTTGGAATGTGATTCCTTGGTATAGTTGTATTTTTGGGTTGATAATGGAATCGGTTCTTCAATAATGACAAATCAATGCCTGAGGTTAGTACCCCCTTGTCTAGGTCTCATGTACTAGTGAGGTTCAGGTCTATCATTTTTGTTTCAGGTCACATTTCTTGGTGGTAATTGAATTTGACCTATTTGGATTGTTTGTGCGCATATAGGTTCATGTAACTCAGATTTTATCACTTCATTCACTCACATCTCACTTTACAAAGGTAAGCGTGTTCTGTTAGTGACTAATCTTCTTATGATTATTTTAATTTAACCTTTGGTAGTGTCGATAATGCTTCTTTCACATATTGTGTTGGTATCCTTTGTAATTCCTTTCCTTTTATTTTTATAAGGAATGGGATTCTGTTAATTGTGTCGACAGCATTGTGAATTGTCAACTGCATGCTCTGGTGAGATTTTTGAGACTCAATATCTCAATTGGGAAGTGATAGAATGATGATGGTTTTATTCACATTCCTTATATAAATATTGTGGTTTAGTTGAGTGCATGGTACTTCTTATATGTATGTGCCTCTGAGGGATGGGAATTCCACTATATTATTTACCCTTGGGAGTGTTGATGGTGAATATTGATGTTTTTCCATTTTCATGGATAGAATATGTTTGTCTCTCGTGATTGTTGATGAGTAGGGAGGTGATTTCTTATAAGGTGTGGGAATTTTTATGGTGTTACCGTAGTGAGGATGCAAGAGATGTTGGGTTTTCTATGGTTTCCGCTATGTAACTGTGTGGGGGTCATTCGAGAGAGTCGAGTAGAGGAATCTCTCTGAGTTTTTGTTTCTTTGGGTTGTGTCAGGAAGTCACATGGTCCAAGCCTTATTGTGTTCTAACCTTCAACTGTATTTCCCTTTTTATTTTTTGGAAATCTATTGGGTATTTTTATTCTTACCCTTACATAGGCCTTGGTCACATCACATATTGTGTTTATATAGATGTTGTGTAGGATTGTGATGATTTATAGGGGTGTAGAGATAACAGGGCTAGTAAGGCTGGTTGAGAATCAGTTGGTGTTGTCCAAGAAGTATTATTTATAAATGATACTCAGAGTAATGGATGGTATAAAATGGTTATCTCTATTTACATAGAAGGTGTAAATATATGGGTTTCTTTTATTGTTGGACCGTTTTTTCATTCCTCTAATTCGTATTTTTTTATGTCACTATATGTATGGCAGTTTTTCTTATTCATTTTTATATTTTAGTTTTTTTATGTATATCAAATTTGGTTATGTTCCTTCTTATTGGATTGGTGCTGTTTTTACCCCTATGGAATGATTACACTAATTACTTCCATTTTTTATGACTAATCAATGTTTCACGCCAACCACTGGCCTATTGACGGTGGGATTAGGGTGTGACAATCAGTATCCTCTAGTCTAAGGGGGGGCCTTAGTGGATCAACTCGTGATAGATTTCTATATGATTTGTTCCATCATAGAATAGGGTTGTTCCATATCCATAATGGTGTTTGTAGCATAATTTTTGGGGGATGGGTTGATAGAGGATGTTTTCATTTTTGTGGTGTAATATTAATCATTATGCATTGATAATCCTTTATATAATGACTATTTGAAGGTGCGAATAAGGATTAGTATGATGGATGATGTGGCCTATTTGAAAGGGATCTACTGTTATCTCTTGACTGAGTGACGTTGTCGTGAAACATTTTTATGATAGTATATAAGGAATGATAATGAGGTTTGTACTTACACCCTAGGATCTAGTAGTGGTTTACCAAGAAAAGAGAGTGATATTTATATGTGGTGTGATTATATTCCCTAGTTTCATTGTATAAGTGGTGGCCTAGGTGATAGAATAATGGATGGTGGTGGTAAGAATATATTTTTTATATGTGATAATGATGTTGAAGTTGTGGATAGCTATATGGAAATGGTTTATGATATGTAGTGATGATGCATATGAAGATGATGAGAAATGTGAAGATGATGATGATATTAATAATTTGACTAGACATAATAGATATGCGATGTGTGTTGGTGGTGATGTACGTTGAGGAGGGGAGATTCCCTAAGCATGAACACCTACTAATATAGAAAAATTCTTCATGGTTAGACAACTACCTAGCTAATGTGGGTTATGTTGGGTAGATTCCTTAAGGGTGGAATCCTAGAAAACCCAATGAAAATCCATATGGGTGTATAGTATCTCTACCAATAGTTGTATTCAATGGGTTCCATGTCCTTATATAACTATATGGTGACTGAGTTAACACAGTGAGTTCCATGTGGGTGGATAGTTACAAAGAAGTGTTGATTAAATATAGATTTAAATATGATAATACATATACATGGTGATGTAGATTTGATATTTAGTTCCCTCAGTGAGGATAATCACTTAGATATGAGGTTTTTATATTGACATCCTTTCCGGTGGACATTTTTTCAGTCCTTGGACATGGATTGGAAGTCCATGTGATATAATCATGATATGTGAAAATGTGTGATGAGGAAATTTTCATGTTTGGAAATGAATATTAGTATATATATTTAAATTAAAATTTTTGGTTCATTAGATTTGGTAAGATATATATTAATTGGTGTTTATTTATTTATTTCATATATGGATGCATTAGTCTACATCATTCAAACATACACATGGTATTTTTAGTGTAACTCCCCATGATTTTTTGATTTTTTTTAATTAAATTTATTATTTTAGATATTTTTATTAAATTAAACACTATATTTATCTATTTTTACTTGTATAATTGAGTTAAGATTTCTTTACACGCAATACTGAGTTTGTCTTGTGTTACATGCAACACCGTTTTTAAATCAAATGTGACATACTATTAAAGTATTAGTATTTCAAATGATATTTATAACCAATCCATTAGAATACAAAATATGAATCGTATTAAATAATTTAAGAAAATATATGATCAAAATATGTATATATAATGAATTCTTAGCTGAACAAATAATTAACAATTAAAATAAAACAATTTGAAACTAAAATAAAAACATCTATTGAAAACCCATTTTTATGAATCCAAACACATTTTATAACCAATGAATTAAAAAAAATATCTTTAGAATTATTTTAATGAAATTTAAATATTATATATTCAATAAAATGTTTAAAATTAATATTATTCATTTTCTATACAAGATAAATGATTTATTTCATTTGTTTCGCTAAAGAAATGTATTTTTCTAAAAATTATCTTTGTAGCATTTGTAACAAGTATATTTAGATTAATTTCTTTCAATATTGTAAAATAAACTTACAAAATATATTTAATTTTTTAAATCATCATGTAAAAACTATCTTAGGATAAATTTTTTATGATATTCTAAGAAGATAAATGTTTTGATGAATAGTTAAAATATTATTTTCTTTTCAGAATTGTCATTTATTTTAAAGCATTTTAAAATATCCAAATGGTTATAATATGGTTTTAAAAAAAATAGTTTTTTTATATATGTATTAATTCAATTTTAGTCACTTTATTTAATTTAATATTAAATTTTTATTTAAAAACATTTAAATCATTTGAAAATTTTCTCTATGGAAAACAGTTTTCTCGTCGTGTCTCTAATATTAATTTTAAATTAATATTTTCTAATTTTTTCAATATAATTTATAAAAAAGGATTCCCTATTTTTAATAATAATAATAATATATATATTATCTAAAATTTTAAAAATAAATATTTATCATTAATGGATAGTAAAAATAGTAGAAAATGTGACTAGTATAAAAATGGATTTACCTAGGGGAGTTAAACTAAAAGGATACAGATTAAAAAGGACCAAACACATGTCTAAAACTCATTTTATGGAAATATTTATAAACTATATCTTGAAGTATGTATAATGTCCCATATTTATCCTTTATTCATATAAGAAACATTGCATCACTATTTTCTTTTCAAAGATTACAGTTTTTCCATTCACCTTACTTATAAAAGGCCAACACTCTCCTCTCCTATTAAACATTAAAACTATATTTATTAGTCCAATAACTACCAAGTATCTTACTTAATCCTTTCACATTATCCTATAATCCTTATTTTTCCATAAATCCAACCAAAAATGACTTTTGATGAAAACCAACAGAAGTTATCCGAAGAAGATGCAATGTCCCTAATCGAGTATTTTACATTATTTCATACAATAACTCCATATATTTTTATTAAAAATGATTATATGATAACCTTAATATCTTAAAAAAACTATTAAGTTATTATTTTACTTTAATAACCTAAATCCTTATCTGATTCCATCAAATAGATCAAAAAATCATCATTCATGTGTACGAAGGACTATCGACTTGTGAATTGATGATATTAATTTTCCATCACCACCTATCATGAATGAACATAATGATTGGTTTTTAATATATGATATTTATTATATTATTATTATTATTAAATATTTATATCACATATTCCTTCTTACTTGTTTTCCTTGTGAATATGATAATGTAATTTGGTTGTACGGTGGACTACCACCTCGCGAAGTGATATGATTCCATCACGCTATACATGGAAGGTAATAATGATTTCCTTAATGAATATATGTGATATATATATATTAAATAATAATGAGTCTATAATTTTAAAATATTATTTACCTTTCCTTCTTTAAAATAATCAAAAAAATGGAAAGAACATCCACACGTACATATGACCCACCGTCTTTATGAACAATGTACTTGTTTTACAATCCATAACATTTAATATTTATATACAAACATATATACTAAATATATATGATATTTATTTCATGTTTAACATTTTTTATGATGTAACCATGATTAAATTATTATTAATGAAAATGAAAAATCAAAACATGAATGAAAAAATAAAGTTCTTACCTGAAACCTGATATTAACAAGGAATAATTGACAAACAGTTAATAAAATCTCGTAAGTTAATCATATATAGTATGATAAATATGATTATAGATCATATATTTTTATAATAAACTTATATTGTTTATATTGGATTCCTTAACATGTGTGAAGGAAGTTGATCGTTGAGTTAATAAATCTATATCTCACTTTTATTTTCTATGAAACCCATACCATATTAATCATGTGTTTCTTTATGTTGTTGATATAATACTGGTGAATGTATTTTTTGAGGACTTTCCTAAAAATTATGGATATTTTAAAATTCATTTTAATAACTATCAGTCATGGTATTTTTAGTTTCAAATTTACCAATGATATAAGGGATTTTTTTCACAATTTCTTTTCTTTGGGACATACATTATGTTGTACAGTTGTCTTATTTTATGAGGTGTATATATAGCACCTTGGATTGAAATTATCGTGAATTTGTTTATTTTCATGGTATTATAAGTCTGACTTAATGTAATTATCTCATGGTTATTATGATTCAGGGATATCATAGTTGTAAGAGTTTTATGTTATAATATCATCGTTTATGAAAACATTTTTTTATTATGATTCCAATAATAAAATTTTATGATCAATATCTTAATTTAAAAATAAATTTTCTTATCCTATGGTTTATTCCTGAAATTAATTAATTAATTTATTTTTTCAACTTTATTTACTTAATATTTTAAAATAACATTTTTATGAAAAATCTAATTTATTTCTCTCTTCAATCGAAAACCATTTTTCATCCAAAACCATATTTTCTAACAATATTTTAAAAAATGTTTTAAAAAGTATTTAAATGATTTAATAAAGAAATTTAACCCATGTATTAATTTTTTTTAAAAATTGAAATTAATATTGAATTACTTTTCTGAATAATTAGTATTTTTATTTTACCAAAAATGTGAATGGAATATTAATTTTAACATGTGTGGAATGAACAGAATCTTCTACTATTATGTCTAATAATTTATTTGAATCCTAATTTATAATTTTTATGGTATACTTTGATTGAAAATTATTTCTAAAATATATTACGAATTTTTAGTTTTAAGAAGCTATTTTTAAAGAAAGTTTATTTTCCTTAAAAAATGTTTTAAAATGATCATTCAAAACAATTATCCATCTAAGATAACATCTATTAATGTTAGCTATGATTTACTTGGGATATGATTAAAGTAATAAATTTTTATTTTTTCTCTCAATAAACTATGTTTATAATGGTATGATATTTAGGAAACTAGTTTCTCTTCCATGGGTTATACCCTATGGAAATTCTTATCAAACCAGCTTCTTTTTACCTAGGTGATGCTTTGATGAAATGATGAAATGATTGTGAAACCCATTTCTTTTCAATAGGTTTTTTTATTATGAATTTTTTAGAAACCCATTTATTTTAATGGGTTCATATATGATTAATGTTTCATACTATTATTGCAAAAAAATTATACTTTTTATTATGTGATGGGTTGGACCTTAATCTCACTCAAATGCATTGAGTAAAAATTTAAATATCATGAGATAATAATGAGAAAACATTCCTGGGATTATCCACAATGTAAAATAGGTGAGTTGTGATCCACTAGGGAAAAAATGTTCCTTCTCCTTCACTATGGGAAACATGTGTGTCCGGATTTACTATAGGAAATAGGTGCATAATTATCTACAATGGGAAACAGGTGACGAGACATGATCCACTATGTTGATGTTATTGGTATTTAACCTTGAAATAAGAAATGGTTTTCCAAATTTATGATGGTTATGTACTTTCAAGACAAGACCTCATGTTTCATGATTTATTTATGATGTTTTCTCACTCTTATGGGCCATGTTTTAAGAAATGATAATATTTTATTCAATGAATCATGTTTATAATCTGTTACATATTGGGTATTAACTTGATAAGTTATTTTCATGATCACATACCCTTATTCTTATCGCTATATATCATATGTCCATAGATTGAAATCTTTTATGTTTACCCTTATTGAGTATCTGAGTTCTCCCTATCTTAAATTTCATTCCCCTGGTTATAATGAAAGGTTTAGGTGGTGTATTTATAAGAGGAGTAATACATGAGAGGATATTTGTGGGATATGATAAATATATTTCATGAAATTCAAATACATTGTTTCTATTATCCAAATTTATGAAACTATTATAGTCATTGGGTGTGTGCATATAAAATGTATTGAATATTATTATAAAAATATTTTATATTTATGTATTAAAATCCTATGTCATAATTCTTTTTATTATGGTATAGGTTTAGTAAACATTCATAAACTAGTGTGATAAAACATTATTTTGATCCCATAGAAATATTTATAAGGATATATCTTAGGATATGTCTATAAATAAGTTTATGGAATATTAAAATATTGGAAATTGTATAATAATTTTATAAATGATAGAATGGGTGGCTTCTAATCAAATAAATATATATCTAGAGACTACTAGTGGATGTGGATTTAGTATAGAGTTACATAGGGTAATATCTCTAAAAATTATTCATTGTGTTGAACTTCATCATTACCTAGTTCACAAAAATGGTCCTTGTTGTACACCTATATTGGCACATTCGAGGGAAGTTCTCTAGAAATTCACAAACATTTTACAAAACATCATGAGGGATTTATATAGTTAGTGAATAGTAATGAACTACAATAAACCTAACATGTCGTACTGTAGAGACTCGGAATTTCCATGTATATTTTTTAAAAAAATTATTTGAATTTTACGAGTCTGCGAAAATTGACTGTGTGTGATTCTTGTGGCCCGGTGTCCTCGGAATGAATTTCTGATATTTTTTTCAGGTACATTTAGAAAACGTGTGAGAGGATTTTTGTAACTTTTTAACTGGTGCTCGGAATTGAAATCATAGAGCATTGTTGAACTTGCAGTGCCAGTATTCTCTTAAGGAGACCTTCACCTCGACCGTAGTAGGATGAGGGTATAGGTTAGTTTTTCACTTATTCATGAAAGAATAAAATGAAATAAAATTGTGTAACATTTTATTTTTATTTATTCTTTTGAAACATCCATGTGGATGTTTCATAGGTGGGGACCACCAGAACTAAAACTCCAATGAGATGTTGTGGTGGTGGGGACCACCTGAACTAACCTCCCAAGAGAGGTTACGGTGGTGGGGATCACCCGAGACTAAAACCTCTTGAACTCCCTTTTAAGTTTGGGGAAGCCTATTAAACATCCCCCACATTACTTTTGTTGGAGTTTGTGGTCTAGAACCAAATACTTTGTATATTATTCATTAATAAATACCTTAAAAATGATGATTTCTCTTCTATGCGAAAATGCATGTGATAATGTTATAAGGACAACTGATTCATTAAAGGGTCATAATAGATCCCTGCAATAATGAGAACCCGGAAAATCCATAACACTGTTCTTGAATATAGGTTCGATGTCCGGAAGATGTTATTTGAGGGACACAAATAATACAGGCCTTTTGGGGTGAGGAATCATAAAACGTTGAGGAAACTTCGCTTGGTGTGCACCCTTGGTAATATCAAGGAGGATATTATGAGAATGAGACCCACAAGTAAGAAATCCACATTTCATAGTGTCATGGGATGTTCCTATCTATGGAAGTGTGTATTGGACCTTAGACTTTAAGATTATTATTAATTTTTATTACAAGTCACGCAAATAGATGTATTGATGATAACTATGATGACACATTGTTCGCAGCGAGGTAGGATACATTGGGTGTGTCAAGAGTAATACTACACTAATAGATAATGCAAGAAAGGATTTGTCCCTTATGTTCCATAATGGATGTAGATATCTCATACCCTTTGATGGAATTTATAAATCCTAAATTAATCCATGGTCATGTTTAAGAATCGGCAAGTTCAATTCCAGGAATTCAAAGAAAGAATAATCAATCACATGGGTTGATGGCACCATAATGCAATCTGCTTGATTAAAGATATCGAGACAAAGAGACTATATTACACGGTAAGCATTCGTATGAAGTGACACGACAATGAGGCATCATCTACTTTCTCTTGGGTGCCTTGAGCCATTGCTAGACAGTAATCTTGGACTTTCGGAAAGCCCGCTGAATGTCAATGAGAAAGATGCCTAGAGGGTCACACAATAAGTGTATCCAAGTATCTCAAGTAGAATAAAGATTATTCTCGTATGTGGTTTAATAATTATTCAAGGAAGCCTAAATCATTTTAATGTTGGAGGAAGAATAAAATGAAAAACAAGATATACACACCATGAACATTGAATGTACATGCCATGTAGTTTTCTTTTTGGAAAGGAAATGAAAAACAAGTACAATGCATCTAATAATGATAACACGACGTGTAGTTTTTTTGACATAATTTTGAGGAAATAATATTGTTTTATTAAATGATATTTATTATAACCAGTGTGGGTGCATGTCAAGGAAATAATGATTCAACATGGGGGTTTTCAATAAGAGTTAATGAAATAAATAAAACACATAAAATATTTAGTTATTGTCATAACTCTATAACCTCAAACCCGATTATAAATATCCTCACAACACCAACACTTTTCCCTAATCGTTGTGAAATACAATTCTGGAAAATTCACTCAAGGCTGAGAGAACTCCTTCCTCCAAGAACGCTCTCAAGACCGAGTGAGATCCTTCTCCATTGGATCAAGGGGGTCTAAGGCGGACAATTCAAGAAAAGGCTTCTCCATGCTACCACCAGGATATTCCTTTGGCGACATCTAGAGATACGTGGTGCACGTGTAGATCCCTGCTAGAGGAAATCTACACTTGGCTTCGATGATGTAATGATGATTAACATAGAATGGTGACCGAAAAATGTCAAGAAAAAAATAATTCCATCAAGGTAATTCTTTTCAATTAATTAAATTAATTATAACTATCATATGATGATCCTCTCAATGGTTCCTGGGCCCTTCTCTTTCTGTTCGTTCTTCGTTTTTTTTTTCAAAAAACCGGAGTTTTATTATCGGGATGGATCTCGGATTAAAGGTTGTCTAATGCTAAAATTAATGTTGGGAAAACCCACTAACGTGCTACCGCTATGCCTGGAACCTAGAAGTGGTATCAGAAGAGTCATATCATTGATTATAATTATTTATTTTTTCGTTGGTGATTTACACATTAAATAAATTAGTTTTTTCAATACAAGATAATCATTCCTTAAATATGAATCTTGAGATATGTTCCTCCACTCTTGTTTCCCGTTCACCTTATAGAAATTTTTTTTAACATTGATTAAAATAAAATAGTGGATCTAATCCGGAGGTTCCAAACATTCCTATCCATATAACACAAGAATACACGGCATGTATTCGGACTTACATGTTGTGTAGTCTAGGTTCAATGCATTGGACTGGTCTACCAAATCAAGCCATGTATTAGAGTATACCTAAGTCATAAATGACACCGTGTGTTGACCAGGAATTGGTGGCACATGGTTTCTGGATTACATGTCGTGTGTTCCACTGAACACAGCGTGTAGTCCCTTTGGGTTAGGGTTGGACCATGTACCCTGTACATGGCTTGCCCAGCTACAAACTGTGTAGCACGGATAGTACACGGTGTGCTTCCCACTAACACGCAGTGTACTCTGAAAATTTCCGAAGTACATCTACACGCCACGTCTACAGGTATGTACTTCATATGTACGGTGAACAAAAAGTACACACTAAGTAGTCAGAACTACACGCCATGTACTCATCTAAATTACACAGATTTATTAAAATTTATTATTACATTATAAAAAGCCTTGAGACATGAACCATAGTGTAGCAGTAAAGATGAGGCACAACATGTGATAGGTGTTTTATATATAATTGTTTAAATTAACATTTGCAGAATGAATGGGAATTCACCAGGTTTCCTCCAACGTACAAGTTACATATAATGATAATTTTAAATGAATTTTTTTTATAATTATGATGGATGAGAATCTCATGGAAATTCAGGAAAGGGTTTAAGATAAAAGGATTGATTAATAAAAGATAATAAATTGATTCGAGCGAGATTTATCTTAAGCAAGAACAATTAAAGAATTGAATGCTAGTTTTATTTATGAATCAATATCATTACATGTATGGATGATCGTGAGCTAGTCCAAGTCCTTTGTATGTGAATGGTTTATTTTAATTTATTTATTTAAAATAAATTTGTTGGCACGCGAGCCTTCTCCTCATTAATATGAAGGGCATGCACGCCCAAGTATTCTTTTATGTGAAAACCCCTTTACCCCTCACCTGTGTGTGAGATAAATGCATATGTAAGGGATGGAGCCCCCAAGCTAGTGGAGGTGGCTCAAGTTAGGAGCCAAGGTGAAACCAATCAAGGAGATACAAAGGGGGATAGGTGGAAAGCTGTAAACACGAACCTGAAAGGTTCAAGGTGATTCTCCACTAAGTATTGGTTTAGTTTATCAACTGCTATATAAACTAACCAAAAGAACAATCTCATGATCATACCATTTATTTTATTTCTGTCACTTTCATGGTTTATTTATTGTTGGTGTGTTGTCACGATCACTCAATTAATGAATAAAATAAGCCTCCAAGATAGAACTAAATTAAGATCATCTCATGCTTAAATATTATCTTAGACATGGTTAATCACGTATGTATGTCCCACTTAATATTAAAAATCATGTAATCAACTATAATAAAATGGAAATTTATGTATAAGGATAATATCCTTCAATGAAATATTAAGTCGGTATAGCCTTCCATAATCTTGGCTAGAACCGAACCATAGTTCAAAGTGCTGGACCAACCCTAGTTGGTGTGCTTTCAATTATTGTGGAATTCTAATTCAAGTTTATGGGTTGAATTGACTTGTTTCTCATCAAAGGTTGACTGCCATAGTAGTACTTGGTGTGACCAAGAGGCAAAGGTTGGAAAAATACAAAAAAAATGATTTCAGGATTGGGGAGTCCACTAATGGGATCAAGGATCTGCAAGTTAATGCAGTTGGCATTTGGAATTCCTACCTAAAACCCTTCAAGTATCTTGAACAACCTTATTTGTGGTAATGTAATGTGAAATATGGATCCTTTCCACTAGAATATTCAGGCACTAGAATATTCTAAAGTTAATGGTGAGGGCTATTAGATTTCGATAAAATAGTGGGAGACTAATAAGAATTAATTAAATTATTTGTCTATGTTTTATAATGTACTAAAACCTTTTCTCATATTGATTTGTAGGAACGAAAAGAAAAATGAATTCGAACATATCATTGTGAACCATAATCAAGAAGGAAAACATTCTCACCGGCACTAATTTCTAAGAGTGGCAGAGTCGTTTACGCGTCATCCTTCACCACAAGATGAAATTTTATGTGATGGAAGAGCATGTTCTAGTTGCACCTGGGAAAGAGGCCAGTGATGAGGAAATATCTCTTGATGAAAAACATATGGATGATGTCACAGATGTCTAGTGTTTCATGTTATCTCCCATGTCTAATGAGCTCTTGAAAGAGCATGATAATATGGACGCGTATAGTATGTTGTCTCAACGTAAGGATCTCTACCAAGAGAATGTGAGATAGGAGAGATATGAGATCTGCAATGCTTTATTTACAACTAATATTGGAGAGTCTATGCAAGTTGGGCCTCATGTAGTCAATCTTATTGGCTACATTGAACATCTGGATATCTTAGGTATTAAATTCCCAGATGATTTTCATATAGATCTCATCCTATCGTCGCTTCCCAAGACCTTATCTAGCTTCATTTTCAATTATAACATGAGAAACAATTATAATATTCTATTGGAACTTATGACCATAATTCGCCTGGTATATAAGGACATGGGGCATGAAAAACCCACCATCATTATAGTCAATATGAAAAGGAAGTACAAGGCAAAGGGGACAAAGACTTATAAACGGTATGAAGCCCCCAAGTGTTGTCCCTCCAAGAATGAGAAGATGTAAAGGCAGGTCAAGGAATGGGAGGAAGTATGTTTTGAATGTGTCAAGCAAAGCCACTGGAAGAGGAACCACACTCAGAAGTGTGGGGATGCTAAAGTTGTGTTCATTATCGAGTGTAATCATTATATTTCTACACATAGGGTATCAGATACAGCTATTGGGGCTCACAGTTGTATTCAAATGCAAGAACCAAGTAGATTTAGAAAGATTTCCAGAAGAGAGGTGGATCTCTGAGCTGGCAATGGCGCAAGGCTCGATACGTTGGATATTGGCGATAACCACCTCTCATTTCCAAATAGGATGATTTTAGTTTTAAGTTACTATTATTATGTGCCTATTGTTACCAATAACATAATTTATGTATCTTTTTTGGATATGGATGGATATATTTTCATGTTTGGAAATGAGGGTTTTCTATTTTATAAGAACAACTTTTGTTATGGTATGGATCATTTAAATAATGGTTTTTATGTATTAAATTATGGAAACCAAGTGTGGGCAATAGATAACAAAACAAACTCACATGACTAATACATCATCCAGTTTTGGAATCACCGTCTCGGGCATGTAAACGAGAATCGATTGACAAAGTTCTACCAAGATGGTTATTTAGAATCTATTGAGCTAAAACCACTTGATAGATGTCATGATTGTTTACAAGGAAAAATGACCAAGCCGCCCATTGGTGGACATGGTGAAAAGGCCACAGAGCTTCTAGGATTGGTGCACATGGATTTGTGTGGACCATTTCTAGTAGAATCCATTGGTGGATATTCTTACTTCATTACTTTTACTTATTATTTGAGTAGATATGTCTATGTATAATTAATGAGGTATAAGTTAGAAGCCTTAGATAAATTTAAGGAATGCCAAAATGAAATAGAGAATCATCCATGTAAGAAGATAAAAAAACGTTGATCGGATTGAGGTGGAGAATATCAGAACCAAGAGTTCATCGATCTTCTACGGGAGTCTAGGATTATATCTAAGCTCACTCTTCCTTAACACCACAGTGGAATGGTGTTAGTGAAAGGAGGAAATGCACCTTATTGGACATGGTGTGGGCGATGATGATTCATGCAGATCTTTCATTATCCTTTTGGGGATATTCATTACAAACTACATCATACACATTAAACCGAGTACCAACTATGGAGGAAAATTGGATTCCCTCTATGTTATGGAATAGAAAGAATCCCATTTTTTCATACACACATGTATGGGGATGCGAGGAATTTTATAAGGATTTATGAAGAAAGAAACTAGATCCCCGGGGCGCGAGGTGTATCTTTATCGGATATCCTAAGGAAATGAAATGATATTACCTATATAACCATTCAGACAAGAAAGTGATTGTACTCAGGCAAGCTATCTTTGTTTGAGGGAGCATATCCTCAAAAAGGACAGTGGGATCAAGATTGACTTTGATGAATTTGATGCTCAAGATACACAAGAGTTGGTACAAGAAAAAGTTACAAAGGTCCCTATGGAAGAGGTTCTGGAAACACAAGTATTGTATATGAGCTCAAGAAAGGTAAGGGAATTAGAGATATTTGGTTTCCTAGTCACTGATGATGGTGAATTAATATTTTGGAAAATGATGAACCTCTCTCCTGCATGGAAGTAGTAGAATGATAAGAAGATGCAAGATAGCTAGGAGCAATGAATTCTGAGATGGATTACATGTATCAGAACCAATTCTGTGTTCTGGTCGATGTGCCAGTTGATGTAAAGCCTATTGGATGCAAATGGGTATTTAAGAGAAAATTGGACATGGAAGGTTAAGTTATCACCTATAAAGCAAGGCTAGTGGCTAAAGGATATATACAACGTCAAGGAATTGTGTATGATGAAACCTTCTCGCTAGTTTCCATGTTTAAATCCATAAGAATAATATTATCCATAACAGCTTACCATGACTACGATATTTGTCAAATGGATGTCAAAACAACATTCCATAATGGGAACCTTCAGAAAGATGTCTATATGACACAACCAGAAGGGTTTGTGACACCAAGTGAAGCCAGACGAGCTTGAAAGTTGTAGAAATCCATTTATGGATTAATGAAAGCATCCAGGTCATGAAACATTCGATTTAATGAAGCCATAAAGTAATTTGGTTTCATTAAGAATGATTTTGATTCTTGTGTTTATAAGCAGTTTATTGGGAATGCGATCATTATCCTAGTAGTATATGTTGATGACATATTTATAATTGGAAATAATGTACCAATATTACAGTCAATTAATAACTGGTTGAACAATTGTTTCTCTAGGAAAGACATAGGTGAAGTAGTCTACATTCTAGGGATCAAGAGCATTCGTGATCGATTCAAGAGGCTGCATGGACTAAGTCAGGGTACATACTTTGACCAGATACTAAAGAGATATAGTATGCAACAATCCATGAGGGTATTGGTTCTAGTGTCACATGGCCTACATATTTCTATGAAAATGTGTCCTCAAACACAACAAGAGAAAGATAGAATGAGTAATATCCCATACGGTTCAGCTATAGGATCCATCATGTATGCCAGGTTATGTACCAGGCATGATGTTTCCTATGCACTAATAATGGTAGGAAGATATCAAGAAGATCTAGGAGAACATTATTGGATTGTTTTTAATACTATCCTTAAGTATCTAAGAAGAACTAATGATATTTTCCTAGTGTATAGAGGAGAGGAGGAGCTTGTCATCAGAGGGTATACTGATGCTGGTTTTCAGAGAGATCAGAACGATATGAAGTTGCAATCTAGATATGTTTTTTGTCTTAATGGATGAGTTGTGAGCTGGAAGAGTTCAAAGTATCCAGTTGTTGCCGATTATACAGCGGTGTCCAAAAATATAGCGGCTTCTGATGCAGCCAAGGAAGCTATCATGATTTGGAACTTTCTCCAAGAGCATGATGTGGTGCCTAACAGTAAATACCCTATCACATTGTACTGTGATAATAATGCAGCGGTGGCTCTTGCCAAAGAACCAAGGTCACATCAATGGACAAATCACATACTCCGGAAGTATAATCTCTTAAGGTATTTCTATCAAATAGGTGATGTTATAGTGCATAGAGTGTCCACAGACTAGAACGTGGCAGACCCCATCACTAAAGCCCTATCTCAATAGAAGCATGAATGTCATGTGAGAGCTATGAGGGTTAAAGGTTGTTAGCAGTTGAATTTAGTCCAAGTGGGAGTTTATTGAATTTGGTGTCCTAGAACCAACTACTTTTGACTTTAATCATTAATAAACACCTTATCGCATCTTGATTTTTCATCTACGTGACAATGCATGTTATAATTTCCTAAGGACATCTGTTGAATTAAATGGTCTTAGTGGATCCCTGCTATGATGAGAACCCGAAAGTGCCATAACATTGTTCTTGAATATATGTTCTATGTTCGGATGATGTTATTTGACGGACACACATAATATAGGACATTAGGGGTGACGACTCATAAAACCATGAGACACCTTCTCACGGTGTGCACCTTTGGTAATATCTTGGAGGATATTATGAGAATGAGACCTACTAGTAGGAAATCCACATTTCATAGTGTAATTAGATGTTCCTATCTACGAACGTCTGTATTGGTCCTTAGACTTTATGATTATTATTAATGGGTATTAAAACTCTCAGACATAGATGTATTGATGAAAACTGTGATGGTACATTGTTCGCAACGAGGTAGGATATGTTGGGTGTGTCACGAGTAATACTACATTAATAGATAATGTGAGAAAGTGTTTTTCACTTCTATTCCATAACGGAAGTAGATATCTCAGGCCCTTTGATGTTATTGATATATCCTAAATAAATCCATGGCCATGGTGAGGAATGGGAATGTTCAATTCTGGGAAGTTAAAGAAAGAATAATCGAACACATGGGTTGAGGAAACCAGCATTCAACCCTCTTGATTAGAGATATCGAGACAAAGAGACTATATTACATGGTAAGCATTTGGATGAGGTGACAAGTAAATGTAGCATCAACTTCTCTCTCTTGGGTTCCTTGACCCGTTGCTAGACAGTAATCTTGGACATTAGGCAACCCCTCCTAATGCCAACGAGAAAGAGGCATAAAGGGTCACACACTAAGTGTATCCAAGTATCTCAAGTAGAATAAAGATTATTCATGTATGCGGTTTAATAATTATTCAAGGAAGCCAAAAAAAATTTAATGTTGGAGGAAGAATAAAATGAAAAACAAGATATACACTCCATATACATTGAATGTACATGCCGTGTAGTTTTCATTTTGGAAAGGAAATGAAAAACATGTACACGCCGTGTATTAATGATCACACACTGTGTAGTTTTTTAGTCAGAATTTTGAGGAAATAATATTGTTTTATTTAATAATATTTATTATAATCGACACGGGTTCATATCAAGGAATTAATTATTCTACATGGGGGTCTTCAATAAGATTTAATGAAATAAGTAAAATGTGTATCACATTTATTTATTGTCATAACTCTATAACCTCAAACCCGATTATAAATATCCTCACAACCCAACACCTTTCTCCAATCATTGTGCACAAAAATTATGGAATATTCTCTCAAGTATGAGAGAAATCCTTCCTCCAAGAAAGCTCCCAAGACCGAGAGAGATCCTCCTCCATCTGATCAAGGTGATATTAGGCGGACAACATAAGAAAAGGATTCTCCACGCTAGAACCCAGAGATTCTTTTGGCGACGTCCAATGGTACTTGGTGCATGTGTGGATCACCACTATATGAATTCTACACATGGCTTCTATGACGCAATGATGAATCACATCGAAACGTGACCAGAAAACATCAACAAAGAAATAATTCCCTCAAGACAATTCTTGTCAATTAAATAAATTAATTATAACGAACATATGATGATCCTCTCGATGGTTCTGTGACCCTTCTCTTTCTTTTAGTTTTTCATTCTATTCCGAAGATCCGGTGTTTTATTATCATCATAGATCTCAGATTTAACGTTGCTTAATTCTAAAATTAATGTTGGGAAAACCCACCAATGTGCTTCTGCTGCACCCTGAACATACAAATGGTGCCACCCCCATTAATTTATTATGCCAACCACTATGTAATTAATTAATCCAAATTGAAATTGTGCCAACAATTAAAATTTAGGAAACAGAACAGTTGGATATTTGATTTTGGGAAAAAGTATTGGCCAAGGGGAGAGATCGTGGAGGATTTCTACCTCCAATGAATAATGCCGACTTCGACTTCGACTTCTTCCTAGGGACATTCGTTGATGATGAACTTCTTCAACGTCAAAGAACTGACGATCGAGGGAATGATGATGTCAATGAGTTCTATCTATCCCCAACAACATCATCTCCTTTCTCACGACCTCCATCGATGAATCAAATGAGGTAGGGTGGTTGTATGAAATTCTTCCCTTTTTCATTCTTGATGACTCTTAGTAATTCAAGAGGGATTATAGCCGCTTGCTACTGCTCTAATGAGGAGTGTTCGGGCCAAACAAACATGGAACATCCTCACCACAATTCTTGTGATGATTTTTTCTATTCTTTGCGAAGGAGGAGTTTGGCGACCAACCACAAAGGGGCACAAGAATGGTGGACGGCACCCCAACCACTCGCGACGAAGGTGACAACGCCGCTCCGTAGGCACCCCCACCTGGCGGCCTCCACCGACCACGGCCACTTCCAACCTCGGCCTCGCCAAACCACCCTGTGGCCACGCTGTGCCCCCTGGCGGCTGTCCACGCCACCCCACGGCCAATGCGCCCCCACGACCGACCCGCCCTCACGGCACCCTCCGTGGTCGAACCGCCCACGCGGCACCCTCCAGGGCTGAGTGGCCCCATACCCTCGTGGCACCCTTCATGTCCAATCCTCCCTCGCAGCACCCCATGTGGACGAGTCGCCCTGCGGTCTCACGCCGCCCGTGGCTGAGCCTCTCTCGTGGCACCCTCCACGGTCAAGCTGCTCCACGGCCTCGCGCTACCCGTGACCGAGCCTCCCCACACCCTCCTGGAACCCCCACAGTAGAGCCACCCTCGCTTCACCCTCTATGATCGAGCTACCCATGCCTTCACCCCATGCCCTCACCCCCCCCCCCCTCGCGGCATTGCGCCTTCCATGGCCAAACCGCTCCTCGACCCCTCGCGGCCTGCGGGGCCGCCTAACATATATCAGGCCGCCCAGCGGGTCAGCCTGGACCCAGCAAGTCGGGCCAGGTTGTCCCAAATCGGTTTGGCCTAGGCTGGGTCGGGCCAGGTTGGAGAGGACCCGGTCCCACTTCGACCCATTTACGCATCTTCGACCATATCTTTGTCACCAGGAGTCCTTTTGACGAACTGTCTACAGTGCCGAGAACCTTGGAGCGAGACGGTATCTTTGGTATACCCCACTGGAGATTTGGATAATATTGGGGAATGGTTAGGTTGGATCGAGCAATGAATTCAATTGGGACCTCGGGACTAAAAGGCTAATAACACACAGACCGTGTGTCTGATTGATGCACCGTCTGTTCTGTTAAGGCCCTTATGACGTGGTGCCCCTATGAGATTCTTTATCTTGAGACATTGTGGAATTTGGAGAATAAACCAGTTGCTTGTGGAGAAGACCCTCCCAAAGACAAGCGAGCATAGTCTTGGAACCCTATAGCTGGCTATGACATGAAGAATGAAGAGCGATGTTGTGTGGGTCAGCACCAAGCGATCCTGTGTGGGTCTGCACCTAGCGATTCTGTGTGGGTCAGCACTGAGTGATCCTGTGTGGGTCAGCACCTAGAGATCCCTTGTGGGTCAGCACCAATTTAACCTGTGTGGGTCAGAACTGAGAGATCTTGGGTGGGTTTGCCTCATAACAGAGTAAGATGATTTAGTAGTTACATCTAATCATCTCTACTACTGTACTTAAGTTGTACTTAGGGTGAGATGAGTTTATACCTGTGTGGTAATTTTCATCGTGGTAATATCTTGGTGTTATTCTTCGGCATGGAATGCATGTGTGGTACTTTCCTTTGTGGAATTCCTTCCTTTGTGGATCAGTTGAGATTGGGGCTTTAGAGTTCGACTCTGTGTTTCTGTCATGATTGAGAAGGGTTTTCATGATAACTTAGGAAAATGTATGGTCATATACCTATGTGGGGTTGAAAGTTGATTTCATGATATTTGTTTATCCTTTGTGGATTTGGGAGACCATAAGGGTCTCAGGGTCCCTAAAGAGTATCGTTATACTCACCCCTACACAGGATATGCTCGCACCTCATTGTGTTCGGTGCAGATGACGGTCAGCGTTGATCAAGGATGAGAGTACCAGGACTGGATGGTGCTCGGAGGTGGACCATACGGTGTGTCGGTACTCAGAGCAGACGGGTGGACGTGGAGTGCTGAGGAGGCGATATGTACCTAATCTTCAGGTAGGAACCTTGGAGGATGGACTAGTAGTTGCCTTTATCTTCCTTCCATTGTATTGTATTTCAGTTGTAATTGTGCATTCCATTTGGGGTTGTATTCTGTCTGCTTTTACTTACTGCACTCACTATGTTTACTATTTAGTTTACTTGAGTTCGTATCTTGATGTGTGATTGTTTTCATGTTCTTACAAGTTATTAAGGTAATTCCTTCCTTGTTTTACATAATATGCCTTTTGTTTTAGTTGTCAGCCCCTGGCCTATGGAAGGCGGGCATAGGGTAGTCACAGAACGGGCCTCAGGGGACGGGTTGTGAGAAATTGGTTTTAGAGGAGTCGGTTCTACAATAGAACATAAGACTCTAATCTATCTTTTTGATGGAAATAATGTTAGGTGTAGTGAGTGTGGTTTTCAGTTTAGGGAATCCAGTGTTGGTACGACGGCCGACGTATCCATACACCAGGTCCCTGACTTCTGATTTCTGAATCAGTGCACGAAAACACTGACTGTGTGTGTGTTTTGAAGAGTCTTCTTTGTGAACTCTTTGAGTCGGCTCACTAGGTATAACATATTGACTATGGTTCACCTGTTTATTTTTAGTATGCCTCCATGCTGACATCTATATAGGGTTCTGAGAGTAGTACGCACTAATAGCCCACTGAGCGATGAGACCACGATGTAGGGCCCTTTTATGGTGAAGGCACTAGAGAATCCACCAGTGGTATAATTACATATTGGGCCACCGATTCCACTAGCCCTAGTAGAAGAGGGTGCATGCTTCTTGAGCGCGTTGAACGAGTTCCAGTGCCAGAGGCCACCCAAGTTCAGGGGAGAGACAGACCCACTGGTGGCTAAGGATTGGCTGGAGGCCATGGTGAGTGTTTTCTAATTGGTAGGGACACCAGCTGATCTCATGGTGATCCTTGCTACCATCCTCCTACTGGAAGCATCTGGAAGATAGTGGAGCTTGATACTCCAGGTTCACGATGAGGTGATGCTTCATTGGGAAGACTTTGAGAGCCTGTTTCATGTAGAGTTTGTCCCAGTGACTGTTTGTGCAGTACAAATTCAAGAGCTACTTTATCTGTAGCAGGGAAGTGTGACTGTGGATCAGTACACAGTGAGGTTCACTAACCTCTCACGATACTCCACAGATATGGTGTGGAACCCATTCTTCATGTCCCGGACCATCGAGCAGGGACTCAGGAAGATGATTAGGGCTTATATGATCTCACTCAGCATCCCAACGCAAGAGGGGGTGTTGGAGTGAGCTCTTTTCGTGGAGAGTTTCCTTGTTGAGCAGTCACCAACAGCGAGACCCACCACCATTCATCACGTAGTGAATTCTTCTACAGATAGAAGCAGATAGATGACATAGAGTTCCAAGAGTACCAGAACCACAAGTGGACAACCGCAAGATTCAGGGTCTGTTGTGCGGAGTGCCCGACGCAGAGCCAGTCATGCGAGGATCGGCCAATGTTATGCATGCGGCGAGAAGGGTCACATGGCCTGTGACTGTCTGACCCTCCATACACATGATCAACAGATGGCTGAAGGACATCCCCAGTAGAGACAGAGGTTCGATCGAGGTGGCCTGCAGGGAGAAGGAGGACGTGGAAAAAGATAAGGTCGTGCAGCTGGTGGTGGGAGACGATTCGAGATGTTACCTCTACCACCACTAGGAGGTCAACCCCACCACACAGATTAGGTGGATAGGGGAGAGCCCAGGTCCATGTAGCAGACGCCTATGATCACATCACTCCGGAGATGATACAAGGTACGATCAGTGTCTACTACACCTTTGATGTAGTACTTATAGACATAGGTTGTAGTCATTATTTTATTTCCACTTCCCTCGTTCAGATCTATGAGATTCCGACGGAGCCGTTGGCTTGATCTTTAGGTTGGAGACTCCTGCGAGAGAGGATTGGATGATTACATACTGGTGCTGGTAGTGCGAGATTACCTTTGGAGGCGAGAGCTTCGGCTGGGATCTCCTAGTAGCATCATCGAGGCCTTACGACATCATCTTGGGTATGGACTGGTTATCTATAGTCAATGCTCAGATTAACTATATTAGGCGTAAGGTGAAGTGTGTCTGCAAGGATGGGACCAGGTTTACCTTCACCGATGAAAAGGGAGGCTTTGCAACACAGGATAGACATACCTGGAGGAGAGTGCAACCGATCACTCATCAGTTGGCTAGACTTACCCTCAGAGCAGTTGATGTGGAGAGTCCGAGTTATCCTATAGTGGTGGACCAATATGTTGATATATTCTCAGATGATGTTATGGGTCAACCTCCTCGCAGATAGGTGGACTTTTACATTGACTTGTATCCCGAGACGATACTGATATCTACACTAGTGTATCAGATGGCTCCCATAGAGCTTCGTGAGTTGCGGGTATAGCTAGATGACTTCATGGGGACATGATTCATTCGGCCCAGTGTTTCACCTTGGGCATCCCTGATTTTTTTCTCCAAGAAGGCGGATTTAAGCTTGAGACTTTTTGTAGACTATCGGTTCCTAAATCAGGTGACGATGAAGAACAAGTACCCACTCCCAAGGATTTACGGCCTCTTTGATCAGTTGAAGAGAGCACAGTGGTTCTCAAAGATAGACCTCAGATCAAGATATCACTAGCTCAGAGTGTGAGAAGAGGATGTGCAAGAAGACAGATTTTAGATGTAAGAATGGCCATTAAAAGTTCTTGGTTATGAAATTTGGCATGACCAATGCTCCAGAAGTGTTCAGGGGACTCATGAACAAGATCTTTCATCCATACCTTGATCACATTGTAGCAGTATTCATAGATGACTTTCAGATCTACTCGACTACTGATAAGGATCATGCTTATCATTTATGAGTAGTACTGGACACACTTCGGGAGAACTAGCTTTATGGTAAGCTCTTGAAGTGCCAGTTCTAGATCCGAGAGGTTCACTTTCTGTGACATGTCATATCGAAGGCTGTAATTTTATAATATCCAGTGAAGATTGAGGTGGTACTTTATTGGGAGCCACCTAGGAGTGTGACGGAGGTATGGAGTTTCCTGGCATTGGCTAGATACTACAAGAGATTTGTGATAGATTTCTCCAGATTTGAAGCACCTATATCAGCATTGATGTATAAGGGGAAACCCTTCGTGTGGTTAGAGATATGCCATCGGAGTTTTCAGGAGCAGAGGTAGAGGCTGGCTAGTGCCCCCATCTTGAGGCTACCGAAGGAGTGGACAGGGTACGTAATCTACTGCGACACATCAGGGACTAGACTCGGATGTGTCCTGATGCAAGGATATCAGTGATCACATATGGTTTTCTCTAGCTGAGACATCATGACAAAACTATGCTACACATGACCTAGAGTTAGCAGTAGTAGTATTATCCTTATAGTTGTGGAGACATTACTTGATGGGCAAGCATTTTACAGTCTACTCGGATCACAAGTGTCTCAAGTATAACATCTATCAGAAGGACTTTAACATGATAGAGCGACATTTTTATGAGTTCCTCCAAGACTATACTTCGAGATAGTTAATACTCTTGGGAAGGGGAACGTTGTAGCAGATGCACTCAGTAAGAGGTCTGGCATACAACTGCTAGGTGAGGCGATGAAGCAGATGGCTACTTTGTAGATATCCTTTTGTGGATCAAGATAGAGAAGCTTTTTTTCAGTCTCTTACAGTCACTCCCTCACTTATTCAGTGAGTCAGGGAGGTGTAGCACGGGGATGCTGACTGCAAGACATGACATGCTCAGATATCTATAGGAAAGGAACCTGATGGATTTTCTGAATGTGGGGAGCACATCATCCTATTCAGTGGACGTATCATGGTACCAGTGTCTCTTCGGGAGGAAGTGTTGAGTTTGTTCCACACATCCCCTATAGCGGTACATCCATAAGTGTTGAAGATGTACCAGGATCTCTAACGACAGAACTGGTGGTCGGGAATGAGGAAAGCAGTTGCACAGTTTGTCTCTCGGTGCCTCACTTTTCAGCAAGTGAAGTTGGAACATCAGGTACCCACAGGCTTGGTTCAGCCTTTAGAGGTCCCAGAGTTGAAGTGGGATGTGATATCCATGTCCTTGTGACAGGACTTCCACATACATCCAAGGGACATGACTCGATTTGGGTGATCGTAAACCAACTCACCAAGTCGGCACACTTCCTACCGATCAGAGAGCAGGGTTCAGTAGAGAGCATGGGATGCCTTTATGTGCAGGAGATTGTGCGGCTACTTGGAGTACCCTCAACGATTGTCTCCGATCGTGATACACATTTTACTTTTTGGATATATAAGGGGTTACATGAGCCTTTCGGGACACATATTCGTTTGAGCACTGCCCTCCATCCTCATATGGATTGTCAGACTGAGCGGACCATTCAGACCCTCTAGGACATGTTTCATTCTTGTTTCCTTGACATCGGTCACTACTGGGAGGATCACATGCCTTTGGTGGAGTTTTCATACAACAACTATCACTCCACCATTGGGATGGAACCTTTTTAGGCGTTGTACGGGTGACCTTGCAGATCACCATTGTGCTAGACTGACCCAGGGGAGTCAAAACTCATGGGACTAGACATGGTTCAGGCTACCACAGAGAAGGTGCAGTTCATCCCAGAGTGGATGAAGACTGCACATAGCAAGCAAAAGTCTTATGCCGACAGAAGATAAAGACCACTAGAGTTTGTGGATGGTGACCACGTATTTCTATAGGTCTCACCTTGATGAGGTTTGCATACATTTGTCCAAGGTGGAAAGTTATCTCTGAAGATCATCAGAACTTTTCAGGTCCTCAGTAGGGTTGGAGAGGTGTCATACCACTTAGAACTTCCCCCTCAGTCGCACCGGGTGCACGACGTCTTCCATGAATACCAGTTGAGGAGATATGTGCCTGCCCTTTAACACATCATCGATCATAGGGAGCTGGACATTGACGATGGGGTGACATTTTCAGAGTTTCCAGTTGAGATTGAGGATCGATAGGTGTAGGTCCTTCGTGGGTGGTCGATACCTCTGGTACACGTTCGTTGGTAGCACGAGAAGCTTCAGGAGAGTACATGGGAGCGAGAGGCTCAGATTCGTGCTCAGTACCCCCACTTTTTTTTCCTACTGCTGAGTTGTAGCTTATGGGGACGTAAATACCTAAGGTGGGGAGAATGTAATGACCCAAAGTTTCCATGTAATATTTTTTTTAAATATATGGAAATTTTTCGAGTCTATAAAAATTGACGGTGTGGGATTCCAAGGCCCTATGTGCTCGGAATGAATTTCTAATATTTTTTTGGTGTAAGTTCATTAAACATGCGAGCGAGTTTTGGAAACTTATGAACCAGTGCTTGTAATTGAAATATGAGAGCACCGTTGAACTTGAAGTGCCGATATTCGCTTAAGGATACCTTCACCTCGACCATAGTAGTTCGAGGGTGGAATTTAGTTTTTCAATTATTCATGAAATAATATAATGAAATAAAATGGTATAACATTTTATTTTTATTTTTTCTTTTGAAACATCCATGTGGATGTTTTATAGGTGGGAACCACCTGTACTAACCCTCTCATGAGTTGTTATGGTGGTGGAGACCACCTGAACTAACCTCCCATGAGAGGTTATGGTGGTGGGGACCACCCAAGTCTAAAACCCCTTGAACTCTTTCATAAGTCTGGGGATGCCTCTTAAACTTCCCCAACATTAATGGTGACACCCCCTTTAATTTATTATGCCAACCACTATGTAATTAATTAATCCAATTTGAAATTGTGCCAACAATTAAAATATGGGAAACACAACAGCTGTCTATTTGATTTTGGGGGAAAGTATTGGAAAAGGGGAGAACTCTTGGAGGATTGCTCTCTCCCATAATGAATGCCAACGAAGAACACTAACATCTACTTCGACCTCGACTTCGACTTCTTACTCGATACATTGTTTAATGAGGAACATCTTCAACGTCAACGAACCAACGATCGATAGAATTCCCACGTCACTGACGTCTGTCTATCCCCAACAACATTGTCTCCTTCCTCGCGACCTTTGTCAATGAAACAAATGAGGTAGGTTGGTTGTTTGAAGTTACTCTATTTTTGGTTCTTAATGAATCTTCGTAATTTCGGAAAGATTATAACCACTTTCTACCGCTCTAATGCAAAGAGTGCAGGTCAAGCAAACATGGCTTGTTCTCTCTGCAATTATTTTGATGATCTGTGGTGTTCTTCATCAAGGAGGAGGTCATTGACCAAACACGAAGGGCCATGAGAAATGTGTCTGGCACCACTACCAGCCGCGATGTAGGCGAAGGTGCAACAGAGCCGCTCTATGGCCACCACTGTCCTGTGACCACCGCCAACTATGGCCACCGCCTCCCACGGCTATCTGCGCCGCCCAACAGCCAACACACCCCCCACGGTCAACCTACCCTCGCAGCACCCCCATAGCAGAGCCTCCCTTACGGAACCCTCCATGGCCAAGATTCCCTCGCAACACCCCCCACCGAATCGTGTAGTCCATGGCTGATCCGCACTGCAGCCGACCATTGTCCACAGTCGAACGACTCTACAACCCCTCACGGCCCTCGCGGCCTGGTAGAATGCCCAGTGCGTCGGGCCGCCCAACACGGACCAGGCCGGATCCAGTGGTCTAAACCAGACCCAGAAAGTTGGGTCGGGTCAACCTAGAATGGGTAGGCCTAGGACATGTCGGGCCGAGTCGGTCTGACCGGGTCGGACCGGACCCCGAACCACTTCGACCATTTTTCGCATCTTCGGCCATATCTTTGGCCCCAGGCGTTCATTTGACGAACACTCTATGGTTCCAGGAACCATGGAGTGAGATGGTCCATTTTCTATACCCCCTGGAGATTTGGATAAATTTGGGGAACTATCATGTTGGATCGAGCATGAATTCAACCGGGCCCTTAGGACTAAAAGACTAATAACTCACAGATCGGGCATCCGATTGACGCACCGTCTATTGCGTTAAGACCCCTATGACATGGCAGTCCTAAGTGATACTTCTTTTTTATACTTCTTGAAAGTTTGAGTATTGACCAGTGGCTTGTGGAGTGGACCCTTACGGAGACAATCGATCATTGTGCGGGAACTCTGTAGCTGGTTGTGAGATGAATAAAGAAGATAAATCTTGTGTGGGTCAGTGATGAGCGATCATGTGTGGGTCAGCACCTAGAAATCCTGTGTGGGTTAGCACCGAGCGATCCTATGTGGGTCAGCACCTAGTCATCATGTGTGGGTCTTCCTCTTAATGGAGTAAGATGATGTAGTGGTTTGATCTAATCATCTCTACTAAAATACTTAATTTATAATTAGTGTGAGCTGAGTCCGTACCTTTGTGGTACTTTTCTTTGTGGTAATAAATTAGTGGTATTCTTTAGTGTGGCATGCATGTGTGTTACTTTCCTCTATGTTATTATTTACTTTATGGAACATTTGATCTTGGGGATTTGAAGTTGGACTCTATGTTTCCCTCATGATTGAGACGGGTTTCCTTGATAACTTAGGTATATGTATGCGCATATACCTAAGTGGGGTTGACAGTTTATTTCATGCTTGTGGTTTATCCTTTGTGTATTTGTGAGACCTTGAGGGTCTCGAGGTCCCTACTAAGTATCTTTACACTCACCCCTGCATGGGCTATGACTGCTCCTCATTGTGTTTGGTGTAGACGATGGACAATGCTGATTGAGGCTGAGAGTACCAGGACTGGACAATGCTTGGAGGTGGACCATACGACATGTAAGTACATAAAGGAGACGGATGGACATGGAATGATGAGGACGCGATCTCTACCTACCCTTCAGGTAGGAACCTCAGAGGATGACCCTATAGCTGTCTTTCTCTTTCTTCAGTTTTTTTGTATTTCAGTTGTACCTGTACTTTCTAGTTGGGCTTGTATTTTGGCCCCTTTTACTTACTGCACTCACTCTGTTTTCTGTTTTCTTTACTTTAGTCCGTATCTTTCTGTGTTCTTGGTTGCGTGGGCTTATAGGTTATGAAGGCAATGCCTTCCCAGTTTTAGGGAATATGCTTTCGGTGCTAGTCGCTAGCCCCTGGTTTATAGAAGGTGGGCTTGGGGTAGTCACGACATGGGTCCCAGGGGACGGGTCGTGACAAATAGATTGAAATAGAATATGTAATAACTTATTCATCCTATTAATTATTTTTCATGAAAATGTTGTTTTACACTATGAATAATGTTTTTCGCACTGTACTTTTTTCTTTTAGTAAATAGTGGGAACTAGAAATAATGGGATTAATGTTTAATGAAATATAAAAAATGATGATGATAAACCAAATAGGGTTATGTCATGAGTTAAAAATATTGTGATTATGCTTAATTATATATCATGAATTATGATTAACAACATTCATCTTAATGAACTCGTGAACTCAAAAAAAAGATAAAGATATATTTCATTGAGAGTTTAGGTATAGTAGACTGGGGAGAAAATAATAAATGGTTTCTTATATGTCAAGAATGGGTGAAGAAGAACTTCATGGAATATATTAATGGAATAAGATGATTTTATAGGTGTGGAGAAGGATACCGAGTATACAATTTTTTATGAAAAATTAAAAATTCATTTAATGAAATGGATGAGAATAATGGTTTCTAAAATGAATTTTTATATTATTGAATGTTATAAATTTAGAATGTATAGGAATTATACAAATTTATTTCCTATTCAGAAATCTCAAGAAGAGGTCCAAGAAGGTGATATAATTAAATTTTTTTTTTGAAGATGAGGAAAATACAAATGATATATGAAATGAAGGATTTATTAAGGGATAAGATGATGAAGCCTAATTAATGGTTCAAGAATGAATTCGGATTATTTAAATTTTTGTGTATTTAAATTCATGAATTATTAATTGTATAAAGATGATTGATATGGATAATGTAAATTGGATATTATTGATTACATTGTAACTGATTAATTATTTTTTGGCAATGTGTTTTATACTATCTAGATGATGTTTAAAACATTTTTTTATTTATGAAATATATAAAATAAACATGGTTTTATTTAAGGAATAAATAATCATGGATTATTTCAATAAGGTTTTAAAGAAATTCAGGTCATTACTATGTTTCGAGAGACTACATGATTAAGGTATTCACATATTTATATTGTCATAATTAAGAGCCGCTTTGTATTTTTTTGAGGATTAATGATATGTTAATTTTGGAAATTTCGTGAACATATTTCAAATGTTTTGGATTTTATTTTTTGTAAGTGTCATAAGGATAACCATTTATGATATTATTAATGTTCAACATTTTATGAGGTTTTATATATTAATATATTACTTCACCATATGATTATTTATCTATATTAGATAAATAGTGCTAAATAGATTGTTATAAATAGAGCTTGATGGAGTGAAATATCATTCTATTATGGATTTTTTGATCTATTTGTGCTTAATAAATAAAATAATTAATCTTATTTTCTTGGAGTAAGATATGAAGTGGAAATTTATTGAAGTATAATCAAATTATGAAATTCTTCATATGACTCAAAGGGAATCTAAGACCTAGGTATATCGGTCCCTTTAAAATTCATGATAGTATTGGGAAGATAGCCTATCAATTGAAACTTCAGCCAAACCTATAAAAGTTTCATGATGTGTTCTAATTATCTCTCCTGGTGGAGTACATAAATATTCCATCACCTGTACTGAACTCAACAATATTACCGTTAGAGCAAGATAATTCATTGAGGAATAATTAGTAGAGATTATAGACCAAAAAATTGAGAGTTCAATGAAATAAGACCACTCACATGGTCAATGTTTCATATAGAAACCACCATTTGGGGGAATCTACATGGGTACTTGAGGATGTAAGGATGAATAATTATCCATTATTTTTGTTACAAAAAATGATAAATTTCAAGGGAGAAATCCATTTTATGCGCAGTAGTATGTAACACCATGATATTTTGTGAAAAAATCAAATAAATTTAAACATATATATATTTTTCATTACACTAAACACCATGTTTAGATTTCTTAACCTAATATACCAAATATATTTTGATTTACACATAACACTATGTTAATCTTGTATTATATGCAACATCATGTTTAAATAAACATGACATACTTCTAAATTATTATGATTTAATATGATATTTATCACATATCCAATGGAATATTACGTATAAATTGGATTACCAAAATTATTAAAATATATAGAATAATAATGAATATAGAATTAATTAATTTGTGACCAATTAATTATAAATTAAAATAATAACTATATAAAAATTAAGGAAATGTTGTTCTGAAAAATTATTTTTATGCAGAAAGACATGTTTAACCTTAATAAAGTAAACAAATAAATTTCCATGATTTATTTTAATGAAATTTATATATTATATTTTCAAGAAATTGTTTAACATTCATCTTTTTTTTCTAGACAAGATATATGAATTAATCCAATTATTTCTCCTAAAAACAGTATTTTTTAATAAAATAGTCTTATCACATTTTAAATACATATTTTAAAATTATATTTTTCAAAATTTAGAAATTTTATTTAAAAAAATAAACCATAATATACAAAAATATTTTAAGATGATTTTTTAAGAATATTCTGATAAGATAATTTTTTCCAGGATTAGTGAGAATTACTAATTGTAATTAAGAATTTTCATTTTAATTTAATTAATTTAAATACATCATTTTTTTTATAATCATTTTAAAATAAAAATTATTTCAATAATATATATTTATATATATTCAATATATTTAATCTTAATTAATTTGATATTGAATTAATATATAATAATATTTTTAACTTTTGAACCTTTTTTCATAGGATAAATACTTTCTCGTCTCTTCTTTGGAATTAATATTAAAATAAAATTTTACACTTGTATGAATTCAATTTGGAAAAATGGATTAAATATTGTAAATTATAATAATTTATATTATATAATATTTTAAATATATATTTTTTGAAATATTTGATAGTATTAATAATAAATATTATTCACCACAGTTAAATTATTATATAATATAAATTATTATAATTTTAAAACAATTATTTTGGAAACTAACTACCCAAAAAACATTTTTACTTCTATAATTTCATCATATAAAAATTATTTTTTTACATAAATCCAGCAAAAGAATCCTTTTGGTGAAAACCAAAAGATGTTGTCTGAAGAAGAGATAACATCCCTAATTGAGTTTTTTATTTTATTTATTCCTACACCTCCTTCAATTATTATTAAAACATACTGATATGATAACTTAGGTATATTAAATATAATTATATGTTATTATTTTAATTTAATTACCAAAATACTTCTCCTCTTCCATCAAGTGTGTCATGAAATCATCATTTGTGTGTACAGTGGAGTACCGCCTTGTGAACCAATGTTATTCGTTTTCAATCACCATGACTCAAGGATGGATAAAATTATAGATTTATTTCATATATAGGATATTTATGATATTATTATTCTTATTTAATAATTATATCAAATATTTTTTCTTACCTTCCATTCTGTCAGAATATCATAATGTCATTCATGTGTTTGGCGGACTACCGAATTGCAAAGCGATGTGATTCAATCATGATTTAACTAGAATTTTTTAAAGATTGTTTTAATTTAATTAGTATATATATATATATGAAAAAATGATATTTTATGGTAATATATTATTTTCCTTTATTCCTTTCGACCTATCAATAAAATTTAAATAACGTTCATGTGTACGTATAGCCTTCGATCTCCAGGAATGGTGTACTTCATTTTCTATCTAAAAATTTATAGATTTAATATATACACATATATACTGAATATATATGATATTTATATAATGGTTCAATGTATGGATATTATGTAACCATGATAATGGAAAATTAATTAAAATAAAAAATCAAAACAAATAAGAAAAAAATTATTTATTACCCAAATTGTGATTTTTAGAAGGATTTTTTGATAAAGGGGTAATAAAAGGAGGAAATTGATTCATATATGGAATCATAAATATGATTACTATTTATTAATATTAGTATAATAAAATTTTATTTATTATATAGTAAGTTCATACATTTCAGAAGGAAGTAAAAACATAAGGTCAGGGATGTCCATCTCACTTTTATTTTCTATGAGACACAACTTTTATTCACCATGAGTTTCTTTTATATAGTGTATATACATCTAATGAATGTATTTTATATGGGTTATCCTAAATATTAAGGTGATTTACATATCCATTTTAGGATTTATTCTTTATGGGGTTTATGGTTTCAATGTTACAAATATGGTAAGAGATTCTTTTCTCTATTTTCCTTCTTTCGGAAATAAATTATGTTATGAAATTATCTTATTTTTAATGTGTTTTTACATCCCCATTGAAATGAAATATCATTATTTTATTTATTCTAATGACATTATATGTTCCATTTAATTTTATTAATTCATGGGGATTATGTTTCAATGTTATTAAAGTGGAAAAAAAATTTCTACAATCTCATCTTTTATCGAGGTTGTTTGTGATTATGCTTCTAATGATGAAATAATTTGATATATATCTAATAAAACCTATAAATTTTATTATACTATGGTTATTTCTTGAAAATAAATTTCTTCCCTTAATTTTTTTCTCATTATATACTAAATATATTAAAATAATGTTTTTAAGGAAAATCTTATGTATTTCTATCTTTGGTCGAAAACACTTTTAATTTCAAGGACACAATTTCTAAAAAAAATCAAAAAAGTTTTTAAAATATTATAAATGATTTATTAGAGAAATTTTATCCATGTATTAATTTTTAGTAATTTTATTAAAATGAATATACTTGTATTTTTTCTAAATAATTCTATTATGGCTTTATCGAAAAATGTAAAAAGAATGTTTGGTTTAATTTATATTTAATGTGAAAAATTATCCCAAACCATAGACAATAATTACTTTGATTATTCCATTATAATATTTCAATGTTATTTTCAATGAAAAATATTTTGAATTCTTTTTAAGAATTATTGGTGTTAAAAAAATGATTTTCAAAGGACAGTTATTTTCCTCAAGAAATATTTAAAATTATATTTCAAAATCATTTTCTATATAAGATGATAACTGATGATGTTTCTTATTCCTTAATGAGGATATTATATAAGGATATCATTATTATTCTTTCTTTTAATGGTTTATGATTATGATGTCCTGATGGTAATGAAACCTATTTCTCTTCTGGGGTTATACATTGAGGAAATTATTATGAAACATGCTTCTTTTTCCAAGGGGTATGCATTGATGAAATGATGACATTACTATGAAACTTGTTTCTTCTCCATACGTTATAATTAATTTTTAAGAATCCCATGTCTTTTTATGAAATCTTATATGAAGAATTCTTTATGATCTTGTGGAACACATATGTTTTATTTTTATTATGTGATATGTGGACCTATATCTCCTTCAAATTCATTAGTTAAAAATTTATATCTCTTTATATAATAATGGGAAAAATTATATGGGCATGATCTACTATAGGAAATAGGAGAGTCTTGATCCACTGTGGGAAATAGTTTCATCCTGATCCACTATGGGAAATAGGTGCATGTTGATCCACGTTGGGAAACATATAATGATTCTAGATCCACTATATTTAATCCATTAGTAGTTAACCTTTATATATGATATGGTTTTCAACATTTATGATGATTCCAAACATTAATGACATGATCTTATGATTCCATATTGATTTATGATGGTTTATCACTCTTATATGACTTATTTTTAGAAATGATAATGTTTATTCCATGAATCATGTTTATGATCTATGATAGGTTAGGTATTAACTTAATATGTTGTGTTCATTATCACACACCCTTATTCTTATTTTGTTCTTTCATATGATTATATATTGGTATCTCTTAGTTTTACCATTACTGAGTATCTGAGTTCACCATTTATTATGTTTCCTTCATCATTTTATGATGAAAGGTTTAGGTAGGTTGTATTTAATAATAGTAAATTGTGAGAAGATATTTGTAATATATGTAATATATATTTCATGAAATAAGAATATTCTGTTTCTGGTCTCTAAATATACTAAACAACTATGGTCTTTGGACATGTTTTTATAGAATTTATTGACTATTGATCTTAAAAAAGGTGATATTTATGTATGAAAATCTAGGCTCGTTATATTTATGTTATAAACTAATGATTATATTTTTATTTTAAACCCTCATTTTTAAACATGTATTTTTAGTTTTCTTGGATACATTTAGTGGTGGTTTTAGAGGACAATAGTTCTTTACAAAATATAATTATTTGGGGAGGCATATTGCATTATATCTCACTAAGAGTATATGGGATTTTTGTGTTTCTGTGGATTATTTAATACTTATGGATTAATATTTTATGATATTACATGCATTGTTTTACAATATTCATGTATTAATGATCTCAATTTATAATATACATGGTATGGTGTAGTTTAATTTTAAAAGGGTAATGTTATCGATATATGTATTTTCATATGCCCTTATTTTAAGTCACGAACCCACGGCCTATTAATGGTGGGGTTTGAGTATCACTCATTAATTTATTTACATCCCATATATATACCCTTAAAGAGATGATCAGGACATAATGGTATAAAATTGAGTTTTTTTAGGAAGGAATTTTGAGTAAGAATTTCATAGGATTGCATGTGTGGTGAAGAACATGGTATGTAATGTTGTTCAAAGAAAACATCTTGACATAGAAGTACCCCTATAATCTTATAAAGGACTCAATAACCTATGGATAGATATATATGGACTATTATAGTGATTTTAGGGTCTTTTTATCGGTGTGAATTCATGTATCATGTAGATTATTTTTTGGATGATTTTGTATGTTTTGTTCTTAGGGAGATGGTTTATATAAGGCTGCATAGTTTGGTAGTTTGGCTAGAAATTACTCATATATATAAACTTATGTTGATTCTAGTTTATATATATTTAGTTATATTAGTTTTGTGACACATCTATTATGTTTATTATTATGGGGTGTAGTCAGCACATTAGGATGTGCACTAGAGAAAAAACTAAGAGGCTGTGTAGGTTTGTGATATAACATTTTTGAGTTCCTAAAGAAAGATTTATATTGGTATTTTGGGTATATCACTAGTTAGAAAATTGGACATTGGTTATGGGATATTGAGATAAATTTTTAACCGATAGATAAATGATATGGGAACCATAATCATTAAGAGAATAGTTTATAGTGAGGTTTGGTGCATCATTATGGGGTGATATGATTGGGATATTATAATGTGATTAATATTGGAATGGGAATATTTTTTTGGTGTTGTTTTGAAAATATTTATTATTATGGACTCTTATGTCTGATGTAAAATAGGGTCTTTTGGTAATATAATAAATAATTTCATTTTGTAAGATGCTTGGTGCACAGGTTATGGGTTTTAAGTGATATCATCTAAATTTTATTATCAATTAGATGTTTTGATCATTTTATATCAAAATATATTAATGGAATAAGATCTATAAAAAATATAGGATATATTATATTGGTTAATTTATTAGAATAATATAAAATCCTCAATTATAAGAGAATTTTATTAAAATAATGGGATAGTTCTTAGAGACTTCTTTATATGGTGTTATTCGGCGTGGAACATGATATATAAGCTCCAAATTTTGGGAGAAATCATGATTTAGAAGAGGAAATAAGAGTCAGATTAAATCAAAATCTCATTATTATTTTTATGGATAGAATAGAACCATTTATTGGGTCCCATTTATTTCTATGTTCTTCTTATGTTGATATGGTTCATTTCTTAGCTATGAGATCAACTTTTCATGATTTTTAAAGGTGGTGTGAGTAGATTATAATAGTCACAGAACTACAAAATCAATTTATTTACCTTACAAACTATCCATTTTCACATAATACATTTGATAAATGACCATTAAAACCATCAGAATATGGTAGTACTAGAAAAGTACATCATGGAGGATCTCGGTAAAAATTTTACTATAGAGGATGTAGGAAAGGAATTAGGGACAAAGTGGAAGTGGACTTACCATAGGAAAGGCTCAAATTATCTAATTCTTGTAATTAGAGGTATTGGAGCTTCTTCAAGGTATGATTTTCATTTACTCCACTCTTCCTCATGTTTCGATTGATACTGGTGACTCACATTTCATTTCGCCCATTCACTTATTTTGGGGTAATAACCTCTAATTAAGAAAATTTATAGGCTATTTTAGTTGATCACTCTAGTGGGATTTGGAATGAGATTAGTTGAGTTTTATAAGAGTGTACTAATTGTGGTATGTGAAAGGATCTCTATAAACTTAGTATTTTTTTAGATGTAATTGTATGATCTTATCCTTGGAATATATAGATTAAACTATTTATATGATTTTATTGTTTTAAATTTACTGAAGGTGATTTTGTCATTTTTTTATTAAAATAATTTTGTGTTTTTCGATAAAGATATTTTTATTTATGAAATAGATAGATTGATTCAAAATTTACTATGTATCAATTGGAAAGATTCATGCTTTGTGAATATAATCAATGATAGAGAAGAATCCTCAATTTTTAAGTGAATTTACTAATGTGTTTCTTAGGTATGACATAATTATACCTTTGATGTAAGATATTGAATTTAAAATCAACATATATCCATGATTTTATCTTATTGTTGTGTGTGTTTTTAAAATGTATCCAATGAAACATGAAATATTAGGCTTTTGATAGTTAAGTTGTTATTGTGAGGATATATTCAACATAAAATGTCTCAATGGGATACTGCAATATTTGTTGTCAATAAGTGGGATGGTAGGAAAAGATTATTTCTATATTACTAGTGGTTAATTCATGTGATGATGAAGAATATGTATCCTCTTCCTATGATTTATGGTTTATTTAATCTGGTTTATGGGTAAATATGGTTTTCTAAAAATGATTTTTGACATGTATATCACCATATGATGGATAATGATTAGTTCATCCCTAAGATAAATTTTTAGTGTCTGTCTTACACTTTTCAATTTATAGATATTTTATTTGGAGTTATTAATAAATTAATTATGTTTATAGATTCGATGAATATGGATTTTAAACATTATATTCATGATTTGGTTGTTGTATTTAATGAATATATCATCATTTAATCATAAATGGATGAAAATAATATTTAAAATCATAGTATAGTGTTAGAGTTTCCCTGGGAGCATCAGTTGTATTGGAATATTTAGATATGTCAATTTTACCCATGTGGGGTGCACTTTTTGGGACATTATTTTTTAGAGAATTGTGTATCTATAGACTGAATTTATATTGACTTAGTGTTTGTATGTAATCCACTAAATTATTGTTCTAATGGAAGTAATTTTATATCCATTACTAGTTATCATTTAAGTTTTTTATCGAGATATATCATATAAAACCTCCATTACTATCTTTAAGTAAGAACGAGAATTTCATTTCAAATAAAATGGAGTGCAAGAATTATTTTAAAAGTTATAAATAGAAGTTTAAATTACTCTATTTATCCTATTACATATGGATGGTATTCCATATGAGTTTATTGTGATGAATCCCATCATCATTTTATATATATCTTAGTTAAAAAAATTAAACAATTGCATATGGACTAATATAGTTGCATCCTCATGAATGTAACTATGTGAACCATGATTTTGGACTTTTGGTTGTGGCGATTCCACATAAACATTAGAGGAATTATTTTATTGGATAACCCTTTCTAGTTTATAAATATAATAATAGAATGAGATATATCATTTCTCATAAGGATTTTAATTTTTATTATTGAAATTGTGTTAAATTTACTTAATATTATGATATTGATATCACATGTACTCATAGAAAGGCTAATTTTGAGGCTGATGCATTGAATGGGAAGTCTTATAGTGTGAATTCTCAATATAATGTCATGAAAGGAAAAGTTTTTGAGTTTTTTTGAAACCAATTACCTTTACTATATAGATATCAATGAGGGATAAAATATTTATTGAATGAAAGTGACATTTTTATCAGTCTGACAAGTATTGAGGACTCTTCGAAGAGATACACAGGGGAAAGTGTAGGGAAATATATTTTTGAGTGGTGAGGATTTTGATGTTTTTGATGTGGATGAGGAATAATGATTTTTTTCCCTAGAAGTGTACATGTTCCTCGTATTATGTGAGAGATATTTTTTTGTATGTTTTATAGTACATATTTGATAGTCCATCCATGTGTTAAAGAGATGTATCATGATTTAATGAGGCATTTTAAGTGGCATGGGTTGAAGAGGGATGTAGTTGAGTTCTCAGTATATTTTTTTCTAAAAGTTTAAATATAAACATCGTGTTTTATAGGGGTTGTTTCATCCATCAAATATTACCCAGTGAAAGTAGGAGGAATGTTTATATATATTTTTATAAGTGTTCCTCATACATTATAAGGGTTTATTAATATATGAGTTATCATTCATTTTTGGATGAATTTAACTCATTTATTATCAATTAAAAAGTTTATCATAATCGATAGTTTGTTAAATAATTTTATAATAGATGTGATAATCATTTATGGATTACTAAGGTTGATAGTATCTTGTAATAATATTTGATTTACATCAATAATATATATATGGGATTTCAATGTGCCTATGGTACTATGTTTACTCATATCACATCAATATCCGCCATAGACTAATGGTCAAACCTAGTGTATGATCAATAAATTGGAGGATATGATTAGAGCATGTATTTTAGATTTTCAAGTATTATTGGTGGATTATTTAATTGGATGACTTTTCTTATGATAAAATTTTTATTTCTAATATTGGTATATAACCGTATTTGTCTTTTTATGGAGAATTATGTTATTCATTTTAATCTTGGGTTATTGTTTGTGAGGACATTCTAGTTTGGCCAAATATGGTAAATATTTGGTGGAACACGTGGAAGTTATTTGAGATAGCATGAGGACTAGTAATATTAGTGACAATCCTTTAGGGATTAGAGGATGAAAACATTGGATAGTGTGCTTGTAGATCATGTATTCTTATGGGTTTCTCCTAGGAGTAGAAAGTCAATGATTATTAAGGGAAACATATTATCCCTAATATTTATTATCCCTTTTGAATTATTCAAAATATTTATAGAGAAATATTATTATTTTGTGTTTATCCTATGATTTTATAACAATTATAATGTATTTAATGTTCCTAAATGTTGAGTATGATTTATTTGAGTGAAATAGTAATCATAGGGGTGATTTGTTTTTTTAATATCGGATGAAAATTTAGGATCACAAAGAGATATTCTTATAGTTATGATGTATTCCCTTTGTGTGAGTTCATTAGAGTTATGGTGGTCTAAAGGAAATCATATGATAGAGGTGATCAAATATTCATTTTCAATATACTACATTATTTTAAGTTAATTTTATTGTGATTTAATTTTATTTTTTTATTATAATAAAATATTAATAATTGTGTTTTTGATATTATGTTCCCATTTATTATTATGATTGAATATTTTTTAGAATTGATATTTATAAATGGTGTGTAAAATATAGGGGCCTAGAAATTTGAAAATTGGATTTTGTGAATATTTGTAAGGTATTTGGCTAATAAATATAAAATAATAATTTTATGTTTCCCATAAATAAAATTAAATCATGATGTTGTATTTGGAGAATCCATTTTATCCATGGATGATAATTTTATACTTTTTATGGTGGTTTGAATTTAATGTTAATGTTGGGATACTATGTAAATTAATTACCATTTATTTATTTATGTAATTTATTTTATTTGGATTATTTAATAGAGTAGTCAGAGAAATTTAATTCGTAGATTTCATTTTCTATTGTAATTTTTTTAACTCTAATTATTCTCTCTATTATATCAAGAGAAAAACCCTTAATTTCGTTATGCCTTAGAAAATCTAGGATTTTATTGAACATTGAATTATATATGAACAATAAATAATGATCATTGTAGGATTAAGAATTACAGTTCATCGTGGAGTCAGGGTGGGTGACTCATAGTTATCATACATTAAATTAATCCATGTTAATCTAACATAATTTTTTATAATGGGTAGATAATTGATAAAATTTGAGATGGTGTTTTGATAGAGAAACAAATATGGGAATGATTAATTGTAATAAATAATTAAAAGTGTATATGAATATGAAATATATTGAATAATAATTTTTTATAAATAATTATAATGAGTGGAATTTTAAGATTGAATATTATTATTTAAATTTGTAAATTCTGGGGTTGAAATATATATATGGTTGAAAATTATAATTCTATGATCATGTAATTAAGGTAGTTATGAATTGAGATTTATTAATAATGGAATTATATCATGACATTTTTTTATGAAAATAGTTGAACATAGAATAAATATCATGATTTCTAATTTTGATGAAATTATTTTTGATCATTTATTATGGATATACATGAAATATTTAGTATATCCCCATACAAAAAATTGAACCTAAAATATTTGGATATAGTGAAAATATTTTAAATGTGGATTGGAAATAATTCATTATATTTAGCATGGGTTTTGAAAATTTAATATAGGTTCTATTCCAAAAAACTAAAAGAATGTATCAATGTGTTAGTTATGGTAGGATATATAGTTTTGGTGACTTACATGGGGTCGTTCAACTAAGTCCTGAGGTCATACCACATTCTAGAATTCGTGGAACAATTTGCAATGAGTAATAATGGGTGGTGTGACTTCCACATGGCATGTTCCACCTTGATGTAGCATTATTCAGAAACAAGGAGGGGTTATGAATTCTGATACTTGAGGTATGAGTTGATAGAGGATGGTTTGATAGTGGTAGTGACATACTAATTTTTTAAAACTCATAAATAAACCTCTCTAGTGTGAATATATAGAAGTTAAATTGAGAAAATACATGGGGGATGAAGTGGCTTGGTTGAAAGTGGTCTATTTTTATTTTTTGACTAAGTTTTGTGGTTTTAGAAGATGTTTATGTCAATGATGTGTGGAATATTAATGATTTTTGAATTATTCCCTATGGTCTAGTAGTGGTGAACCTATGAGGTAGAGATATATATATATATATATATATGGAGTGATTATATTCCCTAGGATTTTTGAATGTATGTTAATCTAATTTATAGAATAAATGGATAGTGGGCGTGTAAATCCATTTATGATACATGATAATGATTTGGATATTTTGACAATTTATATTTTACTGGTTTATGAAATTTTCTGATGATTATGATAATGAGAATATTAAAGAAAATCAAGGTAATGAGTTTGTGAATAATATAGTTAACCATAATGGATGTGTGACATATGGTGGTGGTAACACAAGTTGAGGATGGGATATTCCATGAGGGTGGAAACCAAAGAAACTAACACAGATCCTTAGAGTGGATAATGAACCAATAAAACAATATTTATTCAGTTCTATGTGGTTGGATAACTACATGGTGATGGATTCATTATAGAAATTTCTTTATGTTTGATTACTACTTGGTAATGTAGTTTTGATAGAGAGTTCCCAATGGGTGGATAGCTACATAGTGATGTAAATGTTATAATGAGCTCCATTAAGATTGATTGCTACGGTGTCATGAGGAATTTATAGTGAGGAACCTACTTTGGAAACATTATAGGTTATGGATATGTATTGGTATTAGTTATGATGTACTGGTGACTTGTGATGATATGTGATGGGGTGTGTTTGGTGTTTTGTTTTTTGAGTTGATTATAAGGAATGTGATGAATGTGGTAAGATGATTGATTTTTGGAAAACAGATATTGAATGATTTTTTTTATATTTATTTCATATAAATATGAATTTCCTAAATTCATACACACGTACACATGAAAAATATAGGGATGAACCTATTGATTATATTTATTTTATCACCTCTTTTTTATGTTGATTCATGCATTATATAAATACAGTTCATTACGATTATGTATGTATTTTGATTGGGGTGATTATTTATATGGGGTTGAATGAGGTAGTAGTATGTTTATACATTCCTCATATATGTATATCATATTGGAGTTGGTATTTTAGTTGTAACTATTTTTACATTGGATTACATGTATATTCTAATATTTGAATGTTTAAATATTAATAAATCTTCTTATTACATATTGATCATTGTTCTGTATGACCTTTTTTTAATAAGTGTAGATACACTTATTAAGTAGACAATGAAGGAAGAAAACAAAGTCTAGTAGTATTATAGTGGTGGAGGATAAGGTAATCCACCTGTACAATATCAACACACGTAGTGGGGAGGTAAACCATTCCAGAATAAATTATAATAGAGTTACTTAGAGTTCCTTTTGAAGAAAGGAAGTCCATAACCAAATTATATTTTTCCCATGTATGATTCAGGAATTCACTTCCAATGTGGTTATTGAATTTTCAAATGAGTAAAGCAATGGGATATGGGGTTCGATGATTTCATGGAGAGAGTTATAGATTACTATGGAATTGGTTTCAATCTCATCAAAGATGGTATTAGGGGATGCATAAATCTCTAGACCATTTTGAAAATCATTATCCTCTTTATAAGAAAATCACTATGACCTTAAAATATTCTAAAAATAATAACCACCAATCCCTTAGTTTCATATACAACACCTCACCCTATCAAGATACCAAGATTGTCAGAACCATAAATATTGAGTCAAAAATTGTTATTATGATGGTTCCCCTAGACCCATCTTCCCAATAAGATTCACCCTCTAAGAATTAGGAAGGAGTCATTTACCATTAATGTCCATCCTCATGGAGTGGGAATTATCCCAATGTTTTAAGAGATCACCAAGAACAACTACCAAGAACCTAGGCCAGGCATTCATAGATACGTAGAAACTTGTATTTCCTTCCATCCAAGAATCATTTCTGGAATTATAGATTAATTGTCATCCATATGAAATTAAAGTGGCCTTATCCTTCAACTATATACCTTATTATTTTACCCCATGAAACCACGATTGAATAAAAATTCCCCAATTTCCCATCATAAATTTTATACCAATTATATTCTTTATGATTCTTCACACAACCCTTTCCTAGTCGCATTCAAAAAACAAGTAATCAATAGTTTATTATTTGGAGTTCTTAAAACTAAAACATTAGGAAAAAATATCAAATTTTTTTACCTATGATCAACTCATATATCATAATAGCACAATACGAAATATTTAAAATCAGTAAATTAAACCGGGTCATAATATAATTACTCTATATATTCTTTCTAGAACCCACTTCATGTCCTATCTGGATGGGAAAATGACACTCCTTGACCAAAAAGTTCCTCAATGAGGGAGTGGTGAACACATTTCTCTTAGGTTAAATATAAATTTGAATTTTTTTTGAATTCATTGTGCAGACACGGGTCTATATTGGTCTATATGAAATTCATAAATTAAAATCTTGAAAAAAGTGGTATCAAGTGTAGGGAACACCATAAATAATAGGGGAACACCATTAATGATTCTCTTCTAGAAGTTAATCTCTCCACACCCTATAATATAATAGGATTGACCCTGATGATCTATAATAATATAATGAAACATCTTCCAAGGGATGGATACATTCTATTTTGGATCCCCCAATGCAGTCATATATTTCCCCATAACAAATCATTTCCCACAACAAACGAACCTCCAGGACTTCCCATACTACTTTCTCATTAATGTTGTTCATTGTATCAATCACACATCTAAGTTCTATACCTCTTGTCTAGACATGCTTTTCCATTCTGGCCTAAGATTCCCAATGAGGGTGTAAATCAATGTGAGCATCATATAAAAAAGAATTCATTATTTTTCAATGTTACTTACCACTATTTTTGGTGATTTGAGAACAAATAATTAATGTATTATAATGGATGTGAGAACACAATTAGCAATCAAAATTCATCCCCTAAATGATCATAAGTAACTCTTCCAATTTTTGATGCATCTTGTGGTTTTAGAAACTAGGATCTCATAGTAATGGATTCAGATATTACATAGAGAAATCAGATATCTCGTGAAGTCTATAGAAGAAAATTCCTATTAATTATCTATAGTTATTTAATCATTTTAGCTTAGTTATTAGAATATTAACTTGAAATATAAATTCTAATATTCTCGTAGTTAATTAATTGTCCACTCCACATTCAATAATCCTCCATAACATTGAAGGTTTCTTAATTATATCTCCTTCTAATATTGGTGAGGAGAAGAGTGACACCAGAAACAATGAGGTGGGAGACACCTTGAAGTTGATTGAGGAATTTGAAAGGAAAGATATTATTAGTACGGATTCATCTAGATATAATTTAAATAGAGGATTATTATCCCAAAATGGAGAGATATATAGAAAGTGTATCTCCCTATATTATTCTATGCATAGATTTGAAAAAATTAAAACTCATACCAATGAAATTAACATATAATAAAGGATAGCTAAAACTCTTAAAAAATAAGTCAGAAACCCACCCATAGAACCCCAAGAAAGACATCACCATCAAGTTAAAGCTTCATTATATATTTTTATAAGACTATTACATTAAAATATTAACGGAAATTTTGGAACTAGTAGTTTTTTATTTATGTATCCAAACCATATCTTGGGGAAGCGTAGTGGAAGGCTATGTAGATATCCCTCTAAAAATTACATGTTTTCTTCAAAAATCCACCCATATAGATGGCTTGGAAACTTCATGTTGATAAAAATAGAAAGGTCCATGTATGGAATGTACCATATACTGATTGGTATAAAATTTTTATTTGATGAGGGATCCCTCACCTTTGGAATATGTATTACTCTAGTTTCATAGGCCACCAAAGTAAAGCTACACACATGAAAAAATCCTAAATAACATCCACAATGTCATTTCTATCAAGATTTGAATTGGCCACATATACGGATCTTGAAAAACCATTAGGTACTAGATATCTATTTTGATTGAGAGAGGCCACTACATACTTATTCACCCTCTCATATAGAATTTTCAAACTCCCCAAGTTAACAGCCTCTAAAAATATATTTTTAATAACATCACAAAAAAAATAATGACCCCTTGGAAAACACCCTGCATGGATGGATTGACACCCACATGTAAACATTTAAAGAGATTTCCACCATACATACAATCATATTAAAATCATTGTTTATATGTGAATAATCCATAATTATTTTAGCAGAAAAACGTCTCCAATTCTCTTTGAGATAATCAAAAATAAATTTTGTGTTTCTATCTCTAACTCTCAACCATGTTTGTTTGGATTTGTCCCAAGAAATACACTCCTTTTCTAGTAGAATGTCCGATAATTTATTCTTTTTTAAATGATTTCATTGAAAAAATTTGAATTCTCATTATCTTTGGGGATTTTCTTGTCCTTATAAATATCTAGTTTCATAGTCTCTAAATCCTAAAAACTCACAGGACGTCTCCTATACAAAATCTAGATATCTCCTTTCAGTAACATGATCTTTTTATGAAGGTCATCCCAAGATATATCCTACATGGAATTACTATATGAAGCATTCACCACCAATTGATAATCATGATCCTAGTTCCATTTCATGGACAAGAAGAAGTTGTTATAGGTATCTTTTATTGGTGAAATATTCCCTAAAAGAATATTTTATTCAAAAAAATCTTGAAGCAGGTGTGTAACATTAACATCAGGGTATGCATAAATAGAATTAATATTTTATAGAAAGTAATCAAGAATAAACCATTTAGGATCCTGTTTTTTTGTTAATACACTGGGTAAACTTGTCCCCAAAGAACCCAAAGTCCAAAAAAAAACCGTTCGAGTTATGAACATAGAGAAATTTGTCATGTCCTTCCGGTTATATAACCCTCCAACCTTTTTATATAATTGATTCGTGAATAAATTTAAATAACCTCTAATAAACCAATACATATTTCTCAAGTCAAAACCTTTAATCTTATTCCATGACTATTATCTAGATCTTGAATCACATGTAGTATAAATGAAATAAAAGAAACAAATAGAATTCTCGTAACCAACATTCACCATGATATGCTTCTCCAAATTATTCATAAGATAAAATAAAAATAAATTATTTCAAAATAAGAATATATTATTATTCAAGGGTTCAAAATGCATAAAATCACACAAACCCATCTTGAGAAAGAAATCAGAATTGTTAGATGATGTTTTTTATATTCTATCATTGCAATGGGAGAATCTTTGTCCTAGGAGAGTTCATTCGACGGGATGTCCATTTTCACCTAATCACCAAGGCCACAAGAATTTAATATAATGAAAGATATCATTGTAATATAATATTGATGGATTTGGACCTTGGAATTACCTATTTTTTGTCTATTTATAGGGTAAAGATAAAACCCTCTTATAGTGGTATCTAATAAAAAATCTACTAAGAACCGATGTAGGAGTGGGAGAGGGAAGAACCTCAAACTCTGGGATAAGAGATTTTTAATTGTAGGATTTTGAGAAGTGGATAGTATAAAAAACTAATGACATTGGATAACATGATCTATAAACCTATAGAGTATCCACCAAGAACATGGTAAATTACTATTACATCCTAAATAGGTGTCTATAGCCCACTCGGATGGACCTTTATCATTAAATAGGATGGAAAAGTGAATATATGAATGAGAGATGATCTCGTTTTCTTATGATTGTTGTCTTACAAGAAATATTGAATTGTCTATGACCTCATTGAACTATGAATCGATAACCATCCATGGATTGAACGGAACCAAGTCCTTGGATGGGTTTATCCGGATAAATATAGAAGTTCCAATATAGGTAAGAAACCCTTAAATAGGGGAATATTCTTATGGAAGTATTTGAGAGGGAGTAGATATGTCTTTAGTTATATCTCGCATTATTGGATAAGGTCTAATTGTAAAGGGATAGTCAATGGTTAATAAGGGAGGAGGATCGTTACTGATCAAGGAGTCTAACTTCAAAGTATCTTCGAGGTACACTTGTTGATTTATACATACTGACATACCATTTCTTTGGATTTGATAGTGGGATAAGAAGAATGCTGGGTTGGGGTAATGAAGGGGCTTCCAACACTCTAACAATCCTTCAAACCAATAATTTATTTGGAATGTAGGAGTCTGAGTGAGGTCCATATTGAAAAAATCATGGTGAAGGATGATTCCTAGATTCACAACATTTAATCATCACTACATAGATACTCCCCTAATAATTCCCTAATCTTTTAAAGAAAATAGTGGATGTAGAAGGGGAGAGGGAGCCTAGGGAGAATAACAAAAACTATCACCTGAGAGGATTATTGATCATGGTGAACCCCCTTGGACTAGAGAAAAAGGATAAAATTCCAAAAACTAATAGATATGGGGATATGGTGCATTATATTATGAAATATTATTTAGAGTCAGTAATTATGCATAACGAGCAATGATTGAGCATAGAAACAATAGTCAGAGTGTCTAGAACATAGTAGATAAAAAACCCAGTAACATCAATAGAGATTTTTTTTAAAAAACAAATCATACATCAAGTTTCCATTTATGAAAATATTATCCCTCATTAAAATTTATGATTTGAAATAAGATCACTGGAGACTCCTCCATAAAGTCACATCAAACAATTATAAGAGATATTTATAAGAACTGAGGGATAAGAGATTGTCAAGAAAGGGTAGTGGGTCTAAGGATAATATCATCAAGGGAAGGTCTAGATGATTCCACCACTTCAGGTCCATGAGGGATCATGAATAGTGAGTAATTCATAGAACATAAGTTTGGGGGGGTGATTGAGGACAAAATATATGATGACATATGTGGGGCGCCACAATCATAGTTGGGACCAGAGCCTCGAAAATGGTCAGGAGAAATTCAAAATGTGGAGGTACATTCAACATGTTTCGTTTTATAAAAAATGGTTCCATATTTTTAAATACAATCACAGTGTATGTTCATTTCATGACATTAATGTCATAATTCCCTAGATTATATATCACATTGATAAGTTCATAGTACATCCTAATATTAAGAGAACCTTAAAATTCCAAGATGATGTTCTTAAATATAGTTATATAGTGGGATAAAATCATGTGATAAGAAATATTGAATATTTATAGTCAGGTGAGAGTACACAAAATTGATGAGAATTCTTCTCATGCCTTGGTAATCGCCAAGACAAGAGATTATGGAAAGAGACCCACCTATAAGAATTTTTCATGTTTATGTGTCATCATATATTCTAATATGTGATCATGGGTAATGGTAAATGGACATTAATAATATTATTAATTTTTATCATGACCCATGTACTTTGATGTACAAACAAAAACTATGATGTCATATATTTACAAGATGTAGGGTATATTGCATGCATCATGAATTACTTTTTTATTAGTTAATAATTCAATGAGAGATCAGTCCCACTCATATTAATGGAATTTTATATCTCATACCTTTTATTTAAATGGAACCACTGGAATAAATTTTATAACCATGGTGTAATGATGATTTTATTTTATATATTCAAGAAAGGCATATCAAGCACATTGGTTGGTGACACAAACATGAAACATACTTGATGAGATATTGTGAAATGGGATTATATTATAGAGTAATAATTCATGTTTTTTTCAACATTGTGACATTAACTACATTATTTTAGGTACCTTGACCCATTTCTAGATAGTAATCATGGACTTTAGTCAAGTCCTCCTAATGTCAATGATTAATATTCCTAGATGGTCACACATTATGTTTTCCTGTTGATATGAATTAGATTCTATTTGAATTTAATTATTGGAATAAATATTATTCTCAAGAATGAGTAATAATTATATTTCATATTTATTGATCACAAATATTTTCATGGTAATGAATTATTATTTATTCATTTATAAATAGTTTATTCAATTATGTAAATAATTAATAAATATTTATTTGATATACTATGAATAAAATACATATTTAATTTATTGATTATATAATAAATATTTACTTTTCAGAGTATGTAGAATATTTATTTATGGGTGAATATTTAATAAATAATTAGTTTCGTCTTCTATTAATATCTAGGAAGATTAGCATTCGAATAGCATGCCTAGTGATAAATATTAATTTGCATGCCAGTAAATTATTATTTATAATTACATCAGGTAGTTCACTCTATAAAATATAATAATAATTATTATTATATGGAATGGGCATATATATGGTTTATTTTTTATTTAAGGGATATTGTGAAATTAAATAAAATGTTAACCTAAACCCTAATAATATAAATAGATAATCATCTATATTATGTAGGTTTAAATAATAATTGAGAATCATTGAGGGTAATGAATTTTTCTATAGAATAATCCTTCTCATTTTCTCTCCAAAATGAGAAAAACAAGAATTAGGTCCTCCCTACGCAGCAATGATAATTCAAAATGGTTTCTAATGGTCAATGTGTCCATAAAATAAATATCCTAGGATAAAGAAATATTTGTTCACATCTGATTGAATTAATTATAAATTCAATTTGAAAAATGTCCACTCTGGGATATGGGATTTCATTATCTATATCGATGAAAAGTACTTTTGGTCATCAAATTTATATATTGATCAATAGGAAATAATCCATCAAATATGACAAAACCATTCACGGTTATTCCCCCACTAGGATAGTCTTCTATTTTTAAACTACCAAGTTGTATCATAATGTTCACATTTAAATTTATAATTGTGATTTATATTTTTGATCAATTGATCTTAATAGTGTTAAGATATTTCATTTCATAATTATTTGATATTTATTAAAAAAATAAATTATCCTGATTTTGACATGTTGTTATTATTCAACCAAGATACATAATTTCTGAATGTCTAACAATATGTGGAGGATGATCAGAGATTTTATTGGGATGTGCCAATTATTTCTTGCTAGTAGATTAGGTTAAAAAGTGTGTTGCCAGATTATATGTTGTGTACCCAAGTTCATTTAACTTGGACATGTCACATGATACATGACAGACCGATCAATTATTATACGAAGTGATTCAATTATACACCATATATAGATCAGGAAAACTTAGCACATCATTTGTTAGATTACATGTCATGTATCTAGAATAACTACCATGTAGTCTATGTGGTATATCATACAAATTCATGGTTATAGTTTTCTCAAATACATGTTATAAAATAATGTGAGAATAGTAGTCTTTATAATTAATTAAATACAAAACATGTGTCCATTATACACGGTGTGTATCCCATTATTTTTCTTATTCGATGAATGTGCTGAGTTGTTCAGATGGTTAGATGGAAACACGACTAACAAAACACATGGTGTGTATCCCAATTATACATCATGTGGTTCCATATCTAGATAACTGAAAAATATAACTTATATGTTATACAGACAAATGACTTGGGGATAAATTGAGAGTAGATGGTTGGTACACATTGTGTAGTCCGTCTAATATACATGTCGAAACCCTAGGTGTTTATAGCAGAAAATGAAAATAAAGGAAAAATATGTGTATCCCATAAGTCCATGCCATGTTGTCTCTCAATAAATGATGGAATTAAATTTCATTAAATAATTAATTATAACATTAAAACCTCATTAATGTTTTGGAACCAGATATGTTTGACTATGTGAAAATTGTTTCAAAAATTTAATAAATGATATATCAATTTATTATAAATATCAATAATTATTGTCCATTCTGTTTATTTCCCATGAGTTCATTTATAATGGATATTTAAAAGAGACATCATATTGTCTTCAATATAAAGTGAATTGAAAAATTAATTATTTACTGCAAATATGATTATATTTAAAATAAGTAATGAATTCAACTAAATTCTTGTTATTATAATTTTTCATATTCACTTTTGTGTATGATATTTCATTATCTTTGATCATACCTATGTTTTATTTGGTTTTATTTAATTTTTATTTTAGTTCGAGGGATTTTAATTATTCACTATTAATTAAAATTTGATTGCATGTGATTAAACCCTTACTATTTTATTATGTATGAACTACATGTATAAGGTTGTTTATCAAATTAACCCTATTTGATCCTTTTTACCCCCACATTCATGTGATTTATAAACAAATACAATAAAATTTAACATCCCACGACACATATCGGTAGTTCAAGACAGAACCGAGATGAGACAAACTGTAGTGATACATAGGTGGATAAGGGGATTGTTGTTACTCGTACTAAGACCAGCACATTAAGTTTTACACTAGGGTGATGAGTTTATTTATTATCATATCAATAAATCAACTCTTATATATGATCATGAAATGGTTATTTATTTACTTACTTATTTTTATCTTATACATTATTATTTTTGGATGCATGATCATGATCATATAAATAAATGGATTAATATAATATGATGAAATTTAATTAAATGGATTATGTTAATTTTTTTAATCAAAATATGGTTAATCGCATATGTAAAATCCACATAATATTAAAAATACATGTAATGGATTAACTAATAAATCTTTACACATACTAAATAAAATCTCTTTACTAAATATTAGGTAAAAATAAGACTTCCACTACTTTATGAGTTATTAAAATAATATAAATAATTGTTTGACTATCCATCATTGGGAAACATTCATTTATCATGGGGTTCTTATAAATATTTTTGGGCTGACATAAAAAATTTGCATCACAATAAGTTTCCCTCTCTATACATGACGTAACATAGAGGCATGTGTTGAGGAAATCAGAGTAAGGATTTATAAATTGGGGAGTCCACTCAATGGATAAAGGAACTAGAATACCACAATTTGGAAAGACCTACCTACCTAAATAACTTTTATTAATTGATTGATCCCTCACTTGGGTTATGATAAGGGGTATATAGATCCTTTTACAAGAATTTCTAAAAAAATAGGTATTCTATGTTGAATGGTGAGGGTTTTTGGGGGATTGGTAGTATAGTGAGAGACTTAATATAATTTAATTCATTTTGTCTCACATAATTGGTAATGATTAAAATCACTAATAATATTATATTTTAATATTTTAGAAGTAAGGGAATCTTTTTCAACCACATTATCCCTATAATCAATTTTTTAGGAACGTTATCTTCTTAGAGGTGGTAACTTTTATGAATGGTTCAGAAAACTATGAGTTGTGTTGCTCCATATAGGGAAATCTTACAAGCTAGAATATCTACTTCATAATTTTCCAACAAAGGATGAGGGTGATAAATAGTTGGTTGTATATGATAAACACATAAGAAAAGTATTAATATTTGGTTTTTAATGTTTTTCGAATGTATAATGAACTAATGATGTTACGTAAAGACATTTATGATTATAACCAGCTCCGGAATCAGTATGGTATATATTAAGAGAAAAATAAATTAGAATAGTTTCAGATATAATAGGTTCTCATTCAGAGTAATATTGGAGAAGGTTAACTGGTTTGACCTCTTGTAGTCAAAGTCATTGGATACATTGAGAATCTAAGAGTTATTGGGTTTTTATTTCCTTTAAAAGTTTGTATTGATCCCATTATGGCATCACATCCTAAGAGGTTCTCAAACATTGTTATTAATTTCAATATGTACAACATAGAGAACTCACTTCTAGATCTTCTCATATTGATTTAATATGTGGATACGGAGATGAGGAATCCAAATCATTTTATCCATATGGTGAATAAAATGAAAGGCTATGAAAAGATATCTATGTCAAAAGAAATTTCAATGCCCAATCAAGAAGAGAAATATCGAGGTGATTGGAAGGTAACATGTTTCCATCTATTATCTATATGTCAATAAGAACCACTAGAAGAAACAATTTACCCAGTAGAAGTAGTGTGTGGAAGCTTCTGGTGAATTCGTTATCATGTTCAATATATTTGTGTAAAAAATTGGTGATTAGATTTAGTGTGTCGTTATCACATATGTATTAAAATATAGGAACAATGTAAATTTTTGAAGATGGATTGAGGCAGGGTACATCTATGAGAATCTAATGGGGCTGGACTAGATGTTATTGCTATTGGAGACTACCACCTTACATTACAAATATTAATTAAATTTGTTTAAAAATATTGTAATTATAATTTATATATTACAAAAAAACAATATTTTTATATACATACATGATAAAAATGGATTAATATTTATGTTTGGGAATAAATGTATAATCCTTTGTAAGGATATAATTTTTATGGTAATTTATATTTAAATAACAATATTTTTGAGATTGATTACAAAAACCAAGTAATGTAAATTGATAACAAATCTTCTTGACATAACTCAAACCAAACCCAACTATTGAATCATCTTCTATGTTAGGTAAAAACAATTCCTGAAAAAATTACACCAATATTTACAATTAGATTCCTTTGAACTAAAACTCTTTGATTTATGTTATTCATGTTTCAGATGAAAAATTTCCAAATCCACATTTAATGGAAAATGTTAAAGGTCCAATGAGGTTATTAAATAAGTTATGACTAAAAATTAACTTTTTTATAATAAGAGGGGAGATATGTCTCTTAAATAGAAATACATCAAGGGGTTCAAAAGTGATGGAGGCAAAGAATATATCCCTTGAAAATGAGACTACAATAATTTGGGAGGGATCTAGTTCAAAAATAAAGGATAGTACCCTCATTGGGGTCCCCTTTGTTATCCAATGTATCAATAGAAAAGTTACCTTCCCTCCATGATAAATTGATCTTAATACCCTGACCGTTAAAAATCCTACACTTCTTGATGAAGTACGCCAAATACCATAGTGGATAACATTTTCCTTCAGCAACCCCAACCAGTACTTTGGAATCAGATTCTACCTCTATAATATTAATGCCAAAAACATGGGAATGTAAATCCACTAACCATATCCCTTACTTCATCTCGAATATTGTTTTCCTTCTATAGTATGTGTTGAATATAAATAAAACTATGGTATTCCATCCCACAGAATATCACCTCCTCCCATATCCATATCCAAACATGATCCACAATCATTAAGAGTCAAACCCATCATTAGAGTTTTCAATCTAACCCATATCCCCATTTTATTCCTTTATCTCCCCTTATTATGTAGGACTACCCAACAAATAACCCTTAATAGTGAGGATTAGTATCCCTTAGCATAAATAAGAGGATCTAGCTCTACCAACAAAGATTTCAGACACACCTATATAAAACAAATAGAGTAAAAATTCCCTTCCCTTACCTTGTTTCTTGCATCCAAAATAATCCATAATGTTAAAGAAAGTATCATACTACAAGTGTTCATTTGGTGATATAATGATCAATGTTATAGAACTAATACTCTAAGAACTCAATGATTGAATCCCAAAAACCATATAAGAACATTCAGTTCCCATGAAAACTTTAAATATCACGTGCACATTCCCCTTTGAAGAAGATATTTCATGTTTTTTCATGACTCGGTGAAGTGAAGCATCATTATTAGTATTATATAATAACCCCCTTCTTATTCATATTATCATCAGTAGTTAAGGCTAGGTTCCTCAGGCACCACACTAGGAAGTTCATTTTTAAAGGAATATATTTTCACAAAAGGTTCAATTCACACCAATAAATTCGACTACATAAATGCACAATTTTAAATTAGTCTTTACTATTGAAGTGTACAGATGTAGATTCTATAAAAAGTCATTTTTCTGGCTCATTGATCAAGATAATTTTCACAAAGATATAACTTTTATGATTATCCAAGTGTGAGTTAATGATTTTAGGAAAGAAAACTACTTATCAATAGGATATTTTTTATAATAGGAATCCCGAAAAGAAGAGGGGAACCCCATCCCAATTCTCCTTCCATTATTTTATCTCTCCATGACAACCACCAACTGAAACATATCTTTATATGTTTCCAAAGGGTGTATCATACTTCTTATAAGTCCAAAAGCTCTTATAAACTGATCTTCCTACTATCTCTTTCATTCCATTGATTTATTTTTTATGAATCTTTCCTATATCATATTTCAATATTTGATCTCCCATGATAATTTTTTATACACGGATTTCATGGATTCTGAGATATTTCATGGATTAATTACACCTATTTTAATAGGGTTTTCAATCCTATTCTAAGCTCCCTAATGACATCTACCATTAAATGTCTCATCCCAAATGAATCTTGTCATGATTATTTCAATTTATTCAATTTTTCCTTTTTTCTTACATATTAATAGAAAAAAAATATGCATAGGTATTGATGTTATCACAACATTCACCTTTGTAAAATGATGTATAAATTAGGGAAAATGCTTTTTCTAGTCGATAATATTCCATGTGATCCTATTATAATTTCCTTCAAATAAAACCTTTTTAATTATTCCATTCAATATGGGAGCCCCAAATAATTCCATGGGTATATGTTTCCTTTTCATACGCAAATTTAAATAAGTTTTCTACACATTCATGAGAATATTTGTGTGATATAAACATTTCTCTTCCCTTGGTTGATCTTTTTCCCACTTTGGTTACTATAGGTCACCATTATTTTATTGAACAGTTCAATGGCCAATAGCCTAAAATTCAAGAAAAATAGAATGTTATAAGAAAAAATGAAATGGGAAATTAGGATATTATAATACATTATGTTGTATGGTAATATTTAACCCTCTTGTAATCCACATTTTAGATTTCTAGTGATTGTATCATGGGATAAGATAAACAAGTTTGGGGGCACGGCGTCACCTTTCCTTAGACCACACATCATATTGAAAAATCCAAACTCATTCCCAATGAGTGATATGGTTTTCCATGGTCAAGAGTGACATCTAAAGTTTATTTCATAAAACAAGTATTTAAACCCAAATTTATTTATAACTGTTCTAATACAACACTATTCATGCTTATCATATGATTTATTGATATAAAATTTAATTATAATATTAGAGTCGATGTTATTATTATCCATGTCATTTTCCATCACCTTCAAAATCCCCAATACCACTTGGATGCTTCTCCCTTAGACAAAACCATATCATTCATTCAAAACCAATCTTGGAATAATATACCTTAATATTTTGTTCAATATCCATAAATGGATTTCATAGAGGTAGTTACATAGAAAAACTAGAATAGTACTTATTAAACATGAATGAATGTTGAACCTTAAAATCAAGTACCACAATTGAAGTACAAACCACTCATGGAAGCACCCTAACCCCCTAAAAAACTGAAAACTACTTATCTAACATACTTCATGATGATTTCCCAAGTATCCATGTAGATGGATCCAAGGAATCTATCTAGACTAGATGCACTACTCAGTTTTTTACTAAACACAACCTATTTGATATTATCCTCTTCTGGGATTGACTCAAACTCATCATTATCCTTATCCTCTATAATATTTGGAATGATTTTCATTAACCATTGCATTTTTTTATGTTTCAAACCCTTGGTCACTATTACACCCTGATCATAGAAAAGACTCATTGAAGTGGTCCATATCAATTTTCCTTGTAGCTTCAACATCTCCCATAATAGACCCATCTTTTAATTTTTGGTTTTCGCTTAATGAAAGCTTCTTTTACTTAATAAACTCATGGAAATATGTTTTATTTCACACCCCCCTCCCACAACCAAGGATCTTGTGAAGTCTCCCTATAATCCCTTTCAATTTCTAACATACTTTCTTCCATCTCACATTTATTCTTTGTCAGAATTATGAAAATGTTGTCATCATAGTTTTTTTGAATACCCTCTTCTAGACATACGATCTCCCTTTGAATTAATTTTAAGATATTGGAATTATAATTTCTGTTTAAAATCCACTTTTTTGTCTCCTTTTATAGACATATTAGAATCATTTTTATCTCAAACCATGTATTACCTATAATTGGTCAGTTTTGTGAGTTGCTGGTCATATATGAAAAACCCTCCATCCTCAACTAGGTGCTTGAAAATATAAAGCAATTCATACTTCTATGATTTTTTTAAAATCCATTTCCATAGGATCATGGTCCAATATGGCTCTAGTGAGATGATTAATAGTGGTCTGAGTGAAGGAATCAATAAATTGCACGTTTAATAAACATAGACTGAGTCTACTCTAGATACACTTATTCCACTTGTATTTTTTACGCTATTTGAATATACTACCTGAGAATCCAAGATCAATCAAAACATTAGACTCCTTGAAATTAAAGACGTTTTTAATGGCTTGTAATGAATAAAATCATCCATACCTTCTCTCAGATATGTCCTCTATTGTGTTGAAATCACCACCCAGAAACCAGGCATGATTCCCTTGTGGGAAATTGGATCATTTCTTCCACAACATAGTTCTCTAACCAACATCATATTTAGAATAAAAAAGATAAAAAGGTCAACCATACTCTTGAATATTACCTTTTAAGAGATTTTTTGATTTAGGGAATCGACTTAATCCACCGAAACATTTCAGTTCTAGAAGACATGTATGAATGTGATACATTCACTTACAATCATGAACTCCAAAAAACCCAACCAGATCACGAGGTAAGTCATTTGATCCACCCTTTTTAGGTTCAATTATTGCTAGTACAGATACCTTCATATAATTATATTCATTGAATAAGTAAGCACACTTTTCTCTCACACCCAAACCTCTATCATTCTAGATCATTAATGACATCAAAGAAAAATAGACAGAGTGGAATTTCACCCTGACATAGTTTCATATTTTGATCCAAAATTGGACGATAAAGCATCCTTTTCTCTTGAATTAGTTAAAAACACACACTGGTATCTAGAGTTGAGTTGGGATTTGACCCTTCATATTCCTTCGATACTTGGACAAGGAAAATAGTCACGTCCTACGATAACTCCTAAAATGTCTCTTACTAACTTGGATATTTTGATCAGAAGCCCAAAGGAAAATCTCTAGGACCTTGTGAAAGAAATCCAGATGAGATAATATTATCATTAGATACTTAAGATTCATAGTGGATATATTTCTCACAATATATAGAGGCATATGAAAACTGGATCCCTATTTCTTGAATATCCACAATACCCTCTGATGGGTCCTTCTTTTCCAATGAATATAGACTAATATGATCTAAAACAGTAGATTGTGTGTTTGAAATATAAAATATGGAATGAGGATCCACAATCATTTCTAATATGGGTTTCTTCATTAGTTATAAAAAATAGATGTGGTATGAAATAGAGGTACTTCCATATTATGAGAAATCAAATGTAGGACATCCACACCTGACAGCATTGATGAAATATCAAAACAGACAGCTAACACTTGAGTCTCAAATTCCAAATTTGAAACTTCACATTTCTCAATTTTATCCTATAAAGAAGAACCTATAAGTGATTATCATATTAGATTTGGAATAAAATCCTCATTATCTACTTATATATTCTTACCAAAGGTAGAGGAAATATGACCAGCACTCAGATCTGACACTATAACACCCACCGTAAAGAATTTATATTGTTTCTATAGTATTCTAATTAATTCCCTTACCAATAAAACTAAGCACAGAAATTGCAGGATCATAGAAAAATAACCATTTATAATAGGATAAGTCCCCTTCCGCCTTGATGAGCACTTTTGATGTAGTGAATAAACCTGATCAAGTTCACACATATTTGAGGGAATGGAATCAACTGTAAGCACAAATTAACTTCTTTAGAGAAAAGAAATTTCCCTATAGAATTTCCCTCCACTTGTATCATTGATAAACTTTGTAGAGGTAGTGTTATGATAGGTATCCTAACCCATACCATAGCTAGGCTTGACTCAAATCAAATATTTCAGTTCCATAACCACCTTGATAGTGTGAACCTCTACAAGCCACAATGATGGGTTTTACTAGAATAATATTACAAAAAACACCCTTGGAAAATAGATTAATATATAATTATGATCTACAAACAATAGACACTACCTCTTGTTGTTGGATCCCACATGAATCCATAATGTTCATGCAGAATTAATGCTGAGGTTTATCACACCCAAAAGTGGAAACCAGAAATAGGTTGTAAAATGCCGCTTCTTTTCTTATTTCCTCCACTGAAAATTACAATTTAGGATATCCATCCACCCTATATACACACATAGGGGAGAAATAAATGAGAGGGATTCATAGAAACACCATCTATATGGTACTAAACAAATAATAAAGATACTCTTTAAATGTCTGAGATCTTGAGGGATGTTCATTGAAAAAAAACTAGAAACCACTAGTATGATTCTCCATGAATGGAACTTGTCACCTTCTAGTTTAATAAGATCTAGACAGGCCATCATTGTGGATGCTGAGGTGGAACCATATTGGATAATAGGTGGATTCAGCATTAAGAGAGAGATCCCTTTCTCCTCTATCATTCTTCAAGAATGTTAAATCATTCTTGAATTAGATATATCTAATGTATGTGGACCTTTTCTAGCTTAACAAAGGAGTGGAACTCATACTTCATAACTTTTACAAAATATTTTATTAGATATAGATATATCTACATAAAGATGTTTAATTCATATTAAATTGATATATTTAATGAGCTTTTGAATGGATATGAGAACCATATTTGTAAAAAGATTAATAAACGCCACTAAGACTATGGAAGAAAATATCACAATCAATACATCAAGGAATATTTATTGGATTTTGGGATTATAATCCAATTCACTCCACCATATACCCCATTACAGAATATTGTGTGTGGATATAGGAATCATGACATGTTGGACATTAGGATATTAGTGATGAGTCATATGAGTCATCCGTTATCGTTTTGAGGATACACATTATAGATAGAAGAACTAATACTATACTAGAATAAAAAAAAGTCACAACTAATATTTCATATCAATTATGGTGTAGAAAGAAACAAATATTTTCATATATACATGTGTGGGGTTTTGAAGTGTTTTCAAGGCCTTTTTATGAAACTAGCATGCACCATGAGGCACAAAATGTAGCTTTATAAGAAACCCTAAGAAACAAATGTGATATTAACATTAAAACCTCTTAGAAAAAAGGTACTATAAGAAATACATACCATGTTACATGAGAAGGATAATGTCTCTAAAAGAGATAGTGGATGTGAGATGGACTTTGTGTAAGTCTATACTCAAGGTACACATGATTTGGAATTAGAAATAGTTCCACAAATCCTAGTGGAAGAAGAAGTTTGAGATACAAAAGTATTGTGTAGTGTTAAGAGAGAGGTTAGAAAACCTAAAATATATAGTTTTCTGGTAACTATGGATGGTGACTTATTAATAGTTGGTAATAATTATCATGTAACCTTCAAAGATGTAGTAAGTGGCACAGATATTGACATGTGGAATGATGTTATGAATTGTAAAATTGATTACATGTACCAAAACCATGTCTACATTTTTGTAGATCCTATAGTGGATGAAATATATTTCAATAGTAAATGGGATGTCAAGTGGAAACCAGAAATGGATGGCCGAGTAAGTACATATAAGGTATGAATTTTTGAAAATGGTTCTAGCATCATCAAGGTATATATAATGAACAAACTTTTCACTAAATTTTATCCTGAAAACCATTAGATTCAAACATTACATTGTGGCTTTCCAATACAAAGAGATTTATAAAAATGGATTCCAAAAAAATTACTAAAGGGTGTCCTTTAGAAAGATTTATACATAACATAACATGAAGAGTTTGTAACTCCAACTGATGCCATGATGGTCTGAGAATTTCAAAGATCTATTTATAGATTGATTAATGAATACATGTCAGGGGACATTTGATTTTATGACTCTATAGTGGAAATTTTTTCATAATGTGTGCTTTTGATTTGTGTGTCTATAAGAGGTCTATTAAGAGTGAAATAAAATTATTAATAGTTTATATTGATGACTTACTACTTATTGAAAAAAATATCAGTCTTACAGATAGTTAAATCATAGTTAAATAATTTATTTTTGAGGAAGGACTAATGTAATGAATAATATATTCTAGGGATCAATATCTTTAATGATAGATCTAGGAGTTTTCTAAATCTATGTAAAGATACCTAATTTGACAAGATAATAATGATATTCATTGCTGAAAAATCCAATATGGTATTACTTCTAATGTCACATATTATTCATCATTACAAGAAAATGTATCCTTTAGAACACGAGGAAATATAGATGATAAGAGGGACTCTATACCCATTGGCAATTGGGTCAATCATGTATTTTATGCTATGTACATGGTTGGACATTTCCTACACCTAAATTACAGAAAGAAGATGTCACGATGACTTAGATGACCACCATTTGATGGAAGTTAATACAATACATATGTATTTGAGATATACTAATTATATTTTTCTAGTCAATGGAGGATTTTAGGAACCAATAATCAGATGATATAGATATTTTACTTTCTAAATAGATCGAATTTATCTAAAATTATAAATGGGATGAATCTTTACACTCAATGGAAAATCATTGAGATGGAAGAGATAAATTGAATCCAAGGTCACATATTATAAAACATAGACCTAGTATATTTAATATTTTGAGGTATCTAAAGAAGAAGTTTGTATATGCACCATTTTCTAAGAGCATGATGTGGTAAAAAAATATTAATGATCTTATCACTCTCTATTGTTACAATAATGCAGTGGTGGACCTTGTAAAAGAGATAAGGTATCATTAGTGATTGAAAAAATTACATTGTAAGTATCATATCTTGATGATTTTTTCTAAAAGAATTGATATTTTTCTAAGAAAAATATAAATTAAACATAACATTGTCGAGCACTTGACTAAATCCTCAACACAACAATAACAAGATCATCATGTGATTTCTAATGGACATAAAGTCATAGGCTATTTTCTCTAGTCCATATGGGAGTATATTGAAGTTGGTGTTCTAGAAAAAACTATTTTTTACTTTGTATTAGATATATATTAATATATTTAAATATTAATAAAACATCATATTATATATTTTTCACTATTCTATATGAGTGTAATGTAATGATGTCTTAGAATAAATTTCACATTGATAACTTTATAGCAGTTGCTCTCTATGATGAGAAATTTGAAATGTCATGATGATATTCTTAAATATAATTCTATGGTAGTATAACATAATACGAAGGGACAAATATAATATTGAATTTTGGTTGATAGTACTCAAAAAAATATGAGGCATTTTTTCATGAAGTTCGTACTTGGTAATATCTAAGATTTTAGATTATGAGAATAGACTTGATTGTAGGAAATTATCATATTTTTAATTCATTGAATATTAATATATATGAGAATTTTTAATTTTCCTTATTGTAATAATTCATTTTTTTTAAATAAAAACAATGATTGATAGTGTATGTTATAGACAAAACCAAACCTAAACAAACAATTATTATTTTATCATGACCATTTTAACCTATCCATTAAATATTCGAATATAAATAAGATTAACAACATTATGAAATTTATATACAAATTTCCTTCTATAAATAATTGTATTTAAAAATTATTATTAAATAATCCATCAATCTTTAGTAATATCAGTTTATTCTTCAAAATAACATCTTCTATAAAAATATTTTTTATTATTTATGTGAAAAAATATTAAAATTAATGTATTAGTCATTTTGAAAATTTATTTAATAAAATTAAAAGAATTTTTAGAATCATAATATCATAATTAACTTTGTTTTATGTTCTTTTTTTATTCAGAAATTATTTATTTTTCTATTAATTGTGAAAAATACCGATATTTTTGTAAAACTATATTTTATCTTCAAAAATTGAGAAATTTAAAAGTCTTGTTGATATTTTAATTTTATTTGAATATAAAAAAATTTATCATTTATTTATATTTGATCCAATTAATTAAATTTTAATAATTTTTATACTATATTTTAGTAGAGGTTTATTTCTTATCCTGAAAACACATATTTCTAGACAACTGTTTTGAAATGCATTATGTTTCTAATTTTTAATTAATTAAAAATAACAAATAATAAGAAATGATTTAAATTAAATGTATGGATCATATATATATAATTATTAATTGGAATTCATAAATTCATTATTAATATTTATAGAGTTACATTAAAATCACCTTTTCCATGAAAAATACATTTTTTTGGGGAAACTACTTTATGTCACGCTTCTGTGTTTTATTTTAAATTAAATTATACCAATTCTAGGAATTGTATTTTAAAAACTAAATTCCATATTTATATTAATCATAATTAATATAATTTAATACCTTTAAATTAATTTTTGGACAAATTTAATAGTATCCGTAGTAAATATATATTACAGTAGAAAATGTAAAATATGTTAATTAACTGTAAATAATAATAAGAAAAATAAATTAACAAGAAGAAATTGGTAACCATTACATTATTAACATTTATATTGTATTTTCAATGAAATAAATATTATATTAATTCATTATTTTTTTACCTTTTTTAATGATTAATTAATTAGTTTGAAAAAAATCATTTTTATTAAGACAAAACTCAAATTTTATTTTTGTGTAAAAAAAATTTCAATTAATTCATTACTTTTGATGGGTTCATGAATTTGAAATACAAATTTTATTTTAATAAAATAATACTATTAATTAATTTTTATTAATTATAAATGATATTATAATTTTTATGAAGTCAAATATAATTTTTATAAGGGTTCAAATGTTGTTATTGTTAAAAAAAGAATCATTTATATATAATTATCAATTTTTGTTTCAAAATATAAAATTGAAAGAAAATTAGAGTTATTTTGTTAAAATAAATATTATTTTTGGAATCATTATGAAAAAATTATTCAATAAGTAATTTTCTATAATTTTCGGAGACTGTGGAATTTTCATGTCAATATTAAATACGGTATAAATATATAGTGACGATTAGGGAATCATAAGGACCCAAAAGTGAGATAATAAATCATATAAATGGTATCAATAACCATGTGTATGTTTCTACTTTAAAACAATTTGTTTTTTAGGTTATTTGATTAATTTTATAAATCCATTATAAGGTCTGAAAAACATGTATTGTATTTTAACTCTATAAAACAAATTCTTTATAAACATGGATATATTATACATCACCAAGCATAATATTTTATTAGCTTCGTATCTTAAAGATATAAAATAATAAAAAAACACTTATTTGGTAGAAACCATAAGAAAAACATGATAAATATTGTGGTTTTGATTACATTATAATAAGGGCCAAAATAAACGTTTGAAAATTAATAAATAACTCCCCCTTTTTTCCTATATAAACCCATCAAATACCCCACTCATATTTACTCAAAAATCTTTTATCACTACCTTTATATTTCATAACCTCTCTAGAATCCACCCACGGTGCCCCCAATCTCTCAATAATCACTTTATAGTGTTTTGGAATCACCTTATTAAGGTAAGAGGATTCTCCCTCTTCTTTACCATTAAAGAACCTTGTGTCTAATTTATTTCCTAATAATTAGAGATCATTTGTCCCTTATCAATATATCATTTACCAAATCCTTTACTATGTTGAAATTTATTGAAGGATTTCCCTCCTTTATTTTTTATTCAAACAACTTATTTTTAATTAGCCTTTAGAATCTCTATTATTATGTTGTAATGAATATACAAATATCCTTATTCTCTCCAATTTATCTCATAATAATGAAAGATCATTTAATGCCTATCATTTTAGAATTTACTTATGTTATTACTATTCCCAAATTTATTAAGGGATCATTAATTTATCCTCTTTATTCAACAAACCTATTTATATACTACACATTTTCTTACAATTAATATTAATGGAAATTGATCTTTCACATCCCTATAACATACCTTGTAATTGTTTGGTGATTTGTTACCCCTTTTACTATTATTAATCCCTCCCATGATTATTTATATAACCCTGTTATGCTGCCAAAATTGTCCTTTAATTTTTCCATGGCATGTTTTTATTCAAGAACCCTCCTTGTATTATGCATATCAATTACAACAATTTATTCTTTTATTATGTTCAAACATATACCTCATACGTTACTTCTTTACATCATTTTGATTAGGGACTCTATTCTTTCCCTTTCAACTATTTTATGAACCGTCATGTGCATCCATAATGTTGGGGAGATGTCACAGTGATTTTCCATGATGATAATTTGTGAGGTGTATACCTATACACATTTCCACTCAAGGGTATTCACCTGGTTGTCCTTATACTTCATTAATTGGTAAATTACTTGTATGTAACCCACAATCCTTAATTATTAAATTAAATGTGATGAAATATGTTCTTATATGATATAATCTATGTGGAACACCTATCCATGTATATGATATTAATGCAATGGGTTTTCCCCTAATTATATAGCACTCCAATGATTTAGGTAATGAGATAGTCTCATGAGACATCAGAGTGTGATTAAGGGGTGAACCAAATACATTATGGAACTTATTTAAACCTTTATATGATGTCTTAGTGGTTATCCCCGATCTATGTTTATTATTTCATGTTTGTATTTGTTCCTGCAATCCCATGTTCCCTTTATGTTATCATGTTATATCATGCCCCATTTTTCATGTATATGATTATCACCACCTTTACATCAAATTAAAATTCCTAGTGTCCAACATGTAAGAATTTCTTTACATTATGATTTTTTATCCCCTTACTATAATTTATATATCACCACTTTTTTATGTATGTCACAAGTTTATCATGTCTGTTTTTAAATACTATGAAAATTTAGAACCATGTTAATTAATTTCTCAATAATATATTTTATCCAAGTATCTAGTTGTTTTGTTATGTACTAATTACCTAAACCCAGTAGGATTATTAATCATTTAGGTTTTATTAAGTGTATTCTTATGTAATAAATCAATAATAAATGTTTAATAATGAAAATTGTGGTCATAGTTGGAATCATAAAAAAGTATAGTTATTTTTGGGATTATGATTTGAAAACTCTAGTGAAATCCTTATGGATAACACTGGGTGTAGGAAAACATCCATATGTTTTGCTAAATTATAGAGTAAGTGGTTTCCATTAAAATAAATCATTGTCTTGATACTATAAGTGGTTGTGTATTTGGAACAAATGTACCTAGGGGTAACAAACCTGAAAAAACTATATTGAGTTACACTCAATTGGGAACTAGTGAATGAAAATGGACCTTAATGCACACCTAGTTTGACACTCTCGATGGATATTCATTGATAAATTAGAAATCTCATTAAAAACCATTAATAGGGGAACAAAAATTCCTATAAAATTATATATTAGTAAATAGTTAGTGGATAACATTCATTTTTTCCTAGAAATTCATAACTTAATGAAATAAAAGTTATTTATATGTTATACCTTTAATATTATTAGCTTTCTATTTGTGTTTTTAATTGTTCATAATTACTCATCCTTGATATTCCATTTATTATAGTAAATTGATAGAAATTGGAGGAAAGGAATAAACATCCAATGTGATTGAAAATTTCATGAATTCAAAATTGAGATACCTAACATAATGGGAGATCAAGTATTACATCTTATGATTATGCCAAACCGGCTTTCAGAAAACATCATTAAAAACTAGAATATAGTTGAATATACAAATATACCAAAATATATGAGGAAAAAAAACTCATATATTTTCATCAGATATATGTGATAAAAGAACGAATATTCAATTCTATCCATGTAAAAAAATTCAAATTTAGTACTAAGTTAAATTCCAAAAAACGAAATCAAATGTGTTTTAAGTGTGGAATAATAGGGTATAAAGTATCAAGTTATTGTAAAAAATTAAGAGTTTGGTTGAAGGGAATAAATTAAAACATATGGAACCATTTTATTCTCAATTATTTATATATTTAGAATATTGGGATTATCTGATAGAATGCCTTAATCAAAGGGTCAAATCATATACTAAGGAATGAATTATACTATGGGAATCTTTGAAGTGTACAGATTGGTTTTTTATTAGTATTTTGGAATTATGATTTATAATTTTTAAATCACTACATTTTAGATATAAGAATCCTAAAAAATATAAATATTTTTCTATAGTAGTTTTTCATTAAGGATTTGAATCATTTGTTAAATGGTACCGATAACCTATAAAAATTATTTAGTGATAAGGTTATATATTTTAAAACATGAGATTGAGGGATTGATAACCCTTAATGTGTGTTTGGTTTTGGGATCAATATAAGGAGTCTTGGGACAATATATATAAGTCTAATATTATGTTTACAATCATTACAATCAATTTTAAAGACTTTTGTGATGAATGTTAAGCGGGATTAGTATATTTTGGGAAACATATTACAAAATTAACTTTTTTTTTATTTTTAGAAGATTAATGATATTACAGTATATTTTGTATTAGGCTGAGGTATATATACCCATTAGGTTTAACATATAATATTATTTTATAATAATGCCATTATATTTTTCCAAGTATAATTTGAAGGTTATGAGAAAAAATATGAGGTCCAAAAATTCATTAATTTTGATTTTATTTTTGGTTATTGTTTGATATGGGGTATTTATTTAAGTAATGATCCATGTTAAATATTTTGGTTTTTTGTAGGATTTTAGAGATTAATGTATTAAGTTTTATTACTTTTAAGAATTTTATTTTTTTATTACCACCATGTTTGGTATTTATTATAGATATGAGGAGTATATTTTTATTCATTAGTGGATTATGTGATCCATTATAAGATTATTCTGACGATTTAGGGAAAAACTTCTTCTTGAGTAATCATCATATAAAGAAAAAGATTATAATATAATTGAAATTGAATAAAGGGTGAAATTATACTTGTAAATGAAGTATATTTCATTATTTTTCTAGTCAATGTGGTAAATTAATTCCTTCTCTATTGGAAAATAATCCTAAAACAAAAAAAAATCATATTATGATCATTTCAAATGAATCGATGGTCTTTTCACCCATCTCATATTTATGGTTTTGTGGTCATTGACTACATCCTAACTATCTTCTCTATCACTCACTTTTTGTTCTTGGGTGTTAGTATTTTTTCTTCCATGTATATATCTTTACTTCCAACTAATGTTCTGCTACTTGGAAAATTAGTTATGCGGTGACCTACGTACTTCCCTTTCACTTTTTTCAAGATGACTTTTTTAACCCTTTTTATAATGTGGGTTTTCAATAAGGATATTATCAAGTGTTAAAAAATATATTACAAAAATCAATTTCAATTTTAAATGATGTAATTTATTAATGGAGGAATAATTTAACACCACAAGTTTTTAAAAGTGAAAACTATGTTTGATAGCATATGCGACACAGAATACTGAACTCCAATGAACAGTGATTGTTTAAATATAATCACATTAACCTAGACACTAAGTTATTCAATTTTAATAGGAATAACTAAATAATTAAATACATAAGTATATAAATATAAGTAATAATCAACATAAATATATTTATCAATTCATACTAAATAATCACTCAATTTTTAGTAAATTAATTTTATTTTTCAACCACACATTTTCTTTCAAAATAATTTTTCTTTATTTTTTGTGAAAAATATTATAATTAATTTATAATAAATTTTTAAAAATTATCTGATAAAAATAAAATAATTTTTAAAATTACTTTATCATAAATAAATTAGGGTGATATTTTTTGGATTTTTTAACAAATATTAATTTTCAACGAATACTAAATTATATCAATTATTTTTAAAATTGTCATTTTTTATAAATACATTAATTTAAAAGTAACATTATTATTTTAATTTTGAATTTAAAATAAGTATTATATTATATATTTTATGCAAATAATTTCATTTAAATCATATTTATACTAGATTGGAGTATAAGTTTATTTTTAGGACTCAAAACACATTTTTCTGAAAATTATTTTAAAATGAATAATACTACTCATATTTAATTAATTGGAAATAACCACTAATGGGGAATTATTTAAATTAAATTTATAGCCCTTATAATTATCAATATTTTTGGAAATTTATATATTGAATATTACTAGTAATGGAGTTAAATTGAATTCATCTTTTAATAAAAAATGTATTTTTCAGGAAACTAGCTTTTTTGTGGCGCTTGAATGTTTTATTTTAGGTTAAATTCTTCCAATTATGTGGATTTAATTTTATAAAATATATTACATATTTAAAATCATGATAATTACCATTATTTTATAATTAAAACTTAATTTTTGGACAAATTTAATTGTAACCGTTGAAAAAATTTATTACCACTATAAAAGTAAAATATTTTAATTAAGGGAAATAAAATAATAATAATAATTTAACAAGGAAAAAAAGGGTAACAATAATAATATGAAAATTTATATTTATTTTTTAATGAAATAAATAAATATTAATTCCATACTGTTTATTATTTATAAATGATTGGGTAATTAGTTTGATAAAAATTAGTTTTTCAAACTACAAAACACAAATTTTATTTTTTTTAATATAAAATTTAAATTAAGAAATTACGTTTGATGAAATTTGATATTGTAAAAATAAATTACATCTTAAAAAATAATAATATTAAAAAAAATAATTATAAATGATAATATACAATTTAAGAAGTAAAATGTAACTGTTTTAAGGATTCAAAAATAGTTATTGCCAAAAAAATCATCATTTCTCACTGAATGATAATTTTTGTTTTAAAAGTGAAAATACACATATTTATATAGTAATTTTGATAAAATATAAAAAATTAATAATAACATTGAAATTATCCAATATTTACTTTTTATAATTTTCAAAGACATTTGAATTTTTAGGTAAAAATTAAATATGGTATAAATATACTGTGTATATTATGAAATCATAATGACCCAAAAGTGATGTAATAAATGTTGTAAAGGGTATCAAAGAATAGATATATATCTTCACATTAAAAAATTTGATTTTTATGTAATTTTATTATATTTATAAATCATTTATGGATATTCCAAAATCTATATTATACTTGAAGGATTTAAAATTAATTATTTATAAACATGACTCGCTTACACATCACCAAGAGTAATATTTTACTAAGATCAACCCTTATATATATAAAATAATGAAAAAATGTATCTATGGTTGATACTATGGTCAATAACCATGTGATGTTTTTTGTTTTTTATTACATTATTATATACAGTCCCAAATATTTGTTTGGGAGACAATAATGAACTCCTCCATATTTTCCTATATAAACAATCCCAATCCCCCATTACACTTCACTAAAAACCCTTGGAGAACATCCTTAATCTGACCTCCCATCCCAAGAGTCCTCATAAGGTACCCCCGAGATCTCAATAATATACTCTTAAGATTTTTGGAATCAACATATCACAATAAGGGAACTCTCTCTCACTTCTTTTCCATTCAAGCACATTCTTTGTATTAAAACTTTTCAATATCAATTGGTTATTTTTTAAAGAATTTATAAATTATACACAATTGTAAAATTGATTTTTAATAATTATATACCATTTATATATCCTTATAATATTATTTACCAACATCTTTATTATACCAAAATTTATTAAGGGATTTCCCTTTCTTTTTTGGCATTCAATTCCCTTCCTTGTAATTACCCATTTGAATCTCTATTGGTTATATTTTCATGACTATAAAAAGATACATATACTATAATATTTATTTTATAATAATGATATATCATTTATTCCCTCTCATTATAGAATTTACCTAAGTCATTACTATGCATAAATTTAGTATGGGATCCTCTCTTTCTCTTGTTCATTCAATCACCATATTTATGTAATTCATCTTTTCAGTAAAATAATTTTGATGGGAAATAATTTTATATATCCGTATTAGATAAATTATGGTTGATAAGTTATTATATTCCACTTTTATTCTAATTAATCACTCACATTATTCATTATATACCCCCATTATGCTGTTGAGATTATCCTACAATTTTTCTATTCCATGTTTCTCATCAAGAACAATACTTTTTATATGCCTAATAATTATAAAATAAGAATATTTTATTACGTTATTTGATATCCCTAATACCATTTTTTACTTCTAATGGATAATATACCATTTTCACTCTTAGTGAACCATTTTATGAAACATCACGTACTGTTTTTATGTTTATAAAATATCGTAGTGATTTTCCTTAAATAAATTTATGAGGTGTATACCCATACCAATTTCTACTCAGGGGTATTAAAATAGTTTTAAATATTCGTTATTTATAAGGAAAATAAATATAGGTAACCCACAACCCTTAATCATGGAATTAAATGTGATTAAATATGTTCTTATGTCATATGATCTATGTGGCACACTTATGCATGTGCATGATATTAATGAAATGTGTGTAATCAGAATTATATAGAACTCCAATGTATTAGGAAATGTTTTAATCTCATTAGACTTCACTTATGAAATTATGTATTCACTGTAATCTGCTGTTTTACTTTTTCCACTATGTTATGAAATCTTATTGGTTATTCTGAACCTATGTTTATGAAATAATTTTTTTGGTTATTTCCACTTTCCCTTGTTTCCTTTTTTGTTATCATGTAATATCATGCCTAACTGTTCATGTTTATTGTTCTCACCACCTTTATGTTCCATTTAAAATACTAATTTACAACATGTAACACTTTTATCATGTTATAATTTGTTTATTCCCTTACTAGGAATTATAGCTCACCCCTTTATTATGCACGTCCCCAGGTTATCCCATATAGTTTTAAGAGATATATAAATTTATAAGCATGTTCAGGAAGTTTTAAATAATTTAATTTGTTTCCATGTATCATGTTGTTTTGTTATGTACCCAATTACCCAACGAAATTGGCCTTCACAATCTTCTAGGTTGTATTAAGTGTATTCTTATGTAATGAATCACGAATTAATGTGTAATAAAGATATGGGATTTCATAATTACAATTTATGATTATTGTTAACTTTTATCAGGACTCACACACTTTTATTTACTATCCAACATTATGATTCTATATTTTTATAAGAAGTATGATACTTTGGGTGTGCCATTAATGAAATAATATTAATTAGTAATTCATGTAAATATTTTTCCCTTATATTTTAATGGAATTTGATATATCATCCATTTGATTAAAATGGATACATCACATTAAATTTCATGGCCATGGTCTATGAATAGTTTATTTCATATAGTCAAATAAAGACATATCAAGCACAAAGGTAGGTGACATGAGTTTGAAACTTGTTTGATGAGATATTATTGAAAATATATTATAGTACATAGTAAGAATTCATATATGATTGTTGATGTTGCGATATTAAATTTTTCCTCTTAGATACCTTGACTAACTTCTAGATAGTACTATTGGAATTTTGTAAAACCTACGTAATACAAATGTTAAATAATAATATAGGGTCACACTCAAAGTGTTTTCATTGATCTAAATAAAATTATATATTAATTTAATTATTAGAATAAATATTAATCTCAAGACCATGGAATAATATTATTCATGATTTATTCATTGAAAATTTTCACAAGTTAATAAAAAATTATTTATTAAAAAATTAATAATTTATTTAATTATGTGAGTAATTAATAAATATTTATTCTCCCGACAGTAAATAAAATATTAATTTATGAAGAAATGTATGATTAGGTATTTGATAAAAATCGAGGAGGATGGGTAGAGGAAGATCATTTCTAGTGTTAAATATTAATTTGAAAGCTAATAAAATAATATTTATCATTACAGGAAATAGGGAATTATGTGCGAAAATTATTATTTTTATTAAATAGAATGAGTTTATATGTGGTTTATTATATTATTAAAGGTCCATTGTGAAATTAAATAATATTTTAACAAATTAATTAACCCTATAAATAGATATTTTGTATATATTTTCTAGGTTTGATCTTGATTTTAGAACTATTGCATGAAACGTATTTCTCTCTAGATTCATCCTTATATAATTCTTTCAAGAAAAAGTATAATATGAGAAAATACATAAATTCTGAATGAATATGAAGCGATCAAGATGAAATATACAAGACATTCTATCTTCCATCTGAGCACCCAATACACTACTTGTATTTTTTATAGATCAAAGGAATATGTGTGGATTGCTAATAGGGGATATACACTGCCTCCTCCCTATGAAATGAAGGTAATCTGAAATGTTTTTTCTATGATCAATATATTCATAAAACAAAAATCCTAATATGATGTAATCTTTCTTTAGATATGATTAAATTAATTATAATTTTAACATGGAAAAGGTCATACCCATGTTCTAGGATTTCAATGTCAATTTTTGATTGAAAATTTTCATTTCTCATGATGTTTAAATCATACAAAATTGGATAATTAACTATCAAATTCAAAAACACCCAACCAGTTATTCTTCAACAAGTTGCTTCCATTGAACCTAGAACAATTATATAATCGGGATGAAGTTGGTTTTTTTATAGTTTTACAATTTTTTAAATTACAATATGAATGTCACAATGAGGAGTTAAATGAATAACCTATGGTTATGCATAAAAACATTACAGAGGCCAATATGGCTTAGATGAAAGGCTTGGGTGAGTTTTAAATGAATAATTTTTATACCTCTCACTCTCATAGATGTTATAATGATCATAAGCAACATTTATTTTCTTGATCATTTAAATTCACTCCATTTTAGTTATTTAAATTGAATATCAAGATAGGTAATTGAACTATATTTCAGTTGGTTATAATAGAATTTAGAGTACCATTGTGAGTTCCCCCAATGAGAAGAACATAATGTATGTTGGAGGCCAACCATCAGAGATTAAATGTTTAAAACAGAAGCTGTGTCAACTATATAGTCTCACTAGATACCTGGTGAAGCCTCATCAGCCAACCAGGGGGACTTTCAATGACACCAGCTCACTACAATGCCTCACTGACCTTTCAATTAAGGCTAGACAGCCCACCTGTTATATGATGGTGCCAAGTAGATGATCGGAGTAGTTTTTTACATAAATTTAAACTAATCCTTCCTGGTTGTCCCCTATGGTATCTATCACCTATTAATGGGAATTATGGACTCCCAACACCCTCAAGACCCCCATGGGACCACTGAAGGCTATAAATACACCCACAATAAGGATTATTCACAACATTTTACTATTTTTCCGTAACAGAAACTAAATTTGTTACTCCTTTCTGTAATCCCTATCTCTATAAATATTTTTCTCTCTATATTTTACATTTTCATTTCAATCTTTATGAGTGAATTGATGCTTTAATATAAATTTTTTGTTCTAAAAAACATCCCCTTTTACTTCTTCTTAGGTTATCATAACAAATAAATTTATAGTTTTTGGTTTCATGTTATAACCATTAAAAATCATGTGTTATATTATTTTATTTTTCATTATACAAAAACAAAAAAAATTCGTAGTTTGGGGATTATTTATATATCCAAATTAAAAACTATGTTTTTCTAGGATCTTGGGTATTATTGAAGATAACATGGTACCAACACCTTCAATACCTTGAGAGATAATACATGGGTACACAAATTGATTATTGGAATTAATTTCTTATCACAATGTATTGTCTTTTTAATTATACTATCTCATTTACACTATTTAATTTTTATATATTTCTTTAATTATTAATTTTAGTTATCTCTTTAAATTATCACTTCAAATATTATAATTTAAAAAATTAAATTCACCCTCTTCCACATTAATCAGACAAATAATTGGGATCTAATTTATCATTGGTTTCGAAACCTTCACTGGTTTCAACGAATGACCATAAATGATTTACACATCCTATAAACCCATGGTGATCTCATAGGATACTCAATGGGTTAAGATCCATTATATAATTTATGAGATTATGGTTATTGGAAAAATATATATCTATATTTCTAAGATTCTTAGGTGATCTCATTTGGAATATTACTATATATTTATGTACCTACTAAGGACTCAATGGAAAAGTGATCTCCTGATTATATTACGACCATAGATCAATATGAAACAACTATAAATTGACTTCATCTTGGATAAAAAAATAATTAATTTAATAATATTTCTACATGAATATATTCAGAGTAAATTTGCAAAAATCTTAAAGTAACACATGAGGGATATAACAAAGTCAAAAACACTATACATTACATGTGTCATCAAGAGTTTAATCATTAATACAGTATAAATCATTTACTAAAATGTTTACTCATTTTATAGACAATTTTAATGGTATAAATTTCCATAGTAATTTTCATTCTAAATAAATTCTTGAGAAGAAGATAATATGGGAGTTACCATGTCATTGGTCACCCATGTTAATAGAAATTAAATAAGAATCGGATATCGATAATATAAAGTTTGAATAATTCATTTCGTCAATCATGATATGTGAGATTTCTATAAAGAAATAAGATAAGAAGTAAGTGATGTAATACAATGAATTCAAGGAAAAGAATATTATTTCATTTAATTATATCAATAATGACTCCTCAGGTAGTAATGCAAAAATTTATCACTTATCCAAGAAGATGAAGAAATTTATGAACAAGAATAAATATTTTCATCTTGAAAAAAGTAAATCAATATAGTGAATGTCGTGATCCAATAATATTTATCCAACCCTAAAACACCTGAAGTTGCCAATACATGCCCGAGGTGTGTTTCTGAATGCCTTGAGTTTATGAATAGTGTTAGGTTATTAGAACATAATCAATGGGAATGATTTCACCCTTGATGAAAAAAACAAACAAATGAAACCATAACTAAATTAGAGTTAGTAGCATAATTAGAACGGGGAATGTAAATAATATACACTAATTGAATTATCACATACAAAAATAGGATGGACAGTAAAAATTAATAAATATCAACTCCTCAGAACTTTGACGGATATAGAAAATTCGGTACATAATCATTCTAATGAAATAAGGAAACAAAATATCTCCTCATTCACTAAACACCATGATACCACATCTCTTCCAAAATATCAACATTGGATAGTGGTAATTCAGAAGAGGAACTGAAAATTTAGACACCCTTATCTCAACTTGTCTTCTGAAAAAAAGAGTATTCATATTCCCAGAGGAATGTATAGGGTGTGTGAAAACATTACCAGTATGATACCACATTGAATCTATGTAAGGATTTCATAACCATGAAAATCACTATGTTTCATTTGAAAAATCATTTTTAAAAACCATGTGATCATTTTAACGTAAAATCAGATATATTAAATCCTTTTAAAATGCCCTTGGTGTTTCTAAAAATCAAACCATCTTTTAAAATCATGGTAAATATAATGGGTTCCCAAAACATTTCTCATATAAATAAATTATCATATATAGCCAAGAATTATTAACACAACAAAAAATTCGTATATAAGATCATAAATAAAAACATTATTAAATATTCATTTAATGCATAATAAGAATATGCATAAACATAGGCTATAAAAATTTTAATAATCAATTTTTTTATATAAACTCTTCAGAATGACATCATTATCATAACAATAGATTTGTAAAGAATAGAAAGAATAACATATCACACATTTCACTATAATCATGATAAATTCATATAAAAAAATAGATAATAAGTAATGATCACTATGTGATCTAACAATAAAAATCTAGTGTGACTTTTTATAGAACCTTTTTTCTCTCTGGTAAGACTTACACAACTAGTATAGAAGTTTTCATGGTCTTCCCCACGACCATTTCCTGAGATATCACTTGGTATCTTGGATAAAATTTGTAATATTGCTTGATCATCATCTTTAATGGCTCTGAATGTCCCTTGAACAAAATTTGGAAGATTAATCGGTCTTCCTCCTTTAATTATATCACTGTTCCTTGAATAAAATTGGAAACTCGATTAGTGTTACTTCTCAAAGCCTCTCATGGTCTATTTTAAAAAATTTGGAAGATCAATTAATATTCCTCCATGAAGGATCTCATGGATCCTTGAAGAAAATTTGGAATCTCCCTCATTATTCATTCATAATGGTTCTTACAGTCCCTTGAAAAATATACCTCGGCTAATACCTGACATGTGCTTGGGTACCAATTCCTATGTCAAAAAAACACACCCAAGGTTCCCCAGGTGATATTCAATACCACACACACAACATTCACATGTGTCATAGAAAAATACACTTTAAAAGGTATATAAATATGGAAACATTACAATTTAAAATAACCCTTCTATTAGTGTAAAACATTTACATTTATAATACCTAGCCTTCCTAGTAGAAAAAAATCCCTTTCCAAACCTCCAATTTTATGTGTGTTAAAATCCACAACAAATTCTCCTCGCATGATTTTTTTACAAATAAAGTTATAAACCATTAATTCCCAAAACATATCAAAAATAAAACTCCATGAAAGACTTATTTATAACTCATTTAAAACCCCCATTTGAATAAATGAAATATATTTGATAATTTTTATAAAACACTTAAAATTAATTAAAATCAGAACCCATTGTACGGACTTCTTAAAACAACAAATTTATTATATAAATACTGAATCAAATCAAATATTGATAAAAAATAATTCAATAATCAATTTAGAATAAATTTGAAAAAAAACTAGTGCAGCTAAGAATAAGAGGTTATGAGTGGAAAAAGCCCTTAAATAGAGACACCTACCTCAAAACTCAATCGAAACATATTTTTATTGTTAAAAACCACTTTAATCAAGAAAGAGGTGTCCTAAAACACCTAATAGAAAAATAATAAAACTAAAAACAAATTTTTTACCCTAGGATCATCCATAAATAAATCTTGGGTTTCCCACATCCATAGAAATGGAATAATAAGGGTAGAAGAGGGGAAGAGGAAGATAATCCATGAAAAAATAAAGCTAAACTTGAATTAAATCTCAAAGTGAGGAAAAATATCCACCATTAACCAATGGTTTGAGATCCCAATCCTAGGGGAGAATTCCACGTGTAAAGGGGTCACAAATGAGGTTGATGGAGTTAAAATCCTATAATGTCAAAATCAGAAATTCCGAAATTATTAATTACATTAAAATATCACACGGTTTGGCCACATGGTTAGGAATACCATACACCAAATAGACATAATTGAATATATATCTAAAAAACAAAGACATCTCATTTACCCTGAAACATTAAATTATTATAAATATCATGTTATAGGCCTAGTCCCCACCTCACTGTCACATGTTTAGGCACACGGTTAAAAAGATTATAAGCTAACTGTGAACCAGGGTCTAGTTTCCTAAAAAACTTGGTTTCTGATGCTCGACACCTTGGAAATACAAGAAAGGAATAAAATGTAAATAAAAATACAAATAACATGTACCAGTGACATGACTAGTGTCACAAACCTCCCCCACCATATTAGTTTTTGCCCACTGAAAATTCTCCAAGTCAATATAGAAGAAAACGAACATCGACAACTCACAACTTATTTAATTAGGTGATTTAGATAGTAAAACCTTTCAGTGGTCCCTAGGAAGAAAATCACAAAAAAATTATTATTATAAACTAATTTATTAATACAATATATCCACTTAAAGTCTCTAATAATAATGTAACCACGCTCAACAATACACAATCCAAAAAGGGAGCATGGACTAAGAACGGGTCTCCCCAACATCTAGAAATATAATTGATGGTGTAACAAAAGATAAAACCTTGAATAAAGGACAAAAATATAGGAAAAATATCCAAAACATTCCAAGGAATACTTAGGAACCTATTATCAATTACTTAATGGAAAAAAACATTAAGAAACTCAACACCCACACATTCATGTTGTTTAAAAGCATAACACACATAACACAATGAGGGATAAATTATGGGAATTACAAAAAGAAAAAATGGGATCTTTAACCTAGGTAACCATACGCTTTGGGTATAATAATACCTCAACACAAAATTCCATCTCACTATAAACCCCAGAAATATTACACTACCAACACAAAGGAAACATCCATATTAATTACCCAACCTTCTACCAAATGTAACTCATTCCCACATCAATATGAAACTAACTTAAAAAGGTATGATAGAAGAAAACACTAGAATATATAAAAGAATGAAACTAAAAAAATATGATATAAACCTATTCTCCAAAAACCAAATGAAATCAGACAAGCCTAAAGTTAAACACTCAATATATAATAATTAAAAATCCAAAACAACAACTGAAATTTCATAAATACAATTTCCATATGGATTAAAAGAAAACAATTAGTTTGAAAAAAAAATTCCCCAAGCCACAACCCCTTTTTTAAACATGTAATCCCTATTCATAATAAAGGGAGGATAGAGGTATGGCCTCTTTTTCAAACACATTAAAACACGAAAATATAAAAAAAATTTAGAATCCATGTAACAATAAAAAAATAATTTTTCCCTCTTTCAAAATATTTCCCCACAAACTATTTTCAAATTACACTAATTTATTTTCAAAACCACCTTCAAAATTATTAGTAGACAAAATCATAAAAGTGAATAAAAAAATCACCCAAGAAAAATTAACATGGAACCTAAAATAAAAAAATGAGTCTAAAGGGACAAACAAACCATAGGATCCATAAACATAAAAAAAGATGGCATAAAAAGGTTTAACATTTGGAGTCGCCTAAATTATCTAATAATTCATATCAAATAATTATATAAAATCTATTATGAATCAATAGGGACTCTTACTCACCCACTCCATTAAAGAAAACTCTAAAACATCAAATCGATCTTATTTCAATATACCTAAAAATTCATGGCACATCACAATGGTTGAAGTCCCACTTCAATCCATTCATTAAAATAATTCCATTAAAATCCATTTATAAAACATGTTCCAAGTAAATTTTCATAACCAATTGGATGAATATTTTCATGAAAAAAATAATTTTCATTTAATTCTCTAGATAGGATTATAAAACTCCTTTAAATTAAAAACATAACCCAATTAGGGTTGAATCATTTTAAAACATCGCATGCATTATAAAACCAATTTTATCATAAATTCCAAAACACATGAAATTTTAAATAAATATTTAAATATCTAATAAAAAACTTTCATAAGTGGAAAACCAAAATTCCTTATTCATTTAATAGTCCAAATTATGCTAAAATACATTTAGAAGGCCTTGTTTACTTTTGAATCAACTCCTAACACTTGTTAATGTTTTACACTTCATATCCCACATAAAATAAAAAGTGTAAACTCTTATTGAAGAGGAAATAAATTCACGATAAAATCATTTAAAAATAAAAAAACCAAATGTGTAATGGTTAAACATTAAAATATTTTATTTTAAAAAATGAGAACACTCAAGTAATGATGTAAAACCTAACACAAGTTTAATATAAATATAGGTTGGAATTCATTACCAAACAATTCATTACTACAAAAAAAACTCCTGGTATCATTTTAATACACCGTATTTTTGGATTACATCAAGAACAGAAATGCTAAAATCCAAAAATTGAATGAAATAGAACAACTGGTATGTATACGAACAAGACTAAATGTTTGATCGAAAATCTTATTGTATAAAATTATCAACCAACATGGGACATGATCCAAGCATCCCATTATTCTTATAAAAAATTAATAGTCCCTTAACCAATTGAACCACTAAAGAACCAATTTTATAAATTCATTTAAAAAAAAATTTTCAAATAACATTGATCATATCATTTGGAAACTCAACTATTTTCCACCAACCCAAGAATGGGCATGACAAACCATTAATGAGGCCCACCAATATTAATTTCATTTAAACCATGGGTTAAACCATTTTTTTAGAAACATTACATAAATTTTCACAATATGGTAAGCTCATTATCGTTTCCCAAACAATTTTTGATCTCAAAACTAAAAATCATTAAAACACACTATGGAGCTTAAAATGGGCCACCAAAATTCATTGTGCATCAAACCCCTATTTCCCTACAATAATTAGAACTCTTTTTTTTAAATAAACCAACTAATTAAAAACTCTTTTAGAAACCAATTATCAAAACATAATTCTTTAATAATTTAAAATCCGCCATAAAATTCCACCTTTTAAGTCAAATATATTTTCACTGAAAACATTTTAATTAAAAAAAATTAAAAATAAAAAAAAATAGGTTTTTCACAAAAGAAAAATTATATTTTCAAAAAAAAAATAGTTCTTTAAAAATAAAAATCCTCATGGAATTCAACTCATCTATTTTGAAAACCATTTTTCCTTCTTCAAATAAAAGTCCCCAAGTGAAAAAACATAAAACACTAGCACACATACCAAAGAAAACCATATCTGACCACATCAATTTCAATAGAAAAATAATAAAAACTCTCTAACACGATACCAAAAAAATATAATACTTCATGGGAACCAATATTGGAATCAAGGGAGGAATAAATTTGATCATAAATTTAATTTTTAATGGGTTTTCCAAACATGCTGGTAAACCAACCGTCAATTGTGTAATATGCAGTTCCATTGGTATAGATCCATTATACATGGGCACCAAAAAGTTTACCAGGGCATGGGTGATAACCCTGAAACCCTAGTATATTTACTATTTTAACATATAAAACTCTAACTAAAACATGAAAATATTAATGCACTAAACAATGATCAAATCATTATCACAAAATATCAAAATTCATTAAAAATATATATAAAAACACAATATAAAGATTCAATGCCAATACTCCCTTGGAAACTCACATATCAATGTGACAAAGAGCTAGCTAGATCTGTACCCACACTCCCTTACCATGTTTCAATGACAATCCTCATCTATATATTGTCCATAAACAACCCAAATAAAAATATTTCTTTCTATGATATTATTTTATAGTGAACCATCTAAGTTCATCCATCTATTGTTTACCTAAACCAACTTGATAAAAACTTGAGTAATGTTTCTAATTACCCTGGCCTAGAAAATACTATCATGGTACAAGCACATAGTCATTGGTAATCATTTCACCATTGATTAAACAACCAAACTAATTATACCTTAACTGCATCATAATAAGTACTATAAATAAAGGGTCAAATTAGAGACTAAAAAAATAAAATTATCATTTCATACACAAGAATTAAGCTCAATTAAAATGTAAAAACATCAACTCATCACATTCATAAAGGATATAGACAATCCGGTAGATAAAAATCCCAATGAAATAAGGATGAAAAATAAATTATCATGAGATAAACCCCATGAAACCATTTATGACAACCCCACTTTTTATTAAACTCTTAAACATGATTTATTAACTAAAAATGCACTTAATACAGCTCTGAAGATTGAGAGGTCTTATGTACTGGGAAATTAGAAACATTACATAAAAACATAGAACATAAAACCAAACATCTTTATTAAAAACGTCTTTTACATGACCACAACATTCCTTCATACTTAGCATTGCATGGGATAACCTGAGGTCATGCATAAGAAAAGGGTGATCTATATAGCATAGTAAGGTAGTAAACAAGGAATAACTTGAAGAATATAGTACATGTTAGGCAATAGAAATTTTAATGGAGCACAATATAAGAATGAACATAAAGGCATGATATTACATGATTATCATAACTTAGAAATGTGACAACAACATTTAACATAATATTAACATGAGACAAGGCTCATTTTACATAGAGAATGTGTAAACCCTAATTTCACATGAAATAGAATGTGTAAACCCAAATAGAACATGACATTTCATGATACTAATATTTACCCAATGCCTTGGAGAACTATTAGAGCACACCATTTTTTAACATTTCATTTCATGCATAAGTGCGCCACATGGATCATACATCATGGAATCATAGAAGATGGAATCATTCAACATCAAAATTTATTACCCAATAAAGGAATGTGTAAAAATTACATGAAAATCTATAATAAATATGTAAATATGAAAAAAGGTGAATACCCTTGATAGTGAAATGGGCATAGTATTCACTACACAGTGACTTTAGCTTGGAAAATGACAGTGCAATTTTGGCAGCATAACAGCGTGATATATGATATCATAAAAATGGTCAATGAGAGGGAAATGGGTATCTCAGAATATGTAAATTAAATTTATATTAATAGGTCATATATATATAAATTTTCAAAAATATTTAATGTAATTAAGATGCATTATATAAAATACTTCTTAAATGTAAATGGGGAGAAAGAAATCCCTTACGAAGTTTTGGCATGGTAACAGGTGTACATGGGAGGTATTAATGAGAGAGAAAGTGGTATGTCATCATTAAAACATAAGTAGGGAAGTATATGGGAGGTAATAAATCATACCCTAACATTTTTAATTGAAAATAAACGGTTATAATAACATTAATAAATTTGAACAAAATGTGAATGGAAGAAATCACTTACATGGATGTGTGATGCCAGAGCCTTGGGAGAGGCATAAGATTGGCTTATTGGGAGTTTGGGGTGAATTGGTAGGACTATAGAGAGAGTATGTAAAGGTTTGGTTGAGCTCCAAATGGTTTTAGTGAATAGGAATGGGATATTGAGTTGTTTTATATAGCAAATGAGAGGGAATTCATTATTATTTAGGTTTTTGACACCACATATTAAACTAATCAAAACCACAAACCATACCATGATTTTTCCCATGGTTTTTTCAAAATTGGAGTGAAAAAAGGTATTTTATAAGTAAAATGGACAAACGTATTAAAATATTAGGCTTTCTTATGTTGAGGCGAGCCACACTCTCAAGGAAATCATTTAAAAATGTTAAAATGTTTTATAAGTCTTGGAGGGTCCACTAAGTCTTTGTAAAATAAATAAAAAAAAACCTAAAATAACTTTATTTTAAATTTAAAACATATATTGGTGGAAAATAAAATTTATAATATTTTTCTACATCACTATTAGTTCATTATTAGGTCATAAAACACATTATATATTTAAATGGCATTTAATTTTTAACCAAAAATTCAACTGTCTCAGAAAATTAAAAAAACATCACCATTGGATAATTTTGATGTCCTGATTCTAAAAATAATATTCATTTTATATAAATAATTTTCTAAATATGTGATGTTATACTTTTAAAATAAAAACTAGCCTTTATCAAAAATTCATGAGTTTTGACAAAAACAACTTTCAAACCATAATAAATATTACAATTGTATTCATAAAAATTATACGATCATTTATTTTTAATAAAATGTAATTTAGTAATAATATTTTATTAAAATATTTTTTCATTCAAAAATCCATTAATTCATTAAAATAGATTTTTATTTGAATCATAACTAAAAATACAATTTGGGATTTAAAACTCATTTACAAAGTAACATTAATAAAATGAATGTATATTATTTATAAAAAAAATAATGCACATAGTCATAGTGCTAGGGTATTTTTACTTAACCCCTTATAACACTCGCATATGACCTACGGGTAAGGTGTTCTATGGTGAGAGTCTCTTGTGGAGGCTTGGATAACATCGCTCGGGTGGTAATATCTATTAACTTCCATTTCTCCCATAGGTGGTTCCATTCAAGCCTAATGTGTCGAAGATTGTCTTAGGCTTGGTCAAGATAGAAGCCCAGTTATTCCACATCCTTTCTGAGCTCCAACAAATGCGATTTTTATAGAGCAATTCTACTGGATGTGACCATCTCTTCCTTTTTCTGAGTAAATTGGTTTTTTTAAAGCCCTATGTTTATACTAATCATCTGATCACTATTCAATGAATATATATAGATATGGTAACAATTCATAATGATATTTTAAAATTGAAAAACATAAAACCAAATAAGTTGATATGTTTTATATAAACATTTTAAATAATAATATATTTAATCAGATCAATAAGAACTTCCATTAGTAAATGTTTGGGTCTTTACAATCTTCCCACTTAAGAAATTTCACCCTAGAAATTTCATTTTCCCACACTAAAACATATTAGGATAACTCTTCTTCATCACTTCCTATGATTCCCACATTAATTCTTCAAACTTGTGGTTTTTCCACAACAACTTGACGAGGGTCATTGTCTTATTTCTTAGGACATTTTTTCTACAATCTAAGATCTTCACCAACTTATCTTCATAGTAGAGGTCATTCTCCAATGGTACCACCTATGTATTGAGTACATGTGATTGGTGGGGTATGTACTTCCTCAAGACTAATATATGGAATACATCATGTACTTGAGATAGATTCGGTGGTAGTGTTAGTCGATAGTCGACTAATCTAATGCGATCAAGGATCTCAAAATGGCCGATGTACCTTGGAATAAGCTTTCCCTTATTCCCAAATCTCATAGCTCTCTTCCATGGTGATATTAGGATGATTACCATGTCTCCAACATTACACTCTAGTTCTCATCAATGACTTTCATCATATCTCTTTTGTCAACTCTAAGAAGCATTAATGTGCTTATGGATAGTCCTAACCATCTCCACCATTTCATAGACCATTTCTAGACCTAATAGTTTTCACTCCAAAAATTCATCACAACATGCTCATGTTCTTCACCTCTTCTCATAAATGGCTTCATAAGAAGTCATTTGGATGCTTGAGTGAAAACTGTTATTGTTAGAGAACTCAACCAGAGGAAGATGTTGATCCCATCCTCCTTTGAAGTCCATTGAGCATGCTCTCAACATGTCGTCAAGTTTTTGAATAGTCTAGTCATATTGGTCATTAGTTTGAAGAGGATAATTCATACTGACTTTCAACTGAGTATTCAGAGCATGTTGAAGACTCTTATGGAACATAGGGGTAAATCTTGGATCATTATCAGATACAATAGATAGTGGTACTTCATGTAGACTCACCGCTTCTTTGATATATATATATATATATATATATATATGAGTTGATCCAGTGATAAATCCTCTCAAATTTAAATGAAGTGTATAGTCTTTGTAAGACAATCCCTAGCAACCTAGATATCCCTGATTCCTTTAGATGTCTTCAGAAGTCTAGTGACAAATTCCATGGTGATGTTCTCCCATTTCCATGTTAGTATGTGTAATGGTTTCATCATCCCCTTAGACTTATGCGTCTTAATATTCACCAGCTAACATACCAGGCACTTTGATGTATAATCAGTGATCTCCTCCTTCATGTTATCCCACCAATAATGCTCTTGGACATATTGATACTTCTTTGTGTTTCCTAGGTGAATAGAGAAATTAGAACTATGTGAATCATACCAATATTGATTCTTTAACAGTTTATTTGATGGAATTCATATTCGTGACCCAAGTATCACAATTCCTTCTTCATTAAAATTGAACTCTACTGATTTCCCTTTTCTCATAATTTTCACTTTCTTCTGAATTCGAACATTTTCCTTTTGAACATTCTTCAACCTTTCCAAAAGAGATGTTTGAGAAATCATTTGTGAAAAAATTTATGATGTTCTCTTATTTATGATTCCCATGTTCATATTAATCAAATCTATGAATATTGGATCCTTTTCAATTATCATGAATGATAGAATTGATGGGTCCATTCTACTTAGATCATCTTCCACGTTATTCGTTTTCCCAGGGCGGTAATGGATTGAGTATTCATTGTCTTTGATCTGCTCTAACCATCTTAATGGGAGCATGTTCCACTCTTTCAATATGAATATATACTTGAAGCTTTTGTGATCTGTGTATATTTCACACTTCTCCCCAAAGAGGTAATGTCGCCAAATTTTCATAGTGAAGATTACTGCAACCAACCCCAGATCTGGTTTTGGAAAGTTTTTCTCATGACCATCAAATTACCTTGAATCAAAAGTAATTACTTTATCACTTTTCATCGACACATACCCCAGACCCTTCTTCGAGGAATAAGTAAATACCACAAAAAGTTCTCCACTTGTGGGTAGTGTGAGCACGAGCATAATGAAAATACTCTTTTTCACCTCCTTAAATCTCTCTTCGCATTTATCACTCCAAGAAAACATGATCAATTTCAATTTACCTTGGTAAGAGGGTTTGAAAATAGTGAGAAATTTCTAACAAATCAGCAATAATATCAAGCCAACCCTATGAATCTACAGATATCAGTCACCGATGTTTGCCTTGGCCATCCCTCTATTACAGCTATCATGGAGGGATACATAGATATCTAATTTCTTGTGATGATATGAACAAAGAATGATACTTCCTTTAACCAGAACTCACACTTGATTTATGTTTCATAGAGCTTCTCCTTTTATCAATGTCTCTAGTACAATGCTTAGATGCTCCTCGTGAACCTCCATGGTTTTAGAGTATATTAAAATATCATCTATAAAGACCACTAAAAATTTTTCAAGATAATCTATAAAGACCCTATTCATAAATTCTATGGGTATTTTTGGAGTATTAGTGAGTCCAAAATGCATTACTATGAATTCATAGTGCTCGTACCTTGTACGAAAATCATTCATGGGGATATCATCCTTCTTCACCCTTACATAGTAATATCCTGACCACAAATACACAATGGAGAAGTACTATGCTCCACATATCTGATCGAACAGGTCATAAATTCGGTGTAGAGAATACTTTTCCATAATCATGATTTTGTTGATCTCACGATAATCAATGAAAATGTTCATTGACCCATCCTTCTTCTTGACGAAGTGGACCGGTGCACCCCATGGTGGAGCACTTGGGCATATAAAACCTTTATCCAAATTATTTAATAGTTGTTTCTTTATCTCTTCAAGCTCTACAATAGTTATTCTATATAGATTCTTAGATATTGTAAATTCCCTAGGCATATGATCAATTGAGAATTCAACATCTCTTCTAGGAGGAAGACCACGCAATTCATTGGGAAACACATTAGCGAATTCCCTCACAATAGGCATGTCTTCAAGGATGGTTCCTTCCTTAAACTCAATCATCTATTAAAGATACACATGCATATAGATAAGTAATATCTGTGCTTGAGATGATAGTTCTCGGCAAGATTCATCCTCCTCCATGCACATGTACAGAATCGGGGGTTGATTCTCCATATAGAGAGTGATTTCCCTCTCATGGAAATTTTTGTTGGATCTATATAGGGAAATCCAATACATGACAATAATTTCATCAAATTCTACCATAGTGAGTAGTAAAAGTTTATTCTGGAACTTTAAACCATAAATTGTGACAGAGGAGGGGTTATATTAATGGGACACAATGATTTCCCCATTTTCTGTTCTCACAGACATCTTTAGGTCCATGATTTGTAGTGGTGTCAGGATTGTTGTGCTAAACATTAGGGATATAAAAGAATGTGTATAACTCGAATCAAAAAGTAAATTCACTATTCCTGAATGAATAACTAGAGCACCTGTCACCACTTCATTTTCAGGGTTATCTTCGGTGGTAGTGATGGAAAAAGATCATTCATGCTGCCTTAGAGATTGTTTGTTGCCTCTGAAAACCCTTGTCTTAGGGAACTGGTTTGAAAAGATCCTAGTTATTTGAAGTTGAAGCAATGAACAATGTGTTGAGGGTCAAATAGAGCATCTCTATCCTCTATCATAGTAGCAGGTTTTTCTTGTAGGCAGTTAATATCCAGGTGTTCTTCTCTTTCACACATAAAGAATTTCCTCATCCCCTTCAAGCAATTTCCGGGGTTCTTCTTTCTGCACCTTTAGAAAGTGGGTGGTAGAATTTATTAGCACCAATGGATTTATCCATTAGACGTCCAAAATTAAATTCCAACTTATGCTTCTTATACCCATGATACCCCTGAGATTCATCAAACTCCAATTTTACATTGAGGGAACATTATACAGTTTACTCATATCTCTTGAAGTCACGGATCACTATGGATTTATATAGGGTAGGTTTTGGCACAAAAAACAAGCGATCAACCTTGCACTCTGGGGTAAAGACAAAGCTAGAAGAATTTCGTGAAAGCATTGTGATTTTTTCCACGTACGCTCTAATGGATTCTTCTTTTTTTTACTTGAGAGTATGGAAGTCTCTTTCCATCTCAAGTTAGAGATGTGAGGGAAATATTTATCAAAAAAAGTTTGGAAATCCTTCAATTCCAATGCCTTGATGTCCTCCATAGGCTTCATATTTTTTATCAATTCCCACAATTGATCAGCTTCACCCTCCATACGATTAACAGCCCGAAGTACCTTCTCTTTTTAAGAACATTGGATGATGGAGAAGATGTTCTCAATGGAGTTGATCCATTTTTTGGAGATTAATGGATCATAATATATATTAAAAGTAGGATACCTTTTTATTATGAATCACTTGATTATAGATTATTATTTCGTTGAGGGGTTGAACATTCCTCTTGACCCATTTTTCTATTCATAACATGAGTTAACTAAGAGTGTATCATTACAATATTTATGATTCTCAGTCCCATCAGATAGGGCATCTCATTAGTTTAGTCATCACATTGATCTCTGCATCGGTTGTTAGCTCGAGTCCACCTATTACCAACCATTGGATGGAATAAAAGGTAAGTTAGGTGTAATACATAAAGGGTAATCGAATGAAAAAAGGGATAACTTATAAATTTCATTTATTTTCCTAACTTTTCTTTGTTATCCATGATCTACTTCCTAATATATATTCTTAGGGGAATGTTTTTTAATTTCCTTAATAATGGTTCATACTAATCTTGTGAATTTATCAAAGAATATCTACCAGGAGTTTCGTAAGCTAGAGTGAAGAAAGGCCCACTGTCGTGGACCAGTTCCCGATTGAGTCTACCCAAAGCAGTGTTTTTGGGTTTTAACCCTAGATACATATGTGCCACAGCCACCTCTAGCTTATTGTATCCAAAAAGGGATGTATTTTAATGATAAACCAAAAATATATATTCACCAAAATTTATGGATTTTTTTTATACTTAGTCTTATCCCTGAGGATTTCACTAAGGATTTCTAATCCTAATCCCATAAATAACTAAATTTATCCTCTGATACCAACTATAACAACACCACTCTTTATAACCCACTTATACATGATTTATGACATAAAATTGAACTTAATAAAACTATGGGGACTGATAGGTCTAGTGTATTGGTAAATTAGAAACATTACATAAAAACTTAGAACCTAAAACCCAACATCTTTATTGAAAACCTCTTTTACATGACCACAACATTCCTTCGTACTTACCATTGCATGGAATAACCTGGTGACATACATAAGAAAAGGTTAATCTATAAATCCAAATAATGGAGTAAAAAAGGCATAACACGAGGATTATATTACATGTTAGGGAATAGGAATATCAATGGATCACAAGAAAAACATGAATATAAAGGCATGATGTTTCAAGATTATCATAACATGGAAATATTGCAACAACATTTAACTTAATATTAGCATGATCCTAGGATCATTGGACGTTGTTAATGTGTAAACCCTCATTGAACTTGGATTATCATTCGTAAACCCTAATTTCACTTGATTTATCATAATACTAATCTTTACCCAATGCATTGGAGTGCTATCAGGGCGCACCCTTTATAACCATTTCATTTCATGCATAAGTGTGCCACATGGATCATACAACATGGAATCATTCAAAATCATCATTTATTCAAAGATAATGTAATGTGGAATAAATAAATGAAACTATATAATCAATATGTAAATGTTTGTAAATGTGAATACCTTTGATAGAGAAATGGGCAAGGTATTCACTACACAATGACTTTGGTTTGGAAAATCATATTGCAATTTCAGCAGCATAACGGTGTGTAATAAGAACTCATAAAAATGTTTATGAGAGAGAAAGGGGTATATCATCATATTTACATTAAATGAAAATTACGGGGTTCATATAGATACATGTCCCAACATATGTAATGGAATTTAGATGCATAATATAAAATAATTTCATAAATGTAAATGAGGAGAGATAAATCCCTTACAGATTTTTAGCATGGTAACAGATGTACATGTGAAGAATTAATAAGAGATAAAGGGGTATTTCATCATTTAAGAATAAAGAAAAAAGTATTGGGAGGTTTTAAATCATTCCACAACATTTTTAATTGAAAATAAAATTGAATAATAACATAAATAAATTTGGAAAAAATGAGAAAGGAACAAATCTCTCTCTAGGAAGTGTGATCCAAATGGCCAAGGAGAGGCATGAGGGGGGCTTATTGGGAGCTTGGGACACCTTGGGAGCACTCTAGAGAAAAGAGGTAAGGGTTTGGTTGAGCTAAAAATGTTTTGAGTGAATGGTAATGGGAGATTGAGTGGGTTTCTACAAGAAATGAGAGGGAATGTTTTATTATTTAGGTTTTGGACACAACACATTAAACTAATCAAAACCACAACCCATCCAATTATTTTTTCACAGGGTTCTATAAAAATTGGAGATTAAAAAATTATTTTATATGTCTAATGGACTAACTTATTAAAATATTAGGCTCTTTAATGTGGAGGTGGTAACACTCTCAACAAAATCATTTTAAAATGTTAAAATGTTTCATAAGTCTTTGAGAGTCTACTATGACATTCTAAAATAAATCAAACAAACCTAAAATAAAATTATTTTAAAGCTAAAACATATATTTTTGGAAAAAATAATTTGTATTATTTTATTAAATAAATATTGGGTCATTTTTATGTCATAAGAACAGTATATATTAAAATGGTATTTAATTTTTATCCAAAAAAATATATTTTCTCAAAAAATTATGAAAAAAACACCATTGGATAATTTTGATGTCCGGATTCAAAAAATAATATTCAGTTTATCTATATATTTATCTGAATATGTAAATTTTAACTTTTAAAATAAAAAAATGACATTCATCGAAAATTCAGGGGTTTTGACAAAGCTGCTTCAAACCATAATAAAATTTACAATTTTATTCATAAAAATTATACTATTTTTTATATTTATTAAAAAAAATAGTAATAATATTTTATTAAAATATTATTTAATTAAAAACCCATTAATTCATCAAAATATATTTTTTAGTTGAATATTAACTAAAAATACTATTTATGATTAAAACCCATTTAAAAAGTAACAATAATAAAATGAATGTATATTATTTATACAAAAAATAAATAACATTATCATAGTGCTAGGGTATTGAAACATAAACCCTTATTAACACCCGAATAATATCAAAGGGTAAGGTGTACGATGGTGATAGACTCTTGGGGCGGCTCGGTAAACATAGCTCGGGTGGTAATCTATATTAACATTTACTTCTCCCGTAGGTGGTTCCGTTCTAGCTTAACAACTTGAAGCTCAGATTTACCTTGGTTAAGAGTGAATCCCAATGACATCACCTCCTTTATGATCTCTGAAAAATTGGCTTCGTAAGGAGAAATTCAACAGGATGAGGCCATCACTTCCTTTTTCTGAGTAAATTGGATTTGTTAAATCACAATATTTATACTAATCATGTGATCACTATTCAACAACTATATTAGCAATGGTAACAACTATGCACAGTATTTTAAAATCCAAAAACATAAAACCAATGAAATTTATATGTTTTATATAACTATTTTACATAACAATACATTCAATAATATCTAAAGGAATTTCCATTAGTAAAAGTTTGGGTCATTACACCATTTGTCCCCCAAAATATAAACACCAGGTAATCATAATCTAGATGATCCACTGATAATTCAGGTACCCATGTCCTTACTTATGTCCTAAAAAATAATTTTTCCAAAATCATAGAGGCATATGTAAGGTGTGAGGCTCAAATCCTAATAAGATACCACCGTGAATCTATGTAAGGATTTTATAACCATTAAAACTAATATGCATCCTTTCAAAACTCAGTTTCAATACCATGTGTTAATTTTAAAATAAAATCAATTGAATTGAATCCTTTGTAAATCCATTCGGTTTGTCTCAAAAAGAAACCATATTTTAAAATAATGGAAACAAATATGGGTTCCCAAAATATGGATAAAAAAAGAAGTAATTTTATATCACCAAGCATGGTCAATGCACCCAAACAAGGAATCAATAAGAGAATAATGAAAAACAAGATTACCTAATCATATAACGGGGAATGGGAATAAATGTAAACATTTTATATAACATATTAAAAAAATGGGGTTTTATGAAAACACATGAGTATAGAATCATCATAAAACATATAATAATAAATATATAGTGAGAATAAATCATAGAATAATCACACATGTAACAAAAAATTATATATAAGGAATATAAAATCATCCTAGAAAAATTTATGTGCATTATGGACTCCTAACAAAAGGGTCTAGTATGACTTAGTCTAAAAGAATGTTTCCCATACAACTAGAAATATTTAATTATTTTATATTATCTTACATTCTTCTATATACCCAACTCCCAATATCTTTCTTAGTCTCTTTGGGATCATTTGAAAGCCTACATAATTTCGGACTTCTAAGGCCCTCAAGGTTCTATAATCAATATGTGTATGATTACTTGATAATCCTCCTCAAAGGATCTCATGGTCCCATGAACAAAATTTGAAAGCTCGATTGATTTTTTTTTCTAAAAGGATTTCATGTTCCCTTGAACAACATACCCTAGTCAGTCCAAAACATAATCAATGTTTTTAATGGTTACATCACTAAACACACACACACACAATGTTTCACATGTGCTACTCAATGTCATACACATAATATTCACATGTTTCATCAATGATATTCCATTTCAAAATATAGTTTAATAATCAATCCTTCCCATTAAAAAAACCTTTCCCTCAAGGTAAAACAATACCATTTAAAATAAAAGGCATTCCTTAATGATAAACCCCATTTTCAAAATTTCAACATTAAATGTAACATCCTAGGTTAATAAATAATATGATATTTTCATAATTATTAAGAAATTTTAATTAAATATTAATTTTACTTTAAATGGGGTTCTATGTTCGATGGCGTACATGATAGGCAACAATGGATTTCTCTGAAATCTCATGTTGCACACAAGGCTGAGTCATACTAAAAATTAATAATATAATATTATTTTAAATGGTAGTTAACTCTTAGCCATTTTTTTAGTAGGAATGAACAGAACTAACTAAAATATGATTAAATATATTTGCTAAATGTTTTTACATTTATCCAATAAAATTTAGAGGCTTTAAATGAGAATGAATCCAATTTTATTCATAAATACTCTAATATTTTTAAAAGGTAGTATTACCACCTTTTGATGGAGAACCATTTTTAAATCAAGTTTTTATAACTTTTATATGTTCAATTTTACAGAAAAACGTCTTATTTATAATTGGTACTACAAAATTTACTTTGGGTAAATTTTTTGTATTTTTTTGATAAAATTTATTTTTTTAATGAATAGTGAAAATAGTGCATTTTAAGTCAAAATTGTCTTTTCATCAGATTTATTTATATGGTTATACTATCATTTTAATTGGTTTTAATTTTTAATTACATTACTTATATACAATTTCATCTAATTGTTTTCATTTGAAATAATTTCACTTTGTAATAGACATAAACACATGTTAATCTTTTGATAGTTGTTATTTCTTAAAATTGGGTTTTTTGGTTTTGAAATTGGAATTAATTTTAAATTATTTTCTAAAACTTTTGTGTTTTGAATTTGAAAAAATAGATTCCATATTTTTTATCTTGAGGTACAAAAGTTTAAAATAGTTATCTTTTATTTTTAGATATTATGAATAGTTACATTAATAAATATTTTTTTAACCATTGTTAAAGGGTAAATATGGTAAATAAGGGTAAAAATAATATTACAATAAAATTAAATTACCCTAAAACATGTAATAACACTATTAGATGAGATATATCCGACCATGGTAATCTTTGGGACAATTTTAGGACCCCACGGAGCCACTTGTGTGTGAAAATGACATTTAATTACTTTCAATTTAAGGTTAAAGAAAATATAACCTAAACATGTATCTTTTAGTAAAATAATTTTTATATGGGGTTATATAAGTTATATTTTCAACCATAAATTATAATTATAAACATAAAAATATTTAATACATCATGGTATTTTAATTTTAATTTTTATAGATTAATTATATAAATTTATTTATGACGCAATGGGGATGTAGTGATTACCTTATTAATAAATAATTTAAATAAATGAGAATATATATATTAAAATAAATTTATTTTGAAACTTTTTATGTCATCCACGAATTTTATGGATGATTATTTCTTGTTATATTTGAATTAATGAAGTTTTCTTGAATGAATCAAGTTTTTATAGATTTTTAAAAAGTCATGATATGAATTGTATATAAATTGACATAAATGAGTTTTTAAATCAACAAATATTTTATTATATGATATAATAGTCATAATATTCTAATATTAATCCAAATGAAATATATGACGTCTAAAATTTCATTAGTGATCCATTTTTGGGTCTCTTGGAATTATATAGTAACTATGGTAACCATATATTTTGAATATACAAGAAGCAATGGTAAAAGTTTAATAAGTTTACTAAGGGTTAAAGCTAAAAGATAACATTAATTTTATGGACTAAACTTGTCTAAAACCCATTTTATGAGAGTATTGAGACCCATCCATATATTATATTTAAAATATATCCCAATGGTGGTATTATAAATCTAAAATCAATTAATAATAAAATAATAATTTCAAACTTTAATAAAGTTCCCCTCCTCCCTCTTATAAAAGAGCACCACCTCTAACCCTTACTCACACCACTCAAGCCCCATTAGCTCATCCAAACTCTGCTCAAATAATCTCCCAACATCCCTCCCTTCCTCTTATAAGCCTTACTTTTGGAGTAAGGAAATTAAAGAATGACTTTTATCTTAAATCAAAAGGAGTTACCCGATTTGAGGTGATGTTTTTCTCAAGATTTTTTCGTTTATTTTCCTCCTCATACCCCCTAAACTCTATTTATTAAATTATTTTACAACAAAACTGGTATCTTAAATATAAGTAGTTGTTTTTATGATAATTATTTGAACTAAACTTACACACACCTCCATCTAATGGGTATAGAACATACTGTTTTTGTGGATGGAGAACTACTACCTCACCAAATGATGATTGTTCAATATTCTCCTACCACTTCTTATGGTGGCAATTATGATGTAATTGTAATTGTATATGATATATATGATATATATTTTATATATATTCTTCTATAATTCTAATTAAGAACATAACTTTGTGCTTTTCATGTTGTATAAATATGATAATTTCATTTGAGAAAGTGCCGACTACCGCACAATCAAAGTGATATGACTCATTCATGCTATACATGGAATGTATAAAGTATGGAATTAATGAAATTATGTAATATATATAACATATATATTATAATTAAATTATAATGTACCTATGTATCATTTAGATTTCATTCCATTAAATATGAAAAAGAAATTAAAGTAGTGGTCATGCGTACGTACGACTTACCGTACAATGCATTTAATTTCTTATATTCGAATGCTATAGACTATTATAAATACATAAATACTATAAATATATATAATATATGATATCTAAATCATTAATATCATTCTGGAGATAATTTAATTTTTACCACCATGATATTTTTTGATTATAACACTTTTATTTTTTACTCAAGTTCCAAACATCAACAAAATGTCTAATATGAACTCAAATAATTAACTAAGTGTTATAGAAATATAAAAAGTGATATGAGAGGAATAATAAACCTGATAAAGGTTTTAAATCATGTATAAATTAACTAAATATTATTATTCAATAATAAAAATGAACATAAGAGACATGTCAGACTCGAGGTAAGGGACATCGTCTCAATCTCCATTCACTGAGGCATGTTTGGATAATATAAACCTCATTCTTTTAAACAGTGTGTAATAAACCCCTTTGACATTTACATTCATTCAAATGTAATCTTTTATCTATGAAATGTTTTTCAAAACATCAAATGGATTTTTTTTAACGTTTTCTCTGATAATGACCTATGCCCCACTATAATCATTATGTGTCTTCCTTTATAAGCCTTAATGTTTTAAAAATGAAAAGAAAAACCCCTTATTCCGTTTTTTTGTGTTTCTGTATTGAAAATGGGTTTTTAAATGGATTGAGTATTTCAATATATTGAATATATTTCTTGTTAAAACAAATGAAATGTTACTAGTGAAATGTTTATATTTTCAATATTTTATGTGTTATGATTATATAAAGGTACTTGGACATTTGACGGGTGGTAACATGATAAACCAAATGATGGGTTGTTCCATGATAAACCAAGGATGGGTTGTTACGTTATAACCTCCAATTCATTGGGAGTGGAAGTTGACCATATGTCTATTCTATTTCCATGAATGATTTTTGGATGTTGACCATTTAGTTATTCCATTTAAGTATGATTATGTCCCAAGTTTACCTTTTATATGTTTTGTGTGCTTTCTTTGGGATTTGTGGTAATATTTTGGTTACAAATGGGTAATTAGTGATATTATATTTAGTGAAGAGTATTTACTAATTAATAAATGTGAAAATTATTACATTATGATAAAGTATTCATGGTGTACATTTTGTTTTGAAAACTAGTTGTTTTACTTCTTTATGTATCCCTTACTAATATTTTTATACTCATACCAAGTTATTGAAATGTTTTTCATAGGACCTAAAGAATAATAGGATCAAGGATGGGATCATGGAAATGTCATACCATTTAAAACATGTAACTAAACCTGATTCATTTTTTTAAGAGTTTTTATTTTCTGAAAAACATGATAGTGAGTAGAGGAGTCTGTATGTAATATTCAAGTTGTTAGGTATAAGTTATGACCTAATTCTCTAAATCTCTAAACCTGAAAAGGTCCTCAATGTTAATTGTTAACTTAATTTTAGATTATGTAATTTTTAAGGCTAGGGACATATAGTTTGTATCATAGGTCAGTTTAGATAAATTTAGGAGTGAGAATTTTTGTAATAGAATAACAATAAATGATTTTTACATTATGGTCAAATTGAAATGATATATAATTTGGATATTACCATTTTATAAATCTAAGATATGGTTGTTCAGAATGGTTTCCTGTAGAGGAAACAGGTAAAGAGTGTTGGGAATGAATACAGAAGAGAATAACCTTCCAAACCAGCTACCCGAGTTGGTTGGAATTAGAACTGAACAGTTTGTTGCAGTAGTGGAACAGTTAACTCAAGAGATAAATGTTGGTGGTATATTCATCCCAAGACGAACATATCTATAGTGGATCACTTCATGAGGCAACATCTCCCATCATTCATAGGATCATGTAACCCTGTTCAGTATGAAGGGTGGATCAAAGAACTAGAAAAGATTTTCGATGTCATGGGTTGTACAAAAAATAAAAATGTTAGTCTTGTTGTTTATCATTTTGAAGGAGAATCATATTAGTGGTGGTCGATGGTTAAAAGTATCAGGGACAATGAGGAGATTAATTTTCTATTTTTGGAAGAATTCAAAGGCATGTTTCTTGAGAAATGATTTCTAATGGTGATTCGAATTAGGATGAAAAAAAAATCTTGGAATTAAGGAAGGAGGATGACTTAGTGGCTTCTTACTAAGAAAATTTCACTCTACTGGAAAATTATACTCAAAATATCATCTGATATCTTAATAGTAAGATAAATTAATTTTACAGAAGACTGAATCTGAAATATTGAATAAAATTAGCCTCTCATGAATTCGAAATATATAAGAATCTTTTCAGATGTAATGAGAAGCTTAAAATGGATTTTTCTAATGATCAGATGTTCCAAGAGAGGGAAAAAAGAAGGGGTCTAGTTGGGAGGAAAAGGTAATTAATTCATCAAAGAATCCTGGAGGTAAGAAAATTAAATTTATATCTTGTGAGAATTGTGGTAAAAAGCATCCTGGAAAATGTCTCTCAAAATCTGGAAGGTGCTTCTATTGTGGTAAGACTGGTAATATTTCTTGTAACTCTAATGATTATGATCAAAAAGGCAATGATAATCCAATGGTAAGATGTTTTAGTTGCAATGAGTTTGGAAATTATGCCAATTTGTGTCCAAAGTTGATTACCTAAGGTGGAAAAAAGATAGATCAAAAGAAAAAGGGTGGGGAAAAATATTTTGATACAACTACAGTTGATGTGGGACCATAAAATGAAGTGTTATCAGGAACTTTTTTATTTTTTCAGATTATTTCAATGTGTTTTTTGATTTATGAACTTCACATTCATTCATTTTTGGGAAATTTTCTAGTAAATTGGGAATTCAATCATAATATATTAATCCTGAACTTGTGGTAAAAACACATAGGGGAAATATTTAGGCAAAAAGAAATTATAAGAATCTTCCTATCCTTATTTGTGGAAAGCATGTACCTACAAACCTTGTTGTTTATCCTCTAGTAGAGTTTGATTTTATTTTTGGAATGGATTATCTCTCTGTTTACCATACTAATATTGACTGTCGAGCTAAAGAGGTTTCTTTTTAGAAAGACTTTCAGTTTGTGTATAATAATGAACTGTTATCTATGATAACTTATCAGGATGCTGAGAAACTTGTAAAAGAGGGAAATGAATGTCACCATTCACATATTTCTGAAAACAAAGGAACTGTTCAAATTAATGATGTACCAGTAGTAAATGAGTATCTTGATGTTTTTTTAGATGAGTTTCCTGGTATTATAAATAATATGGAATTTTAATTTACTATTGACTTAGTTCATAATTCTAATCCAATTTCAAAACCCCCTTATCGAATGGCCCAAAATGAACTTTTAGAGTTAAATAAACAATTACATGAGTTGTTAGATAAAGGTTTCATTAGACATGGCATATTGTTGTGGGGTTCCCAAGTCTTGTTTGTTAAAAATAAAGATGGTACAATGAGACATTAAATTGATTATAGAGCCTTGAATAATATCACTATTTAGAATAAGTATCTTTTTCCTCATATTGATGATTTCATTGGTCAGATCTAGGGAGCTCAGTATTTTCTAAAGATTGACATGAAATCAGGGTATCATCAGTTGAAATCAAAGGATGAAGACATTCTGAAGACCGTGTTTCATACTAGATATGGCCATTATGAATTTTTAGTTATGCCTTTTCGGTTAACCAATTTTCTTGTTGTATTCATGGATCTTATGGATAGAATTTATTGTGAGTTATTGCATATGTTTGTGGTTGAGTTTATTGATGAAATTTTGGTATATTCAATATATAAATAGGAACATAAAAGTCATTTATGTATTTTATTAAAAAACATAAAAGAAAATTAATTGTATGGTAAATTCATCAAGTGTGAGTTTGGGTTACTAAAAATTTCATTCCATGGTCACATTGTTTTAGAAAATGACATAACTGTTGATCCAGCTAAAATAAATGTTGTTGAAGAATTTCCAAGACCCTAAAATATAACTGAGATTCATATTTTTCTTGGTTTGGCTGGCTATTACAAAAGGTTTGTTGAGAATTTTTCATGGTTACCTATCCCACTTACTAAGTTAACTTGAAAAGGTTTTAAGTTCATCTGGAAAAAATAATGTGATGATTGTTTTCAGTAATTTAAAAGAAGATTAGGGAATTCCCCAGTTTTTTGCATTACCTTCCAATGAAGGTGAATTTGTTATCTATACTGATGCTTATTTGAATGTACTTGGTTGTGTCTTAATGCATAATGATCAGGTAATTACTTATGTTTCACATCAGTTGAAAACTCATGAGTTAAATCACCCTACACATGACTAGGAATTAGATGTTGTTTTTTTTGCATTAAAAATTTGGAGCCATCATTTGTATAGAGTAAAGTGTGAAATATATATTGACCACAAAAGATTGAAGTATGTATTCACTCAGAAAAAATTGTACATGAGATAGAGGAGATGGCTGGAATTAATCACGGATTATGATTGCATGATTCATTAAAATCCATGAAAAGAAAATAAAGTGGATGATGCTTTTAGTCGAAAAGGTATTGCTCCGTTATCCATGTTATGTTTGGAACATGATCCTTTGATTAACGATTTGATAAACGTTGGCATAGAAGATTTTGGTGCAAAAAATTCCTTTGTTTTTTTAGGTGTTAGTGAAATCATCACTATCAGACAGAATTAAGAAAGCGCAGAAGGAAGATAGCGAGTTTTAGAAAAAGGTAGAGTTTGGATTAGAAGGGAAAGTTACCTGAATTTAACATTGACAATGATTTTTCTTTGAGGTTTAGAAATAGATTATTTGTGTCTTGAGATTCATAGTTAAGGAAAGAGTTGTTTTGTAATTCTCATAGTTCCCCATTTTCAGTTCATCCTAGAAATACTAAGATGTACATAGATCTTTGGGAGTATTATTGGTGGGATAGAATAAAAAGAGATGTTTCTGAATTTCCTCTGAAGTGCTAAACTTTAAAACAGGATAAAGTGGAACAATAGTTGCTGAAAGGGATGCTTTAGCCTATGGTAATTCTAGAGTGTAAATGGGAAAATGTCATCATGGATTTCATAGTGGGATTACCAAAGACTTCTCAAGGTAACAACGCAATCTGGGTTGTTGTCGATCGATTGACTAAATCTACTCATTTCCTTCCTATTCAAGATACTTTGTCTCAAGATCAACTTTATCAATTGTATATTAAAGAGATAGTCAGGTTACATGGAGTTATTCTCGCCATTGTATATGATCATGATCCCAAGTTCACTTCTATCTTTTTTAGGGCCTTCAGAAGTAGTTGGTTACTAAATTAAATTTTAGTACAGATATTCTTCCTCAATCAGATGGGCAGTCAAAATGATAAATTCAAACATTGAAAGATATACTACGTGATTCCTCAATTGATTACCATGGAATTTGGGACCAACATATTTCCTTGGTTGAGTTTTCTTATAATAACAGTTTCCATTCAAATATACAGATGAAACCATTCGAGGCATTATATGGAATGCGGTGTTGAACTCAAGTTTTTGGGGATGAAGTAGGTGAAAAAAAATTATGGGACTAGAATTGGTAGAAGAGATGGTAGAGAAAGTTTAGTTGATACAGAAACACTTGAGTGCGTCTCCGAGAAGGCAGAAATATTATGCAGATAACCAAAGGAATGATATTTCTTTTGAGGTAGGTGATCATATCTTTCTCAGAGTTTTTCCATGGAAATGGTTTATGCGTTTTAGTAAGAAGTGTAAGTTGAGTCTGAGGTTCATTGGAAACTATGAAATCCAAGATAAAGTTGGATCAGTTTTTTTACAAAGTGGATTTACCTTCATGTTTATCCTAGGTACACAATAGTTTTCATGATTCAATGCTGAGAAAGTATATGTCGGATCCATCTCATGTTTCGAGTCCATAGGTAGTTCAGTTTGGAGAGAGTCTTTCTTACGAGGAACAACTAGTCCAAATTATTGACTGTAGAGACAAAGTGTTGCAGAATAAGGTGATTTATCAGGTTAATATTTTGTGGAAAACCCATATGGTTGAAGAGGAAACATGGGAATCTAAAATTTCTATGAGGGATAAATACACCCACTTATTTTATAAGTGAATAAAATTTTAGGGATGCAATTTCCAAAAGTGGGGAAGGATGTAACATCCCAGGTAAATAAAGAATATGATATTTTCATATATATTAATATTTGTGAATTAAATATTAATTTTACTTTAACGGGGATTCTATTATTGATGGCGTGCCCGACACACAACAATGGGTTTCTCCGAAATCTCATGTTGCACACAAGGCTGAGTCATATTAAAAAATAATAATATAATATTATTTTAAATGGTAGTTTACGCCAAGACATTGTATTGGCATGAATGAATATAACTATCTAAAATATGATTAAACAGGTTTTTTAAAGTTTTTACAGTTATCCAATAAAATTTAGATGCTTAAAATGAGAATGAATCCAATTTTAAGCATAAATAGTCAAATATTTTTAAAAGGTAGTATTACCACCTATTCATGGAGAACCCTTTTTAAATATATTTTTTTTACTTTTATATGTTCCATTTTACAAAATATAAGTATTATTTAAAATAGGGACATCATGATTTATTTTGGGTTAATTTTTGGTATTTTTCTGATAATGATCATTTTTTAATGAATTGTGAAAATTACTGCATTTTAAGTCAAAACTGTCTTTTCATCCAATTTATTTATATGGTTAGAGTATTTTTTTTAATTGGTTTTAAAGTGTAATTAGATATTATTTTAACCATTTAATCCAATTTTGGTCATTTTAAGTAATTTTATTTTTTAATTATACATAAACACATGTCAATCTTTTGATAATTATTATTTCTTAAAAACAAGTTTTTTGGTTTTAACAATAGGAATCAATATTAAATTAATTTCTAAAACTTCTATGTTTTGAATTTGGAACAATTTATTACATATTTGGAATCATGAGATCTATATTTTGTGAATAGATAACTTTTATTTTATAATTTATGAATAGTAACTTTAGTAAATATTTTATTTACCATGGTTAAAGGGTAAATCTGGTAAATAAAGGTTCAAAAATTATATTATAATAACATTAAATTACATAAAAAATGTCCAAACCCTATTGGATGATACATTTTTAACCATGGTCATTATTGGTCGATTTTATGACCCCATTGATCCACTTGTGTGTGAAAATGACATTAAATTACTTTTAATTCAATGTTTAGGAAATATAACTTAAACATGTATCTTTTAGTAGAACAATATTTATATGGGGTTATATATGTTATATTTTAAACTAAAAATATTCAATATAAATATAAAATATTTCCTACATCATGGAATTTTAATTATAATTGTTATATATTAAATAAATAATTTTATTTATGACACAATAGTGATGTACTGATTAACTAATTAACGAATGATTTAAATAAATCAGATTATAAATATTAAAATAAATTTATATAGAATCTTTTTAAGTCATACACTATTTTTATGGATTATTATTACTTTTTATATTTTAATTAATTATTATTTTTAAATAATCACGTTGTTATGGATTTTTTAAAAGTCATTATGTGAATATTATATAAATTGATATAAATGAGTTTTAAAAAAAATTATTAATTTATTAGATAATATAATAGTTCTAAAAATCTAATATTAGTCCAAATAACACATATGATGTTAAAAATGTTATTAATGATACATTTTTGGGTCTCTTGGCATTTTATAGTAATTATTGTAACCATATATTATGAATATACTAGAAGCCATGGTAAAGGTTAAATATGTTTACTAAGGGTTAAAACTAAATGATAAGGTTAATTTTGTGACATAAAAATGTCTAAAACCCATTTACTATGATTATTTCTACACATCATCATAATATCTTAGAAATATATCACTTTTGTGTTATTATAATTATAAAATAAATTAATAATAAAATAATACTTTCAAACCTTCCTAAAGATTCCCTCCTCCCTCTTATAAAAGGACACCACCTCTAACCCTTACTCACACCATTAAATCCCCTTGGGATCATCCAACATCCTCCCAAAAAATCTCACAAAATCCTTAACATACTCCTAGAAGACATAATTTCGGAATCAGTCAATTGAAGAAGTCCTATTAGATTAAATAAAAAGGAGTAACCCGACTTGAGGTGATGTATTCTGTCAAGATTCTTTATTTTATTTTCCTTCTCAAACCCCCTAAAATCTATTTATTAAATTATTTTAGAACAACACCATTATCTTACATATACTAGGTTTCTTTATGATAATTATTTTAACTACATTTACACACACCTATGTCTAATAGAAATATAACATATTATTTCTGTGGATAGCAAACTACTGCCTCAAGAAATGATGACTGTTCAATCTTCTTCAACCACCTATTATGGTAGCCATTATGATGGCACATAAAGTTTATTTGATATTTATGATATTTATTTTATCTCTATGCTTATTCAATTCTCATTTAGATCATACCTTTGTGTTTTTCATGTTGAATAATTACGATAATTTCATTTGAGGAAGTTCAGACTACTGCCCCCTCAAAGTGATATGACTAGTTCATGCTATACATAGAACATATAAAGGATGGAATTAATGAACTTATGTAACATATATAACATAGATATTATTCTGTAATTATTATATACATATGTATCATTTAGTTTTCATTCCTTTAAATATTGAAAGGAAATGAATGTAGAGTTTATGCGTACGTATGGCTTACCATCTCCATGAACGGTGCATTTAATTTCTTATATCCGAATGAAATGGAATATTATAAATACATAAATACTTGATATATAAGATATATATGATATCTAGATCATGAATATAATTCTATAGATAATGTACTTTTGATCACATGGATAATTTGTAATTATAACACGTTTATTTTTTACTCATGTACTGAAAATCGAAAAAATGTCCCATATAAACACAAATAATTAACTAATTGTTATAACAAAGAAATAATTTATATAAAACAAAAAATAAATTTAAAAAGTGTTATGAATCAATTAGAAATTTACTTAAGTTTATTATACAGAAAGAACAAGAAACATACTAGACAAGTCGGACTTGAGATAAGGGACTTCGTCTCAATCTCCTTTCATTGTGGCGTGTTTTGATAATATACACCTCCTTCTTTTACATGGTGTATAATAAACCCCTTTGAATTTTACTATCATTAAAAGGAGATATTTTATCTACGAATCATTTTACTAAACAACAAAAGGAATTTTTTTAACTTATTCGGCGATAATGACATCTCCCCCATCGTAATCGTTGTTTGGCTTCCTCTATAAACTTTAATATTTTTAAATTGAAAAAAACCCTTTATTCCATTTTGGGTGTTTTGGCTTTGAAAATAGTTTTTGAAATGGATTGAGTGTTTCAATATCTTGAAAATATTTCTTCTGATAGAAAATGAACTGTTATTAGTGAAATGATGATATTGGAAATATTTTATGTGTTAGGATTATATAATGGTACTTGGAAATTTGACGGGTGGTTACGTGATAAAACAAATGACAGGTGGTTCAGTTGTAAACCAAGGATTGGTAGTAAAATTATAACCTCCAACGCATTGGGTATGGAATTAAACCTTATGGATATTCCATTTTTAAGAATTATTTGTGGAAGTCAACTGTATTGTTATTCCATTTAAGTATGATTGTGTCCCAAGTTTACCTTTTATATGTTATGTGTGCTTTCTATGGGTTTTATGGTAATATTTTGGTTACAAAACGGTATGCAATAAAATTTTATTCAGTAAAGAGTATTTAATACTTAATAGAGGTGAAAAGTATTAATTTGTGATAAAGTATTTTTGGGTTACATTTTTTTGGAAAACTAGCATTTTTGTTTCATTATGTATCCCTTACTGAGATTTTTATGCTCATTCTAAGTTATTGAAATGTTTTTCACAAGACATAAAGTGGAATAGGTTTAATTATGGGATCAAGGAAAAGTAATTCTATTTAAAACATGGATCAATACATAATTCATTGTTTCAAAGAGGTTTTATTTTTTGAAACATAAAATGGATACTGAGTAAAAGTGTATGCATGTTGTATTGAAGTTGTTATGTACAAGTTATGAACTAATTCTATAATTCTCTAAACCAGAAAAAATCCTTAATGTGAATTAATAACTTCATTCAAGATTATGTAATGTTTAAGGCTGGGGCCTTATATTAATGTATCATTAACTCCATGAAAAATTCTCCCCACATGATCCATTTAAAAAAAATTATAAAACATTTATTCTAGAAACAAAATTTTTTTTATCCTTCTTATCAATCACATAGGTTAAATTAAAACATACCGCCTTTTGAAAACCCACTTTAAACATCAAATTTCCTATATAAATCATGTTTCCACTCAAACATGGATAAAGAATCATTTACAAATCAACATATATTTTATTTAAAAAAATCAAAAAAAAAATCAAGGGTTAGACATGGAAATGGACCTTAAAAGAGACAACAACCTTGAAAATAAATCAGAACATGGAACCCTCGTTAATAAACAGTTGAATAAATAAAAATATATCCTCATACACCTAAACTAATATTAAGTAAAAATTTCCCATTATTAACCCTAGTTATTGAAAAAAATGTTATGGTTCCCTCCTTTTATAAAAATAAAATAAAAAGGGTATAATAGTGGAAGATAAAGAGAAACCATGTATAAATCAATAAAACCTTGATAGAAATCACCAATGGATACAAAAGACAAATCATGAACCAATAAAGGAAGATCCTAAGACAAAGTGGAGGGATGTAAATTCTGGGAATAATAGATGAGGTGGGGTACTAAAAATCCCATAAGTCCAAAAAGAGATATTACCCAATTCTTAATAACCTAGAAAAGATTCATGGTTTGGCCACATAGTTAACAAAACCATATGTCAAACTTATGGGAACTACGACACCTGCAAAAATAAGGCCACACATTTGCCATGAATCCTTGCCTGATTAGACAGACCATGTGATTGGCCATATTTCCCACTAAACCCAAGAACTATTTGACTTATGGATAAATAGACCATCCCCGATCCATTTTATAAGGTCTATTTTCAAAACAAAACCATGGTTTTTGACTCCCAACACCTAGGAACTCCATGAATATAATCACGGTAAAATAAATACACAAATACTAGTGACCCGGTGGCTATCATAAAGAATCAAATGTAACTTCCAATTAATGTAAGAAAAATAAATACATAAAATTTAAATTCCCCACATTCAAAAATGAAGATGAAATAGAAGTATAAAATAAATAAACCCTTTAGAGTTTCTACATGTATTGTTAGTGATGACCTTCTCTCCCCAAATGAATCATGTGATTATAGTACCAAATAGATCATGGTTCAAATTGAGGTAATTAATGGGTAAAATTATACTACAACATATTTCTATTCAGTTAATTTATGTTATGTGGATATTAAATATGTTATAAAACAACTTGGGGAAGAAGGTTTTAAACTTCATATAAAATTCATAGATCTTAAAACGAAATATGATCAAGTAATTAATTAGAAGTATCAACTCTCCAAGTAAAAGGATTAATTATCATTGTAATTAAATGAGAAAAAAATTTATTAAAAATTAATATCTACTATTGGGGACCATAAAAAATGCATTTATATGTTTATCCACTGTGATAAATAGTTTAAATATTTTTATTTGTTACTTCTATTATGGGATAACTCATCTTGGGCTTGGTTTTTCAAATAAATTTAGCACTTCTAAAAATACTGATTTTTTTAAAGTGTTTCCACACAATTATTTTTTTAATGATTTTCATAATGTTGGGCATCTTGTTTAAAAATTTTATTATAAATATGATTGATTTTTAGACCCAAAAGGGTATATCTATCTTCCAATAATTCATTTGTAAAATCATTTACAAAATAAATATTGTTTATAAATTATCATTTAACTAAAATTATTATATACAAATATATTTGGGTACCAAAGGCTTTAGTATCTTGAATATTTTGAAAGAGAAATACCTCATGAGAAAATACAAATGAGTTACATGGTTCATGTACATCAGGTGCTCGAGACCTCTATTCAATGACTACTCCACATTCATCAATCATGAAAATATTAATAAAGGGCACATCACATTTAGTAATAACTCAATGAGTAAGCTCATTTGTATATGAACTATTGGTTTTTACAATTATTCAATTATTAAATATGTTTTATATTTCAATAGTTTAAAACATAATTTCATATTATTATCCAACTGAGTGATAGTGGATTAAAATTTTCTATTAAAAATGTGGTTTTCAATTATTATTACTATAAAATAAATCTTTTATTTTTAGCTTCTATATTACAAAATGTTTATGTTATTGATTTAAAATATCTTTATATCTAACATGTTAAATATCTAAGTGGAATAGATCGTGAATAATGGCTACTAAATAGGATAATTTGTAATTGTAACATGTAGACACAGACACACACACTTGCCAAAATCAATTTAAATCAACTAGTATAAGATATTCATAAATTAGATTTCAAAAATGACATTTTTTGTGAACCATTCCATACTGTTAAGAAACAAAAATCAATCTTTAAATATGAAATGGAAGTATCGGCCTAAATTTCCCTTGAGTTTTTCACCTTTATTTATTTTGATCAACCCAAGTTCAACATATATGAGGTAAATTTTACAATTTTATAATTATCAATGATGATACATGATTTACATTGTTTAATTTCTTGGCTCAAAAAAATGAGGCATGTATATTCTATATTAAATATTAAAATAAGTTTGAAAATGATAAAATATTATAATATAATATCCATTTTAAGTGATCAATGGGGATAGTTCTAAAATAAATATCTTGATGAACTTTGTAATTATTAAAGTTATAATCATTATTTTTTTGTAACTAGGACTCCAAAACAAAAATAGGTTCATTGAAATATAAAATAAAACTTTAAAAATATTATAATAAATCTCCAAAATTATTTTAAACTCTTTTAATATTTTTTGGAAAGAGGCGCTTAATTCCACCTATTAAATCATGAACCATGTTCTCACAAGACCCCTATATAAAAATACCCCTAAGAGATTTGTAATGTAAAACATGTATATTACACTATTTTAAAGTGTCCAGGGTTAAATGATACATTCTTAACACTAACAACAAAATAATAAAATTTAAACCCAAATCTGATGAAGTAATTTTACTTTGGTACTATAACTAAAATAGAGCATTTCAAAACATTAATAAAAAGACCAAGACCATTTAATAATCAATTAAAATAAAATTTAATGATAATTTCTATAAAACGCATCCCAAAATTGATGACTTTTGGGTTTTCCTAGAAAATATTACCTTGAATAAACAACATTATTCTAAATAAATTCACATTGGGGAAGAACCGTCATTTATCACTATACCAAATTCGTGGGTGAAGTCTAAAGACCTACCCATAGAAAATGTTATAAGTGGTTTACAATATGATAATAATACTAGATGTTTAGTTTTAAATGAGAATAAAAACTATTCATTTATCACACCTAGATCCACTAAATACTAACGATTCTATAAATGATGATAATTATTTCCTTGAATTGAAATAAATTTTGAACCAATTTAGAAGGATCAATGTTTATACTCATATTGCAAGTACAAATGATCATCACATTATTGTTACCAACTAGTTTTTTAGGAACAATATATATGAGAAAGGTAACACCACATAGAACAAATATAAACTAATTGAATAATGTTATAATTTGGTAGAATTTATTTGTAACGTAGTAGCTCTACTGACCACTAAGATGGTAGTCAGGCCAGTGGGTCACATGGCCTCAATCACTTCTCCCTATACACCAGAGTCTACTGACTAGTAGAGAGGTATCAGGAGGTGATAATGGGTAGACTGTAAACTCTTTTCAGATCATCACATCAGTATAATAAAAAACAATAGTAGACAATATCTAAAGAAGTATAAACAAATGAATGATAGATGGAAATGGAAGAATAAATTTATCTGAATAATAGTAGCCAATGCCAAATTACAACATTGCATGTATGAAAGATGATGCTACATGAATAAGTAGTAAAAATTACAATATGAAATAAAAGAAATAATAGAATAAATACCCAAGTACTATCTTAATGAGCATCTTGAGCACCATCTCTGTCCTTTTCTCATAACTCCATGTACAATCATACAACAAAAATGAAAATTTTCAAGGTCGTGTAAAAAATAAGCTCTACTTGGGTACCCCAATTTAATGGCATCATGAGTAAGGTGTGAGATATAAATCTTAGTATTTAGTAACCCATGGTATCTTTCCCAATCCATTCTATGAAATATAAATTATGCAGGGTGTATTTATAGAGAAATAATAAACAGTACTGAATAAATAGACAACCACATGTCCATCTTCCTAAGGGACAACTAACGGTTATACCTTATTCATTTTATAGATAGAATAAGTATTAACAGAAAAAACATATATAATATATATATATATATATTATTTCTATATTACATCCACCTATATGAACCATGTTCTTGTTAATGACCAATGGTCATATACCTTGAATACTAGGGCTAGCTGGACTGGGACGTAACACACATGTCTACAACTAGTACAATGAGACTAAAAGATGAAATTATGTGGTACGTGTATTAAATCCTTATATTGTGATAGATTCTATATTACATCACATGGGATGGTGAGTGTGAACACCATGTAAATTCAATAAGATGGAACATGGTGCATAAATCCCATCACTCATATCATAGAACTGGTGTGAGATGACATGCTTCACACCTGATGTAAGTGAGCGGGATATGAAAATAATCAACTAAACCATTACCATTGTATTACATCCTCTATAAAAGTGAATTATATTTATATAATTTTCCATGAAGAAATACTTCTCTTGCATCACATTAATCAAACCCATTTAAAGGCATCCACACTTTAATAATATAATACATAAAACCATACCTTTTATGAATTTCATTAGATATGTTATATTATATAAGAGTAAATACCATTCATAATAATCATTTTGGATAATATAGAAAGAATCCATAATCATTTACATAATTCCAAAAATGAGGCATTACCTCTCATGTGCCAAGATAGCCAGGTTAAAATTCATTTAGAACATTACTACTCATATAAATCATTTTATAAATCATAAACAAAGGGAATTTCCTTACTGCCCTTTGGGATAATTCCATTTAAACACAATTGATTAATGATTAATTTTAGTTAAATAAATCATAAAATATTGCATAATCTTACCCATGTGATAAATTCCATTTAACTCCTTCAATTTATGAAAACATGGCAGCACAATTTATAAGATCAAAGGGTTCACTTAGAGGGCGACATGGCCATAAATAACATTCCAACATGGACAATATTAATTAAGGATATAAAATAGGCCATGTACTAGGCATGCCTTAAAACTAAAAGCAACCATAAGCATAGAGTAATAACAAAGAATTAAGACAAATATTCTCTAAACCTCACTTCATCATTTTATACTTTTGAAGACATCACACCTCATCCAAGGGGTTTTATTATAAAAAGGGTATTGTTTAAAACACATTTCATTTATAATAATAAAAAATTTATTATAAAAAACATATATTTAAACAAATTAAAATAAGGTATGAAATTTAGAAATTAATGTATTCTTAAATTAAAGTGAAAATGGAAGGGGATCCTACCTCAAGAGAAGACTAAGCCATGCTGAACACTTTATAACATGACATTTTCATTGGTGACCACTCAAAGCTGCTACTTGGAACCTCCAAGAATGTGAAACATTACATATAAATAAAGACACCTATCCCCTATATACATATTCGCATGGACAGGAATATGTACAAGGGGATCCTTACATATAGATTATATTCATATACTTGTTTCCATATGCACATGTATGTATTTTTCGTATATATACATAAGAAAACCTAGACCCATATATATGTTCATGATTCCATGGGTGGATATATATTTAAAGGGGGAAAATACATATTTATATACATATATATATATATATATTCCTACCTATGAAAATGTGGTATGACACCTTTGACTCTGGTGACTCAAACCTACCTCAAGGATGAATAAACATACAATAGAAAAATACTAGGAACTCAAAACCCTTAAAATTCCAAAAATAAAATTGGGAAAAAGGGTAGGTAAGAAAGGAACCAACCTCAAAGAAGTATTGGCAGACCAAAAAAAGTCAGACCACATCGCCTTCACTAGAAAAACCTAAAACACAAAGATTCCGACATGAGAGACTCATTGCATGCCAAAGAATCAAAAGAGACATAAACAATTGGCATACCCAAAACCCTAGGGTTTATAAAAATGGATTAGAGAGATGGAAGAGAGAAAAAATAAATGAAAATAAGGAAAATGATGGGAGAGGTATCTTACCTCAATGAATAAAATGAAAAATTATGATGAAACCTGGTGAAATCGTTGAACAAGGAGGCGGACAATGAGGGGTGTTTCACAGCTTGGGGTTCGACTGAGGGGGGTTCTTGCACGAGTCATGTGGGTGAAGTGAAGACTTAGGTTTTAGTTTCTAACTTATTTTAATTGTAATTAAATTAATTAATTTCATAAAAATAAACACACCACATGGTTTGGGTCACTTGATTCGTTAAACTGTGTGCCAACCATGTGGCACCCTTTGCATAGGAATCCACCTAACATGGGTTTTCCTACACGATTTGTATAACCGTGTGAAAACATTATTGGGAATAGTTCTTATGTCTAGGCTAATTGGCACTAACAATGTGGTTATGGCGCATATTTTTGGCAAACTGTGTGCTGACCGTGCACATTAAAATTTATCCTATGACCAGGCTACATCGTATCCTACTGTGTCCGCATGGTTTCAAACTCAACATGCACCATGTTTACACTCTTCAAAACCTATTTTTCCAGAGTCTGGCACTCTGTAAACTCAACAGTAAATCTGAAAAACCCCTTGGTCCTTTACCTAAGTCCAAAAAAGTACACATTTAAGTGATACAAGTCTCAAAATTACGTTTTAAAACATGGTTTTAAAAAACAGACCATCCATAAAATAAAAATTCAAATTCCTTTGAATTTTCACCCGGTTCAAAATCATGGGTCTTTAAAACCTCCCAACATTAGAACTTCTCATACCTGATAATACTCCAGGAATAATGTAAGCATCACCCAACCTACTAGGGTCATGAAGCTTTTTTTAAATGGTCGTGTTGTGTTTCCCAATACTGAATACACATCGATGCATTCATTTATGAACATAGCACTTAGGCTGTTAAAAATAAAGCCAATGCTCTTCTTTCAATTGAGGAACCTAAACAGAGCATACCCAAGCCTGTTTATCTAGGGGAATGATCATGACGTAGTCTCATTAAACATTTATCTGAAGGTACTTTCCAAATCTAGCTTTAACTTTATAAAGGGGAAAATTCTGAGCCATGATACTTCTGCCATTGTAATTGATTACAAATCATGCCCCTAAACATTTTAACAGTGATCCTAGCATGATTTTGAACATACCTAATGGTTTATCCAACTTTTTATTAAAAGATCTATACCAATCAAACTGCACTCATCTCCACCTGATGTCATGCCAGAAATTGTTCCCTACCGAACATTTACATTGAGAAAAAGGAAAACTGGTTGATCCCCTCTGATAGACCATTCAAAGATGCTCATCATAGACAACCATCACATTACAAATAGAATCACAATCCCTCTTTCAATGTAACCTTGCATTTATAACAATCATGTTAACCAAAGTTCATACCCGGCATCCAAAGATGTTCCATGGTCAAACCATCACTTGACTATTAAACTGACATACCTCAGCATGAATAAGGGTGTAACCTAGATCCATCCTATAAGAATCATCACCCCTTCCAAGAATAACATTCACGCCTGGAAAAAATTAAGTGATAACCTTGGATTGAAATTATTAGAGTCCAAGGAACTTACTCAAGGTGGTCCTTAATCTATGTTTTAAAAAATAAACATCATTTCAAGGCTAAAATGTACACAATAGATCAACAACCATACCCAATGTAGAATCCACTTGGAGGTCAAATAATAGAAAATAATTGTCTGTGTCTAAGAGTACATCCAAGGCATTCCTACATTGGAACCCAAGGGTCACTAAATACAAACCAAGCCTATATATGTACCATTCCTCAGCATGAAACACCAAAATGGGCCACCCAAAAAATACTAACAACATTTAATGATTTAGTGTGGCGTAAGACTAACAATCTCTTAGTGAATATTGAAAGATGTTAATATAGGGGACATGATCATCACTTGTAAGAATAAACTAATTTTATTTAAGAGGTTTATAGTCAATGTTACCCAATTACTGTAAAGAATAATTGTCAAACCACAACTGGTCAACTTCGTAGGAGGGAAGCTTAGCTTCACCCATCGATGCATCATCACAACTGATCACAATGACTTTTCCACATAATGTATTATGTGATCACTCACATTTAAACACCAAATTCCATCAATGACTAATAGTTTTTTCAAAGGATGGATACACAACCAACCCTTTCATCATTGTTCTACTGAGAAAGCAACAACGTCATTCAAACTTCTAAGCCTCTTGGGAATTTGAGAAAATCCAACTATATCCAAATGGTTCTCTTTAGATATGATACAACTATTTAGAAAGAAACCTTCACTTAAACTAATAAGACACTCCCCACCTTAGGTGTTTCCTAGTTGTTGAATGAAAATATCGACCAACCTCTCACAAGCGCACAATGTCGTATTCACCTTAAATGAATGTGTGACACTCCTATGAGCCATGATCACCAAGTCAAAGCATTAAAAAAAATCTAAAATAAAACCAATCTTTATGTAAAAACACTCGAGCCACTGGAAATTAATCCCAAGCATTGGGACAAACATTTTTATTTAACTCTCATGTCACTATTCTCTAGAGATGACCTGAGACCATACACAGTAGCTCAAGGATCAACATTTCACCAAATTATATCAATTAATTTAATCATTTAAAAAATCTATGGGCACCATATACATGAATTCTTACTACCATGATATCACACAAGCATAAGTCACATCCTCAATACTATCCATAGGCTTTTAGACCTATGTATTCAAGTATCATGTGTCTGAGAAAAAATATTTATCATGGAATCGTATTTCCCCTATGATTGTGTAACAATTGAAAACCTCACAATTTTCCCCAAGAAAAAAACATGGTAATGAGAGCTATAAAGTGGAAAACCATGCCTGAGGCATGTCTAACCTACTAGTACTAGGAAGATATGAATTCTCACAAACATAACAAGGGTCAAATATACCATGACCTTTCGCCCGAACAATGGTGTCATTTGAAAAGATAAGTGTCCTATAAGGGATAAAGACACCCTAATAACACCAAATGTTAGAAAACTCATAGTATTTATAATGTAATTGAATCTATAAGTGTTATACCAACAACATGACATCCCCTTACAAAGCACAAGCATCGGCCCTAACACTAGGTCATCCCAATAGAATTCACTAGGCTCCAAAACTGAATATCTAATCCATTTCTAAAAGAAAATGCCTACAGAAAATGTTCATGCTTGCTTTCCAAGGAAACTCAAAAGAGTGTTTAAACCACCCTTACATTAGAGTTTAAAAAAAGTACACCACATTAAGTAACATTTTAAACCCACTAATTTGATTCACTTTTAACTTCTTGAAATTTTAAAAAATACTTAAAACAAAACATAATATACCCATTTTAAAATGAAAGAACTGGGCACTTGATTTTTTTTCAATGAACATCACAAAGAATAATAGGAAAGTCTCATCATACTTCCTTTTTAAATATTTATCATTTATTGACATTCGATCATAAATTTAGAAATTTATCAAATAAATTCATTTTAATATATAAGGTGACTTATAGGGGTCCCACTAAGACAACCTGGGTTCTTCAAAAAGAAATCCAAAAGTATTTTCTTTATTATAGAAATTAAAAACACCCAAATGGGTCATAAAATAAGAAACATGCTTCAATTGACATACTAGGGCCCAGTTTTTCATTTCAGTAATTAACCAAATCAATTAAAATTAAAATTAAATATCCAACACACTTATAACTATTTCAAACATTACCTTGTCATATAATACACTTCATTTATCTGTGTGTCCATCTACCAATCCATAAAGCACCCACACACATTACATTTTTCCATTTGGAACCCTTTAGTAAAAAACAATTCACTTTAGCATTTTAATTTTTTAGCCTTCACATTTTTAAAAAAGTCTCTAAATATACACAAAATTCAAGGATGTTTCAATTTCACTAGTTACCTTTTTTCATTTATAAGGTGCCCATCCACCTTACAACTGAATATCAGATCCCTTCCTAATTTTAACCAATAAATTTATCCCATTAAACCAATTATATATATATCAGAATACAAACTAGAAATGTTTTAACAAGAAGTAATCACATTGAAACATGTTATAAGTTAGGTAACACGACATATAGGCACACAAGGCATGGTAGAAAATACTAAAACATGGTACAAACTAAGAATTAAAATAAAACAAAAAACATGGAATATAACATGAATTATAATTTAAAAAATCATGGCATAGCCCTAAAGGCACACAATCCAAATCAGTATACATCCTGCAAGTTCAACTACATGGCATCAAATATGCATGGAATGTGAATATCTATGTGCCTATTATGATGCATGTAATGCTTCAACCTATCTATGCAAGGACAAGGCCAAAATACCATAATTTAATAAATCCATAAGAACTATAAAATAAACTAGTCACTGAAGGTGAAATAAAATTCAACTATAACAGAAAATAGTATGAACAAAACATCCTAGGCCTGACCACTTGGTCATTTTCCCATGGGTGGGGTGATCATTACTAGACAGAGATATTTACCAAGCACTGACACATTCTTAGTTTCCTGTCTACTAACCCAAAATAGTAAGATAGATTAAAAAATAATCTATGGTACCACTTTGTAATGTCTTGGCCCAACTGACTAACAAGATGGTAGTCAGACCAATGGGTCACATAACCTCAAGTGCATCTCCTTGTATACCAGATGCTTTCGACTATCAATGAGGGTGTCAGGAGGTTGTAGTTGGGAGATAGTATCCAATTATCATAGTAGCATAATGGTATAATCAAAAGAAATAGAAGACAATAGTGCAATCATTAGTAATAAACGAATGATATATAGTAGCGGAATTATAAATTAATCTAAATAATAGTGTCCAATGGAAAATTCCAACATTCCATGTAAGAAAGATGATTCTAAAGTCATAATAAGTAATTATTATAATAATAAATAAATGTAATAAAACGATAAATAGCTAATGACTAGATCTACAAGCATCTTGGGAACCATATCTGTCCTTTTCTTCTAACTCCAAGTACAAGGATACATCAACAAGCAAAGTCCAAGGTCTTGTGAACAAGAAGGTCTACTCAGGTACACCAATGCAATGGTAGCCCTATCAGGGTGTGAAATATAAATCATTGTAGGTTGTATCCCATGGTGTCTAGCCCGATCTATTCCATTAAATATTAATTATATAGTGTACAGGTATAGAGAAATAATAAATAGAACTGAATAAATAAAAAACCACCAATCCAGGCTTTTAAGGTACACCTGAGAGTTGTCCTTCCTTTGGATAATAGAAGGAATTAGTTTGATTAGGAACCATAATAATATATATATATATATATATATATATATATATATTAGTTCTATATTGAATCCACCTATATGGACCATGTGTGTGTCAACACCTAATGGTCATATACATGGAAGACTAATACTGGCTGGATTGGGGCATAACACACTTCTCCAAGACTAGCCTAATGAGCCTAAAATATCCAATGGTGGGGTGCATTCCCTACATCCCTATAGAGTTATTGATTCCATACTACATCATTCTAGATGGTGAGTGTTCTCTCCATTGAAGCACTCTAAGATTGAATGTAGTGCATAAATCCCAATGCCCATATTATAGCACTTTTGTGAGACACCATGCTCCACACCTGATGTTAGGGAGCATGGTATCACTATAATAAAATTAACCCTTACCATAATATAACAACCTCTATAAAGGTTCCTAATATTTATAATAACCTTCCTTGAGGAAATACCTCTCATTCCTCATGGTTATCAAGCCCATATAAAGGGATCATAACTTTTATAGTATAATAAATAAGGAAATACCTGTTATGAATTTAATTAGCTAAGTCCCTTTATATAAGAGGTAATAAAATTCATAGGAATAATGTATGATAACATGGTAATAATTAATAATCATTAATATAATTCACAACTTGTGTAATTACCTCTCCTTTGTCAAGTTTTCCATGTTAAATTTCATTTAAAACATTACAACTCATATTCAAAATTTAATAAAGAATATATAAAGGGAATGGCCTTACCATCCCTTGGGGGTCATTCCATTTGAAGCCAATTGTTTCGTTTCAGTTAAGGAAAGAATACCATCATTCATAATCCAACCCATGGGATAAATTCCACTTAACTCATTAAATTTATTAAAAGATGGAAACTCAATTTATAAGATCAAAGGGGTCAATTAGAGGGAGAAATGTTCATTAAAGTACTTACCTACTTGGGAAATCTCATTTTAGAATATCAAAGAGGACATGTAATAGGAATTAATTACAACTAACAATCACATAAAGCATATAGTAATAACAAAGCAATAATTTAAACATGATGTAAACCAAAATTCATCCTTATATACTTTAGAAGACAGTTCTCCTCATTCGAGGGGTTTTAATATAAAAAATTGACATTATTTATAAAAAATCATTTAACAAAATTAAACATTTATTCTAAACGTCATTTAGCACTAAATAAATTCAAGGAAGGTGATTAAAAATGAGTAATTATTTCATTCTTAAATTAAATGGAAAATGGAATGGGTTCATACCTCAAGAGAAGACCAAGCTAATCTGAACACTTTGGCACTTGACATTTTCTCTGGTGACCACTTGATACTGCTCCTTCCCGCCATGAAGCATATGAACCTTTTCATATACAGAAGGACACTTATACCCTTTGTACATATATTCATGTCCATGATTATGTACAAGGTGATACTTACACATATATTATATGCATATTCCAGTTTCTACATACACACGTATGCATTTCCATATATATATATATATTCATAAGCACACTTAGCCCAATATATATATTCATGCTTCCATGGGTGGATAGATATATCATAGGGGAACTTACATATATATATATATATTCATACCTATGCATATGTGGTAATTCACCTTTGACTCTAGTGATGAAAACATGCCACAAAGATGATTACATGTATGAAGGAATAATACTGGGAACCAAAAACCACTAAAAGATCCTAAATGTAATTTGGAAAAAATGGTACAATAGAAAGGAACCAACCTCAAAGCAGCAATGGTGTACAGAAATAAAACAATCAACTTCTCCTTTGGCGGAGGATGCTGAAGCACAAATATTCCAACCTGAGATACTGATTTCACTATATAGAAACAAAAGATATAGAAAAAATTGGCCCACCTATGTAATGACCCGTAAAATTCAAGGAAAGTTTTTTCATAAATTTTTTTGGATTTTTACAAGAACTCAGTCTCAGACAGCACCTGATTCCGAGGCCCGGTGTGCCCGGAATCAATTTCTGAAGTTTTGTTAAGCATAAATTAATGCACATAAGCAGTTTTACTAAAAAAGTGTAATAACTCTTAATCGGTTACTCGGATCAGAAATATGAGGGCACCATTGTGCTCAGGATGGGGGGTTTACCCAAGGCGCGACTTAAGATTAGTCAGCGCGGGCCTCCTGTGAGAAATTCCAAAATTGGCTTAACCGTAAATAAAATAATTAAATAAATTATTTTATTTTTTAAATTCTTATAACTCACAAACGGTATCTCAGAATAAAAATCCAAGACAACTGCTGAACTTGTGAGGGCATTTTATATTTAGGAGGATACTAACTTTGGCCGGCGCGGGCCACAAAAAAAGTTAGTTTTTAGACGCAAATAAAATAATTAATTGACAATTATTTTATTGTAAAATTTGTATCTTTTAAACGGTTACTTGGATTGAAAATCCAAGAGTACCATTGGATTCGTTGGGTCGTGTTTCACTTAGGCAGAGCCTGACCTTGATCGGCACGGGTCGAGGCTGACTGATAATAATTTTCTGAAATTTAGCTCGGGTACATTCAGTGAACGAACGACCGGGTTTTTCTAACTTTTGAAAAGTTGCTTGGAATCAAATTCCGAGGGCACTAATGAAATCCCCGCACCGGTTCTTACTTAGAAATGTCTTTTCTGAAGTTGTGTTTGCTCGGGTGTGGTTTTTATTTTTTTTGGGGTTAAGTTAAGAAATAAAATAAAAGTGGTGTGACACTTTATTTTATTTCACTTAAAGCCACTTATGACAGGTTAAGCAGATAGGGTGGAACCCAAAATATCCTACCCACTTTGTAGGATATTTGTGAGGTGGGGCCTACATGAACCCCACCATTTCTTTCCCTCTAAGTAACGCACCCGCAAACACCCTCTTTTATGAAAGTCAACCGTGCATTTTTATGGTTAAGAAATGCCCCATTAAATTGGGCAGTTAAATTGTTACAATTAATTAGAAGAATTAATTGTTCGTTCCTTATCTTTTGAATTTCAAAAGCTTATGTTGATAATAAAATAAGGGTTGGACTTATTTTATTATGGTAGAGGGGTTTCTTGTTGGGATGATTGGGAGAAAACTCTAAGGCTTGAAGATCTTCATCCTCCTTCACTGAAGAACGCGATGAACGCGAAGAACGCATCATCACCAACAATGAACGCCGACCTCCGATGAAGGGCGACGAAGAACGCCGAAACCTCGGAGTTCGACGACGCGACGCCGTGTACCGCGACGCGATGATCCTCCTTTCGCGATGATTCTTCCACGACGATCCTCTTCTTCCGCGGTGACCCTCTTCTTCCGCGGTGGTTAATTCCGCGACGAACGCTCGTTCGACGTCAGCATTGAGGCAGGGTTCTTTTTCTTGTGATTACTTTCGTCGTTATCCCCCTTTCAATTGAACCGCCTGTTATCGCATTAACGGGAGGAGGTCGGACCGCACGAACATGGAGGACACTCCTCCCCTCATTTCGGTTGATGATATTGATGCGGCGAGCAAGGCGATGCGTTTCCAAAGCACCGTGCGAATTTTGTAAAAAGGAATCGCGGAGAAGCGCGGCGCCGTCGCACCGCGCCGTTGGAAACTATAAATCCACGACACGGTCGCGCCGCGCCGTAGAAGTTGAACAAAAGACGCGGCGCCGCCGCGCCGCGCTGGAGGACCTCAGAGGGACCACGGCTGAAGCGGGGCCGCAGAGGAGGGGCACGGCGCCGTCGCGCCGCGCCGGACGGGCGAAGGCCGCGACCGGTTCCGGGCCACGGCGGAGCAGGGGAAATGGCGGCCGGTTCGGGCCGCCGGCGTCAGAGCAGGGGGGGACCGGCTTCCCGATCCCATGGCGGCAGAAGCCGGCCGGTCGGAGTGGGCTGACCAGACCAGGAAAAGTTGTGGGTTACAAAGCCCCGGTCGACTAGATGAGCGGCCCCATTAAGGGGTCGTAGTTTCAATCACGCGGGGGCAGCGCCCCCCGCACCGTAACGGCTCGGCCGTTTAGCTGAGTCCCTGGCTAGCACGCCAGCGCACCGCGCGCCGGGTGGCTGCCCTGGCTGGTCTGCCAAACCGGACCATCGGGCCAGGACGCGCCCAAGCGGGCCGGACCTGGACCCGGTTTGGGCCGACCCTGGGGGTATCGGGTCGGGTCGGCCTGGGCCCGAACCACTTAATACCGGACCTTCTTCAGTCTGTAGCCCATAACATGAGCGACGGGCCTCCGATCGATGCACCGTCAGTTGCGATACGATCCTTGGATCGAGTCGGTCGTTTCGGTATATCGCACTCAAGGTTTTGGAATACTTTGGGTTCATCCAGGTTGGTTCGTTTACGAAACCAACCGGGCCCTCGGAGCGGAAACACTCATAACTTATGCTCCAGACGTCTGATTGATGCGCCGTCTATCTCGTTGTTTTCCTCTAGATTAGACGAGACTTTTGGAATACTTAACATGAGTTCTAGATGAAGTTGGTGTATGGACAGGTTGGATTGTACCCGAAATCCAATCGGCCCCCTGGAACGGAAAAGCTAATAACTTTCAGACTGGACATCCGTTTGACGAACCGTCAGCGGAATTCGTGAACACGTTGAGAAACGGTCCCCATGATTATACCTATGTGAGTTTGGGGTATAGTTGAGATATGTTCGGGTTGGTTCGAACACGAAACCAACTGGGACCCTGGGACAAAAAGGCTAATAACTCACAGATCGGGCGTCCGATTGACGCGCCATCTGCTGCGTTGAGACCCATATGACGAGGTGGTCCTTGAGATACTTCTTCATGGGACTTTGTGATACTTGTAGTATTGACCAGTAGCTCATGGATCAGACCCTCTCGGAGACGATCGTGTGGAGTACGGAGACCGCGTAGCCGACTGAGACCTGACGACTGCTTGACCGAACGACTCGGTGTGTTTCGGATAGCCCAGTGTGGAGCGCTTGTTTGTAGCGGAAGACCCACGACTAAGGAGTGCTTTGTTGTAGCGGTAGACCCGCGGTACTCAACATAAGGAGTACTTTTGGAGGCTATGAGGGGGAGCGCTTCGCTGTAGCGGCAGACCCACGATGGAGGAGCGCTTGGTTGTAGCAGCAGACCCGCGGTACTCAATAGAAGGAGTACATCTGGAGGCTATGAGGGGGAGCACTTGGTTGTAGTGGCAGGCCAATGGTGGAAAGCGCTTGGTTGTAGCAGAAGGCCCACAATACTCAACAGGAGGAGTACCTCAGCAGTCTTAGGTTAGTGAGCAGTGTCTCGGAGTCGTGAGAGGACCACTATACACTCCAGAGACAGGGCTCTTCAGCAGTTACGTTTTCGATAATGAAAATCATGTGTGAGGTGAATCCTATTTTGCTTTCCTATGTGGATTGTGTTGTGCTATCCTGTGAGGATTTACGTTTTGATTTTCTGTGTGTAATGGGTTGTATAGGGGCTCAGAAGTTAGAGCGTACTGGAATTGATGACTTAGGTATATGTGTGGGAATATACCTAAGCACTGTCGAATGTTACTTATTGATTGTATCTTTCCTTTGTGGATTATCCTTTGTGTATTCTGGGAGACCTTCGGGGGTCTTGGGGTCCCTACTGGGTAGCTTATACTCACCCCTACACGGGCTATGCCCGCAATACGTTGTGTTGGTTGCAGACGACGGACAGCGTAGTGGAATCGTGGTTGAGGCTTGTGGAGCAGGACGGTACCTGGAGGTGGACCGCTGGGCGGGACGTTCTCAGAGCGGACGGCTAGACCGAAGAGCATTGGAGGCTATCTGTACTCACCCTTCAGGTGGGATTTCCAGTGGACAGCTTGACGTTGTGGAATTACTTTCAGTTGTTGTTTTCCCTTTCCAGTTGTACTTTACTTTCAGTTTGGGTTTGTATTCTGGCCCACTTACCTTTCCGCACTTACTTTTATCTGTTTTTACTTTGTGTTCTACTTTCTCTTGTACTCTGTGGTGTTTTGTTTACATTTATAAGGCAATGCCTTCCCAATTATTGGGATTTATGTCTTTGGTGCTAGTCGTCAGCCCCTGGCCTATGGAAGGCGGGCTTGGGGTAGTCACGGCACGGGCCCCGAAGACGGGTCGTGAAAATTGGTATCAGAGGAGTTCGGTTCTACCGCCGAACTTTGGACTCTGATATTTTTCTATGTGAAGTAGTAGTGTTAAGCGTATTGGGTGTGGTTATCAGTTCAGGGAGTCCAGTGTTGGTGCGGCGGCCGACTTATCCGTACACTAGGACCCTGACTTCTGATTTCTGACTTAATGCACGAAAACATTTATTGGTTGTGTGTTTCAAGTTTTCATTGTGATTACTTTGTGTCAGCTCACCAGGTATACTGTTTTGACCGTGGCGCACCAGTTTTCTTTTTTAGGATGGCCCCACGATGGCAGCCAGCTAGGGTTCCAAGAGTTGTGTGTGACGACAGCCCACCGAGCGACGAGGCCTCGGTACAGGGCCCTTTGACAGCAGAGGCACCTGTGGTACCTCTACCGGCCGAGCCACCGATGCTACCATCCCCAACCGCTGACGATGCACGTTGCCTTAGTGCATTGCACGAGTTCCAGCACCAGCGACCGCCCAGGTGCCGCAGGGAGATAGACCCCTAGGCAGCCGAGGATTGGCTAGAGGCAATGGTATGAGTTTTCAGGTTAGTGAGGACACCAGCAGACCTCATGGTGATCCTCGCAGTGAGCCTAATGCACGTGGCAGGAGGATGGTGGTGGAGCTTGGTGCTCCAGGTGCATGATGAGGCATCTTCTCTCTGGACGGACTTTGAGAGCCTCTTTCACTCAGAGTTTGTCCCAGCCACCCTCCGTGCGGTAGGCATCCATGAGCTTCTACAGCTTCGGTAGGGCAGCTTGTCGGCTGCCCAGTACGCGGCGAGGATTACCGATCTCTGGCGCTATTCGACGGACATGGTATGGGACCCATTCTTCAGGGCCCAAACCATCGAGCATGGGGTCAGAAGAGAGATCAGAGCAACAGTTGTTTCTCACAGCATTCCGACACATGAATGGGTGTTGGAGCGAGCCCTCTTAGTGGAGAGTTTCCTCGCTGAGCAGTCTCCAGCAGAAGGACCCACCACTAGCTGGCATGCGGCAGAGTCTTCTGCAGTAGGCAGTACAAAGATGACACAGAGGACCAAGAGGACTAGACCAATAGGTGGTCGACCGCATGACACAGAATCGTTTGTGCGAGGCACCCGGGGTGGAGAAAGACTTACCATGCGCGAGCAGTGTTACTCCTGTGGCGGGGTTGGTCACATGGGTCGTGACTGTCACGACCCGTCCTCGGGGCCCGTGGCGTGACTACCCCAAGCCCGTCTTCCATACGCCAGGGGCTGGCGACTAGCACCAAGGTGTAAATCCCGGAAAAAGTGAAGGCATTGCCTTTGTAAAGTAAAAAAGCATCACAGAGTAAGTAACCAGAAAAGTAAACACTAAGCAAAAACTGTAACAAGTTGTGTTGAAAGTAAAAGGGGCCGGAAATACAAGCCCAACTGTAATGTACAACTGAAAAGAAAAGCCACAGCGTCGAGCCTTCCTCTGGAAGTCCCACCTGAAGGGTGGGTACAGATAGCCTCCACTGCTCCTCGGGTCCACCTGACCGCTCTGAGTACGTTTCGCCCAGTGGTCCACCTCCAGGTACCATCCTACTCCGCAAGCCTCCACCACAATCAGCGCTATCCGTCGTCTGCAACCAACACAACGTAGTGCGGGCGTAGCCCGTGCAGGGGTGAGTATAAGCTACCCAGTAGGGACCCCGAGACCCCCAAAGGTCTCTCGAAATCCACAGAGGATAAACCACAACAGAAAGATTCAATCACGAAGTAACATCTGACACTTCCTAGGTATATGCCCATACATATACCCAAGTATTCAATTCCCGTTCGGCTCCAACACCCGAGCCCAAGCACAACTCCTTCGACATAGGAAAGAAAAACGTAAATCCACACAGGATAGCAGAACACATTCCACAAAGGAGAGTAAATAGTAAATCCACACAGGATAGTTCAACACAATTCACAAAGGAGAGTAAAAAAGTAAATCCACACAGGATAGTTCAACACAATCCACAAAGGAGAGTAAACAGTAAATCCACACAGGATTGTTCAACACAATCCACAAAAGAGAGTAAACAGAAGATTCACCTCACACAGGTATACATCTTCAAATGACGATAGATATGATCAGAAGTAACCGATGATTCATCTAAGTCGTCGGACCCATAAAGATCTGTAGGTACTAACCCTCGCAATGACCCACATAGGATCGATCATGAAGTTGTACCCAAATCTTTTGGGAAACTCCTTCTCCATCAAGTACATTTGTTATGCCTCTACAACCAAGCGCTTCCCTCTTTCCATGGACTGCTGTAGTTCTCCACCTATCGGGTACTGTGGGCCTGCTGCTACAACCAAGCGCTCCTCCATCATGGGTCTGCCGCTACAACCAAGCGCTCCCCTATGTCGGTAAAACCATGCGCACCTCAGTCGTGGGTCTGCCGCTACAACCAAGCGCACCCTTATGCCGCTACAACCAAGCGCACCTCTATGCCGCTACAACCAAGCGCACCACTGTCGTGGGTCTGCCGCTATAACCAAGTGCTCCCCTGTGCCGCTACAACCAAGCACACCTCTGTTGTGGGTCTGCCGCTACAACCAAGCGCTCCCCTATGCCGCTACAACCAAGCGCATCTCTGTCGTGGGTCTGCCGCTACACCCAAGCGCACCTCTATCGTTTGATCAGAAGTCGTCAAGTCTCAAACGGCTCTAGCATTTCCCCACACAGCATGCTCGTTCCGGGAGGGTCCACTCCACGAGCTAAGAGGTCGATGCATCAACTGACATGTAGTCCGGAGTTGATGTATCCCAAGATGTACCGTAGTGGTCACTATATAGTCGTCGTCGTTGAAGTCACAGCCAGCACTAGGGTTCCCGCACAGAGCAAGCTCGTTCAGGAGGGTCCACTCCACGAGCCGAGAGGCTGATACATCAACTGACACAATGTCTGAGGTTGATGAATCCAAAAGTTCTGTATCGCCAAGAGGAACTCAACGTCGTAGACAGCGCGTCAATCAGACGCCCGGTCTGAGAGTTATTGGCTTTTTTGTCCTAGGGGCCCGGTTGGTTTTTAAAGAAAAACCAACCCGACCGTACTCCACCTGCATCCAAACCTCGGGCGGAGTATGCCAAAAGATCTGTCTCATTTAGAGGAATCCACCAAAGCTGACGGCACGTCAATCGGACGTCCGTAGCTCAAGATATGAGTGTTTCCGCTCCGAGGGCCCGGTTGGTCTCGTGGACGAACCAACCCGTCCGAACCCAAAGTATTCCAAAACCTTGAGTACGATATACCGAAAAGACCTACTCGATCCAAGGATCGTGTTTCCGCTGACGGCGCATCGTTCGGTGGCCCTTAGCTCATGTTACGGGCAAAAGACCGAATCGGTCCGAAGACGGGGGGTCTGGGCCCGGGCCGACCCGGCCCGACCCCCCTGGGTCGGCCGAATCGGGTCGACCCGACCCGGTCTGACCCGGTGGGACCCGGTCCGGCAAGGCCAGGGCGCGGCCCGGCTTGGCCGGCCGGTCCGGCTCGGCTCGGCCGAGCGGCTGAGCAGTGCGGGGGGATCTCTGCCCCCGCGTGTCAGCACCGTGGCCCCCCGCGGGGGGCCGCCCTGGTCAACGGACACGGAAAAGGCCGCGTCCCGTGTGTGCGCCGGACCCACGCGGCCGCGGGTCCGCTGGCGCCGCCGCCGCCGGCTGCCGGTGGCTTCCGCGGGCCACCGGATTTGCTCCGGTAGTCCGTTTTCCTTTCCGTCTGCGCCGTTGTTCCTCTCGGGTTCCGTTCTTCACTACGGGATCATCAAATAGCCCTTGCGTCACATTTTGTCATCGCTCGCCAAATCCGCACAACCACGAAGAAAGGCGGAGGGTTGTCGGGCCGTGTTCGTTTGGCCCGACCCTCCGCATTAGATAATAACAACGAGAGAATTATTCAACACATGAATACATAACCAAAAACAATTTTTAATGAATAAAAATTGTTTTCATGAACCGGGTTCTTTATTTGTAAAAGGAACAATCACGGGAATATAAAACACTCAAATAAAATCCCTACCTCGTCAAGTGTCGCACGCGCGTTCTTTGCGGAAAGGATCGCCGCGGAAGGAGGCGATCGTCGCGTCGCGGAAGGTGTCGCGTCGTCACGGAAGGGCGTCACGTCATCGCGGAAGACGGTGTGCGTCGATGAACTCAACGGATGATCGAAGATTTTGTTGCGGATTAAGGAACGTCACCGAAGAACGTCGCGGGAGAGGAAACATCAGCGTCGCGGCACACGGCGTCACGTCATCGATTTCCGCGGGTTCGGCGTTCTTCGTCGGAGGCCGGCGTTCTTCGTGTTCTTCGCGAAGGAGGATGAAGAATTCTTGGTTTCTGTCAAATCCTCTCAACGATAATTTTTCCAGAAGTCGTGCGTTGGTCTTATCTTACTATTACGCCAATGGATTTCAAACAGGTTAAGAAACGAATGAAATTAATTCATAGAATTAATTTCAACGAATAAACCCCCCATTTAATTCAACGAAGAAAACCGCCAAATTAATTCGTGTGTTAATAAAATAAGAAAACGCGTCAGTTGACTTTCATAATGACGGGTTTTCACGGGTGCGTTACTTAACAGAAAAGAAACGTTGGGGCTCATGCGGGTCCCACCTCACAAATATCCTACCAAGAGGGTAAGATATTTTTGGATAGCACCCTATCCGCATCAACTCAGCTTAAGCCGCTTTAAGTGGCTTCATGTGGCTTCCAAGTGTCTTAAGTGAAATAAAATAAAGTTTCTCGTACAATTATTTTATTTCTTAACTTTAAGCCCGAAAATTAAAAACCACACCCGAGAAAACGCAACTCCGGAAGAGGCGTTTCTAAGAAAGTATTGGTGCTGCGATTTTATCGGTGCCCTCAGAATTTGATTCCGAGCACTGGTTCAAAAGTTAGAAAAACCCGCTCGTCCGTTCAATGAACGTACCCGATCCAAACTTCGAAAAATCATTCCGGGCACACCGGGCCTCGGAATCAGGTGACGTCAGAAGCTGCGTTCTTGTAAAATTCCAAAGAAAATTAAGAAAACAATTTCCTTGAAATTTACGGGTCTTTAAATTACTCCCACCACAGGGCTTTGCGTCCACGCAAAGCTTCATCACATTCTTAAAGATACAATGGCGGTACTGAGCACACATCTGAGCCTCCCGCTCCCAAGTGCTCTCCTGGAGGTTCCCGAGCTGCCATCTGAAGCGCACTAGAGGAATCGATCGTCCACGTAGGACCTGCTTCTGTCGATCCTCGATCTCCACAGGGAGCTCCACAAAAGTCGCCCCATCATCAAATACCAGCTCTGCATGGTCAAATATTCGTGTTGGGTCGTGCACGTATCTCCTCTGCTGAGATACGTGGAAGACGTCGTGCACCCGACGCAACTGTGGTGGTAGAGCCAGGCGATAAGCCACCCTGACAATCCGCTGAGGACCTGGAAGGGTCTGATGAAGCGTGGATACAACTCGCCGCTTCAGCCAAACCTCTGTAATCCACGTCATGGTGAGACCCACAAGAAGACGTGGTCGCCATCCTCGAACTCTAGTGGCCTCCACCTTTTGACAGTAAAAGACTTCTGTTGCCTCTGAGCTGTCCTCATCCGCTCCTGGATGACCTGGACCTTCTCTATCATGGCATGGACCGTCTCTGGTCCCACAAGAGCTGCTAAGATTTCTTCTTTGCTGATAAGAGAAATCTTGTCTCATCCCCTAGATGAACCGCTTCCTTTGCCTAATACAGTCAATACCGACATGGATAGTACTAATCCATACCAAGGATGACGTCGTAAGGCCTCGACGCTACTACCAAGAGATCCAACCGTTACTCTCACCTCCAAGGGTTGAGTCACACTATCGGCATCAGTGTGTGGTAACTGGGTCTCCTCCAGTAGATGTCTCACAAGTGAGGGTCAAGTCAACAGTCTAAACTGGAACCTCTTAGTAACAATACAAAAGAGGACAGGAATGAAAACATCACAAGGTAAGCGTCTTTTACTATTGCATCTCATAATACAAAGACACTAAACAACAGCAATAAGGAACTAGAAGTACAAAGGACGTATCCACTAGTTCCACTCCTGTCCATCTGCTCCCGGAGCTCCATGATCGTAGGCCTCAGCTGCCTGAAGCTGAGCTCTCCCATGTCCTCCTGTCCACTGCGGTCGGGGTGGACCTCCAGGTGGTGGTGGTGGAAAAACCCCGAAGCGTCGTCCACTTCCAACTGCACAGCCAGCTCCCCTGCCATGGCAGCCTGCTCCTTGCGGCCCGCCCTAATCGAACCTCTGCCTCTTCCTGGGGGGTCCTTCATTCATCTGCTGGTCATCCGTATGGCAGGTCAGATAAAAACGAGACATGTGACCAATCCCACCGCTGGAGTAACATTGCCCTCTCATAGCAAGTCGTTGACCACCCCGAGTGCCTCGCACAAACGACCCAGAGTCATGTTGTCGACCACATGTAGGTCTAGTCCTCTTGGACCCCTACGTCATCTGTCTACTGCCCGCTGCAGAAGACTCTTCCGCATGCCGGCAAGCGGTGGGTCCTGCTGCTGGAGACTTCTCAGCAAGGAAACTCTCCACTAAGAGGGCTCGTTCCAACACCCCTGCCTGAGTCGGAATGTTGAGGGAGATCATAGAAGCCCTGATCTCATGCCTCAGTCCCTCCTCGAAGGTCTGGGCCCAGAAGAATGGGTCCCGTACCATATCTGTGGAGTAATGCGAGAGATCAGTAAATCTCGCCGAGTACTGGGCCACTGTCATGCAGCCCTGCCGCAGCTGTAGTAGCTCCTGAATGCGCACCGCACGGAGGGTGGCCGGGACGAACTCTGAGCAGAAGAGGCTCTCGAAGTCCGTCCAGAGAAGAGATTCCTCATCGTGCACCTGGAGCATCAAGCCCCACCATCGGCCCGCTGCTGCGTGCAGGAGGCTCGCTACAAGGACCACCATAAGATCTACTGGTGTCCTCACTAATCTGAAAACTCGTACGACCACCTCCAGCCAGTCCTCGGATACCTGGGGGTCCATCTCCCCACAAAACCTGGGTGGTCACTGGCGTTGGAACTCATGCAGAGCTCTAAGGCGACGTGCATCGTCAGCCGTCGTGGCGGGAAGCATCGGTGGCTCAGCGGGTAATGGTACCGCCGGTGCCTCTGCTGACAAGGAGCCCTGCACCGAGGCCCCGTCGCTCGGTGGGTTGTCATCACACTCTACTCTCAGAACCCTAGCTGGCTGCAGTTGTGGGGCCATCCTGAAAGGAAACAGGTGTTCCACGGTTAGAATAGTATACCTGGTGAGCTGACACAAAGTAATCACACAGAAAACTTGTAACACACATTCAATCAATGTTTTCGTGCATTATGTCGGAAATCAGAAGTCAGGGTCCTGGTGTACGGATACGTCGGCCGCCGCACCAACACTGGACTCCCTGGACTGATAACCACACCCAATACGCTAAACACTATTGCTTTACATAGAAGAAAGATCAGAGTCTACGGTAGAACCGACAACTTCTGATACCAATTTGTCACGACCCGTACTCGGGGCCCCTGCCATGACTACCCCAAGCCCACCTTCCATAGGCCAGGGGCTAGCGACTATCACCAAGGCGTAAATCCCGGAAAAATAGAAGGCATTGCCTTTGTAAAGTAAACAAGCACCACAGAGTAAGCAAGCAGAAAAGTAAACACTAATAAAAAACTATAACAAGCTGTGCTGAAAGTAAAAGCGGCCGGAAATACAAGCCCAACTTTAAAGTACAACTGAAAGGGAAAAACAGCAACTGAAAAGAAATTCCACAGCGACGAGCCGTCTTCTGGAAGTGCCACCTAAAGGGTGGGTACAGATAGCCTCCACTGCTCCTCGGGTCCACTAAAAAAGAATATTTTTTTATTTAAATATTTTTTATTTTTATTAACAATCAAAGAATTATTTTATAAGGTTTTTATATATTTTTTAAGACAAGGGAGTTTTAAAACTCACAATTCCTTGATGGAGGTGAGTAGGAACTCAAATTGAGTATTCATCAAACTCCTTTATCACTTTGTGTTATCATTTTATTTATTCTATTGAAATTAATCCATCTAATTTATATATATCACTTACTATTTAATTTTTAATTATCACATTAAATATTTATGTTATTAATTTTAATTTTGAAATTTCAATACCCCCCTTCTAGTTAGACTAAAACTATTTTCTAAAGCATGAGTGGTCCATCTCAAAGCACAAGACTAAGAATTTTTTAGAGGTGGTTGAGATAACATTCCAAAATATCCAAATAGTATATGACAAACATGTTCCTTTAAAAGTTATTTTTTTGTGTGGTTTGATCATATGTGGGGAATGCTAGTTTAAAAAATCAGGATGTGTTTGTAACTAGATTAGATAATTTTTTGAAGATATTTAGTATATAGTTATTTTCAAATACTCATATTATTTAATGATATTATTTGATATTTGTGATATTATAGGAATTTTATTTTGTTCTGGATTTTGGTATGTGGTTCATGGAGTGGATGAAATATTGTCCCAAATTTATAAATAGTGATAATTTATGATCTCATCGTTCTCAAATAGATTTTAGGGCCAATATCTAGAGGAATTTAGAAATATTTTCTCTAAGTTTATTTATGGTGATATTAGAGAATTCTAAAATAGTAGATAATTTAATACTAAGTATGATATATTTCTCAGATATTTTATTGCAGGGTCTTACTCAAAGTGAGAATAAAGGCGGAATATTTTAATTTTTTATGAAATTTGGTTTCATGAAAGGCTATGTGAGTTGGTTTTTAAGTCCATCTCATTTTTTGGTTTGAATACTATGTTACTATTATTGGGACTCAAATTCTTATATATTTCTATTAAGGTTGGGTGGTTTGTTTATAAATAATATTCTAATATTTTTATAGTTTTTAGAAGTTGATTTACCATAATTTAAGTGTTTATTTGAATATTTTATATTCATTGATAAAGGAAAATAATGTGGTCAACTATTTGGGTCAAATAGTTTTACTGAGTATAATTGGTGGATGAGTGAGAAATTGAAATTCATAGAGTTGTTAAAAACCCAACACCATGGATATAGAGGTATTTATCAGGTATCGTTTCTTTATAAGATAATAGTGATATCTTCATTTGTATTGTGAGTTGTAGAGACTCAGATGAGAGAACCTGCGGTGGAAGTGTGGAGAGATTAAATTGTGAATGGTGATGCTTTTTATGATTGGAATTGAGGTGAGGATCAATTATTTTGGTACCATGGGATTCTATTTATTTTTTATAGTATATTGGAAATGAATTTGTTAAAATTCCATAGTTCATCTTGGGTACTGCATCTAGGTGTTGTAAAGATTTATAATTATTTTAATAGGATATTTTTCTGATTTGGGAGGGAGAGGGTGATAGTTGATGTTAATTAATAATTTCTTGTGTACCAATAATTTAATGTCAATAATAATGTTTTTGTGGGGTTGTAGCATGATTTGAATATACCCTAGTAAAAGAAGAAGGATATTTCAATTTATTTTGTTTCATATGTTATTTATACCATGAAAGGGAGGAGTGTAGTTATTCATGTTAAACAAATATAATTGATTGATATGGGTGATAAAGTGGAATATTTGAACTCTAACATTGAATCCCATCAAAAACATGGAACATACATATTTTTTCATCATGAAATTGTAAATATTATTGTTGTGCATTAGGATAAAGTAGATGAAGTAATGATGGAGAAAGATAATAACATTATTGAAGTAAAAAATGATTGTATATGGATTCATCCATTAAATTATCATTCATCTATATATTAAGTTATTCATTTCATGTACATTGGATCTTTTATAATATTTAAATTTATTTTTATGAATGAGTTGTTTAATTTAGAAAACTTAAGTGTTATATTTTTTTTGTATGTTAATTCGTTCAATATAATACCCACATATGTTTTTATTGTGAGTATTGTTGTTTTTTTATTAATTCTAAATTTATTTTTGTACATGAATTTTTCAAAAAATATTTTCTATAGTTAATTTTACTTGTTTAAGTGATAGGAATTCTAAGGAGAAAGCATTTCATTGATCCCTGTTGAATCCCTATTTCTTGAATAGAATATTATAGGGTTATATATTAGATATAGTCTTCCCCATTGATTTTTATGGGTTCCCTAAAGGTTATTCTATAGGATTATGTTTCCAAATTCTAGGCCAGTTTTTTTTATTCAATTACCCTTCTAATTACATATTATAAATAGATTCATATACCTCAAAAATGGAATAATAATTGTTTTAATTGCCATATAAATGTAATTTTTAAAAATTATGGCTCAATTTTTTTCATTTTTTATTCAAATTATAATATTTTAAAAATTAATCCCTTTATATAGATGTTACTCCAATTTACTATTTCTATGCTGAAAAATTTGGTTGAATTATATTAGAAGATGATTGGATGTGTCCCTAGTGATATTGCTTCAATGGGTGGTTTGAGTGGGAAGGTAAATCACACAACTTAATTATAATTTAGAACAAAAATTATTAGTATTAAGTTTAAATTTAAATATATATATTTATTTAATTTTCAATAAAATTGGCATGTATATTCCTGTAGAAGGGAGTAGAGAAGAAGATAGACCTGATGTCGATCATATTTTGGCATGTAGTGATTATTTTTAACATTGTATTCAATGTTGGTGATGTCTGACAAATCTCAGGATAGGATAACATTGATATGGTGATTAATAAAAAAGGTTTTTGTTTGAGTTAGAGGCTATATGTATTTCCCTTACATTTTATGAAATCCATATTCTTATTTGATTTTGTTAGTTTTCATCCAATGTTTAACTTATACTCATAATTACTATTATATTAGGTTTTTCCATGTACCTAATTTTCTCATATATCTATTTTCCCCGAGCATAAACCCTTTAAACAATTCCATAATTCCAAAAAACTGATATTGTCTACAGATTCACTTATCCAGAAAACCATTTCCATTCTAAACAATATATGGGGTCCTATATATTCATTGATATGGTATAATGTTTCTTATTAAATACATTTTATTATGAGGTCATATATGTTTTTTGTCAGGGGTGTGGTTTTATGTATATATGATATATTGGATTTAGTGTTTTTAAAGGGAAGTTACCCATTTATTTCTATGGTGGTTTTGAATAGACACATACAGAATGTATAAAAATAACAGTTGTTTTATAATGTGTTTTTTATGAAGGTTCTATATGTATAGTTATTATCTTAAAACCAAAGTGTTGTTTTAATATTTTTACAATTTTCTTTCACAAAATTTTTTACACACATAGATTATTCTCTAATAGAACCTTGATTAATATATGTTGGTGGATCCTATGAGAGAATTTGGATTACTGTTTGTTGTTATGTGAATAATATTTATGTAATTTATAATAAGTGTGTATGGGGGAGTGATGAGCTATAGCCTTAATATCATTTTTCTTGTGTAATTTTATTAATGTGTGATTGATATGTGATACATGTTTCTCCAATATTATTCTCAAGTATCATGTGAACCCTTGACATCTATGTGGTTGATTGAGAGATGGTTTATATGCTAGTCATGATGAGAAATTGACTAGGGTCCTCTATTATGTGATTTTTTCAGACTATGTGGACTTCCATCTAGTGAATATTGATGGATTAAATTCAGAGAATATTTTCTAGGAACATAATAAATAGGTAGGAAGATGGTTCCACCCAAGTATATCTTGTAGCTTTTCACTAGGACCATGGGTTTGTTATATGATTACATATAATTTTTGTGACTTTATTAATACTATAATTGATTATTATTCTTTCCTTTTATGTGACTAACATCCTTATGTTTTGTAAGGTTTGGTTTAATTTAATTTTTATTTTTTTTATAAATACTTTTAGTAATGGTTTTGGATGGTTCCCTTGGTTAAAATGGAGGATTCAAGTTTACAATTCTGGGTTTTCTCTCTTATATTGTGCGTTGATTATATTGGCCAGTTTAGATTCTTTTTATAATGATATTCTAGTTTAGATGTATTAATCATCTTGGTATTTAGGGTATGTTGCTATGTAATATTGATTTTTATTTTTATTTTATGTTTCATTGGTTTTCTAGGCTTTTAGTTTCTGTAGATTATTTTTAAAATCCTTATGCAGTGGTAGTTTAAATCACTAATAAATATGGTAAAAAATCTGAGATCAGAGGATCAAAGCATCATAAAATATGTTAAAAATATTTCCACTGGAATTTTAAAACACTTATATATAATACAATATATACAGGTGGTTTAAACTACTGCTAACTCATGGTTAGTTTTCCAGAAGAAAACCACCACTAAAAACAAAATTTCCACCGCTAAAAAAAGTTTGGTGACACTCCCCTAAAACCACTGAGAAATGGGCAAAACCAAAATATGTTAGATTTTGCTTCCAAATTTAGCAGTAATTTTTGTAAAAAATTACCAAAAAAATTAGTGGCGGTTTAAATTTCCACTAAACCTTTATTTTTTTTTTGTGTTTACCATGTTTAATTTTCTAGAATATGTTACATAAGGTTATAAATATTTCCACATAAGTGAAACATGATTACATAATGGTCCATACTTTGGTATATAAGTTAAAATTTAATATATAATGGTCATCTTAAACTGACTAATTATCATAAGTAGAGATGGGGATATAAATCATAAAATACAACATATAACTCTTAAATATTTTTAGCACTACAAAACTTTTATTCATATTATATTATTCCTCTAATATCATTAAATATGGTTTAAAATAAAAAATTACCTTCTTAAAAAAATCAATTTGGAATTGAGTTATATAATTTTTAAACTATTGATAAATTATAATAAGATGTATTTTGTGATTTTTATTAATTAATAAAAGAGTTTATAAATGAATTAATTATAAATTGTTTGTAATTAACTAATTAAATGTTTATCAATAATTTATTAATAAGTATTTCATAATATTATATTTTAATATTAAAATAACTTTTAAATTATATATATTCCATTATAATTTTTAGATAAATTGTTTATTTATAAATTATTTAGGTAATTTATAAACATATTATAAATTATAAAAACATGGATAAAATATTAATGAGTTTAAATTTATGAATTGTTCATAATTAATTTGAATTATTCAGTTTACTCAACTTCTATTGAAATTTTTCAAACCACATCAAAATTTGTTTTGATGATTTATTTGATAAAGGTTTAAATAATATTAGGATGTTAATATTTAGATTTAGCAAATAGATTACAAAATAACAGAATATTTTTTTTATTTAATATAATATATTTAAATTAAATGGAATATATTGAATGATATGGAAGAGTTTATATTAGGAAATTAATATAATGTTTTTATATTCACAATTATGGAATGTCCATAATAAATTTCCAAGTCATAAATTGTTTTTTAGCTATATTTATGAAAAGTTTATAAATGTTCATCCCATGTTAAAAAATGTGAACTATTAATTAATTTAAAATTTATTGTTTTATTTTTTATTCATGAATAAAATTGTAATATTATGTATATTGGTATGTTTCTGTTTAAAATTATAAACTGATTCTCGATATTATCATATATGTATCTAAGGTGTTTCATGCTAGGTATGATAATGGATTATGTTTTATTCTACGATAACATTAGATTGTATTGTGTTATAAAGATGAATTATGTAGTTAATTATGATATAAACGTGTTTATAAACAAAATTACGGTGGAAGTAAAATTTCTCTTGGAAAAGGTATAGATAGATAGCGGGACTTTTTGTTGGACAAATCACAATACTGGAAGCATATGCCTTGTCTAGAAAATTGATAGATGACTGAATATGGATCCATGTTTAATCATATGAGGTTTTTTTGATTTAATATAATTATAAATCATTACATGAAATGGTTTTTTTACTTTATTAAAATCATTCATTTTGATATGTATGAACATATTTTTTATTGTAATTTGGGTTAGTAACAGATGTTATCTGCTATGTAAATAGTAACATATCATTATTTATTAACATATTGATTTATTGGAAGGAATAAAATTCATAAATAAATTATTACAATAATAAATACATATAATGAGAATAAAACGAGATAATATGGTGATATTAAATCCCTTTAAAAAACTATGTCATGGATTCCTTCTAAATAAAGCACATATTAATACCTCGATCATTCAACTGGGTTGGTTCTACCAAAATAGGGTACCCAGGACTTATCATATGTAAGGAATTATTGAAATGGTAACCTTGATAGTTAGTTAACCAAATTATGAAATGATAATTGGGTTACCATTATCTACAAAAACTTAAGAGTTAAGACATAGGAGGTGTAGATTTGTGTTTATCGATATATACGATTAGGAAAAGTGTCATCCTTTCAACTATCCTAGAGTAATATATGATAAGATAGGGATGATTCCCTACCTAAATTGAAATTTTGTGAACTTAATTCCAATGAAGGCTCATTACATAGTGAAATATTAGAATTGTTCCATTAATGGGTATGATGATCTCAAAATGGTCTATCATTTTAGTGGGAGAACATTTAACAAAATTAATTATGAAATGTTTATAAAACCTAATACTCTTATAGTAAAAGATTTTATTGTAGATTAGGGATATCATAATCATCAAAATTATAAATAAAATCAATCATTGAAAAGTATTATCTTAATGGAAGAAATCCTAGTACTGGTAAATTTGATAAAGTTCATAAGTAAAGAAAAAATTATTTTTCTTGAGAAACCCCATACCCGTAGAAAAATTATTAATGTTATTAAAAATTTGAATCTAGATACTTATAGGAGCATAAAAAGATTTTCTATTGGTTTAAAATGAATTAAATGAAAAATGACATATGTAATTCAAATCATTACTCATATAATCAATATGATGGGGAATTTTATTGACTTTATGATGATAGAGGTTTCCTTAAGGATTATAGAAGTTAAGAAATTAGAATTCATTTTATTAATTGAAATTATAAAAAAATTTGAATGAGGTCAATAAATGTTTTTCATATTTACTAAAAGTGTTGTTAAAATATAAACTAGGGTATTTGATTTCATATTTATGTTGTTTTGTTAATATTATATGTCAGAAAAGGTTTAAAATGGAAAATTAAAATTTAGTTAGAAGGTCCAATAATGTTTCATTAAGAATCCAATTAATGTAATTGAAACCTAATGTATATTTTAGGAAGAAAAGAGTAATGATTCTATATTATGGAATTTTCTAGAATTCCTGGAAGGTTTTATCAAACTCCATGGAATGTCAATTATTGGAATTAGTGTTATATAAATCAATTCCTCAATTTTAAATTGTATGTGATACCAGTCGTAATTTTTACAAGTACATTCATTATACAATGGTTCAAAATAAAGTTAAGGATTTTTAGAGATTGTAATATAGATTCAAACAATGAATAAAATAGTTTATACATCCATGTTTTGAATATAATGAACATTATGAAGCTTAGTTGTATCTAAGTAAATGATGTGTATAGTGATCTCATTTCCATTATATGATAGTAGAAGTTGCTTGTTAACAAAGAGTTGTTATGAACAATTTAAGATAATTCATTTTGTTATGAAATGTCCCATTGGGGCCTGTGTTGTGACTCCTCAAGATGAACTCCAATAGGCAAGGGGATAATGACTAGAATCAAGTAAGAAAATAACTATCATGGGTGGAATTGACCATGTAAATATACACATGCACACATCTAAAGCCTAAAAATGATGAAATGTAAAAACCACTAAGAAACAAATGCATACATAACACTATATCCCATAACCAGAGTATGGAAGAAAGAAAATCAAAGCAAACAGATCCAGAATACAATCCCACCAAAAATAAGCCTATAACACAAGTCCAACCTGTATGAAAAATGTATTGGGACTACTTTCTGAAAGCCACAGGAACACACCATGGTATTTCTTTTCTCACTAAGAACCATATAGTTCTAGTCCACCAAGAACTCTATCTAGAGTTCGATTGTATTTACAAGACATGACATGTACGGGAAAATCCCATCCAGGGGTGAGTATAACAATACTCAGTAGGACATCCTGAAACCACAAAGCAATGTAACGATGGGGATATATATTCAGCACTACGCATGTATATGTATATAGAAAATATATTAAGAATATCTAGATATACTCAACCAAGAAACATAGTCTATATGTAATTCACAACCATTGTATACCATTAAAAGGAATTCATCTTGAATATTCGACGAAGAACTCATCCAGGAGAACACACTCCTGAGTCTGATAGCACTGATGATGTCCATTCAAGGGGTACCACTCATCAGGTATCTCCATAAGAAAGATACAACACCAGATCTAAATAGATATAAGATACAATATATGATGATCATAGCCAAGGCCATGAAATAATTCCAAAAACTCAATCTGGATTAACCCGGTATGTATAGGATCAGTGCACACTTGTGTTAGTCACATCGATACCAAGAACTCCACATAGGGACTGAATAAATGAATAGATACTCCTACTCTATGACCCTTAGAGGATTCCAATTACTCTATGCAGATGAAGGGATCATAGTCCTATGGGTACGAAATGATGTGTACCAACCTTCAGGGAAACAATGAATGGGACACACCCAAACAATGCTTTTCTAAGATATAGATGAATATTGGATAAAGCCTTGTAAGAAAGGGCACACAATGTCTAGTAGGGTTAAACATTGTATTATTTATCCTTGGGTATTTCCCATGTAAAACAGATGATGTCATTCCAGCCATGTCGAGTATAATGGGGGTACAATATGTGTAATGAGGGATACACATCATGTCCATGTATCTGGGGTCTATCCCATTTACTCCATCTGTGTTCCAGCACATGGCATCATTGCATGTAGTTTTTCACTTGTACCAGTATATGGGGTAGCCCATGTACTTGGTCCATGCCATGATGCATGGGGGAGTACACATCATGTAAGAAACTCATGTACTACACCCTATTCTCGTGTAATTTCCATGTACAAGTCAAGTCGTTCAATTGGGGACACACGTTGTATATTCAAGACTACACGCCATGTGTATCAGGTTTTTTCAGATACCCATCTTATTCCTCCCACTCAAATCATCGATCATCCGGATTCATTTATGGTGATTCATTCACCATGAAACTCCTTATCCAAGATCATCTGGTCACCCTAAGTCCAAATTAGTGGGATTTGGGCCTTCAATCATCTCAATAAATGAAATATTATGAGTTATTTATTATTTACTCAGAACATAGATTTAGCACTCACCATCGTTCAATCAACTATTGTGCCCGCCTTTGCACCTCCTTTGAGTCATCCTGATGTTGGATCTACATTTTTGGATCATTGCACCAATAATTGATGGTGAAATGATCGATTGTTCACAAAGTTTTCAAATTCAGGGGAGAACGAAGAACGTGTAATGAAGAACAAAAGAATCATGTTCGAAAAGGCACAAAACATTGATAGGGATGAACCTTGATCGATTTTCATGTTTATCTAGGTTCTTAAACATTATAATGGTACATTAATCCATACAATTCTCATGAATCAACAACCAATAAATCTCTAAAATATACCATCCTATAAATACAATCGATATGTGGGATAATCTGTCCATGGATTAATCAATAATCATTGTATGAATAAATAATAGGGAAAGAAAGTCAAAATAATGCATCCTACCTAGATTCAGATTGCTCACTGATGAATAATGGTCATCTTGTCACTGGTGTTGGTAAGATCTATCAAGATCGACATTCATCAATTGCAGATTCAAAGATTCATCATCACCTAATTGAGAGAATTCTCTAAATCTCTCTCATTAGGGTCTCTAGAGGAATCTAGGGTTATGATACTATCCCTAGATCTCTAAGAAATGGATTATTGATAAATAAACCAATCCATACGTCACTTTATTGATGAAATTAAATAAATTTTTTAATAAATTTTATTTATTTAAGCTCTTGTGAAGACTTTCCACAAACAACCTCTGCTGAAAAATATTAGGTCACACCTAGGGTAAATACATTTTTATAAACTCAATGGTTCCATAGTATTTTTGATCTGGGAACCCATTTATAAGTTATTTCGCTTTTTTAGGAAATCTTCATGCACATTCCACTTAATGTTTTATCATTTTTCAAACATTTCTTCCCGGAACACAGAGCCTCTAAATCGCATGCCATCTCCACGAATTTTCTCAAAATCAATCAATAAAATATTTAAAAATCATACAAAGAAAATCTGATCCATTAAATTCTACCCACTATGGAGATTTTAAAACTTCTAAAATCGAAAACAAAGTCGACTTAAAAAGATGATGGTGGTGAGTATGAATCTAGGCCTCCAACTCCCAAGTTATCTACTGGAGATTCTCATGTTGCCACTATACACACACCAAGGGAATCGATCATCCATGAAGGATCCTCTTTGAATGATCATCGATCTCCATTGGGTACTAATCAAAATTCATTCCATCCTCGATATCCATATCTCCCCAGTCGATGACGTTCGATGGATCATGCACGTGCCCCTTCAGTTGCGACACATGGATGATGCCATATACATGATCTTACTATGGGGGTAGATCTAAGTGTTACACCACCTTGTCAAATCTACAAAGTATCTTAAAAGGGCCAATGAACCTCATAGATAACTTTCCACCCCAATAAAATATCTGTAAACCACATCGAGGTGAGACCCATAAGAACACATGGCCTCATTCCTCAAACTCTAAAGTACTCTATCACCTATCAGTATAATACTTATGACCGCTCTATGTCGTCTTCATCTACTTTTGGATGATCTATACCTTCTATGTAGTAGCTCGCAACAAATCAAGGACCATGAGTGTCGGCTCTCTTAGGTGAATCTAGAAAAGTGGTGAGATGCAGGGTTTCTCATACAAATACTCAAATGGTTCCATACCAATAGTGGAATGATAGATTTAATTGAATGAATAATCCACCTGCAGTAGGTGATCCCCCCAACTATGGCTAAAGTCCAACAGGTAAGCTTGTAACATTTCCTCTAGAAGCTGAATAGTTCGCTCCATCTAGCCATCCATTTGTGGGTAAAATTATGTGTTCAAGTATAATTGAGTCCCAAAATCCTTCTATGATCCCTTCCACAGCCGGTATGTAAAGAGATCATCATGATCTGAAACAATCATTGATGTAACTCCTTGGAGTCGAACTATATCTTGTATGTATAGGTGTCCCAATCTCTCTACTAAACTATGCTCTTAGAAAGCTACGAAGTGGTCCGACATAATGAGTCAGTCAATTAACAACTAGATGGCATCGTTTCCACTGGACATACATTGTAACATTATCACAAAGACCATCGATATCTCATCCCACTTACATTTAGACACCCCATGGGGTTGATCTAAACCCACTGGAACCTAGTGCTTAGCCTTCACCTATAGACAAGGAATCTTGAGAAAAACTCGAAAACTCTTTTCTTCATTCCTAGAAACCAAAATGGTCATTTTAGATCCTAGTACATCTTTTACAAACCTAGATGTACCACCATAGGGCACATATAAACTCCCTAAAAACCTCATCACATAATGACACTGGTACTACTGTTCATCCTCTGAAAATAATGATGTTCTCCCCACCATTTGAATATGGATCAAGAGAATTACTTGTGGACATCCGAGAATGTAGGGTCTCGCATTCAGTATCCCCAATTTGTGCCTCTATGACTTTCTGTAAGAATGTATGGGAGATAGTCATCGACTGGGGATAAGCTGCTCCATCTCCATACACTAAGGACGACTACAATAAGTCCAACTACTCTGATTCCTTGTTCAGCAACTGCGAATGAGATCTTCTACTGGGAGAATCTTTTACAATATTCACCTTCCCAAAAGTATATAAAATTTCAAATTCATAATCCAAGAAAAACTCTAGCCATCACCTCTATCTCAAGTTGAGATCCTTAGGAGAGAAAATATAATTGAGACTCTTATGGATAGATTAGATGATAAACCACTTTCCTATCAGGTAGTGTCTCAACATCCTCAATGTGAAAACTACTGCCGCTAACTCAAGATTGTTGGTCAAGTAGTTCGGATAATGTGGTATCAACTACAATAAACCGTAAGAAATAATCGCTTTCCTCTACATTATGACACAACCAAGCCCAGTTCCTAATGCTTCACAGATTTCTATGTACTCAACACCCTCCTCCAGAAATCCCAAGATCATAGCACTCTTCAAACTCTACCTCAAATGCTAAAAAGCCTATTGGAACTTCTCTGTCCACACGAAAGTATGACCCTTTCAATTAAAAGTTTTCATAGGTGTTGATATCCTGGATAAATTAGGGATGAATCCCCAATAATAGTATGATATCCCAAGTAATCTCTTCAACTCTATCATTATCTAAGGTCACCCACATGAAAACACTACATAAATCATGGTTGGGACCACTACCACTCTATTTGCTGAGATAATATGTCCTAGGAAGTGGACTGCATAAATCTAGAAATGACACATTAAGTGATTTTTGTAAATATAGTGCTCTTACAGTATGTCCAAAACTATACATATGTTTCTCATGTTCTCCTCCTAGGATGTTGAGTACACAAGCATATCGTCAATTAAGACCACCATGAACATATTTATGTGAGGATGAAATATTCATTTCAAGGGTCCCATGAACATTGATGGGGAATTCTTCACACAAAAAGGGAATCAACAAGTACTCATAATGACTATAACAATATTAGAAGGTCGTCTTTGATATATCTATATCCCATACTCACAGCTAGTGATAGCCTGATCGGAGTTCAACCTTAGAGAACCATCATTCCCCTCTAAACTTATCAAAGTGGTCATCGATCCTCAATAGTGGATACTTTTTCTTCACAGTCACCTAGTTCAGGTATCGGTAGTCCACACACAACCTCAAGCTCCCATATTCCTTTTCGGCAAACAATACTATGGTTACCCTGGGTAAAACATAGGGTTTCACGTAGAACTTCTTATTAAAGTCCTCCAACTGAACCCAAAACATACAAAGCCCTATGTATGCTTCTAATATGATGGTATAGATATCGGTGTTGTCCTAGGGTTTAGATCAATGTTGAATTATATCTCTTAATGGGGAGGTAAACCTAGAACATCTTCAATAAGGACGTACTCATAATTTTCCACTACTATAGAAAACTGGAAACTCATAACTACACTACACTGAGGGTAAAGATAGCAAACTGTTGAGTAATCAGATGCACCCTTCTATGAATGAGTCCATCCAATGCTTCCTGAGTTTCATTTTCACCAAGAAAAGTAAACCTCATTCTCTAACTATGAACACATCAAACCATTCTCCTAAAATATTCAATGTAGGCATGGACTTTAGATAACCAATCCATACCAAGAATGATGTTTTATGGTGTTGAATCCACTACCAAGAGGTTCCAAATGAAAATCTCACCTTTTAGGGTCGGGTCATATTTTCGGCACAATTGTGTGATCACTGAGTCTTCTTTTGTAGGTGTCTCCATGAATTGTGGTAGATTCAACAATTAAACTAGAATCTCTAGGTCTCATACAGGAAATATGGAGAGCAAGGAATAACAATAACCTATGTCTATCTGTACTGCGGCTAAATTAGAAAATACATAGATCCTAACTTGAATCATTTTTGGAGCCCCTGGGTTATAATACTCAACCATGTAAAGTTATCCCAGATATTTTCCTCCATCTCCAAGAGCCCTACATGGGCAACCTAGGCGGGGTGGTGGTAACAAGTCAAAACATTAACCACCTCCTATTACTCTCCCATCTCATCATCCACGTATTTCACCCTATTGATCTACCTAATCCTAGTGTTGTCTCTACCTTGGTGTTCTATCTACAATATTTCTATCAGTGGCACGGTAGGTTGGACAGTCTCAAGAGAGGTATACCTTTCCATATCATGAATTAAAACACATCTCTCTAAGCATACCGGTCCAACCTAGTGATCCCTGAAATGTAGATCCTATGTCTTAGGACTTCCTCATGAAACGTCTCCCATGTCTAGGCTCCGGGGACTGACGTAGGATCCCAACTGTTGAGGTCTCTGCTCCTGCCTACCCACTATTGACTATCACTGGTTGTATCTATTTATATAAGAAGATTTAAACCATAAAATCCCACTCAATCACCCTAGTATATATAGGAATTCACCAAGGGATAATGATGGGTTAGATATATCTACACAAACCTTGCTCAAAGGTCCAATCCATGAAGTACTAATCTCAAACCATATCAATAGAGTACCTAGAAAAATTGGTAAAACTTGATGAATAATTAGCTACTATCATACTACCCTGTTGAAGCTAAAGAATCACTTAGATATGCACATCTCTCAGAATAACTGGTAAAAAATCATCTCGGAAGAGGTTCTCAAACTCTGTCTATGGAAGAGTCACCTCTTCGTAATTCTAGATAGCCAAACTCCACCATCATCATGTCGAGCTATGGAGATGGATCGCCACTAGGACTACCATATGATCTTCTAGAGTCATGACTAAATAGATTAATCAGGTAAATTCCTCAAGAGATTCCTTATATACCTATGGGTCAGGATCACTTAATAACCTGAGTGGTCTCTGTCACTAAAACTCATAAAGCACTCTCATCATGTGCTCATCATCTGTTGGTACTATAGGTACCACTAGTTTCTCTACAGGTGGTGGTAAGGATGGTGAACCACCTAAAGGTAACATGTTGGGAACTGGTCCTTGAATCAAAGGCTCTTCACTAATTGTGTCATCATCATGCTGAAGATATTGAATCCTAACTTCTATATGTTGTCGCGGCATCCTGTAACAAATAAGGTGCACTATAGTCAATGAGTATATCCAGAGAGCTGACTCAACAAGGACATGGAAACCATAACCCCCTTCAATATGATTCATGTACCGTTATTTTTCCTATAACTTGTGTTCTCATGTACCAAGTCGAAAAAAAGTTATTAGATTCCTAATGTTTAAATATAATGGCTTTTTCACCAACACTGGAGTCCCCGACATGAAATCCGAACTCAAAACACTTATCATTATTTCATAAAACCAATCTCATAGACTCGCAGTCCTAAAGTAGAATTGACCACCTCTTATACCACTTTTTCATGACTCATCCCAGTAGGACCCTTATCTTAACTTCTCAATCCTACCTTTAATAGGTCAGAGGCTGATGACTAGAACCAAGTAGTGATATCAATAACATGGGAGGAATTTCCTATGTACCTGTACAAATGATCACATCTCCAAATCCAAAACACGTTGAAATGTAAAAAACACTATGTAAATAATGAATGAATACCACTATATCCCAAAACCATTGTATGAAAGAATGAAAATTAAATTAAAGTAAACAGGACTAGAATACAAGTCCACCATAAGGAATTCTGTATGAAGAGTCAAACCTGCAAGAAAAAAGGTACTGGGATTCTTAGCTGAAATCCACTGGAACATACCTCGGTCTGTCCAGTCTAACTAAGCAAAATCTAGTCCTGTTCCACCTAGAAATCCATCAATTGGTCGATCATCTACACAAAAAATAGTATGTGTGAGAAAATTTCATGCAAAGGTGAGTATAACAATACTCACTAGGACACCTTGATCCCACAATGAAATATAAAAAAGTGGAGATATTATCATCTATATAACGGTATATTTCAATAGAATATATAATATTTATATACTGATATACTGAACCTAGACACATAGTCTAGAGGTAAGTCATAAGCACTGTATACAAACACTATGAATTCATATCGGTGATTCCACAAAGAACTCATCTTGTATAACACACTCCAAAGTCCGATAGAACTGTTGACGTCTATCTAAGGGGTATTGGTCGTTGGGTATCACCCTGAGAAAGATATTCTAATATATCTGAAGAGACATATGAATCAAAATATGAGGATCATAGCCAAGACCATGGGCTGATACCAAAAACACAATCTAGATTAACCCTCTAATTGTAGGATAAGCGCCTGATGGTTTTCATCACATCGAGACCAAGAACTCCACCGAGGGAACACGGAAATTAATATAGGATCCTGCTCTAGGACCCTTAGGGGATTCTTTTAAATCTATCCAAAAAAAATCTTATGGAAGGGTTCGTATTCATATGAGTGGTAAAATATTAATACAAATCTTCATGGGAAAAAAAAATTGGATTCAACAAAAAGAATATCCACGACACTAAGGAAATGTGGCTCAAGACATGTAAAAAGTGGTGCACAGCTTATAGTAGGGTCACACACCATGTCACTTGACCCCAAGTACTACCCATGTACAACGGCCTGTGTCATTCCAACCATGTTGGGTAGAAAAGGGGTACATGATGTGTAAGGGGGATACCCATTGTGTCTCTATATTCGGGGTCCTTTCTATGTACTCCAGTCATGGGCCAATATCCAGCATCTTCCCGTGTAGCTGTGATCATGAACCAGTACACAGGGTATCATGTGTACTTGGTCTAGGACATGTCGTGTGGGGGAGTACATGACATGTAGGCAACCCATGTACTCTACCCCACGTCTTTGTACTTCTCATGTACATGTTAAAGTATTTTACTGGGGACACAAGCTGTGTAATAGGGACTACATGCCGCGTGTATCAGTTTTTCTAGATAAACATATTCTTCCTCCCTCTCACACTATCAATAAACCAGATTTCATCCGAGTAATCTATTAGCCTAAAAACTCTATATCCAATCTCGTACGATCACTCTAAGGCTGGATGGATCGTATTTAGGCCTTCAATTGGCTTGGAAAATGAAATCATAGGAATTATTCATTATTTCATAAGAAAAAAAAATCAGCACTCAATATCATTCGATGTGATTCTTTTCCCACCACTACACCTTCTTCAATTCGTCATGATGTTGTATCTATAGTTTCAAATCATTATGCCACGAATTGATGGTGAAACGATTCATTGTCCACAAATGTTTCAAAGTTGAGGAAGAATGAAGAATGTGTAATGAAGAAAGAAAGAATCCTGGGAGAAAAGACACAAAAAAATGATAGGGATGAACCTCGATAATATTCATGTTAATCATGGTTTGTCACCATTGTAATGGTAAACTAATGAAAACAATTATCAAGATTAAAATCTTGATAAATCTCGTAAATATCACATCCTGCAAAGACGATCGTTACGTAGGATAATATGTTTCTGGATTTGTCTTTATTCATCGTAGGAGTCAAAAATGGGGAAAGGAAATGAAAATACCAAATACTACTAGTATTTGTATCACTCGCTGATGAATAATGGCCACCACATCACTATCTTTGGAGAGAGATATCAAGATCGGTGTTCATCAATCTCTAATTCAAAGTTATGTCACTGCCTGATCAAAAGAATTCTTCAGATCTCTCTCTCCAGGGTGTCTAGAGGATTCCAGGGTTATGACACTAACCTAGATCACTGAAAAGGGGTTTATCTAAAAATAAAACTATTGATGTTTCACTGAACTAGTGAAAGAAAATAAATTTCTTAAATTTATTTTATTCATCTAATCGTTCGTGATGACTTTTCACAAATGTCCTATGACAACAAATTTTTGGTCACACCTAGGGTAAATCTGTTGAGTCAATAAGGTTTTCCTTATGACTTTTCCATTCCTTCTTGTTTTGAAAATCACAAACACCTTATCTTTAAGAAAATTGCTTTCTTAAGGAAAATCTCTTTTATAAGGAAAATTGCTTTCTTAAGGAAATTCGCTTTTATAAGTAAAATTATCCTTATCATACTTTCATCCATATTTTTCTTAAAGTATAAGATTCAGATTCATTTTCTCGGAATCATTGAAACATTAATATAAAACATTCTGTTTTAGGTTTCGGATTCTGGATAAGAACTATAAGGAAGTCTCATTCCGAATTCCGAATAAAAACTCTGACTAAGTTCTATTCCAGATTCAGGTTACGAATTCTAAAGAAGAATTCTCATTACGAATTCTAATGAAGAATTATCATTACTAATTCAAAATGAAGAAATCTCATTCCGAATTCCCATTACGAATTCTGATGAAGAATTCTCATTACGAATCCTGATGATGAATTCTCATTACGATTTCTGATGACGAATTCCTATTCCGAATTCACATTCCGAATTCACCTATTAAACAGAATTTGAGCATCTTTGTTTTATACACTCTGAATTAATTCAGACTCCGAAAAAATATCTTTTTTAGACTCCGAACTTTTATATATTGTTTACATTTCTATATTTTGTCTACTGTTTACTATTGTTCCGTACACTCCGAACCTTCACTCCGAAGCGTTCATTCCAAACTTTTATGTCAGAGTTTAAAACGATGTCGTACATTCTGTTACACTTGTTTTGTTATAAAATGATGTCATCCATTTTGTTATAAACTAACCGTTGTCTAAGTGACACGTGTACAGGTCCCTCCGATCTTTAAGGAAAATATGACAGTTGGAGAAGGAGCCGACCTTACCTATAAATAGGAGCTCATTTGAAAAAGCTAATTGCTGATAAAAAAAAGTACTGAAAGGTTGACTAATCTGCTTGAAGTGATTTCTAGAGAGATAGGCTCTTATTAACTCTCAAAGCTTCGTGCGACTCCGAATGTTGGTGATTACGTTCGAGGGCTTCCGGGGATAGGAAGACAGAGGTGCCGACTACCTTAATGTTTGAGGGCTTCCTTGCTGAGGAAGATAGAGGTTTCCAACTACCTTGAAGTTGAGGGCTTGCGGGGATAGCAAGACAGAGACTCCGATCTTAGTATCGAGGGCTTACCCTGGTGTGGGTAAGACAGATTTTCTTGAAAGTATAAATCAAGGGACCTTTATCCAAGGTTGTTGGATACCCTTCTCTTTGGGTTAAAAGACTTATATCTTGTTACTCGTAGTTTAACTACTTGTTTTATTTCCGCTGCATTTTATATCATAAGGAAAGTATAACTTTCTTATACTTCCTTACTTGTACTCTGACTCATTTAGATTCTATACGCTTTAAGGTAGAATCTCATATTGTAATCTTTTGTTAAGATTCAATTTCCGGAACCATATTTCTGGAATCCTCATTCGGAATCTCTTTCCTAGTTTGCATTCGGTGTTAAGAGGTGTTGTGAATTAGCTTAGTTTAACTTTGTTAAACTTAGCCTTTTCCTTTGCTTAAGGAAAACAGAGTTAATCTTAACTAACTTTAAAGGTTCCAAAGGAATTTTTAAAGTATACAATTCACCCCCCTCTTGTATATTGAGCATCTCATACTATATTTTGATCCTACAATTGGTATCAGAGGGAGGTTTCTGAAATACTTATACTCACGAATAAGTTTTTCTTGATCACTTTATCTTTCTGAACTTTGTCATTCCAATTTATCCATTCCAAACTTTACCATTCCGAACTTTGTGATTACGAATCTTTGCTACTAACAAGTTTGTGTGAAAAGTTATTTTTAGTATGGCATGAATTAATGTTGGTTCAATTGACAATCTATATCCGACAAGACCACCAATATTTGATGGTAATGACTATGAATACTGGAGAGATCGAATGAAGACTTTTGTTATCAATACTGGGGTAGACAACTTTGTTATGCTTACTGGTGATTACAAAATTCCTGACAAGGAAGTCAGAACTTTTACTAATCAGGAAAAGCAGGAATATCAACTCAATTATAAGGTACGCAATACTTTACTATGTTCAATGACCAGAAATATATATAGCCAAATTTCTTCTTGTGAAGCAGCTAACTGTATATGGAAGAAGTTAGAGGTTACACACTTTGGGACTTCTAAGGTGATTGAGACTAGAAGAGCTATGCTTAGAGCTGAATATCATGGCTTCAATTTTCCTTATGTAGAACCTATCTGTAAAGTTCAACAGAGATTTATGACTATCGTCAACAGTCTACAATCTATGGGAGAAAAAGGCTTTGATGATGAAGCTCTTGTGGACAAGATAATTGATATTATTCCCAACGAGTTGGAATCGAAGAGAACGTCTATAGATGAGAACAGGAAGGTCACTCAAATTACTCTTGATGAATTATTTGGAACACTTCTACAACATGAAACCAGAATGAAGAGAGATGCTGACAACATCAAGAAAAAGAATGGAAATGGTACTATTGCTTTTACTACTACATCAAATCAGATGAAAGCTAAGACTCCTGAGAGAGTAACCAGATCCAAGTCTAAGAAAGTTATTTTTCAATCCGAATCTAGTGAGAGTGATGTTTCAGAAAATGAATTAGCAAATCTTGCTCGAAGGATGAACAAGATAGCTGGACAGAGAAACTTTCAATCTAAGAATAAGAGAAAGGATAGGAAAGATAAGAAAGATGGAGAAGTTACTTGTTATGAATGCAAAAGAGCTAGACATATTAGAACAGATTGCCTTATGCTCAAAAAGAAAGAAAGAAAAGAAAGGAATTCAGACAGGAACAGGAAGAAGTATTATAAAGCCAAAGCTAAGAAAGTCCTAAAAGCTAATGATACCTGGAGTTCCAGTGGTGGTGACTCTTCAGATGAATCTTCTGATTATGAATCTTCAGGACAGAAGAATCTTCGTCTTATATCCAGATTATCTGTTGATAATCATTGTTTTATGGCTAAGCTACGAAATGCTGAATCTTTGACCAATGTTTCTTTAAATTATAATTATAGTATGTATTATAACTCTTCTGATGACGAATCATCTTCTGATGAGGAAAATACTTTATCTACTTATGAAGAAGTCTCTAGGTTTGCTGAACTTCTTGAGATTGAGAATCTCAAACTCAATAAGAGACTGGATAAGGCAAACTCTAGGAATTCTATTCTTAAAAAAGAGATATCAGATCTTTCTAAAGATCTTGATAAGAAAAATGCTGATTTTGAAAGTATTTCAAAAAATCTTGAGGAAGTATGTTTTGAGAAGAATAAACTTTCTAAAGAGTTAGAAAAAGTAATTTCTAAGAAAAATGTTTTCGAGCCTAACTCTAGTTTTAAAACTAATGATTTTAAGGATAAAAACCTGGTTGTAAAACTCAAGTCCGAAATTTTTTCCTTAAAGAAAGGTATATCAAACTTTACCCATGGTAAAGAAAATTTTGATAAGATGTATTCCCAAATACGACCTTTAAAAAATAAATCCGGATTTGGTTATACTCATGCAAAACCTATTTTTAGTAACAATTATTTTGTTCCTCAAAGTGCCCCATTTTGTACCAAGTGTCAATGTGGTGGTCACTGGGAAAAGAATTGTTCCTTATATAAAACCCAATCTCTAGGATTTTACAAAGCTTACTTTTCTATGAAAATGTGGGTTTCTAAAATTTTATTGTCTGGAAATCTCGGATCCAAACAAGTTTAGATTCCGAAAGTCTAATTTTCTTCTTGATTTCAGGAAAATAAAGAAAGTACCAACAACAATATATGGTACATGGATAGTGGATGTTCCCGGCACATGACTGGTAACAAAAGCTATTTTGAAAAGATTATCAAAACGAAAGGAGGAAAGGTAACTTTCAGAGACAATGCTAAGGGAGAGATTGTTGGTATTGGTAATATTGTTCTTTTAGGTAAAACCTTGATTTCAAATGTTATTTTTGTTAAAGGTCTTAAGCACAACCTCATTAGCATAAGTCAGTTATGTGATGAAGGTTACCTTGTGAATTTTAGGAATGATAAGTGTTTAGTACACAATTCCAAGGAAGAATTTATTATCTCAGCCAATAGGCAAGAGAATGTCTACACTTTGAACATAGAAGATCTTAGAAGCCAAGATTTACCTTGTCTAAGTGCAATAGAAGATCATTCTTGGTTATGGCATAGAAGACTAGGTCACTGTAATCTTAGGAACCTATGTAAACTCTCTAAGAAGAAACTAGTTAAGGATCTACCAGAGCTTAGATTTGATTCTTCTAAAGATTGTGATCCTTGTCAATATGGAAAGCAACATAAATCAAGTTTTAAGTCAATCGGTGAAGTCTCAATAACCTATGCATTACAGTTAGTGCACATGGATCTTTTTGGTCCAACACAAACTGGAAGTATCGGAGGCAAATACTATGTGTTTGTTCTAGTTGATGATTACACTAGATTTACTTAGGTCTATTTTCTAGCAATGAAATCTGAAGCTTTTTCTTATTTTAAAAGTTTTAGAGCTCAAGTTAAAAATGAGAAAAACCTTCCATTGAAAACTATTCATAGTGATCATGGAGGAGAATTTCAAAATTCTGATTTTGAAACTTTTTGTAGTAAGAAAGGTATTACTCACAATTTTTCAGCACCTAGAACTCCTCAACAGAATGGTGTAGTTGACAGAAGAAATAGAATTCTTCAAGAAATAACTAGAACCATGCTGAGTGAATATTCTATTGCTAGACATTTCTGGGCTGAAGCTGTAATTACTTCTTGTTATAATATAAATCGAGTTTTAATTAGACCTTTTCTTAATAAAACTTCTTATGAGTTATGGAATGGTAGAAAACCAAGACTTTCCTACTTCAAGGTTTTTGGTTGCAAAGTATTCATTTTGAATACTAAATATAACTTACATAAATTCGCACCAAAATCTGATGAAGGAATTTTCTTAGGTTATTCCACAACCTTTAAGGCTTATATAGTTTTTAATAAAAATACTTGCACTGTTGAGGAAACAGTACATGTAAAATTTGATTAGTCAGATCCTTTTGTTTTCAAACCATCTCAATTTACATCTTCGGATGTGTTTTCAAAAACTGATTGTCAAACTTTGATAGAAGAACCTTCTGATAAGGAAATTGTTCTAGAAGATACTTCTGAAAGATTTACCCCAGAATACTTTCTACCTTATGTTGATGAACAGGTTTTACAAAACCCAAATCAGGTGTTTCTTAAGAATCATCCCAGTGATAGTATCATTGGAGATGTCAATCAACCTGTAAGGACTAGAAGATCCTCAAGAAATGAAGTAGAACATCTAGAATTTCTTTCCCAATTAGAACCTAAAAGCACTGACGAAGTTTTAGGTGATGAAGATTGGATCAAAGCCATGAAAGATGAACTAAATGAATTCGAAAGGAATAATGTCTGGACCTTGGTTGAAAGACCTAAGGAAACTGCTGTTATTGGAGTAAAATGGGTGTTCAGAAATAAATGTGATGAAAATGGATTCATTGTTCGAAATAAAGCTAGACTTGTTGCTAAAGGCTATAATCAGCAAGAAGGAATAGACTATGAAGAAACCTATAGCTAGACTTGAATCTATCCGTATTCTACATGCCTTTGCAGCATTCTTTAATATCAAACTTTTCCAAATGTTAAAGATTCCTTTGAGACCGAGGACAAGAAGATAAACGAGCTGACTTCCTCCTTTGAAGAAAAGCTAACAGAGGGAAAGAACATTCAGATTCAAGAAGTGAGGGATCTGAATGGGATGCTCAATTCCGTTTCTCAAAACTGGAAATTTGAAAGGGATCATCAGATTGATTTTGAAGAAAGGATGAAGGCTCAGGAAGAAAATATGAAGGCTCAGGAAGAAAAGTTGAAAGCCCCGGAAGAAAAGATTGAAGCTCAATACGAAAGAATAGTTGCCTTAGAGAAGCAAGATGAAGAAGATCATAAAGACCTAAAGAAGATCAAGACTATTCTAAAGGGGCTCATGTCAAAGGAAAAAGATCCGAAATAACCTAATCCGATCTTTTTGTTGTAATTTTGTCTTTGTTGTCATGATTTCAAATTTAATTAAAGTTGTACTTCTTGTTTCGATTGTTGTCATTAATAATATCTCAGGTACTTTGTTAAGTTTTTCCATTCCCTCCAATTCTTTTTGAAAATCACAAAGGGGGAGAAGGAAAAGATCCTTAAGAAAAAGAAGTACTCTAATAAGAGTTTATCAAGGGGAGAAGAAAAAGATCTTTAAGAAAAAGAAAAACTCAAATAAGGGTTTGTTTAAGGGGGAGCTTTTTCATTAAAGAATACATTCTTATTTTTCACTCCGGAAATCCGAATACGATCCTTAGAGTTTCAAAGCCTAAGGGGGAGTTAGTCGTATTCATCAATATCCTTAAAGCAAAGGGAGATATGCCTTAATGTTTTTTTTCTTTCTTCTTAAAATAGCTTTTTCGTAAGGATGTTTGTGCTTTCCAAAAAGGGGGAGATTGTTGAGTCAATAAGGTTTTCCTTATGACTTTTCCATTCCTTCTTGTTTTGAAAATCACAAACACCTTATCTTTAAGAAAATTGCTTTCTTAAGGAAAATCACTTTTATAAGGAAAATTGCTTTCTTAAAGAAATTCGCTTTTATAAGTAAAATTATCCTTATCATACTTTCATCCATATTTTTCTTAAAGTATAAGATTCGGATTCATTTTCTTGGAATCATTGAAACATTAATATAAAACATTCTGTTATAGGTTTCGGATTCTGGATAAGAACTATAAGGAAGTCTCATTCCGAATTCTGAATAAAAACATTGACTAAGTTCTATTCCAGATTCAGGTTATGAATTCTGAAGAAGAATTCTCATTACGAATTCTAATGAAGAATTCTCATTACTAATTCTAAATGAAGAAATCTCATTCCGAATTCCCATTATGAATTCTGATGAAGAATTCTAATTACGAATCCTGATGATGAATTCTCATTACGATTTCTGATGACGAATTCCTATTCCGAATTCACATTCCGAATTCACCTATTAAACAGAATTTGAGTATCTTTGTTTTATACACTATGAATTAATTCAGATTCCGAAAAAATATCTTTGTTATACTCTGAACTTTTATATATTGTTTACATTTCTATATTTTGTCTACTCTTTACTATTGTTCCTTACACTCCGAACCTTCACTCCGAAGCGTTCATTCCGAACTTTTATATTAGAGTTTAAAATGATGTCGTACATTCTGTTACACTTGTTTTGTTATAAAACGATGTCATCCATTTTGTTATAAACTAACCGTTGTCTATGTGACACGTGTACAGGTCCTTCTGATCTTTAAGGAAAATATGACCGTTGGAGAAGGAGCCGACCTTACCTATAAATATGAGCTCATTTGAAAAAGATAATTGCTAATAAAAAAAAGTACTGAAAGGCTGACTAATCTGATTGAAGGGATTTCTAGAGAGAGAGGCTCTTATTAACTCTCAATGCTTCGTGCGACTCCGAATGTTGGTGATTACGTTCGAGGGCTTCCGGGGATAGGAAGACAGAGGTGACGACTACCTTAAAGTTCGAGGGCTTCCTTACTGAGGAAGACAGAGGTTGCCAACTACCTTGAAGTTGAGGGCTAGCGGCGATAGCAAGACAGAGACTCCGATCTTAGTATCGAGGGCTTACCCTGGTGTGGGTAAGACAGACTTGCTTGAAAGTATAAATCAAGGGACCTTTATCCAAGGTTGTTGGATACCCTTCTCTTTGGGTTAAAAGACGTATATCTTGTTACTCGTAGTTTAACTACTTGTTTTATTTCCGCTGCATTTTATATCATAAGGAAAGTATAACTTTCTTCTACTTCCTTACTTGTACTCTGACTCATTTAGATTCTATACGCTTTAAGGTAGAATCTCATATTGTAATATTTTGTTAAGATTCAATTTACGGAACCATATTTCCGGAATCCTCATTCGGAATCTCTTTCCTAGTTTGCATTCGGTGTTAAGGGGTGTTGTGAATTTGCTTAGTTTAACTTTTTTAAACTTAGCATTTTCCTTTGCTTAAGGAAAAAAGAGTTAATCTTAACTAACTTTAAAGTTTCCAAAGGAATTTTTAAAGTATACAATTCACCCCCCTCTTGTATATTGAGCATCTCATACTATATTTCGATCCTACAAAAGCCACTATTATAAACTCAATAGTGCCCCCATATTTCTAATATGGGGATCATTTTATAGGTTATTCCACTTTTTTAGGAAATCAACATGGGCTTACTATTTAAAATTTTATCATTTCTCAAACATTTTTTCTGGGAACATCGGGCCTTGGAATCGCATGTCGTCTTGGTGTCATGTCTCAAACTTCGTCTATATAATATTTAAAAATAATAAATGAAAAATAAAAGTTATTATAGATTCAATTAACATGGTTTATAATTCAATAAGTTATATGTGATGACCAGGCCTGGTTCACTTTATAGTTACCAAAATCGGTTGGCCACATAGCCTCAAGCGTGCCTCTATATACATAAGAGGCTACAGACAAGCATTGAGGGCCTAGGGTATGATAATGGAGAGATTATTTCCCCTCATTATAGTAGATAACACCATTAATATAAAATAATTGTAAACAATATTGGATGAATAATAATAAATATGGGATCATACCTAGGCATAATCATTCATCAATAATAAATAGTCAAATAAAAATCTGGAATAGTATCATATAAAAATATTGATGACATAATGTCATGTCACTATAAAAAGAAAATAAAGTATACCTATAGGTAATAATATAGTTAAATACATTCTATAAAAAAGTGTCCAAAAAATAAAAAACTATCTAAGCATCCTGATCTCGGGATTTGTCATCTGCTACTAAGATCACATCCAGAAGCAAGAAAACAAGTCATGTTTTTAAGGTGGGATGCATCCCCTTATCCATACAATCAATCATGTAATATTCCTCAGTACAAATGGAATCTCGAATAGAGTGGAAATAAATCTTATTTGGCCATCACCAATGGTGTATATACAATACGGTCTAATAAAATGAATTGGACAGTGTGCAGGTATAGAATAGAGTAAACAAGTATAAATAAATATCACATACCTACTTTAGCCTCAGAATGTCTGAAAATGTAACAATTTAATTAATTATTATTAGTGATATATAGAAAAATCATATGATTGTTTCAATAGTTCTAGGATAGATTATAATAATAATAAAATATGATCCAATGTGTAACCAAGTCATTCTTAACATCAGGGGTTTTCCAGCTCATGGTAGTATTAAATGTCGTATGGAAAAAGGAGTTTGAGTGTAATATAAATAGAATTACGATGGAATTACACTGTACTGAGTCTAAACGAGTTTATAGATCTTGTCCATAGTAATCCTAGGATAAGCATGACTCAACCAAATGGGGTGAATCCATGGTTCTCTATGTCTCAATACATCAAGAGAAATCCAAGGATTGTATCCAAGGACTTCTAATATCTCTAAAATATGTCATGTAAATCATTCGTACTATGATAATGAATTCATGTAATAAGAAAATGACCAAATTATTTGGGGTTATCTCCCCTGGAAATCATCTCAATGGATTTTAATTGATTCATTGAGTCCTCAATGAATTCCCTCAAGAATCCAATGTTAACAACAGTTTTAGCATTCCTATTATGATGAAAAAGGTTAAAAGAAAGAGACACTTTATACTAATTCCATTTATAACATATATAATCAAGTGTCTTTTAATAATCATTACATTTAATCATTAAATATGTTCATTATATTACCTTTCAATAATCTTGAAATGGTGTATCAAGTACATGAAATAATTTATAGCATTAATTTATAAACATGTAAAAGGTTCATTCCATACCATTCATTAACATGAAAAGGGGTAGAAGAAATTAAACCAATTTAAAATTAAATCAATTATAATTTTATTATTCCAAGTGATATCTATAAATAAAATTTCCATAAAATTATTTTAATTTTTTTTCAATTTTAAAGAACACTTTCCTTATTAAAGGTCAAGTCATACACACCTAAATTATTCCATAAATAGACACAACATGGGTCACCACAACACAAATGATGAACACACCCGAATTGGGTGGTATTTGTTGATGTCAAAACCTCCAACAATATCAACTGATATAATTAATGATTTATAATACATTCTTGACAAATATAATTAATGTAGATGAATTTTAGAAGCATTTACCAATGAATTTAGTATGCTCGCAATGATATCAATTTATAAATGATGATTATTTTACACAAAATCCCTAGACCATCTACCTAAATAATATTATAGATTTCTCATCTAGTTTTTTTCATTAATTTTTCTTGGATTTGAAGAAAATGGATGAATAGATGAATTCCCTAAAAATACTACATATGAGCCTACATCAAAATCTCATCATCGATAGGTAGAATAATGATGAAATGTGAAAATTGAATAAATAACTGACCCATGGATATTCAACCTGATAGATGGATCTTGAATTAGAGTTTGTATTGAGAAGTTGGGTCAAATCCTAGATTTAGGATCAAAGGGGGTATATTATATGCTAGATGAGAGGGTGGGGTGAGATATAATTGAAAAATGAGGCCCTTCCACTTCTTAAAAAACTGACCCATGATAATTACACAACATTTATTCTCTACACACCATGTAATGTTTCATTTTTCCCCCTCCAGTTAAAAAATATTACACAACGTGAAAAGCTCTAGTCAAACCCATACATATCATGTATTGAATAAACACCAAGTATTTGGACTGCAGCCAACCTACAAGCCCTCTCATTTCATCTTTCTAAAAACAAACCAACTAGCCCAATGGAGAATTTTGTATTTAATCCAAAAAGAAATTCAATATGGATTTAACAAAAAATTAAAAGGATCTATACTTAAAGGAAAAAATGGTATCTTACATTCCCCACTAAAGGAATTAATCCCTAAGTTTCCCTTTCCATGGTTGGTAAAGCATTATATGAGAATAAATTTTTTCAATGAGCATATACAATATCCTCCCACACCCAATCCTTATCGAGTAAATGGTTGTGCTTCCATAGAACCAGTACTAAAGGGATATATAGGAATTGTATATACTTATTTATTTGATCAATGATACATATAAGATACTCCTCCAAAGAATCACTAGTATACAACACAACATTATCATGGTCATAAATATAAGAAAAGTTTCCATGATAATGATGAATCTTTGAAGCATAGGATGTTTTATGTAAGGAATAGTATATATAAGTTAATAGCAACTGATATTTTAATGGCCTAACTTGATCTAATATCTCAAAAGGATTGAAAAAGTGAGGAGAAAAATTCCCATGGCTCCATATTGACATATTCCCATGACTGGGTGATACGCACAGAAAATCATGATCCCAAAAATCGAACTTTAGAGGTCATCAATGGTGATAGACAGATGTTTTTATCCAGATTTAGAAGTTGGAATATGTTTCCTGGTCAACTAAACCTACCCCAAAGTTTCCCACAATAGGAAATGAATTAGTATCACTACCTCTCCATCCTCTAACTAGCATAGTGGTGAACGGCATGGGATACCATATAAGGTATCAAATGGAGCCATCTGAATATTCTTATGAAAGATATTATTATGGGATAACATGAATAAAGGGATATGCTTCCCCCATGAAATGTTTAAATCAATTATGAATGCTTGGTTCATGTGCTCCAACACATGTACCATCCATTCAAACTAGACATCGATCTGAGGGTGTAAATCTATGCTTAGTATCACATGGGTACCCAGAGATCTCTGTAATACCTACCATAACCTCAAAGTTAAATGAGAATACCTATCTAAAAAATATAGTGCATAGACCTTGTGTATCCATATAATATCATGAACATATAGTCTTCCCAACTCATTAGCTGATAAATTCTCCCGAATATGAATTAAGTGGTCTACATTAATTTGTCGATCCCGGAAAACCCAAACCACGTCCCTACATCAAAGAGAATTTTGTTATATAACTATAAAATTCCACACAACATATTGTCATTTCCATTTTAAAGCCAGTAAATGATGTAATAGGCTACAAGGTCTTTTGGTGTTCGACCTTCACCTGATAATAGTTGGAACACCTAGTGATAAAACCCACTATCTAACATTTCATTTTAGACCACCAATACTAGTGATGCGTATCGCGATACATCATGGAGATTCCATGATGAATTTACCATTGAGAAGCATGAGAATATCTTATTAGTTCCCCTTTAATATCTATATGAACCCAGATAAACCCATATATATGTATTATGTTATCTCCATCAATAGACAAATCTGGATTTGGGTCCTCTCTATATGTATTTTCGTGTAGGACTAACCCCTTAGGGTTTGAAAACTTCACCCTATAAAGAAGTAAGGGGATAACTACTAAATATGAATGAAAATGATGATCATGAATCTCGTGAAACTTCATATGCATATCAGAATGAAGGGTCATAAATTTCTATTCATCACTAGTATCTTTCATGGCATGTGCCTGAGTTTTTTGGCTCAGCACATCAATTACAATATTGCCCTTTCCAGGATAATAGGAAGGTTTTAAGTTAAAATAATGAATTTATGAAGATCATATTCACTATATTAGATTCCAAACACACTGATTAATGATATATATGATTCTATTTTGGTGTGTATACACAAAAAAATCACTCACCCATTATATAGTGTAGCTAGCAATGTAAATCGTGGACACCAATAGCTAACTTAAGGTCATACACCACGTGATTATGCTCGTGATGTATAACCTAGAAATACCTATACATAGTGAATCTATCATCCTATATCAATTATTCACCATGTTGGATGCTTTAAATATCATAAAACATTATATGGTATCATTCAAGCTCTAGAAGAATCTGAATCAGTGATGAACTAATCCTTCTATTCAGCTCCAAAAATTCCTTCTTTTATGCTTTAGACCACAGGAACATCACACCCTTCTGAGCCAGAATCCCAAGAGGTACAGAAATGCATGATAAGTGTTTTATGAAATCAATATAATATCAAGTCATCCCCAATAATTTCATTATATCAAACATGCTCTGGTTTTTCTCTAAGGAAACCACAACACTCACCTCCTCTTTGTCAATGGATACTCCTGAATTTTGAGATAATATGACCTAGTAAGTGAATTTTTTTTATCTAGAAGTAGAACTTATCAAGAATAGAATAAAGATGATTATCTCTTAGTTTATTCAAAAATATCTCAAAGTGTTTATCATGGTCATTCCATAATGAATATACAACATGATTTCATGAACAAAATGTTTTCATGTCAATCTAGATATGGATGGAAAAACATATTCATCATATCCATGAAAATGGAGCGTTCATTCATAATACCGATCAACATAAAAAAATACTCACAAAAACTATACCAACTATGGTAGGATTTACATGGCAACTCTGAAGTCCTAACTCGCAACTAATAGTAGATTGATATCAGTTTGATCTTGATGAACACCCTAGATACTTAGAGGTGGTCAAAGAGATCATCTATTAGAGGAATAGGGTATCAGTTCATAATCATAACCTGGGTCAATCACCAGTAATCCATGTATAGCATAAGGGTCGAATCCACATTTTTGGTGAAATGAATGGGTGAACCCCAAGATGAAGTGTTGGGTGGGATAAAACCCTCTGATTATAAATCATCCAACTATCTTTTGAGCTCATAATTCTTAGTACATTCCATATTGTATGAAGGAATAGATACTAGATTTTCTCCCAGAACAATAACTATATTAACTCTACCTTTATTTGATGAGGTAATCCATTAAAATAGTTGGGAAAGAAATCACTGTAAGGATATACTACTATAGTAAAATCATCATAATATAAATGATTATCCTCCATATAGAGACTAGAAATCATGGTGGTAAATCCACCTAGACCACGATACTCTGGTATAACTCTACAAGACTATACATCCCTATCACCTATGTGATGATAACTATTTCACAATGGTGATTAAAAAGATACCATGAAGAAATATCAATATATATAGGTATGTTAGGGAACCAAATAGTTCATACCAAGAATGAAATCAAAACCTTTCAACTCATAGATGAAGAGGTACCATAAGAAAGGATAGATGCCTACCTCAAGGGGGAATTATTTGCATTGGAATATTCCCTTTGACAAACACACAATGGTGTGTCTTGGTTCATCACTCCACATAAGTATTAAATTTCGAGACTAAGACATTATATGATTGATAATGAAACAAATTAGTCAGAATAATTTATATCAAGTAAAGAATATATGAGATTAGATTATACTAGAATATTACCTCATCTTTTAAATGGTCCTCTACTCTTATCCTCGAATATTAGATGTACTGCATGCATGTAGTCAAATTTAAGAATAGGTGAAATAGCTGAACTACCTTGAGCAGGTCCACTCTTCTAGCATGGATAATCAAGAGTATAGATACCATGACCATGACCTCCCTCTTGACCTATTAGGTTTTTGATACTATAAATTCCTTCCAAACATGGCGTAACTATTCCCACTCCTGATTGTGGAGCTGGTGAATATCCACTTCCACATGAAATATGTGGTAATATCCACAAGAACCTTTTAAGATGCCCCATATGGTCTAAATAATGGCACTCAAGTGGGTTTCACTGAAACTGAGGATTTATATGCCCCTAGTGTCCACACGGATGGAAAATAATGGATCTTCCAGTATGGGAAATCTGACCACTACTGCTCTAATGAAAAGTCTCAAGGCTATGCTTCCTACTATTAGAAGAACTTCTCCCCTATATCAGCATCAAACCTCTATGCTTGGTACTATCATCTTCTCCTAGTTTGGGATCAATGATATGATCATAAATAAAGATCTTAAAAAAGATATATATGTTAAATAAATTCACCTATGAGTGGATGGCATACTTGATCCCATCCTTGAAACTTCACACTAATGATAGCTCAGCACTGGTTAGAAGTGGTGAAAAGCATTCAAACTTAATAAAACACACTAAATAGTTTATTATGAATATTACATCATTCTCCATGTGCATGAATTAATTGGATTGGTAATCCCTTAGCATATGATCGAAAATTTAATCATAGAAAGCAGTCTAAAAGTCTGCTCATACCATAATCTAATGATGACCAGCCTCAGTAAACACATCTTATCAGCACATGGATGAATAACACAACATGTAGGTGGAAATATTGAAACTCGTCTATAGAGGTGTCACCATATGATCAATGATTGAAATAATAGCCTCTATCCAATACTAATTAGCCTTTATACCATCATCCCATGAAAATATGGGAGGATTATGTTATATTAACCCACGATTCAGATCATACATAGTTGGTGCAGGTTGTTCATTACTCTACCTAGACTGTATCAGATATAGAAAACCCCATCCATTATGATCATCAATGCTAAGTTTGGGAATATCAGTTGGTTCCTTGGTTGGAAAAATTTGAAGGATAACTAGAGGGTCAGGGCCCACCACCTCTAGAGTGTGATCATCCCACCTTTCTGGTACATGAGAAGAGAACATCGCAGTGGAATAACACTAAAAATGCTAAGAACACACCTCATAACTAGATTGAAAGAATATAGAAACACTATCAGATACAGAACATTGGAAAGAGGTATAATAACCAAATATATACTACCCGAACTACCCACGTAGTAGGATATGATATTGGTAAGTGTTCAGGATTAATTTATATAGGGTCTAGTAGATGTATGGTGCAATTGAAATTAAAGGATGAAAACACTCTTTAAATTATAGTTGGCCTCATCATTTACTAGAAACTATTTCATTTATAAGTAATAATTTAAATTTCAAGATTTTATGTGTTTATATATATAAAAAGATTCAATTAAATATATAATCATTCCCAACTAATAAAGTCACATACACTTTATATCTAAAATAAACACCCATTTAATTCCATTCTGTTACCTTACATTTAGTCTCAGTATGTATCAGGTAAATAAAAAATGTTGGATTAACTCATTAAATTACCCTTCCAATTTTATAAGGTCCCATTCACCTTTCAATTTAAATTTGTAATCATGTGATCATATCCAAACACCAACTCATGAAACATGGGGTACATATATTATAAAGTTTTAAATTAGATATTTCAAATTCTACCCTCATCCATTATAGAAAAACAATATTTAGATTGATTATGGAATTTTAAATGACTAAATTCATTTCATTATAGAATGTTTTAGTAGCATTAGTATATAATAAAACCAGGGATCACTCAATAATCACAAGAAACACATGCAATGCAAGAAGTAAAATTAAACTATATGGCATGGAATATGTGTGGAATTTGAATTCTAGGTGATTATAATGATGCATCTAATAATGATACTTGTCACACCATAACATGGAAGAATATCCATAAAGCATATGAAATTCCACAATTTGTGTGGATCACCTAATGGTGAAAGGATATCAACAGTAATAGTAAAAATATAGAACAATAATTTTTTATTCCCAGAAAGCATTGTATTTACCACAAATGTGGTTTAAATGCTCCTAAACATAGATATAACCATGTTCCAACATGTTTCTAAAATCCTATATAAATTTACCAAACAATAATACAAAAGAAAATAACTCTCTCATAACACAATGAGACATCCTGATCCCGGTTCACTCTATATTAACCGAACCTGGTCGGTCAAATGGTCTCAAGAGAAGTACCTGTATTCTAGAGGTTATTGTCTAGAAGTGATCGCCTAGGGTGTAACTATTGGGAGATTGTGACCTATGATCATAGTGTAGAATAGTTGTGATATAATATATATATATATATAATATATAAGAAACATAATAATAACTATGTCAGAGGAGGTAAGAATAATCATCCATCAATAATTAATAATCAACTCAAAATCTAGAATATTATCATATAAAAATGATGATGATGAAATGTCATGTATCTACTAAGAGGAAAGCAGTAATACATGGAATCAAGAATAAATTATAATACATGTTATAAAAATATTCAAAAAGAATAAAAAACTATCAATGAATCCTGAGATCTGTCTCAGTCATCTTCTATAAATCTACCATCCTAATGGAAGCATATAAGTTATGTGTCCAAGGCAAGACACAACCCATTGTCCATAACTGAAATCATATAATCTCCTCAAGTACCAATGGTGGAACGGATAGGGTGAGAGATAAATTTCAACAGGCCACCACCAATAGAATCTATACAATATAGTGTGCGAATATAAACTAAACGTTGTGTAAGAATATAATATATTAAAGAAAAAAAATATATTATAACATATTTATCCTTGGATGCTGTCTAAAAATGTAAAAATTTAATAAATTATAAATCTGTTTATATAGATAAATTATGTGAAACTATCAGTAGTATTGGTATAGATCATAATAATAATAAAATAGTATCCAAAGAGTATCCATGGAATCATTGACCTTTGAAGGACCACGGAACACCCTGATAGTGGAGAAGAGAATCAGGGTGTCAACATTTTATTTTAAACTGATGGATCTGGATCACTTGTTGGTAGGAACCTATTAAACATATTTGCAAAGGAAGTGAAGAAAATAAACAATCACATGCAAAGCAATGACACAACAATTTTACTTGGTTCACCACTGAGGGCTATGTCTAAGGATCATACGAAGACAGTGTGTCGGCCATACCCAAAACCACTAATCTTTACATGTTGTGGATTAAAAGAGTTTAGCATAGTCACTTTGTTCTAGGAGAACTATCTTTACATGGTTTTAGGAATAGCACATTACGTCCCTCAGATCACTTACGCTGACTACCCCTTTCTCACTGTGTTGGAAGAATCCTCAATCATTTTATTGAATTTAAGCTCACCTCAATGTTTTAGCATTAAATCATGAATCTTAAACTATAAGTGGATTCTCTTTTGAAGTCACTTTATCAACCATATATGTATTTTACTTTCCCATACACTATTAGCTTATGGTAATTAAATTCTCAAACAGATTTGGTCAGTTTTAAGGCTTACTTGGTTGTTCCACATACCACTTTACCTCCTCTCCAAACTAAGTATCAAGTATGGTTCATGGATCACATCCTCTACATACCAATGTTGTTTCCACATATTATCCAGCTCCTCCATGAACTTCCCTAATCTGTCTACTGCCTTGATCTGTCACATACTGCAAGATCTTCCTCCACGAACTGCACTCTCTTTTGCAGACTGTTTTACTTACTTGGATGGTTCTCTACTCATACCATCTTCTCCTCTTCTAAACACTTCAAACATCACCATATTTCTTCTTGAAGTTTTATTCTCTAATCCCATTTTTTAACAAAGGTGATTACTTCTCCTTAAACATGAACTTAGCTCTGCAAATTTCACTAATCTGATGTACCCAAATTTTCAATGTGGTACAATCTTCACCACATACTAAACTTCATCCATGTACTAAAATCCTCCACCTCATACCGCTTCTATTTCATGAACTGAAATAATCCTGGGAGCCTTTATCATTATATGTTCTACATGCCTTTTCCACAAACCATCACTACAAACCATTTGTTGTTCTATGAATCGCTCCGTGTACCGTTCCTACTGCCAGGTAGGTGGTCGCGAACCAATCCCAGAACTTGGTAGAGGTCCATGTTCTGAGGTATGTGGTTACTTTATTTTCAATATTTTTTTGTCTTTTCATATACCATTCACTCCTATGTGAAAAACCTTCATCTTAAAACATCACACTACCGATTTTGAGACCCAAAAAATTGAAAAACACTGGGAAACCGTGCCACCTTCAATACTTCTTTCGACTTGAACTGTATGATCACTTTAATTGAAATCTACCTGATCATCCATTAGAGGATTGACAAACAAATCCATAATACATTTATATAAAATAATATCCTCCGTTCCAATAGTAATCCTCTCTGGGTTTGTTGACAATCTGTAGATAAATTCAATAGATCACCAGCCACTATTAGAACATGAGATGTAAGAATCAACTCAGCCAACACTCTAAGTCTACATGAGAAATTATCTTTATAGAAAACAAGTTAGAATACATGAATATTGTTCTCATTTTTTTTAATTTAGCCATTTATACCCCATTGTAAATAAACCCAAAGACTTGAATTTGAACATTATAGAGCTTAGAAAAAAACACCCCCTGGATCGTATCTCCCCCACAAACCTGCATCACTTCCACAAACAGATTAACATAGTTAAAAAATTGGGGAGAGGGGAATTTTATAAACTTGTTATGCAATGAGAGGTGGATGAACACTAAGGTTCAATCGATGTTTCTCAAACACAGCTTCTGATAGTGGCTTGGTCATAATGTTAGCCACTTACTCATCGGTTCCCACATGGTTCATTTTGATCATGTCATGTTCAACTTTTTTCATGATGAAGTGATATCTTATTTCAATATGTTTCATCTGATAATGATGAACTTGATTCTTCTTAAGATCAATTTCTATGTTATTATAACAATAAATCATCATTGGTTGTTTCACCTCATCGCATATGTCAATCGGTTGTTGCTTCATCCAAAGAAAATTAGTACACGCCTTGGTAGACGATATATATTCTGCATTGGCAGTACTAAGAGATGTAATTTCCTATTTTATGCTTTACCATCCCACACATTTCTTCCCAATATAGAATTCTCCACCACTGTTAGACAATTTGTCCACTACATCTCTAGCCCAGTCAGCATAAAAAAAGCAGACAGTTCATTATCTCTTCCTGCAACAAAGTATAGCCCATAAATATTTGTACCTAGAATGTATCTCATGATTATTTTTACTAAAACCATATTTTCTTCATTCAGATTTCTCAGAAATTGGGCCTCAAGGAAATTTATGTAGACAATATTTGTATGTGTCGATATTAGGTTTAGTAGACTTCCAGTGATTCTTGTGTACATAGTGGTATCCACAGAAGTCCCTTCCTCATTCTTTCTAAGATTTATTCCAACTATAATTGAATTCGGCATTGGTTTGGAATCAGGAAAATTGAATTTTTTCAGAATCTCTCTTGCAAACTTTTCGTTTGAAATGAAAGTGTATCCTGCTTGTGAATTACCTACAACCCTAAAAATTAAGTGAGTTCACCAATCATAGACATTTAAAATTATGATTTCATGTGATTGGAAACTTCATCCACTGATCACTGTCTACTTCCACTGAAAATCATATCATATACATAAACTAATATAATGAATTGATTCTTTTTATAATTCTTCACATAGAGATTGTGATCAAATCAACATCTTTTAAAATCAATATTTCTCAGATAAGATTTCAACTGGGAGTACCTCACCCGTGGTGCTTGTTTCAATCCATAAAGATATTTTTTAAAATTGAAAACCTTCAATTCACCATTTCCAAGAATGAAACCCATGGGTTGGTCAATGTAGACTTCTTCTTCTAATACTCCATTTAATAATTTTGTCTTAACATCCATTTCATACACTTTATATCCTATATGGATTTCCATGGAAAGAAACATAATTATTTACTCCAGTCTCACTACTGGCGAAAATGTATCCTCAACATCAATGCCTTCAATTTGTGAATATCCTTTATAGACCAAGCATGCCTTATTTTTTTTCACATTTCCATGTTCTTCAAAATTTTTCTTGAAAATACACTTCATGCCAATAACATTATGATAATAAAGTATTTTGACCAGACACCTTGTCTTATTTTTGTCAATATGATATAAATATTCTTTTATTTCTTTTAATCATGACTCATCCTATGTAGACTCTACAAATGAGGATGGTTCCACAACTGATTGTTTTAAAAATTCTTCATTATTACTCATTCTCCTTGTCTGTCTAGGCACATTCTGATCCCTAATAATGTTGGACTGATCAATCTATGCTCTTCAATTTATCCTTTGGGGTTTGACTGAATTCTCTCCAACTATGGATTCCTCTTCTGATTCTTCCTCAGAGTAAACATCATGATGTGACTCCTGAGCATTTTTTACACCTTCCTCTTCCACTGTATTATCATTATTCCATTTTCACATTCTTCCTCATCTTCTATCACATCAGTAAAATTATTATATAAAGAATTCATGGTTTTCTATTCAATGATCTTAAAATCACAGCTTTCCACAATTCCTACAAATATCTTATTGAAACACTTGTAGGATTTTCTATTAATTGTGTATCTAATATGTATTCCTTCATCTACATTGTCCCCATACTTCCCTTTATTTCTTTCTTTGTTTCGGATGAAACATTCGCTTCTAAAAACACAAAAATATTTCAAAGAGGGATTTTTTCTATGGAACAATTCATATGGTGTCATTGTATCACCCATATATATCCTGATTCTATTTTGAATATATAATTCATCTTGTACTACCTCTTTCCGGTAATGTTGAGTAATACGACTCTCAATCAGCATAGCTCTGGCCATATTGTTTACCCGTTGATTCCTATGCTCAATAGCTCCATTTTTTTGTGGAGTTCCCATAGCTTCCACCTCATGTTGTATTTCATGCTTCTATAAGTAATATTCAAATTCAATGGATGTGTATTCCCCCCTATTTTCAGACCACAAGACTTTGATCATCCATTCAATATCATTCTCAGTGATTTTTTTATAGGTTTTCATGAAATTAAGAACTTGTAGCTTCTTGTGTATAATGATCACACATTCCATTCCACTTTAATAATTTATTAAAAGCACAAAGATCATTTATCCATGTTTCATAACAACATTTATCGGGCCACATACATCTTTATGGATGAGGTCAAGGATATCATATGATCTTTTCTTCTTTGTCCAGTAGGAACTATAGACCAGTTTCCCTCGCATACAAGCATCAAAGTTATTTTCTCATTCACACTTCATATTAGAGATATCCATTATTATATTAAGATTAGATATCTTTTCCATGTATGGCTGATTTCTATGCCCCAATATATGATGTGATTAGTTATTTTCCTCTTAAATTGTCAGTTAGAAAATGTTCTCTTTGTTGTCAAACTGATATAAGTTGTCATTTGTTCTACAGCCTTTCATGTTAGAATTCATAGAATTTAATATTATAGTACATCCATTCAGATTGAATGTCACAATATGTCTTGCATCACAGAGTTGACTCACGCAAAGAAGATTGTGATGCAGATCATCCACATAAAGGACTTCATGTTTCTTCAGATATCCATTAGATAACTAAGTACTGCCACTACTTTTGATCTTCAAAGCACGATCGTTACCAAACCTCACTGTTCCATTTACCTTTTTCTTGAAATTTTTCAATAGGTTTACATTTCTCATCATATGGGATGAACAACCACTATCAAGAATCCAAGTGCTTTTGTTCTTGGTAGATTTGAGAGCTCCTTCTACAATGTTGGATTTCTCAATTTTTTTCTTCTCTTTACACGATATATTGGATTGAGTGTAGAACACATATGGCCTTTCAATTATCACTTCCATGTAAATAGGTTCTTCATATTCACACTCTTCTTCCAAATGAGAAAACCTATTTGAAGTAGAAACCCCATCTAGTTAATGACTATTGACCTATCTTTGAGAGTTGTACGAATTTATCCTCTCATGGATTTTCCTGAAATACACAGATTTATGACCAATGTTAAAATAGTGAAAAAAATATCAATAGAAATTATTTCTTCTATAATATATAAGATATGAAATCAGTCTATTTTTTTGAATTCCCAGATCTTCCCTACTCAAATATATCCCTTCCTCTTCACAGTATGACATGGTATCTCCAAGATAACCACAAAACTAACACTTCATGAGAAAAAATGTCTTCTCACTTTCATTTCTCCTTATCCATCCCTCCCTTAAAAAATAGTTTGAATGCCTAAAATTTCTGGATTCATGAGGATAAATTATAGTTCTTATTTCAACTTAAATTGAGGGTTTATTTTTTAGCACTTCAGATGACTTTTCAACCTATCCATTTTTCATCATGCCTTTATTTTGTCCTATCTTATTTACAGCATTTGATGTTTTAGCATCGTAACTGATTCCACTGTTACCCATGCATGTGGGTCTTTGTTTATTCGTAATATTTTTCACTCCATCAGCACCTCACTAATCTATCTCTATAAACTCAGCATCTGAAAATCTTCCGAACTATATTTTATTCATTGATTATTTTGAAATTAATTCACTTTCGAGTTTACATATCAGGGTAATAACTTCTTCCTATAGAATCACAATAGTCTTAGATTTATCTTATAGTCTGGAGGTAGGGTCCTTGATGACCTTTTCATATTCTTCAATTCTATGTTTTAGTTCCATGAAATTTCTTGAACTTTCATGATTTCATAACTACACTTTTACAAATTCTTCCAGTCTCTCCATTTCTGCTTTAAGCTGAACAACATATTCTGATGTCTCTTCCACAATTAATTTCCAATAGTTTCATCAATTATATTGATTCTTAATCTGTCAAAAATCATCATTATGTTGAAACTCGGGATTTGCATATGTGTTCAACTTATTATCACCTGCCTGATCTTTTGATGGTTCTGATTTTTCAATTAAAGCCATCATGGAAGCATGGTTCCTAGATTTTTATTCTGGTTTCTCTTCCTCAAAGAGTTTATTTCCATCTTCTTCTTCTTTCATAGAAAAAACACTTTTGTTGAAATTTATTTCCATATTTTAAGTCTCTCCTTTTGAGAAACATTTTCTAGGGCTTTTGAATGTCTCCATCCTCACATTCATCATCATTGAACATTCTTGAGAAACGAGAGGGAATGTGCCCAACTATTCTATAACTAAAACAATACATATGTAGCTTTACATCAAATTCCTTCTTCCTTTCTTGAGTTTCATGGAAATGGGTGAAATAAATTCTTTTTCCTCATCATCTTCATCAATACTATCTCATAAAATTTTTAGTTTATATGTGGATTTGAATTCCATTTCCTTTCTTGTACAATTTGTTGCATCTTCTGGTTTGAATCTTGTCTGATATTCCACTATGCTTATCAATAGATCATCTAGAGAATGTTTAGAAAGATCCCTTTCATCAAGAGATGAAACCTATGCATTATAAAGGGAAGGAAGTCTTCTCAATATTTTCTTTACAATGTTGATGTATGTGATCTCTTATTCAAGTACCCAAATTGCTCCTATAACATCAATAATTCGATTAGAGAACGGATTTTCATTTTCATTAGGTTTCATATTCAAATAATCAAACCTATTGTTTAAAACTATGAGTTTTACCTCCTTCACTTTGTTGTCACCTTCATAAATATTCTCCAGTTTCTCCCACATAGACTTTTCTAATGTACAGTTCATCACCTTGAGTTAGATTTGATCAGAAATAGATGCACTTATGAAATATTGTGCTTTAGCATCAGCATCCATCATTTTTCTGTCTATATCAGTCATAGATAGACCATTTGGATCAGTGTCCAATATTCCTTGCATAGTGGAAAAAGTACATCCATTCAAAGAGATATTAGATGAGATCTCATCATGTTATTCTATATTTAAAAGTTACTTCCATTGAACAAAGGAACTCCTCAGACATTAACTGTGTTCTCCATGCCAGAAAAGTATGACAGATTTAACACAAGCATCCTTTACCCTCTGATTCCACTAAAAGGACCCCAGAACACCCTGAAAGGAGAGGGATAAATCAGGGTGTCAACATTTTCTTTTAAACTGATTGATCTTGTTCCCACATTGGTAGGAACCTGTTAAACTTGTCTAAAGAGGAAGTGTAGAAGATAAAAATCACATTCAAAACAATGACACATCAATTTTACTTGGTTCACCAATAAGGGATATGTCCAAAGAGTGTATGCCGAATGTGTGTCAGTCTTACCCAAAACCACTAATATTCACAAGTTATGGATTAAAATAGTTTAGAACAGTCACTCTGTGCCAGGAGCACTGCCTTTACGAGATTTTAGGGATAGCACGTTGCGTTCGTCAGATCACTTCTGCTGACTCCCCCTTTCTCGTTGTGTTGGAATAATATTCACTCATTTTATCAAAATGAAGGTCGCCTCAATGGTTTATAATTAAATCATGCATCCTCATTTGTAAATGGATACTCTATTAAATTCTCTTTATCACCCACAGAGGTAATTTACTTTACCACTCACTAATAGGTTATGGTAATTAAATTTGCAAACTGACTTGGTCAATTTTTTGGCTTCCTTGGGTGTTCCACATAACATTTCACCACCTCTGCGTATTGAGTAGCGGGTATGGTTCGCATATCACCTCCTCTGTGTACCATTGTTTTTTTTACATACCATCCACCTACTCTGTGAACTATCTGCTCTATGTACTTCATTTCTCTATCGTGTTCTATGAGAGCTTCCTCAACGAACTACACTCTCTTCCACAGACCAATTTCCTTACGCTGATGGTTCTCTCTACGTACTATCTTCTCCTACATGAACCACTTTGGACATCATCGGATTTCTTCCCAAAATTTTAATCTCCAATCCGATTTTTTAACAAAGGGAATTACTACTCCTTAAATAGTCAAATATCTCCACAAATTTTGCCAATCCGATTTACCCAAATTTTCAATGTGGGACAATCTTCACCACATACTGAACTCTATCCTCTTACTATAAGCCTCTACCATGTACCACTACAACACTGTGAACAACAAAAATCCCACTAAACTTTAGCATTCCTTGTACCATGTTCCTTCACCGCAAACCATCACTACAAATCATTTTTGGTTTTGTAAACCACTCCATGTACCATTCTTGCATCTATGTATGCGGCCTCTAACTATTCCTGGAACATGGAATGCAGTCCATGTTCCATGGTATGTGGTTACCATATTTTTTTTATTTTGATCATTGTTTCTAATGCCATTAACTCCAATGTGTAAAACCTTCATTTTACAACATCAAAATCTTGATTTTGAGGACCAAATAATTGGCAAACACTAGAAAATTATGCCACCTTAAATACCACTTACGGATTGAACTATATGATCCTTTTTTTAAATCTCCCTAATCATCCATTAGGGGATTGAAAAAAAAACACAACCCATAATCCATTTATATCAAGGAATGGCCTTGGTTCCAAAAACCTTAGAGGTAATCCAACTCATAGTAGTATCGCATACAGTCTGGATATAAGGGGTATGATTGTAATCAATGGGGAACGACTAAGGGATTCCACTGTAATGATTCTAACTAATTAAAAAGATTTTTTCCATAGAAATACCAGGCTAAGAATGACTTTTCCCAATGGGGTGTGTAACGCCCTGACCCCAGTTACCCAGAGTGAATGCATTATTGCGTAACATTGGCATGATCACAAAAGATCAAGTCTTGAAAGACCGAATAGTTTAGTATCCTTGGAAACACTAAATACATTCATAAATGTTACATTACATCATAAAGTTAAAAGACAACAATAAAAAAGTCTCCATAGTCCACACTCATATCCTCTGCTGACTATCCCTACTAGTCATTCATAAAATACTTCTTCATATCTTGGAAAATATTAAAACATTGAAAGGGGTGAGCTCAGATGCTCAGTAAGGATAACAATATAGCGGAATCTTTCCTAAAAAAACATAAACATTTAAGGCAATGTATAACTAAAACAAAATCTTTTTAAACATGAACTTCAGCCTAATATGGAAAAAATAAAATTAAATAATGCCATTTACTTATTCACATGGATATTCTACTAGTCGAATAATCACATATAATATCAATAACCACTTTCATAATGATGGAATGAATAATGCCAAACTATCATAACCACTTAGCCAGGGCGTCGTACAAAGTCTACAATAATATTTTGTCAAGGCCTCATGCTAAGACACTAGTTTGTCTCATGAGACCTACTGATGCATCGAGGATATATATTGGGCTCCACCCGTCACTTATTAAGTCCAATGCATTCCTCATATGAACAGGTTTAAACATATCATAAACCATAACATTATCATATAACATAAAACATGCATAAAGGAAAAAAACATTTCCATATTTCAATCACAAGATATCAATACAACACATTGATATACTAAAAACATTATGAAAACCATTTTCAATATGAAAATAAAATAAAATTAAAATTTAGTTTTTATTTTTCATTTAAAAAAACTTATGGCTTGTAGAGGAAGCCGAAACGCAAATAATGGTCAAGGCGGTGGAGAAGTAGTTGTAGCCGCATTCGTAAGACAAAAAAATTCGTTTTTTCGTTTAGTAAAACACTTTGTAAAAAATATTCCTTTTCAATAAAAGTAAAAGTCAAAGGGGTTTATACACTGTATAAAATAAAGTTGTGTATAAAACAAAATAAGCCTCAATGAAAGGGGATTGAGATGAAGACCCTTACAAAATACATTTTTTTAAATAAAGTAGATCTATTATGTGTATTCACTATAAGTACAAATAAATAAAGTACAAATACAAGATAGGACATAATAATATCATTACATAATTTTTCTGTAGGCGATTAACCCAAATAATGGAAATTGGGTTAAGAAGTTCCCTTACCTCGTGTCTGACTTGACTCGACCGTTCTTTAATCTACTGAATAATAAACTAGAGTTAATTTATATTTTCTTAAGAACATTTTTATTGTTCATTATTCCTTTTATATCACATATTACCATGTTATGAACATTATGTAATTATTTAAGTCAATAACGGTCATTTTGTCGATCTTTGGTACTTGAGTCAAAAATAAACTTCTTATAATTAAGCGTTTTTCATGTGGTAAAATATCCATTGTATTCAGAATTATATTCATGATTTAGATATCATATATATCATATATATCCAGTATATACATGAATTTATAATATTACATAACATTTAGAGGTATGAAATGAAATGCACCGTTCATGGAGACGGTAAGTCGTACTTACGCATGAACGCTACTTTCATTTCTATTTCATATTTAATGGAATCAAATTATAATTATATAAATTTATACTATAATTCCAGTATAATATAATGTATAATACTATTTAATCCATCCTTTATGCATCCCACATATGGCATTAACGATTCAAATCACATTGAAGGGGCGGTAGTCCGCACTTTCTAAAATGAAAATATCACGTTTACCCGTAATGGAAACCAAAAAGGTATTCCATAAATGAAAAATAAATAAGCTTAAGGAAAACATAAACATATTATATATCATATATAAATATAGTGACATCTTAATGGCCACCGTGGAAGGTGTTATATGACTGTTGAACAATCATCGTTTCATGAGGCAGAAATTTTCCATCCATAGAAACAATATGTTCTTTAACCATTATATGTAGGTGTGTGTAAGTGTAGCTTCAATCCTTCTTATAACAACATCCTAGTATATTTAAGATAATGGTTTTTCTACAAAATAAATGAATAAAAAGACTTTAAGGGGTTGGAGAAGCAAAATAATACAGAATAACATAAGAGAAGACATTACCTTAAAATCGGGTAACTCTTTTTTGATTTGAGCCAAAGGATTCCTTGGAAAAAATTCTTCCCAAATTAGGGCTTCTAGGAGTAAAATAGGGAAGTTGAGAGATTATTTGGGCAGATTTTGGCCGATCCAAAAGGCTTTTAAGGTGTGAATAAGGTGGTAGTGGTGGGGGCCTTTGATAAGAGGAGAGGAGGGGCACTCTTGGAAAGTCATGAAATGTTACTTTATTATATAATGAGTTTCGGATTTTAAAGGTCCCACACATATATATTTTGAGGATATGGTGATAAGGGTTCGAAATATACTCATACAATAGGTTTTGTACATGTGTAAGTCTTATATTTTACATTATCTTTCCATTATATTTAAATCGTTAATTAATGAGGTAATCGCTGCATCATCATGGTGTCATAAATAATTTAATTTATTTAATGTCTAAAAATTATAAAACAAGTATCATGATGTAGGAAATCGTTTTATCTTTATAATGAATATTTATAGTAAAAAATATGACTTTTATAACCCCATTTAAAAATTGTTTTAGTAAAACAACTCATGTTTGTGAGATTTTTATTTTAACATTAAATAAAAAGTTTTTAATGTCATTTTCCTACCAAAGTGGCTCCACGGGGTCCCCAAGTAGACCCATGGATTTTCTTGGTCAGGAATGACTCATAAAATAGGTGTAGGACAAGTGTAAAGGTATTTCCATATTTTTATAATACCATTTTTACATTAAATTTCACTAATTACCTTTAATCGCGATTAAATAAACTTAAATGTTACTATTTACCAAAAATTATTTTAATCCCATTGAACCAAATTTTAATTCCTAATTACAACCATGTATGTCGAATTTTTAAAAATCAAATCACAGAATTGGTAATGGTTCATATAAACGAAAAATCAGTTTTTTAACTACCACTTAGTGGTTTCACTATTCACCAAAAATTTATGTTTTTTAGAACAATGCCAAAATTTCACCCTAAGCTATAATTGATATTCTGAATAAAAAAATTATTTATATTTTACAAAATTCAATACATATAAGTTGCATTAATTAATTTTATAATTAAATCCCACCGTCACAACAAATAGCGTGTTTTTAAGAAACAATATATATGAAAAGATTGACAATTCTTTACATCCAATTTCAAAGTGAAATTAATTCTAATGACAACCATTGGATAAAATGATAAAAATATATTATAATTATAATTTAAAACCACTCAATATTATAATTTATCACTACAAATTATTTTGATTAAAAAATTTGTTTTTAAGTATTTTTCACTATTCATAAAAATTTGGAAGTTCTCATAAACATACCAAAAATTCCACATAGGCTAATTTCGATAATCTGAATCCAAAAATAAAGTCCATTTTGAAATATAAAATACATATTATTTCAAAAAGTTGGTATTACTATTCATAATGGATTTTTTGCTTGGTCGCGGTGTGTTAGAACTCGAACTTTTGTACAATGCAAGCTATTGCATTATTGAAAGAGAAGCGTATCGTGAAAGCTTGGGGTGTTCCATTCTCCCCTCCTTCAATAAATTGCATCCTCGCAATTTGAAATTGTTTTTCGAAAATAAAAGGTTGATAATAGAAAATACCTTTGTGGAAAACCCACATCAGAAATAGGGTTAATAAAAATATAACTTTAAAAGAAAGAAAGAGAAGTACAAAGGTCACCCGAGATAGCCCATACTAGGATTATATGAAAATATGGATATTGAGGAAAAACAAACCATCAAGGTCTGATGGAGAGTTGTAGAAAACAGGATTAGGAGAAGGTTAACCACAAGAAAATCACAAACTTGTGATTGGTTAAACGATCATTGAATCCCCAGTTGGAAAATTTAACCGACAACGTTTTTGTTTTAAGTTACCTTTTGTAAAGATGAGGAATTTATTAATGAGATTTACTATGAACGTAAGGAAATATACTTACTTGTCATGTATTCTTTCAGTCTTTAATAAATTTTTACCACAAACCCATCATTCACTCCAAAAGGTAATAGAACTCAAAAATATTATATTTATCCTAATTTTATAAGGTTCCAAATATTAACACATACCATTTAGATTAGGAAAACATTTTTGTAATAACCAAGGACTTCCTATAGGCTAATGGTAGGTAATAAAGTCATGTCACACTATGGTTGTGGCTTCGATTCCTGCAGCTTTGTCCGACACGACGGGTTATCCCCCAAACTGCAGGTTGTCCCTTTCCTAAAACTATAGTATTATAATATTCCAAAAATAATCATCATAAATGTTTTAACCTTAAACAATACTATCCAAAGTTCAACGTAATCCATTCCAACCATTATAGTTATCCAAAATACCTCTGTCCAGCCTTTCTCTAAAAGGTCCTTAATTTCCAAAATCAATTGTATCATCAAATTCCTCAAACAAAGTAATGTTTCTCTTATTGTCACATACTAAAAATATTATTACCTTCATCATATTAAATCCTTAATGAAAACAACAAGTACTGCAGTACAATCCTTATATATATCACATTATTCTTATAACCAGAATATAATCCTTAAGCCCAAAAGCACCAATACATTAATTATTCCACTTCAATTGTAGTAACAGCATATGAATGTCCATGACCCCTTCGCCTTTTCTGAGGTTAGATTCCCTGATGCCCTGTAAATTCATTTGCATAATTCCCCATTTCCCTACAATTGTAGCATTCAACATTGATAGCCTCTTTCATTCCCTTGCAATCACGGACCTGGTGACCTTTTTCTCCACATTTATAACAAACTCTAATTCCTTTTAGGCAAGTACCAGGGTGATTTTTCCCACAATTATCGCATAATAGAAAATATTTCGTTCCCTTTTTCCCTTTATCTTTCTCTTGTTCCGCCGTTCTATACTTCTCTTTCTTTACTTTAATGTCATAAGACATAGATAATTCCTTTTCTGTCTTGATTGCACACGAGACTATATCTTCGTATGTTGAGAAAGATTGTGATACTAATGCTCGACGGAGAAATGGTTTTAACCCATCAATGAAACGATCAATCTTACTTCTTGGGTTACGTATATAATCTGCAGCATGCCTCGCTAACCTTGTAAAGTTAGCATCATACTTTGCGACATTCTCATCCTCCTTCTGCCTTAGACTCAGAAATTGTCTTTCCATATCTGCTCGATGGTCATGTGGAAAGTATTTTTCTAAGAAAATTTCCTTAAATTTCCTCCATTCCATACTTGATACTTCTTCATCTTCTTTTGTATTTTGAATCAAGGACCACCATTGATCGGCCTGTCCAATGAGGCGGTAGACTACCATGAAAACCTTCTCCCTTTCGCTACTCCCCAAAGCATGGAATATTTTCTCTAAGTATTTTATCCATTGATCAGCTACTAATGGATTTATACCCCCATTAAATGTTTGCGGTTGTTGCCTCATGAAGCGGTCTACCATTGATCCTCCACATTTCGGATCAGGGTGCTCCATACGAGTAAGGTTATTATTCATAACCTGAGTGAGTTGTCCCAGTATGGTAATAAGTTGATCAGCACCAGTTGTATCTCCAGCTCCACAATAATTATCTTGAGCAGGAGGGAAATCCCTACACGGAGTGCATGCATTTATTCAGCTTCCGTTCCTCCCACTAGGCGCCATTTCTAAACAATGGCATAAACTAGATTAGTTAATGAATCAAAATACATAATTCCATACTTGTAAAATACTTAACATAAATTGAACTATTTAAGGATATAATCTATAATCATAAAAATGTTTTCATTGAAGAAGTATATACTCATAACCCTTCATAGTGGTTTTTAAAGAAAATGAGAATTATCCTAAGCATATCCCCTGTGAGTGTCGTAACCAAGAGTGCAGCAAGGCACGTTTTCGTGCACCAGTTCCTGTTAGAGTCTAGCTCAAAGTGGTGTTTTCAGGTTTTACCGCTAGGTACATCTGTGCTAGAGCTGCCTCTACCTGCTCGTATCCAGGCAGGGATCTATTTCTCGGAAAACTCACAAAATCTCTATAATACCAAAATTCTACGAAGTTCTTCTATACTAATCCTCAATGTCTATCTTAGGGTTATGTGCTCTAATAAGAGTTCATCTAAATCTTGCTTCCAAGGTTAGTACAAAACTGATTCTGATACCAACTATAACGCCCCGACCACAATTACCCAGATTCGGTGCACTATTCCGTAACATTGGCATGATCACAAAAGATCAAGTCTCAAATGACCGAATAGTTTAGTAGCCTTGGAAACACTAGATACATTCATAAATGTTACATTACATCATAAAGTGAAAAACTACAATAAAAAATTTTCCATAGTCCACACTCATATCCTCTTCTGACTATCCCTGCAGGTCATTCATAAAATACTTCTTCACATCCAAGAATATATTGAAACATTGAAAGGGGTGAGCTCAGATTCTCAGTAAGGATAACAATATAGTGGAAGCTTTCATAAATAAATATAAACATTTAAGGAAATGTATAACTAAAACAAAAGCCTTTTAAACATGACCTTCAGCATAATATGGAAAAATTAAAATTAAATAATGCCATTTACTTATTTACATGGATATTCTACTAGTCAAATAATCACATGTAATATCAATAACCACATTTATAATGATGGAATGCATAATGCCAGACTATCATAACCACGTAGCCAGGGCCTCGTACGAAGTCTACAATAATATTTTTTCAATGCCTCATGCCAAGACACTAGTTTGTCTAATGAGGCCTGCCGATGCCTCGAGGAGCTATAGCGGGCTCCACTTGTCACTTATTAAGTCCAATTCATTCCTCATATGGACAGGTTTAAACATATCATTAACCAAAACATAATCGTATCACATAAAACATGCATAAAGGAAACACAAAATTTCCATATCTCAATCACAATATATCAATACAACACATTGATATAATAAAAACTTTACGAAAACCATTTTCAATGGGAAAATAAAATAAAAATAAAATTTGGTATTTATTTTTCATTTTAAAAAAATTTATGGCTTGTAGAGGTAGCCGAAACACAAATAATGGTCACGGCAGCGGAGAAGTCTTTGTCGCCGCATATGTAAGACAAACATTCCTTTTTTCGTTTAGTAAAACGATTTGTAAAAATGATTCTTTTTGAATAAAAGTAAAAGTCAAAGGGGTTTATACATCGTATAAAAGAAAGTTGTGTATAAAAAAAATATGCCTCAATGAAAGGGGATTGAGACGAAGAACCTTACAAAGATAATTTTTCTAAATAATGTAGATCTATTATGTGTATTCACTATATGTACACATAAATAAAGTTCAAATACAATATAGGACATAATAATATCATTACATAATTTGAAAGTAGGCGATTAACCCAAAGAATGGAAATTGGGTTAAGAAGTTCCCTTACCTCATGCCCGACTTGACTCGACCGTTCTTTAATCTCCTGAATAATAAACTAGAGTTAATTTATATTTTCTTAAGAACCTTTTTAATGTTCATTATTCATTTTATATCACTTATTACCATGTTATGAACATTATGTAATTATTTAAGTCAATAACGGTCATTTTGTCGATCTTTGGTACTTGAGTGAAAAATAAACTTCTTATAATTACAAGTTGTTCATGTGGTAAAATATCCATTGTATTCAGAATTTTATTCATGATTTAGATATCATATATATCATATATATATCCAGTATATACATGAATTTATAATATTACATAACATTTAGAGGTAAGAAATGAAATGCACCGTTAATGGAGACTGTAAGTCGTACGTACGCATGAACGCTAATTTCATTTCTATTTCGTATTTAATGGAATGAAATTATAATTATATAACATTATACTATAATTACTATATAATATAATTTATAATACCATTTAATCCATCCTTTATACATCCCACATATGGCATTAATGATTCAAATCACTTTGAGGGGGCGGTAGTCCGCACTTCCTAAAATGAAAATATCGTGTTTACCCATAATGGAAACCATAAAGGTATGCCATAAATGAAAAATACAGAATCATAAGGAAAACATAAATATATTATATATCATATATAAATATAGTGACATCTTAATGGCCACCTTGGAAGCTGTTATATGAGTGTTGAACTATCATCGTTTCGTGAGGCAGAAATTCTCCATCGACAGAAACAATATGTTCTTTAACCATTAGATGTAGGTGTGTGTAATTGTAGCTCGAATACTTCTTATAAAAACATCCTAGTATATTTAAGATAATTGTTTTTTAGAAAATAAAGGAATAAAAAGAGTTTAAGGGGTTCGAGAAGCAAAATAATACAAAATAACATAAGAGGAGACATTACCTTAAAACCGGGTAACTCTTTTTTGATTTGAGATAAAGGCTTCCTTGGGAAGAATTTTTCCCAATGTGAGGCTTCTATGAGTAAGAGAGAGAAGTTGAAAGAGTATTTGGGCAGAGTTTGGCCGAGCCAAAAGGCTTTGATGGTGTGAATAAGGTGGTATTGTTGGGGGCCTTTTATAAGAGGAGAGGAGGGGCACTCTTGAAAAGTCATGAAATGTTACTTTATTATATAATGGGTTTCGGATTTTAAAGGTCTCCCACATATATATTTCAAGTATAAGGTGATAAGGGTTCGAAATATACTCATCCAATAGGTTTTTGACAAGTGTAAGTCTTAGATTTTACATTATCTTTTCATTTTATTTAAATCTTTAATTAATGAGGTAATCACTGCATCATCATGGTGTCATAAATAATTTAATTTTTATAATGTCTAAAAATTATAAAAAAATATCATGATTTAGTATATCTTCTTATCTTTCTAATTAATATTTATAGTAAAAAATATTAATTGTATAACCCCATTTAAAAATTGTTTTATTAAAACAACTCATGTTTGTGACATTTTGTTTAACATTAAATAAAATGTTTTTAATGTCATTTTCCTACCAAAGTGGCTTCATGGGGTGCCCAAGTTGACCCATGGATTTTCATGGTCGTCCATGACTCATCCAATAGGGTTAGGACAAGTGTAAAGGTATTTTAATATTTTTATAATAAAATATTTTCCTTAGATTTCACAAATTACCTTTAATCGCGGTTAAATAAACTTAAAAGTTACTATTCACCAAAAATTATTTTAATCCCATTGAACCACATTTTACTTCCTAATGACAATCATGTATGTCGGATTTTTGAAAATCAAATCACATAAGTGGTAATGTTTCATTTAAATGAAAAATCAATTTTTTAACAACCACTTAGTGGTTTCACAATTCATCAGAAATTGATGTTTTTTAGAACAATGCAAAAATTTCACCCTAAGCTATAATTGATATTCCAAATACAAAAATGGTGTCTATTTTACAAAATTCCAAACATATAAGCTACATTAATTAATTTTATAACTAAATCCCATTGTCACAACAAATAGCGTGTTTTTAAGAAACAATATATATCAAAAGATTGACAATTGTTTATGTCCAATTTCAAAGTGAAGTTGATTCTAATGACCACCATTGGATAAACTGGTAAAAATATATTTTAATTATACATTAAAACCACTAAATAGTATAATTTATCACTATAAATTATTTTGATTAAAAAAGTTGTTTTTATGTATTTGTCACTAATCAAAAAAAAAAGGAAGTTCTCAGATAAATACCAAAAATTCAACATAGGCTAATTTCGATATTCCGAATCCAAAAATGAATTTCATTTTTGAAATATAAAATATATATAATTTCAAAAAGTTGGTATTACTATTCATAATGTCTTTTTTGATTTGTCACGGTGTGTTAGAACTCGAACTTGCGTACAATGCATGATATTGCATTATTGAAAGAGAAGCGTATCGTGAATGTTTGGGGTGTTACAGGGTGAATCCATGGTGCCACATGTCCGAATATATCATGATTTATCCTTAGAGTGTATCCAAAGAATTATAATATCTAGATAATATGTTAAGTAATTTATCGATACTACACTGAGGAATTCACATAATAAGACAATGAACCGATTTCCTGGTGGGTATATCTTATAGTAATCAGCTCAATGAATCAGTATGGAATCATTTGCTTGCTTAAGGTATTCCCTTAGAAATATAAGGTTGGTTGAAGTCTGAACATTCCTATAAATATGATCAATTTATAAAGCAAGAGGTTCCTTATACTTATTTAATTTATATCATATAATATCATGTTCCATGTAGTACTCATTACATATAATCATTTAGTAGCTTCATTCCACAACCTTTCAATAATCATGGAAAGCTGTATCAATACCCTGAAACCATTTACCAGTTTAATTAATAATGATTTAAGAGGTTCATTTTATACTATTCATTAACATGATATGTGGTACAAGACATGCAGCCAACGTCAAGTCATTTCAATTATAATTTATCTAGGCCAAGAAATATCTATAAATATACATGAAATAACATTCTTTTAAAGATTTTTTTAAATTTGAAGGAACACTTACCTTATTAAATTTCAATTCAAAAAAAAACCCAAATAGTGTCAACGATAGACCAAACATGGGTCCCCAAGGCATAAATGAATAACACACCATAACTGGGTGGTCTATGTTGAGGTATTAACCTACATCAGTATAAAGTGATATAATTAAAGATATATAATATAGTATTAAGAATTATAAATAAATAAAATGAATTTTAGAAGCATCACTCAGTGAAACCAAAGTGTGCGCAATGAAATAAATTTATAAACTAATATAATTTTTTAGGAAATTCATAGACCACCTATCTAATTTTTGTAGTAGACGCCTCATCCATTATCATCCCTTAGATTATCCTTGATTGAAATAAAATAGAAGAATAGATGGACACCCTGAAAATTGGGCATATGATAATGAATCAAAATATCATAGTTGATATGAAGAAGAAATACGAATGCTGAAATAGGAATAAAAAACTCTCATGTGGAAATCCAATTTGATATGAAGATATTGAATTGAAGTCCGGACTAAGAGGTATGATAAAATCCTACCATTAGACTAAAAGGGGATATCATTAACATGAGAGGATGGAGCTGGGTGATCTTCTATAAAAACAAGATGCCCTGCCTCTTTTTAAAAATAAACTTACCCAGGGTAATTGCATGACATGTAATCTTTACATGTTGTATAATGTTTGGGTATTCCCTATCCATGGAAAAACCAATACATGCCACAAAAAGTTCTATATATACTAATACATGTAGTGTATTGAATACACATCATGTACTCCAAATACACATTGTTTATTTTTCCTACAACCAACTTACTACCCGCCTCTATTCATCCTTACAAAAACATACTAACTGACCCAAAGGTGCAGTTTTGGATTAAAGAAAAAAACCTCAACAAGTGTTTCAATGGAAATTTAAAGTATTCTTACTGGAAGAAGAAACCAATATCTTGAATTATATGAAAACTTTTGAAAATAATATAACTATAAAATTGTTTTATCCCAAATAATGTAGTTTATCCACATGCTTGTTAAAATACATGGGATCTGATCCCACAACTATCAATAGAAATTTTTTAATAATAATATTTCTTTTAATAAAATTTTATAAACACATAGATTAACATATATGATATTGGTAAAATAGTTTGTTTGTTAAATATTCAATATAAGTGTAATTAAGAGTTATTTCCTACAAAAATGATTTTATGTATCTTAGTAATATATTCTTAATATAATATAGTTTCAAATAGGCTAGTTGGAGTATTTTTGGACTTATTGAGGTTCAAAGATAAAAAATAGACTCTTATTTCAATTTTAATACAAAGTGAATGTCCCTTATTTTTTAGAAGGAGTTTAGGATATGTTGGTAAATTGGTAATGTTAAAAATATGTATTATTTACAAATAGATTTCAAGAGAAAAAAATTTGGTGGATAGGAATCCAAAAATGATGATGATGAACATTGAATGATTTCTAAATAGAAAATAAAAGTTATTTATATTTTAATATTTTATTTTGTAAATTTAATGAGTTTGAATATATTTAGGGAATTAAAAATTATGAATATTATTCCTAGGTCTTACTATTATTCAAAATTTATTTCTTTATAGATGCTAATCACAAAAGATTTTAGTGGGAGGGTTTTATTAGACGGTCACATATAAATTTGGAATGAAATACATAGATATATAATGAGTTTAAGAAAACCCATAAAAATAAAACAAACATAAGGTTGATATGTCACTCTATCATATGAGATGTATTAGTCAGGTGATTATATATGGTTTTGTTATGTATTCATAAAAGTGTTTAATAATATTAAATGTGTCATTTTATACAAAATGAAATCTTCACATTATCATCATTTAACATTGGAAACATATATCTATATATTGATATACATTTCATGAATCGTAATGATAATTGAACTCTCCAAGTATAACTTTGAGTTATCTCTAATTGATGTTCATCATGATTATTTATAGGTTGTCAAAGAAAATTAATGTTATCATGAGTACAATTATTTTATTGAGATATATAATTTTCTCATGAGGCCTAAAATAGATTCTGTGCACTAGATGTCCCATGAATTATATGAAATTGAGTGCCATACACAATTTCTTTGGTATACCAAGGGTGAATGGATCATATTTGGTGTCCCAACTATTAATGTATTTTGAGATACCTAACATGAGAACCTTCATACTTTGATATATTTATTACACAGTCATTGAGGATTATCTAATCAGTGATTAATTGGGTATCTTGTGGATAATGTTATCATTTTGAGATAAATTATGATATAATTTTTCCACTAGTAGGATGACTAATACATATAGTCCCAAGATTGAAATAGATAAATGAAATGTATGGTCAATCCTATATAATATATATGATGTGCTAATTTATTCAGGTGGGGGGAATGTGATGTGCTCATCCATAATGTGATTGGTGTGTGATGAATTCATTTAGTTAGTAATTTTATACTTGAATAATTGAAAATGTTTGAGTATGCAATATGGTATTGAAATACCTTATGTCTCATGGTCACTCAAAGTCCTTTTAATGGTATTATAAGAGAATACATGATTGTATATAAAAAGACTATTAGACACATGTATAGAGATACATGTTTTTTATGGAGATTATTCCAGATCCCTTAATATCCTATGTAGCACTAATTCTATTATAGAGATCACTCTTTACCTATATTTAATAATTTGGTCATTCATATATATAATCAATGCTAAAAATAACTATGGGATTGCACTTTTTAGTTGATAGAATGGGGTATGAATTTGAATCAATGATTTTTTTATGGTTTTACAAGTTATTGAATATGGATTAGTATATATTGAAAAGAAATAAAGTCTATGATATGTTCTTTTCATGGGGTTTTGGAAAAAAATTATTACCTAATTTAAATTTAAATCTACTGGAACTAAAAGTTTTATCCTAGATAGAAATGACTAGAAACCTATTTTCTCTTATTGGTTAGAGAAAAATGTGTTTTTTATTAATATAGTCATTCTTTTAAATTTTAAGAAATCAATAAAAAATTGAAATGGAAATAGAAAATGATGAAATTTTGACTGGGTCATAGTTGGATTTTTAATTGTAATGAAACTTAGTTACACAATTATTTTATATTTTTTTAATCACTAATGAAAGAGATGTTAAACTATTATTTCACCACTCACCCATGGTTGAATGGTAATGGTGAGAATAAACCCAAAAAAAACGTTTTTCATTATACCATCCTTCGTATATATGTATTTCTACATCAATTCACTCATGGATCACTCAAGAAATACCCAACATGGTCAAGTGTAGCCAAAGAAAACAATGAAGTATTACCAATCCTTCTACATATTCCAGAAACCACCAAGAACATCACCCCAATATCAAACTATTCCAACATATATATCTTGAAACTAAGTGTAGAAATATAATTGGCCATAGAAAATGTAAATAAGCAATAAATATATTTAAATAAAATAAAACAACAATTTCAATTAAGTTCTACTACAAAATATCAAAATCATTTGATAATAAAAAGTGGTATTTATTTATTTGAAATGAAAAGGATTAAGAATTAAAAACGAGTACATTTCATTCCCTATTAACTCAAAAATTACCCTTATATGAAAAGTGTATTAGACATGAGTGGGGAAGAATAAATCATTACAAAAATAAAGTAAACAGTAAAAGAATGAAATAACAGTAGCAACATAACTCTAACAAGTTGCACCCAAATCCAAGTCTCAACTCTCCTTAAATAGTGAACTCCTCTTTTTGTAGATTTGTGGGTTCTTTCTAGTGATGTCCCAGAACCAATTTACACTCAGATGTTCCCCAAATCTTATGGTCCATATGGCCTCAATCTCATATCCCCATACACCAAAGGTTCATTTACTAGTTGTGAGGTCCTATGGTTTGTTTGGGGGTGACTAGTCCCTCGTTAACATAATATAGCACAACTAACAGATATAAATATCAAGTAAAGTAAAATAGTATAAGAAATATAAGTAAACAGAAGGCACCACAAAAGAATACCAAATCAAAAAACGACTGATGTAACTGATACTCATATACAAAAACTGATGATGATATATTTCATTTTCTATAATACTGGAAAACATGGATACAAATTAGTTGATAATACATGGTATAAAAAAGTAGAAAAAATGAATCCAAAAACTATCCAAGCATCCTGAGATCTATATCAGTCATCTTCAACCCAACTCCATCCTAAAGTAAGCAAGAAATCAGGTGTCTGAAGCAGTGCACTTCCCTTTGTCAACACATACATACACATTGTCTACCCGGGTACCAATGGTGCCCTGATATGGTGTGAGATACATCATATTATAGAACCACCAATGGTGTCTTTAACATCCATTCCATGTAAAATAAACAAAAATACTGTGGAAGAATTCATATATAAAACTAATGAAATACATTAACATAAATTCCCAAGTACCTGCCTCAGACTATGCTAGTGTCTGAACATGTAACCAGTTCATTAATATATTCTAGTTTATATAAGTAGCTCATGTGAGGAATAACCATCCCTTACATCCTGGCATGATAATAATATATAAGGATCCAATATATAATAAAGATCTATATTGATAATAATAATAATAATAATGATGGTGATGTTCAATGGTAATAACCAAAGAAAACATGACATCAAAAGGTGTGATAACACAGGCAATAAGTGCATATTGAATAAGGTTTATGATTTTAATCCAAGGTGGCATCACCCAAGGCATTGCACGATGATTTAATTATAATCAATTCCAATGAGAAAAACCAAGGTAAAATGGTATAAGCGGTGACTAGGACTAAGTGTGTATCAAACTGGCCTTATGTCTGTAGATGTCATTCTAGATCCAAGTAGTATATCCAAGACATACTATAATAATAATATAGGGATCCTATGGTGTCATACCAGGAATCCATTGGTATAAAATGATTGCGTTATAAGGTGGGTATCAAACATGGAAACCAGAATCCCTGAATTGGAATGGGGTCAACGAGTTCTCAAGGCATTCCCTTAGGAATCTATGGGCTATATTGAGTCTCACCACTCCTATAGTAATTTCATGTTCCATATACATGGAACCTTATAATCAATTAATCATTTAATTAAGGCAATGTAATAGTCATTCCATTTAACAAAACAAGTGGGTTCATTTCGTGACTTTCATGCAAGTGACAAGGAATCCCAAGGACATGCAACCATTTATTTAATCCTATAATTCACATTCAAATAATTAGTTTCACTCTATTATATTCTATAATAATTGAAAGGTGTAAAACTGATGTGAAACATAGTACCTTAATGACATTTAATAACTCTAATTAATATAAATACAATATACTTTCCATTTACATTTAAGGTGTATTTATCAAATTTAATCAATTGCCTAAGAAGGGTTAGGTAGTAATAAAACATGATACAGGACATTAATCAATTCACAATTAATTTAATTAATGCGTTTTACCATTAGTAGGGGCATGACACTCACCCGAATAGTGAAGTAGCTGAACATGTCAAAGCACTAAAAGACCAATTATGTAATACACCCTATATGTGGTTGTCATTGTTGGGGTCAAAACCTATAATTATGGATATCATATTTAATGAGATTCCTATATTATTTTTTTAATTAATATAAGAAAATCATTAATTAGATGAATTGTGAATTGATCCTGATAATGGTAATCCCATAAATACCATGACAAAATAATCCAGATAGGGGTATTCATCAAAGATAAGAAAATGGTAGGCATGTTCATAAGACCGAACAACATAATGAGATACTCATACATACCATGCCTACTATGAATATTTTTATGAGTTATGTCTTATGGATTGAATCACACATGATGATAGCCTGATCTCATTTCGTTCATAGAAAACACCCTAGCTCCTCAGATCTTTTCAAAAGGATAATTTATTCAATGAAATGAATACTAAATGTTGACAGTAATATAGTTCAACCATCTATAATCCACAAATATATGAAGGGTCACATCCTAATTCTTATATTAAATCATGGGTTAACCCCAAGAGGAATTACTTGTCCATATAAGACCTTTAGAATCTATATCTTCTAATTGCTTCTTAAGTCCCTGAATCTCATTAGGTTCCTTCTTGTATAGAGTAATGGACATTGGATTTGCTCTTATAATGATATATATCATTAACTCTACCACTCTCACTAATGAGGTAAGCCAAAATGAATCATTGGGAAAAGCATACATGAAAAGATCTACTAATGGAGGGAATTAAACCTGATGTGAACCATGGTCCTCATTGAATAGATTATAAATCTGGGTAGTCACTCAACATAGCATAGGATTCTCTAATCCAACTCTACTAGCCTAGAAATATGATTCCCCCTTATGTAGATAACATCCACCCTATAGTGATGTTAATGATACCATGAGGTGATAGAAGTGTATAAAGGAATGATACATAACTAACTAATACATTGTAAGAATGACATCGAATCCTATCATCTCAAGAACAATGAGTTCCCATAAGAAATGGTGATCGCCTAACCCAAGGGGATAGTCCCCACATTGGAATATTCCATCTGACTGTACTCCCAAAGGTGTATCCAGAGTCATTATACAACAGTAATAAAATATTTCCAGTCCAAAAATTTTCCCCTACAGATAAAGAGATGAAGGATTTTGAATCACATATATCATGTAAAAAAAATATTAGAGAGGATGGAACTAGCATAGTACCTCATGCTATAGATGGTCCTGCGACCTGATCCTTAGGTATCAACTGTAATACATGAAACTAACCTAATCCATGACCCTGTGTAATAGCTCAACTACCACGATCAAGACTACTCAACTAGTGATATTGGTAATATAAAGTATATCTACTATTACCAAGACCTTCTTTTCATCCATTCATGCCATTTCTACTCCAACTCCCTGCCTGACGCATCATAAAAGAACCTTCTATAGAAGGTAGAGCTAGTGTGGATTATCTTCCTCTAGAAGTAAATGGAATGGTCCGACATAATATCTAAAGGGTCCCCATATGGTTCTATGACTGGTACTCTATAGGGTCTTTATTATATTTAGGCTTCATATTCCCTTGTCATCTACACTAATGAAACACCATAGAGCTACCGGCACAAGTACTCTTGTTTCTACTTCCCTGACCAAAAACGTCGAGGGTCGCTTTATACTGCCTGAAGAACTACTTCCCAAATTCATCATTGATCCTCTATGCCTAGTACTATCGCCTTCCCTTAGTTTATGCTCTGTTATGAGAGACTTATGAAAAATTTCAGTGAAGGTATGTAGGATAAATACATTAACCTGAGTACGGATGGAATACTGGATTCCATCCTCAAAGTATCCATCATGTGAAATCTCTTCACTATATAGAGGCAGTACAAAGCATTGTAACTCGGTGAAACACGTATAATAATCTATGAATGACATAGAACCTTGATATATATTCATTAACTCTCTGGTTCAATCAGCACTTAGTGTTTTTGTATAGATGTAATCATATAAGAATAGTTTGATGTCATCCTATACCATGCCCTGATAGAGACCATTCGGGGTAACCACATCCCATTACCACTTGTCTGAATCATGTAGCATGTAAGTATCAATCATGACCCTACTAGATGGAGCCATATATTGTTTCTAAAATTTATATAGGGTAGCCTCTAGCCAAGACTAAGCAACCTATGTACAGACATCCCCCAAGAAGGTAGGGTGATGATGCTGCTAGAACTCGTGGGTTAGATCATCCATCATTGGTGTTGGTCATGGATCACCTTCCATGGAATACATCATACATAGGAAACTATCACGAAGATAACTTTCAATTCCCAAATCATGTATAACAGTCAGTTTCACAAGTGTAAATCCTAGAGTTCATACTAGAAGTTAATGGCCCACAATGTCTAGAGCATGTTCATCGCGACCATCCTAGTGAGAGACACAAGGACGTCATGTAGGAATTAATCTACAAATTCAAATTACATGACTCAAAACAATATTAAGACTATAGATAACAATAATAGTGGAATAAAATGTAACGAAAGGGATCAATACCCATGTAAACTACCCCAACTACCTTCTTATGATTCCTGGTATTTGTAAGACCTCAAGTATAAATTATTGGGTGTCCAGTAGAGGAAGGGTCCATAGTAACTTGCCTTTTAAATTACTAGAAACCACTTCATTTTAGAAGTCATATTTGACATTCCAATTTCATTTTCTTATTTTCAAATAACAATATTATTTTATAATGGATATTTATTCACTATATAAATGGTATCATACTTCTTCTCACTAAAATAAATACCCATTTAATTTATTTCTTATAGCTCAACTCAGTAAATTAACCATTCAAACACATGAGGGTCCATACACCTCATGAATTAAAACTAATAGTCACTCAACCACAGACTAAGATTAACATAGGTATAATATACATAGAAGTATCACTCAATAGTAACATAAATATGAAGGAAATAAAATTAGTTTGTGAACTTGTATGGATTTTCAATGTGCAAGGAATGTGAGTTATAGATGCTACGATGATGCATGTAACAATGATCTTATCCCTAATATCACTGAACAGTTAATGAAATAAAATACTCAATAAGAATAATAATAACAATCTCACAACCAGTTCATCACAAAATGGTGAAATATTATCAACTATTATAGGAAAAATTAGATAGAAATTATCAATGAGGAAACTAAACATTTATCATGAACATGGGTTAGTTGTGCCCAATCCTGAAATATAAAAAGGTTATAGGTGTTCCTAAACATCAATATATTGTCTCAAAATTATAAATAAATAAAATAATCACTATGATACCACTTTGTGACATCATAGACCTGTGTGGCACTTAGAGGCTCCTCAAGTCCAGTGGGCCACACGGCCTCATGTGAATCTCCCAAATTTCCATAGGATTCCATCTAAAAGAAAGGGCTTATGGTTTATCCATGGAGAGACAATTATCCCATTACCATAGTATAACATAATAGATAAGTATAAATAAAACATAAAGTAAAACAGTGGAAGTTGTGTAAGTAAACAGAAGACACAAAAAAAGTAGACTAAAGAAATAAACTACTGAAGTAACTAATACTCATATACGAAAGTTGATGATGATATATGTATTGTTCTATAAAATTGGAAAACATGGATACAAATCATATAACAATAAATGATATACAAAATTATAAAAAATTAGTCAAAAAACTATCCAAGTATCCCGACCTTCAACTCAATCATCTTCTACCCAGTTAGATCCTATAGAAGTAAGTAATAAAGTGTGTGAAGCAGTATGCTTCCCTTTTTCAACACCTTTATATATGTAGTCTTCCCGGGTAGTAGTGATGCTTAGATAGTTTGTGAGATAAATCTTTGTAGTCCACTACCAACATCATCTATAAAATAAATTCCATGTAATATAAACTAAAACTATGTGAAATAATGAATATATAAAAGTAAAGAAGTGCAGTAACGTAAATGCTTAAATACCTACTTTAGCCTCAACTAGTGTATGAACATGTCACCAATTAATTAATTAATTATGTTCCAGATTATTTAATTTAGTCACATAAGTAATAACCATCCCTGACATCTTGACATGATAATAATATTAAATGACCAATTTGTAACAAGGCATCAATATTTATAATAATAATAAAGATGTTTCAAGGTAATAACCAAGGAATCCATGACCTAAAAGGTTGAGCCAACATACATAATAACTATATCATGGATAAGGGGTAAGAGTTTTATCCAATAGGGGATATACAAAGGCATTCCATAATTATGTAATTCTAACTGTGTCCAAGGAGAACATTAAGTTAACACAAGATAATTAGTGATTATTCCCAAGTTTGTATCTAAGGCGCATAATGTTTGTAGAAGTCATGTTGGATTCAATGAGTGTATACAAAGAATACTATAATAATAACGGAGGGATCATGTGGTGTCATACTAGAAATCCACTAGTCGATAAGAATTGAGTTTCAAGGTGGGTATCAGCCTTTCTAACTAGCATCCATGAATTGAAATGGCATCCGTGAGGGATCAAGGCATTTCCTTATGAATCCAAACGTTAACATGAGTCTGAACACTCCTATAGTAATTTTATGGTCTATAATCAAGAAACCTTATAATCAATAAATTATTTAATTAAGGCCATGTGATATTCAATCAATTTTAAACAAACAATATAGATTATTACATGCCTTCCATATAAGTTATAAGGAATATCATGAACATGAAACCACTTATTTAATCATATAATTCATATTAAATTCATTAGGTTCACTCCAATACCTTCCATAATCATGGAAAGATATTCTACAGATGTGCAACTGAGTTCCCCAATTTCATTTAATAAGGCCAAGACATATATATAAAAAATAATTTCCATCTCCATTTAAGTTGAAATTATCAAATTGAAGCACATAACATAGAAGGTTCAAGTGGTAATAAAATATTGCATTATCCATTAATCAATTAAAAATTAATATAATTAAAGGGGATTATAATTATTAGGGTCAATATACACACCCAAATGATGAAGTATAAAAACATGTCAAAGCACTAAAATCCCAATTATAGAAAACTCCATACATGGGGTGGCTTTCATTGAGGTCACAACCTCCAATGATAAAGATAATATTTAATGAAATTATTAGATTATAGTTATAATGTCTATAATCAAGTAACATTCATTAAACACGGGGTTCCTTATAAAATCAGAACGCGCACAAAAAAATTATTAAATGATGAATCATGATAGATGAGTTATATACCACCTACCTCATACTTGTATGACTCTCCTCATCTTATATTATCCATTGGTTTGGCCTGGATTGGAAGACAACTATGAACCAATTCCCTAAAAATGGGGAATATGAGACTCCATCTAAATAACATCATCGACAGAAAGAAGAACAATGAATGGATAAAAATGAATCAAGATCTTACTGGCACATATCTAACAATATGAGTGGTGATTCAATAAGTATTTGGACAAATGATTAGGATCAAATCCTACCAAATAGGGATTAAGATATACAAAATGAAAGAAAAATGATGGTTGTCTATTGGAGAAAAAAATGAGAGAATAGGGTTTACAAAATTCAATAATTAAGTGTGTTTTTCTATAATCACCCAAAAAAATAGTCATCACGCAGTTTGGCTTCACGGTTGTCCAAACTATGCACTAACCTTGCGCAATATTCTATAGGGAGGTCAATTTTGAATGGCTAGAACTAATTATAAGGAAAACATTATGCCAACTATGAAAAACACCTCTACAACAATGTTTGTAATTTTTCACCACTGTGCTGCCCCTAATGCATAGTTTGGGAAAACTATTCGACCAATATCACCACACTATCCAGCCCCCATGATTAGAACTAATTGTTAAGCACACCCCTCATGGTTTCTACTAACCATGTGGCAAGCATATCTCTCCGAAATAACTTGGTTATGGGGTCTAAACTATCCCCAGACACCCCTAAGATACTTGTGTACTCATTATGTATCTGTATTAGGTCCAAAATAAATAATTTGACCAAAATTTAAAGGATACATACCTAAGAGAAAACTAGGTTCTTATAATTCTTTTTCATCATGGACATACCCCATATAATCTGCCCTCTTTGAAAATTCTCTTATCTTTCCTTTTTATCCTTATATCATTACTCCTTCATGGTGCTCATAACACCATGAGATCAGCATCTTTCATTCTTTGGTGTTGACTATAATATTATGTAACTTTTTGATCCATGTTATATCATCCCAAACATTTATAAATATATTTATCCTTTTCCTTTCGAATAAATATTTTTTTTCCATAATTAGGTATAAATTATATTATAAAACACATTAAACACAAAGAACACTTAATTTCATTAATTAGGAACATTAAATTTATAGAATAATTAAATCCATGAAATTGAAATCTACTATAATAAGAAAATAGACAAAAACATTAATAAATAAATCAAGTATAATTTGAAAATGTGGATCAAATTTATTGAATAAAATTTTTACACTCATGAGTTTCACTGTAAAAATGGACACAACATTAGTAACCAAATCAACATTTTGAAAATTTATAAAATTTAACCATGACAGGAATTGAGTTGAATGAATTGTATAGAAATAAAGAGGTATTTATTAAAGGTAATATGACTGTTGTTATAGTAATATGACCATTATAAATAGTAACATGACTACTAGAAAGAGTAAAGTGACAATTAAAATAGTAAATTGAACTCAAAATGGTAAATTTCAGAAAAAGAAAATTTACCATGCATAATTTTTGAAAATAAAAAAATTATAATAACATAAAATAAATATCAAGGTTAAAAATCAAATGAAGTTATGAGAACCATTTTTATAAATAGTATTTTCATGTATTTCATAAAAATCATACTTTATATTTCAATAATTAAAAATTAAATACGTTGGAAAATTATTTTTATAAAATAAATGTAATTTTTATAATCAACACATCTAAATTGTTGAAGGGTTATTTTTTTGGTAATTTTTAGATTGCTTCAATTTTTAGGTGAATTGTAAAAAAACACAGTTTTTATACAACTGGTATGTTTAAAAATACATTATTCATTATGTAATAATAAAATGAAAATTTATATAAAATCAATACTTAAAAAAAATATCTAATAATTTATATTATTCAGTTAAATAAAACATGTATTATAAATCAAAAAAGTGGTTTCCAAGGACTAATGCTTAATATATTCCATTAAAAGAGCATATTTTTATTTTTCCTATTTTATTTTTAATACACTATTTAATTATGATTTTAAAGGGTTAAAAACTTCTAAAACCATTTTATTTTATTGATATTTGATTCATAATGAACAAAATATCACTACTAAATGTTTTACCTTAGAAATTATATTTTATTCAATATTTTACCCTAAAAATATCCCTCTCCTTTAGTATAAATACCATCACTCCCTCCCCTTGTGAAACCACTTACCTTATTATTTTCAAAGAAACAAATCTACCAAAATATCATATATTAAACCCCTTAGAATTCTTAGGGATTTCTAGAGTTATTGAAATATAATCATTCAAGGATTTCGGGTTTGTAGCAAAGGAGCAACATAAAAAAGGAGGTAAGATTTGTTAGTCTTTTCCCATTCATTTTCCTCTTATCTTCCTCAATACTTATATAATTTTATATTCCCATACCCCTAAAATTAATTATATAACATGTATAAAATATATTAATGATATTAAAATACTTTAATTATTTTATATTCAATATATTTATATATTATACATCTCTAACATCCTCCTTTTACAATGTCCCATTAATGGCTGATTATCCACCAAGGGGGACATTGTCAATTATCTCCTTATAACCCCCTTAAAGATAGTTATAATAAATATTTTATGATATATAAATGTATATATATATATATATGATATTTTGGATTTAATATTTTTAATGTATAAATAAAAATATAAAAATCATGAAATCCAAGCATGAAGGGTTATTTTATGGAAAATATAATATCAAAATAGTTATCCTTTAACAAATAGAACTAAAAAAATAAAATACAATGGTCATAATGATCACGGGTGAATAAATTAAAATTATTTATTTCTAGTTTCATGATTTAATAAACAACATTCAATTTAATAGGATGTTGAAAAGTGATCGAATAAATCTGGAGATAAGGTTAGGAAAATTCTTGAACACAACTCTTTCCTTTTAGGTTATCTAATATTTCTCTTTATTTTCAATATATATAGTTATATAATGTCATAAAAATTCCCTTTCACTATTATTTAAATCTTATATATATATGTACGTCTACATCTTTTAATTGATTTATAAGTTAATTACAATGATTTTTCAAAGATATATTATTTTACAAAAAAATTCATTAACTCTATATAGGAAATTTATTTTTCACTTAAAGAGTGATGATCTTTTATGCCAAAATATAGTCTCCCTTATTCATTTTGGAACCCTAATGGTTATTTCATAAATTATCATTTACGTAATCCTTATGAAAACCATTTTTTTCGATGATTTTATTTCATGACTATGATTGTTAGAAGTTTTATTTATATGAAACATGTGTGATTATGAGGATTTCATGATGTGATAGGTGGTCCTGAAATATTATATCCCTCCAATTAATTGGTTAATGTGATATATCTCATGATTTTATCCGTATTATTTGTGAACAAGATTCTATCTTCGATTAAAACTATGATGTTATGATTTATACACATATTTTATACGTGAACATGATGTTAGCTTTAGTCACAACAGATTTATGATATTTGACCACTATATTTTTTTGTTACATTATTATGGATATTCCAAATTCCTGTATTTTTTTATTTATTATATTCTTATTATTATTATCATTTTCATATGATATGATGATGATGATCGTTCTCACCCATAATATATATTCATTCCATGTTATTCCTCCACTTATATGGATTTTATCTCAACCATTTCTTTAATGTGTAGTCTCTAGTGAATACATGTACTATGGGGAACATGAGATATTTAGGGTGACAATGTATATGTATTTAAATATTATTTAGGTATTATTATATATAATGTGATGTATGAACAGATTTTTCCAATATAATAATATTTTCAATTATGGATAGTATTACTATTATATTATTTAATATAAAAATGATCTAATAGCCATATAATAAATGATGGGTTCCTGTAGTTGGTATCAGAGTATGTTTTAGTCAATTTTATAATTATGATTTTAAAACTACAATGAAACCCCTAATGATAATTTTAAATATAGGAACACCTAAAAAAACTAATGTATTGAGGGGGTGGATTCAAATCAGTGAAATCCCTATCTAGATATTGTAAAGTGGATTTCAATCCAAGAAAAATTCACCTAGGGATAATCACCCTAAAATGGATATTTCAGTATCAAATAGATATTTACTCTATGCATAGTTATTGGGGTAAATATTGGACACCTATCTATAAACACTTGAGGGATACACTTTGGTTGATCATAATCTATGTACAAACCATTATGAAGGATAAAAAGCTATAGTAATTATTTGTTTTTTATGTTAGACAATATTATAGTATATAATACTAAAATCAAGGTCTAGGTTTATAAACTAGGATAAATTTTTGTTTCCCATTATAAATGACCTTACAATATACTTTCACATGAGAATAAATTATGTATTCATTCTTTATTAACTTTTAATTTTTTATAACCTTTTATTCTTAATATAATAGTGGAAGCATAATAAATAAATGTAAGTGGTGAAAGGTACACATAATATTCACAAATAATTTTAAATTAATTAATTTAAATATAGTGATTATATTTTCTTTATTTACTTCATGTTTTCAGGAATAATTTAATCAAATCCATGATAACACGAAGTAGAGATATTCGTTAAAACACCTAGCGAATTGATAATTGAAACCCAATTGTGGGAATCTTCCACAGTTATGTTTTAAGGAATGATTACTGTAATGAATCATTTAATCCTTTGTTTGGTGGAATTTGATGTTATTATTGGCATTTATTGATTATCATTATATATAAATAACATCAACTATTAATAAAATGAAATCTCTTTCAATATCTTGGATTATCACCTTCTCATGTTCAAATGAAATTAATATCATGAATCTCCATTCGAAAATAGCTCAGCAATGTGGGTGTTGATAACTAGTGAAGAACCATATATATATCAAATGGTTCTGTCAAAGGAAAACATCAACCTAGAGGACAATCGAATTGTGTGGGGGTAAACTGATATATCTTCAAAAGATTTTCCTAGACTTACCATAGATCATGAGGTAGGGTTATCACTAAAACATATATCTAGATCCACTCCAGTCTCTAAATTACCATATATAATGACCATGATAGAACATAATGAGATAAATAAGATGTTACAATAGTAATTATAAAAAGTATTCATACACCGTTTTCAATTACAATGTGGTGCGCTAGTTCAATTTTTCAATAAGAAGGATAGATAATTTCTGGTTGTGCGTTGATTATCGATATCTTAATAATATTAGAAAAAATAATAATTTCCTCTTACCTTGTATTGATGACTTGTTTTATCAACTTTCAGGTATATATTAATTATAAAAATTGAATATTTACTCTCAATATCATCAACTAAAGGTGTAGAGGGAAGATATTCAAAATATGGATTTTTTGGAAGATATAGACAATATATGTTCACAGTGATTCCATTCTAATAGAACAATTTCCTTAAAATCATCATAGAATTTAAGAATGGAGTCTTTAGAGGCTGCCTAGACAAATTTATGGTTATATTTTTTGATGAAAGTTTTATTTAATCGAAGAGAAAGGAGGAATATAATGAAAATATAAGAATTTTTCAAGAGACAATAAGAAAGGAGAAGATCTATTCTATGTTAGGAAAATGTGACTTCCAGATGCATCAAGTAAAATTCATGGGGAATGTGATCAAAATTGAGATTATTTAAATATACCCTTCAATTAAAAATTAAATTTAAAAATTTATCAATCCCTAAATCATCATGGTGATCCATATTTTTCTTATATTAGTTGGGCACTATCGATATTTTTTGAGAAACATCTTAGGATTTTCTATCCCACTGAAAATGTTATTATATAAAGGGTTACTGTGTGCATGTAAAATAGAATTTTAATAAATATTTAATGTGATAATTAAAAAAATAATTGTTTTACCTACTCTCAAACTACTCTCAAGTGAATAAGAATTTGTGATCTACTATAATTAATCAAATAAGGGCATGGGTTGTGTATTCATATAGTATAATAATGTGATAGAATACGACTAATGATAATAGAATATCCATGACCAAAAACATCTAAATTCATGATTCGGAGATAGAAGTTGTTGAATTTAAAGTGAATATATATATATATATATACTTTCATTATAGAGAGAACTCTGACATATATCATTACTACAATACACTAAAGTGTATAGTCTCACAAAAAGAGCTCAATATGCATCAATAAATATGGTTATAGTTAGTGAAGGACTATGATTTCTCAATTCACTACCATCCTGGAAAGTTGAATAAGGTAGATGATGATCTTTAATGAAAATAACCATCTATTATATCCATGATGCAGATTAAGAATGGCCCAATATTTATGGATTTGAAAAGAAATGATATAGAAACCATAATGGTAGGGAAGATAACCTAAATTTATCTAATTATTTCACAGATAACTTTACAAGAAAATATCAAGGAGGAAAAAATCCATGATTTAGAGCTTTAAAAGAATGTTATTGTAGAAATGGATGGGATATTTAACAAATTCTACATTGACAAAGACAGTTTCACTCAGTTTGGATTTAGACTCAATTTTGAATCATAATAGTAGATAAATAATGATCAATTAGAAAATTCATAAATCTTATCTTTCTCCATACATCCTAGAACTACCAAAGTGTACGGTGATCTTTGATATAACTTCTAGTGGAAAAACTGTTGAATGATCACTAATAGATACATTCTTGAGATACATGTACACGTTCAAATTATGTATGATATATATATATATATATCTCTGTGTGTGTGTGTGTAGGTATGATATTATATATAACTTTACATTTAATACATCCATGTATTTTTCATGCATATGATGAATGAATATAATATATATATATATATACGCATAAGATATATATATATTATTTATTTCTCCTAAATAATTTATTCATTAATTATAATTCATTATGAATACATTACCCTCCATTAAATTCATTCAAAACACATAATTTATTATACCCTAAAAGAAAAATAAACTCGTGTTATGATTTATGAAAAGATATGCCTTGTGCTTTGGATATATAAGAGAATAATATCTTATCTTGTTCAATGTGTGTTGTGTATGAGCCTCTTTAAAATATCTCATATTCATGAGCATCGTTCAGCTCACCTGAGAAGGTTCTAAAACCCCTATAGTTACTCAATAATCCTCATGATATGATTATGGATCCATTGGATGTTATATCTTCTGAGAGGTAGGGTTATTTCATTCATTTTAATTTTTAGTCCACATGAATAATTCTCATATGAAGAGAAGAATATGGAAACTATTATTTACAATTTCCAAATACATTGTTCTATAGTATTATTTACACGTTCATTTTTAATGTTAGAACTACCTATTATTTGGGATTACTTATAATGATAATGATAATTATATGATCATAAAAATCCATCAATGGTTTAAATGGTAGGTTCATCTAGTTTTTAACATCATTTGGTAACTTTTTTAAAGAAAATTCCAGATTGGAAACAAGAACATATTATTTTAAAAAATCCTTGTGTGATGGTAAATATGACTTACCCTTACATGATACAATTATGAAGAAGGTGTTATTAAGGGTAACATCTTTGTTTCTTTTATGCAGAAAAGTTTTCTAATGGTAGTACCCTTATACAAAGTGGATTACGTAAGGGCTATTGGCCCTTTACCATTACATGTAAATGTATTTGATTTGTTTCATTAAGGTATCTAATGTTTACGTTTACATAGAATATAGAACATTGGTTTATTTTTGCACAAATGAGTTGCATTAAAGTAATACCTTCAAACAAGGGAGAAATGTAAAGGTAATATTTTTATACCTTTATATAGTGGTGTCCAATCAAGATGTGTAAAGTTAATGTTTAAATTTCTATTATGAAGGCATTTGAAAGCATTATTTCCCCTCCTACAGAGCATCCAAATAAGGTTAATATGATGGATACCCTTATGAAGAATTGGAATTATACATAACAAAAAAATTGTATTCAATTTTTTGAAAATATTAAATTCTTTTTATGGTTTATAAAATGATTATAAATTAAAATAATAGTTATTTTTGGGATATCTTAATTTATATGGATTTTATAAATAAATAAATTAATTATAAATTTATTATAATTAATTAAATAAATTTTTATAAAGAACTATTCTCACATATTAAACATTAATATTTTAAAATATCATTTAAAAAATTAAATGGAAAGATTTAAGATCTAAAAATTAAAGGTTTATATATATATATATATATATATCTGTATGTATATATATATATATATGTATAAAATAAGTGGTGATTTATGAAGTATTTATACAATAAAATATATGTGATTTTTAAATATTATAAAATTATTATACAGTAGATATTGAATTATACGCTTTTTATATTAAATAATATAAATTTTATATTGTATTAATATTATATTGAGAACATTGAAATTAATAATAAATTAGTATATTCTATAAAAAGTATAAAATGGTTATAACTTCCATTTATTTATGAATAGTTCATAAATATATCATGTTTTATAAATTAAATATGTTTTTTATTTATTTTTCAAATTTTCATGATATTCATGTTTATAAAAATTTTATTAAATATAAATATTTTGTATGCCTATTTATAAGATAAATTTCTTCCATGATTGATCATTTAATATCATAATAGGTATGATATTATAAAATTTACTTTCATCTACCTTAACCTTAGTATGGAAATTTCTTTATTAATTAATAAATTTATTTGGGAATAGTTTTTTCATATGAGTTGTTAGTGTTTTCATAAATTTTATCCTATCTTGAGTAATGTATCCCTTGGAATAGTTACTTTGTATGAGACCACCTACTTTCCTACAATCTATACTTGGATGGGAAGGTGAATGAGGTTAGTTATATTTCAATCTTGGAATACTCATGTGGACATTTTTAGTCTCATATTACACTATGAATTTTCAATATGTGTTCATATGCCATATTCATATGATTCATTTGGATATGTGTGAATATACTTGACTTCCATTCATGGGGTGATTAAAAAAACATGTGGGTTGTGTAAAGAGTTACACATTAAAGTGGTGTGAACACATTAATGTGGTGGTTGGAATGGGTATTTTTAAAACTAGTCTATTTAGGATAATTCATATAAAAAAGGAAATTAAACATGAAAAGATAATGATTACATATGATATAATAGTTATGAATTTAGTAGACAGATGATGTATTTTGTTTTTATGAGAATAAAACCCCCTTAAATTCTAAGTGTGATATTCCTTGCGAAGTGACACTTATAAAGTCCTTGATCATTTAACTAGTCATTATCATGCTTAGCATGAGTACCCCTGGATTATCTTGTGTAAGGAATGAAATCTGAGTAACTCAGGATGTTATTGATAGGTATTTTCAAGATCATCATGAGTTTCCATTGATTCTACATATTTTCATTCTTCATTTAATTTTATTTGGGTTATACTAATTAGGAAACTCTAATGGTTAGGATACGATAGGGATATAGTTGAGTGAATCCTTATGATGGTTTTGGATAAGTGGTTATTTTCTCAACTATCCAAGAATAAAAACATTTATGAATGGGATGATTCCATGCCTAAATAATCATATATTTTTTTATATGATAACCTATTTAAGTTAAGATGAAATATAGACCTTGTATCACTAAATAGATATGATAAATTGGGTTTTAATTTTTAGTGGGAGATATTCCATTTAATTCCCGTAATGAAAGATATAATACATAATACACACACACTAATTTTCTTTATTATAGATTATGGAATATTTTACAGTAATAATAATGAGATCATTAATAATTGTGACCTATAAAATATTTAATGACTCATTTTTATGATTTATAAGTTTTCTCCATGAGAAATATTCAGAGTAACCACATGTGAATATTATAAAAATAAATTTCTCCAACTCTAACTCATGGGTATTAGATAGCGGGTGTGAATCACACATTTGTGATGAAAAACATAGACCGATAGATTTAATAGAATTGATAAATGGTGAAGAAAACATTCGTGATGATAATAGATAAAAAACATTTAATTAGAGGCATGCACAAAGTATTAGATTTTACCAATTGGAATGAACCAAGAATTGAAAAATTGATATTATATCCCCACTAGAAATAAGAATTTTATTTCTATATCTTATTTGGACAAGGTTGGATTTTCATTCATTATCAAGAAAAATAGTTTTTCTATGTATAATAATGAAATATTTTATAGAATTCAGAATTGAATGAATGGTGTATATATTATAGATATGAATAATCATATTTATTATATTAATAATTAAAAGGTTAGAGTGAATTCAAATCCCACCTACCTTTGGCATAGTCTCCTAGTACATATAAAAAGTAACAAATTTAAATAATTTATAGAGATATATCATTGGACTCATTTAATTATGAATTGTTTGATTAATTTTAATCATTTTTATTGATAAAAATGAAAAATTAACCTTTTGGGAGAACAATGTGGGATGGATAGTGGACTATGGGATCTCATACATAGTGATGTTTGTGGACCAATGAGTATAAAAAAAATTTGTGGTTTTAAGTCCATCAATATATTTACCAATGGCCATAGATGGTATAGGTATGTGGTTATGAAAATAAAAATTATTAAACTTTTGAAAAGTTCAATGAGTTTCAGAATGTAGTAAAGAATCAATTGTAAAAAGTTATAAAAGTTTTCTGATTAGATCGTGGTAGTGAATACCTGATCATGGAATTCATATATCATCTGATGGATTATGGATTTTTTTCACAACTCTCTTATCCTAGAACACCATAATGCAATAGTCCATATAAAAGGAAAAATCTACCTTTTTGACATTTTTTTTATCAATTATGAGTATATGTGACCGTCCTATTTTATATTGCGGTAATACTATATATACTACTACATTATTACTAAACTACATATGATCTAAAGTAGTTATAAAGATTACATATGAGATATGGTATGGGAGACATCTTAATTTGTCTAATGTGATTATTTGGAGATGTGAAGCATTCATATAAGGACTATATTCTGACAAACATAACAATAAATCTGATAAATTAATATATGTTGGTTATCCTAAACAAACTGTAAGATATAATTTCAATAATCCTACTAAGAACAAAGTGTTTGTGGCTCGATAGGGTGTTTTTTAAGATATGTAATGCATGAATAAAGGTGTTAGTGTGAGGAAAATTGACCTAGAAGAAGTTATAAATAAAAAATGATATTTTTTACTGAGATGGAGGTTGAGATAGTTCCACAAATATTTATGGAATAAGAACTGACTACTGCTACACAAGAACCTCGAATGTCTAGTCGGATTCATTAGAAACCCATGAGATTTGGATTTCTCAAGGATAATTATGATTAGTTGATGTATATAGGATATGAACCTACTTATTAATGATAGAAATATGAGTTTTTATTCCAAAATATGGTGTGGATCCATGGAACCAAAGATGAACTCTATATACATTAACTATGTTTGAAACATGGTTGATACACCTGAAGGGGTAAGACCCACATGGTTCAAGTGGGTTTTCTTTAAGAAATCTAACATAGATGGGAGTGTGTCTTCCTAAAATATATGGTTGGTGGAATAAGGTTACACACAATTTCATGGTATTGACCATGAGGAGACATTTTCACATGTAGCGATGATAAATTTTATTATGATTTTTTCTACCCATATCACATCATTATAATTATGAGATATATCAAATAGATATCAACACCACATTACTTAGTTGAAATATATAGAAAGACATGTATATGATACAAATTTAGATTTTTTATGTTCCAAATGATAATTTTATGGTGTTCAATTTGAATTGGTCTATTTATGGAATAAGGAAATATTTTCAAAGATGGAATATTTGTTTTTATGATGTAATCAAAGCATTTGGAATCATCAAGAATAAGGATGTTTTTTAGTTATAAAAGTGAATTAGTGAGAGTATAGTAATATTTATAATACTATATGTAGATGAAATACTTATTATTTGAAATGAATTCACGACACATAACTCTCTGAGATGTGGTTGGGTAAATGATTCACAAGGAAATACATGGGTGAAGTATCTTACATTATCGATATGAGGATATATAGTGATATATCTAAGAAGTTTCTTAGACATAGTAAAAACACTTATTTTGGTAAAGTGCTAAAGTGGATAATCATAGAGAACTACAAATGTGGTCTTACCAGTATTTCATGGAATTAATCTTACGATAATTAAGGATCCTTATAAATAGTTATAAAGGGTTGATAATATTCTTCATGTTTCCACCATAGGATTTATCATGTATTATGTGTTACATACATGACATTATATCTAATATTTCGTAAGAATAACAAGTATATACCAATCCAATCCTGGTGATAGTTACTAGATTATATGAAGTGCATACATATTTACATAGTAAGGACTATGAATATATTCTTTTCCATTGGAGGAGAGGATGAGATATCTATAAAGGGTTATTTATATGCTTGTTTCCAATATAAAAAATATGATATAAATTATTTATGTGGATTATTGTTTTTACTAAATGGTGAAGAAATTAGTTATAAGAGTTCGAAAAAATATATAATAGTTTACTTGACAATAGAGGTATAATAAATCACTACATCAGATGCTATGAAGGTAGCAGTTTTGATCATAATGTTCATTTGTGAACATTGAGTGGTTCCAAGCATTGAGTGAGAAATCAATTTATTTTGTCACAATAATGATTTTTATTCTCAGGATAAGGAACCATGGAATCATAAAAGGACAAAACATCTCCTTCAAATATACCATAGAATATGGGATATAATTGATAGGGGTTATGAAAGATCAATTGGGTGGGTACATAAAATAATGTATCTGATCCATTAAAGAAACCATTACTACAGCAACAACATGAGGTTCATGGAGAATATCTAGGTGATTGACACATGATGGGTCATATGAAATGATTTCAAATGTATAATTTTATTATAATAAATGTAAATTTTAAATTATCATTCATTTACATGTGTTGTAATTTTGTTTTACATGAATAATTTCATGATAAATCCCCTCAAAACATGTCTTCGATTTTTCCTTAAGAGATGATCGTTACAGAGTATTATGATTAATAATGATATGATAATATTAACATGAATAGAATGTTGTAATATCATAAAATATTTTTATATGAGATATGAAGAATAGATTCATGAGGTAATCAGTAGATACTCATTACATAGATTGATTTGTTAAACTATATGTCATGGAATTTCATACAATCATCAATATAATCCGGGGAGTAGCTTATTATAAATAATTTTTACCTAAGGTAGGTGAGATACCATGAATGATAACATTTATTAATTGATACCAAAATTATGAAAGTCTACATGTTTAATTGGATAAAATGATTGTGTTAGGGTATGTTGTTGATCATGTCATTGATTAGAGTGTAACCAATATTGGATTATTTCATTTGTTAGAAAAACTAATGCCACCTAAAATATGATTGAATTATACTGAGGAAATGATTGTTTATGAATAGTTTTTTAACATAGGATGTGTAAAACTACTTCAATAATTGACATATGATCTACTTATTAGATAAATATATGAGATGGTATATATTCAATGAATTTGTGATACTTTTTTAGAGAATAAATAAAAAATGGAGAGGCTGATACAAGACTGAAATGTTTCATGTCAATTAGTTTATAAATGTTTTAGAAAAATGTATAATGTTTGTAAATATTTAATGTATTTGATACATCTTGTGGTAGACATGTTCATATAGAGATATGATTATATTTGATGGATATCAAACTAGACCCATTATTAGATTGAATAGTATTGATTCTTTTCTAGAGGACACTATTTTCTTAAATATATGAAATATGGATTTTATAGTTGTTTTTAACACTTCTACATCTCCCATGGTCACACATTTTGGCCCTTTCACAAGGATAATATTTTGGAAAATGTGTTTCTTCAAAATGAAGTGAGTTTGATTAAAAACCGTATCAAAAATAGTTTTTATGGATTCACAATTAATTTTTATGTTTTGAATAAACTCCTTATGGTATTTTAGTTCAAGTGGGAGATTGGTACAGATTCACTAAAATATACATGCATGAGATGCATTTTCACAAAAAAATTATGCATAGTATATATATATATATAAGATTACATTTAATACATGCATGTGATACATGTATTTTCCATGAATGTGATAAATGAATATAATATATATATATATATATATATATATATATATATTTGATATATATAATTTATTTCCCATGAATAGTTTACTAATCAGTTACAATCCTTTATGAATGGATTAAAGGATTTGGATAAAATTTATTGAAAATATTTAATGAATTATAAATTAACAGTCAGAAATTTATATGATGCATAATAAATTAGAGTTTCTTATGTCTTTAACTATATAAGATGATGATACCCTCTTTTATTCGGTGTTTGATGTGTATGGTCCTCTTCCAAATATCTCTTCCTTATGATCACATTTCCTCTCACATGTGAAGGAACTAAAACAACTTTAGTTTCTCATGAATATTTATGACACGATCATAGATCCATTGACCAATAAATATCCTCAAAGTAAGGGTTCTTTCATTCACTACACTTTGATATTTACTTCAAGAAAACACATTTGTAGAAGTAATATGGTTCCTGAAATTGAAAATTTCTAGGTACCATATATTATAGTATTATTTATATGTTGATTCTAGAAGATAGATTTACATGTTTTCTGGGTTTTATTCCACTACAAATGACCATTATATAATAATAAGAAACTGATAAAAAATATCCAGATGGATACTATTGAGTATACGTCAATGTTCTTAGTATTTAATCATGTTAATGTAGATAAAAAATAGTCCATAGGGATTTGCAACCTTTACCTATATTAATAAATAAATTACAAAACATACTACAGACTTTATCACTGGTCTCTTAAAGAAATACAAAGGATGAAATTTGATATGTATTTTCGTGGATCTAATCATAAGTAATTTCCACTTGATATTTATTCAAAATGATTTCTCTATTGACCAACTTTTTATGATAAATATAAAGGAAGTGGTGAGGCTGTATAGAAAACCACTTTTGACCTTATCTAATCATGATCAATGTTTTCCCTTTAAATTCGAGATAAATCTTCAACATTCTTTAATAATGAATTGAAATTCAGTATGGCCTATCACCCCTGGAATAATGGCCAATTCGAAAGGACCATTGAAAAACTTGAGGACCTGTTCATATCTTTTTAAATAGATTTTAAAGAAGGATGGGATCAACATCTATAATTAGTTGGTTCCTTATATAAAAAATGATTCCAATTGAGTATTAAAATAACCCTATATGAATCTATATATATAGGAAGTGATGAAAAACGTATACATACTGTGGAGAAGTTGGTGACTGAATCTTCCTTGGAAGTAATCATGTACAGAAAATTATAGATATTGTTCATTCTATTCAAAAGCACATTAACGCTTCTAAAAGTTTAAAAAGTTATTTATAGAAAATCATTAAAGGGGCTTGTATTTTTATGTTAGAGATAATGTGTTCCTTTGAAGATCACTATATAAGAGTTTCGTGAGGTTTATAAAGAATATTAATCTCTTACCAAGGTACATTATCACCATAGGGATACTTGATCACAGATGAGTTATCTCTTATTGGTTAACACTTCCACCAAACATGGATTATTTTCATGATGTGTTCTATATATATGTTTTGAGAATATATATAATTGATCCATCTCATTAACTATATTTTGTGGTGTAATAACTAGAACATGACCTCTCTTATTAGGATCAGTTTGGGAAGATATGGGTTTATAGTGATAAAGTTATTACCAAAAGATAACTCACCTAGTCAATGTTCTTTGGTGGAATCATAAGTATTAGTATGAAACATGGGAACTCACGAATGTAAACAAGTATATGAACATTCACTTATTCTCTTTGAAGGATATCATTTTAAATTTTCAGGATGAAAATTATGAAGGGGGGAAGAATGTAATAACACAACAATTTTTATATATTTAATAATACCTTCTAGATAAATAATTTTTTTCATAATTAAGTATATAGTATAGTATAAAAACAAGAATTAAAACACACGTTCTTTCATCAATTATTCACATTATATTTATTAAATAAATATATCCATTAAAATGGAAACTAATAGAATTGGACAATAAAAACAATAACAATTAAAACAAGTAAAATTGTAAAATATGGATCACATTGATCTCCTAGAATTATTACACTCACAAACAACATCGTAAAAAGTTGAAAAAAAATTAGTAATTAAATTGAAATTTTTTAAAATAGAATATGAAACCTTGAGAGGAATTGAGGAGAATGAAGAATGATATAATTTAGAGTTATTTATAAGAGCTAATATGATCATTGTAATAGTAATATGACCATTATGAAAAGTAACCCTCCTGTTAGTAATAGTAACATGACCATTGGAATATTAAATTGAACAGAAATAGTAAAATGTTATATAATTAATAATTATCGTGAATAATTTATGTAAATATAAATATTATAATTCCCTAAAATAAATATCAATGTTAAAACTCCAAGAAATTATAATCATGTTTTTGTTATAAATTTTTGTTAATGTATTTTATAAAAATAATAATTTCTATGAGAATATTTTAAAAATAATATAATAGAAAATTATTTTTATAAAATGAATTTTATTTTTAGAATCATAATATTAAAATTTTTAATAGTGAATAATTGGTAACTCTTAGAAAAACATCAATTTTTTGGTGAACAGTAATAATAAAATTTTTACTTAACTAATATGATTTAAATTAAATAATTCATGATTTAATAATGACATAAACAATTATAGAGAATGATTATAGATATAAAAACATAAAATAAGATAAATTAGTCATTTATAAATAACAAACCTATTTTACAAAGCTAAAAATTATTATCTGGTGTCCAAAGTAAAAAAGAATTCCATTGCTTTTTTCCATTTTTCCACTTTTCTTATTAATAAAATATTGAATTCAGTTTATAGATGGTTTTAAAGTCCTAAACCCATTTTTTTATTGATATATGATTATTAATATCAAAAACATAACTATTACATGGTTTACCATAGAAATTGTATTTTTTCAATATTTTATCCTAAAAATACACCTCTCCTCTAGTATAAAGACCTAATCTCCCTCAATTTGGAAAAGAATCTACATTAGACTTATCAAAGATAGAAAACCCCAAATTTCATCTATTAAACCCATAGAATCATTATGGTCATTCTAGAATTATAAAAATCAAAATATTCAAGGAGTTAAGGGTTATAGAAAAAGAACAATACTAAGAAGGAGGTAATATTATTTAATTCTCCCTTTTAATTTTCCTCTTCTGTTCTTCAATTGTTGTGCTATTTTCTATCTCAAACACCAAACTAACAAAGATAGGCCCTTTAACAATGTAAAAAATGGGATTTAAAAAAACTAAAAATCATTTTTTTCTACGAATATTTAAAAGGGGGACCCCCTTTATCTATGCTAAAAAAAGCGCTGATAAATTTGATCTTTTATCAACGTTTGTTTAGAACTGATAAAGTTACCCCTTTATAAATTATATTTCAAATGCTCATAAAGGGAACCCTTTATTATATATTTCTTTAGCATTGATAAATTCCCTACTCCTAATGTTTACTATTTTAATTACAGTACACTACTACAACAACCTATATATATGGAAATTACATAATTTATTCGAAATAAGTATTACATCACAAATACATAAAAATAACTCTATTATAGAAATTTTAAATAATGTTTTAGAAAATTACATTATCAAGTAAAAACATAAAATTTAAAAACATCATTATTTCGTTGTCTTTTGAACCTGTCCCCCTCCCAAAATAACATGACCATGGTATCAGTTTCCAAAAAAACACCCCAACACGAGCAAAATAATGCACATGTATAAGAAAAAAAATTATAATTTTAGTAACACTATAAAGAATTAAATTAAACATATATTGAAAAATGTTCATTTTAAATAAATGGACACACTTAGAGTCATGTTGGTTACACAATGCATCAGATTTGTGTGGGTATGATTCTTATACATCACAAATGACTAAGGAACATTGTACTAAATTATTGAAATATTCTAAATATTTTTTCTCAGTTTTGTGTATTTAAATTATCTTTTGTTTCTAAAATTTCATTATAAATAGAAAACAAACAATTTGAGGAATACCAATCACATATTGTGTTAACATAATGTAAAACCAATTTCTACACAAAAACATTTACTAATTAATTTTTATCCTAAAATAAAAAGGCAATTTGTGGGTGTTTTCTTAGTTTTCAATGATTGACACCCATTTGGAACCTATGTTAGACTGATAATGGTAACATTGAGTAAAACTAGAAATATCATGAATCAGATTGATGTGTGGCTGATTACTACCCATAACAAATAACTTATGGATCATTTTTCTTAATGTATAAAAAATATGAATTCTTTTTCTCACTTTTTGTACGTCACTTGTCTTTTTTAATAAAATCTAAATTTTAAATAAAAAGGTTCACATGGAGTTATACCAGCCACACCTTGCATTAGATTGAGGTAATATGATTCAGACAAATCACAATTTACATATGGATCATTTTTATAAAGTATCAAAGTAATCCGAATTAATATTCATAGTTTGAGTATGTCAATTTTTTATATTAAAATGTAATTTTAAATTGAAAAAAAAAGAATATTGAGTAATGTTGGTCACATCATGTGTCAGTTTGACATGATACTAATTCCTTCACATCCAAAATAACTTATGAATCATTTTCTAAACTTTTCCAGACAATATGAGCATGTTTTTTTCTTTTCAATGAGTAAAAAAAATTTTGAACTAAAATGTCAATTTTAAACTGATAACTAAAACTCTGAGTGATATCAGGAACATTGTGTATCAGATTGAGGTGAAGTTGATTCATACATTTTAAAAAAACTTATCGATCATTTTCCTAATGTATAAAAGTATTATGAATCTATTTTATTAGTTTTGATATTTCAATTGTATTTTTTACTAAAATGTCAATTTAAAATAAATATACACAGATGGAGTTATTCTGGTAACATCGTGCATCCGATTGAAGTATGGTTGATTCCTACACATCAAAAATTATTTAATGATCATTTTCCTAATGTATAAAAATAATCTGAATTCATTTTCTCAGTTTTGCGTATTTTAAATATAATTTTAAATAAAATTTCAATTGAAACTGAATAACACACTTTGATTCATACCAATAACATTCATGGATTATATGTAAATGAGGCTAAATGCTACACCTTATAATTGAATTATAAATATTTTTCTTCAATTACCATGCCAATCCAATTAAATTTCATTGGTTTTTAGTGAGTGACACAAATTTTTAAAAAAATATCAATTTGGGAAATTTTAGTCATACAAGTAATATCATGTACTAGATTAATGTGCAGTTAATTTTTACACATCAAAAATAAATTATGGATCATTTTTCAAAATTATCAAAATAAAAAAACATTATTTTCTTTGTTTTAGTATGTGTTTTTTAATTTTTAATAAAATTAATGTCGATTTTAAATAAAAAGTCATATGTGGAGTCATACTGGTCACAACATGTCTCTAGTTGAGGTTTACATGATTCCTACACATCAAAAATGACTTTTGGATATTTTTCCAGATATATAAAAATAATATAATTTTTTTCCTCAGTTTTGAGTATGTGATGATTGTTTTGGACTAAAATAAAAATTATAAACTAGAAACATATTGTTCGAGTCACACCGAGGATAGTGTATATGAGATTGAGTTGAGGCTGATTGAGGATGTGATGTGTTTTTTTATTTTAACTACCTATAAAAATCCATAAATGAGAGAACATTATCTATTTAGATGTAATAGGAAACCCCATTCTTTCTAAAACACATCACATTTTAGACAACAATGGGTTTTTTATTCCATCCAAATGGAACATATTCGAACTTTTCTAGCATGTTGTAGATAGTTGGAATAAAAATAGGACTTCCAAATGATATCTGAAAAAAACTAAATAATCATTAGAAAAAAATTACAAGGAAATTAATTTGAAAATTGTAGAAAATATAATGACTGAATTAACTAAACAAGTAGAATTAATTCACATTTTCATGATTTTTGTGTATATTCATTACCCTTTTTCTTATTTTCATTGTCTTAGTTACATCCTCTAAGTCCAATCTATATTGAGAATGGTAAGATTCAAAAAAACTTCCCCAACTCTAGAAAAATAATAAAACTATATAATAAAACAATTCTTATGTTTATAATAATAGAAATAAATAAATTAAACAAAAATATGAAATAATATATTAACAAAATGTCAATTTTGAACTGAAACCAAACAATTTGAGACATACTGGGTGCACAGTGTATAAGATTTTGGTGTTGTTGATTCCTAAAACTAAAAAATGACTTATGGATCATTTTCCTAATGTATCAAAACAATCCAAATTTGTTTTATCGATTTAGATTATGTCACTTTTCTTTTTAACTAAAATTTCCTTTCAAACTAAAAATAATCACTTTGAGTTATATTGGTCACATTGTGTATTAGTTTGACATGATTATAGTTTTTACATGTAAAATATTTTTTATGAATTATATTACTAAATATTCAATACAATGATATCATTGTTTCTTAGTTCATAGTTAGTGACACACAATTTGAAATAAAATGTCAATTTTAAACTAATAACGATCACTTTGATCCATACAAGGCACACCATATAATGAATTGAGGTGAATTGTAATCCTACACATGAATAATTGCTTATATATCATTTTAGTAATGCATCAAAACAATACAAATGTGTTTTCTACTTTTTAATATGTTACTTGTCAATTTTACTAAAATGTAATTTTTAAATAAAAAGAAACATATAGAGTCATACTAGTCACATAGTGCATAAAATAGTAGTGTGGAAGATTCCTACAAGTCAAAAATGACTAACATATAATTTCCCTAAATTATCACAAAACAACGTGAATGTGTTCTCATGGTTTTGGGTATGTTAAATGATTTTTTACTAAAAGGTTGTTTCAAACTGAAAACATGCACTTTGAGTCATATTGGTCACATCGTGTGTCGATTTTATGTGATACTTATTCCTACATGTCACAAAGTACTTATGAATAATTTTCCTAAATTATAAATACATTTATATTGTGTTTATATTGTTTGACTATGTCATGTGTCTATTTTACTAAGATTTCAATTTTAAATGAAAACCCGCACATTAAGTCATACCGATCCTATCATGTGTTAGTTTGATGTGATAATGATTTATTCATTCCAAAAATGACATTTGAATCATTTTCATTAATTACCAAGATAATATGAGTGTGTTTTATTAGTTTTCAGTTATTAACACATGTCTTGAACTAAAATTTCATTTTAAACTAAAGGCATAAACATCGAGTCACATCGGTCGCACCATGTGTCAAATTGTGTTGTAGATGGTTCCTACATGTCAAAAATAACTTATGCATATTTTTATAAAGTATAAAATCAATATAGATTTTTTTCTTAGTTTTGAGTATGTGACGAATGTTTTTAAGTAAAATGATAATTTTAAATTGAAAACACACAATTTTATTCATATCAGACCCGCCATGTATCATATTCATGTGTGATTAATTCATATATTTCAAAAATTTCTTATGGATTATTTTTCTAAAGTATAAAATAAAATTTATTAGAAAATTAACTAATAAATAAGATAAGATGAATAGAAAATGAACTAAATAAGTAGTAGGTAGTCACGTTTCCATGATGTCTATATATATTATGACACCAAGTATGTTGCCCGTCCATTTAGAAATGTAGATATATATTCTATGATGCCTCTGCATCCCTATACCCCTATCCTTCTCTATTACATTCACAGGTGGGTGCTTGGTTGTCTTCACGAAAGATGTGGTATGTGAAGCTAGGTGGGGTTTGAGATCGGGAGTTTTGTGGTGACATCATCATCGGTGTTCACTACCTCTCTGTGTTGGATTCTTCTTATCTTAGTTGTTGGCATATTTTGGACTTCGGCAGTGCCTTCTGCGGTTCTGACCAGACCATATCCATACTCAAGGAGGCGTTTCTCATTCAGATCAGCTCGGATCTCTCATCAGCGATGCTACATCAGTTTAGTGTTGGTCCTCTTAGTTTTGGGTGATAGTGGTTCGGCATCGCTGCCTTGGTGTGATTTCCTCTTCGAGTTCTTCCACAAATATGATGTTGGATAAGCTCTATGGATGGTGGTGGGGTTCTCTGGTAGAGGTTCTGGCGATTAGGAATTTCCTGTCAGTTGTCATTTTTCTTTCTTCTTGATGATGCTAGAATATTGTTGATGTTTGATATTGAGCTTGATAAGTTGAAGGAAGATGAGTGGATATATTCGGTCTTGGTGATTGATCTGGTCACTATTGATTTTTATTAAGAAGCCAGCGTAAAAAGGAAGTATCCTACAATTATTTTCAGTTTTAATTCAGTTTAGTCCACTGTGAATTCTCCAGACTGACCCTAAACTTGCACAAGTTGTTCTTTGAAATGATCTAAATTGGCATAGAAATGATGTTAATGATTGTTTTTATTTGGGGAATGATATTTTGAGGATGTTTCTCTATTGTTTCCCTTCAATTTTTGTTTAAGGTAATTTTCAACGAGTTCAACTTCAAGGGGGTGCTTCAGCGATAAAATGGTTTTAATTGTTTTCTAGGCTGGGTAGGGGTGTCGATTTTTAGATTTGGATGAGTTATTTTGACCTTGAGTTGTCTGTGGTGGATTGGATGTTGTTCAAGTCGTTGATGTCATGTGGGGTTCCCCCTTAGCCCTTAAAAGGGGGTTTATGATAATAAAAAAATTAATTTTCAGTCATGTGAATATGTACATAGTTAAAATTTCAATTAGTACTGAACAAATATAAATAAACAAGGTATTAATACATATATTAAATGAAATTTTAATTACATTTGAAAATAAATCATCAGATATTCTTGTTTGTTGGTGGAATATAATATCTTTCCTAAAATTACAGACTTAATAACCACAATATTTACCATTAGTTTGCATCATAAACTACTATAACATTAAGAAATATAATTATAAATTCCTTTGATATATGTTTTTTATAGTTCATTATTATTATATATACCCTAATACTTATCCACTTATTTAAGCTGATAGGCACCTTGTATAACACCCCAAGCTTCTACGGTACGTTTCCCTTTGAATAATGTGATAGCGTGTGTTGTACGCAACCTCGAGTTCTAACACACACCACAACTAATTAAACTAGCCGTTGTGAATAGTAATACCTAATTTTTGAAATTATATATATTTTATATTTGAAAATGGACTTCATTTTTGGACTCGGAATATCGAATTTAGCCTAAGGTGAAATTTTGGTACTTTTCGGATAACTTTCATATTTTGATGAATAGTGAAAATTACTAAATTTTAATTAAAAACAACTTTTTTAATAAAAATATTTAATAGTGATAAATTATGAATTTTAGTGGTTTTAAAGTATATTTAGAATATATTTTTACATTTTAATATAATGTTGGTCATTGGACATAATTTTACAATTAAACCGAACATAAACAAGTGTCAATCTTTTGATAGTTATTATCTCTTAAAAACACGCTTTTTGTTTTGACAGCGGGAATTAATTTTAAATTAATTTCTGCCACTTCTGTGTTTTGAATTTAGGAAAATGGATTCCATATTTGGAATCAGGATGTTCAAATTGTGTAAATGGGTAACTTTTATTTTTAGACATTTTGAATAATTACTGCGGTAAATATTTTATTTACCATGGTTAAGGGTAAATCCGGTAAATAAGGGTTAAAAAATAATATTATAATAATACTAAATTACCCTAAAACGTGTCTTAACCCTATTGGTTGATACATGGTCGACCATGGGCATCTTTGGGTCTATTTTGGGACCCCATGGATCCACTTGTAAGTGATAATGACACTTTATTTTAATTTAGTTAAAATGAATACAAAAATGACACAAGCATATATCTTTTAGAACAACAATTTTTACATAGGGTTATATATGTTGGATTTTAGATTATAAATATTCATTAGAAAGATAAAAATATTTCCTACATAATGATAGTTTATTTATATATTTTAGACATTGAATAATTTATTTTATTTATGACACAATGATGATGCAGTAATTACTATAATAGTGAAAAATTAAAATAATTGATATTATAAATACCCAAATAATTATAATATGAAACTTTTAATGAATTAAACTAATTTTATATGATAATTTGATATATTAGGATTGATTTAATTGACTTTGTTCGAAGTAATCAATCTGTTAGGAGTTCCAAAAAAATCAACTATTGAATAGTGTCAAATTTGACATAAAAGAGTTCTTAAAACAAATATTATATTATTAATTGATATTAAATTCCTAAAAATATAAGGTTCGGCCAAGAGACTTATATAATGATAGGTTCCTCATTAATGGACCACTTGGGGGTCGCTTGGATGTATATAGTAAGTTCATTAACCATATTATATAAAAATACAAAGAGACATTGTAAAAGTGAAACTAATTAACTTAGAGTTAATACTTAAAGATAAGGTTAATATAAGTACCCAAACCTGTCTAAATTCTATTGGTTGAGTGGTTTTCGACCTATCCCCACCTTAACCTTTGAATAGTCAACTTTGGAGCCATTATAAACCGAATATGAATTTATTATAAATTAATATTTCTAGCTTTTCCAAAGGTGCCCCTCACCCCTCTTATAAAAGGGCACTCCTCCTTCTCATTTCTTCACACCTCTAAAGCCTTTTGGTTCGGCCAAAATCTGCCCAAATACTCTCCCAACATCCCTCACTACAACCTATGGGCCTTAGTTTGATCAGAAAGCCAAGCTAAGGAGCCCTTTTGATCAAATCAAAAGGAAGAACCCGAAGGAGAGGTAATGTTTTCACCACCCCTTTTCCAAGTTCATTTCTTCTTCCACTTCTTCTTCCTTTGTTGTTACCATTCTAAAATAATGACTCCAGTATCATTTATATACTGTGATGTTATTATAAATATGGTACAACCATATTCAGTATTCTATCCAACCTTTGAATAACATGTCACCATACGTGCGTACGTACGGCTTACCGTCTCCACGTCGTGGTGTAATTGTTATTCAATATATTATTATTTGGATGGGTATAATAATGATGTGTAACTCATGTAAATAATAAATATAACATATTAATGATTCTGTATATATGATATACCATCCATTTATATATTATTTTAATATCAAAAGAATGATATTGTCGCTCGTGCGTACGTACGGACTACCGTCTCCACGAACGCGATGAGATTCATTCTCCATCGTAACCATTAAAGTATAATTATCATTTTATGATTTAAAAATGATGTTTAAGGACATGATATCATTCTGGATATGAATAATATACAACCTATCCTTTACAAACATGTCTTACGTAACAAAACATATGAAAGAAAACAAGTAAGTTAACACCCGAAACAACGATAATACTAAGATATTATTATCAAATCAATATTAAAAGATCATATATGATATCATATTAATGTATATGATTCTTGTATAATTTAATAACAATTATTTCACCATTATACAGGAGGTTAACCTACCACAACCAAGGAAAAGTACAAGGTAAGGGTTATTTCACAATCTCTTCATTATCCGAGGTTGTATATACGTAATAATCTACTGGGATCTCTTTATCATCCACATCCATGTTTTCTTAAAAATGTTTTTCAAAACATTTTTACTATTTACAAGAATATGGGTTAAAGTCATTTATACCATTTTTTTGACTTTTTATAAGAGGTTTATAAAGGAATCTTTCCGTCGTTTTCAAAACAATGTCCTTTTTAACCTTTTCGACAGAATTAAGGTAAGAATGTTTTTTTTAACTTATACGGCGGGTGCGGTTATTTTCCGCCATTATAAAATCGTCGAAGCTTTCCATACAAGCTTATAAGAATATTTTCAAAGAAAATGTTTTATTTTATATGGATCTTAAATGTTTTCAAAATAAAAGGAGATACTTCTTTAAAAAGAATTTTGATTTCATCTATGTCAACATCCTTTGATGGATTTAAAGATTATTTGAAGTTGATTTATTATGATACAAAACTTCTATATTGTATTGAAGGTTTTGTGATATGTTTGACTGTGGATGTGCTATTTTTATACCATTCATAGTTTATGGTGAAATTATTGACATTTCATATGCTAGTTTTAATACGAATGTTTATGTTATGTTTAAACCTTTTCATATGGGAATGCATTGGACTTAATAAGTGACGGGTAGAGCCCGCTATAGCCTCTCGATGCATCGGTAGGTCTCATGAGACAAACTAGTGTCTTGGCACAAGGCCTTGACAAAATCTTATTTGTAGTCTTGGCACAAGGCCTTGACTATGTGGTTATGATAGTCTGGAATTATGCATTCCAACATTATGAAAGTGGTTATTGATTTTTGCATGTGATTATTCGATTAGTAGAATATCCATGTGAATAAGTAAATGGCATTATTTAATTTTATTTATGCCATACCATGTTGAAAGTTCATATTTAAAAGGCTTTTGTTTTAGTTATACATTGCCTTAAATGTTTATTCTTATTTATGAAAGTTTCCGCTATATTGTTATCCTTACTGGGCATTTGAGCTCACCCCTTTTCTATGTTTTATTTTTCCCAGGAAGTGAAGAAGTAAATTATGAATGACCTGCAGGGATTTTATGAGGGGATAATAGTGTGGTCTATTGAGACATTATGTTGTTGTAGTAGTTTTTCATTTTATAATGTAATGTAAAACTTATGAATATATCTGGCATTTTCCAAGGCTACTAAACCAATCGGTCTTTCGAGATTTGATCTTTCTTGTGATCATGCCAATGTTACGAAGTAATGCACCGACTCTGGGTAGCTGGGGTCAGGGCGTTACAGTTGGTATCAGAGGAAGTTTAGTACAAACCTTGGAAGCTAGATTTAGATAAACTCTGATTAGAGCACGTAGACCTAAGATGAACTTTGAGGATTAGTATAGAAGAACTTCCTAGAATTTTGGTATTGTAGAGACTTTGTGAGTTTTCCGAGCAATACATCCCTGTCTGGATACGAGCAGGTAGAGGCGGCTCAGGCACAGATGTACCTAGGGGTAAAACCCGAAAACACCGCTCTGAGCTAGACTCGAACGGGAACTGGTGCACGACAACGGGCCTTGCTGCACTCTTGGTTATGACACTCCCGGGGGATATGCTTAGGATAACTCTCACTTTCTTTATAAATCATTATGAAGGGTTTATGAGTATATACTTTCTCAAAGAAAACATATTTATGATTATGGATTATATCCATAGATAGTTCAATTTATGTTTAGTGTTTTATAAGTATGGGATTATGTATTTTGATTCATAAACTGATCTAGTTTATGACATTGTTTAGAAATGGCGCTTAGTGGAAGAAATGGAAACCGTATCAATGCACGCACTCCATGTAGGGATTGCCCTCCTGCTCAAGATAAATATAGTGGGGCTGGTGATGCAACTGGTGCTGATCAGCTAATCACCGTACTGGGACAACTTACTCAGGTTATGAATAATAACCTTACCCGTATGGAGCACCCTGATCCGCAGCATGGAGGATCAATGTTAGATCGATTCATGAGACAACAACCACCAACGTTCAATGGGAGTACAAATCCCTTAGTAGCTGAGCAATGGATATTTTCCCTAGAGAAAATATTTCAGGCTTTGGGGTGTAGTGAAAGGGAAAAAGTTACCATGGCAGTTTACCGCCTCACTGGAGATGCTGATCAATGGTGGTCATTGATTCAAAACATGAAGGAAGATGATGAAGTATCAAACATGGAATGGATGGAGTTCAAAGATCTGTTTTTAGAAAAATACTTCCCTCGCGACCATTGAGCAGATATGGAAAGGCAATTTCTGAGTCTGAGACAAAAGGAGGACGAGAATGTCACAAAGTATGAGGCTAACTTTACAAGGTTAGCGAGGTACGCTGGTGATTATATTCGTAACCCAAGAAGTAAGATTGATCGTTTCTTTGATGGTTTAAAACCATTTCTCCGTCGAGCGTTAGTCTGACAATCCTTTTCATCATACGAAGACATTGTCTCATGTTCTATCAAGACCGAAAAGGAATTCTCTAAGTATTATGACTTTAAAGAAAAGCAAGAGAAGAAGAGACCTGCTGATCAATCTGGGAATGGAAATAAGGGGAAGAAGGGAAAGGTTGAATATCCATCTTGTGGTAAATGCGGGAAGAAACATCCTGGTACTTGCTTGAAGGGAATGGGAGTCTGTTACAAGTGTGGTGAAAAAGGCCACCAAGCGCATGATTGCAAGGGGAAGAAGGAAGCTACCAACGTTCAGTGCTACAATTGCAGGGAGATGGGGCATTATGCAAAAGCATTTCCTAAGCGTCAGGAGAACTTACCTCAGAAAAGGCCAAGGGATCAAGGCCAGGCTTATGCTATCACTACTGCTGAGGTAGAAGCTCCGAAAGACGTGGTGGCAGGTAATTTAATGGTTTCCTCAAGTTTAGAAAATGCATTATTTGATTCTGGATCATCGCATTGTTTCATATCTTCCCAGTTTACTAAGAAAATTAGATATTTCCAATTTGATTTAATAAGGGAGTTGTTAGTTAAAACTCCTAAGGGAAGTATCGTTGCAACAAAGTTTTGTGAATCAGTCCCCATTAGAGCACATAAATTTTCTTTACCTGCTGATTTCATCGTCATACCTATGATTGAGTTTGATATAATCCTCGGTATGGACTGGCTTTCGGACTATGATGCGAAGATTTATTGTATGAAGAAAGAGGTTACGATTCTTGATGATAATGATAAGGAGCACCTTATTTTTAGAGCAGAATCGTCACCACCTAATTCTTATTTAGATCCACCCCCTGTAGCTCAACTTAATTCAATTATCGGGGAGGAAGAGAATGAAATAACTGTCGGTGAGGAAAGGAATGTTCAAATAGAGGATGTACCTGTTGTGAAAGAATTTGTAAGTGTATTTCCGGAAGATTTACCTGGACATCCTCCAGAACGAGAAGTTGAGTTTTCTATTGATTTGATTCCTGGATCAAGGCCTATATCGAAGACCCCTTATAGAATGGCCACTGTAGAGCTAGTTGAACTAAAGAAACAACTAGATGAATTGAGTAATAAGGTATTTATTCGCCCTAGTGTTTCTCCATGGGGAGCCCCTGTTCTTTTTGTTAAAAAGAAAGATGGATCTATGAGGTTATGTATCGATTACAGGGAGATCAATGCTATAACGATAAAGAACAAGTATCCCCTACCTTGTATTGATGATTTATTTGACCAACTGCATGGAGCTCAATACTTTTCAAAGATTGACCTTCGATCTGGATACCATTAGTTGTGTGTGAAGAAGGAAGACATTCCGAAAACAGCATTTCGAACCAGGTACGGGCATTACGAGTTTACTGTAATGCCGTTTGGATTGACTAATGCACCCTCTGTATTCATGGATCTGATGAATAGAGTTTTCAAGGAGTATCTCGATGAATTTGTGGTGGTATTTATTGATGATATCTTGGTATACTCCAAAACCTACGAAGATCATGAAAATCACTTGCGCATTATCTTGAAGACTCTGAGGAGGCATGAATTATATGGAAAGTTTAGCAAGTGTGAATTCTGGCTTCAGGAGATTTCTTTTCTTGGCCATATTGTCTCTAAAGATGGAATCTCTGTTGATCCTTCTAAGACCAAGGCAATCCAAGAATGGCCAGCACCTACGAGTATAACTGAGGTACGTAGTTTTATTGGTTTGGCAGGTTATTATCGACGTTTCGTCAAGAATTTTTCCCGATTGGCTAACCCATTAACGAAGCTCACACTTAAAGGGGTTAAATTTGTTTGGACAAAAGAATGTGAAGAATGTTTCGAAGAACTGAAGAGAAGATTAGTCAATGCTCCTATATTGACTCTACCATCGGGGAATGATGGGTTCGTTATTTATAGTGATGCATCAAAGAAAGGACTTGGCTGTGTCCTTATGCAGAATGATAGAGTTATTGCCTATGCATCACGACAGTTGAAAATTCATGAACAAAACTATCCTACTCATGATCTCGAGTTAGAAGCAGTGATCTTTGCTTTGAAAATATGGAGGCACTACCTCTATGGTGAAAAATGTGAGATTTATACTGATCACAAGAGTTTGAAGTATATTTTCTCACAAAAAGAACTCAACATGAGGCAAAGGAGATGGCTTGAATTACTCAAGGATTATGATTGTACGATACACTACCACCCAGGGAAGGCAAACAAGGTGGCAGATGCTTTGAGTAGAAAAGACCATGGAGTTTTGAACAATATGAGAATTGAAAGGGATCCAATTTTCATGGAGCTAGTGAAGATGGACATGGGAATAACCAGGGAAGGTGAAACATCAATGCTTTTTCAAATGGTTGCAAAACCATCTTTACTAGAAAGGATTAAGAGTTCTCAGACTGATGATGAAGAATTCCAAAAGAAGATTAAAGCTGTGAATGATGGGAGATTGAGAGACTTTGCGTATGAAGGTGGAATTTTGAAATTCGGGAAGAGACTTTGTGTTCCCAATATACCTGATCTAAAAAGGGAATTGCTGGATGATGCTCATAGTTCCAATTTCTCTATACACCCTGGGAGCACCAAAATGTATAGAGATTTGAAGGAACATTTTTGGTGGGACAACATGAAGAGGGAGATTGCTGATTTTGTGAAAAGATGTATGGTTTGTCAACAAGTGAAAGCTGGAAGGCAACAGCCTGGAGGAGTCATGCAACCTCTTCCCATACCGGAGTGGAAATGGGACAATATTACAATGGAATTTGTCATGGGGCTACCAAAGACTCCTAGAAGGAACGATGCAATATGGGTTATTGTTGATCGTCTTACCAAGTCAGCACATTTTCTTGCTATAAGAGAAGATCTACCCCTGGAACGTCTAGCAAGACTATACATTAATGAAGTTGTGAGACTTCATGGAGTACCCCTATCGATTGTTTCTGATCGTGATCCCCGTTTTACTTCAAGATTTTGGAAAAGTCTTCAGAAATCCCTGGATACTGAACTTCATTTGAGCACTTCTTACCACCCTCAGACAGACGGACAATCAGAACGGACTATTCAGACCTTAGAAGACATGTTGAGATCTTGCTCACTTGATTTTCAGGGTATGTGGGATCAATATTTACCACTAGTAGAATTTTCCTATAACAATAGCTTCCATTCGAGTATTCAGATGGCACCATATGAAGCGTTATACGGAAAGAGATGTCGTACACCAACCTGTTGGGATGACGTTGGTGAAAGAAAACTTGTAGGCCCAGAACTGGTGGAGGAAACGGTGGAAAAGGTGAAGGTAATCCAAAATCACATTAAAGCAGCTCAAAGTAGGTAGAAGAGCTATGCCGATAATCGAAGGAAGGATTTGGAATTTCAAGTCGGTGATCATGTTTTCCTGAAGGTATCTCCATGGAAGGGAGTCATACGTTTTGGTAAGAAAGGTAAATTGAGTCCCAGGTACATCGGACCTTTCGAAATTCTAGAACGAATTGGGGATGTAGCTTACCGATTGGCAATGCCGCCAAGTCTCTCCAAAGTTCACGATGTGTTCCACGTATCTCTGTTGAGGAAATACATGCCTGACCCAACGCATGTACTCACCTATGAAGATTTAGAACTGGAACCCGATCTGTCTTATTGCGAAGAGCCCATCAAGATTCTTGATACGAGAGAACAAGTGCTGAGAAACCGGACGACGCGTCTGGTAAAAGTTTTGTGGAGGAATCATAAGATTGAAGAGGCAACGTGGGAACCCGAGGAACTTATGATGAAGAACCACCCGAGTCTTTTTATGCAGTAATACCCTAGAAATTGCGAGGACGCAATTATTTGAAGGAGGGGAGAATATAACACCCCAAGCTTCTACGGTACGTTTCCCTTTGAATAATGTGATAGCGTGTGTTGTACGCAACCTCGAGTTCTAACACACACCACAACTTATTAAACTAGCCGTTGTGAATAGTAATACCTAATTTTTTAAATTATATATATTTTATATTTGAAAATGGACTTCATTTTTGGACTCGGAATTTCGAATTTAGCCTAAGGTGAAATTTTGGTACTTTTCGGATAACTTTCATATTTTGATGAATAGTGAAAATTACTAAATTTTAATTAAAAACATCTTTTTTAATAAAAATAATTAATAGTGATAAATTATGAATTTTAGTGGTTTTAAAGTATATTTAGAATATATTTTTACATTTTAATATAATGTTGGTCATTGGACATAATTTTACAATTAAACCGAACATAAACAAGTGTCAATCTTTTGATAGTTATTATCTCTTAAAAACACGCTTTTTGTTTTGACAGCGGGAATTAATTTTAAATTAATTTCTGCCACTTCTGTGTTTTGAATTTAGGAAAATGGATTCCATATTTGGAATCAGGATGTTCAAATTGTGTAAATGGGTAACTTTTATTTTTAGACATTTTGAATAATTACTGCGGTAAATATTTTATTTACCATGGTTAAGGGTAAATCCGGTAAATAAGGGTTAAAAAATAATATTATAATAATACTAAATTACCCTAAAACGTGTATTAACCCTATTGGTTGATACATGGTCGACCATGGGCATCTTTGGGTCTATTTTGGGACCCCATGGATCCACTTGTAAGTGATAATGACACTTTATTTTAATTTAGTTAAAATGAATACAAAAATGACACAAGCATATATCTTTTAGAACAAAAATTTTTACATAGGGTTATATATGTTTGATTTTAGATTATAAATATTAATTAGAAAGCTAAAAAGATTTCCTACATAATGATATTTTATTTATAATTTTTAGACATTGAATAATTTATTTTATTTATGACACAATGATGATGCGGTAATTACTATAATAGTGACAAATTAAAATAATTGATATTAGAAATACCCAAATAATTATAATATGAAACTTTTAATGAATTAAACTAATTTTATATGATAATATGATATATTAGGATTGATTTAATTGACTTTTTTCGAAGTAATCAATCTGTTAGGAGTTTCAAAAAAATCAACTATTGAATAGTGTCAAAATTGACATAAAAGAGTTCTTAAAACAAATATTATATTATTAATTGATATTAAATTCCTAAAAATCTAAGGTTCGGCCAAGAGACTTATATTATGATAGGTTCCTCATTAATGGACCACTTGGGGGTCGCTTGGATGTATATAGTAAGTTTATTAACCATATTATATAAAAATACAAAGAGACATTGTAAAAGTGAAACTAATTAACTTAGAGTTAATACTTAAAGATAAGGTTAATATAAGTACCCAAACCTGTCTAAATTCTATTGGTTGAGTGGTTTTCGACCTATCCCCACATTAACCTTTGAATAGTCAACTTTGGAGCCATTAGAAACCGAATATGAATTTATTATAAATTAATATTTCTAGCTTTTCCAAAGGTGCCCCTCACCCCTCTTAGAAAAGGGCACTCCTCCTTCTCATTTCTTCACACCTCTAAAGCCTTTTGGTTCGGCCAAACTCTGCCCAAATACTCTCCCAACATCCCTCACTACAACCTAGGGGCCTTAGTTTGATCAGAAAGCCAACCTAATGAGCCCTTTTGATCAAATCAAAAGGAAGAACCCGAAGAAGAGGTAATGTTTTCACCACCCATTTTCCAAGTTCATTTCTTCTTCCACTTCTTCTTCCTTTGTTGTTACCATTATAAAATAATGAATCCAGTATCATTTATATACTTTGATGTTATTATAAATATGGTACAACCATATTCAGTATTCTATCCACCCTTTGAATAACATGTCACCATACGTGCGTACGTACGGCTTACCGTCTCCACGTCGTGGTGTAATTGTTATTCAATATATTATTATTTGGATGGGTATAATAATGATGTGTAACTCATGTAAATAATAAATATAACATATTAATGATTCTGTATATATGATATACCATCCATTTATATATTATTTTAATATCAAAAGAATGATATTGTCGCTCGTGCGTACGTACGGACTACCGTCTCCACGAACGCGATGAGATTCATTCTCCATCGTAACCATTAAAGTATAATTATCATTTTATGATTTAAAAATGATGTTTAAGGACTTGATATCATTCTGGATATGAATAATATACAACCTATCCTTTACAAACATGTCTTACGTAACAAAACATATGAAAGAAAACAAGTAAGTTAACACCCGAAACAACGATAATACTAAGATATTATTATCAAATCAATATTAAAAGATCATATATGATATCATATTAATGTATATGATTCTTGTATAATTTAATAACAATTATTTCACCATTATACAGGAGGTTAACCTACCACAACCAAGGAAAAGTACAAGGTAAGGGTTATTTCACAATCTCTTCATTATCCGAGGTTGTATATACGTAATAATCTACTGGGATCTCTTTATCATCCACATCCATGTTTTCTTAAAAATGTTTTTCAAAACATTTTTACTATTTACAAGAATATGGGTTAAAGTCATTTATACCCTTTTTTTGACTTTTTATAAGAGGTTTATAAAGGAATCTTTCTGTCGTTTTCAAAACAATGTCCTTTTTAACCTTTTCGACAGAATTAAGGTAAGAATGTTTTTTTTAACTTATACGGCGGGTGCGGTTATTTTCTGCCGTTATAAAATCGTCGAAGCTTTCCATACAAGATTATAAGAATATTTTCAAAGAAAATGTTTTATTTTATATGGATCTTAAATGTTTTCAAAATAAAAGGAGGTACTTCTTTAAAAAGAATTTTGATTTCATCTATGTCAACATCCTTTGATGGATTTTAAGATTATTTGAAGTTGATTTATTATGATACAAAACTTCTATATTGTATTGAAGGTTTTGTGATATGTCTGACTGTGGATGTGCTATTTTTATACCATTCATAGTTTATGGTGAAATTATTGACATTTCGTATGCTAGTTTTAATACGAATGTTTATGTTATGTTTAAACCTTTTCATATGGGAATGCATTGGACTTAATAAGTGACGGGTGGAGCCCGCTATAGCTCCTCGATGCATCGGTAGGTCTCATGAGACAAACTAGTGTCTTGGCACAAGGCCTTGACAAAATCTTATTTGTAGTCTTGGCACGAGGCCTTGACTATGTGGTTATGATAGTCTGGCATTATGCATTCCAACATTATGAAAGTGGTTATTGATTTTTGCATGTGATTATTCGATTAGTAGAATATCCATGTCAATAAGTAAATGGCATTATTTCATTTTATTTATGCCATACCATGTTGAAAGTTCATATTTAAAAGGCTTTTGTTTTAGTTATACATTGCATTAAATGTTTATTCTTATTTATGAAAGTTTCCGCTATATTGTTATCCTTACTGGGCATTTGAGCTCACCCCTTTTCTATGTTTTATTTTTCCCAGGAAGTGAAGAAGTAAATTATGAATGACCTGCAGGGATTTTATGAGGGGATAATAGTGTGGTCTATTGAGACATTATGTTGTTGTAGTAGTTTTTCATTTTATAATGTAATGTAAAACTTATGAATATATCTGGCATTATCCAAGGCTACTAAACCAATCGGTCTTTCGAGATTTGATCTTTCTTGTGATCATGCCAATGTTACGAAGTAATGCACCAACTCTGGGTAGCTGGGGTCGGGGCGTTACACCTTGTATTCATGGACTATCCTCTTGCTATGATTTTGATTATATTTAAATATCACCCTATCATAACATAATTTTCATTAAAATATTACATAAATTTTATAACATTAATTTTAGTCATAAAACATTGAATACAGTGTATTATAAATTGATTAATGTTATCACTTATGCTCATTTTTTTTGGTATCCATGCATTGAATACAGAAAATAGATTTTAGGAATATTAAAATTGATTAAAATTAGTAACCCGTGATTTCTAGAAATTAAAAATATAATAATTAATGAAATGAATGAAAATATATTTGATATAACTAAATTAAAAAGTTTTACCCCTACATTGAGGGTATTAAGAAGTGTTTGTCATCTGTATATTTTATTTCAAAAATTGTTCCCATTTTTTCATCTATTACATCAATTTTATTTGGTTCCAATTTGAATTCTTGTGTAGAAGTGATGTGAGGACTAATGAGTATAAATTTAAATTCATAGTGATTTCCCTATAAATAGTATTCACATATATGCCTGTACAAAATATGAATAGTATGCAGCCATAATTAACATAGTAGATCATCTATTGGGAACAAATCATGAAAACACACCTCATGTATACATTTCCAACAAAGATTCCTAGAAATTCATGAATATTGGTTTTATTTAAATTCTCAAGACCAATATAGACTATCATTTACTCTCCAAAAATATGTTATTCATAATAAATTTTTGTTGTATAACCATTTGATAACATTTTATCTATATAAACCATTAATGTTAGTAAATTTATAAGTAGAAAGGGAATGGGAAAGGTATATTGGGAAGATATTTTTGATTGGTTGGTTGATCTTTTAGATCATTTTGAATTGAGCTTCTATTTCATCCCAACCCTTTTTATATCTATTATAAAATTCATTGTTTTATACATTTTTCATTAATTGTTAATGGTTTTTTATGGAAGAAATTTTAAATGAATACCTCTATGTAGAAATGTATTTTTACAAGATTTAACAAAAATTCCTTGAATGTTATAGAATATTTCTCAATCATATGGATATCTACATCATCAAGTAGAAGATGTAGTTAAACACTCATATAGAGACCTATGTTAATCATGACTCTCACATAAAAAATTTGAATTTTTGTTTTTATGTAGAATATATTCTTGGATATTGAACACGGTAGACATCACAATAAGGTGATGGGTGGGTTTTGATAAATATAAATCTAAATCATTTTCACCCTTTATAATATCAGTACAGGAAACATATCAATGTCTTACTGATTACAATTTCACATCAATAATTATGATAATATTGATTACATCATCTAATATAACTCTTTTAGGGGAATTTATCACGACAATGCTGATGGGGTGGGAGGGGGATCTTCACGGAGTGGTTATTCATTCATTTTCCTTCCCTTTTAATTATTCCAATAAAATTTTATAAAAAATATTATTATGTATTAAATGTTTCTTCAAGAGTATATAATCATGCTTGAAACTATTCCATTTCATTATCTTTATCCCTCTATTTATTTTTCTTCTCAAATTATATTTGGGGTGACACCCCAAAACACACACCTCTAACAGGGACATACTATGCTGACTCCTTCTAGGCCACTGATAGCAGCTTGTCATCTAGTACAACGGATGATGTTTCTTATGTATAAGTTGGATAAAAATATTGGAAAATAAGTAATCATTATTATATAATACTGATTTAAAGAAAAATAAATTTTGTTTATGTCATACTTACACATGATTCCCACACTTATTGTGTGTTTTCATATATTATAATACCTTACTTATTTACATGTGCATCCTTCTATATAACATGGGATGGGATATAAATAGATTAAAATTTGATTCATCAATCTAATTTTATGTATAGGAACATAATTTAGTTTTTCTTTCATGTTATATAAAATTATTATGGTATATTTTAAATATGTAAAAAAATTCAACTTCATCATACCACATCCTTGCTTTATGGTATGGGTGCATTGATTTCGTTTCACATTTATTATTTTAATCACTGAATTTTAGTTTTATTAATATTAAATTCTTAATTATATTGATTAATACACGTATTTTAGGACAAAAAATTTTCTAGTCATGATGTACCTGAAAATATGCCTCCTCATAATAACCCATAAAAACAACTCATACTTCTTATCATACCAGGTGTGTATATATCTTTAGTGGGTGCATATTTATTTTCCCATCAATATCTTTAGTATGAAACTTCAAAAAAATTCTGAAAAATCCTTTGTGAGACTTTCTATAAAGCATTAATATAAATTTAATTCACGATTCATCAATTATAAATGCACTCTACAAAGGATAACGAAGAGTAAGTCAATTTATCATTATTTTGTTTTTATTAAAATAAAGGAATTATATCATAATGTTACCCCAAAATTATCCCAAATTATTATCCTAATTATGGAAACAATATTGAACCATGAATCAATATCAATAGGTATTCAATATTGAGTGGTGTGCCTAATGTAACTACTGAACAAGGCGTTGTGGGGGTAAACAACCCGGCTATTTGAATTCCTTCCAATCTCAAATTTGATTCCTTTTCTTCTAAAAATAATAATTTTTTCTAACCCCATCACGCCACAGCACTCATGTTTTTTCTAGGACACTATTTTTTCACCGTACACCATCTCATTAGGTTCAACGTCATCAATATGTTGTTCCTATGGATTGGTAGCATCGACATGTGAATAAGTTTTTTTCCTCTACACTGGGAGGAGCGCTATATTGAGAAAACTATTTTTCCTCAAAATTAGGAGCACCAGAATGTGTAGAAATTATTATCTTCATGAGTGGTTATGTGAATGCAGTAGTGAATGGATAATAATATGAGGAAACACAGTGTATATTACACAAATATTACTTTATTATTAAACACTATTTTTTAAATGTTTAGGGGATTTAAACCCTCTTTAGAGTATCTAAATTCCATCATTGTGGTCTCCTCTATCATACAATACCCCATCTATATTGGGAAAACTGAGAAATGATCTCAACATCCTAATTAAAGGGTTATACTCAGTTGAATTTTTATCTTCCCCTTCGGTGGTTTTGGTCTATAACAAAAAAATTGACCACTATTAGTTTGTTGGGTCTGGAACATAAGATACATGTACATCATATGATTCACTATAAATGCATCGTCCTTATACCCTTTCTTACTAAAATAGACTTTTATGAATCCAAATTCATCTATTTTAATAGCTCTGGTGTTATCAACCTACATGCACTGAAAATTTTTAACATGGAATGTTTAATAATCCAACTCATATATTTTTTGATATTAGTAAAGTATGTCATATTCATATAAATTAGATTTCTATCCTTGGTACTAAATATATGCATCTCTTTAGCCATAATTGTATCTCTATCCTTTTGTATGGTACTAAATTTAACATGTTCACTTGTATAGAACGTATAACCATTATCAGATAATACATGCATGCTTGGTACCTTAGCTATCCATCGATGTCGTTATTATATTGTATCATAATTTTTAGCTGAATCTTTAATAACAGGGTGTGAAAACCATTATATAAACTATTTATTATAAGTATTTGATATCCCTCTTTCACCCCTTGTTGGATGAAAATTCATGTAAATTGTTTTGTTGGTTTCAATATATGGTGAAACCTCTAAAATGTTATAAAAAATGTAAAGGTGGGCCTTCTCCCGATATATAATAGTGATTGTGACAAAATATAGTTTAGAAATTCCTTCACCCATAATCCACTCAATGTGACAAGTATACTAATTCTTTCCACACTGGACAGGTAGTCAGTAAATAATTCAATGGCTTCCTCAAAAATATATCACTCCATAATAAAACCTTTAGATGACTTATATTTTTTACGTACCCTATAAAACTATTCATATACCATTCAATGGGTTACATATAAAAATAATGTATTACAGTACATAGTATAATCTCTCTTAACAAGTGAAACATCATGTGAAACTTTATATCAAAGAATTTTGGTGGGAAGAACATTTCAAATTTACATTATATGATGGAAAATTCATTTTCCATATATTGAAGTTTCATCAGGTCTAAAACTTTTCTAAATATATATTTGAAAAAGAAATTAATATTGTTTAATGTATGATGGAAATTCATGGAAACAAATGTGACATAAATCTAAAGGCATCACATCACGCATCAAAACATGAATGTCAAGTTATTTTAAACCCTTTTTTTAACTCATTCTTTAACATGATATTCTTGATATTCGATGATTACCATCTAAAACCTTTCTATCTTCCAAGATGATTCAAAAATGATATCTCTCAAGACTAAAAAGAGTGTATATTATTGGGTGAAGATAATTTTTCTTTTCACTCTTCACTGGCACCAACACATCCCGTATTCCAATTTCAATCATGTCCAACCTCACCTTAATTTCATCATTTTTTTAATGTACATTTAGTAATGTGATAATGAGACTATCATATAAAGGTTTTTTTCAACTTTCATAACATCAATAGAGTGTTGGATGTACACATAATTCTATTATGGTTATTCAAAAAATTATCTCTCTTTACAACCTTTTTTTGTATGGTTTTTCAAAAAATGTTTACCAAAATCAGTTTCCATATATTATACATTATCAAAATATGGATCAACTGTTAGTGGTGATAGTGTTTTAAGTTCTTATGAAATCCCATAAAATGATGTCATCCAATATTGGTAATAATTTTATTGGGGTAGAAATCTACAATGTTCTAGAAAACAGTCTTCAATGAATGTTTCAACCTGATTGAACATGTACCTTATTTAAAAATGTGACATATTTGAATTAATTTAATGCTATATCCTGAAAAAAAAAATCATAATAAAAAATTCATTTATCATCTTGTACAATATGGATCTCAATAAGAAATCCTCATATCTATAAGAATCATACAATGAAATAGTTGAATCCACCAATAATTCTAAATCTTCAACCAATGGAGCCAAATAAACATCAATATCATTACCCTATTTTTTAGTCCTTATATAAGTAGAGATAAGAGAATTTATTTTTATTTCATGCATTACCACAGTGGAAAGATATAATTCACCATCATTATTGGCCATAAACTATGAGTTATTCTTTAAAAACAAAAAGGATTCAATCCATTTGTAGATAGAATAAGATAAAAGTTTCTCAGATCATTTCCAGATTTCAGATACTCATGATCAATTATCTTATACTAAGGAGAGCCTATTGAGTGACAATGTTTCATATATTTATTTCTTAAATCTTCATTCCGCGTCAATTGGCTTGTATCCTTCTCACTTCTATATTGTAAAATAAACCTTAGAATGATTGGAAAGTACCATAAAACTTTTATAAGAACTAATTCATCATTATTATATCCAGAAGCACCACAATTTGGTAATTATTTAAGTGGTTTTTTGTCATTACAAAATATTATTCAACCATTTGGATAGGAATGTATTCTTTTATAGATCATACATATTGAACTTAAAAAAAATTAGCATCATATGTTCATCTAGTAAGCTCTTTATCTTTTAGAGGCATTTTATTCAACTGAGAAAGTAGTTCAGTAAAAATAGAAACAGTTAATACATTTTCAGCTTGAAATTTATATAATTCAATATGGATGAAAATGTTTTATATTTTCTAAAACCATTATACAATTAAGTCTTTGAAAACTCACTAACCTCTGAAAAAAAATTATACAATCGCAAAGTTCATCTCCAACTTTCATTTTCATTTCTCAATCTGATCATCGTCATCATTGAAACCTGTAATCACATTCTCGATATAGTATTCTTCATTTTGAATGATTTTAATAATATTTTATGATCCAAAAAACACAGTGTTATCCGTATCGCAATCTACATTCACTTTTTTCCTTTTTTACTCTAACATTTATAACTTTGGTCTATTCCGTGATAGATCAATTCTTCTTCTGAACCCTATTGACTAATTAGTCTAGAATAAAAATTCATAAACATGGAAAAATGGATTTGAGAAGGGTCATATGAATAATATTTTTTAAACATGACGAACAATTTCACCCCATCCTTGTACTCTTTTTTCATATAATTGGGATCCATCCATTTTTTATTAATATCCATCCTATTTTATTTGATGATATTATTATTTAAAAAAATAAATAATTACATAAAAATGTGACTTCCTAATAAGAGGAAAAATATTTTAAAGCTTCAAATAATTTGATAATGCATCGTAGGAAATGGTTAATTGAATTTCAGAAAATAATTTCTCCACTAGTGGCTAGTGTTATCCTCAGAATTCATCCATAATGATCACTGGTACCTAGTATGGGATGACTACTACACATAGTAGTTCAATAAAAATAGGTTTATATCAAGAATATATAGGGGTAACTCTTAAGAAAAAAATCCATTAATAACTACTTGGTAGATAAAGATGATGAGGATGAAAGTTGTCTCTTTAAATATAAATGTTCCCAAGTTGGGGAGTTAGCAAAGCTCCGAACAACACTTCTTTGTTTTCTTTCTGAAGTTTAAAAAAGTAGCAGTAGTGGTATGATACCTACAATAGGATCATTGATTCGTGTGACCATAATAAGGTTTGTCTAGATGGTCTTATATGCACTCATGGAGATACACCCACTATAGTTTCAACATTCCAAGAAATACTTCAATTACCCCAATAAAAGGTAATGGATTTTGGTGTGAGGACTGAATACCAGTTGTGCTTATCTTCTTATAAAGACAATTTTCTAGTATTGGGGTCATGGTGGATGTCATATTGGTTGGATGGAGTTAGTGTAATTCCTTTTATTTGGTGTTAATATTAATATATATTATATAAGAGGTGATATTTTGGGTATCTAGCATGTCTATGAATATAAATATGATCATATAAATATAGATACCATGATTTTTTCTTACACTTGTATTCATTTATTAATATAGATACCACTCATCTTGTTCCAATTAAAATATATATACCACTCAAATTTTTTATACATATTTTAATGAGTGTTTAAAAAAGAAAATTAAATTAGTATGTTATTGGATCAAGACTTTAATCAATAAGAGATCTTAAATTTTAAAGGGTAATTGTAAGAGAAAAAGTGTATCACTTATTTATCACCCCTTCTCAATGATAAATTACCACTACCTTAGAATCTTCAATAAGGGATATTCTTCATAAATCTAATCCTATATGCTCTCCTATAATATTCTTCTTCGCCTTTTTCTTTTTTATATTATCATAATGAATTCCAATCAGGTATTTTTCCACTGAATCTTTTTCAATCATTCAATATACCTTATTTTTTTATTGGAGTGGATGGTTTTCTTGGATATTATCAAGGCAATAAATTGTTTCCCTTTTCTAGTTTCATGCTTAATATAAAAAAATATCCCTAATTTTATGTTAGTTCTTGTTTGGTTTTTAGCTTAAAGTGGTGGTTGGATTCTCTTCCATTAGATCCAAATTTCTCCTCTGTAACTATTTATTGAATATTATTTTGGAATAATTCTAAAATGTAATATATAACAAGTTTTTATGTTTATTAAATTAATAAAAATATAATTTATTATAATTAAATAGATAAATTTAATGAATATATTGTATATTTTTATATGATTAAATAAACATTATTAGTAATCTGGAAATAACAATGGAATTTTTGTGAATTTTTTATTAAAAAATATTTTATAATAATGATGTATTTCTTGAAAAAAACATAAATTTAAAATAAATTATATTCTTGAAACTAATAATATATTTACATATATTTAGATTTATATTTAAAAATATAAATTCAATATTTTGAATCAATATATAATAATTAATTAAGAGAGTAAACATAATTTATTAGTAACAAATCTATTACATGTGAGAATTGTTATATATGTTGTTTAAGATAAAATACTATAAAATATGGTAAATGGTAAAAATATTGTATATATTTAAAAAACAATATATATCATTGAAATTTATTAATTTAATACACAATTTATATTATTTCAAAATAAATATTAATTCAAAAACATTAATTCAAAATATTTATTAATTTGAAATAATTTATTAATTATTTATATAAGTTATTCAGACAAGATAATTAAAATTATATATAATTAATATTATCTATAATAAAAATTATTTATAAATTATTTTGAATTATTTATATACACATATTATATTGCTGGAACATCTGAATCTCCTCAAAATAAAAATTTAAGAGGGCTCGTACATTTTTAATACCACCAAACAGATGCAACCATGACATCTCCATCATTAAAAATGGTTGAAATCGACAAATAATTTTCTAACATCGAACAAGAACAAATAAGAAGAGACCAAGCACTAGGATCATGGGAACCACACCCTTTGGAGAACGAAAAACTAGGATAAAGAGGGCTGTAAACCTCCATGGAATTAATAATAAGATAATGGGACAATGGGTCACTTTGACAGTACCCCTTAAAGGGTTACACGTAAGCTCTAACATCACTATTAATAATGAAAGGGGTTAATACGGTCTGAATTACATGGACCTAAACAATAAAGAATGTTAATAGAATGATTGAGAAAAAATGCATTTTTTAAAGAAGTACAAAAACAAAAAGAAAAGGAGTTGAATCATAAAAAACAAACATAAGAATCATAAACAAATATCGGTAAGTAAATGGAGAAGAGTATTTACGTGATTTTCACCTCATTAGTACTTCGTGCATGGTGGTCAAAGGGGTAAAGGCATAGATGGAAGAAGATTAAGATTAAAGAGGATAAGAAATAATATCATTCCTTATATCTTGAGAGGATCGATTTATCGAGAAGCTTGATAAAGTGCAGCAGTGAGGGTTCGGTTCTGCAATAACTTAAAGGTGTGTAAGAGGATGACTTTGTTAGGGCTCTATTTAAAATATCTCGTATAGCTTTTATGAGTACTTTTAAAAAATTCTGATAAAGATTATTTTTATTATTTCTAAACTATTAAGTGCAACTAAAACGTATCTTTACTCACCTTAGTATTTTAGCACCGATAAAGATATGTTTTATCAGTTCCTTTTTAGCGATGATAGAAATAAGTCATTATGAGTGCTATAAAAGCACTAATAAAGACCCAATTTTAATAATATAATAAATATAATTAAATTTTTTGAATTTATATAAATATAAATAAAAATTAAAAAATTAAAAAAATATTTATAAATATAATTATAAATAAATATATTTATCATAATTTTATAATTAATTTAATTTATATTTATTTATTTATAATTATAATTACAAATAAATGTATTAATAAATATTTGTATATAATTATAGACATATTTATATATTCATATATATTAATATAAATATATATATATATATATATATTTATTAATATATTAATATATATAACTAAAAATATAATAAATATATTTATTAGAATTTTATAAATTTTTTAATATATTTATTTATTTATAATTCTCAATATATATATATAATTAAATGTGTGTGTGTGTGTATTAATATAAATATATATTTATATATATTAATATATATTTTTGTATAATTATATAAATATTTATTAATATATAATTATAAAAAATTATAAATATATTTAATGTATTTAAGATTTAAATATAATTTTTAAAATTTTATAATTAAATATATTTGTATTTATTTATTTATATTTTTAATTATGTGTGTATTTAATCAGGTATGGGGATGTCCCCCTTATTTTATTAAACCAATAAACCTCACTTTTTTGATCTGTGGGTAGAGAGGGATCCCTTTAAATGGCCTTTAAATATATATATATATATATATATATATATATAATTCTAATTATAAATAAATATTTTTATATATTTATATATATATTTATATAATTATATGTATTTATATAATTATATTTAGTTATATAATTATATTTATTAATATATAAATATTTATAATTATAATTATAATAAATATATTTATTATGAAAATATATATATATTATAGTTTTATAATTATTTAAATATATATTTATTTATTTATAATTTTACAAATACCAATGTTTAAATATTATATATGTTTACAATTTTATAAATAATTGTATTTGAGGTGGCGCCTAAGAGGTAAACTTTGTAATCCTACATCCAAAAGTCCATGGTTCGAATTCAGCAAATTACTTTGTGAGATTTATTATGCAAGCGGTGACTCAAACAAGACATGGGTAGGCGGTGACATAAAAATGAAGCAGGCCTGGTGATGCAAGCAGGATAATGCATGCATGAAATTGGATTGGGGCTTCAGGATGTGTTCATGGGACCCAAGGTCGTGGGACTTTAGGCTATGTAATGGGACACATGGCCATGGTGATTTTTCTCGCTTGAAGGTACCAGATGAAGCTTCAAATAGACCTGATGTAGAAGGAGAAATCCCTAAATGATGGGGACCATCAATCCTTCTTCCATTTCAAAGATGCAGAGATTGGATGAGTTTATAGGAAATGGGAAATCATGAATGTTTTGGCCAACCACAAATACATTGATGAACACATCAAATTAGTTAATCATTCAATTGTTTCCCACCTAATTATTTTTAAATGGATGAAACCATGGAAGATGAGAGACCTTGTTTCATGCCTCTTGGATCATTAGGGAATGATTGATTGGAAGTGTTTTTCTCTTGGGAGAGGCTTCTTTCACTTTCTATTTCCCTTGTATGAACTCAAAATGTAGGCATGTGGTTTCAGATCAATCTCATTCAACCCAGGGTTCCTTTATATACAAGAATTGAATCAATGCTTCAACCCATTTTAGGTAAGTATCACTTCTGTCCAACATTGGGAATGGGTCTATGGACTCAATTGGGTTCTGTGGCATCCTAGAATCCTCTACGATGTAGCATTGGCTACTGGTGTCCCTATCAAAATGGATAGAGAAACTGATCTTTCTCGATTCTGTCACTCTTCCCGCCTCCTAGTTGAGGTATATCTCTGCTCCACCTTGGTCAATAAAATTTTTTGAATACCAATTCATATGAGTATGAACTGATAATTTCTTATAAAAATATAACTATGATTTTTTTGGACTGAAAAGTTATTAGGGATGATAAGAGTGGTTGTAGGAGGAATATTTTCTGCTCCTACTTCTCCCTTTAAGGTCATATAGAAAGATATTTCTATAAGAATAACAAGGATCTTGGTTGAAATTAGGCCACTGAAAAATCACTTAGGAGAAGGTGTGGTATCCCCCTCTACTTCAGCGTTGAAGGAATCCACCTATTTTTCTACTGTTGTGGCAGCGCATAAATTCCCAAAGAATTTGGTATGTAACTCCATTAATGTATTTTATGAGAAAGATGATAGGCATCCTTGTTATAACCAAAAATCGTGGTATGAAATTACTATTGGAGGGGAAATAAATTAGCTTCTAGATCTTACTTCCAATCAGGGAAATGACCTTGTTGTTGTAGAGGAAAGTGTGGAATTGTCTATTAGCCAATTTTATTGTCTGGATTCTGCGCAAGATGAAGTGGATATGGAATTCCAAAAGGAATAATATTTGGCTAAGGTTAAATGAATTTATAAGAAGGATCAGCCTTTAGCTGATCAGTAAGATCAAGTGCCTCCTCCCAAAAAGAAAATACATATTACCTAATGATGAGAAATTTTAGCTTGTCACCAACAGAAAGAGTAATTTTCAACCATCATTCTGACATATGTCTATCTATAGCCTTTATTTGGAAGTAGTGATTACTTTTATTGGATATAAAACCAACATTACACCCTATATATAGGGAGTGGCCCTAACTTACTTGTAGTTGGAGGTAGGAAAAGGAGATTACATAGTAGTAACTGAGTCAACACTGAACTCCAAAAAACAATTCCTTAGATTTCTTGTTATTTAAAACAGGTATAATAGCTAGGATATCTTCTACATGGAATTTCAATGTTTTTATGGACCTTGTGAAGGAAAAAATCCAGGAAAGGAACTGATCCTCATGATGATGAATAAGATACATCAAGAAACAATGATCAAGTTTTCACATGGAAGGCTCTAAAGTGGCGGAAGAGAGTCTTACACTTGAAAAGCTAAGGTGGATCTCAAGGATGGGGAGGTAGGAATATAAATATGTGATTATTGAATATTTCTTGTTCTTAGTAGCATTGTGTTCCAATTTTTAGAATTCTAATCCCCTCTCTCATCTCTGCTATTTTATTTTTTCTTTTAATAAAAAAATATTTATTCCATGGATTATAATCCACGGTTCTCACCATTATGAGTATATATATATATATATATATATCAATATATCATATTTATATTAACTATATACATGCATTTAAAAATTAATGTATATAAATAAAAGTTAGTTTTTTAATATAAATATGATAATTTTATATACTAAAAATAAATATAGGTTTAAAAAATATAATAAAATGATTAAATATATTTTTAATATTATTAATGAATATATAATAATAAATGAATAAATAAAATTTATAAATTAAAAATATATTAAAAATTGAATTCATAAACTTTACACTTGTGTGTATACATGACAGATATACATATCTACACATACACATATACACACACACACACATGCATACACACATACACATACATACATATTGTTATACATGTACATTTATTTTAATTTTTTTAAGAAACTGTATAAATATATATATATATATATATATCAAAATAAATATACTGATTTATATATTATATAATTTTTTAAATAAAATATTACTATATTATATTTAATTTAATTATACACATATTTTTTAATTAATGTATATAAGTAAAATATTAAACATTTTGACTAATATAATTTTGATAGTTTTTTTGGTATGAAATTAGGAATATGCACAAACCATGTATATGGCCCATGGTCCTGAAATATATTGAAAATAACTAAATATAAAGTACATATGATAATGTCATGTTGAAAACAGTGACACATCACTATCACAAAGCAAGACCATATAATCTTCTAGGAAACAAGGCAAAAAAATCATCTTGTGGACTGAGGTCGGCCAATGCCCCAACTTCTTAGACGAAAGACCCTCTTTAGGGTCTTTAAATTTTCCCACATATTGTCATCATCAGCAAGAGGGTCATAAATTCTATATGGTGGAGTTAGATCCTCAAGAGTCCTAGGATCTTATATACTAGCTGAACTTGATCCCTCTGATAATATCATCATATCAGAACTGCTTTGTTCATTTCCAAATTCTACAAGGAAAACCTCCCTGCAATTTTATCTATTTAAAATATTTATTAGACCATTTGTATTATACTTTTACTTTAGTTGGACCTCATCCAGAGTTGATTCTAATGGCTCATGTTGTTTGACTCGTCATTTTTTATTAATCAGAAGCACTCTTTCATATGTGCCTTCATGCTACACTGCTTCTGAAGGAAAGGCGAAACCATGAACTACAATTGTAGTCTCTTTTCCAATTATGTTCATCGAATAGGTCCCATCATTAAAAATTTGGGGCATATGATTCCAATGAGTTTATGAATTTAATCCCTTTCCCATAGAAAGTTGAACGTAGGCAAGGATAGGTGAATCAACAACTTCCACTTCACCCACGTCTTTACCTGTAATATCATTACCGGTAGTTGAACCCAACCGTCCTTGGACTCCATGAGAGTAGGATTCCAAATTCATCTTCCCTTTATTGCTGGAAGGAATAATGCTCTCTTGCAATAGGTTTTTATTTACTTTAGATTGGGCAGAAAGTTCTTTTTCCAACTCATCATTATCATATTCCTCTTCATGATTGACCATTTCTTGTTGACTGATAATGAAAATATTTAATGAAATGACAGAATCCTTTTTATTATTAACTAAAATATCATTCCCTAGAATTAACTCAGCTATATTTTAGTCCCTTGTTGTGAACCTGAACCCCAATGAAAATAAAATTGTTATTGTGTATCAACTATATTCACGTGATCCTTATTCATGGCCACATTAACATCTTAATTCTTTGACTTCCATATATATTTTTCATTGGTATGTCTAGAGAGAAAACAATTAGAGCATACCAGTCTTCTTCAACATTCATCCTTTTTAAGGAAAATATTAATACAGTTCAAACAGAAATCATGGATCCCCTCATTATCAACATCAAGATCAAATCATTGATGATCCTTAGAAAAAAATAATGGAATGGGTTAAAGGATAATTAAGATCAACATCAACTAATACTCAAGAAAGGTGTCCATACTACGCTCTTTTAGATATTTTTTCCATAATAATCAAAATTATAACTATATAAGAAATGTGAAATATGTTTTGCAGTACCCATAAAAACTAGGTCAAACATATAATCTAAATCCATCACATTTCGGACATTTCAAGGGTTAAATGTGGGGTCCTAGAACTAAATTTGGAGTAATCCTAGCTTGAAATTGATGAATCCAAGACTCAATTCTTTGTATTTTAGTTCTGAAGAAGATATAATTGCATGATAATATCCTTTACTGAGAGAGGTTATGCTCTAACCATCAAACCCCCAAAAGGATAGTAATTACTTCCTCATTTCTCATGGCCTTAGATGGTTATCCCTATTCAGAGATGAGAGGTGTATAATTATGTAATATTTTAAATATTTTAATATTGTCATGAAGATAACTTTATTATATTCTATAATGTTGGTATCCCATTTCTTCCTGATTAATGGGTTGGAACTGTAAAATTCATCAAAACTCCTTGTGCAAGAAAAAAATGTTGATAATGGTGAAAAAATTTTAGCGCTAAAAAATGATGATAAATAGGGGACCTTTATCAGCACTATAAAAAAGAACTATCAAAGGGTATCCTTTTATAAGTCCTTTTTAGTAATAAAAAATGTTTACTATATTAGAGTTTTTTTCAATCATAGATAAAGGTTCCCCCTTTATCATCATTTTTCATCTATCATTGTTAAAGTTTAGTAATGCATAAGGTGTAATCTGTAGTAGTGTCATAAAATTATGTAAGTATAATTTTAATAATATAATAATTATACTCATCTATTTTTTTTTATTTTTTTTTACAATATATATTTAATACATCCCTTACCTCCTCTTTTGACAATGTCCCATTAACGGTCTGTTAACTGCTAATGAGGGCATTTCCATTTCCCTTATTATCACAGCCCTTATGGATGGTTATAATAAATAATTTATGAATGATAAATTTATAAATATATGTATTTAAAATATACTAGAGATGATTTATTTAATGTAAAAAAAACAAATAATAATAATTAAATTGATGTGGTGAAATGTATTTTTTAGAAAATATAATATCAAAATACATCACCTTTAAAAAATGGAATTAAAAAATAAAATACGGTGATTTTAATTGACCATGAGTGAAAGAAAATCAACATAATTTAATTATGTTATAAATTATTTTAATAATATATAACATCATTATATATGAGTAATAAAAGTGGTGAAATAAATTAGGAAATAAGTTTGGGGGAATTCTAGAACCCAACTTTTTCCTTTATGGCTTTCTCAACATTCGAAAAAAATTTAATATGTATTCATCTAAAATTTCATTAAAATTTACTTTAACTATTCCTACCCTATTATTTTTGGGTATTTAAATACTTATACCTCTTTTAAATGATTTTTAATTAAATTACAATTATTTTTCCAAGAGACTATATTTTCCAAAACATCGCATTGACTCCTCTTGAGATATTTCTTCTTCACAAAATAAATGATGAGCTTTATAACAAAATATTATCTCCCTTATTAATTTGGTAACCCCAAATGTTATTCTTTAATGTATTATTTATGAAATATTTATAAAACCCATTCCGTTTCATGTTTTTATTGAATTAATATTATTTTCATATGATTTCTTTCCATTTGGAATGCATGATTATGAGAATTTTATAATGTAATAGGTGGGATAAAAATTATATATCCCTCTAATTCATTAAGTAATGTGATATCTATTAGGTGATTGTATATGTTATATATAAACATGATGATGGTTGTTTTCACAACTATGAATCTATGATTTATAAATATATGTTATGTGTGAACATTATGCTAGCATTACACACCACTTATATGTGGTATTTAACCAAAATATTATAATGTTTATTATTAATATTCTACATTCATTGAATTTTTCAAATTATTCCCCCATGACTATAATGATTATCTTATGATTATGATATAATAATGATGATCAACATCATCCATGTTCCATATTTCTTCCTTGTTATTCCTCCCATAACCGATCTTTTAGATCACCACTTTTCTATTACATATCCTTTGGTAAATAATTATACTAACTAGAACATGGGAATTTGAGGAGGAAAATGAAGAAAGATATAAATATAATTAATTTTTTGTTATTTATAAGTGATGTTTGAAACTAATTTTCCAAAGACACTAAATTTTTTGATTTTGGATTATATTAGTTTTTTTATTTATCTTGAAAATAATTTAATAGTCATGTTAGAAAAGTTGGTCTACTAAACAAGTGATTACTTCATATTGGTATCATTAATAATGTCATGGAATCCTTCTCTATGGCTTGAAGTCTAGATGAATTCCCTTGATGTCCCCTTTCCACAACATCATGAGACTAATTTTCACAGAGTAATTATGTATATTTAGTGAAAATAATGTCTATTTGGTCCAATATATGGTTATGTAGTATTGAAATGATGGTTATGGTAGACCAAAATATTCCAGATGATTATTATGGTAGACCAAAACTGTTTCATATGTAGACTAAATATTATGGTCATATTTCTTGGATTATTCTTATGAAAAGTATTCTTAGGCTTGACCCCTGCTTACACATAGTGGAAGAGCAATGGATGATTCTTATGTATACAGGTTCATGTGTACATATGATGAATGATGTCTATATATGATAATTTATATGCAACACAATCGTATCAAAAGAATAATAACCAATTAAATCGTCCTAAAATAACAACAAAACAATGTGGAATTATATGAAATATTTATTGCAATAATTCCAAGGATATATAATACAATTAAAAACCATGTTTTAAGGACTTTTATTAGGAAGTACCAACATAATCAAATAATATAAACATATGATAATTACCCATTAGATTATAAATTGGAAGGATTAAAATGTTTGAAATTCCAAGTGAAATATTTGAAATTATTGACTCTATCAATTCCCGAAACCATAAACATGGAAGAAAAGTGAATTTCAACGAAATTTACAAAGGAAAAATTCAAATACCTATCCAATGTGATTCCCTTCTTCATAACAATATACCTCATGTTATCAAACCTCCTCAATGTTCTTGGTTACATTTTATTAATTAAGTTAATTAAATTATTTCACTCTTATTTCATCCCCTCAAACAAACTTATACCTACCTTCCTAGAATATTTCACTCAACACACAAGAATGATTCACATTCTTATTTTTTATCATTCAATGTTCATGAAAGTTTATCCATAGTATTAAGTAATTAATTCATCTCCACCCAATGAGTAATGTTTTTTCCCTATCATGAGGGAATTATATTGGTTTACTTATATATTAAGTGTAGGTAAGATTATAATAATTAAACTATTAATGACAAATAAATAGTTCTGTATTTATATTGAATATAAATTAATGATGGTCAATTTCCTCTATGAATGTGTTCCTCCCTCAATTACAATTCCAATATATGAGCTTCAATTTTTTTAAATTTTCCCTAGATGACCCACACTTTTTTACCTTTTCAATAGTATTAGGTATTACATTATATATTTATTTTATAGGGTTATAATTTTTTTATGGTATCTTAATATAAGAGAGGGACTTCTGACTTTATTTTGTAGGTGTGATATTTTATATTCCCAATATTTTTATGTGATCCAGGGCCCTTCTCCCAAAAAACTTCTATTTTTCTTTTTAAATATCTCCCACTAGAAGGAAACCTCAAAACTAATTTTCCAATAATATTTACTTATTCTCTCACCTTTTATCTAACATTATAGTGAATCCATAACCATTAAAATTTATTAAATGCAATAAATTTATTCCCTCTTTACATCTTTTTAGTATCATTGATTCATCATTTCTATATCTATATTTTTTGTTCAAAATCATATTTTATAGGGAAAGAGATTGTTTTTTTCTATTTAAAATAAGACATTAAAGTCTAGACTTGGATTAAATCTAGACCATATCCCACTCTTCCTATCATAATTTTCTCCCAAAAGAGTAGTGTAAAACTTATAGAAAATTATTCTTTAAATTAAAATAAATTTTTCCAAATAGATTGTTCAAAGTCATTTTCTTCCATACCCTCACATAAAACCAACTTAAATCATGAAACATATTCTAGATGAAGGTAGATATGGATATTTTTTTGAATTTTTATAACTAATAAATTAATTCATTCATGTTCACACCTACAAGGGATACATGTCATGGTAGGCTTGAAAATAGATCTCATTGTAAAAGGGGATTTAATTATTTAATGAATACTTTAATCATTTAAGCATATGTACCTTAAATTTGAAATTTTTTGACTAGATTACTAAGATGTCTTAGATATTTATGAAATTTAGTTATCATTTAAGAAATTAGGAATTTTAAAGATAATTTTTAAATATGTTCCAAAGACTCTTAGGTGAGTGAATTAAAAAATATAAGACAATATGTTATGACATAAGTTTTAAAAATTAGTGGTTTGTATGAAATTAATTCACTTATAATTTTATTATATTTTCATTTAATCATTCATTCAAGGTGATTAAATTATTCAAATCAATTCCTAAACAATTTCATAGATTCAAAAGTTTTAAGGGGATCTTATTAAATCTCATAGGTTTAAAAGTTTTTCTAAAATTGGAAAAAATCTCAAGGAAATTTGAAAACTAAAAAAATATGATAAAAAAAATGAAAACATTGAAAATTTATAAATAAAGGTCAAAAAATTAAAATGATACATCCCCATAAATAAATGATATTGTTTTCTCAATGAATATAAACATGTTTAGAAAATATTTAATTAATTCCCAACCATAATCAAGTGTTAATGAGTGGAACAACCTAATTAGTTATCATTGATATGTTGGTTATAGGGGTGAGATATCCTCTATTGGTTCTTGAGATATATTCCCATGGAACTTATTTAAATCTTTATTATTAACAAGGAATAACTTTTTTACTTTATTTCACAGTATTCATAAATCCAAAAGGATAGACATGAGTGACTATTAATGGGCATTCATATATGGTATAAAGCGTACCTGGAATAAGATTGTGTCTTGATTTTAATGAAACACTTTCTCCCTTGGGGTTAAGTCATTTTTTTGAACCATATTTTCATGGGACACTTTTTTCCTTTATTTTTTAATTTTAAATTGTAAAAATATATTTTTTAATTTCATAAAATTTCAATTGTTTTAAGTTTCACTTTTTATTGCTATGTCTTGGTGCAACTTCATTTCTATCACAACCAAATTTTATTTTTGATCCAACTCCAATGGTAGGTGAAAAATTTTCTCATAAATAAAGTGTTATTATATTATTCCTATCGGTTTATTATAGGCTAAAATATATTCCAATAAGGAATCTTCCAACCTTTGGCTTAAATCCGTCCTATTTGGTTTTATAATTTTCTCCAAAATTTACCTGATTACCATGTTAAACACTTAATAATTTCCATTGGCTTGTGGATTATATGGTGATTTTTTAGGATGGACATTATATTTTCATATTAAATCCTCACTATTAGTATTTTAAAATTGAATACCGAGATTCTGGTAACTCCAAACCAACTAAAAATGTTACCACTGAAAAAATCACACAACATGAGCATCATCAGTTCATGTGGATTTAGCTTCCACGTATTTTGAAACATAATCTTCTTAAATATAAATATAATAATTTACAAATGATATAAGGAAATATGGAATAAAATATATTCCCTATAAATCAATTATTTTAAAAAATTGTGTCTTTAATGTATGTCAGATATTTTCAGAATAATTCTAGTGAATTGACATTTCTCACATTTCTCACAAAGTTCTTGTGTTCTTTAAAAAAATTAGGAAAATAAATTAAATATTATAATACTTTACTTTCTATTATTTGATGTATATAGATTACTTCACATGATAAAGAATTAAAATATTCAAAAACAAACGCAATTTAATTTATAAGGAAACATAATATTAATACATGATAATTATGATTTTTTCACATGTATGGGTCTTCCTAAATGTAAAATCTAGATTTGGATTTTAGTATTTTACTTTTCTAGGAAATTAAATTATTTTAGACCTAATATATAACCAAATAATTTATTGTGTTATTACACCATGTAATTTTACCTTCAACCAAGTTGAGATGCTCCCCTAGAATGAGGTTTTTATCTACGTCCTGATCTAGAATTTCTACTTAAGTTTTGTTGAGAAGTCTAGTCATATGAACAACCACTTGGTTCTCAGATCCATTCTGGTGTTTGATTTTCATGTTTAAATCTTATGTTAGTGTCATCTATCTCATATTCTTTATCATGGAAGTATCCTTCATCGTCAAATATATAAGGGTTGTTTGTTTTGAAAAAACCAAACAATATGGCCCAGGATATAATTATCTAAATCTATCTAAAGAAAGAAAAATTTCTTGAAATTTTTTTTATATGTATGTGTAGTTGAATTGGATAGAATCCAATGTTATTGAGTCATATGAAATGACTTTTATCCTACCCTCAATTCCTTGAGAAAGGATTTCTCCTTTATATTAATTAGAATTTTCACAAAATATATTGATTGGTTGTTTATAATTTAGTGGTTAAATTACTATTGGGGCTATTAATTTCCTCCTCAATTCATAAATCGATTTCTTGAACTCATAATTAAAATTAAAATTTTCTTCATTAAATTTTGATATAGATTGATTTATAAAAATTATTCTTATATCTTTGATAATTCTCTGGTAGAATCCATCTTGTCAAAAAAAGATCAAACATTATTCAGATGAGTTGGAAAAAGAAATAAATTTATCAATTTAATTTTTTATTTATCTAATTTAACTACATTTTGAAAAAATATATTCACAAAGAAAATTCATCTCTACATCTTAAATATCACTTCTAAAAATTAAAAACAATATTTTATTCAATGAAAATTTTCAAGATTTTCCAATAATTTTTTAAACAATAGTCAAAATAATTTCTAAAAACTATGAAATCATCCATGAATACCTATAATAACTACTTAATTCAACCATAATATATGATAAACATACATATATGACATGTACTTTTAGTATTGCATAATCCAAATAGAATCATCCTATAATTAAATATGAAAAAGTTACATCTAATGGAAGTCTTATGTTGGTTCTACAGAGCAATGCGAATATGGAAATGCCCTAAAAATCTATCCAAGAAGTAATAATGACTTTTCCTAACCAATATATTTGGAATATAATCAATTAAGGGTATAAATAAATTATATTTTTGAGTGACATGGTTTAACTTGTTGTAGTCTATACAAAATCTCTAGTTCCTCCAAATTATTAGGGTGATTAATTCATTTGGTTCATCCCTCATAATGGTTAGGACAATTTTCTTGGGAAATAAATGACTATAGAAGAAAAATTGTGAATTTGTAATAGGATTTATGATCCCTGCTTCTAAGAGATTTTATATTTGATTATTTAATACATCCATCAATGTGGGATTCAACCAATATTTGGGTTTCCTAAGAGGTTTGGAATCTCCCTCAATAAAAATTCCATGTGAGGATATTTTTAGACATATACTTGGAATTTGACTTAAGTTCCATCGTATTTGTTGGAAATTATTATAGAAATGTTCAAATAGTACTTTTCTTTGTATGGAGATATATTATTTCCAATAACTAGTCTATTTTATTCTTCTTATGAGGTACATTTGTTAATTTTGATTGAAGTGGATTTAATTATAGATTTTGGGGTTAGAGAAGATGTGAAATAAAATTAATCTTCCCTACATATAAATATTGAACATACTACACACTAAAAAAATATATTATATTATTTATGAAATAAACATTAATTTTCAACAATCAATTCATAAGATTCTTCTTCCTCTAATCAAAAATTAAAATTCCCATATTTCTTGACATTCTAATCATCCATCATATTTTCAATGAAAAATAAATTTTTTAATTCTATAAATTCATATAATATAATTTAAATTAATATGGTTTTATCCTCGTCAATGTGGTATATTGTAAAAATTTTATTTTGATATAAAGTGTTTGTTATGGATTTAACATCACTAAAGTGGACAGTGTTGTCTCCAAACTCCATGGTCGGTGTTTCTTAATTCACATTGATTATTATCTTGAATGATCTTTAAAAGGGTCTCCCCAGAATGTTTTTCTAGTGTCCTGGTGCTCTATCCACATCCATTCAAGCACATAGAAGTCATATAGAAATTCTAGGCCTTAAAACATAACTAGAACATATTAAAAAACTTCTATTAGTAAATAAGTGGATATATTTTTGATTTTATACAGCATTCTTGTGGGAATAAAATCTCTAATTTGTAATGAAGTAAAAATTGAGTGATAGGAAAAATTAATAAACACCTAATCTTATAAAGAACCAAATAAATTTAATGATTCAATAGTGTGTGGAATATACAATGTCCCATGATCTTGAAATTTTATGGGTAATTGTGGTGTGAGAAAGTATCATACACATCTCTATAATATCACTCTTTCATTATACTAAATCCTTCTATTTTTTGTAAAATGTTCCTTCAATAAGTTTTCCTACTTATGGATTTATAAGTTCTTACTTCTTTGGTATGTTCTTATCTATATTATAAAAATTATCCATTATTTTTTTGATTTATTTCCTCATGGGTTTTATTTTATTGTTTAATTATTAATGGTAATGGTGGGGTAAGATCCTTCCTCTCCATTTAAAATATTTGGGTGGTTTTTCTGATCTCTTTCTCATTGGTCCATCATTTTATTCTTCTTATTTATTTTATTCTTCTTGTGGTTTTTTATATAAATTCAAAATATTTTCTGTATTTATTTTCATAGACTACTCCTTCAAATTTATTATTTCCATGTCTATGTTTATGTCTTTTATCACATTCATCTTCACTAGTTGTTTAGTTTTGTTCCAAATTTTATGTGGTCATGTGGTGATTTTCCTTGAAACTTATTATGGTTATCATGTTCACATTATCTTTAGTATTATGGATGGTTTAAGGTAGTATCTTTCCCATAGTTTTGGAAAATTATTCTTACATTTTTTATATCTGGTTCATTATGGTTTTATGTTAATCCGCCTCTGAATATTATTATTGATGAATAAGTGGTTGTTCACTGGTGGATGGATGTTTGTAGGGTCTCTTTTTGGAAAATATAGGGGGTGTTTTTTGATAATAAGATTTTTTTATGGTTATTTTATGGGTTTCCAAAATTGAGGGGCTTTGTATTATTATTTTTTCTAGAAAGGGGGCCAGTTTGGGTACTAATTTTTATTGGGATGTCTATTCGGGTAATTAATATTTCCAAATCCTTAATGTTCTTGGTTAATCTCCCTCCATCCTTTAATTTTTTGCAAATTATTTGGAACAAAGGATACTACACAAAATTCCATTCCCTATAGTTTAGAAAACTTGTAAGTAAAATGGATAGGTGATGAGAATAAACCATAAACCTTAATCAGTGATTGTTGGTCACTATCCATATTTAGATCCATCAATCTTAAAAAACTATCTAGTTCTTCGTGCATAATTTCTAGAATAGGTTATGATTCCTATGATCTTTCCTCAGAAATATATCTTATTCCAGTACCTCTTCTACCAATTTTTTGTGATTTTTGTATAATATTCTATATCTAGCCCTTGTCTTCTACTGGTGACTTGTTAATAAAAGGTACTATAGATATTAATCTAAACGGTTTTTATCATTATCGATAAAAACATAATAAAATATCATAAGGAATTGGTTATATTCCATGACATGATGTGGAAAATCGGCACAAAGTACTTGAAATATCACCCATTACTTGTGAAAATCCTATATAAATGATTACCCAATGGAATAAATTTTCTTCTTGGTTATAACGTCCCAGTTTTTTAGAACGGGTCAAAAACCCCACCTGGTTTGAATTTTTCAATTAGTGGTTATGCTACTTTTTGATTCGTTGATGGAAACTCAAATCCAAGAGTTATTATGACCTTGAATGGTGTTTTAGGGTTTTTTTAGAAAGCTATGAGAGTGCCTTAGGTGTTCGGAATGGTTTCGGGAACATTGAAGGCCCGATGGCCTGGTTTTTGGGAAGCAGGTCCAGGTGCATGGTTTAGGGAAACTGTGTGACTGGAGGCGTATAGCTGTGCGAGCTTATCTGTAAAAGTTTCAAATATTTGTGCATGGTTTCTACATAGTTTTTTCAAACCATACGAGGTATCCATGCGGACCTGCATCATTAGGCAGTCAATTCTACATTTTTTCTACACGTTTTGGTAAACTGTGCATCCTATATACGATATTTTTTTTAATTTTTATTTTTATTTATGTTTCCTCCTTTTCTTTCCTTCTTATGTTTGTCCTTAACGGTTTCTCTCACAGCAAGGGAGCCACCCTTTCCTCCATTTATGCTCATATGATCTATATCCTTCATCAACCATCCATTATTTGATCTATCAGAAGCTTTAGGATCATATCGGTATGGATAATCTCAAGTATTCATCTTATTTATTGATCTTTCATCTTACAAACCACAATTTATGTCCAAAAAAATTATATCTTTAAGATAAAAACTCAGATCTACATTGATCAGCCTTGATTTGGACATCGATATCGAACGTACCTATGTCTAAAAGTCTAAGGTTGGTGGTGCATACCTTGTTTTGAGTTTTCGTAGAATTTTGGGGTTGTGGATTTTTAGTGCAATGGTGGGTATATAGAGAGACCCTATTATAGCATATTGACATTACTGTTAGACCATGTGGGGTACATTGGGAATGCCTTATACATGTTACACTTGAGTGAGGCTGGGAAGGGGTTGTTTCTCATTTTTATATTTTGGATGGGGAGCCAAAATTGTTTTAAAAGAATTATTTTGATTTAAAATACTGTGTTTAAGTTTTTAAATCTTGATTAATCTTGTTACATGCATTCAAGACCTCTATGCTAATGTACCACAGCTAATAGCTGGTGAAATTCAATTTTCATTAATTAAATTACATGTTTAAAGTGTGTTAGTATGATTTATATTTATATAATGCATGAGATTACATATGTTCATATTCTTGGGGTTGTGATGAGCTTGGTCTGAGGTTGGGATTGCATTGTCATCAAGATTGAGTGATGTTGATCCGTAGTTGGGCTAAGCCTGGATTTTCTTGAGTGGTTTTGACCCCAGGACTAGGCATCATGGATGTCGGTTTGAGGCAGTGTCACTGTCAGGTTAAGAAAATCCTAGGATACATGGATGGAATGGGCATCAGATTTGAGAGATATGGTCTCATGGGCACGAGGTTCCATAAATGGTGTGGCTTAGGTACTTATTTAGTGATGGTCACTCACCCATGATGGGAAAAGCACCAATTTGATCGTGTAAACATAGGTTAACTCTGTGATGAGGTGGTTTTTACCACTCATGTGGGTGAAGGCCCTAGATAGTTGCATCTTTGGTACTTTAGGATTTAGGGTGATCTCCATAGAAATTCACGTAGAAGGTGAGGATCATTCAGTTGATAGTGATGATTCAATAAAGTTGGGGGTTGGGGCTCACCGTGCTTGAAATCATGGGCCTGGAATTTTAATTAAGTAAATACATCAATGTTCCTCTAGTGTTCATGCCACGGGAAAACGTGAGCTTTCGAGCAGGGGTCCGTGAGACTGGGCTACAGTTTTTGGGTGTGCCTTCAAGACGTTGGTACTTTGAGACATGATTTGTCAGGAAAAACATTGTGTATGGCTATATGATTGAGTTATAACTTGAGGTTTCACCCAGACTTTGTGACTATAGGGGTACCTTGGTCCATGGTCAAAGGACTCTCTTTTCTTTCAAGATTCTGGAATTGGCTGATGCAAGTGACACTCCCTAGTGGATTTTGAGCACCAGTGGAGATTGTGTTTATAATTTCATCATACTTTTTACTTTTCTTCAAGGTTCATGACTACTTAAACACTTATACTAGGTGCGCAACATTGGGTGGTATCCTAAAGAGATTCATCTCACCCCCTATACGGGCCCATCAGGATGTGTTTAGACTTTATGGATTTACATATAGGTTCAAGATCATCTTCAAGAGATAGATCGTAGTGGTGGTTGGCATGTGGATTGGAAAGGACCTTGAGGTCATGCCTAGCTGGATTTTTGTTCAGTTTTATTTTAGTTTCAGTATTCTTATATATGTAGCTATTGTGTTTAGTCATGGTCTCCCACTTGTACTTGATCTGTATGACCTGGTATAAAATGCATGATTGTATTGTTGTGGATACATATGTTGTGTTTTCATAGTTTTCTATTTACTTTATGCTATTATTGTTTCTATATTTCTTCTCATGTTTATTGATATTGGATGTGATTCCACTTTTCGGGTCTGGTTTGAGTCTGTTGGGTCATTTATTTCAACTACATGTTATCTTATTATGCTTGGAATATTATATTATCTATTACCAGATGGTATAGCTACCCCACTATACCTGTTTACGCCCTCGCTGATAGTCGGAAACCATTGGAATGCACGGAGGTGCGCCTAAGACAAGTGGCACCCAGCCCATTAAAAATGTTCAAGTGGATTTTTTGGTTAAGGATGATACAAGTGGTATCAGAGTTGTTTATTTTACCTCTTTTCGTGGAATTAATATTAGGTATTACGGTAGAATAAAGACAGGTTGTTGTTGGGACTGGATTTCGAACTCATACTTGGGTGTCTATATCCCCATGTATGAGGGATGTATTGAGTTATCTTGTGTGGGTTACACTGCATTTATTTTTCTTAGATTGCAATTTGTCGGATTTCCACCTCGGTGGATCTTTTTGAATGTGATGTTATTAGTTATGATGTGAGACATAGACCGTTAATAGAGGACACTTTTCCCGGTATTGAAAAGGGGATTGTAATTCATGTTTTTTTTGGATTTTGATAGGCACATTTTACAGTATCTCAAATTTATAAATTCATGTATGCCTTATAAAATGATTATACAATTTGATATATGTCAAATTCAATGTGAAAAGGTGAAATTCCATGATGTGATCAAATTTCTTGGTTTATGAAATGTGATATGCCATAATTTATATTTATATAATTTCATGTGGAATGGGAAATGGTTCTAGATCTTATTGGAGTAGGAAATTCTTATGGATCAGGTGATTTTTATCAATAGGATTGGGTGATTAGGTCATTGGTTTGAGGCAATGTTGTTGGCAGGATGAGCATGGCCCATGGATTTTGTGATACATGGCTCTATTAAGGGATGGTAAGGAGGCCATGAGTCCAGGATGTCATGTGTATGGTTTCGATAGGGGAGAGTGAGGGTAGTTATTATACGTTTTCCCTTTATTACATTCCTTATCTACGTTAAATATATTATTATATATATATGGTTTGTCTGACTATTTGCTAGAATTCAATGGGTTCCTCCAAGAAGGAATGGATGGAGCATTAGGCAGCTGATGGTGTAATGTCGTAAGAGCACGATTAGGTTTATACCCCTAAGGGTTAGGTATAACATGAGCTGTGGGTACAGGCTTAACGATAGCAACAGGTTATGGTTCTAGTGCAAGCAGGAATACTGCCATATTTGATAGCATTTGGGATATGGCTTGATTAGAAGCTTTGATCGAGCCTAGTATGTGCATTATTGGGGATTGAAAGAGGTGATCAGGGAGAAGATCCATCGATGGTGTATCTAACTCAGGAGTTCCAGTCATAGCCCCTGCCACTTTTTTAAGGTGGGGGTGGTCCACAGGCAGCTGAGAACTGGATAGAGAGCATGCAGATGATTTTTGAGCACCTCAAGACACCTATAGGGTAGAGGTTCAAGCTGGTGATGTATATTCTTATAAGTCCATCTAATCACTAGTGGGATGTTCTATTATAGGCTCACAGACAAAGGTACTGGCCTCAAAGGACTTTAAGGATAGGATTTTCAAGCACTTTTTCCCAAAGATGCTGAGGGTGGAGAGAGCTTGGGATTTCATTTGCCTTTAGCAGGGTGACATGTATGTCATGGACTATGCAACTACTTTCAGTGAGCTATCCTTCTTTTCACTAGGTATGATAAGTGATGACACCTTGAGGGTGAGGTGCTTGGATGACGGCTTAAAGAATAACATACAGGTGTAGGTAAACATCTTTAGGATGGCCACATTCTCAGAGGAATTGAATTAGGAACTTACAACAGAGGGAAACCTGACAGAATGGTATCATTTGGGTTGAGTGGTGGATTAATGTGATGGTTCATATGGCAGGAAATGATATCGGGATGTGTTCTGGTAGGGCGACCGGGCCATGGAAATAGCTAGACCACTTCATGGTAGCTCAGCGGTGGTTTGATTTCATTATGGGAAACCAGTGCATGTCTGGACATAGTTTGACCAGCCCCTAAAGAAGATTCAGGCATGTGGATAGATGGTCATCTTGAGAGGATTTGCAGGTAACCTTCTCATACAGCTGGAAAACAGGGATTGAGCCAGTTGATAGCATTATAGGTCAGTTCAAGATCGGTACCATGCGAGGGTAGCCGAGGTTCAGTTGCTCGCTAAGGACGTGGCATATATAGTAGGACCCAACTGTGGGGTCAGTAGCTTGTGACTGGTGCAGCACCACACGGAGGCCAGGCTTCAGTTAGCTATGTGTTAGGGTAGGTATAGACCACAGATCTTCTAAGGGCTGAGCAAGATGGTGAGCGGATGATGGTGAGATGTACATCATGGGCATGACCGTAGTTTGTTTTTTATTTTCATTGACATGGCATGTTGAGGAATTTTTGTTTTGAGTGAACGTTGTGAGAAGGATGTATATGGACTCACTAGGAACTGGTCATTAGGTTGGAATCATCTCTAGTGCATGAATACGTCTGTATGTATGTGTGTATGTGTATATGTATATATATATATGAGGTGCTTGGCATCAGGATCATCATTGGATGTGTGTCTTAAGGTGTCTTGGGCATCATGACATCTGAGGGATGCGGTATTACATGAGGTTACATGGGAATCAAGGCATCAATGATACGGGATTGTCATTGAGGTTCGAGGAATCATGTTGTTTTGAGAATCCATGGGATGCAGGACCTTGTTCTCCCATGGCTATCATGGGCTCAAGGCAGGCACTAATGCAGTGCAAGATATGATTACGTATCAGAAGCAATACTGGAGCACCTAATGATGTTCAAGGGTGACTATGAATCATGTAAGAATCGTAGGATCAACAATAGGGCATGAGTCCTTTATTTATTTTATCTTTGGTTCAGGATTGACCGAGTTAGGCAATTTATAAGGAGGGGAGTCCCATTGAGGAAGTTAGCATATACCCTTGAGATCTGGGTAGTCCAAGTTGCTGGGATGGGATAAGTATGTTTGGTACTAATTATCCACTGAAAGGGGATAAAATAAATTGTTTATATTATAATATTCGTGTGTTTTATTAATCATAAACACCATTTTTAGTGAAATTTACACTTTTAACATTATTTCATATTATAATTGTAATTCCTTCGTAAAATGCACTATTATATGGTACATTTTTGAACACCTCCTAAAATAAAAAATGGTCTTGATTTTATTTTCATATTAAATTTTCAGGTTTCTCATTACATTGGGAATAATTTGTACTTTTTGATTACTTGAAGATTCATATTGGAAAACCACCAAAGTTGGCTTTGAACAAATAACATTCTGGGTGAAGTGAACTGGAAAACATCCCAATAAAAGTATTATACTGTCCAAGATGCAAGCCCAATAAGTATGAAAATTGAACTGAATAAAGAGTACATCATGTATAACATTTCATCCAACATTTAAAAGAGATAGTTCTGAGTGTTAAAGGGAGTTCCATGTGGCCAAATTTGGAGATAAAATTATGGGCCAAATTGTGTGGCCCATAAAAACATCCCACCAATTTAATAATATCTCACAAACAAGAATTATATTTGGTTTGAAATTTTACCAAAGGTTATAAGATATCAGGGGATCCATTTTCTCTTAATATGGACCACATTAATTCTTCCATAAATAAGGTCATTTCTATGCATATATTAGGTGGACGCATGTTTTCTTCCACTTTGGGTCAAGAGTAAAAAATTCTAAGTTCCAAAAACATTCCACCACCATAAGAATACCATACTCAAGTGGAATGAATTTACCTATTGGAGGCACAATACAAGACTCTTGAAATTCCTATTTAAGGTAGTGGTGGTGGATGAATTTATCATCTTTGGTGCTTTCTTTCATTGTAATGTTATGCTGCGATTTTGTTGTCTTAAGATTGTATTTAACATGTATGTTGTTCTAATTCATCATAGTTTCTTAATAAAAGTTCTTCTTATCCTATTATACTATTATTCTTAATATCACATTCATATCATTTCATCAATTTGTGAACTTATTCACACCAAACCTTGTAAAATTATCACACAACTGTGGTGTGATAGTTATTTCAGTGTCATTTTTTTACTTCTTCAATTCCTCCCTCATGAGTCTATTTCCCACTTCCATTAAAACCATAGCATCAATGGAGGGATAATCCTATTATGGTTTGATCCAAGGGATTAGAAAGGGTCTGGATTGGATATTATTTTTCACTCCATTAATGACTAATAACTTCTTTTAATTGATAATTTTGGTTGAATATCTTTAAACTCCTTCATCCTTGTTGAATTTAAGGCCACACACTTCAAGTGCTAATATGAACCTTTACCTTGGAGTGATCAAAACATTGATCCTTAAAGTGTATAAGTGATTAGTATTAGGGTGCGTAGGTATTCAACCACGAAGTGATGATGTTTTCTGATCTTATTAAATGAACTCATCTCAAATATAATAAATTAAAATTATTGAAAAAGAAATGCATCAAATCCACCCCAAGTGATAACATATGATAAAATCATTATTTTAAATTGAATTAACATGTGTATTTTATCATTCAATTAAACCCATATAAAATCAACCCAATTTGTCCACTTCATATCCAAAAACAGTTAATAGAATGTAGGTGTCTATAGGTTTCTTCTTAGGTCTCTATGGATTCGACAACCCAAGCTAAACTACAAGTGACCTTTTAAACCTAAAATCATGGGTAAATTTGGGTGAGACCAAATTTTGGTACCATTTTCAGGGACCTAAGTAGGTTATCATAGACAATATCATCCTTTTCTTACCCCAATTTCTCTATTCTCACCCCCATTACCTTTCCGTTTGTGTGTGTCCTAAGAATCTCAAATCATGGTTTCAGTCTACTCCAATAGAGTATCTCCAAAATTACGCTATCATAAACCCATGTTGGAATGAAATTTTAAATCATTATTGGTAACCCCATAACTCATTAAATTTCTTTTATCGATCCTTGAATGATCACCCCATAGTCAGTGAGATACACAATCATTTAAATGATGATTTTAAAGGATAAATTTTCAGCCCACTCAAGGATGGTAGAAGTGATCAATATTGGGTAAGTCCATGATGTTCAACATTATAAAAATTATATTCCTAGACCATTGATTGAAAAATTGTGTAATAAAAAGGATATAATTAATTCTGAGGTTTCATCTTTGAGATTATAACTATAATGCATTAATACTTATGAGGAACACATACCTACACCGATTGTCCCTTCCAAAACCTTATGTGAAGTGTCCAGTTTCCCACAAACCTATCATGATTTTATTTAAGAACCAACCTTTGTATTTGGGATAGATGAAGAAGATAAATTAATTATTGAAGGGTCTTTAAATTAGGAGTAAATTGATTTCATGTATTCACAAGAGGGAAATTTGTCAACATGAATTGAGTGTCCTTATTATAGCTCCATTGATGGTTTTTCAAAAACACCAATCAGTGAAACATTGGGTGAAATACCAAACCTTGAGTCTATACCATTTCATTACACTTATGATTCCATTTTGGTGGTTGAATCTTCTATTCAAAAGGAACCAATTTTTTTTTCAAATTTTGAATATGAAATTGAGTTTCATTCAATGTCTCAACCAGTGTCTCAAAGTGTTAGTAAAACCGAGATCAAATTCAAGGTCCATACATCATCTGTCAATTATTCCTTTATAGAGGATAATAAATAAAATCTATCATAATTTCATCCTTTCTTGAGGATAATAAAGATAAAATTATACTTGATGTCTTAAGAAATATTAGGAAGATAGTTGGATAGACCCTTATGGATATTCATGGGATTAGCCCATTCATTGGGACCTATATAGTTTTTCTTGAATCAATTTCAAAAACATAATATAAACCCCATTTGAGAATTAATTACAATCTAATTGATGTGGTGAAATATTTAATCATTAAAATTTTAAAAGTCGGTGTCAGATATGTTGGGGTGTTCATGTCGAGCTAACAACATTAAACAAAAGGGTTGCATGGGAGGAAACCTGTGGCTTTCATTTTTCCAATCATTGTGAATCATCTTTATTTTTCTAATAGGAATGATGAATCTTTTTGATATTAAGAAAATTAGTAACTAATACCATTGACTTGTTCTTATATTATGAGTATGGATGGGTATGAAAGGGGAGTTCCATATTCATATGTGTCACATGGTGTGATCCTTGAGTAATTCCTTACCCATTAATTTAAAAACAAGACAATGCATCATCACCTTATTTTTTTATATGTGTTTTCATGTAAAAATAAAAAAAAATATCTATATAAAAAAAATTAAAAGGACATGTTGTAGGTCTTGGGTAAAACCTCATCACAACTGGCGATGTTGTGGGGACCCGAACCTGGGACCGAAGGGAGACAGGGGAACGCACTTACCACTGCCTTATGACTTATAGTGCTTCCTTATTATATAATTTATATATATATACTTATATTTTTCTTATATATATATATATATATATATTATTTTGTTTTGTTTGTTTGTTTTTCTTTTTTCCACTAGGGAACTCTTCAAGTGACATGGATATCCAAGGACAAAATTGGAGCAGCAAGAACATCAACATCATCCACCAGGTGACTTAATTCCATGATCCTCATTTTCAATTTCCTTTTTTAACTCCCCTTCTCTACCTTTACCCCTTCTAAATTTTCTTTTCTTCAAACACTGGGGATAGTGTTATTTTAAGTTGGGGGGAGATGAATTTTTTTTGCTTTTGTGTGCAAAAACGATTTGAAAGAAAAGTGTTCCTAAATTGAAGGAAAGGTCCCATTAACCATGAACATGATAATACACAATGAACACTTTGAAATTGAATATCAAATAATTTTTCATACCCTGATTCTAATTTTAATGCATGTTTAAGTTCATGTTCCTAGATTTTAGAAAGTGCGGATATCTGATGTAATTTTTCACCATTTATATTTTCATACATTTAATAAAAAAACACAATGCACATACATTGGATAGTGGGGTATTTTTTTGAGTTCATGGGGTCCCCCAAATAAATAGCATAGGTTTTGTTATTATTTTACTTTTAATATGAGTAATAAATAAAAACTCAATAAAAACAATAAATTAGCACATAGAGGAATGAAATGAACAAATGTGTAGCTTTCGGCACTTAGGAATCATGACTCTATTGTTTTTTGGCCCAGAGTTAGTAATTTTATCTCTATTTGTGGTAATTTGACTTTTTTTGTGACTGAGTTACTCGAGATGATTCCCGAGTATATGGGATTCACTTGGTTCCCTATGGTCTTTGATCCTGAGAGTCATCTACAAAGTCTCGCTACATGGGTTGACTCTATTGAGTGCAATTTATATTACCATGAAAAAATTAAAAAAAATTGAATACTCATATTAATATTGAAATTTGATTCCACGTAGAACTTCTATCATTTCCCCTTGAATAAAGATAAACCCCCATGTCTATTGTGATACACAACACTTCAACATGCTTAATTTAAATTGGATGAAGTGTGGAGATGAATTTGAACAAATGAATGGGATTGGTCTTAGGATATTCTTATGAAAATATATTGTAGTAAAATATTTTTATTGGTTTCATTATTGTTTGGTATAAGGGTTTTTTGTTATCATTGTGTATTAAAATGTTTTTAGAAAATGTAATTTGATTGTTATATTGTTGAGATATATTTTGCTCGGGACTAGTAAAACTCGAGTTGGGGGTGTGATTATCCACTGAAAGAGGCTAACATTTATTGTTTATATTATAATATTCATGTGATATATTAATCATAAACATCATGTTTAATTCATTTTACACTTTTAACATTATTTCATGTTATAATTGTAATTCCATCTTAAAATTCACTATTACATGGTACATTTTTGAACACCTCCTAAAATACAAAATGGTCTTGATTTTATTTTCATATTTAATTTTTAGTGTTCTCATTACATTGGGAATAATTCAAACTTTTGGAGTAATTGAATATTCATATTGTATGACCACCAAAGTTGGCCTTGAACAAACAACATTTTGGGTGAAGTGAACTAGACATCATCCCAATAAAAGTACACTAGTGGCCAAGATGTAAGCCCAATAATTATAAAAATTGAATTAAAGATATAAAACATCATGGGGAACATTTCTTCCAATAGTTAAATGAGTTATTTCTAGTTGTAAAGTGAGTTCCATGCGGCCCAAGTTGGAGATAAAATTATTGGCCAGATTCTATGTCCCAGAAAAATAGCCCTCCAATTTAATCCTATATCGCAAACCAAAATTTTATTTGGGATGAAATTTTACTGGAAGTTATGAGAAATTCGGTGCTCAATTTTCTTTGGAAATTTCCTACTATAATTCATACATATAGAAGGTAATTTTGACGCCACTGTTCGATGGATGCAAGTTGGCTTCCACTTCAGGTCAAGAGTGGAAAATTCTAATTTCCACAAGCTTTCCTCCACCCTAAGCCAAGAATACTCAAGTGGGATGACATTCACTATTGGGGGATCGACCCAAGCCTCTTGAAATGCCTATTTATGGCAGTGGTGTTGGATTATTTTATCATATTTGGTTATTTCTTTCATTGTAATGTTATTCTTTGATTTTTTTGTTTTATGTTTTTCTACCACATGATAGTTGTTCTAATTTATCTTAGTTTCTTAATAAAATTTATTCTTATAATATTATTTTGTTCTTATTCATGTGACATTATTATAATTTCCTTAAGGTGTGAATTTATTCACACCAATCTGTGTAAAATTATCAAACAACAGTGGAGTGATCATTATTTTATGGTCGTCTTTTTTACTTCATTAATTCCTCCCTCATGAGTCTACTTCCCACTTCCATTGAAACCATGGAATCAATGGTTTGATAATCCCCTTATGGGTTGATCCAATGGAGTAGAAAGGGGATGTATTGTATTTTAATTATTACTCCATTAATGAATAATAACTTCTTTTAATTGAGAATATTGTTTGTAAATCTTTAAACTCCTTCATCCTTGTTGAATTTAAGGCCACACACTTCAAGTGCTAATCTGAACCATTACCTTGGAGTGCTTAAAACATTTATCCTTCAATTGTATAGGTGATTATTATTAGGGTGTGTAGGTGCTAAACCAGGAAGTGATGATGTTGTTTGATCTTATTAAATGAACTCTTCTCAAATATAAGAAATTTAAATAATTGAAAAATAAATTCATCAAATCCACCACAAGTGATAACTTAGGATCAACACATTATTTTAAATTAAATTAACTTAATTATTTTATAATTCACTTAAACCCATATAAAAGCTACTTAATTTTGTCACTTCATATCCAAAAACATTCCATATAATGTACATGTCTATTGGTTTCTTCTTAGGTCTCTGAGGATTCGACAACTGAAGCTAAACTACAAGTGACTAATTAAACATAAAATATTTGGTAAATTTGGGTGAGACTAGGTACCATCATTGTGGTTTTTTATATCTCATGATAAGATATGTTAAGGTGTGGAGATTATAAGGATTTTGGTTTTAGGAACGGGTCAAAATCCCCACTCGCTTTCAATTTTTCAAATAGTTACTATGCTAAATTTTTATTCGTTGATCAAAACACAAATACATGAGTTTTTATGGCCTTATATGTTGTTTTTGGATTGGTTTGGAGGTACGGATACCATCTCATGTTCTTAGAATAGTTTTGGGAATGTCAAAGGCATGAAGGCCTGGTTTTTTTGGAGTAGGTGCAGGCATAATGCTTAGAGAAACTGTGTTACTGGAGGTGCATGGCTATGCGAGATCATCTGCAAAAGTTGCAGAGAGATGTGAAAAGTTTCCGCATTATTTTTCAAACCATGCAAGGTAGTCATGTGGACCTACATCTCTAGGTAGTGGATTCCACATGGTTTTTGCATAGTTTTATAAATCGTGCGTCCCTTACATTATATTTTCTTTATATTTTCTTTTTTATTTCTTTTTCTTGTTTTCCTTTCCTTTCTCTTTTTCTCCTTTTTGGTCGCCTGCATAGTAGGGGAGCCACCCCATTCTCCATTTCTCCTCCTTTGATCCATCTCCCCCATCGGTCATCTGTTCTTCGATCTGTCGGAAGATGCATGATCATATACATAAGGCTAACCCCATACATACCTCTTCTTTCTTGCTCTTTCATCTTACAGACCACAGTTTCCATTTGTACCAATGTCAGGTTTAAGAGAGAAACTCAGATCTATATTGATCCTCTTTGATTTGGTCTTCGATATCAGAAGTGCCTACATCTACGAGTCTAATGTAGGTGGTTCATACCTTGTTTTGAGTTTTCAGTGACTTCTAGGGGTTTCAGGTTTTTAGCGCAAGGGTGGGTGTTGAGGGAGACCCTGATATAGCATATTTAATTGACTATTATACTATGTGGGGTGTTGTGGGCATTCCCTATACCTATTATGCTTGAGCGAGGATAGGTGATAGGTTGTTTCTCATTGGGATATTTTAGAAGAGGGTGCCAAAATGGTTTTAAATGAATTATTTTGATTTAAAATTCCATGTTTAATTTGTTAAAGATTGATTAATCTAATTAGAGTAATTTAATACCTCAGTGGTAATGTTACATTGCTAATAGTTAGTTTGATTCAATCTTCTTAAATTGAATTAATTGTTTAAATTGTTTTAATGTGATTTATATTTATATAATGCTTGGGATTACATATGTTGAAACCCTTGGGGTTGTGACAGTATTGGCCTGAGGTTGGGATGGCATGGCCATTGGGATTGAGTGATGTTGATCACTGGTTGGGCTTAGTGCAGATTGTTTTGAGTGGTTCAGACCATAGGTTTGGGCGTCGTGGATGTCAGTTTGAGGTAGTGTGACTGTCAGGTTGGGAAAGGCCCGAGATACTTCTATAGAAAGGCCATTGAATTTGAGTGGCATGGTTGTAGTGGAACGAGGTTCCATAGATGGTATGAATTAGGTTGTTATTTGGTGATTGTCACCCACCTGTGATGGCCAAAGCATCAATTGAGTCATGTGAACATAGTTCGACTCCATGATGAGGTGGTTTTGAACACTCGTGTGGGTAAAGGCCCATGATAGTTGCAGATTAGGTACCTGAGGTTTGGGGGTGATTTCCGTATAAAGCCACATAGAAGGTGAAGATACTTTGATTGATAGTGATGAGGCTATTGGGTTGGGGGATGAGGCTTTTCATGCTTAAGGTCATCTTCCTGGATATTTATCTGAGGACAGACATCGTTGTTCCTCTGGTTTTCATGTCATTGGCCTACATGAGCTTTCAAGCAAGGATCCATGAGATAGGGAAACTATTATTGGATGTGCCTTCGAGATGTTTGTACTTTGAAATATGAGGATTCGGGAGGCACATGGTGTCGAACTATATAATAGAGGTGGAACCTGAGGGTTCACCGAGACTTTGTGACTATAGGGGTACTTTGGGCCATTGTCCAAGGACTCTCTTTACTTCTGAGATTCTGGCATTGGCCAAACAAGGTGACACTCCATGGTGGCTTTTGAGCACCATTGGATATTGTGTTTTTCATTGCATCATACTATTTACTTTTCTTTGAGGTACATGTCTTCTTAAACCCTTATACTAGGTATGCTCCATTGGGTATTATCACACTAATATTCATCTCACAGCCTATACAGGCCCCTCATGATGCGTGTAGACTTTATGGATTTTCATATAGTGAAAGAATCAGCTTCATGAGTTGGATCACAGTGCAGGTTGGAATCGGGATTGGCATGGACCTTGAGGTCATTCCTAGCTATAGTTTTGTTCAATTTTTTTTAGTTTCAGCAAGATTATATATGTAGCTAGTGTGATAATCCATACGATCCCTCTTGTACTTGATCTACATGATTTGATATAAAATGCATGACTTTACTGTTGTGGATACATGTGTTGTGTTTGCAAGTTGTTATGTTTACTATCTTCTGATTTTGTTTCTATATTTCTCCCATTTTTTATTAATATTGGATGTGCTTCCTCTTTGCGGGTATGGTTCGAGTATGTTGAGTCATTTATTTCTACTACATGTTATCTTATTATACATGGAATAATATATTTTATATTACCAGAGGTTATATCCTTCCCACTATACCTGTTTACGCCCTCTCTACTAGTTGGAAACCCTTGGCGTTCGGGGAGGTGCACCTAAGGCCAGTGGTACTCGGCCTGTTACCACTATTTGGGTGGATGTTCAGGTCAGGGGCGCTACATTGATGGTTGTTCTCCTGGATTTGGGAAATAATTTTTTCATTAATCATCACCATAAGATTTCCCAATCATGTTATTCACATAGGTTAAGGTGATAAAAACTTTATTTGAAACATCCTTCAAGTGTAAAGAAAAATTCCCTCTAATTCACATATTCTTCTCAACTCCTCGTTGTTTAAAGTTATATTATTAATGTGTAATTTTTTTTATGTGTTTGTTGGGTTCTTCACCTTCAATGGTAAAATATTTAATATATGGTTGTGTATTAATATCTCTAAACATATTTACTAAGTTTATTTCTATTTCTCGGTCAAAATAAAAAAAAAATTTATCATAAGTTCATGTCATATAAATTTAATATTAGTTCTTTTTTAGGAACTACCTTCCTAAAATGGTTATAGGTTTTTAAATATAATTTTCATGGGTGTGGAAAAATAAATTTTAATTCAATGGATAAGTATTATACTAGTGGAACCAATGGTTTTGTTATAGAATGTATGTCACAAAAACCAATTGTTACTTATTGGTAAGAGAAAAATAGAATTTTTTTCTAATATTCTTTTTTGTTTAAAATTTAAATAATGTAATGAAACATTGAATGTAAAACAAATAATGATCAAATAGTGGGTTTTAGGGATTTATTTCAAAATATAATGGTATCCTATTATATCAATTATTTTATTAACCAATGTATTATAGTTTCCACTAATATTTCACCTATCTCCCTTTTTTGAATGGTAATGGTGAGGAAAATGTTAAAAAAAACATTTCCTTAGTATACCATAATTTTGATGTGTGTATGTTATCAAAAAATTCACTCATTGATCACAAAGAAAATAGGAAATCAGGTATTTTCATCAAAAGAAAACCAATATTAATTACTGAACCTTAAATATGTGCTAGAAACTACAAATAAATTCACCACCTAGATCATAATATTCCATTAAGGGGAGGGGTGCGATAGAAAATAAGTAAGGAGATCAGAATCAATATCTTGACTTAATTATTCATTCTAATAAAGAAATACATGAAAAGGATATCAATCGTAATGCCTCAAGGGAGGACATTGAAGGAATTATAAAAATATGGGATAAAATGTCTGTTAGTAAGAAACAAAGGGATTGGATCAACTATAAAGATTATATTTTGGCATGGAGTTTCAATGCATGAAAGATCAATGTGGAGGAATATATTCAGACATGGGACAAGATAGATACCCACTTTGAAGACTTAATCTAGGATGAATAAATCATTAAGGTTGAATAACTTAAATGGGTATTATATTTGGTATCTAGTTCTAATAATCTTATTCTTTTTTTAATTTTTTTTTGATATTCTTTTGTGTTGGCTAACCTTTAGATTTGATTATATTGTGTGGTTTCTCACTTTTCTTCAAAAGTGTTTTTTAATAATATTAAAAATCAAGGTGGGTGGGGGAGATTATAGATCCTCTTAAATGGAAATAAAATATAAATATAATTACATAAAAACAACCATATTATAAATTATATTTTACAGCTGAATATCAAAACTATTTAATAAGAAAATGACTTCCTGATTCATTAAAATTAAATGACTTGTGAATTAAAAAAGATAACCCTCCCTTCCCCATTCACTCATAAATTAAACCTCCATGAGAAAGCTATCACACATTATTGGGGAAGAATAAATTAGTTCAAATATAAAGAAAATAGAGAAATAAATATATAAATAGAAATAATATAACTATATCAACCTTCGACCACAACTAATTCTCGAGTATCCCTCAACCTCAACCTCCTCATTATTTTTGTAGATGATTGGGTTCCTTCTATTTCATAATTTCAAACCTCATTAGGTATTACCTCTTTTAAAATTCTAATATCTTTATTTTTTCCTCAAATCATTCCTTCTTCATGTCTCCATATCTAGATCTAGGGCTTTGTTTCATTGGTGTTGACTGAAATATTGTAAATGTTTATATCCAAGTAGAATCCTCCTATTGGTCACATATATTTCATCATAGAAACATAACATTTTTCATTAAGTCTAGATTAAATCTCCCAAATTCCTCTTTCCACATATTCCTACCATAAATTTTCACAAATTCATGATGTATACATAATGAAAATGATATCTATGTGGTCCAAGATAATAGTCACACAGTTATGTAATGCTGGTTATGATATAAAATAAATGATACATACACAACATAATGATGATGGTTATGCTGGATAGATGAATTTTGTTCAAATGTTATTAAGGATTGTCACATGCTTACATATAGTGGTGGATCATGGGTTAAGGTATATATAGTAAGGTTCATGTGTACGCAAGATGAATGATTTGTATATATGATGTTTTTTATGCAATATAGACTTCTCAAAATTTATATAACCTCTTAAATCATCCTAAAATTTTATAAAAAGGGTTAATTATATGTATTCCATATTCCTATAATTACAAGTATATATAAAACAATTTAAATTCGTGTTTTATGCCATTTTTAAAAATAAATATTGAAAACCTCTATTCTCTAGTCATGTTGTATTTAAAAAATTAGATGATGAATTGGTTGGTTTAAAATCATTGAAATGATAATTACAATATATGAACTTATTAACATTTTAATTATTTGATGGTTTAGTGAAAGTTGATGATTGAAGGAGATATTCCCTAAAGACTTTAACACATATGATGAGTTTTTATAATATCTTATTATATGATTAGTGGAAAATATATTGAAAAAATGCATGGAATATCATTTATTATAATATATGTGATATGAAAATAAATTCCTTGGTTTATTATTTAATATTAAGTTAGTGGAATGTTTAATAGTTAAAAATTATAATTGCACCCAGTAAATATCATTATGTACATTGTTTCATAGGATGAATCCCATAGGGGTTGCATTAATGTGATGATTTCATAACAAGTTCATGCATTACACATGCATTTTGAAATACAATAGTAAATTTATGTATTTCATAGGAGTGTCCTTGAGTCTATATATATTAAAATAGTACCATATTATGTTACATTCTCACATGTGTATTCTTTTTCTAATTCCAATGGCACTCTTCCTCTAGACTATTTTCCATCCTCATACACAAGAATGTCTTGGGTGATGATAGGACCCTGATCGAGTGTCTAGTGACTGAAAAATAGATCTGGACATCTCTTGAGGAGGGATGTATTTAAACTACCTCTCATGTGATTATCATCAAAAACATGAAGACAAATATCCCATTAGAAGACCTATGTAATCAGTAACACATTAAAAAGTTTCCTCATTTTATATTCTTTTTGTTTTTTATTAAGCACATTGTTCTAGTATTTGGGTTTCTAATTCATTTTAATTTCCTAATATATGTGATATACATTCCCATGAAACCCAACATGTTGAAGGAAATTTTGATTATAGTTTTTTTTAATTTAATGATATTTTTTAAATCTTTATAAGGATTAAAATTTTTAAAATGGAAGTGCAATGAAGATACCTATACATTTAAATGTGGTATATTTTTTAAAATTATGATGATTTTTGTAAAAGAAGAGAAAAATATTAATTTTATGATTTTCATAATGAAATTGGGATAACATTGTTGGATTATGTATGTGAATGTGTCCCTTATATACTATTTGGGTGATTTTTTGTAGTGGTTACTGTTTTATATTAATGCCACGAGATGGTGGAATTTAATTTTTATTTATTTATTTACATAAGTAATTAAATTTATAGGGATTTTTTATATGATTTCACGACTAAACATCTTTTTTCAAGAATTTTACTGGAATTTATATTTCTATAATGTTTATTACTACTACAACCGATAAATGTGAATAAAATGGCAATAAAATTCTTGTCAAAACAAGGAATCACACAATATATGGTTTAAGTAAAATAAAAAATTACATGATTTTAATTCTCCATAATGTGTATCTAGTCTCAATCACTTCTATCTAACACTAATCTATCCACTATTTAAATACCTCTAGATGTCACCATAGTTTTTTTCTAATAGAAATTATCTCCACCACAAATAAGATAATCAGAACTGCTCATTTGGTGAACTACTTCTCAAAATCTCTTTATATCTATCGTATTAATTCAAAATATCTCATTATAATCTTACTCTATTAGTATTTAGGGTGACATTGATATCAACCAATATCAATTTCTTAGCCACATTTAAACATTATAACCATTTCATTGACAATTCATAATCTACTAAGATGGTCTCAATCGAAATGACTTTTTTATATAATGATGTGATTCAAGATTTCATATAACAATATAGATATACTATAATAATAAATTATCATATATATGAGTTCTTAAAATTTATCACTTGACATATTGAGAAAATTGAACAATCTCATGAATAAATAATAATTCGGTATAATAGTTGGTTCGCTCCATTTTAGGGTCTCTTCACTCATCACAATTTATTTAAAATTAGAATTTATATTTTCCCCTAAAAACTATCTATGTAACTAGTATAAGTAAATGTTTTCCCCCATAGTTAAATAATTTCACATTTATTAGTCGATAATATTTAGGTTTTTTGTATAAAAGGATGTATTAATGTTTTTTGTAAAAGCATGGTGAATTGATTTGAAGAAACTAATAAAAAAAATTCTTGGGATATTTAATATAAAAGAATTAAATATAAAGGAATTTGACTTTCTACAATATGAATTAAAATTACTATTAACCCAGTGAAAAATTAAATTTACTTATAATCTTCATGACTAGACAAATTAATGATAATTCATGTATTTATTAATCCATAATCCAAAATTAATTAGACGATTGAATGGGATGTCACATCTCATTATAAAATATACAACATGGAATTATTCATATAGTTTGATATTAGCAAAATTATTGGTTTTATCATCCCTAAATAAACATGGTCCATCTAAGCAGGGAGAAATGGTTTTATTATGTCTCAACAAAAACCAATATAGTATAACTAAAAAAACCAATAGAGATCGAAAAATAATTTAATAAAATATATAATAATTTTATAACCACTGTATTTAAATTTGTTGCATCTCATTTATATGGGAGTTATATAGAAACTTATTATAGATTCACTCTTTCCCATAGGTATAAGTTCTTCTAACATATGGCTAAAGGAAATAGAATAATAAAAGAAAAATTGTAAAATAAAATATATTAATAACCAACCAAGACTCAATGAAAAAAAGGAAAATTATATATAGATTCCTCTATTTTTTGTATTAATTACCCAAGGAATATATTTATAATAATTTTTAACTAAATTGTTTTATGTAATTAACCATTGTGCAGTCGATCAGTGATCACTTTTCCGGATTTTGTACATGATTTTTTACCCACATTTTACTTCTTAACCATCTGTGGTGGATGTAGAATGTTTAAAAACATTTTCATACCATCCCATACATAAAATGTAGTGTTATAACCCAACACTAATTTTAGAGTGTAATGTTAGAAACATATAATTTCCACCACAAATGACATAGAGAGTATTTTTGAAATGAATGTTGGTGTAATGACTATTACATGATCACCCAAAATTCTCATGGATAGGGGAAAAAATATCCCAAGTGAACCTCCCAATCACTATATGAATGTGTGAATACTAGGGGTTAGATAAAACTTTTTTGGGAGTTACTTCCCCAAATAAACTAGGTAAAATAGTAGGTATTTCACATCAAAAATTTGGCATGACCCTTGGAGTCGACAAACATCCTAACCCAAAAAAATGTGATTCATCATGAGTACATATTTATCCAAACCCACATTTAATATGTGGTTTAGAAACTATATAAACCATAAACCATACATGAAATATGTCTAACATTTCTAAAACAATATGGGAAAAATATGCAAAAATGTGTTATAGAAAAAGCTATGAATGAAAGAAATGTATAATGAAAAAATGAGTGAATTTGGTGTGTAAAATACCATATAGAACATCCAAGATAGTTCTATGGTTTAAATTTATCCACCCTTAAAAAAGTTCAAATAAATTCTGTCTGAGCTCTATAATCCATAAGGTTATAACCCCGTACTCATTTTTTCCCTTACCTAGATCATAGCAAATGAGATCCTCACACATCCCGCAGGGTCACATGTAGGGTGTAAGTATGGAAACATAGTAGGTGGTCACCATCCCACACTTAAATACCTTACATATACCCAAATTCATCCTAAAAAATATATATATCTAGAGATGAAGAAAATAACAATCAATATGCTTGACATATTACAAAACATGGAATATGATATTAAATGAAGAATCCCTATATTAGTAGGGTACTTACCTTCACTTACCCACTTTAGGAAAGCCCACTAATGATTTTAGGAAAGAGGAAGGTTGATTTCTATTCTCTTCACATTGAAATAGGAATACATGAAATGTTAGGGTAAAACCTCATCCCATGGGACGGGGGGGGGGGAGGGTATACTATATTGTGACCTAATCACATCATGTGCGATGTAGAAAGGGATATATATTGTTAGGGAAATGTGAGCTTGTACCAATCATAATTCTCTATTTCAGGTTACACATTCCTGACATGAATATCTTGAAACCAAGTACCCCTTATTGTGAACATACCAAATATCAATGGACATGTAGGAAACCATTTAATAACTAACACAAATAATACATGGATATCTAATCATAACACCTTAAAGAACATAATAAAAACATTCTTAGGGATTCCTTTTAGAGAAAAAAATTTATCTATTTATTTTATGCCCAAAATTGTAACATGAACATGGAAAGTGAAACATGATACATCAAAAAGTCATGGTCATAATAAATATAAATGAAAAGTAAATATAAAAAATCCATAACACTTTGAGAAATGTATTTTAATATTATAATTTGTCATTAAAAAATTAATTTTCATCCAATTCTATTTGAAAATATACTAATAACATTCTTTCCATTTGGTAGTTTGAGAGGTAAGACGGTTATTCCTACCAAATATAGATGCAGTAGATTCCTTAAATTTCATGGAAGAAAACTAGTCCACCACATGAAAATTAGGACCAACCTAGAATCTTTGAATAATTAAGGAGTGGGGATTTCTTGATATGAAAGAGGAAATAAAATAATGAAATCATGGAATTGCCTTGATATAACCTAATAAAACCTTCCATGAAAGTCAAATTGTATAAAATACTATAAAAATACGAAATTATAAAAGTTATAGAATTTAGGAAATGATATTTCACTCGGTGCTATGAAGAAATAAAAAAAATAGATAAGATTTCTTATTTTGACTTAACATGATAAATAAGGATGGTTATGAGTGATCAAAGCCTTAGGAATTAATAATGGAGAGGAAAATAAGTTAATTTAAAATCAAATTTTTGTGTAAATCTTAATTTTGGGAAATTAGGTAGATATTTTTAGTTTTTGAGTTTTAAAATTAAAATTTTTTCACTTAAAAGAAGTTCATCATGTTTCTATTGAGACTCCGATGGAGACCCATCTAAGTTTTATTGTAAGTGGAAGTAACCTATTCTAGACTCATCCATAACATCAATGGGATTATACTAAAATTTTAGTGGATGATGTTAAAAAGTATTCTTTCTAAAAACGTTCCCTTGAAATGGACTCTGACCCTTCTCCAACCTATTAATCCTTATAAAACCCTCTTAAATACATTGATAATTGAATCATAAGACTCAAAATAATGGGAAATGTAACATTCAGGGTTCATAGTTTTTACAAATTCCACACCATTGAGCTTCTCATGCCTGAAAATATTTAATCATATTCTAGAGAAAATATGTATATTTGTTGAATAATTATCATATAGTCTCTCTCCCATGTTTCATTTTGTGTACCCAAAGAAATGAATTGAAATTAAATAGGGAAATAATATTATATTAAATCAATTTATAATTTTAAATAATGATAGAAACATGATACTATATATAGTATTCTTTAAAGTCTAACTCGACATCATCATATAAGATCACATGAAAGGGTTTCGGTACATGCTATCTCAATTGAGATACGTTGAAATGTTATTATACATGGAACTGAAATTCAGGGGAAATATATATTTTTTATTAAAAATACATTATCCATATAATAGTTTCAAAGGGACCCAATATATATTAGAGTCTACTTCCCTTACTTACCCATCCATTGGTGAGACAATCTTGGTGAGACATAAAGAATCATATAATCACCAACATTGAATTTTTATAGTCATATCTACAGGTCAGTGTATGACATATGTTGACTCTAGGTGGTCTTTAGATTTTTTCAAATAAAATTTACTTTCTCAATCATTTATTATAAAATACTAGCACAAATTTTATATGATTCACCCATTTCCATCCAAAAAAGGAAAGAATGATATGTCATTCCATATAATGCATTGTATATGGCCATATGAATAGAATATTTATAACGATCCATACTTTACATACATTGTTATTACTTCAGAATTGAAGCACACTTATTACAAAGTATAACAAAACCATGAAAGGACCATATAGGTATAGTGTCTTTAGAAACTGGGAAACATAAACAACTGGTTCATAAAGCATCTACTTTGCCTCCCATTTATTTCATCATATCTAGAGTACCTTTTTGGCATATTATACTTAATAACCTTCTTCCTAAATTGGGGAAATAAAACATACAAAAGGGTGAGCTCAAATGCTCAGTAAGGGTAAACAAAATAAATATCAATCACATCATATACATAAGAACATAACTTTTGGAAATCTTAACCTACAAAAGAGATCATAATATCATAACATCGGATAAATCATAGAAGTGAAATGTAATCCCAATAATCATAACTTAAAACATGAAACATTGTGTCATACACACATAATCATAGAGAATCATTTCTTATTAGTTAAGACTCATTGCCAAGTCTACCTTAGTGGACAAAGTCCATTTCTGAACCGAGACACCCTCGATTCAGTCCTGTTTCACTGAACCGGTATAACCTACCATTCTAGCCATGTCTATCTCATGAGATATAAAATCTCTACCCAATGAATTGTAGGGAGATATAGGTCCCACCCATCTCATAATGAAACCATTCTTATGTGTTCACAAAAATCATAAATCATACATCATTCCATAACCCATGTAATAAAAATGGAATTCTTAAACATCGTGACATCATAAAACAATTCATATAAGATAAATGAATTCATAAAAATAATTCCATCACAACATAATCAAATCAATGTAATGATAGGGATAGAATCAGAACCCTATATTATCTTAGATGGAAAATAATTTTGATAAAACACTTGAACTCTATCTTGAGGAAAATATCCTTTCTACTTAATAAACATTTTTCCTTTCTTAACATGTCATAAAATTTTAAACTAAAAGAAGTTGATTAAAAATAAACATGGAATCTTGTAAAGGAATTTTCTTGGAAATAATGTTTTAAAAATCCATTCATGCCGTATAAGTTAAAAAAACATTCTTCGTACTTTTGTCGGAATAGTCAAAAAGTACCTCGTACGAAAAATGACAAAAGCTTCCATTCATATATTTTACTAAAAACTCACCAAAGGGTAAAATTGGATTTAAACAATTGTATTTTGATGGAAATAATATTACATATTGAGGAAACATGGATGTGGATGACAAAATACACCCTAGTAAACTACAAAGTATAAACAATCTCGGATAAAAATGAGATTGTGATATTTCCCTTACCTTTGGTCCGATATGCTTTGTACATGTCCGAACCTCCTGTATAATGATTTAAATAATGTTACTGACTTATTAATGAATCGTACATATTTTTATGATATCATATATGGTCATATTCTTAGCTTCTTAGTAGTAATATTTCATTACTACTTGTTATTCGGGTGTTTATTACTTTTTGTTCTTATGCGTGTTTGTCGAATAAATTATTATTCTTCTCTTTAGGTTATATATACCTCATTTATTGAATGGTATTAATGTAATATATGTCATATTAATTCATTCAATTCATTTATATAATCATTATGAAATGGAGATCATGTAGAACGAGTCACATCACATCGTGGAGACGGTATTCCGTACGTACGCACGAGTGATGATATCGTTCCTATGATCGTGGAATTGTATTTGAGTGTATGTATATTATTTCAGAATCAATATCACTTTATAATAGTCATATATAGTCATTATTTACACCATTATACCCATCCAAGTAAGGTGGTGGTGGAAAATATATTACACCACGTCGTGGAGACGGTATTCCGTACGTACGCACGCGCGGTGATTTCTTTCTCCGTAGGATGGATAGATGGTGAAATAGGGTTGTTTCATACATATAATAACATATCAGTATATTATTGATACTGATGTTATTACATCATAATGAAACAACTAAATAAGAAGAAGTGGAAGAAGAAATAAAGATGAAAGAATCGGTAACAGACATTACCTCTTCTTTGAAGTGCTTGATTGAGACCTTCTTTTAGGGCACTAAAATTGGTTTTTGAAGAAAACCAGGACCACTAGGATGTCTCTAGTGAAGTGGAGAGGATAAAATGGAAGGGTTTGGTTGAGCATGAAGGCTCAAAGTTGTGTGAGGAAGAGAGGGAGGAGGTACCCTTTTATAAGGGAGGAGAGAAGCACCTTTGGAATAACTAAAAATATTATTTTATTATAAAGTCAAGTTCGGTTTTAAATAGCTCCAAATTGATTTATTTCGAAGCTAAGGTGGAGATGGGTCGCAATCCTCTCATCCAATATAATTTATACAAGTTTAGGTCATTATATTAGCCTTATCTTTTAGTTTTATCTCTTAGTTAATTAGATTGACATTTACCATGTCACTTTATATTTTAATATTATATAGTTAATAAACATACCATATACATCCAAGAGACCCCCAAGTTGTGTTTTATTAATATATATAACCTTATCTAAGCCATTTGTCCGAACCTTAGATTTTTAGGAATAAAAGAAAAATTAATAATATAATATTTGTTTTAAAAACTATTTTATGTCAATTTTGACACTATTCAATAGTTGGTTTTTTTAAAACTCATAACAGAATGATTACTTCGACAAAAGTTAATTAATTAAATCCTAACATGTCATGTTAATCTAGAAAATTAGTTTAATTCATAAAAAGTCTCAAATTGCATTTATTTTGGTGTTTATAACATTAATTATGGCAATATTTCATTAATAAGATAATTACTGCATCATCTTTGTGTCATACATAAATTAAATTATTTAATGTCTAAAAATTACAAATAAAATACCATTATGTAGTAAACCTTTTTAGCTTTGTAATTAATATTTATAGTCGAATTTATCGTATGTATAACCCCATATTAAAAATGATTTACTTATTAAACTTTGATTTTTACTATTTTAACCCATATTTAAATAAATTAATAATAAATGTCCTAATCTAATCCAAGTGGGCCTAAATGGTCATAATTTATTCCTAAGTTTGTTTTAGGTCTAATTAAACTTGTTCAATAGAATTATGACATGTGTTAGGGTAATAATAATATCATTTTTACCCTTAATTACCCTATTTATTTTTAACCGTGGTAAAAAAAGTAAAAAAGTTACTATTCACCAAAAAATTATTTTCATCTCATTGAACCAAATTTTACTTACTGACATCAACCGCGTCTCTTGGATTTTTTAAATTCCACTCACAGAAGCAGTAAAATTAAGTTTTATGAAAAATTCAGTTTTTTAACTACCACTTAGTGGTTTCACTATTCATCAAAAATTGAATGTTTTCAGAAACATACCAAAATTTCACCCTAGGCTAATTTCGATATTCCGAATCCAAAAATGAAGTCCATTTTGAAAAAACAAATTTATAAAATTTCAAAAAGTTGTTATTACTATTCATAACGGCTAGTTTTAATAATATTTTAATAGCATATCATTGTTTAGTGAAACTCGGTATTGCGTACGACGCAAGCTATTGAGGAAGGTTGCGATTTCGTGTAAAGCAAGCCAAGAAAGTGTTGTGTAGAAAAGATTCCTTTGATGATTTAAATAACATAAAAGTCTCGGGTGTTACATTCTACCCCCCCTTAAAATTAATTTCGCCCTCGAAATTCGTCACTTTGTAACAAATAGATGAGGATACCTCTCCCTCATCATATCCTCAAGCTCCCATGTAGCTTCATCTAATTGGTTGTTCCTCCTTAAAACTTTCACCAATCGAGTGGTCTTATTTCGTAGGACTTTTTCGCTACGATCCAGTATCTCTATCGGTTGTTCTTCATAAGAAGGATCTTGCTTCAGTGGTACAACTTCTGAGCTGAGTACATGTGAAAGATCAGGTATGTACTTTCTCAGGAGAGATACATGGAACACATCGTGAACTTGAGAGAGATTTGGTGGAAGCGCCAATTGGTAAGATAGCTTCCCAACACAATCCAGTATTTCGAAAGGACCGATATATATAGGGTTCAACTTCCCCTTCTTTCCAAATCTCATAACACTCTTCCAGGGAGATATTTGTAAGAACACTTTATCACCCACTTCAAACTCTAGGTCTTTTCTTCAGTTGTCGGCATAACTTTTCTGTCGACTCTGAGCTGCTCTTATGTGTTGTTGAGTAGATCTGACCTTTTCTGCCATTTTATCAACAAGATCAGGTTCTAATAGTTTTCTTTCGCAAACTTCATCCCAGCAAGTTGGAGCCCTACATTTCTTTCCATAGAGAGCTTCATAAGGAGCCATCTGAATACTGGAGTGAAAGCTATTATTATAAGAAAATTCCACTAAAGGTAGGTGTTGATCCCAACCACCTTTGAAATCCATAGAGCAAGCTCTCAATATATCTTCTAGAGTTTGAATTGTTCTCTTAGACTGACCGTTTTTCTGAGGATGATAAGCAGTGCTGAAACTCAACTCTGTATCCAGAGTATGCTGAAGACTTCACCAGAAATTCGAGGTAAATCTCGGATCCCGATCCGATATAATAGAAAGTGGTACTCCATGCAATCTTACCACTTCCGTTACATATATCCTGGCAAGATGATCCAGAGAGAAATCCTATCTAATAGAAATGAAGTGTGCAGACTTTGTAAGAAGATCAACTATGACCCAGATAACATTATTGCCTTTGGATGTTTTAGGAAGTCCTGTGACAAAGTCCATAGGGATGTTTTCCCATTTCCATTCGGGTATGGGTCATGGTTGTAACATCCCCTTAGACTTCTGTCTCTCAGCCTTAAGTTGTTGACAAACCAAGCATCGAGAGACATATTCAGCAACATCTCTTTTCTTGCCATCCCACCAGAAGTACTCTTTTAGGTCCCTATACATCTTTTTGCTTCCAGGATGAATAGAGAATGAAGAACTATGAGCCTCAGCAAGCAGCTCCTTATTTAATTCGGGGATGGGAGGAACACAAACCTGATTCTAGAACTTTATTATCCCATCACAATCAAGGTTGAATTCCGGAACATTTCTCACCTTCTTTTGTAACTCGACATCTTCTTTCTGTGCCTCTTTAATCTTCACATGTATAGATGGTTGAACATTCATTTGAGAAAGATATGATTTTTCCCCTTCCATTATAATTTCAAGATCTATCCTTTGTAAATCCATAAATATTGGATCTTTTGTGATCCTTATCATGGATAAACTGGCATGTTCTTGTCGACTTAATGCATCTACCACCTTGTTTGCTTTCCCAGGGTGGTAATGGATTGAGCAGTCATAATCCTTAATCAGCTCCAACCATCTTCTTTGACGCATATTCAGTTCCTTTTGTGTGAAAATATACTTTAAACTTTTATGATCAGTATAAATATCACACCTTTCACCATAAAGGTAATGCCTCCAAATCTTTAATGCAAAGATTACAGCAGCTGACTCCAAATCATGAGTTGGGTAATTTTGCTCATGTATTTTCAACTGTCGTGAGGCATGAGCTATCACCATATCATTTTGCATAAGAACACACCCCAATACCTTCTTGGATGCATCACTGTAGATCACAAACCTTTCTCCACTACAAGGTAGTGTGAGCACAGGTGCACTAGATAACCTTCTTTTCAACTCCTTGAAATTTTCTTCACATTCCTCCGTCCAAACAATCTTAACTTTTTTCCGAGTCACCATGGTGAGTGGATTAGATAATCGTGAAAAATCATTCACAAGACATCGATAATATCCAGCCAAACCAAGAAAACATCGGATCTCGGTTACTGTTGTTGGTCTCGACCATCTTTCGTTAACCTCTGTTTTTGCTGGATCCACAGATATCCCCTCTTTTGAAATTATGTGACCCAAAAATGCAACTTTTTGATGCCAAAATTCACACTTGGTAAATTTGGCATAAAGCTTCTCCTTTCTCAGGGTCTTCAATATAATTCTCAAGTGATATTCATGTTCTTCCTTGCTCTTTGAATAAACAAGAATATCATCTATAAAGACTACCACAAACTGATCAAGATAGTCTCTAAAGACTCTGTTCATTAGATCCATGAAGATGGCAGGGGCATTAGTAAGACCAAATGGCATCACTATAAATTCATAGTGTCCATACCTTCTACAGAAATCCATCTTTGGTATATCGTCCCTTTTGACCCTTAATTGAGGATACTCTGAACGAAGATCAATATTGGAAAAGTATTGAGCTCCGTGTAGTTGTTCAAATAGGTCATCAATGCGCGGGAGAGGATATTTGTTCTTGATAGTGATCTTATTAAGTTCACGATAATCAATGCAGAGTCTCATTGATCCATCTTTCTTCTTAACAAACAGAACATGTGCTCCCCAAGGTGACTTACTAGGGCGTATGAACCCCTTATCAGGATTCTCTTGGAGTTGCTTCTTAAATTCATGCAACTCAATTGAGGCCATTCTATAAGGTGTCTTTGAAATAGGAAAATCACCTGGTACTAGTTCTATTGAATACTCAACTTCACGATTCGGTGGAAGACCCGGTAATTCCTCCGGAAAGACATCATCAAACTCTCGTACAATGGGCATATTCTTAATCATGAGTTTCTCACCAACAATTTGAGATAAATAACATTAATTTAGTGGAATCAATACCCATAAAATGGAAGAAATTTCCACTGGAAGGTTATGTTCATCCTTGCATCGATAGACGATCATAGATTGATCTGGAATATGAAATGTGACTTCCCTTCTTTGGAAATTGATATGAGCTCCATGTAGAGAAAGCCAATCCATGCCAAGAATCACATCAAATTCCACTATAGGAAGGATCACAAGATTTTTAGGAAGCACTATCCCACAAACTTCAATCGGAGAAGAATTATAAACTTTTGATGCGAATGTTGTGCCATTAGGTGTTGTCACAGCTAACTCTACATCTAGTTGTTGAGGTAATACGGTGATACCCTTAGAAAATTCTACAGAAATAAAGGAGTGGGTGGATCCAGAATCAAATAAAACAGTTGCTACCTTAGATTGGATGGTAAGTGTACGTTTCACCACATCGTTATCGTACTCCACATCGCTGATAGAAATTGCATGTGACTTTCCCTTGTATTAGGCCTTAAGAGTTTGTTGACGTCGACCATCATCATGAACCCTTGGATTAGGGCATTTATTGGCATAATGTCCCATCTCCTTGCACTTGAAACATTGAAGTGTAGTTGGTTAATTCTGTGTATCCCTTCCTTTATTTGCATCATTAGACATCTTCTTCCCATCATCGTGGCATTCAAATGCCTGATGACCTTCCTTTCCACATTTGAAACATTTACTTGTCCCTTTAAGACAACTCCCTCCATGTTTCTTTCCACACTTTGAGCATAAGGGAAAGCTCATCTTCATTTCAGTGTGCTCTTTAGATTTCCCTTTGAATTCCATTTTCCTCTTCTTATCAAACCCATATGACTGATGGGTTACTCCAATCTCCATCTAAACTTTGAGATCACATCAAAAGATTTCCTCGTAGATATTGAAGTCCCTTATGGCTAAGGCCCTTCTAAGACTTGGTTTTAAGCCACTAAAGAATCGATCGATCTTACTCTCAGGTTGGATAATAATACCAGAAGCGTACCTTGCAAGTCTTGTAAAATTTGCTTCATGGGTACCAACAGATTCATCATCCTTTTTCTTCAGTTCAAGAAACTCTTTCTCCATCTTTGTTCGGAGAATACGAGGGATGTACTTATTGAAAAATAAGTTCTTGAACTCATCCCATTCCATGGACTCAATTTCATCCCTTTTCCTCGTATTCATAATAAGATTCCACCATTGATCAACATCACCTTCCAAATGATACACTGCTAAGATAACATTATCATGCTCAGAACATTGAAGAACTGAAAATTTCTTTTCAATAGTACTAATCCATTGTTCAGCAACTAATGGATCAGTAGACCCGCTGAATGAAGGTGGACGCTATCTCATGAAGGATTCAACAGAATGTTGCTCCTTCATTTGCTCGTTTTAAAGTCCTGCATGATTCATAGCTTGAGAAAGTTGTGTGAACATCGCTACAAGATTTTGCATTCCAGCACCAATAACATTTGGTTGCTCTAGGGGACAATCATTGTATTTCCCGTCGCATTCCGTATTAACACGGTTCCTTTGGGTTCCAGCCATTGACTAAAACCAAGAAGAATAGTGTGAGAAACACTAATTATAATAGGAAAACCACATAATCAAGAATAAAATTTCACACTTAAGGTCTTATCCTAGGTTATTCATGGTCATTTCTAAAACACTAAGATTGTGTTCTATGCTTAGACTTATCCTTAGGGTTCTTACTAAGGATTTCACATCCTAGCTTCCAAAGGTTGACTATACCTTTCCTCTGATACCAACTATAACGACCCATACTTTACATACATTGTTATTACTTCAGAATTGAAGCACACTTATTACAACATATAACAAAACCAAGAAAGGACCGTATAGGTATAGTGTCTTTAGAAACTGGGAAACATAAACAACTGGTTCATAAAGCATCTACTTTTCCTCCCATTTATTTCATCATATCTAGAGTCCATTTTTGGAAAATTCTACTTAATAACCTTCTTCCCGACCTGGGGAAATAAAACATACAAAAGGGTGAGCTCAAATGCTCTGTAAGGGTAAACAAAAGAAATATCAATCACATCATATACATAAGAGCATAACTTTTGGAAATATTAACCTGCAAAAGAGATCATAATATCATAACATGGGATAAATCATAGAAGTGAAATGTAATCCCAATAATCATAACATAAAACATGAAACTTTTTGGAATACACACATAATCATAGAGAATCATTTCTTATAAGTCAAGACTCATTGCCAAGACTATCTTAGTGGACAAAGTCCATTTCTGAACTGAGTCACCCTCGTTTCAGTCCTGTTTCACTGAACCGGTATAACCTACCATTCCAGCCATGTCTATCTCATGATATATAAAATCATTACCCAATGAATTGGAGGGAGATATAGGTCCCACCCATCTCATAATGAAACCATTCTTATGTGTGCCACAAAAATCATAAATCATACATCATTGCATAACCCATGTAATAAAAATGGAATTCTTAAACATCGTGACATCATAAAACAATTCATATAAGATAAATGAATCCATAAAAATAATTCCATCAAAACATAATCAAATCAATGTAATGATAGGGATAGAATCATAACCCTATATTATCTTATATGGAAAATAATTTTGATAAAACACTTGAACTCCATTCTTGGGGAAAATATCCTTTCTACTTCAAAATAATTTTTCATTTCTTAACATGTCATACAATTTTAAACTAAAAGTAGTTTATTAAAAATAGACCTTGAAACTTGTAAAGGAAGCTTCTTGGAAATAATGTTTTAAAAATCCATTCATGCCGTATAAGTTAAAAAAACATTCTTCATACTTTTGTCAGAAAAGTCAAAAAGTACCTCGTACGAGAAACGACAAAAGATTCCTTTCATATATTTTACTACAAACTCACCAAAGGGTAAAATTGGATTTAAACAATTGTAGGGGGATTTAAATAACATTACATATTGAGGAAACATGGATGTGGATGATAAAATACAACCCAGTAAATGCCAAAGTATAAACAATCTCGGATAAAAATGAGATTGTGATATTTCCCGTACCTTAGGTCTGATATGATGTGTACATGTCCGAACCTCCTGTATAATGATTTAAATAATGTTATTGACTTATTAGAGAATCATACTTGTTTTTATGATATCATATATGGTCATATTCTTAGCTTCTTAGTAGTAATATTTCATTACTACTTGTTATTCGGGTGTTTAAAACTTTTTGTTCTTATGCGTGTTTGTCGAATAAATTCTTATTCTTCTCTTTAGGTTATAGATACCTCATTTCCAGAATGGTATTAATTTAATATATATCATATTCATTCATTAAATTCATTTATATAGTCATTACGAATTGAAGATCATGTAGAATGAGTTGCATCACATCGTGGAAACAATATTCCGTACGTACGCACGAGTGATGATATCGTTCCTATGATCGTGGAATTGTTTTTGAGTGTATGTATACTATTTCAGAATCAATATCACTTTATAATAGTCATATATAGTCATTATATACACCATTATACCCATCCAAGTAAGGTGGTGGTGGAAAATAGATTACACCATGGCGTGGAGACGGTATTCCGTACGTACGCACGTGCGATGATTTATTTTTCCATAGGATGGATAGATGGTGAAATTGGGTTTTTCAATACTTATAATAACATATCAGTAGATGATTGATACTGATGTTATTACTTGATAATGAAACAAGTAATGAAGAAGAAGTGGAAGAAGAAATAAAGATGAAAGAATCGGTAACGGACATTACCTCTTCTTTGTAGTGCTTCTTTGAGACCTTCTTTTAGGGCACTAAAATTGGACTTTGAAGAATACCAGGACCTCTAGGATGTCTCTAGGTAAGTGGATAGGAGAAAGTGGCAGGGGTTGGCCGAGCTTGAAGGCTCAAAGTGGTGTGAGGAAGAGAGGGAGGAGGTGCCCTTTTATAATGGAGGAGAGGGGCACCTTTGGAATAACGAAAAATATTATTTTATTATAAAGTCATGTTCAGTTTTAAATATCCCCAAATTGATTTATTTCGAAGATAATGTGGGGATGGGTCGAAATACTCTCATCCAATAGAATTTATACAAGTTTAGGTCAATATATTAACCTTATCTTTTAGTTTGAACTCTTAGTTAATTAGATTGACATTTACCATGTCACTTTGTATTTTTATATTATATAGTTAATAAACTTACCATATACATCCAGTAGACCCCCAAGTTGTGTTTTATTAATATATATAACCTTATCTAAGTCATTTGGCCGAACTTTAGTTTTTTAGGAATAAAATAAAAAATAATAATATAATATTTGTTTAAAAAACTATTTTATGTCAATTTTGACACTATTCAATAGTTGATTTTTTTGAAACTCATAACAGAATGATTACTTCGACCATAGTAAATTAAATAAATTCTAACATGTCATGTTAATCTATAAAATTAGTTTAATTCATAAACAGTCTCAAATTAAATTTATTTTCGTGTTTATAACATTAATTATGTCAATATTTCATTAATAAGATAATTACTGCATCATCTTTGTGTCATAAATAAATTAAATTATTTAATGTCTAAAAATTACAAATAAAATACCATTATGTAGGAAATCGTTTTAGATTTATAATTAATATTTATAGTAGAATATATCTTATGTATAAGACCATATTAAAAATTATTTACTTATTAAACTTTTAATTTAAGTATTTTAACCCTTCTTTAAATAAATTAATAATAAATGTCCTAATCTAATCCAAGTGGGCCTAAATGGTCATATTTTATTCCTAAGATTGTTTTTGGTCGAATTAAACTTTTTCAATATAATTAGGACATGTGTTAGGGTAATTATAATTTCATTTTTACCCATAATTACCCTATTTATTTTTAACCGTGGTAAAAAAAAGTAAAAAGTTACTATTTACCAATAAATTATTTTCATCTCATTGAACCAAATTTTACTTACAGACATCAACCATGTCTCTCAGATTTTTGAAATTCCACTCACAGAAGCGGTAGAATTATGTTTTATGAAAAATTTAGTTTTTTAACTACCACTTAGTGGTTTCACTATTCATCAAAAATTGAATGTTTTCAGAAAGATACCAAAAATTCACCCTAGGCTAATTTCGATATTCCGAATCCAAAAATGAAGTCCATTTTGAAAAATAAAATTTATAAAATTTCAAAAAGTGGTTATTACTATTCATAACAGCTAGTTTTAAAAATATTTTAATAGCATATCATTGTTTAGTGGAACTCGGTATTGTGTACGGCACAAGCTATCGAGGAAGGTTGCGATTTCGTGTAAAGAAAGCCAAGTAAGTGTTGTGTAGAAAATATTCCTTTGATGATTTATATAACATAAAAGTCTCGGGTGTTACAATATTGGTACCTATAATTATAGTAAAATTTCATAAATGAAATGGTAACCTCCCATGATCCACAAAAGTCTACAATAAAATCCAAAAGTATATCTTCTAATATCTATATAGTTTACTCATACTAGCCATCAGTCTGAGGATGGAAGGTGGTACTCAATTTCACCTAAGACCTCGATGCTCACAAAATTCTTTTTCTAGAATAGTGAAATAAATTGGATATCCATGTGATATATTATTATTGTAATACACCATGAATATTTAATATCTATTTCACATAATTGTTTCTAATTTCATTAACTAAGAAAGCCTCTTTAAGATGAAAATGTGTAATGTATTTGTCAAAAGGTTGACAGTATCTAGAAATGTATCCTTCGCTTTAGGTGATCTAGTAAAATAGTTACAAAATACATCATTATTTCATCCCAATTCCATTGTATTTAATGGAGTGGTTGAATCATAACTATATAACCTTGTTTTTATTACCTTACCTTTTTATGGGTATAGAATTTTGCATCAGATCATGTGATATCATTCATTATTCCAGATTGTCCAAAATTGTGATGAATATCATAGTAAAACTTTTTGATCCTAGGGTGAACCTTATACATAGAGGAATAATAATCCTTTTTCCACTCATCTCACATTATTTTGGGAACCATAAATCTCCCAAGGACAAATAAAAAGGAAATTTAATATTGGAACCCCTCATGAAGGATCTCCCCACTATCAATTATCCCTTGAATAATAGTTTAATTAGAGTTAGAAATAATTGAGTCTACAAGTAACACCAAGAAAAATTATGAAAGATGAATTTGAGGTAATGGTATCCCTCTTTGATCATCCACAACTTCCAAATAATTCTCATCCATAAGTTATAAAACTCAGCAATATTATTTATCCATCTACACCTCTTGAGGGTGAAAATTATGGCTAAGGGATTCAAAGATGAGATTTCTCCTTACTAAGAGCATACCAGATGCCAATTTTGAATAACTGATTGTATTCTTATGAATTATGCACCCAAATATTTAATTCCCACTATTTGAAGATGTATCTTGGTCTCTTTTGGTCTATAAAAACTAAAAATCACTTGTTAAATTGATATTATCTCTATCGCTTTAGAGCATTCACAACAGAGACTAATTCTACGTCATGGGTATGGTAATTATTTCATTAAGGATGGAGTTTACTAAAACCATATTATACTACCTAGTGCTTAGGTATAATAATATAGCTGAGGAAAATACTCAAGCATAATTGATTATATACTTTGTTCTAAAACTCGTTGAATTTTTCAAAAGTTTCATATGTGTGCTTTATAAGAAACACATAACCATAAAAATTAAATTCATTGATAAAATTCACAAATTACTTGTAATCTCTATTTAACTATATACTCATTGATCTACATACATCAGTCTGTATGAGATATATTAGTCCACTATCCCTCTTAAATTTTATCCCAAAAGTTGATATTATAATTTTTTCTAATAAGCAAGATTCATAATTCTCAAATTCATCATAATCTAATGATTCAAAAAAACCATCTCTATTGAGTCTTTGAAATTGATTATCATTAATATGGATAAGGTGGTAAAACCTAAGGTAGGTGGGATTATGATCAACCATTACCATAATATTCTGAATTTTATAAACTGAATTATCTTTATCTAAAATATATAAAACATTAATTTTATTCCCAAACTCATAAATCATTTCATCTTTATATATAGAATAACTCTTTTTCATAATAATTAATTAAAATACCATCATTACCCAACAATATAGGGAAATAAAATTCATATTTATGGCTAGAACATAATAACAAATTTTCAATTCTATTACTAATCCACTAGTTAGACATAGATCATATTTTTTGACTTCTAATGTAGTGACTTTTTCTCTATTATAGACACTAATATATACTTCTATCTTCATCAATTCCATCCCATATTTGAGAGTTTTTTAGTAATCAAAAATGTGTGACATGAACCATTTATATTATACCCTTGAGTCAAATATAGTGGAATTAGTCATTATAACATTCACATTTAGGTACTCTAAATGATTTTCCTTGAGAAAACCTCTCAATCCTATACACAAATATTTTGTTTTTTTATAGGTCATACCGATTAGTTATCTAAATATGATTATTATTAATTATTCAATAATCTAAAAAGTAGAAATATCAATCGGTGATTATCATGTATTATATATTTTCATTATGGAATTTAAATTAAAGTGATCCCACTAAAATAATGACCTTAAAAATATCATACTTTTGGCGAAGCAAGATTCATATTTCACTAAGTTATGAGTCTCTTTAGCATTCCTCTCATCACTTATCTATTTATTTAAGTAATCATATTAGTCAAAAAATTTATGATTCTCGGATAGATGAGTGGATAACTCTTTATAAAACATCATTATATGGATTCACTCAACTTTATTCCTCTTGGAACCTAACCTTATTAGAGTCTCATTCCAAATTTATTGTAAATAAAATTCCAAAAACAAGAAAATAATGTAAAATATAAGAAATATAACATTATCATGACCTACCCATCAGGAAAATCCATAGTCACATATTACATTATTTTCCTATAAAAGATAATCCACGGGATCCTAGATTTATCATGACCTACCTAGTTGGATCGTCGGGGTATTGACAAGTACCTTTTTGGAATTCATATCGCACATAATATTTGGGGGGATTTATTATAATCAATTTAATATTTAATATACATAATATTCATATTAAACTCATAATGTTTAGATTTTATAAAATCTTTTTCTTCTCATGTTTTACTTCTTTTTGTATGCATGCTTCTAACAATTTAGTATTGGAATCCATATTTATACCACCAACATTATTGTTTTATACCACATTAATGTGTAAATGTTTACACAACCAACATGTTCGTGATACTCACTAAAAAATAGAATCCAAATATATTCATACACATACAAATGAATCATATTCATATGGTACATGAACTTTTAATGTAAAGGAATATAGATATATGATATTGAAAATATCTACATGACTAAGCCTAGAGTGATTGGTTACCAACCTCATTCACATTTCTAACAAGGAATAATCCTCCAAGATTTTAGCTGATCAAACCCCAAGTCCCTCTACTTGGGAAGACTTTACCGAACGAATAATCAAATTTAGGATATCTTTAACGCATAATATTCACAAAATATATTTAATAAATATTATTAAGATTATAACATGAATTATAAACTGATGTTAGTGTATAAGAAATCTAAATTTAAGGGACTCATACCTAACATGTAATGCAGATATCTAACTCACAAAAGAATTTTAATAGTAAAACATAAAGCATACACTATATTTACATTTCTAAAAAAACTTAATAATCATGAATATAAAAGGAATTTAGTAAATTAGTAAACATTTTATATATTTTCCAAAACTTGAGACATTTATGATCTATTCATAAACTGGTGGTCATTATAAAAATTTTATAAATTAGTTAAAACCTAAATATAACCAATTTACATTCATAATCAATATGAACCCTTTCATATTTTGTATTATATAGAATTTATATGATATTTCATGATTTATAAACATTTTACAATTGAATTTCTATTATGTAATCTTTTTAAATATTGTAAATACCATATACAATTATCATTATTTAACCCTCTGTTTATAAATTTCTTTATGTGTCTTAAATAATGAAAAAATATAGCCCATTTAACTTGAAAAATTAAAATTTAATTATTTTTTAACTTTAAATAATTAAAATTAAAAACTATTTTATATTATGGGATGTATTTTCACATATAAAAACCTTATAAATTACCCATTAAGATTTCTATGCAAACCCTTTTATTTCTAGATCATAAGGTATTCCATATAATGTTTTTAAAATGAATTGTAATATCAACATTTAATATTTTGGAACTCTATAGATGTTTTCCAACCATTTTTTAATTATAAAAAATTTATAAATAAATAATTTATAATCCTTTTATAAAATTAAATATATAAAAATTCCCTCAGTAATGATTTATAAACATTGTATAAACCATTTAAATCAAAATATGGAAATCTTGTTTTGTTGGAAATTTTAATTCTTCACTAAGGCATGAAAAACATTGTAGTCCTTAAAAGGTGTTTATTTTATATCCATTAACATAAATAAAACCAATAGATTGCCTTTATGTAGACCCTTTTTATATAGGTATGCTAGCATGAAATGACATTCCAAATGGCCAAACACGCCATTTCACTACCCGTGGGGCAGGACATCATCAAGTGAAATCTAATGTAAATGATAGAATTATTACCATAAAATGGTATCAATGGTATACTAAACTTGTAATATGGTGTGCTATCAGTGATATGGGTGTTCTGAAGGACTGTAATGACTCTTGCGCTTTGGAAATGGTCGTCATTCTTGGAAAACCCGGTGAAGAACCACCTTGAGCATCAAACTTCCATAGTGATGGTGATGATATTCAAAAACATGGATTGAAAATTATTTATCCTTGGATAATTTTTATTAAATACAACATATGGGTTTCATTGGATCATTATATGACCCTAGATAGTATAAGAAAACACATACACAGATTGATCCATCTTTATGGAATCAAAGGAATAAGTGTATTTTTAATAACAAATCAAAAATAGTGTACCTAAAGCAGTAAAATATAAGTAAACTATAGAATTTTTATTCAAAATATATATATTTATGATGATCATGAGGATAATAAAATTAATGCCTCCTTCTTTTATGGAAGAAAAATAGAAAATGTATCTACGAACACTTCGTGAGGACTCCTGAACGCCCAAATGGGTAGAACCATCATCGACTGATGAACAAGATTAGAGAATGGAATAGTGATTGGAATATTTTTCAACTCACACACTCGCTCCAACCAATATGAGAATATCACATCCTCTTATAGTCACCATCGATGCTCTTCACTAAATGAAGAGCATCGTCCTAGTAAAACAGTTTTAGTGGATTCATACAACATTAAATTATTAGATCTATTGGAGTGTTTATTTATTGAAAACCAAAATGAATGATATATTCTATTAGTAAAAAACTAAACATTGAGTACATAACTAATGAAAAAATTAGTAGAGGAGGAAGTGTAATCCATATTCATCACATGATTAATAAAACTATTGTGATTTTCAACCATAGTATAAAATGAATCCCCAAGGTGTGGTGGTCTCCATTTTAGTGCACATCCAACTGAATGTATGTGATGTATATAAATCATTAGTATGAATTCTAAAATGATACTAGGATCATCAGAAGTTTTAATCTAATAATGGTATTACTATGGATCACTACAACTCCATTAGTTCAGAAATATTGGGTGGTCACCAGTTTGGTAGCCGAGTTGAAGCGGTTATGCCTTATTGATCATGATTTTAGTGGAGCATCTTTAACTATTTTAACCTGATAATCATAGTATTTAATCTTGTGTAGACATTGGGGGAATTTTTAATATGTTGGGGATCAAGTGTCACATTAGTAGTAGGGTAAAAATCATGAGTAATTACATGTACTTAGTAATTTTTAGATTTAGTAGTATCTTGTTTTATGGTGTTAATGGACATGGATATAGGGGTGTTTCTCCCATCTATAGAGGACACATCATTTAATGTGTGTTGAACTGTGTATTCCCTCTTTCATTATATTTAATCTTTGTATATACATGTATTTCCTTGAATGTCTTTAAGTTTTCATCACAGTTCATTTTGACTTAGTGTAGTGGGCACATTGCATCAATTTTTTCCTTTGAAACACTAAATTGAAGGGGGGTAGGTATGTTAGTAGTTGGATATGCAACCAGTGGTTGAATTTCCATTGCACTGGACTTATGTAAGGGAGAAATTCTAGTGATTAAAATCTCTCTAATTGAAGGCTCCCCCGACACAAATTTTTTAAGCCTTTACCATATGATTATAGGGATAACATATGAATCACAATAGAAGAATTATTATTGACACCGTATTTATAAAAATACATATTTTTTATGGTTTTAATTAAAAAAATATTGAAAATGGGTTTAGGGTTTTTTATTTTAAGATATGGGTTTGAAGGCCATTGAGGTAATCAATAGATTTCAGAGAATCTGAAAGGTATTGATTCCCTCAATGACTTTATCTTGGATTCATATCCATTAAAAAAATAAATTCCTTTCATGTTTTTATATTATAATGGATTTTACACCTCCAACATATTTCATTAAATAAAAATGTAATATGTATTTTGGGATTTATCACCTTACTTTTTTTATTTTAAAATGTTTTATTTATATTTTTAGTTGGTTTTGTGTGTGTATATATATATATATAAAATTTTACCAGAATTTCCGTGTTATTATATTCATTATTACTTCGATAAATAAAATATAAATATATTATTAAATATCTCACTTAGGGAAACCTTTTAAAAGGGAGGGTGCATTTAAAATCCTTATAGATTTCCAATGTGGGATTCAGCTCCCCTTTTTCCTACACTAAAATAATTTATTATAATTAAAGTTAATAAGTGAGAGATTAATAATAATTAATAATTAATTAATAATTAATTAATAATTAATAATAATTAGTAATTAATTAATATTAATGATTAATAATTATAAATTAAATAATAATAATTAATTATTAATTATTAAGAATATTAATAGAAAAAATTATTCATTATTTATAAACATTAATAATGATTAGAAATGAATTATTAGTAATAAATAAATATTATAAATTATTTAACATTTATTATCAATAGTTGTAAATTATTTAATTTCTAACTAAAAGAATTAATTAATAATTTGTAATTGATTAATAATAATTGATAACAATAAATAGTAATTAATTATTAATAACTAATGATTAATTATTAAGAAATTATGTAATAATAAATTTTATTTATTAATAATAATTAAAATTAATAAGTTATAATTAGTATTAATTAATAATTTCCTACTATTAAAAAAATTATTTATTATTATCAAATAATTATTAATTTGAAACTGAATTATATATATATATAATAGTAATTTTTTAATAATAGTTTTGAAATTTTTTGTATTAATTAGAAATTAACTTGAAAATATTAATAATAAGTAGTAGTTATTATTTACTACCAAGTAATGTTACTTAGTATTTAATTAATAATAATTAATAAATCACTAATTATGAATAATTATTAACTAGTTACTAATTAACAAAAAAATATTAATATTTATTTTCAAAACAATACTCATATACATTTAAAATTATTATTTAGTAACAAATTAGTAATTTTTTGATATTTTATTTTAAAAGGTTGGGGCCAAAGCCTCATTTTTATTAAAAACCCAAAGCAAAGACATCTTTTAACTAGGTAGAGGGAGACCCATTACATAGCCCGAAGGCCTAGTGGGCGTGTAGCCCATTACATAGCCCGTAGGCCCAAATTTTTTGCCAAATTCCTATTCTGTGAATAGTAACCCGACCCAAATTATTGATTGATTGTTATTTTTTATCTCATATGTTTAATTATATAATAATTGACAATTTTTATTATATATTAGTATTGTAATTCATAATAATTGGTACTAATAATTTTTTTTACATAGTTATTATTAATCATATTTTCAGTTATTATTTATTATTATTAAAAAAAAGTAATTTTTTTTATTTCCATATTATTGATTATTAATTAATTAATTTGTAATAATTACTTATTTATAATACTTATTTTGAATTATTTTTAATTTATTTATAAATATTATTAATTACAACAGTAATATTAAATTTTAATTACCATAGAAATAATTAATTACTATTAATGATTTTTAATCATCATTAATTAAAACTTATTATCATTATTATTATTATTTAATAGGTAGGAGGAAAGTCATCCATTTTATAATAAAACCAAATAAACCCTCGCATTAACATGGTAGTGGGATCCCATTACACGACCTGTAGGTTTAGTGCATATAAGACCCCTTGGTAACATGGCCCAAAGACTCGTCTATGCTTGTTTAAGGCCATATATGCCAGTCCTTTTCATGTTGGTCTCATTCCTGCTTCCACCATTGTCATACAGAAACCCAGGCCTCTACCGTCAGTCGCATGTTGCAGACGATGTTGTCGATCTGTCCCCATCGGTGGCCTGTCACCACCATCCTCCATCACCTGAACACCATCAAACCCCTGTTTTCGTTGATTCGCACATCTTTTTCGATGCCATCAACCACCTCTGTTGATATTTTTGCGATGTATACCGACTATCCACCTACCAATTGCACCCAATGCCATGACCGCTGACCTATTTTACCATAGATACCCGTCACCCTAGCATTTTGGTTAATTATTATTAGTAATTAATATTAATAATAAGTAATTATTATTAATTAATAAATTCTTATTATTAATCTTGTTAATAAATATTAATCAGTTAGAATTTAATTTCAAAATATTTATAATAAGTATGAATTATTATTAGCTTCTAGGTGATTTTAATTAGTAATTAATTATTAATAACTATTAAATTGCTAATTGAGATTATTAATCCTATTAAGAAATCATATTTTTCTTGTCTACTTCCTTTGTTCCGCAAACCATCTATACGTTTCAGGTGTCGCCCTCACCTCTATTTCTTAGAAGGCTATCATGAAGAATTGTGTTCATCCATGTTTGATGACTCTTCCTTATCACCTAAAACATACTCATACTCTCCTTCCAATATTGTTCATTTTCTGTCATATATATCTTCATATAAAGTAAAAGATGTGCTCCAATATGTTGTATCTTTGCCTCCAGCCATATCATATTTCGAAGCAACTTCCCCAAGTGAGTCCTACTCAGCCTAATTATCCTCTTAGGCAGTGCCTCTAGCCAGGGTAAACTGCTCATGAGATGTTGTGAGTAATATTCTATTACATCCTGAGGTTAAATGAGATTTTCCATTCTATAATGGCGTAAAGTGAATGTTCTATATGAAATAAAATTTTCTTTTAGGTGAATCACCATTAAGGATTTTTTCATATTCAATGGATCATTCGTCAATTTTTCATTAAGTAAATATAATGGACGATGAAAATATTCCATCAAATATTAGAATGGAAATTCTAAAAGCATGTGAGGATCTCTATCATGCTAAATTTATAATCAATTAAAATAGATTAGAATAAAAAATACATCATCATAGTATGTTTTTGAAATGACTTTGTTGATAATATATAACCATTTCATGATTATTGTAATTGTGTAGGGACAACCCAAAATAGATCCTCTCTAGTGGTGATCCACACGTGGTCCTTTGATCTCCAAACAACACTGATTGAATTCCAGGTACAAACATTGTAGATTGATCATCTTGTATTGTTCGTCTTGACTATTTTCAATTTCTTTAGGCTTACAAAATTCTATCTTGTTATTCTTGTTCTCGAAATAATGATAGAAGGAGGGATCTTGAGAGAAATATGTTGTGTACTATTTTTCTCAATTCTCGATTAACCATATATAATAGGCATAATAATATATTTTTAGAGTTAGGGTTTTGGTTAAAATATTTTTTATTTTCATAAAAACCCTTAAGTAATATAATAAAATTTATCTAACCCCATGAAATATAATAATAATAATAATAATACTATTATGTGGAATTCACTATCTGGTGCAATGATAAATAAAATTTTAACGACATAAAAATTAATATTTTTCATGAGAAACGTTTTTTTTCGATCATCCTCCTCAACATTTATGAAATACATGAATAAATAATTATTATATATTTTTTAATTAATAAATTTACTATTGAAATCTCGATGAATAAATATTTATTTAATATTTTATAAATAAAATAAATATTCTATATAAATTCTGAAGAATAAATATTTATTAATTATTAAAATAAATTAATAGATTATTTATCACTGAATAAATAAATATTTATTACCTTGTGAATTTTTGAGATAAAAAAATCTGAAATAAAATTATTCGTCACTCTTGGGAATATTATTTATTTAATGAATTAAATACAAATATAATTTAATTAAGATCAACAGAAACAATTATTGTGTGGCCTTCAATATTTCATTAACATTGGCATTTCATGGGCTTGCCAAAATTCCAAGATTATTGTCTAAAAATGTGTCAAGACACCAAAGAGAAATGATTTAGTGTCACAACATAAACAATTAGACACGAATGGTTTTTACATTGTGCAATCCCTTTATTACAATATCTTATCAAATTGGTTGCAGACGTGTGTCACCAACCAATGTGATGGATATTTATTTCTATGACTATCTAAAATTAACTCATCATTTTACCATGAAAATTTAATTTAATGTGAAAGTTTCATTTCAACTAAAGGCATGGGATATCAACTTCCACAAATATAAAATGGACAAATACATCATTCAATTTTACAACAATAACATGTCATTGGTGATGAACCCAATATTACCTACTTCCTGCGATTTTATTATATCATGGTTTGGGCTAGTACATCAATATACAGGAGTCATGAAAATAATTAATAACCACCATACAACCTAAGGACCATTACACATGCCCACAAGAATATTTGATGACACATAAACAAGTAGAATTCTTACATGCAGTTTTATTCTCATAATCTTCCATCTTTGAGATTATCAATTGTAAACTTCACAAAAATATATCTTATCCACTAATGAGTACTCATAAATTATAGATAAAATTCTATGTATCTCATCATTGTATATTATTTAACTGTAGAAATATATTTAATAACATCATCATAAAATTTTAAGGTTATCATCCTAGTGGGGAACTATTATGACCTAGATATTATAGGACATTTTTATATTATATTCATTCAAAAAAATGAACAGTATATAATAATATGTTTTATCAATATTAAAATCTTTGAATATAAATGTAATTCAAAGTACAAAAAAAATGGTTCCAGAACAACAACTACAACCGAATTTTACTTAGACTATAGACAACATCATAGGACTTTCATTCCGCTAGAACTCACATGGGGATCATGTTTTCATTGTGTTCAGGGACTAGTCAAGGGGTACTCCATATTGTTTTCCATTATAATTCTACTCACTTTTATCACACTACTTTTAGAGAAAAATCTTATTAAATGATACTTTCAATGTATGTCTATCATTCACTAATTTGACCTTATCTACATTGAAAGATCCACCATTGAAGTATTAACATAATAAAGTGTGATGGGATCATTACTATTATGCACCACTTCAAGATATTGGAATATTTTTTGTATCCAAACTATTTTTTTAGATATTCAAAAGATAAAATATACTTATAATCTATTATATAATATATCAACAGGACTTTCATTGAGCTATTCCAGCTCAAGAAATTTCCATTAAGAGTGAATATGTATCCTGAATATTATTGTATATCATCTTGATCTATATTGAAAACTAGAATCTTCATATCCTCTATTGATTATTTTCTCATATGATCTATATAATATGAATATATCCTCAGAATAATGAAAATATTTTAAGATTGTATTGAATACCATCGAAAGTTAGTTTTCTGGGCAATCTTGATATCTTCCTACCTCACTTAAGGCATAGCCGACATCTAGCCTTGTTTAGATCATAACATACATGACTGAACAAATCGGTGACACGTATAGATTTCTATTAATCCTCTTTCTTCCCCCTAGGGTATGAGGACACATTTTCATGGAAAATTAATTTTAATGCAACATTGGAAACAATCCTCTCTTGGATTGATCTGTACTAAACCTCTTAAGTGTCTTTTTAATATATATACCTTCTCTAAGAATGAGTAGCCTCTTGGAACTATCGTGGTAGATCTTGATCCCAAGAATATATTGTGCTTCATCTAAGTCCACACAAAATCATGTTTTTAACCAGGATTTAACTTATTGTATGATTTTTATTTCATTTTCAATAAATATTATGTCATAAATATATGTTTTTAAGAAAATAAACACACTCAAAAATAACCATTTAAATAGAAAATGCTAAAATTCATTCTTTATGATACTAAATTCTTTTAGGGATTTATCAAACTGAATGTTCTATGACGTGGATTCTTTCATTAATCTATAAATGGACCCTATAATTTTCATTTCATGTTAGAATCTTTTAGAGTCCTAAAATATCTAGGTTGTGTTACATTTTAATATTTATAAAGGTTTTGGATAAGGAAATTAATTTTTTCATCCATATTATATATCTCATAGTCATGGAATGTTGCAAAGGAAAGTGGAATTATGATGGATTTTTCTATATAAACAGGTGAAATGGATTCATTATAGTTTATTCCTTAAAACTGTTTAAACCATTTTGCAACCAGCCATGATTTCTAGGTATCAGCTTGTCCATCCATGTATAGTTTCTTCTTGAATACCCATTTATAGGCAAAATTAATTACATATACTGTAGGATCTACGAGAAATCCAAACATGGTTTTGGAATATGGAATCTATTTCAAAATTCATATATTATTTCCATATAGTGGAATTTATGCCACTAAATACATTATTATAGGTTTCCAGATCATTATTAACAATTAATAATGAGTCACTATATCGAATTACTAGAAAATCGAATCTCTTAAATTCTCTAACAACTATTTCACTCATATGCAGTACATTTGTCTCCAAGAAAATCTTATTCTAATTATATTTATAATATTTTTTCATATTCCATATCTTCTATAAACTGATCATGGACTTCATAAAAGTCTATCACAATCCCACTACCTTTTTCAGATATTCTTTTTATTAAAAAATGCAACACATCATGAAACAATTACCTTTTTGTATAAGTGGTCATATAGGTAATATCCCTTTATTTCCATGGGTTATCCTATAAATTTACACATTGTGATTTAGGGTGACTATTTTTTTCCTGAAGTGAACTTATCAAGCACTTCTACTCCCCACGCATGTAAGCATGAAAACACAAGTTTCTTTGCACTCCACAATTAGTATGGAATATGATATTCTACTTTAGTTGGTTCTCAGTTTATTATGTATTTTTCTTTCTACAAATTCATATCACTAAGAGGATAATGGATAGATAAAATTACTCCTAATTGATCTCACTATGTCCCATTGGATGTCGTTCCTCCTTCTACTTACACCATTCTATTGTGGTTTATAAGGTTGTGTGAGCTGTCATAGAATCCCAAACTCCATTAAATAGTCAATGATGTATTGATTAAGATATTGTCTACCATATTATGAGTAGAGTTTCATAATCTTCTTACCATGATTTTTCACAACATCATTCTTATATTCCTTGAATCTACCAAATGAATCAAACTTATACCTCATTAAGTACACATATCCATATCTACATAAATCATGGTTCACACCATTTATAATATTTTTCCTTATACATGTGCGTGAAAAAAACAAGTTTTTTTAGTTCAATGTAATACTAATATTTATCTTTTTTTAATTTAGTCAAATTATTTTCAATTACATGACCTATCTTGTGATGTCATAGTTGGATGTGGTATGATTCAATGTAGTTAGTTTAATTATCATTTTTCATTTGTTTGTTTGAATAATACAACTCATAAATACCATTATTTATATATTTTCCACCATAAAATATGATTTATTTATAAAATAAAAAAAATTATTAAAAAAATTAAAATAAATTCATTGATATCAATTCTGTAAATAGAAATAATGTTTTGTGTAACTGAATGAGATAATAAAAATCATATAAAATTATGATCACACCCATTAGAAACTTAAATATGTAGTCCCCAATAGTGATGAAAACAATTATATCTCTTTTATCTATATATTGATCTACAAACTTATATTTAATATTTTATAATTTACATGGTTCCTATATTTGAATACAGTTTTAGAATAACATGTTGTATATATTACCCAATTTATAGAAACAAAAAAAATTCACTTGATAAAAATTACATCCAATTCTCCCATTTATTTTTTTCTTGGTGGAAATATTTATTCCAATGGGCTTTATTTCCATATGAAAAATATATAGCATCATGTTCCCTTTCCTTCCCCTTGATATTTCACTTCATGGAAGGGTGATATGAAGATGATTTGAACATAATGATTTTAACAAGGCATTTATTTTTAGTTACTATAAGGATAGATATTTTTTAATGCTTCATCTCTTTATCTAATAGGTGAATCAATGTGAGAAGATCTTAGAGATATTTCTTTATCTTGTTCATATTGAATTAAATTAAAAAATATAGAGAATCTCTGTAGAAGTGATGGAAAAATGAGATCAGTATATAGTTAAGTAGGAAATTAAAACCCTAGAAACTCTAGATTCTCAATGTAACTAATGATTTTTACTATGTGAGTATTATCTGGTGTGTGACTCCCCAGTTTAATTTTTTATTGTGGGCATTTTAATAGTGGATTGGTCCCTCATGTTAAAAGTGTTTTGGGATGAAAATGTGAAAATTTGAGGACATTTTATAGGTAACATGGTTAAAAATCATGGTTAAACTAATCATAAAGCAAATGTATGAAGCCCAATTTTTTTTAAAAGCGACGATATATGTGGCTACCACATAGTTTAGTATACCATGTGGGTAAACTATGAAACCCACTAAAATAGGATTATTTTTGTTATTTGGGACTTTTTTATTTGGGGTTTCCTACCTTTGAATACCCATTTGTTTTCACCAATCTTTCATGACTCTCTTAGCCTTAACCCCCTATCCCAATACCCTAATGGTGGATTTTTTATATTTTCAGGGTGGTTCTTCACCCAGATTAAAATTTTTGGGTTCCCTTCTTCTTGATCTTAGGTTTTGTCTTATTTTTCTCTACTCCTTTAACCCTAGAAGACATGGTTGGATTATTTCCATAACTTGAAATTTTAAAAAATTGAAGTTTTTCTTTCTATGGGTTTTGATACAACATTTGAGACCTAAAATAATGATTTTATTCAAATGAAAAATGATTCCACTACTTGTGGAATGTGTTTCGATTTCTTTTCCTTTTGTTTAAGAGTTTCATGGGTGCTTGGATTTCAAAATTAATTTTGAATCTGTATAATTATTATATTGATTATATAAGGTCAGATTATCATTTTTTTCATAAATTTAAATTTGATTCCATTTGGATTAAGGGGTTATCTCATGATTAAATAGAACTTTGACATAAATTTTTATTTTAGGTATTCTACATGTTTGAAAAACATTCCAAGGTTGGTTTTCTCTAAAAAAAACTTATCATATTTTCTTTTAATCCAAATGTGATTTTAAAAGTGATATTCCTTTCTAGGTTTAAAGGATATCATTATTTATAAGGTATTTATTATTTTATGAAATGAGACAGTGATTTCGTTGAGTTGTTTTGGTCATGTTTTAAAATTTATTGTGATTCCATTTGATTGGATTTTGGAATATAAATAAATTTGGAAAGGTATTTATATATATATATATATATATATTATAAGTGATAAGAGAAAGGCATGATTTGAAATATGTGAGGTGGATTTTGATTTATTTATAATTGTTCATTTTTGACGTACATAATATGCATTCCTGACATTTATGTATATCCATATGCAAGATATTTTTGATTTGATTCATGATGTTCTTATGTTATGGGGCTCCTTATATGGGAAGTATATGAGGTGGTAATTATGTGATTATGATTTTAGACTTTGTGATTTATTATTGTGATGGGATAACAATTTCTCTTAAAGTGCATACCCTCCTTTAGTTATTCTATAATGAACCCTAGGACACTATATCGAAGTTCACAATAAGTTTCTAGGCTAGTTGAGATTATACACTGGCTAGTTTCCCATGGTTGAACATAATACCTAGAAAGTTGGAGGGTCACCGAAGAGACTAGGAAAGAGTGATTTGATGGATGAGGTGTGTAACCATTTACCTACCAACTATTGGTCTACCATTGCATGTATTCCACTTTTCCCATTAGTCCCTATGGTTACGCCTCATTATATTTATCCTATGTTATTCTTTACACATCATATTGGCATGAGTGTTGCTTATTTCTTAGATGGACTTGATATTATGCATGAATCCTCTTACGGTTTTTTCATGATATTGACTATTATTTTTTCATATCTTTGTTGGATTTTTATGAGATATATGTTTCAACATTAACTATAGTTAACCTTGATTCATTGTTTACATTTTATTTTTTATGTGTTAGATCCTTTAATGTAAAAATGGTGGAATTTGTTTTCAAAGTGCTACTATTTATTTGAAATTACCTTGAAATTTTTTAAATCACGTATAAATTTGTTTTCAAAAGAGAAATTTTAAGTTAAAGATTTTTTCTATATGCTTGTATTATTATCAAACTAGAAGTATTGTTTTTGTTTATAAGACTAATTATACCTACTCAATATGCTATCCTACTTGACTTTATATCACACTCAACATTATAAAATTAGTGGGTATTTTGTATTGATGTATTATTTAGGTTTATTGAAGTATTAGCTTTAGGGTTTGATCCGATTTAATTTTCCTTAGGATGTATATGGTTTTATGGGATTTTGGAAGTGACTCAAGATTCACATAGATATGGTGGTCAGTCCTTCAATTTCTTAGAACTGGTTGTCTCATGTTTGGTTCTAGCCTCTTTACCTCTTTTTTTCATTAATTTATTTTTTAATTTTTTAATATTGTATTAAATGGTTTTTATTGGAGATTATGTTTTGGAATTAATTATTTTTTACCTATTATTATTAAATTTTTGGATGTTTTTCATTGGGTTATTGATGGTGAAAACTTACTAAATGATAATGTTTGAAACCCTTGATGGTTGTCATGATCCTTGTGAGATCTAGGATGCCCCTTAGTTCAGTGGAGGTTTAGATCAATAACTACTCAAGATAGAGGCATTGGCCAGTTCATTACAATTAGTTTTATGGCCTAATATTTTTAAAGGGGGATTGGTTTTTGAGATTTTACATCTTAATATTTTGGTTCTATGGTTGAAAGTAGATAGAACTATTAGGACTTGGGTGGTATTTCTAGGGAAGTACTTTAATAGATCTTTCTCATGTCATATCTCAAATTTCCAATGGTAATCTGGATTCTTATTTCCATTTTATGAATTTTTTTTTTATTGGATATTTTAATGGTATTCTTTAGACCTATGTATTGTAGGGATATTTCAAGATACATTTTAAGAAATTACTCATTTTATATTGAAATATGGGAGGAATTTAGAGTTAAAATGGTTAATGGTAATGATATATCAAACCATGTGTCGGTCATGCAGACCATTATGGATAACTTCAAATGGTATTCCAAAAGTTGGCTCATGGTCTGAAAAACCATGTTGTTAAACCATGCAATTAGATAAAGTTTTTAATTTTTATTTTTATTTTAATTTCAATCACTTAATGATTTTGGATTCTTCTTTGATAAATAGTGTTTATTATAGGTGATAGATTGGAACTACAGGGATTGTGAAGTTTTCTTAATCAAGTCTCAAAATCAACATTTCATGAAATTATAGTTGGGATTTTTTGAAACCACATGTTTTAGGTTGGATAAGTTATTGTGATGATATTTTTATGAACCTAATTATATGTTCAATAAAAAAAAGAAGAAGAAGTTATTTTGGGGTTTTGTTAGTTTCAAAATTCATTGTGTGTGTGGAGTGAAATTTTTCTAAAAATTTGGGTTAAAAATTTGAGTGTGGGTTTGTGACCTTGATTTGTTTACTTTACGATTTAGTTCATTTGTTAGGAGTTTTAAGATAGTTTAAAAATTTCTATTTGTTTGGTTTTTGATTAATTTCTATGTGTTCAAATTTAATGTGGATTGATTGTGTCACAACCCATCCCCCGAGTTCCGTGCCGCGACTACCCCAAGCCCGCCTTCCATAGACCAGGAGCTGGCGACAAGCACCAAAGGCGTAAATCCCTAAAACTGGAAAGGCATTGCCTTTATAACCTGAAAAAGCACACAAAATAGTACAAGTTGGAAGAAAAACACTAAATTAAACTATATAACAAAGTGTACTTAAAGAAAAAGGGGTGATGGAAATACAAGACCAACTGTAAAGTACAAGTAAATGGAAAGTACTACTGAAGATAAGAAAAGTTGTTGTTGGGTCGTCCTCTAAGGTTCCTATGTAACACCACGAGATTTTATGAAAAATATTCTTTTAATTTCATTAATGTCTTTTTTTTATGCAACAACAAGATTACCTTGCGCTATACGCAACACCGTATTAGTTTGCAGTATACGCAACACTATTCTTGGATCGTGTTACACACAATTTTGATAATAGTTATTCTACACAACATTGAGTATATATATATATATATATATATATATATATTCAATGTATAAATAAAATATGGTTCGATTGTGTTATATGAAACAACGAAGGATTCTTGCACAGCATGCAACCCTGACTTGGCTTGCATTACACACAATCACGACCTTCCTCGATAGCGTGTGTTTTACGCAATACCGGGTTTTACTAAACAACGATATATTATTATAATATTATTATGAACGAGCCGTTATGAATATTATTGACTAAATTTTGAATTTCATAACATTATTATTCGTCTTACACATTTTCCAAAACATTGTATAAGAACAAAATAAATATTTCGGGTAAAATAAGTATTTTTTTCAAAAAATACAGTTTTGTCGCCTTTTGATGGCGCACCCACTTTAAATCTAGTTTTTGACATTTTTATAAGTTCAAGTTGACAAAATAAAATTATTATTTGGAATCATGAAATAAAAATTTACTTTGGATAAATTTTTCATATTATTCTGGTAACTTTCATATTTTGATGAATAGTAAAAACACGCTATATTGAAATTAAAAACAACTTTTTTTCATCGCAATAATTTATATGGTTAAATTATAATATTGAATGGTTTTTAAGTATAAATAGAATATATTTTTACCATTTAATATAATGTATGTCAATAGCATTGATTCTACCATGAATTCGTAGGATAAATCAATTCAATCTTTTGCAATGTTTTAAAGAAAAACCCATTTTCTTTCGACAACAGGATTAATTTTAATTTAATTTATGGAACTTTTGTGTATTGAATTTGGAAAAATAGACTCCATATTTGGAATCAGTGGATCCAAATTATGTTAATAAGCTACTTTTTATTTTTGGGAATTTTGAATAGTAACTACGGTAAATTTTATTTACCATAATTAAAGGTAAATCGTGTAATTAAGGGTAAATATAATATTATAAAATTACCCTAGCACATGTCAAAATCCTATTGGATGACTAAAAGTAGACCCATATCACCTAAGGGTCGGATTAGATTCATTTAATGGACTTTTTTCCATGAAAATAATTTAATTATTATTAAAACCAAAGAATGTGACAACATGTCACTTTCTTAAATCTTATAAGTATAATAATTTTAATTTAGTGATACACTTCATGAAACTTCAAAAATGAATAGTCTCCAGAAATCTAATACAAATATCTACATCACAAGAAATTTAATTATAATTTTTAAGGATTAAATAATTATCATTTATTATGACACAAATATGATGTAGTATTTGTCTTATTAATGAAATATTGACATAATTGATGTTATAAACACCCAAATAAATGTAATTTAAGTCATTTTATGAATTAAAATAATTCTATATGTTAATATGACATGTTATTATTGATTTAATTAACTTTTTTCTAGCTAATCAATCTGTTATGAGTTTCACAAAAATCAATTACTAAATAGTGTCAAAATTTACATAAAAAAGTTTTTAAAATAAAAATTATATTATTAATTGTTATTTTATTCCTAAAAATCTAAGGTTCTGCCAAATGACTTATAGTGTAAGAAAACCAGAAGACACGGTAAAAGTAAAATTATCTAACTTAAAGTTAAATATAAATGATAAGGTTAAAATATGAACCTAAACTTGTCTAAATTCTATTGTATGATAGGATTTCGACACATACCCACCTTATATTTGAAATAAATTAATTTTGAGCTATTTAAAACCGAATTTGGCTTTATAATAAAATAATATTTTTTGTTATTCCAAAGGTGCCCCTCTCCTCGCTTATAAAAGGGCACCCCCTCCCTCTCTTCCTCACAACACTTTGCACCTTCAAGCTCGGCCAACCTCTGCCAAATTCTCTTCTCCACTTACCTAGAAACATCATATAGGTTTCGGTCTTCCTCATAGACCAATTTTATTTCCCTAAGAGGAGGTCTCAAAGAGGCGCTTCAAAGAAGAGGTGGTTCAGACACTTACGAAGAAAATCGGACCTAAGGTAAGGGAAATATCACAATCTCATTTTTATCCGAGATTGTTTCTACTTTGTTATTTACTGGGGTGTATTTTATCATCCACATCCATGTTTCCTCAATATGTAATATTTATATCCTTATACAATAGTTTATATCCAATTTTACCCTTCTGTGAGTTTTTATTAAATGATATGAAAAGAATCTTTTGTCGTTTTTCGTACGAGGTCCTTTTTGACTTTTCTGAAAAAAGTATGAGAAGAATGTTTTTTTTAACTTATACGGCATAAATGGACTTTTAAAACATTATTTCCAAGAAGCTTCCTTTACAAGTTTTCAAGTTTATTTTTCATCAACTTCTTTTAGTTTAAAATTGTATGACATGTTACGAAAGGAAAAATGTTTTTTTTGAAGTAGAAAGGATATTTTCCTCAAGAATCGAGTTCAAGTGTTTTATCAAAATTATTTTCCATCTAAGATAATATAGGGTTATGTTTCATTCCCTATTATTACATTGATTTGATTATGTTGTGATGGAATTATTTTTATGAATTCCTTTATCTTATATGAATTGTTTTATGATGTCATGTTGTTTAAGAATCCCATTTTTATTACATGGGTTATGAAATGATGTATGATTTATGATTTTGTGGCACACATTAGAATGGTATCATTATGAGATGGGTGGGATCTATATCTCCCTCCAATGTATTGGTTAATGATTTTATATCTCATGAGATAAACATGGCTGGAACGGTAGGTTATACCGGTTTAGTGAAACAGGACTGAAACAAGGAGTGAACTCGGTTCAAAAAGGGACTTTATCCACTAAGATAGTATTGGAAATGAGTCTTGACTAATAAGAAATGATTCTCTATGATTATTTGTGTATTCCCCAAAGTTTCATGTTTTACGTTATGATTATTGGGATTACATATCAATACTATGATTTATCCTATGTTATTAAATTATGATCTCTTCAGCAGGTTATGATTTCCAAAAGATATGTTCTTATGAATATGACGTGATTGATATTTCTTTTTTTTACCCTTACTGAGCATTTGAACTCACCATTTTATGTTTTCTTTTCCCCAGGACATAAAGAAAGGATTTAGGTTTAAAAAAAAGAAGATCTTTATGGGAGATGTTGAAGATCTTTCACCACGATTAGAAGATTATATTCAGAGTTTCCAAAGACACTAAACTATTACGGTCCTTGTGTGTGTGTTTTTGTTATGAACTAAGTATTATTCAAAAGTAATGTAATGTCTATGTACATTAAGCTTCGGGTATCTATATTTGGTATCAGAGGCAAAGGAGGTAGGAATGTATTCGATCCTTGAGAACTCTCACATGTGAGCATTGGACGAAGCATGGCTCTCCGCCCAAGGGCTTCATGAGGAAATGACTGGCACTGGGGATGGTGGTGTGTCCCGCCCAGGGGGTGTAGCCGCCTATGGAGTTCCCTGATAGGTATCAATTATAGTCCACTATAAGTAATTCCAGACCTTTATAGTTGGTATCAGAGGAAATGTTTAGTCAATATTTGGAAACTAGGATGCGAGAACTTTAGGGAGATCCCTAGAGATATTTCTAAGGTATGTCTAGGGATGTCCCAAAGGTTAAGTATAAGCATAGGATATAGTAATAGAATTATGGTAACCCAAGATGATTAGATATTGAAAGTAATCCCCCTTTATTATATTATTTTCCCTAGCATGATTTTTTCCTCTCAAACTATTCTTTTTGGGTTTTATACGATAGATGGAACCCGAAGGAACCGTGCTGATCAATGTAATGGACAATGAAATGATTGCCCTCTTGAACAAACAAATGTTATAGGAGATGGAGTGAAAAATATTATTACTATACTTACACAAGCTATGAATCATTCTGGACTTACAAATGAGCAGATAAGGGAACAATATTCTATTGATTCCTTCATGAGGCAACGTCCACCTTCTCTCAGTGGGTCTTCTGATCCACTTGTTGCTGAACAATGGATCATTACCACTGAAAAGATATTTTTAGTTCTTCAATGTTCTGAACATGATAAAGTCATCTTAGCAGTATATTGTTTGGAAGGTGATGCTGATCAATGGTGGAATCTTATCAAGAATACGAGGCCAAGAGATGAAATTGAGTCCATGGAATGGGACGAGTTGAAGAACTTATTTTTCAATAAGTACTTCCCTCGTATTCTTCGAACAAAGATGGAGAAGGAGTTTCTTGAACTAAAACAAAAGGATGATGAATCTGTTGGTATATACGAAGCGAATTTTACAAGGCTTGCAAGGTATGCATCTGGCTTTATCATCCAACCTGAAAGTAAAGTTGATCGATTCTTTAGTGGCTTAAAACCAAGTCTTCGAAGGGCATTAGCTATAAGAGACTTCAGTAGCTATGAAGAAATTGTGCATTGTGCTATCAAGGTAGAAATGGAAGTTGGTGTTACATATCCATCTCATAGTTTTGACAAGAAACGAAAGATGGAGTTCAAGGAGAAATCTCAGAATAATGGTGAAAAGAAGATGAATGTTTCATTATGCTCAAAGTGTGGAAATAAGAAAGGTGGAGATTATCTTAAAGGGACAAGTAAATGTTTCAATTGTAGAAAGGAAGGTCATCGGGCATTTGAATACTGCAATTATGGGAAGAAGATGCCTAATGATGCCAACAAAGGATGGGCTACACAGAATGAACCTACTGCACTTCAATGCTTCAAGTGCAAGGAAATGGGGCATTATTCAAATAAATGTCCTAATCCAAGGGTTAGCGATGATCGACATGAGAAACCACTAAAAAAAAGGACAAAGGGAAGTCACATGCGATCACCATTGGCGATGCTGAATATGACAACGATGTGGTGGAATGATTAAGTGTTTATGTAATGGGATTCCAGAATAATGTTCTATATAGTATCGTGGAATATTGGAATATTTATGTTTTGGTCTATTGTGGTTTTCAATAATTTTATGGCATCGGTAACCATGAAAAGTGATTGAAATATTTTTGGAAAGCAGATGATATTCACATAATGAAGGGATAAAAAGAATCTAATATGTTTGATAGTATTCATGAGCTCATGATTGATATAAGGACTAAGTGATATCACGGTTTGAGTATATATACATTTGAGGATTTTGGTATGTGAAAGTGTTAACTTTTAGGTGCATTCATGTTTTCAATAAGGTTCAATGGGTATTCAAGAGAATACATGATTAAGGCCTTTGAATGTTTGGAATGTGACCAACAAGACATATCTTATGATATATGGGGATCAACGATGGTATTAAATCTCTGGTAATCATTTTCACTATATTATGAGAGTGGAGTGTAGTATTATGGATAAGCCTAAAAATTGGAATGGATTATGTTGGAAATAAGTTAGTATTGTTTAAGGATAGAAGTTTTTTCTATATTATTGATGGGATGTTATAGTAATATAGTTTTAGAAAAAGGACAACCTGCAGGATGGGCGACAACCCATCGCGTTGGACAAGGCTGTGGGAATCGAACCCACGACCGAAGTGCGACTGGCCATTATCGCCTACCACTGGCCTATAGGAAGTCCATGTTTAGTAGAAACTAGTTTTATTATATTAAGCAATATGATATATGAAGTATAAGTCCATTTTAGTAACCATATATGATTAATCTCACTATAGATGGACTTATGTATTTTTTGATAACTTTTCTAACCTTTTGCTTCAGACAGATGGAATGACCCATCATTCTATCACATGATCTGCTAACACATCACGAATGACAAATTCAACTTCATTTATTAAAGAGATGAAGGGGAAATTGTCCAAATAATGACAAACGGTGAGACTATACCAAAATCACGAAAGTATTTCTTCAAATTCCAATTTCATCAACTTTTGGGAAATGATCTTGAAAACCAAAAATGTTGTCATAGTGCTCTTATATCTGATGAATCAGATGGTACCTTAGATCATCACAAATTTATGGCTTTGTGATTGCTGGCTTTTCCATAGCCATGTTCTCTACCTCTCTCCATCAGAACATGATGGTTATATTTCTCTTCCATATCCATATTTTCACCTATGTGGAAACCCAGTGATTCGTTTATTTGGGTAACCATTACATTTCATACTTTTGTTTTTAAAGATTGGTTTTGGTATTCCTTTTTACGATGTGGGTTTCTATTAAATAAACTTTCTAATAGTAAACCATTTATAACCCCGACGAATTTCGAGGGCGAAATTCATTTTAAGGGGGGTAGAATGTAACACCCCGAGATTTTATGAAAAATATTCGTTTAATTTCGTTAATGTATTGTGTTTTATGCTACACCAAGATTACCTTGTGCTATACGCAACACCGTATTAGCTTGCAGTATACGCACCACTATTTTTGGATCGTGTTAGACACAATTTTGATAATAGTTATTCTACACAACATTGAGTATATATATATATTCAATGTATAAATGAAATATGGTTGGATTATGTTATACAAAAAAATGAAGGATTCTTTCACAGCACACAACCCTGACTTGGATTGCATTACACACAATTGCGACCTTCCTCGAAGCGTGTGTTGTACGCAATACCGGGTTTTACTAAAAAACGACATATTGTTATAATATTATTATGAACTAGCCGTTCTGAATAATATTGACTAAATTTTGAATCTTATAACATTATTATTCGTCTTACACATTTTCTAAAACATTGTATAAGAACAAAATAAATTTTTCATGTAAAATAAGTATTTTTTTCAAAAAATGCAGTTTTACCGCCTTTTGATGGCGCACCCACATTAATTCTAGTTTATGACATGTTTATATGTTCAATTTGACAAAATAAAATAATTCTTTGGATTCATGAAATAAAAATTTAATTTGGATAAATATTTCATATTATTCTAGTAACTTTTATATTTTGATGAATAGTAAAAACACGCTATATTTTAATTAAAAACAACTTTTTTTCATCGCATAAATTTATATGGTTAAATTATAATATTGAATGGTTCATAAGTATAAATAGAAAATATTTTTACCATTTAATATAATGTATTTTATTAGCATTGATTCTACCTTGAATTCGTAGGATAAATCAATTCAATCTTTTGCAATGTTTTAAAGAAAAACCCGTTTTCTTTCGACAACGGGATGAATTTTAATTTAATTTCTGAAAATTTTGTGTATTGAATTTGGAATAATGGATTCCATATTTGGAATCAGTGGATGCAAATTATGTTAATAAGATACATTTTACTTTTGGGAATTTTGAATAGTAACTACGGTAAATTTTATTTACAATAATTAAAGGTAAATCGTGTAATTAAGGGTAAATATAATATTATAAAATTACCCTAGAACATTTTAAAATTCTATTGGATGACTAAAGGTCGACCCATATCACCTAAGGGGTGGATTAGATTCATTTAATGGACTTTTTTCCATGAAAATAATTTAATTATTATTAAAACCAAATAATGTGACAAAATGTCACTTTCTTAAATCTTATAAGTATAATAATTTTAATTTAATGATTAACTTCATGAAACTTCGAACATGAATAGTATACAGAAATATAATACAATTATCTACATTATAAGAATTTATTTAGAATTTTTAGGGATTAAATAATTATCATTTATTATGACACAAAGATGATGCAGTAATTGCCTTATTAATGAAATATTGACATAAATGATGTTATAAATACCCAAATAAATGTAATTTAAGACTTTTTATGAATTACACTAATTTTATAAGTTAATATGACATGTTATTATTGATTTAATTAACTATTTTTAACTAATCAATCTGTTATGAGTTTCACAAAAATCAATTACTAAATAGTGTCAAAATTGACATAAAATAGTTTTTAAAACAAATATTATATTATTAATTGCTATTTTATTCCTAAAAATCTAAGATTCTGTCAAATTACTTAGATGAGGTTATATATATTAATAATAAACAACTTTTGGTTCGTTTGGCTTGATATAGTATGTTTATTAACCTTATAGTGTAAGAAAATAAGAAGACACGGTAAAAGTAAAATTATCTAACTTAAAGATAAATATAAATGATAAGGTTAAAATAGGAACCTAAACTTGTCTCAATTCTATTGGATGAGAGGATTTAGAACCATCCCCACCTTAGCTTCGAAATAAATAAATTTGGAGCTATTTATAACCGAATTTGTATTTATAATAAAATAATATTTTTAGTTATTCCAAATGTGCCCCTCTCCTCCCTTATAAAAGGGCACCCCCTCCCTCTCTTCCTCACAACAATTTGAGCGTTCATGCTCGGCCAACCTCTTCAAAATTCTCTTCTACACTTTTATAGAAACATCCTAGAGGTTCTGGTCTTCCTCAAAGACCAATTTTAGTGCCCTAAGAGGAGGTCTCAAAGAGGCGCTTCAAAGAAAAGTAGGTTCGGACACTTACGAAGAAAATCAGACCTAAGGTAAGGGAAATATCACAATCTCATTTTTATCCGAGATTGATTATACTTTGGTATTTACTGGGGTGTATTTTATCATCCACATCCATGTTTCCTCAATATGTAATATTTATATCCTTATACAATAGTTTATATCCAATTTTACCCTTCGGTGAGTTTTTATTAGAAGATATGAAAGGAATCTTTTGTCGTTTTTCGTACGAGGTACTTTTTTACATTTCTGACAAAAGTATGGGAAGAATGTTTTTTTAACTTATACGGTATGAATGGATTTTAAAAAAATTATTTCCAAGAAGCTTCCTTTACATGTTTTCAAGTTTATTTTTAGTTAACTTCTTTTAGTTTAAAATTGTATGAAATGTTAAGAAAGGAAAAATGTTTTTTTGAAGTAGAAAGGATATTTTCCTCAAGAATGGAGTTCAAGTGTTTTTTCAAAATTATTTTCCATCTAAGATAATATAGGGTTCTGTTTCTATCCCTACTATTACATTGATTTTATTATGTTGTGATGGAATTATTTTTATGAATTCCTTTATCTTATATGAATTGTTTTATGATGTCATGTTGTTTAAGAATCCCATTTTTATTACATGGGTTATGCAATGATGTATGATTTATGATTTTGTGGAACACATCAGAATGGTATCATTATGAGAAGGGTGTGACCAATATATCCCTCCAATGAATTGGGTAAAGATTTTATATCTCATGAGATAGACATGGCTGGAATGGTAGGTTATACCGGTTCAGTGAAACAGGACTGAAACGAGGAGTGAACTCAGTTCAGAAAGGTACTTTGTCCACTAAGATAGTCTTGGCAATGAGTCTTGACTAATAAGAAATGATTCTCCATGATTATGTGTGTATGACACAAAGTTTCATGTTTTATTTTATGATTTTTGGGATTACATATCACTACTATGATTTATCCCATGTTATGAAATTATGATCTCTTTTGCAGGTTAAGATTTCTAAAAGATATGTTCTTATGAAAATGATGTGATTGATATTTCTTTTTTTTTACCCTTACAGAGCATTTGAGCTCACCCTTTTATGTTTTATTTTCCCCAGGACATAAAGAATGGATTTAGGTTTCAAAAAAGAAGATCTTTATGGGAGATGTTGAAGATCTTTCACCACGATTAGAAGATTATATTCCCAGTTTCCAAAGACACTAAACTATTACGGTCCTTGTGTGTGTGTTTTTTTATTTACTAAGTATTCCGAAAAAGTAATGTAATGTCTATGTACGTTAATCTTCGGGTCTCTACAGTTGGTATCAGAGGCAAAAGTGGTAGGAATGTATCCAATCCTTGGGAACTCTCACATGTGAGCGTTGGACGAAGCATGGCTCTCCGCCCAAGGGCTTCATGTGGAAATGGCTGGCACTGGGGATGGTGGTGTGTCCTGCCCAGGGGGTGTAGCCGCCCATGGAGTGCCCTGATAGGTATCAATTATATTCCAATGGAAGTAATTCCCGACCGTTATATCCTACATGAAGGGTAGGTACAGATCACCTCCTCAGCACTCCAGGTTTGTCCCTCTCTGACGCACGCCTGTTGTGGGGCGTGGAAAAACAATATTTTAATTGTCTAAGTATATTATAGTAGTTGATCCTAGGTACTCTACCGAAGAGGAGTGCACACAAAACATGGTTGTCACTTTTTGTATTTTTTTTCTGAAAATGTTTGGTTTTAATTTATTTTAATGACTGTGAGAGAAACAAATAGCTTGAATTTATTGGTTTTAACAAATGATAAATATTGTGATCGGATTGGGTTAGGGTAGACCTATGGTTGTGCCATTATGGTTTCCAAATTCTATCTCTTCTTCTTCCTTAAACTGGTAAGAGAGAGATTCATCTATCGAGTCCTCTCTCTCCCTTGGTCAGATAGATGTGATGGGAATTTTTCTATCGAAAACCTTATATTAGTATATCATCCTTTCAACGTGCCTAGGATTGTAGAAGGTGTCTTGATTAATTAGAGAAATACCTAACCTGTAATTTTCATTCCCTAATAAACCAATTTTCGACATACAATCCTATGCACGTGCTTGACTACCGCCGAGAACTCACCACTCAACCCTAATATTGTTCCATTGTATACATGTTAGAATTAGGTGGAGGGAGATGTGATCATCGACCAGAGAAATTTATAATAACAGAATCAAATCCTAATACAACCGCATTTAGAATTTAAAACAGTATTAAGAATTGAAACCAGAATAATAAATAAGAAATAATTTGATTCATTTAAAGCATAAGAACTCAATCACACAAATAGATCCACCCTCCCATATTCCCGATCACTCAAATGAAACTACCCCTCCATGGATGAGGTAAGCGAGATGAATGGGGAAGAAGAATTCATTAAAAAACTATGTAACTGAAAATAAATAATAAAAAAATATTAATATTTCTCCTCCTTGGTGTCCCATTAAAATGGGATGGAAGGAGAGATGCTCTGGGAAAGAGGTGAGGGCCTCCTTTTATAGGTATAGTTATATGATCTGAAAGTTTGAACGTTTGTGTCCCATTAAATGGCTGATGCACGCATTGACCCCTTCATAAAATATGTTCCTTAATGCGTTGGATGTTCTCCTTCATAAAGTATGCTAATTTGGACACCGGATGAATGAATTATGAATTTTCATTGGAGGTTTATTTTTCTAGGAAAAACATCCATGAAGGTTACTCCAAAAGTATAACATTTATTGGAGGCTTTAATGACTTTAAAACTCCAAAAAATTTTGTTTAGATCTGGGGATATGTTTCCACGTGCTATCCCAGGTTAAATCACCTCAATCTGATGTGTGAAGGCTGAATTGTGGTTTCGTTATTATGGTGGGGTCCACGCTGTCCACCTGGAAAAGTTTCCAACATCAATGAATTTTTACATCCTCTAGAATATCGATTAATCCCCTAGTCTAGAAGACAAAAATGAAGTAAATAAAATAAGGATTCTAAAAAAATTTAATCACAAAATTTGGAATTATATTTTTCAAGAAATGACCAAAATACCCTTGATGCAAAAATCCATCTAAAATAAAAAATTAGGTGTTTTTCACCATCTTTCTCAAAACACATCATAAATACAAAATCGATTCATATAAGCTCAAATTGATTATTTGGTATGATTAAAAAATTTAAATTTACACAAAAATTGTGGAAAATATTATCTCTATCAATTCCCCCATACTTAAACTATGTTTGTCCTCAAGCATAAAATCTAAACATGAAATTAAAAGGGCACAAATGTTGACAATATTTAAATTTCAATGCCATAAAATAAAACAATTATCAATGTACAATAAAATTTTAAAGCTCCACAGAAAATATCAATTTAATTTTACATTTTTCAAAGAAAAATCTATTCATGCATTTTACTTTTCCCCTTTGAATAATGATAGAGCTTCTCCATCCATCCATTCAAGCTTCTCAATTTATTATTATTAAACATGCCATATCATGATCTATCTATCTTTTGAATCTTTTCTCACATCACTCATGATACAATTAATAGTGGAGTTATGCTCATATCATAAGAACATGCTCCTTATCCATAGGATTGTTAAGGAACTACTCTCTCCACTTTGTAAATACAAAACACACATAAAATCATGAGGACTTGCAATAAAGGTTCAAATGACTCTGCGGATCTGGGTTGGTGGGTAAATGATTGAAATAATTTAAGGCTATAAGTAGGAGGTTTGACTCTTAAGTACAATGCATGATTAATCAAGTGAAAACACAAGATGAACCTCACTCACATCCCTTTTGATAATGTGAAACATAACACCACCCCCTTTCAATGACATGGGAAATGAGTCAATAAATGATTTCAAATAATGATATCATCCAAGTTCTCCATATTTTTTTAATTACAGCTCCAGAAAGGCAAAACTTAATTTATCTATCTTTTTTTATTTTTTTTATTTTTTTTATAAATCTCCAGAATGGCAGAGCTTTATTTTCTCCTTTTTTAAGGAGAACCAGATGAAATGAAAGAAGCATAATGAAATGATTACTCATGCACAATTTTATAATATTACACTGCCACCCAAAATTATTGCACACACCTCACACCACCCACAGAAGATACTCATCCCAATGAACGCACACGAAAGGCCCTTCCCCCACACTCAAACATGAATTACCATGCAGAAAAACTAAAATTGTGGGTAGGTAATAAAATATCAGCTTGTAATGTGGCTTAAACCTATAAGTCCATTCATGTCTTTTATGGGATAACTAAGGATAAATGTAAGGGAGGGTATCAAGTAAATATTTGGCTAGCCAAAGTAGTGCCTCAATCATTTTAAATGTGTTTTTGTACAGTTATAGATTTGGAAAGTTTCAATACATGTTCTGGTAGGTGGCATGTCCCATGATTACTCAATAAATATGATCAAGATCAAATAAGAAATATTTTGTCTATAAATCCTCTCGAGAATAGGAATATAACATTTGGACAATCAATCATGGCTTGGTTTATAATATCAAATTAATTCACATGAATTTCAAAAATTCAAAGCATGAAAAATGGTAGGGAAATTTCATTTATATGAATCAATTAATTCCATAAAATCATGAGGCCTCATTTCAATATTAATGCTTCACGTTAATCATCTAATTTTCCATTTTACTCATTCAATATCATTAACATTGAAATCTAAAAACATGGAATCATTGGGTTCCTATGAAACTCATGTCTCCTAGATAAGTCAAGTAAAACATAAGTCTAGTTTGGGCATGCATTTTCTAATTAACGCTTTAAATGACTAAAAATGTAGGGAATAAAGTTGGATAATATAGAATTGAAACTCTTACTCCCCTTTCAAATGGATTCTTTTCATCATGACGTGCAATCCCACTACAGCTTCTTCATTAATGGACCTTAAATATAAAAATGAAAATAATTGATAGTGAAGACCTATTCAATCATGCTGGTATATGACTAAGGAGACAAGTGGAAAATGGGGGAAAATGTGGGTTATCTCCCATTAGAGCCTTTGTTTAATGTCATTGGCTCGACTAAAAAAATTATATTTTTTGAAAAAAACTCGACTACAAGATTCCCTCTCCCAAACTTAATTGATGTAGTGTCCTCAATGTATTCAAAATGATTTAACATGTATGAAATGTTGAAAATGAATCACAGCATGAAACAAATTTAAAGGATAGGTATGACCTGATGGATTTTATTGACAAACATGTTGGAGGAGTCTGTTATTTTACACTGGCTCTTTTCTATTTCCTGGTAAAGTCATATTGTACCAACAAGAGTATGATTTCTGTCTATGGATACAACAACACTGGAAAAACCCTTGAAATATTGTTCTTCTAGATAGGTTTTCAATCTTTTCTAATATTAGTTTCTTCCTTGTTTCAATGTAAACATAACTCTTTTTAAGGGTTTGTGTTTTCCGTTGAAAATTCTTCTCTTCTATTGATGCAGGAGATTGACCCAGAATTTTCTTTACCCATACGAAAATGGTTTTGGTTTTTTCCTTTTCACATTTAAATAAGACAGGTATCTTTTGAAATTGATTGGGTACAGATTTACCTTTTTCTTATGATCCAGTCATCCCATTGGTTTGCGAATATCCTTTACATTCCTCTTCAGTTTTAATGGGGGTTTCCCTAACATTTTTCATCTCATGTTCCATTACAAGTAATATGGAATTCTTCTCAGCTAGTTCTTATTAATTCGCTGCAAGTTTCTTCCGGAGATCTACGATAATTGTTTCATGTTCAATATCATTGAGTTTATCCTTGTTGATCTCAACATCTTCTCTTAATTTTGATTCTCCAACATCTTCTAACAAAATATCCAATAATTCTATGGTTGTCTCTTTTAAATTATTAGTTGGTTCTTTTCCTTCTTTGAGATAGATTGAATTTAGTGAATGAACATCCGACGGATTCTTCTTGGATTTGATTATATTGAAACTCACTCAACTATCTTCGATCTCCATTGAGAGTGTTCCCTCATGAACATTGATGATGGTCTTCGCAGTCTTTAAGAATGGTCTCCCCAAGATGATTGGAGATTGGGTTGGTGCTCGGTCTTCCTCTATGGAAAGGATATACATGTATGTGATAAAGATTAATCCTCTCACTCCTACCAGTACATCTTTAATGACTCTGGCTGGAAAAATGGTTGATCTATTTTCTAATTGTACCACCACCCGAGTTGTTTTTAGTTCTCCAATTTGTGAAGATAAAAAAACTGAGTGAGGCATCACATTTATCGAAGCTCCAATATCACATAGTGCATCAGTAAAATTTAATGAACCGATAGTACAGGGAATAGATAATGTCCCTGGATCTTGAAATTTTTGTAGTATCAGTGGTGTGATCAATGTTGATATTATTCTTCCTAAGTTTATTGTTTCATTTCCATCCAGCCTCCTTCTTTTAGTACACAACTCCTTCAGAAATGTTTCATATTTAGGGATTTGTCTGATTGAATCCAATAGTGGGATGTTAATATAAACTTTTTGGAATGTTTCTTGAATTTCCTATTGAATTCATTCTTCATCACCCTTATTTGAGTCAACCAATGAAAAAGGGAATGGTGTTGGGATATCCTTTTTCCCCCATTATTGTTTTTATAAAGGTGTTTCCGTTCTTTCTTTACAGAACCTTGTTCATTCTACTTTTTTGTTATTGGATTCATCTTTTTGTTGGATAGGACAAGCTTCGGGAGGATCCATGGAATCATCCACTTCACATTGTTCTGGTGGTGTGAGATCCTTCCTAATTCGGGTTGTGATTGCACTAACATTCTCCTTTGGATTTGGAATTGGTTGTGTGGGAATATTACCTTGGTTCTTAGTGAGATAATCCATAATACTTGCAAATTTATCATCTAGCTTTTACATTTTATCTTCTATTCTAGCTACTCTTGCCTTCAACTTTTGATCTTTAGTTGTCGGTGCACTTGTGGATGGTTACTCATAATTGTTTCGCTAGAAAGGTGGCGGTTGGAAAGTTTGTTGTTTTTGGAAGGGATACTGATATGGTTGTTGGAATGCTATCAGGTTCTGATATTGTTGCTGAAAAGGTGCTTTGGCATTGTTCAGTTGAAACCCATACCTGGGTTGGGTTTGCGGTTGGTATTGTCTTTGTTGATAGGATGCAACACAACATTCTGTCCCATGCACTTCTGGACATTGATTAGTGTAATGAGAATTAGAATAGAAGAAACCAAATACCTGATTCGGACCTTGTTGTTCCTTTACATGGTTCACAGCTATTTGTCTCACTATCCTAGTGTGTTCACCAATTTCGTTTCCAATTAAATCTATTGAATCAGATGTTCTTACCTCATGAATTTCTTTGGGGATCGTACCTTGAGTGCCAAACTACTGTGAGTTTTGTGTAATATTTTCAATCAGAACCCATATATCTGTAGGTGATTTGACAAATAGGGCTCCCCCTGATGGGGCATCTAGTAGATTCCTATCATTGTCATGAAATAATTGGTAGAATCACACAAGGAATTGGTCCTCTTCTATTTCTTGGTGTGGGAAACTTGCAAAAAGCTTCTTAAAACGTTCCCGTTATTCATAGATGGTTTTTCTAGTAGATAGATGTATGACATAAATCTCCTTTTTTATTGCAGTTCTCTTGGATGTTGGGAAGAATCTTTGTAGGAATCAATTTTTTAGATCTTCCTTGTCACTGATCTCCCCCGTTTGCAGATTTTACAACCATTACTTCACCGCTCCCTCTAGTGAGAATGGGAATTCCCTCCACTTCACAAGCTCTTCTGCGATTGCTCGAGGTTTGAAGCTAGAGCATACATAGGTGAATTCTTGAATATATCGATTCGGGTCTTCACCTGCGAGACCATGAAATTTACAAAGCACTTATATCATGTTAATTCGCAATTCAAAATAATTTTCTACGGTAGGAATTGCAAGTTTATAATTTTGATAGACAAATTGAGGTGCACAGATGTCACGCAGGGTTCGGTTGGGATTTACATCCATTATTAAAGGTTCAATGTCTTCACTCAACGTATCACTTGAATTGGTGTGATTGATTACTTCCAAAACATTGGGATCATTTTGATTTCTCAATATGGTTATTATGCACTTAATTTCGGGATCTAAATCCAATAAATTTCTATTTGAATTACGGGTCATTCAAAAGAGATTTTATTTTTAAAAAAAAATTGAGGCACTGCCTCCCCGGCAATGACACCATTTTGACGCACGCCTATAATGGGCATGGCATGACAATATTTTAATTACCTAAGTATACTATAGTAGTAGATCCTAGGTAGTCTCCTAAGAGGAGTGCACATAAAACGTGGTTGTCACTTGTTTGTATTTTTTTCTAAAAAGGTTTGGTTTTATTTAATTTGAATGACTGTGAGAGAAAAAAAACAGCTTGAAATGATTGGTTTTAGAAAATGAAAAATATGGTGATCGGATTGGGTTCAGGTAGACCTAGTGTTGTGCCATCATGGTTTCCAAATTTTAAATCTTTTTGTTCCTTAAACTGGTAAGATAGAGATTCATCTATCGAGTCCTCTCTCTCCCTTCGTCAAATAGATGTGATGAGAATTTTCCGATCTAAAACCTTATATTGGTTTATCCTCATTCCAATGTGCCTAGGATTATAGAAGGTGTCTTGATTAATTAGAGGAATCCCTAACCCAGAATTATTTTTCCCTAATAAATCAATATTCTGACATACAATCCTACACACGTGCTTGACTATTGCTGAGCACTCACCACCCAACCCTATTATTATTCCACCGTAGACATATTAGAATTGGGTGGAGGGAGATGTGATCATTGACCAAAGAAATTTATAATAACAGAATTGAATCCTAATACAACCACATTCGGAATTTAAAACTGAATTATGAATTGAAACAATAATAAGAAATAAGATGGAATTTGATTCATTTAAAGCACAAGAACTCAAGCACACACAAAGATCCACCCTCCCTTGTTCCTGATATCTCAAATGAAACTACCCCTCCATGGATGGGGTAAGTGAGATGAATGGGGAATAATAAGGCATTACAATACTAAAAAAATAAAAAGAAAAATAGATAAATCCAAAAAGATCTCCTCCTTGGTGTCTCATAAGGAATGGGATGGAATGAGAGATGCTCTGGGAAGAAGATGAGGGCCTCCTCTTATAGGCAGAATTCTGGAATGCGAATTTTGCATGTTTGTTTCCCAATAAATTTCCGATTCACGCATTGAACCCTTCATAAAAATTTTTCTGTAATGCGTTGACATTTACCCTCAAAATTTCAGCTCATTTGGACACCAGATTAAGGAGTTATAAATTTTTCATTGGTGGTTTCTTTTTCTGGACGAAGCTTCCATGAAGGTTCCTCCAAAAGTATAACATTAAATGGAGGTTTTAATTACTTCAAAACTCCACCAAAATTTGTGTAGATCTGGGCCTATGTTTCCTCGTTCGATCTTAGGTGGAAGCACCTCAATCCGATGTGTGAAGTCCGAATTTTTGTTCTGTTATGGTGGTGGGGTCCACACTATCTGCTCGGAAACGTTTCCAACTTCAAGGAGTTTTTACAGCCTCTATAAGATTGATTCATTGCCTGATCCAGAAGGAAAAAATGAAGGAAATAAAATAAGGATTCTAAAAAAATTAATCACAAAATTTGGAATTATATTTTTCACCAAATGACCAAAATACCCTTGATGCAAAAATCTGTCTAAAATCTAGAATTAAGCGTTTTTTCACCATTTTTCTCAAAACACATCATAAATCAAAAATTGATTCATATAAGCTCAAATTGATTATTTGGGGTGATTAAAACAATTTAAATGCATGAAAAAAATGGAAAATATTAGCTCTATCAGTCTCCTCCGTGTATCGTCACGTCGTATGGTCCACCTATGGGTACCGTCAGGTCATAGTGCTCTCATCCTCAGTCAGTGTTGTCCGTCATCTGCATCCAACACAACGAGGTGCAGGCATAGCCTGTATAGGGGGTGAGTATAACGATACTTAGTAGGGACCCTGAGACCCTCACGATCTCAAAAAAACTAACAAGGATATGTCAAAAATTATGAAATCAACAGAGAACCCAACTTAGGTTTATGACCAAACATACACCTAAGTTATCATGTAATTCATCTCAATCATGAGGAAAACAAAAATGTTGTTGACTCAACTCACATAGGTATACAACTTTTTTAGAGAGTTAGGGACGATTAGATGTAGCCACTAAATCATCTATTCTGTCGAACCCACGTAGGATCCTGGAATAGAAATCAGAACTGTCGAACCCACTCAGGATCTAGGAATAGTATTCAGAGCTGTCGAACCCACACATGATCCAGGAACAATAGTCAGAGCTGTCGAACCCACACAGGATCCAGGAATAATAGTCAGAGCTATCGAACCCACACATGATCCATGAACAGTAGTCAGAGCTATCAAACCCACACATGATCCAGGAACAGTATTTAGAGCTATCGAACCCACACAGGATCCAGGAACAGTAGTTAGAGAGCAGCCAGCCATAGGGTTTTTACACAAAGCACGCTTGATGCCGGTAGGGTCCACTCCTCATGCCATGTGTCGATACATAAAATTCTAGTAATACCCAAGTTGATTTATCTAAAATATCATTCTTTCCGTAAGATACCCAATGCGATAGATGGCACGTCAATCGGACATCTGGTCTGAGAGTTATTGGCATTTTCGTTCTGAGGGCCCTGTTGAATTTACGTTCGATCCAACCCGGACGTAGCCCAACTGTGTCCAAACCTCAAGTGGGGTATTCCAAAAAACTATCTTAATCTAAGGTTTTTGTTGCCGTAGATATTTCATCATTCAGACGCTCGTACCTCATGTCACGGGGAAAAAAGTGGAAACAGTTCAAACGGGTCTGGGTCCAGTTCGGCCCAGTCGGACCGACCTGGCCCGACCCGGGTCTGGACTGGGGTCCAACCCGGTCCACTGGTCCAACCTAGCCTGTGAGGGTGGCCCGTCCCACGCTGGGTCTGGCCCATGGGAGGCCTGTGGCTGGCAGCCCACGAGGTCCTCTCTAGCCATGTCCAGGGGCGAGGTCGCGCCCCCTGGATTCCCGAACGTCTTACCCGTTCAAGGGGGTCCGAAACTGGGGCCACATGGCACAGATCCGTGTCACGTGGGACCCACGTGATGGGTCCCACTCCTCCCATCTGGCCGACTGGCCATCCGCCTCCTGCACGGTGTGGTTCCACTGCACCTCCTTCAGCGACCGACAGAGTTGGCCACCCGTCCTCCATTGTCGCAGTCGAGGGCACGACCCCGTTGGTCCACTGCGCGGTGCGTGCTGTGCCGCACCTTCCTCCGCAAAAATGTAGCTTGGGCCCCCAGTTTTTTTCATGGCCAGACTTGGTTGGCCGCCGCTTCACCTCTGCGGCCCATCGGCCATGGCCTACTCCTCTGGCAGTGCGGTTGTGCCGCTGCCAACCACACGGTGATGTTCATCGGTTCCCACCAACGGCGAATTTTCTATTGGTCACCAGACGAGTTCTGGTGGTCCGATTCTCATTCTTGAAGTATCTGATGTTTCCTTGGGACGTCTCCTTTGATCCGAAATAATTTTTGACGAAAAACGCTCAACCCGAACTCATTCCACTATTAGCTTCAAAATCCACAAAGTAAGGTGGAGCGGTCAGTCCATGTTCATTCGGCCTGCACCCTTCGTGTTTGTGTGATATCATGCGGCTTCGATTCTGAATCCATGAAGTAAAATGAAGAACATGCAACAATTAACAAATATTGAACCCCTACCATAGTTTGTTGTTCGTTGACGGAGTCACGGGGAAGGTGACGTTGTTGTCGTCGCTCGTCACATCCACCCCACACTTCCAATCCAAGATCGTGCATTGGTTCATGGACGTTGATGAGGAGGGTAGGTCGGTCGAAGATGTCCCACATCAAAGGGGGTCCGTGGATGAAGGTCGAAAAAGATCACTCTTCATTGGGAGTGTTCTTCGTTCTTCATTATTTGTTGGCGAGAGCTTTTCTCCCTATGCTCTTTCTTCTCCCCAAGTTCCACCAAATGACAAATACAAACCAAAATAATTGATTATTTTTATCTATTATTTAATTATTGGCACAAAAATTCAAAAGGGTTGAATTAAATTAGGTTGTCTCTACTTAATTAATGTAGAGGATTTGGAAAAAATTAAGTTTTGGGGAGTTGAAGAGGCTCCCCAACAATTAGATGAAGGTAGAGGGTTTCTCCTCATTAAAGGGGAGTTTCAAGGTCGATTAACCTTGGGTGGAACCCACCACAATAAACAAGAATAGGAGGTTTAGACCTCGAGTGGGCCCCACCACCATAACCTCTCATGGGAGGTTAAGGTGTGGTGGTTCCCACCTCTAACTTCCACAAGGAGGCTTTAACCAACAAATAAAAATAATGTTTACACAACCTTATTTATATTTAATTCGTTCACGAAAAACCCAAAAACCATATTTCACTCTCAACCTACTACTGTTGAGGTGAAATTCTCCTTAAGAGAATATCGGCGCTTCGAGTTCAATGGTTCCCTTGGATCTCAATTCCAAGCACCGATTCAAAATTTATAAAAACCCGCTCATATGTTGGCTAAACATAGCTGAACAAAACATCTAAAATTGATTCTGGGAACACCGGGCCTCAGAATCAAGCACCGTAAATTTTTTTAGACTCTTAAAATTCCCATTTAATTAAAAAAATTACATGTAAGTTCTGGGTTTATACATTCTCCCCACCTCAGGGCTCTACATCCTCATAAGATACTACCTGAACTAAGGGAAAAAATGAGGGTACTAAGAACGCAGCTGAGCCTCCTACTCCCATTCTCTCTCCTAGACGTTCTCGTGGTACCAGAAAACCGGCACCAGAGGTATCGACCATCCACGAAGGACCCACTCCTGTCGATCCTCAATATCCACTGGAACCTCTATAAAAGTCACCCCATCATCAATGTCCATCTCTCTATGGTCGATGATGTGATAAGGGTCATGCACGTATCTCCTCAGATGGGATACATAGAATACTTCATGCACCCAGTGCAACTGAGGTGGAAGATATAAGCAGTATGCCGCCTCACCAACTCTGCTGAGGACCTGAAAAGGTCTAATGAATCTCGGAGATAACTTGTCACCTTGGCCAAATCTATGTAATCCTCATTGAGGTGAGACCCGTAGAAAGACGTAGTCGCCATCCTCGAACTCCAGAGGTCCCCATATCTTGTCTGTATACAACTTCTACCTTCTCTGTGCAGTTTTCATCCACTCCTAGATGATCTTCTGCTTCTTTGTGGTAGCTCATACCATCTCTGGTTCCACTAGTGCCGACTCCGCAGGTTCATTCTAGCACAAGGGTGATATGAAAGGTCACTCGTATTACACCTCAAAAGGTGTTATCCCTATGGTAGAGTGATAGATGTTATTGAATTCAATCTACACGAAAGGTAAGTGATCCTCCCTGCTGCAACCGAAGTCAGGACACAAGTATAGAGCATGTCCTCGAGGGTCTGAATGGTCCGCTCAGTTTGGCCATCCGTTTGAGGATGGAAGGTCGTTCTCAGATGAAGCTGCATCTTGTAAGCCTCCTAAAACCCCTCTCATATATGAGAAGTAAATTGCGTGTCACGATCAGATACAATAGAAAAAGGTACTCCATGTAGCCGCACAATCTCCTGTACGTAGAGGCATCCCAAGCTCTCTACTGAACCCTTCTCTTTGATCGGTAGGAAGTGGGACGACATGGTCAGTCAGTCAATGATCACCCAAATCTAGTTGTGACCCCTAGATGTACGTGTAATTCTTGTCATGAAGTCCATGGATATCCCATTCCACTTCCACTCTAGGACCTCTAAAGGCTGAACCAAGCATGCTGGTACCTAGTGCTCTGCCTTCACTTGCTAAAAAGTGAGGCACCAAGAGACAAACTCTGCAACTACATTCTTCATTCCCAGACACCAGTGTGGTCATCAGATGTTCTGGTACATCTTCCCCACTCATGGATTTACCACTAGAGGGGATTTTTGAAACTCCCTCAACACTTCCTCCTGAAGTGACATGGGTACCATGGTACATCCTCGGAAGAGGATGATGTGATCCCCACCTTCATAAAATTCATCAGGTGTCTTTCCTGTGGATATCTGAGCACGTCGTGTCTCGCAGTCAGCGTCCCCATGTTGTGCCTCCCTGACTCACTGTAGAAGTGGGACGGTGACTGTAAGAGACTGATGGAAAGATGCTCCATCTCTATCCACAAAGGATATCTACAAAGTAGCCAGCTGCTCTGTTGCCTCACCTAGCAGTTGTATACTAGATCTCTTATTGAGTGCATCTGCAACAATGTTCCCCTTCCTAGTAGTATAGACTATCTCAAAGTCATTGTCTTGGAGGAACTGAAGCTAGTGTCACTATCTCAGATTCAGGCCCTTCTGAGAGAATATATAACTGAGACTCTTGTGAAAATATCACATGGTAAAACGCTCACCCATCAGGTAGTGCAGCCTCATCTTCAAGGAGAAGACCACTGCTACAAACACCAGGTCATGGGTAGATTAGTTCTGATCATGTTGTCTCAAATGTCATGAACCATAAGTGATCAATACTCATTCCTATATCAAGACACATCTGATTCCGGTCCCTGATGAGTTGCAGTAGACTATGTACCCAACACCTTCCTTTGGAAGCCTCAAAATGGGGGCACTAGTAAGCCAATTCCTTAGCTCATGAAAGCTCTGCTAGCATCTCTCAGACCACACAAAGGGTTCCCCCTTCTTCATAAAGGTTGATAGTGGTGCTACAACTCTGGAAAAGTCTGGTATGAACCTCTAGTAATATCTAGCCAAACCCAGGAAACTTTGTACCTTAGTCACACTTATGGGTGGATCCCAAGCAAGTACTGCCTCAATCTTCACTGGATCCACTGCAACTCTAGCCTCTGATATGATGTGTCCCAAAAAGTGGACCTCTTGGATCCTGAACTGGCACTTAGAGAGCTTACCATAAAGCTGGTCCTCTCAGAGTGTGTCAAGTACTACCCGTAAATGGTAGGCATGATCATCCTCATTAGTCTAGTAGATCATAATGTCATTGATGAAGACTATTACAAAGCGATCGAGGTATTGCTGGAAAATCCTGTTCATGAGTCCCATGAACACTTCAGAAGCATTGGTTACACCGAAAGGCATAACCAAGAACTCGTAGTGGTTGTACTGACATTTTAATGATGTCTTTTGCACATCCTCGTCTCAAAATCTGAGTTGGTGATAGCTTGATCTGAGGTATATCTTCGAGAACCACCAGGCTCTCTTCAGCTGATCAAAGAGGTTTTAAATCCTCATGAGTGGGTACATGTTCTTCACGGTCACCTGGTTCTGGCGCTGATAGTCAACACAAGGCCTCAAGCTCTCATCCGCCTTATTGGTAAACAGAATCGGGGCTGCCCAGGGAGAAACACTAGGCCAGTTGAATCTCTTCCCCTGCAAGTCCTCGAGATGTACCCGCAGATCGCTAAGGTATATGGGAGCCATCCGATATGCTGGTGTAGATATTAGTGTCTTCCTGGGGTACAAGTAAATGTAAATGTCCGCCTCTCTACAAGGAGTTAGAATTGTGACATCATTATAGAAAATATCCGCGTACTGGTCTACCACTACAAAGAAGTTGGACTCTCCACATCAACTGTTATGAGAGTAAGGCAATCCAACTGATTAGTGATCGACTGTACCCTTCTCCGGGTAAGTCTGTCCTATGATGCAAAGGCTCCCTTCTTGCCGGTGAAGGTAAACCTGGTCCCATCCATGTGGACACACCGCACTTTGTGCCTAATATATTCTATCTGAGCATGGACTGTAGATAACCAGTCCATACCCAAGATGATGTTGTAGGGCCTCGACGCTGCTACAAGAAGATCCCAGTCGAAGCCCTCGCCTCTTAGAGTAAGCTCACACTACTTGCACCAGTGAATAATTGTCGAATCTGCTCTTGTAGGAGTCTCTAGCTGTAAGAATCGAGCCTGCGGCTCCATTGGAATCTCAGAGCTCCGAATGAGGGCAGTGGCAATGAAAGAGTGACTGAAACCTATGTCTATAAGAACTGCAGCTAAGGTGGAATAAACATATATTGTACCTCGAATCATCTCTAAAGCACCATGATCATAAGCCTTAGCTGCCTAGTGGTGATTTATCCCTTGTCCACCTACTCCCTGCTATCGGGGTGGACCTCCTGGTGGGGGTGGCGGTAACACCTCAAAAATGTCGTCCACCACCAGCTACATGGTCAGCTCCTCTACCACGCCTTCCTACTCCCTGCGGTCTTCCTTGATCAATCCACTTTCTATGCCTGAGAGGTCCCTCAACTATCTACTGATCATCCTAACTGTGGGTCAGACAGTCACAATCCATGTGACCATGCTCGCTGCATGTGAAAAATTGCATGTTCCTCATATGACTGGCTCTATCTCGTGTGTCTCGCACAACCAAACTCGTGTATTGAGGTCGTCCACTGAATGGCCCGGTCCACTTGGATATCTGTGAAATCGTTCTGCTACCAGCTGTAGAAGACTCTTCTACATGATGTCCAGTGGTGGGTCTCGTTGCTGGTGACTGATCATCAAGGAAACTCTCCACTAAGAGGGCTAGCTCTAACACCCCTGCCTATGTCGGGATGCTGAGGGAGATCATCAAAGCCCTAATCTCTTTCTTGAGCCCCTGCTTGAAGGTCCGGGACCTGAAGACTGGGTCCCATACCATATCTATTGAGTAGCGTGTGAGGTCGATGAACCGCGTTGAGTACTATTCACTATCATGTTGCCTGCTGCAGGTGATGTTTCTTTTTTATCCATACAACATGTAGGGTAGCTGGGACAAACTCTGCTTGAAACAGGCTCCTGAAGTCTTCCAGAAGAAGTGTCACCTCGTCATGCACCAGGAGCATCAGGCTCCACAATCTACCTGCTTCTTCCTGAAGGAGACTCGCGGAAAGGATCAGCATAAGTTCGGCTGGTGTCCCTACCAATATAAAGACTCCCACCATGGCCTCCAGCCATTCCTCAACTACATGCGGGTCCGTCTCTCCCCTGATCCTGGGTGGCCTCTAGTACTAGAACTCATGCAACGCGCTCAGGAGGTGTGAAATCTCTTCGTCTAGGGCTGGTGGCATCGGTGGCCCAATATGTAGTGGTACCTCTGGTGACTCCATTGTGATATGACCCTACATCGAGGAATCGTTGCTCATTGGGCTATCTGTGCCTACAACTCTCAGAACCCTAGAAGGCTCTCTTCGTGTAGGCATCCTGAAAAGAAACAGGTGTTCCATGGTCAATAAGTTATACCTGGTGAGCTGACTAAAGATATCATAAAGAAAAATCATGAAAACACACACGCAATTAGTGTCTTCGTGCACTGATTTGGAAATCATATGTCAGGGTCCTAGGGTATGGATACATCGGCTGCCGCACCAACACTAGACTCCCTAAACTAAAAACCACACTTAGTACCCTTAACACTATTGCTTCACAGAAAATATCAGAGCCCTATGTTTTGTGGTATAACCAACTCCTATGGTACCAATGTTTCACGACCCGTCCACCAGGGCTCGTGCCGTTACTACCCCAAGCCCGACTTCCATAGGCTAGGGGCTGGAGACTAGCACCAAACGCATAAATTCCTAAAACTGGGAAAGAATTGCCTTTATAACCTAAAAACGCACACACCAGAGTACAATCTAGAAGCCAAAAACTATGTAAAACTATATAACAAAGTGTACGAAAAGAAAATGGGGGTCAGAAATAAAAGCCCAATTGTAAATTACAAGGAAACATAAAGTATAACTGAAGATAAGAAAAGATGTTGTTGGGTTGTCCCCTGAGGTTCCTACCTAATGGGTAGGAACAGATCGCCTCCTCAGCACTCCAGGTCCGTCCATCTCCTCCGTGTATCGTCATGCCGTATGGTCCACCTATGGTTACCATCCTGTCCTGGTGATCTCAGCCTCAATTAGGGTTGTCTGTCATCTACATCCAACATAATGAGATTCGGGCAAAGAGCGTTCATGGGTGAGTATAATGATACTCATTAGGCACCCAGAGAACCTCAAGGTCTCAAAAAATCCATCAAGGATAAATCACAATGTATGAAATCAAAAGATTAACCCACATAGGTATATTCCCATACATACACCTAAGTTATCAAGTAATCCATCTCAATCTTGAGGAAAAAATAAAAGTTACTGACTCAGCTCACACAGGTATACAAATTTAATAGATAGTTTTAAATGATTAGATGTAGCAACTAAATAATCTATTCTGTTGAACCCACATAGGATCCTAGTACAGACATCAGAACTGTCAAACCCACACAGGATCCCGGAACAGTAATCAGAGCTGTCAAACCCACACAGGATCCAGGAACAATAGTCAAAGTTGTCAAACCCACACAGGATCCCAGAATAGTAGTTAGAGCTGTCGAACGCACACATGATCCAAGAATAGTAGTCAAACCTATCGAACCCACACAGGATCCGAGAACCGTAGTTAGAGATGTCGAACCCACACAGGATCCAAGAACAGTAGTTAGAGAGCATCCATCCATAGGGTTTCCACACAAAGCATGCTTTATTTTGGGAGGGTCTGATCCTCAATCCAAGCACAAGGTGCATAGAGGCGTCAGAGTGGGCCAGTTCTGGGTAGTGAGGTTGTATCACAGGTTTGTGGTTCAGTCCAGATGTATTCAGTGAAGCCAACTTCCAAGGATCAGGGAGTGTGACCATCTACTGTGAGAGGTACTATCTTAGTAGCGTCTATTATTTCATATGCCATTTTTGATACAGTTTCATCGCACAGTTTTATATCTGCACCTATAGTGAAAAGTCTTGGCCTAGTTGTGTTGTCTTCTGATAGTGTCTTGATACTAGACACACTACTAGGAGTTATAGAAGAGGTTGTATTCTAGTGCAGAGGGTTCCCCCTTAAGGTTGGAGGGTGTAACTTCGTCTGGTATCTTTATGTTCTCGTAATTTCAGGTTTTGATGTCATTTTCAGCATGGACTGGCTAGTATCTTACCGAGCCTACGTTTATTGTTACCATTGGAGGGTGATTTTCACATCTCCAGAGGGTGCAGTGTATACTCTTAAGGTAGAGTGGGATCTCCAAGCAAGATGAGCTGGACTAGAGCATCATGAGATGGACGGGATGAGAGCCCAGATCACAAGTTTATTTCTCGATGATCAGAGATTGAGTCAGATAGACCTTCCTCTAGTAGTTGAGTGCTTCAGGGATGTTTTTACTGACGACTTTTTAGGTTTACCTCCTGAGAGAGAGGTGGAGTTCTCCATTGAGCTAGTTCGAGGAGTTGCACCAGTATCCATTCCTCCTTACAGGATGGCTACGATGGAGTTGTAGGAGCTCAAGAAACAGCTCGAAGATTTGGAGGCAAAGGATTTTATTTGACCCAGTACTTCTCTGTGGGGTTCGGCAATCATTTTTTTGAAAAATGCAGATGGGACTCTTAGGTTGTGTGTGGATTATCAGAAACTGAACCAACTGACAGTTTAAAACTGATATCCCTTATCATGGATAGATGACCTGTTTGATCATCTTCGAGGAGCTAGAGTGTTCTTGAAAATTTATTTAAGGTCTGGTTATCACCAGGTGCATGTTCTACCTGCATACATACCTCATTCAAATTTTCATATCAGGTATGATTTATATAAATATCTGTTTATACTGTTCGGTCTCATGAACTCCCCATCGATTTTCATGGAATTGATGAATCGCATGTTCCATCCTTGCTTGGACTTGTTCATTGTGGTTTTCGTGGATGATATTTTGGTGTATTCTCGAAATCAATACGACCATGGCAACCATATTGAGATCATCCTGAATACACTAAGAGGGCATCAACTATATGAAAAGCTCACTATGTGCCTCTTTTGGATGGATCATATTCACTTCTTGGGCCATGTTATCTCTAAGACAGTAGTGTCTATAGACATAGAGGAGGTTAGAGTTATGGTTTCTTGGGAACAACACAAGAATGTATTTGACATATAGAGTTTCTTGGGGCTTTCTGGTTATTATCTTCGTTTCATACAGGATTTCTCACGCTTAGAAGCGTCGTTTGCAGTCCTGACTAAGAAGGGAATGAAATTTGTTTTTGACAGATTCTTGTGAAGTAGCCTTTCAAGAGCTGAAAGGAAGGTTGACATCAGCACTAGTCCTGATACTTCCATAACAGGGCAAGAGTTACACGATCTATTTTGATGCATCAGGTATTGGGCTAGGTGCAGTGTAAATGCAAGGAGAAAGAGTCGTGGCATACGGATCTGGACAGCTGAGGCCACACGAGAGGAATAACCCGATGCCCGATCATGAGCTAGCAGCAGTCATTCATGCGATGAACTTTTGGAGACACTATTTACTGGGAGAGCGTTTTGTGGTGTACACACACCACAAGAGCCTCAAATATATCTTTACTCCGAGTGATCTTAATTTTAGGTAGCGACTGTGGGTGGAGTACCTACAGTCCTTTGATTTCGAGATTTCTTATACGCCTGGTAAAGGAAAAGCAGTGGCCGATGCATTGAATAGGAGGACTCAGATACATGCAGTTCAACATGATAACAATGAATGGAGGCTTATTTCCTTGTTCTATGAGATGCATCTTGATGTGCAAAATAGACAAGGGTAGTCTTTTCTATCTTCCTTAGTTGCGACTTCATCTCTCTTGGATAGAGTAAGGATGAGACAACTATCAGATTTGAAAGGCCTAGTTCTACAGTAAGGTGTTTTAGGTGAGGACCCTCCTCCTGGTTGGACGATAGGAGAGGTTGAAGTTCTTCGTATCCATGGACGTGTTTGGGTTCCAGTGGATATTAAAGAGGAGCTGATGCGGGAGTTTCATGCTTTGGTTTTGGCAGTTCATCCCGTAGTCACTAAGATGTATCGTGACATGCGCCGACAGTACTTGTGGCCAGGTATGAAGAGGGAAGTGGCTAGTTTTATCACGAGATGATCCACCTGTTAGCAGGTGAGGGCAGAACATCATCGGCTAGTTGGGCTTTTACAGTAGTTAGCTATCCCGGAGTGGAAATGGGATGATATTATGATGGAATTTATGACTGGTTTATTGAGGTCACCTCGAGGTGACGATGCAGTGTGGGTTGTGGTAGATAGGCTCACAATGGTTTCTCATTTCTTACCAATCAAGGAGGCCTTTAGTGTGGATGAGATAGAATGGTTGTATATCCGAGAGATAGTACGACTCCATGGGGTCTCACGCACCATTGTTTCAAACAGGGATGCTCATTTTACGCCATGCTTCTGGAAGAGTTTCCAGAGGGCCCTTAATACATAAGTGCTTCTAAGCACGGCATACCACCCTCAGACTGATGGCCAGTCAAAGTGTACGATACAAGTTCTTCAGGACATGCTGCGAGAATGAATCCTGGATTTTGGGGACTCATGGGAGAGGCATAGTACCCTAGCTGAGTTTTCCTATAACAAAATTTATCAGGTGACTATACAGATGGAAACATACGAGGCTTTATATGGTAGTCCATGATGATCACCCCTCTGTTTGTTTGAGGTAGGTGAGGCAGCTTTACTGGGACCGCGTCTTCTTCAAGAGACTTCTGAGCTGGTCCAGTTGATACAGAAGCGGATGGCTACCGCACAGTCTCATTAGAAGTCATGTGCTGATCATCACAGACGACCCCTAGAGTTTAAGGTCGAGGATCAGGTTTTCTTGTGCATTTCAGCAAGACTGGGACACAGGAGGATCAGAATACAGGTTATGTTATCGCCGAGATATGTGGGGCCTTTTGAGATTCTAGAGAGGGTGGGGTTGATAGCCTATCGGTTGAAGTTACCTCTGAGGTACAGAGCCATGCATGATGTGTTCCATATTTCTCAGTTATGGTAATAATATTTAGAACCATCTCATACATTCCAGCCTGATGAGGTCGAGCTTCAGGTAGATGCATCCTTTGAGGAGTATCCAATTCGTATCATTGATAGGATCATGAAGGTTCTCTAAGCCCGGTCAGTTCCTCTAGTACAGGTGATATGGAAGCACAGATGTTTACAGGATGAGACTTGGGAGCGAGAGGTCGACGTACGTGCCTAGTGGCCAGAGCTGTGCATAGAAGATTCTTGAACACCCTTCATAGAGTAATTCTAGGACGAAATGCTATAATGTGGGAAGATTGTAAGAACCCGGTTTCTCGTACCAGGTATGGATCCTTTTTCTTTTCGGTTTAACTATTCTGTTGAGGCCTAATGTGGATGCCTAACTTGATCGAGGGAGTTACGGAGGGGTCAGGGGCCTGTTCGGAGCCTAGAACCATGTTTTAGGCTGTAAATGGCCTGGAACACGGTTTGCACAAGGCCAGCGCATGGCCTGGTTAAATCGTGCGCCTTGGTGCAGGCTTGGCAGAGGCAGGAGCACAGCCTGCGCATGGTTTGAGGAAACTGTGCCGGGTGGCCATGCGGTTTCCCCTTGCCTTCCAGTAAGGTCAGCATGGTTTTTCTAGGCCGTGCGGGTAAACTGTGTGACCTACTATATTTTGATATTTAATTAATTTTTAATTAAATTAATTAAATGTTATAAAAACCTAAACTAACCCTCTTCGTCAACCAGACAGTAAGGGGGAGGTTCCTTGGAGAGCTCTCAAGGAGGCTATGGAGGATTTCGATCCTTATTCTTCGTCCAAATTCCTATTTCAATCACCATTCATCTTGTTAGATCCTCAATGGTAAGTCCTCAATTATTTTTTGATCTTTCACGATTCTTCTAGTTATAACGAACGTAGATTGGATTAAGGCTCATATGCCCTAATTTCTCATTCTTCATCTATTCTTTGGATTTCTTCCAAATCAGGACAAATCAGAGCCTGATACTAGATGAGATATCTAGTACGAGCCTAAGGTAGGTGGTCTTGTGATTTTCGCTGATTTTCAAGCTGTTTATTTATGCTAGAGTGATGCACGCCCTATTTTGGGGTGTCACTTGAATCTGTAATTTAACCCTGTTATTACCTTGCATGTTGTAGGTAATCTGAATAGGATGGTATGTTCTAGAGTAAGGTTGTATACCTTGGACAGAAACCACCCCTTGGTTTTATTTCCTTGAGTGGCTCTTTTAATGACCTGATCCAGGATGTCTATGAGGCATGCCTTTTCTTTCCCTTGTGGGTTGTTAAAAAATATGGAAACTGAATATGAATTGGATTTCAATAAGATGAAATTGTAATTCAAATGGTTTCGGGTATGGGATGGAGTTTTTTCCATTAACCCTTGTATGATAATTCTTGAATTGCTAGACCACGTGAGTTAAATGCTTTTGAACTGCTTAAAATGTGAAACAAAGTCATGGGTCAACCCTGGAACCAATTTGAGTTGCCATGGACTGACTCATATGAGACTTGTTACCGAAATGCCGAGTGAATCATGGGTCCAATGTTAAATTCCATGGGTAGAATCTACAGGTCATGATATGTCATGGGAGATAGCCGGATCTTATTTATAGGATCTTGGCGATGGTCTTAGATGACGGACTATACCGCATCTGGAGTGAGGATGGGTACCTAGGAGGTTTTTTGGAACGGGCTTTTATGGTGTTTATGGATTTTCTCCCTAAGCGATGCCTAGTTTTTAAATTGATTATTTCAATAACGAGCTCAAGGAATGGTTTGAACACGTGAATGAAGTGATTAATGAATGTAATTGATGCTTGAAGTGACACCAAGCCAAAGAACAAGCCTGGGTCGGTCTTGGTAGTTTCATTGTTTACTACTTTCCATATTACACTGCCTATTTTATATATATATTCACTGACTTATTAGCACAGATCTTTGGTTGTTGCCTACTGACATTTAGTCTCACACCCTATTCAGGTCATGTTTTTGGACGCAAGAAGATTATATGATTTCAGGTAATGAGAAGGGAAAAAGCCCAAGTACAGGTACTTGACTTGATGATTAGAGTAGGAGTGCACAGGGCCAAGCTGAGGCTTGTAATGCAACATGGGATACATTTTATGTTTCTTTTTTATATTTTTTATACTTGTACTATATTGTATTGACTTTCACAATCCTATATATATCAGATCCTTCTATTTGTTATCTATTTCTGATGTCTATGTGTTGTCTACTGGTTACCTTCTTCCACTATTGTATGTTTGTAATTCCATTGTGATACTTTGGTAATGAGGGAATAGTCTTCCCACGGACTCACCTAGGCCCTTGCTGCAAGTCGGCAGCCTCTGGCATTTTGGGAGATGCGCTTGAGGCCATTTGGTGACCGGTCCGACTACCGGGTTGCATGGTATGTTGGGTCAGGACGTTACAAAAACATTCACTTGATGGAAATAAAATGGAAAATTTCTCAAAGATCATTAAATCATTCCTAGATCAACTATACAAGACGTTTTTATAGGAATTTTCAATTTCATGTTTGTTCATAAGTACATGGAATGTAGTCGATCAATGGAATATTTTATTAATATTTCACATGGTTTTTCATCTATATTTGAATTTTGACTATTTCTGATTAGTATTTATAATGCTACATAATTTATGTTTCATTACCTGCATGGATTGTAGTGTCATAATAGGCCAATAATCACAGAATGGTGAGTGATGTACATGGTGTGTCTGCCACAACAGACATTAAATTTTTTCCAAGTATGGTTAATGGTGTTTAGCCTCCATGGTTCTAGTAATGCGTTCTTCTATGTACTTGATTTTTGGATATTTAAGTACATGATGTGAATAATGTTAATTTTTCCATTTTATTCTTTTCTTTTCAATTCCAAATGATGCAAAATTTTTGGTTCCTTAAAATAAAACAAAAAATTTGATCTATTGTAACGAATTTCACTAAAATATTCCAATAATATCAAGATCAATGGTATTATTATCCACATATTAAAATAAGAATAAAAGAAAATAAATCATATGTTTTTAATAATAAGTAGATAAGAAACATTGTAGGATATAACATAGATAATTTTTTCTAGCACCAAATTTGTGGAGGTGACACTCTTGCATGAAAATTTGAAGTCCCACTAAGTCGTTGTTACTCTATTCTGGATCAAGAAGATCATCCTTGAACACATTTCCACCAACCACGAAATCAGATCAATATGAAAAGAATTCACAAAGGCACAAATTTCTTCCCTATGAGTAACAACCTTCTAATCTTATAAATCATAGGACCTACCACCAGGCATTAATACCACCCAAAAACATGGGTAGCATCATGCATTGAATCTAATACAATGATCAAAAACATGATTTCTCTTAGTATCCATGGTATAAATTTTTTATCAACAAGTTATTTGGTCTTTTTCCCACTTACACATGTCCCAAGATAGAGACTTCATCATCCATGATGAGCCTAAGAGATATTTTGGTGATTTTTTAGCCCATATTGAATAAAGTAATAGGTGAATAAGGGATGAACTGTATATTCCTATTATGTTTTATTTTTTATAAATGCATAAATTAAATTAAAATTAACATTAAATAATGTTTACTATAATATTTTATGTATATGTGTGATTTTGGAGGCATTTGGAATTTGTTTTGAATTTTTTTAAAGAAAAATAGAAGTCTTTGGGGTTGAGGAGATTCAAATTGAAACAATATCTTTTTATTATCTCCATATGGTTCTTTACTAGTATCATAAGGTTAATATTAGAGGAAAAGGAAAGTTTGAATCTGATTATCATAGTGTTAATCTTGATCATAATTCTATGGAAAATGGAAACGGTGTGCACTTCAAAATGTTCATTCACATTTTTTATAAAGTTGGTCTAGGATTTGTAATGTTCATTTATCACTTCATAAGGTTGATAAACAAATCATTATAAGCTTAATTTATCACCTTATAAGGCTGATAAAAAACATAATATATTTGATTCTATTCAATATTATGATAAAATTGAAAGGGCATGAACATCATAATGTTCGTGTAAGGCTTCATAATGTTCATCTTCATAATGTTGGTCCAAACATCATAAGGTTGACTCCAAAATTGTAAGGTGATCCCCATAAATTTTAACATGAGTTTAGATGTTCATAAGCTAACCCTATGTAATTCATAAGGTTTATATTTAGACATCATAAGGTGTACTAATAGACTTTTAAAGGTAATTATTACATACTTAGATAAAATTCAAAATCTTGAGAGGAATTGAAGTAGTTAAAAAATATCATTACTAGGAACTATTATTGTAAATTTTGGATGACTCAAAACAAATTCGTATTATTCTTAAGTTAGTTTTTAATTGATTAAATATTACAAATTGAGTTTTTAGTTCAATAAATTTGATAACAATTGTTTACGTCATAAATAAATGTTATATCATAACCATGTAGTTGAGAAGAAAATGTGTACATTTCATCATTATAAATGAAAATAGAAAATTTCTTCATTGTATTTCAAGATAACAAGAAGGTTTTACCCATGAAAATGGTAGTTTTTTCTCAATTGAATAAATTGGAAGTCACGATTTTAAATAACTATTTGGTCATAACAAGTTACATAATATTTTTCAACATATTTTCTCTATATAAAATCAATGAATGAAAAATAATTAGATAAATAAAGTGGTAAATAGAAGATTTTATGATAAATAATTAAACGCAGTTAACATTTTTAATTGAAAATTAAAATTAATATTTTAATGTGAATATGTTACAAATATTGTGTTTGTAAGATATATGAATACGATCTTCTATGAGTGAGGTTATATAGAATGGCAGATAGTGGATAAGGATGGAATGATGTGTGTTTTCTAGAATAGAATACTTTCTACAAAAAAATATAGAATAATCAAGTAGATAATTATAGAGAGATAGAATGTATGATATTATATATAATATCAAAAAAATATTCTGGAAGAAATAGTTTTTCAATGTAGTTCACATAGGAAGAAGATATAAGATAAATATACTTTGTTGTATAGTACACATATAAATAAGGATAAGAATAATGCGTGAAGAAATTCCAGTAGAATAATAAGAAGAGGAATATTTTGTGTAGTGAATATTTTTATAGGGAAAAAACAGTCATAACTATTCCATAATAATTTATAAGTGAAGGAGAAAATTATATTTTAAGGAAGAAATTATCAGAGGAGAAGGATAATCCATACCTCAACAGAATATAAGGCATTAGTACATTTGTTTAGGATAATTGTTGGTTGATAACAATGTTTATTTTATTATATCATAATTAAAATATAAACCCTAATTATTCATTATCCATGAAGATGATTCAAGAGGATAATTTGGTCTGGAGTGAGTTGGGGTCATCCACATGACTTATTTTGAGTAATGAACCTTGTACTTCGATGTACCCTTTGTTTATTATTTTTCAACAGTGTGAGAGTGTGTGTGTGTGTGTAAATTAGCAATATTTTCCCTCTATAATGAGTGATAGAGGTTTATTTCAAAATAAATCATAAAAATGAAAAATAAAATAGTGTTCAATGATTCACCCCCATCTTAGTGAACTTATACTATGTCACGGTCCGCGAATTAGTAACAAGGAAATAAATGTTTCCTTCAAATATTATATTTATGGAGTTTATTCCACTAAATAATTTTTAACTCAATTATAATTTAATTTATTTTAACAAATTATCTCTCTATTATTGAAGAATATTTCTCAGGAATTTTATTTTTAATTTGGTAAACATAAATTCAGTTAACAATACGGGTATTCTCATTTTTTATTGGGTTAATTATTGTATTTTGAAATACCAAATGTTTCATTACTTATCATTAATCAATTTTAAGACATTGAAGGCTACCACTAAAGGGTTTATTCTTCATGGTGAATGTATTTTTATGATATAAAGAAAAAAATGAATTTATATAATGATGGTCTTACTCAAAATTTCATATTATTATATCTATGAAAGAAAAAAAATAATGTCAAAAGATATCAAAAACAACGAAGAGAACATGATATAATTTATAGAATATATATAGAGTTATTGAGAAGGTGAAGAAATAAAATGTAAAATTTTATATATTGAAGCATGAAGATCATGATAATCAAGATGTTGAAATATTTAATGATTTATTAAAAAGTATAAATTAAATTGTGATCACCATAAAATGTTTTTTAGAAGCTAAAAGATACAAGTTATCATACTAGAAACATTTTATTTGAAGGTTCCATCACTCAAAGACCGAGATCCATATACAATTTTATTAGATGATGTTCATTACATTCTTATAACACATGAAATTAAGAATGGATGTGATTTAAAGAATATATTCAATTATAATAATAAAATATTCTTAAATTATTTAATGAAATAAAAGAGTATAAAATAATAAGTTTTTAATAAATAGGAATATTTTTATGGATAATATTTTGAAGTCAAATTTGATAAAAGTATGTCTTTTATTTCATGAAGTGTGAAAATAGGTAATGGTAAATATCATAGGAAGTTTCCATTTAATTTTTTTAGTGATGGTTGTATTGTAAATTTTACTAAAAATATCTATTGCTAAAATAATATGAAGATAAATAGAGTAAAGATAAATATGAAAATATATGATGTTCTGTGATGAAGATTAATTAAATATAATGTTATAAAGGAAAAAATAATAAATATCGAAAATTTATGATGAGAATTTACTTATCTATGATTGATGATAGTTATAGTAGTAATAATGTAGATGAATTACATACTTCTATTAAATAAGGTGAAAGAAAATTTAATGTAATGTTGAATGAAAACGAGTTCACACGTGAGGGCTGAAAAAATGATGAAAGTGAGGAAGATACATAGTTTAGTTTCATTCTAAAATTTGAACATAAAGATTGTATAGTGAATATTTATCACTTTTCATAGGATAATAATAGATTAAATTAGGATTTACAATTATGTATCTATTATAATATCATATATTCTAAGAAATAATAAAGGATGGAAACTATGACTGATTGATTTTATAAGTTTATAAATAAATAAAAGAAGAATAATATTGACATGGAAATAAAGGTAAAATAAAATTATTAGGATCTTTATATTCTCTGATAAAGATTAATCATGAATCAAAAGGAATTTTAAAATTCAAATCCAATTTTCATAATTTTATCCATGTAGGCTGAGAAAGATCAAAGAAGAATAATATGAATGAATATTAATTCTAAAAAATATGCAATTAATGTATATAAAAAATATCACATTCAAAGGTCGATAAATACCATTATTTTTTTCTTGAAATATATTATTCAGTGTAAAAATTAAATAAAATATAATTAATATAAAATCAAGGTGATTCTAAAAAAATTAAAAATTCAAGAAGTAATTTTTTAAAATAAAATTCTAATATAAATAGTGATTTTAAAATGGATTGAAGGAGTTCTAGTAGGAAGAGTAAATTTTTTGGAATTTTATAATAATTTTTTTCCATAAAAATGATCCACAATTTATGATATAAAAATGTAATAAAATAAGGTGTCAAATTTTGTACATCAAACTATTTTCAAAGATAAATAGTCCTTTTATGGATAATGTTGGAACATTGTAGGCTTCGATAACTTCAAAAAAATGTTTTGGTTTATTTAAAAATATAAAATAAGACCATGGATTTTAAAATTCAATGTTTAAGGTGGAGTCATACCATTAAAAGGAAAAAAACTCAGAAGCATCATAATATTTATAGACTGATGACTGAGAACAAATTTTAATCATTAGAATAAGTTTTTAGAAGGTGTGACTAGCTAGGTCCCCTTGCTGAAGATTTTCTTTTTGTATTACCTATAATATTTATTATGAATTATTAGACTCAAAAGTCTTAAAAGAATCGTTACAATAGAAGATAAAAGACTTTTATTTTTGATGATTCACATAAATAATTATGAAAATAATATTCATGGATCTTCGATAATGAATAATCCTGAAATATAATGAGAGAATTGAATCTCTTGAGAAATTTTAAGAAGTTCAAGAAACTATTAACTACCTTGGATAATGTTGGATCCCTAAAAATTATATGAGTTGTTTAAGAAATCATTGGAGAAGTCAAGATAAAATTTAAAAATAAAATATTTTTTGATAGGTCAAAACATAATTTAATAAGTACGTGTCAACTCTGTGATGAAGACCATGACGTGGTATTTCTAATGAATAAATGTGTTATGAGGAAGATAAAACTTTAATTGTTGTGATGAGAGGTTTGTGCACTTAGGGAAACTTTTTTCATGTTTATAATGTAGCGAAGAAGAATGCATCTTGTATAATGGATAAGAAATATACTATTAATAGAATGGATATTGTTGACTCTAGAATGGGTGTATAAAACTATTTACTAGAAAAGGATGATATATATGTAATATATTGTATAATATATCATAAAAATAAATGTTAATAACTTTATTCCATTTCAGAAAAATGTTGTAAATATTTTAAAAATAATGATGTCAAGAGTAACCTGAAGAAATAAGATTTATCATGAAACTTTGATGGAGTTAAGAACAATATGAGTTAGCCTAATTAGAAATAGGGATTAAAGGAGTATATTTTTGATAAATGTGGTTTTCATTTGATGTGTTGTATTGATACTAATAAATTAAGGTTAGAGAATAAATCTAAACATTCATTCATAAAGGTAAAATGTATGATGAAATTTAGTCCCCTTTATCATCTATTTATTTGAATATTTGTTTTTAATGGGGGATAAAAATGCAATATGAATAATTTTTATGTTTATTACTTTATGTGTTTAAAAATTATATTTATAAATGGGGAGTGGATTATTTTAGAACAAATCCCTTGATATATGATTTCCTTATACGGATAGATCACTTATTCTGTGGGATCATGTATTTAGAGAGTTATTGAAATGGAAAAATATGATTTCAATAAGTAGGTTTGGGGGTCTTTGTGAACTTTTCTATCATTTTTGTGAGAATGTAAACAATAATATGTTATATAAATGTTTTATGAATGTATTTTTTAAATTATTATTGATTCTCTATTAATATATTATAGAATCTCAAGTGGTGTCAAAGTATGAGAAAATATTGAAATTTTTCAAATTGATATAAAGAGAATCAAGGGTTATTGAGAGTTGAATATAAGTCAATTCTTTATGAATATTATGTTATTATTATTCAATGATATTATTTCCTGCAATAATTTTTCACAAGTCATTATTGAATTATTGATATTTCATTCATTGAAAATTATATTGATTTTGAATATGATTTATGAACAATGGTATACAAAAAATCCAAATTGGGAGATTATTGATCCAAAGATATATTCAGGAATATTTTTTATCTCGTTTTAAATAAAGTGAGATGTGAAAATGATATGAAGTGGATATATTTATTGTGTTTAATTCTTTTTCCAATTCATAAATATTTTTCAAACACAAACTAAATATTGGTTTTTATATGAGGTGAAGTAATTATGGGAGTTTGGTGGAGTTTGTATTATTCATAGTATTTTTTTAAAGTAATATATATGTGTTTTGAGTTGAGTAGATTCAAACAAAAAATGGATAAGTATTATTTTTATAAGGCTTATTACAACTAATGTATGGTTTATTTCAAAGGCAAAGGAAATTTTTATCATGTTTACATTACTTCTCATAATGTTTATCCTGAGCATAATTCTGAGAAAAATGGAAAAGTTATATTATTTTTAATGTTTATTCTTTTTTTCATAAGGTTGGCCCATACATCAAAAGTTTTATGTAATACTTTTTATGGTAGATATAGAACATTGTACAGTTGATATATCATGTTGTAAAGTAGATAGAAAACATCATAAGGTTGATTCTATTCATATGTATAAGGAAATAGAAAATGTAGGAATATTAAAAAAGTTCATGTCAAGATTCATAAGGTTATAATTTATAAGGTTGATCTAAACAGAATAATGTGAAATCATAATTCGTAAGGGTATCCCTATACTTTTTAAGGTGTTTTTGGAAGTTGTTAAGGTTAAAACTATTGAATTTATAAGGTGCGTATTTAGTATTTATAAAGAAAGTATAGGATTTCATAAGGTGAACCTATAAACATTTTACATTTATTTTTCCAAACATATGAAAAAATTATTTTACTTGAATAGAATTTAATCAGTTAAAAAATATAATTTATAGGATTTTTGGGGTGATTTGGATGAATCAAAACTATTTTAGTTGATTCTTTAGCTAGTTTGTATGGATTTAATATCAGAAATAGAGGTTGTGATTAAATAAAATAGAGATGAAGGGTTCACACTGTGAAGAAAATTTTGCGTTATGACCATGTAGTTGATAATAAAATGAGTGCCTAGTATCATGGTGAAATACCATAAACAATTTCATGATATTATGAGTTATTAAGAAGGTTTACACTATGGAGAAGGTTGTTGCAGTGAGATGAACGAAGATGGAAGTTATAATTATGAATATTTTTGTAAATATGGTGTATTTCATACTATTTTCTTATGTGTGTCATCTAGAAAGAACCATCTACTAAAAAATAATAAACAAGAAGGAAAAATGTAAAATAACTTATCAAAAGCAGTAAAATGTAGATGGAATATTGAGTTTGAATTTGAATGAAAATATGAATATGCATGTTTCGTTTCTAGTGTGTGTGAGATATTTGAACATGGAATTAATGAATGAAGTTGGAGATAGTGTATGTGTTTATATAATAATAATAGATTCTTTTTTTGTATAAAATAAAATACATGTATCATATATGTGTAGGGTAATCAATATGATTATTTTAGAGAGTTTGAGTGTACATTGTTGTACGGAACGTCAAAAACAAAAGAGTAGTGTGGAGAAATGCCTTGTGTAGTTTATCTTTCATAGGAATATAGTGGAAGATAAAGATATTTTTCAATATAGTATTCATAAGTATATTGAGAAGAATAAGACTTAAAATAGTGAAAATAGAAAAATAAAAGAATGAGTGTGTACAATTAATTTTTCATTGGAAGAATAAGAGAAGTGTGAGAGAATGTTATATTGTAGGGAGATAATTATAAGAGGTTAAGTATAATATCAACCTCAATAAAATAGAATAAAATTTTGATTTTTGGATTAGATACTTTTCAAGAAACAATAATAAGGATTTTCTTATGTTGTTAGTAAAGGATAAACCCTACTTGTGTTTTATTTATGATGGTGATTCTAGTGAATTCTATGGTCCCATGTGAGTATGTATTATGAGATGGATTGTGTAATTATTTTGATAAGTGAACCATATACATAAAGTTTCCCTATGTTTCATTATTTCCTCATTATGTGTGTGTAAGGAAATTAGGTTAATTTCTCTAATAAATGATGTAGTTTTCTTTCAAAATAAATCATACAAAGGAAAAACAAACCATTTTTCATTGATTGACCCCCTGTCTTAGTGAACATATACCATGACTAGGTTCATAATTTTTCACGATCAACCTCATTAAGATCTCCAATAGGTGCGTATATAACCATTATTCTCTCATTAATTCACATGTATGTTTTCATGTTAGAGTATCAAATTCAAAAAGATTTTTTAAAATCATTCTATATTTTTGTACTAACTAGGAGAGAAATTCCAAATATATGATTGGAATTACCAAACTATCTTCCTAGAATAGATTTTCTATCACAAGTAAACATGAATACAAATCATGATATAACTCTAGCTGATTTATATATCAAACTAGCAGTATTTCTCAAGCAATTATCAAAGTACTCAAGTAATTAAATAAGTGATCAGAGTCTTTATGTATAATTGTGTTAGAAACTAGACCCTATATTGGGTTATTTATCCTTATAGAGAAAAATAAAATTATTATAGTTCTATTTTCTATGTTTTCTAAACCATTAACTAATATATACATAACTCCAAACATTGATCCCAATATACCTATTCTATAGTAACACATTAACATTATTCAAACTCATAAAACCCCCACTTGTGTCAAAAAAAATCTAGTATTGTTTACCCATGATTTCCTCCAATAGTCTAGGAATGTGTAAAAATAACTTAGAGGGTATACAAAAAAAGAGTAATTATATTACAAATACAAGTCTACAAGCATACTAAGAAGCAGTGAATTATTATTTCCATTTTCTATCTTATTAAATTAATATTTTCCTTATGTTTTTAAGAATTAATTAAATATGTTATTTTTAGTCAAACATTCTCAATATACAAACATGAGAAATAAATGTGATGAAATTATTATTTAAATAGGATCACCACTATTGGTTATATCTAATTTTCATACATCCATGAAGTATTTATTTTCTAATAAAATCACCATACACTATAATAATTAATTTTTTTGGTTTGGATCACTTCTAAAACCAAGGTTCACTCCATCCTTTTACCAACCCACTAATTTCATTATGCTAGAGTCTTAATAAAAATCAAAAATCTTGTTAATCATAATTAATATAGAAGAAATATTCATAAAAAATCAAACCATTAAGGGTGTTCCTAAATAACTCCAACCTCTTGATCAAATACATATCTTTAAAATCACATCATCTCTTCATAAAAACTCTCAAAAAAATATAAATGTAAAAAAATTGACTATATGATCTCTATTTTTTGTGAATATTTTTAAAAATTTATTCTATAATTTCTTATTTATCACTTAAATCATGTAACACCACAACCTTTCTATTATTATTTATTTTTAATATATTAAATTTCATTTATACTTTTGTTACACGCAATACTGGTTTTTAAAAAACTATGATATATTAGTAATATTATTATTTCAAAATGATAGTTATAAAATATATATTAAAATTAGTGATGAGAGTAGTAATAACTAATTTTTAAATATTATTAGTATTGTGTTTATATAATTAAAACACAATGATATAAAATTACATAATTTTTTGAAAATTCTTTATATGTTTCTAAAATACTATTTTCTCAAAAATAATTATTATTTATTTCCTTTTTTGAGAAATAATAAAATTAATGTTTGAAAATTTAAAAATATAAATTTGAAAAAATAAAATTACTTTTAGAAATCATCATGTAAAAATTATCTTAGGGTGAATTATAGGTATTTTTCTAAAAATAATAATTTTTCAGTGAAGAGTGAAAAATACCAGTTTTTATTGAAAACTACCTTTTCATTTAGAAAATTTATAAGTTTAATTTTTCTATTAAAATGGGATTAGAAGTAAAATTACAAAAATTATATATAAAGTATTCCAATTTAGTTATTTGGAATCATTTTCATGTTAAATTTTGATATAAAAACTTTTTAATATTTTTGAATATTTTCTCTTTGGGAAACTGATTTCTCATCGTACCTGTGGGTTTAATATTAAGTTAAATTTTACAAATTACATGAATTTAATTTTGAAAAATTGATTAAATATTTGGAATCAGAATAATTTATATTATCTATTAATTTCAATGTAATTTTTTATGATAATTAATAGTAAAAATAGAAAAAAAAATATTATGGTTAAGGTCAAAATGCGTTCACCTGGGGATAAACTAAAATTATTTGGGTAAAAAATGAATCAAACCTTGATAAAAAATCCATTTATGGAAATATTTATACCTTATATTGTATTCATCTAAATAATTGCCCATTTTGGATCATTTTTTCATAAGATATGTGTGGGAAGACCATTTTTTTCAAAAATTACATGTTTTCCTCTCACCCCACATATAAAAGAAAACCCATCCATCTCTCAACTTCACTCTTCCAAAACCACCTGGTTCTACCAATAACAACCCAGGTCACTTAATTACCTCCATAATAAAATCCTATAATCCTTTACTTTGTCATAATTCCAACCTACATATCCTTTTGGTGTAAACCAAAAGAAGATGTCCAAAGAAGAGCTAACAACCCTAATCGAGATATTTATTTTATTTCTTCCTCCACCTTCTTAAATTATAATTAAACAATGTTGAAATAAAATCCTCAGTATCATACATATACTTAAATTTTTTTATGTTATTGTAATGACCTACAACCATATTCTCTTCCATCAAATGGGATATGAAATCATTATTTGTGTGTGCACTGGACTGCAACCTCACGAACCGATGTTATTCATCTTCCATCAACACTTATCACTAAATGATATAATAATGGATTATACGATTATATATTATATTTATGATATTATTATACTTAATTTATTAATATATCTCATATATGTTAATGTTCTCTATTCTGTGGGAATATGATAATTGTCACAACCCGTCCCTTGGGGCCCGTGTCGTGACTAACCCAAGACCACCTTCCATAGGACAGGGGCTGGAGACTAGAACTAGAAAGGGGTATCCCTAAAATAAGTAGGCATTGCCTTTTTAACCTGTATAGACACACAGTCTAAGATAACAATAAGAAGAAACCACACAGAATAGAACACAACGAGGATGTAACCACAAAGTAACTGCTGTAGTGAAACGAGTGTTGAAAGTAAAGGGGCCAGAAATACAAGCCCAATTGTAAAGTACAAGTACAACTAAAAGGGACAAATACAACTAAGAAGTAAAAAACAGCTCTTGGATTATCCACCGAGGATCCTACCTGAAGGGTAGGTACAGATAATCTCCCCAAAACTCCACGTCAACCTGTCTCCTCTCTGTACCGCTTGGTCCTAGCTTCCTCAAGTCTCATCCTAGCTGCTCGTCATCTGCACAAGACACAATATGGTGTGGGAGAATCCCATCCAGGGGTGAGTATAACAATACTCAGTAGGGTCCCGAAGACCCCTTAAGTCTCCTTGAGTTTTAAAAATGGAAATACAACAAAGAAAGACTTCAACTCTACTTAGGTTTATGCCCATACACATAACTATGTTAACAAGATAAACCCATATCTTACATGTGGGATGAAAACGACAAAGGTAACACTACATAGGTATAAGTACCACACAATTAACAACATGAAGATATAAGTACCGTAGAGGTAACACCATGAAGATAGAAGTACCACACAGGTATCATCATGAAGATAGAAGTACCACACAGGTTAGCTCTCACCAGGTATCACTTTAGGTCAAGGATAAAAGAATCATCAAATCGTCAAACCTCATAGATGCTAGAGAACTCCTCCTATATCATGTAAATTGGGCCTTCCAAGTCACATAGAGCTGCTTCCCACTATCCATGAACTGTTGTGGTACTCATCCCTAATGGGTACCCTGGGAATGTTGGGTCACACAGCGCCGCTTCCAACCGTGGGATGCCGGGTCACACAGAGCCACTTCCCACCGTGGATGAACTGAGGTACTCCTCATATAATGTATTTTGGGTATGTCGGGTCACATAGAGTCGCTCCCCACTATGGGGTTATGGGTCACACGGAGCAGTTTTTTACTGGACCATCATCCAGCAGTCTTCAGGTCTCAGCTAACCGCAGGGTTTCGTACGTAGTCTGTTTGGGAGAATTTCTCCTCAAGCACCCTCCTCATCATGATATCCCTGGAAGTCCCCAAAATTATTCCAAAAGATATTTCTCTTCAAGAGAGTCCCAAATCAGCAAACGTCCCGTTAAATGGATTCACGGTTTGCAAGATACGAGCGTTTTAATGTCGAGGGCCCGGTTGGATTTGTGTTCGATCCAACACGGACGTACCCCAAATTATCCTAAAACTCAAGTGTAGTATCTCAAAAAGGAAAAACTTTTCCTATGGATCCCCAAAACACATATGGTTCATCAAACGGTCATTTGGTTCTCAATATATTCCCTTTTAAGTGTTTCTGGGTCTGGTCGGGCCCGGGTCCGGTCCGACACGGTTGGAGCGACACAGCCCGACAAGGTATGAGCTGGGCCGATGTCCGTCCTAGCCCATAGGGGGGGAGGCCTGCAAGGGAAGCCTTTATTGTAATGGGGTGACCCGCAAAGGCTGGCTCGGTCCGTAAGGGGGGGCAGCCTGCAAGGGGCAGCCCGACCCGTATAGGGCGTGGCCCACAATGGGGTGGCCCGGTAGGGCAGCAGCCTGCTAGGGCGGTGGCCCAGTCCAATGGGGAGCATGACCCACTGTGGGGTCTGCCCTAGCCGGTGTGGGGGGTGTGACACCCCGGTCTCCCAAAATCCTAAATGACCTAGAGGCCGTTCGGTTTGCATAGAGGCGACACTACGTGGGTGCCACTCGGTTTCCGTAGAACCTGTCAGAGGCATGGGTTCATCCTCTTCTTCCGTGGCTACGGTCGCGACCTCCTACTCACCATCAGCGTGATATGGTGCACCATACTTACCTTTCATGGTTGGACGATGAGCCGGCCACCTTCTCCGACTTCCGCAGTTGACGACTCGGAGCCCCTTGCACACCAGCGGCAGGCGACGGGGCACCGCACCTCCTCTGTGGCCAGTCGATGTGGGTCGCTCTATTGACTACCATGGCTCCATGTCGTGGCCTCCTCTTGCGGTGTGAATTGGCTTGTTGTCTCCTTCGTAGTCGGTTGGTGCTGTCATGCCAGTGGTCTTCCACGGACGGCGCAAGGGTAGAAAATTTGCATAGGGTTTGAGCTAGGTTCATTAGGCCTGCACCCTCCACGTTAGATCATGATCAAAGGGTGGATAAAAAGGGTTAAAAAATTTATTTTATTAAAAAAAAAATCAAAACCCCACAAAGATACCCCATAATAACATCCCAAAAAATGAAAGAATCTCGTATCAACCTGTTAGTCGGTTGTTCTGCATTCTTCATATAATTCAATAACGGGGAAGAGGGAATCATTTAAATCGCGTAAACGAATAAACCCCTACCTCATAAACCCATTGTATAACATTTTTGCTTGAAGGTGGATCATGTTATTCATTCCAACAACCAGTTCCCAATGATGAAACTCGCATTTCATTCTTCGGTTCATGGTTCGGTGTCAACCGTCACCTCCTTCGAGGATCAGTTTCATCCTCTAAGGTTCCAACGTCATGGCGCTCCTTCAGCACGTTGTTGCTTGGTGAATTTTTGTCGGTACCACCCACCAAGATCCATATATATATATATATGACAGGGGGAGGGTATGTAACGAAGTGGAGAATTAATAGGGGCTCATAAATTAGGAACCTTCCTAATTCCTCAATGACGACATTACTTAGGGTTGGCTAGTCAATACATTTATTGTCTTGACACATCGCTGGAAACACACACCTCACGTCTATTGGAGGATACGAAAGAAAAATAAAATAATAAAATTATTTCATTTAATTTATTTTAAAAATTCACAAAACACAACATTTTATCCAGACCTACTACGGTCTAAGTAAAGTCTCCCTTAAGCGATTCTCAATGTTGAAGATTCAATGGAGCCCTCGTATTTTAAATCTGATCACCGGTTCAAATGTTATAAAACGCCGCTCACGCGTTTACTGAACGTACCCGAAAAAATTTCAATAAATTATTAGCATTCACCCTCGACCTGTGCCGGTCATGGTTAGGCTATTCCTAAGGAGAAAACACCCCAACAAACTCAATGATACTCTTGGATTTTCAATTTGAGTTACTGATTAGATGTTACGGATTTTACAATAAAATAATTGTCACTTAATTATTTTATTTACGGCCAAAAACTACCTTTCACTGGTCACTAATGCCGGCCAATGTTTGTATCTGCCTAAAGAAAGCATACCCTTATGAGTTCAGGGGTGGTCTCAGATTTTTTATCTAAGTTACCGTTCCTGAGTTATAAGCATTTGAAAAATAAAATAACTCTATTTAATTATATTATTTATAGATATTCCATTTTCGTGTTTCTCACATGAGACCTGTACCAACTAAACTTAAGTCACGCCTATGGTAAACCTTTCATCTTAAACGCAACGGTGCCCTCAGAATTCTAATCTGAGAAACTATTTAAGAGTTATTCCACTTCCCCAGGAAAACTACTTACGTGCACTAATTAAAGATTAACAAAACATTCACCGATCATTCTGGGAACTCCGGGCCTCTGAATAATGCTCTTTCATATTTCAGAATCTTGAAAAAAATATATATAATTAAAAAATATATAAGGAAATTTCGGGACATTATAATAATGTTGCTCGTGTGTACGGAGAACAACTGCCTAATGAAGTGATGTGATTCATTAACACTTTGCATGGAGGTAATAAGGATTGTTTTTAATGAAAATATGTGATAAATATGAAATTAAAATTATTTTTTAATTGTAATATATTATTTTAATTTCATTAATTCAATTTGTCGATAAAATGTAAATATCGTTCATGGGTACATACGACCTAGCATCTCTATGAATAGTGTGTTTAATTTGTTATCTATAAATATTATGGATTACTCTAAATATATATAAATATTTAATATATATGATATTTATATCATTGTTAATATTTTTTATATTATGTAAAAATAATAAAAATAAGGGAACAAAAAATAAAAAATCAAAACATACACGAAAAACAAAGAAATTATTACCCAAAACATGACCTTAACATGGAATTATTGACAAATGATGAATAAAAGGCATAAGAAAATAATATATGGTATTATATATATAATTATAGTTACTTAATAGATTTATAATAAATTTATATTAATTATAATGGGTCTTTGAACATGTATGAAGGAATTCGAGACATAAGGTATGGGATTCTCATCTCACTTTTTTATTCTGTGATATATATGTCATATTCACCACCTTTTCAACTATATAAAAAATTAAATTTATTTTATGATGATTCACATAAAAAATTTTAATTACATATCTAATTGAGGATCTCTCTTTAATGGGGTTTACAATTCAAAATTTTTCAAACTTGTAATGGAAATTTGTCTCAATTTTCTTTCCTTTAGACATATGTTAGGTTATGAACCTATCTACTTTAATGATATGTATATAAATCCCATTTTTGAAATTAATATAATGAATTTATTTAATCTAGTAATATTTTATGTTTCATTTAATGTCATTCTATCATGGGTCTTACAATTCAAAGTTACAAACATGGTAATGATTTTTATGTTATAATCTCATCGTTTATCCGGATTGTATATGATTATGTTTTAGTTTATGAAATATTATTATCCATCTCTCAATAAACTCATGAATTTTATTCTCCTGTTTTTATTTCATGATAATACATTATTTCCCTTCTTTTTCCTCGCATTATGTACTCAAGAGTTCAGATAAAAAATTAATAAAAAATATCTCCATTTCTCAATTCGATCAAAAACACATTTTTATTCCAAACCCCTATTTTATAAAAAAAAATTCAAAAATGTTTTTAACATTATCCAAATGGTTTTTAACCACATTTTTACCCATGTTTTATTTTTTTACAAAACATTTTTGATGGAATATTCATGTTGTTTTCCAAACAAAGCCCATTTAGATTTTACCGAAAATGTGAAAGGAATCTTCATTTTAATATGTATTATATAAATAAGATACTCCATCATAAAAAACAATAATTACTTTTAATATTTACTTTTATTCTTCCAAGTACAATTTCATTTAAAATAATATTAAAATTTTCGTGTTTAAAAAAAAATGTTTTTCAAAGTGGAAATGATATTTTCCACATGAAATGTTTTAAAAGATATTCAAAATAATTTTCCATCAAAGATGACATTATTTGATTTTACCAATTCCGTTCTATGTATTTTATCCTATGATATCTTTATTATTCATTCTATAAATAGATTGTGTTTAATATTGTATGTTGTTTATGAAACATTTCTATTTTCTAAAGGTTATGATATGATGAAATTGTATGAACCCCATTTCATTTAATGGGATATTATATTATGAATGTTTTATGATATTTTGGTACATAAAAGTATTAATTTAATTATTTCATGGTTGGGACCTATATCTCCCTCCAATTCATTACGTAAATATTTATATCAAATAAGATATACTAGAGTGGAATGGGGAGTGAAACTGGTTCAGTAAAAGACTTTGTCTACTATGATGGTCTAGGGAGCGAATCTTGACTATTATGATGGTCTTGGGAGTGAACCCATTCCATTATAATATACATTTTAGTGAGCCTTGACTAATATAGAAATGATTTTCTATGATTATGTGTATCACATAATTTCATGTCTTATGCCAATGTAGTGCTATCATAGATCATGTTCTTAGAATTCCTTATGATTCATGACTTATGAACTGCAAATACTTATATGATAAATGAAGACTATAATATTTGATGTATAGAGAATGGTTTTTAAATGTTATTCTCATGTTCCCATTCCCTTATGTTCATGTTATGACTATATATCTCCCTTGACTTCCCTTACTGAGCATTTGAGCTCATCCTTTGTTATGTTTTCATTCTCTAGGTTATGAAGAAATCTATTTTGTATGATTTTTCTATTAAGGATTATAGTTATTAATAACTTAGAGGGAGATGATATATTTCTCATATGAAATAGTTGTTTATGTTTACATGTATCCAAAGTCACCACACCATTCTGATCCTCAAACATGTGTTTTTATAACGTAATGAATGTTCTTAAATCAAAATATAATATCTATGTATAAAAAAATTAGGTCACTATATTCAGTATCATAGGATAGGTTTATTTAACCTCTCTAAACATAGATGAGAAAAACAATTTGATACTCTTAAAGAAATGTCTATGGATAAGTCTAAGTATGAGTCAAAATATATTAAAATGTCCTATAATTTTTGTAAACGATTGAGCAAGTGATTTTATTGAAACAAAATACCTATCATGATACAAAAAGTGGATGTGGATATAGCACAAACATACCTAGGTGAAATAATTAGGAAAGGGAACATTGAGGTAGAATCTATCATCACCTAGTGCATGATAATAGGCCTTACTTCACACCTAGTTTGACACTCCTGATGGATATTTTTGATAAATTCACAAACTCATTAAAAACCATCTTAACGGATTTAAATAGTTTATGACTATGAATAACATAGTATAAACCTAAGTTTCTGTATATTAAAAATAATATATCATGATTTAGATATCCTAAAAGTTATTTGACATGATTATGTGGTTCGGTACTAGGATTATTGTTTCTTACACTATGGTTTGTGGTTTTAGTCAATGGATGGAAACTAAGTCAACCATGCTAATGTAGATTGTGATAAAAAAATGCATTGATTATAATCCAAATTCACTAAACATTATGTTAGTTGGAATGAGAAATCATATTTCTATTCTCACTCAAAATTCTTAATCCATGAATCATACTTAACTTTCAAATGAGAAAAAGAGGGAACAACATTCAACTAATCCTTTTATAAGTAAACATCCACCTTCCTTTAGGGGATTTGTTGATCTAATAGTTCCTTAAAATAGATCAATAGCACTGAAAATGTATTTTCCATTACCAAGTGTTATGAACATGAAAAATTCTTTTTCTTTTTATATCATTTGTAAGTAAAAGGGAATCAATGGTGGGATCGCATGAAGAATACAAGGGAACATGATGAAATATAATCCATGGATTTGTAAGAGTTAATGAACATATTTTTAAAAAACTATATTCCACTTATTCTTTATATAAAGATGGAGAAGGAGTTCATTGAGATAAATCAAAAGGATTATGAATCAGTTGGTGCCTATGAGTCAATTTTTACAAGACATGTGAGGTATGCTTTTTGGATTATCATCCAACCAGATAATAAGGATGATTGGTTCATCGGTGGATTAAAACCAAGTCTCTGAAGGGAGTTATCCATAATAAACTAAAATAGAAATAAATAGATTGTTTGATGTACTTTCATGGTGGAAATAAAGGTTGAAGTAATGTCTAAATATCATGGTTTTTATTAGAATATAATAATGGAATTCAACAGAAAATATACAAAACATGGATGGAAGAAGATGTGATTTCTTTTATGATCAATGTTTGGGAAGAAAAATGGAGGGAATTGTATTAAGGGGAATAGTAATTTTTTTAAGTGTGTAATATAATTTCATCGAGAAATCAAATATTGAAGTTATGGGAAGAATTTATCTAATGATAAAAATATATAGAAATCTCCTTAGAATTTCCAACCCACACTTTAGTGTTGAAAATACAAGGAGTAAGGGTATTATGATAAAAAGTTCCCAAATAAAAAATTTAATTATGATAATTTATATCAAAAACCTCTTAATCTAAGAGGAAAAGGTAAATCACATGTGATCTGTATATCTAACTAGGGGTGTGATAAAGATATGGTTAAAGGTATACTTACCATCCACTATAGAACTGTTACTGTATTATTTGACTCTATATTTACCCATTATTTTATATATAATGGTATCAATATTCCACCAAAATTATTAGAAATAGAATTATCATTGAAAACGCCTACTTGTAAAATGATCACATCTAAGGTGTATAATTCTTCTCTAGTAGAAGTTCATGAGGATGTTCTTCCATAAAATCTTATTATTATTATTCTAGTTTAATTCTATGATATCATATGTATGGATTGGATTTATCTATATAAATAATATATCAATATAGAGGAAGGGATATCATATTTATGTTCCAAAAAATCCTATGATTATATATTAATGAAGTCATAAATATGAGCTTCTATGGAAGTCACATCCATTTTATGGGTTTTGATTCCTATTCAAGAGGGAGTTTTATCTTATATTGTTTGGGATAAACTCAACATCGGTGATACTTATATTATGAAGGTGTTTTTATGTATTTCCAGAATATTTTCCTAGAAATCCACCAAAACATAAATTTGAGTTCTCAATAGAACTGATACCTCATGCCACACCAATTTCGAATACTCTTAATGGAATGGCCCCATTTGAGTTAATGGAATAAAAAAGGAAACTCTAGGAGAACCTTGAAAAGGGATTGACTTGGATAATTATGTCACCTTGGAATGCACCTATTTTCTTTATAAAATAGAAATATGGATCGATGTGAATTTAAATTGATTATCTTAAATTGAATGTAATATTAATCATGAAAAAGTTTCCTATACCCAATATTTATAACCTATTTCAGAAACTGTTCAGAGATCAATACATTTTAACAATTGACCTTCTTTTTGGATATCACCAATTGAGGGTAAAGAATGAGGATATACCAAATACAAATTCTCTACATAGTATGCACACTATGAATATATATTGATTCCATTTTATCTTACTAATTCCTGCGCTATATTTATTATTAAATTAATAGAGCCTTTAGAGATTAACTTGACCAATTTTTGGTAGTCTTTATTTATAATATTATTCTTTATTCGTAGATTAATTATGATTAATAAGATCACTTGAGAATTGTACGAAATAACCTAAGGAATGAGAAATTATATGAGGAATTTAAAAAGTGTGAATTTTGGATAAAATAAGGTTATTTTTATTTTGGTAATATAATCTGAAGAGAGGGTATATCGATAAATATATCAATGAAAGAGGATATTGATTGTTGTACTAGACCAACCATGATGACTGAGATCTATTTTTTTCCTAGATTATATTGATATTGTCAATGTTTTATGTAGAATTTTTCACAACTATCTAATACACTCTATTTGTTAGATTAATAGGGAGCCAAGTTCATCAGGAGAGATGAATGGGAGGAAATTGTCAAGGAATCAAAGAGAAGATTCATTATCACACCTGTGATTACACTAAACAATAGTATATAAGGAATTGTAATATTTAGTGATGCAACCAATAAGGTATTAGTATAACTTATTATGCAGAATGACATGTTTATATATTATTCCTATAATAATTGCTGATTAATGATCAAAATTACCCAACTCATGATTTGGAGTTAGCTGGGGTATGTTTTTAATTAACAATGTAGAGGAATTATCATTATAGATAAAAGTGTGATATATATACTGATCACAAAATTTGAATTATATTTTCACAGAGATGGAGTGAAATTTTTTCTAGAGAGTGCGGTTAATGATGATTAAATATTATGACTATTCAATACATTACCACCCTGGGAAAGCGAACAAGGTGGTTGATGCTTTGATTTGAAAGGATATTGCATGATTATCCATGATGAGGATATAAAAAGATCACATATTTCATGATAATCAAAGGATGGATCTAGAACATGTAAAGGAAGGGGATGAATCTTATATATCCCAATTTAATGTTAAAATGTATATCCAAATCAATGTTAAAGAGTCATAAAAGGAAGACTTTGAAAGAGTGTTTTTTGTGGGATGGCATGGAGAGAGATATCACAGTTTTTGTATCTCGGCGCTTGGTATGTTAGAAATTTATGTATATAGGAAAAAATTATAAGGGAATGATACATTAATCATTCAATACCAAAATTGAAATGGGAAAACATAACTGTAGATTTTATTTTCTGACTCCCAAAAATTTCTAATGGGAATAATACTATGTGGGTTATAGTCAATCACCGTAGAAATTATTCACACATATTATCTACCAGAGAAGACTTATCTAGTGACCATATTACCATTATATACATTAAGAATGTTTTAATGTTTCATGTTGTACAAAATTCAATTATATCTGATTGGTATATGAGGTTTACCTTGATGTTTTAGAAAATTCTTTAGTAATCACTTGATACAAATATGATTTTACTCAATACATATCATCCTAAAATAGATGTTCAGTCTAAGTAAACAATTTAAAACCTATATGATATGATAATATCTTGTTCTATGGATTTCAAATGTGTTTGGGATCAACACCTTCCCCTCATTGATTTTTCATAATACAATATTCACTCAAGAATTCATATGTGTTGTTATAAGCCTTCTATGTTGGAATTAATTTGGATAAGGAATGATATTAGGACCTTAGAGATCTCAAGAAATGGTATAGAACATCAGATATATTCAGCAACACATCAAGGAACCTTAGAGTCGGTAAAAAATTATGTTGAAAACCACTGGTGTAATCTAGAATTTAAAGTTAGTGACAAGGAATTTCTAATAATATCTTCTTGGAAGAAGGTAATAAGATTTGGAAAGAAGTGAAAACCAATACTTAGGTATATCGGCCCCTTTTAAATTATTTACCATAATGAGATGGTATCATATTATTTGGCTCTTCTAACAAGCCTCTATCAAGTTCATGATGTGTTCCATGTATCTATCCTAAGGAAGTACATACTAGACCCTTCACATATACAGAACTCAAGGGTCATACCGTTGGAGCATGATATTTATTAGAATGAAAAACATGGGTGATTTTTGATTATAATGATAACTTTCAATGAAATAAGACCACTCACCTTGTCATAGTTGTGAGACAAAACCACCAGTTTGAAGAAGCTATGTGGGAACCTGAAGAAATGATGAGGCATAAGTATCTGCATTTGTTTGTATCTGAGTAAAAAATTTCAAGGGTAAATATATTTTTAAGGGGTGTATAATTTAACACCCCTAGCTTTTATGAATTTTAATTTATTTTGAATAAATTAATTTCATTTATAGTTTGAGTTACATACAACACCAAGTTTTAACAAACCGTGATATATTATTAATATTATTAATTAAATGTGAAGTTATAACCTTACCAATAAACATAATGATGTGAATAATAATAACTATTTTTGAAAATTCAAATTATAATGTTTTAATATATATAAATCATATTTATAAAAATACTACTTAATTTTTTTTAAAAAATTATATGTTTCAAAAATAATATTTTCTCAAAACAATGTTTTTTATTTATTTTTGTGAATAAGAATGAAAATAATATTTGACCATTTTAGAAAATTAATTTTATTTAATAACATTTATTTTTGAAATTAACTTGATAAAATTATCTTTGGGTGAATTTTTGTGATTTTTCTCAAAAGATTAAATTTTCAGTGAATTGTGATAAATGCTTGTTTTTTATTAAAGAATGTCTTTTCGTTTAAAGAATTTATAAGGTCCCATTCTGATTTAAAATGTTTTAAAAAGTATAATTACCTCGAGTATATATCAATTCATACAATTCATTTAATTTTAATTATTTTCATATTTAATTTTTATATATAAACTTTTTAAACATTTGAACATTTTCTCTTTGGAAAATAGCTTTCTTATAACGTTTGCAGATTTAATTTAAAAATATATTTTTACAATCCAATGGGTGGTATTTTTTGAAATGGATTATATATTTGGAATTATAATAATTTATAGTATCCAATAATTTCAAATTAATTTTTTACAGTAATGAATAGTCAAAATAGTCAGAATTATTTACCACAATTATGGTAATATTGGGAGTACCAGGGGTTAAACTAAAAAGATAAAAGTTAAAATGACAAAAATTTATAAAACACAAATTTTATGGCCTTATTTTATGTTTTTCTTGTATAATTATAGATAATAGTCTATTTTGGAGCCTTTTTTATGATAAAAACAATGGTACACCTTTTTATTTTAAAAAATTACAAGTGTGTCACTCACCTCACTTCTAAAAGGCCACCATGTCTCCTCTCCTCTTTACACTTCCAAAACCATTTGTATAAAGGATCAGAATTCAATCAATGAAATTTACCTTCTTATATTTATCTAATATAGTATAATTCACATAAAATCAATTAAGGAACATAATACAAACATTATAAATGAAAAATTAATAAAATAAGGGGTATTTCTAGAAGTTAAGGAACCTATACCGATGAAATAGTAACTTGACCTTAGGAATTGTATTATGAAATTTATGAATATTAAACAACCAAATGAGTAGTAAAAACACCCATGAATGTATAAATAAAATTTATTTATCTCATAAATGAAATAATGATATAATTATATCATAGTATAAGTAAATAAATATTTTAAAAATTATTAATTAAGTGTTGGTATTTTTGTGAGTCATAAATATTTAATTACAATTTTATTAATAATATTATAATTTAAAATAAAATTTAATTTCATTAAATTTAATCATAAATCAATATTTATTTGTATTATGATTTTATAATAATTTAATGAGACGTAGTAAATTTTTCAGAGTATTATAAAATCAGTAATAATCTTAAAAACTGTTTTTTTGAGTAAATTATTATTTTAAATAAAAAGTAAATTTTTAATATTTAGAATATTATTATCATAAAATTTAGTTAATTTTTTAAATATACACATGTAAAAATTATTAGGGTGAATTTTTGTGACTTTTCTATAATACTTGAATGTTTTATGAATAGTAAAATACAGTAATTTATGATAAATGTTAAATATATGAATTATTGAGTCATAGTTGATATATGGATAATTTAAGACCATAATTTTGAAATATAATTCATTTTTTTAATATATTTTTTGATAATTCTCAAACTATTCACAGTCTTGAGCCAAAATAATAAACAAATGGAAAAAATATTAAAAAAAACACCCCTATTCTCCACTATAATTACAACCCCTTCTCCTCACACCTTCCAAGAATTAAGTCGTGAAAAATTTATGCCAAATACTATTCTTAATCCCCTCCCCCATTTCTATGATTTATTGGTCTCATAAAATGACAAAAAACATTTTCCTAAGGTGATTCTCAAAGAGGAAAAAATCATGAGGTAAAAACCTTTTTCTTTTTCTTTTAATTTCTTCTCGTGTTCTTTTAATTTCTTATTGTCTCCTCACATACCTCCATAAAAATATAATGATAAATATATTTCCATACATATGATTTAATTTTTTTATTATAATGTAACATTACACCATCAAACCCCTTATTCTCCACTTTTTTTCTAAAAATGGAAACATCGTCTGTGAGGTGTTGTTTCATCACCTTCAAGGACGTCAAGTTTTCATTTTCCTTCACCGTCTTCAAGGATGTTCATGAAACCATTTTAATAGTTGAAAAATATAGTAAAATTTATATGAAAACCCTTTTTATTCTATGTAAGTAACATATTTACATAATACTAAATGATAAAATAAAATGAGTTCGTTGTGATCTCAAACTGATAAAATTATTCTAAACGATTATCATTAACAGGTTATATAATTATAATTCCTCATATATTAGAACATAAAAATATGTAAGACCAATTACACTTCTTTATATTAATTAATAACATTTTATTCCAATTCTAGATAATTTTACTCATTTTATATGAACTTAATTACTTATTAACAAGTAAACTGATCATGAAAACCGAGAAAACAAATGCTCATGAATGATGAAATTAAACTCTACAACTCATAAAAAATACATAAATTAACTTTACAGAACTATAAAAAAATAAAATTCATGTAGAAAAGGTTCTTAATTACTTAAATAATTGATTTAATTTGATTATCTAGGACATTAATGTCAAGTGGAGAACACTTTCAGAACTAAGGTAGGGGATTATACCTGAACCTTCATTTTTTTATTTTAGTTCATTATTTCACTAACTTTACCCCAATGTAATGCATATTTATTTCTGTTTAATTATTATATATTATGTATATATGTTCTAAATTCATATATCCATATCATTTCAACTTTTTTTGTGGGAGATCATGTTTTACAAGGTTCCTTTCTCAAATAAGCAAATCTGCTTAAAGGGAACATCCTGATTTATTACCCATTTTCAAGTACCATCCTTAATATATTTTAAGAATACATTATTTGTCTTAGTTTACTAATTTTTTAATCAAAAAATATAGTTGTTCATTTTTGGTTTTATACAAAAAACTATTACAAATAAAAATTAATTTTTTCCAAAATAACTCTTCTTTTCAAAGTAAATGGGGTATTTCTTGCAAGAATTTATCAATGATTTGATTAGAGTATTTTCCTTTATTTGAACACCACTGTTTATTTTTTTTCATTATTGAGTTTTATCGATTATTTTTATCATCTAAATTATTTTACTAAATGGTTTATGATTATTTTGACTATGGATGTGTTATCTTGATACCATTCACCATACTACTCATAATGGTTAGTGATTATGTTTACATATTGGGGAAAGATATTTACACTTCATATGTATATGTTGTTTATGTGTAACCCTGTCCATATGATGAATGAATTGGACATAGTAAGTGATGGTTGGGTATTTATATAACCCCTCAATTTATTGGTAGGCCTTATGAGACAATCTAGACTGGGTTTTTACCTATTATGTATGGTGACTTGGACGAGGCCATGAGGGTATGTTTATGATGTCTGGAATTATGTATTTACTCATCATAAAAGTAGTAATTGAAATTCCATGTTATTATTCTACTAGTATAATATATGTGGTTCTGTTTTATTATGAATTTATTTAATCATCTTTTAGTCCTACCATTTTATGCCCAAGATTATTTTTTAATGACATGTGTTTTTATTAATTCATCGTGCCTTATTGTTTATGTTTTTAGTGTATTACTTACCATTACTGAGCATCTGAGCTCACCCCTTTCTTATTTTTTATTTTTCCCCATGATACGAAGATATATATTATTAATGACTAACAGGTATAATCGAAGATTTTATGGGTGTTTCAAATGGATTTTATATGTCGTATTTTCATTAATGATGTAATGTAATGTTCTAGTGTTTAAATTAGTTTTCAAAAATACAAAACTAATCGATCCCTTATTATTTTTTTATTTCTCTATGCCAATATATTAATATAATGCATTGTCTCTAAACTACCGGGTTCAAGGTCTTTACATTTGGTATTAGAGTATGTTTAGTAGATACCTTAAATACTATATTTAGAAAACATATATTAGAGAACATTACCCTATGATTGAATTTATGGATATGAATATCAGAACGTCATAGAATTTTTGTAAGGTAGATATGAAGTGGTTATTCCTAGAAATACATCACTGTATGGATACTATAAGTGGATGCGGTACTAGAAAAAATGTACTTAGGGGTAATAACCCTGAAAAGGTGTCTTAGGCCTAACTCGGGGTATCCATGTACACGAAAATGGGCCTTGTTGTACACCTAGTTTAAAAATCTTAGGGGATATGCTCACTATAAGTCACATTTTCACTACAAACCCTTATAAAGGATTTAAAAGTAAATATTTCCCCAATGAAACTATGTTTATTATTATGAGATTAGTTATGAATAAGAATTCAATTTATATTCATTATTTTTCTACTTTGAGATTATACATTATTATTTAGACTCTAATCTAGTATAGGAAATTATTTAGAAATGGAACCTAGTGAAAGAAATTGAAACCATATCAACACGCATATCCCATATAGGGATTTACCTCCTATGAAATATAAGGACATTGGTACTAGAGCTATGACTAGTGCTGAGTAACATAAAACTATACTGGGATAAATGAAATAGGTTATGAACAATAAAATAACATTTATAATGCATCTTGATCAAAAATTTGGAGAAGAAATGTTATACCACATTATGCAACAATAGCCTCTATCATTAAATGGAACTAAGAAATCATTTGTGTCATATAATTGTATAAGTTCATTAGAATATATATCTCTTACTTTCGGATGTAATGAAACAGATAAGGTTATCATGGTAGTTTAGAAACTCTAAGAAGATGTTGATCTATGGTGGTAATTAATTTAAAACAAAAATGAAGAGGGTGAAATTTTAGATATTGAATGGATTGATTTTAAGGAAATTTTCTTAGAAAAAATATTTCCCTCGCAAACAATGTGCAGATATAGAGAGTAAATTCTCGATTCTAAGATAGAAAGAGGATGAAAACATTTCCAAGTATGAATTTAACTTTATAGGGATATCAAGGAATGATATGGACTACATATGTAATTAAATGGGAAATGTTGGTTGATTATTTGATTGTTTAAAATAATTCCTCCAAATGTAATTAATCTCTCAAAATTTCTCATCATATGAAGATATAGTTTAATGTTCTGTCAAGACAAAAATATAATTTTGAAAGCCTTGTTACTTAAAAATAATGAAAGAGAATAAGATGGATGGTGAATACGCTAGAAAAGTAAATAAGGAAAATAAAGAAAAGGGTAGAGTTGAATTTCCATCATGTGATAATGATGGGGAGAAAAACCCTAGTAATTTTCTAAAGGGTATAGTTGTTTGTTATAAGTTTAGTGAAAAAGGATACCAATCCTGTGATTGTATGGGAAATGATGAAGCTACCAATGTTTAGTGATACAATTTCAAAGAGATGGGACATTATGAAAATGATTGTCCTATGTATCAAGAAATCATTCCCTAGAGAAGTTCATTGAGGAAAGTCCAATCTTATATAGTCATAACTATTGAGGTTAAAGTTACTATTGATGTGGTGGTAAGAACTCCAATCATTTCCTTAAAATTATCAAATGAATTATTTGATTCTGAATCATCACAATATTTTATATCTTCATAGTTTTCCAGCAAAATTTGACATTTTTTTAACTTAATAAAGTATTTTTCAGTAAAAACTTTTGAGGGAAGTATCATTTTAACAATGATGTGTCGGTCAGTCCCCTTTATGCCATATAAACATGATTTAGTTGATGACCTTGTCATCATACCTATGATTTACTTTGACATAATCCTCAGTATGAAATGGCTTTCAAAATATGATGTGAAAATATAGTTTATGAAGAAGGAAGTCACAATTTTTAAGGAAAATATAGAATCCCTTATCTTTAGAGGAGAAACATCATCATATGGTTCGTATCTAGATCCACCTTTAGTAGCTCTTATAAATAAAATTCTTGTAGAGGAAGAGAAAACATCATCTATGAATCTTAAAATTAAATATGTACCTATTGTGAAAGAATATATTGATGTATTTCCCGATGATTTACCTAGACATCCTCTAGAGCGGGAAGTTGATTTCTCTATTGATTTAATTCCTGATGAAAGATCTATATCAAAGACTCCTTATAGAATGGCCCCTATGGAAATATAAGAGCTGAAAAATAACTAGAGGAATTAAGTTATAAAGGATTTATTCACCCTAGTGTTTCTCCATGGGAATCTCTTGTTCTATTTATCAAGAAGAATGATGTATCCATGAGGTTGTGCACTGACTATAGGTAAATCAATGCTATTACAATAAATTAAAAGTATACCCTACCTCTTATTGAGGATTTATTTTATTAGCTTCATGTTGATCAATACATTTCAAAGATTGACCTTCAATCGGGATATCACCAATTGTGGGTGATAAAGGAGGGTATTCCAAAGACAGCATTTTAATCCAGGTATGGAAATTACATGTTTATAATAATTACATTTATATTGAATAATTAACCCTCACTATTCAGTGATCTAATGAACATAGTTTTCAAGAAATATCTTGATAATTGTTTTGTGTTATTTATTGATGATATCTTGGTATACTCCAAAATATACAAAGACTATGAGAATTCGTTTGTATTGTTCTGAAGAATCTTAAAATAAATGAATTATATGGGAAGTTTAGAAAGTATTAATTTTTTCTTAAATAAGTTTCTTTTCTTGTCCATATTTTCTCTACGGTTGGAATCTCAATCGATCATGTGAAGATAAAGGTGGCTTATAATTGTCCTACACCAACAAACATAACCAAGGTATGTAGTATTATTGGTTTATCAAGTTATTATCAACATTTCATTTTTAACTTTTCCAAATTATCTAACCTATTATCCAAGCTTAATCTTAATGGGGTTAGGTTTAATTATAAAATGGAATGTTAAGAATGATTTATAGAATTTAATAAGGGAATAGTAAATCCTCTGATCTTGACTCTACTATTTGGAAATGGTGGGTTTGTTATTTATAGTGGTGCATTAAATAAAAGACTCAGGTGTAGCCTTTTCAAGAAAGATAGATGTATTACTTATACATCAACGCAGTTAAAAATTGTTGAGCATAACTATCCAACTCATGATATTGAGTTAGAATATGTAATCTTTTCTCTGAAGATATTGAGACACAATCTCTATAGAGAAAGATGTGAGATATATACAGATCACATAATATTGAAATATATCTTCTCACATAAATAAATAAAAATAAGGGAAATTTGATGGATTGATATACTCAAGGATTATGATTGTTCAATACACTATCACCTATGAAAGGAAAATATGGTAGTTGATGCATTGATCAAGAAGGATCATAAATTTCTAAACAAAATTAGTATTGAAAGGGATCTTGTGTTCATTGATCTAGTAATGATGCATATGAGAATTATCAAGGAAGGTGAAACATCATCATTTTTTCAATTAGATTCCAAACTATATTTATTGGAAAAGATTAAAAGTTCTCAGTATGAGGATGAGAAAATTTAAAAGAAAATTAAAGCTGTGAAAATGGGAAGTTGGAAGACTTCATGTATGAGGATGGAAGTTATTGGATGATTACCAAAGTTTGAATTTCTCTATACACCCTGGTATCACTAAGATGTATGGATATTTTAAGGAACATTTATAGTGGGATAATATGAAGCAGAAACTTGTTGATTATGTATTAAGATGTTTAGACTTTCAAAAAGTGAAGGATGAAAGAAAATATCCTGGAGGAGTGATGCAACCTATGCCTATTTCTATATGGAAATGGGATGATATCACCATGTATTTTATCATTGTATTTCCAAAACCTACAAGAAATAATTATGCAATATGGGTAATTATTGATCGAATTAGCATATTTGAACATTTCCTATCAATAATTGAGGATCTTCCACTAGATCGCTTTGTACAGACCGATATTAATGAAGATGTAATACTTCATGGAGAACCTCTATCAATTGGGTATGACCACTATCCATGATTTACATTGAAATTATTGAAAGATATTCCGATGTCCTTGGATACTAAACTTCATTTGAGTACTTCTTATCACCCTGAAACTAATAGGCAGTCGGAAAGGATGATCCAAACATTAGAAAGCATGTTGAGATAATGATCAATTGATTTTCAAGGTACGTGGGATAATTATTTACCTTTGGTATATTTTTCCTAAAATAATAGTTTCCATTATAGTATTAAAATGGTACCATATAATGTATTTTATGGAAATATATGTCATACACTAACTTTTTGGTATGATGTTGGTGAAAGGAAGCTTGTAAGCCTAGAGCTTGTAAAGGAAACAACAGAAAAGGTAACGACTATTCAAACACATGTCAAATAATCTAAAATTAGTCAAAAGAGATATACTGATAATCGAATGAAGGATATGGAATTTTAAGTGGGATATCATGTTTTCCTGAAAGTATCTCAAAATAAGGATGTTATAAGATTTGGGAATAAAGGGAATGTGTTCCATAGGTACATTGATCTTTTTGAAATTCTAGAGAGAATTGGAACTCTGGTTAATTTTTTGGAAATTCCACCTAGAATTTATAAATTACACAATGGGTTCCACATCTCTTTGTTATATAAGTACATTCCAGACCCAACGTGTGTCCTCACTTCTGAAGGAATAGATTTGGAAGTTGAATTATCTTACTCTAAAGATCTTGTCCATATTTTAAGCACTAAATAAAATGTGTTGATGAATCATATAACTCGACCAGTAAAGGTAATTTGAAAAAAATCATAAAATTAAAGAGAGGATGTGGGAGTTTTAGGATCTTATGATGAAGAACTACCCAAATATTTTTATGAGATTACATTTTGTAAATTTTGAAGATGAAATTTTTTGTAGGAGGGGAGAATGTAATGATCTATAATTCTATCAATAAAATTTTCTTTCTTATAGTCATCTCATATGGTATAAATCACAGAAAATGGCGTAAAGAACATAATACAAAATATATAAATGATGAATAAATGAAATAAGAGGTATTTCTAGAAGTTAAGGAACCTATACCAATGAAATAGTAATATGAATTTAGGAATAGTAATATGACCTTTATGAATAGTTAACTCAAAAAATGGATAGTAACATCACTCATGGAAGTATATATAAAATTTAGGCATATCATAAATGAATGTATGAAATAATTATATTATAGTATAAGTAAATGAATATTTTAAAAATTATTAATTATGTGTTTTATATTTGGGATTCATAAATATTTAATTAAAATTTTATAATTAATAAAATGATTTAAAATAAAATTAATTTTCAAAAAATGTATTCATAAATCAATATTTTTTGTCTTGTGATTTTAGGATAATTTAACTCGACCTTAGTTAATTTTTCAGAGTTATAAAATTAGTTATAATTTTAAAAACATTATTTTTTTAGTAAATGATTATTTTAAATAAAAAATAAATTTCTCATGTTTATAAAAATATTTTTCATAAAATGGATTTCATTTTTTAATTATACAAATTTAAAAATGGCTAGGGTGATTTTTTGGGATTTTTCTAAAATAATTGAATTTTTTGTGAATGGTAAAATACAATAATTTATAATAAATGTTAAATACATGAATTATTGAGTCATATTTGATGTTTGGATTATATAATCCCATAATTGTCACGACCTGTCCCCTGAGGCCTATTCTATGACTACCCCAAGCCTGCCTTCCATAGGCCAGGGGCTGGCGACTAGCACCGAAAGATGTAATCCCTAAAACCGGGAAGGCATTGCCTTGATAACATGTAAACACGCACAACCAAGCACACAACGAGATATGAACACAGGTAAATGGTATTGTAGAAATATTGTGTACAGTAAGTAAAAGTGGCCAGAATAAAATCCCAATTAGAAAGTACAAGAAAACTGGAAAGTACAAGTGAACTGAAACAGCTCCTATGAACACCCGCCAAGAATCCTACCTGAAGGGTAGGTACAGCTCTCGAACGGTCGTATCTGTTCTATGCCTCATATAAGGTCCACCTACGAGATACCTCCAGTCTTTGTACCCTTGTACTTAGTCAGTGTTGTCCACCGCCTATACCAAACACTACAAGCTGCGTGCATAGCACGTGTAGGAGTGAGTATAACGATACTTAGTAGTGACCATGAGACTCTCAAAGGTCTCAAAAAACCCACAGAGGATAAAACAAAAAGCATGAAACATATTAAAGCCCTACTTAGGTGTATGGCCATACATATACCTAAGTGATCATTTATACCCATCTCATTCATGAGGAAACACAAGGTCTAACTCAAAATCCCAATGCTCAACACAAAGGAAGGAATGCCATAAAGGTAACTCCACAAAGGTAAGTACCACAAAGGTAACGCCACACAGAAGAATACCAAATAGATATAACCACGAAGGTAAGTACCCCAAATGTATTCCACACAGAAGGTTACCACAAAGGTAAATACTCATCACACACCAGGTATAAAAAAGGTACGGTGGTAAAGACGATTAGATGTAACTACTGAATCATCTTACTTGGTTAAGAGGTAGACCCACGTAGGATCCTAAATCATCAGACCCACATAGGTTCCTAGAGTAGTACCACGTGGATTCCTAAAGCGGATCCAAGTGGAACTCTCGAACACAGACCCATGAAGGATCCCAAATCATAGACCCATATAGGATCCCAAAGCACAGACCCACATAGGATCCCATTCTCATGTTACATCCAGTTACAGGGTTCATGCACTAAGCTCGGTTGATTCAGGGAGGGTTCGCTACTCAAGCTACATGTTGATACTCTAACGGCCACTAATTCCCATGAATAAGTATCCCAAATGTCTGCCACATAAAATGGGTCTCAACACAACATATGATGCATCAAACGAATGCCCGGTTTGTAAGTTACAGTCCTTTTAGTCTCGATGGCCTGGTTAGATTTGTGTTCGATCCAACCCGGTCATACCCCAAAATTATCCAATACCCATGTGGAGTATACCAAAAGTACCATCTCGATCAAAGGTTTCCAGCGCCGCACACGGTTCATCAAACGGATGCTCGTCGCTCAAGATATGGCCGAAATAATGAAACGGGTCGATGTTGGTCTGGGTCCAGTCCAACCCAGGTCTAGCCCTGGGTCCGACCCGGCCTGCTGGGTCCGGCCCGACCCCTGGTGTGGCGGTCCTTTGGGCTCACGGTTTGGCGTCCCGTGGTGTAGTTTCACTTTACACCTTCGATGGCGGTTGGCACCAATCCGAAATCACTTCTCTTGCTGACGCGGCACAATGTCGCGACTCTTCCACTCCGGGTGGTGTAGACGCGCACCGCCATCCCCTTCGTGCGGTTGGCCGGAGTGTCAGCTACCACCCTTGCTCCACCACGGCTGACGGGATGCGACTCTTATCTAGCAGCGCGGTTGTGACACCACCATCTTCAGGGCCAGCCATGATGTCGATTGCTTCTCCCGAGTACCACCGGTGCCAATCACTTGCACCGATCACTGTCCTCCTCCATCGTGAAAAACACATCAAAACCCTCAAAGGATTGCGGAGAGGTCGGGCTGTGTTCGTTTGGCCTCACCCTCTATGTTAGAGTGGTAGCAAGCAGTATAGACGTTCTTAACTTAAGAAGGATGTCAATAGAGGGGTAAAGGTAATCAAAATAACATTCCCTACCTTGAAGGTTCTGTTGTAGATTATCCGCAGTTGAAGACAGATTAGCATTTGGCGATCCCGAATCAGGGCTCCTCCAACGACGTTTCTTGCTTGGAAATCCTCCATTCTTCGGTTCCTCCTTGGTGAGAACCGATCTTCCTCAAGAGGCTCCTCCAAGAACACCCTTTTCCAATGATTTACCCAACCCCACCAAAAAGAAATTCCAACTTATTTAATAAGGTTTGAAATTTAATTTGAGATGGACATTAATTAAATGGTGTTGGCATAATTAACGTTAAGGAAGTCCATAGGACATCCCCAAATTAAAGAGGGTTCCAGTGGTCCCCACCTCTAGAATTCAAAATGGGGGTTTTTGGTTCATGTGGTCCCCACCCCCATAACTAAAAAGGAGTGGTTTCAAAAGAAAAATAAAAATGGTAAATATTTTATTTTTTTTCTTCCTCCACGAAAAGAACAGAAACTAACATTCAACCTCCACCTACTGTGGTCTAGGTGAAGGTATCCTTAACCAATTAGTGGTGCAATGAGTTCAACGGTGCCCTCAGATTTCAATTCCGAGCACCGGTTCAAAAGTTACAAAAATCCGCTCGCAGTTTTAGTGAACGTACTTAAAAAAAGTTCAGAAATCTATTCCAGGCACACTGGACCTCAGAATCACGGGCCGTCAATTTTCACGGACTCATAAAATTCCCATATAATTAAAAGAATACATAGAATTTCCAGGTTTTTATAGTAATTTATAAAAATTATACATTATTTTAATCTATTTGGTGATAATTCTCAAACTATTCATTATCTTCATCCAAAATAATAAACAAATGAATAAAATATTCAAAAAACACCCATCTAATCCACTATAAGTATCATCCCTTCCCCTCACACCTTCTACGCTTTGAACCTCATCAAATTTATACCCAATACTCTTTCCAATCCCCTCACCCATGTATATGTGCTCTTGTTCTCATAAAAATACTAAAACCATTTCCCTAAGGTGGTTCTCAATGAGGAGAAAATCAAGAGGTAAAAACCTCTTTATTTTTCTTTTAATTTATTTTCATGTTCTTTTATTTTCTTATTATCTCCTACCTTACCCCCATAAAAATAGAATTATAACTCTATTACATTATATATACTATAATTTCATTATTCTAAAGGAATAATACATCATTAATACCCTTCTCCTCTCCCTTTTTTTCTAAAAATGGAAATGTCGTTCGTAAGGTGTTGTTTTATCACCTTCAAGGATGACAAGTTTTTGTTCTCCATCCTTATATTCAAGAGTGTTCATGATACCATTTTAATAGTAAAAAAATATTTTAAAATGAATATTACATCCTTTATTATCTTTTATAAGTAACATATTTACATAATACTAAATGATAAAACAAAACAAGTTAGTTATGATCTAAAACCGTTAAAATTAATCTAAACGATTATCATTAACATGTTATCTATTGATCCATCCTCATATATATGAAAATAAAAATAAAGAAGACCATTTACAATTTTTTATGTTCATTAATAAAATATAATTCCAATTTTGGATAGTTATACCCACTTTATATGAACTTAATTACTTGTAAACAAGTAAACTGATCATGAACACCGAGAAAATAAACGCTCCCAAATGATGAAATTAAATGCTACAACTCATCAAAAAGGAAAAAAATGATCTTAATAAAAATAGAATAAATAATATTCATGTACAAATGTTCTGAATTTATTAATTAATGGGCTTAATTTCCTTTTCTAGGAAATGAAGATCAAGAATAGAAAACTTTTAGACATAAGGTAAGGGATTCTACCCAAAACTTCATTTTTTTCTTCGAGTTATTCTTGCAATACCTTTACCCCAATATATTGCTTATTTATTTTTTCAATTATTATACATTATATTTATATGTTCCAAACTCAAATATATAGATCATTCCATCTTTCGTTTATGGGAAATACATGTTTTACAAGGTTCCCTTCTAAAATTAGCAAGTTTTATTAAAGGGAACTTCCCAATTTCTTACCCATTTTCAATTACCATCCATAATATGTTTTAAGACTGCATCATTTTTATTAATTAACTAATTTATTCATGAATTTTGTTTTATTTATGGTTTTATACAATGAATTATGAAAAATAAAAATTATTTTTCCAAAAGAACACTTCTTTGCAAAGTAAAAGAGGTATTTCTCTCAAGAAATTATGAATGATTTTATTAGAGTATTTTCATTTATTTCAACACCCCTGTTGAATTTTATGATTTATTGACATTTATCTCCTATGTTTATCGTATAACATATTTTACTAAATGGTTTATGATTACTTTGACTTTGGATGTCCTATCTTGATAATATTCACCATACTACTCAGAATGGTTAGTGATTATGTTTACAGATTGTGGAACGTTATTTACATTTCATATATATTTGTTTTTTATGTTTAACCCTATTCATATGTGGAATAAATTATACAAAATAATTGATGGATGGGGCTCTCTATATCCCCTTGATTTATTAATAGGTCTCATGAGACAAACTTGACCGGGTTTTTACCTATTATGTATGGTGTCTTGGCTGAGGCTCTGTCTGCATGTTTATAATGTCTGGAATTATGTATTCCCTCATAATGAAATTATGAATTAATATTCCATGTGATTATTAAACTATTATAATATCTATTTTTATGTTTTATTATGGTATTATTTAATCATATTTTATTCCTTCCATTTTATGCCCAAAATTATGTTTTAATGACATCGGTTTTTAGTTATTCACCATGCCTTTTTGTTTATCTGAATTATATCATATTCTATATTACTTAACCTGAATTAGCATCTTAGATCACCCCTTTCTTAAGTTTTATTTTTCCCTGGTATGTGAAGATGTATATTATAAATTAATAGCAGGGATAATCTAGAAGTTTATGGGTGTTTCCAATGGATTTTCTATGTTTTTTCATCCAAAATGTAATCCAATGTTATTGTATGTAATTTGTTTTCCAAAACTACTAAACTGATTGATCCCTTTGGATTCATGACTGGTATCTATTTCATTGTATTAATATAAGGCCCTAGTTTTAGACTACTAGGGTTAGAGTCTTTAAAATTTTGTTAGGACAGGCCCTAAAAAATATTTAATTTACTTCCCTTATCGCCTCTTATAAACCTTACTTTAGTTATAAATCCATCCAATGAAGACTTTTGTGAAAAATAAAAGAAGCTTTTCAAAGTATAGGTAACACCCCTAACATAGATTTTCAAATTATTTATTCATCCACCGCCTTAAATTATTAGTAAAACATATTGATATAATAACATAATTATATTCAATATATGGATATGAAGTTATGAGAATAACCTATAACCATATCCTCTTCCAACAATTGGGATATAAAATCATAACTTGTATGTACAGTAGACTACCACCTCATAAACTAGAGTTATTAATTTTCTATATCCACCTATCATAGATAAATATAGATTTTGAAAAAAAATTTATTTGTGATATTTATGATATTACTATACTTATGGTATTATTATATAAAATATACAATCATACCTTCAATTATATAGGAATACGATGATGTCACTCATGTGTACATCATACTACCACCTCATAATGAAATGTGATTTATTCACCCTTTAAATAGAAGGTAATAATAAAGTTTGTAATGAAAATATGTGATATATATGACATAAAAATTATTATATAATATTAATATATTATTCACCTTTATTTCTTTGAATTCGTTGAGAAAATGGAAACATGGTTCATGTGTACGTACAGCCTACCATCTCCATGAATGATAAATTCCATTTTTTATCTATAAATATTTTGTATTCCTCTAAAAATATATATACTGAATATTATTGAACCATGATAAATCTAATATGAAAAAATATAATAAATCAAAACATTCACGAAAAACATAGCAGTTATTACCTAAAATGTGACTTTACTAAGGAATAGTTAATAAACAGGCAATAAAAGGTCTGAAGAAAATAATATATGGTATGATATATAAATTTTGTTCTATAATATATTTATAATAAACATATAATTATTTTATTAGATTATTTAACATTTATATCAAAAGTTGAACTTATGGGAAGATATCCCCATCATACTTTTTTATTTATTTAAGATACATTCCATATTCCCCACCGGTATATTTTATGTAGGGTATATATTTCCCTTGAATGTATTTTATGATGATTAACCTAGAAGTTAGTGGTATTTACATATCTATTTTATTACCTCTATTTTATGGGGTTTATAGTTCAAAAGTTTCCAAAGAGGTAAGGTATTTGTTTCTTAGTGTTTCTTCCTTGAGTCGTATGTTATGTTTTGAATATATATTATTTTTTATGTCATATATATAGTAAGCTTTATATTTACTATTAGTATTTTATTTATTATTGTGATATTTTATGTTTCATTTAATTTTATTCATCCATGGGGTATATGATTCAAAGTTACCAACATGGTAAACTATTTATTTTACAATCTAATTATCTATAAGAATTGTTTATGATCATGTATCCTTTGATGAAATATAATTATCCATATCTAAATAAAATAATGAATTTTCGTCTCCTCAATTTATATGGTTAGAATCCTTGATTTCACTTAACTTTTCTCCCTTTTTATGCTAATTAGTTTAAAATAATGCTTTTAAGAAAAATAATCTTTATTTCTCTATTAGGCCAAAAACTCGTTTTTCTTCCATACCTTCATTTTCTAAAATTGTTTTCAAAAATGTTTATTTCATTCTCCAATTTTTTTTATAAATTTTTTTTTAACTATGATTCACAGTTTTGAAAAAAAAAATTGAAAATAATCTTCTTGTTGTTTTCCAAACAATGCCCATTTTTCTTTTACAAAAAAATGTGAAAGGATTCATCATTTTAATGTGTATTACATGAACATAATTCTACACCATGATGGCCTATCGTTGATTTTAATATTACTTTATAATATTATAGGGTTATTTTCAATGAAAATGATTTTTTATATGTTTTATGTTTTTAAAAATTTAAAATGGAAAGGATGTATTCCTCAAGAAATGTTTTAAATGATGTTTCAAAATAATTTCTCATCTAAGATGACATTCGTTGATGATACCTATGATATAGTGGATATTAAATCTACTCATCCTTTGGAGATTATTAATTAAGACGAGTGATGTCCAATTAGTAAAAAATATACCAGTGGATATAGGTAATTTATTACTTTCACTAATGACTTCACTCGTATTACTTATTTCCAAATTATGAAACATAAGATAGACACATTACAAATGAATAAATTTATTTCAATAAGTGCAGAAAAAAATTTGTTTTTTCTCTCAAGAATATTCAGATAAACAATGAAACTGATTCTATAAATGGTATGTTTGAAGCTTATCTAGAGAAAAATAGAATCCAACATGAACTCAGTACTCCATACAAATAAATGGATAAATAAAATAATAGATTATTATTGAAGATAAATTGAACAATGTTAATTGAAAATTATAAAACTCAATTATTTTATAGTATATTTACTATTGTGGTGGTTTACATTCAAAACCATTATTTATATAGTCTCAATTTATATTTTACCCCTTATGTGAAGTGTTAAAAAAATACATGATTAATGTATATTCATTTTTTAAGCATCCCTCATGTTATGGTGATAAATTGTGAAAATAATGGGATGTTTGACAAATGTGTAGTTAATGGGATATTACTAGGATATACAATAAATGTAATAAGTTACTAGTTCTATAGGAATAAAAGTTAAAATAATTTCATACTACTGATGTGATGTTTCTATAATAATTAGTGATATAAGTGCCACTGATGAATCATGTTCTATAATTGATGATGTTGCTATATTTGTTAAACAACCTAAGTAAATTTCATAAGCAGATAGAATTTTTAAATATTTATACTTTGGTGAAATAATATTTGACCGTTTATGCTGATGATGAATAAACTCATTCATCACATCCAAGGATGAGAAGACATGTTCAAGTCTAAAATATAATTATTGATCATTGAAAACATGTACAAAATATGAGAAATTTGAGTCTAAAAACTCACACATAATTATTTTATAATTTTAACTAATATATATTGAAGAAAAATGAAGAATCAATCATGGATTGATTCTATGAATAAATAATTTTACCATATAGATTATAATAAATCTTGGGAGCTGGTACCTAATCATAAATAGAAAATTGTCGTCGATACAAATTGGGTTTCCTGAAACAATTTGAATGAAAAAGAAGAATATATGAGAAATAAATAAATAATAGTGTGTATAGGTTATTCACAAGTAGATTTACCACTCTTTTATGAGACCTTTACATAGGTTTCAAGTCTTGAAACCGTAATAATATTACAAGTTATTACTGCTCAAATACAATATAAGATTTTTCAAATCGATTTCATATATAATTTACTCAATAGATCATTGGAAGATTAGGTATACATTAAGAAACCATATAGGTTTCTTCTAGGAAATTATGACAATTTTTAATTTATACTATATAATGTATTATGTGGGATGAAACAAGCCCCATGAACTTATAATTATAAGCTAGGAACCTTCTTGAAGAAGTTAAATTTTAGATTGGGAGGTTTGGATATTTGTCTCTACATAAAATTTAACAAATAGGTATCTCTCATTATTATATTTTATATATATGATATCATATTTCATGAAAATGATGAATAATGTTTTTAACTTTTTTCCATATATATGAATATATTGTTTGAAATATTCATGATTGTAGAGATAAGGAACTTTTATGGTGACATATATGTCAAAAGAAAGATCGCATTTTTGTTTCACAAAAGAAGTATGGTAGGGAGATTTTGAAAAGGTTCATTATAGAGTATTAAAAGTCTATTTTCACACATATTTAAGTGGGGAAAAAACTATATCTTAATATGAATAAGGAAACAAAGTTTATTAAAATTAATTTTATATGCTTATTAGAAGATTACTATACTCTATATCTTTAAGGTAAGATATAATTTATGTTTTTTCTATTTTTTATAGGTATCATATTTCTCTAAAGTGTCCCATTTCATTTTTGGAATGATTATTATTAGATACATAAAATTTATAAAAAAATGGTTTTGAATATGATATAAAATGGTACCATGATATGTTTAGATACACGAATTCATATTAAGAAGGTCATGTTGATGATAAAATGACAATATCCTATGGAATTATCAATATTTGAGAGATATGTATTTGTTTTGACATAAATATAAAGAATGATTTCACCTTGATCACTACCAAATAATAATATGTTGCTAATAAAAAATCCACAACCCAATTGATGTGGATGAATAATTTGATGGAAGATCTCAATTTTTATGGTAAGTTTCCACTTCTTATTGTATGTGATATTAAATGAGCAATAAGTCTTTCAAGGAATCTGGTTTATCATTAAAAATATATGAACATTTATATAAAGTATCATGTCAGGAAGGATCCTGTGGAGACAAAAAAATTGAGATCTAATTTTTTCTATACAATGTATCAAATAGAAGATGTGTTCACCAATCCATTATTAAAATATGCTTTTTAAAAACATTAGTAGATTTTCAGAGTTAAACCTCAAATATTTAGAGTATAAGGTGTGGTAATTTCATCACCTTTATCATCTTGTCATTCGATAATGTATTCAAAGAGGGAGAAATTTAAAGACATCAGGAATCATCCTCTATATTTAGTCTCTATATACACAAAGGGGTAGAAACGCTATATAGGGGGTTTTATCCATTGAAATATGATAAATTTATGTGAATTAAGTATTTATAGAGAGTTATTAAAATATTTATGCTTCAAATTTATCATTTTTAAATTTGTAAACTATTTTAACAGCTTTTTGGAGTGCATGCATGAATTTATATATTATAGATTCCATGTTAATATTTGATTGTGATGATGTTGAAATATTGATTGAAGAATAAGTTATCCATTCTCCAATAAATTTTCATGTGGTATTTGTTCATTAATCTAAACCAAGAAGATTATTTTTTAAGTTGTTTGAATTAAAATCACTAATTTATGGATAACATGGTATTGTTATTGAACGTTTGGGTTTCCTACATTGAGTTCCCTCAAGTAGGTATATAATTATTAAATGATGATTAATTTAAAATTGATGTAAGTTGGAAAGTGATTTATGTTCCCTTGGTTGCTAAAAAATCAAAAAATGAAGATTTTTGAGCCCAATATATTGTTTAAAGTAGTCCCTCTACAATATGTTTTTCAACTAGAGAAATAGTTTTGTAGTATTTATAAAGGAATGTGATTATTGGGTTGTATTTTTTTCAAATCATAAATCATTTTCAAACTCAAATGATAATATTTTAGGTGAATTCTGATACAATGACTCGTGAATTTCTGAAAAACTTTAATTTTGTTTGGAATAATTTGTATCATATATGAAATATATATTTTTATTCTCTATGAATGGATCTTGAAGAAAACTTAGGCAAGTCTAGTGTGTGTATGTTTCATTCCTAATCTAAATACATGTCATTTGATCTAAAATATGTGTCATTTTATATCAATATAGAAGTCATTTGAGAATAATGTATGAGTTATTAACACCAATGTATATTTAATCTAAGCCAATATATGTTTTATTAGAAGAACGTATAAGTTATTCAGGGAGAAATGTTTGTGTGAATATTTTTAGCATATGTGTATCTATGATTCTAATTTTTCATAAATGTGATATTTCGAATGGTATATAGAATCTCAGATCAAGTTCCCATATTTTATCAAATAAAATTATCTAAGTTTAGATGATTCCTGATTTATTCCATCATGGTATTACTATCATAAATTAGTGTTTATAAATCAATAAAATGTATAAAAAAATTTATACTTGATGAAATAAGTGGCTTTGAAAAAGAATAAGATGTTATTACTATAACCAGTTGGCCATGATACAATGCATATTTCTATATTATAGTAAACTAGAAGTAAATATCCAAAAGAATAAGTGGTGGGAAAAAAATAAGTACTTACAATAAATTGGGGAATTTGTTCATTTAATTTTAAATTTTAATTCAAATTAAAACATAATTAACTTCTACTGTGTGTAATATTAAATGGGTTATAGAATCTTTCTTGAAAATATTGAAGATGAAGTACATGATATAAATGAACCTATGATCATATCATATAAAATTTTACCAAGTGCATATTTGGAGGGATATTATGTGAGTTTTCCATGAAGTTCACTTAAGGGGGTGAGATAGAAGATGTTTTTGTTGTCATATGGTTTTAAGAACCATACTCATGATGAATATGTAGACAGAAGTGATTTCATTCAGTTTTGTGCACATAAATTGAAGTGGTTTCATGATTTTTTGTGAAGAAATACCTAGGAATAATAAATCAATACACTTGAAAACTAGAATAGAGTGTATTATTAATGGAATTTTCAGTTGTTAACCAAAATTTATTGTCATTACAAAGTATAGGATGCACTTGTGTGAAATAATAACTAAAGCATATTTTGGAGATGTTTAAACATGAGTTTCAAAGATAAGATATGCTTTCTTATACCAAAAGGATTATTCTAGTTGGTAGTGTGATGTCAAAGGAATCCATATCACACTAGGGACTAGTCTTCTCAAATTGAGAGTAAAACCATATAAATTGTTTTGTTTTTTGTGTTTTTGTGTGTGTTGAAAGTGGTTGTAGACATCAATCATAGCTCATCATAATTATTGTAAAATGTTGTTATGAATGAAATCTGAAATATTAAGTTTATTGATTCACCACTCTCCTCTCATGTATCACTCATTTATCCTATAGGTGTTTCCATGATCTCTATATCATATTACTAAATATAAATTAATTTATATATGTTTTATAATCATGGACAATTAAATAACCCTATCACTATCCTGGAAATGTACATGTTCATGATTTATAGTGATTCAGATACTGTATTGTCTCCATGTTTCCTTTGATGATATATGTTATAATTCTTTAAATCGCCCATGACAATAGCCTACTATCACTTTTAATTTATAATTAACCTGTGATATGATGGAATCAAGTACTATAAAAAAATTCACCCAAAGAAATAATTTTAATTACTGAGTATAAAATTATATAAATGTATCTTGAGGTATATATAAGCCTTGTTTCATAAATTTATCCATGTTCTCTTCTTACAATGCCTTATATTTTTGTGTTTAATAAATATTTTATTTTTTATCCTATACTATGATACCACATATTGAAACCTATGGTAAACCAAAATCATTATTCATTAAGAATATAGTGTTTTAACATGAAATATTATATCCCATGATCAATATATATGGTAGACACCTTAATACGTTGATCCTTTAATATACTATATCACACATAGAAATATGTTCATATCATTTTCAATAGTTCTTTCCATTACATTTGGTAACAACTAAACCATTTTTGATAAAATCATTCCTTATGAAATGATGAGAAAATGGCATATGTCTTTTCCATGAATAGTGTGATAAATATTTTACTATTATAAATCCCATTTTTATAAACGTTAAAATGCTAAAATCGCATCATGTGATATAAATTCCATATTATGAGTAGTGATATGATTTAAATGCCTTTTTCATTACCATATCAATGACTATGAATCATTGATTTTTTTCTTCAAACTATATAAACATGAAATATGATAAAATGAGTAACTAGATGCAATATAATGAATAATATTCAACCAAAACACATTATATATTCAATGTTCACTAATTAATCTACATCATAAATTTTTTTTAAAAAATCCAACCAAAATAATTATGATTCAAAAGGGATATAATATAATGTTTTGAATTAACTATTTATATTTGATCACTATATATTTTCCATGAAATCAAATCTCTTTTAACATTAAATTTTTTTATTATAATTATTCTTCCTCTTTGATCAAATCTTTTTTTTTATTTTGGAAAGAGAAATATCTTTTTCCTCTAATTCCCATTTTTTCTATTTTTACTCAAGTTCTGATAATCATACTTTTATTATATATGGTTAAATTTTGATTTATAATTTTTTAAGTAACATGGAATTTTTGGTTATGGGTTTTCCTTTAAGTATAAAAGATTTCCATTTTAAGAAAGCATCATAAGTGACTAAAAAATCATATTTTCATGATCATACTAATAAAAAATGAATTTATTCTTTTATACTACATCACATAATACCTTACCTTTTCTACATTCCAATTATGAATAAAACTCTCACTTTTATAGTGAATATTAAGTCTCTAAAATCATTAATTTCTTGAATCCAATATGAATTTTTGTGTTTTAAGTCACAAATCATCCATCAACTTGGTGCTTACCACATTATTGTAACTTCAATTTTTTAATAATAACATTACTTGAATCCCTTTAGATCTAGAACATTATATATTTTTTCTCTCATTTATCTTTTTCTCTAATCGTAGTATGTTAATAAATAACTCTCTTGGTGATAAGCACTTCTTGAAAAAATTAACCATCACCCGTATCTGGGGAATAAAATTATTATTCCATAGTGGTTAATCCATATATATCCCATTATCAAATTTTATTGAATTCCATTATCATTTTATTTAGGAAATAATTGGAAATGTTATTTCTTCCTTGTAATTTGAAATATCAAATGCCTAGGGTTCTCATTGGTTTATCCTGAACTTTATATTTCATAGGATATAGATTTTAATTTTTATATTTAAATTCATCTTTATCTATTGGTTTTGATATATATTTTATATAGATTTTATTTGATATTTGTTTTTAACATCTATTTTTAGAATATATTTTAATTTTTAATTAAAAAAGTGTTTCTAATCGATAATTAATCAATATTTGTTTTTTTTGAAATTTATTCGTTGAAAATATCAATAAAATTCTATGTTTTTAGTTTTAAATTTATTAAATTATTATTGGGATAATTTTCCCATAATATTAGGATCATGTAGTTTTGTTGTTCTTGGTGGAATAATTATTGAGATATAATTTTCAACAAATTTTTAGGAAGTGGAAGTTTGGAATTTAAACGTTTAAATTTCAATTATTTTATCATAAAATATATTTTTTGGAGTAAAATATTCTATTTTAAATATTTGAAACATATAGATTATTGATTAATTTTATTTTTGGCTGATTATTTTATTTTGTATAAATATAATGTCATTTCATATGTCTTTTTTCATTTTTTATGAATTTGTAATCAAGTTCATATGGGTTTTCAAATTTCATTTGAATTGAAAATATTAATGTTAGACTTTAAGGTTTTGTAATACTTTCCAATAATTTCAAAAGACTTTAGAAGCTCTACCATGTATAACTTTTTATGTCATATCATATAAGTTATTATCCATACTGATAATGGCCCCAAACGGAATAGGATTGATTAAAATATATAAATAATGTTGACCTAGAGTCATTTAAGCCTAAGAAAATGGATCCCAACCTCAATCCAAGCCTTCTTAACAAAAGAAAAATTACCTGAGACTTGTCATAGAAGGAAAAGAAACCTCATTAATCATGATTGAAGATAATATATTGATATTATATTGAATAGAGACCGAGAATAGACTTAAGTCAAATGAAAATTAAAAAGTGAATAACTGGACCCTTTTGAGGAGAAATGATCCATGATTTACTGATATTGAATGAGAAGATCCTCAAAGATCATGATGAAAGTTGAGTCAGAGAAAAAGTATTTTTGTTCTCTACATTTTTTCCCTGTTTTGGTTTTGTATTAAGATGGTGGGGGGCTCAGTCATCCCTAATTATATAATTATAAATATGAATAATGTTTTATATAGGGTGATATATATTTATCCTATGGGAAATTTTTTATGATGATTAATGCCAAATGTGTATAACAATTCCTTTTCTTAAAATTATTTGAGCTTTGACTAAGGCTTGTTGAGGAATATGTCCAACTAAATGTTAGTGGTGAATACAACATCCCATGCTCACCTTAGTCAAAAGAAGTGTAACCAGGATGAAAGAGTTTGACTAGATCCATGATTATAAGAGGATTTTTTGTTCCTATATAGTTTGAGTGGAACCACATGAAGCCTTTATTGAGGATAGTTAATCAATTTTGAGAAAATTGGAATTCGATCAAAGAATATTAGTTGAAAAAATTAATGAAACTGATGATTTTAGGATTAAAAGGATGAAAATGGCGTAATTTAGTGAAATTTGGATTATTTTAGATATTTTTTAATGGATTTTCTAGAGTTACATGGGGCATTGGAAAGGGGATTTTAAAAACTGAAAAGTGATGTAATTGAGGTTATGGAAATAATAAGGAAAGTGGTATAAAATTTATTTTTAAAATGGTGAAACAATAGAATTTTTAGAGAGAATATATATCACTAATTCATTAATAAGATGAGGGAACTGTATTAGAGTCATGGTTAAGTGCTCAATTTAGGTAGGATAGAGGATTTAGATATGGGGATGGAGAATGGATCATTCTTGATAGAGAGTATTCCCATTCTTCTTCCCTTATTTCTTTGTTCTATTTCTTTTAAGATTTATTCTTGTGAATTTTTCATTTCTTTTTTGCAGAAAATGGGTAATTATAATTTTTTAGGTATGCTGTATTGGTTGAATTTAATTATTTTTTCCTATTCTTGTTTCGATTCTCATTGTGGTATGTTGTTCTCCCTTCATTGTTCAATACTTTAATTATTATTTCTCTAATAATGTATTGACAAATGACGTTAGATTTATATTATTTTATTTAGTTGAAAATCAATTAATTATTAATTGGAATTTATAAATTGATGTGAAATTTAATTGGGAGTTCAATTGTGAATCTTTTTTTTCAGCGATCACATTTTTCATTCTTCATGATAATCATTTTTTACTCTAATACTTGTATAGATGGGTGAAGAGTAATGGATCCTTAATATATAAAACCACAATTAAAGTACATAAAATGGAAATGGTTGGAGTTTTTTTCACTATTAAGAATCATCTTTATCTTTATTTTTTTATAGAAATATCAGTCTTTACCAAAGTTCATTTGGAAAGGTTAGTCCCCAAATAGATGATATTCAACCAAATTGTTCATGGATTTCTAAAACTAATATTATTAATCTTGATGCAATAGTAGAGATATTTTGTGCAGTTAACATGAGTCTAATTTTACCTAAATCTATTCTTTGTTCAACCTTGTTTTCTATTGTTTCTATTTAAAGATTAATTTTCACTTCTCCACTCGTTTGGCATTACTTTACCCTTTACTCCACCATCACTGGATTCTGTTTGTTTGTTTTTTCATTCATTGTATTTCACACTATTTTCTCTTTAATTGGGTGTAAACTTACTCATTATTTTCTTATTTTATAAAATAAAATAATTAATTAATTTTAAAAAATTTAATTACACCCTCTAAATTTTGGATTTGTTTTTAATGATGGAACATGTGACTAAAAAAACAAAAAAAATAAAAAATTATTTCAATTTAAAAAAACCCATTAAAAATATATCATTTTCAATTTTTTTATTATTATTAAAATATAGGTATTTATTCACTGTAAAATATGAAAATAATTTGAATTGTGTTTTTTATATTGAAATCACTAGAAAGCGTTTTTTGTATATAAGAATCAATCTTTTGTGATGTTTTTTTAGTGTCGGTAGTGAAAACCTGCATGATTTATAAAATATTTTGAGATATTTAACTACTTAATTTCATTAAAAATATTATTAATGTCATTACTTATTATTATCATTTACTCAATGTGATGAATAATTGTGTTTTACTACTTCATATAGTTTCATTGAGCTATTGTTTTTATTAAATTTTTATTAAAAAATAGTATTGTGTAAATTGTTGTGTTCCTTCTTTAAATTTATTTATACTTGAATTTTCCTACACAAAAGGGAATCATCTGATACATAATTTAATCCCTTCATTCCTAAAATTTAAAATCATTATCGTTTCCTTAGGAAAACTAAAGCTAAAATAGGGAATATAGAGATATATGGAGCTATGAACATAATTGAAAATCAATATGTTGTTCCACCTCAACCTAGAAATAAGATATTTGAAATGCCTAGACATAGGTATTTCCAACATCCTATAGTTTAAAATATCCCTTGTTAGGTTTGGTTGTTCTCAAGGTCTTAGAGTTACAAAATTATACAATCTTACCTTTCCATGTTACCCTCCATTATGGTTCATAAAATGAGGATTATGTTGAGTTTATTAGATACATATATAGTATAGTTCAACAGTAAACTGTAAATGGTAATATTAAAGAGAACCATAGGTTCATATTTTTTCCATTATGTCTGAAAGTTAGGCTAAGATATAGTTTCAATAGCTAGATGAATAAATTATTTACACATGGGAGAACGTTTTCAATGAATATATGACAAAAATGTTTCCCTATGAATATGAGAAAAGTGGTGAGATGTAAAATTATTAGTTTAATTCAATAAAATGGTGATCATTTTATTGAAACACACGATAGGTTTAATGCAATTCTTGGTTAATTTATCAAGGAGTAACTTTCTTCCCCCTCTTGATGGAAACATCATACAATGGTTTTATTCCCTACCACCAAACATTATATGGTCAATCATCCCATGGTTATTATTCTAATTATCCAAATACAGAACTAAAATAGATTTTTAAAAAAGTGGTTCAAAATTCATAACACATATATTCTAGGAAAAAGCACTGTCCATAGGAGTGAGTCATGTTCTCAGTCTACTGATGTTTTTGATTTTGGGAGTGACAAATCTATTAGGAAGTAATGGAATCAGTGTGGAATATTTGGGACTACTAGAAATTATTTCACTAATATTGATCAATCTTCTTGAAGGGATCACACTTCCCTTTTTTAGATTATAGGGATTGAAATCATGGTAAAAAAGACACATTTTTTAATAACTATAACCTTATCTTTAGAAACCACTCAAACTTTTCATGGAGAGACTCGGGGGTTTTGAAATAAAACAATCCCCATGGATTCTAAAATTAACCATGGAATAAATTTCATAAAACTATTGTACATTTTAAATCTAGAAATGATTTAGATGTTTTTGTAAATAAACTTACCACTAAGGTGAATTTTCACTAATATAGCATTAATAATCTAAAAACCCAAATTAGCCATGGTAGGAGACCTAGGTGGAAGAGATATGTGCAATATTACAATCACAATATAAATAAAACCCAAGGAAAATTTAATGGTTTGTAACATAATATTAGGTATGAAAACATATGATAATACCATGATACAACCTAGAGAGTATAAACCTGAATTTTAAAATGATTATGAAAATAAAAATAAGGACAAAATGGGAACTAAAAAAGTTTAAAGGATGTCCTAGACTAATATAAAGGATGAATATTGACTTGATAAAAAAAATAATAAAGAAAAATAATTTTATAATTAATGAGGCAAGGAAAAAAGGAAATTTGGGTTTGAGGAGGGGGAGAAAATTCAACCTTCTTTACAACATTATTCCCCTATCATTGATTTTACCCAAAAATTTGTGTAAAAATATAATTATAGAGAATACATGAAATTCCCTGAGATGGTTAAAAATATTAATATAAAAATACCATTTATTGAGACCTTAATTAAAATAAAATCATATTTAATATTCTCCAAATGTTTTTCATCAATAAAAGAAAAACAGAAGATATGCCTACCATGAGTCTAACAATGGAGTGTATTATTTTAATATAAATGAAGTTATCTCCAGAATTTCAAGTCACTATGAGCATTCGTATTACTTATAGAATGAGATAAAGTGAATAGAAATTTGTGTGTGTGTCCTATGAGATAGTTTTATTCTTATTATATTCTTTTTATTTAACATATTGGGTCTAGGGGAGATGAAATGCACTTCAATTTCTGTATAGTTTGTTGATAGGTCCATTAACCCACAATTTAGTAGGGTAGATAACCTATTAATAAATATAGTGAAACTCACTTCACTCATTGATTAATTAGGGATTGATATGGATTTTCATACGAAGGTTCCTTTTATCCTAGAAAGACCATTTATAGATATAGGTTGGGGATGTTCTTGATGTTTTTAAGGGAAAACTAATTTTTTAGGATGGTAATGATCATGAAGAGTTCTATTTTTTTAATAATTCCACCCTTTATAAGAGTTTAAAGATGATTAATGAGGGTAAATAAGTGTTTATGGATGATATTAGTAAGGATAATCACATACATTTTGAGGAAATTATTTTTTAGTTTGGTCAAAGAAATTTGTATGGTAAAATTCATTGAATCAGAATCCACAAATGAACTTTAAATATTCAAAAATATTGAGAGAATAATTTGGAAACTCGTTACTAAGGATCATAAAGTGACATGGCTTGAACAATGCTGTTATATTGACAATGTCTCTGATATTTTTGGATACCATGCATAATAATATTTTTCTATGAAAAATATTTCCCTTGAACCAAATATAGATTTTGACTTATAAATCCTTCATCATGAATTTTTTGGACCTATATATGAGTATTTCACATCTGAAAATTAGTTAATAAACATATCAAAAGTTTTTTATAATTCTAGGTCAAGTCCTATTATAATAAATTATATCTATTTACTTGAAATCATCACACTTTCTATGACTGATTTCTTACATAATTATTTTTATCCTATTTTTGAAAATTTCAATCGTTTTGAGTCAAGTGATGAATCTAAAAAGTATATCATCATAGTATAATTTCACTTATTCACATAGAATATTATTCTATTACTATATTATCAAAATATTTAAGGCATGTTTTTAAAAAAAATAAGTAGTTTTCAGTAGTTCTTGTAACTATTTATAATTACTCGTGTAACTCGTGTTTGAGGGAAAACTCTTTGTTTTATGTTAATTATATTTTTGAATTTCCTTAGACTTTATATAAAAATTTGGGTTCTCCTTGTGAGATTTTGTGCATAAAAATTGAAATGTACAACAACCTCAGTCTTGAGGTTTTAGATTAAATCACTCACACATTGATAGATGATTATGTTCTAATTGTTTTAGGAGATCATCACAACACTTATAAACATTATTGTAAAGTAAATATCATCATGAAATATTTCCCTCCAAGTGATCATAGTTAGAATTAAGGAGGAATCTTGGTTGAAGAATCTATGCAAGGGAATCATTCTATGGTTGTTCAAACATTTTCTTATTGTTCTTAATATAATATAAAAAACCTTCACTTTATTTTTGTTCGATAACTATTTTTTCAAAAGGGATGTACCCAGCTCACCCATTTTTTTAAATATTCTTTCATCTATGGATATCATTTCATTGTACACTATCTTCCTTTTTCATAGTTATATATTTTTACTATCAATGGGTGAGAGGATCTTGAAGCATTTGAATATAGATATTTGGGGCCTAATCATAAAGCATAAAACCAAATATTAATGGATTATTCTATTCTTTCATCCTTGAAATTTAATTTTTGTAATTTTATTACATATGACCTTGACAATGGTATTTAACTAAAAATTTTATTTATATTGATTTAAAATTTCTCACATTATGAAATTAATTTTGGGGGGATTACCTTTTTATTTAAACAAAATTGAGTGAATATAATTTAAATTTCTAGGTTCTTATCATTACATTATCCAAACTATTAAAAAATAGTTTAAAACATATTTAATACCTTTCATAAATTACTAAGATTTTCTTTGGTATTTTTTGAGAGTTTTTGGAATTTTATTAAAAGTCATGGTCATTGTTTTAATCAATACATATCATGATACTTTATAAGTTGATTTGAAAATAAATTTGTGTGTATGTTATGCAAATTTAAATAGTAAGGTGACCTGAGTATAACATACATTCACATACTATTTTTTAGATGATTATTCATTATATCTCTCAATAATACAAACACCAAAATAATAAAGGTTTAGTTTATTTAGAGATTAAATACATAAATATATTATTTATGAACAATATTCTATATTTCGCAGAAATTTATTCTCACATAGTACTATTCTTAGATATATCCTACTTAATAACTTTCTTTATAACTTGGATAAATATAAACATAATAAAGGGTGGGATTAGATGATCAGTATTGGGAAACATAGGAGACATCCATCAATGATGATATGTGAGAATAATATAATCATAAGTGTATGAAAACCTAATCATTACTTACAAAATAATACCCAAAAATTCATCGAACATAAATTATGATTCATGGCATAGGTATTTGAAATATCAAAAGACATGAGTTATAAGAGTGAAGAATCATCAATAATCAATCATGATCAGTGAGAGCATATAATAAATATAAAACATATGTTTATGACATACACATATTCAAAGAAAATAATTACCATACACAAGTATAAATAACAAGACTATCCTAACATAGGGTATAGAGTCCCCAGGTGGATTGGGTTCACTCATCGTTCTCGTAAACATAGTATACGTAGTACCATTTTGGATAGTCCCATAGTGGATTGGGATTACCCCCCAATCCATTACATATTATCTCATGAGATATCAATCATTAATAAATGTATTTTATTTCCATATAATTTTGATCCTACCCCTCATATATTGAAAATCATATATATGTTTGTTTCAAATCATAAAAACTTTAATTATTTTATCATGGCTTAATTAAGCCGTGGAAAAGAAACGGGTTTCATGAAAAAATCCTTAAATAATACTCATAACAAGCCATACAGAATAATAAACTATAGGTTATAATTAGACAATACCCCCAGTGAATCATAAGAATCAATAAAAGTTGTTGACATACATGAAAAACACTTTTATTAAATAATTATAAATATTCTTTGAAAAAAAGAATAAATATCATTTTCTTTTGGAAATAATTAAAAAATAATCATAAATTCACAAAATAATTAAATTATTATTTTATTTTAAAACCCATGGAAACATATAAATTATTATTAATGATGAATAAATTACATTATAGAGTTAAAATATGTTCATGTTTTAATCATTAAAAAGTATTCTTTTATCACTTTTTGTAAAGAAAGTAAAAAAGGACCCATATATAAAACATTAAAAAGATTCTTTTTAATCCTTTGTAAATAAATTAAAAAATAATTTAAAATGATATTAAAAAATTATTGAAGTATAGAGAATAAATTTTTTAAAATTAAATAAATATTATCGATATAGTGGAAAAATAATCTAGACAAAAAAAGATATAAGGTGGGATTTTTAAAAAAAATTAATATTTTTATATAGAATAGAGGTAAAATATAAATATTAATTTAAAAAACTAAACAAAACCATATTAAAATAAAATATTTTAGTCTTAAGAGAAAAATTACATATAATTTCCCCAATGAAAATTAAAACATAAACAATCCTGATTGAATGTGAGATTTTAACATAAACCATTACATCAAGTCTCATTTTGCTTCATACTCACACTAAAATAATATATATTAATAATATATTTATTATTAATCTATAAAATAACCATATTCATATTTATCTTACTGTATATTATTCTTTTATAATTTCTAATTACTTATTTAATAACAAATAGTCATTATAATTAATATTTGGGAATTGACTATTCTTTTTTCCATGCATGTTTCACTTAAAATCTTATTGTCCCTAAAAACTTTTCATGGTTATATAAAATTAATCATTTCATAAATATAATATTTATTTGTTATATAAAATTTTGTAACAATATATGTAGGTAGTGAGGAAAAATGTAACACATCGCTTCATGGTGGTAGTTGTTCACACGTACACAATGGTGATGTTTTCATTTTTCAAAGGATAGAATGACAAAAAGGTATAATAAAATTTACATAATATTATAATTATTATTTCATATAAATAATATTTATTTATTATATATATCTTTAAAACCATTCATGGTAGGCATTGATGAAAAATTAAATCCATCTCTTCATAGAGGCGGTAGTCCTCACGTACACATGACCAGCGTTTTCATTTTTCATTTGATGGGAAAAAGTTATATAATGAATATTACATCAACATAATATCATCTATGTTGACTAATAATATTTATTAAATTATTTTTATTGGGTTATATAAGATTTGGAGGATTTATATGAAAAAATAAACATGAATGTACTAAATTTAGTCAATTACCTCTTCCTTGGGTATCCTCATTTGGATCTCTATTTAAACCTTATTTGTTTGTTATTTGGGGCACCAAAACCTATAAGGTAGTTGGGAAGTGATTTTTTCAGATAATATTTTATCTTGTATGCTCAAATTGTTTGGATATGAGATGAAAGGAGTATCGATTTTATATGTGGGAGTAATGGAACTATAAAAACTATAAAGAACATTCAAATATAATAAATGTCATTATCGAGAATATTGGATCCAAAAAATACTATTTTATAAGATATTTTGAGGTAGGTTAATAACACAAAACCAATAATATTATAGATAAAAAAATTAGAGATTTAAAATCCTTGTCCTTTAGTTCTAATACTTTTTAACACTTGTTAACCTTATCCATGATACCATAACTTTTACCATGGTAACTATTATTTATGACTAAAAATAAAATTGAACTTATAATAAAATTATAATATGATTCCAAATATAGAATACATTTTAGGATATTCAATTTCTATATGTGGTAGTAATTATTTCTAATGTACACACACAAATTGTATTAAACCGTTTTTATGAAAAAATGTATGTTTGAAGCACAAAATGAATTTATTATTATACCTTGGACAATAATAATCATTATTTGAATATAGAAATTTTTAATTGAATAAATTATCTATAAATTTCATTAAAATAATTCATTAATAGTAATTAATTTAATTTATTAAGATAAAAATACATTTTACACATAAAAATAGTTTTTTTACAAATAACTCGTTTTACCTTCAGATGAATTTGTATTCTTTTTTAACCATTTGATAATAAATTTATAAATGATACTTATTTTTTTACACATATAAATAATAATTTTACATAATTTTATACTTTAAATAATATAAATTAACTTTTAAATGAAAACATATCTAATAAAATAATTTTTATAAAAAAAATATTTTCGTTTAGCCAGAAATTATTAGACTAGTATTACTTATAATTAAATAACTATTTCGTGGATTTAATTAAATCATTTTATTTTTTTAGTTGAATATTATAAATAATTATTATTGATATATTTCTCAAAAATTATTAAATTTTAAATAAAATTCATAATTCAACAAAATAGTTAAAAACAGTCACATTATAATCATTTGTATTTTATAAAGTGAATTTTACCCGTTTTATTATACAAATTCATTTATATATCAATTTTATTTATTTATATATTAATTTACTCCATTTTTTTAGTTGTATATAATTATTCACTTATGTTTACTATTATTTGTATCATAATATATCGAACACATCAAATTTATTTTAAAGGAAAATATTTTCTAAAATTATGAGGTGTTATATTTTTCCCCATTTATAATAATTTTCCCCTCAAATTTACATTACTTAGATGAAAAAATAATGAATGTCATTCCTCATTACTTCATTTATTTCCCACATAGATACCCCAAAAATATGGTTTCATCACAAAACTTTTACCATGTGGGCAGTCTTACTAAAAAACACTTTATCTTTTTGGTTCGAAATCCACACCAATTATTCATCATAAAATAATCATTCTCCAGTAGTACAGCCTCTGAGTTCAGTACATGTGAAGGATCAGTTATGTACTTCCTCAAAATTGATACATGAACCATGTGATTAATTTTGGTAGATGTTTGATGGAAGCTCTACGTGATAAGATACCCTCCTGATACAATCAGGAATCTCAAAGGTACTTATATATCTAGGGTTTAGCTTACCCTTATTTCAAAATATCATAACCTTAATTATAAGAAGATATTAGAATGAATGACTTATCCCCATATTTATACTCAATATATGAACAAAATTGTTCATCAAATCATAGTTATCCTAATATGCAGCTTATTGTATCAAACCTTCTATAGAATATACTCATTTATCTTAGGTTCTAATAGCTTAAATTCACTATCTCTATCCCAACGTGTTGAGGTTCTGCACTTTTTTCTATAAATGGGTTTCATATGGTGCCATTTTAATTCTGGAGTGAAATATATTATTGTAATAGAATTTAATTAGATGAAGGTGTTGATCCCAAACACCTTTGAAACCCATAAATAAATATCTCATCATATCATCAAGGGTTTGAATAGTTCTCTCAGATTAACTATTTATCTATGGACGATATGTAGTGTTAATGTTTAAATTTATATTAAATTATTTATAAATTTAGGTTTGGAACATTAAGGTAAACCTTGGATCCCATTCAAATATATTTGACAATGCTACTCCATGACGTTTCACCACTTCATTAATTTATATCTGATAAATTAGGACTTATGAGAAATCCCATATTTTTGAATTTAAATCCATTAACTTCGTAATGGGATCAGATAAAACCCAAATGAAATTATTCCCTTAATATGTATTTAGGAGTCCTATGAATAAATACATAGTGATGTTTTCCTATTTCCATATAGGTAATGGTTTTATCAACCCCTTAGACTTTTTATGTTCATCCTTAACTTGTTGGAATACTATGAATTGAGATAAAAAATCCTCAAAATCTATTTTCATGTTATCCCAATAAAAATGAACCTTTATATCTATATACATATATTTTATTCAAGGATGGATAAAAAATTATGAGTTACGTGCTTCATATAATGGATACTTTTTAAATTATGTTATTTAAGGGATTTATTTAATTTCATCATTACATTATGGTCAAGGTTGAACCCTGGAACATTATTTACATTCCTTTTCAACTCCATTTCTTCCTTTTATTCCTCTTTAATCCTCACATGGATGGATGAATGAGTATTCATTTTAGGATGATAATATTTCATCCCTTACCTTATGAATTCTATGTCCATTAACAATAAATCAATGAGTATTTGATCTCTTTAAATCCTAATTATAGATAAGGTGGAGTGGTCCATCCAATTCAATGAATTGTACACCTTTTCTACATTCTCGGGATGTAATATATTGAGAATTCTGATCATTAATCAACTCCAACCAACCCCTTTAGAGTATATTCAATTATTTCAATGTGAATATATACTTGAATATTTTAAGAAGAGTATATATATCATACAATTCCCTATAAATAAAATGCATCCATTTTTTCAATGGAAAAGTTATCGATACCAACTCCAAATCATGAGTCATGTATTTTTATTATAAATTTTGAATTGGAATGAGGCATATGCTACCACCATGTCATTTTTCATGAGAACACAACCAAATCAATTATTTGATATATCACTGTATATCACAAACCCTTCTACACTATAAGGTAGTGTGATAACATGTGTAGTGACAAGCCTTCTCTTTAGCTCCTTGAAATTTTCTACGCATTAATATGTAAAAAAGGAAATTAACTCCATTTCACGTTAACCTGGTTACTAGATTTAATATTAATGAGATATTTATAAAAAAATGTTAATAATATCCATCCAATATAAGATAAATACTGATCTCAAACACGATGGTTGGTATGGGTCATTATTAAATAACTTACACCTTTGAAGGATCCATATATATACCCTTAAATGAACATATATAGCCCATGGATGATATTTTTTGTACCTATAATTCAAATTTTATAAATTTGTCTTACAGCCTCTCTTTTCAAAATGACTTCAATGCAGTATTTAGATTATCTTAATTCTCTTATGTTATCTTTGAATATATAATAATGTTGTCTATAATAACTACAAAAAACTAATTAAGTTATCCTATAAAGACTCTATTCATTAGATTCATGAAGATAGTGGGGGTATGTTTAAGTCCAAATGAATCACTATAAATTTATAGTGTCTGTGAGTCATATGGAAGGATGGCATGGGTATATACTTTCTTTTTATCCATAAGTGATGATATCTAGATTGAATATCAATATTGTAAAAGTAAAAATATATTTGAATTTGATCAAAAAAGTAATTAACATGGGGTAAAGCATACATATTCTTGGCAGTGATCATATTATGTTCCTAAAAATTAATAAAAATACACATATGCATATCTATTTTATCAACCAAATTAGTTACTACATCCCCATTGTGATGCACTAGGGCATATGAATTAATTTTCTAGATTCACTTGGAGTTTTTTCTTTAATTATGTTAACTCAATTGTTGTAATTTTATAAGGATTATTTGAAATAGTTGTATAACTATGTATGAGTAATATTGAAAACCCAACTTCATGATTCATGGAAAGACTAAGTAACTCTTTAGGAAATACAATGTAATACTCCCACATGGTAGAAATATCCTCAATATTAGGTTTCTCACAAATCATACATGATATATACCACTTTTGAATAGGTAGAAGACCCATTTAATTGTATTAATTCCCATTGGAAGTTAATGTCCATCCTTGCACCGACAGACAATCCTAGGTTGATTCATAATTTTCAATGTGACTTCCCTTCCTTTTAATTTCATATGGGATCTGTATAGAGAGAGCCAATTCACACCAAAAATCACATAAAATCCAACTTTATGGAGAATAATAAGATCTTTAGGAGCCACATATTCTTACAAATATCAATCAGAGAGGACCTAAATATTTCAGATTCAATCATCATAACATTATAATTTTTCATTTATAATTCAATATCTAATCATTGAGTTGGTGATTTTATACCCTTATAAAATTATATAGATATGAAAGAGTGGGTGGAAACTGAATCAAATTATACACTTATATTTCTAGAGCGAACGATATGTTTACCTTTCACCACTTTGTTTTCATGAACCACTTTAGTAATTGTTATTTCATAAGCCTTCCATTTTTTATTTGGATTTGGTGATTAAACATATTTATTTCCATAATTAACCCTTAGATTCTTGAACATATTTGGGTAATTTCCATGATCCTTGAAATAAATTCATCATATTATGTGTAGTGAATTTTTTATCTTTATTATCATCATTGATCTGCCTCTTCATGTATATTCTATATTCATTTTCTAGATTTCATTTTATTACACACTTGAAGTATTTATCCATCCCATTAAGTAAATTTAATCCGTGCTTATTTTCACATTTTCATCAAAAAGGTAGATTAATTTTTATTCCTCCAAATGTTTTATTGTTTATTTTTATTTGAAAATCGACTTTTATCTCCATATACCCAAAACCATTATAATAATGAGAGTTTTCACTTTCTATTTCTACTTTGAGATCACACTGAACAATTTCTTTATGCCTATAAAATTATATTATATCCAATTAAATTTAGATACTTTGTTTTAATACATTAAGAAGTTAATATATTTTTAATTCTAGGTTGATAATAAAACAAAATTTGTACCTCACAAGTTAGGTGAAATTTTATGCATAGTTACTAATGGGATAATAAACCTTTTACTTCAGTTCTAGTAATTCACTCTCCATTTTAATGTCAATAGTTATAAATAAATACTTATTGAAAGATACATTATTTAAATCCTCCCATTTCATGGATTCGTTCTATTCTTATTTCCTCATATTCTTGATAATATTCCACCATTTATCAGCTTCACCTTCCAAATGATACACAACTAAAAATCCTTCAAATGATTTGAGCATTAAAGAATAGAAAATATATTTTCTTTATAATTAAACAAATACATAGTCATAATCATATAAGAGAAACATTTAAAGTATTCACGTAGTTCCTACAAAATACTAAATAATGAGTTATTACTTCCTTTTTTTTAATTTTAAATTTTATCATTATTCATGTTATCATTCATAGATTGTGATATTTGGGAGAACATATCCATAATATTTTTTATCCTAGCATTCATTATATTTGATTACTCATGAGGATACTCAATGCATTGGAAGTCACCTTCATTATTCACACTACTCCTCCTGGATCAATCCATTGACTAAAACCAAATGGTCAATGTGATAATCAATAAACATTAATCAGAATAATAAATCATATGATTATGAAAATAAATCCTAATATATCATAAATTATAACACTTTATTTCAATCCATTTCATTATAAGATAATCCTATATCTCTTTCAACATAGGTATTTTTAGGTTCTACTATATTACTCTTTATAACCTAATCCCCAAAAATAACTAGACCTAGGTTTAATAACAAATGAGGTTAACTGAGCATAATATACATGAATATAAAATAATTTAGATGATTATTCATTTTATCTCTCAATAAAACACACCTTGAAACTATAGAGGATTAGTTTATTTGAATACTATATACATAATCAACTTTTAAGGTAAAATTATCATCATCTACCATAAATTCATACTCACATAGTACCCTTATAAGATCTATCTCACTTAATACCTTTCTTAAAAACCTTGGAAAATGGAAACATAAGAAAGGGTGAGCTAAGAAGCTTATTAAGGGAAAATATGGGAGAGATTAATCTTTGATCACTAGTGAGTATAAGATAAGTATAAGGGTATGATAAAAAGATCATAACTTACAAAAACATACCAAAAAAGTCCTGGACCATAAATAACGAGTCATGAAATATTGCTTTGGCATAACAAAATACATGATTCAATACTGTGAAATCATTAATATTCAATCATGATCCATGAAATTATATCATAATAATATGAAAAAAGTTTTTTTTCAGATACATAATCCTAAAAAATTATTTCCTTAGTAGATTAAAACCTAAAAATACCATCATAACATAGTGGATAGAGTCCCATAATGGATTGAGTTCACTCCTCATTCCCACAAACATAAAGGGTTGAGTTTCATGGATAATTGGGTTCACTCCCCATTAAATTATATATTATCTAATAATATATCAAGATATACCTGATTAATTGAAGGGATGTATAATTATGGGACAGCACATTACATAATTAAAACCAAACATATGTGTAAGACAATATTATAAATAAATTCCGAATTTCAATATATCTTAATTAAGCTACGGGGAAGAAAAAGTTTCATGACGACATTCTTAAAATATAATCATCATAGTCTATATCGATAATTATATTGGATAATATGACTATATCATATCACTAGTGAAAAAATAATCAATAATGTATATCAATAGAGATGAAAAACTCATTTTATAAATATTCTTTTAAGAAATAAGAAGAAATATTCCTTTGTTTTGGAAACATTAATAAAATTAAAAATTCAAAAAAAGTAGAAATATGTTTTTTAAGAATAATTTAATATTTAAAATTAATATTCATAATGATTAATGTATAAGATGATAGTAATGTCATTTCATTCGATAAACATTTTATAAAATAACACTTCTATAAAGTACACCTAAAATGACCCTTATAGAAATGATAAAAATATTCCAGTTAAACCGTTATAAATAAATTAAAATATAATTTAAAATTACCATAAAAAATATTTTATGTCTAGATAAAAAATTTTTAAAATGGTTTAAATAATATGGATATCGAGAAAAAATATTCTTAACCTAAGGGATGAAATAATGTTGGTTTTTCTTGAAAACATTCATTTAGAATTTTAAGTACCAAAGAGGGGGAAATAGAAAGAATAATTGAAAAACATATAAATATAAATATTATAATAAACTTTTTGAGTTTTAAGAGATATATAACATAGAATTCTTGTAATGCTAATTGAAACATAAACAATCATGATAAAAAGTTAGATTATACCATAAACTCTTACCTCATGTCCTGACTTTATTCTTCTGCACTCTAAACTTATTTATAATAAATTGATATTTTTTATAAATCTATAAAATATATATATTAATACATATATTACTATATATAATTCCCTTATAATTTCTAATTACCCATTTATTGATACCTTTTCATTATAAAAAATATCTTTGTGTTAACTGTTATGTTCTTCAAGAATGTTTTTGTTTGATGGTTCCTACAAATAAAACATAGTTATGGTTATATAATCTTAATAATGTCATAAATATAATATTTAGTCATTATATACACATTTATTACCATCCATGTAGGTCGGTGATGAAAAATTGAATACATCACTTCGTGGAGGTGGTAGTCTGCACGTCCACACGAGTGGTGTTTTCATTTTTCAATGGATGGAAAGAAAGGTAGACAATAATTTTTCTTTAAATAATCTTAATTATTTAATATAAATAATATTTATTTATTATATCTATTTTTATAACCATCAATAATTGGAGGTGATTAAAAATGAAATACATCGCTTCCTGGAGGTAGTAGTCTGCACGTATGCCTGAGCAACACTTTGATTTTCAATTTGATGAAGTGGGGTTTTATAATGATTATTCCATCAATATAATTAAATTTTAGCATAATAATTATATGTATTCCATAATTTGTAATTGTTAATATATTATATATAGGTGGTGTAGGAAGAAATACACTTTAAAGAACTCGGTTAAGTCGATTACCTTTTCCTTGGGTATCCTCTTTTGGATCTCTCCTTAAGCCTTTTTGGGTTATTCTTTTGGTGAGACCAGAATATCTAGGTCATTGATAAGGGTTTATATTTTTTATATTACTTGAGATGATATTAGTTAATCTAATGTGGTCAATTTATGTGAGGAATTAACGAGGGTGGGTTCCCTTTTATAAATGAGGGGAGTGGCGCTCATAAATATATTAAGAGATTTTAAATATAATAAATATCATTCTCAATGAGAGTGGATCCAAAGACCATTAATTTTTAAATATAATGTGATGGAGTTCGAAATATACTCCACCAATAATATTGTAGATATGATTTTGAGATATTTAAAGCCTTATTCATTAGTTTTAACCATTTTTAACATTTTCCATGATAACATAACATTTCCCATTGTAATTATTCTTTGTGAATAAAAATAAAATTTGACATGTAATAAAATTTGAATATAAATATTAAAAATTTGAAATAAATTTATTATATTTCATTTCTAAAGGTGGTATAAATTAATTGTAATATCTACTCACAAAATGCATAAAGTTATTATTAGAAAAAATAAATTCTTGTCGCATAAAATGAATTTTTTCTAATTCCGTGCATATTAATTGCCATTTTAGGAATGATAATTTATATAATTGAATATAATATCTATTAATTTTATCAAAATATTTCATGAATTTTTATTAATTACATTTATTAATATAAAAATACATTGGGCACTTAAAAACGGTTTTATGGAAAAAAATCTATTTATGCTTAAAAGTAATTTAACATCATTTTAAACCATTTTATAATAAATGTATGAATGATCATTCATTTGTTTAAATGTATAAATAATAATTTCCCAAAATTTTAATAGTTTAAATGATATAAATAAAATTTTAAATAAAATCATATATAATAAAATAATGTTTGTAAATAAAACATTTTCATTTAGATATGAATTATTGTACTGATACTACTAATAATTACTTAACCATTTTATAAATTCCATTAATTTTATTTATTACTATAATTTTATAAATAATTTTTACTGGTATCATTCCTAAGAAGTGTTAAATTTTTGTAAAATTAATAATTCAACAAAATAGTTCAAAATGGTCTCTTTAAACTCAATTTTATTTTCATAAGTGAATTTAAACCCTCTTATATTAAAAAGTCATTTATTTTTAAGTTTATTTTAACAATTAAGTAATAAATTTAATTTTGTATAATATTAAAGAATTATTCACTTAATTTTGGTGGTTTTTCATCACAATCTATTGAAAACTTATAATTTAGTTTAGAGGAAAATATATTCAAAATTCACATGGTGTTACATGTATAGTGTAAATTCTTTTTTGATTAATCATGTAACATTATTGAAACATTAATGTTTTAGATTTTTTATTACCATTGGAATTTTTTTTAATTACTATATTTGAAAATATTTTTATGATAAACTTATTTCATTGATAACACATCAAAAATGCCTTATGTTTTTAAAAAAAATAGTATTTTCAAGCTTCAATTTTCATTTTTAGTTGTTTTGAATCTTTCTTTGAATTTAGGAATGTTATTACTAGTTTGTGTGGTTAATAATTTCTAATATACCATGTGCTCAATCTTGTAACATCATTTTCATCACTCTCGCTTAAAATATTATTTTAATAAAACTTTGTGAGTAAGATTTATAATCTTAATTGAATTTAAAAAAATTTATTGGATTTAAACACATAATCTATACATTTAAATAGGCTATGAAATGAAATATTAATCCTTATATACTAATAGAGTTAATAATTTCAATATTATTAATATATTTTCAATGAATTTATCCATCTTGATTATTCAATTTGAGTGTATTTGCATCAATTATGTGTTTTTGTTATATTTTGGGCTTAAATGTCAAAATGGGGTAATTCTGTAAAATTTAATGTTTTATATAGCTTCTATTTTCGGGCATAACTTTTAAAATATTGATCCAATTGATGTGAATATTTTTTTAGGCTTCATATGCTCGTGGGATTAAATTTTTTCTTCTAGACCGAAACCCAATTTGAAACCTAGTTGTATAGAAAATTCAATCAAGTGGAGAACTCAGTCTGGATGGAAGAATATACCCCACCGAATTAAGTCAAAAATATCTCATTCATCCGACCTTAGAATGTGGTTCTTCCAGCTGGTGTCGACAGAGGACATCCAAACGAAGGTTCACAATAAATTCATAAAATACGAAGCTCATTAAGTCATATTTTTGGCTCGTCCAAGTGTAGTGGGTGAAACAGTTTTTGGCGGCTAGAAAAGTAATGGTCATTGATAAGGCCATATCTTCTTTTAAACCTGTCCAATTACTCTAAAATTTTGATGTCCAATATCTAACTACATTTCCAAAATTCTATAATAAGTGACCTCAGTGAGTTTCGGCCAGATGGTGGGAAAAAAAGAGGCAATCCTCTGGAGGACAGATTCTGGAGGATCAAAATTTATGTTCTTTCTTTTCTTACTTTTGTTCTTCTTAGATTTATAATGACTTCTTCTTCCCCCTTCATCTCAGTTACCTTTACCAAGGTGGGGTAGAGCTTTGGAGTGATTGGGGAAGGGTGGGTTTACCCTTTTGTAATTTTTTAGTTCTTGCACGTAATCTTTTAATATCCTTTTTTCTCTTCTGCAAATCTATTTCCATTTCTTATAACAGTTTTTATTATCATGTACGATTGTATCTGATTTTAGATTATGTTGTTTTTTATATTTGTCCAATGATCAATATCACCCTCCACTGGGTTCTGGTTTATAAATGATGGAATAGAACGAGATTTAGTGCTGTTGTACTCGGTGATCACCGGCACATTTGTGAGGAGTAGTGAATGTTCTTGATTACTTGGGATAAACAGGACCCAATTGGGAATTTCCTAAGATAATTGGGGGTATTTTCTACAACAATATTACACATTAGAAGGAGAGTAGACCAATCTGAGGTTTTAGTAAGGTTTATTCTCATATTTTTATTTCACCATGGGAGTGAGAAGAAACGATTGTGGATTCTCACTCTGAACAATTTAACAGAATAGAATTGGGTAAAAATGAACTATGATAGAATTAAAATTGGAAAACCAACCATAACCTGATCACCATTTCATATCACTGATTTCAATCACATCATTTTTCAATTTTTTTTAAAACATTCACTTAATTTATTTTCTTTATTTAGTTTCTTTCTTGTATTTTCAAAATCAAACAATTTCAAAAACAACATCACTTCTTCCTCTTATTTTAAGTAACAAACACTATTATTGAGCACTCCTCTCTGAAGAAAACCTAGGTAACCCACTATAATACATTTTAACTTAGGTAATATTTGTTTTTTCCACACCCCATGACAGGCACGTGTCAAAACTTGGCGCCGTTTTCGGGGAGGTAGCACAAACATTTATTTTATTTTCTTTCCTTTTTTTCATCTTTTCTCTTCAAAATTGCATGACTTCAACCTCAAAAACCGAACCTTTACCCATAGATCATGAGATTGAAATAACCTTGTTGAATAAACATAGAAACATTAATTATCAATCTGAATGTTGATAAATATCCCTTGCAGACTCAAGTGAAACTTCTAGTGTTCACTCTGAGCCTGTCATCATGGCTGAAAATCAAAACCAAACACTTAGAGACCTTTGTGCGCCACAATTCCTTAATAAAAAAATCAACTTTCCTTGCCATTGTTACCAAATGATTTTGAAATGAAACCTAACATGATTCCTTTGCTTCCAAAGTATCATGGTTTGGCAGGGGAAGATCCAAACAAACACTTTAAAGAGTTCACACATGTGTTCTCAACTTTCAGACCCCGTGCAGTTACTAAGGAGCAGGTAAAGTGGAAGGAATTTCCATTTTCATTGGATGGAGCTTCTAAAGAATGGTTGTACAGCCTACAACCAGGATATGTACATGACTGGAATTACCTATTAAGATGTTTTATGCAATGATTCTTCCCCACCTTTAGAAGCCCATCCATTCGGAAGGAAATCTATGCCATATGAAAATCATCTAGAAAACATTTTAAGAGTACTGGGAGAGATTTAAGAAGTTATGTGCCTGCTGTCCACAAAAATCCATTGAGGAACACCACTTTATTTTATTCTTCTATCAAGGAATAATGGACAATGACAGTAACCTTCTTGATGCATCATTTGGAGGTGTATTGATTGACAAGTCACCAGAAGAAGCCAAGGCCTTGATTGAGAAGATTTCCCAAAACTCACAGTAATTTGGAACAAGATGTATTGGAACAAGAGGTATTCATGAGGTACGCACTTCTCATCCATCACCCCTATTAGAAACATATATTGAAGAGCTGACCAGTATGGTGAGGCAGATGGCCTTGAAGCAAGTTAGTGACCAAAAATCTCCAGCTAAGGTATGTGGTTTATGCTCATCACCAGATCATTTTAATGACCAATGTTCTGAAATACAGGGAATGGAAACATGTGCAGCAGCCTTTCATTCAAGGTAGATCCAACAAAATAAAGGACGGAGAGATCCTAACAAAGTCCAATATGGGTTTGGAAATAAGCATTATCAAGGTAGACCCCCATACCAAAACCAGTTCAAAACCAACCAACTTTCCAGAATCCACCACCATTTCAACAGAAACAATCTTATAACTAGGCTTCTAACCAAAAACCAACCAATCTCCAAAGACCCTATGAGAAACCATCTACCAGTGCACAACCTCCAATTCAAAACCAACAAAACTCTGAGTTTGAAGGACTGAAAGACACTATTAAAGATTTTTCCAATAGGTTTTAAAGTCTCTTGGACTTTCTGACCAAAAATCCAGGTAAAATCCCTACCCAAACAATCCCAAACCCAAAACAGAATGTTAGTATTATAACTACAAGAAGTAGAAAAGAACTCACACCACCATTCACCATTGAACATGAAACAAGAATACCTGAACTGGGAGAGAATGAAGTTGGAAATGATGACAATTCTATTCTTCGAGAAAAAGATAAGAAAGAGGAAGAGGAGAAGGATAGGTCAATGAAGAAGAAACAAGAAACACCATTTAAAAGGAAAAAAAATGGAGAAGAAAGATATACCCCCCACTATTTCCATCACGGATGATTGAATCAAAGAGGTTTCAAGAAGAAGCACCGCAAAAAGAAATTTTAGACACCTTCCAGAAAGTGGAAATCAACATACCTCTTCTTGAAGCACTAAAAAAAATTCAAAAGTATGCTAAATTTTTGAAGGATATTTGCACCAAGAAGATGAGACTTCAAGGTAATGAAGGGATCAATTTGGGAAAAAGCGTCTTAGCCCTTATCACACCATAATTCCCAAGCAAATGTCATGATCCAGGGATGTTTTCGATTCCATGCACCAATGGTTCATTAAATTTTTCTAATGCTTTGTGTGTTTTAGGTGCATCAATTAATGTATTTCCTCACATTGTATATACTTATTTGCATATGGGAGACTTGAATCCCACAAGAGTGGTGGTCCAACTTTCAAATTGATCCATAGTTTTCCCAGCTGGAGTTTTGGATAATGTCTTGGTAAAAGTCAAAGATCTTTTATTCCCTGCTGACTTTCATGTGTTGAATATGGAAGATGATAGTATCCCATCACACTCACCCATCATTTTGGGGAGACCTTTCTTAAAGACAGCCAAAACCATCATCAAAGTCCCTAAAGGGTCACTTACCATGGAATTTGGAGATAGCGTTGTCCACATCAATATTTTTTAATCCATGAGGCACCCATTAGAGGATAATTCACTCTTCGCACTCTCCCTTGAAGATGGTATAGAACCAATTGAAGAATCATGAATGTTTCACTAATTTCTATCATTAGGAGAGAATCATTCCATTAAAAATATCACTGAACATATGGATGCCCAAATTCTTGGAGATTCTGATTTCATGTTGGAAGAAGAGGTAAAATCTGATTTCATTGATAATTTGTTAAAAGATGATGAAGATGGTATGATTTCTTGTGCGTAGGATGTCAAACCATTGAAAGTGGAGAACCACAATTTAGTTTCATCCCTCGAGCATCCTCCTGATCTAGAATTAAAACCACTCCCCACTAATTTAAAATATGTTTACCTTATAAAGGGAGAGAAATTACCAATAACAATTGCTAATAATCTATATGAAACTCATGAAAAATCATTGATTGGGATTTTGAGAGAGAATGCCCAAGCAATATGGTGGAGCTTAGGAGATATCCCAGGGAATAAACCCAAAAATTTACTCACATAGAATTTTTCTTGAGGGAGATTCCAAACCTATCAGACAACCCTAAAGGAGGTTGAACCCTACCCTGATGAAGGTTGTGAAAAAAGATATTGATAGGTTGTTAGAAGCGGGGATCATCTATCCCATATCAGATTCACAGTGGGTTTTCCCCATCCATGTAGTCCCAAAGAAAACTGGCCTAACCATTGTGAGGAATGAAAAGATTGAATTATTCCCTGTGAGAATTTAGAATAGCTGGAGAGTATGCATAGATTTCAGGAAGTTGAATCAGGACACTCGAAAAGATCATTTCCCTATCCCTTTCATTGGCCAGATGCTAGAGAGGATGGTAGGTAGAACTCATTATTGCTTTATAGATGGATTTTTAGGTTATTTTCAGGTACCCAATGCTCCCGAAGATCAAGAGAAGACTACCTTTACTTATCCTTTCGACACTTTTTCATACAAAAGGATTTCATTTGGATTGTGTAATTCTCCAAGTACATTTTAGAGGTGTATGGTAAGTATATTTTCGGATCATATTGAAGATTTCTTAGAGGTTTTCTTGTATGGTTTCACAGTTTTTGGAAATTCCTTTGACAATTTCTTGAAAAATCTTGAAAAAGTTTTAAAAAGATGCATCGAAAAGAACCTTGTTTTGAATTTTGAAAAGTGACATTTTATGGGTGAGAGAGGACTTGTCCATGGGAATTTCATTTCACAGAATGTCATTGAAGTCGATAAATCAAAAATCAAAGTGACAAATTCTTTGCCTTACCCAACTTGTGTGAAACATGTTAGATCATTTTTAGGACATGCAGGATTCTACAGGAGGTTTATCAAAGATTTCAGTAATATTTATCTCCCTCTATCTAGATTACTTTTGAAAGATTCTGATTTTGATTTCAATGGTTCATGTAGACAAGCCTTTGATGAGTTGTAAATAAGATTGATTACAACACCAATAATGCAGCCACCCAATTGGGAAGAACCATTTGAGCTACTTTGTGATGCTTCAAACCGAGCAGTTGGAGCAGTACTTTCTCATAGAATTGAGGGAAGGCCACAAGTCATTGCATATGCCTCAAAAACCTTAGATTCAGCCCAATTTAACTACACAACAACAGAAAATGAGTTTTTAGCAGTTTTTTTTTGCTTTAGAGAGATTTAGATCATATCTTCTTGGAACTAAAGTCATTGTGTTTTCTTATCATGCAGCTCTTAGGTATTTGATGAAGAAGGCTTAAGCAAAACCGAGGATAGTGAGATGGATGCTACTACTATAGGAGTTCAACATAGAAATCAAAGATAAGAAAGTATCTGAGAACCTAGTGGCTGATCACATAAGTAGACTACCCAACACCACTGAAGTTGAAATTCTAGACAATAAACCACTAAATGATGACCTTCCAGGTGAGCAGTTGTACTTGATTGAAGGAGAAGTACATTGGTATGATGACATGGTAAATTATTTTGTAACATCTCAGGTCCCATCACATTTAAATTCTCACCAAATTCAGAATTATAAATCTGAATCTCGATATTACATCTGGGATGATCTATTTCTTTGAAAGATTTTCAATGACCAAATGATAAGATGATGTTTGCCTAAAAATGAAATTGAATCAATATTTATGTTTTTTCACACATTAGCTTGTAGAGGTCACCTTGGAACTCAAAGGATAGCAAAAAATGATTTCGAATCTGGACTTTATTGGCCAACACTTTTCAATGATTCTCATGAATTTTGCAAATGGAGTGAAAAATGTCAGTTTACTGAAAATATTTCAAGGAGACAAGAAATGCCCCAAAAGCCACAAATTGTTTTTTAAAATTTTCAAGTTTGGGGGATAGATATTATGGGACCTTTTCCAATGTCATTTGAAAATTCTGATATTATTCTTGCTGTTGACTATGTTTCCAAATGGGTGGAAGAAAAAGCCACTAGGACTGACGATGCTAAAGTTGGTTGTGATTTTGTCAGGGCTATCATATTTTGTATGTTTGGAGTTCCCAGAGCCATCATTAGTGATCAAGGGAGTCACTTTTTCAATAAGAGAATGGATGATTTGTTAATAAAGTATGGGGTGCATCATAAAATAGCAACTCCCTATCATCCACAGACTAATGGGCAAGATGAAGTGTATTATAGGGAAATCAAAGGAATTTTGGAAAAGACTGTTAATCTAAATAGGAAAGATTGGAGGCAATGGTTGGAAGAAACATTATGGGCTTACAAGACAGCCCAAAAACCCCAATTGGAATGAATCCATATAGGTTGATTTATTGGAAAAGCTATCACCTACCTATAGAATTGGAACACAAGGCATACTGGGCTATGAGGAAGATGAATCTGGATCTTGAAAGTGCTGGGAAAGATAGAAGATTGCAGTTACAAGAGTTGGAAGAAATTAAAAGGGATGCATTTGAAAATTATAGGATTTAGAAAGAGAGAACAAGAGTGGCTCATGACAAAATGATCCAACCAAAATACATTCATCCTAGAGACAAGGTGTTGTTATTCAATTCAAGGGTCAAGATGATGCCATGTAAACATCATTCCAGGTGGTATGGTCCATTTATAGTTACTCATGTATATTATTTTTGTGTTGTGCAGATTTTGAAGGATAAAGAATAGGAGCCATTTACTGTCAATGGGCATCCGCTGAAAACTTCCTTGGGACTATGACATCAGAGACAATCGAGGAGATCACACTCTTCCAACCTGTTTATCAATAAAATACACCAGGTTGTTCCTCTCCTTTACACTTTCTTTCTTGTTGTGATTAATTTTTCAAATCTTATTACATGTTAAATCAATTTGAATTCATTTCAGACACTTCATCATTTAAGTGTGGGGGAGAGAACCTTTCTGGTTTAGGATTTAATTTGTTTGTCTTCCTATTTTCACTTATTTTAATTAAAAAAATTGATTTTCTTTTTCAAATTTTGTCTATTTTTGAAACTTTTGAGCATAAATGATTATCTTTGAAATTTTTGAAACCCATGTCCATGAGTGATTCAATTTATACCATGAAACTATGTTTAAATGAATGTTGAAAATGACTTTGTTTCAAGTTCAATTCTTTTGGAATTTAATGACAATTACTCTGATTTTTGAATCTCATAACACATATAACTGTCTTTATATTTAAAATCACATTACCATGAAGCTTCTAAACCTATTATTTTCATATTATTTACATTCACCTCACTTCTTGAGAGAACCAAACCATGCTTGTTTTAACTAGAATTTGATTTCTTCCTTTCAAAACATGAGGGTTTGGGGTACATGTGTTTTAAATGATTGATGCATTTCTTTGGTTTGAAATCCCCCTTTTCAAGATAATCCCTTTCATTATGGCCTATCTTATAAATTTTATCCTTGTATCCCATATAATCCATGAACATCCTATTAGGTTAGCCACATTACAAGCCAATTTTCCCTATCCAACCTGCTCTTGAAGTTAAATTGCATGATCTAGTTGAACTTAAGTGTGGGGGAAGATGTCTTCTCATGTGCTAGATCATTTTATGAAACATTGGTTGGAAAATAAAATACTGAAGAGATTTTATTTCTACAACAAAAATCATTCTACTGAAAGTTGTGCCTTTTCTGGAGCTTTCACAATGAGAGAAACTGTGACTTTCTGAAGCTTCTAATGAAGAATGAAAGTTGTGCCTTTTATGGAGCATTAAAGAAATATTATATTTGAGAATATTGAAATGTTTGGTGATGAAATGATGAACTATGAGAACATTCCATGATATTTCATGAATAAAGATCTTAGTTTTTACTTAGGGGAGTGAATAGAAGACCATACTTGTGTGAAAATTAGAGTAATGCAATTTTTCTTCAAAAAGAGCCAAGCCCTCTTCATTCACCCTCAAAATTTTCAGATCAAAATCCTACCAACCTAAAGCTATAGAACAAACATGAAAAGTACTCATGATAAGAACATGTCTTTGACTCACATCGGGTGGAGATTTAGGAATTTATCAAGCATATGGTGACACTTGTATGAGTTTGGAAGAGAAAGACATTGCTAAAAAAATTGAAAATTTTTTGATGAGAGATAATAAAAGTTAGGTAAGTGTTTTGTGTGCATGGGATGAGAAATGAAGAGTAAATATACTGAATGATCATAAATTAAGAACATGAAATAATAGAGTTTTGGAGGCATGATATATTTTGTTTCTTGTTTTCAAATGTGTGGATCTCATGGATATGTGTTTTGAATTTACTTTGACTTTATTTTGATTCTGACTTGTCCAAGAGTCCAAGTGATAAGTGTTAGATAATTGATAGAGTTTATATTTTCAATATTATTAATAAGTTTTTAATGAATTAATCCCTCTCAATTATTCAATTTGAGTGTATTTTCATCAATTATGTTTTTTTGGTATATTTTGGGCTTAAATGTGAAAATGGGGTAATTCTGTAAAATTGACAGTTTTATATAGCTTATGTTTTTCAGGAATAACTTTTAAAATTTTAATCCATTTGAAGTGAATCATTATTTGTTGGATTCATATGCTTGTGGGATTCAATTTTGTCTTCTCGACCAAAACCCAATTCGAAACCCAATGGTACAGAAAATTCAATCAAGTGGAGAACTCAGTCTGGATGGCAGAATGGTCCCCACCGAATTAAATCAACAATATCTCATTCAGCCGACCTTAGAATGTGGTTCTTCCAGATCGTGTCGACATAGGACATGCAACAAACAGTTCTCGATAAATTTCATAAAATATGAATCTCTTTATGGAATATTTTTGGCTCATCCAATTGAAGTGGGTGAAAAATGTTTTGGAGGCCAGAAAGGTAATGGTGATCGATGCATCCATATATTTCTTTACACCTGTCCAATTACTCTAAAACTTTGAGGGCCGATATCTAACTACATTTTCAACATTCTATAATAAGGTACCTTATTGAGTTTCGGCCAGATGGTGGGCAGAACAGAGGCAAACTTCTGGAATAGACCAGGATTTAGTGGTTTTGTACTCTGTGATCACCGGTACGTGTGTGAGGAGTAGTGAATGTTCTTGATTACTTTGGATAAACAAGACCCGATTGGGAATTGCCTAAGATAATTCGGGGTATTTTCTACAACTCTATTACACATTTTAAGGATATTAGTCAAATATGAGGTTTTAGTAAGGTTTATTCTCACGTTTTTATTTGACCAAGGGAGTGAGAAGAAACGATTGTGGATTCTCACTCTTAATGATTTAATAGAAGATAATTGGGTAAAAATGAACTCTGATAGAATTACAATTGTAAAACCGAACCTAGCCTGATCACCATTTCATATCAGAGATTTTAATCACATCATTTGTCAATTTTTTTTAAAACTTTCACTTAATTTATTTACTTTATTTAGTTTCTTTCTTGTATTTTCAAAATCAAACAATTTCAAAAACAACATGACCTATTCCCCTTATTTTTAGTGACAAACACTATTGTTTAGAACTCCTCTCTAGAGAGATCCTAGGTAACCCACTATAATACATTTTAACTTAGATAATATTTATTTTTCTTTACCCCACGACTGGCACGTGTCCAAACTTGGCGCTGTTGCCGGAGAGGTAGTGCCAACATTTATTTTCTTTTCTTTCCTATTTTTTCATCTTTTCTCTTCAAAATTGCATGACTCGAACCACAAAAAATGACCCTTTACCCACAGATCCTAATATTGAAAGAACCTTGTTGAATAAACTTAGAAACATTAATTTTCAATCTGAATTTGAATAAATTCCCCTTGTAGAATTAAGTGAAACTTCTAGTGTTTACTCTGAGCATGTCATCATGGATGAAAATCAAAACCAAACACTTAGAGACCTCTGTGCGCCACAATTCCTTAATAAAAACAATAAACTTGCCATGCTAGTATTACCAAATGATTTTGAAATGAAACCTAACATGATTCCTTTGCTTCCAAAGTTTCATGGTTTAGCAGGGGAAGATCCAAACCAACACATTAAAGAGTTCACACATGTGTGCTAAACTTTTAGACCCCGTGGAGTTACTGAGGAGTAGGTAAAGTGGAAGGAATTTCCATTATCATTGGACAGAGCTGCTAAAGAATGGTTGTACAGCCTACAACTAGGAGATGTACATGATTGGAATGACCTGGTAAGATGTTTTATCCAAATATTATTCCCCATCTCTAGAAGCACAACTATTCGGAAGGAAATCTATGCCATACAAAAATCATTTGGAGAAACCCCTTACGAGTACTGGGAGAGATTGAAGAAGCTATTTGCCAGCTGTCCACATCAAGACATTGAGGAACACCACTTTCTCGTCTTCTTCTATCAAGGACTACTGGAAAATGACAGAAACCTTCTTGATGCATCATCAGGAGGTGCACTGATTGACAAGTCACAAGAAGAAGCCAAGGGCTTGATTGAGATGATTTCCCAAAACTCACATCAATTTAGAACAAGAGGTATTCATGAGGTATGCACTTCTCATCCATCACCCATATTAGAAACTAATATTGAAGTGCTGACTAGTATAGTGAGGTAGATGGCCTTGAAGAAAGTTACTGACCAACAAGCGCCAGCTAAGGTTTGTGGTTTATGCTCATCACCTGATAATTTTATAGACTAATGTTCTAAAATACAGGGAATGGAAACATATGCCGCAACCTTTCAGCCAAGTTAGTTCCAAAAAAATCAAGGTTGGAGAGATCCTAAAAAAGTCTAATATGGGTTTGGAAATTAGCAGAATCAAGGTAATCCCCCATACTAAAACCAGTTTAAAAACAAACCACCATTCCAGAATCAATTCCAGAATCCTCCACCATTTCAACAGAAACAATCATATAAACATCCTTCTTACCAAAAACCAACCAATCTCTGAAGACCCTATGATAAATCATCCACCAGTTCACAACCTCCAATTCAAAACCAATAAAAGTCTGAGTTTGAATGACTAAAAGTCACTGTTAAAGATTTGTACAACAAGTTTTAAAGTCTCATAGACTTTCTGGCCAAAAATCCAGGTAAACTACCTTCCCAAAAGATCCAATACCCAAAAGAGAATGTTAGTATTATTACTACAAGAAGTAGAAAAGAACTCCCACCACCATTCACCATTGAACCTGAAATAAGAATACCTGAACTGGGAGAGATGAAGTTGGAAATGATTACAATTATATTCATCGGGAAAAAGATATGAAAGAGGAAGAGGAGAAGGATAGGCCAAGGAAGAAGAAACAAGAAACACCATTTAAAAGGAAACAAAGGGAGACACAAGATATACCCCCACCATTTCCATCATGGATGATTGAATCCAAGAGTTTGCAAGATGAATCACTACAAAAAGAAATTCTAGACACCTTCCAGAAAGTGGAAATCAACCAACCTCTACTTGAAGAACTCAAAAAAATTCCAATGTATGCTAATTTTTTTTAAGGATCATTGCACCAAGAAGAAGAGACTTCAAGGGAATGAGAGGATCAATTTGGGAAGAATCATCGCAGCCCATATCACACCACAATTTCCAACCAAATGTCAAGATCCAGGGACGTTTTCTATTCCATGCACCATTGGTCCATTAAATTTTTCTAATGCTTTGTGCGATTTAGGTGAATCAATTAATGTATTTCCTCACTCAGTTTATATTTCTTTGCAGATGGGAGACTTGAAGCCCAAAAGAGTGGTGGTCCAGCTTGCAAATAGTTCCACAGTTTTCCCAGCAGGAGTTCTAGAGGATGTCTTGGTAATAGTCAATGATATTTTATTCCCTTCTGACTTTTAGGTGTTACATATGGAAGATGATAGGATCCCATCACAGTCACCCATAATTTTGGGGCGAAATTTCTTAAAGATAGCCAAAACCATCATCAATGTCCATAAAGGGTTACTTACCATGGAATTTGTAGATAGCACTGTCCACTCCAATATTTTTTAATCCATGAGGCACCCATCAGATGATCATTCACTCTTCGCACTCTCATATGAAGATGGTATAGAACCAATTGAATAATCTGGTATGCTTCACGAATTACTATCATTAGGAGAGAATCATTCCATTAAAAATATCACTAAACATATGGATGCCCAGATTCTTTGAGATTTTGATTTCCTGTTGGAATAAGAGGTAAAATCTGATTTCATTGATAATTTGTTAAAAGATAATGAGGATGATATGATTTTTCGTGTGCAGGATGTCAAACCATTGAATGTGGAGAACCTAAATTTAGTTTCATCCCCTGAGCATCCTCCGGATCTTGAATTAAAACCACTCCCCACTGATTTAAAATATGTTTACCTTATGGAGGGAGAGAAATTTCCAGTAATAATTGCTAATAATCTATCTGAAACTCAAGAAAAACCATTGATTGAGCTTTTGAGATATAATCTCCAAGCGATAGGGTGGATCTTAGGTGATATAATGGGAATAAACCCAAAAGTTTGTTCGCATATAATTTTTCTTGAGAGACATTCCAAACCTATCAGACATCACCAAAGGAGGTTGAACCCTACCCTGAGGGAGGTTGTGAAAAAAGAGATTGGGAATTTGTTAGAAGCTGGGATCATCTATCCTATATCAGATTCCCAATGGGTTATCCTCATATATGTAGTCCCAAAGAAAACTGGCCTTACCATTATGTGGAAAGAAAAGAGTGAATTAATCCCTCTGAGAATTCAGAATAGCTGGAGAGTATGTATAGATTTTAGGAAGCTGAATCAGGTCACTCGAAAAGATCATTTCCATATCCCTTTCATTGACCATATCCTGGAGAGGTTGGTAGGTAGAACTTATTATTGCTTTTTGGATGGATTTTCATGTTATTTTCAGGTACCCATTGCTCCTGAAGATCAAGAGAAGACTAACTTTACTTGTCCTTTTGGCACTTTTACATACAAAAGGATGAAATTTGGATAGTGTAATGCTCCAGGTACATTTCATAGGTGTATGGTAAGTATATTTTCTGATCATATTGAAGATTTCATAGAGGGTTTCTTAGATGATTTCATAGTTTTTGGAAATTCTTTTGACCATTGCTTGAAAAATGATGAAATAGTTTTAAAAACTTGCATCGAAAAGAACCTTGTTTTGAATTTTGAAAAGTGTCATTTTATGGTTGAGAGAGGAATTTTCCTTGGGCATGTAATTTCACAGAAATGCATTGAAGTCAATAAATCAAAAATCGAAGTGATAAATTATTTGCCATGCCCAACTTGTGTGAAACATGTTAGATCATTTTTTGGACATGCAGGATTCTACAGGATGGTTATCAAAAATTTAAGTCATATTTCTCTCCCTCTATCTAGATTACTTTTTAAAGATGATGATTTTGATTTCAATGGTTCATGTAGAGAAGCCTTTGATGAGTTGAAAATGAGATTGATTACACCACCAGTAATGCAACCACCCAATTGGGAAGAACCGTTCGAGCTACTTTGTGATGCTTCAAACCAAGAAGTTGGAGCAATACTTTCTCAGGGAATTGAGGGCAGGCCACAAGTCATTTCATATGCCTCAAAAACCTTAGATGCGGCCCAATTCAACTACACAACAACATAAAAAGAGTTTTTAGCAGTTTTTTTTGCTTTAGAGAGATATAGATCATATCTTCTTGGAACTAAAGTCATTGTGTTGTCTGATCATGCAGCTCTTAGGTACTTGATGAAGAAGGCTGAAGAAAAACTGAGGCTAGTGAGATGGATGCTACTACTGTAGGAGTTCAACATAGAAATCAAAGATAAGAAGGGATCTAAGAACCAAGTGGCTGATCACTTAAGTAGACTACCCAACACCGCTGAAGTTGAAATTCCAGACACTGAACCACTAAATGATCACCTTCCAGGAGAGAATTTGTACTTGATTGAAGGAGAAGTACCTTGGTATGCTGAAATGATAAATTATTTGGTAACATCTTAGGTCCCATCGCATTTAAATTCTCACCAAATACACAAATTGAAGTCTGAATCTAGATATTACATCTGGGATGATCCATTTCTTTGGAATATTTGCAATGACCAAATCATAAGAAGATGTTTGCCTAAAAATGAAATTGAATTGGTATTTAATTTTTTTCACACATTATCTTGTGGAGGACACATTGGACCTCAAATGACAGCAAATAAGGATTTAGAATCTGGACTTTATTGGAAAACACTTTTCCAAGATTCTCATGAATTTTGAAAAAGGTGTGAAAAATTTCACTTTACAGGAAATTTTTCAAAGTGACAAGAAATGTCCCAAAAGACAATTAATGTTTGTGAAACTTTTGATGTTTGGGGGATAGATTTTATTTGACCTTTTCAATATCATTTGGAAATTCTTATATTCTTCATGCTATTGATTAGGTTTCCAAATGGTTGGATGCAAGATCCACTAGGACTGACGATGCTAATGTTGTTTTTTATTTTGTCAGGGAAAACATATTTTGTAGGTTTGGAGTTCCCAGAGCCATAATTAGTGATCAAGGGACTCACTTTTCGAATAGGATAATGGAGGCTTTGTTAAAAAAGTATGGGGTGCATCATAAAACATCAATTCCCTATCATCCACAGACTAATGGGAAAGCTGAATTGTCTAATAGGGAAATCAAAGGAATTTTGGAAAAGACTATGAATCCAAATTGGAAGGATTGGAGCCAAAGGTTGGAAGTCACATTATGGGATTATAGGACAACCTACAAAACCCCAATTGGAATGAGTCCATATTGGTTGATTTTTGGGAAAGGTTCTCACATACCTATGGAATTAGATCTCAAGGAATACTGAGTTGTGAGGAAGATAAATTTGGATCTTGAAAGTGCTGGGAAAGAAAGAAGATTGCAGTTACAAGAGCTGGAAGAAATTAGAAGGGAAGCATTTGAAAATTCTAGGATTTACAAAGAGAGAACAAGAGTTGCTCATGACAAACTGATCCAACCAAAAGACTTTCATCTTGGAGAAAATGTGTTGTTATTCAATTCAAGACTCAAGCTGATGCCAGGTAAACTTCGTTCCAGGTGGGAAGGTTAATTTATAGTTACTCATGTATATGATTTTGGTGTTGTGTAGATTTTGAAGGATAGAGCACAGGAGCTATTTACTGTCAATGGTCATCGGCTGAAGAAATTACTTGGGACCATGCCATTAGAGCCAATGGAGTAGATCACACTCCTTCAACCTGTTTCTCAATAAAATCCACAAGTTCATACCTCTCCTTTACATTTTCTTGCTTTTTGTGATTCATTTTTCAAATATTATTACATGTTAAATCCATTTGAATTCATTGCGGACACTGCATCATTTATGTGTGGGGGAGGTATCCTTTGAAGTTTTGGATTTAATTTTTTTGTCTTTTTATTTTGACTTATTTTAATTAAAAAAATAGAGTTTCTTTTTCAAATTTTGTGTGTTTTTGAAACTTTTGAGAAGGAATGATTGTCTTTGATATTTTTGAAACCCATGTCCATGAGTGAAAAAATTTATTCCATGAAACTATGTTTAAATAGATGTTGAAAATGCATTTGTTTCAAGTTCAATTCCTTGCCAATTTAATGACAATTACTCTGATTTTTGAAACTCATGCCACATATCACTATCTTTATATTTAAAATCACATTCCCGTGAGGCTTCTGAACCTATTATTTTCATATTCTTCACATTCACCTCACTTCTTGAGAGAACCAAACCATGCTTGTTTTAACTAGAATTTGATTTCTTCCTTTCAAAACTTGAGGGTTTGGGGTACATGTGTTTTAAATGATAGTGGCATTTCTTTGGTATGAAATCCCCCTTTTCAAGATAATCTGTTTCATTATTTCATACCTTATAAATTTAATCCTTGTAGCCCATAGAATCCATGATCATCCTGTTAGGTTTGCCACATTACAAGCCAATTTTCCCTATCCTAGTAGCTCTATAAGTGAAATTTAATGATCTATTTGAACTTATGTGTGGGGGTAGATGTCTTGTCATGTGATAGATCATACTTGTGTGAAAATTAGAGTAATGCAATTTTGCATCAAAAGATCCATGCCCTCTTCATTCAGCCTCAGAATTTTCACATCTAAATCCTAAAAACCTAATGCCACAGAAAAACCTTTACAAGTCTTCATGATAAACATATTTCTTTGACTCACATCGGGTTGATATTTAGTAATTTATCATGCATATGGTGACCCTTGTATGAGTTTGGATGGGAAATACATTGCTAAAAAAATTGAAAATTTATTTGATGAGTGCTAAGGAAAGTAAGGTAAGTGTTTTGTGTGCATGGGATGAGAAATTTAGAGGAAATATATTGAATTATCTTAAATTAATAACATGAAATAATAGAGTTTGTGGAGGCATGATATATTTTGTTTCTTGTTTTCAAATTTTTGGATTTCATAGATATGTGTTTTGAATTTACTTAGATTATATTTTGATTCTAACTTGTCCATGAGTCCAAGTGATAAGTGTGCGGGAATTTGATAGAGTTAGTATTTTCAATATTATTAATATGTTTTCAAAGAATTATTCCCTCTCAATTCTTCAATTTGAGTGAATTTTCATAAATTATGTGTTTTTGGTATATTTTGGGCTTAAATGTGAAAATGGGGTAATTCTGTAAAATTGACAGTTTTATATAGCTTCGGTTTTCGGGCATAACATTAAAAATATTAATCCAATTGAAGTGGATCCTTTTTTTTAAGCTTCATATGCTCGTGGGATTCAATTTTATCTTCTGGACCAAAACCCAATTTGAAACCCCATGGTACATAAAATTTAATCAAGTGGAGAACACAGTCTGGATGGCCGAATGGAACCCACCAAATTAAATCAACAATATCTCATTCATCAAAACTTAGAATGCGGTTCTTCAATCTGGTGTCTACAGAGTACATGCAAAGGACGGTTCACAATATATTTCATAAAATATGAAGCTCGTTAAGGAAATATTTTGGCTCGTCCAATTGGAGCGGGTGAAACAGTTTTTGGCGGCCAGAAACATAATGGTCATTGATGCGGCCATATCATTCTTTAAACCTGTTCAATTACTCTCAAAATTTTAGGGTCGATAACTAACTACATTTACAACATTATATAAGAAGGGACCTTAGTGAGTTTCTGTCGGATGGTGGGCAGAACAGAAGCAATCTTCTATAGGACAGATTCTGGAGGATCAAAATTTTTGTTCTTGCTTTTCTTTCTTTTGTTCTTCTTATCTTTGTAATGACTTCTTCTTCCCCCTTTATCTCAGTTACCCTTACCACGGTGTGGTAGAGCATTGGAGTGGTTGGGGAAGGGTGGTTTTACCCTTTTGTAATTCGTTATTTCTTGCACGAAATGTTTTAATATCCTCTTTTCTCTTCTGCGAATCTGTTTCAATTTTTTATAATGGTATTTATTATCAAGTATGATTGTATCTGATTTTAGATTCTGTTGTTTATTTATATTTTTTCAATGATCAATATCTCCCTCCACTAGGTTCTCGTTTATAAATGATGGAATAGACAGGGATTTAGTGGTGTTGTACTTGGTGATCACTGGTATGTGTGTGAGGAGTAGTGAATGTTCTTTATTATTTGGGATAAATAAGACTCGATTGGTAATTGACTAAGATAATTGGTGGTATTTTCTACAACTCTATTACACATTGGAAGGAGAGTAGACCAATCTGAGTTTTTATTAAGGTTTATTCTCATTTTTTTATTTGACCAAGGAGTAGAAGAAACGATTGTGGATTCCCACTCTTAACGATTTAACAGAAGAGAATTGTGTAAAAATGAACTATGATAGAATTACAATTGGAAAACCGACCCTAACCTGATTACCATTTCATATCACTGATTTTAATCACATCTTTTGTCAATTTTTTTTAAAACTTTCACTTAATTTCTTTACTTTATTTAGATTCTTTCTTGTATTTTCAAAATCAAACAATTTAAAAAACAACCTCACTTCTTCCTCTTATTTTAAGTGACAAACACTATTGTTGAGCACTCATCTCTGGAGACAACCGAGGTAACCCACTATAACACAGTTTAACATAGGTAATATTTGTTTTTGCCACACCCCACGACAGGCATGGGTCATATTCATTTCTCCTTTATTTCAAAACTATTGATTGAGTTATTTATTAGTAATCAAATTAGTTGAGTTTAATTATATTGATCATTTATTTACGTATGTTTGTTCACTTTGGGGAAAAATAATAATTTATGGAAATTTTAACAGAAATGTGATAATGGCATTAAATATTTTTACAATTTTAAAATTCAATGACCTTTGTAAATATAGAAACCAACATTTAGCCAAAACACTATTTTTAACAGAGAAGTCATTCATAATTAAATTAAATAGTTCATGTGGACAATTGTTTTTCAAAATCAAAACTTTTTGGAATGGAAGATATATCATATTTATGAGAAATTTACTTTTCATCAATTTGAGGAATTGAATTCTTTACAATAATCAATGAGTTATGTGTGGGGGAATTTTATGTGTCTTTTATTTGATATATGTTTTCCCAATCTATTTTATAATTTAATTGAATTTAAATTAAAAAATGTTCTTCTAATGGATAATTATTGAATATTTGTTAATTTTTAGTTTAAATTGTTATAATTTGAATATATACATGAAATTGGTCATTTTTAGTGAAAATTATATTAAATAATTTTTTGGATAATTTTTCTCATAATATAAAGATCATGTATTTTTTTATATCTATAAGAATAATCATTGAGATATAATTTTCAAGAAATTATTTGGAATTAGGATTTTGTAATTTAAATTGTCCAATCATTGAGATCATGTATTTTTTTATATCTATAAGAATATTTTTTGGAATAAAATATTTCAGGTTTATTATATGAAACATGGATATTTTTAAAGAATAATTTTTTCTCTAGTCTTGTATTTTGTAAGACTTATAAAATAATTTTGTATGACTTTTTTCATTTTTATATGACATTGTATAGTAGTTCATATGGCTTTAAAATTTTCATTTCACTTGTAGTTGGTCATGTTAGACATCAAGGTTTCATATGAATTTCTAACACTTTCATAACACTTCTGTAGCTCCACCGTGTATAAATTTTGAATTCATACAATCTAAATTCTAAGTCGGGATGAAGAAGACACCATGCTAATTTATATTTATTAAATGATGTGAAAAAGTCCAACTGAATCTTATTTTCATGAATGAAAATGTATCTTATCCCTGATAAAATCATTATAGATCAAATAATAACTACCTGTGATTAACCATAAATGGAACATGGTATATCATTGATCCTTGATTGATGAATAAATTTAAAGATCTTCTAAAAGGGATACTGGGAGTAGTTCAAAGTCAAAATATGAATCAAAACTGAATAAATCGGCCTTTTAAAGGTGAATCTATTTGAGATCAACCATGATTGAAGAAGATAATAAATAAATATTGCTAATGAGAGATGATTCAAAGTGGGGGGGGGGGTCACTGATATTTTTTTCTTATGTGTGTACTATATAAATATGGAGGTGGGGCTCAATAACCCCCAATGTTGTGATTTTAAGGATGAAGAATGATTCACATGAGGTGCTCGATATTTTTTCTGGGTTAAGTTCCATTCATTAAAATGAATAATAAATGGGTTTGGGATTGCCTCTAATCAATATTGTTTGTTCTTTGATCTAGTATTATTGAAGAATATGTCCATTAAAAGGTCAGTACTGATGAAGACAATTAATTTGTACCGATTTTAATGGATGTTTACATAGACTAAGCCAGTTCAAGTAGTGCCACGATTATATGACTTTTTATATAGCTTTTTTGAGTGAAACCAATGGAATAATTTCTTGATATCAGTTTCTTGATGTTAAGGAAATTAGAAATTTTTTAATGATTATTAGTTTAAAAATTAAAAAACATGATGATTACATGCTGTAAAAGGTGATAGATAGAGTAATTTAGTTTAATTTGGAAGGTGACAGAGGTTTTTGAAGGGATGTTCTAAAGTTATAGGGTCCTAAAAATGATTTTAAAAATATATTGGTGTTGTAATTATGGTTCAAGAAATTCAATGGAATGTATTGGAAAAATTATTTCAAAAAGTGATAAGAAATAATATTTTTTAGTGGATGATCCATCATTAATCCATTCATAAGATAGAACATATGAAGATTAAGGGGATAGTGATCAATTATGATATTCCATAGAATATGGAGTTAGATCAAGAGAAAGGATTGTTCATGACAGAGAATATTCATCTTCATCCTCTCTTATTTATTTATTTTTATAAATTTTTTGATTCATTCTACTGAATTATTCACTACTATTTTCATGAACATTAATACGTAAAAATTTGTAGGGGTTTTTTATTGGATGAATTTATTTCTCTTTTCATGTTATTGTTCAAATTTTCACAGTGTTTTGTTTTTCTTCTTATCTTTTTCATCGCTTTCATTTCAGTTTCCCTAATGAATTATTGAAATATTATGTTAGAGTTAGATTTTTTCGGTTGTTGAAAATAAATTAATTCTATGACGAAATTGAAAAATTGAAGTGATGCTTCGTTGGGAGTTCAGTAGTGTGACATTCCATTTACTTTCCTCATTTTTCATTCTTCATGAGAATAATTTTTAAACTGATCCATATACTGAGAGGTGAAAAATAGTGGATCCTTTACATTTTAAACCTCAATCAATGTAATTAAACTATAAAATGATCATGTTTTTTCTCCCTAGAGAATGATCCATCTCTTGAGATTCTGTTAAAAATATCAGTCCTTAAGATATAGTTTACTAGGCAAGGTTGACTACCAAATGGCATTTAATTGGTTTATCTCACTTATTCACAACTTTTTATCATTATTTTGTTTAATATTAATGAAATTAAATACAATTGTTTTGGTGCGATTGAATCCAGTTTCCCCTAAATCCATTGATTTTTATCCATGTTTTCTCTTATTTCTATTTTCACATTCATTTCCACTTAATCACTATTTTTTCATCTCCTTTAAATTCACACCATCTTCTCTCTTTTCTATTTTTTTAGTTTTTTTATTGTTTGTAATTCAGACTATTTTTACTTCCCATGGGTTTCATCATACTTGAGAATATCATGATTTATATGGGATAATAAATAAATAATTTGAAAAGTCACAATTTCACCCATCAATATTCAATCACCATAATTTAAATTCCACATGAATTGAAGGTCGTGGTATACATATTTAAATGATTCATTTTAATTTTGTAATCATATTTTCTAAATCGCGGGATCATGTATGATATTTTTATGTAGTGTTGTGTCTCCACTTGACCAATCAAAAATTGATTGAGGATATGTAGAAACTATTTCATAGTCACATACATGTCCTCTATGTTGACTCAAACCAATGTGATCAGAAACTCCTTATAGTAATCTTTAATACTCTTTCCCTATTGGGTGTGGAAGTGAATTTAGTTGAGGATATCTTTATAACGGTATGAGGTAACAAATTGTTTCCTCGTGTATATCTTGATTTAGTCCCATATATTGATGATCCATCTACTGTACTGGTCCTTTTATTTTTTCATCAAGTCCCACCAAATAATATCTAATTAGAATACTCAAGGGAAAAAATATTGACATTTTTATCATTAAAATAGGCATGGGAAGAGAATAATTTCATAATATATATCTTTAACTCCAATTATATTTTAGGGATTCTTTTTTCATAAACTATGGTATCATTTCCTTAATCCCACCACATACATCATTTTACCTATTTATCATTTCTCCTCCTCCAGGTTATTGAAACAAATTTCTATAATATGGGGCAGCCTTGAAATCATATTCATAATTTTATATGTTATCCTACATAATGTGGGAATAATGTGTTGGTAGAGCTTATCATGGTTCTCTATGGATAATTCTTAGTTTTTATAATCTCTATGTGTTCAATATTATCGGGATCTTTGTCTAATAACACATTAAGAAGCTTCTCATAATGGATCTCTAAGGATTGTATTTGGAGATGTGTACTATCGATAGGGGATATCTACTTTGTATTTCATCATAATTAGCATGTTTCATTCTCCTAAAATTATTACTATTATTATATAATTAAAAAATAACTCAAAAATATAGAGAAATATATGCACACAAAGATACATTATAAGACTAGAACACATAAGAAGATACCAAAAGTCACAAATGAATGTTCACAAAAAATCACAAAAAAAAGATAAACAGACTCACATGGTTATTTTCTTGAAATTCTCTAAATTTTTTAAATTACATTCTCAATTACTTATGGGGATTTTAACTTATTGGGTGATCACATGCCACCAATCCTTATCAATCAAAAAATCAATTCAAGAAAGAATAAATATAGATCGTTCAATATGAATATGGGTTTTTTGTTATAAGGATTAATGGAGGAATAAACATAATAAATTTTGTATAATTTGTTATGATAAAAACATAATACCAATATGATCCAATGTAGCCCAGGTCCAATGATATCATTGAGAGGTGGGGGGAAATTATTGATCCCTTTACAATTTATGAATTTCTCTTTCAATTCAACTTCATTTGTATCATTCCATAACCCAAATGATGAAATAAGTAAAAAATAATAGAATAAAAGTATTTATAAGGTTTAGTCTCAATGTGAGACTACTACTTGTTGTGATTATTTAGTCACCCCAATCACACATTCTCTGACTATTAACAGAACCAGTTACAAAAGCATAGTCTCACACCAAGATTACATGGAATCCAATTATGTTCTTTAGTTTTCCATTTTAGAACCTTTATACTACATCACACAATTATCAACTACCAACTACTTCTTGTTATTGTCTCTCGTAGCTTGACCATTATAATGGGAATGATTACCTCAAATCATCCTTGAATTGGATTCTTCTAGGAACTATTGACTTGGTCATCAATTATTCTGCCTTGGTGTGGAACACATTTTCCTTTCTTGTTCATCAATTCCACATATCAAAATGTACTACTAGTTTGTTTTCCCTGGTCAACTATAACTCTAGTTCTTTTACAGAGTAGATTCTAGTATATAAATCAAGGCTTCTCAAAGCATCACTTATTTATAAAATTAAAAATCATAATGTGGGAATATGTCATTTAATTGTTCACATGGATATGCATACTATGTTTATCATCCATTAATTTATCAACACCCTCCATTCATGATAATTTCAAAAATATGCTATCTATGTTAGATCACTTCTTGAAAAGGCCTTTTATAGACTCATCTATGTGTCTTTACAAAAGTAAATAAGTTATTAGTTCCCTTACTTATTTGTTAAATCCAAAAAAGTGCATATGTAATTATTCATGGAAGTAATATCACTAATTTTAATCCATTAAATAATCTAAGACCTTATCTTTGCATGATTCCATTTCCACACAAAGAAATAATGTTCCACAAGTATTAGAGTACATGACTTCTTCTTATTTTTCGTGCAACAAGACAAGATCATAGAATAGATATTGGGTTTACATTCTCTTTCAAACAAATGGTTGTGTAGCTTCTTCTTCTCTTCTTCATTAAAGTTAAATATTTATGGACTCTCTCTTTTACAAAAGATAAAGTGTAATCTCTTTATTCATTGAGAAATCAAGGAGCTGTAAAAACACATAAAAAATAAATCTTGTTGTGCCTTTATATTTTTATACATATTCACCAACATTCCTTCCAAAAATAATACTTTGTCAAAGAGATCATCAAAGACCACAAAAAATCATGATTTACTCTATTCGCATAGGTTATACCACTATTCATCAAAAAACATGGTGTAATGCCTTCATGTACTCAGCCTCATGACTTTGCTTTAAGTAATAGACTCACATGAAATCAGGTGAGATTACCTGAATGTATTAAAATTATAAAACTCACGCATGAAGAAAAAGACTAGGATGAAGGTTGAAGGTGATGCTGAATAAATTTTAATGGAATTATTTGATTTAAAACCCCATGGAACATGATATGTATATATATTTAAAGAGGAGGAATGGTGATACTTTTTAGTAATAATCCTAAATCAATTTCAATTCTAGGAATGTTCTTGTTAATAAGAATGGTTGCTCCATCCAAAACTAGGGTAAATAAAACTAGGCCCAATGGTCCCTTATGGTCTCCAATGTCTCCCCACACAGTTGCAGCTAACCACCGTATTCCTTATACTGGCTAACTTGTATGCACCATGATTCACCACTGATCTTGTCGCATGTTGGCTCTCACTATGCTCCTCCTTGGTCAGTTGTGTGGGATATATTAAAGAATTAATAGTCCTTGTGGTTCTTGGTTTCTTGGGTTGTCGGATATATGGCTACATATTTTAGGCAACCCTAAAAATAATACTTAGAAAAAGGCCATATAATTCCTCAAGAAATGTGTATTTACTCTCCTTATTAATTTCATGTAAATTTATCATAATAAGCTTCTAATTTTTTTTCTCACTCATCAACATCACATAAATCTTGTAGAATATTTTGATCTCATAATCATCACTTATCTTTTTCAATTAGACCGGTTCAAAACCAATCATCAAATATAAAGGATTCCTAATAATAATCGACGTCACATAAACTTTACTTTCTATTTCCAATTAATATTGTGAACTCATGTGTATCCTAATGGGATCACATTTACTATTTCTTCATGCACTATTCAAGGAATATTGAAAAACACATATTAACATCTCTTTATCATTATAAAAACCTTACTTATTGATAATAAATACATTTCATGCATGGGAACTTCAGTCTACCCCTTTGGATTAGTTTTCAATACCACTAAACTCACCTTATCTCAATATGTGCATTCATTTTTATTCACCTCAATATTAAAAATAAATACAAAGATATATTTATGAATCATAACTCACCCAATGGAAAACAAATTCTCCTATTTCCAACTTAATAAGTATAACCACCTTATTTCTATGCAAAAATATTTTATTTGTTCAACTCTGAGTCTACATTGGCTAAGTCGGCGTAGAAAATAAGAGTGATATAATTAGAGAAAAAAAATTTACATCAATATATGAAGTATGTGATAACATTCTTATATTTATCCTTTTAGGTTTTTTTAACAAATATTATCAAGAAAACTTTTTATTCTACACTTATCTCAAACAAATACACTAGAAATTTTGAGTGTAAGAAAGTTAACCCGCACTTTAACACATCTTTCTCATCATCAATTACTCTCCATTGAAAATATCTTTTTGATATAATCAGCTAAAGAGTTCGAAATATAATGGTCATACCTCAAAATTTAATTTTCATTAATCTTGTCCAAAAAAATCATATTTGATTGAAATAATACTACTTTGGAAGTATCTTCTTCAGATTAGCTTCCCATAAGTGGATGAACTCCATTCTTCATCATGAAAATTAATATGAATTGTGATAGAAATATATTCTTTCATTAAAACTACTAAAACACTCATCCAACTCCCTAATAAATTTTTTACATTGATTCCATACATGTTAAAATATTAAAACAATAGTTCAAGGAAAATGGAAATATTTACATTCTTCTTAGTAGAAGTAGTAAGGGTAAGAGTCTCCTTTCAACTATGAATCTAATTTTTTCTAGTTTTAATACTAAAGAAACCCTTCATGTTTTCTTACTTGAATTTCCTATCATCTATCTTTATATAGAGCATGATCACCTCTTCTCTTTTAATTGTCTTCTTTTATAGAGATTCATTCTTAGAATAAGATATAAAAGCACATTATTCTTGAGATGCTTGTATATTTCCTTTATCTGTATTTTATTCTAGTATAGGTATAACAATCATACAATTATTTGTAATATAGACAACTTGTCTATGTATCCTACAAAAATATCATGATCTTTAGTTTCTTATAGTGAAACCTCTTTTCTGACTTTAGAACAAGAAATTTCTTATTCTTTCCTCACTCTTTAATTTTGATAAGAATTACATTGACTCAAATGGCTAGATACCTTTACACTTCATTGATTCATCCTTACCCAAACAATCTCAATTATTGGTATTGGAAGTATTGTCATGAAATTTTCAGCACAATGACCATGTTAATCACATCTTTCAACGATTTCTTCAATAAATTCTAATTTATTTTGAGTAGATACCCTCGTTGAATTCTAAATAATGTACTCCTTTATTATATGTTGGTTTTTTTCTTCTCGTTGATCTATGTCTTATTTTTTCAAAGATTTTCCATTTAGAATATTCTATTTATGATAGAGTGTCATATTAAACAAGAAGTTATAAACTTTGTGCCCATATTTTTCATAACACTAACAATTATCATTGAACAATTATATTTCATCATTCTGATTGGTCTATTGATAAAAACAATTTACTTCCTAGGCATATTCCTCCAATTATTTTACCTATATCTTGGGATGTTTTTTATATTCAACCCATAATCCCAATTAATTGAAATAAGAGTGAGGTTTTCAAGGTTTTCATCAATCAAAATACTTTTAATTTTTTATTTAAAACATACAAAAATGGATGAAATAAATTTGGTATAACTAGAACAACCATTAATAGGTATTAATTTCAACTTTGGACTGGTTTTAATTAAAGCTTCATATGATTCTATATAAACATTAATTTCATTTTCATAATCATAACTTATCATCTTAAAATTATTTTCAACATTAATTTATTAATATTATACCCCATTAAGACCCTTTTATTCTTAATCTCATTTTACATAATGTCCATTAATTATTTTCCATTTCTTTGAAATTGATACCATGGAAGTATTAATCTCTTGGATAGAATCATCCTCTTTATTATCAACCTTTAATATTTCTTTATCATGTCTTGATATTATTATTTAGTTGAGTATTATTCTCAAGGAAAATATCAAATTCTAATCTCTACATATATTCACTGTACGTATCCTAATCTCCTTCACCAATATGTGAATTATCATCATATTTTCTTACATATTCTATGAAGGTATTATGTTTAAGAGAGGTTACTTAATCTTATGACTCTACCAATGACGAAAAATCATCATATTAATCTCTTTTCATCATATTCCTTCTTGAATTTCTTGAAAATCTATTCCTTTAACCAATGTCACCCATTTTAAATTTTCTAGATCTTATTTTTAGAAGATCTTCACTCCAAGAAGAGACTTCACATGGATCATATGAATCATACATAAAACTAGTCTTCTTTGGGAAGTTTGAAATATGGTGTCCAGTTATCTTGAAATTAGGAAAATTGGGTGGGTTTTTCACTATATTCTTCAGTTCCCCTTATTGAGTAGTTTTGATAAAAGAGTTATCGGTCTCTCAAAATATTTATCTTTATCTTCTCCCTTATCATCAGGCATAATATATGTCTCATCTTATTATTTTATCAATTTTTATTTTCTCAGGGATTTAAATACCATTTCATCCTTTTCTTTCTTCTGTATGAATGGGGATTTCCTCAATTCATAATTGAGGAGGGTATTATGTAGATCAGTGAGAGATATATCTCTAATTTCTTCATGGTAAGATATCTTTAGATAAAATATATTGGAAAATTTCTCATTCAAAATTTCATAATTGTACAATCTTCCAAAATATCTCAAAATTCTCAGATATTACATACTATCTCATTACCCCATGTGAATTATTCATTTTTTTCAACATTCCTCATCTAAATATCTTCAAAATTGGATCTCTAAATTTGAATATTTTTTTCCTTGATCATCACATTTCCTTCATACATATTTTCAACTTCTCCCATATCTTTTTTTAGTTCTAAGTCCCATTACCTTAGTGTACACTTTATTAGATAGATATGATATTAGGTAATTTCTCACTTTCTCATCCACATCAAGATTTCCATTATCATCATAGTTCATGGGGGGTTTTTTTCTAGTGATGTAAAATCCACAAACATAACATCACAAACCTTGGGGACTTGTGAATGAAAATATAGAAGCAATCAATTTTTCCATCCATGAATGTTCATTCCATAGAAGAAATGAACTCCAATGCTATTAACTAGATTCAAATTCTCCATATTCAAAGATTAGTAATGATTGGATATTTTATAGGATGCATGGTTAGCTCAAATACCACATGTGGATCCTAGGTTCATTGAGATCACTTAAATGGGGAGGGTGTGAATCACTGATCACTTTTCTTTTTATGATTTTATACATCAATTTTAACTTTTAGGTCTGTTTAATTCCCTAATTCACTCTTCTTATATCTCACAGCCTCACATGAATGATGTAATATGTAAAACTCATAAGACACGGATATTTTAAAGGTTCATTCTCAATGCGATCCTACACCTTACTATGATTGGTTAGTCAACCCAATGCAAGATCCAAGGTAGTTCCAAAAAAAACAAGGATGGAGAGATCCTATCCAAGTCTAATATGGGTTTGGAAATCAGCAGCATCAAGGTAGACCCCCATACCAAAACCAGTTTAAAAACCCACCACCATTCCAGAATCAATTCCAGAATCCTCCACTATTTCAACAGAAAAAATCTTATAAACAGCCTTCTTACCAAAAACCAACCAATCTCTGAAGACCCTATGATAAATCATCCACCAGTTCACAACATCCAATTCAAAACCAATAAAAGTCTGAGTTTGAATGACTAAAAGTCACAGTTAAAGATTTGTACAACAAGTTTTAAAGACTCATGGACTTTCTGAACAAAAATCCAGGTAAACTCCCTTCCCAAAAGATCTAATACCCAAAAGAGAATGTTAGTATTATTACTACAAGAAGTTGAAAAGAACTCCCACCACCATTCACCATTGAACCTGAAATAAGAATACCTGAACTGGGAGAGATGAAGTTGGAAATGATGACAATTATATTCATCGGGAAAAAGATAAGAAAGAGGAAGAGGAGAAGGATAGGCCAAGGAAGAAGAAACAAGAAACACCATTTAAAAGGAAATAAAGGGAGATGCAAGATATACCCCCACCATTTCCATCATGGATGATTGAATCAAAGAGTTTTCAATAAGAATCACTACAAAAAGAAATTCTAGGCACCTTCCAGAAAGTGGAAATCAACCAACCTCTACTTGAAGAACTCAAACAAATTCCAATTTATGCTAAATTTTTTTAAGGATCTTTGCACCAAGAAGAAGAGACTTCAAGGGAATGAGAGGATCAATTTGGGAAGAATCATCGCAGCCCATATCACGCCACAATTTCCAACCAAATGTCAAGATCCAGGGACGTTTTCTATTCCATGCACCATTGGTCCATTAAATTTTCCTAATGCTTTCTGTGATTTAGGTGAATCAATTAATGTATTTCCTCACTCAGTATATATTTCTTTGCAGATGGGAGACTTAAAGCCCAAAAGAGTGGTGGTCCAGCTTGCAAATAGTTCCACAGTTTTCCCAGCAGGAGTTCTAGAGGATGTCTTGGTAATAGTCAATGATATTTTATTCCCTACTGACTTTTAGGTGTTAAATATGGAAGATGATAGGATCCCATCAAACTGACCCATAATTTTGGGGCGACATTTCTTAAAGATAGCCAAAACCATCATCAATGTCCATAAAGGGTTACTTACCATGGAATTTGTAGATAGCACTGTCCACTCCAATATTTTTTAATCCATGAGGCACCCATCAGATGATCATTCACTCTTCGCACTCTCATATGAAGATGGTATAGAACCAATTGAAGAATCTGGTATGCTTCACGAATTTCTATCATTAGGAATGAATCATTCCATTAAAAATATCACTAAACAAATGGATGCCCAAATTCTTTGAGATTTTGATTTCCTGTTGGAATAAGAGGTAAAATCTGATTTCATTGATAATTTGTTAAAACATAATGAAGATGATATGATTTTTCATGTGCAGGATGTCAAACCATTGAATGTGGAGAACCTAAATTTAGTTTCATCTTCTGAGCATCCTCCGGATCTTGAATTAAAACCACTCCCCACTGATTTAAAATATGTTTACATTATGGAGGGAGAGAAATTACCAGTAATAATTGCTAATAATCTATCTGAAACTCAAGAAAACCCATTGATTGAGCTTTTGAGATATAATCTCCAAGCGATAGGGTGGATCTTAGGTGATATCATGGGAATAAACCCAAAAGTTTGTTCACATAGAATTTTTCTTGAGAGAGATTCAAAACATATCACACATCACCAAAGGAGGTTTAACCCTACCCTGAGGGAGGTTGTGAAAAAAGAGATTGGGAAGTTGTTAGAAGCTGGGATCATCTATCCTATATCAGATTCCCAATGGGTTATCCTCATATATGTAGTCCCAAAGAAAACTGGCCTTTCCATTATGTGGAATGAAAAGAGTGAATTAATCCCTCTGAGAATTCAGAATAGCTGGAGAGTATGCATAGATTTTAGGAAGCTGAATCAGGTCACTCAAAAAGATCATTTCCCTATCCCTTTCATTGACCATATCCTGGAGAGGTTGGTAGGTAGAACTTATTATTGCTTTTTGGATGGATTTTCATGTTATTTTCAGGTACCCATTGCTCCTGAAGATCAAGAGAAGACTAACTTTACTTGTACTTTTGGAACTTTTACATACAAAAGGATGAAATTTGGATAGTGTAATGCTCCAGGTACATTTCAGAGGTGTATGGTAAGTATATTTTCTGATCATATTGAATATTGCATAGAGGGTTTCTTGAATGATTTCATAGTTTTTGGAAATTCTTTTGACCATTGCTTGAAAAATGATGAAATAGTTTTAAAAACTTGCATCGAAAAGAACCTTGTTTTGAATTTTGAAAAGTTTCATTTTATGGTTGAGAGAGGAATTTTCCTTGGTCATGTAATTTCACAGAAATTCATTGAAGTCAATAAATCAAAAATCGAAGTGATAAATTATTTTCCATGCCCAACTTGTGTGAAACATGTTAGATCATTTTTTGGACATGCATGATTCTACAGGATGGTTATCAAAGATTTTAGTCATATTTCTCTCCCTCTATCTAGATTACTTTTGAAAGATGATGATTTTGATTTCAATGGTTCATGTAGAGAATCCTTTGATGAGTTGAAAATGAGATTGATTACACCACCAGTAATGCAGCCACCCAATTGGAAAGAACCGTTCGAGGTACTTTGAGATGCTTCAAACCAAGAAGTTGGAGCAATACTTTCTCAGATAATTGAGGGCAGGCCACAAGTCATTTCATATGCCTCAAAAACCTTAGATGCGGCCCAATTCAACTACACAACAACATAAAAAGAGTTTTTAGCAGTTGTTTTTTTGCTTTAGAGAGATATAGATCATATCTTCTTGGAACTAAAGTCATTGTGTTGTCAGATCATGCAGCTCTTAGGTACTTGATGAAGAAGGCTGAAGCAAAACCGAGGCTAGTGAGATGGATGCTACTACTGTAGGAGTTCAACATAGTAATCAAAGATAAGAAGGGATCTAAGAACCAAGTGGCTGATCACTTAAGTAGACTACCCAACACCGCTGAAGTTGAAATTCCAGACACTGAACCACTAAATGATCACCTTCCAGGAGAGAATTTGTACTTGATTGTAGGAGAAGTACCTTGGTATGCTGAAATGGTAAATTATTTGGTAACATCTTAGGTCCCATCGCATTTAAATTTTCACCAAATACACAAATAGAAGTCTGAATCTAGATATTACATCTGGGATGATCCATTTCTTTAGAATATTTGCAATGACCAAATCATAAGAAGATGTTTTCCTAAAAATGAAATTGAATTGGTTTTTAATTTTTGTCACACATTATCTTGTGGAGGACACATTGGACCTCAAAGGACAACAAATAAGGATTTAGAATCTGGACTTTATTGGAAAACCCTTTTCCATGATTCTCATGAATTTTGAAAAAGGTGCGAAAAATTTCAGTTTACAGGAAATTTTTCAAAGAGACAAGAAATGTCCCAAAAGACAATTAATTTTTGTGAAACTTTTGATGTTTGGGGGATAGATTTTATGGGACCTTTTCAATATCATTTGTAAATTCTTATATTCTTCATGCTATTGATTATGTTTCCAAATGGTTGGATGCAAGATCCACCAGGACTGACGATGCTAATGTTGTTTTTTATTTTGTCAGGGCAAACATATTTTGTAGGTTTGGAGTTCCCAGAGCCATCATTAGTGATCAAGGGACTCGCTTTTCGAATAGGATAATGGAGGCTTTGTTAAAAAAGTATGGGGTGCATCATAAAACATCAATTCCCTATCATCCACGGACTAATGGGAAAGCTGAATTGTCTAATAGGGAAATCAAAGGAATTTTGGAAAAGATTATGAATCCAAATTGGAAGGATTGGAGCCAAAGGTTGGAAGTCACATTATGGGATTATAGGACAACCTACAAAACCCCAATTGGAATGAGTCCATATAGGTTGATTTTTGGGAAAGGTTCTCACCAACCTATGGAATTAGATCTCAAGGAATACTGAGTTGTGAGGAAGATAAATTTGGATCTTGAAAGTGCTGGGAAAGAAAGAAGATTGCAGTTACAAGAGCTGGAAGAAATTAGAAGGGAAGCATTTGAAAATTCTAGGATTTAAAAAGAGAGAACAAGAGTTGCTCATGACAAACTGATCCAACCAAAAGACTTTCATCTTGGAGACAAGGTGTTGATATTCAATTCAAGACTCAAGCTGATGCCAGGTAAACTTCTTTCCAGGTGGGAAGGTTAATTTATAGTTACTCATGTATATGATTTTGGTGTTGTGTAGATTTTGAAGGATAGAGCACAGGAGCTATTTACTGTCAATGGTCATCGGCTGAAGAAATTACTTGGGACCATGCCATTAGAGCCAATGGAGTAGATCACACTCCTTCAACCTGTTTCTCAATAAAATCCACAAGTTCATACCTCTCCTTTACATTTTCTTGTTTTTTGTGATTCATTTTTCAAATATTATTACATGTTAAATCCATTTGAATTCATTGCGGACAATGCATCATTTATGTGTGGGGGAGGGATCCTTTGAAGTTTAGGATTTCATTTTTTTGTCTTTTTATTTTGACTTATTTTAATTAAAAAAATAGAGTTTCTTTTTCAAATTTTGTGTGTTTTTGATACTTTTGAGAAGGAATGATTTTCTTTTATATTTTTGAAACCCATGTCCATGAGTGAAAAAATTTATTCCATGAAACTATGTTTAAATAGATGTTGAAAATGCCTTTGTTTCAAGTTCAATTCTTTGTGAATTTAATGACAATTACTCTGATTTTTGAATCTCATGCCACATATCACAATCTTTATATTTAAAATCACATTCCCGTGAGGCTTCTGAACCTATTATTTTCATATTCTTCACATTCACCTCATTTCTTGAGAGAACCAAACCATGCTTGTTTTAACTAGAATTTGATTTCTTCCTTTCAAAACGTGAGGGTTTGGGGTACATGTGTTTTAAATGATAGCGGCATTTCTTTGGTATGAAAGCCCCCTTTTCAAGACAATCCGTTTCATTATTTCATACCTCATAAATTTAATTCTTGTAGCCCATAGAATCCATGATCATCCTGTTAGGTTTGCCACATTACAAGCCAATTTTCCCTATCCTACTAGCTCTAGAAGTGAAATTTCATGATCTAGTTGAACATAAGTGTGTGGGAAGATGTCTTGTCATGTGATAGATCATTTTCTAAAACATTGGTTGGAAAATAAAATACTGAAGAGTTGTTATTGCTCTAAAAAAAATCATTCTGCTGAATGTTGTGCCATTTCTAGAGCTTTCAAGAAATATTATATTTGATAAGATTGAAATGTTTGGTGATGAAATGATGAACTATGAGAACATTCCTTGATATTCCTTGATGAAGGAGCTTATTTTCTACTAAGGGGAGTGAAGAGGAGATCATACTTGTGTGAAAATTAGAGTAATGCAATTTTGCATCAAAAAGATCCATGCCCTCTTCATTCAGCCTCATAATTTTCACATCTAAATCCTAAAAACCTAATGCCATAGAAAAACCTTTACAAGTATTCATGATAAACATATTTCTTTGACTCACATCGAGTTGATATTTAGGAATTTATCATGCATATGGTGACCCTTGTATGAGTTTGGATGGGAATGACATTGCTAAAAAAATTGAAAATTTATTTGATGAGTGCTATGGAAAGTAAGGTAAGTGTTTTGTGTGCATGGGATGAGAAATTTAGAGTAAATATATTGAATTATCTTAAATTAATAACATGAAATAATAGAGTTTGTGGAGGCATGATATATTTTGTTTCTTGTTTTCAAATTTTTGGATCTCATGGATATGTGTTTTGAATTTACTTAGATTGTATTTTGATTCTAACTTGTCCATGAGTCCAAGTGATAAGTGTGGTGAATTTGATAGAGTTAATATTTTCAATATTATTAATATGTTTTCAAAGAATTATTCCCTCTCAAGTATTCAATTTGAGTGAATTTTCATAAATTATGTGTTTTTGGTATATTTTGGGCTTAAATGTGAAAATGGGGTAATTCTGTAAAATTGAGAGTTTTATATAGCTTCGGTTTTTGGGCATGACATTAAAAATATTAATCCAATTGAAGTGAATCCTTTTTTTTAAGCTTCATATGCTCGTGGGATTCAATTTTATCTTATGTACCAAAACCCAATTTGAAACCCCATGGTACATAAAATTCAATCAAGTGGAGAACACAGTCTGGATGGCAGAATGGAACCCACCAAATTAAATCAACAATATCTCATTCAGATGAACTTAGAATACGGTTCTTCAATCTGGTGTCTACAGAGTACATGCAAAGGACGGTTCACAATATATTTCATAAAATATGAAGCTCGTTAAGGAAACGTTTTGGCTCGTCTAATTGGAGCAGGTGAAACAGTTTTTGGCGGCCAGAATCATAATGGTCATTGATGCGGCCATATCATTCTTTATACCTGTTCAATTACTCTCAAAATTTTAGGGTCGATAACTAACTACATTTACAACATTATATACGAAGGGACCTTAGTGAGTTTCTGTCGGATGGTGGGCAGAACAGAGGAAATCTTCTGTAGGACAGATTCTGGAGGATCAAAATTTCTGTTCTTGCTTTTCATTCTTTTGTTCTTCTTATCTTTGTAATGACTTCTTCTTCCCCCTTCATCTCAGTTACCCTTACCACGGTGTGGTAGAGCATTGGAGTGATTGGGGAAGGGTGGTTTTACCCTTTTGTAATTCTTTATTTCCTGCACATAATTTTTTAATATCCTCTTTTCTCTTCTGTGAATCTGTTTCAATTTTCTATAATGGTATTTATTATCAAGTACGATTGTATCTGATTTTAGATTCTGTTGTTTATTTATATGTTTTCAATGATCAATATCTCCCTCCTCTAGGTTCTGGTTTATAAATGATGGAATAGACCGGGATTTAGTGGTGTTGTACTCGGTGATCACTGGTATGTGTGTGAGGAGTAGTGAATGTTCTTTTTTATTTGGGATAAATAAGACTCGATTGGTAATTGCCTAAGATAATTGGGGGTATTTTCTACAACTCTATTACACATTGGAAGGAGAGTAGACCAATCTGAGTTTTTATTAAGGTTTATTCTCATTTTTTTATTTGACCAAGGAGTAGAAGAAACGATTGTGGATTCCCACTCTTAATGATTTAATAGAAGAGAATTGTGTAAAAATGAACTATGATAGAATTACAATTGGAAAACCGACCCTAACCTGATTACCATTTCATATCATTGATTTTAATCACAACTTGTGTCAATTTTTTTTAAAACATTCACTTAATTTCTTTACTTTATTTAGATTCTTTCTTGTATTTTCAAAATCAAACAATTTAAAAAACAACCTCACTTCTTCCTCTTATTTTAAGTGAAAAACACTATTGTTGAGCACTAATCTCTAGAGAAAACCTAGGTAACCCACTATAACATAGTTTAACATAGGTAATATTTGTTTTTTCCACACCCCACGACAGGCATGGGTCATATTCATTTTTCCTTTATTTCAAAACTATTGATTGAGTTATTTATTATTTATAGTAAATTGTTAATTATTAGTAATCAAATTAGTTGAGTTTAATTATATTGATCATTTATTTACGTATGTTTGTTCACTTTGGGGAAAAATAATACTTTATGGAAATTTTAAAAGAAATGTGATATTGGCATTAAATATTTTTACAATTTTAAAATTCAATGACCTTTGTAAATGTAGAAACCAACATTTAGCCAAAACACTATTTTTAACAGAGAAGTCATTCATAATTAAATTAAATAGTTCATGTGGACAATTGTTTTTCAAAATCAAAACTTTTTGGAATGGAAGATATATCATATTTATGATAAATTTACTTTTGATCAATTTGAGGAATTGAATTCTTAACAATAATCAATGAGTTATGTGTGGGGGAATTTTATGTGACTTTGATTTGATATATGTTTTCCCAATCTAGTTTATAAATTAATTGAATTTAAATTAAAAAATGTTCTTCTAATGGATAATTATTGAATATTTTTTAATTTTTAGTTTAAATTGTTATAATTTGAATATATACATAAAATTGGGCATTTTTAGTGAAAAATATATTAAATAATTTTTTGGATAATTTTGCTCATAATATAAAGATCATGTATTTTTTATATCTATAAGAATAATCATTGAGATATAATTTTCAAGAAATTATTTGGAATTAGGAGTTTGGTATTTAAATTGTCCAATTTCCATGATTTTCTCATAGAATATATTTTTTGGAATAAAATATTTCAGGTTTATTATATGAAACATGGATATTTTTAAAGAATAATTTTTTCTCTAGTCTTTTATTTTGTAAGACTTATAAAATAATTTTGTATGACTATTTTCATTTTTATATGACATTGTATAGTAGTTTATATGGCTTTAAAATTTTCATTTCACTTGTAGTTGGTCATGTGAGACATCAAGGTTTCATATGAATTTCTAACACTTTCATAACACTTCTGTAGCTCCACCGTGTATAAATTTTGAATTCATACAATCTAAATTCAAAGTCGGGATGAAGAAGACACCATGCTAATTTATATTTATTAAATGATGTGAAAAAGTCCAAATGAATCTTATTTTCAGGAATGAAAATGTATCTTATCCCTGATAAAATCATTATAGATCAAATAATAACTACCTGTGATTAACCATAAATGGAACATGGTATATCATTGATCCTTGATTGATGAATAAATTTAAAGATCTTCTAAAAGGGATACTAGGAGTAGGTCAAAGTCAAAATATGATTCAAAACTGAATAAATCGGCCCTTTATAGGAGAATCTATTTGAGATCAACCATGATTGAAGAAGAAAATAAATAAATATTGCTAATGAGAGGTGATTCAAAGTGGGGGGTCACTGATATTTTTTCCCTATGTGTTTTCTATATAAATATGGAGGTGGGTCTCAATAACCCCCAATGTTGTGATTTTAAGGATGAAGAATGATTCACATGAGGTGCTCGATATTTTTTCTGGGTTAAGTTCCATTCATTAAAATGAAGAATAAATGGGGTTGGGATTGCCTATAATCAATATTGTTTGTTCTTTGATCTAGTATTATTGAAGAATATATCCATTAAAAGGTCAGTACTGATGAAGACAATTAATTTGTACCGATTTAATGGATGTTTACATAGGCTAAGCTAGTTCAAGTAGTGCCCCGATTATATGAGTTTTTATATAGCTTTTTTGAGTGAAACCAATGGAAGAATTTCTTGATATCAGTTTCTTGATGTTAAGGAAATTAGAAATTTTTTAATGAATATTAGTTTAAAAATTAAAAAACATGATGATTACATGCTGTAAAAGGTGATAGATAGAGTAATTTAGTGTAATTTGGAAGGTGACAGAGGTTTTTGAAGGGATGTTCTAAAGTTATAGGGTCCTAAAAATGATTTTAAAAATATATTGGTGTTGTAATTATGGTTCAAGAAATTCAATGGAATGTATTGGAAAAATTATTTCAAAAAGTGATAAGAAATAATATTTTTTAGTGGATGATCCATCATTAATCCATTCATAAGATAGAACATATGAAGATTAAGGGGATAGTGATCAATTATGATATTCCATAGAATATGGAGTTAGATCAAGAGAAAAGATTGTTCATGACAGAGAATATTCATCTTCATCCTCTCTTATTTATTTATTTTTATAAATTTTTTGATTCATTCTACTGAATTATTCACTACTATTTTCCTGAACATTAATACGTAAAAATTTGTATGGGTTTTTTATTGGATGAATTTAATTCTCTTTTCATGTTATTGTTCAAATTTTCACAGTGTTTTGTTTTTCTTCTTATCTTTTTCATCGCTTTCATTTTAGTTTCCCTAATGAATTATTGAAATATTATGTTAGAGTTAGATTTTTTCGGTTGTTGAAAATAAATTAATTCTATGACGAAATTGAAAAATTGAAGTGATGCTTCGTTGGGAGTTCAGTAGTGTGACATTACATTTACTTTCCTCATTTTTCATTCTTCATGAGAATAATTTTTAAACTGATCCATATACTGAGAGGTGAAAAATAGTGGATCCTTTACATTTTAAACCTCAATCAATGTAATTAAACTATAAAATGATCATGTTTTTTCTCCCTAGAGAATGATCCATCTGTTGAGATTCTGTTAAAAATATCAGTCCTTAAGATATAGTTTACTAGGCAAGGTTGACTACCAAATGGCATTTAATTGGTTTATCTCACTTATTCACAACTTTTTATCATTATTTTTTTAATATTAATGAAATTAAATACAATTGTTTTGGTGCGATTGAATCCAGTTTCCCCTAAATCCATTGATTTTTATCCATGTTTTCTCTTATTTCTATTTTCACATTCATTTCCACTTAATCACTATTTTTTCATCTCCTTTAAATTCACACCATCTTCTCTCTTTTCTATTTTTTATAGTTTTTTTATTGTTTGTAATTCAGACTATTTTTACTTCCCATGGGTTTCATCATACTTGAGAATATCATGATTTATATGGGATAATAAATAAATAATTTGAAAAGTCACAATGTCACCCATCAATATTCAATCACCATAATTTAAATTCCACATTAATTGAAGGTCGTGGTATACATATTTAAATGATTCATTTTAATTTTGTAATCATATTTTCTAAATCGCGGGATCATGTATGATATTTTTATGTAGTGTTGTGTCTCCACTTGACCAATAAAAAATTGATTGAGGATATGTAGAAACTATTTCACAGTCACATACATGTCCTCTATGTTGACTCAAACCAATGTGATCAGAAACTCCTTATAGTAATCTTTAATACTCTTTCCCTATTGGGTGTGGAAGTGAATTTAGTTGAGGATATCTTTATAATGGTATGAGGTAACAAATTGTTTCCTCGTGTATATCTTGATTTAGTCCCATATATTGATGATCCATCTATTGTACTGGTCCTTTTATTTTTTCATCAAGTCCCACCAAATAATATCTAATTAGAATACTCAAGGGAAAAAATATTGACATTTTTATCATTAAAATAGGCATGGGAAGAGAATAATTTCATAATATATATCTTTAACTCCAATTATATTTTAGGGATTCTTTTTTCATAAACTATGGTATCATTTCCTTAATCCCACCACAAACATCATTTTACCTATTTATCATTTCTCCTCCTCCAGGTTATTGAAACAAATTTCTATATTATGGGGCAGCCTTGAAATCATATTCATAATTTTATATGTTATCCTACATAATGTGGGAATAATGTGTTGGTAGAGCTTATCATGGGTCTCTATGGATAATTCTTAGTTTTTATAATCTCTATATGTTCAATATTATCGGGATCTTTGTCTAATAACACATTAAGAAGCTTCTCATAATGGATCTCTAAGGATTGTATTTGGAGATGTGTACTATCGATAGGGGATATCTACTTTGTATTTCATCATAATTAGCATGTTTCATTCTCCTAAAATTATTACTATTATTATATAATTAAAAAATAACTCAAAAATATAGAGAAATATATGCACACAAAGATACATTATAAGACTAGAACACAGAAGAAGATACCAAAAGTCACAAATGAATGTTCACAAAAAATCACAAAAAAAAAGATAAACAGACTCACATGGTTATTTTCTTGACATTCTCTAAATTTTTTAAATTACATTCTCAATTACTTATGGGGATTTTAACTTATTGGGTGATCACATGCCACCAATCCTTATCAATCAAAAAATCAATTCAAGAAAGAATAAATATAGATCGTTCAATATGAATATGGGTTTTTTGTTATAAGGATTAATGGAGGAATAAACATAATAAATTTTGTATAATTTGTTATGATAAAAACATAATACCAATATGAGCCAATGTAGCCCAGGTCCAATGATATCATTGAGAGGTGGGGGGAAATTATTGATCCCTTTACAATTTATGAATTTCTCTTTCAATTCAACTTCATTTGTATCATTCCATAACCCAAATGATGAAATAAGTAAAAAATAATAGAATAAAAGTATTTATAAGGTTTAGTCTCAATGTGAGACTACTACTTGTTGTGATTATTTAGTCACCCCAATCACACATTCTCTGACTATTAACAGAACCAGTTACAAAAGCATAGTCTCACACCAAGATTACATGGAATCCAATTATGTTCTTTAGTTTTCCATTTTAGAACCTTTATACTACATCACACAATTATCAACTACCAACTACTTCTTGTTATTGTCTCTCGTAGCTTGACCATTATAATGGGAATGATTACCTCAAATCATCCTTGAATTGGATTCTTCTAGGAACTATTGACTTGGTCATCAATTATTCTGCCTTGGTGTGGAACACATTTTCCTTTCTTGTTCATCAATTCCACATATCAAAATGTACTACTAGTTTGTTTTCCCTGGTCAACTATAACTCTAGTTCTTTTACAGAGTAGATTCTAGTATATAAATCAAGGCTTCTCAAAGCATCACTTATTTATAAAATTAAAAATCATAATGTGGGAATATGTCATTTAATTGTTCACATGGATATGCATACTATGTTTATCATCCATTAATTTATCAACACCCTCCATTCATGATAATTTCAAAAATATGCTATCTATGTTAGATCACTTCTTGAAAAGGCCTTTTATAGACTCATCTATGTGTCTTTACAAAAGTAAATAAGTTATTAGTTCCCTTACTTATTTGTTAAATCCAAAAAAGTGCATATGTAATTATTCATGGAAGTAATATCACTAATTTTAATCCATTAAATAATCTAAGACCTTATCTTTGCATGATTCCATTTCCACACAAAGAAATAATGTTCCACAAGTATTAGAGTACATGACTTCTTCTTATTTTTCGTGCAACAAGACAAGATCATAGAATAGATATTGGGTTTACATTCTCTTTCAAACAAATGGTTGTGTAGCTTCTTCTTCTCTTCTTCATTAAAGTTAAATATTTATGGACTCTCTCTTTTACAAAAGATAAAGTGTAATCTCTTTATTCATTGAGAAATCAAGGAGCTGTAAAAACACATAAAAAATAAATCTTGTTGTGCCTTTATATTTTTATACATATTCACCAACATTCCTTCCAAAAATAATACTTTGTCAAAGAGATCATCAAAGAGCACAAAAAATCATGATTTACTCTATTCGCATAGGTTATACCACTATTCATCAAAAAACATGGTGTAATGCCTTCATGTACTCAGCCTCATGACTTTGCTTTAAGTAATAGACTCACATGAAATCAGGTGAGATTGCCTGAATGTATTAAAATTATAAAACTCACGCATGAAGAAAAAGACTAGGATGAAGGTTGAAGGTGATGCTGAATAAATTTTAATGGAATTATTTGATTTAAAACCCCATGGAACATGATATGTATATATATTTAAAGAGGAGGAATGGTGATACTTTTTAGTAATAATCCTAAATCAATTTCAATTCTAGGAATGTTCTTGTTAATAAGAATGGTTGCTCCATCCAAAACTAGGGTAAATAAAACTAGGCCCAATGGTCCCTTATGGTCTCCAATGTCTCCCCACACAGTTGCAGCTAACCACCGTATTCCTTATACAGGCTAACTTGTATGCACCATGATTCACCACTGATCTTGTCGCATGTTGGCTCTCACTATGCTCCTCCTTGGTCAGTTGTGTGGGCTATATTAAAGAATTAATAGTCCTTGTGGTTCTTGGTTTCTTGGGTTGTCGGATATATGGCTACATATTTTAGGCAACCCTAAAAATAATACTTAGAAAAAGGCCATATAATTCCTCAAGAAATGTGTATTTACTCTCCTTATTAATTTCATGTAAATTTATCATAATAAGCTTCTAATTTTTTTTCTCACTCATCAACATCACATAAATCTTGTAGAATATTTTGATCTCATAATCATCACTTATCTTTTTCAATTAGACCGGTTCAAAACCAATCATCAAATATAAAGGATTCCTAATAATAATCGACGTCACATAAACTTTACTTTCTATTTCCAATTAATATTGTGAACTCATGTGTATCCTAATGGGATCACATTTACTATTTCTTCATGCACTATTCAAGGAATATTGAAAAACACATATTAACATCTCTTTATCATTATAAAAACCTTACTTATTGATAATAAATACATTTCATGCATGGGAACTTCAGTCTACCCCTTTGGATTAGTTTTCAATACCACTAAACTCACCTTATCTCAATATGTGCATTCATTTTTATTCACCTCAATATTAAAAATAAATATAAAGATATATTTATGAATCATAACTCACCCAATGGAAAACAAATTCTCCTATTTCCAACTTAATAAGTATAACCACCTTATTTCTATGCAAAAATATTTTATTTGTTCAACTCTGAGTCTACATTGGCTAAGTCGGCGTAGAAAATAAGAGTGATATAATTAGAGAAAAAAAATTTACATCAATATATGAAGTATGTGATAACATTCTTATATTTATCCTTTTAGGTTTTGTTAACAAATATTATCAAGAAAACTTTTTATTCTACACTTATCTCAAACAAATACACTAGAAATTTTGAGTGTAAAAAAGTTAACCCGCCCTTTAACACATCTTTCTCATCATCAATTACTCTCCATTGAAAATATCTTTTTGATATAATCAGCTAAAGAGTTCGAAATATAACGGTCATACCTCAAAATTTAATTTTCATTAATCTTGTCCAAAAAAATCATATTTGATTGAAATAATACTACTTTGGAAGTATCTTCTTCAGATTAGCTTCCCATAAGTGGATGAACTCCATTCTTCATCATGAAAATTAATATGAATTGTGATAGAAATATATTCTTTCATTAAAACTACTAAAACACTCATACAACTCCCTAATAAATTTTTTACATTGATTCCATACATGTTAAAATATTAAAACAATAGTTCAAGGAAAATGGAAATATTTACATTCTTCTTAGTAGAAGTAGTAAGGCTAAGAGTCTCCTTTCAACTATGAATCTAATTTTTTCTAGTTTTAATACTAAAGAAACCCTTCATGTTTTCTTACTTGAATTTCCTATCATCTATCTTTATATAGAGCATGATCACCTCTTCTCTTTTAATTGTCTTCTTTTATAGAGATTCATTCTTAGAATAAGATATAAAAGCACATTATTCTTGAGATGCTTGTATATTTCCTTTATCTGTATTTTATTCTAGTATAGGTATAACAATCATACAATTATTTGTAATATAGACAACTTGTCTATGTATCCTACAAAAATATCATGATCTTTAGTTTCTTATAGTGAAACCTCTTTTCTGACTTTAGAACAAGAAATTTCCTATTCTTTCCTCACTCTTTAATTTTGATAAGAATTACATTGACTCAAATAGCTAGATACCTTTACACTTCATTTATTCATCCTTACCCAAACAATCTCAATTATTGGTATTGGAAGTATTGTCATGAAATTTTCAGCACAATGACCATGTTAATCACATCTTTCAACGATTTCTTCAATAAATTCTAATTTATTTTGAGTAGATACCCTCGTTGAATTCTAAATAATGTACTCCTTTATTATATGTTGGTTTTTTTCTTCTCGTTGATCTATGTCTTATTTTTTCAAAGATTTTCCATTTAGAATATTCTATTTATGATAGAGTGTCATATTAAACAAGAAGTTATAAACTTTGTGCCCATATTTTTCATAACACTAACAATTATCATTGAACAATTATATTTCATCATTCTGATTGGTCTATTGATAAAAACAATTTACTTCCTAGGCATATTCCTCCAATTATTTTACCTATATCTTGGGAAGTTTTTTATATTCAACCCATAATCCCAATTAATTGAAATAAGAGTGAGGTTTTCAAGGTTTTCATCAATCAAAATACTTTTAGTTTTTTATTTAAAACATACAAAACTGGATGAAATAAATTTGGTATAACTAGAACAACCATTAATAGGTATTAATTTCAACTTTGGACTGGTTTTAATTAAAGCTTCATATGATTCTATATAAACATTAATTTCATTTTCATAATCATAACTTATCATCTTAAAATTATTTTCAACATTAATTTATTAATATTATACCCCATTAAGACCCTTTTTTTCTTAATCTCATTTTACATAATGTCCATTAATTATTTTCCCTTTCTTTGAAATTGATACCATGGAAGTATTAATCTCTTGGATAGAATCATCCTCTTTATTATCAACCTTTAATATTTCTTTATCATGTCTTGATATTATTATTTAGTTGAGTATTATTCTCAAGGAAAATATCAAATTCTAATCTCTACATATATTCACTGTACGTATCCTAATCTCCTTCACCAATATGTGAATTATCATCATATTTTCTTACATATTCTATGAAGGTATTATGTTTAAGAGAGGTTACTTAATCTTATGACTCTACCAATGACGAAAAATCATCATATTAATCTCTTTTCATCATATTCCTTCTTGAATTTCTTGAAAATCTATTCCTTTAACCAATGTCACCCATTTTAAATTTTCTAGATCTTATTTTTAGAAGATCTTCACTCCAAGAAGAGACTTCACATGGATCATATGAATCATACATAAAACTAGTCTTCTTTGGGAAGTTTGAAATATGGTGTCCAGTTATCTTGAAATTAGGAAAATTGGGTGGGTTTTTCACTATATTCTTCAGTTCCCCTTATTGAGTAGTTTTGATAAAAGAGTTATCGGTCTCTCAAAATATTTATCTTTATCTTCTCCCTTATCTTCAGGCATAATATATGTCTCATCTTATTATTTTATCAATTTTTATTTTCTCAGGGATTTAAATACCATTTCATCCTTTTCTTTCTTCTGTATGAATGGGGATTTCCTCAATTCATAATTGAGGAGGGTATTATGTAGATCAGTGAGAGATATATCTCTAATTTCTTCAAGGTAAGATATCTTTAGATAAAATATATTGGAAAATTTCTCATTCAAAATTTCATAATTGTACAATCTTCCAAAATATCTCAAAATTCTCAGATATTACATACTATCTCATTACCCCATGTGAATTATTCATTTTTTTCAACATTCCTCATCTAAATATCTTCAAAATTGGATCTCTAAATTTGAATATTTTTTTCCTTGATCATCACATTTCCTTCATACATATTTTCAACTTCTCCCATATCTTTTTTTAGTTCTAAGTCCCATTACCTTAGTGTACACTTTATTAGATAGATATGATATTAGGTAATTTCTCACTTTCTCATCCACATCAAGATTTCCATTATCATCATAGTTCATGGGGGGTTTTTTTCTAGTGATGTAAAATCCACAAACATAACATCACAAACCTTGGGGACTTGTGAATGAAAATATAGAAGCAATCAATTTTTCCATCCATGAATGTTCATTCCATGGAAGAAATGAACTCCAATGCTATTAACTAGATTCAAATTCTCCATATTCAAAGATTAGTAATGATTGGATATTTTATAGGATGCATGGTTAGCTCTAATACCACATGTGGATCCTAGGTTCATTGAGATCACTTAAATGGGGAGGGTGTGAATCACTGATCACTTTTCTTTTTATGATTTTATACATCAATTTTAACTTTTAGGTCTGTTTAATTCCCTAATTCACTCTTCTTATATCTCACAGCCTCACATGAATGATGTAATATGTAAAACTCATAGGACACGGATATTTTAAAGGTTCATTCTCAATGCGATCCTACACCTTACTATGATTGGTTAGTCAACCCAATGCAAGATCCAAGGTAGTTCCAAAAAAATCAAGGATGGAGAGATCCTATCCAAGTCTAATATGGGTTTGGAAATCAGCAGCATCAAGGTAGACCCCCATACCAAAACCAGTTTAAAAACCCACCACCATTCCAGAATCAATTCCAGAATCCTCCACTATTTCAACAGAAAAAATCTTATAAACAGCCTTCTTACCAAAAACCAACCAATCTCTGAAGACCCTATGATAAATCATCCACCAGTTCACAACATCCAATTCAAAACCAATAAAAGTCTGAGTTTGAATGACTAAAAGTCACAGTTAAAGATTTGTACAACAAGTTTTAAAGACTCATGGACTTTCTGAACAAAAATACAGGTAAACTCCCTTCCCAAAAGATCCAATACCCAAAAGAGAATGTTAGTATTATTACTACAAGAAGTTGAAAAGAACTCCCACCACCATTCACCATTGAACCTGAAATAAGAATACCTGAACTGGGAGAGATGAAGTTGGAAATGATGACAATTATATTCATCGGGAAAAAGATAAGAAAGATGAAGAGGAGAAGGATAGGCCAAGGAAGAAGAAACAAGAAACACCATTTAAAAGGAAATAAAGGGAGATGCAAGATATACCCCCACCATTTCCATCATGGATGATTGAATCAAAGAGTTTTCAATAAGAATCACTACAAAAAGAAATTCTAGGCACCTTCCAGAAAGTGGAAATCAACCAACCTCTACTTGAAGAACTCAAACAAATTCCAATGTATGCTAAATTTTTTTTAAGGATCTTTGCACCAAGAAGAAGATACTTCAAGGGAATGAGAGGATCAATTTGGGAAGAATCATCGCAGCCCATATCACGCCACAATTTCCAACCAAATGTCAAGATCCAGGGACGTTTTCTATTCCATGCACCATTGGTCCATTAAATTTTCCTAATGCTTTCTGTGATTTAGTTGAATCAATTAATGTATTTCCTCACTCAGTATATATTTCTTTGCAGATGGGAGACTTAAAGCCCAAAAGAGTGGTGGTCCAGCTTGCAAATAGTTCCACAGTTTTCCCAGCAGGAGTTCTAGAGGATATCTTGGTAATAGTCAATGATATTTTATTCCCTACTGACTTTTAGGTGTTAAATATGGAAGATGATAGGATCCCATCAAACTAACCCATAATTTTGGGGCGACATTTCTTAAAGATAGCCAAAACCATCATCAATGTCCATAAAGGGTTACTTACCATGGAATTTGTAGATAGCACTGTCCACTCCAATATTTTTTAATCCATGAGGCACCCATCAGATGATCATTCACTCTTCGCACTCTCATATGAAGATGGTATAGAACCAATTGAAGAATCTGGTATGCTTCACGAATTTCTATCATTAGGAATGAATCATTCCATTAAAAATATCACTAAACAAATGGATGCCCAAATTCTTTGAGATTTTGATTTCCTGTTGGAATAAGAGGTAAAATCTGATTTCATTGATAATTTGTTAAAACATAATGAAGATGGTATGATTTTTCGTGTGCAGGATGTCAAACCATTGAATGTGGAGAACCTAAATTTAGTTTCATCTCCTGAGCATCCTCCGGATCTTGAATTAAAACCACTCCCCACTGATTTAAAATATGTTTACATTATGGAGGGAGAGAAATTACCAGTAATAATTGCTAATAATCTATCTGAAACTCAAGAAAAACCATTGATTGAGCTTTTGAGATATAATCTCCAAGCGATAGGGTGGATCTTAGGTGATATCATGGGAATAAACCCAAAAGTTTGTTCACATAGAATTTTTCTTGAGAGAGATTCCAAACATATCACACATCACCAACGGAGGTTTAACCCTACCCTGAGGGAGGTTGTGAAAAAAGAGATTGGGAAGTTGTTAGAAGCTGGGATCATCTATCCTATATCAGATTCCCAATGGGTTATCCTCATATATGTAGTCCCAAAGAAAACTGGCCTTTCCATTATGTGGAATGAAAAGAGTGAATTAATCCCTCTGAGAATTCAGAATAGCTGGAGAGTATGCATAGATTTTAGGAAGCTGAATCAGGTCACTCAAAAAGATCATTTCCCTATCCCTTTCATTGACCATATCCTGGAGAGGTTGGTAGGTAGAACTTATTATTTCTTTTTGGATGGATTTTCATGTTATTTTCAGGTACCCATTGCTCCTGAAGATCAAGAGAAGACTAACATTACTTGTCCTTTTGGCACTTTTACATACAAAAGGATGAAATTTGGATAGTGTAATGCTCCAGGTACATTTCAGAGGTGTATGATAAGTATATTTTCTGATCATATTGAATATTTCATAGAGGGTTTCTTGAATGATTTCATAGTTTTTGGAAATTCTTTTGACCATTGCTTGAAAAATGATGAAATAGTTTTAAAAACTTGCATCGAAAAGAACCTTGTTTTGAATTTTGAAAAGTTTCATTTTATGGTTGAGAGAGGAATTTTCCTTGGGCATGTAATTTCACAGAAATTCATTGAAGTCAATAAATCAAAAATCGAAGTGATAAATTATTTTCCATGCCCAACTTGTGTGAAACATGTTAGATCATTTTTTGGACATGCATGATTCTACAGGATGGTTATCAAAGATTTTAGTCATATTTCTCTCCCTCTATCTAGATTACTTTTGAAAGATGATGATTTTGATTTCAATGGTTCATGTAGAGAATCCTTTGATGAGTTGAAAATGAGATTGATTACACCACCAGTAATGCAGCCACCCAATTGGGAAGAACCGTTCGAGCTACTTTGAGATGCTTCAAACCAAGAAGTTGGAGCAATACTTTCTCAGATAATTGAGGCCAGGCCACAAGTCATTTCATATGCCTCAAAAACCTTAGATGCGGCCCAATTCAACTACACAACAACATAAAAAGAGTTTTTAGCAGTTGTTTTTTTGCTTTAGAGAGATATAGATCATATCTTCTTGGAACTAAAGTCATTGTGTTGTCAGATCATGCAGCTCTTAGGTACTTGATGAAGAAGGCTGAAGCAAAACCGAGGCTAGTGAGATGGATGCTACTACTGTAGGAGTTCAACATAGTAATCAAAGATAAGAAGGGATCTAAGAACCAAGTGGCTGATCACTTAAGTAGACTACCCAACACCGCTGAAGTTGAAATTCCAGACACTGAACCACTAAATGATCACCTTCCAGGAGAGAATTTGTACTTGATTGTAGGAGAAGTACCTTGGTATGCTGAAATGGTAAATTATTTGGTAACATCTTAGGTCCCATCGCATTTAAATTTTCACCAAATACACAAATAGAAGTCTGAATCTAGATATTACATCTGGGATGATCCATTTCTTTAGAATATTTGCAATGACCAAATCATAAGAAGATGTTTTCCTAAAAATGAAATTGAATTGGTTTTTAATTTTTGTCACACATTATCTTGTGGAGGACACATTGGACCTCAAAGGACAACAAATAAGGATTTAGAATCTGGACTTTATTGGAAAACCCTTTTCCATGATTCTCATGAATTTTGAAAAAGGTGCAAAAAATTTCAGTTTACAGGAAATTTTTCAAAGAGACAAGAAATGTCCCAAAAGACAATTAATTTTTGTGAAACTTTTGATGTTTGGGGGATAGATTTTATGGGACCTTTTCAATATCATTTGTAAATTCTTATATTCTTCATGCTATTGATTATGTTTCCAAATGGTTGGATGCAAGATCCACCAGGACTGACGATGCTAATGTTGTTTTTTATTTTGTCAGGGCAAACATATTTTGTAGGTTTGGAGTTCCCAGAGCCATCATTAGTGATCAAGGGACTCACTTTTCGAATAGGATAATGGAGGCTTTGTTAAAAAAGTATGGGGTGCATCATAAAACATCAATTCCCTATCATCCACGGACTAATGGGAAAGCTGAATTGTCTAATAGGGAAATCAAAGGAATTTTGGAAAAGATTATGAATCCAAATTGGAAGGATTGGAGCCAAAGGTTGGAAGTCACATTATGGGATTATAGGACAACCTACAAAACCCCAATTGGAATGAGTCCATATAGGTTGATTTTTGGGAAAGGTTCTCACCAACCTATGGAATTAGATCTCAAGGAATACTGAGTTGTGAGGAAGATAAATTTGGATCTTGAAAGTGCTGGGAAAGAAAGAAGATTGCAGTTACAAGAGCTGGAAGAAATTAGAAGGGAAGCATTTGAAAATTCTAGGATTTAAAAAGAGAGAACAAGAGTTGCTCATGACAAACTGATCCAACCAAAAGACTTTCATCTTGGAGACAAGGTGTTGATATTCAATTCAAGACTCAAGCTGATGCCAGGTAAACTTCTTTCCAGGTGGGAAGGTTAATTTATATTTACTCATGTATATGATTTTGGTGTTGTGTAGATTTTGAAGGATAGAGCACAGGAGCTATTTACTGTCAATGGTCATCGGCTAAAGAAATTACTTGGGACCATGCCATTAGAGCCAATGGAGTAGATCACACTCCTTCAACCTGTTTCTCAATAAAATCCACAAGTTCATACCTCTCCTTTACATTTTCTTGTTTTTTGTGATTCATTTTTCAAATATTATTACATGTTAAATCCATTTGAATTCATTGCGGACACTGCATCATTTATGTGTGGGGGAGGGATCCTTTGAAGTTTAGGATTTCATTTTTTGTCTTTTTATTTTGACTTATTTTAATTAAAAAAATAGAGTTTCTTTTTCAAATTTTGTGTGTTTTTGAAACTTTTGAGAAGGAATTATTTTCTTTGATATTTTTGAAACCCATGTCCATGAGTGAAAAAATTTATTCCATGAAACTATGTTTAAATAGATGTTGAAAATGCCTTTGTTTCAAGTTCAATTCTTTGTGAATTTAATGACAATTACTCTGATTTTTGAATCTCATGCCACATATCACAATCTTTATATTTAAAATCACATTCCCGTGAGGCTTCTGAACCTATTATTTTCATATTCTTCACATTCACCTCATTTCTTGAGAGAACCAAACCATGCTTGTTTTAACTAGAATTTGATTTCTTTCTTTCAAAACGTGAGGGTTTGGGGTACATGTGTTTTAAATGATAGCGGCATTTCTTTGGTATGAAAGCCCCCTTTTCAAGATAATCCGTTTCATTATTTCATACCTTATAAATTTAATTCTTGTAGCCCAAAGAATCCATGATCATCCTATTAGGTTTGCCACATTACAAGCCAATTTTCCCTATCCTACTAGCTCTAGAAGTGAAATTTCATGATCTAGTTGAACATAAGTGTGTGGGAAGATGTCTTGTCATGTGATAGATCATTTTCTAAAACATTGGTTGGAAAATAAAATACTGAAGAGTTGTTATTGCTCTAAAAAAAATCATTCTGCTGAAAGTTGTGCCATTTTTAGAGCTTTCAAGAAATATTATATTTGATAAGATTGAAATGTTTGGTGATGAAATGATGAACTATGAGAACATTCCTTGATATTCCTTGATGAAGGATCTTATTTTCTACTAAGGGGAGTGAAGAGGAGATCATACTTGTGTGAAAATTAGAGTAATGCAATTTTGCATCAAAAAGATCCATGCCCTCTTCATTCAGCCTCATAATTTTCACATCTAAATCCTAAAAACCTAATGCCATAGAAAAACCTTTACAAGTATTCATGATAAACATATTTCTTTGACTCACATCGGGTTGATATTTAGGAATTTATCATGCATATGGTGACCCTTGTATGAGTTTGGATGGGAATGACATTGCTAAAAAAATTGAAAATTTATTTGATGAGTGCTATGGAAAGTAAGGTAAGTGTTTTGTGTGCATGGGATGAGAAATTTAGAGTAAATATATTGAATTATCTTAAATTAATAACATGAAATAATAGAGTTTGTGGAGGCAAGATATATTTTGTTTCTTGTTTTCAAATTTTTGGATCTCATGGATATGTGTTTTGAATTTACTTAGATTGTATTTTGATTCTAACTTGTCCATGAGTCCAAGTGATAAGTGTGGGTAAATTTGATAGAGTTAATATTTTCAATATTATTAATATGTTTTCAAAGAATTATTCCCTCTCAAGTATTCAATTTGAGTGAATTTTCATAAATTATGTGTTTTTGGTATATTTTGGGCTTAAATGTGAAAATGGGGTAATTCTGTAAAATTGAGAGTTTTATATAGCTTCGGTTTTTGGGCATAACATTAAAAATATTAATCCAATTGAATTGAATCCTTTTTTTAAGCTTCATATGCTCGTGGGATTCAATTTTATCTTCTGTACCAAAACCCAATTTGAAACCCCATGGTACATAAAATTCAATCAAGTGGAGAACACAGTCTGGATGGCAGAATGGAACCCACCAAATTAAATCAACAATATCTCATTCAGATGAACTTAGAATACGGTTCTTCAATCTGGTGTCTACAGAGTACATGCAAAGGACGGTTCACAATATATTTCATAAAATATGAAGCTCGTTAAGGAAACGTTTTGGCTCGTCTAATTGGAGCAGGTGAAACAGTTTTTGGCGGCCAGAAACATAATGGTCATTGATGCGGCCATATCATTCTTTATACCTGTTCAATTACTCTCAAAATTTTAGGGTCGATAACTAACTACATTTACAACATTATATAAGAAGGGACCTTAGTGAGTTTCTGTCGGATGGTGGGCAGAACAGAGGAAATCTTCTGTAGGACAGATTCTGGAGGATCAAAATTTCTGTTCTTGCTTTTCTTTCTTTTGTTCTTCTTATCTTTGTAATGACTTCTTCTTCCCCCTTCATCTCAGTTACCCTTACCACGGTGTGGTAGAGCATTGGAGTGATTGGGGAAGGGTGGTTTTACCCTTTTGTAATTCTTTATTTCCTGCACGTAATTTTTTAATATCCTCTTTTCTCTTCTGTGAATCTGTTTCAATTTTTTATAATGGTATTTATTATCAAGTACGATTGTATCTGATTTTAGATTCTGTTGTTTATTTATATGTTTTCAATGATCAATATCTCCCTCCACTAGGTTCTGGTTTATAAATGATGGAATAGACCGGGATTTAGTGGTGTTGTACTCGGTGATCACTGGTATGTGTGTGAGGAGTAGTGAATGTTCTTTTTTATTTGGGATAAATAAGACTCGATTGGTAATTGCCTAAGATAATTGGGGGTATTTTCTACAACTCTATTACACATTGGAAGGAGAGTAGACCAATCTGAGTTTTTATTAAGGTTTATTCTCATTTTTTTATTTGACCAAGGAGTAGAAGAAACGATTGTGGATTCCCACTCTTAATGATTTAATAGAAGAGAATTGTGTAAAAATGAACTATGATAGAATTACAATTGGAAAACCGACCCTAACCTGATTACCATTTCATATCATTGATTTTAATCACATCTTGTGTCAATTTTTTTTAAAACATTCACTTAATTTCTTTACTTTATTTAGATTCTTTCTTGTATTTTCAAAATCAAACAATTTAAAAAACAACCTCACTTCTTCCTCTTATTTTAAGTGAAAAACACTATTGTTTAGCACTAATCTCTAGAGACAACCTAGGTAACCCACTATAACATAGTTTAACATAGGTAATATTTGTTTTTTCCACACCCCACGACAGGCATGGGTCATATTCATTTTTCCTTTATTTCAAAACTATTGATTGAGTTATTTATTATTTATAGTAAATTGTTAATTATTAGTAATCAAATTAGTTGAGTTTAATTATATTGATCATTTATTTACGTATGTTTGTTCACTTTGGGGAAAAATAATACTTTATGGAAATTTTAAAAGAAATGTGATAATGGAATTAAATATTTTTACAATTTTAAAATTCAATGACCTTTGTAAATGTAGAAACCAACATTTAGCCAAAACACTATTTTTAACAGAGAAGTCATTCATAATTAAATTAAATAGTTCATGAGGACAATTGTTTTTCAAAATCAAAACTTTTTGGAATGGAAGATATATCATATTTATGATAAATTTACTTTTGATCAATTTGAGGAATTGAATTCTTAACAATAATCAATGAGTTATGTGTGGGGGAATATTATGTGACTTTGATTTGATATATGTTTTCCCAATCTAGTTTATAAATTAATTGAATTTAATTTAAAAAATGTTCTTCTAATGGATAATTATTGAATATTTGTTAATTTTTAGTTTAAATTGTTATAATTTGAATATATACATGAAATTGGGCATTTTTAGTGAAAAATATATTAAATAATTTTTTGGATAATTTTGCTCATAATATAAAGATCATGTATTTTTTATATCTATAAGAATAATCATTGAGATATAATTTTCAAGAAATTATTTGGAATTAGGAGTTTGGTATTTAAATTGTCCAATTTCCATGATTTTCTCATAGAATATATTTTTTGGAATAAAATATTTCAGGTTTATTATATGAAACATGGATATTTTTAAGGAATAATTTTTTCTCTAGTCTTGTATTTTGTAAGACTTATAAAATAATTTTGTATGACTATTTTCATTTTTATATGACATTGTATAGTAGTTTATATGGCTTTAAAATTTTCATTTCACTTGTAGTTGGTCATGTGAGACATCAAGGTTTCATATGAATTTCTAACACTTTCATAACACTTCTGTAGCTCCACCGTGTATAAATTTTGAATTCATACAATCTAAATTCTAAGTCGGGATGAAGAAGACACCATGCTAATTTATATTTATTAAATGATGTGAAAAAGTCCAAATGAATCTTATTTTCAGGAATGAAAATGTATCTTATCCCTGATAAAATCATTATAGATCAAATAATAACTACCTGTGATTAACCATAAATGGAACATGGTATATCATTGATCCTTGATTGATGAATAAATTTAAAGATCTTCTAAAAGGGATAATAGGAGTAGGTCAAAGTCAAAATATGATTCAAAACTGAATAAATCGGCCCTTTATAGGAGAATCTATTTGAGATCAACCATGATTGAAGAAGAAAATAAATAAATATTGCTAATGAGAGGTGATTCAAAGTGGGGGGTCACTGATATTTTTTCCCTATGTGTTTTCTATATAAATATGGAGGTGGGGCTCAATAACCCCCAATGTTGTGATTTTAAGGATGAAGAATGATTCACATGAGGTGCTCGATATTTTTTCTGGGTTAAGTTCCATTCATTAAAATGAAGAATAAATGGGTTTGGGATTGCCTATAATCAATATTGTTTGTTCTTTGATCTAGTATTATTGAAGAATATATCCATTAAAAGGTCAGTACTGATGAAGACAATTAATTTGTACCGATTTAATGGATGTTTACATAGGCTAAGCTAGTTCAAGTAGTGCCCCGATTATATGAGTTTTTATATAGCTTTTTTGAGTGAAACCAATGGAAGAATTTCTTGATATCAGTTTCTTGATGTTAAGGAAATTAGAAATTTTTTAATGAATATTAGTTTAAAAATTAAAAAACATGATGATTACATGTTGTAAAAGGTGATAGATAGAGTAATTTAGTGTAATTTGGAAGGTGACAGAGGTTTTTGAAGGGATGTTCTAAAGTTATAGGGTCCTAAAAATGATTTTAAAAATATATTGGTGTTGTAATTATGGTTCAAGAAATTCAATGGAATGTATTGGAAAAATTATTTCAAAAAGTGATAAGAAATAATATTTTTTAGTGGATGATCCATCATTAATCCATTCATAAGATAGAACATATGAAGATTAAGGGGATAGTGATCAATTATGATATTCCATAGAATATGGAGTTAGATCAAGAGAAAGGATTGTTCATGATAGAGAATATTCATCTTCATCCTCTCTTATTTCTTTTTTTTATTATAAATTTTTTGATTCATTCTACTGAATTATTCACTACTATTTTCATGAACATTAATACGTAAAAATTTGTAGGGGTTTTTTATTGGATGAATTTAATTCTCTTTTCATGTTATTGTTAAAATTTTCACAGTGTTTTGTTTTTCTTCTTATCTTGTTTATCGCTTTCATTTCAGTTTCCCTAATGAATTATTGAAATATTATGTTAGAGTTAGATTTTTTCGGTTGTTGGAAATAAATTAATTCTTTGACGAAATGGAAAAATTGATGTGATGCTTTGTTGGGAGTTCAGTAGTGTGACTTTCCATTTACTTTCCTCATTTTTCATTCTTCATGAGAATAATATTTAAACTGATCCATATACTGAGAGGTGAAAAATAGTGGATCCTTTACCTTTTAAACTTCAATCAATGTAATTAAACTACTAAATGATCATGTTTTTTCTCCCTGGAGAATGATCCATCTCTTGAGAGTCCTTAAGATATAGTTTACTAGGCAAGGTTGACTACCAAATGGAATTTAATTGGTTCATCTCACTTATTCACAACTTTTTATCATTATTATGTTTAATGGTAATAAAATTATATAGAATTTTTTTGGTGCGGTTGAATCCAGTTTCCCCTAAATCCATTGATTTTTATCCATGTTTTCTCTTATTTATAATTTCACATTCATTTCCACTTAATCACTATTTTTTCATCACCTTTAAATTCACACCATCTTCTCTCTTTTCTATTTTTTATATTTTTTATATTGTTTGTAATTCAGACTATTTTTACTTCCCATGGGTTTCATCATACTTGAGAATATCATGATTTATATGGGTTAATAAATAAATAATTTGAAAAGTCACAATGTCACCCATCAATATTCAATCTACATCATTTCAATTCCACATGAATTGAAGGTCGTGGTATACATATTTAAATGAATCATTTTAATTTTTTAAACATATTTTTTAAATCGCGGGATAATGTATGATATTTTTATATAGTGTTGTGTCTCCACTTGACCAATCAAAAATTGATTGAGGATATTTAGAAACTATTTCATAGTCACATCCATGTCCTCTATATTGATTCAAACCAATGTGATCAGAAACTCCTTATAGTAATCTTTAATACTCTGTCCCTATTGGGTGTGGAATTGAATTTAGTTGAGGATATCTTTATAACGGTATGAGGTAAAAAAAAATTTCCTCGTGTATATCTTGATTTAGTCCCATATATTGATGATCCATCTATTGTACTGGTCCTTTTATTTTTTCATCAAGTCCCACCAAATAATATCTAATTAGAATACTCAAGGGAAAAAATATTGACATTTTAATCATTAAAATAGGCATTGGAAGAGAATAATTTCATAATATATATCTTTAACTCCAATTATATTTTAGGGATTCTTTTTTAATAAACTATGGTATCATTTCCTTAATCCCACCACAAACATCATTTTACCTATGTATCATTTCTCCTCCTCCAGGTTATTGAAACAAATTTCTGTAATATGGGGTAGCCTTGAAATCATATTCATAATTTTATATGTTATCCTACATAATGTGGGCATAATGTATTGGTAGAGCTTATCATGGGTCTCTATGGATAATTCTTAGTTTTTATAATCTTTATGTGTTCAATATTATCGGGATCTTTGTCTAATAACACATTAAGAAGCTTCTCATAATGGATCTCTAAGGATTGTATTTGGAGATGTGTACTATCGATAGGGGATATCTACTTTGTATTTCATCATAATTAGCATGTTTCATTCTCCTACAATTATTACTATTATTATAAAATTAAACAATAACTCAAAAATATAGAGAAATATATGCACACAAAGATACATTATAAGACTAGAACACAGAAGAAGATACCAAAAGTCACAAATGAATGTTCACAAAAAAATCACAAAAAAAGATAAACAGACTCACATGGTTATTTTCTTCACATTCTCTAAATTTTTTAAATTACATTCTCAATTTCTTATAGTGATTTTAACTTATTGGGTGATCGCATGCCACCAATCCTTATCAATCAAATAATCAATTCAAGAAAGAATAAATATTGATTGTTCAATATGAATATAGGTTTTTTGTTATAAGGATTAATGGTGGAATAAACATAATAAATTTGGTATAATTTTTTATGATAAAAACATAATACCAATATGAGCCAATGTAGCCCAGATCCAATGATATCATTGAGAGGTGGGGGGAAATTAGTGATCCCTTTACAATTTATGAATTTCTCTTTCAATTCAACTTCATTTGTATCATTGCATAACCCAAATGATGAAATAAGTAAAAAAAGAATAGAATAAAAGTATTTATAAGGTTTAGTCTCAATGTGAGACTACTACTTGTTGTGATTATATAGTCACCCCAATCACACATTCTTCGACTATTAACAAAACCAGTTACAAAAGCATAGTCTCACACCAATATTACATGGAATCCAATTATGTTCTTTAGTTTTCCATTTTAGAACCTTTATACTACATGACACAGTTATCACTACTTCTTGTTGTTGTCTCTCGTAGCTTGACCCTTATAATGGGAATGATTACCTCAAATCATCCTTGAATTGGATTCTTCTAGGAACTATTGACTTGGTCATCAATTATTCTGCCTTGGTGTGGAACACATTTTTCTTTTCTTGTTCATCAATTCCACATATCAAAATGTACTACTAGTTTGTTTTCCCTGGTCAAATATAACTCTATTGCTATTACAGAGTAGATTCTAGTATATTAATCAAGTCTTCTCAAAGCATCACTTATTTATAAAATTATAAATCATAATGTGGGAATATGTCATTTAATTGTTCACATGGATATGCATACTATGTTTATCATCCATTAATTTATCACCACCCTCCATTCATGATAATTTAAAAAATATGCTATCTATGGTAGATCACTTCTTGAAAAGGCCTTTTATAGATTCATGTATGTGTCTTTACAAAAGTAAATAAGTTATTAGTTCCCTTACTTATTTGTTAAATCCAAAAAAAGTGCATAAGTAATTCTTCATGGAAGTAATATCACTAATTTCAATCCCTTAAATAATCTAAGACCTTATCTTTTCATGATTCCTTTTCCACAAAAAGAAATAATGTTTCACAAGTATTAGAGTACATGACTTCTTCTTATTTTTCGTGCAAAAAGATAAGATCGTAGAATAGATATTGGGTTTACATTCTCTTTCAAACAAATGGTTGTGTAGTTTCTTCTTCTCTTCTTCATTCAAGTTAAATATTTATGGACTCTCTCTTTTACAAAATATAAAGTGTAATCTCTTTATTCATTGAGAAATCAAGGAGCTGTAAAAACAAATAAAAAATAAATCTTGTTGTGCCTTTATATTTTTATACATATTCACCAACATTCCTTCCAAAAATAATACTTTGTCAAAGTGATCATCAAAGACCTCAAAAAATCATGATTTCCTCTATTCACATAGGTTATACCACTATGCATCAAAAAACATGGTGTAATGCCTTCATGTACTAAGCCTCATGACTTTGCTTTAAGTAATAGACTCACATGAAATCAGGTGAAATTGCATGAATGTATTAAAATTATAAAACTCGCGCATGAAGAAAAATACTAGGATGAAGGTTGAAGGTGATGCTGAAAAAATATTAATGGAATTATTTGATTTAAAACCCCATGGAAAATGATATGTATATATATTTAAGGAGGAGGAATGGTGATACTTTTTAGTAATAATCCTAAATCAATTTCAATTCTAGGAATGTTCTTGTTAATAAGAATGGTTGCTCCATCCAAAACTAGGGTAATGAAAACTAGGCCCAATGGTCCCTTATGTTCTCCAATGTCTCCCCACACAGTTGCAGCTAACCACCGTATTCCTTATATAGGCTAACTTGTATGCACCATGATTCACCACTGATCTTATCGCATGTTGGCTCTCACTATGCTCCTCCTTGGTCAGTTGTGTTGGCTATATTGAAGCATTAATAGGCCTTGTGGTTCTTGGTTTCTTGGGTTGTCGGATATATGGCTACATATTTTAGGCAACCCTAAAAATAATACTTAGAAAAAGGCCATATAATTCCTTAAGAAATGTGTATTTACTCTCCTTATTAATTTCAAGTAAATTTATCATAATAAGTTTCTAATTTTTTTTGTCACTCATCAACATCACATAACTCTTGTAGAATATTTTGATCTCATAATCATCACTTATCTTTTTCAATTAGACCGGTTCAAAACCAATCATCAAATATAAAGGCTTCCTAATAATAATCGACGTCACATAAACTTTACATTCTATTTCCAATTAATATTGTGAACTCATGTGTATCCTAATGGGATCACATTTACTATTTCTTCATGCACTATTCAAGGAATATTGAAAAATACATATTAACATCTCTTTATCTTTATAAAAACCATACTTATTGATAATAAATACATTTCATGCATGGGAACTTCAGTCTACCCCTTTTGATTAGTTTTCAATACCACTAAACTCACCTTATCTCAATATGTGCATTCATTTTTATTCACCTCAATATTAAAAATAAATACAAAGATATATTTATGAATCATAACTCACCCAATGGAAAACAAATTCTCCTATTTCCAACTTAATAAGTAGAACCACCTTATTTCTATGCAAAAATATTTTATTTGTTCAACTCTGAGTCTACATTGGCTAAGTCGGCGTACAAAATAAGAGTGATATAATTAGAGAAAACAAATTTACATCAATATATGAAGTATGTGATAACATTCTTATATTTATCCTTTTAGGTTTTGTTAACAAATATTATCAAGAAAACTTTTTATTCTACACTTATCTAAAAAAAATACACAAGAAATTTTGAGTGTAAGAAAGTTAACCTGCCCTTTAACACATCTTTCTCATCATCCATTACTCTCCATTGAAAATATCTTTTTGATATAATCAGCTAAAGAGTTCGAAATATAACGGTCATACCTCAAAATTTAATTTTCATTAATCTTGTCCAAAAATTCATATTTGATTGAAATAATACTACTTTGGAAGTATCTTCTTCAGATTAGCTTCCCCTAAGTGGATGAACTCCATTCTTCATCATGAAAATTAATGTGAATTTTGATAGAAATATATTCTTTCTTTAAAACTACTAAAACACTCATCCAACTCCCCAATAAATTTTTTTACTTTGATTCCATACATGTTAAAATATTAAAACAATAGTTAAAGGAAAATGGAAATATTTACATTCTTCTTAGTAGAAGTAGTAAGGCTAAGAGTCTCCTTTCAACTATGAATCTACTTTTTTCTAGTTTTAATACTAAAGAGACCCTTCATGTTTTCTTACATGAATTTCCTATCATCTATCTTTAAATAGAGCATGATCACCTCTTCTCTTTTAATTGTCTTCTTGTATAGAGACTCATTCTTAGAATAAGCTATAAAAGCACATTATTCTTGAGATGCTTGTATATTTCCTTTATCTGTATTTTATTCTAGTATAGGTATAACAATCATACAATTATTTGTAATATAGACAACTTGTCTATGTATCCTACAAAAATATCATGATCTTTAGTTTCTTCTAGTGAACCCTCTTTTCTGACTTTAGAACAAGAAATTTCTTATGATTTCGTCACTATTTACTTTTGATAAGAATTACATTGACTCAAATGGCTAGATACCTTTACACTTCATTGATTCATCCTTACCCAAACAATCTCAATTTTTGGTATTGGAAGTATTGTCATGAAATTTTCAGCACAATGACCATGTTAATCACATCTTTCAACGATTTCTTCTATAAATTCTAATTTATTTTGAGTAGATACCCTCATTGAATTCTCAATAATGTACTCCTTTATTATATGTTGGTTTTTTTCTTCCCGTTGATCTATGTCTTATTTTTTCAAAGATTTTCCATTTAGAATATTCTATTTATGATAGAGTGTCATATTAAACAAGAAGTTATAAACTATGTGCCCATATTTTTCATAACACTAACAATTATAATTGAACAATTATATTTCATCATTCTGATTGGTCTATTGATAAAAACAATTTACTTCCTAGGAATATTCATCCAATTATTTTACCTATATCTTGGGATGTTTTATATATTCAACCCATAATCCCATTTCATTGAAATAAGAGTGAGGATTTCAAGGTTTTCATCCATTAAAATACTTTTAGTTTTTTATTCAGAACATACAAAACTGAATGAAATAAATTTGGTATAACTAGAACAACCATTAATAGGTATTAATTTCATCTTTGGACTGGTTTTAATTAAAGCTTCATATGATTCTATATAAACATTAATTTCATTTTCATAATCATAACTTATCATCTTAAAAATATTTTCAACATTAATTTATTAATATTATACCTCATTAAGACCCTTTTTTTCTTAATCTCGTTTTACATAATGTCCATTAATTATTTTCCCTTTCATTGAAATTGATACCATGGAAGTATTAATCTCTTGGATAGAATCATCCTCTTTATTATCAACCTTTATTATTTCTTTATCATGTCTTGATATTATTATTTAGTTGAGTATTATTCTCAAGGAAAATATCAAATTCTAATCTCTACATATATTCACTGTAGGTATCCTAATCTCCTTCACCAATATGTGAATTATCATCATATTTTCTTACATATTCTATGAAGGTATTTTGTTTAAGAGAGGTTACTTCATCTTATGACTCTACCAATGACGAAAAATAATCATGTTAATCTCTTTTCATCATATTCCTTCTTGAATTTCATGAAAATCTATTCCTTTAACCAATGTCACCCATTTTAAATTTTCTAGATCTTATTTTTAGAAGATCTTCACTCCAAGAGGAGTCTTCACTTGGATCATCTGAATCATACATAAAACTCGTCTTCTTTGGGAAGTTTGAAATAAGGTGTCCAGTTATCTTGAAATTAGGAAAATTGGGTGGGTTTTTCACTATATTCTTCAGTTCCCCTTATTGAGTAGTTTTGATAAAAGAGTTATCAGTCTCTTAAAATATTTATCTTTATCTTCTCCCTTATCTTCAGGCATATCATATGTCTCATCTTATTATTTTATCAATTTTTATTTTCTCAGGGATTTAAATACCATTTCATCCTATTCTTTCTTCTGTATGACCGGGGATTTCCTTAATTCATAATTGAGGAGGGTATTATGTAGATCCGTGAGAGATATATCTCTAATTTCTTCAAGGTAAGATATCTTTAGATAAAATATATTGGAAAATTTCTCATTCAATATTTCATAATTGTATAATCTTCCAAAATATCTCAAAATTCTCAGATATTACATACTATCTCATTACCCCATGTGAATTATTCATTTTTTTCAACAATCTTCATCTAAATATCTTCAAAATTGGATCTCTAAATTTGAATATTTTTTGCCTTGATCATCACATTTCCTTCATACATATTTTCAACTTCTCCCATATCTTTTTTTAGTTCTAAGTCCCATTACCTTAGTGTACACTTTATTAGATAGATATGATATTAGGTAATTTCTCACTTTCTCATCCACATCAAGATTTCCATTATCATCATAGTTCATGGGGGGTTTTTTCTAGTGATGTAAAATCCACAAACATAACATCACAAACCTTGGGGAATTGTGAATGAAAATATAGAAGCAATCAATTCTTCTATCCATGAATGTTCATTCCATGGAAGAAATGAACTCCGATGCTATTAACTAGATTCAAATTCTCCATATTCATAGATTAGTAATGATTGGATATTTTATAGGATGCCTGGTAAGCTCTAATACCACATGTGGATCCTATGTTCATTGAGATCACTTAAATGGGGAGGGTGTGAATCAGCGATCACTTGTCTTTTTATGATTTTCTACATCAATTTTAACTTTTAGGTCTAGTTAATTCCCTAATTCACTCTTCTTATATCTCACAGCCTCACATGAATGATGTAATATGTAAAAATCATAGGACACGGATATTTTAAAGGTTCATTCTCAATGCGATCCTACACCTTACTATGATTGGTTAGTCAACCCAATGAAAGATTCTTCCACTATTAACGAAACTAGTTACAATGGTATAGTTTCACACCATTATTACATGACATCCCATCATGTACTTCATTATACCACTAGAAGGATCTTTATACTCCCTTGAACAATTCATATCCTCCCACGAATTCTTATTTCTATCTCAAATTACTTGGTCTTCATAATTGGATTGAATTTCTTGCACATTACTTGAACTAGATTTCTTCACAAACTGTTGAGTAGGACTACAACTAGTCCTTTTTTGGAAAATCATCTTTTCTAAATTTCCAAGTCCACACAACTATATAAACTACTAGGTTTTTTAATTCACTCACCTGTAACATTAGTTCACTTATACAATAGCTTCTAGTAGATTAATCATTGCTTCTAAAATATTCAACTCCTCATGAAATCATAATGCATTACATGGAAATTGATTATTTAATTCTTCACATGAATATACATATTTGGTTTATCACGAATGAATTTCTCAACACACTTCATGCATGGATATTTCATATATAAACTGTAAATGTTAGATCACTTCATGTAAGTGATTTTCCTGGATCATTGTACATATATTTGCGCAATAAAATGTTTCTTAGTTCCCTTCATTATTCGTGTAATACAAACAAGTGTTCATTTACTCCTTCATCTATGTTTGAACATAAATTTTTGTCTTTCATATAATCTCTAAAACTAGCTTCACATTGTTCCCCTTCCTCATTATGATACAATGCTTTGTAGATACTATAGTATGTGGCTTCTTCCTTTACATATAGTTAGATAAGCTCATGGATTCTCTCATAGATTAGATTAATGGTTCACATTCTATTTCACACAACCGAGTGTGGTTTTTTCTTATATTCTTCGTGAAATATAAATATTTATGGAATCTATTCAAAAAACAATCTAAATTATAAGCTCTTTTTCTGTAAGAAATCATATATCTCTCAAAAACTCATAGAAAATAGAAGCTCATTATGCCTTAGAATTTATAGACATCTTGACTGACTAGGATTCTAAAAATTATGTTGACTGAAGGAAATATTCAAAGACATATAAAACTCACACAATCCTATTTTCTCTTAGGCTATACCACATGACACTAAAAAATGGAATCAATCCTTCACGTACTCAGCCTCACAACATTCCATTAAGAAGTAGACACACGTGACTATAATTGAAACTGCAATCATGTATCCAAATTATATAACTCATGCATGCATATAAATTATGACATATTGAAAACCCCTAGCATCGAAGTTTGAAGATGATTCCGAATAAATTTAAATAGCGTTGTTCTATTTAAAAACCCATGATGTGTGATATGTATGTATATTTAAGGTGTATGATCATTGAAACATTTTAAAAAGAATCCCGCGTCGATTTTGAATCCATTGATACATTGGTTAATAAGCATAGTCACTCCATCCATAACTATAATAAAGTTGAATGGGGCTAGTGGCCCCCCATGGTCTCTTGTGCCACCCCACATGGCTCAATCTAACCACCCTTTGTCACCTAAACGTCAAACCATGTGCTACATGCTTTACCCATGTACCTTCCACATACTAGCCCTCAATATGGTCCACCATAGTTAATCGTGTTGGATATCTATAACCTTGTCCAAGAACATCGGTGCTAGTCTACTTGGGTGGTTGGTTGGCAGGCTCAAATATTTAACTAAGCCTCACAAAAGTTCTTAGCCAAAATTCCATATAATTCATCAAGTTATGTGCGTTTATTCTCTAAATTAATTTCATATAAAATTATCAGAGGGAGATTCTCATTTTTATTCTCACTCATCAATAGCAGACAACTCATGTAGAAGATAGTGAGATCATAATTATCACTTATCATTCTAATTTAGACAAGTTCAAAACCCATAGTCAAATATAAAGGTTTCTTAATAATAAGAGGCATATTACAAACATTACTCTTCATTTCTAACTTATATAGGAAACTTAAGAGCATTCTAATGGTATCAACTTCACCGTTTCTTCAAACAGAATTCAACATATATTTAAATTTCCATATTAACATCTCTTTATCAACATGACATACTTACTTATGTATAAAAAACAATTCATACATGGTAACTGTAAGATTTGGTGTCCTATAACCAACTGGTTTTACGTTGATTACATGGGTATTTAATGTATTATTACATATTGTTCATTGTTCTACATGATTATGATGTAATAATGTCATAGAGTATTTGTTGTATTGATAAGGTCATGGAAGTTCCCCGCTATGATGATAATTTTGAAATGATATAACAATATTCTTAAATATAGTACTGCAGTTGGATGGCATGTTATAATGGGACACATAGCATGAAGACCGTTAGGTGTGAGTACTCACAAGAAGATGAGACTTCCTATCATTAAAGATTGCACTTGGTAACCTCCAAGATAGGAGATTATGAGAACAGACCCGCTAGTAGGAATTCTACATATTTTGGTGTCATCAGATATTTCTATATGTGAGCATATGTAATGATACTTAGACTTTATGATTATCATTAATACGTGTCATGACTTACACACTTTGATTTACTGACAAAAACCGTCATGCAGAAAGTTGGCAGGAAGTAGGGTATATTGGGTGAATCTCGAGTGGCATGTTATTAATTGAAAAGTTGAGGAAGGATTTGTCCCTTCCATTTATGGAAGTTGATATCTTGGCCATTTGATTGAAATAGAACTGTCGCCTGAAATTTCATGGTCATGGTGTAATGACGAGTTTATTTCAGGTAGTCAAAGAATGACATATCAAGCATAAAAGTTAATGAAACAATCATGAAACCTTCTTGATGAGATATTGCGACAAAGGGATTATATTACATAGTGAGCATTCGTATGTGGATGTCGTTGTTGCGACATTACGTTCTTTCTCTTGGGTGCCTTGACCCATTTCTAGATAGTACTCTTGGACTTTAGGAAATCCCGCCTAATGCCAATGAGAAAGAATCCTAGATGGTTACACACTAATTGTTTTTGGTGGTCTTAGTTAAATTCTATTTGAATTTATTTAATGAAATAAATATTATTCTCAAGACCATGGAATAATTTTATTCAAGTCAAAATGATCACGTAAATTAAATAAAATATATTTATTTATTTAATAAATTTTTATTTACTAGTTTTTAAATAAGATATTTATTTAAGAGAATAATTTATTTATTTATTTATTCGGGTGTTTAATAAATGGATGTGAAGTTCGAGCGAACCAAGGTTAGTCCAGTAGTAAAATAATTATTTTCAATATGGTAAATAATTATTTAACTAGTTGGCACAAATTAAAATAACACTGGTGTTATTTTGTGATGCAGAATTATATTTATAATTCCGATTTTCACAAGTTGGCTCACTATAATTAATGACGTGGTATTATTATTAAATGCATGGGTTTTCTTCAAGTTCATGAATGTATTCAATTTTTTCTATGCAATTAAATATTGTAACTGAAATTCCATATATATATATATATAAATAGGCAAGTATTCCTATTGTGTCATACACCACACCACACACCTGGTGATTTGAGAGGTGTTGAGCCAAAAAATTTCTCTCTCGAATCTTCTTCTCTCCCCTCTCAAGAACAAGAGACGCTCTTTAAGGCTGAAGAAAAAGCAATCAAGAACCACTGACACAATACACTCGATTCGCCGCGCTAATAACCGGAGAATGAGCGGTGTCAATCGGAGGCCATCGGAGCACGTGTGGATCATCACTAGAGCGATTCAAGTTTGGATCCTTACATGCACAACAAGATAATCCGGAAGGGTCATTCCTGATGATCAACATCATCAACGAAGAAAAAATACCAATGATCCAGGTATTATTTTTTTCTTTATGAAATTAATTAAATTAATTATAAACATGGTGTGAAAGATCCTCTATAAATGTTTTGGGCCTCTTTCTTCTTTATTTAAATATTTGATTATATTCAGTGGATACTGGCGTTCTTCATCGTATTGATCCCGGAATAATCATTGATCATGGTAAAAATCAAAATTGGGTGTCATCCCAACCACGCTTCTGCTGCGCCCGGAACCTTCAAGTGGTATCAGAGGGGTTACATCATAGTTTATAATTATTTTAATATTTCGTTGATGAATTACACATTTAATAATTTAGTTGTTTCAATTTAAGTTAATTGTTCTGCAAATCTAAATCTCGATATATTATCCTCCTATTTCGTTTCTTGTTCACCTTACAGAAACGGTATTTTCTTTTAATTTTGATTAAAATAAAGTAGAGGATCTCATCTGGAGGTACCAAAACCTCCTGGTCGTAAAACACCAGAACTCATGACATGTATTTGGTAGTACACACCATGTAGTTAGGATTCAATGCATCATATCGGTCCGCCTAACCAATCCATGTGTTGGAGTCTTTCTAAGTCCGTGTGTTGGCCAGGAACAGGTGGCATGCAGTTTCTAGATTACACGTCGTGTGGCCCAATGGACATGGCATGTAGTCACTTCATGTTAGGGTCGGACCATGTACACCATACATAGCTTTCCCGGTTGGAGACCGTGTAATGAGGAACTACACTGCATGTGGCCCACTGGACACACCATGTACAATAAAGATTTCTGAAGTATAGTCACACATCGTTTCCCCCGGCATGTACTTCAGATAGATGGTGAAAAATAGTACACACCATGTAGTTGGAACTACACGTCTTGTACTCATCCAAATTACGTAGATTTATTAAAATTTATTATTATATAATACAAACCCTTGAGAAGTGTACCATCGTGCGGGCGTAAAGCTGAGTCACAACACGTTATATGTGTTTTATATATATGTGTTTAATTTAACACCTGTGTAATGTTCATTTCTACTCATTGGGTAGTTATGAATAGGAATTCACCGAGTTACCTCCAAGATACAAATTATGTACAAAGATAATTTTAAATGAATTTATTTGTTTAAAATTATGATGGTTGAGAATCACAAGGAGATTCATAAAAGGGTTTAAGATAAAAATATTTATTAATTAAAGATGATAATTAATTGATTCGAGCGTGATTTATCTTAAACAACAACTATTAAAGAATTGATTACTAGTTTTATTTATGCGTAAATATAGTGGCATGTATGAATGATCATGATCTAGACCAAGACCATTGTATGTGGATGGTTTCTTTTAATTTATTTATTTGAATTAAATTTGTTGGCATGTGAGCCTTCTCCTCATTAATATATAGGGTATGCATGCCCAAGGTTTTTTTATGTAAAACCCCCTTTTTCCCCACAACTACATATGAGTTAAAAAGGAAATATGTAATGGATGGAACTCCTATGCTAGTGGAGTTGGTTGAAGATAGAGTCGAGACAAAACCAATCCCAGGAGATACATAGGTGGACAGGTGGAAGCTGTAAACACGAACCCAAAAGGTTCAAGGTGTTTCTCCCCTAGGCCAGGGTTAGTTTATCAACCACTAGATAAACTAACCATTAGAAAAGCTCATGATCATTCCATTTAATTTATTTTATTTCATTCAGTTTCATGGTTTTTCATTATGTATGTGTTCTCACGATCCCATAATTAATGAATTAAACAAGCATGCATGATGGAACTAAAATAAAGCAGAAATATGCATAAATGTTATCAAGACATTGTTAATCACATAAGTAAGTTCCACATAATATTAACAATCGTGTGATAATTATAATAAGCAATTCACACATAAGAGATAAGAAACCATCTAATAAAATATTAAGTCAGAAAAAGACTTTTGTTTCTTGATTAAGGGAAAAACTCAATATAACTATGTGTTTGACCAAACCTTGTTGGGACACTTACTTTTATACAGGAAGCCCTTATGAATGGTTTTGGGTTAACATAACCATATTGCATAAAGAGGAGTATCCCTTGGTAAACTTGATGTAATATTGGAGGCATGATTTGAGGAAATCCAATGTCATGATTTCAGTATTGGGGAGTCCACTCAACACATCAAGGAGTTTCAAGCCCCCAGTTGGCAAAGTCCTGCCTACCTAAATACCTTGTAATAGCTTGACCAACCCTTGTTGGGGATATGCTAAGGGGAATATAGATCCTTGCAACTATAATGTCATGGAAACTGGACATTCTGAGTTTAATTGTGAGGGATATTGGTACTTGATAAAATAGTGGGAGACTTAATAAAATTTATTATTTCTTATAAAATGTAATCAAGAAAGTACTAATGATCTGCTCTATTAATTATAGAATAAAATTGACATGCTCATCAACCACACTATCCCTGTGATCAATTCTTGATAAAGACAACATCTTCACTACAAATAACTTCTAGCAATGGTTTAGACACCTTCGGGTTATCCTACACCATGAATGGGAGTCTTACGTGCTGGAGTCAGCATTTCCTTGTCTGCATACCAAGGAGGTGAGTGATGAGGATTTCCAGGTCTATGAGAAACATATGAATGATGTAGTCGACATTCAATTTTTTATTTTATCATCAAGTTCTAGTGAGCTCATGAAGTCTCATGAATTCTTGGATGCTTATAGCATGCTCGATCACCTCCGTAGTCTTTACCAGGAGAGAGAAAGACAAGAAAGGTTTGAGATATCAAAGGCACTCTTTCAGAGGAAGCTTGGAGAAGGTTCCCCATCTGGGCCTCATGTAGTCAAACCCATTGGCTACATTGAGTGCCTAGAGGTTCTAGGGATTATAATCCCTGATGAACTGGGTACCGATCTCATTCGTGCATCACTCCCTCAGAGCTTCTATAAATATGTTGTCAATTTCAATATGAACCACATTGAGAAGTTTCTATCTGATCTTCTTATCCTCATTCTCCAAGTGGACAATTATATGAAGCAGGAAAAGTATTCTATCCTAATGGTGAATAAGAGGAAAGGGAAGGCGAAGATATTTAAGCCCAAATCTTCTTCACAGCCTTTCAGGAAAAGAAATATCAAAGGAGAGGCAATGGAACATGAGGCTGTTTGTTTCACATGTGGCAAGAAGGGACACTGGAAGAAGAAATGCGCTCAGTCTAAGAAGCAAGGGGAAGCTTCAGGTGCGTTTGTTATCGAATTCAATCTATCTGTTTCTACAAATTGGGTATTAGATACAGCTTTTGGTGCTCACATATGTATCCAAATACAGGAACTAAGTAGATTTAGGAAGACTGATCGAGGGGAGGTAGATCTACGAGCAGTCAACAGAGCCAGACTTGTTGTTGTAGCTGTCAGGGAAAACCACCTCACATTTCCAACTAGGATGATCTTGGTGTTAAAGGGTTTTTATTATGTGCATTCTATTACTAAAAACATTATTTATGTATCCATATTAGATACATATGGATTTGTTTTCAATTTGGAAATGAATATTGCTTCTTTTACAAAGATAGTATTTGTTATGGTAGGGCACATTTATATAATGGACTTTACATGTTGGATTACACAAACCATGTAATGGAAATTGATAACAAAGATTCTTCGCATGACTCATACAACACCCAACATTGGCATCACTAGCTAGGTCCTGTAAATGAGAAATGATTGAAAAAGTTACATCAAGATAGATATTTAGATTCTTTCGAACTAAAACCACTTGGCGTATGTCACGCATCATTACAAGGCAAAATGACCAAATCCCCATTTAGTGGGAAATGTGAAAGGGCTAAATAACATCTGGAATTGGATCATACCGATGTGTGTGAACCATTTCCATTTGAATCAAGGCAAGGGTACTGATACTTTATAACTTTTACAGATTATTTTAGTAGATATGGATATATCTATTGAATGAGGTATAAGTCGAGTTCTTTTGATAAGTTCAAAGAATACAAGAATGAAGTTGAGAACCAGATTGGTAAGAATATTAGGAAACTCCACTCATGCCAAGGTGGAGAATATCTTAATCAATAAATCATTGATTACTTACAGGAGTTTTCTATCCTATCCCAACTCAATCCTCCAAACACGCCCCAGTGGAATAGTGTGAGGGAAAGGAGGAACCGCACCCTGTTGGATCGGTACTCTCCTGTCTCTAAAATCTTCCAGTATGATCATGCTTTCCCCCATTGAGATGTGTCCGGGCATTGATTCCCTCATCCTAGAATCTTCAAGGCCATGACTTTGGTTAGTAAGAGACTAAAACACCCTGAATATGATATGTCCTTTAGGATATATTTTCTTTTGAGCTCCTCTTTATCCAGCTCCAGCAGGAGGAATGACAGGATTGGGGTACGGGTTTTATCCCCCCAGACATTCTCTGTCAGGAGGAATGTGTCATACAGATATCCATCCAAGGGTATTCCCCTGATATAGTGGACATCCCATAGGCTGATTCCCACATCCCCATGGTGGAGGTGAAAATTGTTGGTATAAGGTGACCAGCGACTGAACAACTTTGCTACCAAGTCCTGCTGTCAGTAGAAGTGGAATTGGGACATCCAAACAACCTCAAAAATCCTAATGGCCCGCAACTTTGGCATGAATTCATCACATGTCTGATGTACCTAGTATGCCCATGCCCATTCATTGGTAAAGTTTCCCCTAGATCTGAAATCCCTCTCCTGCCAGCCCTTCGTCTCGTCAGTAATCATGCATCTGAAAGTACTCACATAAATATGGGGATATTCCTTGGGAACTGGATCACTTCCCACAACCTTCCTGGTCTTCATATTTAGGACATAGATGGATGTGTTTTGTTTTCCCTAAAAGGATGGACGTTTTTGGTAATATGGAATTTTGGAAAACTATCCTCGCACTTCACCCATGACCGCAATGTGTCTGTTTTGAAACCAGGAATCATCACCTCTTCCAGAAGATCAATGTTCCACAGAGGAAGACTACCACTCAAGAAATAATACTTTTGAGCCTGTGTAAGCATGACAAAAGCATTTGGTTATCAGATGAAACCCTCCTTGCATGATGAATCTGAGCATTCATGATCATTTGGGATCTTCTTGTAGCAGAGACAACCTCCCTCTCAGTTTCGGTCTGTTGGGAAGCCATTTTCGAAATCTAAAGGGATTAGTGTGAAATAATGAATATTCGTTGTGAAAAAGTGGTGGCGGCGTGAAATAAGGTCGTTGTGCATGGAAAATTTTGGATGGCGTGAAAAACCCAGAGTTGATCGCAGAATATTATGCGCAGATCAGGACCATTTTCAGGCATGAGAGAAAAATGCATGTCGCGCAGAAAAAGTCAAAGTAGGGCCTGGGGGGGCTTGGCCTATTTATAAATCACTGACACGCCTTCCACATGCGCAAAACTATCTTTCATGTCCAAAATTCATTTTTTGCGCCACCTAATTGGTCTTTTCTATTTTTCATCATACCCTCAAAATCTGACCTTCGGGGTCTCTTTAAGCTCTGATTCTGAGGGGGGACATTTGTTGACACCAAAATTGGGAGAAGGGCTGAATCAGGTGGATAATAGAGTGATGAATGAATCCAGGATGACAAGAGGATATTTCCAGGACCGGGAAGTGGGCACACACAAGATTAGGGGGGCGCGCAAGTGGTCTTCCGGTGTGCATCATCTTGCACGCCCAACCCCCATTCCATACCCAAAGGTGATGTCACCCACATATTTTCACACCCAGCCCCCGTTCTAGGCCCAAGGAGACATCAACCATCGCTTTGCGTGCCCCACCCTGTTTCCAATCCCATGGAGACATCAAACGGGAATTTGAGAACCCATCCCTTTTTCTCTGCACAAGGCGCCGTCAACCCCGTCTTTTCTCGCCTGACCTCGTTTCCACGGCCAAGTCGGCGTCAAATGAGTTTTTTCATGCCTGACCTCCTTTGCACGCCCAAGCTACCACCATTTGAGAGTTTTCATGCCCGGTCCTTGCACTCTTCCCCAAGGACTCTGGCTATAAAATAAACTATATCCCTACCCTTAAGGGATGGTAACAGAAGACGAAGCTCCACTCTTCTATGCAAAAACCCAATCTTCAACAACCGCATGAAAAACACCATGGCCTTCAGGTATTGGATTTTCAGCGATAGGTCCCCTGAGGGGGTACCTTCAGGTGGGCCCTCTGGGGATTGATCCTTGTGAATTTCGTTTCTTCCCAAAGTCATTTGCACGCAAGGGGTCCCCTTTTGCATGCAAGTTCCCCCTGCATCAGGCACTCTTGCGCAAAACCCATCCATCTTGTGCGAAAATCTTCCATCTTTCATGCAACCCCTCCATCTTTCACACCACCAGTCCATCTTGCACAAAAACCTTCCATCTTGCACACAACCCCTCCTTGCATGAATCCATTCCCTCTTGCACACAACCCCTTTGTCTTGCGTGAAACCCTTGCATCTTGCGCACATACCTTCTATCTTCCCTCGTCTCATTATATTACACACACTCCATGTATTTCTCTCACCTTAAGGAACCCTTTATGAGCCCCTCTTATGCGAAATACACTTGTTTCAGATGCTCTCTTCACGTGCGGCCCTTTAGGTTGGCATGGATCAATTTCAAGGTCCCTTGGTCGGTGCTTCTCGTTGCATTGCTTCACCTCATGCTTCATTACATAGTCATGATAAAGGCTATTTCTTCTTCGTATAGCCACACTAACATCGACCCCCTAATGGATCGATCCACGACACCCTAGTGAAATGGTATTGATGATGCCTCCATACCCTCAAGGGCAGGCAGGTATCAGTTATGTAAGTCCTAGGGGTGTGGAGAAATCCCACTTCGTTTGAGATGCATGGCATTAAACTGCCAAGCACCATCGTCCTCCGCACATGACATTAAACTGTGAACTTGTCCCGTGCCTTGCACGTAGGGTGCCCTATCTTGGACATTCTCTACACCCACTGGTCTCCATGGTAGTGAGATCATTCCTCACATGGAATGACATCCTCTTTATCGGAGCGGCGCCTACCCACGGGGAAAGGGAAACCACCCTAGTCTAAGCCTCTAGATTTTCTTATAGGAGGTAGCACCCAACTCCTCCTCTCTTCCTGGGTGCCAAATCCCTCTCCCTCTTGGCTTTGTCACCACCGAGCCTCCATCCTGGAGTAAGTCCCAATCCCCACCTCCATGGGCTTCTAACCACATGTATGCCCATGTTTCCTTTTTAGGCTGCAGACCATGCGTAAGTCCCTATTTCCTTTTTGTCCCGCTAACTACGTGTCAACCCCACTCTACTTCCCACAGACACACCTTCCACGACATGATCGGCAGGTCTTTGTTGCCTCTTGTTTCTCACACCGAGCATGACTGACGTGGGCTTAGATTAAGAATTGAACATGACATCCTGTTTGGGAATCCTGGAGTGTAAGTCCCACACAACCCACTTGTACTATGAGGTCTTTGATCCTTTCCAAGTCAAGGTACGTAGGTAGCCTCCCTGAGGATCAAGTCCAACATCCATTGGTCCCGACATTCTTCATGTCAGTTCACCAAACCCAACCTGAACTATGATGTCTTTCATCCTTGTAAAGACAAGGTACATAGGAAGCCTCCCTGAGGTTCAAGTCCAACATCCACTAGTCCATACCATCTTCATGTCAGTTCACCAACCCCAACCTAAAATATTAGGTCTTTGATCCTTGCCAAGTAAGGTATGTAGGAAGCCTCCCTAAGGTTCAAGATCAACATCCATTGGTCCAGACCATCTTCACGTCGGTTCACCAAACCCACCTGAAATATGAGGTCTTTTATCCATACTAAGGCAAGGTACATAGGAAGCCTCCCTAAGGTTCAACCCCATCCACTGGTGAGCCATTGTGACCCCCATCCAATGGTAAGCCGTTGTGACCCCCGTCCAATGGTAAGCCATTGTGACCCCATCTAGAGGTAATCCGTTCTGACCCCCATCCAGTGTTAAGCTGTTGTGACCCCGTCTAGTGGTAAGTCATTGTGACCCCTTCCAGTGGTAAGTCATTGTGACCCCATCCGGTGGTAAGCTGTTGTGACCCCATCCAGTGGTAAGTCGTTGTGATCCCATCCAGTGGTATGCCGTTGTGACCCCATCCAGTGTAAGCTGTTGTGACCCCATCCAGTGATAAGCCTTTGTGACCACATCCAATAGTAATCCATTTATGTCCCCAATCGACGGTAAGCAGTTGTTAGTTGAAAATTTAATTCCCTGCCATAGGGATACGTAGGAGGTCTCTTTGAGATGCAAGCCCAACCTCACCACCATCCTCAAGTCGACTCCATCTCATTCTCCACCCACTTCAATTAACCATTCATACTCCATTTTTATTCTCACCTGGGTTGCCACATCCCGATGGGATCATGCCAGCTCATTCCCCATAACAACAATCGGGTAGCTAACCATGTGTTTCCCCAACATCAGTGTTCCCTCTGGGGGTTGCACTCACCTGATCCACTATAGTTAGTGTTTGGACTTGTCCGATTCATCTCTGCTAGATGTTAAACATGCAGCATACCCTATGTTATGTTAGGTTTTTGGGGCCCGCGGCGGAAACCGGCCGGCCGGGGATTTTAAAATTTTCGTCGGCGGGATGACGAAACTTGTCGTCGCCGATGATCCGAGCCCCTGAGAGGTCCGAGGATCACATGTAAATTGTAAAGAGAAAAAAATTAAAATGAAAACGTACCCATTTCTAATCCGAAGGCGCGGTCGACTGCAACTAGTCGATGGTGATCGTCGCTTGAAGGATCAAAAGCAAGATCCCTCTAGATCATCCACACGTGATCCAAAAGTCCACTGGAATGTCGATTGTCAAATTTCAGGTGCTAGCACGGTGATCCGACGATGCTTTCGATGTCCCGAAGATCACCGCATTAAGAAGCCTTCGATGCAGAAGAGTGATCATGTTCCGAGCATCTTGATCGAGATATTATCTCTCTAATAAGCAGGAGGAGAGAGAGGCTCTCAATTTTCATTCCATGCAAAATAATGAATAGTGAATTGCACAACAAAGAGAGAGAGCCTCCTCTTTTATGTATAGAGTTGTTGAGAAATACCCGGTTGGGTTCTCTAGCCCCCGTATATTTCAACATCCACTAAATAAATAATTTTTGATGAACATAATTGTGCCAATATTATTTATTATTTTATCACATACTTGTACTATATATGAAATATATTATGTGATAAAATCTGATCTATTTAACTCGACTCACTATCCTGCTTAATATTAAAAGAACCTTGAATATTAAAATAATATTCGTTCGATTAATATTTTCTCGTATTTACTAATCTTGTAAATATATTAAATAAATTCAATCCCAAATATTCATAACTGGAATATTAATGAATTTATTTAATTCATTTTGTGATCGAAAACATTGACAACGCTCGGACCCCGTGGCGAGGCCCACTATGTCCATATACATATTCAACTGAATAGGGTGGATTCTTGAATACACTATTGTGTGTGACCCTCTAGGCCCTCATCTCGATAGTAGTGAACAAAATCCACAGACCAAGAGCAGAGTCTAGAAACTCATCATGGTCTCTAAAGAGATAATTATAGTCATAGCAATGACTACCATCGTACAAACACTGACTATGTACTATAATCTCTTTGTCATTAAATATCCCATAAATCAAGACACACTCTTGTGTCATCGTCCTTATCTGGGTTTATTATTTATTGATCTATCTGAATGGATTTGCCTTTCTACTTCTTTGGCAAAAGACTTATGAAGGTGGCACCATCCAGATCAACCAGGCCTGAGATATACAACTTCCTAAACATAGAAGTGAAAAATCTTTTCTTGACCATTCAACCAACATCATACCCCTAACGACACACCCAACACAAACTACCTCTCTATGAAATCATTTCCATGGTTTTAATCTTTCATCAAAGTACATAATTAAATTATATACATTGGTAATGGTTTCATGTCAGGAGACCAATACACATGTCCGTAGATAGGAACAACCAATGACACCAAAAACATGTGGTGTTCCGATTGACGGGTCTATCCTCATGATCTCACCACTAGAGATCCCCAAGTGTGATCTTCATGAGAAGAGGTCTCAATGCTTATGATCCCCCAACACCTGATAGTAATAAATCTACAGTTTCTAGTCAGTAAGATGTATCTAGACTATAGAACATATATTTAAGATCAATGTCATTGTATCTCGAGGTTCTCATTATAGCCTGGGATCTTCTATAACCTCTTGACACGAAAATTAAACTTTGGACATTACCATTATTATAGAGGATGCAGAAAAGTCTGCACTATAATGGTAAGATATCATCATGCATATCTAATTTTACACATGATACGGTAATCAAAGGTACTACATTTTTTGGTCTAGGGCACCCACTATTTCAACATGTTAAACATAGGAAGCTAAAGAAAACCTCAGATAAATTACTATGGAATATAATTTCCCACATTCTACATGGGATGCCTCGGGATTCCACACCCTAAAAAGTCCCTATAATAAGGGGAAGAAACCCAGACGTTCCAGTGTTCCAGTGTCCAGACACGCCAGTGATGTCCAACATGATTACTCCCCTGACTAAAGGTTATTGCCCTGATTGGAACCCCTGGAATGTCCTGATAGAAGTAGTGTAATAAACTAGTGTCCATGAAGATATGGAATTGGGAAGGGTTTCACGAACAACATCTTAAATCTATAAGGGAGACGCGGTCTAGGTGACGAGTTTTGAGGAAGAATCTACGAAAGGAAGAACCAACATCCCATCATCCCATTTTGATCAAGGAGAAAACATCCCTGAACAAGGAATAGATTCCGCCTGACTTTTGAAAGTAGGAATGTAGGGCTACAAACAATGTCACTATCCTCGAACAGACAGATTCACACGACCTGGCAAAAGCGTTAGAAATATTACCGTTTTTGCTCTCCATAGTCAATTTTATAGTGACCCTTTTTCTCACACCAAAAACATGTGATTTTTCTAGGATCACATCCCCTTGATTTGGACTGCTATTATTTACCTCCCGAATTTTGATATCGCCTCCTCTCACGCTGATCATCTCACAGCACCATGATTTTCTCGCCCGATTGCGTTGCGGGGCTTCGAAATGCCTCCAAATCTTGAAGCAATGTCATCACCTCTTCCAGATTCAATGTGTCCTTCCTCCAGAGTAATGCAGTCAAAATTATATCAAATTAACTTGGTAGTGATGAAAAATGAAAAATTGATTTGTCTTCCTTTCCAACCATCACACTGATCCCCAATAATTGTGTTAGAATCTTGTTGAATTAGTTGGTGTGATGCAATTTCATCTTTATGAATAATTTGTTGGTGAGAAAATTTTACATATATCATTGCTCCAAATTATTACAGATCTCCTTCGGTGAGGTATCATCGAACATCGAGTATTTTACGTCGTTCACCAAACAAAGTCGAATTGTACTGACGAATTGCTTCTCAAGCTCTTCCCAATCATCTTTAATAGTTGTACTGGGATTTTCTCCGATCTATGGTCTGATCATTCCCTACTACACCAAAATATCTTTCAATGCGCTTTTCCACAAGCTAAAATTGTTTTGACCATCGAACTTCTCAATCTCAAATTTTGGTAGTGCTTTTCCATTAACCATCGTCATTGTCACAAAACGTGATCACCACCATCGATGTCACAACCTTCTGAAACCACCAGATGGAGTGATAATTTTGAAAAACTAACCATATGGATGTGTCTAGAATGATCGCAATAGTCAGAATCGACTCCTATATCACAAAAACTAGAGTCCAATTGGCCATGATATCCCTAAAAAAATTCAACGATCCAGATTGTCTGCTGACGTGGTGATGACGTGATGATGACATGGCACACCGAGCAGCTTCCAGAATCACTCCAGTTTCTTTTCCGGTGGCATGAACAGTACCATCTTCTCCGGCATAGGATCAATATTCACCCACGATTGTGACCAAAATTTTACAGAGCTTATATCCTTCGTTTCAGCTCCATTTTCAGTGTTGCTTCCCCCGTTGAAAACTTCTCATCGTCCTCTTCATATATCTGACCTCAGAAAAACTTTCCAACCACTTTCAAATTTCCAACAACCAGAAAAACTCATTGTCGGTTCCCAAATTCGACTCCACTCACTCAAACTCCCTATATTACCACTTCCAAGGGAACAAAAACGGTGTGTGGCACTGAAAATCACACAAAAATGGAGAAAAAGGAATAACACATGGATTTAACATGGTTCGATCGGATGAACTACATACACAAGAGAAGGGGATGTCACTTTTATTCTCTATGGGTCAAACTCACTGGAGGATTACACAAAAATACCCATCTCTAGTTCATAGGATTCAAATCCCATTATAAAGAGAATGAAACTAAAGCATGTCAAAGGGTTGGCTCATGAACCCTTGTAATCTTCCACCATTACTTGCTACATGTCCACAGAGTCGGTTTCCATCCACTACACTGTCCACCAAAGGAGAAGCTATAGTGTGGAGTTATTGCCGACAGAATAAGTCCACCGCTAAATACTTCACCCCTTATTGGGAGTGTACCCCACAAGTTTTTCTCTCTCGAAAGACTCCCCCAAAGACCAATTATGAAACTTCACTTATTTCCTTAACTCCTCCTCCGAGTAGTCAACTGCTGCACAACCATTCACTAGAGCCGCACACTGAGGAGCCACATTGACCAGAGGGATGCTCGGGAAACCTATCAGGGGCGACCTAGGCTCCCCCACAAGTGCATCTTCAAAGGATCGAGATTCCTAAATTCCAGAAACCCAGCTATGACCTATGTCCTTCTGTGGAGAACCTAGAATCCAGATACTGAGACCCATAAGGCTGATCTTAGGTGAGTTCAACACCTACGAAACCTCTGGTAAAAAGATTGGTGAATGTTGGGGATCAGAGCCTGAATCAATAATCCAACTTTCTCTAAAACATCCTCAAAACAATGGTGTTTGGAACTAGGAAGTCTAGGTACCCTATCCACCACACCAAGTCATCCTTTCACCCTATAAAGGTCTTCATTTCGAGCAACGAACAAAAGAACATGAAAAAATAACACACATGCATGCACAAAGTACAAAACAATGCACAATGGGATTATGTGGTTCAGACTTTCATCCTACTTCCGCAGGAGAATGACAACATATATTTTATTCAATGAGGAGAAACATCAATGTTACAAAAATTTCCAGCATTCGTAAATCTACCAAGATCACCATAAGATGTGCTACAAATATCAGTCAGTCATTGAATCATCTATCCCCCTCCTTATAGTCTCCGCCCTTATGGGTATCAACCTCTACCTTTGGAATTTATGCCTTCATCTCTTTGTGTGCGCCCATTTTGGCTTTTCGGAAAGGGAATCCACCTCCGCCTTTATTAGGTATTGTATTCCCCTCGTCATTTGTACTCAAAAAATATCACCACATCCATTTATATAGACCCCAAGTCAATATCTCCAATTAATTTAGTCAACATTAATTTTTCCATCAATTAATATTGATAATTAATTCTCCATTAATGTTGGGAGAAACCCATCTATTAATGTTGAGAATAAATCTCTCCATTAATGATTCTATCTCTCTCTCCAATAAATGGGCTGGACCCAAATCAATTCTCTCTTGAGAATCATTTTTGTAGGTTGATCTGAAAAATATGCCACTCGAAAACTATTCTCATGCTCTCACCAATGTTGAAACTGATCCAACTTCTATTCACTGTTCTTCAGTCGCACCTGAATGGTTCTCCACTCCATGCTGTTTCAATTTTCCAGGCTCCCATTGATGTACTTCAACCTCAATCTTCTAGAACCATGATCTAATCATTCTATAGTCTATTTGAACCTCATCTGAATGCCTCCATGGAAAATTTACACAAAGAAACCAAGAATGAGTTGTCATCCTATGATTTTGTTGAAATTCCCAACAACAAGCTGTGACATGCACCATGTCCATGGCCGCACTCTATTGGTATTCCATGCATTTTCAAAATCTCTATTATTGAGCTTCTGCACCACCCAAGAAATTTTTGGTACATCAAACTCCAGTGACACCATCGACACCAACCTTCTTCTAGTAATTGTAGCTTCTGAAAAGTTTTTTGTCATCAGCATGATGAACCCCCACTGAAACTTCATTCACTACAACCATAAAAATAAGGTCCATTGTTCCGACTACTTATAGCTTATTTTTGACTCTTTGAGAGACCACCTTCATCATAGAAAGTCATTCCATTTCTCTATCGATCCTCTGAAATATTTTTTTCATAGATATTAAATCTGAAAAAATCCCTTCTTCATCCGCATTGTCATGAAGAACAAGGGCACCAGCTGAATCTTCTATTGACTTGACAACTAAAAGCTTCATATGACATCTCATTATGGTAACCCAAGTCATTTTTCACCTGAATTAAATTTTGGAAATAATCCATGAGTGATTTTTGTCATGGTAATCTAGTTATATTTCCTTCCATAATTTTGGTAGCCTTCCACCAAGCTCTTAATGTCACCCAATGAATGGAACGTGTTGCATGACACATACGGACATGAAGACTTTTGATATTCCAGCAACAATGCTGATACCGCCATAATTTTCTGGCAATATTCTTTCATATTCCTGATAGTCAACCTAACCTGAGGAACCCCAATAGTCTTAAACCAAGATCTGACTATCACCAACAACGAAACACACCTCATGACTCATGCTGGTCAATTGGACTTTCAATATCCTAGAGACACCTCTGGTACCTTCATTTTCTTATGGTAACATCCTTTGAGTCCTTGATAATCCGGTCCACCAGATGTCTTCCACCATGTTCTGCAAATGAACACTTCAACCTACCTCTGATATTACGTGTTGGGTATTGGACCCTTAAGAAACAAGCACAAAACTTGATTTGGAAGATCCCCCATGACTTTGGTGTCTGGAACTGGGAAGTCCAGCCACCCCAGACACCGCACCGAGTCATCGTTGCATATAATAGCTCCCTCCTTCTAATTCTATTCCTCTCAAGGTCTTCATTCTGAGAAATGTTATGAAAAGCACATGACAAGGAAACACATATGCAATCACAATGTACAAAACAATGCACAATGGGATTACGTGGATTGGAAATTCATCTTAAATCTATGAGAGAATGACAACATAACTGTAATTAAATGTGGAGAAACATCATGATTAAAAGAATTTACACCATTTAGAACTCTACCAAGATCCCCCATGAGTTTGGTGTCTAGAAATAGGAAGCCTAGGCACCCTATCCAGCACACCAAGTCGTCCGTGCATCTGGTTCCAATCCTCTCAAGGTCTTTATTTTGAGAAATGAACAAAAGCGCATTCCAAGGAAACTCACATGCAATAACAAAGTACCAAACAATGCACAATGGGATTACATGGTTCAGACTTTCATCCTACATCCACGGGAGAATGACAACATAACTTTCATTCAATGAGGAGAAACATCAAGATTAAAAGAATTTTCGTCATTCTGAACTCTACTAAGATCACCATAAGATGTGATACCAATATCATTCATTCACTACATATTCTATCTCCCTCCTTCTGGTCTCCAACCTTGTGGGTCTTGACCTCCACCTTTGGCTCTGGTGCCTTCGGCTCTTTGTGTGCGCCTAGGTTGGCTTCCCCAGACGGGGATCCACCTTCGCCTTTTTTTGGCCTTATCTTCCACTCGTCAGTTGTACTCAACAAATGTCATCACATCCATTTATATAGACCCCAAGTCCATGTCTCCAATTAATGCAGTCAACATTAATTTTTCCTTCCATTAATATTGAGAATTAATTCTTAATTAATTCTAGGAGAAACTCATATATTAATGTTGATAATAAATCTCCCCATTAATGATTTTCTCTCTCTCTAATAATTGGGCTGGATCCAAATCAATTTTGTCTTGAGAATCATTTTTGTAAGTTGATCCCAACAGCGAAAAGGGCCCACAACTTCGCGTGTAGGGAACATTCTCTAGAATAAAATCGATCACTTGAAAACTTTTTTAGAAAATCCATATATGGAGAATATTTTTTCATAGATAAGGGTTGATACAATAACTAATGTTTTCTTTCTTTAAATATATCAAATAATAATATATTTTTCTATTTATAGTAAAAATATAAATTTTAACCTGGATTTTGAGGTGTCATAGAACATTATTTTAGTACTAGAATTTTCAATTTAATGCGGTAGAGAATATTGTTTTCAAATATAAGTCATTAATTTTCTGTCTCAATCACCAAAATTTCAATTTTTTTGACTTATTCTTGACATTAGAAACTTTTGACACCAAATTAATCCTCCCATGTCTATAAGGATTAATAATTACTTGAATTAGAGAGATAATATTACCATTTCTGTATCATCTTCCACTTTATATATTTTTTTATTAGCGAGTTAAATTGATTATTAACTGAATCTATTAATGACTTATATTTTTGTGAGATAAATTATTGTTAAAGGAATGACTGTAAAACTATGCCCCTATCAAAGTCCATAAAATATTTGGGGTGTAAAATGAGATCAATGACTAGTAAACATTGTTTTTAATTATTCTCATTGGTTTACTGAGTTACTATATGGATAAAGAGTTGAAATGAATTCTTAGTATATCATGTAAATAACCAAAAATCCAACCATGTTTTTATTAGACATTTTATAGAATTCACTACTAAAAAACAAGGTTTTATCAGTGATAAATTTTTTATAAATACTAAAAAAGCACTAATAACCAAGATTCTATTAAAATTGGGTCCCTTTTATCAGTTCTAAAAAAAGTGCTGATAAAAACCACATTTATCAGTGCTAAAAAAAGCATGGATAAAAGGTTAAAAAATTAAAAAATTAAAAAATATTTCTACAAATAAGAGGGTTTTAACAACGCTTGACCCTCTTTTCAACAGTGCTATGAAGCCTTCCTGTCTGCATGCCCCAACAAACCCCCCACCCTTTAAGACCACTAGCCCTAATTTCACCTACACGTGTGCCCCTACCTCCCCTGGATTCAAACTCGAGACCTCTCCTCAGCGCGCCTGGACCCTTTACAACTCCTCCATGTTGCTTTGTTCTCCATTTAATGATATATCTATTTATATATTTATATTTATATTTATATTTATTCGTATGTTATTATATATTTATATTAATATATATAGTTATATTAATATATATATACATATATATTTTTATTTTTATTTTTTTTCTTATATATATAGTTAATTATATTTATATATTTATATATTTATTCGTATATTAATATATATATATATTTATATATTTATATTTATATATATTTTTTATCCATATATTTATTCATATATTAATATATAATTATAATATTAGTTTTAAATACATTTATAAAATATGTTTTTTTGTGTGTGTTTATAAATAAATAAATATGTATATACAACACCCATTATATATGTGTATCTATAAGATTATCTATACATATTTATATATATTTATATATATTTTATATTAATATATATATATACATATGTTAGAATACATAGATAATATATCTCAGTTTATTAATACAGACACACACAAATACACACACACACACACATTATATAGGTATATAAATATTCATATATATGTATTTTAAATAAAATGGATATTATTTTTTATTTAGATACGGTTTATATATTGATAAATATATTTTATATGTAAATATGTATCATTATTTATTTATAAAATTAAATTTTTATGTGTGAATATATATAAAATACGTATATATTGTTATATATTTGATTATAAAAAACAATACATTATGAAAAAAAAATTAATCTATAATATCAATATAAAGTTTATATTTGGGAATAAATTCAGTCCCCACTAAAAAGGAGAAAAAATACCTCTTTAAACAAGGCTTATATTCCATCGAATGTTAAAAAATTTGGATATCTCAACTAAAAACTCCATTTTGGAGTCATTCTGGGCCTTTTTTGGCCAAAAAAATGTGACATAAGTTTTCCATTTGTCATCAGTGTGTAGATATCATTGCAGGTTTTGATTTGATATGTGGTTGAGCACAAACAGCCACCTAGATCAAAAGTTAATATTTTTTGAAGTTCAAGTTACATTTTTTACTTATTTTAGACATGTTTTTATTTTTTTTGTTTTTGTGTCTTCAAATTGTTATAAAATGACTATTACTCAATAATAATTCTCAAATTATTAATTAATAATAATTTTTATTATTTTATAATTCATTTTCACTAAATATCTTATATATTAAGTATAAATGTCTATTTATACTTATCTAAAACATATTTAAAATATATATATTATATTTATATCAATATCAATATATTTATATATTTATATATTAATATATTCTTTTTAATGATTTTTTTTTTAAATATACAATTTCTCAGCGCTAGTAAAAAAAGTGATGATAAAGACCCCACTTTATTAGCACTACTAAAAAAGCACTGATAAAGGGTCCCCTTTAATAATACTAAAAAACAATGATAAAGGGGTACCTTTATCAGTGCTAAAAAAAGTGTGGGTAAATGGGTACTTTTAAAAAAGTTTTTTAGAACGGTTAAAAAAATGCTATTAAAATTACCCCTTTATCAGCGCTTTTTTTAGCATTGTTAAAAGGTGGCACTGTGATGATCTATTTTTGTGGTAGTTATTCCTTTTCTTAAGTATATTTATACTTTCTACCCCCTCAATTCTTTTCGACATGGTTCACAACAATCAAAGAAGATGATTCTATATATTTATCCTTATCTTCAACCACTTATTCCTCCTTTCTATATTAAATTGACTCTATATCATAGGCAATTTAACTTTAACCCATTCTTTTTCCTTCTATTCAACTTTCCTCTTTCCTTTACTATTCTCCCAAGGTTATTTCAACAAGGTGGGTTAGATTATATAAGGAATTAGGGGTTTGGAGGTTCTTTCTTGGAATATTAGTGGATAGTCATAGGTTATCTTTAGTTTATGGAGATATCTTTATAAAAAACCCACGAGTTAGGTGACTCTGACACTCTTTTGTGTTTATTTTTCACTTTTTATTAAGACTGTGTGAGTTGAGGTAGGGGTATAGTTCCAGAGACCCAATTGGAAAGCCAATGCACCTTGAAATGGAAATAAAATGTCTAGATATTATTTTATACACATGCATGGAATTATGTACAAAGTGATGTGGGTAATATAATGAAGTGGAAATTTACCTATTATCAAATAAAAAAAAATATGAGGATAATTAATTCAAAAATAAATTGCTTCAATCTAAAATAAAAATATAATTTAGTAGCTGTTTGAGGGCATTTATTAAGTGATACTTGATGAGTTATTTTTATGATTGTGTTTCGTATAAATTATTATAGTTTTGTTTATCTATGATATATTATATTAATTATATTAAAGTGGTGATTTTTCATTGATATATGATATTTTTTATACCATTTTATTTTTTCAGGATAATTATTATAATTACTCATGTGGGATATATTATGTTGATATTTAAAATGTGATAATTTGATAATTGATTATGAAAATGCGCGGCATGGCTCATGGTACTGATACATAGTGGAAAATTTCTTGAGATGTGATATTCTACCTCTGAGTAAGTAATGGGACCATACACCCACTATGATTTTTTCCTCCATGTAATTATTTTTGGGGGTGATTATCAAAAGCACAATGTTTCGTTTTTTTTTCCGTAGGGTATGATTATAGAGGATTCTCGTCACAATATTTTCCCTCTTGATAGACCCTTCAATAATGATAATCAGAAGTGTAGTGTTATCATTTTCCCTTCATATGAAACCAATGATGATGATCTCTATGAGTTTTTATAATGAGTTGGTATTACAAGAATTCCCCCCAAAACAATAAATTTAGGAGAAATACATAAATTAAATGGTTCCTCATGTTGGCCTTGTTAAAACACGAGGTTGGGTTCTTGATTTGATTGATGTATCTTTTATGTGTTTACATGTTTTATTTTAGAGAATATTTATTTATATAACACATGTAAAGGTATATTCTTGGTAAGTATTTTTTTTATAACTTCTTAAATGATAACATGTATACATAACTATATCAAAGTCCATTTTTGAATATTTTTTGAAATCTATGGTTTATTCTTATATATATAAACGTAGATTTTATCTCTGAGAATAGGTAATATAATGGGTCTTTTAATCAATGGATGATGGTATTAAATTTTTTGGCATTGGAGAAGGGGATCAGGATCAAAGGTGATACTGAGTCGAACTTTTGAGTACTCGAGTTTATTTTTTAAAACATTTTGGGGACATTTATTTTCAGTAATAGATATAGGTTTCTATAGAGTTGGATTTTGTTAACCTCTAATAGGTGATTAATAAATTAAAAATATATAAAACTAAAGGTTATTCTGTCTGAAATCACTGCTCCCCCACCTCTTTTTCAAACCCCCATCACGAAGCCTTCTTCCCATCCCAATTTACCTCTCTTCCTAAATATCCATTTCACTCCTTCCCTAAATCAAATTTTATATATAACCTAGAATATGACCCTCCCCTTTCATAACCATTTTTTATGACCTTCCCCCATCCATCCTATTCCTACAGATATTCCCAATTTTCTTCAACTAAAACATTATTTTTTGAACCACCCACATGCTCGATCTGCATAGATGGTTTCCAAAAACAACATTCATTATGACAAAAACAGACATCAAATACATCTACCACCACTATAAATATAGTATGGGGATAATTACTTGATTTTAGCCAATATAAAATATAATTTTGAGAACTATTTTTATATTTTAACATATATTTATGATAAATTTGATATAATTTTGTGTTTTGATAGTGTTAAAAATAATGAATTTCATTTTAACTGATTTTTATATGAAATGAAATGTTAATTTAAAAATAATATGCTTTTCTATTTGATTAAATTTATAGTATACTTTTAGTTAATAGTCTTGGTAATATAGATATATCGAATTATAAATTATCGGGGATTATTTTATTGTATTAATTGAAACATATAATAATATTTATGACTAAATATTTGTTTAAAATTATTGTAATAAATATGGTATATTTTATTAGATACTAGAAAAATTCCAATATATATATATAATAAATATATTTACAAAAAATATTTTAACAGAACTTATTCATTGAAATAATCCATACATATGATAATGATTAAGATATTTATATAAATATTCTGGTGAAGGTAAATTTTGTTGGTTAATACTTAAATATTAATTTGTCTAAATATTATCACAATTAATGTTAATAGGAATGATTTTATGGGGATCAATAGATATTTTTAGCATGATTTATTTATATAGATCCACTTTAAAAATGATATAAAATATAAATAAAAACTTAATTTTCTTAGATTGTTTTAAAATTTATGCATCCTCTATTGATAGAAAATTTAAAATTTTAATGTATAAAGTTGATTTGATTTGGGGAAAATATATAAATTAATTAAATTGAAGAATAATCAGTTTTATTTGTTTTTTAAGATCATTTTTTTAATTTTAGATAATAAAATTTTATTGGAAACTCATTTGAATTATATAATTGGCAATTATTTTTTTGATTTTTTTCGGAAATAATTAATTTTCAGGTTAAAAACAATTGACAATGACTGAATTGTAAAACCCAAAAAATATTGGTTTACTTTAAATATTTAAAAAATTTTGTAAAAAATTTTATAATAATTTTTTTTAAAAATAATTCAATTTTTCATTTCCCAAAAAAATGGATTTTGAGGAATTATTTTTCGAAATTTTAAAATTATAAAATTTGAAAGAAAATATTATTTTTTTGTTAATTAAATAAAAAAAATTATAGATAACTCTTATAAATTATTTTTTACCATTTAATTTCCAATATATTTTTTAACATATTTTATAATAAATATTTTAAAAAATATAATAATGAATAGTTTTAAGAAAAATAAAACATTAAGTGTTTAAAATATATTTTCATTCTAGCTTGTTTCAGTCCTATGTAATCTTTTTTGAAACTAAATTAATCTAGTTATGTGGATAATTTTTTTGAGATGGTTAATCTGATCATTCATGATAAATATAGAGATACATATTCTCTGGTATCATAGTTAAAAACATAGGTATACACATATAGAATGTCACAAGCATTATTGAAGGAAACAAAATAGATGATATAACATAATATTTTTCCTGGGACATGACCCCATTAATGATAAAAAATATCCAAAGTCACATTTCTAAAATTAAATTATTTACAATTAAAATTATTTTTATTATTATCATAATACTATAGAATATTATTTTATTTAGGTATTAGATTCATTTAGTGGTTACTTCTAGGATCTGGTTGGTGAATAGGTGCATCACACACCAAATGTATAATGTGTGTCACTATCATTTATTTTATTATACAAATTATGATTTAATTATTTTTTAAACTATCAAATAGGCATCAAATGATTAAAAATGAACAGTTTGGGTTAGATTGTCATAAAAATTCCAAAAAGTGATCATTAACGAATATTAACATATAGAAACAAACTTTTCATGAATATGATTTTTAATTTTATTATATAATTTTAATGTTTATTTTTAGAATAAAAATTCATTTCAATGTTTTAAAAATATTATTAAAATTTTCATAAATTATAAAAAAATTTATTATTCAATGTTTGGACAAAATGATTACAGGTTGATTTGGGATCTATAAGAACAAATTAAACATGAATAAGATATTAAATTTTCTTGAAAGATCAAAAGTTACTTTTAATAATTAAAATATATTTCTTATCTTGAATCTAAAAAGATCATTTAATCAAGAAAATGTAAGAAAATAATCAGTGTTTAACATTTTAACTTTAGGAAAAAATCATTCTTAATTCTTACATTTGGTGTGTTTAAATTGATCAAAAGTGTTATTTTAAAATTTAGAATCATTTTTAACTATGATATATATATATATAATATTTAAAAATAGGATAAAAATATTGGTTTGTCATGATATTATAGGAAAAAAAGATCGATCCATTTGGGACTTGTGGGAATGAACCACATGTGAATTTGATGTGTTATGTGAATGAAATGGAAAAATGTATGTGTTTATTATTAAAAAATCATTTTTATCATGAAAATTAGTGTACACATTAAAGAAATGAGCAAATAAGATCAGATTATTATGTAAATTTATAAAAAATATCATTGATTAATTTATAACCTATATGAATAAATTAGTCATGAATCAAACATTTGATGTACTTAGTTTGATTAAAAGTATCTCTCTATAATTAAATTTCATTTATAAGTGTTAAATATCAATCAAAGGATTAAAAATTACCAAAACATCTCATCTTGTCATTAAAATTTAATGAAATGGTTTATGATCGATTTAATACTCATTAGTACTGAGCAAAAGTGAATTCGATGATTGATTTAATAAAAAGGATTTAATGTATTTTTTCAACAATTAAAATTCGGGTTTTAAATTCAAAATAAGAATACATTTTTTAAAAAGGAATATAAGAGCTCAGTTTTTAATAAAGATATAAATATAATGATTCTTGGTTAATTTGTACAAATTATGTCGAGATCGTGCCTAAATCTGACAGATGATGTGCTCAAAATGATTGAAACTATGTTTTTAGAATTAATTATACATTTCAAACCACTTTTAAAAAATCAAAGATGATTAAATGATTCTGTATTTTCCTAAAAATTGAGTGTAATGATCCTAAATTTATTTGTGACATGTAAGAATAAAGTGCTCAATAATTCAACATCTAATATGCCAAGAATAATATGATGTGTATTTTTATAATTAAAACCATTTTAACTATTAAATGAGCTTAAAATATTAAATAATAATAATAAAATCTCACATTTTCTATAAATATATAATACACTAATTTTCAATACATTGGTGAACTATAAAAACAAACTAAGTATGAATCTAACATCTGATGTGCTCAAAATAACTGAATGAAACATTTAAGAATAAAAAATCAATTTAAATTTTAAAATCGGTGTTAAATAGTAAATATCGAATAAAAGATTTCATTTTTTCAACAAAATCTATGAATATAATTTTAAATTTATTTGTGAGATGTATTGATTTATTACGTTTTGTTCTTTAGTGAATTTAAATTCATGAATTAAAATTGAGGTCAAGCTAGAAGATTAAAATTGTCACATACATGTTTATGCCTTAGTTTAAAAAAATTATATAAAAAATTTGAACTCTCATAATTTATTTCCATGAGGTTAAGTATTGCTACTCCATATTCTATTTATGTATGATCATATAATTTTTTATAGTGGATTCTCATAATTAGGAAATCAAAGAATGATTATAGTAAAAACTATTAAAGTGGTTGTCAAATAAAAATAAACTATCTCTTTGTGTAAAAATTAATACATAAAAATATAAAAAATGAATTCATTATAAATGGTTTCTCTGGTCTTGAAAGATACACACATCTTTATTCCATGATCATAATCAAAAAAACATGAAGCAAATTTAATTTTAGTTGAAGGACCCTACTAGTTATTTTTGTTAAATGTGTTCATAACTAGAAAGGTAATTAATTGAAATTTATATTTCATTATTACGTAGGGACACTAAGGCGTTGTATCTCCTAAAAACCATTTTATATTATAACCCACCTTCTTAATCATGGAGTGGGTAGATGTATTCTCATATATTCAATAGAGAACCAATTTACATACCTCTCCACAACACCAATATTTTTTAGGGCTTCTGTATCCTCACTAACGAACACCTATAATATCCTTTATTTATAACAATGGTAAGCACACATGGTTAAGTAATATTTTTTGGGCCCAACCATTATATTCAAAACTCTCTAACAACACAAAATTTCTAGTAACAATTCACCATTAGTATAAAAAGTAGCCATTAGAGTGACAATTATGCTCCTCCTGAACGACTCAGGTATGATATAACCTTTAGTACTTATAATTCCCATCTTTGTTTAGCTGTGGTTCATAATTAGTATTTTTACTAATCCAAAATAAAATATTCAGGTTCTGTGATACTCAACCAGAAATATGTTTCGAGACATTTAATAAAAATTTTCATAGAACATTAAATAAAAAATGTTTACAAATAATTCATATATATGTATATTTCACCGAATATTGACACAAAATATATAAAATTATAAACATAAAACACGAATATATAATATAAAAATATGAAAACATCGATCACAAATCATAGAATACTGAGATAGAATAAACACATAAAAATATAAGATAAAACAAAGAATATATATATATAACATAGGTCATAAAACACAACACAATTTTTTCAGTGCATACAATATCAATCATCCATATAAAATGATACATATTTTAAAAATAAATGTAAAACACAAGCCATAAACCATGAAATATAGGTATATAAACATAGATCATATTATAAAATAAATAAAAAACACATCCAAAATGAAATCAAAATAAATTTTGAATAAAAAACTACACAATACATAAAACATAAACAAATATATTCTACTTTTGCTAGTAAAAATTATTAATATATATAACCTAATCCAACAATAAATTTTTAAAATGAAGCCTAGATCATATTAATCAATGTAGAAAATAACATATTAAAATTGAAATCATCAAAAAATGATAATATTGATGAGAGTAAAATAGACATGGCATAAACCTAACTATAATATCCTAGCCTAAACCTAATTCCTTAGATAGGATCCAAATGACACAAAACATAGGTGAATCTTTTAACACCAAATTTTGTTAATAAATTCCTAACTATTCACTAAATTGTGTGTGTGTGTGTATGGGGGGGTATATTTTCCCTTACATATGAAACAACCTATAATATAAATCTCTAAGAAAATATACATATATAATTTATGAATAAAACTAGAACAAACTCTAAATACAAAAAATAAAAATAATATGAGTTTAGTGAAAAACAATAATAAGAAATATGACTATAATACTAAAAACCCCAAGATGAAATACAAGGTTCACACATGGCAGTCACCCATCCTTCATATGATAGCTACCTCTAAACACCCAACATCATCCAAATGTATAGAACTCAGAAAAATTTAGTCATATAATAGGCAGTCCTCTTTCCTATATCACATCAAATTTTAAATAAATATAAAATAGGATTTATAGTCTAGGTGGGTTATATAACTTAGAAGAAAATACCTTACGATCTTCCCACACATGCCCCTTAATCAAGAACTAATTAACTCATATTTTATATAAAATTAGAGAGAATAATAATAAAAATAAATATGTAAAAGGTAAACTATATGAATAAATCAAACCAAAATCCACCTTTCCATCAACCCATTATTTTTAAAATTTACCCACACCACAACCAACACTGTATCATCCTGCCCCAGAATCCACTTAGTGGTGTGTATTGGACCAGACCTCCCCGGTCCATTAACTTTTCAAAATCTAGTGTTTGGAGTGTTCTATGAGGCAACTATAGCTCATTTCAAGAGTTTTTCCAAAATTCCAATTTTTTCATCACTATGAAATATTAGTGGATTAGTGTAGATGGGTTAGCGTTAGTGGCTAAGTGTCAGTGGCTCAACATTGGTAGGTCAACGTGTCGGTAGGTCAAGGCATCGGTAGGTCAGGGCATTGGAAGGATGGGCCATCGGTTGGTCGGGGCGATGGTAGGTCAGGGCGTTGGTAGGACGGGTCATCAGTAGGTCAGGGAATCTGTAGGTTAGAGCGTCAGTAGGTTGATAATCGATGAGTGGTGTTAGTGAGTCATGTTGGTGACTCAATCAGTACTACAAATACGGCCTTTATCAGTGCTAAAAATGGCCTTTATCAGCACTAGAAAAAGCGCTGATAAAGCCAGCGTAGATAAAGGGGGGGTCCCCTTTATCATCGCTTTCGTTTTTCCACTGATAAAGGACCATTTTATCAGTGCTTTTAAAAAAGTGCTGATAAAAGTTAAAAAAATTAAAAAAATTTAAAAAAATTAAAAAAAAAATTAAAAAAAAATTAAAAAATACTGCGAATCGGGTGGGCTTTTATAGCGCTTGATCCCCCCATTTTACAGTGATTTTCTGCCCCTGTACCACGCACCCCACGCACCCCCTTCACCCATTAATAGCGCTTGCTGCTATATTCCCCCATGCGCGCGCGCCCCTGCCTCCCACAGGATTTGAACTCGAGACCTCCCCCCTGCGCGCCTAAGCCTTTACCACTACTCTATTTTGATTTGTCTTCCAATTCATGATATCTATATATAAATATATATATATTTAATTATATTTATTAGTATACTAATATATATTTATATTAATATATATATAGTTATATTATAATATATATATATATTGTTATATTATAATATATATATATAGTTATATTATGATATATATATATATATAGTGATATTATAATATATATATATATAGTTTTATTAATATATATATATAGTTATATTAATATATATATAGTAATATTAATATATATATATATAGTGATATTAATATATATCTATATCTATATATATATATATAGTTATATTTATTCGTATAGTAATATATATTTATATTAATATATATATATAGTTATATTAACATATATATAGTTATATGGATATATATATAGTTATATTAATATATATATAGTGATATTAATATATATATATTTATAGTAATACTAATATATATATATATAGTTATATTAATATATATATATAGTTATTAGATTAATATATATATAGTTAGATTAATATATATATATATATAGTTAGATTAATATATAGGTATAAAAATATTCATATATTTTTATTTTAAATAAAATGGATGTTACTTATTATTTAGATAAATCTAATATATTTTATATGTAAATATATTTTATTATTTATATTTATAATTAAAATTTTATGTGTGAATATATAACAAATATGAATATATTGTTATATTTTTTTATTATAAATTGCAGTGAATTATAAAAAAGGATGAAATTTCAAAGAAATAATATCAATATGAATGTAATACCTTGAAATAAATTCAGACCCCACCAAAAAAATCCAATAATACCCCCTTAAACGAGGGTGAAAATCCACAAAATGTTAAAAAATCGGGGTACCCCGACTAAAAAATTCAGTTTAGGAGGCCTTCGGGGCCTCTTTTGGCCTCTAAAATCATTTGACTGGGGTTTCCCTAATAATAATGATGTAGAACTCATCGCAGGATTCGATTTGATTTGTGTTAGAGTTCAAACGGACACTCGGATCAAAAGTTATGGCCGTTTCAAGTTTGAGTTGCGTTTTCGACATATTTTGGATCTTTTTTTAATTTTTTTAATTTTTTTAGACCTCAAATTGTTATTAAATGACTATTACTCCATAATGATTATCAAATTATTAATTAAAAATAATTTTTTAGTTTTTTAAGAAGCCATTTTCATTAAATATCTTATATATTAACTATAATAAGTGTAAATGTTCATTTATACTTATCTAAAATATATTTAAAAACTATATATTATATTTATATAACAATATAACTATATTTATATATTAATATATATTTAATTTTTTTTGAAGCTGACCCTTTATCAGTGCTTTTTCGTTAGCGCTAATAAAGGGGGGGTGCTGCGAAAAACTGTTTTTGTGGTAGTGAATTTTGGTGGATCACATCAGTGACTCATGTTGGTGAGTCACACTGGTGAATCGTGTTGGTGAGTTAGGCATCAGTGACTCACTATTATTGAATCATTTCGGTGACTCACCCATTGGTGAGTCATTTCCATCTTTTTCCAGTTTTCTAGTTTCGCTCCTCTAACGTTTTATTTGACATTAAATGAGTTACCTATCTTGTTTGAGCGTTTCTAAATACATTCCCAAGGATATTAATTATATCTTTAACATTATAATTCTCCCAAGACTTTGAAATAGTTAGACAACATAATCTTGACCACGATCTGACTTTAATATCCCTTGAAACCATTTCCTTATTTTGATATAGGATCTGGATCTTCTAATTTGATATTTTATCTTCCTAGTGTGTTTCCATTTTCTCTTGGTGTGCCCAAAGACTTTCTTCCTCGTGGAGTCATGTGTGTTGTGATGTGGCCTTCCAATTCGGTTTTCCCCTGGGTTCCTTCCTGCTACTCATGCACCCCCTATTTTTGGTGCAAGGAGGAGTCGGTGATTGTCTATTTTTCAAGGTAGGAATTATTTCTCCCCACTTTTAATTTTTGTATCATGCGAGGAAGGTAATATAATGCCTCCTTGAGAATATGGTCGAATCAAAATCTAAATTAAGGGCGTTGTGATGATGATCGGACCTGTTATGAGGATATGTTTTATTACCTTAGAAATAAATGAGTTTCTTGAAAGATGATGATGATGTTTGTTTTTTTATCTATTATTTTTTACATACATTTTGAATTATATTCGATGTATGCATTCTGAAAATCATAGTCGTTAGTGGTCTCCATTCTTTCACCAAACTCATGAATTCTTGTTATTAATCGTCTGTTGAATGGCTGTGAACATGAAGAATTGATTAATCATGTATATCTGGTTAATTAAATGGATGCCCTAGGATTAACCATGTTCTATGATAACCCTATAATTATGAAAGTGGAATTAAAGAATAGTGTTTATCAAATCTGAATACACTCTATTCGATAGGTGTGGCTATGTGTTGTGTATAGGTCTATAAGGCTTTTGTAATGGTTGTAGTGGGTTTCATGTATGGAGAGGTGCAGGTGGTGTAATAGAATCATAGGTTGGAGAGTTTGATTGATTGTGGAATGGATGAACATTTTATGTAGTAGGACTACAATATGGTTGAGTTTTTTTATTGTATGTGGTTCTTTTCAAGTATTGTGGCTATTGAGCATGGTTTTGGAGGGATAATTTTATAGAAGGATGGTGTTACCTTCCATGGGGCTTTTTCTTGGAGTTTCCAGATACTTTTTTGAAGTATGTGTGGGTTATGATGTTACTTGCGGTGTGTTGTGTTTGGTAGTTTCCTGTGTAGGTATGAAATAAATAATTATTCATATTCTTAATGAAAAATGATAATTGGTTAGATAAATTGGATGGGGTTATGAATTAAATTTGTGGCTGGCTGTATGGTTATGCATTAGAGGTGAAATCAAGGGCAGTTTGGTAGGGCTGGTTATTTGTTTGAAAACCCATTGGTTGGGATGAGTGTTTGGTTCCTATATATATACATGTAGTTCTTTGTGATTCCTATATGGGTAACATCCTGTTTTTAAAGTAATCATAAATCCCTATTTGATAATTCATTGATATGTTAAATGTGGAAAAATGATTTATTAGCGAAAAGTTTTATTTTTTATTTAAAGTCATCACGGAAGGGTTAAACGCCCAATTATTACTCTGGAATATTAAATTAAATATTTTTGAGTTAATAATATATAAGTATGAGTTTTTGAGGTATGAAAAAGACTAAAAAAAATATGGAATAAAAATACTAAATTTATTATTTTAAGCATGAGAAATTTATTCAAAATAATTAAATAACTCTAAAACCATGTGTCAAATAAAGAATCTGAGGCCACCGATAGGTCCTGGACGTGGTTTTTACCCTAGAAAGGGTATAACATTAGCAATTTTCGGATGTTAGGACAACTCGCTCGTGATAAAAGCTTTGTTTTAAATTAAATAATTATTCCATTTTTTGAATAAAAAATCGTTATGATCTCTCAAAATAATCATCCTATTAAAAATATGAGACCATCATTGGGTTTGGAACAATGTGTTTAACTTCGGAAGGGTATATTTTTTATGCACAATAGGAATTTGGTGTAATTTAATTTTTAAGTTAAATATTGAATTTTATTAAATTAATAAATCTGAATTTTATAAAAGGATACGTTTTATCCTTCTTCTCTGCACACCCAACAACCATTGAAGGCCTATTACAATTCCAAAAGCTCCCATTTTAGCACCAATATAATCCATTTCCATTTCAAGTCATTTATTAGGTGAAATTAATGACTCTGTAACCAAGTTTTGGTTCAATGGTTGATTAATTTGGTTGTTTGAAATTAGGGTTTTAAATGATCCGATTTTAGGGTTCTTCAATTACAAAAATCCTTTATCTTCCCATTGGTGAATCTTATCAAGTATGGATGATTTTGTAACTCTTCTACGCATGATCTATGAAGCCCCTTATGCAAATCGCATTCTACTCCATTAGCTTCCAGCACAGGTAGTCTCCTGTGTATAGTGTGCTTGGGGTAAAAGGTGGGTTTTTCTATTTATTTATTTAATTCTTCCATTTCACTTCTTTTATAATAAATTAAAACAAAAATTGGTGAAATTTAATATGAATATAAATTATAATTCCTAAATTATCGAGGGTTATTTTCATGAGTTTGTTTAAAATAATAGAATACAACTATCAAATGATAATTTATAAGAAATCGATACAGGTTGATTATAGTGGGTAATATATGAATGTGATCAAATGATAGTTTTTTATCAAAAGATAATTGTATGAATTTATCAATGATAATGGTAAGTAATTGTCAAAAGCTAATTAATTTGAAATATCATAGTATAATTACTGAAATTTTCAAATGATAATTACATTTGTAGTTTATTCCGAGGATATAACCTATAAAATTACCAAAAGATGATTTTGTACAAATTACAAGAGTCCAATTATTGAAGAAATTTTCACTAGATAAATGAAAAGTTTTATTAAACAATAATTGAATTGTCAAAGTATATTTTGATATATATATATATATATATATAGACACAAACACAAACATATATATATTAAAAAAATAAGAGTAAATATGCAGAATACCACCTATTCTCTCAAATTAATTTAGGGATATAATTTATCGAATTAGGATTATAATTATTATTAGGGATAATTATTGTGATTATGTGCATTGACATAAAATAATAATCCAATGATTATCCAGAAGAGATAATATTTTATCACTTTTTATATTTTATTTCCTTGTGAAATAAAATATATGTTTTTGGTTCTAGGACACCCTTGACATATCTCGATCATCAAAGTAATGATAACTTGAGAATTTGACTTTTCACCTTTGATGATAATAAAACCCTAAAGAGGACTCAATAACTTTTGAGGTATGAAGTTCGTTACCCTATTGGGCTTGTGTTTACACTTTTTTCCTTGATGGTTATATTTGTGGAATTTTATTGACTGTGCTTGATTGTGATTTCATGTATGTGTATCCCATAAAAACAATTGTGATCCCATGACTGATAATAGTGCCGTTTATATCCATGTTGATTGTTATGACATGTTTGGTGTGTATGTTGTTATATACTCATATTGATATACCATGCCTATCTAGGTTCTTTCCCTGTATATGTATCACCATGCCTTGTAGTTGTTAGTGGTATTTGTGATAGGTGGACCATCGTGACATATTTATTCCCTAGTAGAGGTGAACGCTTTATTGCAATAATAACGATGAGGGTCCAATGCACATGGAGGAGGTACAAGGACGCCATGGTTTCATGCTGAGGGTGTGATTGAGGATGCCTTTATTCCTAGTGCTTTTCACCAAGAGATAGTCGTGTTGATGTGATTACACAAGTTGATATCTTCTAGAGGATCTAGGTGACTTTGTCCACTTGAGGGATAAATGACACCAGGTAACATATCCATGAAAACGTGAGGATGTTTTAAAAGGGAAGTGTTATTTTTTACGACTCATTTAGTCAACATTTAGTGTGAAGCTAAAGCAGGTACGACTGGGGGTTCCCGAAGCTTGGTTAGTGCAATACCACTAAATTTTGGATTGTATTTTTATACACTTTCTGAATTATCTATTATCATGGTACACACTTGTATACTTGAGAATTTCAGGTTAAGGATGCATTGGTGGTGTCCTACAGAGTCTTCTACTCACACACTACTCAAACATTTCGATGTACTTATATATTTAATGAAAGGCCTGGTGAAGGGTAAGGGCCCTACGGTGGATGGATGAGAAGGTGGAGCATGGAGCTGTGGTGGACCAGGACAAACTCTAGAGTACCCTATAGTTCTTTTATTTATCGTCTGTTTTATTCATCTAGAATAGGGTTTCCACTTTGGGAGATTCTTTTATTTGCATAACATGTATTTCATTTACTTTTTGCATGATTTATTCTGATTATTTTATTCTTTCTCTTGTTGTTATTATTATTATCATACTCAATGATATGACAGAAAGGGTATAGTCTCCCTATTATTGGACATAGATCCTCGCTGCTAGTCGGAAGCCTCTTGTGTACGGGGAGGAACACATGAGGTTAATTGACATTTCATCTTAGACCCAGTGGTTCAGAATGAGATGTTACAAAACGGTATCACAAGATCAGGTTTTTACAAACTTGTTTCTTTTTTTTATTTGGTGTTGGGATAGGTTAGACAGGAGCTAGGATGGTTGGCACTTGGGTAGGGGAACAATGTTTGTTCTTGGTTAGCACTACATATTGGACCTCCGAGTTTCCATAAAGTGGGGAATTTATGTTATGTTTTTACTATTGATTCACCTTGGGTGACACACAAGCTATTATATGAGATTTATAAGATTTCAAGAATGTTCATGCATCATGAAAAGGAATTTAGCTTCACATTCCGTTTATATACCTATTGTATTACTGCATAGTAGTTTCTTAATTAAATGCCTTGATATGTGCTATCTATTCGAGATAGTTTGTTTTGTGATATATCTTTATTGGCATTAATTAGTTGAACTGTGCACATTGTTTTGTTAGTATATATATGATGACTATGACTAATGTGAAGGTATGGGCATAAGGGTTAATTCTGGGAGGGGTATACATTGGGCTAAGGTTAGACTCTGTGGAAAACCATATTTGATCCTAGAGACCGCTTTAAGGAAAAACATTGTTTGATCCCTTAGACTTTTTTGGAATTTGCGGGTTCCTAATTTTGTTTATTATTGTAGAATATGATGCCACATAGATATTTGGTGGGACTGCAAGCTGATCAGGCTACTTCTGGGAAGGTCCCTACACTATCTTTAGTGGTGCACACTACCACAAAACTCGGCAAGGCAGGCGCCTGCCTTTATCAGCGCTAACCGAAAAGCACTGATAAAGGGGTAGGCCTTTATCATAGCTAAAAAAAGCGCTGATAAATGCACCCTTTATAAGGGATAAAACAAGCGCTGATAAAGGTGGACCCTTTATCAGCGCTTTTTTTAGCGCTGATAAAGGGTGCATTTATCAGCGCTTTAAATATCCCTTTATCCGCGCTTTTCTTAGCGCTGATAAAGGTTACTTTTATTAGCGCTTATATTAGCACTGATAATATTTATTGTATAAATTCAACAAAAAATAGATGTTATAACATAATATATATATATATATATATAATTAATTAATTATAAGATTAGTAATAAATATATTTATTAGATTTATAAGATTTATTAGAATTATTAATATATTAGATTTATCAGATTTATTAATTCATTATATTTAATATATATATTTATTATATTTGTTTATATTTAATGTATTTGTTTTATTTATAAATATATAATACGGTTTAATATATATGTATAATTAAAATTATTGAATATATATGTGTTTTCCAATGAATTAGGGGTCAATGAATATATACATGTGTATATATATATATATATGTACATGAATAATGTTCATTTGTAGATTATAATTACATATCATGTTGATGAGTTATTGATTTATAATTCATTATGTTACCCATATAATATATATGTTATAAAAATGTACACTTATAATAAAAATTAAATTATATTTTAAAAAAATATTTTTTATTATATTTTCAATGATATATATATAAATATACCTTTCAAGTAATTTTATAAGTAGAAATAGAGATATATTTATTTAGAGTTATAATTTGTAATAAATATATATATATTTATCATAAATATAATTTTAAATAAATATATAATAATATAAAAAAATTATTAAATTTATACATTTATCAGCACTTTTATTAGAGCTAATAAACTATGTCTTTATCAGCGCTAAAATGAAAAGTGCTGATAAAGTCACCCTTTATCAGCGCTACAAAAGCGCTGATAAAGTCCAGCCTTTATCAGTGCTAAAAAAGCGTTGATAAAGGGGGTATTTATCAGTACTTTTCATTTTAGCACAGATAAATATCCCCTTTATCAGTGCTTTTACTAGCACTGATAAAGGTCCACGCTGGATTTACAAAATCCATCGGGTCCTCCCCCTCCTCCCAGCACCCTGTCAAGCATTCGCGGAAGCCCTACCCGGTGTCGATGCCTCCTCTTCGTCGCTGCCTCCTCTCTGCCGCGGCCGCCGCCTCCTTCTCCTCGTCCTATGCCATGACTGCCACCTCCTCCACCTCCTCCGGTGCCAACTTATCCTCCACCTCCTCTACCGTGGCTCCTCCTCCTCCTCTTACGACGCGACATCCTCTCCACAACTGCTCCTCCTCCTCATCCTTCTCCACTGTGGCCTCCTCCTCATCCTCCTCCACCAGCGCCTCCTCCTCCTCCTCCTCGTCCTCCTCCTCCTCCTCCTCATCTACCTACTTTACTACCTCCTCTCCACTATGGATCCTCCTTCTCCTTTCCACCACAACCTCCTCCTCCTCCTCCTCCACTAGTGCCTCCTCCTCCTCCTCTTCCTCCTCATCTTCCTCATTTGCCTACTCTGTTGCCTCTGTTGCCTTCCGCTACCTCTGAGCTGCCTCTCCTGCCTCCGTGCTACCTCCGTGCTGCCTCTGCGCTACCTCTGCGCTGCCTTCGTGCTGCCTCTGCACTACCTCCATTACCTCTGCTGTCGACGCCTCCTCCTCCTCCACCACCAGGTCCTCCTCCTTAAGGTGATTAAAATTTTATTTTCGTGAATTAATTATGTTTTCATTTATTTTCCATATTGAGATTTATTAAAATGGCGTTCTTCTTGTGTGTGATGCTTGTATGTGTGACACATGTATATGTGGTTTTTTAATTGTTTGATCTTGATTACTTATCCCCACTTACGGTGGGTCTCACCATCACATCACATAAAAAAACAATTTGAGGAGGGAATATCCAAAGACAACCACTCAAAAAACTATTCCAAACCAATACTAAGTGATCCCCATTTCTATATCTCATGTCATATAATCATACAAAAAATGATCTGAGGAGGGAATCACAATATCCAACCTCTATCAGAAATCAAAATGCACCATCAATAGGTGGATCCCATGGAAGTCACACACCAATCCTCTTTTTCCAATGCCTTATCACTCAAAGTAGGGTCTTACCAACACATTATCACTTAAATAAGGGCCATCCATCTTGTCTCATTCCAAAAAAACATATAAATAGTAATCAAAGGAGGGTTTGTAGATAGCCAACTTCTCGTACTAGCTAAACCACATCATCAATATGTGGGACCCATGGATGATCATACTTCAACTAGGTGAAAGTCAAATGAAGTCCCAGTTTCTTAGTCGGTCTGACCATAAATGATAAAAGTCACCATACATTTAACCTTGCATAATAATCTCCTTAAAACCATCTTGGTTATACATGAAAATTATTCCCAACCTATCAACATTCTAATTCAGCCTATAAGGGAATCTACTAGGTTCTATAAACCTAACCCATCACTACTCATTGATACCAACACACACTCATATTTACAAGGTAATGTCACAACCCACATGATATACATGATCAAGGCCTCGATAGTCTAGTCTATATCATCATATAATTCCCACATTAAAACTCATTAAAACAATATAATGACCATCCTAAGAAACTCACACTAAGAGCCTTGGATACCCTATGCTAAGTCATCCAGACTATTATCATGACCCTCACTTAGGTACCATATCATATCTCCCCTTGGAGATCTCTTAATCTAATTATAAAGAGGAAATCTTCTATGTCACGCTTCACCAATTCCTATATGGAATATTTTACACATCACACACACCATGACTCTTATATATCCTTAATAGGGTGTTCCTCATCATACGTGAGATATAAAACTAAATGATCCATCTTATATAGGCCTAAGACTCTAATACCTACTCAAATAGCCTTGTAAAACCTATCTAGGCTATAAAACTCTCATACCAAACCCGATCCTCTCATAAACACAACTACTCCATTGAGACATAATCTCTGGATGATCACAAAATCACAAACATTCAATAGAACCCTCACTCTATCGCTTGGTGGATCAAAAACACCCTATTTATTTACCTTGGTTGTTTTTTATTTCTATCCCTTTCACTGGAACACATATACTCATTCATGAATGCACAATGATTCATAAATTTTAACATGATTTTTTATTATAGGGTCCACCTACCTCAAAAAAAGGAGTAACCCCCTCACCAAGATCCACTAATCCTCATCCAAGACTATACATGCCTAATCTAATCGTGTACCAATGATTGAGACCCAATATCAAGGCACAATTCCCAAATAAATAATTATAGAAGCCTATAATTAATTATTGACCTTAATATAATTAGGAATAATCTTTTAAAAACTCACTGGGAAACACAACACCACCTAAACCACACAAAACATGGTGCGTTCATCATATGAGGATAACCTATAGCCATTAAAAACAAAATCTAGACCATCGGAATTGATTTGAAGATGATATAGTGAAATCATCAAACAAATTCTAGTTAAAAACATCCGAAATCATAGGGAAATAAAGGATAATACTAATGGAGGAATTATGAGGGATGAACTCACTAATTCACTATAAAAAACTCCATAGAACCTCCCCTCATCAGGGGGGATCGAAGAGAAGAGGAGAATGGAAAAATCCCAAGAACCACCCAAGATTTTCTATTAATGAGCACTCCCCCACCATTTTTTGACGTTTCTAGTTTTTTTATCAAAATTATACTCATATTCCTTCTCCTCTAACCTATATACCCGTCCTATGGATTTAAAATAGGATGAATATAAATAAAGAACGTATGAATGCCAATCAGTTGACAAAAGGGTATGAAGAAGGCGTGAAATAGTTTATCAAGTTTTAAAAATATCATGCATTTGACCCTTCTCAAATCCTTTGTCCTTGTTCATGCTGTTGTTATTCAAAACAAATTAGTCCAGAGGAGTTGGAAGAATACTTGATCTATCACAGAATAGATCAGAGTTATACATGTTGGAATAAACACAGGGAAACAATGAATGTATGTAGTGGCTGGGATAACACTGTGTTTTATGGATCATCAGATATGATTACAAACATGAACAATGAAGATGACCGTATGGAGTATGTGATTACATATGTGAACGATAATGAAGATCATATTGAGAAATTGACAATGCCTGTCAAATATGAACTTTGTGATTGACAAAAATTGTTTGAAGAGTTAAAAAGTTGTGTAAAGATGCCATTGTATGTTGGTTTCACTAAATAGACAGCATTGTCAGCTGTAATGAAGTTGTATAATTTGAAAGTAGACAAAGGGTGGAGTGACGCCAGTTTTACAAAACTAATTTCTCTCTTGAATGACATGCTTCCCGAAGATAATGAGCTCTTGAGCCGAACATTCGACACCAAACGAATGCTACACTCGATGGGTATGATCTCTGAAAGAATACATTCCTACCCGAAAGACTGTATACTGTTTTGAAAGGACCACAAATCACATAAAGAATGCCCAAAGAGTGGTCCTTCTCAATACAAGAAAGATGAATCCAGTCCTACTAAAGTTGTATGGTACTTTCCAATCATTCCAAGGTTTAGGCGCCTATACGGAAGTGAGGAGACTGCAGGACAATTGACATGGCATGCAGATAAAAGAATTAAATATGGGATACTACATCAACCGGAAGACTCTCCTCGGTGGAAGAGAATTGATCATGAGTATCCTGAATTTGGAAACGAGTTGAGAAACCTTCGTCTTGCGTTATCTATAGATGGAGTGAATCCTTTTGGTTTTCAAAGAAATAGTTACAGTACATGGCCAGTTATGTTGGTAAATTATAACATACCATCGTGGTTATGCATGAAATGAAAATACATCATGTTATCTATGCTTATATTAGGACCAAAACAACCAGGTAATGATATTGATGTTTATTTATCTCCATTGATCGAAGATTTGAAATTATTATGGGATTTAGGTGTTACATTGTATGATGCTTACCGAAAGAAAGATTTCACTTTGAGAGACATGTTGTACGAGACGATAAAATACTTCCCTTCTTATGGAAATTTTTCAGGATATAGCATTAAAGGAACTCAAGGGTGTCCTGTTTGAAAACAAGGTACACAATCAATTAGGTTGAATCATTGATAGAAAATCGTGTTTCTAAGATATCACATAATTCTACACCGATGGCATACGTACTATTATTGGACGACATCATTCGATGGAAGTTTAGAAGAACATACAACACCGTCTCTACAAACAGGCGATCAATTGTTTGAGAAAGTTAAAAATGTGGACACTAATTTTGGTAAACCGGCTTCGAAAAACCTTACGAAAATCGGTTGGAAAAGGAGATCAGTTTTTTTTAATTACAATAATGGAATTGTCTGTATGTCAGACATTTTCTTGATGTTATGCATGTAGAAAAAAATTGTATTTGATAGTTTCATTGGCATGTTTCTAAATAAATCTGGCAAAACAAATCTTGGAATTAAGGCTAGGTGGGACATGTTTGAGATGGGAATACGAGAAGAGTTGGCACCAGTGAAGGGGGAAAAATGAACATTTCTTACTCCTGATGCTTACACTCTTTCCAGGTAGGAGAGATATCAGTTTTGATACTTCTTGAATGATGTAAATGTTCCAGAGGGGTATTCGTCAAATAACAGGAACCTCGTGTCAATGAATGACATGAAGTTAAAAGGTTTTAAATCAGATGATTTCCATGTTTTGATGCAAGATCTCATTCCTATTTATTTACGTTTCATTTTTCCCAAGAATTTCTGCCAAACATTAACGAAACTGTGTTTCGTCTTCAAAGAAATATGCAACAAAGTTATAGACCCGATGAAATTGCCAACTATGGAAAGAGAAAATGTCGTCATATTATGTGAATTAGAAATATTCTTCCCACCTTTATTTTTTCATATGATGGTTCATTTGATGGTATACATGGTGAGAGAGATTCAACTATATGGTCTTGTACATTACATAGGTATGTACCCCATTGAACGCTATATGAATATTTTGAAAGGGTATATCAAAAATTTAAGTGGGCCAGAGGGTTGTATTGCAGAGTGATATATTGTTGAGGAAGCTATTGAATTCTGTACCGAATACCTGTCTGGTGTGAAAAGCATTGGCCTGCCAAAATCTCATCACACTGGACGGCTTGAGGGTGAAGGAATTTCTAGAATATTTGTTGTCACAATCAATATTATAGATTAGTAGCAGGCCCACCTTTATGTTTTTCATAACAGTTTCAATGTTGACCCATATGTTGAAATCCACAAAGAAATTATTAGGCATTTGAATCCATCTAGGGATGAAAAATGGATATCAGATATACATAATCGACAGTTTATAGGATGGTTTTGGGACCAACTTTTTAAGAAGTCAGAAGAAAATCTAGAGTCCATTTCAGAACGACTTCGATGGCTAGTCGGAGGACCAAGTGTGTATGTATTATCTTATAATTCTTATGCAGTAAATGGTTATAAATTTTATAATAATGAACATGATGGAGACAGTACCATGTAGAATAGTGGGGTTACACTTGTGGCAGAAGTGATGCATGTTTCTGGTGCTAAGGACAGAAATCTGATTTATGCGAATATGTCATACTTTGTCATCATCAAACAAATATGGTAGTTGGAATATACGGAAATTCCAAGTTCTGATTATTCAATGAAAGTGGGTTGATAACAGGAGTACTATTAAAATAGATGAATTGAGATTTGTGAAAGTTGATTTCAGTAAGGAAAGGGAGTAAGACGAACCATTTATAGTGGCCTCACAGGCAGTACAAGTATTTTATGTTCTAGATCTTGCAAACCAAAACTGGTCAATTTTTTCTGTTATCGACCAAAACAGTTGAAGGGTCAGATGAAAATTCAACGGAGGATGACCCTTTCATTGGGACATTGCTATCATTTCACAGTGGTCCCAATGTAGAAAACATTTTTTATGTCAGAGGAGACCGCAATGAAGGGATATGGATAGTCGATAGGGGGGTCAAATCTCTTCAGTCTTTTAAAAAATAGAGTTCAATAATTAGGTTATTTTTTTATTGTAATATAGATTTTTTTACATTATTTTATTATTTGTTTTTTTCTGCTTTTATGTGATCTAAATTAAATATTAAACCACTTCTGCAGATAATGACTTCATCACCTACTGATGCACCCAATCTCAAGACACAACAGGTCTCTTAACCTACTGTAGTTGGTCCCACTATTGAGGTACAACAGGTCTCTCAAACTGTTGCAGCTATTCCCACTACTGAGGTACAACAGGTTTCTCAACCTATTACTGCTGGTCCCAGTGCCGATGCTAGCACTTCGGAGGAATATAATAATGATGCAGAAACTGAGGAAATGGTAGCCAATGAAACCCCAATGGCACAAAAAAACCGGTGCGCCGTAGTTTGACAGTTTTATCCAAAATCCTTAACTAATAAGAAAAAGGCATCAAATATGAGGTGGGATGGAATAAGCAAGGCCATCATGTAAATCCCAACAAAGCCATGTTTAGTAGCTACATTGGAATTGTCACTCGGAAACGCGTGCCGATTGATGTAGAATCGTGGCACCATGTTGTCAGCGGGTTGAAAACATTAATGTGGGAAGAGATTATGGTAACATTACGATATCATTTATATAATTTATTAAATTAAAATAAAATAAAATAATGAAATATTGACTATATCTTCATCATCTATTGTAGAGTGCATCTTTAGTAGATGTCTCGCACAAAGAATATGTATTAAGACTAGCAGGAAGTGTTCATATAGGATTTCAAACCATTTTAACAAATCATCATCTAAAAGATGCTGAAGTTAAAATCAAGACACACCCACCTCCTCTTTATGCACACTTGATATCCCAAGGAGCATGGGATTCCTTTTGCAACCATCGTACGGAGTAGACTTTTCAGGTACAGTGTGTTTGGTTACACGTTGTTTAACGTTTCTTGTATTCGTCACATTGATTGACAGTTTTTTATTTATAAAATAGCAACTGAGTGCTTAAAATAAAGAACGGGCAGCAAAACGAGCGTACCCCTACCATAAAGCAAGGCTGGTGTACATTTCAATTGAAAAACAATTGGTGCATATTTTAAAACTACTATAATAATTTTATGTGAAATAAAACAACACTATAACCGTGTTTCTATGTTTATATGCCTATTGATGAATCCAAATCCCAATCCACATCCATCCCACACCATGTACTATGGAAGGAGGCTTGTGTTAATAAAGAGGGAAAACTGGTAGATGAAAACACACAAAAAGTGTGGGAAACATGTGTATGTATGACATAATATAATTTTTTTTCTTTAAATCACTATTACATATTGATGATTACTTATTTTACCATATTTTCTATTTGACATAGTCACAAGAATCAACAACACCCGCACTGGATGTGGACATACTTTCAGCAGCCTTGAAACAGCCAAAACAGTATGGCCGCATCAGAGGTGTGGGTTTTGGGGTGACACCTCAGAAGTATTTTAAAAAAAACAAGAGGATGAAAAAACTAAAGAAATGAAAATGATGACAGATAGAGTAACTACCCTTGAAGAATGAATCAAAATTTAGGGAGATTTGATAGCAACTTTGGTGGGGGAGAGGCGAAAAGAACAAAAAACTCAAAAACAACCCACGTGAGAAGATCCCGCCCCACCCCCACCATCTTTGAGGCAATCCATTCCCCTCAAAGACCTGACTTAACAGAGGTAATAAATGTTATAATATTTTTTTCTGTTAAATTTTAATTGCATAGACAATGATACCTTTCTTTCAATGATATTCTATAGGGTGAAAATGGATGTGATTTTTATCTGTCAACTCCCACCCATCGCCCTGTAGCGAGGGATACAGTGTTCAATATGCAGAATGACTTGCTACACTCCAGACCACTTCCAATCAGTCATGTCAAAGTGTCGATTAATGTAGCTCATGAGCTGAGCGTCGAGCTACCTGTTCCAAATGATGACGATTACATTCATACGGTGGAAAAATCTATTGGAACATTCGTTGCATGGTCGTCGAATCTTGTAAAAAACATATCTACCAGGAGGTATTCATTTCCAATTCATTTTTCAAGAATAACCATTAACGTTAAATTATAATAGGGCTGAACCGTTGAATGTTATTACATAAGGAAAAAATGGAGGAGATAAAACGAAAGAGTGGCTCAAAAGGATCAACCAACCGATCAAAATGATCTACTGAGAGCACCTTCACCCCACCCATTCTATATCCACATTTAATATCACTTCAACCTCATGTAGATATGAAAATGAAAGGCGGAAAGAGTAACACAATTGTTTGTGAAAAAGAAATGTACAGAGAGGAAACATTGGATTTCATTAGTACTGATGTTGTAGCTAAAATCATCGCATATGACTGGCTAGGTGCCTCAGTTTTAAATGTATACATGAGGTATGTTTTCATGAATTGATTTTACAGAAGCTGATATACTATGATAATTATGGCTAAATACATTTTATATTTTTCATAGGGGTATATATAAAAAACAGTTTGAAGGGATTTTCCCATGAATACAAATTTGGACTCGTTATTCCTCACACCATTTCTATAGAACGAGAAGAAATAGATTCATTTTTTGAGGCTGAATTAATGTCAAGCCTGCTCAGAACATTTCAATACATAATTATGACTGAGACACTATTTTTATTTCCAATGATTCATGTGTAAAACTCAACATTTTAATCAAATCAATTATATTTTCATTTCTATCCGTACTTATTCTTTTTTGTGTTTTTAGGCAACATTCGATGCTCATTGCAGTCAATTTGGATACTCCAAAGATTTATTTTCTGGATTCACTACATGGATATCCAACAAACTGACCACACATGATGGTGATTTTCAATTCTTAATGCACTATATCCAACACTTTGGAACTTAATATCTAGTTATATAATTTATATTATCTTTTAATGAGGATTCTATTATGATAGGGTAGTGTATGAATATCCTCTAAAGGTGGGAATAAATCCAGGGCCTAAGGACGACAATGCGCACAAGATCTACAAGTGGAGAAGTATCAGGGTATATAATTATATTTCACTATCCAAATACATATCAAAACAGATTAATTATTTTTTTCATTGTTTCTGCAGTGTCCGAAACAAACAAACGACAAGGACTGCAGTTATTATGTTTGTAAATTTATAAAACAGATCATATTTTAGGAACAAAGTAGCATCCCTAAAGAGGTATTTTTGAAAATAATTACTAATTAATTTAAAATAATTATTAATCCTTTATGTATTTATATTTTTTCAGTACTACTATGACTGTCGCAAAAACTCATATTCAGAAGACGATATAGATGTGTTTAGAAACGAATGGGCAGCATACCTGATGGAAGAATGTAAATAAATAGAACAATGATGGTGAATTCCTACTACTTTTGTTATATTTATATGATCATTGATATCTCGCTTGTTTACACTTATTAAGCATCTATGATCACCCTTTATTATGTTTCATATCCTTAGATTATAAAGAATGGTTTTAGAAATGATTTGAGTTTCTAGTAAATAATAACTTAATGAGAGACTCTTATGAACTAATGACATATGGAATACTGAGTAGACGTGTTAGGATTGATTTTATACATTAGGAAAACAATCCATGAGTCATTTGTGATGTGTAAAAATATACTGAATCTCAATCCGACGCACGGTGTGACCAGTATGGATAAAAGTGTCTGATATCAGTTTCAAATTGACATTAAGTTTAGAAAACAACGCAAGTAACATACGGAAAACCGAGAAAACACGTTCTGATTGTTTTGATACATTACGACAACGATCCATGAGTCATTTGTTATGTCTAATAATCAACCGCACCTCAATCCGACGCACGGTTTGAACGATATGGCTAAAATTGTCTGATATCAGTTTCAAATTTATATTAACTTTATAAAAAACACTACTGACATACGGAATACCAAGAAAATGCATTCAAATTGTTTTTATACTTTAGGATAATGATCCATTAGTCATTTTTTATGTGTACGAATTGATCGCACCTCAATATAACGCACGGTGTGACCGGTATGGCTAAATGTGTCTGATATCAGTTTCAAATTGACATAAACATTAGAAAACAACACAAGTAACATACGACAAACTGATCAAACACATTCATATTGTTTTTGATACTTAGCAAAACGATCCATGAGTCATTTGTGATGTGTAATAATCGACCACACATCAATTCAGGGCACAGTGTGACCGGTATGGCTAAAAGTCTTTGATATCAGTTTGAAATTGACATAACCTTTAGAAAACAACTCTACTGACATACGGAATACCGAGAAAACGCATTCAGATTATTTTGATACTTTAGGAAAATGATACATGATTCATTTTGGACGTGTAAGAATCGAACACACCTCAATCCGATGCACGGTGTGACCGGTATGGATAAAAGTGTTTGATATGAGTTTGAAATTGACATAAACTTTAGAAAACAACACTACTAACATACGGAAAACCAAGTAAACGTGTTTGGATTGTTTTCATATATTAGGAAAATGATCCATGAGTCATTTATGAAGTGTAAAAATTGACCTCACCTCAATCCGATGCACAGTGTGACCAGTATGGATAAAAGTTCCTGATATCAGATTTAAATTGACATTAACTTTAGAAAACAACACTGCTGACAAACGTAATACTGAGAAAACGCATTCGGATTGTTTTGATATTTTAAGACAACAATCCATGATTCATTTTTTATATGTATAAATTGACCACACCTCAATCCGACGCACTGTGTGACCGGTATGGCTAAAGGTGTCTGATATCAGTTTGAAATTGACATTAACTTTAGAAAACAACACTACTGACATAATTAATACCAAGAAAATGCATTCGTATTGTTTTTATACTTTAGAAAAATTATCCATGAGTCATTTTTGACGTGTAAGAATCAAAAAAACCTCAATATGATGCATGGTGTGACCGGTATGGATAAACTGTCTGATATCAGTTTCAAATTGACATAAACTTTAGAAAAAAACACAAGTAACATACGAAAAACTGAGCAAACACATTCAAATTGTTTTTATACCTTAGTAAAATGACACATGAGTCATTTTTGATATGTAAAAATAAACCACATCTCAATCCGATGCACGGTGTGACCGATATGGCTAAAAGTGTCTGATATCAGTAACAAATTGATATAAACTTTAGAAAACAACACAAGTAACATACAGGAATCTGAGAAAACATGTTCGGATTGTTTTCATATTTTAGGAAAATGATCCATGAGTCATCTGTGACATGTAAGAATCAACCAAACCTCAATCCGACGCACGGAGTGACCGGTATGACTAAAAGTGTCTGATATCAGTTTCAAATGGACATTAACTTTAGAAAACAACAAAAGTATCTTTTGGAACACCAATAAAACACATTCATATTATTTTTATACATTAGGAAAACAATACATGAGTCATTTTTGATGTGTACAAATCGACCGCACCTTAATCCGACACACGGAGTGACCGGTATGGCTAAAAGTGTCTGATATGAGTTTGAAATTGACATAAACTTCAGAAAACAACACTACTGACATATGTAATAAAGAGAAAACACATTCGGATTGTTTTGATACATTTGGAAAATTATACATGAGTCATTTTTGATGTGTATGGATTTACTGCACCTCAATCAAATTCACGGTGTGATCCGTATGGCTAAAAGTGTCTGATATGAGTTTGAAATTGACATAAACTTTAGAAAACAACATTTCTGACATACGGAAAAATGAGAAAACGTGTTTGGATTGTTTTGATACTTTAGTAAAATGATCCATGAGTAATTTTTGACGTTTAATAATTGATCTTACCTTGATTTGATGCACAGTGGGACCGGTATGGATAAAAGTGTCTGATATCAGTTTTAAATTGACATTAACATTAGAAAACAACACTTCTGGCATACGGAATACAGAGAAAACGCATTCAGATTGTTTTGATATTTTTGGAAAATGATCCATGAGTCATTTTTAACGTGTAAGAATTTACCTCAAATCTATCTGATGCACGGTGTGACCATTATGGCTAAAAGTGTCTGATATCAGTTTCAAATTGACATTAACATTAAAAATCAACATGACTGACATACGGAATATTGAGAAAACATGTTCGGATTGTGTTGATACTTTAGGAAAATTATACATGAGTCATTTGTAACGTCTTTTAATTGACCACACCTCAATCAGATGCACGGTGTGACTGATATGGCTAAAAGTGTCTGATATTAGTTTGAAATTGATATAATATTTAGAAAACAACACTACTAACATAGGGCAAACCGAGAAAACGCATTCAGATTGTTTTGAAACATTAGGAAAACTATCCATGAGTAAATTGTGATGGGTAAAAATCATCTTCACCTCAATCAGACATATGGTATGACCAGTATGGCTAAAAGTGTCTGATATCAGTTTCAAATTGACATTAACTTTAGAAAGCAACACTACTGACATACGGAATTCTAAGCAAACATGTTCTGATTTTTTTGATATTTTAGGACAATGATCAATGAGTCATTTGTGATGTATAAGAATCGACCACACCTCAATCCGATGCACGGTGTGACCAGTATGGCTAAAAGTGTCTGATATTAGTTTCAAATTGACATAAACTTTAGAAAACAACACAAGTAACATACGAAAAACTGAGAAAATGTGTTCGTATTGTTTTGATACTTTAGGAAAACGATCCATGAGTCATTTGTGACGTGTAAGAATCATCCACACCTCAATCCGATGCACAGTGTGACCAGTATGGCTAAAAGTGTCTGATATCGGTTCCAAATTGACATTAACTTTAGAAAACAACACAAGTAACATACGAAAAAAATGAGAAAACACATTCAGATTGTTTTGATACTTTAGGAAAATGATCCATGAGTCATTTTTAACGTGTACTAATCAACCACATCTCAATCTGACGCACAGTGTGACCGTTATGGCTAAAAGTGTCTGATATCAGTTTCAAATTGACATATAATTTAGAAAACAACACAAGTAACATATGTAAAACTGAGGAAACACGTTCTGATTGTTTCAATACTTTAGTATAATGATCCATGAGTCATTTCTGACGTGTACTAATCAACTGCACCTCAATTAGACGCATAGTGTGACTGGTAAATCTTTTCATTAGATAAAGAATGAATATTTATTAAATGAGATAAATCATCCAAAAACATATTGATTTTACATTATTCCCTTTCATTATTATCAGAATGAAAAAATTTGATTTTATAATTATTATATTTTTTTTAAACATCTATATTAATGTATATCATTCATATTAATGTTTTAATGTATTTCATTATTGTATTATCAATATAATATTTGTTTTCATATATAGGTGAATTTTTTTCCTTGAGTTCGGATGCTTTGTTCAGCAACAAATACCGCGGACGACAATTTTTGAGAGCGGATCACGGATATCAAAGGATGAAATATTAATGTTCATAATTGTTGTTGGCTAATTGTAATTATAACCATGTAAAACATTGTTTGAAATGTATATAGCAGTTTTTGTTTTTGTATTCATGATGTTAAGTAAATGTATATAGCATTGTTTTTCAAAATACTATTTGCAGGTGTTATTTTGTGTAGGTGTGCAGGTAGTGGTTTGTATAGGTATGTTGGTTTGTGCTGGTGTGTAGGTGCTGGATGTGGATGTATAGGGGAAGGTGCCATTATCAGTGCTTCTATGAGCGCTGATAAAGGATACATTTAACAGCGCTAAAAGAGCACTGATAAAGGGGACCCCCTCTATCAATGCCGACATTAAAAGCGCTTTTCAGTGCTTTTAATGCCAGTTTTTAGTGCTGATAAAAGGCCAAGTTTTAGTAGTGGCAAGAAATGGTCCCTTATCAGCTACCACCAAAGTTCACGGTTGACTGTGTGAAGTATTTCTAGCTCCGACATCCTCTAGCATTCTAGGGCACCGGTGGACCACAAGATACTGATAATTGGATGGATATCATAGATGGTATCTATGACATCATGTAAACACCATCAATATGGAATTTGAAGCTCGCAACCTTCATTCTATAAGGACCCATTATGTGTCGGTGGGGAGTTATGGGACAGGATGGATGACGTGAGGGTCTCACCTAAGAGACTTTCAATAGCCTATTTTTCAGTGAGTTTTTTCTAAAAAATTGAAGATTAATCGAGCATAGGAGTTCATGGAGGTCTATTAGGGTTCCATGACAGTATCATCATACTCTACATGTTTTACCAAGATAATTTGTTTTTCACCAATTTTGGATGGTAACGAGGCACAGTAGGCTAGGATGTTTGAAATTAGTCTTCAAGCCGACCTTAGATAGAAGGTTTGGAGCTTCGACCTAGCTTCATACTCTGAGGTTCTGAGAAAGGCCCCGACCATTGTGAGGATTCTTGAGGATGGATGACCAACTGGTTTTTGTATTATTTCCACCAATCATTCAGGTGGATCTTCCACTCCTGTTGTGAATACTTCCTCTAATGGAAGGAAGAGGAAGGACACAAACATATATCAGAGTAGTGGCATGAAAGTATAGTAGAGAAGTGGCATGCAAGTGAATTAGAGATCTGTCTCTTCAATTCCTTCTGGTGGTGACCCATAGTGATTTCACTGTGGGAAGTTTGGACACTATAGTCCAGTGTACACGGCACCCCAGAGCCAGTTCCAATAATGAGGGAGGATAGGAAACCTATAATAATTTTTGTGCTAGAGTTTCAAATAGGATAAGGAGAACAACACGGTCAGGAGGGAAGAGGTCAAGTGGAGAACCCCAAAAGGGGATACATACTCCCCAGATGATGAAGACCCTGAAAAGTCATGGATATGATCAAGGATATGAGGTAGGAAATGTCTTTCTAATGGATCTATCACCAAATGATGGTTATAAATAACTTGTTATTATATGAGGTACGATCTAGTGCACATCCTTTTGATCATCTTCCTTATTCGATACTATTATTTTCTTTATACCTGTGAGATGTGTCTAGACATGACTTTCCAAAAGAGTTATGTTTCCCTAACTTACCTTCCTCTAATACATCATTAATAGATGACATGAAACCCTAGTATATGAGAGAGTGGTAGTCAATACTTCATTTAGTGAGAGACTTATAAGGGACTCACTTTGTAGATAGAAGCAGTGGTGTGTCATCTAAACTTTCCTTCTCACTACCAAGGTATGCATAATGTGTTCCATGTTTTCTCAGTTTCTAAGGTAAATACCTGATCCTATGAATTTTTATAGATTGCAAGGATGTTGAGTTGGAACTTATTAAATTTTTTGATTACTATTTAGTGTGTATTATATACCTTAGTGATAAAGGACCTCAAAAAAATTGATACCACTAGTCTAGTTTGATTGGCAGCATGGATGGATACAAGAACAGATGTGATAACGCGATTCTGATGTTCGATCCCAGTGGCCTAAGTTATTTGAGAAAGATCACTAGAGGTACTTCTCAAGGACGAGAAGTTGTTAAAGGGGGATAATTGTAACATCCTATTTTTATAGTAATCATAAATAAATTTTTGATAAATCATTAATATTTTAAATGGATAAAAAATGTTTTATTAGCGAAAGGTTACATTTATTTAGTTAAACGCATCACATAAGGGTAAAATGACCAATTATTAATTTAGTATATTAAATTAAATATTTTTTGAGTTAATAATGTGTATGTATGAGATTCTGAGGTTTTTAAAATCCTCGAAGAAGATGGAATACAAATATTAAATGTATTATTCTAAAAATGAGAAATTTATTCAAAATAATTAAATAACTCTAAAACCATGCATTGGATGAGGAATTTGAGACCACTGATAGATCTTGGATGTGGCGTTTACCCTATAAAAAGTAAAACATTAGCTATTGTTGGACGTTCGGATTACTCCCTCATGATAATAACTTATTTTTTAAATTAAATATTTATTCCATTTTTTTGAATAATAAATATTTAATATATCTCAAACTATGTTTTTTATGAAAAATCCAAGACTACCTTTGGTTTCGGAATGGGGTTTTTACCCTAAGTAGGGTATATTTTTTATGTGCAACAATCATTTGGTGTAATTTAATTTTTATGTTAAATAATGAATTTTATTAAATAAATAAATCTGAATTTAATAAAAGGACATGTTTTATCCTTATTTTCTATACACCCAATAACCATTGATGGCCTGTTATAATTCCAAAAGCTTTTTTAGCACTGTTTTAATCTGTTTCTATTGAATGTAATTTATTAGTTGATATTAATGACTCTGTAACCTATTTTTGTTTGAATAGTTGATTGAATCGGTTGTTTGAAAATGGGGGGGGGGGGGGTTAAAATGATCTGATTTTAGGATTCTTCAATTTTAAAAATCCTTAATCTTACCATTGGTGGATATTATCAAGTATGGTTGATTGTGGAACTCATCTGCACATGATCTATAAATCCCCTCATACTAATTGTGTTCTCCTCTATTAGCTTCTGGTGCAAGCATTCTTCTGTGCATGGTGTGCTTGGGGTAAATGGTTGGTTTTCCTATTTTTATTTATATATTTAATTCATCCATTTAATTTATTTTATAATAAATTAATGGAAAAAATGATGGAATTTAATATAAACCTAAATTTTAATTCCTAAATTATCAAGGGATATTTTCACAAGTTTGATGAAAATAATAGAATACATCTATCAAATGATAATTTATAAGAAATTGATATAGGTTGATTGTAGTGGTTAATTTATGAAATTGATCAAATTATAGTTTTTTGTCAAAAGATAATTGTTTGAATTTATCAATGATAATTATAAGGAATTATTAGCTGATAATTACTTAGATATATCAAAGGATAATTATTAAAATTATCAAATTATAATTAAATTGTTAATTTATTCTGAGGATATAACCTATAAAATTATCAAAAGATAATTTTGTATAAATTACAAGAGTTTAATTATTGAATAATTTATCACTAGATAAATTCAATGTTTTATTAAATAATGATTTCATTATCAAAGTATATTTTGATATATATATATATATATATATTTAAAATAAGAATAATTATGAATAATACCACCTCTTCTCTCAAATTAATTTAGGGAAATAATTTATCAAATGAGGATTATAATGATTATTAGGGATAATTCTTGTGATTATATGTGTTGACCTAAAAAGATAATCCAAAGATTATCTAGGATAGAGAATATGTTATCACTTTTGATATTTTATTTCCTTGTGAAATAAAAATAGATGTTTTTGGTTCTAGGAAACCCTTGACATATCTCGATCATCAACGTACTGACATCTCGAGACTTTGACGTGTCACCTTTAACGATAACAAAATTGTGAAGAGGACTCACCATCTTTTGAGGTAGGAAGTTTCTTACCCTATTGGGCTCGCATTTACACTTGTTTCTATGACGGTTATATTTGAGGCATTTGATTGACCATTCTTGATTGTGATCTCATGTATGTGAAGCCCATAAAAACTATTGTGATCCCATGAGTGATAATAGTGTTTTTTATACTCATGTTTATTACTACCAGATGTTATTGTGTATGTTGCTATATACTCATGTTGTTATATTATGCCTACTTATGTGGTTTCCCTGTATATGTAATAGTATGTCTTGTGTTTGTTAGTTTCATTTGAGATAGGTGGACCATCGTGACATATTTATTCCCTAGTTGAGGTGAACTCTTGATTGCAATGATAACAACAAGGGGACAGAGCACATGGTAGAGGTACGAGGACTCCATGGTGTCATGCTGATGGTGTGCTTGAGGATTCCTTGTTTCCAAGTGATTTTCACCATGAGATAGCCTAGTAGATGTGCGTACACAAGTTGATGTCATCTAGAGGATTCGAGTGACTTTTTCCACTTGAGGTATAACTAACATCAGGTATCATCTCCATGACATCGTGAGGACACCATATAAGGGCATGTTTAATTCTTACTACTCATTCAGTTATCTTTTGGCATGGAGTTGAACCAGGTATGACTGGGGGTTGTGAAATCTTGGTTAGCACACTACAACTCCGATTTGTATTTTATGTTTATACGCTTTCTAAATTATCTATTATCATGGAACACACTTGCATACTTGAGGAAATCAGGTTAAGGACACATTGGTGGTGTATAAATGCATCTTTTACTCACACCATACTCGAACATTTCAATGTGCTTTTAGATTTTTTGAAAGACCCAGTGAAGGGAAAGGGACCTATGGTAAATGGATAAGCAGGTGGAGCATGGTGCCGGGGTAGACTAGGATATACTCTAGAAGACTATATAGTTATCTTATTTATTGTATTTTTTATTCATCCAGAATAGAATTTCTACTTTGAGATATTCATTTATTTTTATAACATGTACGTAATTTACCTTTCACATGATTGACTTTGATTATTTTATTCTTTATCTTGTTATTATTATTATCCTACTCAATGAAATGACATAGGGGGTATAGTCTCCCTATCATCGAACATATACCCTCACTTCTAGTCAACAACCTCTTGTATACAGAGAGGCATACATGAGGTCATGTGACATTTCAGCTCAGACCCGATGCTTCAGGTTGGGATTTTAAAATACAAACCCCATCCGTGTTGAGAACTACATGCCAAAAAACCCCATTGTTATGGGGGATGATGTCCTTTCCCAGCATCCTGATGGGAGGATGGATGACTGGTTATTTGATCTTCGGTGCTACCTCTTCTAGGCATTGGTATCCCAAGACTCTTCCGACAGGATGGGGTGAAATTTTGGGGCCCATGTGTCTATGGGAGAGGTGTCTTTCTCGAGTGTCCTCAGGATGAGATGTGTTGTTCTTTCCCAAGTGTCTTTTTTATAAGGGTGTGGTTTTGTGTACCATGTTTTTATGAGTATTATGTTGTGTGGATGTGGCCCTGGATTTTACACGCATGATGTGGTATGTGGCTCAGGTGTTTGTGGGCAGGCCATGGTAGTAAAAATTTTGGAAGAGTGTGGTAGCATTAGGATGTTCACTGTTATGTATGAGTAGTAAAATAGTGGTAAGTGTTGTGAGGTACCCAATCATCGATGTGATTACTACTTTAATTTACTTGACTTGTGTTATTTTGGTGAGTGTGCCTTGGTGAGGTTGGCATGGAGAGTATACCTTGTTATGTGATTTTTAATTTCTGATATTTTTCTCACAGGGGCCTTAGTGTGCTTCTCACACTTCTGCATGAGTGAATTTTTATTTTCTTTCTGATTATACTTTTATTCTCACCCTATGTATATAAAACTATTTTCAGGTTTCTAGAGAGATTGAGTGGATAGTGCTGTACCTTACCAACTTGGGATTCCGGATAGTTGTTGTATCGTTGCTTAGAATTGCTCTTTTGGTATTTCATTGGATATTTTCATTGTATTTATATAAATTTGAATTTAAACATGCATTTGGGATGGATTTTAGATTATTTTATATATATGTATTGGAGTTGTTTTGAGGGTGATACATCTTATCCCCTGATCATGATTACTATAAAAGGTAAATTCCTCCCATTTTTTTGAGATTTGAATACCTTTGGTGCTAGTCGCCACCCCAGGGATATTGGTGGTAGGAATCAGGGGTCATTATCTCTTTTTCATCTTCAATAAGGAGGTTCATGATAGAATGTTATCACAGGGTGATGTTTGAGAGATATGATGAAGTTTGGACTTAAGTATAGTGAGGATTTCATGTGTTGGTAGTGTAACTGTGTCAAGTAATCTTGGTGCATGACATAAGCCAAAGAAGAGCATCTAGGGCATGAAATTGTATCCCCCCATGGTCCGATTCAATGACTATGAGCTTACTGAATGACCAAGTGAGGTTACAGCATTTGTGGGGTAAAAACCCTAGGGAAGTTATATGAATTATGATGACTTGTTTGTTTTAGGAGGCTTCACAAAATTAAAATAAACAATGAGTTAAAATGAATCCTAAATAAATTCCATACTACTTCGTATTAGGAGTTCCTCGTTTAACTTTCAACTATGGCACATCATCGTCGTCCATGAATGGCTTAGGTAGTGGAGGCTCAGCAGGACAATCCGACTAATCGACAGAGGGTTGATCCTGAGAAGGAGGACAACCAGTGGTAGAGAATATTATGTGATTTCCAATGACAGACTCTGGGAAAGTATGAGGGAAGTGTTATGAACATGGAGATAGAGAGATGGACCGAGGATCTTGAGATCACCTTCAGCCTAATTCGGGCTCTGATGGAGTACTTGGTTCAGTTTATGGTTAGTCAGATGTAGAGTGTTGTGTGTTAGTGGTGGACGCTCTACCTAGGGGGGAGGAAGGAGACCAATGTTCTGTGGGACGATTTTGAGAAGGAGTTCTCGGAGGAATTTCTTTCTTCGACCATGAAGGCTGAGAAGTGACAAAAACTACTCTAACTCTAGTAGGGGAGTATGTAGGTATAGGAACTGGGGATCAAATTCAAGGATCTACTTCACTTTTATCTAGATCTCTTTTCAAATAAGGATTCTCGGGTGAGACGCTTAGAGGAGGCACTTTGTCCTTCCCTCCAATACGTAGTTACTACCTTCACCTTGCCGACATATATAGAGGTCTAGAAGAAGGTGGAATTGGTTGAGAGGATTCACTTCCAAGGAGTTATACCATAAGATGGGATCCATCAAGGTTATATGAAGGTAAAGGCTTCCAACAATAGTTCTCAGGTGCCAGGGCCTTTGAGGTTTCGACCAGCGGGGATTCGACATCAACAGTTTTAGTTTTGAACTTCAGGTATTTGTACTTTTTCTATTGGATTGCGAAAATGGTGTTTCTCTTGTGGAGTCCATGAGAACCTTCAGAGTTCGTTCCTAGTTCGAGCACAGTATGGTGGAGGTGGGAAGGTTCATCACCCACCTCAGCAGCATTTGTCTGCTAGGCCGTTTTAGTAGCAGGGACAACAGGCTCCTGCTCTACCAAGGGGAGATGGAGAAGGATATGTCCGACCTTAGGGTCTTCCTCAGGGACCTTGACCCGAATGTAGTTGATGAGGTGGTTGATAGTAGAGGGGTAGAGGAACCGGGTGTGGTCAGTTTCATGCCACATATGTAGTAGTTCAAGTGGGTCCATAGATCTTTCTATATATGATAAATGTGTTCAATACTCTTGCTTGTGATTTGTTTGATTCAAGAGCTTAAAAATCAATAATTTCACCCTCTCTAGCCCATTATTTCGGACTATACATAGAGATAATTTCTATGCCCCTGGTGTTGAGTATTCCAGTCATAGGTCAGATCACCTTGTTTGATATTTTCATGGGATGTATATTAATATTGGGGCCGCATCAGTCTAGTGGGGATCTCTTTATGCTATAGATGCAGCCATATGATGTCATACTTGGAATCTACCGATTGTTTTCTTTGCATTATATCATCAAATTCTTCTATAGGAGAGTTGTTTTTTCAGACATGGATGGCTAGTGTGTAGCTTTCGTTTATGAGTAGAGTTTTCAGGTGATAAACCAGCACATGGAGCCTCTTCTTTCCTTATTGTCTGAGATGTTAGTGGAATTAGTGGATAATGATATAGTGGAGGTTTTAGGAGCCTTTAAGGAGTTCTTGGATGTTTTCCCTAAGCAGGTTTTGACTCTACCCTCTTGACATGACGTTGAGTTTGGGATAGACTTACAAGCCGTTTCTAGTCCGATTTCAATGGATCCTTATCAGATGACACCTTCTGAGCTGTGGAAGATGTAGATCCAGATTGACAATATAATGAAGAAGGAATTTATTCAGCCTAGTGTGTCAGTGTGGAGGGCTCCAGTCTTGTTTATTAATAAGGAAGATGGTGGTCTAAGGCTATTCATATACTACCAAAGGTTGAATCCAGTGACGGTCATGAATCGTTACCCTCTCCCAAGGATAGATGGTCTTTTTAACTAGTTGAGGGGAACATGTTGATTTTCTATGATCAATATTCGGTCTGGGTATCACCAGTTTAGGGTGAAGTAGGGTGACATCTCGAAGACTGATTTTAGATGCATGTATGAGAACTTTGAGTTCATGGTTATGTCATTTAGTGTTACAAATGCACTGGCTATGTTCATGGGACTTATGAACTCCATCATTCTTGAGTTCCTAGACCGGTTCATGGTAATATTCATCGATAACATTTTGATATAATTAAAGTCAGAGGATGATCATTCCAAGCATCTCATGATTGTATTATAGGTCCTTCAACACCACCAAATATATAAAAAGTTGTCCTACTATAAGTTTTGGGCATGAGAGGTCTACTTCCTTGGATATGTGGTGTCTAGGAAAGGTGTAGTAGTGGACCCATTGATGTTTTAGACAGTTGTTTCTTGGGAATCACCTAAGAATGTTACAGAGGTTCATAGTTTTCTTCATCTGTAAGGCTATTAATATAGATTTGTACCTAATTTATCTTGGGTATTAGCTCCATTTATGGATCTAACTATAAAGGAAAAAGACTTTGTGTGGAGTGAGGAGTGTCAGACAGCTTTCAACTACCTAAATGGGAAGTTGGTCAGTGCTCTAGTGCTTCAGTTTCTAGAGGAAAGGGAAATGTTCAAGGTGTTTTGTGATGCTTCCCATCTAGTATTAGGGTGTGTGATGATGTAGTAATAGGGAGTGATATATTATGGGTCTAAGTAATTACTTCTCCATGAATGTAACAATGGCATCCATGATTTGGAGCTAGTGATAGTCGTGTTTGTGCTGATGTTGTGGAAACATTACCTCATTGGGGAGTGCATTGTAGTCTTCCCAGATCACAAGAGCTTGAGGTATTTATTTTCCCAGTGAGACCTGAACATGAAGTAACGAAGCTATATAAATTTTCTCTAGGAATACAACTTTGAGATTTCTTAAACCTATGTAAAAGGTAATATTGTGGATGATTATTTGAGTAGGAAGTCATAGAGGGAGGTTGTTTGGGAATCTGTGGATGCTTGGTGGGTGATGGAGGAGTTGGATACCTAGAACTTAGATGCATGAATGGATAGCTGTAGAGGATATCTATTTTATATAACGGTGTATTAAACTTTGAGGTAGTAGGTGGAGGAGTCTTAGTAGGGAGACTTGGAGGTGAAGTTAATGCGTGATCGTATTGACTAGGGTAATGATCTAGAGGGGTGGTGGGAGGATGAAAAAAATCGGATGATGTTCCATGGGAAGCTGTTTTTCCTAGTGGTGATGCACGAGGGAGTTCTCTGTGAGTTTCAAATTTCTCCCTTAGTGGTACACGTAGGAGTTTCCAATATGTACTATGACTTTAGATAGATGTTTTGATGGCTTGGGATGAAGCGATATGTGGAAGAGTTTATGGCAAAGTGCTTGTTGTGACAACAAGTGAAGGTTGATCACCATGATCCCCGTAGTTTTTTTGAATCCCTTAGATGTCCTTGAGTGGAAGTGGGATGAAGTATCAATGTGTTTCATTATAGGATTACCTAGGGATCTGGGAGGATGCGATGTAATATGGGTAATAATGGATTGAATAAATAAATTGCCTCACTTATTAGCAATTAAGGAGCCGGTTGTAGTGGATGACTTAATGTAATGGTATGTGGATGTGGTTGTGTGGATGCATGGGGTTTTGAGAAACATAATCTCAGATTGGTATATTAATTTTACCTCACGAGACTGGAAGGGATTGCAACATGCTTTTGGAATTCAGTTATGTCTCAACACTACTTTCCACCCTCAAATAGATGGGAAGATAGGGAGGACCATTCATATGTTGTAGGACATATTGCAGGCATAAATCTTGGATTTTGGTGGGTCCTGGGTGCGGAATTATCCCTTGGTAGAGTTTTCTAACAATAAAATCTATAACTTTACCCTTATCATGAATCCATTTTAATATTTATATGAAATTCCATTACATTCAGCTTTGTGCTTAATTTAATTTGGGGTGGTAACTATTCTTGGTCTATATGTGGTTCAGAGTACGACCAAGATGGTTCAGGTTGTCCATGAGAGGATGAAGGCAGCATATGACCAGAATAAGTTGTATTCCAATTTCAAGAGGAGGCCCTTGGAGTTTGATTTTTTTGGGGAAACATGTTCTTGAGGGTTTACCCTCAATGTGGGCAGTAGAGGTTTGTACAAGGGAGAAAGTTTTCTCCCATGTTCATTGTACCCTTTGAGGTGTAGAGGCAAGTTGAAAAGGTGGAATACCAGTTGTGTAATGACCAAACATTTTATTAATGAAAATTCCACTAGATATAATTAAATTTATAATTATGTAAAATGGATATATAAAACTTATTCACTTCCTTGGTTTTATATTTTTGGATTTTAAAATATGATTAAAAATTGTTACCAATGCTAATATATCTATTGAACAGTGATCACATGATTAATATAAATATAGGGCTTCAACAAACCCAAATTACTCAGAAAATGGAAGCAATGACCTCATCTAGTAGAATTTCTCCATACAATTCCCATTTTTTAGAGCATGGAATGGAGGTAGCATCATTGGACTTTACTCTTGACCAAGCCCAAGCTGAGCTTCAAAATGATAATCTTGAACGGAACCGCCTACGGGAGAAGTGGAAGTTAATAGGGATTACCACCCAAGCAATGTTATCTGAGCCACCCCAAGAGTCTGTCACCTTCAAAAACCTTACCCTTAGGTCTTATGTGGGTGTCATAATGGGTTATGTAACAAGATCATATCACTATGATTATGTGCATCATTTTTCTTTTAAATAATACACATTCATTTTATTATTGTTAATTTGTAAATGGGTTTGATGCATAAATAATATTTTTAGTTAATATTTAAATTCAATTAAGAAATATATTTCGAAGAATTAATGGATTTTTAAATAGAATAATATTTTAATAAAATATTATTAATAAATTAATTTTTATTAAATATAAATGATTGCATAATTTTTATGAATACAATTTTAAATTTTATTAAAGTTTGAAACCTGTTTTTGTCAAAACACCTGAATTTTCAATAAATGTCATTTTTTATTTTAAAATTAAAAATTCACATATTTAAAAAATTATTTCGGTAAAATGAATATTATTTCATGATTTAGGATGTCAATATTATATAATGGTGATTTTTTCATTATTTTCTGAGACAATTGATTTTTTGGGTAAAAATTAAATACCATTTAAATATATAATGTATTATATTGCATCATAATAACCCAATTGTGATGTAATAAAATATTATAAAAGAGATATTCGGACAATATATTTTTTACCTTTAAAATACGGTGATTTTATATTTCTTTTATTAATTATACAGTTCTTTAGTGGACCCTCCAAGACTTATAAAACATTTTAACATTTTAAAATGATTTCCTTGAGTGTGTGACTCACCTCCACATAAGAAAGTCTAATATTTTAATAAGTTCTACCATTGGACTAAAAAAATATTTTTTTCCAATCTTGTTTAGAAAAAACCATGGTCAAAAACCATGGGTTGGTTTGTGGTTTTTATTAGTTTTATATGTAGTGTCCAAAATCTAAAAAATAAAGAATTCTCTCCATTTTCCTATATAAACCCACTCAATCTCCCATTCTTATTCACTCAAAACATTTTCATCTCAAAAAATACATGAAATAATCTCTCTAGAATCCTCCCAAGTTTCCCCAATTTCCCAATAAGTCTCTCTAAATCTTCTCTCAATCATTTGGGATCACACTTCCAAGTTAGGGATCCTCATTTTCCTTCCTTCCTTATTTATGTCCAAGTTTCTTTATATTATTATTCCCTATTATTTTCAAATAAAAATGTTGGGGTATTATTTTTATCCTCTCCTATACTTCCCTCTATGTGTTTTAATGAATATAGAACCCGTTATCTCTCATTAATGCCTCCCATGTACACCCGTTACCATAGCGAAATTCTGTAATGTTTTTCTCCCTTCTCATTTACTTTGAAGAAATTATTTTATTTTCTGCATCTAAATTCCATTATATATGTTGGGATACTATATTACATGACCCCCTTACTATCAATTTCATTTTTAATTGAAGAGATACCCCTTTCTCTCTCATCAACCCATTTTATGATTTCTATTTGACGTCGTTATGCTACCAAAGTACACTAAAATTTCACATGGAAATATCATTGTGTAACTGAATTCCATACCAATTTATCTATCAAGGGTATTTAACTTTATGAACATGTACTTTTTGATCAAGGACATACATTTATGCATTCCACAAATCTTTTTCATGGAATAAATTATGATGTTTAATGAATCCATATTGTATGATCTATGTGGAACACTTATGTATGAAATGAAATGATTTTGAAGGGTGTTCCCTAATAGCGGTCCAATGCATTGGGTAAAGATTAATATCATGATAATTCATGTGATATAAGGGTTTAATCATGTTAATTCAAGTGAAATTAGGGTTTACTCATTCTAATTCAAGTGCTATGAGGTTTTACTCATGCTCCATGTGCAATGAGCCTTAGCTCATGCTAATATCATGTTAAATGTTGTTGACACACTTCCATGTTATGATAATAATTCTATATCGTGACTTTATGTTCATTTTTCTATTATAATCCATTGATATGATTATTTCCTAACATGTATTTTTTCTTCATGTTATTCCTTGTTTACTCCCTTAATAAGCTTTATAGCTCACCCTTTTTTATGCATGTCATCAGGTTATCCCATGCAATGCTAAGTATGATGTAATGTTGTGGTCATGTAAAAGAAGATTTCAATAAAGATGTTGTATTTCATGTTCTATGTTTTATGTAATATTCCTAATTTCCCAAGACAATATACCTCTCAATCCTCAGTGTTTTCTTAAGTGCATGTTTATGATATAAATCATGTTAATGTTTTTAATAAAGAGAAAGGTTGTTATAGTTGGTATCAATGGATAGGTTAAGTTATTTTTGGGATTAGGATTAAAAAACTTGGGGAAAGCCTTAGAGATAAGACTAAGTATAAAAAAACACACCTAATTTTTTTTGAGTGTGGAGTAAGTTGTTTATCAAGCAATTACATCCCTGTCTGGATAAAAACAAGTAGAGGTGGCTCTGACACAGATGTATATAGGCGTAAAACTCAAAAACACCACTTTAATCTATACTCGAATTGGAACTAGTGAATGAAAAAGGGACATATTGCACTCCTTTTTTGACACTCCCTAGGGATATTATTTGGAAAATTCATAAGATTAGTATGAACCATTATTAAGAGAATAAAAAAATACCCCTAAGAATATATGTTGGGAAGTAGATCATGAATAGCATAGATTGAAGCCTATAAATTCATAAGTTAAAGAAAATAAATGTAATTTATAATTTATCCCTTTTTTCATTGGATTACCCTTTATGTGTTACCACTAAATTTCATTTTATTCCAGCTAATGGCCAGTAATAGGAGGACTCAGACTAACAACTAATGCAAAGATCAATGCGATGACTGTTCTAATGAGATGCCCAATGTTATGGGAGAAGGAATCAAATACATTGTCACAATAATATCTCAATTAACTCATGTTTTGAATAGAAACATCGATCAATAAGATCAACCAACCCTCCCTAAGAAATAACAAGGCGCAATTGTGAGCTTCATGAGACCAAGGCCTCCTAATTTTAATGGATCATCTGATACCTCAATCACTGATCAATAGATCAAAACTATTGAGAATATATTCTCCATCCTTCAATGTTCTGAAAAAGAGAAGGTTCTTCTGTATTCTTATTGTATGGAGGGTGAAGCTGATCAATGTTGGACATTGATAAAAAAATACGAAGTCGGAGGAATAGATCGAGGCATTGGAATGAAAGATTTCCAGAAAATGTTTTTCAATAAATATTTTTCGAGCACCCTCTGACTTAAAATGGAAAGGGGGTTTCTTGAAATTAAGAACAAATATGACAAATCCATCAGAGCATACATGTTAAACATCACAAGGCTTTCACGATACACCTCTGGCTTTTTCATTACCCCCGAATTCATGATTTACCACTTCTTTGGTGGGATAAAACCTATCCTACGGAGAGCCCTAGTAATCAGTGACTTAGATAGCAATGAAAAAATTGTCCGATGCACCCTCAAATTTAAAAAAAATATCATTGAATATTAGGGTTATCATGTGGATAAGAATCTTAAAGTGGACTTTAATTTAGGCGGTAACAGTGCTAAGAAATTCCATCACCCCACATGCCAAATTTTCCGAAAGAAGCACCCAAAAAATTACCTGAATGGTATGAGGAAATGATTTAGGTGTGGAAGAGAAGGGAACCAATCCATTAATTAATGAAAAGAAAAAACCTGATTCTGTGACATAGGAGAGGAATGCTCTGTTCAACCCTCAATGCATTGTTCATTTCATTAACTATAAAGAACCATGACACTATGAAAACTAATTCCCTAAGACAAGGGTTTTCAAAGGCAACTAGCAACCTCCAAGGTAGAAAGGGTGAGATTTTTCCATCACTAATACCAAAGCGAACCTAAAAAATGAAGTGTTGATAGGTATTCTAGTTATTCATTCAAGAATATAGAACATAATTTTTTATTATTGTTCTATATATTCTTTTATATATTTAATGTTTAGTAGAAAAACTTCCAACACCACCACAAATCATGGATGTAATGATGTTGGTGAGAAAAGAAAATGAGGAAATCATTTCATCCCATTAATATAAATCCTCCCTTGTCACAATTTGGGGATTGAACATTCTGGAGATACTTTTTATACTTCCTCTAGTGTAATTTGATGAAATTATTATCATGGATTGGATTTCCTTATATAGAGTCAACAAAAATTTCTATGAGAAGAAAATTACACTCTATATGGAGAATTGACCCCTTATTCGTTACAAGTTCAAGGAGGATGATGAATATTTTTTAGCACTACCATCTCAAGCATGGATATTACTACCCTATGAGAACACATATCTTTCTTATATGATTTAGCCTATGTAAGAAAGTATCCTGGAAGATATTCCTATTGTGAGGGAATTCAATAAAGATTTTCTGATGAAATTTCATAGACTTCCTCCTAAAAGATATGTTAATGTCTCAATTTATCTTATACCTAGAGAATTTCCAATATCCAAGAATCTATATAGAATGGCTGTTATAAATCTTGAAGAGCTAAAGAAACAACTACAGGAGAATATGGATAAAGGGTTTATATGCCCAAGTTCTTCACCATGGAGTGCACTAGTCCTCTTCGTCAAGAAAAATGATGGGTCAACCACCTTTGAATTGATTATCATGATCTCAACAAAATAATGATAAAAAACAAGTATCCTCTTCCATGAATTGATGAATTGTTCGATCAGCTACATGGAGAAAAAACTTCTCTAAGTGATCTATGGTCATGATGTTACCAAGGGTGAAGAAGGAGGATATCCCCAAGACTACTTTTCATACAAGATAAAGGCACTATGAATTCATAGTAATCCCTTTAGGACTCACTAATGCTTAATAAATATTTATGGAATTGATGAATAGAGTCTTTAGAGATTACCTCAACAAATTTGTCGTAATCTTTATAGATGATATTCTAATATACTCCAAAACCAAGGAGGATCATGAGAAGAATTTAAGCACTGTACTAGAGACCTTATGAAAGGAGAAGATTTATGAAAAGTACAAAAAGTGTGAGTTCTGGTTGAATGAGGTCTCATTTATGGGTTATATCATCACAAGTAAGGGGATATTTGTGGATCCCTCCAAGACAGCTGCAATTGAGGGATAATCAAGGACAAAATCGGTGACGGATATGCATTGATTCTTAGGGTTATCTGGATATTATCACCGATTTGTGATAAATTTCTCATGATTTTCCAACCCTCTTACCAAGATAACTTAGAAGGGAGTAAAATTTTATTTCCATGATAAATGAGAAGATATCTTTAAAGAGTTGAAAAGAAGGCTTATCACTACACTCGTGCTCACACTACCCACAAGTGGAGAAATTTTTGTGGAATTCAGTGATGCTTCGAAGAAGGTCCTGTGACGTGTGTTGATGCAAAATAGAAAAGTAATTACTTATTATTAAAGGTGATTTAAAGTTCATTATAAAAACTATCCAACACATGATCTGGAGTTGGATGAATTAATCTTCTCTTGGAAAATTTGGTGAAATTAACTATTTGGGGAGATGTGTGAAATATATATGGATCAAAAAAGCCGCAACTATATATTCACACTAAAATAGATTAATATATTCCAATGAAGATGGTTAGAGATGATCATAGACAATGACTACTCAATCCATTACCACCTTGGGAAAATGAACAAGGAGGAAGATGCTATATGTAAAAAGGACACAACAATTATATCATTGATGAGAATTGAAAAGGATCCAATATTATTAGATTTGATGAATATGGATATGAGAATCATGAATAAGGGAACATCATCAATCCTTTCACAAATGATTTCTCAATTGTCACTTTTGGAGAGGTTAAAGGATTCTCAAAAGGATGATGTAGGAATTCAGAAGAAAGTAGAAACTATCAAAAAAGGGAAATCCTTAGATTTCAATGTAAATGAAGAAGTAATTGTGAGATTTGGATCAAGACTATGTGTTCCATAAAATCCGGGGTTAAAGAAAGAACATTTGGATGATGCACATAGTTTGAATTTCTCCATTTACCCAAGAAACAAAAAAATTCATTGAGATCTCCGAGAGCATTACTCGTGGGATAACATGAAGAAAAATATTCCTAAGTATACATCAAAGTGCTTGGTATGTCAGCAAGTGAAGGCTGAGAGGGAAATGTCTAAGGGGATGATGATAACATTACACTTGATAATATAGAAATTGGAAAACATCATCATGGAATTTTTCACTGGGATTATGAAAACATCCAAATGAAACAATTCTATTTAGGTTGTTGTGGATCGTCTTATAAAGAATGCACACTTCATTTCAATTTATGGGGATTTCTCATTGGATCAACTGGCATGGATATACATCAGAGAAGCGGTAAGGATACATGGAGTACCTCTATCGATTGCATCTGATCGAGATCCAAAATTCACCTATAAGTTCTGGAAGATTCACTAACATGATCTGAATACTGAGATAAATATTGTCTGACTTATCATCCTCAAACTGATGGCCAATATGAGCGCACTATCCAAACACTCAATGACATGTTTAGTGCATGCTCAATGGTCTTCAAAGGAGGATGGGATCAACATCTTCCTCTGGTTTAGTTCTCTTACAATAAAAGTTTCCAATCAAGCATACAAATGGATCCTTATGATGTCCTTTATGGGAAGAGGTGAAAAACACTGGACTGTTGGGATGATGTTGGGGAGAAAAAACTCCTAGGTCTAGAAATGGTTGATGAAATTGCGGAGAAGGTTAAGAACATCCAACAAAAAATTAAAGCTTCTCAGAGTCGAAAAAAGAGCTATGATGATAATCATCGACAATCCTAGATTTTGATATTGGAGACATGGTATTCCTCATCATACCACCGTAGAAGATAGTTATGAGATTTCCGAAGAAGGGAAAGCTTAGTCCAAGGTACATAATCCCTTTTGAGATCCTTGATTGCTTTGGAGTAGTGGCCTATCGACTAGCACTCCCACAGAACTTATCTCATGTACATGATGTATTCCATGTATCACTCTTGAGGATGTACATACTATACCGATCACATGTACTCAATCCATAGGTGGTACCATTGGAGAATAAACTCTATTATAAATAGAAACTGGTGAAGATCTTATATTGTCGAGAAAAAGTTCTACAAAATAAGACAATTCCCCTCGTCAAGGTGTTGTGATGAAACCATATGTTTAATGAAGCAATGTGGTAATTGGAGTAAGTGAGGAAGCATAGTTACCCTAATCTAATTTAGTGTGGGAAAAGAAAATTTCGAGGGAAAAATTTCTTAAGGGGTGAAGATTGTAATGACCCAAAATTTTATTAATGAATCCTCTTGATCTAATTAAATGCCTAATTATGTAAAATGGATATATAAAACATATGCAATTCCTTGGTTATATGTTTTTTATTTTAAAATACCGTTATGAATTTCTACTATTACTAATATAGTCTTTGAATAGTGATCACATGATTAATATAAATATAGGGATTTAACAAATCCAATTTACTCAAACAAAGGAAGCAATGACCTCATCCAGAATAATTTCTCCATAAGACACCCATTTTATAGATCTTAGAAAGGAGGTAGCATCATTGGTATTCACTCTTTACCAATCCCAATACATGCTTCAACATTTTAATCTTGAACGAAACCACCTATGAGAGAAGTGGAAGTTAATAGAGATTACCAACTGAGTAATGTAATCCGAGACGCCCCAAGAGTATGTCACCAACACACACCTTACCCTTAGGTCTCATGTGAGTGTTATAAGGGGTTATGTAACAATACTCTAACACTACGATTATATTAATCATTTTTTGTATTAATAATATACATTCATTTTATTATTGTTACTTTTTTAATGGGTTTTAAAGAATAAATATCATTTTTAGTTAATATTTAAATTCAATTAAGAAATATATTTTTATGAACTAATGGATTTTTGAAATAAATAATATTTTAATAAAATATTATTAAAAAATTACATTTTATTAAATATAAATTATCATATAATTTTTATGAATAAAAAAGTAATTTTTATTAATGTTTGAAAATTGTATTTTTTCAAAACTCATGGATTTTCAATAAATATCATTTATTATTTAAAAAGTGAAAATTCAAATATTTAAAAAATTATTTAGATAAAAAAAATATTATTTTTGGATTCAGGACGTCGAAATTATCTAACGGGGAATTTTTCATTATTTTCTGAGACCGCCGAATTTTTGGGTAAAAATTAAATACTGTTTAAAAATATAATGTCATTTATGATATCATAACTACAAAATAGTGATGTAATAAAATGCTATAAAATTTATATTCTTCCAATATATGTTTTAACTTTAAAATAAGTTTATTTTAGATTTGTTTTATTAATTTTATAGTGCCTTAGTGGACCCTCCAAGACTTATAAAACATTTTGACATTTTAAAATGATTTCCTTGAGAGTGTGACTCACCTCCACATAATCAAGTCTAATATTTTAATAATTTTGGCCATTGGAATTATAAAATAATTTTTTCAAATCTTATTTTAAAAAAAACCATCGGAAAAAAATCAAGGGTTGGTTTGTGTTTTTTTAGTTTAATGTGTAGTATCCAAAACATAAATAATAAAGAATTCCGTCTCTTTTCCTATATAAACCCACTCAATCTCACATTCATCTTCACTCAAACCATTTGGATCTTGAAAAACCCCTTAAATCCTATCTCTATAATCCTCCAAAGGTGCCCAAATATCCCATGAAGTATCTCTCAATCCTCTCCCAATCCTTTGGGATCACACTTCCAAGTATGGGATCCTCACCTTCCTTCTTTATTTATGTCCAAATTTCCTAATATTTTTATTCCCTTTTATTTTTAAATAAAAATGTTGGGTTATGATTTTTAAACTCTCCAATACTTCTCTCCTTATGTTTCAATGATTAGATAATCCTTTATCTCTCATTAATTCCTCCCATGTACACCTGTTACCATGCTGAAATTGCGTAATGGATTTCTCTCTCCTCATGTAATTTTAAGCAATTATTTTATTTTATGCATCTAAATTACATTATATATGTTTGTATACTATATTACACGACCCCATTAATTTCAATTTCATGTATAAATTATGATACAACCCTTTCTCTTTCATCAACCCATTTTACAATTTCTATTTGACGTCGTTATACTCCCGAGGTACACCAAAAATTCCCATGCCAAAATCATCGTGTAAGTGAATACCATACCCATTTCTCTATCCAAGGTATTCACCATTATGAAAATGTACTTTTTGATTTAGGAATTACATTTATGTATTCCACATCCCTTAATCATGGATTAAATTATGATGTTTAATGAATCCATGTTGTATGACCTATGTGGCACACTTATGCATGAAATGAAATGATTAAGAAGGATGCACCCTGATAGCACTTCAATGCATTGGGTAAATATTAGTATAATGATATTTCAAGTACAATTTGGGTTTAATAATTATAATTCAAGTGCAATGAGGGTTTACCCATGTTAATTCAATAGCAATGAGGGTTTACTCATGCTTCATGTGCAATGATCCTTGGATCATGCTAATATCATGTCAAATGTTGTTTCCACACTTCCATGTTATGATAATCATGCCATATCATGCCTTTATTTTCATGTTTCTATTATTATACATTGATATGATTATTTCTTAACATGTATTTTATTCTTCATGCTATTCCTTGCTTACTCCAATATTGTTCTTTATAACTCACCCTTTTTTATGAATGCCCTCAGGTTATCCCATGAAATGCTAAGTACAATGGAATTTTTTGGTCATGTAAAAGAAGTTTTCAATAAATATGTTTTATTTTATGTTCTAATTTGCTATGTAATGATCTTAATTTCCCAATACACTAGACCCCTCGATCCTCATAGTTGTCTTAATTGAAATTTTATGTAATAAATCATGTTAAAGTGCATAATAAAGAGAATAGTTATTATAATTTGGGGTTTACAACATATTTGGTTATGATCCATGAAGTATTTTATGTCTCCCAGCTTCTTTGGTATTGTTACGATGACTACCATGTCATTTACTATGGAGAGTTAGATATCAAGGGATATGCAACATTCGTGGAGTGACTAGTGGATATCCAAGATCAGCGGGAGAAGGTGTTGTGTGGATGGAAAATTCATTTGGTTCATGTGTTATGAAGGCATTGTGGCCTAGAGGATAGTACTTGGGAGTGATAAGCTTATATGCATGCCAAGTATCCAAATTTGTTTTGAGTTTTTGTTGTGTGCTTTGCTTATGATGTAGTGATTTAAACTTGGTTGCTTTGAGATGATATTTTTTCGAGTTCCTTAATGTGTGAGTAAGTCCTGACAAGTAGAAAGGGGAGGACCTGATTACTAATCAAGATGCATTAATTGAGATGAGATCAAAGTCGTTTGGGTGAGTAAGTGCCACCCAGAGTGGATAGTATCTTCACATAGAGAAAGGAATTACCTAATTAATTTTTCCTAATAGTTGGTTATTGTTTGGGGTATCTTGTGGATTTTTGGGATAACAGATATGGGAGGAGGTGTTCTTGGGTGTTGAGGTTTCACTCCATCCTTATAACAACACATGGTGGTTTATCCTTGAGATTTATCTTATGAGGTGGTTGTTCGGACCCCTATTTCTTTTGGGTTTTGTTTTAAATTCTTGAGGTTGATAATAGGTTGAGAGGTATTTGATGTAATAGACCGGGCCTACCCAATCCATTAATTTTTCAAAATCCAGTGTTTGAGGTGTTCTGGGAGGAAACTGTAGCTCATTTCTGGAGTTTTGCAAAATTCCAGTTTTTCCATTGGTATGACGTGTCGGTGGCTCAACATTGGTGGATATGCATTGGTAGGTCAGGGTGTTGGTAGGCTGGGCATCAGTAAGGTCAAGGAATTGGTTGGATAGGGTGTCAGTAGGTCAGGGCATCGGTAGGTTCGAGCGTCAATAGGTTAAGGCATCAGTAGGTTTGGGCATCGGTAAGTCAAGGCGTCGGTAGGTTAGAGTGTCGGTTGATCGGGAATCAGTAGATTGGGTATCGGTGAGTGGTGTTGGTGACTCACTATTAGTGGGTCTTGTTTGTAACACATTTCAGTGAGTAGCATCAGTGATTTAGGCATTAGTAACTCACTATCGATGACTTGTGTAAGTGACTCACCCATTGGTGTGTCATTTCCATCTTTTTCCATTTTCTCCCATTTCACCCCTCTTACATTTTATTTGGCATTTAATGAGTTACCTATCTTGTTTGAGTGTTTCTAATAGAGTTTCAAAGGATATTAATTATATATTTAATATTCCAATTCTCCTGAGACATTGAAATAGTAAGACCATTTAATCTTGACCACAATCTGACTTTAATGGCCCTTGAAACAATTTCCTTTCATTGATAGAGGATCTATCTCTTCTAAGAAAATAACTTCTCTTCATAGTGGGTTTTCATTTTCTATTGGTGTTCCTAGAGCCTTTCTTCCCTATGGTGTCATGTGTGTGTTGTTGTGGCCTTCTGACTTGATTTTCCCTTGGAGTCATTCCTAATACTCACGCACGCCCCTGTTTTTGGCGCAAGGAGGAGTTTCTGATCGTCTATTTTTCGAGGTAGAAATTCTTCCATCCCTATTTTAATTGTGTATCATGCAGGGTGGGTAAACTCATGTCTCCTTGAGAATATGGTCGAATCCAAATCTAAATTAAGGGTGTTGTGAAGATGAACATACCTGCTATAATGACAAGTTTGTTACCTTAGAAATAAATAAGGGGTTGAAAATATGATGACGATGCTTGTTTTATTTTTTTTATCTATTATCTTTGACATACACTGTGAATTCTATTGTCCGTATGCCTTTGGAAAATCATTGTCATTTGTGGTCTCTATTTACACACCAGACTCATGAATTCTTGTTTTTAATCTTCTATTGAACGACTGTGAACATTAAAACTTGATTAATCATCTATATATGGTTAATTAAAGGGATGCCCAAGATCAAACTTGTTTTTTGATAACCCCTGAATTATGAAAGTTAAATTAATGAATAGCGTTGATCACATCTGAAGACACTCTATTTGATAGGTGTGGGTGTGTTCTGTGTATGGTTCTGTTAGGATTTGGTAATGGTTGCAATGGGTTTTGTGAATGGGGAGGTGTAGGTGGTGTAAAGGAGTCCCAGGTTTGAGAGTTTGATTGATTATGGAATGGATGAACTTGTTATGTAGTGGGATCGCAATCTGGTTGAGTTCTGTTATTTTGATGGATGTGGTTCATTTCATGCAGCGGTGTTACCGAGGATGGTTTGGGAGGGATAATTTTGAAGAAGTATGGTGTTACCTTGCATGGTCCTTTTTCATATAGTTTCTAGAGACTTTTTTGAAGTGTGTGTGGGTTATGATGTTACTTATGGTGTGTTGTGTTTGGTAGTTTTCTAGATAGGGATGGAATAAATAATTAAATAAATTGTTAATGTAGAATGATAATTGGCTAGATGAATTGGTTGGGGTTATGAATTAAGTCTATGGCTATTTCTGTGGTTATGCATTAGAGGTGGAAGAAAGAGTAGTTTTTTAAGGTCTGGTTGTTTGTTTGAAAACCCATAGGATGGGCTTCATTTTTGGTACTTAAATATATACATATAGTTCCTTGTGATTTCTATACACACCCCACCTATGTTGAGAACTACGTGCTAAATAACCCCATTATTATAGGGGAGGGTGTCATTTTTTAACTTCCCAATGGGAGGGTGGAGGACTGATTATTGGCTCTTCTCTTCTCCCTATTCTAGGTAGTAGTAGCCCAAAACTCTTCGGGCAGGTTGTGGTGCATTTTTGGGACCTAGGTGTCTATGGGAGAGGTGTGTTTCCTAGGTGTCTTCATGATAAGATGCATTATTATTTCCCAGGTGTATTCAGTATGAGGTTGTGGTTTTGTGGACAAGGTATCTGTGGGTAGGATGTGGTGTGGTTGTGGCCCACGTTTTTGCGAGTGGGATGCGGTATGTGGGCCAGGTTTGTGTGGGTATGATGTGGTAGTAGAGCACGTGGAAGAGCATTGTAGAGTCTGTATGTTCACCGTTAGGGATGATCAGTTAACCATTGGAAAGTGGTACGGTGTACCCTATCATCGATGTTCTTACTACTTTACTTTACATGACTTGTGTTATTTGGGTGAGCGTGCCTTAGTGAGATTGGGATGGATAATATTTCTTATTTAGTGATTTTGTGTTTTTATTGTATTTATTATAGGGGAATTAGTATGATTCTCCCACTTGTGCATGAGAGAATTTGGATTTTCCTATTGAGTATACTTGTTTGATCACCCTATTTATATAAAATTGTTTTTAGGTATCTAGGGATATTACACAGACCATTTTTGACCTTACTAGCTCGGGGGTCGAGATAGTTTCTTTGTCACCTCTTATCTTTGTTCTTTCGTTATTTAATTTGGATATTTTCATTGTATTTCTAACAACCCAATGTTTTTCAATGCAAATTACCTACTTATATTTATGTCATAAAATAACATTAAAATACAACATAATGAAATACTAAGTGATAAGTGACCTTTAAACATAAGATTGTCACATCTGTGTTTGGAATTTTAAAAATCCGACATACATGGTTATGCTCAAGATGATTTTTGGAGTCTAATGAAACAAAAAAAATTTCAGTGAATAGTAACGTTCTATTAGGAATAGTAACACACCCTTATGAATAGTAATATGACCCTTATGAATAGTAAATCATCCAACATAAGAGTAACCTTACCCATGAATAATTAAATAAAATTTAGACATCTTAGAAAGTGACAATTTGACCCTAGTAAATGTTTTGGAATTTTGTAAGTCATAAAAAATTAATTATAACTAATTAATTAATTTAGAGAAAAATTTATTTTCTTAAAATGTATTCGTTATTTATCAAATCAATGTCTTATAGTTTTTAGATAATTTTATAAGACCCTATGTAATTTTTGAAAGCACTATAAAATCAGTTTTAATCTTAAAAACTATTTTTTAAGTAAATTATGATTTTAATTAAATATTAAATTAATAATATTTAGAAAATAATTTTTAAAAAATGGACTTCATTTTAGGATTCTACACATTGAAAAATGGTTGGGGTAAATTTTTGGGATTTGTCTGAGATACTTGAATTTTTTATGAATAGTAGAATCTGATAATTTTCAATAAATGCTAAATAATAGATTAATTGAGTCATCGATGATGCTCTACTGATGTAAGAACACTTTTTTGGTATCACATAATAACATTACTGTTATTGGTCATTAAATACTCACTATTCCTTGTCTTATGGGAAATTAATAAACTATTGAATTTTATATTAAGGAAACCCCTCTCCCCTCCACTATAAAAGAAACCCTTCACACCCTCATTTCCTCACACCTTTCAAGCTCAAATCCTTCTCTTAGATCTGCCCAAACACCTTCTCTATCCCCTACCCCACGCCCAAGAGCTTCTGGTATCATCAAAATACCATGCTTAGGCCCTTAAGGAGGTTCTCAAGAGAAGGATTCAAGAGGTAATTTCTCTCCCTCTTCTCCTTTAATTTCCTTTCAAGTTCAAGTTCATTTCTTGATCTCTCCCAATACTATATTCATCCAAATGGTATTGAAACCCCATTATTATACATATACATTAATAGTATTATTATAATTGGGGATTATATCATCCAACCCCCTTTCCCTCTTTCTTTTATTTTATTAAAGAGAACGTTGTTCGTGTGGTGTTAATTTATCACCTTCAAGAACGTCATGCTTTCTTCTTCAATTTATACCTTTATATATTGTCATGAAACCATTTTTATGGTTGGAACATAGTATTTTATATGTATTATTTCCTACTTAAAGTTATGGAACTGACTTATGAACATATTACGAAGTGATAAATTAAAACAACTTCATTGTGATCGAAAAACCACACAAATTAACCCAAATAATCTTCATTTTATTATAATCTAATGATTCATCCACAGGGATCTAATATAAATAATTATAAGATCATTAAAACTCTTTTAATATCATTAATTACATGTAATATCATTTCTGGATGTTCACCCATTTTCTACCCGAACTTCAATTTATGAATACAAGTGAACCACCCATGAAAAACCATAAAAACGAACATCCCCGAAATTTTTTTTAAACACTATAAGTCATCCAAAAGAACATAAAATGAAATAATGAAACCATAATTAACCCTATTAATGTATAAATGGTTCTATAATTTCTAATTAATGAATATAATATCATTATACAGGACATTAAAGCGAAGGAAGCATTCAGATACAAGGTAAGGGGAAATCTCAAACCCAATTTTCTTTCTTTGGGTTATCCCTCTTTCATTACATTTTTGATATGGTTACTCCTTAAAGACAATTTTTTCATCATTGTATTTACTTTTATGGGATATTAATGTTTTTCACTGGTTTTTATGTCCAACCAAATGTTTTCCAAAACAACTCCTCTTTTAAGAACACCCCTTTTACTTCTCTCTCAAAGTGGACGGTTCTTGTAACATGTATGTTATTCTCTCTTTATTTTGGGAACCCAAAGCTTATAAAGGTGTTATTATGAGATTAAATCCATTCTATTAAATGGATTAGTTATTTAAATTTTTGATATGTGTGTCAAGCATGATGATGATAATGTTATGATGTGACAGGTGCGCCAGGAATTATAGAGCACAATATGAATGTTTTAATGTGATGGGTGTGCCCAGAATTATACAGTGCTCCAATGCATTAGGTAAAGTGATTAATTTAATTATTAAATTATAAATTTTTAGTGAAAAATTATCTAGCTTGGTTCACAAGTATCTGTGGTAGTTAACCACTATGACATGATGTTTCATTTTTTTTGCATTTCCACATTTCAAATCATTTATTTATGCTCCTCTCATGTTCATGATCTTTTTCCTATGTTATGATTATACTCACCCCATGGTATATTGTTCTTATCTATCCTCATACTGGGATTCTATATCACCCCTTTTGATGTATATCCTCAGGTGGATACATGTACGAAGGAGAGGAAAAGTGGCAATAAGAAGCTAGAGAATAAGAAATTAAATAAATGTTTATGCTTGATGCTGTATTTGTTATGTATGGCCCTAGATTTACCAAGACACTAAACCTTTGGATCCTCTATGTGTAATACTATTATGTTATTTATCTTTAAAATTATGTAATAGTAATGTAAGAAAAGGCTCGGGCCGCTATAGTTGGTATCAGAGGAAAGGTTTAGTTAATTTGGGAATTAGGATTAATGAACCCTAGAGAAAACCTCTAGTATGAGATTAAGTAAAATTATGCACACAAGAGTATTTACATAGGGATCCCATATGTTATTCATTTAGTATAAATTTTTCAAATGAATAATTTATTTATTCATGACATGTTTACCTATGTTTTGTTCTAACCTTTTCTATTTTAGAAAATGGGGGGGAACCAAGAGAAATCTGGCCAACAACTCTTGTGAGGGCCAATGCAATGATTGCCCGAGTGACATCCCCAATGATTTGGGAGGTGGATTTAAAAACATTATGGTGATAATTACCCAATTATATTAGGTTATGAACAATAACCATAATAATGGAGAAAATCCACTTTCACCAAAGAGGGAGAAACTGGCTATCGAATGTTTTATGCGGCAATGAACATCGACGTTTAGTGGATCTTATGATCCACTAGTTTCGGAAAAGTGGGTCAACTCCGTGGATAAGATCTATTATGTTCTTCACTGTTCTGATATGGAGAAGGTGACCCTAACCGTTTATTGTCTAGATGGAGAAGCCAATCAATGGTGGGCTTTGATTAAGAACACCAAGCCAAGGGATGAAATTGAAGAGTTTTAATGGGAATACATTAAGATAATGATTCTTAATAAGTACTTCCCATTAAATCTTCGCACAAATATGGAGAGATAATTTATAGAGCTCACGAAAAAAGAAGGAGAATATGTCACAACCTATGAAGAAAATTTCACAAGGCTTGCAAGGTATGCTTCGGGTTTTGTAATCAACAATGATAGAAAAATTGATATATTATTTAGTGGATTAACACCACACCTTCGAAAGCCTCCTACAATTAAAGACATTTGGAGTTATGAAGAAGTTGTTCGGTGTGCTCTCAAATTGGATATGGAGTTTAGAGAATGGTCCCATGGCTATATTGATAAGAAAATAATGATGGAGTTTCATGCTGGTGGATCTAATGACAAAGGCGGGAAGAAAAATCAATGACCCACATGCCAAAAATTTGGGATGTTGCACCATGGGTAAACTATGTCTGGACAGAAGAATGTGATGGAAGCTTAAAGGAGATAAAGAGAAGGCTGATCACCACACCTATACTCACACTACTAAAAAGTGGAGAATGTTTTCTGATATACAGTGATGCTTGAAATAAAGGCTTGGGTTGTGTAATCATGAAAAATCACAATTTTATAGCCTATGCTCATGACAGTTGAAGATCCATGAGCAGAACTACCCGACACATGATCTAGAGCTGGCAGCCGTGATTTTTTCCTTGAAAATCGAGCAGCACTACCTTTATGGAGAGAAGTGTGATAGATACACCGACCACAAGATCCTAAAGTATATATTCACACAAAAGGAGCTCAGCATGCATCAAAGGATATGGTTAGAGCTAATCAAGGAGTACGATTACTCTATTCACTATCATCCAGGAAATTCGAACAGGGTAGCCGATGCTCTAAGCAGAAAAGAACCAGCTACTCTATCCATGTTGCGGATTGAGAAAGACCATATCTTCGTATATATGAAAAGGATGGATTTGGAAATTATAATGGTAGAGGATACATCTGACCTTTCCTAAATGATTTCACAACCATCTATCCATGAGAAGATTAAGGAAGCACAAAGGGATGATGTGGAGATACAAAAGAGGGTGAATGCAGTAAAAGAAGGGAAGATGCAAGAGTTTCATATCGACAATGATGGTGTGATTTGGTTTGGAACGTGACTTTGTGTGCCTTCATCACTCTGGATAAAGAAGGAACTATTGGATAATGAACATAGCTCAACTTTCTCTATCCATAATGGGAGTACCAAGATGTATCGTGTTCTCCTAGAACACTTCTGGTGGGATAACATGAAGAAGGCGATTGCAGAATATATATCAAGGTGCTTGGTATGTAAAGAAGTTAAAGATGAGAGACAAAAGTCCAAGGGTATGATGCATCCATTTCCTATACCCATGTGGAAATGGGAAAATGTTACTATGGACTTTGTCACGGGTCTCCTAAATACGTCAAAGGGAAATAATGTGATATGGGTTGTGGTTGACCGACTAACCAAGACTGCCCATTTTATCTCTATTCAGGATGACCTCTCGCTTGAACAAATTGCAAAGATAGATGTAAAGGAAGTTGTGAGACTGCACAATGTTCTACTCTCAATTGTCTCTGACCGTGATCCATGGTTCACATCTATGTTCTAGAGGAGCCTTTAACATGCTTTGAGTACTGAATTAAATTTCAGCACGACCTATCACCCCCAAACTGATGGCTAGTCTGAAAGGACTATTCAGACACTTGAAGATATTCTAAGAGCATAATTTCTTGAATTCAAATGTGGTTGGGATCAATATCTATCATTGATTGAGTTCTCATACAACAATAGCTTCCACTCGAGTATCCAGATCACTCTATATGATTCTCTGTATGGAAAGTGATGTAGAACTCCAACCTATTGGGATGATGTTTGAGAAATGAAGCTAATTGGACCCGATCTTGTTCCAGATATGATAGAGAAGGTTCAAGTCATCTAGAAACACATCAAAGCTGCTCAATGTTGGAAAAAGAGCTATGCTGACAACCATAAATGTGACTTGGAGTTCGACATTGGAGATAAAGTCTTTCATCGAATATCTCCATGGAAGAGAGTCATGCGATTTGGGAAGAAAGGGAAGCTAAACCCAAGGTATATTGTTCCCTTTTATATCCTTGATCTTATTGGAGTTGTGGCCTATCGTCTAGCACTTCCACCAAATATGGCTCAATTTCATGACGTGTTTCCTGTATCACTACTAAGGAAGTACATACCGTACCCCTCACATGTACTAAACTCAGAGGTGGTGCAGCTTGAATATGATCTCTCATATGAGGAGCAGCTAGTAAAGATTCTGGATCGGAGAGATAAGGTTCTACGCAACAAGACAACCCATCTTGTTAAAGTGTTGTGGAGGAAGCATAAGTTTGAGGAAGCAACTTGGGAACCAGAAGAGGCAATGAAGGAGAAACATCCTCACCTGTTTGTGTAAAGTGAAATTTCAGGGGTGAAATTTCTTAAGAGGGGAAGAATGTAACGTCCCAATGTTTTTTAATGGAAATTCCATTCTTATATTTATGTCATAAAATAACATGAAAACACAACATAATGACCTAATAAGTGATAAGTGACCTTTAAACATAATATTTTCACTTCTGTGTTTGAAATTTTAAAAATCCGACATACACGGTTGTGCTCAAGATGATTTTTGGAGTCTAATGAAACAAAAATAATTTTTGGTGAATAGTAACATAACCTTAGGAATATTAACATATTCTTATGAATATTAATATGGACATTATTAATATTAAATCATCCAACAAAACTGTAACCTTACCCATGAATAATTAAATAAAATTTAGACATCTTAGAAAGTGACAGTTTGACCTTAGTAAACATTTTGGAATTTTGTAAGTCATAAATAATTCATTATAACTAATTAATTAATTTAAAGGAAAATGTATTTTCTTAAAATTTATTCATTATTTATCAAATCAATTTCTTATAGTTTTTAGATAATTTTATAATACCCTATGTAATTTTTGAAAGCACTATAAAATCAGTTTTAATCTTAAAAACTGTTTTTTTTGTAAATTATGATTTTAATTAAATATTAAATTAATAATATTTAGAAAATTATTTTTGAAAAATGGAATTCTTTTTTGGATTCTAAATGTAGAAAAATGTTTGGGGTAAATTTTTGGGATTTTTCTGAGATACTTGATTTTTTCATGAATAGTAGAATCCGATAATTTACAATAAATGCTAAATAATGGATTAATTGAGTAATTGATGATGCTCTGCTGATTTAACCCACTTTTTTTGGGATCACATGATAAAATTACTATTCTTGGTCATTCAAAACTCACTATTCCTTGTCTTAGGGGAAATTAATAAAGTAGTGAATTTTATATTAAGGAAACCCCTCTCTCCTCCACTATAAAAGCCACCCTTCACACCCTCATTTCCTCACATCTCTCAAGCTCAAATCCATCTCTTATCTCTACCCAAACACCTTCCATATCCCCTCCCCCACGCCCATGAGCTTCTGGTCTCATCAAATGTCCAATCTTAGGCCCTTAAGGGGGTTCTCAAGAGAAGGATTCAAGAGATAATTTCTCTCCCTCTTCTCCTTTAATTTCCTTTCAAGTTCAAGTTCATTTATTGATATCTCCCCTCATATATTCATCCAAAGGGTATTGTAACTACATTATTTTACATATACTATAATTATATGATTCTAATGGGATATTATATCATCCAACCCCATTTACCTCTTCCTTTTATTTTCTGAAAGATAACGTTGTTCGTGAGGTGTTAATTTATCACCTTCAAGAATGACATGCTTTCTTCTTCCATTTATACCTTTAGATATGGACATGAAACCATTTTTATTGTTGAAAAATAATATTTTATATGTATTATGGCCTATTTAAATTTTTGGAAATTTCTTATGAACATATTACGAAGTGATAAATTAAAACAACTTCATTGTGATCGAAAAACCACCCAAATTCACCCAAACAATATTCATTTAATTATTATCTAATGATTCATCCACATGGATCTAATATAATTCATTATAAGATCATTAAAACCCCTGTAATATTATTAATGACATGTAATATCATTTCTGGATGTTTACCCATGTTCTATCCGACCTTCAATTTATGAATACATGTGAACCACCCAAAATAAAACCATAAAACGAACATCCCCGAACAATGTTTTTAAACACTATAAGTCATCCAAAGGAACATAAATGACATAATGAAACCATAATGAACCCTATTAATGTATAAAAGGTTATATAATTTATATTTAATGAATATAATGTCATTATATAGGACATTAAATAGAAAGAAGCATTCGGATACAAGTTAAGGGGAAATCTCAAACCCAATTTTCTTTCTTCGGGTTCTCCCTCTTTCACTTAATTTTTTATATGGTTACTCCTTAAAGATAATTTGTTCATTATTGTCTTTAATTTTTTGGGATATATATTTTTTTCACTGGTTTTTATGTTAAACCAATTTTTTTCCAAAATAAATCCTCTTTTAAGAAAATCCAGTTTACTTCTCTCTCAATGTGAACGGTTCTTGTAACATTTATGATATTCCCTCATTATTTTGGGAACCCAAAGCATATGAATGTGTTATTATGAGATAAAAACTATTCCATTCCATGGATTAGTTATGTAAATTTTTTATATGTGTGGAAATCATGATGATTATAATGTTATGATGTGACGGGTGCACCCAGAATTATATAGTGCAATATGAATGTTTGAATGTGACAGGTGCGCCTGGAATTATACATCACTTCAATGCATTGGGTAAAGTGATGAATCTCATTAGTAAATGTGAAATGATTTGTGAACAAGATTCTAGCTTGGTTCACAAGTATTTGTTGTAGTTAACCACTAAGACATGATGTTTCATTTTTATGCATTGCCACATTTGAAGTTTTTTATTTATGATCTTCTCATGTTCATGATCTTTTGTCTATGTTATGACTATTATCACCCCATGATATATTGTTTTTATCTATCCTCTAACTAGGATTATATCTCACCCATTTTGATCTATATCCTCAAGTGGATACAAGTACTAAGGAGAGGATAAGTGCCAATAAGAATCTAGTTAAGAAGAAATTATATAAATGTTTATGCTTGATGTTGTATTTGTTATGTATGATACTAGTTTTTCCATGACACTAAATATTTGGATCCAATATGTGTACTACTATTATGTTGTTTATCTTTAAAATGATGTAATAGTAATGTAAGAAAATGCTCTGGTCTCTATAGTATTTCTAGAAATTTTACTTTAAAAAAGCATGTGAGATGGATTTTGGATTATTTTATATATATGTTTTGGAGTTTTTTGAGGTTGATACGCCTTATACCCCTATCATGGTTACTATAAAAATGTAAATACCATCCATTTTTGTGAGATTTGAATACCCTTAGTACTGGTTGCCACCTGAGGACGATTGGAGGTTGGAATCAGAGGCCATTATCTCCTTTTCATCTTAAATAAGGAAGGACATGACACTTTTTCATTCCTTCCCTCATATTTAAGGAGAGTCATGAAATGGTGCCCCGAGAAGGTTGGACACAAGACCTCTAGTGCGCCTTCTCCTACACTAGAGGCTTCCAACTAGCAGCGAGGGCCTAGGGTGTGTCTGTGAGGATACTATACATTCCTCATATAATGTGTATTATAGAATTGATCAATATAGATAAGAAGAAGAAACCGATTAAATCATTCAGTAGTGGAATAATAAATAATCATCAAAAATAAATAAACAAGAGAAGCTGAATAAACAACAGATAAAATATCTTGATGATGATTATGTAGCTATAAAAAATTAGTACACGGGGGAAAACATGGGATACAGGTATATACCAAATTCTTTAAAAATACAAAAAGTATAAAAACATATACTACTAGTATCAAGAGCATAGGCTTGGTCCTCTACCCCTATGCTCCATCCTAGAAAATTCAATCAACTATCTGATGCTAACTTTGTATATTATCTACACCCATAGTAATGAAGCTTGTATTGTTACTAAAGGTGGCCCAAACAAGGTGTGATATGTACTCATCAGGAAACCACCCCCGGTGTTTATATAAATCCATTTCATATAATATTAAATGGACAGTTTGCCAACAATAATGAATGATAGACATAAATAAATAAATAAATAGCATAGGATTAGTTTCCACTTGGGAAACCTGTCTGACTCTACCTACTTCAGCCTAAGTCGAATGTGTCTAAACATTAATGACCGACACATATGATTAAATATGGTGAAAGGAAATATAAAAAATAATGAATTTATGACATACCATCCCAACGTATGTGATTTTGCGTGGTGGACGCATCATAAGAAAACTAGTTACACCTTTCTTTTTTTAATTTAATTTCCAGCTTTTGAATTCAAGCATATGTACACTAAGCCTATCCGATGAAATTTTAATGGATCTTGAGTATCCCTCTAGGGGCACAATGAATATAACAAATCTCACTAGAGTTTATCCAAGGTCACTCATAGATGTGATCCCAAGAGTCACTCCCATAATGGTGTGAATAAAATAAGAAAAACCTCTGAGTTTGTAAATGTTATTATACATAGGGGTAAAAGTCTCTCTCATAGGATGTTATAACCAGTGTTCCACAAAACCCATCCATGTGGTCTCCCTTAGAGAACTGGCATCACTCATCTGAAGGTAATGAAAGATGCATGGTGAGCCTGTCTTAGTCATATTTGGTATCTCACATGGGGTATTTACAATTCCTTAAAAAAACAAGCAATATTGCATGATGATCCTATCCAAGGTGTTCTCAAGCGGGGGCCCTTGTATCACCGTCAACATAAGATATAGCTTCCTAAATATTACACCATTTTGAATGGAAAATAATTTATAAGGTGATTAATAATTTGTTCATTTCATTTACTTCCACATTACTAAAAATGACATAAATAAAGGAATAGGACAATAGGGAATATGTCATATGGAATAAGGCATGAGGGCGTAATACCATTCCCCCAATTTACACTAGGTAAAAAACTTGTATAATTAGGTGAAGGCATAGCTCAAGGGTGATTAAAAATCTTGGAGGAAAGAAAAACTAGTATATCAATGTAAGGCACACCCAAAGGGGTGGCTATGTTAAAGGTAATAAACCCAAGGGTGATTTTCCACCTATTAGAGTTTTACTAGATATGGTAAAAACTCAAATTTAAATTAATTAAAAATTTAGAGGCATCAATAGAAAGTTATGGCTCATGGAACAATGGTGCCTGATATAAAAGTGATGAAACATGTGAGAAATAACTAGACCACATACCTTATGATTTTATAAGAACACTCATCCAATGCACCCCCAAATCGTGAAAGGAAGAGTGATATCATAAGAATAAAAAAATGACTTGAAAATAGGGAAAATGAGGTTGCACCAAAATAGTGAAACAACAGAGAATAGAAACTATAAATATAAGGAAGAGGATTAAATAGATTACCTCATAATTTCAAACACACATGTTGGTGAAAGAATCAGAGATCATAAAAAGAGGGATGAAAATTCCTAATGGTAGGAGGAGGAGAGATATTGGGTAGAATTTGGAGGAGAAAAATTAAGGGGAAAATAAGAATAAGGGATTAAGAAAATTTAAAAGGAAAAATATCAATTTCTTATTTAATTACTGGGCCACATGGTTTGTTCGCATGGTTTTCCAAAATGTACACCAACCATGTGCCATATTATCCTTAAATAGGGACCCATGGGATAAGTGAATAGTTTAGCTAGCCATGAACAGGTCAATCATGAATCCACAATCCCAAATTGCCTACAACCTACATGGTCCTTTTTCATATAGTTTCTAGAGACTTTTTTGAAGTGTGTGTGGGTTATTATGTTACTTATGGTGTGTTGTGTTTGGTAGTTTTCTAGATAGGGATGGAATAAATAATTAAATAAATTGTTAATGTAGAATGATAATTGGCTAGATGAATTGGTTGGGTTTATGAATTAAGTCTATGGCTATTTCTGTGGTTATGCATTAGAGGTCGAAGAAAGAGTAGTTTTTTAAGGTCTGGTTGTCTGTTTGAAAACCCATAGGATGGGCTTCATTTTTGGTACATAAATATATACATGTAGTTCCTTGTGATTTCTATACACACCCCACCTATGTTGAGAACTACGTGCTGAATAACCCCATTATTATAGGGGAGGGTGTCATTTTTTAACTTCCCAATGGGAGGGTGGATGACTGATTATTGGCTCTTCTCTTCTCCCTATTCTAGGTAGTAGTAGCCCAAAACTCTTCGGGCAGGTTGTGGTGCATTTTTGGGACCTAGGTGTCTATGGGAGAGGTGTGTTTTCCTAGGTGTCTTCAGGATACGATGCATTATTATTTCCCAGGTGTATTCAGTATGAGGTTGTGGTTTTCTGGACAAGGTATCTGTGGGTAGGATGTGGTGTGGTTGTGGCCCACGTTTTTGCGAGTGGGATGCGGTATGTGGGCCAGGTGTGTGTGGGTAGGATGTGGTAGTAGAGCACGTGGAAGAGCATTGTAGAGTCTATATGTTCACCGTTAGGGATGATCAGTTAACCATTGGAAAGTGGTACGGTGTACCCTATCATCGATGTTCTTACTACTTTACTTTACATGACTTGTGTTATTTGGGTGAGCGTGCCTTAGTGAGATTGGGATGGATAATATTTCTTATTTAGTGCTTTTGTGTTTTTATTGTATTTATTATAGGGGAATTAGTATGATTCTCCCACTTGTGCATGAGAGACTTTGGATTTTCCTATTGAGTATACTTGTATGATCACCCTATTTATATAAAATTGTTTTTAGGTATCTAGGGATATTACACAGACCATTTTTGACCTTACTAGCTCGGGGGTCGAGATAGTTTCTTTGTCACCTCTTATCATTGTTCTTTCGTTATTTAATTTGGATATTTTCATTGTATTTCTAACAACCCAAAGTTTTTCAATGGAAATTACCTACTTATATTTATGTCATAAAATAACATTAAAATACAACATAATGAAATACTAAGTGATAAGTGACCTTTAAACATAAGATTGTCACATCTGTGTTTGGAATTTTAAAAATCCGACATACATGGTTATGCTCAAGATGATTTTTGGAGTCTAATGAAACAAAAAAAATTTCATTGAATAGTAACGTTCTATTATGAATAGTAACATACCCTTATGAATAGTAATATGACCCTTATGAATAGTAAATCATCCAACATAAGAGTAACCTTACCCATGAATAATTAAATAAAATTTAGACATCTTAGAAAGTGACAATTTGACCCTAGTAAATGTTTTGGAATTTTGTAAGTCATAAAAAATTAATTATAACTAATTAAATAATTTAGAGGAAACTTTATTTTCTTAAAATGTATTCGTTATTTATCAAATCAATGTCTTATTGTTTTTTAGATAATTTTATAAGACCCTACATAATTTTTGAAAGCACTAAAAAATCAGTTTTAATCTTAAAAACTATTTTTTAAGTAAATTATGATTTTAATTAAATATTAAATTAATAATATTTAGAAAATAATTTTTAAAAAATGGACTTCATTTTAGGATTCTACACATTGAAAAATGGTTGGGGTAAATTTTTGGGATTTGTCTGAGATACTTGAATTTTTTAAGAATAGTAGAATCTGATAATTTTCAATAAATGCTAAATAATAGATTAATTGAGTCATCGATGATGCTCTACTGATGTAAGACCACTTTTTTTGGTATCACATAATAACATTACTGTTATTGGTCATTAAATACTCACTATTCCTTGTCTTAGGGGAAATTAATAAACTAATGAATTTTATATTAAGGAAACCCCTCTCCCCTCCACTATAAAAGAAACCCTTCACACCCTCATTTCCTCACACCTGTCAAGCTCAAATCCTTCTCTTAGATCTGCCCAAACACCTTCTCAATCCCCTACCCCACGCCCAAGAGCTTCTGGTATCATCAGAATACCATTCTTAGGCCCTTAAGGAGGTTCTCAAGAGAAGGATTCAAGAGGTAATTTCTCTCCCTCTTCTCCTTTAATTTCCTTTCAAGTTCAAGTTCATTTCTTGATCTCTCCCAATACTATATTCATCCAAATGGTATTGAAACCCCATTATTATACATATACATTAATAGTATTATTATAATTGGGGATTATATCATCCAACCCCCTTTCCCTCTTTCTTTTATTTTATTAAAGAGAACGTTGTTCGTGTGGTGTTAATTTATCACCTTCAAGAACGTCATGCTTTCTTCTTCAATTTATACCTTTATATCTTGTCATGAAACCATTTTTATGGTTGGAACATAGTATTTTATATGTATTATTTCCTACTTAAAGTTATGGAACTGACTTATGAACATATTACGAAGTGATAAATTAAAACAACTTCATTGTGATCGAAAAACCACACAAATTAACCCAAATAATCTTCATTTTATTATTAACTAATGATTCATCCACAGAGATCTAATATAAATAATTATAAGATCATTAAAACTCTTTTAATATCATTAATTACATGTAATATCATTTCTGGATGTTCACCCATGTTCTACCCGAACTTCAATTTATGAATACAAGTGAACCACCCATGAAAAACCATAAAAACGAACATCCCCGAAATTTTTTTTAAACACTATAAGTCATCCAAAAGAACATAAAATGAAATAATGAAACCATAATTATCCCTATTAATGTATAAATGGTTCTATAATTTCTAATTAATGAATATAATATCATTATACAGGATATTAAAGCGAAGGAAGCATTCAGATACAAGGTAAGGGGAAATCTCAAACCCAATTTTCTTTCTTTGGGTTCTCCCTCTTTCATTACATTTTTGATATGGTTACTCCTTAAAGATAATTTTTTCATCATTGTATTTAATTTTCTGGGATATTAATGTTTTTCACTGGTTTTTATGTCCAACCAAATGTTTTCCAAAATAACTCCTCTTTTAAGAACACCCCTTTTACTTCTCTCTCAAAGTGGACGGTTCTTGTAACATGTATGTTATTCTCTCTTTATTTTGGGAACCCAAAGCTTATAAAGGTGTTATTATGAGATTAAATCCATTCCATTAAATGAATTAGTTATTTAAATTTTTGATATGTGTGTCAAGAATGATGATGATAATGTTATGATGTGACAGGTGCGCCAGGAATTATAGAGCACAATATGAATGTTTTAATGTGATGGGTGTGCCCAGAATTATACAGTGCTCCAATGCATTAGGTAAAGTGATTAATTTAATGATTAAATTTTAAATTTTTAGTGAAAAATTATCTAGCTTGGTTCACAAGTATCTGTGGTAGTTAACCACTATGACATGATGTTTCATTTTTATGCATTTCCACATTTCAAGTCATTTATTTATGCTCCTCTCATGTTCATGATCTTTTTCCTATGTTATGATTATACTCACCCCATGGTATATTGTTCTTATCTATCCTCATACTGGGATTCTATATCACCCCTTTTGATGTATATCCTCAGGTGGATACATGTACGAAGGAGAGGAAAAGTGGCAATAAGAAGCTAGAGAATAAGAAATTAAATAAATGTTTATGCTTGATGTTGTATTTGTTATGTATGGCCCTAGATTTACCAAGACACTAAACCTTTGGATCCTCTATGTGTAATACTATTATGTTATTTATCTTTAAAATTATGTAATAGTAATGTAAGAAAAGGCTCGGGCCGCTATAGTTGGTATCAGAGGAAAGGTTTAGTTAATTTGGGAATTTGGATTAATGAACCCTAGAGAAAACCTCTAGTATGAGATTAAGTAAAATTATGCACACAAGAGTATTTACATAGGGATCCCATATGTTATTCTTTTAGTATAAATTTTTCAAATGAATAATTTATTTATTCATGACATGTTTACCTATGTTTTGTTCTAACCTTTTCTATTTTAGAAAATGGGGGGGAACCAAGAGAAATCTGGCCAACAACTCTTGTGAGGGCCAATGCAATGATTGCCCGAGTGACATCCCCAATGATTTGGGAGGTGGAGTTAAAAACATTATGGTGATAATTACCCAATTATATTAGGTTATGAACAATAACCATAATAATGGAGAAAATCCTCTTTCACCAAAGAGGGAGAAACTGGCTATCGAATGTTTTATGCGGCAATGAACATCGACGTTTAGTGGATCTTATGATCCACTAGTTTCGGAAAAGTGGGTCAACTCCGTGGATAAGATCTATTATGTTCTTCACTGTTCTGATATGGAGAAGGTGACCCTAACCGTTTATTGTCTAGATGGAGAAGCCAATCAATGGTGGGATTTGATTAAGAACACAAAGCCAAGGGATGAAATTGAAGAGTTTTAATGGGAATACTTTAAGATAATGATTCTTAATAAGTACTTCACATTAAATCTTCGCACAATGATGGAGAGAGAATTTATAGAGCTCAGGAAAAAAGAAGGAGAATATGTCACAACCTATGAAGAAAATTTCACAAGGCTTGCAAGGTATGCTTCGGGTTTTGTTATCAACAATGATAGAAAAATTGATATATTATTTAGTGGATTAACACCACACCTTCGAAAGCCTCCTGCAATTAAAGACATTTGGAGTTATGAAGAAGTTGTTCGGTGTGCTCTCAAATTGTATATGGAGTTTAGAGAATGGTCCCATGGCTATATTGATAAGAAAATAATGATGGAGTTTCATGCTGGTGGATCTAATGACAAAGGCGGGAAGAAAAATCAATGACCCACATGCCAAAAATTTGGGATGTTGCACCATGGGAACTGCCTCAAAGGGATGGGGAAATGCTTCAAGTGTGGGAAAGGACACCATGCTCAATAGTGTCAAAAAGACACGAAAAGGAAGGAGAATGTAGCCGATGAAAGGAGAGAACCACTCATGGTTCAATGCTACAACTGTAGGGAGCTCGGGCACTATGCAAACCAGTGCACTGAACCTCGAGCTCTTGGGGGTAATCAGCATTAATAGCCACCAAAGCCAAAGGAACAAGGGAAGGCTTATTCCATCACTACTATAGAGGTGGAGGATGATAATGAAGTCGTACAAGGTACACTTACTATTCACTCAAGAATTGAAAAATTCTTATTTGATTCTGGTTTTACACATTCCTTTATATCTTGAATGTTTTATAGAACTATAGAATCGAATCCAAAAAACCATCAAGTAGAGATATCTATAAAAACACCGAGTGCTGTAATCATTGAAACCCAAGTGTTTGACTCTTTTTCTGTTGTCGTATGTGGGAAGATTCTTCTGAAAAATCTCGTAACACTTTCCTTGGTGGAATTCAACTCTATAATGGGAATGGATTGTCTCTCGTTATATAGAGCACATATCAACTGTTGGGAAAAGGAGTTTTTTTTAATATTTTGAACCATCCCATTCTCCTCTAAAAATGCAAGGAAGATCATGAATCTCCTTTGAAAAATCCTTCAACGGTGTGGGTTTTGATTCCCTATGAAGAAGAATACCTCACCCGAATGGTTGAGTCGATGGAAAGTTACAACCTTGAAGAAATGCCCATCATGAGGGAATACGGCGATGTATTTCTTGAAGAGTTGCCTGAAATTACCTCGTATTGTGAGGTAGAGTTCTCAATTGAACTCATGCCCTGAGCTAATCCAATCCTGAAGTGTCCCTATAGGATGGCTCCTATCGAACTGGATGAGTTAAAGAAGCAGCTGTAAGAGAATCTAGACAAAGGGTTCATATGCCCTAGTGCAACACCTTAGGGTGCACCGGTGCTCTTTGTGAAGAATAAGGATGGAACGATGCGGTTTTGTATAGATTATCAGGAACTCAACAAGATCACCATAAAGAACAAGTATCCTCTCCCAAGGATTGATGACGTGTTCGATTAGTTAAAAGGATCTCAATACTTCTCAAATGTGGATTTTTGTTCTAGATATCATTAGGTAAATTTGAAGAAGGAAGATATTCAAAAGACTGCCTTCCATACAAGGTATGAGAACTATGAGTTTTTTGTGATTCCCTTTGGACATACTAATTCTCGTGCAATCTTCATGGATTTGATGAATTGAGTCATTAGATATTACCTTGACAAATTTGTGGTAGTGTTTATCGATGATATTCTCATCTACTCCATGAGAAAGGAGGAACATGAAGAACATCTAAGACTTGTGTTGGAGACATTAAGAAAGGATAAGTTGTACGCCATGTTCAGAAAGTGTGAATTTTGGATAGAGAAAGTCATGTTCTTGGGACATGTGATCACAAGATAGGGAATTTATGTGAATCCTTCAAAGACAAAGGTGATTGAGGAATGGGCCAGGCCCTCTAGTGTCACAGAAATCTGTAGTTTTCTTGGATTAGCTGGGTAATACCGACATTTTGTGATAAACTTATCATGATTTTCAAGCCTGCTAACTAAGCTAACAAGGAAATGGGTAAACTATGTCTGGACAGAAGAATGTGAGGGAAGCTTAAAGGAGCTAAAGAGAAGGCTGATCACCACACCTATAATCACACTACTGAAAAGTGGAGAATGTTTTATGATATACAGTGATGCTTCGTATAAAGGCTTGGGTTGTGTAATCATGAAAAATCACAATTTTATAGCCTATGCTCATGACAGTTGAAGATCCATGAGCAGAACTACCCGACACATGATCTAGAGCTGGCAGCCGTGATTTTTTCCTTGAAAATCGAGCGGCACTACCTTTATGGAGAGAAGTGTGATAGATACACCGACCACAAGATCCTAAAGTATATATTCACACCAAAGGAGCTCAACATGCATCAAAGGATATGGTTAGAGCTAATCAAGGAGTACGATTACTCTATTCACTATCATCCAGGAAATTCGAACAGGGTAGCTGATGCTCTAAGCAGAAAAGAACCAGCTACTCTATCCAAGTTGTGGATTGAGAAAGACCCTATCTTCGTATATATGAAAAGGATGGATTTGGAAATTATAATGGTATAGGATACATATGACCTTTCCTAAATGATTTCACAACCATCTATCCATGAGAAGATTAAGGAATCACAAAGGGATGATGTGGAGATACAAAAGAGGGTGAATGCAGTAAAAGAAGGGAAGATGCAAGAGTTTCATATCGACAATGATGGTGTGATTTGGTTTGGAACGTGACTTTGTGTGCCTTCATCACTCTGGATAAAGAATGAACTTTTGGATAATGAACATAGCTCAACTTTCTCTATCCATAATGGGAGTACCAAGATGTATCGTGTTCTCCTAGAACACTTCTGGTGGGATAACATGAAGAAGGCGATTGCAGAATATATATCAAGGTGCTTGGTATGTCAAGAAGTTAAAGATGAGAGACAAAAGTCCAAGGGTATGATGCATCCATTTCCTATACCCATGTGGAAATGGGAAAATGTTACTATGGACTTTGTCACGGGTCTCCTAAATACGTCAAAGGGAAATAATGTGATATGGGTTGTGGTTGACCAACTAACCAAGACTGCCCATTTTATCTCTATTCAGGATGACCTCTCGCTTGAACACATTGCAAAGATATATGTAAAGGAAGTTGTGAGACTGCACAATGTTCTACTCTCAATTGTCTCTGACCGTGATCCATGGTTCACATCTATGTTCTAGAGGAGCCTTTAACATGCTTTGAGTACTGAATTAAATTTCAGCACGACCTATCACCCCCAAACTGATGGCTAGTCTGAAAGGACTATTCAGACACTTGAAGATATTCTAAGAGCATAATTTCTTGAATTCAAATGTGGTTGGGATCAATATCTATCATTGATTGAGTTCTCATACAACAATAGCTTCCACTCGAGTATCCAGATCACTCTATATGATTCTCTGTATGGAAAGTGATGTAGAACTCCAACCTATTGGGATGATGTTTGAGAAATGAAGCTAATTGGACCCGATCTTGTTCCAGATATGATAGAGAAGGTTCAAGTCATCTAGAAACACATCAAAGCTTCTCAATGTTGGAAAAAGAGCTATGCTGACAACCATAAATGTGACTTGGAGTTCGACATTGGAGATAAAGTCTTTCTTCGAATATCTCCATGGAAGAGAGTCATGCGATTTGGGAAGAAAGGGAAGCTAAACCCAAGCTATATTGGTCCCTTTTATATCCTTGATCTTATAGGAGTTGTGGCCTATCATCTAGCACTTCCACCAAATATGGCTCAAGTTCATGACGTGTTTCTTGTATCACTACTAAGGAAGTACATACCGTACCCCTCACATGTACTTAACTCAGAGGTGGTGCAGCTTGAATATGATCTCTCCTATGAGGAGCAGCTAGTAAAGATTCTGGATCGGAGAGATAAGGTTCTATGCAACAAGACAACCCATCTTGTTAAAGTGTTGTGGAGGAAGCATAAGTTTGAGGAAGCAACTTGGGAACTAGAAGAGGCAATGAAGGAGAAACATCCTCACCTGTTTGTGTAAAGTGAAATTTCAGGGGTGAAATTTCTTAAGAGGGGAAGAATGTAACGTCCCAAAGTTTTTTAATGGAAATTCCATTCTTATATTTATGTCATAAAATAACATGAAAACACAACATAATGAACTAATAAGTGAAAAGTGACCTTTAAACATAATATTTTCACTTCTGTGTTTGAAATTTTAAAAATCTGACATACACGGTTGTGCTCAAGATGATTTTTGGAGTCTAATGAAACAAAAATAATTTTTGGTGAATAGTAACATAACCTTAGGAATATTAACATATTCTTATGAATATTAATATGGAAATTATTAATATTAAATCATCCAACAAAACTGTAACCTTACCCATGAATAATTAAATAAAATTTAGACATCTCAGAAAGTGATAGTTTGACCTTAGTAAACATTTTGGAATTTTGTAAGTCATAAATAATTCATTATAACTAATTAATTAATTTAAAGGAAAATGTATTTTCTTAAAATTTATTCATTATTTATCAAATCAATTTCTTATAGTTTTTAGATACTTTTATAAGACCCTACGTAATTTTTGAAAGCACTATAAAATCAGTTTTAATCTTAAAAACTGTTTTTTATGTAAATTATGATTTTAATTAAATATTAAATTAATAATATTTAGAAAATTATTTTTGAAAAATGGAATTCTTTTTTGGATTCTAAATTTAGAAAAACGGTTGGGGTAAATTTTTGGGATTTTTCTGAGATACTTGATTTTTTTATGAATAGTAGAATCCGATAATTTACAATAAATGCTAAATAATGGATTAATTGAGTAATTGATGATGCTCTGCTGATTTAACCCACTTGTATTGGGATCACATGATAAAATTACTATTCTTGGTCATTCAAAACTCAATATTCCTTGTCTTAGGGGAAATTAATAACGTTGTGAATTTTATATTAAGGAAACCCCTCTCTCCTTCACTATAAAAGCCACCCTTCACACCCTCATTTCCTCACATCTCTCAAGCTCAAATCCATCTCTTATCTCTACCCAAACACCTTCCATATCCCCTCCCCCACGCCCAAGAGCTTCTGGTCTCATCAAATGTCCAATCTTAGGCCCTTAAGGGGGTTCTCAAGAGAAGGATTCAAGAGATAATTTCTCTCCCTCTTCTCCTTTAATTTCCTTTCAAGTTCAAGTTCATTTATTGATATCTCCCCTCATATATTCATCCAAAGGGTAATGTAACTACATTATTATACATATACTATAATTATATGATTCTAATGGGATATTATATCATGCAACCCCATTTACCTCTTCCTTTTATTTTCTTAAAGAGAACGTTGTTCGTGAGGTGTTAATTTATCACCTTCAAGAATGACATGCTTTATTCTTCCATTTATACCTTTAGATATGGACATGAAACCATTTTTATTATTGAAAAATAATATTTTATATGTATTATGGCCTATTTAAATTTTTGTAAATTTCTTATGAACATATTACGAAGTGATAAATTAAAACAACTTCATTGTGATCGAAAAACCGCCCAAATTAACCCAAGCAATATTCATTTAATTATTATCTAATGATTCATCCACATGGATCTAATATAATTCATTATAAGATCATTAAAACCCATGTAATATTATTAATGACATGTAATATCATTTCTGGATGTTTACCCATGTTCTATCCGACCTTCAATTTATGAATACATGTGAACCACCCAAAAAAAACCATAAAACGAACATCCCCGAACAATGTTTTTAAACACTATAAGTCATCCAAAGGAACATAAATGACATAATGAAACCATAATGAACCCTATTAATGTATAAAAGGTTATATAATTTATATTTAATGAATATAATGTCATTATATAGGACATTAAATAGAAAGAAGCATTAGGATACAAGTTAAGGGGAAATCTAAAACCCAATTTTCTTTCTTCGGGTTCTCCCTCTTTCACTTAATTTTTTATATGGTTACTCCTTAAAGATAATTTGTTCATTATTGTCTTTAATTTTTTGGGATATACATTTTTGTCACTGGTTTTTATGTCAAACCAATTTTTTTTCCAAAATAAATCCTCTTTTAAGAACACCCAGTTTACTTCTCTCTCAATGTGAACGGTTCTTGTAACATTTATGATATTCCCTCATTATTTTGGGAACCCAAAGCATATGAATGTGTTATTATGAGATAAAAACTATTCCATTCCATGTATTAGTTATGTAAATTTTTTATATGTGTGGAAATCATGATGATTATAATGTTATGATGTGACAGGTGCACCCAGAATTATATAGTGCAATATGAATGTTTGAATGTGACAGGTGCGCCTGGAATTATACATCACTTCAATGCATTGGGTAAAGTGATGAATCTCATTAGTAAATGTGAAATGATGTGTGAACAAGATTCTAGCTTGGTTCACAAGTATGTGTTGTAGTTAACCACTAAGACATGATGTTTCATTTTTATGCATTGCCACATTTCAAGTCTTTTATTTATGATCTTCTCATGTTCATGATCTTTTGCCTATGTTATGACTATTCTCACCCCATGATATATTGTTTTTATCTATCCTCTTACTAGGCTAATATCTCACCCATTTTGATGTATATCCTCAAGTGGATACAAGTACTAAGGAGAGGACAAGTGCCAATAAGAATCTAGTTAAGAAGAAATTATATAAATGTTTATGCTTGATGTTGTATTTGTTATGTATGATACTAGTTTGTCCATGTCACTAAATATTTGGATCCTATATGTGTACTACTATTATGTTGTTTATCTTTAAAATGATGTAATAGTAATGTAAGAAAATGCTCTGGTCTATATAGTATTTCTAGAAATTTTACTTTAAAAAAGCATGTGAGATGGATTTTGGATTATTTTATATATAGGTTTTGGAGTTTTTTGAGGTTGATACACCTTATACCCCTATCATGGTTACTATAAAAATGTAAATACCATCCATTTTTGTGAGATTTGAATACCCTTAGTACTGGTTGCCACCTGAGGACGATTGGAGGTTGGAATCAGAGGCCATTATCTCCTTTTCATCTTAAATAAGGAAGGACATGACACTTTTTCATTCCTTCCCTCATATTTAAGGAGAGTCATGAAATGGTGCCCCGAGAAGGTTGGACACAAGACCTCTAGTGCACCTTCTCATACACTAGAGGCTTCCAACTAGCAGCGAGGGCCTAGGGTGTGTCTGTGAGGATACTATACATTCCTCATATAAAGTGTATTATAGAATTGATCAATATTTATAAGAAGAAGAAACCGATTAAATCATTCAGTAGTGGAATAATAAATAATCATCAAAAATAAATAAACAAGAGAAGCTGAATAAACAACAGATAAAATATCTTGATGATGATTATGTAGCTATAAAAAATTAGTACACGGGGGAAAACATGGGATACAGGTATATACCAAATTCTTTAAAAATACAAAAAGTATAAAAACATATACTACTAGTATCAAGAGCATAGGCTTGGTCCTCTACCCCTATGCTCCATCCTAGAAAATTCAATCAACTATCTGATGCTAACTTTGTATATTATCTACACCCATAGTAATGAAGTCTGTATTGTTACTAAAGGTGGCCCAAACAAGGTGTGATATGTACTCATCAGGAAACCACCCCCGGTGTTTATATAAATCCATTTCATATAATATTAAATGGACAGTTTGCCAACAATAATAAATGATAGACATAAATAAATAAATAAATAGCATAGGATTAGTTTCCACTTGGGAAACCTGTCTGACTCTACCTACTTCAGCCTAAGTCGAATGTGTCTAAACATTAATGACCGACACATATGATTAAATATGGTGAAAGGAAATATAAAAAATAATGAATTTATGACCTACCATCCCAACGTATGTGATTTTGCGTGGTGGATGCATCATAAGAAAACTAGTTACACCTTTCTTTTTTTAATTTAATTTCCAGCTTTTGAATTCAAGAATATGCACACTAAGCCTATCCAATGAAATTTTAATGAATCCTGAGTATCCCTCTAGGGGCACAATGAATATAACAAATCTCACTAGAGTTTATCCAAGGTCACTCATAGATGTGATCCCAAGAGTCACTCCCATCATGGTGTGAATAAAATAAGAAAAACCTTTGAGTTTTTAAATGTTATTATACATAGGGGTAAAAGTCTCTCTCATAGGATGTTATAACCAGTGTTCCACAAAACCCATCCATGTGGTCTCCCATAGAGAACTGGCATCACTCATCTGAAGGTAATGAAAGATGCATCGTGAGCCTGTCTTAGTCATATTTGGTATCTCACTTGGGGTATTTACAATTCCTTAAAAAAACAAGCAATATTGCATGATGATCCTATCCAAGGTGTTCTCAAGCGGGGGCCCTTGTATCACCGTCAACATAAGATATAGCTTCCTAAATATTACACCATTTTGAATGGAAAATAATTTATAAGGTGATTAATAATTTGTTCATTTCATTTACTTCCACATTACTAAAAATGACATAAATAAAGGAATAGGACAATAGGGAATATGTCATATGGAATAAGGCATGAGGGCGTAATACCATTCCCCCAATTTACACTAGCTAAAAAACTTGTATAATTAGGTGAAGGCATAGCTCAAGGGTGATTAAAAATCTAGGAGGAAAGAAAAACTAGTATATCAATGTAAGGCACACCCAAAGGGGTGGCTAAGTTAAAGGTAATAATCCCAAGGGTGATTTTCCACTTATTAGAGTTTTACTAAATATGGTAAAAACTCAAATTTAAATTAATTAAAAATTTAGAGGCATCAATAGAAAGTTATGGCTCATGGAACAATGGTGCCTGATATAAAAGTGATGAAACATGTGAGAAATAACTAGACCACATACCTTATGATTTTATAAGACCACTCATCCAATGCGCCCCCAAATCATGAAAGGAAGAGTGATATCATAAGAATAAAAAAATGACTTGAAAATAGGGAAAATGAGGTTGCACCAAAATAGTGAAACAACAGAGAATAGAAACTATAAATATAAGGAAGAGGATTAAATAGATTACCTCATACTTTCAAACACACATGTTGGTGAAAGAATCAGAGATCATAAAAAGAGGGATGAAAATTCCTAATGGTAGGAGGAGGAGAGATATTGGGTAGAATTTGGAGGAGTAAAATTAAGGGGAAAATAAGAATAAGGGATTAATAAAATTTAAAAGGAAAAATATCAATTTCTTATTTTATTACTGGGCCACATGGTTTGTTCGCATGGTTTTCCAAAATGTACACCAACCATGTGCCATATTATCCTTAAATAGGGACCCATGGGATAGGTGAATAGTTTAGCTAGCCATGAACAAGTCAATCATGAATCCACAATCCCAAATTGCCTACAACCTACATGGGCATGTTCCCCATTCCACATGGTTATAGAAAAACTATGAGTCTTCTTCTGATCACTAGTCATCCCACATGGTTGAGGCACATGGTTATCACTAACCATGCACACATCATGTAGCTCAATCAGTCTTCCTTTTTTCTAGACCTTTGGGATATGAACATGCACTATACTCTCCTAGACCACTCTTTATCCATTATATCCCATGATTAGCATAAAATAGAGGTCTTAAAAAGTAACATAATGATTCACACCTCTCCAAAAAATTAGGACATTAAAACCTCCCTTCCTTAATGAGACGATTCTCTTAGTTATATTTCTACAGGTAAAGAGGTATCATCTTTGAATGTTCTAAACACTATGAACATGCATCAGACATTGACTCCAAGGTCTCATTCTAAATATATATATGCTTCCACAACACCCAGACTTGTGGGACTAACCTACCTCAAAGGGCCTTCGAGCTCCAATCAATGATATGTATCAGATGCTCCTTGAAAGACACATCCATATCCAGCTTAATATACATAGGGATAAATGAGTGAGACTGTTTGGCCTGATTCTGATAAATCTCTGATACATAGACGACATTGTACATGGAATGGTACCTCTGAGGTAACTGAAATCGATAGGCTACCGATCCGACACTCTCCACTGTCTCTAAAGGCCAAACATAATGGGGGGATAAACCTATCTTGAAATAATTCTATGACCCAATATAGTTGATATAAATAATAATACTTAATTTCCCACTTAAAAATTTATAGGTCAAGGTGAATATCGGTACAATACTTCTCCTTAAAATGATCTATAGCCATATTATTCTGAATCAGCTATACTTACTCTATAGTCTCCTGAACAAGATGAGGACCTTTTAGTGGTTCCACACCTACCTATAAAAATAATAGTTGTGAAAAACATGTCTTACAATAAATAGAATCATAAAAAGCATACTCAATCAATTCCTAAAAGATTTTATTGTACGAAAAATAAATAATAGGTATATGTTTCTCCGATGAACCTCCAAAATCACGGGCACATACCAGGATCATGTCCTCTAACACCTATATCATCCTCTGGGACTATCTGTATATCTGAGGGTGATATACTATACTAAAGTTCACGTGTGAACCTAGTGCATTTTTCAAACCTTTCCAGAATAATGAGGTAAAATAGGCATCTAAGTCTGGTATGATTGAATGGGTTACACTGTGAAGGTGAAAAATCTGTAGGATATAAATCCTTTCAATATCATCAACTAAGAAGGTCACATGTGTAGGTAGGAAGGGTTTGAACATAGTTAACCTATAGATAATCACACATAATTCATCAATGCATTAAGGATATCTTGGAAGTCCAATTAAAAAATCCATGGCGACATCATACCATTTTTATTATGGGAGAGGCTATAAAAGTCATGGAGGTCTCTAGTGTTTATCCTCTACCTACTAATAAATGGAGCACCAAGTGATGAAACTTGTTATCTACCACTTTATACCCACCCACCAATACTGAAGGTGTACATATTAGTAAATTTTGGTAATATCAAGGTGAATTTCCCAAGAAGAGGTATGAGATTCACACATCATATCTTACCATATATTAGAGGGAAGCCAAACATGACCACGATAGAGTGAAATCTCATTCACATAAAAAACCAACTATGAGGTGATTTATCACCTGGGATTCACTCTATTAGGACCAAGGCTTCATAATAAGATAGCTATGTCATCTATATCCACTCTATAAGAGAGTATGTTACTACTAAATCTATTAAATTTGATACTTGTGATATTCTTGAACCTCTAGGTGTATCTATGAAAACAAATCCATCAACATCAACTAATTATTATCCACCTAGTTGTCTTGTGTATTAGCCATTTAGCTCAGGGAATCAACTATTTCATTACCCTTCCCATGTGAATAAGCAATCTCAATTCCAAAACACTATAGGTTTTGCACCCACCTATATCACCTAAGATTGAATTATTACAAAGTGGATATATATTTGAGACTCATTTGTTCTGTTTAAATTCCAAAATTCTTACAAAATAATTACTTCCTAAAACAACATAGAGCATGAACCACATATTCTAGCTTGAGGTTGTCTATAGGGAAGATTCACTCATGAGGTATCAATTGGAAGGACTAATATTCCATAACCTAATTAGCGTTCATCGTAACTAACCCTAACTCAATCCCTGAAGCATCATAATAAACCATATAGCCTCTTCCCAGCTCTAGTAGAATCAAAATCATCACTGAAGTTAGTCTTCCCTTAAAATACTAAAATAATTTCTCACAATTTTTAGACCAGATTAATTTTACAACCAGTTTCATCAAGGTTGTAAGAGATGATTCTAGGTGTGTGAATGTCACGACCCATCCTCGGGGCTCGTGTCGTGACTACCCCAAGCCCGCCTTCCATAGGCCAGGGGCTAGTGACTGGCACCGAGGCGTAAATCCCGGTAAAAGGGAAGGAATTTCCTTTGTAAAGTAAACATGCACCTCAGAGTAAGCAAGCGAAAAATGTAAACACTAAGTAAAAACGGAGTACAAATGTAAGTGTGGAAAGTAAGTGGGCCAGAATACAAACCCAAACTGAAAGTAAAGTACAACTCGAATGGGAAAACAACAACTGAAAAGTAAAGGCCACTACGCTGAGCTGTCCACTGGAAGTCCCACCTGAAGGGTGGGTAAAGATAGCTCCACTGCTCCTCGGGTCCCGCCGTCCGCTCCGAGTACGTCCCGCCCAGTGGTCCTCCTCTAGGTACCGTCCTGCTCTGCAAGCCTCAACCACGATCAACGCAGTCCGTTGTCTGTAACCAACACAACGTAGTGCAGGCATAGCCCGTGCAGGGGTGAGTATAAGCTACTCAGTAGGGACCCCGAGACCCCTGAAGGTCTCCCAAAATCCACAAAGGATAAACCACAAAGGAAAGATACAATCAAGAAGTGACAACCGACATTGCTTAGGTATATACCCATACATATACCTAAGTCAACAATTCCAATATGCTCCAGCCTCCGAGATGAAGTACAACTCAGTCCACACAGGAAAGTATACGTATTCCACACAGGAAAGAAAAACGTAATCCACACAGGATAGCACAACACAATCCACACAGGAAAGAAAATAGGATTCAGCTCACACAGGTATACACCATCAAAAAGGTGAAAGAGATGATCAGACATAGATACTGAATCATCTAAGCTGGGATCCACATAGGATATAAGACCAGCTGTCTTCATTGTTTCATCTATGCTGAGACCCACATAGGATACAAGACCAGCACTGAATCATCAAAGCTGGGACCCACATAGGATACAAGACCAGCACATCTAGGACCCACATAGGCTACAAGACTAGCTGTCTTCATTGATTCATCTATACTGGGAACCACATAGGATACAAGACCAGTACTGAATCATCTAAGCTGGGACCCACATAGGATACAAGACCAGAACAGCTAGGATCCACATAGGATACAAGACCAGCTGTCTTCATTGATTCAGCTATACTGGGACCCACATAGGATACAAGACCAGTACTGAATCATCTAAGCTGGGCCCCACATAGGATACAAGACCAGCACAGCTAGGACCCACATAGGATACAAGACCAGCTGTCTTCATTGATTCATCTATACTGGGACCCATATAGGATACAAGACCAGTACTGAATCATCTAAGCTGTCAGATCCACAAAGGATCGATAGGTACTAATCCCCGCAAAGGCCCACATAGGATCGGACCCACACAGGATCTGTAGCAGTAATCCCCGTAGGATCGCTAAGTGTTGTAGTCGTCGTCGTCGAATCCACTGAGGATCTCTATACAATCGTCGTCGAAGTCGCAGTCGCAGCCAGCACTAGGGTTCCCGCACACATCAAGCTCATTCGGGAGGGTCCGCTCTACGAGCCGAGAGGCTGATACATCAACTGACACATAGTCCGAAGTTGATGTATCAAAAAGATCTGTATCGTCAACAGAAACTCAACGCAACAAATGGCGCGTCAATCAGACTCCCGATCTGAGAGTTATTGGCTTTTTCATTCTAGGGGCCCGGTTGCTTTTTAAGGAAAAACCAACCCGACCGTACTCCACCTGCGTCCAAACCTTGGGCAGAGTATGCCAAAAGATCCGGCTCACTAAGAGGAACTCAACCAAGTCGATGACACGTCAATCAGATGTCCGGAGTTCAAGATATGAGTGTTTCCGCTCCGAGGGCCCAGTTGGTTTTGTGTACGAATCAACCCGGACGAACTCCAAATATTCCGAAACCTTGAGTGCGATATAACAAAACGACCGTCTCGATCAAAGGGTTGTGTTTCCGCTGACGGTGCGTCAATCGGAGGTCTGTAGCCCACGATATGGGCGTTTGAACCAACTCAGTCCGAAAATAGGGGGTTAGGGCCCGGCCCGGCCCTACCCAGTACCCCCTGGGTCGGCCGAACTGGGTCGACCCGTCCTGGGCGCCGACCCGACCCGACGACCTGGCCCAGCCCGGAAGCCTGGCCTGGCCGGCGGCGTGGCGGCACGACCAGCACGGCCCGCGCGGCCAGCGTGCCGCGCAAGCGCGCCCAAGGGAGGGGCTTTGCCCCTTCTTTTATGAAAAATGGAGTCCCCCTTAAGGGGCCGCGCCAGGTGTGCAACCCGGGGAGTGTAACCCCCCGGCTTTCCCCCTGCAACGGCCGGCCAGCGCAGGGCCGGCCGGTTTCTCGCCGCGGGACCCCGCGGTCCCGCACCTTCCGACCGACTCTTTCGTGTTCTCCAGTGGCCAGTTTTTTTTTGCCGCCACTTCCAAGATGGCTGCAAACTCATCCAGTGCAGCGTGACAACGTCGCGTCCTTCTAGCGTGGCCCGACTCCGGTCGCGTCCTCATTCATACCCTCGACGTGGTGCGACGGCATCGCGTTTCATCGTTGTGGCCCACATCGTTCACATATCCTTTCGCTCAAGCGTGGTGCAACGATGCATTACCATCTTCGCTAATCAAAACCGAAGAATAGAAAAGGGGGGAGGGGTATCGAAAGTGTTTGTGCGGACCGATCCCCTCCCGTTATATCGATAGCAGTTGGCCAAAATGTAAAACGTTTAACCTTCACAATTTTTAATTTAAATAAAAATTGGAACATGGCCTTCAGATTTATATTTCTTATTCGAAGGAAAGAAATCACCAACTTAAAAAGATTCAAACCCCTACCTCGGTTTCAAGAACGGTGTATGTCAACGATCCTCGGAAGACGAACGTCGCGAAAATCGGGCGTCGCGGAAAACGAATGTTGTTTCCATTGTCGTCGAGGTGCGTCCGAAGAGGAAACGTCGTTGGAGAAGACGTCGCGTTCTTCAGTGGAGATGTTCTTCGTTTGAAGAACGTTTTTCTTCGTTGGAGTCTGAGGTGTTCTTCATGTTCTTCGTCGAAGTTGAAGAAGAAGAAGACTTCCTTTAGATTTCTCTGCAAAAGCCCTCAAACAATCCCAAACTAACCCAAATAAAATAAGTTCCCAACTTATTTTATTATCACAAAAAGGTTTTTGAAAATTTAAGAGTTTTAAAATCAAAACCCACACATAACTCACTTAAGTCATTAACATGAGTTGTATAAATTAATGAGGAGTTATGTTGGAAAGATTTAAATGGGGGGTTAAGGAGTTTAAAGGGGAAAGGTGAAAGGTTGAGGCTCGTGTGGGCCCCACCCTTTCAATTATCCACACATGGTAAGTTGGGTGGATGTGGGCCCCACCACCAACTTCCCATGGGAGATATTAACCACGTTAAAATAAAATAATAAATTGATCCAACAATTTTATTTACTTCTTAATTAAACCCCATTAATTAACTTCTTCTCCCGCACAAATGCAACTACGGTAAAGGTTCCCTTAAGCGATTACCAGCGTTGCGAGTCCATCGGTGCCATTGGATTTCAATTCCGATCACCGGTTCAAAAGATAGAAAATCCCGCTCGTTCGTTCACTGAACGTACTGGAGCCAAACTTCGGAAATTGATTCCGGGCACACCGGGCCTCGGAATCAAGTGCCGTCAGAAACCGTGTTCTTGTATAATTCCAAAGAAAATTAAGAAAAAAGTTTCCTTGAATTTTACAGGTCTTTACATTACTCCCACCTCAGGGCTTTACGTCCTCATAAAGATACATCGAAAACTAGGGAAACAAATGAGGGTACTGAGCATGCATCTGAGCCTCCCGCTCCCAAGTGCTCTCTTGGAGGTTCCCGTGCTGCCATCTGATGCGCACTAGAGGAATCGACCGTCCACATAGGACCCGCTCTTGTCGATCCTCTATCTCCACTAGGTCCTCTGCAAAATTCGCCCCATCATCAATGTCAAGCTCCCCATGGTCAATGATGTGCATCGGGTCGTGCACATATCTCCTCAGCTGAGATACGTGGAAGACGTCGTGCACCCGGTGAAACTGAGGTGGCAGAGCCACGCGATAAGCCACCTCGCCAATCCTGCTGAGGACCTGGAACGGTCTAATGAAGCAAGGAGACAACTTTCTGCCTCAGCCAAAACTCCATAATCCATGACAAGGTGAGACCCGCATGAAGATGTGGTTTCCATCCTCGAACTCAAGTGGCCTCCGCCTCCTGTCAGCATAGGAATTCTATCGGCTCTGAGTTATACTCATCCACTCCTGGATGACCTGGACCATCTCCGATCCCACAAGAACTGCTAAGATTTCTTCTTTGCCGATAAGAGAAATCTGGTTTCATCCCCTGGATGAACCACTTCCATTGCCTAATACAGTCAATCCCGACATGGATGTTACTAATCCATACCAAGGATGACGCTTTAAGGCCTCGACGCTACTACCAAGAGATCCAACAGTTACTCTCATCTCAAAGGGTTGAGTCACACTGTTTGCATCAGTGTGTGGTAACTGGGTCTCCTTTAGTAGATGTCTCACAAGTGAGGGTCAAGTCAACAGTCTAAACTGGAACCTCTTCATAACAACACAAAAGAGGACAAGAATGAAAACATCGCAAAGGTAAGCATCTTTTACTATTGCAGCTTATAATACAAAGACACTACACAACAGCAACAAGGAACTAGAATTACAAAAGACATATCCACTAGTTTTACTCCTATCCATCTGCTCTCAGAGCTCCATGATCGAAGGCCTCAGATGCCTGAAGCTGAGCTCTCGCATGTCCACCAACTCCCTGCGGTCAGGGTGGACCTCCTGGTGGTGGTGGTGCAACACCTCGAAGTGTCGCCCACCATCTGCTACTCAGCCAGCTCCTCTGCCTTGTCTGCCTGCACCCTGCGGACCACCATGGCCGAACCTCTGTCTGGGAGGTCCCTCTACCACCTGCTGCTCATCTGTAAGATGAGTCGGGCAGTCTCGAGCCATGTGACCTCGCCCGCTGCATGCGTAGCAATGCTTGCCCCTCATGTAGCTGGCTCTTCTTCGGGTGCCCCGCACACCGAATCTTCATCCTAAGACTTCCCATCTGATGGTCTGGCCCGTTTGGACCTCTGCGTCACTTGTCTACTGCCACCTACAGAATACCCTGCTACGGGCCATCCTGCGGAGGGCCCTATCACTGGAGCCTGCTCGGTGAGAAAAATCTCCACTAGAAGGGCTCTCTCCAATACCTCATCCTATGTCGGAATGTTGAGGGTGTTCATCAAAACCCTGATCTCGTGTCTCAATCCCTGCTCAAAGGTCCGGGCCCGGAAGAATGGGTCCCGTACCATGTTGGTCGAGTAGCGCGAGAGACCAGTAAATCACGTCGAGTACTGGGCGACGGTCATGATGCCCGGCCGCAGCTGAAGAAGCTCCTGAATGCACACTGCACGGAGGGTGGCTGGGACGAACTCCGAGCGGTAGAGGCTCTCAAAGTCCGTCTAGAGTAGATATGCCTCATCGTGCACCTAGAGCATCAAGCTCAACCATCGTCCCGCTACCGCGTGCAGTAGGCTCGCTGCGAGGATCACCATGAGGTCTGCTGGTGTCCTCACTAACTGAAAAACTCCCACTACTACCTCCAGCCAGTCCTCGGCTACCTGGGGGTCCGTCTCACCGCGGAACCTGGGCGGTCGCTGGCGCTGGAACTCATGCAGTGCACTAAGGTGACGTGCATCGTCAGCGGCTGGGGCTGGAAGCATCGGTGGCTCAGCGGGTAGAGCTACTTCCGGTGCCCCTGCTGACAAAGGCCCCTGCACCGAGGCCTCATCGCTCGGTGGGCTGTCATCACGCTCAACTCTCGAAACCCTAGGTGGCTGCCATTGTAGGGCCATCCTGAAAGGAAACAGGTGCGCCACGGTCAGAACAGTATACCTGGTGAGCTGATATAAAGTAATCACAAAGAAAACTTGAAACACACATACAATCAATGTTTTCGTGCATTAAGTCGGAAGTCGGAAGTCAGGGTCCTGGTGTACGGATACGTCGGTCGCCGCACCAACACTGGGCTCCTGGACTGATAACCACACTCAATATGCTTAACACTATTTCTTCACATAGAAGAAAGATCAGAGTCTGCGGTAGAACCGAACTCCTCTGATACCAATTTGTCACGACCTGCCCTCGGGGCCCGTGCCGTGACTACCCCAAGCCCGCCTTCCATAGGCCAGGGGCTGGAGACTATCACCAAGGCGTAAATCCTGGTAAAAGGGAAGGAATTTCCTTTCTAATGTAAACAAGAACCTCAGAGTAAGCAAACGGAAACAGTAAACACTAAGTAAAAACAGAGTACAACTGTAAGTGCAGAAAGTAAGTGGGCCAGAATACAAACCCAAACTGAAAGTAAAGTACAACTCGAAAGGGAAAACAACAACTGAAAAGTAAAAGCCACTACACCGAGCTGTCCACTGGAAATCCCACTTGAAGGGTGGGTACAGATAGCTCCACTGCTCCTCGGGTCCCGCTATCCGCTCCGAGTACATCCCGCCCAGTGGTCCTCCTCCAGGTACCGTCCTGCTCTGCAAGCCTCAACCACGATCAACGTTGTCTCTCGTCTACAACCAACACAACGTAGTGCAGGCATAGCCCGTGCTTTGGTGAGTATAAGCTACTCAGTAGGGACCCCAAGACCCCCGATGGTCTCCCAAAATCCACAAAGGAAAAACGACAAAAAAAAGATACAATCACGAAGTGAAAACCGACACTGCTTAGGTATATGCCCATACATATACCTAAGTCAACAATTCCAATAAGCTCCAACCTCCGAGCCCAAGTACAACTCAGTCCATACAGGAAAGTATAAGTATTCCACACAGGAAAGCAAAACGTAATCCAGACAGGATAGCAAAAGACAATCCACACAAGAAAGCAAACAGGATTCACCTCACACAGGTATACATCATCGAAAAGGTGAAAGAGATGATCAGACATAGATACTGAATCATCTAAGATGGGACCCACATAGGATACAAGACCAGCTGTCTTCATTGTTTCATCTATGCTGGGACCCACATAGGATACAAGACCAGCACTGAATCATCAAAGCTGGGACCCACATAGGATACAAGACCAGCACAGCTAGGACCCACATAGGATACAAGACCAGCTGTCTTCATTGATTCATCTATACTGGGACCCACATAGGATACAAGACCAGTACTGAATCATCTAAGCTGGAACCCACATATGATACAAGACCAGCACAGCTAGGACCCACATAGGATACAAGACCAGCTGTCGTCATTGATTCATCTATACTGGGACCCACATAGGATACAAGACCAGTAATGAATCATCTAAGTTGGGACCCACATAGGATACAAGACCAGCACAGCTAGGACCCACATAGGATACAAGAACAGTTGTCTTCATTGATTCATCTATACTGGGACCTACATAGGATACAAGACCAGTACTGAATCATCTAAGCTGTCAGATCCACAAAGGATCGATAGGTACTAATCCCCGCAAAGGCCCACACAGGATCAGACCCACACAGGATCTGTAGCACTGATCCCCGTAGGATCGCTGAGTGTTGTAGTCGTCACTGTCGAATCCACTGAAGCTCTCTGCACAGTCGTCGTCGAAGTCACAGTCGCAACCAGCACTAGGGTTCCCGCACACATCAAGCTCGTTCGGGAGGGTCCGCTCCATGAGCCAAGGGGCTGATACATCAACTGACACATATTCCGAAGTTGATGTATCCAAAAGTTCGGTATCGTCAACAGGAACTCAATGCAACTGACAGTGCATCAATAAGACGCCCGGTCTGAGAGTTATTGGCTTTTTCGTTCCAGGGGCTCAGTTGGTTTTTAAGGCACAACCAACCCGAATGTACTCCACCTATGTCCAAACCTTGGGCGGAGTATGCCAAAAGATCCGTCTCACTAAGAGGAACTCAACCAAGTCAACGACATGTCAATCGGGCGTCCAGAGTTCATGATATGAGTGTTTCCGCTCCGACGGCCCGGTTGGTTTCGTGTACGAACCAGCCCGACTGAACTCAAAGTATTCCAAAACCGTAAGTGCGATATACCGAAACCACCATCTCGATCCAAGGTTTGAGTTTCAGCTGATGGTGTGTCAATCGGAGGTCTGTAGCCCAAGATATGGGCGTTTGAACCAACTCAGTCCGAAAATAGGGGCTCTGGGCCCGGCCCGGCCCGACCCAGTACCCCATGGGTCGGCCGAACCGGGTCGACCCGGCCCGGGCAGTGACCCAGCCTGATGACCTGGCCTGGCCCGGAAGTCTGGTCCGACCGGCGGCGCGGCCATCGCGGCCAGTACACCGCGCGAGCGTGCCCAAGGGAGGGGTGTTGCCCCTCCTTTATAAAAAACGGTGGCCCCCTTTAAGGGGCCACGCCAGGTGTGCAACCTGGGGGGTATAACCCCCCGGCTTTTCCCCTGTAACGGCCGGCCAGCTCAGGGCCGGCCGGTTTCTCACCGCGAGACCCCGTGGTCCCGCGCCTTCCGGCGCTGGCGGCCGGGGTTCCGGCCGCCTCCTTCGTGTTCTTCGGTGGCTGATTTTTCCGGCCGCCACTTCCAAGATGGCTTTAAACTCGTCCGGCGCGGCGTGACAACGCCGCATCCTTCCGACACGGCCCGACTCTGTCCGCGGCCTCATTCTTACCCTCGACGTGGCACGACAGCGTCGCGTCTCTTTTTCGTGGCCCGCATCATTCACGTCTCCTTTCACTCAAGTGTGGTGCAACGATGCATTACTGTCTTCGCTAATCAAAACCGAAGAATAGAAAATGGGGGAGGGGTATCGGCCGTGTTTGTGCTGACCGATCCCCTCCCGTTATATCGATAGCAGTTGGCCAAAATATAAATTGTTTAACCATCATAATTTTTAATTTAAATAAAAATTGGAACATGGCCGTCAGATTTATCTTTCTTATTCGAAGGAAAGAAATCACCGACTTAAATAGATTCAAACCCCTACCTCAGTTTCAGGAACGGTGTACGTCAACGATCCTCGGAAGATGAACGTCGCGGAAATCGGGCGTCGCGGAAAATGAATGTTGATTCTGTTGTCGTCGAGGTGTGTCTGAAGAAGAAACGTCGTTGGAGAAGACGTCACGTTCTTTGGCGGAGATGTTCTTCATTTGAAGAACGGTGTTCTTCGTTGGAGTCCGAGGTGTTATTCACGTTCTTAGTTGAAGTTGAAGAAGAAGAAGACTTCCTTTAGCATTCTCTACAAAAGCTCTCAAACAAACCGAAACTAACCCAAATAAAATAAGTTCCCAACTTACTTTATTATCACAAAAAGGCTTTTGAAAATTTAAGAGTTTCAAAATCAAAACCCACACTTATCTCACTTAAGTCATTAACATGAGTTGTATAAATTAATGAGGAGTTAAGTTGGCAAGATTTAAATGGGGGGTTAAGGAGTTTAAAGGGGGAAGGTGAAAGGTTGGGGCTCGTGTGGGACCCACCCTTTCAATTATCCACACATGGGATGTTGGGTGGATGTGGGCCCCACCACCAACTTCCTCTGGGAGAAATTAACCACCTTAAAATAAAATAAAAAATTGATCCAACTATTTTATTTACTTCATAATTAAACCCCATTAATTTACTTCTTCTCCCACACAAACGCCACTATAGTAAAGGTTCCCTTAAGCGATTACCGGCGTTGCGAGTCCATCGGTGCCATCAGAATTCAATTCCAAGCACCGATTCAAAAGATAGGAAAACCCACTTGTTCGTTCACTGAACGTACCCGAGCCAAACTTCGTAAATTGATTCCGGGCACACCAGGCCTCGAAATCAAGTGCCTTCAAGAACCGCATTCTTGTAAAATTCCAAAGAAAACTAAGAAAAATTTCCCTTAAATTTTACGTGTCTTTACAGAGAAATCCTGAATTATTTACATGAAATAACTATCCAACCCTTATAAAATGAATATGTCAAACACATTCCTGGGTGGTTCCTAGGAAACCCCATCACTCACCTTATCTGGTTCAACAGTCATGTCTTCCTCTGAAATGATATGACCCATGAAGTGAACCTTACTAATCCAAAAGTGGAATTTTATGACCTTCTCATATAAATAGTTCTCTATTAGTGAATTAATCATAGTATCATGATTATTGGAATGGTCGTTCCTGGTGTGAGAATACCCTAATATGCCATCTCTGAAGACCACCACAAATGAATCTATGTACAGGCTGAAAACCTAATTCATCAGAGCGATGAAAATAGTTTTCAAGATCATTATTATGGAAGGCATGACTAGATACTCATATAATCCATACCTACTCTAGAATATTGTACATGGTATGTCTGATTTCCTCACACACAACTGATGGTAACCAAATATCAAATATATCTTAGGGAAAACCATCCCTCCTTGGAGCTGGTTGAAGAGGTCATCAATTTGAGGTAGTCGATATCATTTCTTCACTGTATAGTTTTTTAATTAGTGGTAATCCTCACAAAAATGGAGCGTACCATCTGCATTATTGGTTAAATGTTTAGGTGAACCGCAAGGTGAAGTACTAGGTTAGATTAAAACTTTTTCCTCTAGATATTCTAGCTACTTTTTATGTTCTTATAGCTCTGTAAGTGTCATTATATAAGGAAGAATGAACACTAGTATTGCACCTAGATCGAGCTCAATGGTGTACTCCACATCTCTCACAAGAGTAAATTTAGGTAAATTTTTTGGTAAAATGACTATGAAATGATCCACAGTGGGAGGGAATTTCACAAGTTTCATCCCTGGTCACTCATGAAGGGACTAGCCATTCGGTCTGTCACCTTACCCAGACCATGATGTATAGTTCGAGCTCTACTCACCTTTATATCCTACTCACCCTTATGAATTTAATTTTTTCCCTCAGATGATGTGAAGGATACCTTTTGGAAATAACACTCCACATGGGCTTGATAAGGCACTAGCCATTTCATACTGATAATGACTTAAAATCCAGTCATCTCAAGGAAAATGAAACTCGATAAGAAATGGCACCCACCTATCTTAAGGGGGAACTACTTTCATTAGAATATACCATATGCTCAAACCCCTAGTGGTGTATCAATATTTATCACGCCACTGTAATACTCTATTTCTAGGCCCATAGTTTGTATATTTTTAGTAGATATGAAGAAGAGTGATGCAACTATATCCAAAATGTAGGAATATAAAGTATAGGATACCAAAATAGTACCTCATATAGTAGAAGGTCTTAGAATATACTACTAAGGTGTAGGTTTCACTACATAGATATGACCTGAAATATGAACCTGAGATGCTACCTAACTAGCTTAAGCAGGTCCACTCTGATGGGGATGAAACTCTAAATCATGACTGCCACAACCCTGACCACCTACTCGGCTTAATCTACCATTACAAGACAAAATACCAATATGTCATGGTGTCATTGAACTTGTAACTAGAATATGTGTAAGTAAATATTCTATTTCACTGGAAAATGGATTAAAATCTCAACAAAAACCCTTGAGGTGACCCATCCTGCCATAGGCCCGTAACTCGATCAGGTTCCATGTACACTGGGGATTTTTATGGCCTATCCTACCACATGGGTTAAACACCACATAGTTTTCAGTGCATGACACCAAGATGGAAATACCTCCATGTGTACTTCTGAAATGATGTTTTATTCTTCTTGATAAACCACTTGTCTACCTAGAAGTTTAACTGCCATGAATCATATAGTTATATTCCCTCAGGTTCTGCTCAGTGAAGAGGTCCTGGTTTACTATATATGAATTGGTGTAAAACTAGAAAACATTCACCTATGGTCAAATGACATATTAAATAAAATCCTCAAATCATCTTGTATTAGTCATCTAATCTCTAGTCTGTGTTGGTGAAAAATGCTGGAGCTCAGTGAAATGAGTTGAATATTCTATCACTGACATGTCACCTTACTGGAGGTGCATGAACTCTCAAGAATTGTCTATTATCAAATTTTGAGGGAATAAGTAGTTGAAAACTTCTATCTTGAAGTCCTCCTAGTCCATACCCATACATTGACCAACCTGAGTGATTACATCCCACAAACACTTGGCGAAGTCACATAACATATAGGTGGTGAGTTTTAAACTTGCTATGTAGGACCTTCTATATTCTCAAAGATAGAAAACATGGGCTCTTGCCATGAATTAGTAGCCTGAGTTCCACCATCTCCCAACAATGTGGGAGGATTCTGCTATAAGAACTGATGGGTCAACTCTTCTATAGTAGGGGCGGGTCGGGGATCACTACAGAAAGAATGAATGAAATAGAAGAAGCTCTCATGGAAATGAGCATTAACACTCAATGGAAGATCAACATGAGGCGAATTAGGTGGTACTATAGGAGGGATAAATATTAGATTATCACCCACCACCTCAAGAGTGTGATCATCTCTACTTTCTTGGCATATGACACGAGGACATCACTATGGAATAATGATAAATTTCCAAGGGCACTCCACAGATAAGATTTATAACATATAAGAAACGAAATAATAAGAAAGGGAAGGTACAAAGCCTTTATATAAGAGATTAAAACCTCTATAAATTCTCCGCAATCTATGTTTAGGTGATAATAAAGTTCATAGAAGGATCAAGAGACACAACCAACTGAAAACTACAAATGTTGGGATTGGGTAAAGGTCTCACATGACTCAACAATGTCCCACCGTATGGTGTGTGAATTTTCAGGTACTAAGGAAAACAACCTTTAATTTGAAACATGAATCCCATTTATAGGTAATAATTTCATTTTAAAACATTAATATATTTAGGTTCATTATCAATCATTTGAATATAGATATCCCAAATCAGTTAGTTTCACTACCAATCCAAAATTTATAAAGGACCATACTCTTTTGTAAATTGAAATTGGAACGTCAAGTAACAAAAAATTGGCTGGTATGTCCAGTATCAGGTGGTAACATATCATGTATAGTGATTTTATTAGACAAGTACCACTCTCAATTTATATAAGTAGTTTATTCTTAAACTGTCGTTGCCATTCATCAATGAAATAAACTAATATGGCATGATTGGTTAATTAAGTTTTCACCATAAATCTATATGGGAAAAACCACTTTTGTTAACATTGGAACATTAATTAATCCAATGATTTCATTAATTTATGAAACACTAGAACACTTCAATATGTAACAAACAAGGCAACAAAACAATCTCGTGCAATATAGGCAATGCACGCAAAAATTAGATATTGCATATAATAATGCATGATATTTATATCCTAAGGAGCCTAGTATGATGAATGAATTTTTATATTCCCTCATATCATAGATCAAGGGTGAAGAAATCCGTAACATTAATCTCATGAATAATAAAAGTACAAAAAAAGTTCATCACCGAATTGTGAAATCTATGAAATTGTAACAAGGGAAACCAATAAAAGAATTTACCTATCATAGGTAATGTGGGTTTCCCAAGAACATGGGTCAGCTACTCCCACAAACATTCTTATTACCAAATAACATTACTTCTAGTCTCATATACAAAACAAAAACAATAATAAAAAATGGAAAGGACCACTCTGATACCACTTTATAGGAACATGAGCCTTAGATCAGTTGGTGAGGACTCGTCAGGTGTATCCAAGAGACCCAAGATCAAATCCGAGTGGAGACATATTTCCAGGTTACAGCAGCAGCACTATAGCAGGTACTGTAGTAGTTACTATAGCAGGTACTATTCAATACTATAACAGCTGAATCTATTCATCCATTGGGGAATTTGGGCCACCAGTTTGGTACTCGGGTCCTGTAAGGCTTTTGAGCCATCCAAGGCCTTCTGGCAAGTTGTCTATGAAGGCCTTCGGACCACATCAAGTCCTTTAAGCCACCCCAAGGCCTTTGGGCTACATGAAATATGCAGATGTACTAGTCATATTACAATGGACAAGGCTCCAAATGAGGATTCAGAGCATGCACATTCACTAGAGTATAGCTAACTAGAATTGGAAGATTAAGAGAGTATGGAATTTTCATATGTACTAGGACTGTGCAGATCTTCACATGACAACTAGCTGACCAGCCTTGTGATGGTTGAGTGCTGATATCATGACATTTTTTGGGGATGAGTAGTTTCAAGTTGTCTTGTATAGGTGATTCCCTTAATACCTATGGGTCATGTAATTATCTCTTAAGACTTCAGGTCTTGTAAGGGTTCTACCTCACACCTTGAATGGTGTATTATAAAAAATAATAAAAAATGATGGTATTTTGGCCGTTCAGGTTTGGATACCACTATGTAGCATCCCTCCGCAAAATCCACTTAGCGGTGACCCAAGACGGCGGGCCACAAGACCAAAAGAGTGCATCCCCATATGGTAGAGGTTTATGACTAGATGAGAGGGAATAGGGTGTGTATGTGGGGAGAATATTACCTCACAAGTCAAAGTATATCATAGTTGTGATCAATATAGATAATTAGTATAAACATATGAGATCATGTAGTAGTGGAATAATAAATAAAAATTCAAAAGAAATAAAAAAGTGAATAGTGAATGAATAGTAGATACAAAATGATGATGATGATCATATAATTATAAAAAAAAGAGTACATGTGATAAAATAGTGTATATAATCATATACCACATGAAATAAAAATACAAAAAATCCAACATAGCTACTACTATCATCACCAACATAATCTCGATCCTCTTCTTCTGTGCTCCATTCTAGAAAAGTCAGTCAAGCATCAAAAGCTGGATGCTTACCTTTATCTATGCCTGCATTCATGAAGTCTTCTTGGGTACCAAAGATGTCCTATGAAGGTTGTCAGATATAATTTGTATGAAACCATTAATAGTGTATATGTCAATCTAGTAAGTTCAATATAAAGTAGATATTGTTCCAATAATAATGTATACAAGATGAAAATAAATAAATAAACTGCACCAGGCTAGGTCTCACTTGGATCAGCCTAATATAGATGTGTTTGAACTAAGGTGTCCAACACATATAAATAAATATGGTTAATGGACTCATAAAAATGAAATATTAACTTCATACCATCCCCAAACATGTGATTTGGCTTGGAGGATGAATCCTAGGAAAAACAGTTAGATATGCTCATTCCTTGATTTAATTTTAATGTTTTGAATTCAAGTAAATGCACCCTAATCCCATTCAAATTGATCTAGAGGTATCTTAAGTATCGCTCCAGGCACACTATAAATGTAACCAACATCGTGGGAGTCTATCCAAGGTGACCCATGAATGTGATCTTAAGAGTCACTCCCAACATGTTGTGAATACACCATGAAAAACCTCTGAGTCCATCGCGCGTATCACACATAGGGGTCCGAGTCTCTATCTTGGAATGGTACAACCATATCACAACCAAGAAGGTCCATGGGGTCTCCCCCAGGAATCAGTATCACTCATTTGTAGGTAAAGTTAGATGCATAGTGAGTATGTCACATCGCTAGCTAGTATCTCCCTCAACGTATTTAAAATTCATTAACAAAAGTAACTATAAAGCACGCTGAGACTTTACAAGGTTTACATAAGTTGGTAACCTGTTATCTCCCTATAAATAAGATATATATTATAAATAATAGCACCATTTAGTAGGTAAAATCATTTATAAATTGATTAAAAATATTGATATTTTATTCAATTTCTCATTTTCAACAATATAAAAAGGAAAGGCCTATAAAAAGAGGGAATATGGGATATGGAATAAGTCTGTGGGGACTAAACACTTTCCCTACCATTTTTACTAGGTCAAAAACATTTATCAATTGGACAAGGCATAGATCAAGGGTGATTTATCAAGCTATGAGGAAAGGGAAGCTAGGCCATCAATGTAAGGAACGCCCAATGGTGTGGCATAGGTCAAGGTGATCAACCCAAGTGTGATTCTATACCCATTAGAGTTGTAATGGAAATAGTGCAACATTAAATTTAATTTATTTAATAATTTAAATTCATCAATGGAAAGGTATGATGAGTGTTTCAATAAAGCATGATATAAAATCATTTATACTTGTAGGAAATAACTAATCCACCCACCTTAGGTTCATAGAAGACCAATCATCCAGTATCGGCCCTCTAATCAAGCTATGATAAGAAATATCTGAAAAATATTCAAATTACCTAAAAATAGGGAAAATGAGGTCACACGAAGAATGAAAAATAGAGAAGAATAGAAAATAGAAATAGAAGGGATATGATTAAAGATATTACCTCATTATTTCCGATGCACCTGACGGTAAAGGAATCAGAGATTGTATGAAGGATGCATATAAATACCTAACGAGAAGAGAAGAGATCTGGGTGGATGATGGAGGATAAAAAATGAGAAATGAAGCATGAGGAATTAAAAAACATTTAGTGGAAAAATATTTATTTACCCTTTAGTAACTGAGCCATATGTTTTGGTTATATAGTTGGCCAAAACATTTTCCAACTATGTACCTGGTTCTTCTTAATGAGGGACGCCACACGGGCTAGGCACATGGTTCAGCTAACCATTCACATGGAATGCGTGAAGCCACTATCCCAAAGCCTTTGAAACCTTCATGGGTGTGTGTCCCATTCTACATAGTTCCAGATAAACCATAAACCTTCTTATGTGCACTATGAAACCTGCATGGTTGAGTTGCATAGTTAGCAATAACCGGGATCTAACAGTGCAGCTCAGTCTATATTCTATTTTCCCAAAACATCATGCTATGAATGAGACCCAAACTCTCCCAAAACACTCCTTAGTCATAATATACCATAGTAATCATAAAAAGGTAGGTTTTAAATAGAAAAACTAGGATTTATATCCCTATAAAAAACTGGGATGTTACACACTCACCCATGACATGTATAGACACATCCATGAAATTTACTAACCACTCCATTTAGTAAGCTATGTCATAACCAAATGGCCCACCTATCAAAATAAGACTCCCTAAATAGACTAAACACACTATTTACACTTATTCTTCTTATCCCAAGTCAACACATGGAAATGTAACCCAGTGTACCTAAATCATAGCACAACAACCATGTCTGAATCAAAAAGTCTTTATTCATATATCACATGAAGGAACACAAACCCATTAAATTTGAATGTTCCCATAATGTTAGTCCATCTTACCCTAAATTTGAAACATAACAATATCCAAAATAACATTTCCCTTTATATGTGCCTCAATTTGGATCCCTAGGAAATTATAACCTAACACTGCCCTTTCCATATGCATCATGAACACACACAAAAACCAATCTTCTGAAAATAAATTTTCCAAATGAATATTCCATCAATACTTAGAGTGAACATGCACAATCACACCAAATCCACCTCAGATCCAAGTTTAAAACATTCCAAAATCATCATCATAATGGAATATCACTGAATAGGCATCAAATCAAATTTATTATGGCTGTTTCCCACAACACATGTCTTAAAGAATTATCCATGAGAATGTTCAGAAATTATTTATTCAAATAATTTATCATTGGTAAAGGTAATAATTTAACATCTAAATCAATAATGTTTCAGTTTCATAAGAAAATTAGAGTGAGCGAGAAGCCTCCTACATAAATTTTTTTCCAAGATGAAATCACATCACACCCTCATAGATATGAGATCTAGAAAACCTCATATTATAGTTCATAACCAAATCCCCAATCAAAACATACCTGAACCACTCTATTTATGCATGGAATTCCAAGACTAGTGTTTTCAATAAAATAAAATGGGTAGATGAGGGAGGAGAATGAGAGGAATAAGTCTTACCATCAATCCCTATGAAAAAAACTCATGAATCCAAGAAAGAGAGATTTAGAAGGAATAAAATCACCAAAATCACTCAAAAATATCTGATGTTCAGGATCCTAATAAAGAGGGAACTAAATGAGGTTTTCTAGGGAAGTCTCGTGTTAAAAATATAATTTTGAATTATTTTTAATGTTTCAGGCGGTTGGGATACAAATTCTTGTAAACAATGTATCAACCATGTGGATTATATTATTTGAAAATCTCTAGGGAAATATGGTTTAGCTAAATGGTTTTCCCACACTATACTCTTGTGAACTTGGAATTACTCAAAAATATCTAAGGTCACACAATTTGGTTGTACAGTTTTACTGAACTACATGCCAAACATATGTATTCCTGTTCAAATAATCTTGGACCACAAGATTTTTCACACAGTTTCCAAAAATATTTCACTAATCATGTGTCATCCCCTAGACCCTCATTTTAACATTCATGGTTACCTGGTGATCTCACATGGTTTTCCTTAACAATAAATCACAAGTTCATCCTTGACAAACTATATAAAACATTTAAAACCCCTCCATAAATTCCCATCACTAAAAAAACATATTAATAAATTAAAATGACATAATAAAGAATTTATATCCTCAAACCAAGGGTGTTAAACAATCACCACCATCAGGATTTCAATCCATGTAAAGATAAAGGTTGGTTTTATATAGAAAAGGATTAGTCCATTTATCCAAAATAGAAATATATCACTCTCAAGTATCCTAATATACCCTAATAAGATATTATAATACATGCATACAAGGTATATATCAGTATCAAGAGAAATATCCATACCTATACCAAAATATAAATAAATTTGTTAACTCAATGGAGCATCCTTCTTTAGAGAAATATGTTCCCTACCAAATTTTTTTAATTGAGATTGAATAACCATTTTTCAGTTGAAATTTCGAAAGAAGAATTGTACGCCATACTGAATTAGGGAGAAAATGATACCCAACTAGTTAATCCCACCAATACAGTTAATAATATCATAATAACCAATGTGTTGACGTGTTAACTAACCATTATTTTTTGAGGTGATAGTTTTTTAATCATTGATGTACCTAAAATAATACCTTATTTGTCACTACAAAAAAAACAGATAATACTGATAAGACATATAACAACTATTGAAGCGGTTTCCTTTATTTTCAATATATATTAATAATGATAGTAGTATCTATAACACGATAAGGTCTAATAAATGTTATTTACCTAACATACACCTTTAAAAGTAGATGCTAACATATATGATGATATATTTCTCCAAACAAGGATATATAAATCATTTCTAGATAATTAAAGTAAAATAAAATCTTGAATAATAGTAAATGGGACCCCAAGAACCATAGAAGTAATTTCTACTAGCTTTAAGGATATCCTACACAATTAATGAGCACTATAATAGCCCACCAATTTGAGTATGTATAAAATTATCATAGTATGATGTGTTAACTAGGGTCAATGTTATGGCCACCAAAACCATGAAGGAAACCTAGGGTCTCTGACAGAGATAATGGTAATCATTACACTATATATGTTCAAAACTCCATAGACACACCACACTAACAAATATTTAACATTATTCATCCCTATAATTTGAATCAAATTTATCATCTCGGTGATTCAATTAGTTATCACTCTGATGAAATCATTCTTCGGAATCATCTCATGAATTCTAGTGTCAAAGAACACAATAAATATCTCCCATTGTATTATAGGTATAGGTAACAGTTTCCACACACCCCCCTAATCATTGATGTTCAGTTTTTATTACCTTTTATATCTTTAAAATACTTGTATTTACACCCAACATGAGTAATGATAGTCTTAAAGTAACTATTCAGCAAAAAAAGGATTCAAAATTCATTCCCAAAAACTCAATTAATAATTTTCATCTGATGTCAATTCAATGACAAATCCTCACTATTGTGGTTTAACCTAATGGTGTCACTATCATGGTTTTACTAATAATCTTACTTATACTTGATCAACAAGGTGAATAATGAGTTTCACCTAATAGGAAACCAATACATCTTCTTGGACAGTACAACCCAAGTGCATGTAAAAATTTTGATCCATTATTCATCACTGATTCAGAACTTCATTAACGCATCATATATAGACTTGTGAGTAATGAAATCCACCACCCAATTGATCATGAAGTGTAATTACTTTTTTTGACAGTTGACATGAACTGGTTTCCCAGTTCAAGTCCAAGAAGTTTATTGAATCAAAAAAGGGGGGTTACATGGAAATCACGAGGTGTAATGTGATTACACCCTATGAAATTTAAAGAAACCAAAAAAACATTGAAAACCAAAGGTAAATACAGTAAGACCTCTCTGCTGAAAAGAATTCTTGCTGCAATGCACTGGCCTCATAGTCTTGTTGCAATTAGTGCAGCAACCGAGAACGCAGCAGGGCCCCATGGTGAGCACAAGCAGGTGTCTACAGCTTGCAACATCATTGTTATCCATTACAAGACTTGTGGAGAATCCAAACAGCAAGGAGAGGGGTCTTTCCCTCCAATCCAGGTCATCAGGATCATCTAGGATGATCAAGCTGAAATAACCCTCAACAGAAGATTTAGAATTATAACAAATATAAGAAAATAAAAACAGAACAAGATACTCCGGCCCAGTCTAGACCAAAACATGAAACCATACAGAGCTGATGCTAGAAGAAACTCCAAGAGTAGCTTCCAAAACACCACATCAATAGATGAACCAGGATAAAAAAAATTCAGTATAGAATGGTTCCATGTTCCTCCCCAATCAGAGACATTATTCATATCTAGAATTCATTAACCAGTGAAGTAGAAAGCAGTAATTCTGCTTTCCAGTGAAAACATCATCATGGATCTGGACATCAGTTCCTGCCAACAAGCCATCCATCTTCAGAAATACTTAGACTTCAAACAGAAATTCAACATCATCATAAGTCATTAAAATAGAACAATCAAACCCGTGTTGATTGAGATCATCCAGAACAGGGTGCCTCAAGGCCAAACTTCATGGAAAAACAACTCCCAGCCCAAGAGAAGCAGTGCAGGACACCAGTCTTAAGCATCAAAATAAGGAAATCAATGGAAATTCATTGCCATGGGATTTCCTTGAAAATAAAATCTGGATTTTGTTTAAATTTTTTCACCAACATCATGAACATTCTCTTTCTGATTTGAAGGTAGGTATTCACAGAGATTTCTCCATTCCTGTATCTTTGAAAAACTATTTCATCTTGCTCCTCCATCCAAGCTTCCAGTTCATCACTGATATCCTCAATATACTGATAAGGATCCTTCTCCGTAGGGTCATCAACTTCAATGTTTGTAGAATCGTTTATGTTTCCTTCAACAGGGGGTTTTAGGTATTTTTCTGCAACCACCGTATGTGGTGGAAGCACTGTTTGTTCTTGACGAGAGGCCTCAAGGGGTCTAGTGACAATTGTCTTCTCAAGGTTCGAGTAATCCTTCCCTATTCGTGTCTTTTAGGCACTCGGTTTAATGTATCCATCCACATCAGTCATTGATTTTTTACCATCTTTGCAGTCAATTTTAAATAGGTTTCGTCAATCATGTGAGCTTGATCATAATCATCATGTGTCGTAGTACAAGAATATGAGTGGGCATTCATGTCCTCCTCATTCAAGGTTTGAGAGACATCTGTGACAACAAGTTTCTCAAGAATATTGAGGGGCCCCTTATCCTCATCAATAAGTAGAACACTGTGGGGTGAAGCCACAACTCTAGAATATTCATGAACATGGGGTATAGGGTCAACATTATTATTACCTAGTGATCACCAGGAGAAAAATCCCCTCTAACCCTAAATTGGGGTCAGAGGTGCTAGGTGCATCAGTGGTGAAAAATCAAGCTTGAGTCTTTTTAATGTCCTCATTTGGCATTGAATCTTTTTCCATCCAAAGCGATTTAACCCTAGGAGGAAGGGGAGCTGATTTGTTTTCACAATCGCCATTAAGATGCCCAATTCTAGAACATATATTACCAAAATAATGAAGATTCTCAAAAAAAACCTCCTGAATAAACCCATTGTCACCATTTTGAATCCAAAAGCTAGATGGAAGCTTCTTTGTCACATCTACTTCAGTACAAATTCGAGCAGCCAAAGGTTTTGATAAATTTATTATTGCATAATCCACCCTAATAAGAGTTCCTAATAATCTATCAATTGCAAATAAATCATTTCTTTTGAAGGGATGAATCGGTAAACCAGGGAATCGAAGCCAGATGGGAGAAATTGGGGGTTCAAATCCGGAGACATAATCCGGAGACCACTTAACCACTTTCATATAAGATCTCCCAAAGGTCCAGGAGTCGTGCATCCAGAATATATAATAATCCTTATCCAAGGAGAATAGAAACAATACATTCTATGAATTTAAGAACCCGACCGTGAAATCGACAAATCCAATTCATTCTAGAGTTTTGCGAAGAAAAAGAAGCGAGGGGCATTGCTTGTAGAACTGTCCAACAAGGGCAAATTGAAGGTCTGAAGTATGAGAGTTTACCTCACTCTTCGTGAAAGAGATGTCATCGAGTCCCTGGTGTTTGAAAGCATTCGAAGAAAATGAACAATCATTCATGAGCTCATTGCATGATTCACGGCCTGCTACCACATCTGCGAAGGACCTTTCGTCCTGCTTCCCTTCCAATCTAGGGTTTCCACCCTATTGACCCTCGAAGTTCGACGCCCCGACATTCTTCATCCATGATGTGTAATTCCTTACTAAAACAACAATTGGTTAAAATTTATGTGATAAAACATAAATAAATCACTAGAAATAAACCACTAACACTATTGTATAAGGTTCCTTTAGGTTTGTATGAATGATACCATTAATTGGTGAAGAGAAAATAGATCGAATGTTACTAAATATAAAGGGAATTATCATATAATCATCCTATAAAGACCTGAAACTGAAAATTAGGTTTATCCCTTACAAATGTTGTGAATTTTATTTATAAAGAGACACTAGAAAAAATACACAACATTAAAAACAATAGAGCACATTTCAGTAGTCTGGGTTCTATAGTATTAGATATAAACTTTACACATTTATAAGAGTGTAACATGCATAAAATAAAACAATAGGCCTTTTAAACATCTACGTGCGCACATAAAAAATGACGACGTCCAACATAGGACTTCAGGGTGACCTATGAAAATAATTTTTAAACAAGGAATGATCATTGGATATACCCAGTAAGGGGTTTCAAAATAACCAATAAATAATTTAAAACTTTTCTTTCATACTTAAAACAAATTATCACAAAACATGATATATATATATAGAAAAATAGAATTTATTAATATAAATATACTTGTAGAGACATTGGAAATTATCCTTTAAAAATATTAACTTTTGTTTTTTTAGGTTAGTAATAATACTTATAAGACTATATTGAAATCCATAACTATGTACACTAGTCATCATTAGGACTTATGGGTTCACCCCCCATAACGTCACACATTTCAAAAGTGCTAATTTTCAAAAAAAAATTCCCCATGGACCTACCTTTCTCATCTCTAAACCAAAACATTTCCAAAGTCCTTATTATTTACGTCCAAATAATTTATTCATTTTTATCACATGTTGTAAAAAAATTTCCATTAGTTTTTAAATCCAATTTTCAGAGAATCCCTTGCTAGAAAAAAACCGACTATTATTTGAAAATCGTAATTGTATGAAACATGTATTTATGTGCGTACAAGATCACATAATGCATGGAAAGTCACACATGAGCTAGATGATGACCATACCTATCCATTCAAGATATGTTAGGTGATGAAGATGAAAATTTGTACATAAAATAATAGCTTGACTTATGATTAAACATAAAATGATAATATTTATCAAGGAACACATGTATTTCATAAACAACCCTAACATACATAAACTATTAAACATTAATTGAATGGTTGAATTCCATTTGTGAAATACGAATATAAATAAATAAAATTAACTATACATAAACATGTTTAAATTTAATTATATATATATATATAAATTTTTATGTAGTCTGAAAACATTCAAAACATAAATCCCTTACAACCATAGTTTTAGGAATTAAGTTTAATACAAGAACTTTTAATATATTTATATATACCGAAATCGATTGATATATATGTGTAAATATACATGCACACACACACAAACACAGACAGATATATATATATATATATCACCTTTGTAAAACAATAAAATCGGATGAACTAAAATGAACCCTTGCATAATTTATAAAATTTATAATGATAAATTACATATGAAAATATACATATTTAAATTTCAAAAAAACCCTTCAAAAATAAATTTTAAACTAATATATCTATTACCATAAATAAATGAACCAATATCTCTTTGCTTGAGGCTGGGACAACCCAGGAGAAATTAAGATGAGTGTAGATGATGGAGTGGGTTTTGCAGGTGTGGGGAATGAGTTTTACATACATATATTCATAAACTAATTATAGTCTTGTGGAGGAAGCCTAATATATGAATAGTTTTTTTGATTCATTTTACATTGTCTACACATTTTTTTATTATTATTTAATTTTAGAGTTTTATCCTCCTCTTTATTTTATTTATACTTTCACATTTCCTACTAAAACTATTTTTCTCTAATTTCAGTTTGTTTTATCATTTTTTTTCTTATATTTATCTTTGAGGTTTTGTGTTCTTTTCTTTCCACACACATTCTCTCTCCCACGTTTTCTCTATTCATTTTTGAATTTTATCCCTCTTTTTTAAAAAAAAAGTCATTACTATTATATTATAATTTATTATATTAATGGGTTATTATATTATCATCATTTTTGTTAAGAATAATTAAAATATTATTATATCACTTTGTTCATTTTTTTAAAAAGCAACGTTTCGTTATAAAAAAGTGACACTTTTATATATATATCTCTATAAATGATTATTTATATTTTAACATTTTTTAATATGTTCATATCATTTAACTTTAAAAAATATATATATATATATTCGTTTTTTATATTAATATAACTATATATATTTATAATGTCCAAATTTTATAAACAAAATATATTATCTTAAATATAATAATAATTTTATAAAAAAGTACCCTTTATTATCATTACAATTTATAATACTATTATTATCATAAAAATATAAAAAAAATTATATTTATTTCTACATAATGCTAATATTTTTAGTATAATTATTATCATACATTCATTACACATGTGTAAAATGTTATCATTTTAATTTCAAACAAATTTGATTATTCAAAAATTATAGTTTTACACATGTAGAAATATTTATATCAAAATACTATTTTAAAAAAATTATTACCATATTAAAAAAATATACATTGTTCATAATAATAATTTATTAAAAACATTAAATATTAAATAATAATTTTTAATAAATAATATATTTCAATAAAATACATTTATTTAATGAAAATAATATTTCCTAAAGGTAATATTTTATAATTTTGAATAAAAACATTATTTTGATTACCCAAAATAATTTAGTTTCATAAAATTCTTAATTGAAATTATTTCTTTTAAATTATAAACAAAATAAATATTTATTTAAAATAAAAGTAATATTTTAATTTCCTGGGGCATTACATTATCCCCCCATCAACAGAATTATGTCCTCGTAATTTGACTTGTCAGACTAAAATATTCTGCATTTTTGTCTTAATAATTAAGATAAACTAGAGCCATTAAACCTATAGACTTGAAAACATCTAATCTCCAAAGTTAACTAGACCGTTCCTCTAATTACAATTTTAAAAACCCAAACATGAAACTCGAGTTTAGCCCTTACAAATGCTGTGAAATGTTTTTATAAAGAGAAACTTGAAAAAATACACAACGTTAAAAACAATAGAGGGCATTTCACCAGTCTACATTCGGTAGTATTAGATACAAACTATAAACATTTATTAGAGTGAAACATGCATAATATAAAACAATAGGCCTTTTACACTTCTACGTGCACACATAAAAAATGATGGCGTCAAACTTAGGACTTCGAGGTGGCATGTGAAAATAATTTTTAAACAATGGGTGAGCATTGGATATGCCTAGTAAGGGGTTTTGAAATAACCAATAAATTATATAAAACTTCTCTTACACACTTAAAATAGATTCTCACAAAACTTTATATATATATATATATAGAAATAGTATTTTTCAAACAAATAATACTTGTAAAGCCATTAGTAATTATCCTTTGAAAATATTAACTTTTTTTATATGGGTAATTAATAATACTTTGAAGACCATATTAAAATCTTAAACTATTACCACTAATTATCACTAGGACATATGGTTTCACACCTATAATTTCACACATTTCTCTAGTGCCAATTTTTTAAAACGTTTTTTCTATGGACCTTTATTTCTCATCTCTGACCCAAAACATTTCTGATGTCCTTAATATTTACTTTCAAAAAAATTAATCATTCATATCACATGTCGTCAAAAATTTCCCATAAGTTTTAAAATCCAATATTCAGAGAATCCCATGATTGAAAAAACCCCAATATTATTTGAAAACCTTAATTGCAAGAAACATGGATTTATGTGTGTGTAAGATCGCATACTACTTGGAATGTCACACATAAGATAGATGATGACCATAACTATCCATGCATGACATGTCAGGGGATACAGAAGAAAATTTTCACAAAAAATAATAGCTTGAATTATAATTGCACATAAAATGATAAGATTTAACAAGGAACACATGTATTTTCTAAACAAACATAACTTACATAAACGTTTAAACATTAATTGGATGGTTTAAATTCAATTTATGAATTATAAATATAAATAAATAAGATTAACTATACTTAAAGATGTTAATATTTATGATAATATATATATATATAAATGTACATATACATATATTTAAATTTTTATGTGGTTTGAAAAAACTCAAATCATAAATCCCTTACAACCATAGTTTTTGGTATTAAGTTTAAAACAAGAAACCTTATATATATACCAAAATGGTTTGATATATATGTGTATATATACATGTACACACACACACACATCACCTTTGTAAAACAATAAAATTTGATGAAGTAAAATGAACCCTTGCATAATTAATATAATTTAGAATGATGAATTACATATGAAAATATACATATATAAATTGTAAAAAAACCCATAACAAATAAATTTTAAACTAATAAATCTCTTACCATAAATAAATGAACCAACATCCCTTTTCTCGAGGCTCAGACAAAACATAAGAAATAAGGATGTATGTAGATGACAATGCAGGTTTTTCAGGTGTCGAAAATGAGTTTTACATACATACATATATATACTAATTAGAGTCTTATAGAAGATTCCTAATATATGAATAGTTTGTTTCATTCATTTTACATTGTGGATACATTTTTTTTATTTCATTTTGGAGTTTTAAACTCCTATTTATATATTTATTTATCCTTTCACATTTCTTACTCAATCACTTTTTTTATTTAATTTTGTTTTATCAATTTTTTCTTTTATTTATCTTTGACATTTTTCGTTTTTTCCTGTCCAGACACTTACTCTCACCCACATTTTCTCTATTCATTTTTGACTTTTATACCTCTTTTGTCAAACAAATCATTAATATTTTATTATAATTTATTATTTTAATGGATTATTATATTATCATCATTTTTCAAGTGTAATTAAAATATTATTATATTACTTCATTATTTTTTTGAAAGTGATGTTCCATTATAATAAAGTGACACTTTTATATGTATATATAAATTCATTTTTTATATTTTTTATCATTTTTTAATATATTCAAATCATTTAACTTTAATATACATACATACATACATACATATATATCTATATTATTTTTAATATTAATATAACTATATATATTTATAATTTCAAAATTTTATAAACAAAATATATTATCTTAAATATAATTATAATTTTCATAAAAAAATACCCTTTATTATCATTATTATTTTTATTACTATTATTATCAAAAAAATATTAAAACAAATTATATTTATTTTAAAATAATTATAAAATTATAATTATAATTATTATCATACATTTATTACACATGTGTACGATGTAATCATTTTAAATTAAAACAAATTTTATTATTCAAAACGTATATTTTACACATGTAAATATATTTATATAAAAATACCATTTTAAATAAATTATTATTCAATTAAAAAATATACATTGTTTATAATAATAATTTATTACAAATAATAAATATTAAATAATACTTTTAAATAAAGAATATATTTCAATAAAATACCTATATTTAATGAAAATAATATTTCTTGAAAGAAATATTTTATAATTTTGACTAAAAAAATATTTTTATTACACAAAATAATTTTGTTTCATAAAAGTATTAATTAAAAATATTTATTTTAAATTATAAAAAAATTATATATATATTTAAAATAAAAGTAATATTTTAATTTCTTGGGGCATTACACATCCATGCACTAGGAAAATTACCAAGAGGTCACCCATCCAGAACCTACTATAGAACATAAAAACATAACTATGATGTTTTAATAAGGTAGGTTCCCAAAAAGGTAAGTGAAAATGTTTTGATAATTCTTCTAACTGGATTCTTGAATCACATAGTTTAGTTGGAAAATAACAACAAATGTTTATGAAATCATTAATTGAAGACCGTTTTCCCACTTGATTCATATCCCATACCCAATTGAAATGATTAGAAACACCATCGAGAGTTGTGAAATTGACTCATAAAGCATAGAAATCAGTATGAGCCTAGAATTCCAACAATCACTTCAACCTAAAAATTATGTTAATATATCAATATCTAACATCATAAACTCCTAAACAAATAGATAATTTCAATAATAACTATTCATGCTGACCAATATAAATCCCAATATATCTTATTACCTATGAATTTTCATAATTCTCATCATATGAGTCATAATTTATACATTAAACCCCCATTTACTTCTCTATATATTGTGTATACCACAAACTAATCCCAAAAATTACAATAAGAGAAACAACAAAATATAAAATTCAAGAATAATTATTTCAATATGAAAGTATCTCAACAACATATTTATAAATAAATAGAATCTCGATAATATAAACCCCACTATGTCATCTTAAAGTTACGACACATCAATTCAAAACATTAAATCACATCTTGAAAGCTTAGTTAAACTCAAGAGTTAAAAACAACTAAAATGTTTCCTCTCAATAATTATTTACGCCAAGCTCCATTTTAAGATAACTGTTTAAATTATTCTTTGAACTAATATACTATAAAACATTTTAACAAAAATCTCCAAAAATATTTTTTTGTGAAACTATTTTATAATCAATAGATATTATATTTAAAAAAAAATTTAAATGAAATTATTTATTTTAAAAACATCTTAATCAAAAAAATGATATCATAAAATAAATCATGTAAATTCCAATATGTAACACTTCAAAAATTAAGAAAATAACTTCATATTAAGTGAAAATTTAACAAACATTATCATCAATGCATTAGTAATAAACCATATTATTATATGGACTCATTAAATAACATTATAAAAGATTAATTATATGAAGATATTATTAGTAATAAAGAATATGACTTTATGTAACACATAATTCAAGTCTATATTTCAGATCATTTAGATTTAAACAAAAAATTTTGGTTGAAATTATTTTGTTACCAAACAAACATGTTTTGTTAATGAAAAAAATTAGATATCCAAAGTATACATGTCATAGATTTCAGTATTCTTTATTGACCAATGAACTAATGTTCATGAGGATCCCAAAACAAATTATGAATTATAACATTTTATCCCATTTAATATACAATAATATTATTTTCTATTCTACTCATTATATTAATCTTGAATGAATTACGCACATATCATGGAATTATAAATGCATGATCTTATTTTTAAAATATATTCAAATTGGCCAAGAAAATAATGACCCAATGTTATATCATGATTTTCATAAAATCATTTTCAATGTTTACCATACTTTAAAATCATGAAATTTATGTCAAGTCATGGAATATCATATAAATCAACAAAATATGAGGTTGAAACGGTTCACTCTATCAAAGATAAATGTTTTCCACATAATAGACATGTCACCATCATTTAATAAATTAGAAAAGTAAACATATAATCAATATTTTATTAAAAATTTCCTAAATTGTTAAACTTATCTTAGAATAATAGGTATTCCAATAGTTATTTAATAATTTACATCCAATAAATTAATTAAAATATCATGTTTCAATTCAAATCTAGTTTGATGTAAAATGAAGAAATGAAAGAAAATAGAATACACAAACAAAAATAAATTATTGAAATTATCAACACACCAAATAGAAATAATTAATATATTACCATGTTTTGGAAAGAATTCGTAAAAACACTGAGTTTCATCCACAGGAATAAACAAACATTAAAAAAAAGGTAATAAAATTATATTTTAGTAATGCATAATAAAAAAATATGAAGAGGTTAGATGTGACTGTTTATATGTTATACTTAAAATCCTGAAACATCATATCTATATACCTACCATCCTGAATAATATCACGTACCAAATATATACCAATTTTAACATCACGAACCAAACCCATCAAATTGGATGGGATCAGAATGCCACTTAACTTATGTTTATCCCTCATAAATCAAATCCCAGAAATAAATGCCTATGGATTCAAAAAAATCATTATAGAATGATTTTCCCTTGTACACAAAACACCATATAGTAAAAAACTCTAAGAAAATATAAATGTATGTTGCATGAATAAAACTAATCCAGCATTAATTATGTATAATGGAAATAATAATAGTAAATATCTTACAATAATACCAAATAGGACTAAAATAATAAAATATCCAAAATGAATAATAATTTTTCACCATGGAACTCTCTTATGATCTACATGATACCTACCTACAAGAACCTAACTCCATATAAATCCATAGTATTTTTATGCATTTTTAGTAAGATAATTGGTTCTATTATTAACAACATCACACCAAAAAGTAATTTCATACACACTAGGATGTATCTGCAGGGGTGGGTATAGAAGTAAATAAGAAATCCCCCACTATAGTGAACATAATCCCAATAACCTTAATTTGGTCACTGCTTTATTACATTAACATAAGATATAAGTGATCACTTCCTAAAGGACCAAATAGTTTAGTAGTCTAGGAATACAGATATGTACATAATTCCCATATTATATATGAAAACATAAAATTACAAAAAAAAAATTATCTAGAATATAACTATTTCTTCAAGTGTATCCTTTAATATCATTATTAATACACTTTCTGGATTCTTGGTAAAGGGAAAAAAATAAGGGTGAGCTTAAATTCTTAGTACGGGTTAAATACAATAAAAGCTATCACGAATAAATAAGAATAATCATCATGGAAAGGTAAATATCTGAAAATGAATTCCATTTAATTTTTTTTACTAGAATAATAATTATGGAATGTTAAATAAACAAAATCAAATTTCATAAAATCAATAAAATTATTTTCATAGCTGGATAAAGAATAATCAATATGGTAAGGTAAATAACTGAAAACTCATTCAATTTGATCAATAACTGATAATGAAATGTATCCAATGATAACATAACTATGAAAAAATTATTTATAATAATATGTGAATTATTAATGAAGAAAATTATTAATCCTTTGACATATTATTATCAAGAACATGATACCTCTACCATCAATACCTTTCACAAGATATTTTAAAACTACAGGTAGAAACCAGTATAATGTTGACAAACTGATACACCTAATGATACCATCGATGCATCAAGGGGATATATAATTTTAGTACCCACCCATCACCACATGTCCAAATAATTTCTCATATATCAAATAATTGATTTGATTCATGATAAATGTTCATTATCATCATATATCTGTGTTGAGTAAAGGATATTGATTTATCAATATTTCCTTAATTGATCAACTAACTTTCAATGTAAGAATCGTATTTAAAAATGGTATATAATTTAAGAAATAATCACAACCATTATAAAATAAAATGGATATTTAAGATAAATTTAATTTCCAATGAAAAATGATAAAAATAATGTGATTGTTTCATGAGAAATTTAACAATCAAAAAATAAAGTGAGGTTGTACCATAACTTTTTCCACATAGAAATTTTCAATTTAAATATATTGAATGATATATTTCAAATTGAAACTTATAATACCATGAATTATTATTTAATAATAACAATACATATAAAATGGGAAGTATGTACACCATATAAAATAAATTAGGTGGATAAAATTATAATATTCCTCAGTGAAGTGAAATTGTGACGAAGTCCCTTATAATGATCATAACATTGAAGTGAGAATTAATCAATGAAGAGATTATGTGTATCAACTGTAAATTCACATAAAAAAGTGTAAATAAAACATAAGAAAATAAATATCATTATAAAAATAGTATTAGAATATCAAAGGAAAATGAAGAAGTAATATAACCAAAATAAAACAAATTGAGTTATGAAATTATTTACAACTCCGTAACTTTCTCTTCAAATCCCCATGGATGAAATAATTAAAATTGAATCTTAAAATACAATTAATAGTTATGTAATAATGATATTACATGTCAAAGTTTTAATATATACATCATATAATAGAAATTAGGTGCATAACATTACAATATCCCTCAATAAAAGTTAATTGAGATGATGTCCCTTACAATGATCATAATATTGATGTGAGAATAAATCGATCAATAGATTATATGTATCAAATGTGAATATAAATATAAAAATTTCAAATAAAAAATTAGATAATATAAAGTAATTATAAAAATAATTTTATAATATCATGGTAAAATGAATAAGTTTTATAACCCAGTGAAAAAAATTGAGTTATGAAATTATTTACCACTTGGTAACATTCATGTCAAATAAAATTGGGTGAAATAATTAAAATTGTAAATTAGAATACAATTAATTATTAGTGAATAATGTTATTAAATTTAAAATTTATAGTATATACATCATATAAAAGAAATTGGGATTATAAAATTACAATATGCCTCAATGAAGGGAAATTGAGAAGAAGTCACTTAACTCATGCTTCCTTTTGGTAGAACATGATTTAACCTTATGTATAATGGTTTTAAACATTTTATTATCATATAAAAGAACAATATTGATATTTATAATATCTTTTATGATATTACTTATGTATATTATGATCATGGAGATGGTGAGCCGTTCGTACACATGAGAAACATTTCAATTTTCAACGATCATTATAGAATAGTGATAAGTAATATTTTATCTTTACAGAATGATAATAATATCATTAATTACATATTATTTATTAAAAAATATTTATATATATTATTAATGTTATTTGGTTATTACTAGAGAGTCGCATCGCTTGATTAAGGTTATAGGCCACATGTACATTAACGATATTATCATCTTTCAATTATTGAAAAAGTAAGAAATAAAATTATATATTATCTTTTTAGAATGATAAATATTTCATGAGTATCATAATTATTTCATTTATATCACATATATTAATTAAAATTATCCTTATTACCTTTCATGTAATGCATTAGTGATAAAAATCATATCTCTTTGTGAGGTGGTAGTCCTCCGTACACAGGAGTGACGTTATTGTATCCCCTATGGAATAAAAAGTAAATATATATAAATACACAAACACACACACATATATATATATATATATTTTACATAGTCACTATGGAGTTATAATTATGTTATAAGTATCATATGTATAATATATATCCATCATCATATCCAACCGTGGGAGGTGTTGATGAAAAACATGTCGCATCGGTTTGCGAGACTGTAGTTTTCTGTACACAAGAGCGGTGTTATATTTTCCCATTAGAGGGAAGAGGATATGGATATAGGTGATGATAACAAAATAATAATTTATCACTATATGGTATATAATTGTGTTTTTATATAATAATAAATGAATAACATTCAAAGGAGGTGGAAAAATAAATAAAACAAAAATGTATAGTTATGAATTTTACCTCTTCTCAGACCACCTATTTAGAATTATTACAAATGTATTCCTATAATATATTTATGAACAAAATAAATATTCTAGGATGAGGTAATGGATGTTGAGAATTTATTTTATTAGTTAATTTTTGATCCAAAATGTTTTTAAGGTGTGAATAAGAGAGGAGAGTGTGTGGCCTTTTATAATTCAAATGAGTGGCACATCTCCCATTTTTTATAATAAACGTGTACCCACATTTTTCACATTTCAAAAGGGTAATAAACGGTTTATAATATATATTTATACATTATTATGTATAAATATTTCCATATGATATGTTTTATACATGTTTTAAGTTATTTTAACTCTTATCATTTTGGTTTAACCCTTGGTAAAGCCATTTTTACCTTAACCATTGTAATTTTTTTTATTTTCACAATTTATTATGGTAAAATATTATGTTTATATTATTATTGAATATTTTTTTTATGATTCAAAATATTCAATTAATTTTTCAAAATTAAATTCATGTATGTGGAAGAATCCAATTTAAAATTATTCCCGTAAACGTGATGAAAAAACGTGTTTTCCACGGAAAAGTTTCATAAGTATATATGTTGTTAATATCAAAATTAAATATTAAATTGATTTAAATGACCTAAAATAGTAAAATAATAATAAAATTTAACTAATTTTACTTTAAAAAAATTTGAAAATGAAATTTAACCTTTTAAATTATTTAAATAAAAGGTTGTATTCAATAAAAATCATTATTGTTCATTATTCATTGAAAAATGAAACATTTAAGAAAAAATAAAAAAAATCTCCCTAAAATAATCTTGATATTAGGATTTAAAAAATTAAGTTAATTTTATAAAATAATTATTCTATAAGTGTAAAAAATTAATTTTAAAATAATTATGCAAAAGTTTACAAAATAGTTTTCTTGGAAAAATTCTGTTTTCTAGAAAACATTTTCTTTTTCATTAAAATGTTTCTTATTTTATTTATAATAAATATATTTACATTTAATTTATTTTATAAATTTTTAAACTATATAATTATCATAATTTAATAATTACTATTCATACATTCTAATTTAACAAATAGGTTATAAAAATATAATATATTACAGTCTATTTAAACTCGATGTTGCGTGTTCCACAAGATACCGAAGAGATTTATTTTTTTAAATGAAATATATCATAATGAATAATTGTGTAAAATTATATTCTATGATTAGTGTTTCACATTATATACACTATCAAACCAAAATTTCTTCTTTTAATGTTTCACAGTGTTACATTCTACTAACTTTAAATAAATTATGTCCTTGAAGTTTTATCTTCTGATTAAAAATAAAGGGTTTGATATTTGAAAATTACTTTGTTGAAAAACCCATATCAATAAAAGGGAAAATAAAACAAACTATTAATAATATATAAAGGGTAGTAAAAATTTCATATTAAATAGCACATAACTAGTTTTATATGTATGTGAACATTGGTGGAATGTAAAGATATACATATGGAATAAAATAGTTAATAATTATAATGAATGATAGAGGTATTTGATTACATGAAAGTGAATGATCAATTGACTTTTAATGAACTTAAAACCATAACTATGTGATTATTTAAAATTCCATTTCATTATTTGACATAGTGTTAATAGGATAATATTTTTTTTCAAGATTATTTTCTTAATGTTGAGAGATTATTTTACCTTCTAAGAATATATGGAAAAAAATATACTTGATACATTTCTATTTCATAAACACAATTTCTTTTTTTTTTGTTCTTATATAAATTTCTAATTTATTTCATACTATAGGAAATTAATCTCCAAAAATTAATTTTATGTTCCTAAATATCTAAAAATCTCTTTTAACGGATTTTAAGATCCATAATAGAGTGAAAATAAATTTTTTCTGTCTTTTACTATTTTCCAAAACAAAAATGGTTAAAAAACATATACCATTATAATATAATAATATCTGAACCTCAATATTACTACAAATACTCAATATTAATATTTATCTATCCAATAATTTAACTAAAAAAATGTCATATTAACCATGACATCACATATTCTAGTGGTAGGTGCTAAAACATTATCGTCATTCAATTATGGGTTCAAGCCCCATGACGTTCTCTAAATAAACAAAATTCATTTTTCAAAAAAATATATTAATATAATTCCTATAATCTTCAAAAATTATGATGACCAATAATTACCTCAAAATCATGATAATATAATCCCAAATGGTTACCAAAACCATTAAACTAATTCCTACAAAGTTTAAGGGAATTCATTCTTAAATAAAAATTCCACTAAAAAATATACTAATCCAATGGGATGTATTGAAATAAATTTCTACCAAAATATAATTAATAATGATAAATTACTACCACACAAATTTTCAAAAGGGTTATTTAAGACATTAAACATGTGATCAACCTTAAAATCATAAACCCATGATGATATCCATAAATCAGAAGTAAATGAAGACACATATGCTTCTAAAATTTAACACAATCCTTAGTTGTTTCATGATTCTTATGACCAAAATACCATTAGTAAACAAATTTTATAATTTAATTCATTAATCACAATACATAAATACTTCATCTAATTTATTAGAACATAGGTTCTTCCATGGTATAAGATTTATCCTTTAGAAGGTGTAATTGACTTAGATAATGCCCAGGTTCTCCACATTAAGGACAATGAACTATAAATTGATCTCTAAGATAACATTTATTTATTCCCATTATAGTATTCATTTTTTACTTGGTAATTATTTCTTTATTCCTTTTATTTACACACATAAGTCATTTTTTGTTTTTTCCATACACATTCATGGGTGTCTCTTTCCACATTTATTACTTGAAATAAATCATTCCATCATTAATCCATGGTCTCCACCACTCAATATCTTATGAAACTCTATCATTATCCAATTCAGTGAATTTGAGACTTGGTTAAGGTGTAGGTTTTAATCATATTTATGGATAACTGATTATTAAAAATCATAATATATTTTAATCTACTCATCCTCTTATTTGGTTGCTGATTATCACAAATTTCTCTTTCATATTCAATGTTAACATGATTCCTTTGGGTTCTATAAATTCAATAAACCAAAAATACATAGTGTGATAAATATTAATTTTTGTGGGGAAAGCATATAATCATTTACGGGATATTAAAATCATGACACATTTATTTTAATCTAATACACCTTAGGTGTAACCTAGGCCCTTCATTTTCATTTTCTATTAAAATCATTTATAATGGTTTTTAGATAAAATTGAATTATCTAAAGAATATACACTAGGAGTCTCAAACCAGGTGTGTGTTAAGGCCCATTGTAATTCACCAGGTGACAATCAGGTCACGCCCAATGCACCCTTTTCAAAGTTAGTAGACCTACGTACGATTGATTCAGAACCACATCCACTTGTAGTATACAAAAATTGATGTATTGAACGGAAACCCACAAAATATATTCTTTACCAAAACATTAGAATATTCATCTATAATTATCCTATAACTAAATCATAATTATATAATTCCTAAACTATGATTCCCTAAATCTAGTTCCCAAGGATTCTACTAAACAATCTATTATACAATCTATAGTGACCTCAACCCCAATAACCTAGTTCTAGGGTCTACTTTATTACATTCGAATAAGATACAAGGAATCACATCTCGAGAGATCAGTCAGTTTCATAGTTGTGGTAAACTAGATTGTTGACACTGAAATTCAGAGAAGGTCTATATCGGGAGAATAAAAGAGAAACTAATGAATCCAGGAGTGAAAGAGAAGATTTTGGGACTCGTGAGGTAGGGGCACACAAGATTCATGGTATATGCGCAAGAGGCCCTCCGGTGGGAAAAATATTGCGCGCCCAATGTGCCTTCAAGGGAAAGCTTCTGTGACAACCCTCCAAAACTGCCAAAGGCACCGACACTCAAGGGTGCCTGGTTTGAGCACAAGCGGTCCTCAGTGCACAAATTTTTCATGCCCAATGCGACATCAACTGATTGTCTGCACGTCGCGCCCCTTTGAGTTCCAAATGCGATGTCAACCATTTGTTTTCGCGCAGCACCACTTTGTGCACCCAATGCAACGTCAACCGATCCTTTCCACACAAAGCCCCTTTGTTCCCCCAATGTGACTTCAACTACTCATTTTCACGTAGCACCCTATTGTGGGCCACCCACGTGGACTTTTCCTATAAAACAAATCACGCCCTCCCCCCTTGGGGGACAGTAAAAGAAGACAAACCGACGCCCTACTACATGAAAGACACCTCTTCCGTGACCGCGTGAAAAACATCATGGCCTTCAGGTATAGGATCTTCCATGATGGGACCCCCAAGGGTCCTCCTTCAGGTAGGACCTCTTGGGAATGATCCTCGTATATTAAAATTTACCCAAATTCATTTTTGCGTAAGCGTTCCATTTTTCAAACCAGTTTTCTCTGTATCGGACTTCATGTACTTGTATCCAGTCCATTTTGCGCACAACGTATTCTCTTTCGTTCAGCCCCCTGTGTTCTTCATGTGTCATCCTCACTTTAAAGAACCATGTTTGAGCCCCTCTTATGTGCAACACACCTGCGTCACATGCTCTCTTCTCATGTGTACCTATAGTTTTGCATGAAACTATTTGGAGGTCCCTTAGGTGATGCTTCATTTGTGTTGCTTCGCCTCATGCTTCTTCTCATAAGTACACTAATGGATTTTGCTTCTTTAAATAGCCCTGATAACATGGACCCCTTAATGGATCTCTCTAGAACACTCCCTTGCAACGACATTTCTGACGCCTTCCCTTTATCAACGGTGGGCGGGTATCAGTTGTGCAAGTCCTAGGGGGAGGAGTGAACCCACCTCATCTGAGCTGCAGGACGGTAAAAAGCCATGTGCCATCATCCTCAGCTCATGACGATAAACAACGACCTCACCCCATGTGTTGTAAACGGGGTTCCCCTCCTTGGACATTTTGAATTCTCGCTAGTCTCCACAGGGGTGAAATCATTCCTCACATGGAATGAGATCCTCTTTATTAGATCAGTGTTTGTCTGTGGGGAGAGGGAAACCAACTTGGTGTAAGCCCCAAGCCATTCTTCCAGGAGGCAGATTCCCTGCTCCCCCTAGCGTCTTCCAGGCCAAAGAACAGAGAGGGGGGGATGGGCACCAGAGCCCTCCTTTCTTCGATGCCAAACCTCCCTCCCTTTGGGATTTTTCACCACCGGGCCTCCATCTTGGAGTAAGTCCCAATCTCCATCTCCATGGACTGCTAACCATGCATAAGCCACTGTTTCCTCTTTGGGCTACCAATCACACGTAAGAACTTGTTTCCTATTTGGGCTTCTAACCACATGTAAGCCCCTATTTCCTATTTGGGATGCTAACCACACATAAGCCCATGTTTCCTCATTGGTCTGTTAACCACACGTAAGAACTTGTTTTCTCTTTGGGTTGATAACCATGTGTAAGCCCCTATTTCCTCTTTGGGCCACTAACCACGTGTAATCCCCACTCCACTTCCCGTGAATGCACCTTTTGTGACGTGATCTTCTGGTCCTTGCTACCTCTTTTTTCTCAAACCGAGCATGACTCATATGGTATTAGAGTAATCATTGACTATGATATCCTCCGGTATGCCTAGAGTTTAAGTCCCACACCACTTCTAATCTACCTAGTTTATGATCCTTGCTAAGTCAAGGTATATAGGAAGCCTCCCTGAGGTTCGATCCCACCATCTATTGGTCCCAACTCCCTTCACGTCGATTCACCACACCATCCCGAACTAACTGGACTTTGATCCTTTCCAAGTTAAGGTACGTAGGAAGCCCCCCCCGGAGGTTCAAGCCCAACAACCATTGGTTCAGACCCCCTTCACGTCGAACCACCTTCGTCCTGCATGACGTTAAAGAACATGTCCCCTTTTTGTCCTGCAGGACATTATGCTGCATGCACCCCTCTTGAACTATGTGGGATTTGATCCTTATCTCCAAGACATGGTATGTAGTAAGCCTCTATGAGGTTCAACCCCATCCAGCAGTTATCTGTTGTTCCCCCATCCAGTAGTAAGCCATTGTTCCCCCATCAAGCGGTAAGCCATTGTAACCCCCTCAAGTGGTAAGCCTTTGTAACCCCATATGGTGGTAAGCCGATGTAACCCCATCCAGCATTACGCCGTTGTGACCCCATCCAATGTTAAGCCATTGTGACCCCATCAAACATTAATACATTGTGAACCCCATTCAGCGTTAAAATGTTGTCAACCCAAACCCAGCGGTAAGCCACTATCATCCCTTCTGTTGGGACCCATATCACTAGTCCATCCTAGTGGTGTAAGACCAACTTCAGGATGCTAACCATGTGTAAGACCCAGTATATCATTGGGTCGTTGTCCTCCGTGCACTCCCCGATTCTATACCCCCATCCTGAACTACATTGACATTGATTCCCTACAATAGGAATACGTAAGAGGTCTCTTAGAGGCTCAATCCCAACATCACTGTCTCCCATGAGTAGAATCCATCTCATTCTCCATCCACTTCACTTGACCATCCATTATCCATATTGGTTCTTACCCTATCCACCACATCTCAGTGAGATCATGAAAGTTCACCTCTTCATTACCCCTAGCAGTAACTAGGTAGATAGTCATTCATTAGCCACAACATCAGTATTCCCTCTAGGGGTTTCACCCATCTGATCCACTCTAGTCAGTCTTATAATTAGTCCAATAAATCTCAGCTAGACATTAAACCTACGACATACCCTCTGTTAAATATGGAAAGCTGAATAAAACATCATATACATGCCTATGGAATATAAATCCCCACATTCAATGTGGGATGCCTTGGGCTTATACGCCCTTGAGAAGCCCTATAATAAGGGTAATAAACCTATATTAGCCAGTGTTCTAGCATCCAGACATGCCAATGATGTCTAGCGTGACTACTCCCCCAACCAAAGGTTGCTTCCCTGACCAGACCCCTTGGAATATCCTGACAGAAGTAGTTTAATTAACCGGCGTCCATGAAGACATGGAACTAGGATGTGTTTCACGAACAACGTCTTAGTCTATAAGGGATACCTGGAAAAGGTGAGGAGTTCCAAGGATGAATCCACCGAAGGATTAACCGATATCTCATCATCATGTTCTGATCAAGGAGAAAACATCCCTAAATATGAGACGGATTATTCCCGCCTTTGGAAAGCGGGAATGCAGGGCAACAATTACACTTCCTCAATAGATGGATGAACACGCCCCAACGAAAGCATCAGAACCAAAAATGGTGAACCCTACATAAAACTATTCTCCTCAATGTGGAGATTAGTAGTTTCAAGACATCAGTGAATTACCATGTCACCAGATCTAGTTATCCGGCACCATGTCCAGCCAAGAAAATAGTGGGACTAGCATGAAACTAACTAGAAGTTGGGGTAGTCAAAACGTTGGACATCACAGTTTGTGATGTTATCAGTATGGATCCTTCTTAACAGCCATGGGAGACAGAATGACGGTGGGGAACTGAATGTCAATTTGTTTGTTTTAGCTCTAATGGTTTGATCTAACTGCTTTTAGGAACGAAACCACTACATCAAGAATCCAATCGCTACTCTCCCACTGATGTAGGGGTAGGGGAAATGCCAAAGAGGAGATCCTTCATGGCTCAACCACTTCAGCGATAGCTTCCACACCCATAGCTATAGGGCGCCCATTCACCATCCCCACTTCTAAATTAATACAATGAAGGGTGATAAACAAGATCATATGCCTATATGAGGAGGAGGGGATTATCCCGATTCAGGATATGGCCCACCAAGATTTAGAGGCATATGTGCCTCGTTTCCACCACCACCCACAAAGGCCGCGTAGAGATCCACTGCTCCCCATCCCAACATACAATAGTTTTGGAATCCTCTCCCCAGAACACCTCGATGACTACCTATCCTATGCTGACGAGGTAGGGGATGTTTGGGCCACCCCTGGTGGGATCCCCTTATAGGGGCCCCCAAGGAGGTCCCCCATTAGGCTACACTAGCTCCACTACCTGTTCCCACAGGCTAAAAAGCAGGTAAGCTATGTACCTGCACCACTAACCTCAGTCTAGTTGACCTGTTTCTAGCATCTGGCGCAGGCTGAGGAGGATGCCCTCCAAGGGGAGTCGACATCAGCAACTTCTGTGGCCCGAGCCACCACTGACATGTATCATCATAACCCTATGTACACTAATTAGGGGCACTTATATACCCGACCCGAATTGAAGCCCCAACTTACCCATGGGTAGGCTGGGTTGACTCTCTCGGCCGCTGGCGCAGGGAGCACCTACCGTGGAGAACACGTGTCCTACCCACTTACAAGCATGGCATGGGGGTCTGCCTCATGCTACCTTCAATCCAAATGAGGTTCCTCCCCACAATAGTGACACTCAGTACGAAAGATTCTCCCGCGCTCATTACGTCGGGTGTGGGGTTATTCCTCCTACCACAGATCACGGATATAGAAGTGTTATGCATCCAGTCAATCTATAGTATGGGGCCCATCCCCATATCCTTACAGCACCCTAAAGGTCCCCCTCGCCTTCGAAATCAGAGGGGTGAAGGTCAACTTCGATTCATTGGCACCTAGCACAGAGGTTTTACACGTGTTTGTATTGACTAGTATGAGGACCCTCTTCACGCTGACGCTGCCAGGGGGAAGAAATCATGTAGGTCCCACCCATGCTTCTATTAGCTCCGGAGAAGGTCCTGCCCACTCCAACATTTCTAGAGGAGGTCCCATCAACACATCAGTCTGTGGACACACAGGTTCTCCATGTGTCCCCTTTGATATATGTCCCAGTGCTCGTCACACCCCAGCTCACTTAGGTGGAATTTTTCCCTGCCCTAGCACCAGTACGGTTGAAGGACCTCCTCATGTTAGAAATATACCCTGTTTTAAAGAACCATCCCTAGGTAGGAGGGTGGGTTGTCGCCACCATAAAAATAATTCTGATAATATTTATACTGAGATCAACTCAGTTGGCTTCATAGATTCTGAGGTGGAACCCAACTCATTGATGAAACCCTCACCTGGATCCTCTATGTCAAGTGTCAAGGAAGGAACAAGGTGCATCAGCCTCATACTTCCTGCATGTGAGGTCCATCGGATTCCCTCCTCCCTCCGCAAGTATATCCAGGAGGAAAACAAATTGACAACTCCATAGGTTACGACCATGAAATCGCCACCATCATCACCAGAAGCACTCTCAACCTTGACTAGAGATCATAGAGATCTATTCTAGGGACCAATGGTGGATGAGCAGTAGTGTGGCCGACTGCCATAGCCAAAGTCCATGTTCCATAAATTGTGGTCATCATCCCATCTTACAGTGATTTGGTGGCTAAGTAACTACACTCTTCGGAGGATAGCCCGAGATGCTGTGGTTTGTCAGATTGCTCGCCATATTTTCCACCGGCCAACCTACTATCTCAGTGGTCTACATAAGTACCACTACCAGTTCCCCAACCACCTCTAGTAGTTGAGTGGTGAAATGAAGGGCCAGAACCTGTATCTGGACCAAGGAGCTTGTGGGATATTCTTGCAGTGGACCATTCCCCCAAGATGTTCTGGCCAGTTGTAGTGCCAAATTTTAGGGCACCAGAAGCACTCCCCTAGGAGGTTGTTGGATGCTTTTTCCAGACCCTTTGGGTGACCCATTTCTATCTTTGACATCGACGAATGTACCACCCCAAGAGTCAAGCACATTTTGAGGATATCAGCTATCAATTCTGTTTGGTTGATTTGGCCACACTGCGTGTGGACCAACGCCCTGAGTCACTAGGCCGCTATAAGACCCTTCAACAATGATGAGTCCAGAGCTTTAAAGTGCTCTGCAGGATAATCAAGGAGGTTGATCCCCATGTAAAAATCCATGGAAGGGGGCAGTATGTGACCCTCCATTTCAGTACCATCCGATGCCAAACCAATTTTCTAGGCAACATAGAAAACATGTCTCTGTGAATGGTTGCGACTAACATGGATGACCTATCAGAGGGACGAAATGAGATGGAGCTGCATGATTGGTACATACCCCCTGAGGGAGTGCCACAACTATTGGATCCATTGGGAAGGGTCACTTTCCAGTAGAGAAACCTACTGGGTCTTCCCATTCCCACCAAGGCACTAGTCCTCAGCCAGAATCCCAACAAGGGAAAGGAACACCTCGTAGCCATCAAACCCTACGACCCATCATGCTCAGTGAAAAAGGTGGAAGGTGATCCCAAAAAATCCGCATCGCACCAGTAACTCACCGAATATAAGAAGATGGTTGATGAACTCCTTGCTGAACGTGCTACAGAGTGACAACTAGACTATGGTGATCCTTGTCCAGGGTAGTAGGGGTAACAACAACTTCCACTTGGTGAACTTCCCCCAGGTGACGCTGACTTTTTTTACCACTCAGACAGGCTTGAGGCTGGAACATACAGCAAGAGGGTGCAGTATGTGTTTCCAAATCCTACTGAATGGCATGCCAATTCTGAAGACCCAAATTAGGTTCCCCCAGCTGCTCCACAAGTTGTTCCACCAGCTTCTCCATGATCTGCTGGTCCTATTTATCATTTTGAAGAACCTGCCAACACACTGGTGGTCTGGGATCCCCATCAAGACAGGAATCCCCACCCAAATGATCCAATGGTAGCACACATCGCCCGCCTCAAACCATTAGAGACTCTAAAGGTGGAAATCCCGCCTAATGGAAAGCCATACCCAACATGGGTAGATGACATTCCAAAACCTTTGGGTTTCAGAAATCCAACTCCCCCCCCCTTCAATAGGACAGGGGACCTACCGCAGTACTTGCCCACTTCATCTCAAGGTGTATGCCAATGTTGGGAAGTCCAATGTAGTAGGAGGCCGCCAAACTCCGATGATTCATATAGACATTGGAGGGGCCGACGTTCGTCTGGTACAACCAGACCCACATCGGATCAGTAGCCAGTTGGGAAGACCTCCATAGGCAATTCCTTTACTAGTTCAGTTCCACCACCCAAAAGATGATTATCGCAAACCTCTTCAAGTGAAAGCAGCGGCCTGATGAGCTCATTGTAGACTTTGTCGCCTTGTGGAAAGGGCTCACGTACTCCCTTGACATGATGATAACTTAGAAGAAATTGATGAAGATGTGAATAGGGAATGTCAAGATGGAACTGGTTCCCTATGTGATCACCCAGAACTACCTTGAGGGGTTCCGAGACTTCTCTGATAAGGCCTAGCACCTAGAGGAAGCCTCACAACAAGCAAAGAAGACACGTCCGTTGACTCCTGAAATCCCCCCGAAAAGGGCCGCTAGTGCCATGCCTGCCACAGTTGCTCAATTAGAGCCCCCATGAAAATAGTGTTGTTACCAGTGGAGCGTCCTCCATGGCCTCGCAGGGGCCCTCCATCTTAGGTGCAACCTCCATACCAGAAGGTCCCACCTTAGAATCGGTAGGTGCCCCTGTGAAATGTGCCTCCCCCACATAGGTGAGATAATCAGGCTCCACCTCCTCGGCAGGCCCCTCCAGACCTGTGTCAGGGTCAGGCTCCAAGGGACCCCTTCCTGTACAAGAGGAACCATACCTACTCGTTCAATAAGGCAAAAGTCCCAGGTTATTTCCGAAGTGCCATGGAGCAGAGGATTGTACTTTTTCCGGAATGCAAGAGGCCATAAGTGGTGAAACTCACCAATCTCTCTAATTATTACCCCTATCACTAGATCCTGAGGCACACCCTAAATAGTGCTACGTGTTTAAATATTAGCTTCAAAAACAGGTGGATAATAACATAGTCTGGTCAGGCCCAGCTCCAGCATAGGTGGCATGAGTCTTTTTGAGGCTTGACAGCAGCGACAAAACCGAATGAGAGTGAAATTAGGTTTCTAACTGTGGGTCCCAGAAGTATGATGATTGGATGGCTCATAAAGCAGTCTCCCATTACCATGGTGTTATCCATGCATGCATGAAATGGACAAATCCTTCATAATCTTCGTCTACTACTTCTACATCGTCATCTCAGCAGTCTCCTTCTAGGAAGAGTAGTAACCAGCGACGTAAGGGAAAACAAAGTCCCTCACCAATGTCATCATCATCTAATACACTTGGTGACTTCATGGCTCTAGAGATGACAATTCCTACTAGAATCCATCTGTTAGTGGATTAATCATCAAGTGATAGTCAAGGATATTCCTCGGTCAATACCGTAGAGCTGGTAAATCCCTACATGATCCTTGAAGATGAGGAGTGCCAGGCGGATCCTCCCAACATCCCCAGCCGTCGTCAGCATCAACGGAGCTGTGGAAATATGGGCTGTTAGAGTACCTCAGTCACTACTTCTAGCTAGGATATACATATGACTGAAACCAGGCAGTAGGCCTAGCACAAAGTTTAGTATACGCAGCCTTCTCATCTGGTAAGATCAGGTCTGCCTTCATCGCCATTCGTGTTGTTGGATCAGGAAAAGCCACCTCGACCGCGCCGTGACCAACCACGCTTTTCTACAGGCTAGTCTCAATCATCTGGAACTCATCCATTAGTCATTATAAAGGCTTTTCATAGTGAGAAGTGGGATATTCCTAGCTCCAGCCAGTCACCGGCCTAATCGGTAGGGCCCATCATACCTCTTGTCATAGAGCGACCTCCTGTAAGTAAAAGTTCAAACCTAGAACGGAAGTATGATGTTCTAGAACATATTTCCAGCACTCTAGAAAATATCTCCATCCTTGAGGCCCTTATACAGTCATCAGATATGCGTGGGGCCCTCGTCGACGCTTTAAGAATCCTCCACCAGTTTGAGACGGAGGTAGAAGCGACAGAAGCCTTTCATGTGAAGGAAGTGGAGAATGCTAAATGTCAGGCCATCATCTCTTTCTATGGAGAAGATGAAGGATCTCCAATATAGGGCCACATTCACCCATTTTACATCACCATCTAGTTAAATGGCATGGAGGTTCATCACTGTCTTGTCGACATGGGCTCTGGAATCAACCTAATCCTGACTCAGACAATGCGAAAACTAGGATTTTCCAAGGATGATATGAGTCCCTATGACCTAGGAATCCAAGGTTATGACAGGACAGAGTAGAAATTGGTTATAAAGATCCATTTTAAGACCTAGTTCGATGGTTTAATTGACATCATTGAGTTTATGGTTGTCTCCTAGGACACCTCTTACAATGCTTTGATGGGTAGGTTGTGGCTCTACAAGCATGCGGCAGTTCCTTAATCATATCACCAATGCATTAAGTACACCCTTAATGTTTGATTTGGAATGTTTCAAGGTGACACATCTCCCTTTTCCTCTTATGAATCCCACAATCTGGATGCTGACTGTTACAAGAGAAAAGACACGTAGATTCAGGCTAACGAGGGGCTGCGATTGACCCATGGACAGATCTTGATGACGCCTACATCTTTCTAATACATAGGTTGGAGGCTATAAATACGGACATGGGATAATGATTAATTGTTTCTAGAATGAGGGTAGAACACATTCCCAAGTATAATCAACACCGTAAGATCACCTCATACTTTTACACAAACTAGGATCGGGTGATTTCAGAGCCTCCTACTACCATAAGGTATTGGGATGTCCACCCCATGGCAACGACAATACAACATACTTGTTTGTTTTTTTGGTCCATAATTAACCAAATCAAGATGAAGCACCACTATTGATTCTATATCATCAATCATGGCCCCTTCGGATGAAGAACATATGGGATCAGATCAACAACCTTCATCGATATTGTTTCGACATCATAGGAGTTCCCCGATGCAGTGTCCACTACCGCTTAGGCTAGTACTAGCCTCCCATCAAGAGATGTTGACTTAGAGGAAACTCCTCATAACTAGGATACAACCTCCATAAGTGAAAAATAGGATTTATTGGATGCAACCCCACCTTTGAATGGGTCATCCTTTCCATGATTGATGAATTGGTACAAATGAACCTCGCTAGCGAGGCTGAACCAAAACCCACACTGATTAGTGCCTCTATTCCCCTTGAGTAGCAACTGTAGTACGTAGACTTCCTTAAAAACACTTTGATGTATTCACCTGGAGTTATGATGAGATTATAGGACTACATACTCACATAGCCATCCACCACCTCGATCTCCTGGTAAATCATCGCGGGTTCAAGTAGGATCCTAGAAAGATGCACCCTTCTCATGGTGCCATAGTTGAGGGAAAAGTTGATAGGATCATCAAATCCAATTTCATTAAGGAGGTACCATACCCCAAGTTATTGGAAAACATTTTTCTAGTTAGGAAGAAGAATGAATAGATCAGTGTCTCCATCGACTTATGGGATCTCAACCATCACTACCCAAAGAATGATTTTCCCCTTCCTGTGATGGAATTGTTGATCAATGCTACTGCTGGGTTCCAAGACCTATCCTTCATGGATGGGTAATCTAGGTATAACTAGATCCGAATGTCCCCCAAGGATGAGAAGTCTATAGTCTACAGAGAACCACAAGGTACATTCTGTTAACATGTCATGCCCTTTGGTTTAAAGAATGCAGGTGCCACCTATCAAAGGGCTATCCATCAGATATTTAAGTCGATCCTGGGAATAATGGTGGAATGTTATGTGGATGATATGGTGTTTAAATCATGAGAGTGTCAGGTCCATCTTGGAGACCTTGAAATAGTGTTCAGCTTCCTCCATTCTTGTCACCTAAAGATGAAACCATTGAAGTGTGCCTTCGGGGTCACCTCTGTAAAGTTTCACAACTTCGTTGTTAGATACAGGGGCATAGAGATCGACCCGGAGAATATTAAGTCCATTAGCCAGATGTCTTATTTTAGAATCATTCAAGAGATTCGAGGTTTCTAAGTCCACGTAGACTACATACCATGATTCATCATGAATTTGTCCAGTAACTTTAATCCCTTTTCTCATCTCATGAAGAAAGGAACCGTTTATGAGTTGGATGAAGAGTGTCAGACTGTTTTCAAGGAAATCAAGTAGTATATTATCTAGCCTCTGGTCTTAATGCCACCCATATCCAGAAAGCCAGTAGTCCTTTATGTGACCGCCTTATAATGGTCACTCAGCGCCCTTATGGTCTAGAAGTACAATGAGAGGACAAAGAATTGTCTCTACCACCTCAGTCGCATACTCCTCGATACAAAGACCAGATACTCCCCTGTTGAGAAGAGATTACTTGTGCGAGTATTTACAGTACATAAATTGTGACATTACTTGCAGCACCATGAGCTACAATTGGGGTCTTGAGTAGATTTGCTGAAGTACATCCTGAATGGCCCCATGATGACAAGAAATCAAGCTTAGTGGGAAGTGATTCTCCATATGTTCAACATCAGGTTTGTCCCTCAGAAGGCTATTAAGGGGAAAGAATTGGAAGAATTCATTGCTGCCTATCCAGCTCCTATAGACCAGTCCCTAGATCTTGATTCCTTGATGAAGCGATTCTCTTGGTAGACCAAGACATGCCATGCTGGCAAATTCACTTTGACAGTTCTTCCCGGAGCCCCATCGGCAGAAGGCTCAATAACCCCAGGCTCAATAGAGTAGGCCTAGGTATCATATTCATTACCCCAGCACAAGCTGTTCTGCCTTATTTATTCCTATTGTTAGAAAGCTGCACCAACAATGAGGCAAAGTATCAGGCTCTCATTACAGGCTTCGATCAGGCCCTCGAGATAGACGTTCCCCATCTTCATGAAGAAGGGGACTCCGAAATAGTCATCAAGAAGATCAACAGTGACTATGTTGTAAGAAATCCAGTGATTGTACCATTTTTGTAATGAACTCTCCAACTAATGGACCAGTTCCCATCTCAGCTAGAAGTTACTCATGTCCCTCGATCTTAGAACGGTTGAGCTGACGCCCTGAGCGGCTTGGTTGCATCACTTGGGAGCCCAAATATGACGATTTGATTATCCACATGGCACACCAAAGAGTCATTGCTCCTGTCACTCTAGATTTTGATGACAACCCACAGGTAAGCCACCTTACTGCCAACGCCTCCACGTCAGGACCCCTAGGTCCCTAGGATGAAGTGATTGAAGTGAATCTTGATTAGAGAACCTCCTTTGTCGAGTGCCTCCAGAATGGTAATATCTTGGAATATCGGGTCGAGTGAAGGTGAATTCGACACAATGCATTATAGTTTACCCTCCAGGATGGTCCTGGTCATGAGCATATCCTCTACAAACATAGGTTTAATGGGGTTCTCCTCCATTGCATTCAAGGAGTCGAGATTTCTCAAGTCATGCAGAAATTTCACGTCGATTCCTGTAGGGTTCATCCGACTGGGCCGAAACTACCTCACTATATCAAAAGACTGGGGTATTTTTGGCCCTCCATGATCCATGACTGTATCAAGTTCACCAAAATGTTCCATGCATGCCAAATTCATGCAAACGTTATGGATCGGCTGCCAAAGCCTCTCCACTCCACCAAGTACTCTTGGCCTTTTACAGTATGGGAACTCATTGTCATGGGACGATATCCACCAGTGTTAGACCACCAGTGCAGATTCATCCTGCCTGCTACAGATTTCTTCTCAAAGTGGGAAGAGGCAGTTCCACTCAAAGAGGTCAAGGCCCATTCCATCATTGACTATGTGAGCTACAAAATCATCTACTGATTTGGAGTCCCTCATGCAATCCTAATCAATAATGACACGAACTTACAAGAAGTTGAGTTGAAGAAATTGTATGCTAAGTGCAATATATGTTCTAACCATACCTACCGCTATCATGAGCATGAAAATGGACATATCGAGGTATTCAATAAAACCCTCTCTAACATTCTATATAAAATGGTTGGTCAGAATAAGAAGATTTTTCTGGATAAGCTCCCCAATTCACATTGGGATTATCAGACGACGACTCGTAATTCCACCTAGATGACCCCATATTCCGTAGTGTATGGAACATAGGCTGTACTACCCATCGAGATTCAATTTCCCTCATTGCGCACAACTATCTATGATCCCCAAGCACCAGATAAAGTAGCTAAAATTTGTCTGGTTGAGTTGGAAGTGCTCGATGAGAATATGCTTCATGCACTGCACAATCTGGAAAGGTATCAGAACAAGATAGCAAGATATTTCAATAAGAACGTTTTCCTCTTATCCTTCTTGAAAGGCGACTTGGTGTTGTCCCCGAGAACACCAATGATACCTAGTTGGAAACCACCCAAGTTGGAGCCCAAATGGGAAGGACCTTACATCGTTCACAAGGTTTACTCCAATGACGCATACTCACTAGTTACCATGGATGGTTAGTGTATAACTCCTCCCACCAATGCCAAGTTCATCAAGAAATACTTTTCTTGAGTCCCTATAGTCCCGTATGACCCTAAACTGCATTAGGGTCCTACATGACCTTAAACTGTCTAGTCCTACATGACCTTAACTATGAAATTTCCCGCATGACATTAAACTATGTTTCATCCTACAATACATTAAAATGCATCTCAAGAAAGAAGTATGGATTTATTCCCATCATCATGTGATATGTAGGAATTTCTGAATGCCTCATCCTAAGTCCATCCTCATGCTCTTCTTGTTTGGCTACCTCTCCTGGGTGTAGTTCCCTTGGAGGATCTCATGTGACGCAGCCTAAGATTCATTGTCCCCACTTGTGGAAAGATTACAAAGGTCGCTCCATGTGCCCCTCTTTGTTCTTCTAATCCTCCCACTTATTTACCACATGACATTAAACTGCACGACCCTTTCAGAACTACGTATGTCTTTGTTCACACCCTCATGGGATACATAGGACCACCTAGACATTTCGTTCGTAAGCCCATCCCCAAACTTCAAGACCTTCCATTGGGTCAAAGAACATGTTGTGGTGTAGGATTTTTCCCTCATTCACATTGATATCATCCTGAACATACCATGTATCCCTCTCCCTTAAAGATCTCAACTTCTTCTACTGTCTAGCTTGATTTGAAATTGCCCGGGCACATTTATGCTCTACACACCCCATCATTTGGGTTTCCATTATCTTTCGCATCCAAAAGGTCACAGAATGATAAGGATACTTAGCCTAAGGACTCTCCTATCATTTTGGGCTAACACCCTCATGTATTTCGAACTAAAAATTGATACAAGTCCCACGTTGCGAATATGGTCAGTGGTCAACGCTCAATTTTTGTTCCCATTTCAGGTTACATGATGTGGCTGATGTGTTTAAAATTGGATAAAAAACTATCATTTGTCATTATTATCACCCACATATGTCCAAAAAATGGAGTGTAGTGGCTCATTCCACCTCATTGTCTCTTCAATCTTCAGCCTTCCTCGGGCAGGAGTGTGATTCCAACTATCGGACCATTATATAATGGTAAGAGCCTAGTCCTACACCTTGTTTCCCACAACGAGCATGGATCACGTGGGACTAGGAGCTAAGGTAAGGAAATACCCACATGAGAGGCCATCTGGTTACTATTGGCCATGATACCCGGCCTCAGGTCCCTCGACCTTTTCGGCCCCCTGGCCTGATTTCTCATCTAGGAGTGTGCATAGTGGTATGGACTCAAGTCCTTATTCACATTGGGATATTTTTCCATGCTTCACATACCTCCTTTCATGCATTCCTTCCTTTATCATCATTTCTGCTAGAATAGTCCCCACCATGCATTGCGAGCCCCATGATTTGGGATTCCATCATCTTCTAGATCCAAAAGAACCCCCAAAATGGCATGGATTCATGGCCCAAGGTCTCTCCTACCATGACAAGACAACATACTTAAGGATTTCAAGCAACACACTTATACAATTCCTGTGTTGTGAATGTGGTCAACGGTCGATGCTCAATTACAATCCCTTGAACTTCAGTCACATAAGGGCAAATATTGTGTTGCAATCCTGGTCAACAATTTTCCTCTATAATCGTTAATGCTTTGTGGTCAGCTATAGGAATGATGATTCTACCTCTCCAATCAAGTGTCCCATGCATATGACATTAAGCTAGGAATCTATGGTCCGATATCTATAACCTTAAACTGAGATCACCATCATCCTCACTACAAGATGTTAAACTGTGAGCTGGCTATGACATTCTGTCTGTGGCCTAGCATCAGGTCCCTTGGCCTTCTTGGGCCCCTAGACCGAGATCTCACATAGGATTGTATGGTGTGGTGTGAGATTATGTCCTCATTCACATCGGGTTACTCACCCTTCTGTAGACATCCCTCGTTGGGGTATCTCACCCTTATGTGTATCCTTGTTGCATGACGATAAATCGCATGTCATAATTCTCTAGAACTATGTGTGGCTTGATTCTTGTCTTTACAGGATATGTTGGACCGACTGAACATCTATTCTTTGGTTCCAGCCCCATCTCTTAGCGACCTTTCTATCATCATGCCCCGTCGGCCTACTTTTTTTCCAGGATATGGGTATATGGTGTGGAATGGTCTTTTGTACCCATAAACATTGGGTTTGTAACAACCGTGACACATAACTCTCTCCAGATCACCCCACTCTCCCCTTCTCTACACTCATCTATTCGAGTCAGCTGCTCTTAAGTTGGGTCCCTCAATCCTCTTCGGGGATTCACCAATTTGCACATGAGTACTCTGGTTCAGAACCTGGAGTGTCGGTTTCTACCAATACATTATTTCACCCATTTTCAGGATTCGTGTTACCCTTAATATGGGAATACATTGTCTTTCACATCTAAAGGGACCCCCAAATGACATTGATACTCAGCACAAGGGCTCTCCTAGCATTACGGGACAACTTCCTCAAGGGTATCAAACAACATATTGATACAAGTACAACATTGCGAATACAGTCAGCGGTCGACGCTCATTTTTTGTTCTCATTTCAGGTCATATGATATGGATGTTGTATTTCAAACACAGTCAATATCTATCCTCCATTTTCACGCCAACCCCATCAATCATTAAATGTCAGTTACATGATTCACATCGTTTTCCACTCCATCATGTCGAAGTGGAATTTCAACACTATCGGTACTATCCCTCAGTGCGCATTTGCATGTATGGAAGACAAAGACATGGTAAGGTGTCATTCGGGGCTCCACACCAACTTCCCCTTTTACTTGTACCCCATGCATTGCAAGGACCTCTTCTGACCTTGTTTCCCACACCGAGTTTGACTCAAGTGGGCTTAGGGATCAGATTAAGGTCAGCGCTCTCTTGGAAGATTTACACTTCTTCATTAGTATGAACTCTATGGACATAATCTAAGACCAATCCATGTACTTGCCTCAAGATATTAAAAATTCACAACATATTCAAGAACTCTGTCTAGCTTAATTCCTATGCTCATGGGATACATAAGAACGCCCAAACATCTCATCTTTGGGTCCAACTCGAGTTCCACTAATTTATCTATTCTACTCTGTCTTTTAGGCCCGAAATGTTATAGGACCGTGTGTTGTGGTTTGAGTGATATTATTAGTTCATTCACATTGGGTTTATAATATCCACACCACATACTCCCCTTTTAGGAGCTAGTCCCTCCTACCTCCTATCCCTCATGACATTAAACTATATGTTGTCCTGCCAGACGTTAAACTGTATGACACATTTAGAACTATGTATAGCTTGACTACCATACTTATGAGATATGTAGGAAAACATTTATTTCTTTTCCAAGGTCCATAATTCTATTATTTATCCTTTTCTGGCCCCTAGTCCTGGGGTTCCTTCCCCCGAATTAGGCATGGTGTGATGTGGACCTCGTCCTCATTCACATCAGGTATGCTTTATCACGTCATGCACATTCATCCTAATATCTAATCCATATGATGTTAAAATATGCCTCTTAGTCCCACATGACTTTAAAATGTTTCGTCTATACTGCATGACGTTAAAATGCATGGTTTGTCCCATCACACGACCCTAAACTGTGACAGTATCGTCCTAGCCGCACAATGAAAAACATCCCTACATCATTGTGTCCATGCTCGAGGGGACATCATTATTGGTATCAGTCACACACTATACCATTTTTCAATGCCTACACACGGCTTGATTCTTGTGGTGATGTCGGGAATTTCTATCCTAGGTCCATCGCTTCACAAAAAAAACTCACATTCATCCTAAAGGAAAAACAAGATCTATCAAATACTGCTTCTTTGGGTTCAAGGGCCAGACCCACACAACCTAATTATCTTTGGCACTGGTATCTTACCATTAAACCCTTATAAATATCTATGTAATTATTCCCATCCTCATGGGGTATGTAGGATCCCCCTGATACTTTGACTCGGGCCCAACCTAACTTTCACTTTTGGCTCCCCAACCTAGATGTTTCTTGTGGAACACATCATGGTGATACAGAATCCCACTGTTCTCATTCACATCGGGGTTAGTAATTACTTCACCATGTGTCTCCATACTTCAATTCCATATATGGTATTATCTCTATGTCCATAAACTAAGACCACTCATCATCCTTTCTGCATGATGATAAATTGTACAACGTCCTTTAGTACAATGTATGGCTTGATTCCCATCCTCATGGGATACGTAGAAACACCCAGGAATATTGCCTTTGGGTCTAGCCCCAAGAATCTAAAATCCTACCCCATATCTTTATCCTCTTAGCTCGAACACTTTTAGATCATGTGGTGTGGAGAATACCTCTTGGGTCCTCATTCACATCGGTTTTTTGCTACATTCGCACCTTGTTCCTCCCTCATCGTTTCCCAATATGGTTTGTGTTTTATGAACCTAAACTAAATCTCCAATTAATGGACCACTCTATGACCATTATGTTTGAATCACGCAACCATATGACCCTTTTCCTTGGAAGGGGACTCCACTCCCTCTATCCGATACGTCTTTTTGTGATACTCAGATGAATTGTGAAAAAAGCCTGATGTGTGGAATTTTTACGTGGACATTCCCTCATTCTACATCCAAGCTTCGTGAGCCTTTTATTTGGATCCTCATCCTCTTCCACATCTGAAGGGACCCATTTACAGCCTTGACACATTGGCTTACTTACCATCTTGGACAAACGTCCCTGAGGACCTTAGATGACATTTGCGACAGGTACTGTGTTTCAAACATGGTCAATAGCCGACCGTCATTTGTTTGTCCCCATTCCAAGCTAACTCAAAACAAATACTGTGTTTTGAACATGGTCAATAGTTATCCCCTATCATAATGCCACCATCATTGTGGTCCAATATCCAGCATCATGATTTACATATTTCCACATCCTTATGTTCAAGTGGAACTCCAACATACTCTGCTTTACCTCTTCGCACATCTAGGTGTGTCAAGTAGGTGGGTCAGCATTATTGGGAAGTCATTAAACTAGTGTCACATCACCCCTAACATGTTCCTTCCTATGCAAAGGAATTCCCAATACTACTCCTTATTTCCCACATCGATCACAACTCACTTGGGCTTAGTAGTTTTTGTAGGACGTCTACTGGCGCAGCCATGACACACATTCCTTTCATAGTCTTTCATGATGTTAAACTGCACTCTAGAACTAGGTGTGCCTTGATTCTAATCCTAATGGGTTGAATAGGAATTTCCAGGTACCTTGCCTTGGTCCCAACCTAACTTTATCTTTTGATCCCTTGACCTAAAGAACTTTCTCTGAGGATACGTGGTGTGGTGCAGACTCCTTATGTCCTCATTCACATTGGGTTTATAGCTACCACACCACATACTACCTTATTGGGATCTTACCTTTCACTCCCTATCCTATCATATGAAGTTAAAATACACAATTCCATATGTCTTCAATGCATAACATTAAACTGTAGTTTTACCCTGAACATGTTCAGGATTTCCCAGGTTAATCATGGGATGCTCCAAATCCCTTTCAAGAGATAATTTCCCCTATCAGTATTGGTCTCCGGCCATGTCATGCTTAATACCTATGTTTGGCTTGATTCTCATACTCATGGGATACGTAGTGATTCCCAGGAATTTCTCATTGGGGCCAACCCCAAGGTCATTAACCCTTCTTCCCCCAGGCCCAATCCTGGTCCAGACAGTATGAACTTTAGAATATGTGCATCTTCTTCACTATACGATGTTTAAACTACACGTCCAGCATCCTTATTGGTATTATGTAAAACTATAGAGCATTCTAGGTCCTTACCAGAATGGTCCTTTTCGGACATAGGTATGATTCTTGATTAGACTGATGTGCCCATTTAACATGTTTCATTACAGAGGTGTGATTTCAAGAGTGTTTGACTCCATTCGAACAACCCATCACATCATACTCCATGCTTTGAATTCCCCTTATTCAGACCCTCATCCAATTTCACATCTAAAATAATCCCCTAACAATATGGATGCTTGGTCTATGGCTCGCCTACTATCCTGGGCCAATGTTCTGGAAGACTAATGGGTATCATTTTGAGTTAGGACCCATGTTCCGAACCTGGACAACAGTTGGCCCTCATTTGTAATCTCCATTTTAAGATAACACAATAAGGATACTATGTTTCGAACACGATCAACAGTTATTCTTTATTTTCATTCCATACATACAGTGTTCCAAATCTTGGGTATCATGATTCACATTTTCACTCCCCTATGTTTGGATTAATTCCAACACCCCTAGAATTCCCCCGCTTGTGCACTAGAGAATATTGGAGAAGTGATAGTTCGACTTACCCGAGGACTTAATTCTCAAGTCAGGTCTTCCCCTCTCTCTTCAGAAGCTCGGATGGGTTGTTTCTACCCTTAATTTCCAATGTATGGTTGGCACTTCCACATTAAAATGAAGTACTATTGAAATAATCCCTTTTTTCTCACATCAGGCATGACCCACATGAGTATAAGAATGGGTTTCTATTTATTTCAGGATTGTGATCAGAGTGAATTAAAATAAAAAATCAAATCATTTGATGATGCATACAATTCAGAATTGAAAATAGTAAAGAAGGGTAAGTTTATGGGTTTGGCTAAAACATGACCCTTAAGGATTGACATTTTGAATGGACTGTTCCAATGTAGCTACCTTTCGTCTTGTGGCATATAGCATCACTTCACATCCCCCGAGATCCTCCTCTTCGATAGTAGCAATAGGGTGTAACTCACTAGCCGTGGCTTGTACCTGTGACTGGTCATCTCGGAGCTCAATCATCTGCCGATTCACCTGATCTATCTTCTCCTGAGCATCCGAAAGCTTTTCCTTGAATCACTCAATGCGCACAAAATTGTTTTCAATGAATTCCTCCCTTTCATTCTTGAACCTCCTGCTCTGCCTCCAAGAAGGATGGAGTATTATCTAAATCATTCTGGCACTGGAAAACATCTGAACGATGGCTATCCTCCAGCATCTTCTCCACCATGTAATTGTGGATCATTACATAATAATGGAGAAAATTTACCCCTCTATCACTGAGAATGTGTAGCCAGGTGTGGAGTGACCCCATCCAGATTATCTATTTTTCTCGTGGCTGGCTATGAAAGCATCGGATGAACTTCCACGCCTAGCTACATGTCATAAGGCTCTCCTCAGTAGGATCTGAGTCAGAATCGTCAATTTCTTCTGGGTCAGTGGGCCTGTATTCAGGGAAATAAGAAAGGAGTTTGGCAGTAGGGTCTTCTTTGAGAACTCCTTCTTCATCAGCGACTTCACCCTCATTGAGCTGGAACTCTACCCAGAAGAATTTCCACCCATCATTAAAATCTCCTGCTCATCATGTTCTAGGGAAGGGCCACCAAGAATGGTTACTTCTATAAAGACTGATGTAGCCGCTTGCAGGGCTCCAACAGATGTCCCGAGCTCGATGGTCTATTCGGCCTCAAACCTTGCGATCACTGCATCGGGATTCAACATGTTGATTAGCTGTATTCTCTAGAAAAAATGAGAGCCAATGAAGATGGACTTGTGGGAGCCTAGTGATGTGGTGTCCAATTCCTATTTCATTGTGGGGTCCACCATCACAGGAGAGCCTTCGACACTTGTCAACTCGATCACTAGTGTTGTATCCTTTTTTATGATGGGAATGGTGGGGGACTTTGAGGCCTCCATCTCATATCTTCCTTCTGGCTCATCGTCATCCACTCCGACCATAGTCGGCACCCTTCCACACTTGGCCCCAAGGACAGGCTCCTGTTACTGCTCCCGGACCTCCATAGGCACATCTTCGTCCCCTATAGAGAAGTCTTTTTGGGCACCATCCCCCATGTGTTCCTAAACATGATAGATTTTGGTTGACAGATTGACATTGTAAAAAATAAGGGCTAGTGGAGTTAAGAGCCAAACATACCTCAAGCTGCTCTGCCAGTTCTGTGTCCAAGCCTACAATATCACCGCTCTCTCGAGAGTTTCGCCGGGAATCAGTAGCTTTTGAGGGTACTCTAACTACAAGACCTTCCACCTCATGCTCCTCCTACTCTTCATATCCATCTTCTTTCCTTTACTATTCATCTTCATATTCTCCCTCTTCTCCCTCTTCCTTTTCTTCCCCCTCTATGCTTTTATCCTCGGATGGCAGTTTCTATAGGTCATGCTCTTGGCCAAGCATAACTTTCACCATGAGATAAAGTTCTTTATCCTGCCTCCTCTAGCATGCGTACAAATCCATGGATGTCAGGTATGCAAGCCATCGATGAAATTTTACCCTATATGTCATTTGGATGTTCCCTACTTCTGGAAGATTAAGCCCGAGGCGTACTAACCTCCACTACAACTCTTTGGTGCACATGGAATGTCATAGTTTTCTCCAAGCGGACCATAGAGAAGGGAAGATGGAATCAGCAGATGGATTTATGAGGTACCTGAGTTGCTTTCCCAAAATTTCCCGAGCTATCCCATGAGGCCGCATACAAGACCACCCATCCCTGGAAGGGTGATGCACGTTCTCAATGTGTGATGCTCCTACCGATGATATACCATCTTGTTCCATGCTAGCGTCATGGCCTATTATTTTTCTATCTTCCCCCATGGAACATTGTCTACCTCCCAACTCTTCGGGCTCTACACTGCCCACCTTAATTTTCTGGATGCGTTTCCAAAGAATCACATCAGGATATGTTTTCATCCAGTGTTTGACACACTCTATTGACAGGCCCACACTGATGTCAGTGGGAGGAAGAGTAATGATTTCTCCCAAGCATGTCATCCTGAACATAAGCCACAATTGGTAGAGAATATAAGGATTCTGTTCTTTTTGAACCACTCTATATACTTTCTTCGACATACGTTGCATGCACCAAAAATGCCTAGCAAACCTGGTCAGTACGTACGGTTCGAAAAAGATTTGGCTGTCAATATGGCTTACTAGTACACCACCTCAGATGATTTTCAAAGTAATCCCTCTACTCTAATGTACCTTCACATCATTTAAAATTTGACTTAATCGGATTCAGAATGGGTGGATTTCAATGTGGGAGTGGCTGCTGATCTTAAGCTTGATCCCCTCTTCTTTGATTGTCAATAGATAGATTCTGGAAATGTTCAAGAGGGATAGCTGCATACCGTTACCAGGGCTAATGGAATTCAGGAAGTCATACCCCACAGTGGGAAAAAATTAGCCATGAAAAATCTAGAATGATCCACATATCCTCCTGGGTGTACTTCCCCTCGAGATACGCCCTAGAATACTGTACAACCAGGACAACAATGGAACCCCACGTTGACCTTGTTCTTCGCCACCATAATCCCAACCATCACAAGCATCCCTAGGTGGACCCACATCCTCATGTCCCTCACTGTAAATAGCCACCTACTCAAGAATGCATCAAGAAACCCAGCATATCACACATTTGGGTCTCGACATTCATTAATGAGAAATACCAATTACCGGTACTCTCCTATCTCCAGAACCCTCAAGCATGATCTTGCTTTTACCCTCTAATATTTGTTCATGAATTTCTTCCCTCAGCCTCGCATCTTCACAGCAAGGTACTGCATCCAAAAAAGACTAAACCACCCTGAATATGATATTTACTTTAGGAGATATTTTATATTTAGCTCCTATTATGCCAAATCCAGCAGGTGCCATTATAGTATTGTGGTGCGTGTCCTATCCCCCCAGACATTCCTCAATGGGAGGAACTTGTCGTACTGGTACCCATCTAAGGGGATTCCCCTGATACAATAGATATCATACAGATTGATTCCCACCTCCCCATGGTGGAGGTGGAAGGTGTTTGTATCAGGGGACCAACGAATGAATAGCTCTGCTACCAAGTCCTATTATTAGTAGAAGTGAAATTGGGATGTCCATACGGCCTAAAAAATCTCGATAGACCGTAGCTCTAACCCAAATTTCTCTCAAGCCTGATGTACCCAGTATGCCCATACCCATTCGTTGGTGATGTTTCCCCTAGATCTGAAATCCCATTCCTTCCAACCCTTCATCTCATCAGTAATGCTCCTTTTTAAAGTACTTGCATAAATATCGGGAGATTCCTCGAGAACCGGATCACATCCCACAACCATCTTGGTCTTCAGATTTAGGACATAGATGTATGTGTTATGTGTTTCCCTAGAATGATGCCAAATTTTTTTTAATATGAAACTATGGAAGACTATCCTCGCTCGTCACCCATGACCTTGGTGTGTCCGTCTCAAAACTGAGCATCAGCACCTCCTACAGAAGGCTAATGTTCTATAGTGGTAGGGTATCCATCATGACATAATATTTTTGAGCTTTCATAAGCATGATGAAAATCATTTGGTTATCAGACACAACCCTCCTCGCATGAATAATCTGAGGGTTCATGATCATTTGAGTTCTTCTTGCAGCAGCGACATCCTCCCTCTCAAAATCTATCTATTGAGCAGCTATTTTGAAAATCCTAAAGAAATTGGCATAAAATAATGAAGCTCGGTGCACAAAATATATGGCAGCATGAAAGAATTTTGACTTGTGAAAAAAAGTTGGGACAACGTGCAGAACCCATAGTCAGCTGTGGAAACTTATGTGCAGATCGATATCGTTTTAACGCACGAGAGCAAAGCACCTGTCATGCAAAAAAAATCAAAGTATGGCCTAGGTGGGGACCCTTAGCCTATTTATAGGCACTGATTCACATTCCTTGAACTTGAAATAGGTTTGCTTGCGCAAAATATATTTTTTCATGCACCGAAAGAAGTTTCCCTACTTTTAGGCGTACCCTCAGAATCCAAACTTCGAGTTCCCTTTTAGCTCCGATTCTAAGGGGGGGAATTTGTTGATGCTAAAATTTAGAGATGTTCTGAATTGGGAGGATAAAAGAGAAAAAAATGAATCTCAGAGGGAAAGATAAGACTCCAAGACCCGGGAGGCAGGCGCGCGTAAGATTAAGGGTATGCATGCAAGCTGCCCTCTGGTGCGCAAAATATTGCATGCCCAATGTGTCATCAAGGGAAAGATTCCACAACAACCCCTATGAAACCGCTAAAGGCACAAACGTGCAAGTGCACTTGGGTTGAGTGCAAGTGGTCCTCGGCGCACAAATGTTTGCGCTTCCAATGCGACATCAACCGATCATTTGAGCGCATCGCCCCATTGCACACCCAATGCGACGTCAATCGATCCTTTTTACACCCAATGTCATGTCAACCGATCGTTTTCACACTGCGCCCCTTTTCACACCACCCCAAGGTCTTTGTCTATAAAACAAAGCGTACCCTATCCCCTTGGGGGATGGTAAGTGAAGACAAACCAACGCTCTGTTGTGCAAAAGACTCCTCATCTGTGAACGCGTGAAAAACACCATGGCCTTCAGGTATTGGATCTTTCATAACGGGACCCCCAAGGGTACTCCGTCAGGTAGGCCCTCTTGGGAATGATCCTTATCCTTTTCCGGTTACCCAAATTCATTTGCACGCAAGAATTCCCTTTTTTGTGAAAGTTTCCTCTTCACCAGAATTCTTTTATGTGCATCTGGTCCATCTTACGCATAGCCCTACCATTTTGCGTTTAGCCTCTCCTCTTACATGTATCCCCCCTATGCGCTCCATGTGTCATACTCACCTTAAGGAACCATGTTTGAGCCCCTCTTATGCTCAACAAATCTACATCATGTGCTCTCTTCCTGTGAGGACCTTCAGGTTTTCAAGAAGCGATTTCAAGGTCCCTTGGGTGGTGCTTCATGTTGTGTTGCTTCACATCATAATTCTTCACATAGACACACTAATGGCTATTGCTTCTTCACATATCCACGCTAATGTGGACCCCTAAATGGATCACTCCAGAAGACCCACTTGAAATGGAATTGCTGATGCCTTCCCTTCCTCAAGGGAGGGCGAGTATCAGTTATGTATGTCCTAGGGGGATGGAGTGAACTCACCTAATCTGAGCTACAGGATGTCAAACTACCAATCGCCATCATCCTCAGCACATGACTATAAACTGTGACCTCATCCCATGCTTTGTACATGGGTTTCCCCACCATGGACATTATTCATGCACACTGGTCTCCATGAGAGTGTAATCATTCCTCACATGGAATTAGATCATCTTTATTGGAGTGGCATTTGTCCATGGGGTGAGGGAAACCATGTTGGTGTAAGCCCCTAGCCATTCTTATGTGAGCCAGTGTCCCTGATCTTCATATCTTCTTCCAGGCCAAAGACTAGAGGGGGGGGGGGGGATGGGCACCAGATCCCTCCTTTATTCGGTGCCAAATCCCTCTCCCTTTGGGATTTATCGCCACTGAGCCTCCATCCCAGAGTAAGTACCAATATCCATCTCCATAGGCTGCTAACAACATGTAAGTCCCTATTTCCTCTTTGGGCTACCAACCCCATGTAAGTCCCTGTTTTCTCTTTGGGATGCTAACCATGCATAAGCCCATGTTTCCTATTTGGGATGCTAACCACGTGTAATCCCCTATTTTCTCATTGGGCTACTAACCACGCATGAGACCATATTTACTCTTTGGTCTTCTAACCACATGTAAGCCCCTGTTTCATTTTTGGGAAACTAACCACGTGTAATCCTCACTGTAAATCCCACAGATGCACCTTTTTGTGACGTGATCGTCAGGACTTTGCTGCCTATTGTTTCTCACACTGAGTAGGACTCACATGGGCTTAGAGTAAGCATAGACTATGAAAACCTCTGGGCCACCTAGAGTGTAAGTCGCACACCCCTTCTTAACTAATTTGTATTTGATCCTTTCTAAGGCAAGGTACGTAGGAAGCCTCCCTGAGGTTCAAGCCCATCATCTATTCATCCCGACTCCCTTCACATCAGTTCACCACACCATCCCGAACTAAGTGGAATTTGATCCATTACAAGGAATGGTATGTATGAAGTCTGCCTGAGGTTCAATCCCAACAACCATTGGTTCCGACCCCCTTCATGTTGAACCTCTTTCGTCTCGCATGACGTTAAACTGTATGCCCCCTTTTCATCCTACATACACCCCTCCCGAACATCATGTAATTTGAGCCTTGTATCCTAGACAGGGTATGTAGGAAGACTCCATGAGGTTTAACCCCATCTACCAGTAAGCTGTTGTGCCCCCATCCAGCGGTAAGACATTGCACCCCCATCCAATGGTAAGCCATTTTAACCCCATCCAGCAGTAAGCGGTTGTGACCCCATGCAGTGGTTAGCCATTGTGACCCCATCTAGCGTTAAGTTGTTGTGACCACATCCAGCGTTAAGCCGTTGTAAACGCCATTCAGCGGTAATCCGTTGTCAACCCAAACCCTGCGGTAATCTGTTGTCGTCCCTTCTACTAGGACCCATATCGCTAGTCCATCCCAATGGCATAAGACCAACCTCAGGCTGCTAACCATGCGTAAGCACCAGTATATCATCGGGTCACTGTCCTCCGTGCACCACCTGATTCTATACCCCCATCCTGAACTACATGGAATTTGATTCTGTGACATAGTGATATGTAGGAGGTCTCTTTGAGGTTCAATCCCATCATCAACGTCACCCACGAGTCGACTCCATCTCATTCTCCATCCACCTCACCTGAACATCCATTATCCTTCTTGATTTTAACCAGGGACGCTACATCATATTGAGATCATGCATGTTCACCTATTCACTACCCCTAGTAGTAACTGGGTATCTAATCACACGTTATCCCCAACATCAGTATTCCATTCAACAATTTCACCCATTTGATCCACTCTAGTCAGTGTTTCGATCAGTACGATCCGTCTCTGCTAGACGTTAAACCTGCAGCATATGAGGAAAACCTCAGATACATTCCTATGAAATATAATTCCCCACATTCGATATGGGATACCTTGGGATTATATACCCTTGAGAAGCCCTATAATAATGGGAAGAAACCCACACACGCCAGTGTTCCAGTTTCCAGACATTCTAGTGATATCTAACAAGACTACTCCCTCAACCAAAGGTTCCTACCCTAACTAGAACACTTGGAATGTCCCGACAGAAGTAGTGTAATTAACCTGCATCCATGAAGACATGACACTGGGAATATTTTAACGAACAACATCTTAGTCTATAATGGAGACCCGGACTAGGTAAATAGTGAATCACACAGTACATTTAAATTCTTAGTATGAGTTTAGTATAATAGAAGCTATCATGAATCAATAAACATAAACAACATGGCGAGGTAAATAGTGGAACACACAGTACATTTAAATAATTTTACTATAATAATAAATAATTCAATGTAAATAACTGAAAAAACACTGAATATAATCAATAAGATGAATGTCAAAAATAGATAAATCATAATCAATATCAAAAATTAAATAACTAAAAACACCTACCATTTAATCAAAAATTGAGAATGATATGCATATAGAGATAATATCAGTGGGAAAATTTCATTTATAATAATAAAATAATTCTTAATGAAGGTAATTATGAATCACTGGATGTCATGTTCTCAGGAACATGATACCCCTACCATCAAAACATATCATAAGATGGTTTAAAATAATAAGTAGAAACTATTTTAATGATAGCTTACTGCTTTTCCTCATAAACTACCGATGCATCGAGGAGCTATATAATTCATGGCCCCACACATCACTATATGTCCAAATCATTCCATATATATCCAGTAAAAAATTTAATTCATTAACGATGTTCTTTATTATAAAATATATATATTGATTAAATGATACAAATTTATCAATATTTCATCAGTAAATAAAATTATTATCAATATAAAAAATTCATGTAAAAATGGTACAATGTTTAGGAAGAAAACATTATCTATAATAAAATAATATAGATATTTAAGAAAAATTTAATTTCAAATGAAAAATTATCATAATAAAGTGATTGTTTTATGAGAATTTTGACAATTTACAAAAGAAAGAGAAATTGTACAATAAATTTTACCACTTAGTAATTTTTATATCAAATCCCATTAGATGAAATAATTTATATTGAAACTTATAGTACCATGAGTTATTAAGGAATCATGATATTATATGTAAGCACCATTATATCCACCATAATAAATAAATTATATTCATAACATTACAATATGCCTCAATGAATTTAAATTGAGGTAAAATACATTACAATGGTCATACCGTTGAAGTGAGAATTAATCAATCAATAGATTATGTGTATAAAAATAAAATACACATAGAAAAATTATAAATATGACATCAGATAATCAAAAATAATTATATAAATAATCATATATTTTCAAAGGAAAACAAACAAGTAATATAAACAAATGAAATAAAATTGAGTTATGAAATTATTTTCCACTTGATGACATTCATGTAAAATCTCCTCAGATAAAATAACTCAAATTTAATCATAAAATATAATTAATTATTAATTAATAATGATATTATATTTCAATGGTTCAGTATATACACCCTATAAAATAAATTAGGAGCATAACATTATAATATCCCATAATGAAATAAAATTTAGACTATTTCTCTTACAATGATCATAATTTTGAAGTGAGAATTAATAAATGAATAGAATATTTGTATCAATTTTAAATCCACATAGAAAAATTGTAAATAAAAAATAAGATTATAAAAATTCACCATATACATAATCTTAGAATATAAAATCCAAATGAAGAAGATATATAACCCAATGAGACATAATTGAATTATGAAATTCTTTACCACTTGTTATCTTTCATGTAAAAATCATTGGGATGAAATAATTAAAATTAAATCTCAAAATTCCTTGAATTATTATGTTATCATGATATTACATTTCCAATGAGCATTATATACACCATATAAAATAAACTAGGTGTATAATATTAAAATATCTATCAATGAAGGGAAAGTGAGATGAATTCCCTTGCCTCGTGATTCTTTTTGGTTGAAAATCATTTAACCTAATGTATAATGGTTTCACACATGTTATTAAGATATACAAAAACAATATTGATAATTATTATATCATATACGATACTTTTATATCATCTTATCACCCATTCATTAATAATATTTGATTATTTCCATTATTTCAGGTGTTAATTTCCCTATTTTCAAATTCATTCCTCTTTATGAAAGTTATTATTATTGTGAAATTTATATTGTTAAATAATCTATAGAATAATAATAATAACATAATTATCATATTTATACATAAATTAAAATCTTTGTGCCATTCATGAAAGGTGGTTTTGAGGTATGGGGTTTGATTACTAGGAGCCCGCTCGTGGGAGAATTTCCACCTCCCTTTCCCCGCTCACCTTTCTGAGTCACCCTGCGTCTCATCAGGTGGGTAGAATTGGAGAAACCCACTTAGATGAAAACTTTCTATGTCGAACCATTGCTGATCGAGCTATTACTCTATGGGATGATATGTCGCCTCAGCCCGCAACAACTCCTTCCCAATTTGGGCTTCTTTAGATGACCTCTTCATAGGGAGGTGGATTCTTGGGTGTGAAGGGTTCTAAAAGGACACTCTTGTGGATTCCTTTTTTAGAGGAGAAGCATGCCATGGTCCTATGCATGGGTAAAATTTTAATTTTTAAATGATTATTATGGAAATAAGGTAAGTCATATTTTATATTTATATAATAATAATAATAATATCATAAATACCTTATTATTTCATTAAATATAATTATATAAACTATCCATGTGGTGTGGAAATGAAAAGAGAGTCATATCACTTTGTGAAATAGGTAGTCCACTTGTATACGAATGACATTGTCATCTTTCAGAGAGTAAAAAGGTAAGAAATAAAATGATATATTATATTTTTAAAATCATAAATATGTCATTAATATCATAATTATGTCATGTATATCACATTTATACATTTAATTTATCCTTTTTACCTTCCATATAAAGCATAGTGAAAAACGAGTCGCATCACTTCACGAGACAATTTTCCACTATACACACGAGCGACATTATCATATACCCAATAGAATAGAGCAAAAAAAGTACATATGAAATAAAAACTAAATGGGTATAATAATGTTATAAATCAAATATATATAATTTTTATTCATCATTATACTCAACCATGAGAGGTTTTGATGAAAAACGTGTCACATTGATTGGAAAGGCGGTAGTCCGTTGTACATGTGAGAAACATTATCATTTCTCATTTAAGGGAAATTGAGATGTATATAGGTAATTACCATAACATAATAACATATTAGTATATATGAGATATTTTTTATTATATAATCAAAAATTAAGAATATTTCAATGAGGTATAAGAATAAATAAAATAAAAATGAAAAGTTAGGAATTTTTCCTCTTCTCAGACAACAAATTTAGGATTATAACTAAAGTATTCATAGAATGGGTTTCATACTAAAAAATAATTCTAGGATGAGGAGATGTAAGGTGAGAATTTATTTATTTAGGTATTAGAAGAACTAGAATGGTTTGAAACTTTGAATAAGATATGATAAGGGTGGTCTTTTATAAGTGAGATGGGTGGCACACTTGTAATTTTTGGAAGGAAAAAATGTTTACCCAAATTTATCACATGAAAAAGGAACAAAAATGGTGTTTTATCAAAATTTATAAATTATGAGGTATACATATGCCCATAACATATTTTAGACAAGTTTTCAGGTTATTTTATCAATTATATTATATGTTTAACAACATGTAAACCTATTTTTACCTTAAGCATTATAATTATTATTTATTTTTTCACTATTATTTACCTATAAAAATATTAGTTGAAATTTTTAGATAATATAAAATATTCTTACTACAAATATAAAATCCATTTTTTCAAATTAAATTTAAAAAATTGGAATAATCCAATTTAAAATTATACCCACTGATGCGATGAAAAAAAGTGTTTTGAAAGGGAAAATTCTCATAATTATAATAGATTTTAATATCAAAATTAAATATGAAACTGATTATAATGGAATAAAATAGTTAAATTTTAATATAATATAACTAATATTACTTTAAAACAAATTAAAAATTTCAATATAACATTGTGAATTACATAAACAAAAAATAAGTTTTCAATAAAAATCAGTATTGTTCACTATTCATCAAAAAACCAAACATTTTAGAAAAATCCTAAAATATCAGCCTAAGATAATTTTTCTCTTATTATTTCAAAATGGAAGATAATTTTATAAAATAAATTTTCTAAAATTGTAAAAAATCATTTTTAAAATAATAGCGCAAAAGGCAAAAAATGTTTTTCTTTGAAAAATGCAGTTTTTCAGAAAACTTTTATTTTCTTTAAATTGATTCTTATTTTATTTATAATAAATAGATATCAATTGAATTTATTTTATAAATTTTTAATCCATATAGTTTTAATTATTTAGTTAGTCCTATTATTACCTTCTAATTTTATGTCTAGGTTATAAGAGTATACTATATTTCGTTCCATTTAGAATCAGGGCTGCATGTTCTGCAAGTTATTGAAGAGATCAAATTTGTTTAAAAAGAAATATGTCATAAATTCTCAACATTTCATATTATTTTATAATATTAGTGTTTCATTTCATATATACTACCAAACCCAACTTTCATCTTTTAATATTTTATGGTTTTACACCCACATAATTTCCAGACACACCACATAAATATGAAAACGTTAGCCCACGATTTATATGAAATAAGAGATAATCACAATATAAATAAACAAAACTAAATAAAAAAATCAATATCACCACCTAAAATCCACCTATATTTTAAACCATTATTTTCCCAACGTAACCCACACTACAACTCACACACCCATTCCTTATATAAACACACCCATTAAATGCACTAAACCCTCCCTTTCAAAATCCATGTCACTAGATAATGAATCCCCCATTAATTCGGGTCTTTGTGAATGAACCAAGCTCATGGGAGGATACCCATTCCCCTTGACCCAATATTTCACTTGCTAGTGTAACCCAATGTGCTAAAATCGTGGAATTTAATCTGAGAATAAATAAAAAAGTCCCCATTCATAGGCAATATGAATGCACACCAAACCCTAAAAATTGTATGTTTCTATAATATCAGTCCAATGTTCCCAAAATTGTAAACTCTCACAAGTTTGAACAAACATAGTCTTTTCCACTTGCATCATAAACACAGACTAGAACCCATTTTTTCAAAATCAATTTCCTAAATGAGTAAACCATCCAAATAATGTTTGAACACAATCACTCACAACAACTCCATGTCAAATCCAAATTTATCAAATTCTAAAATTTTTATATTAAATAAAAATTATAGAATAGGAATTTTACCAAAAATATTATCAGTATTACTCATAACCCTTTACTAAATCGATTTTTCAACTAAATAGAGTTAAACAATTATTTTTATAAATCATTTATCATAGATAAAGGTAGTAATTTATTTATTAATAAACATGATTTAAATTTTAGTACTAAATTAGAGTGAACGAGAAGCTGATTACATAAAAAATCACATTAAGATGGAATAATATTCTGACCTTATAGATCTAGTCTCTAAAAAACCTCCTACAATATTTCACAAAAAAATTCTCAAAAAACATACCCTAAAAACTACATTCATTCATGGAATCTTGATAATAGAGTTCCTCCCAAGAGAAAATGAAGAGATAAGTGAGGTCTAGGGGAGACTGATGTCTTACCTTCAAACCCTAGGCTATATGCTCTACATTCTAATAATGGATCCTCCTGAAGGAATATAATCACTACAATCACCTAAAGGATCTCTCATGTTTGAAAACCCTATTAAGAGGGAAAGAAATGAGAGTTTTTATGGATGTGTCAAGTTAAAAATATTTTTTTTAGAATTTTAAATTATTATATGTTTTAGATTCATGGTTTTTAAAACTATGTTCATACTGTATAGATGCTAGACCTAAAAATATATATGGACACAAATTTTGGAAAAATGATTTCCCCAAACCATCTTCTAACCACATGCCTACAAATTCATACCATTGAAGGTCACATGGGTTGTATTCATGGATTTTCCAACTAATGTTCCAATTGTGTGCCTACTCCAAAACCCCATTCCATCCTATATGGAAACCTAAGGATATAACTCAATTTTCCCTAATTGTGTGTAAAACATGTATCCATAATAAAAAATCCAAATCATTATAAACTCATATAAAAGATACCAAAACCAACCCCAAACACCTAATGACATAAAAATATGTTATAAAAATACTATATCCACAAACTAAGGGTGTTACAAGAATAACTACCAACTCTTGTAAAACCTTTAATGATGAAAAACCAAATAATAGGTGATGGATCTTTTAAATAAAGATAAATACAATTAGAGATTGAGATTTATTCACAAAAATAATAGGATAACAAAAAAATAGGAGATCCTTAAATAGATTCACTAAAGATTAACACCTATATAAACTTAGTGTATATCTGAACTAACCTTGAATCATGGATTATTGGGAGATGAAAAATAATAGAGGAGAGATAACTAATATGTGTTATAGAAGGAATATAAAGATATAATCATGAATAAATAGTTTAATAAGATAATATTTTTTTTATGAAAAATAACTATTTTAGAGCTTTATAAACACAACTAAACATTTATAAAGTACCTAGTACAGGTAAACTGGGTACTCAATTCCATGGATAGAATTAATGAAATGAACAATATACACCACTGGGTACCTAGTACTAAGCCACTAGGTACCCGGTTCTAGTCTTTCACCAAAACCCTTCCTCTTTTCCTCCACACATCCATAAATTAATATTCATCCCCTATTAAACTCTATTTTTCATCATTTTCAGAAATAATGAACCAAAAATTGAAGGAGAATACTAAAAAAAATGTTTAGGGTTGTTATGATAGAACTAAATTAGGTACCCATAGAGGGTATACAACTATATGATATAAGTCATAAGGCATTGAGAATTCCCATGTGATGATGTGTAATGTTTAAATTAGAGTGATGTGAAATAAGGAGGGATAAATAATTATTTTATAAAGCCTATTTATTTATGACAATTGATTAGAGTCATTAGTTCTTATTGATTATATTAGATATTATTATTGATTATTGTGAGTCATGAATATAGTTATCATGCTAGTTTAAGCGTATGATGGGATTATAAATAAATGAAATACAACTGGGTAGCCTAGAGTTCTATAATGTGTTTATATTATATCATGTTATTATTTTAGTTTTTCATGGTAAAGGTAGTCCATTCATAGATGATATCATCCATAAGGAATATCAATATCAACTCAAATAAATAAAGTAGTGGTGAGAAATTTTCATATATATATGGATCACCACCCATTAGAGTCTTCATCACAAAATCAAAATAGTGTGTAAAGGGGAGAATAATCTACCATATATATGGTATCTCCCCATGGTAATCTCAAATATGACATAACAACATCAAACAATGGTAGGAAGTGGACCCTGTATATATGAACTCATCCCAAAGGATAAAAAAATGTATGTTAAGGAAACAATCTCGGTGATGTTTCCTAGGGATTAAATGGTCTTGTCAACCTGGTATTAGGTGTACTTATAAATAGTTATACATGTGTATTCCATGTCACTATTGGAATCATATTACTAAAAGGTCATTTACAAGTACATTGACCAATTATTCAAAGTATCTTCTTGATGAAATACCTAACTATTCTATGATTCATGTGAGTGTTATACCTTGATGTTAGATACATATATATTGGCTCATCTACAAGGATACAAGTTATTGATATAGTGTGCCATCCATGTGAATGATCATTATATAGTGATGTATATGGTGTGTTCTTGGGAATGGAACCACCCAATCACTAGAATTGGATGAATAAGTAAGCTTTGATCATTAGGGTATATTGGTAATCATGAGATGATGTGATTTTGTTTGAATAAAGTTCATTGATACGACTTACTTTTTATATTGTACATACACTCACATATATACTTGATTATGTTAGGTGTAAATTGGTGATATCCTACTATGTTTTTTACCGACACCTTGTAATGATACTTGGTGAAAATATTTATATCATGGTTTCTAACATTAATACGGAAATTCCCCAATGATGAATAATTGAGATGGAGCATCTTATCATGGATCGGGAGATGGTGTTCAGTGATAACCTAAACTGTTTTAAAAAGACTCTATTATTATTTTGTTATTTTAATTATTTCGTGTATATGATCAACCCACTAGGAAATCCTACTTTTTATATATGACATATATAATATGAAATGGGTTTTATTTTGTTATTGTATGGTGATATAATATTTTTATATTTTTCCTTTCACTATGATTCCATATTTTTATTTGATGTTATTTATTATCTTTTTCCTCTTATTTATTTTTATTAGTGTTTATCTGATTGAGGTTTTAGTCTCATGGGTATATAAAATAGATCCTTATTACTATTTTATATCCTATAGAATATAGGGAGGTTCCCATAAATAATAATCACACATGGTACCCTTCTAGACATTTCATAAAAAATAATTATATTCAAATCCTAAAGAAATGGAAAGATAAGAATAGGTGAGATTATATTCTTGGTTAAGGTTACAAATAAGTTATAATAATCAAATATCAATGGTGAACATAGATGAACATGTGGGTAATAGATCATAATACAATTTCAGTTATATAACAAAATAAAATAATAACTAATGAAATATGGTTTATAAATCATAGGTAATTGGGTATTATATAAAATGAGATTCATTGGTGTTTGAAAACATGAGTCAATAATCTTGATCTGTGAGAACATAATATAGGTATATTTCAAAACATAGAAATGGGGAATAAAATTTTTTCACAAACATAACCATAGAAAATAATTTCTAATATCAAGGATCAATGACAAGATCACTATCACATAGTGGATAAAGTCTTTTAGTAGATTGTTTTCACTCAGAATTTTTATAAACATAGTGTATATATTCCCATAGTGGATTGGGTGTACTCCCTATTCCTATAAACATAGTATAAAATATACTGTAGTGGATTGGGTTCAATACTCATTCATATAATCATAGTGGACAAAGTCCTATAGTATATTGGATTCAATATCTAATCTCTTACATATCATATCATGAGATATAAAGATTTACCTAATACATTGGAGTTTTATATAATTCTTTTCCCACTCATTACATAATGAAAAAAATACATACATGTTCCACATGAAAATAAAAACATTTATTTTTCCATCTTAGTTTAATTAAAACATGTAAAATAAATGAGTTTCATGAAAAAATTATCAATACATTATCATCATCGAGTAAATTTATCAACTGTCAATGTGGATGATATAATTAGATAAAACCTCTAGTACTATATAATAAATGTCAAAGGATATTGACATAGATGAAAAATTATTAAGATTTTAGAAATTTACATTGAACAAAAGAATAAATACCCTTTACATATTTAATTTTTATTTTTTTAAAGAAGTAACATATTAAAATTGATAATAAAAATAAACTTATATACCCATGAAAACATGTAAATGGATCCATATAAATAAAACCAAATAAAATGTTATATAAAATTTATAATGTGAAAAATGTTAAAAATGAGATTTATTAAACAATTTTGTAAATAAAGGCTTGGTAAATACAAAATGAACCATGCAAAAAAATACCATCTATATCCCTTTTTTAATTTCAAAATAGACTTTTTGGTTATGTGGGAACAAAAAATGGAAAAACAACACCAAAAACATCATAGCACACCCTAATAACCCAAATAACATTGAAAACTATTAAAAAATGACAATAATTAAGAAACATACCTTATCATACAACACTGGTGATCAGACCCAGGATATACCAGTATTTTTAATAAAATTATTTCACATCAAAGGTAGATTTCCAATAAAGATAAACTTATATTGATCTAAAAATAAAAATTTTAAGCATTACCAAATCATTAAAAGTAAAATAAATACCATTAAATTTTAGGAAAAGCTCATCCAACTGGTAAGAAAACCAAACGATGCTATCTTTATTGAGGCCTAAGGATTCTTCATCCCCTTCAACTTGGACTTATCTTCTATAGACCACTAAAACATATGATTATTAACTACATGAATTTCTTTCTCTAATGCATTACTAATGTTTTCATACATGAATTTCAATTTCTCTGAGAAAAGAGAGGTTAGAAAATCCACTTTAAAATGACTTTATAATGAGACTCCAATTATATTAAGATTAATTTATATCATGTTCCCCTCTAATTCTAAAACACCTGTCTTCTTTAGTATAGAATCATTCCTGGTGGACCAAGTCATTATATTTTTCATAAGAGAGACATATTATTTCCAGAACCTCATTTTCTTCACCTTGGAGGCGGAAGAGGACCCCTTGATATCCTTGGCAGGGGAAACTCAAAAATCACCCAAAGAAAAGGAATATTTTTCCTTTTTTCCCTCCTAAAACCTACTGATAATCCATTTTATCTACCATATATTCCTTAAAATCAGATGTAACTGAACACCCACATTTGGAATAAAGAGTCACTACACTTGGATATTTCAACAAGAAACTTTGGTCTAACTTTAAGCTAGGATATCGATCCCAGTACTTAATTTTTTTATACTTCACTTTATTCAAACCCACTATTTCACTAACCTTCATATTTTGATATAAAATCTTAAATTGGTTGGAATGTTTGGGGTTAGAAGAGGCTCCATGCTTGGGACTATGGATAATTCCAATACATTTTTACTTTAGTGAAGTAGGCCTATAATTTATTGTAACATTTGATTATCCATTATTGCTTTCAACAAAAATAGTCTTCACTATACCCATATCATCACATAGACATACAAAGATATGAGAGACCAAATGGTTGGGGGTGATTAAAATAATTGCTTTCACTAATGGGTGATTGGTATCTCCCATAGATAATTATAGAACCTGATGAAAGCTCAAAAAAATATTTAAAAGGATCTGCAATGAACCTAAGGCAACCATAATGATCAGAGTAAACATAAGATGATATATGACCAGAATACCCTACCACCACTAATGAAATGACCTTGCCAACATATGAATTCTTAATACTAAGATCAATCATAGGTCTTGAAGGATACTTGTTCCAATCGATAGGTTGAGATAATTTATCCAAAGGAGATCCCATATCATTCTTACAAAAATCAAGGTGGAAATGACCTTTCCTATGACATATTGAACAAAGTTCCATCTATGATTCTTAATGGAATGATATGAAATATCTATATTTTCACAAAATCAGGATCGAGTAAACTTCTATAGGTGGTCACCAGAGTTCCATTTAATCAAATATCTATGCCAAAATTGGGTGTTTTAGTGTAGAGGTCCTACAATCAGTGCATAAGAAGAGACCAAGGGAATTACCTATAGACTGAAGGAGAGAAAATTTCTTGAAGGGAAGCAAAAAAGAAGGAATTTGAATCCAAATAGTCATAGTGGATTTGTTCTGATTCATATGGAGTACAAATGACTAGTGAATAAGATTAAAATAAAATCCATAAAAAGAACTTTCAAACCTAGACTAGGATTGCACTAGATCATTCACATTGGTGAAGTGAATATGTATCTATCATAGTCCAAGTATCCTGATAATCCTATGCTGAAAAAACCCTAATAATAATTTATGAACCAATCAAACAGATGAATAGGTGGCCGATTATAGACAAACTTGACCACCAAATACAAATATAGAATCAAATAATCCTCTTGGGAATCATATGGAAAAATCTTAACCTCTGTTTGACTTTGATAAACCCTAGGGACCTTCTGAAAAATATCGATGCAAGGAAAGTCCTAGAGTCACTCAACTGTAGAAGAATGGGAGAATTTCATACCATTAAATGAAACGTAAGAATGGAGGTGAGGCCTCCCACATGAAATGAGGAGGGTCTATTTAATTCACCATCATCATTATGGCATCACCCAACAACATGAAACTACAACAATGAGTTTATAGATTCTTCATTCATTAATTCATGAGGAACACATTAAAAAGTGGCTCCTCTCAGTTTTTTTGAAAATTAATAATTATATATAAAATGAACTTAATAAATCATTTAATTATAGAGGACATACAAAAAACAATATTTAGAATATATACATGAAGGAGGAGGAATCTTGACTAAAAATGTGACATATGGATGAATCAACTTTCAGGAAACCTTTTGGATGAATTACAGACAAAAGGGAGGTAAAATGGATATAATACATGTAAAACAAAAAATATCCATATTAGAAGAAAATAAATTTGTATTTTATTAATAAATAATAACAAATTTGTCCAAATATAAATTTATATGTATACAATCTCTGTTTCAATGTGGAATTATAAAAGAAACCCTTACCTCAAACATCCACTTGGACAAACACACTCTAAATCCATGTATAATAAATTTATGTTAATTATTTATATATATAATAACATTATTAATATATATTTTACTTAATACCATACATTTAAAATTCCTTATTAACCACACATTAATTATTTATTGTTAAAATTAATATTTGGGTGTTAACTATTCCATTCTCCATGCATACTTTGGTTTAAAAGTTTTGTCCCTTGCTCTTTGATCAGGGTTTATTTATCTAACCATTTTTATAAAAGATTTATTATATGATTATGATATGATCATGTATTAATATGTTTATTTCATTTAAATTATGGTGACTTTTCACATAGAATTTTTAATAATATCATTTTCAGTGATTACTAAATTAACAAAATAATTGAATTTATTTGTGATTATACATTGTAATATTACCATTATACAATTATTAAAAACTTTTAAATTTATTATTATTATATAACATTTAAATAATTTTACTTTTATTAGTAATTTGTGATGTAAACATTATAACATCATTTTATAGGTGGTAAAACATACTAAAAAAAACTTGTTATAACGATTGAAGGAGTTAGAAGAAGTCCTTATATAATAAAAATATTACATTTACCAAGACATAATGTTTTAAAAAACAGTTTATTAAATTGATAAATTATATTTAATAATATATGGATTAATAATATAAAGTATAATTATTAATAATTGGATAAAATTTACATTGAATAATTGAATCTTCCCTTAGAGATCTTTTTGGGAAAGTGGGATTTGGGAGTCATTTTAGTGACCAGAGATTCCAAAACATGGGACAAAATTATTATGGAGATAATTTGGGATTTTATTCATTATAAACCAAAATTAAATGTGTTTTTTATGTGGATAGATTAGGGGTCCTTTTATAGGTGACTGTGAGTGTAATTTTCGCAAATACTCATTCCTTAATGTTTAAAGAATGTCCTTTTACTTGGAAAGTGGATACAATGTGGATCAATAATAGATATGGGATAAGTATAGGATTATATTTACCTCATATAAATATTTATATTTTATTATTTGGGATAATTTATGACTTTTTTCCTTAATTAATTATTAAATCATTTTACCTCATTTTTTCCTTTATCATGGTGACTAACGTTTACCTTGGTAAATTATATTTATACCTACATAAAATGGATCACCATATATAATTTAAACATGATTATTAGAAATTTTATATCTATTTAATGTAATGTAACTTTTAAATATGATAAATTTTACCTTTAAATGAAAACATAAATTATATAGAAAAAACAGTTTTTATAGAAAAATGATTTTTAAGCATCAAGTATTCTTAATCTTATTTCTCATCAATTAATAATTAATTTTTTTTTAATTAATTAATTTATATATTGAAAAAAATTAAATATTATTATAATAATCAATTAATAGTGGTCAATTAATTTTATTAGTATAAAAATATATGACTCTTTTAAATATAATACCAAAAAATATACATTTTAACATTAAATTATTTTAGTCACATCCTATTAAAATTATTTATTCAACTTAATACTATAAAATTATATCAATACATTATTATTTTAACATTTAATTTAATTTTATTGAAAAATAAAATTATCCTTTAAAAATATTAATCCAAAAATGGTAGCTAAGGAGTAAACTCCCTCACCAATAGAATTAACAGGAACAAAAAATAAAAAATACGGGTGATATAACTTTTAAATTTATCCTTATCAAACATTTCATGTAAGAACCCATGAGAAACATCTATCCACATCATATAATTACAACTCAATGCTTTTTTATAAGAATATCAATGACATAGTTGGCTTCCTTGAGGGTGGGTGTGATCGTAAAGTTGATTGAGTAGAGATCTCTCAAGTATTCATCACATTTTGAGAGAAGTTCCCACAATAGACTAAGATATTTTTTCATAATATAAATAAAAACATTAGTGGATCCATTATCTAACCAAATATTCCACAATTCCAGATATTTTTAAAATTTTATAGCCTTGATGACTCTAGGAATCATCACTTCAAGAGAAAGGGTGCAACCATAGTTTCCATAGAAGAAGCCAATCATATCACTATGATGATTGCTAAAGATACCTCCCTAGCCTACATACCATGGGTTAATATTAAATTATATATAATATTTATTTTCACCCATACTTTTATTGGGATATACTAATTCAATATAATAGTACCCTTTTAATATTTTTAATTTGGTTTAATTCCCAATCTATTACAGGTGGTGAAGTCCCGGATGATTCTTCCAACATGTCTAGTCTATGTAAGATTCTCCTACCTTATAATAATATTCATCTGGACATCCCTAATAGATGTGGCATGAAATTTAAGAATAAATTTATTCCTATAATTCTAGTTATACTAGTAAGTTTCTTCTATAGTAGAGAATATTAAGTTCCCAGGAGGCCTTGAAATAACAACAATTTAATGGAAGATCAAGAGCTCTACCAAGAATCAATCCGAGGGTGTCTTGACTTTAATAAGATCTAAGATAGTATTATATTGATAATTATCAAAGGTACATTGAAGAAATAAGTGATCATTCTATTTAGTGTTTGACATGTAAAAAACACCTATAGAAAATGTTTGAAAGTATAATATTTCATTTTTTCTTCGATTGAGAAATATCTTTGGAGAATCCTATGCAAGAAATAGGTTCTTTAAGGATTTATAAATTTCCTAAATATGTTTGTAAAATAATCCAAATCCATATTACAACTTTTATAAGTGAACAGGTGATGCAACTGATTATTGAGGTGTCATGTCCAGAAATGTTCCTAAATAAGAGTGACTTTAGTTTTCATGAATTGGTATTGATATATATCATATTAAGCCACACTTTCTAAGTCATAAATTTTTTATATAGGGTAATAATTTATCAAAATATCTTGATCAAAAATATAAGATCTATTTTCAACATTACTATTAATGGGGGAGCCAATCTAGTTATCAAAGAAAACATCAAGTAAAGCATGATGTTTGATTAAAATACCCCTTGTACTTGAAGAATAGAACAATCAATATATTGGGGGATTTATTTTAATTCCTTTAAGATCCCTTAAAAATAAGAAATCATTAATTAATTATTTTTTAGGGAGAATCCCTCACAAACATTACTCCATGATAAAAGTCTAACCTTGAGAACATTCAACTTCATTTCATATGTAAAACTGTCATTATAAAACTCCACATCCCTCCACACTTCTTCCATATTTATTCTTCATTCATAATTTTATCCATAAGAATTGTTAAATAAAAAATGTAATAGATTTTATTACTTCATATCAAATAGAGAAAATAAAATTGGGATATGAACCAAATTAAACCATGAGAGGGTGATGCTGTTGATAGAATCAAAGGTATCCATAGTGATAGGATTTACAAAAGATATTTCCAATTTACTAGCCACTACTTTGTTCCCATGATTCCTATAAAATTTTTATTTAACCCCGATTTTATTGAATATAAAGAGGTCTTTGAGATCAAAACATTCCCTAAAATATATTCTATAAATAGGAATGTGGTAATATCCAACCTTTTTATTCACTTATAGAATAACATTCAAGTCCCCTACTAGTAGCTAAAGACTATCAACCATGATATTGGAAATGTAAATATTTACCAAAAGTATATTCTATCATGATACCTTATCTTCCCATAAAATAAGAAGCAGTATGAAACAATACATTTCCATTCAAAACTCATAGAATCCATCTTATCACCTTCATTAATAATTGATACATATTGAATAAAGCCTTGAGATAAAACTTATATGGTTTCAATAGTAGCATTCATAGAATTAATAGTAAATAATGAAAGCCAATCGATTCAAAATTATTTTTATACCTAATGTAAAATTTTTATATTGGTTATACAATAACCAAGAGACTGGGTTTATTATTCAAGATATGTATTCTAGCGGTACTAGTGAAATCATTATTTTCTATCCATAAACTATTCAAAAACATCACACAAATGTTCACCTTAATTTTCATTTTTTGTCCCTCCTCCAACATTTCTTTTAGGTGAGAAATTTGTTTCCCTATATTGTTTTCTAATTTTCACCAGGATAAAAAACTATCTCAATGAAATCCCTCATCCTTTGTCCCTGATTCATATCCATAAAGGTTAATTTGGTTTCATTTTTCCTATCTATCATTCTAATGAGGTCCGTCTCTGGAAACTTTATTCACCATTTTAGAGCTCTCGATCACATAAGTTACTTTCAATTACTCCAAACATGATTTTTAGTTTCATTTAAGAACATTCACACTATATATATCTATATCACTACCAACTATTGGTAAATATTCTTTAATCATACCATCCCCTTGACCAGAGGCAGAATCCCCTAAGTCATCATGTTCCTCCTCTGTTGGTTCCTTTTCCTTCTTATTCTTTTCAGTTTAATACTTTATATCCCATCCCACCATCACTATATTCATGGTTCCCAGTTCATTGGATATTTTTATCTCAACCAAATAATCATATTTTTCTATTTGATTATTGGATATACCAACTTCAAGGGCCTATTTTATTTTACTCTTCCACCATTTGGTTCCAAGATATTTTATACTTACCTTTCCCCTCAATAATCAAACCAATGGTCTCCTCCAGTAAATCATTCCTACCACAATGTTATTCATTTTTACTATAGTCATTAATGATTATAGATTTCTTTGAGATTTATTCTTTTTTATTTATGATCATTTTCCTTTTCCCCTTTCCCCACCTCCAACCATGTTTGTACATTTCTGATAACATTCGGCTTAACATGCTTCTTAAACACTATAAAATTTTGTATAATATTCTATACTAACTTAAAAGCATTAAAAACAAGGGGGTATACTCATATTCAATTTTCAAATCAATATCAGATCCATTATCAATCATTATCACTTAATCATGTAGGTTAAAATTAATATCTTCCTGCACTAGTATACTATCATAACAACCTAATTCACATTAAATTGTGTATTGATGCATATTTAAAGGATTTTACATAAAGGGGGATAAATAATTTATATTTTTGGATTCCAGTAAACCCAATTTAGTTTGTGTAACCTGATCCATATTTATATTTTTTTTTAATTTTGAGTATGTGGATTAAAATTCACATCCCATTCCATCTTCCTATAGACACTCGATATTAGGTTCTTGAATCCGGTGTCGAATACCTGATTAGAATTTTAACTATAATAGAATATTGAATGACAATAAACCTTCCCATGTGAAATCATATTCATTCCACCTATATTACACAGTTGAGAAAGCCTCGTCCATGGTTCATTCATTGTGAAATGTTTTTCCCTTTAGAATAAATAATTCATCCAATACGGGAGAACGTATAGAGATTCATACTTTGGTACAATTCATCTATATTAGAAACCATTATGAATCATCTATCATCATATTTAGAGACAATTTATTCCATTATACCATCAAAATATGAGGATTCATCAGTCGATTTTTTGTTTAAATCCCACCTGAATGAGATTTCATTTTTATTCTAACCAAGGCTTCAGAAGTCCAATTACCTTCGATTATATTTCTTGTTTTTTACCATATTTTTATATCATTCGATACATTTTTATTATATATAAATCATATATATTTTTAATTTGTTACTATAAATCACATAACATCGACGTACCTATAACTATATCCAATTTCTATATATCCAACGATAATATATCAAATGACCATAACAGTCGTATTAGATTCTTACATATAGCCTTACATATATCTCAAAAAACATATATATCATTATATAATTTTATTTTTATGATGTTTATCATATTTATATCATGTTGTATTCATTCTATATTTATATCGGTGGTATGATCATTATGGAAGATCATAATAATGAAAAATTTTACAATGTATAATTTTTTATTACTTGTAGTTTTATTCCATTAAAATTTTTAATAATTATGTTTCATTTAGTTATATTTTAATTAATTTAATTGTTTTTATTATAATATTATGCCAGAATAAATCATTGTTTATTTGGTTTGATGTTGCATTTATCATAAGCTATCAAAAACCAATATTTACTTAAAGGGATATACAAATTAAAATTAAGGGTGTAACATTATACCCCCTTAAAATAATTTCTCCCTTATAATTTTGTTACTTTGATGGAAAAAATGAATGTACTTATACCTCATTGCATATTTAGGTTCTCATGTTTCATATTAAAACATATAATTCATCAAAATAACTTTAACTAGATCAGTAATCATGTATCATTGTATGGTATCTCTATTATCCTAGATTTATATTGGATATTACTTGTAAGTGATATCATTTCACATATATAGAACCTCTATGTTTATTACATTTGATGGGTTAGGTATGTACTTTCTTAAAAGTTATACATGGAACACATCATGCTCAAGGGAGAGGTTCGGAGGAAGTTAAAGATAATAACCTAATATTCCCACATGATCGAGGATTTTGAAAAGGATAATATATATAGGTATTAGTATTACCTTATTCCTAAATCTCATACCTCTTACCTGGTGGTATTTAAAGGAATCCCTCTACTCCAAATTTATACTCCAAATCTCACTAATAGTTATTATTGTATATCTTATTTTGAATTTTTGCAGTTTTAATTTTTCACATGATTGTTTTAATCTTATCTAACATTTCTTGAGAATTATTTTTTTTGAAAATTATTCACTTTCCAACTTCATTTGAATATATTCAAGTTATACACATATTCTGATAAAAAGCCTTATATGGTTCCATTTTAATGTTAGAATGTAAACTATTGTTATATAACAACTATACTAGGGGAAGGTGTTGATCCCAACTACCATTAAATTTAATTGAATAAAATCTCAACATATTTTCCATATTGTGAATGGTACTTTCAGATTATCCAAAAATCTTAGGATGATATGTGGTGTTAAAACTCAACTTCATATTCAATAGATATTGAAGAATTTTCTAGAGAATTGAAGTAAAACATGAATCCAAATATAATACAATGGAAATAGGTACACCATGCATCCTTATAACATTATTTATGTATATACTATAAATTTAATTAATTAAGAAATATTCTTGAATAGTAATGAAATGTTCTAACTTTATAAGGTGATCAACCACAACAGAAATAATATTATAGCCTTTATAAGAATGAGTAATACATATAATAAAATATATAAGAACATTATCTCATTTATATACATTTATGGATAATATTTTCATTATATCCTAACACATATATTATTTTTTCATAACTTTTGGGAATACAATGCATTAAGATATAAAATATAAACACCCCCTTCATGTTTTCCCACCATAAATTCTCCTTGGGATCTCTATAAAAAATTTTGATTCTAGTATTGATAGATAATGATGAGCTATGTGAATCATACAATAGACCCTTCTTCAATTATGTCATTGAAGGGACACCATTTTCCCAAATCATATAATTCAAAAATAGGAATGCTTGCAATCTAGAATATTTCTTACCAAATTTTAGATACTTATATCCTATTTATATGATTCTGTAAACATCATAAAAATGTATGTTTCAGAAATCACTTCGAAAAGATATGATTTCTCCCCTCCCCTTAGGATTTAAGGTTCTATACTTTTCAAATACATGTGTATTTGGAATCTAAATATACATCATAGATAAGGTAGAATGACACTTATTACATAGATAATCAACCACATTGTTTATCTTTATAGGGTGATAATGTATTGGGAATACATAGTCTCTAATCACCTCCAACTATCACCTTTGGAACGTGTCTATCTTCATATGTGTGAATATATACTTTAAAATATTATGGTCAGTATATTTATCAAACTTTTTACCATGGATATAATTCCTCTATATAATTAATGAGAATGTTATGGATTCTAGAAATAAATATTGCATAGGGACATTTTTCTTATGGACCATTAATTAATGAGATTCATATGTTACCACAATGTAATTTTTCGTGAGGAAATATCCCAATAACTTATTTGAGGTGTCTATATATATCAAAACACTTATCTAAAGTAGGGTTGTGTGATTCCAAGTGCACTGAACAAATTTCTCTCAGCCTCTATGTTTTTTTATTAAATTCACCTATCTAAAGGAATGTGAATCCCTTATAAGTTAACTTGGTTAGTGAATTTTACTATCATGATAAATTTATCACAAAGAATCGATGGTATCCAGCCAATCCAAAAAAACTATGGATCTTAATTATAGTTTTTATTCGAGGACATTCTTTAATCAACTCCATATTTAAAGGATCCATCTATATACCCTCACATGTGATTACATTATCCATGAATGCATCTTTATATATACAGAATTTACACTTACTAAATTTTGTATAGAGTTTACCATTTTTCATGGCCTTAATCCCAATTATTAAATTGTCTTCACATAATTATTTAATATTGAAAAATATAAGAATATTATCTATATATACTATAAAAAATGATTAAGGTAACATATAAAGAATCTATTAATTATATCTATGAAGATAACAGGGAAATTTTTAAGTCTTAATAGAATCAATATGAATTTATAGTGTCTATATCTTATGTGGAATGTTATATTGGTAATTTCCTCCCTTTTCACCCACAATTAATGATATCTCGACTGATTTTTTATCATTTTTAAGTATTGATCTCCAGGTACATAATAAAAAAATTCATCAATATGAGGTTGATGATATTTTTTGTTGATTATGATCTGGTTATGTTAATGATCATCAATGTAGAGATGCATTGATCTATATTTATTCTTTAAAAAGTGGTATAGTTCACATCAAGGAGAATCTATTGGGAATATAAAACCCTTTAAAAAATTCTATTAGAGTTTATTTTTCACTTCCTATAATTTAGGCTAGGCCATTCTATAAGGATTATTTGATAGAGGCATAGAAAAAAGTATGTGTTCTATTGAAAACTATACTACATGATACAGGGGAAGACCAAACATAAATTCTAGAAATACATTTCATATTCCAAAAAAATAAGTATTTCTTAAATATTTTTTTTTACCATATTAATTTTATTTATATATACCTAATTATTAGGTAAACAGACACATTCAAGGGTTGTGACTACTATAGGGATTTAATATTTATTCTTGCACTGATAGATGTTCATGGGTTGATTTGAGTTATTAAATGTGATTTTCATATCCTGTAAATTGGTATAGTGTAACATCCCAGGTAAATAAAGAATAATATACTTTCATATTTATTAATATTTGAGAATTGAATATAAATTTTACTTTAAAGGGGTTTCTATGATCGATAGCGTACCCGATACGCAACAAAGAGTTTCTTTGAAATCATATGTTGCACACTAGTAATAAAATAATATTATTTTAATTGGTAGTTAACATGTAGCCGTTGTATTGGCGAGAATGAATAAAAATTAATAAAATATGATTATATATGTTTTTTTAAATGTTTTTATATTTACCCAATAAAAGATAAAGGCTTAAAATACGAAAAGAATTTAATTTTAGGCATATATACTCTAATTTTTACTAAAGGCTCACTTATCGCCTTTTGATAGTGAACCATCATTAAATATAGTTTTGGTCACTCTTATACTTTCTATTGGACCAACTAAAACTCTTCTTTAGAATTGGGACAACAAATTTTACGTTGTGTGAATTTTTGGTATTTTTCCGATAAAGTTTATTTTTTAATGAATAGTGAAAAATGTTGTATTTTAATTCAAAACCTCTTTTTAATATAATTTATTTATATGATTATATTATCTTTTGAATTGGTTTTAAAGTTAAATTAGAATATATTTTTATCATTAAATCCAATAGTGGTCATTGGAATTAATTTCACTTTGAAATCTGACTTAAACTAGTGTCAATATTTTGATACTTATTGTTTCATAAAAACACGCTATTTTCTCTAACAGTGGGAATTAATTATTAAATTAATTAATGCAACTTATTTTTTTTTTGAATTTTGTAAAATATACCTCATTTTTTAATTCAGAATATCAAATATAGCTTAGGTTGATGTTTTGGTATTTTTCTGAAAAACTTCAATTTTCGATGAATAGTGAAACCACTAAGTGGTACTTAAAAAACTGATTTTTCATTTAAATGAAATTTTACCACCTCTGTGCTTTGAATTTAAAAAAATCCTATATACATGGTTTAAGGTAAAAAATCCTACATAAATGGTTTAAGGTAAAAATAATGTTTTAATATTATGAATTGACCTAGACACATGTCCTACACTCATTGGATGTGTCATGGTCGTCCAAGACAATCCATGGGTCAACTTGGGGACCCCATGGAGCCACTTTGGTAGGAAGTTGTCATTAATACCTTTTTATTTAAAGTTAAAATTAAAATGTCACAAACAGGTGTTGTTTTACAAAAAGAATTTTTACATGGGGTTATACAAGTCATATTTTTTACTATAAATATTCATTAGAAAGCTAAAAGATTTTCCTACATCATGATATTTTTTTATAATTTTTAGACATTAAATAAATTAAATTATTTATGACATCATGATGATGCAGCAATTACCTCATTATTTAACGATTTAAATAAAATGAAAATATAATGTAAACTCCAAGACCTACACTTGTCAAAAACCTATTTTATGGGTATATTTAGAACCCTTATCAATTTATCCTCGAATTAAATCAATTTTGGATCTTTTATATCCTAAACGCATTTTAAAATAATGTAACAGTTCTTTACTTTCCAAGAGTGCCCCTCCTCTCCTCTTATAAATGGCCCCCACCTCTACCTCCTTACCCACACATCCAAAGACATTGGCTCGGCCAACCCCTGCCCATTTTGTCTCTCCACATCACTCTATTACTCCTAGAAGCCTCAATTTGTTCATAAGTCTGCCCATGGTATCCTTTGATCTCCAATATAAGAGAGTTACTTGATTTTAAGGTAAAGACTTCACTTCTGTTCTTTTGTTTTATTTTGCTTCTCCAACCCCCTAAACTCTTTTTATTAATTTATTTTGTAACAAAACCAGTATCCTCAATATACTATGATGTTGTTATAAGAATAAATCGAGCTAAACGTACACACACCTACATCTAATGGTTAAATAACATACTGTTTCTGTGGTTGGCGAATTTCTGCCTCACGAAATGATGATTGTTCAATAATCTTTTAACACCTTTAACGGTGGCCATTAAGATTTAACTATATTTATATATGATATATATTACTTTTATGTTTTCCTTATGCTTCTGTATTTTTCATTTGTGGTATACCTTTATGGCTTCCATTATGGGTATACGTGATATCTTCATTTTAGGAAGTGCGGACTACCGCCCCTCAAAGTGATTTGATTCGTTAATGCCATATGTGGGACGTATAAAGGATGGATTTAAAGTTATTATATATGATTTTATACTGGAATTATAATATACCTTTATATCATTATTATTTCATTTCATTAAAGTATGAGATAGAAATGAAAATAGCGTTCATGTGTACGTACGGCTTACCGTCTCCATGAATGGTGCATTTCATTTCTTATCCCCAAATGTAATGTACTATTATATGTACATATACATAATAGATTTATATGATGTATTTTAAATCTAAATTATTAATATAATTTTGGAATTAAAATATACATATCTCTCAATTAGATTTAATTCCATTAATATGACATAGAAGTGAAAGTTGCGTTCATGAGTACGTACGGCTTACCGTCTCCATGAACTGTGCATTTCATTTCTTACCTCTAAATGATTATGTTATAATATAAATACATGAATATTCTGGATATATATGATATATATGATATCCAAATCATGAATATCATTCTGGATATAATGAATATTTGACCACACGAACAACATGTAATTGTAAGAAGTCCACTTTCGACTTAAGAACCAAATATCGACAAAACAAACATTATTAACATAAATAATTACATAATGCTTATAACATTGCAATAAGTGATATAAATGGAATAATGAAACTTGAAAAAGGTTCTTACGCAAGAATAAATTTACTCATGTTTATTATTCAGGACGTTAAAGAACAATCGAGTCAAGTCGGACATGAGGTAAGGGAACTTCTTAACCCAATTTATGTTCTTTGGATTAATCTTCTACATTCAAATTACATCTTGATATTATTATGTCCTATGTTGTATATGTAATTTATTTATGTGTACTTATAGTTAATACACATAATAGATCTATTTTATTAAATAAAATGACATTTGTAAGGGACTTCGTCTCAATCGTCTTTCATTGAGGCATATTTAGTTTTATACAAAACATTCTTTTATACGGTGTATAAACCCCTTTGACTTTTACTTTTATACCAAAGGAATCTTTTTCTATGAAGCATTTTACTAAACAACAAAAAAGAATGTTTCTTTTAACGTACGTGGTGACAACAACCTTTTTCGCCGCCGTGACTATTATTTGGTCTTTGGCTTCCTCAACAAGCCGTAATGTTATTAAAATGAAATATATACCTTATAATCTTATATGTATTTTGGTATTGAAAATGGTTTTTATAATGGATTTGTTATATCAATATATTTATGTGATATATTGTGATCAAAGTGGGGAAATTTTTTCTTTCCATTATTTTTGTTTTATGTCTTATGATTTTATAATTGTACTTGTACATTTGACGGGTGGTTACGTGATAAACCATATAACGGGTGGTGTCGTGAATACCAGGACGGGTGGCTACGTTATAACCTCCAATGCATTGGGTATGGAAGTCAGCTATATGGCTATTCCATTAAGTGATAAGTGTGGAAGTCGACCGTATGGTTATTCCATTTAAGTATGTTTATTTCCCAAGTTACCTTTATATGTTATGTGATCTTTATATGGGTTTTATGGTAATATTTGGGTTACAAAATGGTAAGTAATGATCTTTTATTCATTGAAGAGATTTTGCTACTTCATAAAGGTGAAAAGTATTACTTTGATATAGTATACATGGTTTACTTGTTATTTTGAAAAACTAACAGTTTTCATTCATTGTGTATCCCTTAATGATCTTTTTATGCTAACCCCAAGTTTTTTTGAAATGTTTTTCACAGGACTTAATGTGGAATAGGGTCAAGGATGGGATCCAGGGAAAGTCATACAATCTAAAACATGGAACTAGACATGTTTCCTTTTAAGAGTTTTTATTTTATGGAAACTTAGTAGAAGTTTCTACTTTGTAATATTTTGAGATGTAATAGTTATGTCCTAATTCTCTAAAACTCTAAACCGTGAAAAGATCCTCAATGTGAATTATTCATTTAATTCAATATTAAGTAATGTTTAAGGTTGGGGCCTTATAGTTGGTATCATAGGTTAGTTTAGACAACTTTAGGAGTTAGAAAATTGTTAAATTATAAATTAATTTATGGTATGATTGAAATGATATATCATTTATTGTTTACCATGTAGCTTCGCTTAAGATAATTCTGTGTTAAGAATGTTTTTTCATAGAGGAAACAGAACAGATTTTCTTGGAAGGCATATAGAGGGAAATGACCTTTCAAATCAGTATCCTGAGATGGTCATAATCAGAACTAAACAGTTTTTTGTTGTGATGGCTCAGTTGACTCAGGTGAAAATGTTGGTTGTTTTTATTGATGATATTTTGCTGTTTTCTAAAAGTAAAGTGGAGAATGAATGTTATTTATGGGTAATCATTCAAACTATAAAAGAAAATAAACTGTATAGAATATTCAGCAAGTGTGAGTTTTGGTCGCAACAAATTTTTCCTTGGTCAAATTGTTTCTAAATATGGGATAACTGTTGATCCTGAAAAAACAAAAGTTGGTGAAGAATGTCCAAGACCGAAAAATGTAACCGAGATTCATAGTTTTCTTTGTTTGGCAGGCTACTACCGAAGGTTTGTTGAAAATTTTTCATGGTTATCTAGTCCAATGACTAAGCTAACTCGGAAGGGTGTTAAGTTTATCTGGACAAAAGAATGTGATGATTGTTTTCTGGAACTGAAAAGAAGATTGGTGAATGCTCCAGTTTTGGCACTTTCTTCCAAGAATTGTGAGTTTGTTATCTACAGTGATGCTTCATTGAAAGGACTTGGTTGTGTCCTTATGCATAATGATCAGGTAATTGCTTATTCTTCACGCCAGTTGAAAATTCATGAGGTAAATTACCCTACACATGATTTGGAATTAGCTGCTATTGTTTCTGCTTTAAAATTTTGGAGGAATCATTTGAATGGAGTAAAGTGTGAAATATATACTGATCACAAAAGTTTAAAGTATATATTCACTCAGAAAGAGTTGAACATGAGACAGAGGAGATGGCTGTAATTAATCAAGGATTATGATTGTATAAATCATTACCATCCGGGAAAAGCAAATAAAGTGGCTGATTCTTTGAGTTGGAAAAGTAATGCTTCATTAAGAATGTTGCGTTTGGAACGTGATCCTTGGGTTAAGGATTTGATGAGCTTTGGCCTAAAAGTTGTTTCTGAAGGATTCCATTCTCTTTTGTTTCAGGTATTGGTGAGATCATCTCTATTAGACAGAATCATGCAAGCACAGAAGCAAGACAGTGAGTTGTAGAAAAAGGTAGAGCTGGTTCAGAAGGGTAAGTTGCCTGAATTCAACATTGATAATGATTGTGATTTGAGATTTGTGAATATATTTTGTGTTCCATGTGATTCACAGTTGAAGATAGATTTGTTATGTGAAGCTCATAGTTATCCATTTTCAGTTCATCCTGGTAGTACTATGATGTACATAGAACTGCGAGAGTATTACTGGTGGGATGGAATGAAAAGGGATATTGCTGATTTTACTATGAAGTGTTTGACATGACTGTAGGTTAAAACAGAGCAGCAGTTACCGAAAGGGATGCTTCAGCCTTTACCAGTGCCAGAGTGGAAATGTGAAAATATATCCATGGACTTTTTTGTGGGATTACCGAAGACATCTCGAGGTAATAATGCAATCTGGGTAATTGTTGATCACTTCACTAAATCTTCTCATTTCCTTGCTATATGAGATACTTTTTCCCTAGATCAACTTTTCCATTTGTATCTTAAAGAGATAGTCAGGTTACATGGATTTCCCCTCTCCATTGTGTCTGATCGTGATCCCAGGTTTACTTCTAACTTTTGGAAAGGCCTTTAGAATTCGTTGGGTACTGAATTAAATTTTAGTACAACATTTCATCCGCAATCAGATGGGCAGTCAGAATGAACAATTCAGACATTGGAGGATATGCTACGTGCTTGTTCGATTGATTATCAGGGAAGTTGGGACCAACCTCTTTCCTTGGTTGAATTTTCATATAATAACAGTTTTTATTCCAGTATACAGATGGCACCATTTGAGGCGTTATATGGGAAGTGGTGTCGAACTCTAGCTTGTTAGGATGAAGTGGGGAAAGGAAGCTGATGGTACCATAATTGGTAGAATAGATGGCAGAAAAAGTTCAGTTGATTCAGAAACACATGAGAACAGCTCAGAGTAGGCAGAAGAGTTATGCGGATAACCGGAGGAGGGATCTATCTTTCGAGGTAGTTGATCATGTTTTTCTCAAAGTTTCAACATGGAAAAGTGTGATGCGATTTGGTAAGAAACGAACGCTGAGTAAAAGGTTCATTGGACCATATGAAATTCTGGAGAGATATGGATTAGTTGCATACAGAGTGGATTTACCTCTGAGTTTATCTCAGGTACACAATGTTTTTCATGTTTCGATGTTGAGAAAGTATATGCCAGATCCATCTCATGTTTTGAGCCCAGAGGTAGTTCAGTTGGAAGATAATATCTCTTATGAAGAACAACCAGTCCAGATTCTTGATCTAAGAGACAAAGTGTTGCGGAATAAGGTAATTCACCAGGTAAAGGTTTTCTGGAAAAACCATATGGTTTAAGAGGCAACATGGGAATCTGAAATTTCTATGAGGCATAAATACCCCCAATTATTTTGATAAGTGAATAAAATTGCGAGGACGCAATTCCCAAAAGGGGGGAAGGATGTAACATCCTAGGTAAATGAGGAATAATACATTTTCATATTTAATAATATTTGAGAATTGAATATTAATTTTACTTTAAAGGGGTTTCTATGTTTGATAGCGTACCTGATACGCAATAAAGAGTTTCTTTGAAATCTTACATTGCACACTAGTAATAAAATAATATTATTTTAAATGTTAGTTAACATGTAGTCATTGTATTGGCGGGAATGAATAGAAATAACTAAAATATGATTATATATGTTTTTTTAAATTTTTTTATATTTACCGAATAAAAGGTAATGGCTTAAAATATGAAAAGAATTCAATTTTAGGCATATATACTCTAATTTTCACTAAAGGCTCACTTATCGCTTTTTGATAGAGAACCGTCATTAAATATAGTTTTGGTCACTCTTATACATTATACTGGACCAAATAAAACTTTTCTTTAGAATCGGGACATCAAAATTTACTTTGTGTGAATTTTTTGTATTTTTCCGATAAAGTTCATTTTTAATGAATAGTGAAAATGTTGTATTTTAATTCAAAACCTCTTTTTAATCTAATTTTTTTATATGATTAGATTATCTTTTGAATTGGTTTTAAATTGAAATTAGAATAAATTTTTACCATTAAATCCAATATTGGTTGTTGGAATTAATTTCACTTTGAAATCGGACTTAGACTAGTTTCAATCTTTCGATACTTATTGTTTCCTAAAAACACGCTATTTGCTCTGACAGTGGAAAATAATTATTAAATTAATTAATGCAACTTATATGTTTTGAATTGTTAAAATAGACTTCATTTTTGAATTCGGAATATCAAATATAGCGTAGGGTGAAGTTTTGGTATTTTTCTGAAAAACATTAATTTTTGATGAATAGTGAAACCACTAAGTGGTACTTAAAAAACTGATTTTTCATTTAAATGAAATTTTACAACCTCTGTGCATTGAATTTCATAAATCCGACATACATGTTTTTCATTAAGAAGTAAAATTTGGTTCAATGGGATTAAAATAATTTTTTGGCGAATAGTAACTTTTATGTTTTTAATCGCGATTAGAGGTAATTAGTGTGGTTTAAGGTAAAAATAATGTTTTAATATTATGAAATGACCTAGACACTTGTCATACCCTCATTGGATGTGTCATGACCGACCATGAAAATCCATGTGTCAACTTGAGGACCCCATGGAGCCACTTTGGCAGGAAAATGACATTAATACCTCTTTATTTAAAGTTAAAATTAAAATGTCACAAACATGTGTTGTTTTACTAAAATAATTTTTATGTGGGGTTATACAAGTTCTCTTTTTGACTATAAATATTATTTAGAAAGCTAAAAAGTTTTCCTACATCATGATATTTTTTTTATAATTTTTGGACATTATAAATAGTAAATTATTTATGACTTCATGATGATGCAGCGATTACATCATTATTTAACGATTTAAATAAAATGAAAAGATAATGTAAACTCTAAGACCTACACTTGTCAAATACCAATTTTATGGGTATATTTCGAACCCTTATCACCTTATACTCTAATTATTTCAATGTGGGACCTTTTAAATCCGAAAAGAATTTTAAAATAAAGTAACATTTCTTTACTTTCCAAGATTCCCCCTCCTCTCCTCTTATAAAAGGCCCCCACCTCTACCTCCTTACCCACACTTACAAAGCCTTTGGATCTACCACACCCTACCCATTTTGTCTCTACACATCCCTATATTACTCCTAGAAGCCTGAATTTTGGCATAAGTGTTACCAATGAAGCCTTTGAGCTCAAATCTAAGAGAGTTACCTGATTTTAAGGTAATGTCTTCATTTGTGTTCTTTTGTTTTATTTTGCTTTTCCAACCCCCTAAACTCTTTTTATTCATATATTTTCTTACAACAACAGTATACTCAATATTCTAGAATGTTTTTATAAGAATAAATCGAGCTACACTTACACACACCTACATCTAATGGTTAAAGAACATACTGTTTCTGTGGTTGGCGAATTTCTGCCTCACGAAACGATGATTGTTCAATTTTATTTTAACACCTTTAATGGTGGCCATTAATATGTCACTATATTTATATATGATTTATATTATGTTTATTTTTTCCTTATGCTTATGTATTTTTTATTTGTGGTATACCTTTATGGCTTCCATTATGGGTATACGCGATATCTTCATTTTAGGAAGTGCGGACTACTGCCCCCTCAAAGTGATTTGATTCGTTAATGCAATATGTGGGACGTATAAAGGATGGATTTAAAGTTATTATATATGATGTTATACTGGAATTATAATATACCTTTATATAATTATTATTTCATTCCATTTAAGTATGAGATAGAAATGAAAGTAGCGTTCATTCTTACGTACGGCTTACCGTCTCCATGAACGGTGCATTTCATTTCTTATCCCCAAATGTAGTGTACTATTATAAGTACATATACATAATGGATATATACGATGTATTTTACATCTAAATGACTAATATAATTGTGGAATTAAAATATACATATCTCTCATTTAATTTTAATTCCATTAATATGACATAGAAATGAATGTAGCGTTCTTGCGTACGTACGGCTTACCCTCTCCATGAACGGTGCATTTCATTTCTTACCTCTAAATGATTATGTAATATTATAAATATATGTATATGCTGGATATATATGATATATATGATATCCAAATCATGAATATAATTCTGGATATAATGAATATTCGACCACACGAACAACATGTAATTGTATGAAGTCCACTTTCGACTTAAGAACCAAATATCGGAAAAACAAACATTATTAACATAAATGATTAAATAATGATTATAACATGAAAATATGTGATATAAAAGGAATAATGAACTTGAAAATGGATCTTAAGAAATTATAAATTAACTCATGTGTATTATTCAGGACGTTAAAGTACGATCGAGTCAAGTCGGACCCGAGGTAAGGGAACTTCTTAACCCAATTTCTTTTCTTTGGATTAATCTTCTACTTTCAAATTACTTCATGATATTATTATGTCCTATCTTGTATATGTAATTTATTTATGTTTAATTATAGTGAATACACATAATAGATCTATTTTATTTAATTAAATGATATTTTTAAGGGACTTCATCTCAATCTCCTTTCATTGAGGCATATTTCATTTTATACACAACTTTCTTTTATACGGTGTATAAACCCCTTTGACTTTTACTTTTATAAAAAAGGAATCTTTTTCTATGGATAGTTTTACTAAACGTGAAAAAGGAATGTTTCTTTTAATGTACGTGGTGACAACGACCTTTTTCGCCGCCACGAGTATTATTTGTTCTTTGGCTTCCTCAACAAGCCGTAATGTTTTTAAAATGAAATAAATACCATATAATCTTTTATGTATTTTGGTATTGAAAATGGTTTTTATAATGGATTTGTTATGTCAATATATTTATGTGATATATTGTGATCAAAGTTTTGAAAAGGTTTCTTTCCATTAAATTTGTTTTATGTCTTATGATTTTATACTGGTACATGGACATTTGACGGGTGGTTACCTGATAAACCATATGACGGGTGGTGCCATGAATACCAGGACGGGTGGTAACGTTATAACCTCCAATGCATTGGGTATGGAAGTCAACCGTATGGCTATTCCATTAAGTGATAAGTGTGGAAGTTGACCGTATGGTTATTCCATTTAATTATGTTTATATCCCAAGTTACCTTTATATGTTATGTGATCTTTATATGGGTTTTATGGTAATATTTGTGTTACAAAAAGGGTAAGTAATGATATTTTATTCATTGAAGAGTTTTTACTACTTATAAAGGTGAAAAGTATTACTTTGATATAGTATACATGGTTTACTTGTTGTTTTGAAAAACTAACAGTTTTCATTCATTGTGTATCCCTTACTGAGCTTTTTATGCTCACCCCAGGTTTTTTTGAAATGTTTTCACATGACTTAATGTGGAATAGGGTCAAAGATGGGATCCCGGGAAATTAATGCTAACTAAAACATGGAACTATACATGTTTCCGTTTAAGAGTTTTTATTTTATGGAAACTTAGTAAAAGTTTCTACTTTGTAATCTTTTGAGATGTAATAGTTATGTCCTAATTCTCTAAAACTCTAAACCGTGAAAAGATCCACAATGTGAATTATTCATTTAATTCAATATTATATAAGGTTTAAGGTCGGGGCCTTATATATAGAATCATAGTAGAGAGAGAAAATTCATAACAAAATTGAAATCAATTTCAATTAAAGGGAGTTTGATAATATTTGAAAGAAGTACATTACTAAAAACTTCTTATTATGGAATATTTTTAAACTTGGGCTTAAATCATTACACTATTAGTAGTTTTCATTGATAATTAAATATATAACTATTGGGGATATGAATAAATATTCTTAGATACATTTCAAGATATTAAATAATTCATTAAACTAGGATCAAATGAGATGTTTTCTATATTTATTGTACATTCAACCACAATAATTTCAGGATTTTATAATTCATACCGTACTTTAACCAAAATGGTAAATGTGAGTATCAAGAAATTATATCAGGAGTAAATTATCACATGATAAAAAAATCAATCATATGATGAACTAAATTATGAAAAATGCATTTCAATATAAGAAATTTTAGGTTAATACTATATTAAATTTGGTTTATCATAGGTTGTTTTAAGTTATATCATCATATTCTTCATAACATTATCCCTAAAATTAACAAAGCCCCTCTCCAATACTAATATAGATGCCCCAGAACTGCACTCCCAAATCCATTGCTAAAAACATATACTTTACAAAATTGTTTTGATACCAAATGGGATAACAAAATTTTAACACACATATATAATACATCATTTTAGATGAAGATATGATACATATCATAATAAATCACACTACAAAACCTATATGTTTATGGTATTTAGAGACTAAATACATAACCATTTTTTCTAAAAATTCTTCAATATACCACAGAAATTATCTTCAAACATGATAAATTTCTAGAAAATTCATACGCAATACTCCTCATTATATATTTAGGAATGGATACATAATAAATGGTGAGCTCAGTTGTTCTATAAAGGGTTAGCATAAGTGATAATAATTATATTTCATAAGTAAGAATAATTTGATCATGTGGGTAAGAGAACATAATAAATTTTTATTAGAATAAAAACTAAATTCATACCAAATAAAAAATGGATCATAAATCTTAACTCTTTGGGAATAACATAAAACGTGGTTCATTGGAGTGTGAAAGAATTAGTAAATAATCATTATCCATGTTAATATAATTTTTTTATGTTACATAACATAGAGATATGGCATAAGAATGTGAGAGAAACACAAGTATAGAAATTAAGTTCTTATGTCAAGGACCACTTCCATGTTTATCATCATATAGTGGATATAGTATTATAGAGGATTGGGTTCATACAAAAATTCCTATAATCATAGTGTAAATAGTTCCAGTTTGAATTTGGATCAATCCACATTCCCATATAGATAATATTTTTGGAGTAGGTGTTCTAGAACCAACTAATTGTTCTTTGATAATATGTATATTCAAATATTAGAATATTAATAAAATATATTTTTACATATTTTTCATTATTCTATATGAATTTGACGTAATAATGTTCTAATGTATTTGTCACATTGATAAGGTTACACTACTTCCCGACTATGATGTGAACCTTGAAATGATATGATGATATTCTTAAATATGGTTCTATGGTTGGATAACACACCATGATAGGGAACATTCTATGTAGAATATTAGGTGTGAGTTATCAAAAGTGGATGAGACTTATTCTCATGATGTTTTAAATTGGTAATCTCCAAGATAAGTTATTTTCAGAATTGACTCACTATAAGGAATTATATATGTTTTGGTTTTATCAGATATTCCTATCTTTGAGAATGTATAATTTTCATTAGATTTTGATATTATCATTAATTCATTTCATGAATCACATACTTATATTTACTAACCAAAACCATAGTTCCATATGTTTTTGGGAATTAGGGTGTGTTGTGTGCATCACATATAATGTAGAGACCTAGACCCAGTAATCCTAGAGCCAACGCCTACTACCATTACATTGGGATGGTTACAATAAATCAAATCTTAAAGGATAAAATAGTTCAGTGGTCTTGGTAAAATAGATATATAAACAAGTCTTATATTATAATTTAATAGAATAGTGACAATATAATTTTTTCTTAGAAAATAACTTTTGAGGACAACTTTATTCCATCTAGTGTATATCTGCATATTAGTTATAATAAACTTCATGAAATCCAGGGGAAATGAAAAAAATAAGGGTAATATCAAATTCTCAGCATGAGTTAAATATAGTATAAGTAGTAATGAATCAATTAGAACAATAAATATGGTAGGGTAATAACTGAACACATATTCCATATAATCAATAAATTGATAAGTAAGTAAAAAAACAATATAACAATGTAAATAAGTGGTAACGAATTCTATTAAAATAACCAGATAAGAAAATATCAATAATCTAAGAATGAAATGAATCTATAGATTCTTTATTTATGAAAATATCCTCAATAAAAATTACTCAATTATGAATAAAAGCAATGATTAATTATTGGATTCCATATTTCCTTAGTACATGGTACCTTTAGCATCAAGACCTTTCACAAAACAGTTTAGCATAATATTGTCAATACATTTAACAAGATAGTTTAGAATGTTCTTGGTTAAAATCATGGAGGATTTTTTCCAACTAATTTCATCTCATGAGACTACCAATGCATTGAGTGGATTACTTTAAATGGTCCCTAACTCATTTCATGCCAGTCCAAATAATTTCATATATATTTAATAATATATTTAACAAATAAAAAATGTTTCTTATCATCAAATATTCGTATTGAATAAAGGATATGGATTTATCATTATCTCCCCAGTTAATCAAGTAACTATAAAAGTAAAAACCGTTTGTAATAATAGTATTTAGTTTAAATAATAATAATATCCATTATAAATAATATGAATATTTAGGTGAAATATAATGTCCAATTATCTTAGGAATGTGAATATTTCAAGGGGAATTCAAAAATGAATCAAGGAAGTTAATGTCAATACTGTCCAAGTCCAAATAAATAACAAGCCACCCAGAGAAAGAATAAAGATGATATCAATACATTATATACCCATTGTATAAATAATAATGGTTGTTTTCATTGAAGATATAATATAAGATATTTATAAATATTCTTACGAAAAATATCTTTTTTTTTATGTTTTTTTTTGAAAAAAAAATTTCTTTGAAAATAAATTTTAAAACATATTTTTTAAAGGGTGAAAATTCCTTTGAAAAATAATTTTTAAAAGGTTAAAAAAATGAAAATATTTTTATAAAACGTGGATTTTAGAGAAAACATATCTCTTACCGATGGGAGAAATGGAGTTGACTATTCTTAAAAATATTTTCTAAAACTTTTTATGCACCAAAGTGTGGAAAAATAGTGTAATTAGCAAAAAATAATGATGAATTACCAGAGGATAATAAAATGAATGTTCTTAATAAATAATTATCAAATAATTTCCTTTAATGTATTTTCAAAAATAAACAAGCTTGATTAAAATGAGATTGTGTTATAAACCCTTGAAACAATCATAACGTTGTAGTGAGAATTAATCAATGAATTATTAATATATATCAAATATAAATTCATATAAAATAAGTTTAAATACATAAATATAGAGTAAAATACATTATACACATAATAATAGAATATTAATGACAATGGGGAAGTAATATAACTCAATGAAGAGGAATTAAGTTACAAAATATCATTACAACTTGGTAACTTAAAGTTAAAATCCCCTTAGATAAAATAATTAAAATTGAAACTCAAAATATCACAAAGAATTAATTATTAATCATACTAAATGTAAAATGGGAAGTATATATACCATATAAAATAATTTAGAGCTATAACAACAAATAAGTCTAAATGGAATGTAAATTGGGATGAAATCCCTTACCACTTGGGTAAATTTTGAATCATAATACCCAAGAAAAAAATAACATCAAATTAAAATTAAAATATAATTAATATAGATATATTCATGATATAAAATACAATAGGGGCATTATATACACTACAAAAAATAAATAAGTGTTGAATATGGTGTATTCCTCATGAAAGAAAAATTGAGACAAGAATCCTTTACCTTTCACTTACTTTTGGTTGAATGCTCCTTAAACTAATATATAATTATTTTAAGAATGTTATTTAATTATAAAAGAAAAATAATAATGTTTATAATGTTTTATATGATCTTATTATAGTATCTTATTACCTATTTGTTAATAATATTTTATTATTTTCAGTGTTTTGGGTGTTAATTGCCTAGTTTTTCTAGTATGTTTTGACATGTTATTTTTTTGGTCCTAATACATAAATCATTATTTCAGAATATCCAGAGTATAAATAATTATTTAAATATCATATATATTCATTATATATATATATACATATAGTAATCCTTAATATTTACTAATAGGAAATTAAAGTCACCGTTCATGGAGACGGTAGACCATACATACACATTAACATTGTTTCCAATTTCTTGTTGTATTAATGAAATGAAAGTAAATTATATATATATATATTATAATTCCATTATCATAGTATTGTAATACAAATCACATAATTTAATTAAAAACATACTTTATACATTCCATGTAAAGTGTGAACAAATCACATTACATTGAGGTGGCGGTAGTCCACACGTCCACAAATGGTGTTATCATATTCTCACAAAATGGAAAGCGTGAAGGTACGTGTTATAAAAAAATTAAATAATTATAAATAAAATATAAAGAAAATATAAATAAAATATAAATAAAATTTATCATAGATAAAATATAAATCCATCATTATTCACAACCATTAAATGTGGTAATGGAAGAATGAACGACATCAGTTCGCTTGGCAGGAGTCCACCACACACATGAATGATGATTGAATGTTCTATTTTATTGAAGGGTATTTGAGTTTAGGTCATAAACTTGAAATAAATACATAAAAGTATATTTATGATTATAATGATATTATATAATTAATATATAATAATAATTTAAGGTTTGGATAATGAAATAAAACAAAACTTCTCATTGAATAACATCACCTATTTTTCATATAACTCTTTTTGGATTATACTAAAGAACATCCTTGTTTTTCATTATATCAAATGAGATGATTCTAAGATAAGGGTCAGGATTTTTGGGAGATATTTGAGAATTTTTTGGATGATCAATATTACTTTATAGTTGTGAATAATTGGTAGGGGTGACTTCTTTTTTATAGTGGAGGATGAGTGAGATTCTTGTAAAAATAAATAGGTAAACATTATTGAGAGGCCTAATATACATAATATGCATCCAATAATGAAACGAATTCGACCCATGGGAGTATAAGGACAAAATATTACCATATATATGGTTTTTTACAAGTTCCTAGGTCATTTTGGCTGATAAGTTTAATGTTTAGACCCTTAGTAAGCTTAATTTTACCATAATCACTGTAATTATTATTATTATTTATTTCACTAATATTTTTGGTATAAAAATAAGTTAAAAGAAATAAATTATAAATTATTATTATTAAGAATATAGAATATATTTTTCTAAATTTAAATCACAGAATAACAATAATTTAATTCAAAATTAATCCCACAAATGGGATGAGACATCTGGTTTCTAATGAGAAAACGGTGAAAGGTTTGAAATGTATTTATATCCAATTTCAATGAGAAATTGGTTAAAATGTCTAAAATTGTCTAAATATATGTACAATTTATATAATTAAACTTTAAAACCAATCAAAAATATAAATTTACTATAAAAAATATTTAGATGAAAGGTTAGTTTTCAATTAAAATTCTATATTTTTCACTATTCATAAAAAATAAAAATTTCATGAAAAAAACAAAAAATACACCAAAGTAAATTTAAAACTAACTATATCAAAAATTAATTTTATTTTATACTATAAATTTATAATAGTTTAAAAATAGTTTCAACATTAAAAGGTTGGAAAATAGCCTTTTAAAAAATATAGCTTTTTATGCGAAAAAATGGTTTTATTCTAATCTTATGTCTATAAAATCAATTAGACGAATGTAAAAATATATAATTGAATAAATAATATTTAAATTTAATTAGTATCATCCACTAATATTAATAAATTATGAAAAAATTACTTTTGTGCATAAAAATAGTTTTCAATAAAAACATTTCGTTTATAATCAATTGGTTTCTATATTAATTTTTAATTAAATAGTCACCAAAGAATTATATAAAAATATGTAATTTGTTTTCCATATTTAGTTAACCATTTTTAAAAAATCAAATTTAACTACTATGTTATATCTTATTATATTAAATATTAATATTTTAATAATTTATAACTGTTCTATAAAACTTGGTCTTGTGTGTAACTCACGCTATCAAAAAAGTTATTGTTGCGTGAAATAGAAGCTAACTTAGTATTGTGTAAATTATAAGCTATATCATATATTTAATTTATTTAATAAAATTTAAGGTCTTCTTATATTATATTCTCTTATAGAATTATTATTTTTAATCATACATGCTAATGAATAAGAGTTACTCTTTTAGAATTATTGGGGTGTTACATTCTCCCCACCTTAACTAAATTGAATCCTCACAATTTAAACTCAGTAATGGTAATAAATTATTTGATATTTGAAAATTAATTTTTTAAAATCTTATATAATTATAAGTGTTGGAAAAACATCCTTTTTAAAAGATAAAATGGGAAGTAAAAAATGTCACATAGAAGAACACATAACTAGGATTCTATATAGGATAATAGTGGTGGAAAGTGAAGATATGGACAAAGAGGAAAATCATAAATATTTATGATGAGTGTTTGAGTTCATTATTCAAGAAAGTTATGTTATAAATAGATATATAGGGAACTCAAAACAAAAAATATATTATGATTTATAAGACCACTGATTCAACAAAAATGAAGGTATTATTACAACATTTTATTTCTAGATCATTTTCCTAATGTTGATTAATTATTTTATTGCTTAAGAATATTTGAAAATATACTTACTTTATATATTTATATAAACACAATTTCATACTTTGTTTTTGATTCGATATATTTACAATTCAACACATACTCCAAGAAATATATATCAAAAATTGATTTTTTAATGTTTGAAGAACAAAAATTCCCCTTTAAGGGATTATAGGATCCATAAAAGAGTGAAAGATAGTTCCATATGTTTATAACTATTTTAAATACAAATATTTATAAAATATTAATCAATAAAAAATATTATAATACTAGTTATCATTAATATTTATTCATCAATTTTTTCAACTAAAAACAATCACATATTAACCAGGGCATTGCATTGGCCAGTGGTAAGTGTGATACCCTTATCTTCTTTCAGTAATGGGATCAAGCCCCACCGCCTCACCAGATGAAAAAAGTTTTCTCCCTATATGTAGGTTTTCCCTTTTCTAAGGTATATTTATATAATTTCTATGATGTTCCCAAAAATATAATATCTATATTTTAAAAATAAATAAAAATTTTCTAATATTTTCAATACAATTGTTTTTTCAAAGCCAAATAATATAATTTGATTATTATTACAATGGAATTAATGTTTATAATAACAGTAAAGTTTATAAAGAACATTAAAATCATGTTTCTAAATTTTAAAGGCCTTATTCCTCAAATAAATTTTATACTAAAACATTTACTAAACAAATGAGTTTTATTATCATAAATTTATTTTAAAATATCCCTAATCTTGTTAAACTTCCCTTACATAAAACCTAGGAATATATTTTTAAGACATAATACATATGATCAACCATAATTTTAAAATCCAATGATGGTATCTATAACTCTAAATTTAATGAGTACATATGTTCTTATATGCTAATCTTCAATGCCTATCTAAGGCTGGTGTTTTCTAATCTATGTTTTCTTAAATCTCATTCGTAAGGATTCTACTAAAATTCCTCAAATATGAACTATAGAGTCCCGACCCTAGTAATGTAAAGACCTTGAATTTCCATTTAATATTTTTAATTAAATTGGAATTTTATGAGTCTGTGAAAATTGACTGCGTGTGATTCAAAGGCCCGGAGTGCCCGGAATGAATTTCTGAACTTTATTTCAGGTACTTTCAGTAAACGTGCGAGCAGGATTTTTTAACTTTTGAACCGGTTCATAGGATTGAAATATGAGGGCACCATTGAACTCATAGTGCTAGTATTCACATAAGTAGACCTTCACCTCGACCGTAGTAGGTTGAGGGTGGAAGTTATCTTTTCACATATTCGTGAAAGAGTAAAATAAAAATAAAAATTGTGTAGCTTTTATTTTTATTTTTATTTTAAACTTCTTGTGGATGTTTCATAGGTGGGGACAACCTAATCTAAACCTCCCATGAGAGGTTATGGTGGTGGGGACCACATGAACTAACCTCCCAAGAGAGGTTATTGTGGTGGGGACCACCTGAGGAAAAAACCCCTTGAACTACATGTTCAGTGTGGGGAAGCCTCTTAAACTTCCCCCGCATTAATGGTGCCACCCCCTTTAATTTATTATGCCAACCACTATGTAATTAATTAATCCAATTTGAAATTGTGCCAACAATTAAAATGGGGGAAACAAAAAAGTTGGCTATTTTAATTTTGAGGGAAAGTATTGGAAAAGGGGAGAGCTCTTGGAGGATTACTTTTTCCAATGAAGAACTTCTTCCATGAAGAACTTCTTCCATGAAGAAAGCTCCTCCAACGAAGAACACCGATGCATGACTTCGACTTCTTCCTCATGACATCCTCCAACATTGGACATCTTAAATCAACGATCACCTTTCCCTCATCATCGATGACAACAAATGAACGAGGTAGGGTGGTTTTTTGAAATCCTTCCCTTTTTTGTTCTTGACGAATCTTCGTAATTCAAGAAAGTTTATTGCCATTTTCTACCACTCTAATGCGGAGAGTGCGGGCCAAACAAATATGGATTGTCCTCTCTATAATTATTGTGGTTATTTGTGGTGTTATTTACGATGGATGTGGTCGAAGACCAACCACGAAGGGGAACGGGAACGGCGGCTGACATCACCATTGGTTGCAACAAAGGCGACGACACAATGGCGCCGCTTTGTCACCACCACCACCCACGGCCTCGCCGTGCTGGCCTGCGGTTGTCCACGCCGCCCCATTACCACCACTTTCCGCGACCTCACCTTGCCACCCCACGGCCTCACCTCACCGCCCTACGGCCTCACCGAGCCACCCCGTGGCTGTCCGCTCCGCCTCGCGGCCAACGCGCCCCCGTGGCCGAGCCGCCCTTACGGCACCCCCCACGGACTCATGCTACCTGTGGTCGAGCCTCCACATGCCCTCACGGCCGAGCCGCCCCGCGGCCTTTTTCCGCCAATGGCCAAGCTTCCATGTGCCCTCATGACACCCTTCACGTCCGAGCCACCCCGTGCCCTTGCAGTTGAGCCGCCCAACCCCCGCACGACCGAGCCACCCCGCAATCTCGCTTCACCTATGGCCGAGCCGCCCCATGACCTCATGGCACCCCCATGACCGAGCCTCCCTATGGACTCATGTCGTCTGCGGTCGAACTGCTCCGTGGCCTCTCGCGGCCCTCGCGGCCTACCGGACTGCCCAGTGGGCCAGGCCAGACCCAGTGGGTTGGGCCGAGTCGACCAGAACTGGGTCGGACCAGGCCAGGTTGGGCCAGGTTGGGCCGACTGGGACGGACCGGACCCAGACCCACTATGACCCATTTACACTCATTTGGCCATAAATTTGGCACCATACATCCGTTTGACGAACCGTCAGTGGCACCAGGAACCATAGTGAGAGATGGTCCCTTTGAGTATTCCCCAATAGAGATTTGGATTAATATGGGGTATAGTCGGGTTGGATTGAGCACGAATCCAATCAGGCCCCTAGTACTGAAAGGCTAATAACTCACAGACCGGACATCCGATTGACACACCGTCTGTTGCGTTGATACCCCCGTGATGTGGAGGTCCTTTGAGATACTTCTTCATGAGACTTCAGGGTAGTTGGAGTGTCGAATTGTGGCTTGTGGAGTGGACCCTCCCGGAGACGAGCAAGCCTAGTGCGGAAACCTAGTAGGTGGCCACGACGTAATGAATTAAGAGAGATCCTGTGTGGGTCAGCACCGAGTGATCCTGTGTGGGTCCGCACCTAGAGATCCTGTGTGGGTCAGCACCGAGTGATTTTGTGTAGGTCAGCACATTGTGATCCAATGTTGGTCAGCACCAAATGATCATGCATGGTTTAACATCGAGCAATCTTGTATGAGTCTTCCTCTTAACAAAGTAAGATGATTCAGTATTTACATCTAATCATATCTACTACTGTACTTATGTTATACCTGGTGTGATCTGAGTCTGTACTTATGTGATATTTTCCTTCGTGGTAATACCTTGGACGTATTCTTCAGTTTGGCGTACTTGTGTGGTACTTTCCTTCATGGTATTTCTTCCTTTGTGGAATAGTGGAGCTTGGGGCTTTGGAGTTGGACTCTATGTTTTCCTCATGATTGATATGGGTTTACATGATAACATAGGTATATGTATGGGAATACACCTATGAAGGTTTATCAGTGGTTTCCTACCTTTGTGGTTTATCCTCCGTGGTTTTTGTGAGACCTTGATGGTATCAGGGTCCCTACTGAGTATCGTTATACTCACCCCTTCATGGGCTATGCCCTCACTTCGTTGTGATTGGTGCAGATGACAGACAATGCTGATGGAGGATGAGTGTACGAGGACTGGAGGTAGCTCGGAGGTGGACCTTAGATGTGGCATACCGTAGATATGACCATTCAGGAGATGTACCTACCCTTCAGGTAAGATCCTTGGCGGGTGATCGTAGGAGCTGTTCCAGTTTACTTGAACACTCAGTTTCTGGTACTTTCTTATTGGTCTTGTATTCTGGCCCCTTTTACTTACTGTACTCACTATGTTTACTATTTAGTTTACTTGAGTTCGTATCTTGATGTCTGCCTAGTTGTGCGTGTTAGAGGTTATAAGGAAATGCCTTTCCAGTTTTATGGAATACGCCTTTGTTGAAAGTCGCCATCCCCTGGCCTATGGAAGGTGGGCTTGGGGTAGTCACGACACGGGCCCTGGGGGACGAGTCATGACAAATTGGTATCATAGGATCCAGTTTTACTGTAGAACATATGACTCTGATATTTTAAAAAAAATAGTGTTATTTTGAGTGAGTGTGGTTATCAGTTTAGGGAATCCAGTTTTGGTGCGACCGCCGACGTATCCAAACCCCAGGACCCTGCATTATGATTTATGACTCAGTGAATGAAAACCCTGATTGAGTGTTTGTTTTCAAGAGTTTTCTTTGCAATCTTTGTGAGTAAGCTCACCAGTTTTAACATTTTGACTGTGGTGCACCTATTTATTTTCAAGATGACTCCACGCAGATATACAGCTAGGGTTCCGAGAGTAGTACGCACTGATGGCCAACCGAGTGACGAGGCCTCAGTGTAGGGCCCTCTTCCAGTAGAGGTACCGGTGGTAACATTACCTATTGGGACACCCATGCCACCAGCCCCAACAGTAGAGAGTGCATGCCGCTTGAGCATGTTGCATGAGTTCCAGCACCAGAAGCCACCTAGGTTTAGGGGAGAGATGGACCCACAGGCAGCTTATGATTGGTTGGAGGCTGTAGTGAGAGTCTTCCGACTAGTAGTGACACCAGCCGATCTCATGGTGATCCTTGCTGTCAGTCTTCTTCAAGAAGCAACAACAGGAAGATGGTAAAGCTTGATGCTCCAGGATCACGACGAGGTGATTCTTCTATGGGCAGACTTCAAGAGCCTGTTTTGGACAGAGTTTGTCCTAGCGACTCTTCATGTAGTGCGCATTCACGAGCTACTTCATCTATAGTAGGGTAGCATGACTGTGGCTCAGTACTCAGTGAGATTCACTGACCTCTCACTCTACTCCACAGATATGGTGCTAGACCTATTTTTTAGGGCCCGAACCTTCAAGGAGGGACCCAGGTGAGAGATCAGGGTTGCGACGATCTCACTAAGCATTCCGACACATGAGATGGTGTTAGAGAGATCCCACCTAGTGGAGAGTTTCCTTGCTTAGTAGTCACCAGCAGGAAGACCCACTACCAGTCATCACATAGCGGATTCTTCTGTAGCTGGAAGCAGAAAGATGGAACAGTGGTCCAAAAGGACCAAACCTTCAGGTGGAAGACCACAAGATTCTGGGTCGGTTGTGCAGCGTACCTGAGGAAGATCCATTCATTGTTGGAGCGAGCAATGTTACACATGTGGTGGGCAGGGTCACATGGATCGTGACTGTCCGATCCTCCATACAGATGATTAGTAAAAGGTCCAAGGACTGCCCAGGAAGAGACAAAGGTTCAACCAAGGAGGTCCGCAGGGAGCATGCAGACGTGGAAAAGGAGCTAGCAGTGGGAGATAATTCAAGACGTTACCACCACCACCACCGGGTGGTCCACCCCGACCACAGGGAGTAGGAGGAAAGGGGTGAGCTCAGCTCGATGCAGCTGAGGCCTACGACCATGGACCTCTGGATATGATACGAGGTACAATCAGTGTCTACTCCACCTTAGCTGCAGTACTTATAGACATAGGTTCTATTCATTCCCTTATTGCCACTACCCTCATTCAGAGATTGCATATTCTGACGGAGCCGTGAGATCGATCCTTACAGTTAGATACTCTTACGGGAGTGTATTCGATGATTAAGCACCAGTGTCGGTAGTGTGAGCTTACTCTAGGAGGTGAAAGCTTCGGCTGGGATATCCTAGTAGCAACGTCAAGGGCTTAGGATGTCATCTTGGGTATGGACTAGTTATCTACAGTCCAAGATCATATTGACTGAATTAGGTGCATGTGCGGTGTGATTGCACGGAAGGGACCAGTTTTACCTTCACTAGTGAGAAGGGAGCCTTTGCAGCATAGGATGGACTTACCTAGAGGAGAGTGCAGCCGATTAAACATCAGTTGGATAGCCTTATCCTCAGAGTGGTTGATGTGGAGAGTCTGAGTTATCTTGTAGTGGTGGACCAGTATATGGATGTCTTCCCTGATGAAGTTCCAGGTCTACCTCCTCTTAGAGAGGTGGAATTTTACATTTATTTTTACCCTGGTATGGCACCGATATCTACAACAGCATATTAGATGGCTCCTACAGAGCATTGTGAGCTGTGGGTATTGTTAAAGGACTTGTAGGGGATTGTATTCTTTCGGCCCAGTGTTTCACCTTAGGCAGCCCCAATTTTGTAAGATAAGAAGGAGGATGAGAGATTGGAACATTTTATTGACTATCGGTGCCTGAACCATGTGACCATGAAGAACAAGTACCCACTACCAAGAATTGACGACCTCTTTGATCAAGTGAAGAGAGCATGGTGGTTCTCAAAGATAGACCTAAGGACAGGCTATCACCAGCTCAGAGTACGAGATGAGGATGTGCATAATATGGATTTATGATGTCAGTACAGCCACTACGGGTTCTTGGTTATGCCATTCGGTGTGACCAACACTCCAAAATTGGTCACGGGACTCATGAACATGATCTTTTAGTCGTACCTTGATCACTTTGTAGTAATCTTCATTGATGAAAATCTGATCTACTCAGCTACTAAGGAGGAGCATGCCTATCATTTGTAGGTAGTACTGGACACACTCCGAGAGCACCGGATTTATGGTAAGCTCTCGAAGTGCCAGTTTTGTATCCTGGAGGTTCCTTTTCTTGGACACGCCATCTCAGAGTCTAGTGTTGCAGTGGATCCAGTGAAGATTGAGGTGGTACTTTCTTGAAATCCACCCAAGAGTGTGATGGTGGTACGAAGTTTCCTGGGTTTGGTCGGATACTACCGGAGATTTGTGCCATATTTCTCAAGAATTGTAGCATAACTATCAGCATTGAGGAAGAAGGGGTAACCCTTCATATGGTCAGTGAGGTTCCAGCAGAGTTATCAAGAGCTAAGGAAGAGGATGACTGGTGCACCCATCTTGAGGATATCAGAGGAGGGTGTAGGGTATGTAGTCTACTGCGACGCATCAGGGACTGGTAATGGATGTGTCCTAATACAAGAGCAAGCAGTGATCACATATGTTTCTTGAAAGCTGAGACAACATGAGCAAAACTATGCTACCCATGACCTGGACTTAGCAGTAGTGGTCTTCTCCTTAAGGATGTGGCGATATTAATTCACGGGCAAGCGTTTTATAGTGTACTCTGATAACAAGAGTTTTAGGTGTATCTTCTATCAGAAAGACTTGAACCTAAGACAAAGACGTTGGCTTGAGTTTATCTAGGACTATGACTTAGAGAAGTCTATACTCCTGGGAAGGGGAACATTGTAGCATATTCACTTAGCAGGAGGTCAGGTATACAGCTGCTGGGCGAGGCGATGGAGCAACTGGCCACTTTGCAGATATCCTTTTTGGATCGGGATGGAGAAACATTTCTTTAGTCTCTTACAGTCACTCCCCCACTTCTTTAGGGAGTCAGGGAGGTTTAGTGTTGGGACACTGACTGTGAGGCACAACGTGCTCAGATATCCATAGGACATGAACCTGATGGATTTTCTAAAGGTGGGGAGCATTTTGTCCTCTTCTGAGGACGTACCATAGTACCCGTGTCGCTTTGGGAGGAAGTGTTGAGGGAGTTCCACACATCCCCTCTAGCGGTACATCCAGGATTGGCGAAGATGTAACAGTATCTCTAAAAACATCACTGGTGGCCGGGAATGAAGAAAGCAGTTCTAGAGTTTGTCTCTCGATACCTCAATTTTTAGCAAATGAAGGCAAAGCATCAGGTACCTGAAGGATTGGTTCAGCATTTAGAGCTCCCAGAGTGGAAGTGGGATGTGATATCCATAGACATCATGATAGGACTTCCACATACATCCAAGGATCATGACTCGATTTTGGTGATCGTCGACCAACTCACCATGTCAACCCATTTCCTACTGATTAAAGAGTGGTGTTCAATAGAGAGATTGGGATGCCTCTATGTGCAGGAGATTGTGTGGCTACATGGAGTACCCTCAATGATTGTCTCCGATCATGATACATGTTTTAATTCCTAGCTATGGAATGGGTTTAAGGAGGAATTCATGATGTAACTTCATTTGAGCACCACCTTCAATCCTCAGACGGATGATCAGACTATGCGGACCATTCAGTACCTCGAGGACATGCTGCGTGCTTGCGTCCTCAACTTCGGTAGGAGTTGGGAAGATCACTTGACTTTGGTGGAGTTTGAATACAACAATATCTATCACTCCACCATTGGGATAACACCTTTTGAGATGTTTTACAGGCGACCTTGTAGATCAACTTTGTGTTGGAGTGACCTAGGGGAGTCCGTACTAGTGGGACCAGAGATTGTATGAGCTACCACAAAGAAGGTGAATATCATCCAGGAGTGGATGAAGACTGTACAGATTAGAAAAAATTTGTATTCCAATATGAGACAGAGACCTATGGAGTTTGAGGATGGAAACCACATCTTTCTAAAGGTCTCACCTTGACGAGGGTTACAGAGATTTGGTTGAGGTGGTAAGTTATCTCTAAGATTCATTGGACCTTTTCAGGGCCTCAGCAGAGTTGGCGAGGTGGCTTACCGCTTAGCTCTTCCACCTCAGTTGCAACGGGTGCACGAAATCTTCCACGTATCCCAGCTGTGGAGATAGGTGCATGATCCTTCCCATGTCATCGACCAAGGTGAGCTAGACGATGAAGATAGGGTGAGTTTTATGGAGGTTCTAGTAGAGATTGAGGATCAACAAGAGTGGGTCCTTCGTGGGTGGTCGATACCTATAGTGCATGTTCATTGGTAGCACGTGAACCTTAAGGGGAGCACCTGGGAGCGGGAGGATTAGATGAGTGCTCAGTACCCCCACATGTTCCCTTAGTTTGAGTTGTGGCTTACGGGGACGTATTGACCTCAGGTGGGGAGAATTTAAAGACCCGTAATTTATATATAATTTTAATAATTAAATGAGAATTTTACGAGTCTGCAAAAATTGATGGCATGTGATTTCAAGGCCAGGAGTGTCAGGAATGAATTTATGAACTTTATTTTGGGTACGTTCATTAAACATGTGAGTGAGACTTTTTAACTTTGGAACCGTTGCTTGGAATTGAAATTTGAGGGCACCGTTGAACTCGCAGTGCCAGTATTCGCTTAAGGATACCGTTACCTTGACCACAGTTAGTCGAGGGTGGATGTTATCTTTTCACAAATTCATGAATGAATAAAATAAAAATAAAAATTTTGTAGATTTTATTTTTATTTTTATTTTAAACTCCTTATGGATGTTTTATAGGTGGGGACCACATGAACTAAACCTCCCATGAGAGGTTATGGTGATGGGGGACACTTAAACTAACCTCCCATGAGTGGTTATTGTGGTGGAGACTACCTGAGGCTAAAACCCCTTGAACTCCCTCTTAAGTGTGGGGAAACCTCTTAAACATCCCCCCACGTTAATGGTGCCACCCCCTTTAATTTATTATTACAACCACTATGTAATTAATTAATTCAATTTGAAATTGTTCCAACAATTAAAATTGGGTAAACACAACAGTTTTATATTTTGATTTTGGGGGAAAGTATTGGTAAAGGGGAGAGCTCTTGGAGGATTGATTTCTCCAACATAGAACTTCTTCCATGAAGAACTTCTTCCATAACGAACGCTCCTCCAATAAAGAATGTCGACACATGACTTCAACATCTTCCTCGGGACATCCTCCAATGTGGGACGTCTTTAATCGACAATCATCTTTCCCTCCAAATCGATGACAACAAAAAAATGAGGTAGGGTTGTCGTTTGAAGCTCTTCCATTTTTCGTTCTTGATGACTCTTTATAATTCAAGAAAGATTATAGCCACTTGCTACCGTTCTAATGCATAGAGTGTGGGCCAGAAAAACATGGCCCATCCTCTCCTCCATTCTTGTGATGATTTGTGGTGTTCTTTGCAATGGAGGTGGTAGGAAACAAACCACAAAGGGGCATTGGAATGGCGGCCGACACCACCACCGACTGCGATGAAGGCGACGATCCAACGACACCGCCCTACAACCACTTCCACCTGTGGCCTTCATGCACCACCCCGGGGCCTCACCGCCCCCCTCCCCCCCGCAGCCTCATAGCACCGCCCCGCAGCCTCTCTGGGCTGCCCCGCAGCCTCGTCGCGCCGCCTCAGGGCCTCACCGCACCGCCCCACGACCTATCCTCGCCACCCCGCGGCTATCCGTGCTGCACTGTGGCTATCTGCACCGCCCCGCGGCCTCGTCGCACCGCTCTACGGCTATCCGTGCCGCCCCGTGGCCAACACGCCCCTGTGGACGAGCCAACCTCACGACACCCTACATGGTCGAGCTTCCCCGCTCACGGCCAAGCCACTCCACTCCCTCATGGGCGAGCTGCCCCACGACCTCGCACCACCTGCGGCCGGGCCGTCCCGCGCCCTCACGGCACCCTCCGTGACCAAGCCGCCCTACGGCCCCGCGCCACACGCGCAGAAGCTGCCCCGAGCCTTCATGGCACCCTCGCGGTCGAGATGCCCCATGTCCTCGCACCGTCCGCGGTCGAACCGCTCTGTGGCCTCTCGCGGCGGCCGGACTGCCCAGAATGGGCGGGGCCGGACCCAGCGAGCTGGGCTAAACCCAATGGGCTGGGCTGCTCAGCAGGCTGGACCGGACCCAGTGGCAGCAGAAAGATGGCATAGAGGTCCAAATGGACCCAACCTTCAGGTGGACGACCACAGGATTCAAGGTCAGTTGTGCAGCGTACCTGAGGTAGATCCATTCATTGTAGGAGCGAGCAATGTTACACATGCGGTGGGCAGGGTCACATGGATCATGACTGTCCGATCCTCTATACAGATGATTAGTAAATGGTCAAAGGACTGCCCAAGCAGAGACAAATGTTCAACCAAGGAGGTCCGTAGGGAGCAGGCGGATGTGGAAAAGGAGCTAGCGGTTGGAGATGATTAAAGATGTTACCGCCACCACCACAGGGTGGTCCACCCCGACCATAGGGAGTAGGACGAAAGGGGTGAGCTCAGCTCAATGAAGCTGAGGCCTATGACCATGGACCTCCGGATATGATACAAGGTATGATCTTTGTCTACTCCACCTTAGCTGCTGAACTTATAGACATAGGTTCTAGTCATTCCCTTATTGCCACTACCCTCTTTCAGAGCTTTCATATTCTGACGGAGCCGTGAGATCGATCGTTACAGATAGATACTGTTACGGGAGTGTATTCGATGATTACGCACCGGTGTCGGTTGTGTGAGATTACTCTAGGAGGTGAAAGCTTCGACTGGGATCTCCTAGTATAAACGTCAAGGCCTTAGGATGTCATCTTGGGTATGGACTAGTTATCTACAATCCAAGATCATATTGACTGTATTAGGTGCAAGTGCTGTGTGCTTGCACGGATGGGACCAGGTTTACCTTCACTAGTGAGAAGGGAGCCTTTGCATCATAGGATGGACTTACCCGGAGGAGAGTGCAGCCGATTACACATCAGTTGGATAGCCTTATCCTCATAGTGGTTGATGTGGAGAGTCTAAGTTATCCTGTAGTGGTGGACTAGTATGTGGAGGTCTTCCCTGATGAATTTCCAGGTCTACCTCGTCTTAGAGAGGTGGAATTTTACATTGATTTTTACCCTGGTATGGCACCGATATCTACAAAAGCATATTAGATGGCTCCTATAGAGAATTGTGAGTTGTGGGTATAGTTAGAGGACTTGTAGGGGATGGGATTCATTCCGCCCTGTGTTTCACCTTAGGTAGCCCCAATTTTGTTCGCTAAGAAGGAGGATGAGAGCTTGAGACTTTTTATTGACTATCGGTGCCTGAACCATGTGACCATGAAGAACAAGTACCCACTACCAAGAATTGGCGACCTTTTTGATTAGATGAAGGGAGCACGGTGGTTCTCAAAGATAGAACTCAGGTCAGGCTATCACCAGCTCAGAGTACGAGATGAGGATGTGCATTATATGGCTTTCTGATGTTGGTACAGCCACTATGGGTTCTTGGTTATGCCATTCGGTGTGACCAACACTCCAAAAATGGTCACGGGACTCATGAACATGATCTTTTAGTCATACCTTGATCACTTTTTAGTAATCTTCATTGATGACAATCTGATCTACTCAGCTACTAAGGAGGAGCATGCCTATCATTTGCAGGTAGTACTGGACACTCTCCGAGAGCACCAGATTTATGGTAAGCTCTTGAAGTGCTAGTTTTGTATCCTGGAGGTTCACTTTCTAGGACACGTCATCTCAGAGTCTGCTGTTGCAGTGGATCCAGCGAAGATTGAGGCATTACTTTCTTGAAATCCACCCAAGAGTGTGATGGAGGTACGGAGTTTCCTGGGTTTGGTCGGATACTACAGGAGATTTGTGCCATATTTATCCAGAATTGTAGCATCACTATCAGCATTGAGGAAGAAGGGGTAACCCTTCGTATGGTCAGAGAGATTCCAGCAGAGGTATCAAGAGCTGAGGAAGAGGATGACTAGTGCACCCATCTTGAGGATTTCAGAGGAGGGTGTAGGGTATGTAGTCTACTGCGATGCATCAGGGACTAGTATTGGATGTGTCCTAATACAAGAGCAAGCAGTGATCACATATGGTTCTTGAAATCTAAGACAACATGAGTATAAATATGCTACCCATGACCTGGACCTAGCAGTAGTGGTCTTCTCCTTAAGGATGTGGCGACATTACTTCACGGGCAAGCGTTTTATAGTGTACTATGACAACAAGTGTCTTTGGTATATCTTCTCTCAGAAAGACTTGAACCTAAGACAAAGACGTTGTCTTGAGTTTATCTAGGACTATGACTTAGAGATGTCTATACTCCTAGGAAGGGGAATATTGTAGCAGATGCACTTAGCAGGAGGTCAAGTATACAGCTGCTGGGCGAGGCGATGGAACAGCTGGCCACTTTGCAGATATCCTTTGTGGATCGGGATGGAGAAACATTTCATTAGTCTCTTTCAGTCACACCCCCACTTCTTTAGTGAGTCAGGGAGGTTCAGTGTTGGGACACTGACTGCGAGGCACAACGTGCTCAGATATCCACAGGACATCAACCTGATAGATTTTCTAAAGGTGGGGAGCACGTCGTCCTCTTCTGAGGACGTACCATAGTACCAGTGGCGCTTTGGGAGGAAGTGTTGAAGGAGTTCCACACATCCCCTCTAGCAGTACATCCAGGAGTGGAGAAGATGTAATAGGATCTCTAAAAACAACACTGGTGTCCAGGATTGAAGAATGCAGTTGCAGAGTTTGTCTCTCGATACCTCACTTTTCAGCAAATGAAGGCAAAGCATCAGGTACCTGCAGGCTTGGTTCAGCATTTAGAGGTCCCAAAGTGGAAGTGGGATGAGATATCCATAGACTTCATGATAGTACTTCCACATACATCCAAGGATCATGACTCGATTTTGGTGATCATCGACAAACTCACCAAGTCAACCCACTTCCTACCGATTAGAGAGTGGTGTTCAATAGAGAGATTGGGATGCCTCTATGTGCAGGAGATTGTGTGGCTACATGGAGTACCCTCAATGATTGTCTCTGACCATGATACATGTTTTAATTCCTAGCTATGGAATGGGTTTCAAGAGGAATTCAGGATGCAACTTCATTTGAGCACCACCTTCCATCCTCAGACAGATGACCAGACTGTGCGGACCATTTAGACCCTCGAGGACATGCTGCGTGCTTGCGTCCTCAACTTAGGTAGGAGTTTGGAAGATCACTTGACTTTGGTGGAGTTTGAATACAACAATAGCTATCACTCCACCATTGGGATAACACCTTTTGAGTTGTTTTACAGGCGACCTTGCAGATCACCTTTGTGTTGGAGTGACCAAGGGGAGTCAGTACTAGTGGGACCAGAGATTGTATGATCTACCACAAAGAAGGTGAAGATCATCTAGGAGTGGATGAAGTCTGTACAGAGTAGAAAAAAGTTATATTCCAATATGAGACAGAGACCTATAAAGATTGAGGATGGAAACCACGTCTTTCTAAAGGTCTCACCTTGACGAGGGTTACAGAGATTTGGCTGAGGTGGTAAGTTATCTCTGAGATTCATCGGACCTTTTCAGGGCATCAGCAGAGTTGGCGAGGTGTCTTACCGCTTAGCTCTTCCACCTCAGTTGCACCGGGTGCACGAAATCTTCCATGTATCCCAGCTGAGGAGATAGGTGCACGATCCTTCCCATCTCATCGACCATGGTGAGCTAGACGTTGACAACAGGGTGAGTTTTATGGAGGTTCCAGTAGAGATTGAGGATCAACAAGAGTGGTTCCTTCGTGGGTGGTCGATACCTATAGTGCATGTTCGTTGGTAGCACGGGAACCTCTAGGGGAGCACATGGGAGCGGGAGGCTTAGATGAGTGCTCAGTACCCCCACTTGTTCCCTTATTTTGAGTTGTGTCTTATGGGGACGTAAAGACCTCAGGTGGGGAGAATTTAAAGACCCGTAATTTCTATATAATTTTATTAATTAAATGAGAATTTTATGAGTCTGTAAAAATTGATGGCATGTGATTTCAAGGCCAGGAGTGTCAGGAATGAATTTATGAACTTTATTTTGGGTACGTTCAGTAAACATGTGAGTGAGACTTTTTAAATTTGGAACCGTTGCTTGGAATTGAAATTTGAGGGCACCGTTGAACTGGCAGTGCCAGTATTTGCTTAAGGATACCGTTACCTTGACCACAGTTAGTCGATGGTGGATTTTAGCTTTTCACATATTCATGAAAGAATAAAATAAAAATAAAAATTTTGTAGCTTTTATTTTTATTTTTATGTTAAACTCCGTGTGGATGTTTCATAGGTGGGGACCACATGAACTAAACCTCCCATGAGAGGTTATGGTGATGGGGGCCACTTGAACTAACCTCCCATGAGTGGTTATTGTGGTGGATACTACATGAGGCTAAAACCCCTTGAACTCCCTCTTATGTGTGGGGAAACCTCTTAAACTTCCCTCCACATTAATGGTGCCACCCCCTTTAATTTATTATGACAACCACTATGTAATTAATTAATTCAATTTGAAATTGTTCCAAGAATTAAAATTGGGTAAACACAACAGTTTGATATTTTTATTTTGGGGGAATGTATTGGCAATGGGGAGAGCTCTTGGAGGATTGATCTCTCCAATAAATAACTTCTTCCATGAAGAACTTCTTCCATAATGAACGCTCCTCCAATAAAGAACGCCGACACACGACTTCAACTTCTTCCTCGGGACATCCTCCAATGTGGGACATCTTTAATCGACAATCATCATTCCCTCCAAATCGATGACAACAAAAAAATGTGGTAGGGTTGTTGTTTGAAGCTCTTCCATTTTTCGTTCATGATGACTCATTATAATTCAAGAAAGATTATTGCCACTTGCTATCGCTATAATGCACAGAGTGCGGGCCAGAAAAACATGGCCCATCCTCTCCTCAATTCTTGTGATGATTTTTGGTGTTCTTTGCAATGGAGGTGGTCGGAAACAAACCACAACGGGGCATGGGAATGGTGGCCGACACCACCACCGACTGCGATGAAGGCGACGATGCAACGATGCCTCCCTACAACCACTTCCACCTGTGGCCTTGCTGCGCCACCCCAGGGCCTCACCGCACCCCCTCCCCCCCGCAGCCTCACAGTGCCGCCCCCGCAGCCTCTCTGCGCCGCCCCTCCGCCTCGCCGCGCCACCCCGGGGCCTCACCGCGCTGCCCCACGACCTCTCCTCGCCACCCCGCGGCTGTCCGCGCTGCCCTGCAGCTGTCCGCGCCGCCCCGTGGCCTCGTCGCGCCGCCTCGTGGCCTCACCGCGCCGCTCTGCGGCTGTTCATGCCGCCCTATGGCTAACGCGCCCCTGTGGCTGAGCCAACCTCACGACACCCTACATGGTCGAGCTTCCCGGCTCACGGCCAAGCTACCCCACTCCCTCGTGGTCGAGCCGCCCCACGGCCTCGCGCCACCTGTGGCCGGGCCGTCCTGCGCCCTCACAACACCCTCCATGACCGAGCCGTCCTAGGGCCCCATGCCACCTGTGGCGAAGCTTCCCCGAGCCTTCATGGAACCCTCGCTGCCGAGATGCCCCATGACCTCACACTGTCCGCGGTCGAACCGCTCTCTGGCCTCTCGCGGCGGCCTGACTGCCCAGAATGGGCGGGGCTGGACCCAGCAGGCTGGGCTAAACCCAACGGGCCGGGCTGCTCAACAGGCTGGACCGGACCTAGTGGGTTGGGTTGGGTTGACCCGAACTTGTTCGGCCTAGTTTGGGTTCGACCAGGTTGGTATGACTAGGTCGGACAAGACCTGGACCCACTACGACCCATTTATGCTCATTTGGCCATAACTTTGGCAACGAACGTCAGTTTGACAAGACGTAAGTGGCATTGAGAACCTTGGAGAATGATAGTCCCTTTGAGTAAACCCAACTGGAGATTTGGATTATGATGGGGTAAGGTTGGTTTGGATTGATCACAAATCCAACTGGGCCCTCGGGACTAAAAGACTAATAACTCACATACTGGGCATCCGATTGACACACCGTCTATTTCATTAAGACCCCTATGATGTGGTGGTCCTTTGAGATAATTATTCATGAGACTTCATGGAAGATAGAGTATCGACCAGTGGACTTTGGATCGGACACTACTAGAGACAATTAAGCCTACTGCGGGAACCCAATAGTAGACTGTGAAGTGAAGAATGAAGAGTGATCCTGTGTGGGTCATGACCGAGCGATCCTCTGTGGGTCAGAACCTAGCGATCCTGTGTGGGTCAACACCGAGCATTCCTGTGTGGGTCAGCACCTAGTGATCGTGTGTGGGTCAGCACCGAGCGATCCTTTGTGGGTCAGAACTAAGAGATCTTGTGTGGGTCTGCCTCTTAATAGAGTAAGATGATTCTGTAGTTACATCTAATCATCTATACTACTTTACTTAGGTTATACATAGTGTGAGATGAGTCTGTACATGTGTGGTATTTTCCTTCATGGTAATACCTTTATGGTATTCTTCTGTTTGGCGTACCTGTGTTGTACTTACTTTCGTGGTATTTCTTCCATTGTGGAACAGTTGAACTTGGGGCTTTGGAGTTAGACTCTATGTTTTCCTCATGATTGAGATGGGATTACATGATAACTTAGGTATATGTAAAGGCATATAACTAAGTAGGGTTATTAGTTGTTTCATTCATTTTTGGTTTATCCTTTTTGGTTTTTGTGAGACCTTGAGGGTCTTGGGGTCCCTACTGAGTATCGTTATACTCACCCCTGCACGGGTTATGCCAGCACTACGTTGTGTTTAGTGCAGATGGTGGACAACGCTGACGGAGTATGAGAGTACCAAAACTGGAGGTAGCTCAGAGGTAGACTTTTGAGGTGGCATACCATAGAGATGACTGTTCGAGAGTTGTACCCACCCTTCAGGTAGGATCTTTGGCAGGTGATGACAAGGGCAATTCCAGTTTACTTGTACTTTCAGTTTCTGGTACTTTCTAGTTGGGATTGTATTCTAGTCCATTTTTCGTACTGTAATCACTCTATTTACTATTATTTTTACTTGAGTTCGTATCTTTCTGTGTTCTTGGTTGTGTGTGTTATAGGTTATAAGTCATTGCCTTCCTAGTTTTAGGGAACACGCCTTCGGTGCTAGTCGCCAGCCCTTGGCCTATGGAAGGCAAGCTTGTGGTAGTCACGACACAAGCCCCAGGGGACGGGTCATGACAAGTAAGCCCATAGTCGATTACTTCTATCATTACATAGGCATGATTACTAGGAATAAAATTCCAAATGAGTGAAGTGTTTAGCAGTGTTGGTAAAATAGATACATACATGAGTCTTACGTTACAATTGAATACAGTAATGACAATATTATTCTCTTCCTTAAAAATAAATTTTTAGGATTACTTTATTCCACAGTTCGTATATCTTCATATCAGTCATAATAAATATCATAGAATCCTTGGTAAATGAAAAAAATAAAGGTGATATCAAATGATCAGCAAAGGTTAAATACAATGGAAGTAATAGTGAATCAATAAGAATAATCAATATTAAAAAGCAATATTTGAACAAAAATTATATATAATTAATAAACTGAGACTAAATTTCATAATAAATATGTCAAGGTAAATAACTAGAAACACATTCCATTCAAATAACCTAATAGTGAAAAATAAATAAACTGAGAATGAAATAGATCAATAGATTTTTTCACAGTGAAATTATCCTAGAAAATAATTGTTTAATTCTGAAAGCATAAAATACTTAATTTTTGTATATAATGTTTCCCATGTACATGTTACCTTTACCGTCAATACCTTTCACTATAATTTTTAGCATACTACTATCAAGACCTATCATAAGATAGTCTCAACGTGATTGGTTACACAATTGAAGGGTTTTTTCTGAACGGATCTTGTCAAATGATACTACTAAATAATTTAGGGGATTACTTTCAATAGTCCCCATACTATGTTTTACTAGTCCAAATAATTCCTCATATATAAAATAATATATTTAAGTCACAAAAAATATTACTCATTATCAAATATCTGTATTGAATAAAGGATATAGATATATCAACATTTCACCATTTAATCAAGTAACTATCAATGTTAAAATAATAGGTGAAAATGGAATATTGTATAAACAATAATCACATCCATGATAAATAATTATTTTATTTAGGAAAAATATTTTTTCCAGTGATCACAGGAATTTGAATATTTCAGGAGGGCTACAAAAATTAATCAAGGAAGTGAATTTCAAAACTATACTTGTCCAAATCAATCATAATCAATTTAGAGAATAAATAAGGATGGTATAAATATGAAATTTCCCCATTAGCGCATGGATATTTTTTTCATTTATGAAATAAAATAATATATTTAAAAACATTCTTAAATAATATGTATTTTTTTATTTTTAAATATTTTTTGAAAAACCTTTTTGTTGAAAATAAATTTTAAAAACATAATTTTTTAAAGGGTGTAAATTCGTTTGATAAATAATTATTAAAAGGTTAAAAAAATTAAACATTTTATATAAATCATGGTTTTGATAGAAAACAGATGTCTGAATAAAGAGAGAAATTGAATCGGGTTTTCTTAGAAACATTTTCTAAAACATTTTAAGTACCAAAGAGTGGAAAATTGTAATATTATGTAAAAAATATCCTGAATTACCAGAGGATAATAAAATTAAAGGGATTATTAAATAATGATCAAATAATTTCCATTAATTTAAATTCAAGAATAAATAATATCGATTAAAATGAGATTTTGATATAAACCCTTAAAATGGTAAAAACATTGAAGTTAGAATTAATCAATGAATTGATTATGTATATCAACAATAAATCCATATAAAAAAGTGTAAATAAATAAATAGAGTTTTACATACATTATACACATAATCATATAATATTAATGACTATGATGAAGTAATATAACCCAATAAAAAGGAATTGAGGGATGAATTTTATTTACCACTTGGTATCATTATGTGCAAATACACATAGATTAAATAATTAAAATAGAAACTAAAAAAACCATGAATAATTAATTATTAATGATATTAAATGTAAAATTGGTATTATATAAACCTTATAAAACAAAATAGGTGCATAAAAACAAATAAGTATCAACAGAATGTAAATGGAGATAAAATCCCTCACCACTTGGGTAACATTCGAATCATAAGACCCATGAAATAAATAATATAAAATGAAACATTAAACACCATTGAGATTAATTTTTTCATGATATAAAATAAAATGGTTTATTATATACACCACACAAAAGAAATAAGTGGTAAATATAGTGTATTCCTTACGAAAGTAAAAGATAAGAATCCCTTACATTACACCTCCTTTTGGTTGAGCACTCTTTAACCTCCTGTATAATGGTTTTAAAAATTTCATTAACTTATACCAAAACCAAAACCATATTCATATTTATAATATCACATATTATATTTTTATAATATCGTATTACACATTTTCTAGTTATATTTCATTATTTATATTGTTTCGTGTGTTAATTGCCTAGTTTTTGAATTATGTCTTAACTTGTTATTTTTTCCTCATTGATAGATTATGATTTCATCATATCCAGAATATAAATCTTGTTGTAAATAACATATATATTTATTATATATTTATTTAGAGTAATCCATAACATTAATTTATAGGAAATGAAATGCATCATTCATGGAGACAGTAGGTCATATGTACATATGATTGTTATTTCAATTTTATTATTGAATTAAAGAAAGGAAAGTAAATGATACATATATTTATGTATAGTATTATTAAATTATCATATTAATTTAATTTTCATCACATAAGTTAATTAAAATAATCCTTAATACATTTAATTTTATGTGTGACTGAATTTCATTGCTTTGAGGATGCGGTAGTCCACACGTCCACAAACGATGTTATTGTATTCCAATACAAAGGATGGTAAGAAGGTATGTGTTATATAGAAATTAAATAAGTATAAATAAGTTATAAATATAATAAATATAATATATAAACTATAAATCAATAATTATTTTCATCTATTAAAGGTTGTAAGGGAAGAACCAATGACATCAGTTCACAAGGTGGTAGTCCGTCGTACACACAAATGATTATTGTGTATCCTATTTGATAAAAGTGTGTATGTGTATAGGTAGTACCCCTGAACTAAAAAAATATAATTATATTTAATATATTATGGGTTTTATATAATCAATATATAAGAATAATTTAATTGATGGATAATTAAATAATACAGAAGTGCTCCTTGAAGAATATCACCTCCTTTTCGAGAAACTCTGTTTGGATTATACCAAAAAACATCCTTGGTTTTCATTATACACAATGTGATAATTCTAGTATTAGGGATGGATTATTGGGGAGATAGTTGGGATGGATTTTTATGAGAAAATGTTCATTATAGTTGTGAAGAAGTTGGAGGGGCGAGTGCCTTTTTATAATGGGGTGGAGTGGCATTAATGTAAATATATAAAGGTAAACACTTTTGAGAGGTATCCATTACATATTGTGCCACCAATAATGAAAACATTTGATAAATGAATAATATGGTGTAAATATGTCCATACAATGGATTTTTGACAAGTTTCTATATTATTTTGGACCTTACGTTTAAGGTTTAATCCCTTGGTAAGCTTAATTTTACCATAAATATTGTAATTAATTTTAATCCCATTCACTAATATTTTTGGTAAAAATTAAGTTGAACATACTATAAATTATTAATTATTATAAATCAAAATATGGAATATATTTTTTCAAATTATAATCACATATGTGGTATACATTAATTTAAAATTAATTCGTCAGAGAGGTTGAGACAACGTGTTTTCAAATTGAAAAAGTTCAAATGTTTGAAATGTTTTTATATCCAATTTATATGTAAAATTAATTCTAATTACCTAAATTTTATGAATATATGTAAAATTTATATTATTAAACTTTAAAACCAATTAATGATATTATTTAACTATATGAATTATTTATATGAAAAGTTAATTTTCAATTAAAATTATGTATTTTTTACTATTCATCAAAAAATGAAACTTCTCTAAAAAATACCAACAATTCACCCAATGTAAATTTTGATATTAATATAGAAAAAATTAAGTTTAATTATTCTTAAAATATTTATAAAAGTGTCAAAATTTTGTTTTGAAATATGTTATCTATTAGATGGCAGCCAAAATACCTTCAAAAAATATAACCTTTTATGGTTAAAATTTGTTTCGTTATGATATTATTCCGATAAAATCAATTCAGTGAGTGTAAAAAAATTTAATTGAATATATAATATATAAATTCATTAATATCATTCACTAATTGAAATAAACTATGATAAAACATATCTTTTTTTCATTAGAATAGTTTCTTATAAAAACATTTTGTTTATATTTAATTGGTTTCAATATTCATTTATAATTAATTGGTTACCAAATGATTATAGAGTAATATGTAAAAAATGTTTTCCAAAATTTTTAATACATTTTATAAATTCCAATTTAAATTCTAGGTTATATCTTATTATATTAAATCATAATATTTTAATAATATATTATTTTTTGGTAAAACTATGTCTTGCATATAACACATGCTATCAAAGAAAATCAATTTTCTGTGTAATGTAATATAACTAAGTGTTGTGTAAAATATAAGATATATAATATATTGAATTTATTTAATATATTTTACATTCTTGGGATATTATATTCTCTTATACACTTGGTTTTTCTTATCATACACATCATTGAATATAAGTTACTCTTTTAGAATTTTCGGGGTCTTATAGATGACATGTTATTAATCGATATGTTTAAGAAGTATTTTTCCATTACATATTTATGAAAGTTGATATCTCAGCCCTTTGATTGGAAAAAACCATTTCACTCAATTCCATGGACATTTTGTGATGACATGTTTATATCAAATAGTTTAAGAAATAGATATCTAGAATATAGGTTGATGACACTGATGTGGAACCTTTATGATGATATATTTTAAAAAATTGATTGTGTTACATAGTGATAATTTGTATGTGGTTATAAATATTTCAACATTATGCTATTTATCTTGGGGGTATTGACCTATTTCTTGATATTAATCTTGGAATTTAGGAAATCCCACCAATTTCTAATTAGAAAAAATCATAGAGCGTCACACACTAAGTGTTTCTATTGATCTTGATTAAATTCAATATGAATTTATTTAATGGAATAATTATTATTCTCATGAATAAGGAATGATTTTATTCATGTTTTTTAGATGAAAATATTTATTGATTAATTAAATATTTAATTAAATATTTATTTGGGGATTCAATAAATGTCGAGGTGTTGAAGTAGGCCAAGATTTTTCCTTGTAATGAATATTAATTTAAGAGAATCTAAAATAAAATTTATCATTATGCTAGTTAGTTCACTCCATAAAATATAAATATTATTAATTATTTTTAGAATGGGGTTGATAGTGATTATTATACTATTTAATATCCTGTATTCAATTAAATAATATTTTAACATAAACCCTAGCTATATAAATGGACAATTATGTCTATTGTTTAGTCTTAATTAGGACTTGAGAATCATTGTACATGATAGAATTATCTCTCCATCCCCCCTCCAATCTCCCACTCAAGAACATGAAGCTATAGAGAAATTCATTCAAGACTAAAGGATCTTGATCAATCAATAGAAACAATGAAAGATGATTGATAACCACGCTAGCATCAAAACATCAATTAGTTTTGTTGAAAGATCAAAGGATCATGTGTGGATCACTACTATAGGGATTCTACAATTGCATACTTACAGCTATATAAAGGTATTATGAATATGGTTTTGGATAATCAAAAAATATAAAAATAATGATTATTATACAAGGTATCATTTATTATGATCATATTTAAATTAATTACAAATTTAATATTAAAATATCATATCTGAGTTCCATGATCTATTATAACAATATTATGAGGAAAAATATTATTGGCCATGGAATTTATATCATGTAAATTTTTTGAATGATCCACAAAATCAAAAAATATTTATTGGTTATTTATCCCACTAAGTCAATTTTTCTATGCTCAGAACCTACAACCGATATCATAGTGGTGACATTCTTAAATTATAGTTACTTATTTGGTTGTTGACATATATGTTGAAAAGTTTTTAGATTTTCATTTGAAGTATTAGTAATTCTTTAACCTAATTTTAATAAACATTATTTTGAAATTTTAATTATTATATTTCATGATTTAATTTTAAAAAAAACTAATAATTGATGAAAAAATATCAGAGATCCTATAGGAAAGTGCCAAGGATTTTCCCGAGATAACATAGAATTACATGATGTGTATGTTGGGTACACATCGTGTACCCAAAAATACTACATCTTTCCATGTCATGGGATACACTACACACAATGAAGTTATTACATATGGGTCATTTATTGCACACCATGTGTAGACAAGACAACATGGAATATAAATTTTCCAATTACATAGGGTATATCTAGAGTATAGGTCATTTAGTCTGAAATATTTAGTGGATAAATTCACACTAACATTGTGGTAATATACATGGTAAAAAAGCATTATATAGAAATATAGGAGATAAAATGACATAAATTATGTGTATCCATTATACATAGTGTGCTGTTCAATATTTCCCACATCTAAAGTACACACCAAGATACTCAATGAGTCAAGTAGACATATAGTTAGAGTAATGCACAAAATATAGGTAGAGTACACGTCATATGATCCCTTATATAAAGAACATGATGAGTCCTTTAGTGGGTTAAATGGGAACACTAAAAGAGTGATACATGGTGTGTAACTGGCGTGTATACATTGTGTAGTCTGACTAAGGTACATGTAAAATCTACTAGCTTATAACTCAGGTACATGATAATCGTGGTACACTATGTGTAACTCGTAAGAACACACCATATAGTCTCCAAATTAAGGTTATAATTAAATTAAATTAAATTAATAATTGCAGCATTAAATCCTTATTTTATTGATTGGCACCTAATTTGTTTGACAAGTTAATAAATTTTTAAATAATTATTAAATGATAAATTAGTTTATTTTAATTAAAAATAATTATTGTCTCTTCCATTTAATTTTCATGAATTGATTTATGATGGGTATCTCCAGGAGAATTTGGATGGTCATTAAGATGTAATGGAATTAATTAACTAGTTAACTAATTAACATAAACATTTTTATCTTAATAACAAAGAATGAATAAAAATTATTGTTTTCCAGTGAACTTTTACCTAAATGTTGCATGTGTGTGACTAATCACGAGCTTTACCAAGACCTATGTATGTGTTGGTATAATTTAATTTAATTTATTTCATGGTTTTGAAATTATTAATTTTTAAATTATAAGATGGTATGGGAGTCATTCATCCATCTTTTATTATTTGAGACCAACATTTCCAAGGTGATATAAGTAATTCCAACAAAAAAAATTTGTATCCCCGTTCCTATGTGTGAGTTTTTAATACTTGTAATAAATAGAGTATCCCATACTACAAGGAGCTGATTAAAGATAGAACGAAGTTGAAAACAAACCAGGTGATACACATGTTGATTAGTGAAATTTTTTTAACTCATTCCAAGACTGAAACAAGGATATTTACACTAGGTCATTGTTTGATTCATTTTCTACTTAATAAATAAATTTTTAAATAATCTCATTATTCAATAATTTATATATATTTATTTATTTATTTATGTATTATGCATTACTTATTTTATAGATTCATGACTAAGATCACATAAATAAATGAACTAATGTGAAAAGATAAAATATAAATAAATGTACTATGAGTAAATGTTTTATCAAAACATGGTTAATTACTTAAATTAACTTCTAATTAAGAATATCCCTCAGGATTAAGACTACTAGAGAGGCTACTTCGTAAGGAGATCGTTGAGGTGAACCAACTCTAAACCCTAATCTCTCTTTCATGGAGTTGGTTTCATGAAAATATATCATACCTAATAATGGTAATTCCCTACCATACATATACCCTTTTTCTCTTCCGTATAATAGGAACCCAACTATTAATTATTGGATGAATTATGTGGACGTTATTTTGGAATTTTGTTATGAAATTATTTGTAATTTTTCTCATTGAAATGCATCTATAAACTTTATCATGATATCCCTTGAAACTATTGGATTTGTAATCATCAATCTCTGACTTCTTGAACCATATTAATCTTAGTTAATGTTTTATCAAAAAATGAAAATTATTGATTTTGATCCCACAATCAGTGGTCCTTTAAATGGTTTAGTATGAATATGATGAAATGGATACCAGATTTTTTGAAGGATATCGAGCCACTTGTGGTACTCATTTGTTTAGGATTTCAAGGACTACCCATTCACCTCTTTAATCTGGATACCATGTCTTCCATTTCCAGCCTCATAAGCACTCCCATTAAGCTTGAATAATCAACCTATAAACTATAAAGACCCTTTCTTATAGTAATTTTATAGAAGTTCATGTATTCAAAAATATACCCTCTATTGAATATATTGAAAATGGAGAGAATGGATTTTGGAAAAGGGTGACTTATGAAAATACCCTAGATTTTATTCTTTTTTGTGACTGTGATTTGGTCACTCTGATTATCTTAGTGATAAGGGTCACCAAAAAAACCCATTTCACAACTACTTGTTAGGAATAAGGCTATCTATACTAAAAAAGGACAACATGATGCTCCTATTGGAGTGAAAGACACCACTCTAGATATATTAAAGGATTAATGTGGGACTGTCTCTTAGAATGAGGCTAGGGGTTCATATATCCCATCCAATGATAATCAGGATAGAAATGAGAGAGCATATTTTCTATATTTTTGGTTAATTTTCATGATGCCCAACCCACCTATTAGGAGGAGGAGGATCACGAGGTTCAAAGTTCTGATAAATCCACTCAAAAACACACAATAACAATCTTTCCAAATTGAATAAAATTTCTTACACTCTAGGGCTACAAAAAGAAATAAAGCATTGGTGGATTAAGATGGTTGTATCACTACACACCTTATAAAGACCCAAAAATGTAGGGATTACTAAATCTTGAATTTTTCCATTGTAACTAGATCCTCAAGAATTCATTCTGAGGATAAAAATAGCATTCCCAACCAACCTATAGTTTATAATCCTGCTTATTACTGTAATAAATAATCCTCTATGGGTGAATATGTTTTCAAGATTATGAATGAAAACCATATTATTAAGGAGGGTCTTTTATAAGAAATATTCTCCAATGTTGTAACACCCTGAGATTTCATAGTATGTTATTTCTTCAATGTAATTAAATAACTTTCTCTATACACAACACCGAGTTCAAGCGCACCATGACTTACTAAACAAGCCATTCAAAAGAGGTTATGAATAGTACTAACGAAATTTTGAATTTTACATATTCTATATAATTTTAACATCCATATTATGTGTTTCTTTGAAATAATATAAGAACAAGTTCATTTTTTCAGAAAAAGAAACTATTTTTGAGAAAACGCAATTTTACCGCCTTTTAATAGTAAACCCTCTTCAATTCTAGTTTTTGTTTTTCACTTTTATATGTTCTATTTGATAAAATAACATTATTATTTATAATTAAGACATTAAAATTTACTTTGGGTAGATTTATAATATTTTTTTGATAAAATTCATTTCCTAATGAATAGTAAAACTACTGTATTTTAATTCAAAACCGCCTTTTAATATAAAAATTTTATATACTTATATTATCTTTTTAATTGGATTTAAAGTTTAATTAGATTATATTTTTAACATTTAAATAAATTTTGGTCATTGAAAGTAATTTTACATTGAAATTGGACTTAAACAAGTGTTTATCTTCTATTATTTATTGTGTTGTTAAGACACACTATTTGTTTTGACAATGAGAATTAAATTTAAATTAATTTATCTAAATTATATGTTTTGAATTTTGTATAATAGACATCATTTTTGAATTCAGAATATCAAATATAACTTAGGCTGAATTTTTGGTATTTTTCTGAAAACATTCAATTTTTGATGAATAGTGAAAAACACTACGTTATTGTTTAAACTGACTTTTTATTCAAATAATAATTTATTTTATTTAAAATTATTTTAGGTAAAAATAGATACATAATACCTTTATAAGTTCAATGTAATTCATTGGAGTGATTTTATAATAAGTTTAGATATATAAAAATTTTATTGAACTATTTACCTTCTTTTACCCACCTCTTAAAAGCATTTGAAAATTTGTATAAAACATAATTTTAATGGTTCTGTGAATTGAATTTCAAAAATCCTAGAGACACAATTGATATAAGTAAGTAAAACGTAGTTTAATAATGTAACACCCAAAGATTTTATGAGAAATAATATTTTCAATTTCATTGATGTCTTGTGTTATACACTACACCAAGATTAGATTGCACTATATACAACACTGTATTAGCTTGTAGTATTCACAAACACTATTCTTGGCTTGTGTTGCATGCAAGACCGGCCCTCCTCAATATCATGTGTTGTACGCAATACATAGCTTTACAAAACAATGATATATTGTTATTATATTATTATGAACTGGCAATTCTAAATAGTATTAACCACATTTTGAATTTTATAACGTTATAATTCATCTTACTCATTTTCTAGAACATTTCATGGGAACAAAATCAATTTTTTCTTATAAAGGGAGTATTTTAAAAAAAATGCAGTTTTGCCGTTTTTTTATGGCTCACCCAATTTAAATAAAATTTTTGACAAGATTATATGTTGAATTTGACAAATTAACCTTCTTATTTTGAATTAGGATACAAAAATTTACATTGGATAAAATTTTGACATTATTCTGATAACTTTCATGTTTTGATGAATAATAAAAATACGCTAAATTTTACTTAAATGAAATTTTTTTGATCAAGATAATTTATATGGTTAAATTATAATATTTAATTGTTTTAAAGTATAAATAGAATATATTTTTACCATTTAATATAATTTAAGTCATTATAATTAATTTTACATTGAATTCTTAGGAAAAAACATTTCAATCTTCTGCAATGTTTTATCTTTTAAAACATGTTTTCTCAATAGCGGGATTAATTTTAAATTAAATACTGCAACTTTTGTGTATTGAATTTGGAAAAATTGATTCCATATTTGGATTCAGTAGGTACAAAAAATCTTAATAGACTACTTTTTATTTTTGGGTATTATAAATAGTAACTATGGTAAATTTTATTTACCACAGTTAAAGGTAAATCGGGTAATTAAGGGTAAAAATAATATTATAAAATTACCCTAACACTTGTCTTAATATAATTGGATGATTATATTTAGTCCTAAACCATACTTGGGTCTAATGGAATCTATTATAACCCACTAGTATGTGATTAAGACCATTAATTTATTTTATTTAAAGGAAAGTGAAATATGTCTCACTCAAACTTTAATAATTAGAGTATTTTTAGTATAAGGGTATACAAAATATAAATTAGATTATAAATACTCATTTGAATGATAAAATTTATTTTTTAATTATGGTTATTTATCTGTAATTTTTATGAAATATTTAATTACCTTAATACCTTATAAATTAATGATGCAAAATTATTTATTTAGTAAAAAATAAATTATATAGTTATTATTCAAATAATAATACCCCTAAAAGACCCAAAAACTCGACCAAAACTTATTGGTAGAGTATATCTACACCATAGTTGTCCATGTTTCGTCTTGTGGACCATTTTAATCCTTATAAATGTTATTATGACACTTATATTATTTAATTTTAATTGATGTCAAAGTTGTCACCTTCATACTTTAATAAATATAAAAATTTAACTTTTGTGATTTTAAGATGATAAATTAGATTAAAAGTATTATTATGGAATATATTTTATTTATATGCATCATAGTATTTTATTTTTAATTTTTATGAAACAAATAAGTATGTTAATTAATTATACAAAAATGCGGTAGTAATTATTTTATTAAGAAAAATATCAAATACATGGTTTTAAAAATACTAAAATAAATATTATATGAACAAATTAATGTTCTCTATGAATTTTTTAGATTAATATAACATGGAAGGAATCTATAAAATATTTTTATTAGAATATATGTCATGTGTGTATTTTATTTAAATTCAAATAATTGAATAGTGTCAAAATTGACACTATTGATATTTTATAAAAATAACATATTTTTAAATAGATTAAAAATCAAAAAAATCATTAATAAGTACCAATTTAAAATTATATGTTCTAAAATGTAATACTTTATCTAATTATTGAAAATTCACAACACATAAGTAAGTATTTATGACAATTTAAAAATTAGAATATTATTAACGCAAATGAAATTAAATAGATTAAATAAGGATAAATCAAAATGATAAGGTTTAAAATAAACATAAAACATGTATAAAATTTATTGGTTGTTTATATAACAACCCTATATCATATCATCTTTTAATTGAGTGATTTGTTTTATGTTTTTAACTTGTGTTTTGTTTTATTATTAATTAATATTCTTGAGGTTTCCAAAAGTTCCCCTCTCTTATCTTTTAAAGGGGAACCTCATCCATCTCCTCTTCACAAAATTTTGATCCTTCAATCTCAGTCAACCCCTACCCATTAGTCTTCTCAACTTCACTAGTCACATTATGGAGGTTCTGGTCTTATAAGAAGTCCAAATCGAGTCCCTTAAGTTGTAGTTTAAAGGAGGCACGTCGAAGAGAAGGTAATCTCTTCAACCGATTCTTTCAAGTTTCATTATTCTTATACTTCATCTTATTTAGTTCTTTCACTATAAAGTAATAACATAAGTATAAATAATATACTGATATGTTATTATAAATATTAAACAACTCAATTTCACCTTCTATCCATCCTACGAAAAATGAAATCACTGGGCGTGCGTACGTACAACTTACCGTCTCCACGCCGTGGTGAAATCTGTTTTTCCCCCACCACCATACTTGGATGGGTATAATGGTGGAAATAATAAATATATATGATTATTATAAAATCATACTGACTATGAGATATTCTATCATCCACTCCAATACCATTCAATAATTATGGGAATAATATCGTCGCTCGTACGTACGGACGGCTTACCGTCTCCACGGTGCGATGTGATTCGTTCTAAATGATCTTCATTAAACCATGATTATATAAACGAATTGAATAAATAAATATGATATATATTATACAAATTCCATTCTATAAATGATATAACAATAAACTAAAAAGGGGAATATAAACTTATCTGACAAAACATACGTATGGAAATAAAGCAGTTAATACCCAAATAACGAGTAACAATGAAATGTTACGAACAAACAGTTGAAAATATGATAATAAATGTTATCATAAAAATAATTATGATTCTTGAATAGATCCATAACATTATTTAAATCATTATACAATAGATTCAGATACATACGAAGCATATCGGACCTAAGGTAAGAGATAATTATTCCAATCTCATTCTTATCTGAGATTGTTTATTCGTAAGTATTTATTGGGGTTATATTTATCATCCATGTCCATGTCTTCTAAAACTATTTTCATAAAATGATTACTATTCTTCCATGTATTTTTAAAGTCATTTTTATCCTTTTTGACTTTTACGACATAGTATGGAAGGAATATTTCTTTTATTTACAGCAGAGGGTACATTTTGACTTTTTCTACAAAAGTACAAGAAGAATTTTTTTAACTTATATGGCATGAATGGATTTTTATAGTTTCATATCACTTTATTTACATGAAGCTTCCTCTACAAAATATAATTATTATTTTCTAAAAAATCCTTTTCTTTTAAAATTTCTTGGAATTTAGTAAAAATAAATTGATTTTGAAGAAGAAAGGATATTTTTCTCAACAATTCATTTCAAGTGTTTTTATCAAAACTATTTTATCTTTAAGATAAAATTATTTAGTATGTTTATGTTTCAAGTATAATGTCTCTATTATTTACATGGTTTGATTTTTCTTATGATGAAATAATATCCATTTGTTTTATATGGATTATGTTTTGATGGGATGATGTTTATGAAACCCATATTATTCTTTGGGTTTTGATGAATGATTTATGTTTATTATGTAGCACACGAAATAATGATTTTATTATGATATGGGTGAGACCTATATCTCTCTCCAATGAATAGGGTAAAGATTTATATCTTATGAGATAGACATGGAGGGAATGAAAAGTGAATTTGGTTCAGTAATACAGGGCTAGAACAACAAGTAAACCCAGTTCAGTAATGGAATTTGTCCACTATAATGGTCTTGGAAGCAATGTCTTGGATAATATGGAAATCATAACATGTGCTTAATGGATGCCTCCCATGCTATTTTATCCTTTATTATCTATGCCTTACATACTGCCATGATTTATTTTACAACTCATGATTTTGATTTTTAAATATTTTGTTCACTTTTTATGTTCAAATGTATATGGTTTGTTTTTTTTCTCCATCCTTAACCTTACTGAGCATTTGATCTCACCCTTTTTATGTCTTGTTTTACCCATGATATAAATAAAGGTTTTATGTAAGAAAACAAAAGGGAAATATCTTTATGGGATATGTTGATGATCTTTCACGATGATTAGAATATTGTGTTCAAAGTTTCCAAAGACACTAAACTATTACGGTCCTTGTGTGTATGTTTTTGTTATCAATTAATTATTCTCCAAAAGTAATGTAATGTCCATGTACATCAAGCTTGGGACTCTAAATTTGGTATTAGAGGAAAGTTCTTGTTAACCATTGGAAACTAGTATGCAAAAACATTAGTGAGATCCCTAGAGATATTTCTAAGGTATGTTTAGGGATGTCTGTAAGGTTAAGTATAAGTATAGGTTACAATCATAGAATTATGATAATGGTCATGAATAACCAAGGATTAAAACTATGATGTTAGAGATTGAAAGTACTCCCACTTGATTATGTTGTTTTCCTAGTATGATTTTTTCCTCTCACACTATTCTTTTTGGGTTTTTGAAAATGGATGGAAACAGAAAGATTCATGTTAATAGAGAATATGATGGATAATGTAATGATATTATTTAGTAGAAACCAAATGAATTGGGATTTGGAAGGAAAAAAACCGTTATTATGCCTAATCAGAAATCTCATAATATGATCAATAATCACAACTTTTGAAAGATTCTTGACTCATCTAATAAGAGAAATATGGAGTTTCATGATGATCATAGAGGAAGGAAAGTTCAATTTCCCTCATGTAAATCATGTGGGAAAAGGCATTAGGGAGAATGATTCAAAGGAACTGTAAGATGATTTGGGTGTGGAAAAGAAGGACACAAAGCCAGTAATTTCAAATGAAAAGGTTCAATTAGAACTATGGACATGGATAATGGTATTCCTAAGACATCAAGAATGGTTAAATGTTTTAAATGTGAAATGTACGGGCATTATGAAAACCAATTACCTAAGGTAAAATCTCATGAAGAGAATCAACATGGTTGTATGGGTAGAATTTATGTTGATGATGATGAAGAGACTAGAAATGATATATCAGATGAAAGAAGTGTTGAGAAATAAAATGATGAATCTTTGTCAATGGTTTAAGAATCTATTAGAATGATTGCTTGTTTATCAAGAATAATGTATTGTACTATGGAATAAAGAAATACTTGAGGATTGTTACACTATTGTTTTTATTTGAGTATTTGAATGTATATGTTGAATGGTACCGTTGACCATGAAAAGTGATTAAAATATTTTTGGAATGTAGATGATATGCACATAATGAAGGGATAAGGATATAATGAAATGCTTAATAGTATTTATGAGATCATAAATGATATAAGGACAATGTGATAACATGGTTTGAGTATATAGAAATTTTAGGATTTTGGTATGTGGAAAGAGTTAACTTTTGATAACATTAATGTTTTCACTAAGGTTCTATGATAATTCATGTTTCAAGAGAATACATGATTAAGGTAGTCAGATGTTTGAAATATTACCAACAAGATATATATTATGATATATGGGGGATAAATGATGGTATTAAATGCTTCGTAGATGAACTTTCTAGTAATAGTTTTCTATATACTATGAGATTGGATAGAAGTATTTTCGATAAGACTAAAGGTTATAATGGATTAAGTTAGACATCAGATTGTATTGTTTATGCCTAAACAATTTTGATTTTATTTCAGGAATGTTGTAATAGTATTGTTTTAGAAAAAGGAAAACATGTAGGATGGGAAACAACCCATCGCGTTAGACAAGGTAGCGAGAATCGAACCCACAACCAAAGTGCGACATGACTTTGTCACCTGCCACTAGCCTATAGGAAGTCCCTGGTTAGTATAAATTAGTTTTATTTTATTATGAAATATGAAAGATGATGTATATGTCCATTTTTGGAACCATGTATGATTAATATCACCATATATAGACTTATGTATATTTAATAACTATTTCTAACCTTTTGAGACAGATGGAATGACCTATAATTCTATCGCATGATCTGCTAATACTTCATGAATGAAAAATTTAACTTCATTTCGTTAAATAAGAATTGTTCATGGAATTGCCAATGATGATTTTATACTGAAATCATGTATGTATATATACTTATGTGAAAAAATTCATCAACTTTAGGGAAATGATCTATAAAAAATTGTTGTCCTAGTACCCTCATATCCGATGAATCAGTTGGTACCTTAGATCATCACAAACTTATGGCTTTTTTATTGTTGGCTTTCTCATAGCCATGTTCTATACCACTCTTCATCAGAACATGATGGTTATATTTCTCTTCCATATGCATATTTTCACCTATATTCTCTTATGTTGAAACCCATTGCTAAGTTACATTAGGTGAACGTTATATTTCTAACATTCCTTTTTAAAATTATGTTTTATTATTACTTTTTACAATATGGGTTTCTTTGAAAGAATCTTTAAAGTATTAGACCATTTATAACCCTGATGTATTTCAAGGGTGAAATTCATTTTAAGGGGTGTAAAATGTAACATCCCGAGATTTTATGAGAAATAATATTCTTAATTTCATCGATGTCTTGTGTTGTACGCTACACCAAGATTATCTTGAACTATATGCATCACTGTATTAGCTTTTAGTATAATCAAACACTATTCTTGTCTTGTGTTTCATGCAAGAGAAACCTTCCTCAATAGTGTGTGTTGTATGCAATACTGAGTTTTACTAAACAATGATATATTGTTATAATATTATTATGAACAACCCGTTATGAATATTATTAACCACATTTTGAATTTTTTATCGTTATAATTATTTTTACACATTTTCTAGAACATGGCATGAGAATAAAATCATTTTTTCGTGTAAAGGTAGTATTTTTCAAAAAATACAGTTTTGCCGTATTTTTATGGCACAACCATTTTAAATCAAAATTTTGACATGTTTATAAGTTCAATTTTGAAAATTAACCTTATTATTTTGAATCAGGATACAAAAATTTACTTGGGATAAATTTTTTACATTATTCTGATAACTTTCATATTTTGATGAAAAGTTAAAATATGCTAAATTTTACTTAAGAGAAATTTTTTTTCATCAAGATAATTTATATGGTTAAAGTATAATATTCAATGGTTTTAAAGTTTAAATATAATATATTTTTACCATTTAATATGATTTATTTCATTATCATTAATTTTAAATTGAATTAATAGGTAAAAACATTTCAATCTTTTACAATGTTTTATCTTTTAAAACCTCTTTTCTCAATAGAGGGATTAATTATAAATTAAATAATGAAACTTCTGTGTATTTAATTTGGAAAAATGGATTCTATATTTGGAATTAGTAGGTCCAAATTATGTTAATAGACTACTTTTTATTTTTGGGTATTATAAATAGTATCTACGATAAATTTTATTTACCATAGTTAAAGGTAAATCTGGTAATTAAGGGTAAAAATAATATTATAAAATATTTCTAACACTTGTCTTAATATAATTGGTGATTATATTTCTTCCTAAAATATACTTGGGTCGAAATGGTATCTAGTAGAAAACACATGTATGTGATTAAGACCTTTAATTTATTTTATTTAAAGGAAAGTGATATATGTCACACTCAAACATTAATAATTAAAGTATTTTTAATAAAAGGTTATACAGAATTTAAATTCTATTATAAATACTCATTTGAAAGATAAAATGTTTTTATTTATCATGGTAATTTATTTGTAATTTTTAAGAAATATTTAATTACCTTAATAGCTTATAAATTAATGATGCAGAAATTATTTATTTAGTAAAAAATCAATAATATAGTTTTTATTCAAATACTAATACCCATAAAAGACCCAAAAACTTGACCAAAACTTATTGTAAGAGTATATATACACCATAATCATCCAATTTTCTACTTCTGGAAAATTTTAAGCCTTATTAACGTGATTATGACACTTATATTATTTTATTTTAAATGATGTCAATGTTGTCAACTTCATACTTTAATAAATATAACAATTTAAATGTTATTATTTTAAGATGATAGATTCGAGTAAAAGTATTATTATAGAATATATTAGATTTATATGAATCATAGTATTTTATTTTTAATTTTTATGAAACAAATAATCTTATTAAATAATTATACAAAAATGTTGTATTAATTATTTTTTTAAGAGAAATATTAATTAAATGGTTTTAAAAATACTAAATTAAATATTATATGAATAAATTAATGTTCTCCCTTATTTTTTTAGGTTAATATGACATGTTAGAAATATATTTAATATTTTTATTCGAATATATCTCTTGTTTTGATTTTATTTAAATTCAAATAATTTGATAGTGTCAAAATTGACACTATTGATATTTTATAAAAATAAAATATTATTAAAATGTTTAAAAATCACAAAAATATTTAAAAATTTCAAATTTAAAATTATATGGTCTAAAATTTATTAAGTTATCTAGTTATGGAAAATTCACAACACATATGTAAGTATTTATAACAATTTAAAAATTTCAATATTACTATCTAAAATAAAATTAAATAGATTAAATAAGGATAAATCAAATTTATAAGGTTTAAAATAAACACAAAACATGTCTAAATTATATTTTTTTGATGCTATTACAACCTTATCTCATCTCATATTTTAATTTAGTGATTTTTGGAGGTTTTTAAGTGGGGTTTTATTTTATTATTAATTAATATTTTTTAGGTTTCCAAAAGTGCACCTCTCTTCTCTTATAAAAGGGCACCTCACCCCTCTCCTATTAACACAATTTTGAGCCTTCAAGCTTGGACAAACCCTAAAAATTACTCTTCTCAACTTCATTAGTCACATTCTGAAGGTTCTGGTATTCACAAAAGACCAACTCTAGTCCCTTAAGTGGAAGTTTAAAGGAGGTGCGTCGAAGAAGAGGTAATCACTTCTACCGATTCTTTCAAGTTTCTTTATTCTTAAACTTCCTCTTCTTTAGTTGTTTCATTATAAAGTAATAAAATAAGTATAAATAATAAACTGATATGTTATTATAAATATAAAACAAACCTATTATACCATTTATCCATCCTATGAAAAATTAAATCACTTCGAGTGCGTACGTACGACTTACCGTCTCCACACCGTGGTGAAATCTGTTATTCCACCACCACCATACTTGGATGGGTATAATGGTGGAAATAATAACTATATATGATTATTATAGATTCATATGGATTCTGA